>OX424483.1:0-4800000 GCA_949152455.1 Lithophane leautieri
GCTATTTTGATTATTAATAGGCTCCGTCCTACTATCTGACTAATAATTTTTGACAAAACGGGAAGAGTTTTTCATTCTGGGACTTTGAATTTTTTCATCCAAATTTCAACCCTTTATTAATTTTTATCTCAAAATTTTTCCTCTAAATCGTTTTTTCTAATAGTTACAATAGATACTTACCTGCCTTACCTGTATTCCTGTGCGCGTTCCGCGAACCCGAGTCCTGTTTGGTAGTAGTAATTTCAGATTTTTCAGTCGAAAAACACGTTTTTCGGCAAAAACACAAAATTTTTGCACTAGATAAATTCCAATAACCCTATAGATCGCTAGCCCGCGCCGAGACGCGTCTTCTGACACCTCGCACGTGCGTCTGGCGAACATAGAACTTCAAAAAATTCTTACATCAAGTTAATTTAAATACCTACGAAATCTACCTTAGGTGGACCGCAATTTCATAGTAATATCATCAAACCCCTATAACTTTGCATCCGGTGACGCAATCTGAAGCTGTTTTCAGCTATTTTGATTATTAATAGGCTCCGTCTACTATCTGACTAATAATTTTTGACAAAAACGGGAAGAGTTTTTCATTCTGGGACTTTGAATTTTTTCATCCAAATTTCAACCCTTTATTAATTTTTATCTCAAAATTTTTCCTCTAAATCGTTTTTTTCTAATAGTTACAATAGATACTTACCTGCCTTACCTGTATTCCTGTGCGCGTTCCGCGAACCCGAGTTCCTGTTTGGTAGTAGTAATTTCAGATTTTTCAGTCGAAAAACACGTTTTTCGGCAAAAACACAAAATTTTTGCACTAGATAAATTCCAATAACCCTATAGATCGCTAGCCGCGCCGAGACGCGTCTTCTGACACCTCGCACGTGCGTCTGGCGAACATAGAACTTCAAAAAATTCTTACATCAAGTTATTTAAATACCTACGAAATCTACCTTAGGTGGACCGCAATTTCATAGTAATATCATCAAACCCCTATAACTTTGCATCCCGGTGACGCAATCTGAAGCTGTTTTCAGCTATTTTGATTATTAATAGGCTCCGTCCTACTATCTGACTAATAATTTTTGACAAAAACGGGAAGAGTTTTTCATTCTGGGACTTTGATTTTTTCATCCAAATTTCAACCCTTTATTAATTTTTATCTCAAAATTTTTCTCTAAATCGTTTTTTCTAATAGTTACAATAGATACTTACCTGCCTTACCTGTATTCCTGTGCGCGTTCCGCGAACCCGAGTCCTGTTTGGTAGTAGTAATTTCAGATTTTTCAGTCGAAAAACACGTTTTTCGGCAAAAACACAAAATTTTTGCACTAGATAAATTCCAATAACCCTATAGATCGCTAGCCCGCGCCGAGACGCGTCTTCTGACACCTCGCACGTGCGTCTGGCGAACATAGAACTTCAAAAAATTCTTACATCAAGTTAATTTAAATACCTACGAAATCTACCTTAGGTGGACCGCAATTTCATAGTAATATCATCAAACCCCTATAACTTTGCATCCCGGTGACGCAATCTGAAGCTGTTTTCAGCTATTTTGATTATTAATAGGCTCCGTCCTACTATCTGACTAATAATTTTTGACAAAACGGGAAGAGTTTTTTCATTCTGGGACTTTGAATTTTTTCATCCAAATTTCAACCCTTTATTAATTTTTATCTCAAAATTTTTCCTCTAAATCGTTTTTTCTAATAGTTACAATAGATACTTACCTGCCTTACCTGTATTCCTGTGCGCGTTCCGCGAACCCGAGTCCTGTTTGGTAGTAGTAATTTCAGATTTTTCAGTCGAAAAACACGTTTTCGGCAAAAACACAAAATTTTTGCACTAGATAAATTCCAATAACCCTATAGATCGCTAGCCCGCGCCGAGACGCGTCTTCTGACACCTCGCACGTGCGTCTGGCGAACATAGAACTTCAAAAATTCTTACATCAAGTTAATTTAAATACCTACGAAATCTACCTTAGGTGGACCGCAATTTCATAGTAATATCATCAAACCCCTATAACTTTGCATCCCGGTGACGCAATCTGAAGCTGTTTTCAGCTATTTTGATTATTAATAGGCTCCGTCCTACTATCTGACTAATAATTTTTGACAAAACGGGAAGAGTTTTTCATTCTGGGACTTTGAATTTTTTCATCCAAATTTCAACCCTTTATTAATTTTTATCTCAAAATTTTTCCTCTAAATCGTTTTTTCTAATAGTTACAATAGATACTTACCTGCCTTACCTGTATTCCTGTGCGCGTTCCGCGAACCCGAGTCCTGTTTGGTAGTAGTAATTTCAGATTTTTCAGTCGAAAAACACGTTTTTCGGCAAAACACAAAATTTTTGCACTAGATAAATTCCAATAACCCTATAGATCGCTAGCCCGCGCCGAGACGCGTCTTCTGACACCTCGCACGTGCGTCTGGCGAACATAGAACTTCAAAAAATTCTTACATCAAGTTAATTTAAATACCTACGAAATCTACCTTAGGTGGACCGCAATTTCATAGTAATATCATCAAACCCCTATAACTTTGCATCCCGGTGACGCAATCTGAAGCTGTTTTCAGCTATTTTGATTATTAATAGGCTCCGTCCTACTATCTGACTAATAATTTTTGACAAAAACGGGAAGAGTTTTTCATTCTGGGACTTTGAATTTTTTCATCCAAATTTCAACCCTTTATTAATTTTTATCTCAAAATTTTTCCTCTAAATCGTTTTTTCTAATAGTTACAATAGATACTTACCTGCCTTACCTGTATTCCTGTGCGCGTTCCGCGAACCCGAGTCCTGTTTGGTAGTAGTAATTTCAGATTTTTCAGTCGAAAAACACGTTTTTCGGCAAAAACACAAAATTTTTGCACTAGATAAATTCCAATAACCCTATAGATCGCTAGCCCGCGCCGAGACGCGTCTTCTGACACCTCGCACGTGCGTCTGGCGAACATAGAACTTCAAAAAATTCTTACATCAAGTTAATTTAAATACCTACGAAATCTACCTTAGGTGGACCGCAATTTCATAGTAATATCATCAAACCCCTATAACTTTGCATCCCGGGTGACGCAATCTGAAGCTGTTTTCAGCTATTTTGATTATTAATAGGCTCCGTCCTACTATCTGACTAATAATTTTTGACAAAAACGGGAAGAGTTTTTCATTCTGGGACTTTGAATTTTTTCATCCAAATTTCAACCCTTTATTAATTTTTATCTCAAAATTTTTCCTCTAAATCGTTTTTTCTAATAGTTACAATAGATACTTACCTGCCTTACCTGTATTCCTGTGCGCGTTCCGCGAACCCGAGTCCTGTTTGGTAGTAGTAATTTCAGATTTTTCAGTCGAAAAACACGTTTTTCGGCAAAACACAAAATTTTTGCACTAGATAAATTCCAATAACCCTATAGATCGCTAGCCCGCGCCGAGACGCGTCTTCTGACACCTCGCACGTGCGTCTGGCGAACATAGAACTTCAAAAAATTCTTACATCAAGTTAATTTAAATACCTACGAAATCTACCTTAGGTGGACCGCAATTTCATAGTAATATCATCAAACCCCTATAACTTTGCATCCCGGTGACGCAATCTGAAGCTGTTTTCAGCTATTTTGATTATTAATAGGCTCCGTCCTACTATCTGACTAATAATTTTTGACAAAAACGGGAAGAGTTTTTCATTCTGGGACTTTGAATTTTTTCATCCAAATTTCAACCCTTTATTAATTTTTATCTCAAAATTTTTCCTCTAAATCGTTTTTTCTAATAGTTACAATAGATACTTACCTGCCTTACCTGTATTCCTGTGCGCGTTCCGCGAACCCGAGTCCTGTTTGGTAGTAGTAATTTCAGATTTTTCAGTCGAAAAACACGTTTTTCGGCAAAAACACAAAATTTTTGCACTAGATAAATTCCAATAACCCTATAGATCGCTAGCCCGCGCCGAGACGCGTCTTCTGACACCTCGCACGTGCGTCTGGCGAACATAGAACTTCAAAAATTCTTACATCAAGTTAATTTAAATACCTACGAAATCTACCTTAGGTGGACCGCAATTTCATAGTAATATCATCAAACCCTATAACTTTGCATCCCGGTGACGCAATCTGGAAGCTGTTTTCAGCTATTTTGATTATTAATAGGCTCCGTCCTACTATCTGACTAATAATTTTTGACAAAAACGGGAAGAGTTTTTCATTCTGGGACTTTGAATTTTTTCATCCAAATTTCAACCCTTTATTAATTTTTATCTCAAAATTTTTCCTCTAAATCGTTTTTTCTAATAGTTACAATAGATACTTACCTGCCTTACCTGTATTCCTGTGCGCGTTCCGCGAACCCGAGTCCTGTTTGGTAGTAGTAATTTCAGATTTTTCAGTCGAAAAACACGTTTTTCGGCAAAAACACAAAATTTTTGCACTAGATAAATTCCAATAACCCTATAGATCGCTAGCCCGCGCCGAGACGCGTCTTCTGACACCTCGCACGTGCGTCTGGCGAACATAGAACTTCAAAAAATTCTTACATCAAGTTAATTTAAATACCTACGAAATCTACCTTAGGTGGACCGCAATTTCATAGTAATATCATCAAACCCCTATAACTTTGCATCCCGGTGACGCAATCTGAAGCTGTTTTCAGCTATTTTGATTATTAATAGGCTCCGTCCTACTATCTGACTAATAATTTTTGACAAAAACGGGAAGAGTTTTTCATTCTGGGACTTTGAATTTTTTCATCCAAATTTCAACCCTTTATTAATTTTTATCTCAAAATTTTTCCTCTAAATCGTTTTTTCTAATAGTTACAATAGATACTTACCTGCCTTACCTGTATTCCTGTGCGCGTTCCGCGAACCCGAGTCCTGTTTGGTAGTAGTAATTTCAGATTTTTCAGTCGAAAAACACGTTTTTCGGCAAAAACACAAAATTTTTGCACTAGATAAATTCCAATAACCCTATAGATCGCTAGCCCGCGCCGAGACGCGTCTTCTGACACCTCGCACGTGCGTCTGGCGAACATAGAACTTCAAAAAATTCTTACATCAAGTTAATTTAAATACCTACGAAATCTACCTTAGGTGGACCGCAATTTCATAGTAATATCATCAAACCCCTATAACTTTGCATCCCGGTGACGCAATCTGAAGCTGTTTTCAGCTATTTTGATTATTAATAGGCTCCGTCCTACTATCTGACTAATAATTTTTGACAAAAACGGGAAGAGTTTTTCATTCTGGGACTTTGAATTTTTTCATCCAAATTTCAACCCTTTATTAATTTTTATCTCAAAATTTTTCCTCTAAATCGTTTTTTCTAATAGTTACAATAGATACTTACCTGCCTTACCTGTATTCCTGTGCGCGTTCCGCGAACCCGAGTCCTGTTTGGTAGTAGTAATTTCAGATTTTTCAGTCGAAAAACACGTTTTTCGGCAAAAACACAAAATTTTTGCACTAGATAAATTCCAATAACCCTATAGATCGCTAGCCCGCGCCGAGACGCGTCTTCTGACACCTCGCACGTGCGTCTGGCGAACATAGAACTTCAAAAAATTCTTACATCAAGTTAATTTAAATACCTACGAAATCTACCTTAGGTGGACCGCAATTTCATAGTAATATCATCAAACCCCTATAACTTTGCATCCCGGTGACGCAATCTGAAGCTGTTTTCAGCTATTTTGATTATTAATAGGCTCCGTCCTACTATCTGACTAATAATTTTTGACAAAAACGGGAAGAGTTTTTCATTCTGGGACTTTGAATTTTTTCATCCAAATTTCAACCCTTTATTAATTTTTATCTCAAAATTTTTCCTCTAAATCGTTTTTTCTAATAGTTACAATAGATACTTACCTGCCTTACCTGTATTCCTGTGCGCGTTCCGCGAACCCGAGTCCTGTTTGGTAGTAGTAATTTCAGATTTTTCAGTCGAAAAACACGTTTTTCGGCAAAAACACAAAATTTTTGCACTAGATAAATTCCAATAACCCTATAGATCGCTAGCCCGCGCCGAGACGCGTCTTCTGACACCTCGCACGTGCGTCTGGCGAACATAGAACTTCAAAAAATTCTTACATCAAGTTAATTTAAATACCTACGAAATCTACCTTAGGTGGACCGCAATTTCATAGTAATATCATCAAACCCCTATAACTTTGCATCCCGGTGACGCAATCTGAAGCTGTTTTCAGCTATTTTGATTATTAATAGGCTCCGTCCTACTATCTGACTAATAATTTTTGACAAAAACGGGAAGAGTTTTTCATTCTGGGACTTTGAATTTTTTCATCCAAATTTCAACCCTTTATTAATTTTTATCTCAAAATTTTTCCTCTAAATCGTTTTTTCTAATAGTTACAATAGATACTTACCTGCCTTACCTGTATTCCTGTGCGCGTTCCGCGAACCCGAGTCCTGTTTGGTAGTAGTAATTTCAGATTTTTCAGTCGAAAAACACGTTTTTCGGCAAAAACACAAAATTTTTGCACTAGATAAATTCCAATAACCCTATAGATCGCTAGCCCGCGCCGAGACGCGTCTTCTGACACCTCGCACGTGCGTCTGGCGAACATAGAACTTCAAAAAATTCTTACATCAAGTTAATTTAAATACCTACGAAATCTACCTTAGGTGGACCGCAATTTCATAGTAATATCATCAAACCCCTATAACTTTGCATCCCGGTGACGCAATCTGAAGCTGTTTTCAGCTATTTTGATTATTAATAGGCTCCGTCCTACTATCTGACTAATAATTTTTGACAAAAACGGGAAGAGTTTTTCATTCTGGGACTTTGAATTTTTTCATCCAAATTTCAACCCTTTATTAATTTTTATCTCAAAATTTTTCCTCTAAATCGTTTTTTCTAATAGTTACAATAGATACTTACCTGCCTTACCTGTATTCCTGTGCGCGTTCCGCGAACCCGAGTCCTGTTTGGTAGTAGTAATTTCAGATTTTTCAGTCGAAAAACACGTTTTTCGGCAAAAACACAAAATTTTTGCACTAGATAAATTCCAATAACCCTATAGATCGCTAGCCCGCGCCGAGACGCGTCTTCTGACACCTCGCACGTGCGTCTGGCGAACATAGAACTTCAAAAAATTCTTACATCAAGTTAATTTAAATACCTACGAAATCTACCTTAGGTGGACCGCAATTTCATAGTAATATCATCAAACCCCTATAACTTTGCATCCCGGTGACGCAATCTGAAGCTGTTTTCAGCTATTTTGATTATTAATAGGCTCCGTCCTACTATCTGACTAATAATTTTTGACAAAAACGGGAAGAGTTTTTCATTCTGGGACTTTGAATTTTTTCATCCAAATTTCAACCCTTTATTAATTTTTATCTCAAAATTTTTCCTCTAAATCGTTTTTTCTAATAGTTACAATAGATACTTACCTGCCTTACCTGTATTCCTGTGCGCGTTCCGCGAACCCGAGTCCTGTTTGGTAGTAGTAATTTCAGATTTTTCAGTCGAAAAACACGTTTTTCGGCAAAAACACAAAATTTTTGCACTAGATAAATTCCAATAACCCTATAGATCGCTAGCCCGCGCCGAGACGCGTCTTCTGACACCTCGCACGTGCGTCTGGCGAACATAGAACTTCAAAAAATTCTTACATCAAGTTAATTTAAATACCTACGAAATCTACCTTAGGTGGACCGCAATTTCATAGTAATATCATCAAACCCCTATAACTTTGCATCCCGGTGACGCAATCTGAAGCTGTTTTCAGCTATTTTGATTATTAATAGGCTCCGTCCTACTATCTGACTAATAATTTTTGACAAAAACGGGAAGAGTTTTTCATTCTGGGACTTTGAATTTTTTCATCCAAATTTCAACCCTTTATTAATTTTTATCTCAAAATTTTTCCTCTAAATCGTTTTTTCTAATAGTTACAATAGATACTTACCTGCCTTACCTGTATTCCTGTGCGCGTTCCGCGAACCCGAGTCCTGTTTGGTAGTAGTAATTTCAGATTTTTCAGTCGAAAAACACGTTTTTCGGCAAAAACACAAAATTTTTGCACTAGATAAATTCCAATAACCCTATAGATCGCTAGCCCGCGCCGAGACGCGTCTTCTGACACCTCGCACGTGCGTCTGGCGAACATAGAACTTCAAAAAATTCTTACATCAAGTTAATTTAAATACCTACGAAATCTACCTTAGGTGGACCGCAATTTCATAGTAATATCATCAAACCCCTATAACTTTGCATCCCGGTGACGCAATCTGAAGCTGTTTTCAGCTATTTTGATTATTAATAGGCTCCGTCCTACTATCTGACTAATAATTTTTGACAAAAACGGGAAGAGTTTTTCATTCTGGGACTTTGAATTTTTTCATCCAAATTTCAACCCTTTATTAATTTTTATCTCAAAATTTTTCCTCTAAATCGTTTTTTCTAATAGTTACAATAGATACTTACCTGCCTTACCTGTATTCCTGTGCGCGTTCCGCGAACCCGAGTCCTGTTTGGTAGTAGTAATTTCAGATTTTTCAGTCGAAAAACACGTTTTTCGGCAAAAACACAAAATTTTTGCACTAGATAAATTCCAATAACCCTATAGATCGCTAGCCCGCGCCGAGACGCGTCTTCTGACACCTCGCACGTGCGTCTGGCGAACATAGAACTTCAAAAAATTCTTACATCAAGTTAATTTAAATACCTACGAAATCTACCTTAGGTGGACCGCAATTTCATAGTAATATCATCAAACCCCTATAACTTTGCATCCCGGTGACGCAATCTGAAGCTGTTTTCAGCTATTTTGATTATTAATAGGCTCCGTCCTACTATCTGACTAATAATTTTTGACAAAAACGGGAAGAGTTTTTCATTCTGGGACTTTGAATTTTTTCATCCAAATTTCAACCCTTTATTAATTTTTATCTCAAAATTTTTCCTCTAAATCGTTTTTTCTAATAGTTACAATAGATACTTACCTGCCTTACCTGTATTCCTGTGCGCGTTCCGCGAACCCGAGTCCTGTTTGGTAGTAGTAATTTCAGATTTTTCAGTCGAAAAACACGTTTTTCGGCAAAAACACAAAATTTTTGCACTAGATAAATTCCAATAACCCTATAGATCGCTAGCCCGCGCCGAGACGCGTCTTCTGACACCTCGCACGTGCGTCTGGCGAACATAGAACTTCAAAAAATTCTTACATCAAGTTAATTTAAATACCTACGAAATCTACCTTAGGTGGACCGCAATTTCATAGTAATATCATCAAACCCCTATAACTTTGCATCCCGGTGACGCAATCTGAAGCTGTTTTCAGCTATTTTGATTATTAATAGGCTCCGTCCTACTATCTGACTAATAATTTTTGACAAAAACGGGAAGAGTTTTTCATTCTGGGACTTTGAATTTTTTCATCCAAATTTCAACCCTTTATTAATTTTTATCTCAAAATTTTTCCTCTAAATCGTTTTTTCTAATAGTTACAATAGATACTTACCTGCCTTACCTGTATTCCTGTGCGCGTTCCGCGAACCCGAGTCCTGTTTGGTAGTAGTAATTTCAGATTTTTCAGTCGAAAAACACGTTTTTCGGCAAAAACACAAAATTTTTGCACTAGATAAATTCCAATAACCCTATAGATCGCTAGCCCGCGCCGAGACGCGTCTTCTGACACCTCGCACGTGCGTCTGGCGAACATAGAACTTCAAAAAATTCTTACATCAAGTTAATTTAAATACCTACGAAATCTACCTTAGGTGGACCGCAATTTCATAGTAATATCATCAAACCCCTATAACTTTGCATCCCGGTGACGCAATCTGAAGCTGTTTTCAGCTATTTTGATTATTAATAGGCTCCGTCCTACTATCTGACTAATAATTTTTGACAAAAACGGGAAGAGTTTTTCATTCTGGGACTTTGAATTTTTTCATCCAAATTTCAACCCTTTATTAATTTTTATCTCAAAATTTTTCCTCTAAATCGTTTTTTCTAATAGTTACAATAGATACTTACCTGCCTTACCTGTATTCCTGTGCGCGTTCCGCGAACCCGAGTCCTGTTTGGTAGTAGTAATTTCAGATTTTTCAGTCGAAAAACACGTTTTTCGGCAAAAACACAAAATTTTTGCACTAGATAAATTCCAATAACCCTATAGATCGCTAGCCCGCGCCGAGACGCGTCTTCTGACACCTCGCACGTGCGTCTGGCGAACATAGAACTTCAAAAAATTCTTACATCAAGTTAATTTAAATACCTACGAAATCTACCTTAGGTGGACCGCAATTTCATAGTAATATCATCAAACCCCTATAACTTTGCATCCCGGTGACGCAATCTGAAGCTGTTTTCAGCTATTTTGATTATTAATAGGCTCCGTCCTACTATCTGACTAATAATTTTTGACAAAAACGGGAAGAGTTTTTCATTCTGGGACTTTGAATTTTTTCATCCAAATTTCAACCCTTTATTAATTTTTATCTCAAAATTTTTCCTCTAAATCGTTTTTTCTAATAGTTACAATAGATACTTACCTGCCTTACCTGTATTCCTGTGCGCGTTCCGCGAACCCGAGTCCTGTTTGGTAGTAGTAATTTCAGATTTTTCAGTCGAAAAACACGTTTTTCGGCAAAAACACAAAATTTTTGCACTAGATAAATTCCAATAACCCTATAGATCGCTAGCCCGCGCCGAGACGCGTCTTCTGACACCTCGCACGTGCGTCTGGCGAACATAGAACTTCAAAAAATTCTTACATCAAGTTAATTTAAATACCTACGAAATCTACCTTAGGTGGACCGCAATTTCATAGTAATATCATCAAACCCCTATAACTTTGCATCCCGGTGACGCAATCTGAAGCTGTTTTCAGCTATTTTGATTATTAATAGGCTCCGTCCTACTATCTGACTAATAATTTTTGACAAAAACGGGAAGAGTTTTTCATTCTGGGACTTTGAATTTTTTCATCCAAATTTCAACCCTTTATTAATTTTTATCTCAAAATTTTTCCTCTAAATCGTTTTTTCTAATAGTTACAATAGATACTTACCTGCCTTACCTGTATTCCTGTGCGCGTTCCGCGAACCCGAGTCCTGTTTGGTAGTAGTAATTTCAGATTTTTCAGTCGAAAAACACGTTTTTCGGCAAAAACACAAAATTTTTGCACTAGATAAATTCCAATAACCCTATAGATCGCTAGCCCGCGCCGAGACGCGTCTTCTGACACCTCGCACGTGCGTCTGGCGAACATAGAACTTCAAAAAATTCTTACATCAAGTTAATTTAAATACCTACGAAATCTACCTTAGGTGGACCGCAATTTCATAGTAATATCATCAAACCCCTATAACTTTGCATCCCGGTGACGCAATCTGAAGCTGTTTTCAGCTATTTTGATTATTAATAGGCTCCGTCCTACTATCTGACTAATAATTTTTGACAAAAACGGGAAGAGTTTTTCATTCTGGGACTTTGAATTTTTTCATCCAAATTTCAACCCTTTATTAATTTTTATCTCAAAATTTTTCCTCTAAATCGTTTTTTCTAATAGTTACAATAGATACTTACCTGCCTTACCTGTATTCCTGTGCGCGTTCCGCGAACCCGAGTCCTGTTTGGTAGTAGTAATTTCAGATTTTTCAGTCGAAAAACACGTTTTTCGGCAAAAACACAAAATTTTTGCACTAGATAAATTCCAATAACCCTATAGATCGCTAGCCCGCGCCGAGACGCGTCTTCTGACACCTCGCACGTGCGTCTGGCGAACATAGAACTTCAAAAAATTCTTACATCAAGTTAATTTAAATACCTACGAAATCTACCTTAGGTGGACCGCAATTTCATAGTAATATCATCAAACCCCTATAACTTTGCATCCCGGTGACGCAATCTGAAGCTGTTTTCAGCTATTTTGATTATTAATAGGCTCCGTCCTACTATCTGACTAATAATTTTTGACAAAAACGGGAAGAGTTTTTCATTCTGGGACTTTGAATTTTTTCATCCAAATTTCAACCCTTTATTAATTTTTATCTCAAAATTTTTCCTCTAAATCGTTTTTTCTAATAGTTACAATAGATACTTACCTGCCTTACCTGTATTCCTGTGCGCGTTCCGCGAACCCGAGTCCTGTTTGGTAGTAGTAATTTCAGATTTTTCAGTCGAAAAACACGTTTTTCGGCAAAAACACAAAATTTTTGCACTAGATAAATTCCAATAACCCTATAGATCGCTAGCCCGCGCCGAGACGCGTCTTCTGACACCTCGCACGTGCGTCTGGCGAACATAGAACTTCAAAAAATTCTTACATCAAGTTAATTTAAATACCTACGAAATCTACCTTAGGTGGACCGCAATTTCATAGTAATATCATCAAACCCCTATAACTTTGCATCCCGGTGACGCAATCTGAAGCTGTTTTCAGCTATTTTGATTATTAATAGGCTCCGTCCTACTATCTGACTAATAATTTTTGACAAAAACGGGAAGAGTTTTTCATTCTGGGACTTTGAATTTTTTCATCCAAATTTCAACCCTTTATTAATTTTTATCTCAAAATTTTTCCTCTAAATCGTTTTTTCTAATAGTTACAATAGATACTTACCTGCCTTACCTGTATTCCTGTGCGCGTTCCGCGAACCCGAGTCCTGTTTGGTAGTAGTAATTTCAGATTTTTCAGTCGAAAAACACGTTTTTCGGCAAAAACACAAAATTTTTGCACTAGATAAATTCCAATAACCCTATAGATCGCTAGCCCGCGCCGAGACGCGTCTTCTGACACCTCGCACGTGCGTCTGGCGAACATAGAACTTCAAAAAATTCTTACATCAAGTTAATTTAAATACCTACGAAATCTACCTTAGGTGGACCGCAATTTCATAGTAATATCATCAAACCCCTATAACTTTGCATCCCGGTGACGCAATCTGAAGCTGTTTTCAGCTATTTTGATTATTAATAGGCTCCGTCCTACTATCTGACTAATAATTTTTGACAAAAACGGGAAGAGTTTTTCATTCTGGGACTTTGAATTTTTTCATCCAAATTTCAACCCTTTATTAATTTTTATCTCAAAATTTTTCCTCTAAATCGTTTTTTCTAATAGTTACAATAGATACTTACCTGCCTTACCTGTATTCCTGTGCGCGTTCCGCGAACCCGAGTCCTGTTTGGTAGTAGTAATTTCAGATTTTTCAGTCGAAAAACACGTTTTTCGGCAAAAACACAAAATTTTTGCACTAGATAAATTCCAATAACCCTATAGATCGCTAGCCCGCGCCGAGACGCGTCTTCTGACACCTCGCACGTGCGTCTGGCGAACATAGAACTTCAAAAAATTCTTACATCAAGTTAATTTAAATACCTACGAAATCTACCTTAGGTGGACCGCAATTTCATAGTAATATCATCAAACCCCTATAACTTTGCATCCCGGTGACGCAATCTGAAGCTGTTTTCAGCTATTTTGATTATTAATAGGCTCCGTCCTACTATCTGACTAATAATTTTTGACAAAAACGGGAAGAGTTTTTCATTCTGGGACTTTGAATTTTTTCATCCAAATTTCAACCCTTTATTAATTTTTATCTCAAAATTTTTCCTCTAAATCGTTTTTTCTAATAGTTACAATAGATACTTACCTGCCTTACCTGTATTCCTGTGCGCGTTCCGCGAACCCGAGTCCTGTTTGGTAGTAGTAATTTCAGATTTTTCAGTCGAAAAACACGTTTTTCGGCAAAAACACAAAATTTTTGCACTAGATAAATTCCAATAACCCTATAGATCGCTAGCCCGCGCCGAGACGCGTCTTCTGACACCTCGCACGTGCGTCTGGCGAACATAGAACTTCAAAAAATTCTTACATCAAGTTAATTTAAATACCTACGAAATCTACCTTAGGTGGACCGCAATTTCATAGTAATATCATCAAACCCCTATAACTTTGCATCCCGGTGACGCAATCTGAAGCTGTTTTCAGCTATTTTGATTATTAATAGGCTCCGTCCTACTATCTGACTAATAATTTTTGACAAAAACGGGAAGAGTTTTTCATTCTGGGACTTTGAATTTTTTCATCCAAATTTCAACCCTTTATTAATTTTTATCTCAAAATTTTTCCTCTAAATCGTTTTTTCTAATAGTTACAATAGATACTTACCTGCCTTACCTGTATTCCTGTGCGCGTTCCGCGAACCCGAGTCCTGTTTGGTAGTAGTAATTTCAGATTTTTCAGTCGAAAAACACGTTTTTCGGCAAAAACACAAAATTTTTGCACTAGATAAATTCCAATAACCCTATAGATCGCTAGCCCGCGCCGAGACGCGTCTTCTGACACCTCGCACGTGCGTCTGGCGAACATAGAACTTCAAAAAATTGCCCTCCCACCCACCCTGTTGCGTCTAGCCAGGTAAACTTTTCAGTTTTGGCAAAAAAATATTTTCAATTTTTTAGCATTTGCAGTTATTAGTCAGACGCTGACTAATTTTATTAGTATTATTTAAAAGAAAAAATTGACCGTTTGGGTGTTTAACACGCTGCACGAGACTACAGATCGCATATAGCGGCGAACCTGTTAAACACATCGATTGCGACTGGAGTTAATTCATAATTCCTGGCTACATCTTTGTTGATTCGACATTTTTTCTATTGACACTTGACATATAATTCTTTATAACTTCTATTTCAAACTATTCTACTTCTTTACAACTTTTCTAATATAATAAAATCCTTTACAATTTTATTATATTATATTGTTATTACAATTTTATATTGAATTCTCTCGATTTTTACAACTTATACAAATTTTAACTCGAGATAAATTAAGGCGTTCCTCGGATAATTCAAACATGTTTAGGACACCATCAAAGGAAAAAACGGGTAATAAGGACCCCGCCAAATCACCGACGGTGGGAAATAAAACCTATATAAAAATTGCCTCACCGAACAAACAACCTGAAGCTACTTCAGTAGTCAGGAAAAGCATTGGAGAGTGGGAGGCTGGGAAGTTGGATAGTCAAACACTGGAGAAGCCTCAGACCACCACCAAGGAGGCCTCGTCTTCACTTTCCTCCCTGTCAACAGAGCCAAAAAATCCAAAAGCAATGCCAACAGACTCACAAGAGCCAATAAGGGCTACACAGAGATCCCCAAACAAGCCAGAGGGAAGTGCCCCTGAAGTGGCAGAGAAAACACCTAAATTCGCTAACAGGATCTCAGAAGCACGAGCCTGTCTCTTAAAAGCGAAAATGCATATGCAGAGCTCACGAAACACGAAGACGGAAATAAAGACGGAGGTCATCCAGGCACTAGAAAGACTCTTTCAGCTTGTTAAGGAGGCAGAAGCCGATAAAGGGAAGTGTAAGGAACCTCGAAGAGACATACAGAATGAACAGAAAGTGTCGCAGAGCGGAGAAACAGAAAGAAAGAAGGAAGGGAATAAAGAGATTACGGATCTCATCGGAAAACTGAAGGAGCATGCTAACCTCATCAAAGAAAATACCGAGAGCATGGGGCAACTAAAGGAACAAATAGAAAGTATGGAAAAGCGGTCTTACGCTGGTGTAGCCGCGACCCCTATTGGTAAGCGGCTCCCAGTGCAGACCGCTCTGCACTCCTTCATAGTAACCGCAAATGATGACCAAGAAACAGGAGAAGAAGTCATGAATAAGATAAGGAAAGCTGTCAACGCCAAAGAAGGAGGATTCGCGGTAGAGAAAATAAGGAAAGCCAAAGACAGAAAAATAATAATCGGCTGTAAAACCGATGAGGAAAGAGAGCGAGTCAAGAACAGAATAAAAGAATCCGGTGAAAGTCTCATAGTCGAAAACATCCAAAATAGAGACCCCCTCGTTATCTTAAAGGACGTGCTCAGTTGCAACAGTGACGGTGACATTTTAAATGCGTTGAGAAACCAAAACAAAAGAATGTTTTTGAACCTGGATGAGCAAGAAGACAAGCTTGAAATTGCATATAAAAAACGCACCAGGAACCCCCACACGAGTCATATCGTGATGAGGGTATCCCCCAAAATGTGGCAGAGACTGACAGAGGCTGAGTCGGTCCTCATCGACCTGCAGAGGATAAGAGTGACCGACCAATCTCCGATAGTACAGTGCTCGCTATGCCTTGGCTATGGACACGGTAGGCGCTTTTGCCAGGAGACCCAAGCAAAGTGCAGTCATTGCGGGGGACCCCATATGAGGGCAGAGTGCCCCGAATGGCTTGCGGGTGCGACCCCGTCTTGCTGCAACTGTGTGCGCTCAAAGATAGACAAGACGAACCATAATGCTTTCAGCCAGGAGTGCCCAATCAGGGTAAAATGGGATGCGATAGCTAGATCGAAGGTGGCGTACTGCTAAGGTGGTCCCCGGCAAAAACTCTGACTCCCAAAGAAGGCCATACCTCGTGGCACAAGCAAACTTGCGGAGGAAGGCTCTTGCCACAAACGAGATTATGCTTGAGGCTCACAAAAAGGGGGTGGCTTTTGCACTGCTCCAGGAGCCGTACATCGGAAGTTTGGGTAAAATGAAAGATTACCGCGGTGCTAGAATATACCAGCATACCGGCGATGGAGACAGCGTCATCAAGACTGCAATCGCAGTCTTTGATGGCGATATAGACGTCATCCAGTGTCCAAACTTCACCACGCCCAACATCACAGTGGTGAAGATGAGGACAAGCGCCTGGGAAATCGTGGTAGTCTCATTCTACTTAGAACCGAAACCAGCACCGATAGGGCTATACCTGGAGCAACTCATAAATATAGAGAGGAGTTTTGGCGGGAGAATCATCCTGGGCGGAGACGCCAATGCGAAAAACTCCTGGTGGGGAAGCCAAAAAATCGATCAAAGAGGTATCGAAATGGCCGGTGCCCTGGAAGAGATGGGATTGCAGGTGCTTAACATAGGGGACACTCCGACTTTCCATACAGTAAGGGGAACTACACTGTACACCAGCTTTGTGGACCTCACGGCATGTACGGCTGATCTGCTCGACCTGGTTGGGGACTGGAGAGTAGACGAAGGCATGACGAGCTCAGACCACAACACCATCATTTTCAAAATTAATCTAGAAAGAGCAAAGGGATTTGGCATAAGTAGAACAACTAGACAATATAACAGTAAAAAAGCAAACTGGGAGCAATTTCATGAGAAACTGGGCCAGTTGCTAGAAGTAAATAAATTAAGTAAAACGGAATTTTTAAAAATTAATAATAAAACTGAATTGGAATTTAAAATAGAATCATATATTAATATAATTATAGAAGCATGCAATAGTAGTATACCAAAAATAAAGACTAATAGCGAAATTAAATTACCTTGGTGGTCCAATGAGCTCGCATCGCTGAAAAAGGCGGTCGCCACTAGGAAGCGTAGAGTCCGCTGTGCAGCGCCCATCCGGAGGGCGAAAGTCGTCGATGAGTACCTGAAAATGAAAGAAAAATATGAGCAAGCAGCAAAAACGGCCCTAACAGAAAGCTGGAAAAGCTTCTGTGGGAAGCAAGATAAAGAGGGACTCTGGGAGGGTATTTATAGAGTTATAGGCAGGACTATGAGAAGACAGGAGGATCTACCCCTGACCAAGGAAGGAAAAGTACTGAACCATCTTGAATCTGCCACATTGCTGGCCGAAACATTCTACCCCGAAGACAGGATGGAAGAAGACAATGAGGAGCATAGGCGTACCAGGTTTTTAGCAGAAAAAGTTAACGAGTTGGGCCATGATGAAGAACATGACCCACCGTTTACTCAGGAAGAGCTAAACTCCAGTATACGAAGCTTCAACCCTAAAAAAGCCCCGGGGGCAGATGGCCTTACGGCCGACATCTGCCAGCAATCTGTAAGTCATGACCCGGAGCTATTCTTATCACTGGCAAACAAATGCCTAGAGCTGGGCTACTTCCCCAAGATCTGGAAGGAAGCTACAGTAGTGATCCTGAGGAAACCCGGAAAGGACAGCTACACAATTCCTAAATCATATAGGCCAATAGGACTGTTGCCAGTGATGGGGAAAGTTCTGGAAAAAATGTTAATAGGTAGAGTAAAATGGCACATTATACCCGGACTCAGCACACGCCAATATGGCTTTATGCCACAAAAAAGCACCGAAGACTCCCTCTATGATCTGCTGGAACTTATACGCATTAAATTAAAAGACAAAAAACTGATTGTCATGCTATCGTTGGACATAGAGGGAGCCTTCGATAGCGCATGGTGGCCAGCCATAAAAACCAGGTTGGCGGAAGCGAAGTGTCCAATAAACGTCAGAAGAGTGGTGGACAGTTACTTGGAAGACAGGAAGGTCAAGATAAGGTACGCGGGAGAGGAGGTCACCAGGGAAACTAACAAAGGCTGTGTGCAAGGATCGATAGGGGGCCCTATTCTTTGGAACCTCCTACTCGACCCCCTATTAAAAGGCCTGGTACAAAGGGGAGACTACTGCCAAGCCTTCGCCGACGACGTAGTCTTAGTATTCGACGGGGACTCCGCGATGGAGGTCCAGCGACGTGCCAATGGCGCTCTCGAATATGTTCATCAGTGGGGAGTCAGCAATAAGTTAAGATTCGCACCGCACAAGACAAATGCAATGGTCATCACGCGGAAACTTAAATATGACACCCCACTGCTGAGCATGGGCGGGGTCGACATTGGTATGTCGCGGGAAATCAAAGTCCTGGGACTAGTCATTGACGACAAGCTGACATTTAACAGCCATGCATCTGGTGTATGCAAAAAGGCATTAAACTTTTACAAGCAGTTGTCAAGGGCAGCCAAGATCAGTTGGGGACTAAATCCGGAGGTAATACGTACCATCTACACGGCAGTAGTTGAACCGACAATTATGTATGCGGCAAGCGCGTGGGCACCAGCAGCCGGAAAACTGATGATACGCAAACAACTAAACGCCGTTCAAAGGGGATTTGCACAAAAACTCTGCAAATCGTATCGCACAGTCTCCTTAAACTCGGCACTGGTGTTGGCTGGGATACTACCCCTTGACCTCCGAATACAAGAGGCAGCAGCCCTATACGAGGCAAGGAGAGGGGTACCCCGGGCAGAGCTAGGAGACAAGGAGATTGAGCGATGTACCGCTTTCAACAGAACACCCCATCCGGCCAAACATACAAGCCTGCAGTTCATATGCCTGGCGGACCAGGAGCAAGTTAACAGCCACTGCACTCAAGCAGTTAGGATATACACGGACGGCAGCAAAATCGAGGGCAAGGTCGGGGCATCATTATCCCATTGGAGTAATGATGCAGAAACCAAAAGCCAAAAACTGAAGCTGTCGCCCCACTGTACCGTCTACCAGGCGGAACTGCTGGCTGTATGGAAGGCCACACAGGAAATTTTGCGTAGCTCACAAAACAGTTTCGGCATCTACAGCGACTCCAGGTCGTCGTTAGAAACGGTCACCAACCACCGCTCTCTCCATCCCCTCGCAGTCGAAATTAGAGAAAACCTGCGACATTGCAAGGATCAGTCCAAAAAAGTTGAACTTTTTTGGATCAAAGCTCATGCAGGACTAGAGGGTAACGAGAGAGCCGACCAGCTGGCAAAGGAAGCTGCCCTAAAAACAAAAACAAGGCCAGATTACGACCAATGCCCGATTTCATTCGCCAAGCGGCAGATTCGTTCGTCCACGCTTGGGGAATGGAACCGGAGATATAGATCCGAGGATACAGCCAGTGTTACCAAAATGTTTTTCCCGGACGCCATTCAGGCGTTCAGCCATATAAAAAATTTGAAACCGACTGGAACATTGACGCAAATACTGACAGGGCACGGTGGGTTTTCCGAATACTTGAGCAGGTTTAAGTGTAAGGAAAGCCCATCGTGCATATGTGACCCTGACAAACAGGAAACTGTTATACATATCTTAACAGAGTGTCCCGCCTATTGCCTGGAGAGATACGAGATCGAACAGGAATTAGACGTCGAGGTTACTATTGGGACCTTAAATGCCCTAATAACCAGTAAGAGAACAAAAGCCAGGTTTATTGGGTTTTGTATAAAGTTAGCCAACAAGGCCATTAGGAGGAACAAGTAAACGAACTTATGCTTAGTATTCATATTTGAACATAATATATAACAGTAGCATAACTTTAATAAGATCGTTGAAAATGTCCGAACTAGGATAACTGTCAAACCCAATAAACATTGTACCTGGATGTATGCACAAAAGTGAACAAAAATGTACATAACAAAATAGTTGAACTAAAAAAGTAAAAGAAATAATGATAGAATTTTATATAAACTGTAAGAATTACCTGATGACACGAATAAAATGTAAATAAGGTCTCAGACAATGTCCGAGGAAATTGTAAGGCAGGAGTGCGGTTTTAGCCGGTAAGAGTCCGGCACTGCCCGGACTGGCTCGTCTGTGAGCCAGTCCGGGCGTCCATGAGGATTTCCCACTCCTGCCAAACCAAAAAAAAAAAAAAAAAAAAAAAAAACCTAACCTAACCTAACCTAACCTAACCTAACCTAACCTAACCTAACCTAACCTAACCTAACCTAACCTAACCTAACCTAACCTAACCTAACCTAACCTAACCTAACCTAACCTAACCTAACCTAACCTAACCTAACCTAACCTAACCTAACCTAACCTAACCTAACCTAACCTAACCTAACCTAACCTAACCTAACCTAACCTAACCTAACCTAACCTAACCTAACCTAACCTAACCTAACCTAACCTAACCTAACCTAACCTAACCTAACCTAACCTAACCTAACCTAACCTAACCTAACCTAACCTAACCTAACCTAACCTAACCTAACCTAACCTAACCTAACCTAACCTAACCTAACCTAACCTAACCTAACCTTTTTTTTTTTTTTTTTTTTTTTTTTTTCCGAGGTGGAAAATCCTCATGGATGTCCTCCGCCCTGGGGTGGGCGGAGGGGTCTGTCAGACTCTTACTGACTAAAAACCACCCCGGTGTTCCGACTCACACCTACGCCGGGGGTCGCGGGAACGTAAGAATCTTCCGCAACCCCCGACTGGTGCCGGCCCGCCACTGCGGGCCTCCTCGGGTCAGGGGGGGGAGTGAGGTGTTTGACTCCCCCCGTGACGTCTAAGAGGGGCGCGCGTGGAACACTACGCGCCGCCACCTCGGGTCCTGATGTGTGGGGGGCGACGGACGTCCCCGAGTCCGTCACCCCTGGACCCATTTAGGGGGGCTGGAAGAGGGCGTTATCCGCCCTCCGCCGACGCCCGGTGCGCCTGCTGCGGGCCGGGTGAGTGGACGAGATCTCCCTCTCCCTTTCCGCAGCCTCCTTCTGCGAGACGACCGTCTCGCAGTAGGAAACCACCGCGTCCCAGGACTCCCCGCTGCCGACCATGGCATTCACCACAGCCGACAGCGACAAGTCACTGCCTACTTCTGAGATGAGGGCACGGCGTGGCTCCTCCCAAGCGGCACACTCTGCCAGCGTATGCCGCGCCGTGTCCTCCCGGCAGTCGACGCAGTGGTGACACCGGGCGTCCGGCTCCCTGTTAATGCGACACAGGTACTTCCCGAAGCAACCATGCCCCGAGAGCACCTGCGTCACCCGAAACGACAGGGAGCCGTGCCTCCTCCCGAGCCAGCGCTCGAGCACCGGCCGGACCGCCTCGATGATGTCGAGGCCGGCGGTAGGGCGTGAAAGCCTTTCCCGCCATTCCGCCACCAGGACCTCGCGAAGCTGAGACCGATGCAGCTCTATGTGTCGCTGCATCGGTTGCTCACCCCGCGCCCTCGCTTCCTCGCGCCACCGATACGATGACGCGAGTACTTTCGCCTCGAGGTCCCAGGGCGGGGATCCGGCCAGTGCACAAGCCGCCTCGTAGGAGATCGTGCGATACCCCCTGATGACTCTGACGGCCATCGCTCTCTGCGGCTTGCGCAGGACTGCGATACTACCGGCCGTCAGGTCAGCCGCCCAGATCGGGGCCCCGTAAAGGGCCATCGATCGCACGATCCCCACGTAGAGCCGCCTACAAGCGGCGCTCGGGCCCCCCAGATTGGGAAGCAGCGTTGCCAGCGCCCCAGCAGCGCCCAGCAACTTGGGCGCCAGCCGTCGGAAGTGGGGCCCGAAGTCCCACCGGCTGTCGAGCACCAATCCTAGGTACTTCATGGTAGACTCGACAGCGATCCGAGCCCCCCCGACCACGATGTGTGAGCCGGGTGGCGGCGCCCGCCGGGGGCCATGAAACACCATGGCCTCCGACTTGCTGAGGGCCACCTCCAGGCCTAGGCGACGTATGCGGCTCACCACCTGTGAGACCGCAGCCGTCGCCAGCAACGCTGCCTCCCTGTGCGAGCTCCCCCGGGCAGTGACCAGCGTGTCATCCGCATAACACGTCAGGTCTACCCCCGGACTGAGCTCACCCCTCAGCACCCAGTCGTACCCGATGTTCCACAGGAGTGGGCCTAAAACCGAGCCCTGCGGAACACCGCACGACATGCGGCGCTGGTTTCCGCCATCACGTCCCATGTAGGTGACACACCTCTCCGACAAATAAGCCCCAACGATGTGGCGGAGGTAGGGAGGCACCCCATGGTACCGCAGTGCCTCCCGAATACAACTCCAGGGCAGGGTGTTGAAGGCGTTGGAAATGTCCAAGGACACCGCCAACATCACCCCGCCCCGGGACACCGCTTCCTCCGCCAGGACTCTCACCCGCGACACAGCGTGGATTGTGGAGCGCCCGTGCCGAAACCCGAACTGGCTGTCGTCCAAGTCCGGCCCCTCTCTGCACAAGTGGCCGACGAGGCGGGCTGCGATTATCCGCTCAAACAGCTTGCCCACCTCGTCTAGCAGCACTATGGGCCGGTACGCGGACGGCGAGTCCGCAGGGCGCCCCGTCTTCCTGAGCAGGACCAGACGACCAGATTTCCACAGAGTGGGAAACTGGCCCCGCTCAAGGCACGCTGTGTAGAGTCCTCTCAGTTGGGGCTCAAGCTCCTTCAGAGCGAGGGCTAACACGCAGCCGTGGACCCCGTCGGGCCCCGGGGCCACGTTCTTGGCCCGGAGCCGCATCACGGCTGCCCTCATCTCTGCCTGTGTCACCTCTGGGACGCTGATGGCGTTCTCCTCTGTAGACTCTGCGGCTGTGGGCAAAGCCATCGGCGGTGGAGTATGCTCCGCTCTTGCCGGGAAGAGGGCTGCGACCACCTCCTCCAGCAGCTCGGGTTGGAGACTCTCCGTAAGTGGGGGCGCCGCGGCTCGAAGTTTCCCTCGGACCGCGCGATAAGGGCGCCCCCACGGATCCCCGTCTAGAGTCTCCAACATCTCCTCCCTGGCTCGTGTCCTCGACTCGCCGATGGCCAGCCACAGAGTCTCCTTAGCCGCGCGGTACACCTCATACAGCGCGGCCTCTTCGTCAGGGACCCGAAGACGTCTCCTCCGGTAACGAGTGTACTGGCGTCTAACCGCCACGCATGCGATACGCAGCTGCGCGATTTCGGCGGTCCACCAGTACACCTGGCGCCTTGCGGACTGTGCGTGGACCCGGGGCATGGACGCGTCGCAAATTTGCGTCATCGCCCCGCGGAACCACAGCGCCTCCTGCTCGACGTCGACGGGTCCATTCGTTGCCGACTCCCGGCTCCAGGCCTGGACAATAGCGGCCTCCTCGAGAAGCTCCCTGTCGATGAGCTTACGCGCCCAGCGCGGACCGTCCATTCGTGGGGCCGGTGGACCGCGGCCGCCAGCGGTCTGGGCGGAGACGTCGAAGCGGATGTATCGGTGATCCGACAACGTCTCCACCTCCACGGCGACACGCCATTCGCGGACACGGCTCGCGACAGCGGGGCTAGCGAACGAGACGTCCACTATAGAACCGCCCCGCTGCCGCACGCACGTGTGAACCGAGCCCCGATTCAGGACGGTCAAGCCAGTCGTGACCGCCCACTCCTCCAACACCTCACCTCTAGCATCGGTCACAGGGGATCCCCACGCCGCAGACTTGGCGTTGAGATCCCCCAGCAACAGCACCGGGCGAGGGTGGAGACGGCCCACGACGGCACCCAACTCGACAAGGAACCTCTCGAAGTCGGCGAGACTCTTGTTGGGCGAAAAATACGCCCCAACCGTGCCAATGCCGTCCGCGAGGGCGGCTACCCAGCCGTGACCTCGGGACGGGTTGACAAGAGCCCCGCCAATGATGGCCACTAAACCGTCCAAGTCTCCCACCCAGTTATCTCTGGGGGGGACAAAATACGGTTCGGCGACCACAGCCACGTGAATCGACCACTCTGCCATGCTCTGGAGCAAGAGATCCTGAGCTCTAGCAGAGTGGTTGATGTTGCCCTGGAGGAAATGGTAGAGCGCAATTATGCGCAATCCATTCCCTCCGCACCATTCCTAGGCCGGGAGTCGGCCGAAGGGCAGTCAGGCTGCGGCGGGGGTAAAGCGCCCCCGGCAGCCCTGGCAGCCCCTCTCTTTTTTCGCCTGTTGGTGGCGGGCGCGCCACAGGCCTTTCCACCCGCTCTGTGTTCGGCGGGCCTCCCTGCAGCTGTACAGAGGCTGCAGTTTGGCACCGCGGAGCACTGGGCTGCCTTGTGGCCGGGCTGGCCGCAGCGATAGCACTGTTCGCTGCGGTCAATTTCGGCGGTGCACCGTGCCCTGACATGCCCAATGTCCAGGCAACGGTAGCACCGCATGGCCCTGGGCTGCAGCAGCTTGACCCTCGCTGCAACCCAACCCACCAACAAACGTCCACCGTCAGCGGCTTTATTCGCCGCCGCCACCGGGCACCGCACCCAAATCGTGCCGAGCCCGGAAGCGTCGGCGCGTATCTCGCCCGTCCGGACATCTTCGGGCGGACAGCCACCAACTTTGGCGATGGCCGCCACGACCTCAGCCGGGGTCGCCGAGTCGTCCAGGCCATCGACACGCAACTCAGCGGTCTTCATTGGCCTGGACACCCGGACGTCCTCCGGGTTGAGGACCTCTCTCAGCCTGGCGGCCAAGATGTCCGCCTTCTCACCGCTGGAGGCACCCGACACCTCGAGTAGCCGCGCCCCCGTCATCGCCGGCCTCATTTTGAAGCCGGACGGTGTGCCAAGGTCGGGGAACGCGACATTGGCCTTCGCCGTTGTAAGGACCGCCTTGTATGTGACGCCCCTTTCGACGGCTCCGGGCTGCAGCGTAATTACTACAGCCGCGGAGCGTGGGGCTCTGACCTTAGGCGGTCCTTTGATCTTCCTCGGTGGTGCCGATGCCGGTGCTCTAGCGGGTGCCGGTGGAGCTGTCGTCCTCCCGTGACGGCGGCCTCTTTTGACGACTGTCGCCCAGGCCTCCGTGGTAGGCCCAGGCGCGGCCGCCGGCGGTGCAGCTGGTGGCGCAGCTAATGGCACAGCCGCCCGTGATGCGGGCACGGACGTCCCTTCCGCAGGCTTTTTGGTCCCCCTCCCGGACCGGCCCGATGCAGCCGCCACGCTCGCTGTTGGCTGCCCCTCCTTCCTTCGCTTGTCCGCAGCGAGCGGTGGGCGGAGGTTTTGAGCCGGGAGGAGCCTCGCCTCTATCGCCTCCAGTCGGGCACCCACCATCTTCCCACACTGCATCATGCAGATGCGCGCGATCTTTTCGACCTCCGCATCCGCAAGTGCAGGCGTCGAGGATGGGACCGGCGATGGTGCCACTATAGGGCAGGAGGCTGCCGCGGGGGCTGCCCTCTGGGCGGCAAACTGCCGCTTGAGGTCCTCCAACTCGGATCGGAGACGGCCATTCTCCTCCCATAGCTTCGCCGTCTCCTCCGTGCTAGAGCGATTAAGGAGGACCTCAACCGCCTCCTTGATGCCGTCCGCCGCCTCTTTAAGAGCACGCGTGAATGTGCCCTTCAGATTGCCCGATTTGGTGGCAACCTTCAGGACGACATCCACGCCGTCCAACACTTGGCGACTGAGCGCCACCGCCGTTACGCTCCCGCCGTCAGCCATGCGAGCAGAGCGCCGCTCTCGGGCCTGTCGGGCCAACTCGCCGACTTCGTCAGCCGCGACAGTCCTTTGCTGCGACCGTTTTGCAGCATTGGCCTCCGCTTTATTGGCTTCCAGCAGGGAGACAGTGAAGCTCTCCCCAGGGTCCGCCACCGCGGGCTCGAGGGCTACTTGCCTGGACCCCGAGTCACTTCCTGCGCTGGGCACCGGCGTTTCAGGGCGCTTAAGAAAGCGCCCCAGAGAGTCGCGCGACCCCGCTCCACCAGCTGCACGACCCCGTCCTCTCTTGCCCTTCGGCACCTTAGCAGCCGGTAGGTTCTCCTCGCTAGAAGAGAACCCCGCGTGCTCCTCCTTATCATTAGGGTGTGCGTGCTTTTTCCAAAATTTGGAAGCACGCTCAACCCCCTCCCCTTTTGTCCGCGAGCGCTTTGAGCTTACGCTCGCCACGCTCGCCACACTCATCCTATCAGATGTGGTGTCAGAATCTGACACCACACCCACACCCATCTGCTCGACCAAAACGATCGGCAACTTGTCTTGGTTTTTGTTGTTTTTATTTATTTTATCCATATTTAATCCCACGAGTAGATATAGGTACTAAATGTCCACCGGGCAGAGCCTAGATACCCGGTAAGCCTATATACTGTAGAGTGCGGCAGGTATCTACAGGGGAAGCGCTAGCGACTGGTCCCCCACCAGCCACTCATCCTCTCGCCGCGCTTCAAAGCTTAGGATTAGGTGGTTTTTTATCTTAGAGGTAGCCTTCCTCTGGGCCAGGCAATTAAGCCAAGCCCCCGGCGGCGGCATTAGACATGCCTCCGTCCGCTGTCCGGCCAACCCGACTCAGCGAACCCGCCGAAAGTTCTCTCGTTGAAGATAACTCCTCAACGAGAGAAACACGCGCCGCTTTGGTGCGCCTGCACCGCAGCGGCATGGTCACATCAACTGTCGATCGACTATCGTCGATCGATCAGGAGCGACCCCTTCCCGGTATCTCTCTTAGTCTGGTCTCTCACTTGGGCCTTTCCTCTCTCACTTGGGCCTTATGAGTAACTCTACCGGCAGAGCCCCAAGATCATTGAGACGCGCAAGCCCCACCACGACGACAACGTGGAGACACCCTCGGTGGGGAACCTTTTTTTTTTTTTTTTTTTTTTTTTTGTTTGCGCTGGGAAAAAATGCATTACGCATACCCTCCCATCGGGGGATGGGAGGGGTATGTGGGACTCCCCGGTCTGACCCGGTATACCCACTAAAATAACCCAGCGGCATTCCCGCTTCGTCTTAGTGGCGGGGGGACTGGGAAACCGGCACAGCCTTCACGTCCAGTCCTCCGCCGACGATCGCCCTTCATGGCGGGCCCCTCACGCCCTCCCCGTGGGGAGGGGGATGGGCCCGGGAATGACCGACGAAGGTGGTGACGGGTGCAATGCGGGCGAAGGCACCCCCGTGCCTGTCACCCGCCCGTCGCCACTGTAAGGAGGGAGAGGACGGCGCCCTCTCCGGCCCCTTCTTCGTCTGCGGAGCGGCGCAGCGAGAGGGTCGTCCTCCCGCACGCGCTCCGCCTCCTCCTTTTGCGAGATTACGTCCTCGCAAAAGGAGGCAACCGCCGCCCAGGCCTCCTCGCTCCCCAGCATGGCGCTGACCACGCCGGGAAGCGAGAGGTCCTGTCCAATCACCGCCGTCAGACCGCGGCGCAGCCCGGACCAAGCTGGGCACACCTCGAGGGTGTGCTGCGCCGTATCCTCCGCCGCACCGCAGTCGTGGCAGGCCGCGGTCTCCTCCCTCCCTATCCGGCACAGATGCGATCCGAAGCAGCCATGGCCGGACAACACCTGCACCAGACGGAACGAGAGGAAACCGTGGGACCGCTCGAGCCAGCCGCGCAGGACCGGACCGAGCGCGTCCAGCGTTCGGCGGCCAAAGGCGGCGTTGGCGAGGTCCTCCGTCCAGTGGAGGACGACGGCATCCTTCATCTCCCGCCGCACGGCCTCTTGCTCCTCGGCGACGGGGCGCTCACCGAGCGCCTTCCGGCGCGCCTTCCACTCGTACACCCTGGCGAGCACCCAAGCCTCCAACTCCCAAGGAGGGGTGCCGGCCAGGGCGCACGCCGCCGAGAAGCCCACCGAGCGGTAGGCCCTCGCCACCCGCAGTGCAATGGCCCTTTGGGGCTTGCGGATGGCGGTCGCATTCTCCCTCCTGTGGAGGGAGTCCGCCCAGATGGGGGCCCCGTATAGGGCCATGCTCCGCAGGATGCCGGCATACAGGCGCCGGCATTTCGCCTTTGGCCCCCCCAGGTTCGGGAGGAGCCATGAGAGGGCGTCAGCGGCTTTCAATAGGCGCGTCGACAGCCCGCTGAAATGCGGACCGAAGCGCCACCTATCGTCCAGCACCAGGCCCAGATACTTCATCTGGGGCTGGACCCGTATCCTGACGCCCTCTACGACAATGTGGGCGTCGGGAGGGCAGCGCTGCCGAGGCCCGCGAAAGAACACGGCCTCGGTCTTGTGCAGCGCCACCCTCAATCCCAGGCGGCGGATCCTCTCTGCAACCAAGGATCCGCCAGCCGAGGCCAGACAGGCCGCGTCCACAAAGTTCCTCCCCCGGGCAGTGAGGAGAGTGTCATCCGCGTAGCAGATGACACTCGTGCCCTGGAGGAGGGCTCCCCGCAGGAGCCAGTCGAACCCGATGTTCCACAGGGGCGGCCCCAGCACTGACCCCTGCGGAACACCGGACTCTGCGCCGTACCGCCTCACCGTGGCCGTCTTGTCCACGAGGAGGACCTCTCGGTCCTCCAAGTAGCTGGCCAGGAGGTTCTGCAGGTATTGGGGCACTCCGTGATACCGAAGCGCCTCCAATATCGTCGAGTGGGGCACGGAGTTGAAGGCATTCGAAATGTCGAATGACACCGCCAGCACTCCGTCCCCCGCCTCCACCGCCTCCTTCACCTGGCCCTTGAGTAGGGCCAGCGCATCGATCGTCGAACGCTCTCGACGGAAGCCGAATTGGGCGTCCGACAGGTCCGGCCCTACCCCACGCAAGTGGCTATTAAGCCGGGAGGCGACAATCCCCTCGAACAATTTACCGACCTCATCGAGCAGAACGATGGGCCGGCATGCCGAGGGCGAGTCCACCGGGCGTCCCTCCTTTCGGAGGAGGCATAGCTGCCCCTCCTTCCACAGTTTCGGGAACCTCCCAGCCGTAAAGCACGCGCTGAAGAGGTCCCGAAACCTGGTCTCCATTTGGGAGGCGGCGATCGCCGCTACTCGTGCGGGGACACCGTCCGGTCCGGGGGCCGTCTTCTTCGCGCGGAGGCTGAGAACCCCCGCGTAGAACTCCGCCGTCGTCACCGGGGGGACTTCCTCCTCCAGCGGAGCCGCCGCCTGCGGGGGATCCATCGTTGGTGGGGTGAAGTCGGTCCTGCGCGGAAACAGGGACCGGACCACCCCATCCAGCAACGCCGGCTCGAGGGTTTCCGTCAGTGGGGGACCATACGGGCGCAGCTGGTTCCGCGCCGCTTTGTAAGGTCTCCCATAGGGGTCCCTATCGAGGCCCTCCAGCATCTCGGCCCTCGCCGAGTCCTCTGCGGCGAACATTGCAGACTTGAGGACCGTCGTCGCCTCTCGGTAAGAGGCGTATAGGCGGTCCTCTTCTGCCCGGACTCGGTTTTGGGCGCTGCGCCGTCGGCTTCGCGCGTAGGCCCTTCTAGCCGCCACGCAGGCGGCCCGGAGCCCCGCCAGCTCCTCCGTCCACCAATAGACGGCACGACGGGGAGGCGGACGACGAGACCGAGGCATGCTGGAGTTGCACACCTCGGTCAGGGACCTCCTGAGCCGGACCGCTGCGGCGTCCACGTCCAGGACCTCAACAGGAGGCGACAGCCAGTCCTGGAGAAAGGCCGCCTCCTTGGCGGCCTCCCGGTCCAGGCGAGTGAGTGCCCACCGCGGGAAGGGAGATTGCCCAGCACGGGCCATCCCACCCCCCTGGGTGGAGATGTCGAACCGCACATATCGGTGGTCCGACAAGGTCTCCACCATCTCAACTCGCCAGTTGACGACCACCAGGGCCATGTCTCCCCACGCGGCGGCCACGTATCCCGGTCCCCTCTCTAAGAGCGAGAGGGGAGGGGAGTCTGTGGAAGACCGCGAGACCAACGCCACCAAGCCGTCCCGGTCACCCAGCCAACGGCCAGGGACCGAGTAAGGTTCGGCGACCACCGCCAAGTCCACCAACCACTCAGCCATGGTCTGCATCAGCAGATCCTGGGCTGCCCTGCAGTGGTTGGTGTTCGCCTGTAGTATGCGATGTTGGACCCTATCCATCAGTCGGACATCGCACCCTCCTCCGCTGTCGCCGCTGCAGGAACAACGGTGCTAGCGGCGGCAGCAGGCCCGGTCGGCGCCTGCGCTTTGCCCCGCTTTGGGGGAGGATTGCAGTTCCTCCCCTTCATAACGTGGGCTGCCGGGCAGCCACTGGAAGCACACACCGCGCAGTGCGGCGTGGCGGCCCCGCAGGAGGCGGCTTTGTGGCCCTCCCTGCCGCAACGGTAGCAGGCGTCCGTTCTGTCCACCGTGGACGGACACAGAGCCCGGGTGTGTCCGATGCCGAAGCACCGGAAACACCGCAGAGGCTGGTCCTCGAGTGCCCGGACTGCACCCGAGCTGAACCCGACTATGATCCGCCGCTTGGCAAGGATGGCTTTGGCAGCGGCGATTGGGCATTCGAGGCGAATGGTGCCCATGCCACCGCGGCCGGGCCTTATGTCCCGACCTTGGACCGCCGCGACGCCACAGCCTCCCATCGCCGCAACCGCCGCCACCACCTCCTCCTTGGTGACTGAGTCATCTAGCTCAGTCACCTCTATGGCCGCCGACTTGACCGGTCGGGCCACCTTGGCCGAATCTGCGATGACCTCCTGCAGCTTGGCTGCAAAGAGGTCCGCATGGGCACTCCCCTCTGTCCCCGGGAACTCGAAGATTCGAGCCCCGGCTTGGGTCCGTCGGCAAGACACACTGTCGATCCCCAGCTGGGTGGGATCGGCATTGGCACGCGCCCGCACCAAAATGGAGGCGTACGTCTCCCCTCGCTCCGCAGCCTCCGCGGTGAGCGTCACCACGACGGCCGCGGTCTTTGGGGGGACCAGCTTCCTTTTCCCCTTCCCTTTCCCCGTCCCCTTCCCCTTTCCCTTGTCGGTCGTCTGGGACCGGCTGGGAGCGGTGGTGGCGGGGGCGACAGGGGCTGCCGTCGCCGACTTTTTGCCTTTGCCCTTCCCCTTACGGACCACTTCCGTCCACTCGTTGGACGGGGTGGTTGAAGGGAGAAGGGCGTCTTCCGCCTGGGAGGAGGAGGACGGCCCCGGGTCGCAGCGCCTCTTATCCGCTGCAAGCGGTGGTCGGAGGCGCTTCTCCGGCAAGAGCCGGTCCTCAATACCTGCTAAGCAGGCTCTTGTGAAGGCCCTCTCCTCCATTACAACCTTGCGGATGATATCCTCAAGGTTGGAGGAGGGGCCCTCCGCCGCAAGGCTCGTCTCGGCTTGTGGTGGTGGCCGGGCCGTGGCTTCAGCCAGCTTCTGATGAAGCTGGCTGACCTCCGACTGCAGGCGATCTATTTTCGCCTGCATTTGCCGCGTCTCGTCAGTGGCCTTCCGCCGGACCAGCTCCGCGACGACGCCACGCATGCTCGCGGCCCGGCTCTTGAGGGCCTTTTGGAAGGTCCCCTTTAAATTTGAAGATTTAGAGGCGACCTCCACAATCTCCTCTTCGTCCTCCTCCGCCATCCTTTCCAGCTCGGCCAGAGAATGGTCTGCGTAGAGAACACGGGACGCACCGTACCCGGCCCTGGCCCGGGCGACTTGCGCCCGTTTCTCTTTCGCGGCAACCCGCTCTTCCAGCTCTTGCTGGAGCTGCACCCGCCGAGCCAGGTCCAACTGGCGTTGGGCGTCCGCGAGCCCAACGACATGGGTATCCGCGGCCGCCGTCGGCTTTTTTGCCTTCGGCAACCTCGTCGACCCAGAGGCCGAGGAGCCCTCGGACCCTCTTACTCGGACCCGCTTCCGCGGCCGAGAGTCGTCCGCATCCGACACGGTCATAAGCGAGTCGTTGTCGGACGACTCGCTTATGTTAGCCCCTCCAAATAAGCTAGCCGCAGACGGCGCGCGGCTAGTCTCTGACGCTGAAGTGTCGGAGAGGCCCTGAGAAGGGCCTTTGGGTTGGCCCTGAGAAGGGCCTTTTGGTTGGCCCTGAGAAGGGCCTTTGGGTTGGCCCTGAGAAGGGCCTTTTGGTTGGCCCTGAGAAGGGCCTTTGGGTTGGCCCTGAGAAGGGCCTTTGGGTTGGCCCTGAGAAGGGCCTTTTTGTTTTAAAAATCGCCCGCAGGCGTCTCTCTCAAGTTTTGGCATAGCCTCCGCAGTTTCGTATGCAACACGACAATAGGGTTAAAATAGCTACGAATGCACAGTGCACTTTGGCCAACCCAATCTGCCACTCCGTTACGGTGGTCAGACTGGGTCGTTTCCAGGGGACGCGACGTGGACGCAAGCACTGTGGGGGGTCCCCCAACCTAACCTTTTTTTTTTTTTTTTTTTTTTTTTTGTTTGCGCTGGGAAAAAATGCATTACGCATACCCTCCCATCGGGGGATGGGGGGGGTATGTGGGACTCCCCGGTCTGACCCGGTATACCCACTAAAATAACCCAGCGGCATTCCCGCTTCGTCTTAGTGGCGGGGGACTGGGAAACCGGCACAGCCTTCACGTCCAGTCCTCCGCCGACGATCGCCCTTCATGGCGGGCCCCTCACGCCCTCCCCGTGGGGAGGGGGATGGGCCCGGGAATGACCGACGAAGGTGGTGACGGGTGCAATGCGGGCGAAGGCACCCCCGTGCCTGTAACCCGCCCGTCGCCACTATAAGGAGGGAGAGGACGGCGCCCTCTCCGACCCCTTCTTCGTCTGCGGAGCGGCGCAGCGAGAGGGTCGTCCTCCCGCACGCGCTCCGCCTCCTCCTTTTGCGAGATTACGTCCTCGCAAAAGGAGGCAACCGCCGCCCAGGCCTCCTCGCTCCCCAGCATGGCGCTGACCACGCCGGGAAGCGAGAGGTCCTGTCCAATCACCGCCGTCAGACCGCGGCGCAGCCCGGACCAAGCTGGGCACACCTCGAGGGTGTGCTGCGCCGTATCCTCCGCCGCACCGCAGTCGTGGCAGGCCGCGGTCTCCTCCCTCCCTATCCGGCACAGATGCGATCCGAAGCAGCCATGGCCGGACAACACCTGCACCAGACGGAACGAGAGGAAACCGTGGGACCGCTCGAGCCAGCCGCGCAGGACCGGACCGAGCGCGTCCAGCGTTCGGCGGCCAAAGGCGGCGTTGGCGAGGTCCTCCGTCCAGTGGAGGACGACGGCATCCCGCATTTCCCGCCGCACGGCCTCTTGCTCCTCGGCGACGGGGCGCTCACCGAGCGCCTTCCGGCGCGCCTTCCACTCGTACACCCTGGCGAGCACCCAAGCCTCCAACTCCCAAGGAGGGGTGCCGGCCAGGGCGCACGCCGCCGAGAAGCCCACCGAGCGGTAGGCCCTCGCCACCCGCAGTGCAATGGCCCTTTGGGGCTTGCGGATGGCGGTCGCATTCTCCCTCCTGTGGAGGGAGTCCGCCCAGATGGGGGCCCCGTATAGGGCCATGCTCCGCAGGATGCCGGCATACAGGCGCCGGCATTTCGCCTTTGGCCCCCCCAGGTTCGGGAGGAGCCATGAGAGGGCGTCAGCGGCTTTCAATAGGCGCGTCGACAGCCCGCTGAAATGCGGACCGAAGCGCCACCTATCGTCCAGCACCAGGCCCAGATACTTCATCTGGGGCTGGACCCGTATACTGACGCCCTCTACGACAATGTGGGCGTCGGGAGGGCAGCGCTGCCGAGGCCCGCGAAAGAACACGGCCTCGGTCTTGTGCAGCGCCACCCTCAATCCCAGGCGGCGGATCCTCTCTGCAACCAAGGATCCGCCAGCCGAGGCCAGACAGGCCGCGTCCACAAAGTTCCTCCCCCGGGCAGTGAGGAGAGTGTCATCCGCGTAGCAGATGACACTCGTGCCCTGGAGGAGGGCTCCCCGCAGGAGCCAGTCGAACCCGATGTTCCACAGGGGCGGCCCCAGCACTGACCCCTGCGGAACACCGGACTCTGCGCCGTACCGCCTCACCGTGGCCGTCTTGTCCACGAGGAGGACCTCTCGGTCCTCCAAGTAGCTGGCCAGGAGGTTCTGCAGGTATTGGGGCACTCCGTGATACCGAAGCGCCTCCAATATCGTCGAGTGGGGCACGGAGTTGAAGGCATTCGAAATGTCGAATGACACCGCCAGCACTCCGTCCCCCGCCTCCACCGCCTCCTTCACCTGGCCCTTGAGTAGGGCCAGCGCATCGATCGTCGAACGCTCTCGACGGAAGCCGAATTGGGCGTCCGACAGGTCCGGCCCTACCCCACGCAAGTGGCTATTAAGCCGGGAGGCGACAATCCCCTCGAACATTTTGCCGACCTCATCGAGCAGAACGATGGGCCGGTATGCCGAGGGGGAGTCTGCTGGGCGGCCCTCCTTGCGAAGGAGGCACAGCTGCCCCTCCTTCCACGGTTTCGGGAACCTTCCAGACGCAAGGCATGCGCTGAAAAGGTCCCGAAACCTGTTCTCCATTGCGGAGGCGGCGATCGCCACCACCCGTGCGGGGACACCGTCCGGTCCGGGGGCCGTCTTCTTCGCGCGGAGGCTGAGAACCCCCGCGTAGAACTCCGCCGTCGTCACCGGGGGGACTTCCTCCTCCAGCGGAGCCGCCGCCTGCGGGGGATCCATCGTTGGTGGGGTGAAGTCGGTCCTGCGCGGAAACAGGGACCGGACCACCCCATCCAGCAACGCCGGCTCGAGGGTCTCCGTCAGTGGGGGACCATACGGGCGCAGCTGGTTCCGCGCCGCTTTGTACGGTCTCCCATAAGGGTCCCTATCGAGGCCCTCCAGCACCCCCAACCTAACCTAACCTTTTTTTTTTTTTTTTTTTTTTTTTTTTTGTTTGCGCTGGGAAAAAATGCATTACGCATACCCTCCCATCGGGGGATGGGGGGGGTATGTGGGACTCCCCGGTCTGACCCGGTATACCCACTAAAATAACCCAGCGGCATTCCCGCTTCGTCTTAGTGGCGGGGGACTGGGAAACCGGCACAGCCTTCACGTCCAGTCCTCCGCCGACGATCGCCCTTCATGGCGGGCCCCTCACGCCCTCCCCGTGGGGAGGGGGATGGGCCCGGGAATGACCGACGAAGGTGGTGACGGGTGCAATGCGGGCGAAGGCACCCCCGTGCCTGTCACCCGCCCGTCGCCACTAAAAGGAGGGAGAGGACGGCGCCCTCTCCGGCCCCTTCTTCGTCTGCGGAGCGGCGCAGCGAGAGGGTCGTCCTCCCGCACGCGCTCCGCCTCCTCCTTTTGCGAGATTACGTCCTCGCAAAAGGAGGCAACCGCCGCCCAGGCCTCCTCGCTCCCCAGCATGGCGCTGACCACGCCGGGAAGCGAGAGGTCCCGTCCAATCACCGCCGTCAGACCGCGGCGCAGCCCGGACCAAGCTGGGCACACCTCGAGGGTGTGCTGCGCCGTATCCTCCGCCGCACCGCAGTCGTGGCAGGCCGCGGTCTCCTCCCTCCCTATCCGGCACAGATGCGATCCGAAGCAGCCATGGCCGGACAACACCTGCACCAGACGGAACGAGAGGAAACCGTGGGACCGCTCGAGCCAGCCGCGCAGGACCGGACCGAGCGCGTCCAGCGTTCGGCGGCCAAAGGCGGCGTTGGCGAGGTCCTCCGTCCAGTGGAGGACGACGGCATCCCGCATTTCCCGCCGCACGGCCTCTTGCTCCTCGGCGACGGGGCGCTCACCGAGCGCCTTCCGGCGCGCCTTCCACTCGTACACCCTGGCGAGCACCCAAGCCTCCAACTCCCAAGGAGGGGTGCCGGCCAGGGCGCACGCCGCCGAGAAGCCCACCGAGCGGTAGGCCCTCGCCACCCGCAGTGCAATGGCCCTTTGGGGCTTGCGGATGGCGGTCGCATTCTCCCTCCTGTGGAGGGAGTCCGCCCAGATGGGGGCCCCGTATAGGGCCATGCTCCGCAGGATGCCGGCATACAGGCGCCGGCATTTCGCCTTTGGCCCCCCCAGGTTCGGGAGGAGCCATGAGAGGGCGTCAGCGGCTTTCAATAGGCGCGTCGACAGCCCGCTGAAATGCGGACCGAAGCGCCACCTATCGTCCAGCACCAGGCCCAGATACTTCATCTGGGGCTGGACCCGTATACTGACGCCCTCTACGACAATGTGGGCGTCGGGAGGGCAGCGCTGCCGAGGCCCGCGAAAGAACACGGCCTCGGTCTTGTGCAGCGCCACCCTCAATCCCAGGCGGCGGATCCTCTCTGCAACCAAGGATCCGCCAGCCGAGGCCAGACAGGCCGCGTCCACAAAGTTCCTCCCCCGGGCAGTGAGGAGAGTGTCATCCGCGTAGCAGATGACACTCGTGCCCTGGAGGAGGGCTCCCCGCAGGAGCCAGTCGAACCCGATGTTCCACAGGGGCGGCCCCAGCACTGACCCCTGCGGAACACCGGACTCTGCGCCGTACCGCCTCACCGTGGCCGTCTTGTCCACGAGGAGGACCTCTCGGTCCTCCAAGTAGCTGGCCAGGAGGTTCTGCAGGTATTGGGGCACTCCGTGATACCGAAGCGCCTCCAATATCGTCGAGTGGGGCACGGAGTTGAAGGCATTCGAAATGTCGAATGACACCGCCAGCACTCCGTCCCCCGCCTCCACCGCCTCCTTCACCTGGCCCTTGAGTAGGGCCAGCGCATCGATCGTCGAACGCTCTCGACGGAAGCCGAATTGGGCGTCCGACAGGTCCGGCCCTACCCCACGCAAGTGGCTATTAAGCCGGGAGGCGACAATCCCCTCGAACATTTTGCCGACCTCATCGAGCAGAACGATGGGCCGGTATGCCGAGGGGGAGTCTGCTGGGCGGCCCTCCTTGCGAAGGAGGCACAGCTGCCCCTCCTTCCACGGTTTCGGGAACCTTCCAGACGCAAGGCATGCGCTGAAAAGGTCCCGAAACCTGTTCTCCATTGCGGAGGCGGCGATCGCCACCACCCGTGCGGGGACACCGTCCGGTCCGGGGGCCGTCTTCTTCGCGCGGAGGCTGAGAACCCCCGCGTAGAACTCCGCCGTCGTCACCGGGGGGACTTCCTCCTCCAGCGGAGCCGCCGCCTGCGGGGGATCCATCGTTGGTGGGGTGAAGTCGGTCCTGCGCGGAAACAGGGACCGGACCACCCCATCCAGCAACGCCGGCTCGAGGGTCTCCGTCAGTGGGGGACCATACGGGCGCAGCTGGTTCCGCGCCGCTTTGTACGGTCTCCCATAAGGGTCCCTATCGAGGCCCTCCAGCATCTCGGCCCTCGCCGAGTCCTCTGCGGCGAACATTGCAGACTTGAGGACCGTCGTCGCCTCTCGGTAAGAGGCGTATAGGCGGTCCTCTTCTGCCCGGACTCGGTTTTGGGCGCTGCGCCGTCGGCTTCGCGCGTAGGCCCTTCTGGCCGCCACGCAGGCGTCCCGGAGCCCCGCCAGCTCCTCCGTCCACCAATAGACGGCACGACGGGGAGGCGGACGACGAGACCGAGGCATGCTGGAGTTGCACACCTCGGTCAGGGACCTCCTGAGCCGGACCGCTGCGGCGTCCACGTCCAGGACCTCAACAGGAGGCGACAGCCAGTCCTGGAGAAAGGCCGCCTCCTTGGCGGCCTCCCGGTCCAGGCGGGTGAGTGCCCACCGCGGGAAGGGAGATTGCCCAAACCTAACCTAACCTAACCTAACCTAACCTAACCTAACCTAACCTTTTTTTTTTTTTTTTTTTTTTTTTTGACGCTGAGGAATGCGTTACGCATCCCCGCTCGTGGGGGACGAGTCTGGGGTATGTGGGACTCCTGTCGCTAACGACAGTATACCCACTAAAACTCAGCGGTGTTCCCACATCGCCGTAATGGGAGGGCCATGGGAATCCGGCTCAGCCTTTACATCCACAACCCTCCCGGCGCATGCCCGCCTAGCTGGCGGGCCCCGCATGCCCCCCAAGATGGGGGGCTACGGGAATGGCCGGGAACACCTGGCCATTCCCGTCCGACACTGGTGGAGACCTGTGCAATACAGGCAAGGGTGCCCCCGCACCCATTGCCTGCTGGCCTCCACCTGGGAGGAGTCGGAGATGACTATCAAATTGACGTCTTCTTCGACCTCTCCTCCGCCTTCGGAGCGGCGCTGCGTCGGGATCGTCCTCCCGCGCGCGCTCTGCCGCCTCCTTCTGGGACATGACGTGTTCACAGAAGGAGGCGACTGCCGCCCAGGACCTCTCATCCCTCAGCATGGCGTTAACCAAGCCGGGGAGCGACAGGTCCGGTCCGATCACCGCGATGAGACTGCGGCGCGGCTCGGACCACGACGGGCACACCTCGAGGGTGTGCTGCGCCGCGTCCTCCGCCGCACCACAGTCGAGGCACGACGGCGTCCTCTCCCGTCCGATTCGGTGCAGGTACGATCCGAAACAACCATGTCCGGACAGCACCTGCACCAGACGGAAGGAGAGGAATCCATGCGACCGCTCGAGCCAGTCTCGCAGGACTGGCCCAATCGCGTCGACGGTTCGGCGGCCGAAGGCTGCGGTGGCGAGGTCCCCCGTCCAATGGACGACGATAGCGTCCCTCGCCTCCCGCCGGACGGCCTCCCGCTCTTCTGGGGCTGAGCGTTGCCCCCTCGCCCTCCGCTCCGCCGTCCATTCATATACTCTGGCGAGCACCCACGCCTCGAGTTCCCAAGGAGGGGTGCCGGCCAGAGCACATGCTGCCCCAAAACTCACCGTGCGGTAAGCCCGCGCCACTCGCTGGGCTATGGCCCTCTGGGGTGCCCGCAAGGCGGCGGCGTTCTCTCTCCTTTGGAGGGAGTCCTCCCAGATAGGAGCCCCGTAGAGGGCCATACTCTTCAAGATACCGGCGTAGAGTTGCCGGCATCGCGCGCTGGGCCCCCCCAAGTTGGGAAGCAGCCAGGAGAGCGCGCCCGCGGTCTTCAGCAAGCGCGACGACAGCCCGCGAAAATGCGGACCGAAGCGCCACTTGCTGTCGAGTACAAGGCCCAGATATTTCATCTGGGCCTTCACCTCAATTCTGACGCCCTCCACGAAGATGTGGGCGTCAGGTGGTGGGGGGCGCTGCCGAGGGCCGTGGAAGAACACGGCCTCGGTCTTGTGCAGCGCCACCGTTAGACCTAGGCGGCGGATCCTCCCCGCGACCAAGGATCCGCCCGCCGAGGCCAAGTTGGCCGCCTCCCTGAAACTCCCCCCCCGGGCAGTGAGGAGAGTGTCATCCGCATAGCAGACGACACTTGTGCCTCGGAGGAGAGTTCCCCGCAGGAGCCAATCATAGCCAACGTTCCAGAGGAGTGGGCCTAAGACTGACCCCTGCGGAACGCCGGCCTCAACGGCATACCGCCGGACTTGGCCAGTCCTATTAACCAGGAGGATCGCCCGATCCTCCAGGTAGCCGGCCAGCAGCCTGCGCATGTATCGAGGCACTCCGTGAAATCGGAGCGCCTCTAGGATGGTGGAGTGGGGAACGGAGTTGAAGGCGTTGGCTATGTCGAATGACACCGCCAACAGTCCGTCCCCCGCCTCCATCGCCCCCTTCACCTGACCCTTAAGGCAGGCCAGCGCATCCACCGTCGAACGCTCAGCCCGAAAACCGAACTGAGCGTCCGACAAGTCCGGCCCGATAGTACGCAGATGGCACTTTAGGCGGGCAGCGATTATCCCCTCGAACATTTTGCCGACCTCATCGAGCAGAACGATGGGCCGGTATGCCGAGGGGGAGTCTGCTGGGCGGCCCTCTTTGCGAAGGAGGCACAGTTGCCCCTCCTTCCACGGTTTCGGGAACCTTCCAGACGCAAGGCATGCGCTGAAAAGGTCCCGAAACCTCTCCTCCATTTGAGTGGCAGCGATCGCCACAACTCTTGCCGGAACACCGTCGGGGCCCGGAGCTGTCTTCTTGGCGCGGATACGGAGAATCGCCGCGCCGAGTTCCGACTCCGTGACAGGAGGGGCCTCCTCTTCTTCCTCAGCTGGCGGAGCTGTCTGCGGTGGGTCCATCACTGGCGGGGTGAAGTTGTCCCTGCACGGGAACAGGGACTGAACCACCCCACCAAGAAATGAGGGCTCCAGGGTCTCGGCCACCGGGGGACCAAACGGGCGCAACTTGTTGCGCGCCGCCTTATATGGTCTCCCGTAGGGGTCGTTGTCGAGACCCTCCAGCATCTCAGCTCTCGCAGAGTCTCTGGCGGCGGCGATGGCTCGATCGAGGACCATTTTTGCCTCCACGTATACCTCATAGAGGTGGTCCCCGACGGCCTGGTCCCTTCGGCGCCGCCGCCGACTCCGCGCGTATTCCCTCCTTGCCTCCACACACGCTGCTCGGAGCCCCGCCAGCTCCGCCGACCACCAGTACACGGCGCGTCTGGGTAGTGGTCGGCGGGACCGAGGCATGCTGGAGTTGCATACCTCGGTCAGAGACTCCCTCAGGTGCCCCGCGACGGTGTCGACATCCAGGCCGGTGGAAGGCGGCGAAAGCCAGTCCTGGACGAACGCCGCCTCCCGCGCCGCTTCCCTGTCCAGGCGGGAGAGAGCCCACCGTGGGAACGGTAAACGCATCGAGCGGGGCCGCGTCTCTCCGGGGCCACTGGTGGAGACGTCGAACCGCACGTAGCGGTGGTCCGACATAGTCTCCACCAGGTCCACCCGCCAGTTCAGCACGCGCGCGGCTAACGCAGGGGTGGCGAAAGTGACGTCCACTATTGAGCCACCCTGCCGCCGCACGCATGTCTGGACGCTTCCTCTGTTCAAGAGGGAGAGTCCAGACGAGGCTGCCCACATCTCTACTGCCCGCCCGCGTGCGTCGGTGGCCGGGTTGCCCCAGGTCACCGACTTGGCATTCAGGTCTCCCAGTACGGAGACCTGACGCGGCGCCGCCCTGCCGACCACGGCGGCCAAGACTCCGAGATAGTTCTCGAAGTCCTGAAGAGGGCGGTTTGGGGAGAAATAGACGCCCACAAGGGCTAAGTCTCCCCACGCGGCGGCCACGTATCCCGGTCCCCTCTCTAATAGCGAGAGGGGAGGGGAGTCTGTGGAAGACCGCGCCGCTAGAGCCACCAAGTCATCCTCGTCACCCAGCCAGCTGCCGGGGATTGAGTAGGGCTCGGCGACCACCGCTACGTTCACCAACCACTCGGCCATGACCTGCACTACCAGGTCTTGGGCCGCTCTGCAGTGGTTGGTGTTCGCCTGGAGGATGCGGTAGTCTGAAATTATTATTCCGACATCGCACCCCCCTCCTCAGCTACCACCGCTGGAGCAACAGCGGCGACGACGGCGACGGCTTTAGCAGCAGGGCGAACCTGCATCGGCACCACACCCTTCCTCACGGGGGGCTTGCAGCTCCTGCCCGTCATCCTGTGGTCCGCGGGGCGGCCACCGGCGGCACACGCCGCGCAGTGTGGTGCGGTGGCGGTGCAAGCGGCCCACCCGTGTCCCTCCCGCCCGCATTGGTAGCACGTATCTCCCCAGTCGGACTTGGAGGGACACGTGGCCCGGGTGTGTCCGACAGCGAAGCACTTGAAGCACCGGACAGGCTGGTCCTCAAGCGGCCGGACCACAGCCGAGCCGAACCCCACTTGCATACGTCCCTTGGTCGCAGCAAGGACGGCCCCAGCCGCGGCGACTGGGCACTCGAGGCGGATGATGCCCATGCCGCGGCGGCCGGGCCTGATGGCTCCACCCTTCACCGCGCCAGCGTCACAGCCTCCAGCCGCTGCGACGGCCGCCACCACATCCTCTTTGGTGACTGAATCGTCCAGATCGGCCACCTCCAAGGCTGCGGTCTTAACAGGCCTGGTGACCTTTGCCGCATCCGCGATGACCTCTTGCAACTTTGTTGCGAAGAGGTCCGCATTTGTGCCTCGCTGCTCCCCAGAGAACTCAAAAATTCGCGCCCCGGTAAGGGTTCGGCGGCACGTGATATTGCTGATCCCCAGCTTGGAGGGATCAGCATTGGTACGAGCCCGTCTTAGGACGGACTCGTACGTCTCGCCCCGCTCCGCGGCCTCCGGGGTGATGGTCACCACGACGGCCGCAGTTTTTGGAGGAACCAGCTTCCTCACCGCCTTTTTGCCGACTGCAGGACCAGTCGCAGCAGACTTGGGGGCCGACTTTTTGCCCTTTTTCCCTTTTCCCCTCCTGACCACTTCCGTCCACGACTGGTTGGATGGGGTGGTGGAGGGAAGAAGGGCGTCTTCCTCCTGCGAGTTCTGGGGGGCTGCTGGAGGGGCAGACGACCCAGACGCCACCTCCGCGCTTGTGGTGGGCGTATGAGGAGCCGCCCTGGTCCTCTTGCCCTTGCCTTTGCCCTTGGAGGGCTGCGATACCGGGCCTGCTAAAGGCGCAGGTTTCGGCTCCCTCGACGGTGGACTCTTGTCCGCCGCTAGCGGTGGGCGGAGCCGCTTTTCCGGCAAGAGCCGGTCCTCGATGCCTGCGAAGCAGGCTCGGATGAAGGCCCTCTCCTCCAAGATCACCCCGCGGATTGTTGCCTCAAGGCTGGCAGGGGAGGAGGAGGAGCCTCCTACCACCGGACAGACTGGGGCAGATTGGGCAGGCCTGGCCGTAGCCTCAGCCAGCTTTAGGTGTAGCTGGCTAACCTCCGCCTGCAGGCGATCCACCCTCGCCTGCAGCTGCCGCGTCTCGTCCGTGGCCGTCCGCTTCACCAGCTCCATAATAATGCCGTGCATGCTGGCGGCCCGGCATTTGAGGGCCTTCTGGAAGGTCCCCTTCAAATTGGACGACTTAGAGGCGACCTCCAGAACCTCCTCCCGATCCTCCTGCGCCATACGCTCCAGTTCCGCCAGGGAGTGGTCGGCATATTGTACATTGGATGCACCATAGCCAGCCCTCGACCTGGCAACTTGCGCCTGCTGCTCCTTGGCGGCGACCCTCTCCTCCAGGTCCATCTGCAGTTGCGCCCTTTTCGCCAGATTTAGCTGGCGCTCGGCGTCCACCAAGCCCACATTGTGGGAAGAAGGCGCAGCAGAAGTCGAAGCCTTTTTAGACTTAGACTTCTTCTTCGCCTTGCCTCCGGTCGACTCCGAGGAGCCCTCGGACCTCTTCCGCTTGAAGAGGTCACTTTCACCCGCTGACGTGTCCATATTGGAGTCGTCGGAGTCCGACAACTCGTATGGCCTTCTGAATAAGCTGGCCGCAGATGATGCGCGGTCAGCTTCCGACGCCAAAGCGCCGCCAGCGTGGCCCTGAGAAGGGCCGTTGGATTGGCCCTGAGAAGGGCCGTTGGATTGGCCCTGAGAAGGGCCGTTGGATTGGCCCTGAGAAGGGCCGTTTGAATCGCCCTGAGAGGAGCGATTCGAGATAAAACGTCCTGAAGGGTCACGCATTGGCTTTTTCGTCATATTCGCGGATGACTGCATGATGTCTGCGAATCACAGCGCACTTTAGCCGCCGGTCTGCCACTCCGTTACGGTGGTCAGACACGGCGTTGCCCGGGGGAAACTACGTGGAAGTATGCACTGTGGGGGATCCCCCAACCTAACCTAACCTAACCTAACCTAACCTAACCTAACCTAACCTAACCTGAGCGAACCTAACCTGAGCGAACCTAACTTGTGACCCCGGATTGTTCCGGGGTAGGGATTTTAGTTGTTTCAAAATAATTTTTAAAACAGAATTTATTTGGCCGAATATCTCCAAGATTCTCATAGCCAAAAGTAAGAAATATTAGTGATAGTTTAGTTAGTTTAGTTCGGTGTACAAGAGAATTGACACCAGTCTTAGAATCACCCATAAAGTATTTTTTTTAAAGCCGGACAAGTGAGAGTTAAATGACAATGTACTTCTTCTATCCATGGCTTCCGTTTTTTATTTAGGACTTACGGAACCGTAAAAAAGTTTTTTTGAATTTATTAGGTCTGTCTGACCGTTATCTTCTCACGTCTTAAAGGCTGAACGGTTTTTTATTAAAGGTATACTTACTAGGAGATACGAGTAGGTAGGTAGTTCGTTCCTGTGACATTATTTCCGACCACCACGCGGGCGAACCTGCGGGTAAAAGCGTAAATATGTGAAGAAGTAGTCACAATAAAAAAAACATGTCTATGAAATATATTATTATGGGATGCGGTAAGGTAGTCCCTGAAATTAAACTTTTCTGGCATTTTTTGCAATTTACAGGTCACGTCAATGGTTGATTAAAATATGATATGCGACCGTAACAAATATGAGTTTAATGAATTATAATCATTAGAATCAGCAATATAACTAGAACTCGTTAGATTAATCCTAAATGTCATGATTTAATCCATTAATCATTCAATAAGATAATTTGAACTTAGAGAGTTTATATTTGATGATTTGTATAGAACTTAACCTAATTTTTACTTTTTTTACTTGAATAAAATTTTGTGGAAATAGATGTTCAACGAAATTTGTTTTACAACATATTGATGTTGAGCAAACATATTGAAGTTTATCAAAAAACAACCAAAAACAATAAACCGGCCACATTAGCAATTCCCCTAAAAGCAGTTTATTTAGTGAATCCCTGCTTTCATTAGCAATTCCTCTAATTTAACATAAAAGCAATTCATAATTTGTGGACCATTTTACGAATCTCCACAGAAAACTGTCAAACAGATGAATTATTTCGTAATATGAATTACACGCAGATCATATTATTATGAATTGTCAGTTTGTGACATTTATGATGATTCATAATATTTATAAATAATTATTATGATTCTGCTAAAGTTACCGTTTTAAGCACCCAGATATTTTCCTTTAACGAATGGTCATACAACCGCGTACTACTCACACCATAGCCGTTGCTATACTTGAGTAGCATTACACGATTTATCACACACAAAAATGTATGTGTAAAGAGTGTAAAGAGTGGATGTTACGGTCAAGGTCCACAGAGTGTTTAACCTGTAGTCAACACTCCACTGGCGAGCCAGGTGCGACTACACATATAGACCTTTTCAGTGGTAATGAGTTCGGTATCATAATAAGGCAAAGGCCAGCACTAGCACAAGTCCTTCTCATAACAATATTTACCTGCATTCCACTTCGTGCTCGAATGTTCAATAAAGGCCCGCTGAGCCCTGTCAAGCGGTTCCCAGTTCTCTGTCACGTTGGTACTTACTTACCTATGTACCGTCTAGAACAAAAGGCTTTTTTCAGTCTCGGCTCGTCCAAATCCTAACTTTCAATTTAAATGTAAATGTCGAGTTCATAAAACTGTCATCAGTGAGTTCACAGTCAGTATCCGCCGTCGCGGAGACACCGGTCGCCCCGCTGGGGAGGGGGGGAGGAGTGGCGGGCTGTCTCTCTCTCCGGCACACAGAGCCTTCTCTACGCCAATTTCCACGGAATATAAAACAATTTGTTCTGCTCACAAAAGGGCTCGGCGGGACTTCTGTTCACTATCTACTCGCATTTGCATAATAACTCGTGGACGTAGATTTCATAATATTAATAATATTCCAAACTGAGCCAACGTGTCCTGCGACCGTTCGCCCTCCACAAGCATACTACTACAGAACATTGGAGACACAACTCGTTTATTTTGTTAAATGTTTTGAAGTACATAAGTAAATGTTTTAACGCATAATTTGTGAACATCTAGTCACTTGTGTACACAATCAGTACCTACCAAGCATGTAACGGGCGCTGGACTTACACTTACTTCGTGAAGCGTGTAACAATATTACAATCAGAGCGCTCACATTTAGCTATGAAAGAGAACTCATTATGTAAGTAAGTAAGTAATGAGCGTGAAGACCGCGCGACACGGCGGTTGAGGCACGCGGGTCATTAAATTCTCGTGGCTTTCGCGCGGATCCTGCGGGATCACAATTATGACGAGACTCATCTTAATTTATATAAAACGTCTTCGTTCGTGGACACTGCGTCATTCACCCACATAGAACAATGTACAGTCACGGACGTTAATTGATGAGCCACTTTCAGTCTTAGAAATTTTGCAGTTTCGTACATTCACGAGATTACACGATTAAACACGAACTCAAATCTCATGCTCGTAATCGGAAATAGTCTTATCCATAGAGGTTGACTAATAAGTTCTCAATGATAAATAAATACAATGTTTATCCAATCTATTTGATACTGACCTCCTTTGAATCAGAGCTCATTAACTCGATAATTCTGCAAACCTATCCGAAGACAGTGGCAGTTGAAATGTCGATGTCAGAGGCGTGATTTTCTAATTTGTCGAAATTACTAATTAAAGTTTCTCCGTACGCTACCGTTACTATGGATACGCTAAAACAATCGTAGCTAGGTTACGGTTGGTTGACTTTGGGTAGTCACTCTGCTGTCAAGTTTGTAGTTCTGGCTCTCAGGTCAGCCAACCGGTATAGATATTAATTATAATTTTCTTCTTTATTACGAAGCCCGATTTGCATTACACGGCTAAAATACGAACAGTGCCAAGTGGCTCATCAATTAAAGTCCGTGACTGTACCTACGAGTACGTGAGAAAAATGTAAGAGGCAGACTCGCTTAGGGTACGGATTGCGCAGATAGCAATTTGTGGAAGTAAGACTATGATAATTAATTATCAATTTATGTGGTGAAAGGTGGGCGTTTTGGGGGACTGTCTTATGTAATTTTGACGTTCGAAAAGTGCTGATTCTCAGCCTAGTTTGAATAATTGACTTTTGATTTTGATTTTATGACATTATAGCATTTCCCCCCCTTTTTATATAATTATATACTTATACACATTTATTATTATTATTAAGTATTTTAAGTCACGTAGTTGTTAATTTTTTTTTTTCGTGATTGTCAAATTTAATAAAAAATATATATATCATCATCTGCCTAGCCTTTTACCAACTATGTTGGGGTCGGCTTCAAGTCTAACCGGATGCAGCTGAATACCAGTATTTTACATGGAGCGACTGCCTATCTAACCTCCACAACCCAGTAACTGAGTAATACGATACCCCTTGGCAAGACTGGTTGTCAGACTTTCGGGCTACTGACAACACGTAACTTCTGTCAAAAAAAAAAATACCCCAATGACAAAAAATGCGGCCAATTTATTTTTCTTATTTCCAAAAAAAATACACGTAAATAATAATAATAATAACCCCACCGCCGTATCTCTACGTTGACGTCGTGGTGGGGCTTGCGCGCTCCGAACCCTAGGTTTGTGCCGGTAGAGTTTACTTTACCGGAACGGGTCTAGGGTGAGGAGCCAGACCAAGAGAGATACAAAAACCCGCAGGGCAGCATGTGGCGAGCTGTTGAGCAGTAGCGACCCCACGGACCCTAACTCCCGGGAGAAGTCTTGTTCCTCACCTCTGGCTTGCCTTTATTGGCCGGCTAGAGTGAACACTGACGAGGAATAGAGCTCCCACCTCATTCTTGCCTTGATTGGCCGGCTTGAGTGGAGATTCGCTAGAGCAAACGTGCTCGGAGGAAGGAAGTATTCCAGTAAGATGCTGGTAGGGATCTTGACCGTACTTCCGAGATTGTCCTGATAGCCGTGGAATACCTCTCCACTCCTCTCAAGCACCTCAGGAAGTGTTGCCTCCTTGTCGCTACGTCACTATGTGCTAGCGACCGTTTTCGGGGGCCCATTATTGAGTGTGCAGTATTGAGTTGTTTTTCATTGACGTTCAAAAGTGCCTTTTATGTGCCTATTTGAAATAAATTATTTGACTTTGACTTTGCAAGTCACCCCCTGCCATATTATCCGTGTATTGTATATAAAACATTGATCAGGCAGGGGACATAGTCCTTCAATCGTTTTGGGTAACCAGTCCACTATAGCCACCCAAACCCATAGCCCAATATGTTTTGTTTCCATGTTCTGCAATAGTCCTACACCATCCGGGGGTTGTCCTTGGTTGTACTTTCATAGTGTATACATGGATAATCGTCGGTTGGTGCCTCATCCCATTTAAAATGATCTAAGGGGCCTCTGCGAGTTGGCTTCAGCCCCTCGTATGCCTTCCAAAAGACCGGGACCCCATGGTCCCGAGATATAATAAACATAATACAAAATCATAATAATAAAGTGAAAATAAACACACACATTGATAACAATTCAACAATGTCCGCCTCTCAAAATGGATGTAAGAACGGGTCCCGCGGTACTAAGGAGCTACTCCTCATCGACATGGCCATAAGCCAACAGGTTTGTCGATCCCGTAAGGACCTGTCGACATGCTGTATAGACTATAAGAAGGCCTACGACTCGGTGCCACATACATGGCTCATGAGGGTGCTGGAGTTGTACAAGATCGATGCAACTCTACGCACCTTCCTTGAGTCGTGTATGGGGCAATGGAGGACGGTTCTTCGCTACCCAGGATGTCGACAGATCCAAGGGATTGATGAACCTGTATGGATTAAACGGGGAATATTTCAAGGCGACAGTATGAGTCCGCTTTGGTTCTGCTTAGCCCTGAATCCTCTAAGCACACTGCTGGAGGATTCAAGTCTAGGCTATCGGCTGAGGAGAGGTGGTCAGGACATATCTCACCTCCTCTTCATGGATGACCTGAAACTCTTTGCTCCCAACGAATTGCGACTGATGGAGCTACTGAAGGTAACTGAAGCCTTCAGTAACGCCATCAGGATGGAATTTGGTGTGGACAAATGTGCAGTCATGCATGTAAAGCGAGGGGAGATTATGGAATCAGAGGGAAATCAACTTTCGGATTCCATATACCTCAGGTCCCTCTCCTCATCCGAAAGCTATAAGTATTTGGGTATGTCGGAAGCGTTAGGCATCAACGTTGCTGACATGAAGCAATCGTTGAAGGAGCGCTTCTTTGGTCGCCTGAAGAAAGTATTAATTAGTCTTTTAGGGATATGAGGAACAGGGTGTAAAGTTCACTCATCCACCATAGAAAAGGGAGGATCCTCCGACCAGACGGGTGTTGTGGCTGGCGGGCAACTGCCCAATGATTGATATTGGATTTTTGTATATAATTATGTTCACTGCACGATAAACTCTAATTGCGCGATGCAGGATTTTTGTGATGTCAGGATTTTTGTGTGACGTCAGGTCTGCTTTGATGCGTAGTTCGAATGTGGCGATGTAGGTACCGCCACAGTCTTCTCTCAGGCGGAAACAAGGTGAGCGCCTTCAACGGTTGGGTCATGCCGGTTCTAATGTACTCTTTCGGCATACTCAAATGGACTCAGACCGAACTCGAAACCCTGGATAGGAGGGTCCGTACACTACTGATCGCAAACCGGATGCATCACCCACGATCACCGGTGATGAGATTGTACATCCCGCGGAAGAGCGGGGGTTGAGGCTTTTTAAATGCGAAGACCCTCCACAACCGCGAGGTGTGCAATCTCAGAGAATAATTTTTAAAAGCCGAAGTGGGTATGCTCCGCGATGTGATGGCAGTGGACAAGGGACTCACCCCGCTCTCCATGGCTAAAGAGAACTGGCGCAAACCTGTGGTACTTACTACAGAAGACCGCAAGGAGGTATGGCAAAGCAAGGAGCTTCACGGGCGCTTCTATCGGGCTCTTCATGAGCCCGGTGTAGATTTCTTAGCGTCCGTATCCTGGCTACGTTTCGGTGACCTCTTCGGGGAAACTGAAGGTTCCGTCTGTGCAATTATGGACGAAGTTATCTTGACGAATAACTACCGGAGGCATATTATGAGTGATGGGATGGTTGACGTGTGTCGGGCATGCCACCGTCCGAGTGAGTCCATCAGACATATTATCTCTGGTTGTTTCCATCTGGCTAACGGCGAGTACTTGCACAGGCATAACCAAGTGGCCAGGATTATTCACCAACAACTTGCCTTGAAATATAAACTTGTGGACTCTGAGGTACCGTATTACAAGTATGTGCCCGACCCAGTTCTCGAAAATGACCATGTTACGTTGTACTGGGATCGGTCTATCATTACCGACCGGACTATTGTTGCCAATAAGCCTGATATAGTAGTGATAGATCGATTAGCGCGCCGCGCAATGATAATCGATGTTACCATCCCACATGACGAGAACCTCGTGAAAGCTGAGAAAGAGAAACAAATAAAATATCTCGACTTAGCACACGAGGTTGTCGACACTTGGAATGTGAACTCGGCTATCATTGTGCCGATTGTCGTAACGGCCAATGGTCTGATGGCCAAAAGCCTCGACCAACATCTCTCGAGGCTCTCGTTAGGCGGTTGGATCAAGGGCCTGATTCAGAAAGCAGTACTCCTTGACACGGCTCGCATTGTGAGGAGGTTCCTATCTCTGCAGCCCTAACCACCGGTAGCTTGGACCCTGCTCCCGACACCGGTGGACTTCTATTTTTTATATTTTTAAATGTTTTTATATTTTTATATTCTAATATTTAAAATTGTAATTTATAAGTGACTTTATGAAATAAACGAAATAATAATAATATCTCTACGTTGACGTCGTGGTGGGGCTTGCGCGCTCCGACCTCTAGGTCTGTGCCGGTAGAGTTTACTTTGCCGGAACGGGTCTGGGGTGAGGAGCCAGACCAAGAGAGATACAAAAACCCGCAGGGCAACATGTGGCGAGCTGTTGGGCAGTAGCAACCCCACGGACGAAGAACGAAGAACGACGACGGGAGAAGTCTCGCTCCTCATCTCTGGCTTGCCTTTATTGGCCGGCTAGAGTGAACACTGACGAGGAACAGAGCTCCCACCTCATTCTTGTCTTGATTGGCCGGCTTGAGTGGAGATTCGCTAGAGCAAACATGCTCGGAGGAAGGAAGTATTCCAGTAAGTTGCTGGTAGGGATCTTGACCGTACTTCCGGGATTGTCCGGATAGCCGTGGAATACCTCTCCACTCCTCTCAAGCACCTCAGGAAGTGTTGCCCCCTTGTCGCTACGTCAGTAAGTACTAACGACTGTTTTTGGGGGCCCATTATTGAGTGTGCAAGTCACCCCCTGCCATTTTATCCGTGTATATATAAAACAAAGATCAGGCAGGGGCTATAGTTCTTCCATAGTTCCAGGTTACCAGTCCACTTTAGCCACCCAAACCCATAGTTCAATATCATTGTTTTGTTTCCATATCCTGAAATAGTCCTACACCAACCGGGGGTTGTCCTTGGGTGCCCTTGCATAGTGCCAACAGGGATAATCGTCGGTTGGTGCCCCATTTCATTATGGATGTCTAACGGGCCTCTGCGAGTTGGCTTCGGCCCCTAGCACGCCTTTTAAAGGTCCGGGACCCCAGGGTCCCGAGATACGTCAAAGACATTAAAATAATAATAATAAAAAGCTGCAATTTTAAATACATGCCGAAACGTCAGAAAGTTCATGCAAATAGATGAAAACGAAATAGGTCCTCATCATAACACACCCTCAACATAACACACCACACGCTGCATTTACTTGGCTTCGGTCTGTAAATGTTGTAAAAAAAAAACCAGCAAAAGAGCTGAGAAGAAAAAACAACAAAAATAATAATAATGTTTATTTCCAATAAAAAATGATTACATATGTTACAATATGGTACACACGGCTACACATCAAGTTTATGCTGATCTCGCATTGTATAAGATTTCCTTACAATATGAGGTCAGCTTATATTGGAAATGTATAGCTTGATGTGTAGCTGTGTGTACAACATAAAGTGCATTGTGTTATTATCTCTCAAATAGACTCTCAGTATGATTCTTAACAACACCCTTACGGATCGGACAGGATTATTGTTTCACGCTGTATATAGCCAAGTAAATATAATCCTTAGTCTGTTTTACCCAACTACTGCGAAGAAAAAAGGAGGGTTATGATTTTGACTGGTATGTATGTATGTAAGTATGTATGTATGTACTTATGTATGTTCATCTGTTCCATCGTATCTTTTAAACGACTCATCACAGTTTGACCGATGAGGTATCGTTGGAAGCGTCTTGCTCGTCTGCTGGTTATAGGCTATGTGACGTCACATTAAATTAAAAATGGCACCCTCTAGAGAAAATAAAGACAGGATCTAAAAGTAATAATATTAATCATACAATGTTGAGTATCAATTGAAAGGGCTTAATTAGCAAATTTCAAAAATTATGTATTATAACACGAAAAAAAAAAAAGCTAAATCCCAACTACGACAAAAAAAAAACAATCAACTAATTACAAAAAATTAAACCGACGAAAAAAGAACTGAAAAGCGAAAAATTATTAACTTTAATTACGGAAGTCGGTGTCTTCGCTTTTCAATTTTCGTTTTTTGCCAGCGACTTCCGAAATTAAAGTAATTTATTTTTCGCTTTTCAGTTCTTTTTTCGTCGGTTTAATTTTTTGTAAAAAAGTTTTTTTATTTTTTGCTTTTGAGTTACCATCCACTCCAGGGTACTCCAGGGGGTTACTCCAGGTTAATGACCTGGAGTTGATGGTGAGTGGCTGTATCATCAGAACTATTTATGTGTGCGAAATTTCAACAGAATCGGTTCACAGTAGAAAATTCAGTTGGTGAAAAATCAATCAACCCCATTATTTCTACCTTTAGGAGTGGATTATAGTTTCCAATTTTAAATAGGACTTCCCAATAAAAAAAGAATTTTTCAAATCGGACCACTCACTAAAAAGTTATGCGTGGTCGTACAAAAAAAAAGAAAAAAAAATATATATATACAGGTCGACTTGAGAACCTCCTCCTTTTTTTTCGTCAGTTAAAAAGGTATAAAAAAGACACCACATAAAGACAAATTAAAAATCCGGAGCCAAACGTAATCTGTTCGATTTATGCCCTAACACGTGTGACTCCGGATTTTTAATTTGTTAGTCTGTGGTGTCTTGTTTATATCTTTTTAGTTGATTGACTTTTAGTAGTAGTTGGGTTTTAGTTTTTATTACGTTTTTTATTTTTATTTATAATAATGTATTTACATTCATAATCTTCTTATGCTACATAAACTAACATATTTACATTATATACTAAAATATACTACTGAATAAAATTAACTATACAAGTAAAAAATTTGCTAAAATAATATATGGCGTCGAAAAATTCCTCCGCATCGCTGTCGGCTGTTAATGTACCCAAGAGACTGGCGGCATTGCCACGTTGTATGGCAATGCTTATCGTCTGACCAAGGTAACAGCCAGCCCTTGGGTCACGGGAAGTGTCAAAGAGCCGTTTGGAGATTTCGTGAAACAAGCTATGAACTACGCATCAAAAAGACCTGACGTCACACAAACACCTGACGGCACGTAAATCCTGCATCGCGCAATTAAAGTTTACCGTGCAATGAACATATATACAAGAACCCGACATTAATCGTTGGGCAGTTGCCCGCCAGACACAACACCCGTCTGGTTGGAGGATCCTCCCTTTTCTATGGTGGATGAGTGAACTTTACTCCCGTTTCCTCATACCCCTAAATTGGCGACTCCAAATATGAACGTCAACGCAGCCTTCGTGCAACTACTCCTACGTGACGTCATCATCATCACTCCCGCAAGCTTTCGTGAGGCGAGTCACACAGCCAAGCCGACACCCACGGCTTCAACGGGTATCCTGACCACCAACATGCAGCGAACGCGCATTCCTGGTCATCACCCGCAGCCTCATCACCGTGACCCACTGGGGAATCACCTCAATCACCACAATCGCCGCAAACAGTTCCGACTCACTGCGAACAATGCGGCACCCGGTTCCGGCTCACTGGAACCACAACTGGCACTGACAAGCATCGCAAGATGCAAGACTCAGCCCACTATCGACCTCCGGTCTCCAGCGGGGAGTGATGTGGCGGTACCTACATCGCCACATATGAACTACGCATCAATAAGACCTGACGTCACACAAACACCTGACGTCACGTAAATCCTGCATCGCGCAATTAAAGTTTACCGTGCAATGAACATATATACAAGAACCCGACATCAATCGTTGGGCAGTTGCCCGCCAGACACATCACCCGTCTGGTTGGAGGATCCTCCCTTTTCTATGGTGGATGAGTGAACTTTACTCCCTGTTCCTCATACCCCTAAACGTAAGTACTTAAATGTTTTTTATGAATAGCATAACAGTTAGAAGGATAGCCAACCCACTATCTAGGATAAAGTTTTAACAAGATGGTTTCTTCTGGTCTTCTGCTCTTGCGTCACTGGGTCAGAGACGTACACTCGGGCGGCAGCCGATGCTCAGCGTGCTCAGTATGGTGGCTGCACGTGGCGCTGCGTGTGCGTGTGCGTGTGAGTATTGGCGGCGCGCGTGTGAGTTCGCCACAAAGCACTCGGAGCAAGTTTTTATTAGAAAAGTTTAGCGGAAGAAGGCGTCCGCCGTTGAAAACTAAAAAGAGATGCGTTGATGAAGTTTTTTAATCAACGACGCTTACTGAAACTTTGAAACCCGCCGCGACGCCGCTACGCCGGCGCCGCCTTACCACCACGCCATCGCTACAGCTTCGCCTCGCCACACAGCTCTAACCGTGAAACATTGCCATGCATAAAACAGTACAAATAAATGCTACACGAATGTTTTCGCCGTTGTGTTGAGGACGGTGACTCGTCTTAACACTGTATTCAGCACTGGAAAGATTGCTTAACATCATCTTTGAAAGAGTACTATTAGCATATTAGCACAGCGGGTACTTTGCAAAGAAAGCATTGTTCTACAGGAAGGTTTATCGCTGCATCAGAACTTCTTTTGCCACTCTTGATAACCGCTCCTCAGACATTTGTCACGTGTATGCCAGTATCAGAATACATCACATCATGTGTCGTAGGGGGAGGGGGTAGGTATGTTGATGACGTCACATCAACATTTGACTGATTGGTTCAGTCATTTGTGCTGATGAGAGTCGATATAGAGCCAGTGTTTATCTGTTGTGTTCTTGCGATCGATGTCGATGTTTGTTGCTACTCTGTTGGAGTCGAGTTTTTTCCAGGCGTTGGAAGAGTAAAACGTAATTCTGTCTGTTACAGTTATTAATATGATCGTTCCCGGACTATGAGTAGACCAGCATCGACAGCACCGGCCGTCACTGGCTCACTGGACGGTGCTGATGTTATGCCACTTGTCTGTAGCATACAGGGACACTTAACATCGATTGTTGTTGCCACTCACACTACTACGTATATTTATTAATTTTATTAATAGCAACAATTACTTGACGTCGCGGATATAACGTCAATGTGTTTGTTGTGTGATACCGCGCTGCACCCCTTTTTGTGCTCAATAAGGAGGCCCATCACTTCCACACTTTATCTTTTACTAGCTGCTCGCCTTGGCTTCGCACGGGTATCACTAAATAGTACCTACCTACCCTACCTACCCTACCTACCCTACCTACCCTACCTACCCTACCTACCCTACCTACCCTACCTACCCTACCTACCCTACCTACCCTACCTACCCTACCTACCCTACCTACCCTACCTACCCTACCTACCCTACCTACCCTACCTACCCTACCTACCCTACCTACCCTACCTACCCTACCTACCCTACCTACCCTACCTACCCTACCTACCCTACCTACCCTACCTACCCTACCTACCCTACCTACCCTACCTACCCTACCTACCCTACCTACCCTACCTACCCTACCTACCCTACCTACCCTACCTACCCTACCTACCCTACCTACCCTACCTACCCTACCTACCCTACCTACCCTACCTACCCTACCTACCCTACCTACCCTACCTACCCTACCTACCCTACCTACCCTACCTACCCTACCTACCCTACCTACCCTACCTACCCTACCTACCCTACCTACCCTACCTACCCTACCTACCCTACCTACCCTACCTACCCTACCTACCCTACCTACCCTACCTACCCTACCTACCCTACCTACCCTACCTACCCTACCTACCCTACCTACCCTACCTACCCTACCTACCCTACCTACCCTACCTACCCTACCTACCCTACCTACCCTACCTACCCTACCTACCCTACCTACCCTACCTACCCTACCTACCCTACCTACCCTACCTACCCTACCTACCCTACCTACCCTACCTACCCTACCTACCCTACCTACCCTACCTACCCTACCTACCCTACCTACCCTACCTACCCTACCTACCCTACCTACCCTACCTACCCTACCTACCCTACCTATTTCTTAGTAACAGCCCGGAGTTTGGAAGTTGGCGGTGTAACCCCCCGTGCCTCGGAAAGCACGTTAAGCCGTTGGTCCTGGACCTCGTCTCTCTCCGGTCGTATCGGATTGCCGTCCCATCGGACCATGAGAGTGAGCGAAGAGAGAGTGCACTTGTGTCTGCGCACACTCTTGTGCACTATAATATCTCCCGCGCCGAAGGCTAGTCTGTTTAGATTGGCTGCCGTGGCCGAAATACGGTCTGGAGGACTATTTACATATATATACATACATACCTACCCACCGGTCTACCGAGATTTTCATAAAAAAAGCCATTCTATGCAGAATGTATGAGGAAATGATTTTTCTTCGTATTTTTTTCTCGTGATTGTTTCCGATAGTAGTAGTATAGTTATTCTGGTATTCGGGGCGGAGACTAATCCAACAAATCAAAGATCATCAAAATCGGTCCGCATTTCTCGAGTTATAAGTGTTGTACCAAACCCGACTTTGTTTTATCTATATACTAGCTTCGCCCCGCGGTTTCTCCCGCGTAAGTCTCGATCCCGTGGGAATATCGGGATAAAAAGTATCCTATGTGTTAATCCACGTTATAAACTATCTGTTTTTGCGTGATTGAGTAACAAACATCCAAACACACAAATACACAAAAACACAAACTTTCACATTTATAATATTAGTAGGATATTAGTAGGATAGTGAATAAGACTAGCTGTGCCCCGCGGTTTCACCCGCGTAGGTCTCGATCCCGTGGGAATATAGGGATAAAACGTATCCTATGTCCTATTCCAGATCATGGTCTACCCGTGTGCCCATACTATCCTTTCTAGAGTAGGGAACGTCACGGCGGCGGCGGCGCGGCGCGGCGGCGAACGGTTCGCGTATTGCATTTCGTGATAACTTCGAAATTGAATGTCCGATTCGAATGAATTAAACAGTATTTTACTGCTACATAAATACCCTTGATGTTAAAACTACTTATTTGAATAAGAATTAATATTACGTTTATAAAAGTCCTTTGCAAATAATGCATTAATTTCGAACAAATTTGATTACCATAAAAAAAGGTTATAGTGAGTCAATCTTAAAAGATAGACATGCTGAACTTTTAAAGAGGAACAATTCCATCATACATGATATTTGCGTAAGTTAAACCGTTTACGCAGCGCACGCAACGAAAGCTCTCAAAAACGAAAAAAAAAACCGTTTTTGCAACATTTTTCATTTATGCTCCGCTCCTATTGATCGTAGCGTGATGTTATATAACCTTCCTCGATAAATGGAATATCCAACACAAAAAGATTTTTTCAATTCCAACCAGTAGTTCCTAAGATTAGTGCATTCAAACAAACAAACAAACTCTTCAGCTTTATAATATTATATAATATATCATAGTAATAATCTATACTTATATAATATATAATTATATGCATTATGCATTATGCATTTATAATTATAATATATAATTATTATTATATTAATAGATGATCTGTATGACATTTCAAAAAGTCGCAAATTTTTTGCGAGATCGTAAGATGTAACGCGTCCCACGCTGCGCCGCTGAACGCCAGAGTATCAGAGACTAGTCAGAGAGCCAGCCAGACCGGACTGGAGTACTGGACCAGTAACAAATGACTACCCTGTACACACCCTATTGCATTGAGGAATAGTGTTGCGATCAAATCTTGCTAAGAATGTTAGAAATCAAAGGACATAGTTTCGGTTGCCCAATTTCTCGTAACGCTCTTTGTCCGCGGGCGGCGCGGGCGTGGCGCCGCATTGCGCGGCAACTTGTAATTGTAAATCTTGAATCATTGGTGAACTTTGCACGTTTTATCTCATCGTCACTAATTGTCCCCTTTCCCTCCGTCCCGGGCACCCCCTACACGCAGGTTGTAGCCTCTCAGTGGTCAACAAATTACTTTTTTCATTTACTGTGTGACGTGATGGTTTCGTAATCTTTTGGGCCATGTGCTTGTTGCCAACAGGTATTATTACATTGCTGCGTTTTAACGCGCTGCAAATCCAGCTCTGTGCTACATACTACCTATACTGCGAGCACATGAACCATATCTGATCTTATGTGTTTCATTACCCATTATCTACTTAGTAAGTATTCTAATGGTAGAATGGCACAGAAAGCACATGTACAGTATGTAGTCACAGTCACAGTATGTAGTACTTGTCAGTGAGGCTGAGTGTCGACACGCGACAAAGTTTCGCGGATCAGTTAAACAGATCCCAAATTCCCAATAAGTGTGTGATCGCAGAGATGCGGGCGCCGGGTGCGGGTGTGCGGGGCGCGCTGGTGTAGGGAGGGTACAGGGGTACATACGGTGTTCGTGTTTGAGCTCAATCAGGGGCTGGCGCGGCGCCCCTATTTGCATATCTTTTGTCGCATCGTTCTGCTGACGCAGCTCGTCCCGTGCGGTGCGCGGGGGCTCGTGTGAACCACTGTCTGTAAGTCGCTCGATATAACAACACACACTTTCGATAGTCCACAGATTCTAGCTGTTGTACCGACATCTATGTATCATGTAACATAACATATGTACCTAACATAACATCACGCCTGTATTCCCGGAAGGGTTAGGCAGAGGTGTACCTATAAATAGTATGCCCACATTCCGCCAGTTATGTTTAAGTCCCATGTAATAGGGGGCTAGCCTATTGTCATCAACCGGACGAACTATGTGAGTTTAGCTAGTGCAATGGTAAACATATGACTCACTTACGTACAGTACAGTGCCCAGTTATGGCCCTAGTACTTACTGTACTTACAGTGTGACCATCGCTAGCCCTCTGGAACAACAGCAGAGCAGCGCGCGTCCCGCCAACACTCATTACCATACAGTTGAGTCGAGCTCATTGAATCAAATCATTTATTCAGCAAATATGCCACCGCGGAGTTTTCTTTTTATCTAGTCAAAAAGTTTTGTTATTCAAATCCACGGGGAGCTAAACAAGATGCCATTTACCGAGTTACGAATCCCAACGCGACGCGACGCCAAACAGACTAACTAACGAAGCCGGACGACGCTAAATTGAATACGCAAACTGAAAAAACTCTGCCGTCGGCAGTACCGCACCTTGCCAAGCCGTGCCGCACCGTTCCACGCCATGCTGTGCCGTGCCGCGCCTTGCCGCGACATCCCGAGCCTTGCCGAGCCATTTTGCGCCGTGACATGTGTCTCACGACTAGTCACAACCCCACAATTCCATACTCCACGGTAGCGGCCTATGTGATGTGTGCATCTGACCGCCAGCTGCCTGGGCGTCCGTCAAATGTTCACGCTCCATGCCTGCACCACGCCCGAGACACGCTGCGCCGACTGCGCCCGGGCTCCGACGCGATGTAATTATCGGCCTCCACCACTTATTTTTAACCCCCGACGGAAAAAGCGGGGTGTTTTAAGTTTAACGTGTGTATCTATGTGTCTGTCTGAGCCATCGTAGCTGCCAAACGGCTGAACGGATTTTGTTGTTTTTGTTTGTTTGAAAGGTGACTTGCTCGAGAGTGTTCTTAGCTATGATTCAAGAAAATTATCAGCTTTTTTCTAGGTGATGATCGTGAGCATCTTCTACAGGTCTAACCGATTGGAAATTTAGAATCCTGTTACTTTAATGATATGAAAAGAACATAGTAACCTTGAACTGATGCTGCAGCATCACCTGGAATTTAAGGATACCCAACTCCCTTATCAACTTACAGCTGAGGTGTCATGTTTGGACTCATTGGAAAGGACTCAAAAAATTGGTTACAGATAGATGGTGATCAGGGTCTGATGATGGAGTAGGAACGAAAAATGAGACTAAATTAGTAAATAGCTTCACTGTGGCAAAAATACGTACAGCTACGCAGATTTCGGCGAGGCACGTGTTGATCGTAGCGTTTCTATTAGTAGTATTTTATCAATATCTATACTGTATATAATATAATAATATAACCCCAGCGCCGTATCTCTACGTTGACGTCGTAGTGGGGCTTGCGCGCTCCGAACTCTAGGTCTGTGCCGGTAGAGTTTACTTTGCCGGGCAGGTCTAGGATGAGGAGCCAGTCCAATAGAGATACAAAAACCCGCAGGGCAGCATGTGGCGAGCTGTTGGGCAGTAGCGACCCCACGGACCCTACCTCCCTGGAGAAGTCTTGTTCTTCATCTCTGGCTTGCCTTTATTGGCCGGCTGAAGTGAAGACTGACGAGGAACAGAGCTCCCACCTCATTCTTGCCTTGATTGGTCGGCTTGAGTAGAGTTTCACAAGAGCAAACGTGCTCGGAGGAAGAAAGTATTCCATTAAGATGCTGGTAGGGATCTTGACCGTACTTCCGGGATTGTCCTGATAGCCGTGGAATACTTCTCCACTCCTCTTAAGCACCTCAGGACATGTTGATCCCTTGTCGCTACGTCACTATATGCTAGCGACCGTTTTTGGGGGCCCATTATGGAGTGGGCGAGTCACCTCCTGCCATTTTATCTGTGTATTTTATAAACATTGGTCAGGCGGGGGCCATAGGCTTTCCATAGTTCAAGATAACCAGCTCACTTAGCCACCCAAACCCATAATCCAATATCTTTATTTCCATGTTCTACAATAGTACTACATGAACCGGGGGTTGTTCTTGGGTGCACTTGCATAGTGCGAACAGGGATAATTGTCGGTGGGTGCGCTCATTCGATTTAAAATTGCTCTGCGAGTTGGCTTCAGCCCCTCGCACGCCTTCCAAAGGTTCGAGACCCCAGGGTCCCGAGATGCAGAAACATAAAAAATAAATAATAATTATATAATATAATAATCTATCAATCTATACTAATATTATAAAGCTGAAGAGTTTGTTTGTTTGTTTGTTTGAACGCGCTAATCTCAGGAACTGCGAGTTGGATGTGAAAAGTTCTTTTTGTATTGGATAGTCCATTTATCGAGGAAGGTTATAGGCCATATAACATCACGCTACGACTAAAAGGAGCGGAGTATAAATGAAAAATGTTGCAAAAACGGGAAAAAATATTTCTTTTTGAGAGCTTCCGTTGCGTGCGCTGCGTAAACGGTTTAAATTACGCAAATGTCATATAGGGTGGAATAATAATTGTTCCTCTTTAAAAGTTCAGCATATGTCTATCTTTTAAGATTGACTCACTATAACCTTTTTTTATGGTAATCTTTGTTCGAAATTAATGCATTATTTGCGAAGGAGTTTTATCAACATAACATTAATTCTTCATAATTCCGACAATATTTTTTTAATGTTACCAAAGGTTATTTTTGGTATTGAATGATTTAGTTGGCGAGAATATCTACCTGACCATAGACTGAAATTACCACAGACGGTATAAACCCTTATTTAACAGTACAAATAGTGTTTTATTCCGCGCGAACGCGACCGCTGGCATTCCGGAATGCCAGCGGTCCTTTACGGTAGCGATTCAACTGGTATTGCACGCCGACCGCTTGGGCCCTGACAGGAAGGTAACAAGCCCAACACGACCGCGCGGCGCAGTGCGATGCGGAGCGGTGCAGTGCGGTGCGGTGTGTTGCGTTTTTGTGGTATAATTAATTCGCGCTGTTTTTATTTAATTACACGTCGCGAGTGATGCAGCTTCGTTGCTACTGATTTTTTTTATCGGACATTAATTATTAAACGACTCGCAGTTACCTATTCCAAATTGCCGAGATACGCTCTCAACTCGAGGGTTCTATTTAACCCTGTTATATAATGTATCTTCCATCCGACTTTGCAGTAGATCGTTCCAGATCACGATGTTTACCCGCGGGTGTCGGTGAGCGATGCACTGCGGCGGCGCTACGTTGTGCTTGCACGAGGATGTGGTGCGCTCATTCATATTATGTGTTATTTACATTTGTAAATTTTTTCTTATCGTTAATCCGTCATTAGTATGCGGCGCCACGCGAGGACGCCCGACGCGTTCGCTTTAATTAAATTGAGAGTTCGCGACTGTGGCGCTTTGGCGCTGTGGCGACCTCGTCCTGCAAATTGTGTCACACTGTTGTCACAACGGGGCCCATTGCCACACGCTGACACAGTACGACACACGCGCGACACAAGGCGGCGACAAATGCTCCGCAGGGAGTTGTTATCACAGACTACAATTATAATTATATAGGGTAGTTGTTATTTATTTCGCGGAGCGGGCGATACCGGTGGCGACTAAATTGGATTTCAATATTGCGGAGGAAGATCCATTTAGTGATAAAGCCTTTTCGCTTGCCAGCCGCCTCAGCCGCGTCGCGTCGAGCGCATCGCTCACTTGGATACCGTACGACACTTCCTGCGATGTTCTTCACATGCTATCATTGCTCAAAGCACTGATGGAAGTATTTGACCGGATTGGCACTACATTGCTGTCCAGCGACACCGTAAGGAGAAGCTCGTGGAAAACTCGTGGAAGAATAATAAACCGCCGCAACTTTTAATTGTGAAACTGCTATCTGTTTGAAGAGCGCCGCTAATTGCTAACACTCATCAAGTTCCCGCGCCGCTCCAACGCCGCGTTGCCGCACCGCCGCCCGCGCCGCTGCACAGTTGCACCGCCGCACTGTGGGAAAGCCCCATACAAAGCCGTCTCAAAACCGTTTTACGTGAAAGTCGTTGTAATGGAATAAAATTTATAAATTAATATAGTCTAATAAGTCTAAGCTTTCTTGTTGTAATTTTTTTTATTTAATCATAATGTATATAAATAGGCATCAAAGTTAACTCATGTTCAATAACGTAATTTAAACGCAACACGTTACTACAATTCAATGCCACATTACTCAAAAGTTTTTGATGTAAATATACAAGTATTATACAGTTTTGGAATGCTTATAATGTCCTCATAACGTTTAGTAATTAATATTATATACATTGGTTTAATAAAATAAAATTAACTAATATAGTTTAAGATGGTATATTTTTAGTGTATTTTTTTTTTAACGAGACTTTTTCCCTTTACCGCTGCTTGCCGCTGTCGAGATATTTGTTGTATTAAGATCTTTATACATTAGTATATGCAAGGAGAAAATAAAAATTTGCGCATACCTACGCTTTTTCTTACATAGAATCAAAACATATTGCGAGCTAAAATTATTTTTTTTTTCAATTTCCTTTTATTTCCCATAAAATTATTTTTTATCTATTAAGGTCAAATTGATAAAAAGTTCATTACTGTAATAAGTATTATTAATAGTTTTTTTTGTGGTTTTGATACAGTTTTGACCACCTTACTTGATAAAATATGGTCAATTATCTATTAGGGTTGAATTCAAAACAGGTTGGTTATGGGAAGAGTGCAAATGATCAGTTTCTTATCTTTTTGCACATAGCACTATTTCATTGGCCAATAAAAGGAAGGCGAACCCTGAAACATTCACAGTTGTTGGTCAGATATTCAGTTGCCCTAAGAAGCAGTTACTACTTATTTTCAGATATTCGCAGAAATTGACTGATTTGAAAAATGGGTGAATTTGTTTGTAGCAAACGAGAGTTGTGCAATTTGTTGATAAATGGGCATAATGTAGAAAACTACTTACAAGAAAATTTCAATTTATCACCAGAGGATATGTCTACTGTGGTCTCCTACATTCAAAGAAACTTGGTGTCTAAATGTAACGAACGCTGGAGAAATGCATCTCGAAGAAAAGAACGCTTTGAAATTAAGAATGTCAACTGGTTAGACGGCCAATTTCGTGTTCCACTGGAGTGTCAAGTAACGGTTAATGACCCTAATACGTCTGGAAGTAGTGGTGGCAGACCTTCGAAACCATACGAAACATCTTCAGAAAAAACAAAGAAACGAAAAAACATGGAATTGATACAAGAGTACGGATTGTACTGTGTGCTCAATGCTGCATATGCTCTGGAATTACGGTCTATGGGTGAGACGGAGGAGGCCTCAATCGTTAATATTATACGAACTGCATCAAGAAATGATAAGAAAAAAATTCTTAAATACGTAACTGAGAACCCTGAAGACGTTACACCTTTTACAAAGGAAGAAGCACTACGGACATTTATTGACTTAGACCTTAACAAAGAACAGTATGGAAAACTTCGACTTTGTTTGGCGGATAAAAACTGCTCAGTGTTTCCTTCTTATCCAACTTTACTCGAAGCGAAGAAGATGTGTTACCCACCAGATTCGAGCATAACCATTACTAACATAAGTGCAAAAGTCAATCTGCAAGACTTGTTGGATCATACTGTGGCACGTATATTACTAATTGGTTCAGTTTACAAAAGTGGTTTAAGAAAGTTGAAACTATTCTGTAAACGGGGTTGTGACGGGTCATCTGGGCAGAGTGAATACAAGCAAGTTTTGTCCGAAGAAAGCGATTTTATATCAGATGCAAACCTTTTTATAGCTTCACTTGTACCCATGAGACTCATAGATGAGACAACTAATACTGTTGTTTGGAAGAATGAAACTTGCTCATCTGTAAGATATTGCAGACCTATATTGTTAGAATTTGCCAAAGAAACTCCCGAAAAAACCACGTCTGTTGTGGCTGATATCAACAATCAAAAACAAAATCTGTCTCCTTCCCTGATAAATAAGAATGGTGAGGTTATCGAAATTACTCATGACCTATTTTTAACCATGATTGATGGTAAAGTGGCACAAGTTTTAACTGAAACTCGTTCAAGCGCTTCTTGTACAGTTTGTGGTGCTACTCCTCGGGAAATGAATAACTTAGAGGCAGTTAGGACACGAGATGTGAACGAAAATTAATTTCAATACGGACTGTCAACATTACATGCTTGGATTAGGAGTATGGAGATGATCTTACACATTTCCTATAACTTGTCTTTTGAAAAATGGTCAGCTACTACACCCGAAAATAAAAAAAAACAAAGACGAAAAGAAAAAACTGGTGCAAAAGCGGTTTAGGGAAGAAATGGGACTGCATGTCGATAAACCTCGACAAGGGACTGGAAATAGTAATGACGGAAACACAGCTCGGACATTTTTTCAGAATTACTCTTGCTCTGCAGACATTACAGGAGTAGACGTAGAACTTATAAAACGAATGTACATAATACTACAAACTATGTCATCTGGAATCTCAGACCAACAAAATAAGAAAGACGGAGCATTACGTACATCAAAAGTGAAGCCACCTTTATATCTATGTGTATGTAAAAAGGGTTGTCATTTGTTAAAGTTTTTCCCTATAATTTGGGGAATAATATTTTGGGTAGGATAATATTGTACGAGTAAGATATTGTTGAGTATGGTATTGTACCTCAATTGTTAGGAAGGATTCCGAAACAAAACCATTTTTTTTTACATCGCAAAATAAAATAAAATAACAATTAAGTACAAAGTGCATTTACATACAGCCCTATCGTCAATGGCTACATGAGGCAAGTCTGGTAACTCCTACAAAAAAAAATTCACGAGTAATGGCAGCTTTTGATTAAAACCTTAGGAAGATAAATGAAGAATTACGACATACTTGAACAAACGTACAGCCAGAACTTTGTGAAACTGAGTTTTCAGCAATTACGTAGGACGATGGAAATAACATCTAAAAAATAAAATTTGGTACAGTAGTATTTAAATTTAAACTAATTTTTTTTTTTTTTTTAGACTAAGCTGAGATACTAACTAAAATGAAATAAAAAATACAGTCTCGTGTTTAATTACTGTTTTGATAAAATATCATTTTTGTTTTTCAAATTTTATATCCGCTTTTGATCACACGGCGAAGTCCACGATTAGTTGAATAAAGGTCATTATTATCAAAATGATCGGAAAAAACCACGCTGGTTTTCGATGGCAGCCATTCTGGATCATTCCGACTATTTCTTATAGCTACTATCCATTTACTTTTATTTTCAATATTACTTGGAAATCTAAAATATTAAATACATAAAAAAAACGCATTTAATTACTCGAAATAAAAAATATCGAACGGGAAAATTTCAAATCATATTATGGCAACCCTCGCACTTTAAATGTCACTGTTTTCGTTCGTTCATTCGTTCAGGTTTTTGTTCCAAGTAACCTAAAATTCATAGTTAACTAAATTAAGAAACGATGTTATTTGAAGTACTTCCATGTGAAAAGTGATTCCGTGAGACTTTTTATGTGATTTGCTATTGTTTTTACAAGTTTTCACTACACAAGAAGGCATAATTCTATTTTTTTTATTGAAGTTTACTAGACGACGACTCGTGACGTACTAGGAGCGATGAGCATAGTTTTTGTGTAGGTGTGTGCGTGAGCCTGTGTGTTTACTTGCAGGAGCATAGTTTTGTGGCTACACGTTTGATATAGGTAGTGATCCGTCTTTCTTTTTTTGTTGGTCTGAGTCTGGAATGGCTATTGATTCGAAAAAGTTCGGTGAATTCGCATATAGTACAGCCCAACTGTACGTAAATAATTATAATTGGTATTATATGCCTTCCTCCGTGCATAAAATACTTATTCACGGCGAAAAAATCATTGAGTACTATGCTATTTTACCTATCGGACAATTGTCCGAAGACGCGCAAGAATCCCGAAATAAGGATTACAAAAAATTGAGGCTTCATCATTCTAGAAAGTGTTCAAGAGCGGCTACCAATGAAGATGTGTTCCATACCTTATTGTACACTTCTGATCCATATATATCAAGTTTGAGAAATACCTCAGAAACAATATCGAAAAACTTTTAGATGAAGCCAAGGCCCTTCTGGCCGTCAATGAAAATCTATAGGAGCTTGCTGAATTGTGTACATATTTTGTTTTTTTTTATTTTGAAACAACTGAGATACAGTGTTTTGAGACGAAACATACGCGATTTTCCCACTGTGCGCCGCACTACTGCACCACCGTACAACAATTGCCTCCCCCATACAAGTGACGAGCACTAATCACCACCCTTGCTCAGAGCTGCGCCAACACTCGGCAGCGCCTTTGTGCGAAACCAATGAAGCGCCTGTTTATTTTTTGCCGCCCCGTTTGGCCGTAATTTTTATCTTTACGGTAATTTTTATCTAAGTAATTTTCGTTAATAGATTAAAAAAACAGTTCGCTTCTGCTTGGCAATTACTGAGAAAAAGAATCCAATCAAAAATATAAATGTAAAATGAGAGCCAAATTCAATATTGTGGTTGTCGACTTCGCCGACAAAAGAATTGAGATCTAAATGGGTGCCAAGTTCTATAGATAATCCTGAAATATATAAAGAACATACAATATTCTAAAATAAATTTAAAACAAAATTTCTTGTTTTTCCTGCTATAACAATGTTTCGTATTTAAAAATGTTGAACGAATAAACTAAAGTAGCAGGTATTGAATTATATTTTTATAGAATCAAATTCGAACACTACAGTTTTCATAGTAAGAAAAATTATATGCATTTGACAAGAACAGAGTAAAGAGTACAGAACCATAGCTTTTTGTATAATGGTACACCTAATAGTATGAATATACAACAAAAAATATAACTTCATTGAATAGTCGAATTATTTACACAAAGCAATTAGGATGAATTGAAGCTGAAAATTTTACCTGGCTAGTTTTTATTAGCAAGCCAACATTAAAACTATAGAGACATTGAAGTTATCAAACATAAAGAAAATAAGTTGATTAGCTAAATATAACAGAACGTCTATGTAAAAACTAGCCAAGTAAAATTTTCAGCTTCAATTCATTCTAATTGCTTTGTGTAAATATTCGACTATTCAATGAAGTTATATTTTTAAATAGCAAACATTGTTATAGCAGAAAAAACAAGAAATTTTGTTTAAAATTTATTTTAGAATATTGCAGGTATTATCTTTGTGCATATTTCATTTTCATTCTGAGATGTTCTGAATTTTTTTCATCTTGTGGTCCAGCCCTGTTGCTGATCCAACATCATGTACAGGAAGCCTAAATTCACCTCAAGATACGGACTATTACTATATTTCTAAACCCTTTAATCCTCGTGACCCCGGGCGCGCCGCACTTCTGCTGCCCGCCTCGCGGAAAACTTAAACAGCCAATGATTAACAATTATTATTAATTATTGGTAGTCTACGTTTTTTAAATAATCTGGTATACAAAACGATGAAAGCGACCTTTCATCATGGAATCAATTCTCCTGCGAAAGAAAAAGTTTTTGCTATGATAATTTCGTAAGGCGCTAGGTATGAATAAAAGTCGATTATTCGGAAAATATTTCAAATCGTAAAAAAAAACTGTTTTCTGAATTGTTCCTTTGCATACACACAAGTACCAGGCTGGATACCATATTTCAACTTTCTAGGTCATCTGGAAGTGGGTTCGGTTTTTGATCTTCTTCGGTTTTTCAGTTTCTTTTAACTACCTACATGAAACTCCTTGAAAGGCAGGCCTACACTGTCCTCCCATAACTATTAACAATGTAATTCGAAAATATTGTAAAAGCCAATTATCTTTTAAAAGAGTAACCATGGAGTTTCTTGCCGGCTCTTCTCCATAGGAAACGACCAATTGGAACCGTGCACCTAGCTTCTGACGTTTCATAAGTGCCCATGTAGGCTTATGTGAAATAAAATATTTTGATTTTGATTGATTTTGATTTTGATCTATAGGTAGGTAAGTCAGTCAGTAAGATAAAAATGCCGATTTTTAGACATTAATATCTGAACAACCGTTTGAGCTGTATTTATGAAATTTGGGGGTTTAGTTAATCTAAGGGGTTATAATAAATAAATCAAATTTGATGTGTATAAGTTGAATAGATTTTGAGATATTGGGGGGTCAAAAGTGGTTCCAAATGGTTCGGCTTGACACGCTGCCGCGTGTCTTTGGCTTGACACGCTGCCGCGTGTCTAGAAATGAAAATTTTATTGCCATTCTTTATTCAAGATAAAACAAAATGCGCGCAAAATCTTTAACGCTGCTTGCGGTAGGAGTAAACTGGCAGAATTCGTCACGCGAAAAAACGTTCATACTTGCAACTGTCGTCTTCTAATTCGATAGAGAGCAAGAGAGTAAGTGTGAATTTCATCAAAATGAAAATCCAAGATGGCGGCTGCGAAAATGTTCACATTTTTCGTAAAGGTGTCGTTTTTCTTGGAAGTGGATGGTAGAGCCGTAAAATAATGACTTATTTATGTAGTATTTTTATCACGTTCTTCTTCTCGTTATGTTTTTCTTATAAGTTTTTGGTAATCAGATAATTTCCTTTTGTTTTAAACGACTTATTCAAATACCGGTCAAAATCATAACCCTCCTTTTTTCTTCGCCGTAGTCGGGTAAAAAGGAGGAGGTTCTCATTACTTGCACCTCAAACTATTTTAGTTGAAGTTTATCTTTAGGTACCTATTATAATTGTGTGGAAATTCTTACTGTTGTTGAAATGTACACTTTTTAAGCGTTAAATAACTATTCAACAAAAAAAAAAAAAAATTAGGAAGTATGTTTTTTTTTTTATGTTATGCGATTACTCCGCCAATTATGAATCGATTTTGATGGTTCTTTTTTTGTTTGGTAGGTCATGCTTCAGAGGTGGTCCCATATAAATTTTATTAACTTTGCTTGGGTAGTTTTTGAGTTAGCTTCTATAATTATGTATTTTTTCCACTTAGTCTATGTAGATGATATCTTATTTGACTCCATCACTGATATTTACATAGGGTAGTGGTATTCGGATTTGTATGGGGTAGGTAGCACAACTATAAAGTGAAAAATAAAACAATCAACTTCCAAAAAAGAAACTAAAAAGGGAAAAATAACTTTAATTTCGGAAATCGGTAACAAAAAACGAAAATTGAAAAGCAAAGACATCGACTTCCGAAATTAAATATATTTTTCCCTTTTTAGTGTTTTTTTTTCTTGGTCAGTCATCGTGAAAAAGCGTTGAATAAAATCCCTAACATATAACTAAGTACAGTCAACTACAAGTCGACATGGCAATTTTCTAGTAATTTTCAATACACTTCTACAAGCAACAACGTGAGCGAGAATGCAGGATCGAAATATATATCGGTCGGCTAGTGGTCAGATAGACTACAGCCTAAACAACATAGCGACAGCCGCGGTTCTTTTGATGTTAACGCAGAGTATCGTCTTTGTACTTCGGTACTTATCGATACTCGACTATGATGATGACTGAGAAAAGTTAAGAGTAAAAATAAAAAAAGTTGGCGCTAGCATTTCAACCGGTATCCTCACGATGTTATCCTTCGAGTTTAGTTTAGGTTATAAATTCTACATCGACTTCGGTAAGTACTTATATGTCAACGACTGATATAGATCATCAATTGAACTGACATGATCATCGACTGAACATATTTTTCAATAAATCGACTTCAATATTCAGCTACTTATTATTTCTTAGAAATGTTCATGTTACGAGCTGCTGAAAATTAATAAAATAAATAGTTTCTTATTTAGACATTTTATAATCTAAAGTTTCTTATAAATCGCGACGTTATTAATTAGAGCGTATAATAATGTGGCAATATTACGCTGATATCGAGAAGTGTCGCTCGTCATACAGACGGACAGATTAATGAGGCCCCCCTGCCCGCCTCGCGAATGTTTTTAATATTCTCCAAGTGTAGACGAGACAGAAACATTATTTATTTAAATTGTCAGCAGTTAAGTAGCTCGTTAATTTACTCACGGAGCGGAACTGTTCGGTTCGTTTCATTACGAGCTGAACTTCGATATGGTGCCGTGGTGGTAGCAGTTAATACGCATTTCGCATTGTTGACACAAATCCTGATGACGTGAATCCTAATTTGTGACACGAACGCCACCTACTGAAACCAATAACTATGTGTCCTAACCATGGTTTCCGAAAGATCTTAAATATTTTTATTTGTACAACATAGGTAAACAGTAATATTATTAAAAACGCTGTCATGCCATTAACGGCGCACAAATAATCTTAGTATCCTACATATTATAAAAATATGTCCTCCGAAGAACCATTTTGATGTGTGAACCATTTTGATATAAATTTTCAACGCAGGTAGCCCTGTGTTCTCTGGGTAATGCTAGGGCTACATTGTCGCGTTATTGCTAACTAAAGGTCGCGCGCTCTCTCTCGTACAACGCTCGACGTGTCGCTGAGCAACAGTCAGCGCAAGAACTTTAATTCGCGATAACGCGGCAATGTGGAGCCCCAGCAAAACAATATCAAAAACGTTTATTTAATCATTTAAATGTTCTGTTGTATTTATTACTAATTAGAAACTACTAGCTGATGCCCGCGACTTCACCCGCGTGGATGTCGGTTATTAATTTATTATATACTAAAACCTTACTCGAGAAAATCGGTGCAGTAGTTTTTGAGTTTATCGCGTACAGTACGACAGACAGACGCGGCGGAGGGCATTGTTTTATAATATGTAAGGATTGAAGAAAATAGTAAAACAGTCACAGAGAGTTATTAAAAAACAAAACATCTACATCAACAAAGTGGTAAAAATACGTAATTATTGAAGCTATGTCAAAAACTACGCAAGCAAAATTAATAAAATTTATATGGGACCACCTCGGGAGTATACCCTTTCGAATCAAAAACGAAATTTGTAAAACGGTTCACAATTGGCGAAAATATAGATGAAAATACTTACAAAAAAAAAAACATACAGACGAACATAGAACCTCCTCCTTTTTGGAGAAGTCGGTTAATTCTTCAAGGACGTTCTAATTAACTACAATAGTTTTTAGTCCGCGCGCGGCCCGGCCGCGGTCATACAGGTTAAAAATACAAAAACTATGGCGAAGGTAATTAAGTAACATTTTTCCAAAGCCAGAACCTAATTCTTCACAGAAAAATATAGCTTTATTTTTATTCTGCGTATTACCGGTCTCTGCTAGAAGAGCCAACACCGGCTGAGGCAAGTCAGGCTGAATCTGAGGAGGTGGTGGTTGGTTGGCACAGTTGCATGAGAGATTATTAGTCAGAGACTCATACCTCTCAGCGTTGCACTTCACCAAATCCAGTAGCTCCCCAGCCTCAAGCAAGCGCTCACTTAATTGTTGTTGTGAGGTCTCATATTTCTCAAAAATATCCTTCAGCAAGTGCTCCTTGTGTAGAATATCATTATAAAGGAGTTTAGTATCAATGTCATTCTAAAATCAAAATCAAAAGTCATTTATTCAAACTAGGCTGAGAATCAGCACTTTTCGAACGTCAAAATTACATGAGACAGTCCCCCAAAACGCCCACCTTTCACCACTTCCTAGTGCTTTAGCTGGGAAGAAGAAGTGGCGCAACAAACTCCCCAGCAGCACAGCTGTCTGTTCAGTTGGAAACAATTGATTCTATACAAAAGTATGCAAAATCATTTACATTACGTAACATAAAATATTAATTGAATTATTAGCCATATGTCAGCTAGCACACGCCAATATACCACCCAAAAAAATAAATAAAACGAGAACTATATGTACTCAAGCAGAAATAAGTAAATGTAAACATAAATTAACTAAATAAAAGCCTCCAGGCACAAAGGGCGTGCCCGCTTACATATAGCCATTTAATGCTGTAACTGGAAGTTATACATGATAAACTAGGACCATCGAAGTAAAATAAATAAAAAGTTATTTACTAATAACATTAACAAAACCGAGATCAGCAAGACGACCAGTCACCACAAGCAGCACCCGTTCACGAGCATAACGCAAAGATCAGCCATTACCCCCCTCGCCATATTTGAGGGAAGGAGACAACCCGACCCCCGACGCTACCGCAAGCAGTGACATCTAAGGGAGCATGACGAACCTGCTGCTGGTTGCTCAGACAAAAATTATAATTATCAATTATTGTTGAGGTCGCTAGCTAACCACATATTACAATACAACTCATATAGAAAACATTGTAATGGGTAGATTATGTTAACAATAAATTAAATTAAAAATAAATTGACTAAACAGACCAAATAAAATAGAATAAAAATTTATATGAACTCATATAACCTGTCAGTGGATAAGCTAATTCTGGAGAAAGAACACAAACATTGTCTTGAGTTAATCACAGCGTCCAACTACTCTTATCATTTAAGTAGTCGTTAATAGAGTAGTACGCCTTTGAACAAAGGCTGTATTTTACTTTTGCTTTAAACGCATTATAAGGCAAATCTTGCAAAGAAGAGGGTAGCTTGTTATAGAAGGTTATACCAAGCCCAACAAATGAGTTATGAACCTTATGAAGCCGGTGAAAGGGAACTCGTAGTTTGTCCTTATTCCTAGTGTTAACACTGTGGATATCACTGTTTTTAGTGTATAAGTGTATATTTTGCCTAATATATAAGATGTTGGCGAGGATGAATTGTGAAGCCACCGTGAGAATACCAATCTTTTAAAAAAAATCTCTCAGAGAAACTCTGGCACCTAGCTGGTAAATTGCTCGAACAGCTCGTTTTTGCAGCACAAATATATTTTGAATATCAGCAGCTTTGCCCCACAGCAGAATACCGTAAGACATAACGCTGTGAAAATAACTAAAATAGACTAACCGAGCAGTATCAACGTCAGTGAATTGTCTTACTTTTCGGACGGCGTAAGCGGCAGAACTGAGCCTCCCCGCTAGGCTCGATATATGTGGGCCCTACTGAAGTTTGGCATCTACTGTTATCCCCAGAAAAACTGCCGAGTTTACAGTTTCAAGCACCTCTTTATCTAAGACGATGTTGGGTCCTAAATTTCTAACATTCGGTAAGGCGAACTTTACACATTACGTTTTCTTGGCATTGAGAACTAGGTTATTTGTCGTAAACCAATCCGTTACCATTGAGAGTGCACTGTTTACATCGTCAAAATCTTGCTTATTCCTGTCTACTTTAAAAATAAGAGAGGTATCATCTGCAAACAGTACAACTTCACAGACACCCTTTAAATAGAATGGTAAGTCATTGATATACACTAAGAACAAGAATGGACCCAGTATGGAGCCTTGAGGTACACCTAACTGAACTGGTAGCTCGGAAGATTTCACACCATTAACATCTACACATTGGAACCTATTTTGTAAATAAGAATTTAAAACGTTGAGAGCTTTGTTTTGCACACCGTAATGATGTAGTTTACGCAAAAGCGTGTCATGGTGCACGCAATCAAAGGCTTTGGAGAGATCACAGAAAACCTCAATAGCATTTTGCGAGCTCTCCCATGCGTTAAATATGTGTTTCAGCAGAGCAACACCCGCATCTGTAGTCGAACGACCTTTTGTAAAACCATATTGTTCATTATGAAGGAGGCTATTTAAATTAAAATGTCTTAGTAACTGCTTGAGTATTAACTTTTCAAATATTTTGCTAAATGCAGGTGGGATAGAAATAGGTCTGAAATTACCAACGTCATTTTTATTACTCAAACTCAAACTCAAACTCAAAGCATTTATTTCAATTAAACCATTTACAGGCACTTTTGAATTGTCAAAGAGACGGTCAGTTAGTCAAAAAGTTGAAGCTAGTTGCCCATTCAAATTCGTAGATCTCTATGGAGAAGAACGGGCAAGAAACTCCAAGGACAATCTTTTAAAAATGTATATAGATTTTACAAAATCCTTGGTACAGTATTCTTCGTGCTTCTATATGTGAGAACAATGTCAAACGAAAAATAATCAAAAATAATTCAAAATATAAGATTAAAAATAAGCCCTGGCAGATAAGAGATGACCAGTCTCAACTGACGGCGCCCGTTCACGAACATGACACGTGGATCAGCACCATCCAGCTCAACCATTTTGTAGGGAACCGAATGATCCAACACACGCGCCACCATCAGCGAGACATTTAAGTGAGTATGACATACTCTCATCTGCCAGGCTCTTTCAAGTCAACATACAACGTGATACTATATGAAACGGCCCCATGGTACTCACATTTACAAAATTGAAAAAGTGCTTCTAAATTATACAAAACTATAGTTAGCAATGTACTTTGGAGATTAATATAATAGAATTTAAATACAAAATAAACATTAAGTTCCTAATGTCAGAAAAAATAAAAAATAAAGGGGAAGCCACTCTTCCAAATATAAAAAATTTAACTATTGAGCCCAAGTGCCTGTGGAGCAGGACCAGCATTAAGCCAAGCATTTTTATCTACGATATAATCATCCAACTTATAATATGCTTGTCTACATAGTGTGCGTTTAATGCATGTTTTAAATTTCTTCTCCTTACCTGATTTAAATAATGGTATGACTTTACTGCTCTTCATGAGGTCAGGAAAAGTTCCTAGATCAATACATTTATTAAAAGTAACAGCTAGATAGGGGGCTACGATGTCTATTATATTACTTAAAAGTTTGATAGAGATGCCCCAGTAATCACCAGTGTTTTTAGACTTGAGTGTGTTAAAAGCATTAACTACATCGCGAGGCGTTACTTGTTCGAAGCTAAATAAGCGACTACTTTTAGACACACTACCGTGCAAAAGGTTTTCAGCTTTAGACGGGGACGAATTTAAGGAGCGAGTCGTAGTTATAGGTATGTTGGCAAAAAACTCATTAAATGCTTTAGCTACGTCAGTTGCTTTATTAACTAATTTTTGGTCAAGCATAATCTCAAGTTGTTTATCTTGTTTAACCGATTTACCCGTTTCATTGTTAATAATTTTCCAAGTGGTTTTTACTTTATTATTGGAATTTTTTATTGTATCGCTTAAAAATTTAGATTTGTCAAAATAAATCATCATCTGCCTAGCCTTTTCCCAACTATGTTGGGGTCGGCTTCCAGTCTTACCGGATGCAGCTGAATACCAGTATTTTACATGGAGCGACTGCCTATCTGACCTCCACAACCCAGTAACTGGGTAATACGATACTCCTTGGTAAGACTGGTTGTCAGACTTGTGGGCTTCTGACCCGTAACGACTGTCAAAGATCCACAAATGACAGCCGGGACCAACGGCTTAACGTGCTTTCCGAGGCACGGAGGAGTCTCGGTATGTTAAGATGGTCACCCATCCACGGACCAACCCCGGCAAGCGTAGCTTAACCTGATGGATCGACCCGTGCGGCTGTTATTGCGTAGCCTCGAGCTCCCCGAGCTATTTGTCAAAATAAATGACCTTTTTAAATAATTTTGAATAATTTTTGACATACTCTAAGAAAAGAGTATCAAACCTGTATTTTTTCAAACCATATAACTCGTATAGTCTCGCTCTACTTTTATAAATACCTGGAGTGGACCATTGGTTAAAGCCAACGGAGGTGCCATTAATGTTAATAGTTTTGGTCTTGAAAGTTGATAGGTACTCTTTTTGCACAACATCAAAAAGGGCTCCATATATTTCATTAGGATTCTCGTGTTCTACTATAGATGGAGTAATTTTATGAGCTATATTATTTTTAAACGTATTGCAACGACTAGCTGTATAAGGCCTGCATTCTATTTTATGCGGCTTTTTATTTAATGTCATAGGGAAGCTAGCTATTAAACCACAGTGGTCAGACGTTAAGTCACTTAACACTAATTTATTTTTGGCATCACAATCACTAAATATGTTATCAAGACAAGTTGACGAAGATGCCGTGATCCTAGTAGGTTAAAAAAACAAGTTAATTAAATTATAAGACCTAAACAGATTAAGAAGTCTAATACTTAATATCTAAAATATTAATATTAAAATCTCCACACAAAATAATACTTTTATTACTTGCTTTTAACCTATTGAGTGAATCCTCCATTACGGATTCGAAACGAATAAAATCACCAGAAGGGGGTCTATAAACACAAATTATAATGTATCGCTCGAGTTCAACACAAGACAACTCAATAGTGCGCTCGATAGACAGATTAACTAAATCTAAACGTTGTTTACATTTCAACTTGTTTGAAACAAGAACTAAAGATCCACCGCGAATAGCGCTTTTCCTTACAAACGCACTTTGTACAGTACAAGTATCATCATTGATAAACACTACTTCATGTTCTTTCAACCAGTGTTCAGTCAAACATAACACCTGAACATCATAGTTCTCCATAAATAAACTTAACTCTAGCTCTTTGCCGGACAGACCCTGCATATTTTGATGTACAACATTCAACGTATGCGGCTCACCCGTTGTCGCACCTAATAGTTTAAACTACAAGGCGTATCAAAGTTAGTGTTAGTACTACTACTAACAGCTATCGATGGTACCCTACAGGTACCGGTGTCACTATGTATATTGTATGCTAAAAGATTAGCAATTTGTCTCCTACTACTAGCTGGCAAATACATTCTATAATTTGTTAATTTGTAATCATTAATAAATTGATTACAATCAAAATATAAAATAGCGTCACTGTGACGACACGTCCTATTATAAATAAACATGTTTAAATTATAAATGTGCCTATTTTGCTCATCAGACAAAAAATGAGAATAAGGCAAAGCACAAAAAATAAATTTACAATTATTGGTCTCATTGAGGTGTAAGACATCAAATGGACACATTCAATTATGTCTTTTTTTCTTACCTTTAAACTATCCCCATACAATAATATAACAGTAGAACTGGGGTTTATTTTAGTCAATCTAATATTACTTATTAAATGGCTAACACTGGCACCGGGTAAACAATTATTAATAACATATTGTTGTGAACACTGATTAAACACACTACCAAAACCTTGTCCAAGTTTGTCAGAAAATATGTATGTTGTGTTAACCAAATTATGCAATTTATCATCCATACAGCTACCTACTGACTGAGCCACTGAGGGTGTGGGTGTAACAATTTGAGGCTGGGGCACCTGGGAGCAGGCACAACTAAAAGAGAGGTTATTTGTCAGAGACTCATACATTTCCACATTGAACTTGACCAGGTCTGCCAACTCATTGGCCTCCTGCAAGCGCTTACTCAGGTCTTGTTGAGTAGCCTCATATTTACTAAAGATATCCTTTAGAGCATATTCCCTAACAAGCAATTCATCTTGTAGGTGCTGAGTGTCGGTATCATACATTGTATTACATAGTTGTAAATCACTATTACACTTCTTTAATTAATTCTTGAATTAAATTTAGATTTTTTAGCCTTTTTTTTTTTTTTTTTGAGGGTGGGAAATCATCCAATGACTTCTCCCGCTCTGGGCGGAGCGGAAGGGCGTGTCAGACTTTTACTGACTAAAACCCACCCGTGTTCCTTCATTTGCCTGTTGCCAAGGTCCCGGTATCCCTTTCGGACTTTCCCGCAACCCTGGCAGGCATCGGTCCTATTGGACCCCGTCATTTTTGCTGACATCTCTTTGAGGCGCGCGTGGAACACGACGCGCCATCGACCCGGGCCTGGTCCTTATCGGACGGCGAGCTGCCCGTTGCTCGCCGTCCGCAAGCCCGCGCCTATGGTGGCCGGAAATCCGCCTGGGATTCCCGACGCCCAGGGCGTCTCCAACGGCGGCGGTTAGGGGCGTGAGGGCGCAAACTTTGCCTTTCCCTCACGCGTTCCGCCTCCTCCTTCGCGAGCATTACTGCTTCGCAGAAGGAGGTGACGGCTTCCCATGCCCTCTCGCTCCGTACCATGGCCTGAACCAGGGCCGGACGCGAGAGGTCACTGCCGCCAATCGCCTCCGCGAGGACACGGCGGTGCTCCGCCCAAGCAGGGCACACCTCAACCGTATGCTCCACCGTGTCCTCCGGGCGATCCACACAGTGGTGACACCCGGGCGTTTCCTCCCGCCTAATCCTACACAGGTACCTCCCGAAGCTGCCATGTCCGGTGAGGACCTGTGTCAGGCGGAAGGTGAGGACGCCGTGGCGCCTCTCTATCCACTCCTCAAAGAGGGGACTTATCGCCGCTATTGTGGCGTGCCCAAGATTTTTTAGCCTAAGTTTTGTATTTAATTTATTAACTTTTTGGCGTTTTAATGATTTTTGCTACATTCATCTAACTCAACAGTACAACTATTTAAACTTTTTGAAAGTATGACACGTTCCTCTCTAAGGGAAAGATGTTGATGTAGATGTTTATTGTATTGTTTTTTTTCAAACCTTCCCCTCCCTTTTTTTTGTATTTGTAGAAGCAATATATAAATATTATATAGCCTATGTCATTCCCACAATTAAGACGAATCTAACAACACCTCATTAACTAAAATTCATCAAGCCTTTTAGGCTACAGAGCGTGCCAAAGAAATAGACATACATACATAAATACATAAACTCTAAAAACATTACACTCCTTCTGAGGCAGTCGGGGAAAAACGAAATTATAATAATTAACATAAAAATTCAAGTCAAAATTAATACATCCTTACTATATTATATTATATTATAAATGCGAAAGTAACTCTGTCTGTCGCGCTTTCACGCCAAAACTATTGAACCGATTTAAATACAATTTGGTACACAGATAGTCTAATAGAGCCTGAGAAAGGACATAGGCTACTTTTTATCGACATACCACGCGGGCGAAGCCGCGGGGGGAAGCTACTACATAATAAAAACATTCTTTATTTCATTCATTTATTATCAATACATAATTATATTAAACCACTTAAAAATATTAAAATTCAATTAAATTAGCTCTCGTGATCTACCACGAGATTGCATTCGTGCTCACAATTAATTTTTAATACACTGTAATGGAACATCTAGCCGTTACCATGTTCAGCCCATGATCTAGACCCTCCAGCGTAGAACCAGTCAGTTATAAAAACAAAATCTGCTATTTCAATTATTATACCTATGTAAAAGGTGCAATCCCAACACGGTGAAAATATATGGGACAGCTGTGTTACGTTTAGTAGGTAACTGCCAAAAAAAATGCTGTCGGAAACACTTTGCTCGTCGATGTCCCCTCAGTGCAAGACCGCTTTGTCAGGCGATAACTTCGGCTGAAGTTTGTTTGCCGCCAAAAATGATTTAACCGGATCTCGCTTCAGGTGCGCGTCCGCGATAGATAGATGGCACGATTTGTCGTCAACTGACCGCCGAGAACGATGTGCGTTTATTCAGTTCTCTCTTTTCACATCAGGACTGCCATTGTGTGCTGATTTATCACATGAGGGGGATACGTTTGACACAGTAGGTAGCTAGCATTAAATTTTTAACAAGTTTGTATTTTTGTACCAACTTACTTCTTTTTGTACAACATGTAGATACATAGACACAGATGTTTCTGCTTGACAATTAATTTACATTACACTAGTTTAAGCCTTTAAGAATACCTATTGCTAATTAGGTACCTTATTTGTGCTTAAGACAGCCAGCAACATTTAATACGCAATGAGGCGTCCGCTATGATTCTGTTTCGCCTCACACTCAGTAGCGAGACAGAGCAGACTAGTGGGGGGGGGGCACTAATCCCGCGTGAGTAACCGACAGCTCAAAATAGCCGAAAAGCCTTTTGATTCTTAAACCCCTATATAAAAGTATCATTGTGTTCACATCGTGTCATGCCCCCCGACCCCCGCAAGCTTCCGGGCGCGCACGGCGTTCGCGTTCTGCTCACAAAGACGTCTTGTGCCTCTTTTATTATATTCGCCATCCATCTTTTTAACAGTGACGTCACATTAAAGCCTAAATAAAACGTGTCACCGCGGCGTGTCATCTCCATCACGCTTGTCGTGGTATAATTTGTGTCCGAATAATCGACTTTTATTCATACCTAGCGCCTTACGAAATTATCATAGCAAAAACTTTTTCTTACGCAGGAGAATTTATTCCATGATGAAAGGTCGCTCTCATCGTTTTGTATATCAGATTATTTAAAAAACTTAGACAACCAATAATTAATAATAATTGTTAATCATTGGCTGTTTAAGTTTTCCGCGAGGCGGGCAGCAGGAGTGCGGCGCACCCGGGGTCACGAGGATTTAAGGGTTTGGAAATATAGTCATAGTCCGGATCTTGAGGTGAATTTAGGCTTCCTGTACATGATGCCGGAGCAGTTACAGGGCCGGACTACAAGATTAAAATAAATCAGAACATCTCAGAATGAAAATGAAAACTGTACGCGGCGCCGCGCCGCGCCGCCGCGCCTCCCACACCGTTGCGGTGCCGGTGCATATCGCCCTTACGCCATGGGCGATATTCATTCGTATATACAAGCATGCGGTCTGGTACCGCGCACCAGTGTGACTGGGGCGTTGTGGACACGAAATCTTAGTAGTTATTTCATTCATTAAGATCTGTCCACTCGATCAAAACTAATTAGGTACTACTTGGTTTAGAACGGAGAGTGTGAGTTTGCCAGTGTACTCATTCGACAGCGTATGCTAATGACGCGATTTTCTGAATCGCGGTGGTAAGATTTTCCACAGAATCGTGACGCAATATGTTCCTGTGGAAAAATTTCCACTCGGGCGAAGCCGCGGGCTAAAGCTAGTAGCCCATATAAAAATAAAAATAAATCGTACTTGTACCGATACGTTACGTATTGTATTCGAGTGTGTCAAGGCCGATAGTGAGTTCAAAATGTAAATCCAAAATAGCGGCTGCGAAGAATTTCAAATTTATCGTCATGGGTGTCGTTTTCAAAGTCTAATTGTGCTACGAAAGAAATACATTCTTACACAATCTTGCTACTTATATTTGAAAATAGGTTTTACAGATCACTTTCAGTTGACGAATAATAATAATTTTTTCACAAAAAGTAATGATATCCAATCAAAAACATAAATGTGAAATGGGAGCCAAATTCAATATTGTGGTTGTCAACTTCGCCGACAAAAGAATTGAGATCTAAATGGGTGCCAAGTTCTATAGATAATCCTGAAATATATAAAGAACACACCTACAACATTCTAAAATAAATTTTAAACAAAATTTCTTGTTTTTTCTGCTATAACAATGTTTACTATTTAAAAATATAACTTCATTGAATAGTCGAATTACGAATATTTACACAAAGCAATTAGGATGAATTGAAGCTGAAAATTTTACTTGGCTAGTTTTTACATAGACGTTTTGTTATATTTAGTTTATCAACTTATTTTCTTTATGTTTGATAACTTCTATGTCTATAGTTTTAATGTTGGCTAGCTGATAAAAACAAGCCAGGCAAAATTTTCAGCGAGCTTCACACCACTGCCACAAAGATTTTGTCATTTCAGTTAGATGTGGAAATCTACTCCACCCATACGGTTGATGTACGAAATAGCAGTTGTGTTCTCAATACGTAGTAAAACTTGACAATTTTTTAATCCCTTTGCGAATATTTATAAACATAAGAAAACTGCCAAGAGTTCTAGATAATTTATATGTTTGACATATTCTGAATTACTCCACTGGCCACTGGCGGTCTCCTCACCGCATGCTGCCCCCACCCTTTTTTGCTAGCATCTGAAAATATTTCTAGCGAGTAGCTGTCTTGTCTAATGGGATTGACTGCGTCATTAATTGATTTTTCTCAAACATGCTTGGAAATTTGAGCATTATTTTGACAACCTTCTTCGAGATAAATCAAAATTGCTGTACTGGTAAAACACAAGTGACGATGCGGCCAGCAAAGTTACTATGAAAATCCATATCTGGCGTGTTTAGCGGCCAAATAAATTACTATGAAAACTCATATCTGTCGTGTTATTTAAAAATGGAACGAACTTTTTACTTCAACACACGGCAACCAAGGAGTTAACTTATCAAAGATTTTATTTAAATTTCGAATTGGCTTGCAAATAGAACAAAGAAGAAACAAATGAACATATTTTCGCATGAAAAATGATAGTTGTTCGTCATTGATTCTGGAATGTCAATTGAATTTACTCAGTTTGAATTTCCACGCGTTGTTTGAGAAAAGTACTATACAACCCTTGGCCGCAATCAGGAATTGATGGACTCACGCATGAGTGCCTCGGCCCTCATTTTCACGATCGTTCATCAATCCCCTTATTGCTGGCCGCGACAGTAATGTACTATTAATCACCAAGAGAAATCGTCCTGGATGTACTGTGTTAAAGAACATGTGGCTATCATAACTACTCGTTTGACACAATGCAAGGTATTTGCATCTTTCCATTTGCTTAGTATAAAGCCAATAAAGTACTGAATCGCGGGGCAAGATGAAGTGAGGAGGCCTTCTAAGCTTGCAAAATGTCTTATTTTACAACGAGGTTTGAATTGGAACGATTGCAATTAAAATTTCGTTTTTCTTTAGGTAGGCTAACATGAATTTTTTTCGTATTTATCACGAAACCAATTTACAAAGTTACTTGGAATCATACAGCTCTTTTCTATATTAATAACTAGCTGTGCCCCGCGGTTTCACCCACGTAGATCTCGATCCCGTGGGAAAATAGGGATAAAACGTATCCTATGTCCTATTCCAGGTCATGGTCTACCCGTGTGCCCATCCTCTCCTCTCTAGAGTAGGGAACGTTGCGGCGCTGGCGTCGAACGGTTCGCGTATTGCATTTCGTGATAACTTCGAAATTAAATGTCCGATTCGAATGAATTAAAAAGTATTTTACTGCTATATAAATACCATTGATGATAAAACTATATATTTGAATAAGAATCAATATTATGTTGATAAAACTCCTTCGCAAATAATGCATTAAATTCGAACAAATTTGATTACCATAAAAAAAGATTATAGTGAGTCAATCTTAAAAGATAGACATATGTTGTTGCGGATTTTTTTTTAGATCTTTTAAGAGGAAAAATTCCATCATACATGATATTTGCGTAACTTAAACCGTTTACGCAGCGCACGCAACGGAAGCTCTTAAAAAGGAATATTTTTTCCCGATTTTGCAACATTTTTATTTATGCTCCGCTCCTGTTAGTCGTTGCGTAACGTTATATAGCCTATAACCTTCCTCGATAAATGCACTACCCAACACAAAAATAGTTTTTCAATTCCGACAAGTAGTTTCTGAGATTAGCGCATTCAAACAAACAAACAAACTCTTTAGCTTTATAATATTAGTATGGTTGTACGTTGTTTTATAGACTACATTTTTATAGAATTTCGTTTCACATAAGTTTTTTCTTATATTATCATTTCATAGAATAATCAATTCGCAGATTATTTACTTTGAGAAAATTTAAATCGTAGATTTTGGTTACCAAGAAAATGTTATGTTTATTTATTCATATCAAATGACAAATCAAATATTCGTTATCCTCATATTGTTTAGTTTATTTAAACATATAACAAAGAAAAACATTTCATCGAGTTTAACTTTCTAAGTCGTTAATTTTATTTTGATACTGCGACCAATTTCAACGTAGCGCTCGCCGGCCGCTGCTGCGGCACCGCTCGCTTCGCTCGCTCGGCTCGCGCGTAGTTGGTCACAGTTCTAACCTAACCTAACCTAATTGGTCGGAGTGCCCTAATTTTGATACTGCGACCAATTTCGACGTAGCGCTCACCGGCCTCTGCCGCGGCACCGCTCGCATGCATACAAGCATTCACCATGCATGAAGCAAGAATCCAGCATGCAAGCAAGCATGCAGCATACAAGCGAGCATGCAACATGCAGCAGGTATGGTTTCTGTCTCGGCTCCGGCGCTGCGGGGCTCCGGCGCGCGGCGGTCCCACGCGAGCTTATCGTCGCAGATGGTTTAATGCTCACCACCGCAGCTTCGTCTTGCTGGCCGGCTGGGCCGGCCAGCCTCAGCCGCGGCGGCGAGGGTTACAACAACCTGCTCCTCAACTCGGGGGCCGCCTCGCCCCTCCGCGCCTACTCGATTTTAAATTACACTCTAGGGGTAGGGCAGACAAGACTATGTGGAGTCGGATTTACAGCGATTCGTTTATGTCACTAAAGCCTAATTTTTAACAAATGTTTTAGGACTAACAATGAACATTCGGAATAATACACATTATATAATACAATACTTAGGACATAATAATATGACTTTATAATAAATAATATGATTAATTTATTATAGTAAGTACTCAATATTATGACAGAATAGTTGAACATTATGGTTACTGAGGTTTATACCAAACGTGTTATGGATAATGATTTTCGGACAAACTATATTCGTTAAAAATAATTCTACTGTTTGAAAAATTTGTTAAATAAAAAAATAAAAAAAATAAAAATTATTGAATTGTGTTTATGTGAAATATGTTTTATTCAAGTAAATAGTCGTTAAAACAATAATATTCGAAATAAAAATACAGGGACCAAATATTATATGAAACATTTTCTGCGAAACGAAATTCTATGTTTCTGTCTGCGAAACAAGGGAACACCTATTAGTACAGTATGTAAGGGTAAACACCGTTGTCACTCAAACCATGGGTACTTGACTTAAATATAAAAATAAATGACCCAGTAACAACAAAAAAAAAACCTTAATATTTTCATTAAAAGATTTTAAAAAGTTCCTATCCGACACCGTCCGCTAATTCATGGTTATGCGCCTGGTCGCCGCCCGCTACCTACCTACACAACACATGAATACACACACATAAAGGCTCTTACATACTGGGGCGATTCGTCGCGCGACGTGAATTTTCGGTTTAAAGAAATTTATTTCTCAAAAAGAACATACATAGTTCATTTAAATATGAGAAACTTAAAAAAAAAAATATCCTAGGTAACAAACAATTGTCGTTCGATATATCGAGTACATATACAGTAATGATTACTATTGTTGGTCCGCCAAATACAACTTTAGTCTATTTTTAAAAATGTTCATTGATGAAGAATCTCTTATTTCTTTCGGTAACTTATTGTAAAGCTGTGCTCCCTCAAACTGAATAGTTCTATTATTTTAACAATACAATTTCTCACGGCGAATAATGTGGCGGCGGCGGCGTCGCGTCTCGCGAACAATCGCCCCAGTATGTAAGAGCCTTAACCTGTGATGCAACTTTCCCTTCATACTTCATACCTGGCTTACTACTGGGAAAATACCATCCGCGGTATGTGATCGTTGTCATTTAATTCTTGAACCGCTTGAAAATGATACGGATGTTGATGATCGATGTGGAGAAGTCCCCATACTGTCAAGTGGGAAACATTAAAAACACGTGCCGCCCTCCTGGTACTTTCCTCTGGTTGCTCCGCGAAGACATTCAGGATACGTTCTTGCAGATCAACCGGCAGCTGCTGGTTACCACGACCCTGAGCGTGGGCCGGCACGGTGAACTGTCCGTAGGTACACATTCTCTGTGTAGCCGCCAACATTGTTTTACGGCTTGGTACCCGTTGTCTAGGGAATAGTTCGGCGTACATCCTACGCGCCTCGTTCAGGTTATCACCCGCGATGGCGTAAAGCCGTACTATTTCGGTAAACTGTTCATTCGTGTAATACATCCTTACGTGTAACTACTACTCACAAACTACAATTATTATTGTTTACGCGCGAGAAATGAGCGGCGGCGCTACGACGTTGCATTACGTGCACTCGCTAGCGAGACAGCTGACTGACTGGAGTGAGGTACGAGAGGGGAAGGAGACGCGCGGATGTGGCGTGTTCTTTGCGCCCGCGCCCCCTTGTTGAGACGCAAGTTCGTTGCCCTAGCCGCTAGCGTATAGGGTGAAATATTCTTGTGTTAAAAGGTAGATTTTCCATTGATTTTACGTTCTATAAGGTGCTATAAAAATATCTGCCACGGCTGCAATGGGAGACAGTATTGTGTTTATAGATTACAATAGTAAAGATAAATTATTGATCACTTGTCATATTTTTTTTCATACAAAAAATATTTATTAATTGAAATATTGATTTATTGGCATAAAACCATCCCGTAGACTTAATAACCTGTTGCCGCACCGTACCGAATTCAATTGGCGAAACGCCGGCGCCGTTCATACACTGTTGCCATTCTTATCAAACAATGCCGCTGCGCGCCGGCCACTCGCTCGTTCGTCGCACGCGCTAGTCGACCGCCCGGCACGCCAGTCGCCCGCCCGTCCGCTCGGAAGTTAGTTTTAGCGGTCAGCGTAGGCAATATCGCGCGCGCTTTCTTTAAAAATGCCACCCAGACGACGGTATTCCAATCAAGAATAATATCTTGAAATGGTATTGTGCTACCGCGAGTGTATCTCCATAACTGCGCATGCAGTAAACTTATACCAGCAGAAGTTTGGTGTGCAAGTGAGTCATCATATTGCGATTCTTACACTAACTTGACAATCCAAAGCCTGTTTTAAGTGTGATGGGAAGTTTATCATCTTATTTACGTCAGTTTTTTGGAAGAATGCGGTAGCTGGTAAGTAATTGCACTTTTAAAACACATGTTTGCCTGCGTATTATTGCGTACCTAGTAGATTAGATAGTGACGAACTAGTCAGCTGATTTCAGTTTTCATTCACAGAACAGATGGAAAGAGATAGCAGTTGTTTTCATTGACGAAGCGACACTTCGTGCGTAATTTGTGAACCACGTTATGCAGAGTAGAGTCAATGTTTATTTAACTACTTTATTTTCTCAAATTGATTTAACTGTGCCGGTGTACGAAATTTCTTCACTATTGTAATCTTTAAACACAATACTACCTCCCATTAAAGCCGTGGCAGATATTTTTATAGCACCTAATATAAATGAAACCAAACCACTGGTTTCAAGGTTAAAGGTGTTTACCCTAACACCCTGTATAGATAAAAGGCTAGGGTGACTGAGATATCAACACACAGCCTAAACCGCTGGTCCTATAGACATGAAATTTGGTGTTCTTTATGAAGTGTAAGTTTCCACTAAGAAACGATTTTTCGAAATTCCACCCCTATGAGGGTGAAATGGGGGTATTTCGTTTGTATGAAAAATCTTAGTCCTTGAGTTAATAGACTTGAAACTTGGCACTAATTCTTATCTAAGTAAATTATAAAGTTTTTCATTTTTAGTTTTACTGAACTACCCCCTGAACGGGGATTGGGGGATGTCAAAGTTTGTATAGAAGAATTTTAACACCCGGTCCGATTAACTCGATACTCAGTATTTATACTTAAAACCAAAAATAAAGAATAAGGAATGTGTACTGGGGTTTTTCAAAAATCTACCCCTAAAGGGAAGAATAGTAGTGGTCAATTTTGCAGTGGAGGATTTTACTACGTGGTTTATTTGACTTGAAAATTTATTTATATAATCTTTGAGGAACGTTAGGGAAACATACCAAACGATTTTTCCATATTCCACCCCGGTGGGCGTAAAAAGTTTATAAGAAAAATCTTATTCATTTGGTTGATAAATTATAAAGTTTTAAATTTTTTGTTTTTCTAAACTATCCACTTTTTTTTTTTTTTTTTTTTTGAGATTTGAAAATCATCCAATGACTTCTCCCGATCTGGGCGGAGCGGAAGGGGGCGTGTCAGACTTTTACTGACTAAAACCCACCCGTGTTCCTTCATTTGCCTGTTGCCAAGGTCCCGGTATTCCTTTCGGACTTTCCCGCAACCCTGGCAGGCATCGGTCCTAGCGGGCCCCGCTAATTGTGCTGACATGTCTTTGAGGCACGCGTGGAACACGACGCGCCATCGACCGGGGCCTGGTCCTTATCGGACGGCGAGCTGCCCGTTGCTCGCCGTCCGCAAGCCCGCGCCTATGGTGGCCGGGAATCCGCCTGGGATTCCCGACGCCCAGGGCGTCTCCAACGGCGGCGGTTAGGGGCGTGAGGGCGCAAACTTTGCCTTTCCCTCACGCGTTCCGCCTCCTCCTTCGCGAGCATTACTGCTTCGCAGAAGGAGGTGACGGCTTCCCATGCCCTCTCGCTCCGTACCATGGCCTGGACCAGGGCCGGACGCGAGAGGTCTTTGCCACCAATCGCCTCCGCGAGGACACGGCGGTGCTCTGCCCAAGCAGGGCATGCCTCCACCGTATGCTCCACCGTGTCTTCCGGGCGATCCGCACAGTGGTGACACCCGGGCGTTTCCTCCCGCCTAATCCTACACCTAAACTACGCCCTAAAGGGGGATTGGGGGGTATCGAAGTTTGTATGGAAGAATTTTAACGCGTGGTTCGAATAACTCCTAACTAAATTTTTCGAATGTATGTTCCGGATTGGCGCAAAAATGGCCCAACGGATATGGATGCACACAGTTTATAACCTGCACCCAAATTGCGTAATACAAGATCAATCACAATCTGAATCGGTTTGAAACAAATTTTTAATCTACAATTTTAATTTTAATGGTACACTTTGGTGTCATACATTTTTTTTACAGGAGAATTTTTCCAATTCTGGTCTTTAAATCGTAAAAACAAAACTTTTCAATTCAAGATTTTTTTTCTAAGGCAAATAAAATGTTATTTAAAAAAATGGTATCTTATAACATTAGTAAACTATTCAGAAATGTTTGACAAAAATCACACCTAAATATGATACCATTTGCAGCAACAGCATTAAAAACACTGAATGCTGGTACAGAAAATAGTAAAAATCGAAAAAAAAAATATCTTGGTTACCTTATCGGTTTTGTTTTTACTGTTCAAATTAGTTATTGGAAATGAGGTAAGCTACCTACCCGTTACGTTTGATCCATTATTTACGGGACACCCTGTATATATGTAGTATTTTTTCCGAAGCAGATTCTTAAAAAGTTTTTGGGTAAAAAAATAACAACCTTCTGGAAACACTGATTGTAGTTGTCACTCGATCATTCAATCACTTGTCACTCATCACCATAGAAACCTAAAGATAAAGATAAAGATAAAGATCAATTTATTTGTTTAAACATGTGTAACATGATACATGAATATGCACACATAGATAGAAGCGAAATTTTACCGGACCAACATGTTTTGCCTCACTCGGCGTACAAATATTGTTTTTAATATGTTATTAATTTGATTGGCAATTATAAATTAATTATGAATGTCAGACTCATACATGGAAATTAGAGTCAATGCAAGATATAGTCAATAATTCAATTTCACAATCAGAGTCAGTACAAAAAGTAGTCAATAATAATTACAGGCAAAATATGTCAACAGGATATAATAAAAGTAAATCAACAATAAAATTCAAAATGTATCATTTAAAAAGTCAATAATGTTATAGTAGCACTTATCAGTAAGCAGCTTTTTAAGTGTTTTCTTAAATAAATTAAAATGTAATTGCTTAATGTCATTCGGAATTTTATTGTATATTAATGGGGCCATGCATACAACACTTTTTCTTAGAAGTGCTGTTTTGACCGAGTGTGACTGCACCCAAAGTCTATACTTCTCACGTCTATTTCTATCGGAATTATTTGACAAAAGAGGAAACCATTGCGGATTAGTTTTTACAAATACCGATATTTCCAATATGTAGAGTGACGGAAGTGTTAAAATTCTGTGCTTTAAGAACATTGGTCTGCAACTGTCCATAGTTTGCAACCCAAACATAGCCCGTACACAACGCTTTTGCGCTTTGAATACTGTGTCTTTGTTTGTTGAATTGCCCCAGAAAATTATCCCAAATCTCAATAAAGATTCAACAAGTCCGAAATACGCCGTGAGTAAGGTGTTTGTATTGACAGTAGGAGCAAGTTTATAGAGGGCAAACGACGAGCTACTGATTTTTTTACTAAGGACAGCAATCTGTTTTTTCCAATTTAATTGCGGATCAATGATTAGTCCCAAAAATCGGGCTGTATCTGTTTCTTGTATATTATTGTCATTGTAAGATAAATTGAATTTTGATAAATTATGTAATTTTTCACGTTGTCTAAAATGCATTATGTTAGTTTTATTTAGATTAATTTTCAAATTATTGTTGCTAAGCCAGGTAATTATAGAGTTTAATGAATTATTTGCGTCAAAACTATAGTCAGATAAATTTTTGGATGCAATAGTTACAGTACTGTCATCAGCGAATAATGTCATAGGTTCTTTAGTTGCATTTGGTAGGTCATTAATGTATAATAAGAACAGGGGAGGGCCCAATACACTTCCCTGGGGCACACCATGCGTAATAAGATGCTTTTGAGAGGAGAAGATCTGTGCCTTTTTAGTTTTAATATTGAATTTCGATATTTGAGTTATTTGTTGTCGGTCGGTTGGATATGATTTTAACAAATCCAAGACATTACCTCTTATGCCGTAGGCTTCAAGTTTATCTAGCAGAATATTGTGGTCTACATAATCGAATGCTTGGGACATGTCACAGTAAATGGAACAAACAGGTAAAGATTTATCAACATGTTTTGAGACAGTGTATATAAAGTCGTAAACCGCCATATTAATGTTTCTATTTTTTCTGAAACCTTTCTGTTCATCACATAGGATTGAATGTTGTTCTAAGGATCCGTTGAGTTCTTTATAAACATATTTCTCAAAAAAATTTGAGAACACGGAGATTAATGCTATGGGTCTATAGTTATCCATTAAATATTTATCTTCTTTTTTAAATAGAGGTTTAATTATTGTCAATTTGAGATCTTTTAGAAATGTCCCATTTAGTATGCAAAGGTTCATAATATGGCTTAAGTGATGAGAAATTTCTTCATTCACTGCTTTGATCACATTCGTTGAAATACCGTCATATCCTACACTACTGGTGTTTTTTAGATTTATTATAATCTTCTGCATATGATAAGGCAGACTCGGTGATAAAAACATTGAGTTGGGTTGGTGATTGATTAGAGCCGAGGCATTCTTACCAGCATCTGGAAGAGGTTTTACTTTTTCAATAAAATGGTTATTAAATGCATTGGCAATTGCTTTAGGATTTGTAGTCAATTTATCGTCAATTATTAGTTCGATTGTCGACTCCTTAGGGATATTTAATTTATTATTATTTATAATTTGCCATGCCGTTCTACTTTTATTAGTTGATGTATTTATTTTGTAGTTGTTTTGTGCGCGCTTAGTAAGATTTATAATTCGTTTAAGCAGTTGAGAATAGCTAGTATATTTTTGTTTATTAGTTTTTGATGGTTTCCGTCTGAACTTCCAGAGTAATTCTCTTTTATTTTTACTACACACTTTAATCCCGCGCGATATCCATTTTGACTTAGTATTTACTTGCACAGTGATTTGAGTTAGGGGAAAGCACAAGTCGTAAATTAATTTAAATGTTTCAATAAAATGATGATACGCTGCTGATGGATCATCGGTTTTATAAATTTCATCAAAAGAAAGGCTTTTAATATGTTTTTTAAATTTTTGAATTTTTTCTAAACTGTAGTCCCGTTTCATTTTACGCCAATATTTTAATTTAAATATTTTCTTAACTGGTAGCTTAATTAATTGGGCAGCATGGTCAGATAAGCCAAATTCCAACACATCCGTCTTACACTTTTTATTAAAGTTATGGGCAAAGTTATCCAGACAGGTATTACTGGATAATCTTGTGGGCTGTTTAAGTGTTAATGTAAGATTATATTTTAATAATAAACACTCGAAATCCAAGGTAACATTGTTACACTTCATGACATCTATGTTGAAGTCACCAGCAATAACGGTATTATGATTATTTAGTCTAGAAATACATTGTAATATCTTGTGAAGCCTACCAAAAAACAAATCCTACTCCTAGTGTTACGTTCAAACCAGTCCAAAGTTGTGCTTTGTGCGGGTTTTATTGTTTGTTTGCGTATTTATTGTTTATTTAAACACTTACCCGTAACTTTTCTGCACATTTTAGCTCGATATACATATTCTTGAAAGCGATATATCACTGTCGATTTTGATTTTCCTACTGGACTAACGATACGTGTCAGTTCATAGGTGAAATGTAATTGGATATGATATTGAGGTGCTGAGTTGATTAGAATCATGCATTAATATTTCGGTGCATCAAATGTGTTTTGCGCGTGCAACGTATTTTGAAACGTGCAGTTAGTGAATTATCCGTGCAACTGCAAAAAACAACATGACGTGTTGATTTTGTGCATTCAATTCCCTTCAAAATGGTTATAAGGTAAATGGTGCTGATCCACGCATATTTATGGGACTGGCCGTCTCTTCACTGCCACGGCTTATATTTATTTAGGTTTTGAAATAAATTGTTTAAGTTTGAATAAAAGAGGGGTACGTTGTTTTTGAGAGATTTGCTTTATTTACCATTTCTCCGGTTTACACTATTCTGACCACCTTACTACCTTAATAATATGTGGAATTCTCCCATAAGTTATAAACATCTGGTAGGTCCTCGCCAGATGTTTATAAGTATTCTAAGAGATGAGATGGATATGTGTCCAATAGGATCGATTGATATTCATAGCGCAGTTTGGTTTAATTCTGCTCGAAAAGGGTTAAAATGAAACAAAGTCAATTATAGTTTCGTAGCTTGGCTTCTCCGCTTAGTTACCTCACTCATTTCTGATGGACAAGCTGCCTAATTCTCAGGTTTTAAAAATATACTTATGGCTCACCACAGCACAGTCTGGGACCGTAGCCTGGTTCCTAGTTATTTATGTTGCAAAATCTAGCAAACCCTACTAGGTTACGAGGTCAGTATATATTTTTCTGGTGCTAATTGGAATTCATATTGAACTAAAAAAACTCGTGAATGTGTTTTTATACACTTTCAGGAGTTTTTTTTTCGCGCCTGACACAATATGATTCGCAATCAATAGTTTTTTTAAGTGTAACGGATCAAAAGTGCTACGAAAAAGATTTTTTTTGTTACCGAATATACAAAAAACTGCTCCATTATCTTAAACAGGAGGTATTCTTTCAAAACGTAGGTCAAAAAGTGCTTTTAAATGCACCATGTGCAGCTTTGGAACAGATCGTTTTAGTAAGGGTATGCATGTATAGGAATCTGGTCATGGTCCTTTACATTTCACTTGCATGAGAACTTTAAATATAAAAACTAATCATTTTCCATCGACACTCGGACCCACAATTAATGTACTTAACGCATTAATTATATATTATCAATTTACATTATTATTAAAAATTATTCAGGTTTGAAGTTTGTATCAACATCATGACGGTACCTTGTCAATATCCTCGTATCTACGAAAACATCATGCACGTAAGAAAAAAATTACATTTTTTTAGTAAAAGCGGTGATAGACATAATTATTGTACTAGAAAAAGGGACCTATTATTTCAACCAGGTTTCAGACTGGCTAAAGTAGACTCATCTTTCATGGGGTACTGTTTAAAATGTTACAATATATAAAATTCCTTCCCACATACTTCAACTGAATGAGACGAAATTCAAAACTTGTATAAAACGCACACTATGCAGGCAGGCATATTATAAGTTGGAGGATTACATCACTGATAAAAATGCTGGTCCTGCTCCACAACTACAACTAACTAATTAACATTTGAAAATACTCTGTTGGAGCTGCTGAAGATTGTAAGACCATCTTTGCATTGTATAAACTCAATCTCCTTTGTATTATATAATTGCATAGCACAGGTGTGAGTACTATGTACTATAGAGCTACCATTTATCGGGTTATGTCTTTGATTGACTTGAATGTGCCCTGGCGGCTGGGAATATGTCATGCTCACTCAAATGTCTCGCTGATGGTGACGCGTGTGTTGGATCATTTAGCTCCCTTCAAAATGGTTTAGCTGAATGGTGCTGACCCATGCGTCATGTTCGTGAACGGGCGCCGTCATAGTCAAAGTCAAAGTCAAATAATTTATTTCAAATAGGCACATAAAAGGCACTTTTGAACGTCAATGAAAAACAAACAAAGAAATAGAATTGATTCTAGTTGCCCATTCCAAAAGGTAGATTTCAGTTGTGACTGGTCATCTCTTAGCTGCCATGGCGTAGTTTAATTTTTGACTTGTTTTTTGTTTTATTTTATAATTGCGGGCGCTTTTAACGTGTTTTGTACATTGTTTTCACATGTATAATTAATTATTAATAATAATAAGTTTTCGGGGGCCCATTAAGTTTTCGAGGGCCCATTAAGTTTTCGGGGGCCCATTATTGAGTGTGCAAGTCACCCCCTTTTTTTTTTTTTTTTTTTTGAGGGTGGGAAATCATCCAATGACTTCTCCCGCTCTGGGCGGAGCGGAAGGGCGTGTCAGACTTTTACTGACTAAAACCCACCCGTGTTCCTTCATTTGCCTGTTGCCAAGGTCCCGGTATCCCTTTCGGACTTTCCCGCAACCCTGGCAGGCATCGGTCCTATTGGACCCCGTCATTTTTGCTGACATCTCTTTGAGGCGCGCGTGGAACACGACGCGCCATCGACCCGGGCCTGGTCCTTATCGGACGGCGAGCTGCCCGTTGCTCGCCGTCCGCAAGCCCGCGCCTATGGTGGCCGGAAATCCGCCTGGGATTCCCGACGCCCAGGGCGTCTCCAACGGCGGCGGTTAGGGGCGTGAGGGCGCAAACTTTGCCGCAAGTCACCCCCTGCCATTTTATCTGTGTATTTTATATAAAACATTGGTCAGGCGGGGAACATAGTCTCCCCATAGTTCAAGATAACCAGTTCACTAAGCCACCCAAATCCATAATCCAATATCTTTGTTTTCATAGCTTGCAATAGTCCTACACCAACCGGGGGTTGTCCTTGGGTGCACTTGCATAGTGCATACAGGGATAATCGTCGGTTGGTGCCTCATTCCATTAAAAACATCTAACGGGCCTCGGCGAGTTGGCTTCGGCCCCTCGTACGCCTTCAAAACGACCGGGACCCCATGATCCCGAGATATGTAAACATGTATAAAAATAATAATAATAAACCGAACTTAAAAGCCTACAACGCGTTATTAACACCAGTTTAACCAAATATAGAAAACACCACCCTCGATCTTGCGTTCAGCGACTAACACTACCCAGGAAAGAAGGAGGACGAGGAATAATAGATATAACGAACCTACACAATAAACAAATCAGTACCATTAGAAATTATTTTAACACAAAAAGCACAACCTTGTGGCGGTACCTACATCGCCACATTCGAACTATGCATCAAAGACCTGACGTCACACAAAAATCCTGACGTCACAAAAATCCTGCATCACGCAATTAGAGTTTACCGTGCAGTGAACATATATACAAAAATCCAATATCAATCATTGGGCATTTGCCTCAAAATCAAAATCAAAATATTTTATTTCACATAAGCCTACATGGGCACTTATGAAACGTCAGAAGCTAGGTGCACGGTTCCAATTGGTCGTTTCCTATGGAGAAGAGCCGGCAAGAAACTCCATGGTTACTCTTTTAAAAGATAATTGGCTTTTACAATAATTTCGAATTACAGTGTTAATAGTTATGGGAGGACAGTGTCGGCCTTTCAAAAAGTTTCAGATAAAGTTCATTAAAAAAAAAAAAAAAATTTAATTAAAATTAAAAATAAAAGTCTACAGTTCACTAAGCCTACGACGTTCTCACATTCACAAGATAGAAAGGAATCTATATACGATAAATAAGATACTACAGATAAAAACCTATTTAAAGCAAATTACATGATTGCCATTACAACTGTAACAAATCTGAATAATTAACATGTCCGCAAAAGCCACTACTATAGAGTTGAAATTAAATAGTAGGTATATAATGTCAAATAATACTATGATTATTATTATGTCTGTCTGCGATGAATGTAAAAAAATAAAAAATAAACATGGTAATTTGGGAGCAGTTAATAGACTCTTACAAAATTATGCCGTTAATGAGGTACCAGGGAAGCCACATGTGCAGAAGGAATTATTGCCAAACTTCCTTGTCTTCAACGTAGTCTTTAATCTTATAATATGCTTTTTGATAAGGACACGTTTGATGTGGGTTTTGAACTTACCATCGCTAAGTTCTGTAACTGGCTTTGGTAACTTACTGGCCTGCCAGACACAACACTCATCTGGTTGGAGGATCCTCCCTTTTCTATGGTGGATGAGTGAACTTTACACCCTGTTCCTCATACTCCTAAAGATTATTAAACAGTTGTGCTCCTTCATATGTAATATTCTTTCTAGCGTAATTAGTGCGTATTCTTGGCAAAACAAGTAGGCTTGATCGACGAAGACTGCGTTTAGTGATTTGTGATTTTTTTGTAAATGTTATGTCAGTGTGGATGGTTTTGTCTATAATTTTTCTAATCAGAATACAAGTATTATATGTGTAGAGTTGTTTGATATTCATTAGTTTCGTTTCTTTAAAAATCTTACAAGTTGGAGTTAGATAAGGATAGCGAAACAATATATTTATGATCTTATTTTGTACTCTTTGTAATTCTAGCAACCTCGTTTTTCCGGCACTTCCCCAAATTTCTATGAGAAATAATAGATGCCACTTAATAAGAGAATTATAAATAGTATAACGTATCTTTTTAGGTATGCAATGGTTTATACTATGAAGTGAGCCTGTAAATGTATGTTTATACAGTCGGTAAGTTTGTCCACGATTAAGTTACTTACGCACTTGACGACTTTGGTAGTTTTGCCAGATCTAAGCTTTTGCAGTAAATGTTTTTTCTTATTGAACACAAATGTTTTCTAGCTGCGTAAAAGTATTACCACAGGAAAGGCCCAAAACTCAACAAAGTACAGAAAAAAAAAAATTGATATCCCTGATCAACCTGAAGTTGGTCATAACTTTTGAACCGTAAAAAATGGTACCGACATTCTCTGGTTTAAAAAGTTTGGAAATGACCTTGCCCACGCCCCTATTCGCTTTGATCCAAACTTCCAGGGACAACCTGTATAATTAACAAATACTAAAAACGCCGATTCATAAGGTATTTTATATATAGGTGATTTTTTGCAACTGCAGAAATAACTTTGTAACGCATAGTATCAATATGAAATACAAATTAATCTTTGTGATTTTAAAATTTAAGGTGAAAACTAATAATATTATTCGTTTAGCATTTTCATTAATTTTTTGATACGAAACCTTCCACGTGCGTGTCCGACTCCCAAATGGCTGGATTTTTTTTTCTACCTTTTCTCGAATTACGTTCCTGAATTTTCTTTTGGGTGATTAAATAAAAGATGCAAGCACAGACACGTCTGCTACACAGACATAAATTATTTTATTTTGATTGGTACCATTGTTCCAGGAGGAGTCGATCTTGGACCGAGTGGACGCCGAAGTTTCTTTGCAGCTTCGTTTGTTTGATGGTGAGGGGGGGTAGGAGGATGAGGTGAGGATTATTCCGGAACCGATTTTAATTTGATGGACCACGAAGCCTTTTTACGGTGGCGCTTTGTTTCTATACGACTGAAGATTGGCGCATGGCCGGGGTTCGGTTTCAATAAAACTCTATGAAAGCTTTTTCCCCTCGAGCTGCACCGCACCGCTCCAACAGACTAATATTTAAATCAATTAATTGAATATAGTCTCGTTACTTTGAGCCTCAATCAGCAAGTTTTCAACGATGACAATCTCGGTGAAACATTTAGCTGAGACGTTGTAAGAGACAGTCGTTGTTGTGATCGCACTACTCGAGTTCACGTTTGTCAGTAATCCGGCCACGCGGCGCTGGTGTCACCGGTGCGTTAACAGTAGTCGCACAAGGAGTCGCTCGTCGGCGCCACCACTTATACCTACATCTATGTAACGATCACTGCACAGCTGATATTGCTATTAATTTCACGGCGCATTACTCGCCGGAGATGGCTCGCATTAATATCAACCATTTACTCTAAGTACATCGTTTGTTATCGAGACCCAAAGTGAATGTAAGTAATATTGTCGCGCCTCCATGCCTCGCCCGCTTCTGTTCGAACATAGCGAGGCTGCCGCACACATACGCGGTGGTGGTAACCTAGAATCCGATCGAAACGAGGTTTTTATTGATAAAAGTAAAAGAAATGCAGTGTCTATAATTAATTACTCGACTTCGCGCGTATCTTGTATGTATGTTTGTTTGTTTGTTAACTTTATTACCTCGTATCTTCCAAATGGCTGGATGGATTTCGACAGTTAAGGTATCGTTATATTCGTCTTAAAAACCCTTAGATAGGTGTTTGAAAAAAATAAAATGGTGGATTTTTGGCGCGAAATAGTAATACGTTAATAAAATAAAAAATAACCAAACCTGTCGAGTAGGGGGACCCCTTTTATTTGCAAAAATTTTTTTTCCTAATATTCTTTAGCATAACGATTTTGGCATTATTTTTTTTGGTCTAATAATTCTTTGCCATATTTTTTTTTTGCATACAATTTTTTTTGTCATAATTGTCTTGTTTTATAATTTGTTTTGCCATAATTTTAATTCGCATAATGTTACTAGGCGTAATTACTGCTAGCATAACAGTGTTAAGGCATAAAAAATTATGGGAATAACGGAGCTGCAAAACCAACTCCACGTAGTCTTGTTTGCCCTACACTAGAGTGTTATTTAAATTCGCGTAGGCGCGGAGGGGCGAGGCGGCCCGCGAGCTGCGGAGCAGGTGGTTTTAACACTCGCGTGAGCGTGAGCGTGAAACACATCTGCGACGATAAGCTCGCATGGGTGGGACCGCCGCGGCCGGAGCCCCGCAGCGCCGGAGCCGTGACAGAAACTATGCTTGCTGCATTTTGCATGCTTGCTGCATGCTTGCTTGCATGCTGCATGCTTGTTTGCATGCTGCATGTATGGTGTATGCTTGTTTGCATGCCTGCTGCATGCATGGTGTATCCTTGTTTGCATGTTTTTACCTGCAATGTAAAGCGCCTATAAATTTCATTAGAGCAATGTTGTATGAAAATGTGTTGTAGTGTCTAATTTTGTTGGAGTTAATTATTATGCGTATTTCTTATGCCTATAAACATTATGGTTTAATGTCATTATGCGAAAATATATTTATGCTTTTGAATGTTATGCTTATACACTATTATGATTGGAGCAATATTATGCTTAAAATAATTATGCGTTTCCTGTTATGCGAAAATAACATTATGCGTAAATATTGTTCGGCTAAACAAAAGCATGCCAATATTATGTCTTAAAATTTTATGCAAATGGATAGGGAACCTCGAGTAGGGTATCAAAACAAAGAAAATTAAAAGGGGATTACAAAAATATATAAGGTAGGTAAGGTAGGTTTATTGGTTTGAAAAGTTTTTGATAGCGTAAAAATGTGCCATGTTTGTGTCGGACCTCGTAAATCGCCTGGGAAGCACAAGCTAATCCTTACTTAATATTATAAATGCGAAAGTAACTCTGTCTGTCTGTCGCGCTTTCACGCCAAAACTACTGAACCGATTTAAATGAAATTTGGTACACAGATAGTCTAGAGCCTGAGAAAGGACATAGGCTACTTTTTGTCGATATACCACGCGGGCGAAACCGCGGGCGGAAGCTAGTTTACAATAAACTAAAAACCTGAAAATAACCAATTAATTTAAAAACTTAAAAACCTGACTGCAAAAACATAACTGAAAAGAGAAAAACAAAAATTATTTTTTATTGAATTTTTGCATCGCAGGCGGTACCGCGTAGGGACCGCGGGACAAAAAAAAAGTTAGTTTTTACCGACTTCAAAAAAGGAGGAGGTACTATGTTCGGGATGATTTTTTTTTTTTTTTTTTTTTTTTTTTTTTTATGTATGTTCACCGATTACTCCGCCGTTTGTGAACCGATTTCAAAAATTCTTTTTTTGTTCAAAAGCTTATACTTCTGAGGTGGTCCCATTGTCACCAAGTCAGGATCTGATGATGGGATCCTAGAGAAATCGAGGGGAACTTTCAAAAATCGTAAGGGCAACTAGTGCATTCCTTAATTTATTCATTAAGTATTTTACAGCACTACAATTTTATGAAGGCCTGGAGTCGATCTGATGATGGAGCCGAAAGACAGTCAAGGGAACTCCTCAATGGTTTACAGCAGATACCTCATGTTTGGGCTTGATTAATTTGTATTGATAAAAACTTTACACTTTGATGGGTTGTGACTGTCGTTAGGGGTCTGATGATGAAGACGAAAGACAGTCGAGGGAACTCCTCGGTGGTTTACAGCAGATATCTTGTGTTTGGGCTTGATTAATTTGTATTGATAAGAACCTTACACTTGGATGGGTTGTGACTGTCGTTAAGGGTCTGATGATGAAGACGAAGGACGATTAACGGAACTCCTCAACGGTTCACAGTAATTACCTTGTGTTTGGACTTAATTCATTTATATTGATAAGAACTTTGCAACCATATAGGTTGTAAGTGACATTACAGATCTGATTATGGTCACCTTATAATATGATGATGAGGGGAACTATACAGTGTAAGCAAATGTATAGTGTTCACCCTTATATTCTTGAGAAGGCACGGGAGTCTCATTAGCCAGCCGGTTTCGTATAACATCTAAACGATACTTGCGCTGTTCAGACGACTCGCCACTTAATCGTTTTTGAATAAGATTGAGTCGGCAGATCTTATCATTTGGCGACTCCTGTGACAAATGAGAATGCATGTAATTTCTCATCTGAGATAACCTAGCATGACAAGCTAACGGTGATTCTTGGGAACCGGACATAGGACTCCGTTTGCGATTCTTAGATAGGCGTTCTTTTTCAGCAGTATTAGTCTCTTTAATTCTGTTTTTCTTCATGCGGGCGGCTCCTTTAGTTGGTCTACCCATGATTACAAAAATCAAATTACACAAAAAATGGAAAAATAATAAAACTTTAAAAAAAAAAATTGACCGACTTCAAAAAAAACAAAACAAAAAAGGACTACTGTACTAAAAACCAAAAGACAAAAGTACTTCTTTAATAATAAGAGAAAAATAAAAAAATAACTTTAATTTCGGAAGTCGGTGGCCAAAAACTAAAATTAAAAGCAAAGACACCGACTTCCGAAATTAAAGTTATTTTTTTATTTTTCTCTTATTATTAAAGAAGTACTTTTGTCTTTTGGTTTTTAGTACAGTAGTCCTTTTTTGTTTTGTTTTTTTTGAAGTCGGTCAATTTTTTTTTTAAAGTTTTATTAAAGTTATTTTTTTAATTATTAATATTTGACCGTTTAAACTTAAATCACACACATTTCTCAAAAACGTAATAAGTATCTACCTACTTACCTATTAATAATGATTAATCAGTTTCAGAGACTTTCTCAGTACCTAACAGTCCGGAGTCCGGATTTGTGTCCGCTTGATGGCAATGGGTTTGCTCCCTAAGCTGTAACATGGGACAAGCATCATGTGGGTGTACTATAGGTATGTATACAACGCGTAACGGAATAAACGCAAGAGCTCATACACCCCAATTAGAATATTAAATTATAAGACTAAAATAATATCTGTAATTTAATTAAACCACACCTTAAATTAACTATTTTATTTAACGCGCACTACACATACGATAGCTATGAGCGTATTACAAATTTGGTTATGCATTTAAATAGGCTTTATTCCTTTGAGATAAGGATTGAATTTCCTTAAATAAAATATCTTATTACCTTGCTATGCTTATGACGCAGTGGTTCTAACTTCAGTTAAATAAAAGATTTTTTCATGAAAAATTAACATAATTATGTGTATAAATAATGACGGAAATCGATTCAGAAGCCGATTCTGAGCAAACTACTTTCAGGTCTTGCGCTCATTCTGTTACACGTTGTATATACTAACATCTCTGCCCACCCTTCGAGGAAACAAGGTGTGATGTTATGTAATCAGTTGTAAGTATTTACATAGCGGTCAATACTTATTAAATTAAATTAAATTAAATTTGTTTATTTCAGACTTTTTGGTCCATATTTTGTTAGTATTTATTACAATTATCTTAAAAATTATGTTAGTCATGAGGATATCAAATTAATGTAATTAGGTAAGTATCAACGAAATAAATAACAGAATGTCAATTGAAATTAAAATAAAATTGAAATAAATACTCAGTTGAAAATAAATTACTATTACCATTAAATTGAAATGATTATTACAAAAACAAAACAAAAAAGGACTACTGTACTAAAAACCAAAAGACAAAAGTACTTCTTTAATAATAAGAGGAAAATAAAAAAATAACTTTAATTTCGGAAGTCGGTGTCTTTGCTTTTAATTTTAGTTTTTGGCCACCGACTTCCGAAATTAAAGTTATTTTTTTATTTTTTTATTTTTCTCTTATTATTAAAGAAGTACTTTTGTCTTTTGGTTTTTAGTACAGTAGTCCTTTTTTGTTTTGTTTTTTTTGAAGTCGGTCAATTTTTTTTTTAAAGTTTTGTTATTTTTCCATTTTTTGTGTAATTTGATTTTTGTAATCATGGGTAGACCAACTAAAGGAGCCACCCGCATGAAGAAAAACAGAATTAAAGAGACTAATACTGCTGAAAAAGAACGCCTATCTAAGAATCGCAAACGGAGTGCTATGTCCGGTTCCCAAGAATCACCGTTAGCTTGTCATGCTAGGTTATCTCAGATGAGAAATTACATGCATTCTCATTTGTCACAGGAGTCGCCAAATGATAAGATCTGCCGACTCAATCTTATTCAAAAACGATTAAGTGGCGAGTCGTCTGAACAGCGCAAGTATCGTTTAGATGTTATACGAAACCGGCTGGCTAATGAGACTCCCGTGCCTTCTCAAGAATATAAGGGTGAACACTATACATTTGCTTACACTGTATAGTTCCCCTCATCATCATATTATAAGGTGACCATAATCAGATCTGTAATGTCACTTACAACCTATATGGTTGCAAAGTTCTTATCAATATAAATGAATTAAGTCCAAACACAAGGTAATTACTGTGAACCGTTGAGGAGTTCCGTTAATCGTCCTTCGTCTTCATCATCAGACCCTTAACGACAGTCACAACCCATCCAAGTGTAAGGTTCTTATCAATACAAATTAATCAAGCCCAAACACAAGATATCTGCTGTAAACCACTGAGGAGTTCCCTCGACTGTCTTTCGTCTTCATCATCAGACCCCTAACGACAGTCACAACCCATCAAAGTATAAAGTTTTTATCAATACAAATTAATCAAGCCCAAACACGAGGTATCTGCTGTAAACCATTGAGGAGTTCCCTTGACTGTCTTTCGGCTCCATCATCAGATCGACTCCAGGCCTTCATAAAATTGTAGTGCTGTAAAATACTTAATGAATAAATTAAGGAATGCACTAGTTGCCCTTACGATTTTTGAAAGTTCCCCTCGATTTCTCTAGGATCCCATCATCAGATCCAGACTTGGTGACAATGGGACCACCTCAGAAGTATAAGCTTTTGAACAAAAAAATATTTTTTTAAATCGGTTCACAAACGGCGGAGTAATCGGTGAACATACATAAAAAAAAAAAAAAAAAAAAAAAAAAAAAAAACAATCATCCCGAACATAGTACCTCCTCCTTTTTTGAAGTCGGTAATAAAATACAAAGCATCAGGTAACATGCAGCCCGATGAGTCTTCCCAGAACTGGCGATACTGGTCTGTCTGCAATCATCCTTAGGATTCCGTTGCCACTCCCTCGAATTCGGCGAATTAGAGAAGCTGACTTTTTGCGCATTATTGCGTAAAAGTCATCCACACCCGCGTCGGCAAACATACCCGAGGCACTACAAAATCGAGGTAGCCGCACCAGAATCCTAAAGGCGTTGTTATACTGAACTCTTAGAGCATTGTAGGCCCGCTGCGTGTAGTTGGTCCATAGGGCGCTAGTGTAAAAGCTTTGACAGTAAGCTCTGAACAAGCTGTACACCTCGCAAACCTATGCACCAACATGTTCGCGCGCACCGACAGCGCTCTCCGCTCTCTCTCAATATCTGCGTCATCCTGCAGGGTTTCGGTCACAATATGCCCTAAATACCTAAACCGAGAGACCCGACTCAAAGGTACCCCAGCGAGATGCACTGGTGGTATATGCTCAGGTTGTTTATTATTACCTCTGATGAGCATATACTCACTCTTGCCAACGTTGTACTTTAAGCCGTGACCCTCAGCGTAGGCTTCACAGATACGTAAAAGCTTCCTGAGCCCACCGACAGATGGACTCAGCAACACCATGTCGTCCGCGTAACTGATGTTATTGACGCAAACGTTATCTATATGACATCCGACATGGCTGTCGCTGAGCTCACCTATCAGCTGATTGACGTACAGATTAAAAAGTCTTGGAGAGGTCAGTCCCCCCTGCCTCACTCCGCACTTAAGTGCGTATTCTTCCGAAAATGCGTTTCCCCACTTGATGAAGTTTTTTTGGTGGTTATACCAGAAAGAAAATATATTAATGAGTTCGGCGGGCGCCCCGATCTCCCCAAGCTTGGTCCAGAGCGTATTATAATCGACCAGGTCGAAGGCCTTCGATAAAGTCAAAGTCAAAGTCAAATAATTTATTTCAAATAGGCACATAAAAGGCACTTTTGAACGTCAATGAAAAACAAACAAAGAAATAGAATTGATTCTAGTTGCCCATTCCAAAAGGTAGATTTCGTATGGAGAAGAATGGGCAAGAAACTCCACCGTTACTCTTTTCAAAAATGTTTACAATATTTTGTATACATGAATTATATAATTATATGTGAAGACCATGCACCCACAATAAGATTACTGTCCCACAAAAGGCAAAAAAAAATAATTATAAATGGAGCAATGACAAATAAATCAGTTATGTGATAGGTACATGGTGCTCACATATTTACAAACATTGTAAAAGTATACGATATTACAATATTCCTAACATCTTTACAAGTAATACTAATAAATCAGTGCGTGATTCCATGCAATCACAGAGTGTAAAAATCTATGACATACAAATAATAAAATATACAACTAAATTAACAACCAGTTTGATTTTGTCCAGACTCTAAATTGTCCTATGGAGCAAGACCAGCATGTTTCCAAGCATTCTTATCCTGGATATAATCCTCTAATTTGTAATAAGCTTGTTTACAAAGTGTACTTTTTATATGAGTTTTAAATTTTCTTTCATTTAATTGCAATATATCACAAGGTATTTTGTTATAGCATTTAACGCAGTACCCCATAAAAGATGTTTGTACTTTAGCTAATCTGAAAAATGGTTGATCTATTTTATCTTTATTTCTAGTATTAAAATTATGTCTGTCACTTATTTTCTTAAATAGATTTAAATTTTTTCTTACATACATAATATTCTCATAAATAAATTGGCAAGGTACCGTCATAATATTAATCCTTTTAAATAGTTCCCTGAGAGATTCGCGGCGACATAGATTATAAATGGCTCTGACAGCTCTCTTTTGCAAAATAAAGATGGATTCAATGTCAGCAGCCCGACCCCACAGTAAAATGCCATACGACATAATGCTGTGGAAGTAACTGAAATAGACCAAACGCGCGGTTTCTACATCTGTTAACTGTCTTATCTTTCTGACAGCATAAGCGGCCGAGCTTAACCGCCCCGCAAGAGATTTTATATGAGGTCCCCACTGTAATTTCTCGTCTAGCGTGATACCCAGGAAAACTGTTTCATTAATAAACTCTAGTTTTTCTCCATTCAATATGATGTCACATTCGCTACTTCTAACATTAGGTAATGTAAATCGAATACATTTGGTTTTTTTTTCATTGAGTACCAAATTATTTACCGTAAACCAATCTTGGACCTGAAGAATAGAGCTATTCACGTCGTCAAGATTTTTTGATCGTCGATTTATTTTAAAAATCAATGATGTGTCATCTGCAAATAACACCATCTTCGGTTGATTTAGAAGTAATTGGGGTAAATCATTAATATAAACTAAGAAGAGGAATGGACCTAATATCGAGCCTTGAGGAACGCCCATTGCCATTTCAGACCCCAATGAGTTTACGCCGTTTACTTGAACTTTAACTTTCCTATCTTTCAGATATGATCTCAGTAAATCAAGAGCTGTATTTCTAACCCCATAGTGCTCTAGTTTCAGCAGAAGTGTCTCATGGTCGACGCAATCGAACGCCTTCGAGAGGTCGCAAAAGATTCCAATGGCATCCTGTGCTTCTTCCCAGGCGTTAAAAATGTTCTTTATTAAGGTAACCCCGGCGTCAGTGGTACAACGCCCTTTGGTGAAACCGTACTGTTGTTCATGAAAGATGGAATTTTTATTGAAGTGACGTAACATTTGATTGAGCATCAACTTTTCAAACACCTTACTGAGAACTGGCAGAATTGACACAGGCCTATAATTGTTAGGTTCCTTACTATCACCGGATTTGAACAAAGGAACTACTTTGCTGTGTTTCATGAGATCCGGAAAGACTCCTTGGTCTACACTGATGTTAAATATGAAAGCTAGATAGGGCGCAATGGTTTCGATGATAGATCTACAGACTTTTACAGACATTCCCCATAGATCTTCTGTTGATTTAATTTTAAGATCTTTAAAAGCTTTTATAACTGCCTGGGGGTTTGTATGCTGAAACCTTAACTCCAAAGGGCATGCCTTTACATTATTTCTAAGTAAGGCAGCAGAAAGCACGGGTGAGGAATTTAAAGCTTCAGTAGTTTTAACTGGAATATTACCAAAAAAGTTTTCAAATTCCTGAGCTACTTCTACATCCGAGTTGATTGGGCCATGTGCAGTCTCTAAATTAAATTCAGTACTACGCTGTTTTTTCCTACCTGTTTCATTATTTATTATTTGCCAGGTAGTTTTTATTTTATCATCAGCTGATTTTATTTTATTGCTAATGTAAAGAGCTTTAGCAATTTTGCACACATTTTTAAAAGTTTTAGAATATTTTGCAACATACTGATGAAAGGTTGTATTATTATTCATATGTTGCTTTAGGCCATAAAGTTCAAAAAGATTTTCCCTGCTTTTACGAATACCTGGAGTCGCCCAATCACTAAATAAGAACTTTGTGTAAATAGTTTTAGTCTTTAGTGGAAAAGTGTCATTAAATTGCTTGTTTATTAGTGAAAAGAAATCGGCGTAAAACTCATTTGGGTCACATATATTATTAAAACTCTGAACACATAATTTACTGGCCAAAGAATTATTTAATTTCTCTAAGTTTCTACATGTGATAGGTCCAGAAAGCAAGCGTATACTGGTGTTTTCCTTTCATTATAGTAAGCGACTGTGTGCTTTAGTGTCAATATAGCACTTTCAGTTGACAAAGTCTCGCGAAATCCAAACTGGGCATCGTGTAGATTAATAAACTTGCTGAGCTGAGCATCCAAAAGGCCATCGAAGACCTTCGCCAAGACAGTAGCCAGGGAGATAGGTCTATAGTTATTCTTGTCAGTTACATCACCCGTGACATTCTTTGTTATAGGCACAACAATAGTTTCAGTCATCCTAGGTGGTAAGTACGAGTGACGCATGCAGAAAGTAAAAAACATAGCCAGTACTCTAAATAAATGGTTACCCGCTTGCTGCAGGTGCTTAATGCTGAGTCCGTCCCTACCTGGAGATTTACCACGTTTCATTTTAATAATAATCTTTTTCACATCTTTAACAGAAAACCCAATCGGGTTCTCACAAACCGGGCCGGCCTCAACATTCGCGCCAACAAAACTGTCTGCGAGCAGTGACTCAACTTTAAAATGGTTTTTTAATTATATAATTTGTATAAAAAGAATAGTCCTGACTTACTCGCTGATTGACTCATCAACGGCCAGCACAAACCCTTGGACCGACAACTGAAATGCACAGAGGTACCCTTTATGATATAGATAAGTAATATGGCTGGAGTTTTGTCGCACAATTCCTACGGGCCACTTCATCCACTCCATAGTCTAGAGACTAGTGGATGAAGCTATAAAGCTTCTTAAAATTACTTGTATATCGTAGTGAGGAATGAATTACAACACTTTATTATGGCTGCGTACAGTTTCCTATATCTTCGCTTTCCAATATCGAACAATATAAGGGTCCGTTTCAATAAAATTCGTTTTATGTCTTCCTAAGTAAATATATTTGAAATCGAAGTTATTTTGCGTCTTGCACCGCATCGCGGTCGATTGTATTGGGGGTTGGTGTCGTTTGCACGACCATGCGGGCCGGACTCAGCGCACGCTTGGTGTCACTGGGCCCCAGCCGGCAATGGACACAGGGCGGAGCCGACCGCACTGCCGCGCGAACTTCTTGAAGCGGTCCTTCTCCAGTAAATGGAGGTAACTCGTAATATATTTTTTCATGTCGGTCATTTGTCTGACGCACGTGGGTTTTTGTAGACATTAAGCGCCTTAAAAAGGGCATTTACCTTCTTACGCTCTGGTGGGGACTCGGGAAACGTTGAATTGTTTCTATTGAAGCAGGGCGGCCAGCTGTGACGTCACATGCCCGACGTATTATGGCAGTCGGTGAATTAGGGCTGCCCGGGTGCTGCCACGCTCAAATGTTCCAATTGTTATGACACGGGGCAAGCTTTAGTTAACATAAGTAATTATTCAGTTTCATTGGGTGACCATCCGTTTGATCCGGGACTATCGTTTCAGTTTGTGGTGGTACAGCGTGTACGCAGGTTCTTAGACAACTGTTTCTGTTAAGCTGGGGCCTGTTGTAGATCTGTATCAATGTTACGACGTCCACTGTCAAGTCCACGTGTCGGTGTGTGCGTAAGATGGCGAAGTCTGAAGTGTGTGTCTGCTGTGTGTGATCGAGAGTCGGCGCCGTCGCCGCCGCCATAACTTGTTAGTGTTACTACAGACGAATCAACTCGTAACGAACGAACAACGACCCCAGTGTACTACGTGAGATCGATAAATGGGTGTGCGACATGTTTGTGCGACAAACCTGTACTGCGACTCACCATAGTTTGAATGTACGCTTGTGCGAGTCACTGAACCTCGACATCACGCTAGTCCACCTAACGATTGTGCGACAATAGTGCGACACCACGGTAGTGCGACAAACGATTGTGCGACAGTCAGTGCCTATTGTAACTCGACATTACGTTGGTGCAGTATGTATTACAGTAGTTTGAAACTACCCAAGTGCAACAAACCCTTATAATAATAATACTGTGTCTATAGATATGATAATGATAATATAATAATGATAAGATAATGATAATGCCTGAGAGAGGTTAATGTTTTTCAGGTAGGTCCCTACCTAATTTTATTTTATTATTTTATTTTACTACCTATTGGAAAAATGAGAGCGTCGCGCGTTGAGTTTGAACTCGTTGATTTTATCTTGACAAGTGCTATAGCCTCACATGGTGTCCAGGGTCTGATGATGGAGCTGGAGGGTGGTCACGGGCACTCCTCAAGTAAACCAGATAGCCACGTCGTATGAGGTTTCATTGGATAAGTTTAGTATTGAAAAGTCCTATTACACTAGGTGGTGTCCAGGGTCTGATGATGGAGCCGGAAGGTATCCATAGGAACTCCTTAACTAAAGAAGACAGCACCATCGTGTTTGGACTCGTTGAATGTATATTGACAAGTGTTTTACACTAGACAGTGTCCAGGGTCTGATCATGGAGCCGGAAGATGGCCAAGGGACCTCCTCAACCAAATAAGATAGATTCATCGTGTTTGGATTCGTTGGATTTGTCTTGGCAAGTACCTAGTATAGTCCAAGGTTGTATCCAGGGTCTGATGATGGAGCCGGAAGATAGCCAAGGGAACTCCTTAACCAAACAAGACAGCACCATCGTGTTTGGACTCGTTGGCTTTGTCTCGACAAGTACCTTGTATAGCCCAAGGTTGTATCCAGGGTCTGGTGATGGAGCCGGAAGGTACCCATAGGAACTCCTCAACCAAACAAGACAGCACCATCGTGTTTGGACTCGTTGGCTTTGTCTTGACAAGTACCTTGTATAGCCCAAGGTTGTATCCAGGGTCTGGTGATGGAGCCGGAAGGTACCCATAGGAACTCCTCAACCAAACAAGACAGCACCATCGTGTTTGGACTCGTTGGCTTTGTCTCGACAAGTACCTTGTATAGCCTAAGGTTGTATCCAGGGTCTGGTGATGGAGCCGGAAGGTACCCATAGGAACTCCTCAACCAAACAAGACAGCACCATCGTGTTTGGACTCGTTGGCTTTGTCTTGACAAGTACCTTGTATAGCCCAGGGTTGTATCCAGGGTCTGATGATGGAGCCTTGACTACCGGTAGCTTGGACCCTGTTACCGATACCTGACATTTATATTTTTCAATGTTTTTTTAAATGTTCCAAAAAATGAAATAGTAATGTGTTTTTTAAAATAATTACAGTCATTATTTAATAAAAATGCGCCATCGGTTGGTTGTTATTCATCAATAGAAAATAGTTTGTCTCAAAACTCCTGGGATAGATTTTATTGAGCTTTGGTTTACAGACTAGTATATGTCCAAGGAACATAAGGCACTATGAGTCCATTCTGGGCAGCACTTGGCCCAATAACTGCCGAATATGGATGGTCAGTAAAAAATATTTAATATGAAAATGATATGCACACAAATGAAATAGTAATGTGTTTTTTAACATAATTACAGTCATTATTTAATAAAAATGCGCCATCGGTTGGTTGGTGTTCATCAACAAGAAATACTCAATAGAAAAGAGTTTTTATCAAAACTCCTGGTATAGATTTTATTGAGCTTTGGTTTACAGACTAGTATAAGCCCAAGGAACATAATGCACTATGTGTCCATTCTGGGCAGCACTTGGTCCAACTTCCATATATGGATGGTCAATGTCCTTTAAGTTGTTCGATTATTACTCGGTAACTTGCGGAGCCTACGTAGCGGTTATAGTTTTCCTTTTAATTTCGTTACATATACTACTGCCGTGAATTTTTTCACATGTCCAAAACCAACCATTTAGCTGGCAGGTGGGGGGGGGGCAACTTGACTCTAACAAAAATTAGCACTTTAAAGCTTAATATTTCGCAAACGGATCCCTGAATCCAAAAAGTTTTCACAAACTCACATTATTTTTAAACGATCTTTCCAACGATAACTCACACAATGGGATCGATGAGAAAAAAAAAACAAGTGTAGGGAAGGAACCATAAAAAAAAATATTTTTTTTTACTTTTTTTACCTCTTTGTCGGCGTGATTTATATTATGTATACCCATATCAAATTACAGCCTTCTAGTACCAATAGTCTCTGAGCTAAGCCGCGGACAGACAGGCATACGGACATAGCCTTAGTAATAGGGTCCCGTTTTACCCTTTGGGTACGGAACCCCAAAAAAAGAAAGCAATAAGTTCAGTTTATAAATAAAAGAAACTACATTCAATATAATCAAAATTCTTTTTTCGTTATTGATTTCAGATTTCTATATTTTTTTTTTCTGTATTACCGCGCGCGTACCAAAAACCATAATTAGAAAGTCCTTGAAGAATTAAACATAAACTCTCTAACAATCTACTTAGTAGTGCGTGATAAAATTATTTGTAACACGTTATACACACGGCTACACATCAAGCTATACATTTCCAGTTTATGCTGATCTCGCATTGTATCGGATTTCCGTACAATGCGAGGTCAGCTTATATATACATTTCAAGTAGGTATATACACATTTTTACAAGCTTTGTATTAGCTTGCTCTGTTCGTATGTGTTTCCGGTTACTCCAATTGTCATCCATTTTTCAAGCACTTCCTCGCATCCGATTGAGTTGAAACTTGGCATACTTATACAACTACAGAGACATTTTTAAAAAAATGGTATCATAAAGCTGGTCTGATGATGAAGCCGGAAGTTAGCCATAGGAACTCCTCAATCAAACAAGATAGCATCACCGTGTTTGGACTCATTGGTTATGTTTTAACGAGTGTTTTGACACTAGGTGGTGTTCAGGGTCTGATGATGGTGCCGGAATGTGACCATGGGAAAACCTCAATCAAACAACATAGCACCATCGTGTTAGGACTCATTGGTTATGTGTGTTCAGAGTCTGATGATGGAGCCGGAAGTTTGCCATAGGAACTCCTCAATCAAACAAGATAGCACCATCGTGTTTAGACTCATTAGATTTGTCTTGACAAGTGCTCTTACACTACGTGGTGTTTAGGGTCTGATGATGAATACGGAAAGTGGCCATATTAGGCGTTGTCTTGACGAGTACTCTTAAAAGCTTGAGGCTTATCTATAAGTGCAATAAAAACATTTACGCCTCAAGCTTTTAATAAAATATCAAAGTTCATGTTAAAGTAAGTTTTATTTAGTTATTTTTAGTTCATTAAAAGCGTGTTCAAAAAAATATTTTTACTTATATTTTATTTATTGATTAGTTTTAAATAGATCTATTGTCGTTGTTGAGTTGTCTTTATGTTAAAAACATAAAAACCTTTTAAAAAAGTTTTTTACGAATTGCCAGTGGCAGTGCCAACGGCAAAGACCGTTGGCGTTGGGTTCTGTCCTTAGGTACTTATGTCATATTTAAATAATTATTACAAAGTTTGAGTCGTCAAAGTCGCATTAGCGTGAGGTCGACATTAAGTGAGTCGCACAAGCGTGTATTCGTACTATGGTGAGTCGCAGACAGTTTTGTCGCACAAGCGTGAATCGCACATACATTTTTCGATCTCACGTAGTACCTACATACACTCCAACGACCCATTCGTCCTGCTCTTGGACCCGGAGTCTGTGTCGGAGTTGTGTGCGATCTATGGGCGTGGTCCGCACGATACTACGGACTGACTCAAGGTAGATAGCCTGTATCTACGAGATACGTTTTATTTATTGTATTATTGGATTTTCAACAGAGACGCTAGGTACACAATTACATGCATGTAATACAAGACGTTTTAGTCATAAATAAGATATGACTTGAACTATTACAGCCGTTACAAGTATGTCACGTATCTTAGTGATAATACCGATACACTACATAGTCGCAGTAGTAATCTTATTCGTAACGAACTATACTCTATTTGAAATAAGATAAGACATTTAAATAAACCTTTTTTAAAGATAAAGATAAAGATAAAGATAAAGATATATTTATTTGCCAAAACATGTGTACACATACAAGAATAAAAACGTGCATGCAGGATGACATAACGAAAGAAATACAGGTTCAGACATGTTTGCCATATGCTATGGCGTGCAAATATGAATACTTAGTTATGATTGCTAGTAATTAGTTTCAAGTCAATATCATTAATTTAAAGTGAATTTAGCAAACAATAACAAATTTAAAAATGTCAACAGTAAATAACAAAATCCATGTAAAAGATAAATGCTTCAATCAGAAATTAATTAATATTATAAATAATCAATAGTGTACAATTCTGTCATGAAGTCAAATTAGATTAATAAGAAATAAAAAATAGATTTAGATATAATTAAAAATGTTAATACAATACATAATGTCAGAATTTATCTGTTAAAAAATCTGAGACACTATAATAACATTTTTGACATAGCATAGTGTTTAATTGTTGCTTAAACAAATTAACATTATTTTTTTTTAGCTCCTTTGGCAATTTGTTATAAACGACTGGTGCCATATGAAAAATACTCTTATACATTAAGGCAGTATTCGTTTGGCGAACACAGAGACGACTTTCATCTCTTTGAGTACGACTGAAAGCTTCAGATGCTAACACAAAAAGTTTGGGATTTTGTTTCACGAAGACAGCTACTTCAAATATATACAGTGAAGGCAATGGTAAGATACTGTACTTTTTAAAGAAAGGTACACAACTCTCGGTAGATTTTAAACCGAACATAGCCCTAACGCACCGTTTCTGTGCCTTAAAGACCAGATCTCTGTTGGTGGAGTTCCCCCAAAAAATTATGCCATACCTGAGGATAGACGCCACAAGCCCATGATATGCAGTTATGAGTGTTTTTAAATTTATTTTAAATGCAAGTTCATGAAGGGCAAAAACTGATCGACTCACTCTCTTGCATAATTGTTCTGTATGTGGTTTCCAAGTCATTTTGCTATCAATATACAAGCCGAGAAATTTTGTAGTGTCAGCTTCTTCAATAGGTTGGTTGTTAAAATTTACGTTAAGGTTGTTTTGTGTTGGTATTCGCTGTCTAAAGTACATTAATTTTGTTTTTCCTAAGTTGGCTTTTAAATTATTTACATTCAACCAATTCATAATAGAACTCAAAGAGCTATTTAAGTCATTTTCATAAGTATTTTTGTCTTTACATTTGACGGTAACAGTGCTATCATCCGCATAGAGAGCCATAGGATTATCAGTGGCGTTGGGTAGGTCATTAATGTATAGTATAAATAGCGGTGGACCGAGAACGCTACCTTGTGGTACACCGTAGTTTATTTTACGCATATGTGACATAAAAGTTTCTTCTTGTTTAGTAAGAACATTCACTTTAGTCACTTCAGTATATTGGTTTCGGCCTTTGAGATATGATTCAATTAGTTTGAGAACATTACCTCTTATTCCATATGCATTGAGTTTACCCACTAATATATCATGGTCAACGTAATCAAAAGCCTGTGTCATATCCATAAAGATAGAGCAGACAGGTACTCTTTTGTCAATATTAGCCATAACAAAGTCTAAATAGTCATATATGGCCATGTTTATGGTTTTATTAGGTCTAAAGCCTTTTTGTTCTTTTACTAAAATTTTGTTTTTTTCTAAATAATTATTAAGTTCTTTGTAGATATGTTTCTCGAATATTTTAGAAATAACTGGAATTACATTCCGTTTTAACCGATTTTGACTTCTATTGCGTTGGTGGCATGACAAATGGCAGCTGCAGTATACAGTTGGTATTGTGTTACCTTTTTTGCTTTTAAATATTTAATAAACAAAGAAATCAACAAATCAAAATATAAGATGGTACTCACCACCAAAAATGAAAAACAATGTCATAGTAATTATTGTTAAAAAATTATTAATTATGTAAGTCCTTCGGGGGGGAGATCCTTCTTTGGGGGTGTCTCCTATGAAGACTCAAATAAAGTCGTTTCGACGCACGCTATTTGGAAAAAAATTGCGGGTGGTACGCTAGTTCGAAAATATATTGAATCGAAAAACGCTGTATCGAATGCCGTTATCGAGAACACGCTGATCCGAAAAACTCTTTAAATGGTACACTAGTATCGAAATCCACTGTTGCGTTTATTTGTCTAGGTATCGAACTCACGACCCCGATGAGATACAGCAGGCCTGGTCTTTGGAATGGGTTTTGGTAAACAAGGAGAGTGCGATTGTCGCAACCCAGTGCTGGGCACGCCACAATTGCGGTGATAAGTCCCCTCTTTGAGGAGTGGCTAGAGAGCCACCACGGCGTCCTCACCTTCCGTCTGACGCAGGTCCTCACCGGACTCGGTTGCTTGGGGAGGTTCCTGTTTCAGATAAGGCGGGAGGAAATGCCCGGGTGCCTACATTGTGTGGATCGCCCGGAGGACACGGTGGAGCAAACGGTGGAGGTCTGCCTTGCTTGGGTGGAGCACCGCCGTGTCCTCGTGGAGGCGATTGTCGGCGATGACCTCTCGCGTCCGGCCCTGGTCCAGGCCATGGTACGGAGCGAGAGGGCATGGGAAGCCTTCACCTCCTTCTGCGAAGCAGTAATGCTCGCGAAGGAGGAGGCGGAACGCGTGAGGGAGAGGCAAGGTTTACGCCCTCACGCCACAAGCCGCCGCAGGAGACGCCCTGGGCGTCGGGAATCCTAGGCAGATTCCCGGCCACAGTAGGCGCAGGCCTGCGGACGGCGAGCAATGCGTAGCTCGACGTCCGATAAGGACCAGGCCCGGGTCGTTGTGTGTGGTCGACGGCGCGTTGCGTTCCACGCGCGCCTCAAAGAGATTTCAGTACAATTGACGGGGTCCGCTAGGACCGATGCCCAGGGTTGCGGGAAAGTCCGAAAGGGATACCTGGACCCTTGGCAACAGGCAACTGAAGTAACACGGGTGGGTTTTGGTCAGTAAAAGTCTGACACACCCTCCCGCTCCGGCCAGACCGAGAGAAGTCATATAATGACGATTTCAAAACAAACAAAAAAACAAAAAAGGCGGGCTCTGTTGGTAAATATCATTGTGTAATAAAATTGATTCGTGGAATGTCACTGAAATTTTATTTAAAAAACCAGGTGTCGTCGTTAGGTCCGATATGGGCCACGCGACATAATAACCTTGTAGCGCTATAATCATGCATGACTGTAGTTTCCGCCCCCGCGCCCGCTCTGTTCGTCACCGTGAGACGTGGACTCGTCGTCGTACACACGGCTACACATCAAGCTATACCTTTCCAGTTTAAGCTGATCTCGCATTGTCTAGGATTTTCGTACAATACGAGGTCAGCTTATACTGGAAATGTATAGCTTGATGTGTAGCCGTGTGTACAAGTTAACAATCAAGCTGACTCATTTGCATTATTCTTCCATCTCGCACTCAAACGCTTTGAGTTACCTTTCGTCGGCAACGTTCGATTCTTCTCGGAGATGCTCGTCAGCACTTGGCAAGGCGGACTTGTTTGATCAGACAACTCTAATTGTGTATTTTTGTCGTTTGTGAAGCGATCGGGGAGTAATCTTTGTTTTTATAACACGAAATACATCTGAGTACTGTTCGTGAGAAGTTCTCTTCTCTTCAGCTTGTGATAGAAAGCGGATGTGAGGAATATTGTCGGCCAGGTTATTAGGTAGGTACAATCATAAAATCATCTCACGCGAGTGACTGCCGCGGTTTGGTACCAGGCTTCTGCAGTGTTATTAATTCCCTGTTAGTAATTCTCAGGCATAGCCATTGAGTTCAATATCAATGGGCACAGCTCAGAAGAATCTAACGGACTCAGACTAAAAGTATAATTACAATGTTTGTAAATAAATAAATATTTCACCCCATTTTCACACACAGCTAACCTACTGTCCCGACATACGTCACACAGAGCATTCATAGTTTGACCTATACGTCGTGAAATTGACAATTTAATATTGTGCACAAAGCCACGGCTAGCAGACCATCATCCGAAGTCCCGAACTTAATGAAATCTATTGAAATAGAAAACCACACAAATAATGAACTGAAATAAAAAATAATTAGTACCTTATTACTGGTTCTAATAACCGTTCTCAAAAAAAGGAGAAGTTTTTTGCCTTCGTAGTATTTTCATGTGTGTGAACACCCTATACTCCAAAACAAAATTAGATTAGACCCATGACAAAACTCACCGTCCATGGTGTCACACAATGTCACTTCAGTGTTGCACACGATCGCACCCGCATTAACATGCGTTCACACGCACATTAAACAAGGTGTTTTTTTTATATCCCACTAGCTGATGCCCGTGACTTCGCCTGCGTGTATGTCGGTTATTATATACTAAAACCTTACTTGAAAACCATTCTATCCATTTGTGAAAACAGCATGAAAATAATTAACTTTTATTAATTATGTGCTTTTCAAAGATAATCTTTCAAGTCTATAAATGGACATTTTAAAACATTGGCCGCCTATATTCCGTTTTGGTAACAATGTTTTAAAGAGTCGGTTGGCCGGACAACGTTAAGCCTCTGGGATCCCTCCCGTATCACCCAATTAGCGTTAAGATATTGGAAAGATCTGCTCAAAGGAAATATTATTTCGTGATATGACGACTTCTCTCGATTATTAATCAGTAAAGAGCTACAGAGATCTAAATGTGAGTAATTAAGCATTATTGAAATTCTTCACTTATTTAGGTCATTAACTCTGAACTGACTAGTAATAGGCAAAAATCGTGTTTGTAGCAAAGGTTCTCCCTAAGAAGCTCTTTTCATTGGTATATAATTATCTTATGTCTATTGAAAGCCAAGAACTCCTTAACTTTGATGAGCAAGTTATTAACTATTTAGGTCATTAACTCCGAAATGACTAACAATTGGCAACAGTTATGTTAGAAGCAAGGGTTCTCTTCGAAAAACCTTTTTCATTGGTGTATATGGCTATTAGGTCAAGAAAATCCCTTAAATAAAAATAAATAAAAATCTTTATTTCAGACCTAACTTAGTCCATAAGTTGTTAGTGGTTAGTAACAGATTGTGCTTATATGCTATGTTAGTGTTGTTAGTACTTGACTTATTTGTTTAACTTAGCACAAACCTATTGCTATTTTCACCCAGTGCCTCTGGATGGGGCAGACCGATCTGCCAGCAATCGCTCCATTTCGGTACCCAAGTTGTCACACTTATTTAGGTCATTAACTCCAAACTGACTAACAACTGGCAAAAGTGCAAAGGTTCTCCATAAATAGGTCATTAACTCCAAACTGACTAACAACTGGCAAAAGTGCAAAGGTTCTCCATAAATAGGTCATTAACTCCAAACTGACTAACAATTGGCAAAAGTGCAAAGGTTCTCCATAAATAGGTCATTAACTCCAAACTGACTAACAACTGGCAAAAGTGCAAAGGTTCTCCATAAATAGGTCATTAACTCCAAACTGACTAACAACTGGCAAAAGTGCAAAGGTTCTCCATAAATAGGTCATTAACTCCGAACTGACTAACAATTGGCAACAGTTATGTTAGAAGCAAGGGTTCTCTTCGAAAAGCTTTTTTCATTGGTGTATAATTGTATATGGCTATTGGGTCAAGATAATTCCCTAACTTCGGTGCCCCAGTAGTCACACCTATTTAGGTCATTTACTCCGAACTGAGTAACAATTGGCAACAGTTATGTATGTTAGAAGCAAGTGTTCTTTTCGAAAAGCTCTTTTCATTGGTGTATATCTTAGGGCTATTGGGTCAAGATTAAGAAAATTCCTTAACCAGTTATTTACAATAAAATACCTAATGATATTAAAAATGATACATCTCATTCTTTCAAAAAGAAATAAACGAAACGACTAGTTGATAAATGCTATTACGCTGTCAGTGAGTTTTTAAATGACATCACCATATGACATTTCTCAATAATATTTCGATTTGATAGGTTTGTTTTATTTTTAATTTTATTTACAATACTATTATTTTGCCAGTGAGTTTAAATTTCAAGAAAATACATTAAAAAATTGATTACCTGACATATAGATTTGTAATAATTATGATTATTTTAATGCTTAATGTTGCATGCCATTCGGTAGAATGTACTGGATCCTTGTTTTTTTTTTTTACACCACTAAAACAATTGTTTTGTTACCTACATTCTTTGCAAATAAATGATTTCTGATTCTGATTCGGTGCCCCAGTAGTCACACTTATTTAGGTCATTTACTCCGAACTGACTAACAATTGGCAAAAGTCGTGTTAGAAGGAAAGGTTCCCCTTGAAAAGCTCTTTCCAAAGGTATATATCTTATTTATATTGGGCTTCACAGCAGAAACCCATAAGCCGGTACCCATTCTCCTTTGTTCTTGGGATAAATTCATCCCAACTACGGAACCCTTCATTGTGCATGGTTCGACACGCAATTGGCCGGTTTTTTGATAATCTAATAGAACAGTAAAGACGATGAATTTTCTGTTGGAATATTATAGTAGAAGTTTTTACAAGCTTTATATTATTAGCTTGCTCTATTCGTATGTCTTACTGGTTACTCCAGGTGTCCTCCATTTTTCAAGCACTACCTGGAATCTGATTGAGCTCGGCATACTTACCTATACGACCACCGAGACATTTTGAAAAATTTATTTATTATCATGGAGCTGGTCTCTTGATGGAGCCGGAAGTTAGCCATAGGAACTCTTCAATCAAATAAGATAGCACCATCGTGTTTGGACTCATTGGTTACGTATTAACAAGTGCTTTGACACTGGGGTGTTCAAGGTCTGATGATGGAGCCGGAAGGTGGCCATATGTGTTTCTAGTTACTCCAATTGTCATCCATTTTTCAAGCACTTCCTGGCATCTGATTGTGCTGTAACTTGGCTAACTTATACAACTACCGAGATATTTTGAAAAAAATATTTTTTCTTATATTTTATTATGGTTAGTGATGGTGCGTGCGAGAGATGAGCCGCCACTCATTACCTAACTTGTTGTTGTATGTACAATGTACGGTGTGACCGCTAATCATTACTTGTCAACAGCCGCCGCGGCCGCTTGTAAACGTGACTACTCAAGTATTTGAACATGGAGCGTGTCTCTTTGTTCACTTGATTATTTTACGTATCAAACAAGTTATTTGTATGTATATACGCAGGTACATAGGTGTTACTGAAATTTTCTCAACATGCTTGGAAATATGCAATAAAAAATTGAGTATTGAGTATTAAATTCGAGCATTATTTTGACAACCTTCTTCGAGATAAATCGAAATTGCTGTACTGGTCAAAAACAAGTGACGATGCGGCCAGCAAAGTTACTATGAAAATCCATATCTGGCGTGTCTAGCGGCCAAATAAATTACTAAATTAGTAAGGAGAAATATTGCAACCGTCAAATATTTCTTCCGTCTAGTCTGAGGTTCTCACTTCAATTCTTCTCAATTGCAATTCATTTCCTTTAACGTCCCTTTACCCATTCGACATACACTTCGCCCACGACAACGTCCCCTTTTTTCAATACCTCAAAACAGTTCCGTGACCCTTAAAACAAGTTCGTTGTATGTAGCCCTCACGCATATAAACAACATTTTACTATATGACGAGTCCTTAGATGTTTTCCCTAGTTCTGAGCTGAGATTCCTGACCACTGCTGCACGATACCTTAAGTCCATAGCTGCACCTAGTACCATCTCATTGCATTAGATTAACCAAAGCTGCTATGTATCGATTTATCTGTATGCTAATTTCAATTGAACACTATTATTAATTCCATCCTAATTCTAATTAATTTAATTTTGTTTAATTCTATTTTATTTGTTTAATCCTATTTAATTTTATATAATTATATCAAATTTTGTATAATTGCGAGTAAATTTTGTTCTGTCGTATTTTAATTTCATGATTGTCTAAAATAGCCTATAACTTGTATGTTTGGTGTCTTATACTGTTAGTGCAAGTTGGTGATTAATAAATAAATAAACTATGAAATCTCATATCTGTCGTGTTATTTAAAAATGGAAGGAACTTTTTACTTCAGCACACAGCAACCAAGTAGGTAACTTATCATGGATCTTATTTAAATTTCGAATTGGCTTGCAAATAGAACAAAGAAGAAATAAATGAACATATTGGCGCATGAAAAATTAGAGTTGTTCGTCATTGATTCTGGAATGTTTATTTAATTTAGTCAGTTTGAAATTCCGCGCATTATTTGAGAAAAGTACTATACAAGCCTTGGCCGCAATCAGGAATTGATGGACTCACGTATGTGTGCCTCGGCTTCGCCTCGGCCCATATTTTCACGATCGTCCATCAATTCCCTTATTGCAGGCCGCGACAGTAATGTACTATAATTCTCAGTTCAGATCCACTCGTGTCTACCTGTATACGTAATGAGAAGGTAAAACTTACAAGTTCAAAGGTCTGCTCGGAAGAGTTTCGGCGGATTATGTAGGTAAAAACCTACACCTTCAAACATGAGAATACAATTATTCAGGCATCGAGTGCTTCATGTAAAGAGACTTTCATGAGAAAGTTGTAATTTCTTATTCCTACGAGTCAAATGTTTATTATACAACCATGTCGTTAGAAAGTGCTTTAAAATAATATTTTAAAATTATCTGAGATATAATTTACATATCAAACTTTAGCTAAAACCAAAATTGTAAACTTTGGTGGACATGTGAAATGAAATAAAAAGTTGGATCAAACATTTTCATTGATCCCAATTTGTAAATGAAATAATTATTTTAATGTTTAAAACTAGAAGTTTATGCTTTGAAGTGACTTTTGCATCAAATAAACTTTGGTATATGCGTATGTATATCAAAGCAATGTGTGAACAGCACACCGCTCACAAAACAAGATCAGACGTTCCCCGTAGTTAAAACAATAGATGTCACCGACTCCCAAGTCGTCTTTCCTCGCGGTTTAACGAAATGTTTGCAAATGTATGCAAAAAGTTGTCTCTCGGCGACACAACGACTAGGCGCGGCGAAGCGCAGGCGCGGGACGCTCACCGCGCGATTGAAAATTTAAATAGTGTACAGTTTGATAATGACGTCATGCTTTGCATCCGTAGCATAATGTACCACTAGACTACGTGTAGGTGACTAGATTACGTGTAGCTACCAGCTGTGAATTGTGTTTGTTCATTTATATTATGATATTATAGATGTTGGTGTGCTTAGCGTACCTACTTGTAATAAGGTAAATTTTGCATCCCCTAAAGTAAACTCCATCAAACTATACCTATGCGAAAAATCCATCTTATCTACAACAAAGCGAATAAATGATTTCTATTTCTAATTATTCTGAGAAGCGGTTTATATTAGGTCCAAGTGAAATAACTAGAAAAATGAACAGAACACTGTAGGTACTCATGTATAATGGACATCTTATACTATGTGATTATTAGATCAAACGTTGCATATAAAACTAAATACGTCACTAATACTATTAAAATGTATGAAATTGTTGTCTGTTGAATCTATTGTATACAAGTATTCCTTAGCCTGTTAAATAAATACAATGGTGTACCAGATATAGTACATTACAGCCGCGGCAAGCAAAAAACAAAATTACCATAAAAAAAAAGTTATTTTTATTTTTTTATAGCAAAATATACACAAAAAAATTTAAATAGATACGGAAAAGTAACACTGTACACGCACATGTCAGATGATGGAGGAGGAGGCAGAATTAAAGTACTATATGTATATGTATAGTATATGATATTCCTCTAATTAGTAAGGTTTCGAGTGTCAGAATGGTTACTAGTTATTTACTGTGTATGAAAGTATGTATCTATATAGTGTTTAAGGAAAGGGTTTTATGAAGAAAAGCACAGAAAGACAAGACTAGGCATTTATTTCAATTAGGCTTGTCGGTTAAATACGGTAATGAGAACACTTGTTGTCTATCTAATCTAGGTCATCATGGAGAAGAAGGAGAAAAAACTCCATAGCAGCTAATTTAAAAGTATTGGATCAACACATATTTACTTTAGAATAAATCATTGTTATCACATTAATCTCTGGGACTATTTCTCAAAGTTATAGTAACTTATCAACGGGAAGAAACAGAACATGAATATTCTCTAATTCAATTTAACACATTTAACCATAAGACATATTATAACACATACAGAAAAATATAGCTATCAGCAATAATCAAGAAATATGATCAATTAACTTTCGTGAACATTATAGGTAGGTAGTCCATCTTTCACCACAGTTGTATCAAAAAGAAGATCCCGCATTGGCAGGTCCACGTATTTATAGTCTGGGATATTGCTTAAGTACATCTAACATTGCCGCCATTTTAGACCAATCGCAGATGGTCATAGATTATTGTTTAATAATCTCTAACATAGTTAATAATGAACAAATCTTATATAAGGTGCTATAAAAATATCTGCCACGGCTTTAATGGGAGGTAATATTGTGTTTAAAGATTACAATAGTGAAGAAATTTCGTACCCGAAAACCTACAGTTAAATCAATTTGAGAAAATAAAGTAGGTAGTTAAATAAACATTGACTCTACTCTGCATAACGTGGTTCACAAACTACGCGCGATGTATCGCTTCGTCAATGAAAACAACAGCTATCTCTTTCCATCTGTTCTGTGAATGAAAACTGAAATCAGCTGACTAGTTCGTCACTATCTAATCTACTAGGTACGCAATAATACGCAGGCAAACAAGTGTTTTAAAAGTGCAATTACTTACCAGCTACCGCATTCTTCCAAAAAACTGACGTAAATAAGATGATAAACTTTCCATCACACTTAAAACAGGCTTTGGACTGTCAAGTTAGTATAAGAATCGCAATATGATGACTCACTCGCACACCAAACCTCTGCTGGTATAAGTTTACTGCATGCGCAGTTATGGAGTTACACTCGCGGTAGCACAATATCATTTCAAGATATTCTTGATTGGAATACCGTCGTCTGGGTGGCATTTTTAAAGAAAGCGCGCGCGATATTCCCGGCGCTGACCGCCAAAACTAATTTCCGAGCGGGTGGGCGGTCGACTGGCGGGCCGGGCAGTCGACTAGCGCGTGCGACGAACGGGGTAGTGCGGGTGAAGGTGGGGGCGCGCGGGGCTGCGCTTTGACGAGCGAGTGGCCGCCGGCGCGCATCGGCACTGTTTGATAAGAATGGCAACAGTGTATGAACGGAGCTGGCGTTTCGCGAATTGAATTCGGTGCGGTGCGGCAACAGCTTATTAAGTCTACGGGATGGTTTTATGCCAATAAATCAATACTTACCAAATTTTTGTATGAAAAAAAATATGACAAGTGATCAATAATTTATCTTTACTATTGTAATCTATAAACACAATACTGTCTCCCATTGCAGCCGTGGCAGATATTTTTATATCACCTTATATAGTGGAACCATTTTAAAACTTAATACGATAATTTAGCAATTTAGTATGTCCTTATTTGACATCGAAAAGTAAAATCAGTTATTGACATCAACTTAAAGTTAGGAGAATCGTTTGAAACTACTTGTGACTATTGTATTACAATATAAAATACTAATTAACATTCTAATATCATATTAATTATAACTTGATCATTTATTGAAACTAAATTAATAAACATTTGTTTTGGTTATTTAAAAACCACAAATCATAACATAATTTGATGACCTACTTTTCGTCTAGAAATCGCTGTTTTTGATAATAGTCTTTTAAGTCACAATAAAAACCATTAATATAGAACAACTTATACATCAAAATAGTATATAAAAGCAAGGATATATTTTAGGTACATTGTACAATTTATAGTTCTGTTATCATTAAATTTTAGGTAAAAGTAAATGTTTTTGTATTTATTTAGACCGACTCACAGATCACAGGTTTCGTTCGGAATTGATTGTTCATCTAGAAATACTGCGAAAGTTTAGATTATGAATTAAATCGAAGATTAATTTTACGTAATGCTACATATTTCTGACACACACTTGTCACACTAGTCTTTCTACGTTGAAATACAAGTGTACGTGTACAGTGTTTCTTTTACCTATCAATTTAATGATTATGTGAATATTTCACTACATAGGTAAATACTTTATTTTATTTTGCTTGATACTTAATAATTTTTTTAGCATGTAAGGCCGCTATACTATTCGTATATTGCGGGTTAACGGGAACGCCCTTTGTTAGTTAACATGCTGTATATATGTATAGCTTCCATAATATCCTTATGTGATAATAAGTTCACAGGTGTTAGGTTTTACAAAATAATGATCTTTTTGGACTTATGTTAAATAACACGACGTCCATTTCATGAATATTCCTGACCACGTATATATATTAACTTATGATAAAGTTATGAAGTGTACACACCATATCTGCCGGTCGATTCTGTAACATCACGCCACGAAAACTTAGGTGAAGTGTGCGTGGAGTGAGCTGTCAGTGTCACTGAAGCTAGGGATGCCCGCGCATTACATTTACAATCATAATCGAGATTTTAATAATATTTTTATTCTAATCCGATATTCAGTCAGAAACTCAATTTTTTTTTACTTACTCATTTTTATCCTAGACTAGTCCTTAGGCCTGAGGCGCGAGCGCGTTACGCACGTACCTACTTACAATAGTTAAATAAAACTAAGTAACTTCTAAAGAAAATGCGCATCGACATAAGTTTGTTATTATGAACCCATTGTTAAACTCTTTATTTATATACTTAAACGCAATCCCATGACCCACCATGAACTGCAAGCCAAGATTCCCCGCACCAGCGCCGCTTCAAGCACCGCGCTACCACACTCAGTGCGGCCAAGCATTCAGTGATCGCGTGCTAAGTGTGCCTGGCTGACGGACCATACCTACAATTTACCCCACACAAACTATGTGCCGTGGCGTGCCTAGGGGTCAAAATTAGGGCAAGCCCACAGATTTTTTACGATTTAAAAAAACTGCCAAGTGAGCGATTTAAGGAGTTTCTTTGTTGTTCATGGTAACACCATTATTATAATTTTGGTTAGAAAACCTATATAATGCGAAAAGTTCTACTTATTTCAAGCATCAGTACATAATTGTCGTAAGCGCCATCTATATTAGCGAACGCGCGTCACCACACCGCTTAGCAGGACCTTTTCACCATAATAAATTCATATTCGCTGTCACATGAGAAATTATTCAATCGAAAGCCGCTAGGTGGCCCCCAAATTATAGATTTGTTGTTCTATTACCATACGCATACTTAGTTTTATATGAATTGTCTTAGTTTTATGAATTTTATTTTATGAAATGTCGATTGAAAATGTTAAATGAGATATTATATTTTATAATTAATCATAATGACAATAGCCAACTCTAATCTTTATTTAAAAACACCTAGGTATGAAGAATATCTTTGATACGAAAATGATTGTGTTTTGTGATCTTGATGAGATGTAGTAATAATAAGATGGTTTGTTTTTCAGTGGTTTAACGAAACTACAATTGCCATACAAACAAAACTATACCTACTTTTGATGTCTTTCATGGCACCAGCTACCTAAGTTTGTCATACTCATCAACTTATTAAACAATCGAATGCCAATTTCAGTAATTTTCTTCAACTGACAAAAATACTTGTTTTTATATCCGAGTAACAGTAATTTGGGGTTGATTACGGTGATGCAGAGTTACTTACTGTTAGAAAACTCAATGTATTTAGATACCTTTTCGAACACAGTTTCCAAATTCACATTTTGGTGATAAAAATAACACTATAATCACTTACTAAGCTTAGGGAATGATATAGCCGCAATAACTAGGTACCTATCACATCATTTTAAATAATAAAACTAATTCACTACTTCAACACTTGGAAAATAAAATACTGATCTCAAAATTTAACTTCAAAACAATAACAAAATAATTGAGTCGCGTCGGCCGTCGCGTCGCAGACTTGCAACTCACTTTACGCGGGTCAACATCGGGGCTACTGCGTACTGCGGCTAGTGCATTAGCGCAAACTTAATGCCTCTCAAAATAAAAAGTACTCTGTGCTCCCAAAAGCCCGGCTTTTCATTTCATACAAATCTGCGTAGTACTTACCAATATATATCAACAAATGTAAACGTTTCTATAGCAATTTGAAGGCGAAAACTACTAGACAAAGAAAGGTAAGGCAAGCAGCTTTTAAAGCCGACGAGTGTGAGCGAAAAGGCGCATTTGAATGCAATGTAGTCAAAGAGAATTAAACTAATCATCATCGTACATTAGGTACTAAGTTCAACCGAAATTTTTGCAACGCGCGCACAGGCTCAGTCCACCTCGCACCGAAGTGAAGTGAAGTTATCAGAATCGGGTGAAGGGAGAATCGAGATTCGGATGAAGTGCTCACTCCACGCAGCGCATGCGCGCTAAGCACTCAAATATAAAAAATAATTTTCCACTGACATTTGCAACGCGCCGAAGTGAAGTGTAGTAACCATGGTTACCAGACGGGTGAAGTGAAGTGTACACTTGGCGCATGCGCGGTAGGCACTCAATTCTTTTTAAATAATTTTCCTCATTGACGGCCCTTTCCATAGGCCTATTCGTATTTGAGTTCAGACACAATAATTAGCACCTATTTATTTCAATGTCTAAATCCAGCCGCTTTTATATAATTAAAACAACAAATGGATTTTACTTGAAAGGTGAGATTGAGCAACTTCGTAAAATTTGTGCTAAACATACTTGCTTCGCACAAATTTTATAAAGTTGCTCAATCTCAGTCATCAATAATTTTTTTCAGTGATTGGTGTATTGTTCGTTCACCTAAATACATAGGTATTATGTAAAAATCCGGCCAAGTGCGAGTCGGACTCGCGTATGAAGGGTTCCGCCGTAGGTACCATTATTTATAAAAACCGGCCAAGTGCGAGTCGGACTCACGCACGAAGGGTTCCGTACCCTTATCTATAAAAACGGCAAAAAAAAAACCACGTTTATTGTATGGGAGCTACCTTTAAACATTTATTTTATTGTTTTTTAGTATTTATTGTTATAGCGGCAACAGAAATACATCACCTGTGAAAATTTCAACTGTAAAACTATCACGGTTCATGAGATACAGCCTGGTGACAGACAGACTCTAACAGACGAACGGACAGCGGAGTCTTAGTAATAGGGTCCCGTTTTACCCTTTGGGTACGGAACCCTAAAAAGCACAAAGGTAGTAAGTAATATCCCATCATCTAGATTGGTAGATAAACCTTTTATACCTAAATATTTAGGCACACCAATAATCTAGTTATGGGTGCTCATATGATCCATACCTACATAAACACAAATTGCCAATCACTCTTGCAAACGAGAAAAATTAAAATTGTTATAATAAAATTCATGTTTTTATTATAAACTGATAAAATTATGTGTGTTTAGGTTGGTATAGTTTTCCTGTGTAGATACCTACTATTTTGACACACTATGTAGTCTCATAGATGTAAATTGATGCTATGTTTGTCATTCAACTCTCCTGTCACAGGTCTGCTGGGAAAAATATCTAATCATAAATCTTTATGTATTTTACTTTATTAAGTGTTTAGTGTGTACATTAATAAATAAATAGATAAATAGAATTTATTCATTTGTATCACATCAAAAAGTTTTGCTAATACATTTTTGCTACTGAGCCAGCGGCCTCTCGTCATTCAACTTCTTGATGGAATAGAGGAACAGAGAGGCGTTGGATGTGTGTGGACTGCACTCCACCAGCGCTGGAAATAATGGTAAGCATTTATTACTATTTAGTTTATTTCATTCCTACACTCATCAGAGTACCTATATTTTTATAAACAATTAAACCACTTTAAATAATATTGTAGTACTTTCAATAAGAATTCAAAGCGGTATGATTTATTTATAACAAGTACTCATTTCAATCAATCATTTTGAGTACAATGAGTTGAAACATTTCTTAATTCCAAGGTGTGTGAAATAATGAATACTTACCACGATTGATGTGATTAAATCAAGTAGAGGCAGTGTTCCTTTATTGTCTTCAATTCTTTTAAGGCCTTAGCAATTTGCAGGATCAAATGGGCTCATCTGCTGAGAGGTAGAATATTTATCAGATTAATAATATACACTTGTTTAAAATGTCTACCAATTTTTTTTTTTTAGTTAACTTATTTTGTCCTGGTACTGTTGGGCAAAGGTCTCCCCCATACTTTTCTAATTTTCCATAAGTTGTTCCTTCGCCGGCCGATCGGTCAGGAACGAGGCCAAATCGTCACGCCAGCGTTTCTTAGGCCTGGCTGGGTGACGACTCCCGTCTTCGGGCACCCACTGTGTGACGGTCCTGGCTTATACTTCTAGATAGCTACGTACTATTTTACCTGACTGACAACCACTCCTTGCAGTTAACCATACGACTGATGATCTAGTTAACATAATATTATGAACAGTAACACAGGAATTTTAGAGTTGAGGAATCCATTGCATCATCATCGTTTCATTCAGTCGCAAGACGACCACTGCTGGACATGGGCCTTCCCAAGCACCACCACAATCCATTGAGTTTCGGATAATTTTAGAAAAACTTTTACCTACCTGTACATGCCAATATAATTAATTACTACTTAACCTATCACATTCATTCATAATTATTAACCTATCACATTCACAATTACACACTAATATTAATTATGTCCCTGACAAACTTATTCAAAGTAGGTACTAAATACAAACTTTCATTTGTTTATTTTGTAGATAATTTTTGGAAGGCCAAAACTAAACGGGAATTTTGGACCTAGGGATGGCGATTTGAGATCGATTAATCGAAGAATCGATTTCTCGAGCCAAAACAATCGATTTTTTAAATCGATATGTAGTTCTGAATCGATTTAGTGAATCGATATTTCACCCTTGGAAATCGACATTCGATTTTTTTAGTTTTGGTAAAAACCGTAAAATTATTTTCAATTAGGAATTTAAATTACGCGCTTCGCGCGCTTTAATTTTTCAACCAATAAAGAATCAGGGACCATATTTTTGCGAAAATTCGATACTCAGTTAACTTTACACTTATTTTGATTTCAATACTTATTATTATTATTATATTATATATATTATAAATCATATATAATATATAATATAGAGGATAGAGGATTGGTTGAATGTACCCGTAATATTACTGTGTTGTCGGTTAAAGAGTTAATGGCTCAAAAATTCGCAAGATGGCTATGTGCTTAGTTTCCAATTGGGAACTATAAGCTGAATTAGCTATTTTCTTCACTTTTTAATGTAACAAATACATTTAGAAAATAAATATCTTCTTTTAAACCTGACCTGATACTTTAACATGGTAATAAAAATAATTTAATAATTATGAAATAATTTTCTATAATTGTCTTTATCGAATTTCCTGAACTAATAAATTCCGTGATTCTACTGATAAGAGATCATTTATTATGGTATTTTTCTTGTTTGTCATAAAATGGATTTATATTTACATTGTAAAGGCAAACATAAAAAAATCGATTTTTAAGGAATCGATCTTTTGGACCTCGATTTTTTTGTAATCGATTTATTAGGTTACGATTCGAATCGATTTAAAAATCGATCTTTTTCGTAAAGAATCGCCATCCCTATTTGGAACTTCTTAAAGGTATTTACTAGACATTTAGACATTTCCATCACAGATGATAGAGATTTGATGAAGTTTAGTTATTTTAGTAATGCATTATTAAAATTAGATCGTTGTCACATTTAAACCTATCAAAGTACCTAGGTACTAAATTCAAAAAATCTGTTTGTTTAATTATAGCTGCAGTTATTTTTTAAACTTGGAACGCGTCGGCGCGTGTCATCGGTGTTGACAACAGGCAAGAATTTTAAATTAATTTGACATTGATTGAGATACGCTGGTGTTTTTACTCAGATTAATAAAAATGCTTACACCTGAGTCACCTGACAACGATTTCTGATGATGTAGCAATAAAATAAATTAAATAATTAAGACCTTATGTACGTGGCGAAATAAGGAACTAGGTACATGAAATGAATGAATACTGAATTTGACAGAAGTTAGACATCATCCAGTAAGTCTTGGTGTTAGAATATGGTTGTTTACTGTGAAACAGGAAAAAGTAAGGAGTCCCCATCCGCGATGGTTATTTATATTTATTTATTTTGTTTTTTTATTTATGGTTTTTTATTATTTACTTTTTTTGGTTATCTATTTTTATTTAATTACTTGGACTTCAGACGTCATATGAAACGTAATATTATTTTGATTTTACGGTATTTTTTTCTATTTTATAGTCTGCCTATAAAATAGAAAAAAATACCAAAGATATCAAGGAGATTTACTGCGAGAATTATTGCGTTATTTGCAGCACTACGATCAACGTCAATGCCCATCATCGCCTTACCGTGCGTTTATTTACACTGGCGAAACATTACAACAAAACATTATTAAATCTCTAGTTCCTGTCAAAAATTGTATGGAACTGGAGATTTCAACATGTGTTGTCGTTAATATTCGCTAGTGCAAACGCACGGTAAGACAAAACGTAAGTGTTGCCGCTTCATTCAACGCAATAATTTTTGCTCTTTGAACTGTCTGAAATACCGCTATCCGAGTATAAACGCCAATGTGAGTGGCGTTGTCAAATTATCGCAATACATTGTGGCTACACCTACGGTTACCGTCCATCATCGCGATAATAAACGGCGTTTCCCGTTGATGTAGCCCCAGCATAAAAAAATAAATTCTATGGTTGTAAAAACCATAGACAATTTTAGGCGGTTTTCGTTTAGGAAGTTTTCTGATAGTACTAATGTTCTGTGTTTCCGACTATTTCCGACTATTCTGTGGTCATAGATTACTATTATATATAGTCTGTGGTTTTATTTTGCCCTCGTTCCCTTGCCGCATCCGGCGTCAGTTTTGTGTTGTGGCGGTAAAGTTGCGAAGAAAGTTTGCGTTGCTTTATTTCCGTTCTTAACTTTTCAATTATATATATTATAATAGTGTATTTTGCATTAGTAGTGCAATATATACAACAAGCACATTACAATAATTATAAAGGACAGCAAGTGTTGTATCGAACATGGCGGTCCTAATTTCCTAAACGAAATTATGAAAATGCATAACTACGTAATTAGTGCTTGTTTGCTGTTAATGAGATCGAACACAAAAAGTGGCTCCTGAGTAGTGCTGAGCATTAACAAGCTGAAGATCTTCACAAACTATGTGTGTGCCAGAAACACTTTGAAAAAGGTACATGAATGAAGTAGGGCTAATCCTTGATTGTTTTCGGCCGAAGAAATGGCCACAGGAATAGAATAGTCACAAAAGTTTACGAAGGTTCGTACATTATCAATACTTAGTTGCTAATCATAATGAGTATATTTTCATTCCTATCCACTAAAGTTTTCCTTGCCAGCATTGCTTTTTATTTTTGCTTCTAACAGGCTGTCCAACTTTACTAATAAGTTATGAGTTATTGGCAAATTTATTCAGGCGGACTGCAACCCTCACAATTTAATGGCAAACATTATTGATCACTACTCTTATCACCCCATAAATATGTGAAAAAAGCCTTTTAATTTAGTTCTAAGAATACTAATGTATACATGTCTTTTTCAGATGTATCTCAGAATTATGATCAAAACTTTTCTTGGAAAATGAAAGATGATGACTATACATAATATATGCCTGTCTGCCTGGTAAGACTGATATTTTAATTAACGTTGTAAATCTTTAAACATTCATCGCATATAGAAATGTTAATGTTGTCATCTCAGACCAACAAAAAAAGAAAGACGGAGCATTACCTATATCAAACGTGTAGCCACAAAACTATGCTCCTGCAAGTAAACACACAGGCTCACGCACACACCTACACAAAAACTATGCTCATCGCTCCTAGTACGTCACGAGTCGTCGTCTAGTAAACTTCAATAAAAAAAATAGAATTATGCCTTCTTGTGTAGTGAAAACTTGTAAAAACAATAGCAAATCACATAAAAAGTCTCACGGAATCACTTTTCACATGGAAGTACTTCAAATAATATCCTTTCTTAATTTAGTTAACTATGAATTTTAGGTTACTTGGAACAAAAACCTGAACGAATGAACGAATGAAAACAGTGACATTTAAAGTGCGAGGGTTGCCATAATATGATTTGAAATTTTCCCGTTCGATATTTTTTAGTTCGAGTAATTATATGCCTGTTCTTTTATGTATTTAATATTTTAGATTTCCAAGTAATATTGAAAATAAAAGTAAATGGATAGTAGCTATAAGAAATAGTCGGAATGATCCAGAATGGCTGCCATCGAAAACCAGCGTGGTTTGTTCCGATCATTTTGATAATAATGACCTTTATTCAACTAATCGTGGACTTCGCCGTGTGATCAAAAGCGGATATAAAATTTGAAAAACAAAAATGAGATTTTATCAAAACAGTAATTAAACACGAGACAGTATTTTTTATTTTATTTTAATTAGTTTCTCAGCTTAATCTAGCAAATTTAAATACTACTGTACCAAATTTTATTTTTTAGATGTTATTTCCATCGTCCTACGTAATTGCTGAAAACTCAGTTTCACAAAGTTCTGGCTGTACGTTTGTTTTTATCAAAAGCTGCCATTACTCGTGTATTTTTTTTTGTAGGAGTTACCAGACTTGCCTCATGTAGCCATTGACGATAGGGCTGTATGTAAATGCACTTTGTACTTAATTGTTATTTTATTTTGCAATGTAAAAAAAAATGGTTTTGTTTCGGAATCCTTCCTAACAATTGAGGTACAATACCATACTCAACAATATCTTACTCGTACAATATTATCCTACCCAAAATATTATTCCCCAAATTATAGGGAAAAACTTGAACAAATGAAAACCCTTTTTACACACACATAGATAAAATGGTGGCTTCACTTTTGATGTACGTAATGCTCCGTCTTTCTTATTTTGTTGGTCTGAGGTTGTCATTTACTAGCATTTAGACAACCTGTCCTAATAATTAAAATAAATCAATCAATTTTTGTTTTTATATTCTCATTGTGGTGATTTTAATATTTCTGATGTACGTATTTTCTGAAACTCACTTTAATTTTAGCACAGTCATTTTTTTTTTTTTCAATAATTTACTATAATACACCAATTTAATTTAAGTGTCATTTGTTCCAGCTTAACATGCTGATGAGGGAGGAGTTAGCACAACTCTCAATGAAAATACTGTTGAAACAGTATAATTATTTGACTATCTGTTTGACTCAATAAATTATGCTAGTTTAAATAGTAAAACATCAAGATGGAAACCCATGCACGCATATTGTACATCCACACAACTGCCACTTTAAAATTAATGCATAGATTTTGAATATCTATACTAACAATGATTATTTTTACAAAATTCAAATAAACTATGTCATAAATAAACCAACAGATTTCAATCAATTCCAATTTCAATTCAATTGAATCTTATTTGGTTACCTATCGAGTCATTTTTGGAAAACACAGAATGTGACTTGTCCAGCTCTCTGCTTTGGTAGAGATGATTTAGGAGCATAAATGTTATTTTTAAACATTTTACAAAAAAAAACAAAGACTGAAAATTAACTTTAATATCGAAAGTCGCTGGCAAAAAACGAAAATTGAAAAGCAAAGACACCGACTTCCGAAATTATAGTTATTTTACAGTTTTTTTTTGTTTTTGTAAGTCGGTTTTTTGTCTTATCGGCTCTCTGAAGAGTCTGAACCGAGCCAGGCCTAAGAAACGCTGGCGTGACGATATGGACTCGTTCCTGACCGATCGGCCGGCGAAGGAACAACTTATGGAAAATTGGAAAAGTATGGGGGAGACCTTTGCCCAGCAGCTAGGACAAAATAAGTTAGCTAAAAAAAAATAATTGGTAAACATTTTAAACAAGTGTATATTATTAATCTGATAAATATTCTACCTCTCAGCAGATGAGCCCATTTGATCCTGCAAATTGCTAAGGCCTTAAAAGAATTGAAGACAATAAAGGAACACTGCCTCTACTTGATTTAATCACATCAATCGTGGTAAGTATTCATTATTTCACACACCTTGGAATTAAGAAATGTTTCAACTCATTGTACTCAAAATGATTGATTGAAATGAGTACTTGTTATAAATAAATCATACCGCTTTGAATTCTTATTGAAAGTACTACAATATTATTTAAAGTGGTTTAATTGTTTATAAAAATATAGGTACTCTGATGAGTGTAGGAATGAAATAAACTAAATAGTAATAAATGCTTACCATTATTTCCAGCGCTGGTGGAGTGCAGTCCACACACATCCAACGCCTCTCTGTTCCTCTATTCCATCAAGAAGTTGAATGACGAGAGGCCGCTGGCTCAGTAGCAAAAATGTATTAGCAAAACTTTTTGATGTGATACAAATGAATAAATTCTATTTATCTATTTATTTATTAATGTACACACTAAACACTTAATAAAGTAAAATACATAAAGATTTATGATTAGATATTTTTCCCAGCAGACCTGTGACAGGAGAGTTGAATGACAAACATAGCATCAATTTACATCTATGAGACTACATAGTGTGTCAAAATAGTAGGTATCTACACAGGAAAACTACACCAACCTAAACACACATAATTTTATCAGTTTATAATAAAAACATGAATTTTATTATAATAATTTTAAATTTTCTCGTTTGCAAGAGTGATTGGCAATTTGTGTTTATGTAGGTATGGATCATATGAGCACCCATAACTAGATTATTGGTGTGCCTAAATATTTAGGTATGATAAAAGGTTTGTATCTAGTTCTCTGGTTTGTCTACCAATCTAGATGATGGGATATAATTACTACCTTTGTGCTTTTTAGGGTTCCGTACCCAAAGGGTAAAACGGGACCCTATTACTAAGACTCCGCTGTCCGTTCGTCTGTTAGAGTCTGTCTGTCACCAGGCTGTATCTCATGAACCGTGATAGTTTTACAGTTGAAATTTTCACAGGTGATGTATTTCTGTTGCCGCTATAACAATAAATACTAAAAAACAATTAAATAAATGTTTAAGGTAGCTCCCATACAATAAACGTGGTTTTTTTTTGCCGTTTTTATAGATAATGGTACGGAGCCCTTCGTGCGTGAGTCCGACTCGCACTTGGCCGGTTTTTATAAATAATGGTAGGTACGGCGGAACCCTTCATACGCGAGTCCGACTCGCACTTGGCCGGATTTTTACATAATACCTATGTATTTAGGTGAACGAACAATACACCAATCACTGAAAAAATTTATTGATGACTGAGATTGAGCAACTTCATAAATTAATTTGTGCGAAGCAAGTATGTTTAGCACAAATTTTACGAAGTTGCTCAATCTCACCTTTCAAGTAAAATCCATTTGTTGTTTTAATTATATAAAAGCGGCTGGATTTAGACTTTGAAATAAATAGGTGCTAATTATTGTGTCTGAACTCAAATACGAATAGGCCTATGGAAAGGGCCGTCAATGAGGAAAATTATAAAAAAAAAATTGAGTGCCTACCGCGCATGCGCCAAGTGTACACTTCACGCGATTCACGTTGTCATAGCAACCACCTCACTTCGGCGCGAGGTGGACTTAGCGGTGCGCGTTGCAAATGTCAGTGGAAAATTATTTTTTATATTTGAGTGCTTAGCGCGCATGCGCTGCGTGGAGTGAGCACTTCATCCGAATCTCGATTCTCCCTTCACCCGATTCTGATAACTTCACTTCACTTCGGTGCGAGGTGGACTGAGCATGTGCGCGCGTTGCCAAAATTTCGGTTGAACTTAGTACCTAATGTACGATGATTTGATGAATATTATGTTATTATTGGCAACGCGTAGGTAGGTTATCTACCTACAATAAACTACAAGGCAAGTAGGTACATATAACCCGCACGTCTTTTTATTTTAAATGACATTCACACACATCCTTTATGTATGTTCCCACATAGTTTGGGGTTAAATTGTAGATATGGTCCGTCAGCCAGGCACACTTAGCACGCGATCACTGAATGCTTGGCCGCACTGAGTGTGGTAGCGCGGTGCGGGAAGCGGCGCTGGTGCGGGGAATCTTGGCTCGCAGTTCATGGTGGGTCATGGGATTGCGTTTAAGTATATAAATAAAGAGTTTAACTATGGGTTCATAATAACAAACTTATGTCGACGCGCATTTTCTTTAGTAGGTATTTAGTTTTATTTTATTATTGTAAGTAGGTACGTGCGTCACGCGCTCGCTCCTCAGGCTATAAGTATCTAGGAAAAAGAAACAGTAAGTAAAACAAAATTGAGTTTCTGACTGAATATCTGTTTCGCTATTTTATTTAAAAACTCTCTAAATAGTACTAATGATTAGACACTAAAATACTAGCTTTAAAATAATACAAAATTATCAATAGAATTAGAATAAAAATATTATTAAAATCTCGATTATGATTGTTAATGTAATGATTGGGCATCCCTAGCATCTTTTGGGATGACACTGACAGCTCACTCCACGCACACTTCACCTAAGTTTTCACGGCGTGATGTTTACAGAATAGCACTGCTGGATTGTATAAATAAGTATGCGAACCGTTGTTGAGAGCACTCAAGTGAACGAGTTTAAGTGGAATACAAGTATTTATTTTATATTAGTAAATTAAATATTAGTAGTATATAAAATTAAGTATTAAAAAACTAAAATCCAAATACGATTAAAAAGGTATAAACAAGACACCACAGATAGACAAATTAAAAATCCGGAGTCACGTGTTAGGGCATAAATCGAACAGATTACGTGTGACTCCGGATTTTTAATTTGTCTGTCTGTGGTGTCTTGTTTATACCTTTTTAATCGTAGTTGGGTTTTAGTTTTTATTACTTAATTTTTTTTTAAATTCTTTTGGGGATATAGTACTTATATATATATTTGAAATTTGCTCATTAAGCCCTTTCATTTGATACCCAACATGGTACGATTAAACATTTTTTTTTTTAAGTTCCTAGCTTTATGTCCTCTATAGGGCACCATTTAATGTGACGTCAGATAGCCTATAACCAGCGGACGATCAAGACGCTTCCAACGATACCTCATTTGTCAAATTGTGATGAGTGGTTTAAAAGATAGGAGGAACAGATGAACATACTTACATACCGGTTAAAATCATAACCTTCCTTTTTTCTTCGCCGAAGTCGGGTAAAAAAAAGCATTGAAATTTTTTTATGTAAGGTATTGCAGGCGTGGACAAACCAATAACCTGGAATATTGAGTAACTTTTGATTGTCTCGCAGTCGGGTTTTATGTTTTTTAAATAATTTGTTGAAGAAGTCGGTTAAAAATTAAAAAATGTAATACCAGGACCAGTTTTTACTTGAAATAACTATAATAAAGAACGCAAAGATTCAGTCAGTCCGCGAAATTCAATCTTACGTTTTTTGCAATTTGAAGGTAAGTGTCAGGTTGTATCTTGATCAAAATAATCATGATTCGCGACCATAACTTAATTTATTTACAGAATTATAATCATTAGAATCATTAATATATCTCTCAAGTCTGATTTTTTCCGTGAGAACTTTTCCATAAGAGATTTGTTCTTATGGAACAAATCTAACCAGAGAAAGAGTACAGCGAACAGTGACGGGAATGTATAAACGACTTATCAAAGGCAGACGCACCGCTGCGCCACAGGTAGCAGCTGTGTACTCGCGACAATCCTGTTCGGTGCTAACGAGCGAGCACGAAGACCTCTCACGTGTTACTGTTACGTCTCTACTCTCGCGTTCACTTCGCGTGACGACTCTAACCGGATTCCTTGCACTCGCCGACAGTAGTTGATGTACGGGGAGGTATACTATAATATGACTGCCTTGTTGGTCAAGTGGTCGCAAATCGCTACTACTGAGCATGAGATCCTGGGTTCAATTCCCACGTCGGGCAAAGAGTCATTGGGTTTTTCCATCTAGAATTTCAGTAGCAGCCCAGAGTCGGGATTTGGTCCCATTTTTTATTTTTTATTAAAAGTCGATGGCAATAGGCCCGCGCCCTAGTTCGTGGGACTTAATCGTAACTGGCGAAAGTAAGTATACTATAGGTAGACGGCTGCCTGTGTGTTTTTTGCTATGTTATTTATCATAACTAAAGAATGATACGTCAATCCTAGTAGTAGCACAATCGTCACTAGATGAGGTAAATCAGTTTCGGTGGACGTTCGCTTTTGCAGTGACTCCTATTGCCGCACGTAATGAAGTCACTGGTTTGGTAAACAGCACATTCGATATTCCAAAAGACAGTAAAGGCTAGCGTGCACTGCGGTGTGGTAGAATGTGGTGCGTTATTTCTGCCGAGCGGTATAAAAGCGCAGTCACGGGTCTTCATACTGGCGGTAAAAAAATGCACGTTTTTCGTACCCAAACAGTTTTCGGTGAATCTTTTGGCGGCCTTTAGGTCTACTTTTTCGTAAGATAGATTTATAAGATAGAAGATTTACGGGCGTATCTTAAAACAAAAGGATAATATAACTACTGCTTCTTTGCACGCTGGAGTGCGCGGAACTTCATAGATCTCTTTGCGATACTAAATACGTGCGGTGGACTCACCGCGCAGCGGGACGTTGTAGCATTGTGAGGGGTCTCAGCGGAAAATAGTCGAGTGGTGCTAAAAATGTCACTATTAGTAAGTTCCTAACCACATCACTAAAAATGTGGCACAACACTAATTTCCTAAGGACGCTCTGCCATTTCGACATCCGCTCGACTAGCTGAATCTATTACTATACTCTATGACTAGCTGATAGAAGCGATTCCCTGATCCTCAAGATTCTACGTACTCCGACCTAGGGTGAGTTCCACATTAATATGCTCTCTCTCTGCACTGGATAATCTATATTGATTTCATCACATATGTATTATCTGACTTCGCGAGTGTCAATGGCGGACCGCGCGTCAGGGGAATATCCAGTGCACGGAAGACTGTAATATGTATGTATTGCTACTGCATCAAGGTTGTGTAGTGCCTCAAAGTGAGCAATCTGCTATGATCATTGTTACTTTGTGTTTTGTGCTCGCGTGTTCGCATAGATAACCTCTTATTTTCATCTGTCATTGTGCTACGCTGTGTTTGCAAACACTCTGCCTGTAAACCGCTGCGATGTGTTGAGCTTTCATTTACTGTGCTTCCCACGCTGTTCCTTGGTGGCTAGAAGAAGGGAAGAGGCTGGCACATCGCATGCGGGCTGCTGCTAATTGCACCGCTTCTGACATGCGCTTCCAGGGTTCTACGTTCCGCCTGGGGACAGGACGCATTGGTGTGCTGCCAACGTGCGCTACCGATGCCTTACGAGGCCTATTAAACCTGCGGCCTACCGCCGCGAGCTACCTGCGGGCCTGTGCGGACAGGTCTCCACTTCAGCCACGTGTCATAGACACGTACTGCCGGCGTCTCACGTAGGCCCTACCGGCCTCTCTAACGTAGGCTTTGCCGGCCTCTCTCCGAGCCTGTATGGACAGGCACCTCCATCTACAACCTAGTCCAAGGAAGTACATTCCTATTCTTATTCGTGTGCGAGTGCTCGGAAGGTCAGCGACCTTACCCGCGACCTAGCTGTGGTCTTAGCGTCCTAAATTATATGTATTAACTTATCATCTGGTTTTAATTACTCACCTCTACACACTACCTATCTATCCGATAACGGCTTGCGCAGCCTACCTGCAAAGCCCTAGCCGTTACAACGCCCACTGTGAATTAACCGCATGCGTTTTTTTTCATCGCAAGGTGGGTGCCCACCTATGCTATTCCATACTTCACAGATTTTGCGGCAGCAAAACAACGGTGGCTTCTTCTGCCAGAGTCGTTCGATTGACTAACAAACACGTATCCACAAAGTACATCTTGCACGAGTTACAGTCGAGTTATGATATTGAGTGACTCGGCATAAGTTGAGACTGTTGTGCCCAAACTTAGCAAAGTCAAAGTGTTGCCAAGTATTGGGCAACTCATCGAGACACCCACTATTATTGATTAGCTCGAACATTGTTTGAGCCACAAACTACAAAGGAATATTGTAACTAAGACGTTGAGCGGAGGGGTGGAGCGGGGGGGGTTCAATATAGGGAGATAGTTCCTCTTAATATCGTTGAGTAGGAATAAATCTCGCGCGCATCGGCGGCCGTCGCCGGGCCCGCGCCACAGAGCATGCTCTACCTGCAGTCACACAACTCCAAACAAACACTGATCACAAAGGGGCAATTCCCATATTTATGACAATAAATGGCGCTGAGATGAGATTGCGACGACAATTTCAATGTTTATAATTACGGGAATATGCCCACAGATAAGTATCGGTTTACTGTAAGAGTTGTCTAAGCTTTTTTTGCTATGAAGCGATAGGTTACACATACAGCCTTGACTTGACCGCAGTATCCATAGTTTCAATCTTTCTTCTTTTTTTCTGTTTTGTTGTGAATGCGAAGCTTTCTTTGCACTTTTTAATTAGCCGACTTCTTCAAATAGGAGGAGGTTCTCAATTCATGTGTATATTTTTTTTTGTGTGTATGTTACGCGAGTACTCTGCCAATTATGAATCGATTTAAAATCAAATCAAATCATTTATTTATCAGATCGTAAAATTAAATTTGTTAGTAATTACATACAAAACTTAATTACTAGTGTTACTAAGAAGTATTTTTGATGATTATTTTTTGCTTGGTAGGTCATGCTTCAAAGGTGATCCCATATAAATTTTATTAACTTTGCTTGCGGAGTTTTTGACTTAGCTTCAATATTGCGTATTTTTCCCACTTAGTACCTATATTATGTAGACAACGTTTTAAGTGACTCCGTCACTGTTATTTACATAACAGGTAGTGGTAATCGAAATTGTGTGGGGTAGCTACCACAACTAAAAGTGAAAATACTTTTTGCAAAAAATAAACAACCGACTTACAAAATAAAACATCCAAAAAAACTGAAAAATAACTAAACTTTAATTTCGGAAGACCGACTTCCGAAATTAAAGTTATTTTTCCCCTTTTTTTGTGTTTTTTTTGGAAGTCGGTTGTTTATTTTTAACCGACTTCTAAAAGGAGGAGGATATCAATTCAGCTGTTACAATATCTTTTTAAAAAAAATGTTTATCCGGTCATAACTCCGACCTTATATAATACACGGATTTGCAAAATACTTTTTTTCATTGAATGGGTATACTTCCGAGATGGTTCTATTGACATCAGGTCAGGATCTGATGATGGATCCTGGAGAAATCGAGGGAACTCTTCAAATATTATAGGCACACCTATAGGGATTTGGGTATTTTTTATAGTAACTCGTGTAGTTGCTCTTGGAAAGCACCATTTGGTGACGTGGAACTGATGATGAAGACTACAGATGGCCACCGGAACTACTCAAAAATAAGTACTTCACGGGTTGCGATTCGATTACTTTTAATATGGTTGCCAAGCAATTTATGCTCGTCACAATGTATATGGTGTAGTAGAGCTGATGGTGAACTCCTCAACGATTAACGTCCTTGCATCGGGAAAAGCAATATTTTGTAAAAGATGATGAGCAGTTGACAGTAACTGGGCTATTGTAACTTAGATAAGTTACAGACTGACCCACTAAAAAGCGAGGAATAAAAACTTTTTTACAACAAAAAAAACACGTGCCACCGACTTCCGAAATTAGAGTTATTTTTCACCTAGTAGTGTTTTTTGGAAGTCGGTTGTTTTTTTTGTAAAAAGTTTTTTTAATTGAGCCATTTTGATATAAATTCTCAACGTAGGTAGCCCTGTGTTCTTCGTGTAAAAGACGCCAGCTTATTATTTAAAAAAAGCGTAGGAATAATAGTGTACTTGCAGTATTGTTCCCTCGTGACTCGCGACACTACATGTGAGTGCGACTCGCTCGCGGCACTGTAGCCACCTCCATACATCAGCGACTTTGATACAATTTGCTGTAGAAAGTCGCTACTTTGATGTATTACCGGAAAAATAACAGACCCAGATTAAACGGCGAGTCACATCTTACTGGTAGCGCGCACGCGGTTACCGCCCCTATATGCCCGACATACGAGTCCATATGGCGTGACATACGCGCGCGGACACCCGACCCACCCGTCACCACCGGCGCACGAAATTCAGATCTATGTAGTAGTTTTAAGGTCAGTTTTCGCGATGTGTCGGTGACACGATCGGAGAATTCAACCATTATTCCGTCGGATGACTTTGTGAAATGTACTATTGCGAGGTTTTGTTCGTAGCGATTGTTTATGGCAGATTAAGGCGGGAATCGCTGGGAGTCGATATGCTTTGGGCTCTTTTTATGTTCTGCCACCGGCTTACGTTACCGTGTTTACGGATTTTCCCTCTAAGCGGATAAAAAATACGTCTGTAGCTTTTTGCGTATGAAAAATAAACGATGTATTTATGCGGCACCCGGTGCCCCCCTCTTCAACCTACTCCCCGCACCCCGCCGCCCGCAGATTATCTTTTTATCGAAACATAATGCTGCCCGATGGTGTAGGCCCCGCTTGCCCCTTCGATCTTGTTTGAGAGGCCGAGGGCTCGCGGAGTTAACTAATAAAAAGTCCGATGTACAATATTTTATTCACTGCGAAATAAAGTTTTTAGAAGAGATTTTCTGACCGCAAAAAACCGACAAAGTTGTGGGTGAAAAATACGGGCGATTGTGAATAGTTTTTACCGACTTCAAAAAAGGAGGAGGTACTATGTTCGGATGATTGTTTTTTTTTTTTTTTTTTTTTTTTTTTTTTTTTTTTTTTTTATGTATGTTCACCCATTACTCCGCCGTTTGTGAACCGATTTAAAAAATTTTTTTGTTCAAAAGCTTATACTTCTGAGGTGGTCCCATTGTCACCAAGTCAGGATCTGATGATGGGATCCTAGAGAAATCGAGGGGAACTTTCAAAAATCGTAAGGGCAACTAGTGCATTCCTTAATTTATTCATTAAGTATTTTACAGCACTACAATTTTATGAAGGCCTGGAGTCGATCTGATGATGGAGCCGAAAGACAGTCAAGGGAACTCCTCAATGGTTTACAGCAGATACCTCGTGTTTGGGCTTGATTAATTTGTATTGATAAAAACTTTACACTTTGATGGGTTGTGACTGTCGTTAGGGGTCTGATGATGAAGACGAAAGACAGTCGAGGGAACTCCTCAGTGGTTTACAGCAGATATCTTGTGTTTGGGCTTGATTAATTTGTATTGATAAGAACTTTACACTTGGATGGGTTGTGACTGTCGTTAAGGGTCTGATGATGAAGACGAAGGACGATTAACGGAACTCCTCAACGGTTCACAGTAATTACCTTGTGTTTGGACTTAATTCATTTATATTGATAAGAACTTTGCAACCATATAGGTTGTAAGTGACATTACAGATCTGATTATGGTCACCTTATAATATGATGATGAGGGGAACTATACAGTGTAAGCAAATGTATAGTGTTCACCCTTATATTCTTGAGAAGGCACGGGAGTCTCATTAGCCAGCCGGTTTCGTATAACATCTAAACGATACTTGCGCTGTTCAGACGACTCGCCACTTAATCGTTTTTGAATAAGATTGAGTCGGCAGATCTTATCATTTGGCGACTCCTGTGACAAATGAGAATGCATGTAATTTCTCATCTGAGATAACCTAGCATGACAAGCTAACGGTGATTCTTGGGAACCGGACATAGCACTCCGTTTGCGATTCTTAGATAGGCGTTCTTTTTCAGCAGTATTAGTCTCTTTAATTCTGTTTTTCTTCATGCGGGTGGCTCCTTTAGTTGGTCTACCCATGATTACAAAAATCAAATTACACAAAAAATGGAAAAATAATAAAACTTTAAAAAAAAAATTGACCGACTTCAAAAAAAAACAAAACAAAAAAGGACTACTGTACTAAAATCCAAAAGACAAAAGTACTTCTTTATTAATAAGAGAAAAATAAAAAAATAACTTTAATTTCGGAAGTCGGTGGCCAAAAACTAAAATTAAAAGCAAAGACACCGACTTCCGAAATTAAAGTTATTTTTTTATTTTTCTCTTATTAATAAAGAAGTACTTTTGTCTTTTGGATTTTAGTACAGTAGTCCTTTTTTGTTTTGTTTTTTTTTGAAGTCGGTCAATTTTTTTTTTATTTTTCTCTTTTTAATAAAGAAGTACTTTTGTCGTTTGGTTTTAGTACAGTAGTCCTTTTTTGTTTTGTTTTTTTTGTTGTTTGTTAATTGTCTAGCGGCGAGGCGGAGCAGAGCGGGACTACTAAGGGCAGGTTAGGGTGAAGCGGGGCAAAGTAGGGCAGTTGAATTAACTAAACACACCGTAACCAAAATATTTGAACTACACTATAAGTTTAACGATACAATACGGAAGCATAACACGTAGTGCTAAGATGAACCACTACAAAGTGATAATGTTGCCCATGTGCATATGACCGCCCGTATTTTCTGAATATTCAAGAAAAATTATCGAAAATTAACTTTAAAAGTTTTCTATCTTTTAGTATTTTTCATGTTATTCAATTTATTTTTTTCAGTAGAGTTTGTGACCATTCTTTAAATATTTCGCCATATCACCGATGTTATGGGCTCGATTTGGATTCTCTATATTACATATTTCTAAAAGCTTCAGAGTTTTTTATCAGATTAACTAAAAAAAAATATTAACATTATCGACTATGAAAAAAAAACGGAGGTGAAGACATTTTTTTCTAAAACAAACAGTATCCATACTTAAATTATAAATTCGAAAGTAACTCCGTCTGTCTGTCTGTTATCTTTTCACGCCTAAACTATTGAACGGATTTCGACAAAATTTGCCAAGGAAATAGATGGCACCCTGGTGAAGGAAGTTACTTTTTATCGAAAAGCCGCGCAGCCGAAGCCGCGGGCGGAAGCTAGTTTATTTAAAAAAATGAAGTGTGTAGACACTGATGTTATAAAAGTCCATAAAATCCCCCATAAAATTTCTTATGATAGTTCCCAAAATGCCCGCCCTAGACATGTAAATTGTTGCGTCCGTTGTGCCACGTGCTTAATTAAATAAGCTTCGTGCAGTTATAATATTTTAGCTGCCTCGAGGACCGTGCGCTGAACACTTGCTCACGTTCTATGTTCAGATCGAACTACGAGAAATGCTTTTTATAGACTGTTCTTAAGTTTAATTTTTTTAGTGCTACGTCAGAATTAAAAAATCGGAATACTTAAAAGATCACTTGTGTGTCTGTCTGTCCGTCTGTCACAGCCGATTTTTAACCGACTTCATCAAAAAGCTTTTTTTTTTGTGTATGTTCATCGATATTTTCGCCAATTGTGAACCGATTTACAAATTTCTTTTTTGTTCTAAAGGTTATACTCCCGAGGTTTTTTCCCACTTAGTCTATGTAGACGACATTATATTTGACTCCATCACTGCTATTTACATAGCAGGTAGTAATTATGTTCTAATTTGTGTGGGGTAGGTACTACAACCAAAACGTAAAAAAAAAACTACTTAAAAAAAAAAACAAACCGACTTCCAAAAAACTACTGGGTGCGGGACTGTAATGGTGGAATCCCACAATCGGCAATATTGCAGACGGACACGCATGGCAGACGACTAATCAATCGGTTCATCAATCGTCTCATCAATTAAAGTCCGTGACTGTACTCATTCATAATGAAACGATTACATCGAAATGCGGCGAAGTGTTAAGGTTTTTACATACGGGCGCGACTAACCGCGCGTCGCGACTTTTAACAAAACAATTTCTGAGAAAACTTCACGGCGAAAAATGCGGCGGCGTCGCGTCGCGCTACAAGTCGCGCCAATATGTGAGAGCCTTTATGCAGGTCCGCGAACGATCGCGTCGCCTCAATGCTGCCATAGATAAATGCGCAATGTGCCGGTGACATATCGTCTACTACTATAACATGTATATTTTGTCGATGTTAGCCAATCCGATTGAGAATACCTGTGTTACTCAATACTCAATTCTTTATCACATTAAATAGGTGGTTTAACAAGTAAAAGATCAATATGGCCTGTCGGGCACAGCAAAATGCTATGCTAAGTGGCAATTCAATATTATTATAAATTAGCTGTCCCCGCGATTTCACCCACGTGGATCGCGATCCCGTGGGAATATAGGGATAAAAAATATCCTATGTCCTATTTCAGGTTATGGTCTACCCGTGTGCCCATCCTCTCCTCTCTAGAGTAGGCAACGTCGCGGCGACGGCGGGCGGCGGCGGCGCAGCGTCGGCGTCGAACGGTTCGTGTATTGCATTTTCGTGATAACTTGGAAATTAAATGTCCGATTCGAATGAATTAAAAAGTATTTCACTGCTACATAAATACCCTTGATGTTAAAACTATTTATTTGAATAAAAATTAATATTATGTTGATAAAACTCCTTCGCAAATAGTTCATTAATTTCGATCTTTGATTACCATAAAAAAAGGTTATAGTAAGTCAATCTTAAAAGATAGACATATGCTGTTGCGGACTATTTTTTAGAATTTTTAAAGAGGAACAATTCCATCATACTTCATATTTGCGTAACTTAAGCCGTTTACGCAGCACACGCAACGGAAGCTCTCAAAAAGGAATATTTTTTCCCGTTTTTGCAACATTTTTCATTTATGCACCGCTCCTTTTGGTCGTAGCGTGATGTTGTATAGCCTATGACCTTTCTCGATAAATGGACTATCCAACACAAAAAGAATTTTTCAATTCCAACCAATTCCTGAGATTAGTGCGTTCAAACAAAGAAACAAACAAACTCTTCGGCTTTATAATATTATATTATTATTAGTATAGATATTAGTATAAATATAGATATAAATTATTAGGTGTGTTTAATTGGGTGTATATTTATATATATATATAATTATTATTAGGTTTGTATATAGGTATATAGGCTACCCTTGAACCCCAGTAAAGGTTTTTTTTCATCCTAATTCCATGGTACTAGATTCCCAGATAACCGTTCTACACAGTGTGCAAAAAGGAGAGGAACGACTAACTTTATGCTTGTTGAGAAAAAAATTGCGCCAGATTAAAAAATCTATCAAAAATTCTATCTCGTTCTGAAAAGATTTTGTTAATGGAAGTATTCCGTCAGACTTAAAATTAGACAGTAAGCAATGTATTGTGTAATGTTGAACCATCACAGGCTGTGATTTTGCAGAGACGGCTCGTGAATGTATTAGTTATCGCCGATGGATGCTCGTCAGGTCACCCTCATCGGAGCTCAGATGTTCTGGGGGCCTAAAACAGTCACATTAGCAATTCCTCTAAAACCGATTCAATTCCTGAATCCCCAGCTGTCATTAGCAATTCCTCTAATTTGACACAAAAGCAATTCATAAATTGTAGACCGTTTTACGAATCTCCATAGAAAACTGTCAAATAGATGAATTATTTCATAATATGAATTGCCCGCAGATCATATTATGAATTGTCAGTATGGGACATTTTACAATGATTCATAATATTTTCCTATTATGATTCTGCTAAAGTGGCTGTATTAAGCCCCTGTTTGGTGAAATTATCGACGTCTTTAATTCAGTTAACCAGTAGGGTCGCGATACACTGTTATTCGACTAGGTGATATTAAAATATACCTACACAGATAAAAATCTAACATGTCACCGAGTCTCAGAAAACGAAAAGTATGCACTTTCTGATATTTGAACGCACTTCCGTAGAGCAGAAGCCAGTCTTTCAGCCACTGCACCAATAGAGCCATGCATTATAAACGATACCTAGCTACGTATGAAGTGTCTCTTCCAATATTGTTTTCTGTTAAGAAGACCCAAGCTTTTTTACCCAACTGCCAAGGAAGGGTTATGTTTTTCGCGTGTATCTTGTATGTAAATTTCTTTATTACCTCGTATCTTCCAAATGGCTGGATGGATTTCGACAGTTGAGGTATCAATGTATATATATTTGTTTACTTATTTATTTCAGATCAAATTACAAGATCCTAACCTAATGTTAGTAAAAACCACACTAAACAAAATTGAAACGACACCTACGCGTGTAGCCGTACCCAGTGAGCCAGCATGCATGGGGCTGTCCCACCTATCAAACAATACACTCAGGATGCTTTCTTATATTCTTCTTGAAAACCCAAGTGTCGTTACATAGATGTTTGAAAAAAAAAAGGCGGATTTTTGGCGCGTAAAACGTTAATAAAAAATTTAAAAATCAAACCTATCGTGTAGGGTATCAAAATAAAGGAAATTAAAAGGCAACTACAAAAATACATTTAACTTGTATTTTTAAATTTTATTAGGAAAAATGGGCCATGTTTGTGTCGGATCTCGAAAATCGCCTTTCGATTTCTCCTAGAAAGAAAGAAAGAAATCATTTATTTGCTGATAATGTAGGTATACATATAAGTTGGAATATTTATTAAGTGTCCCAATACATTTTACCTTGCGGCATGCAAAATATTAGGTTTGAATTAAATAGTAATATAGATATAGCTATTACGATCATTATTAGCCGTAGTCGAATTTAATAGGTTGATTACAGATCAGACAACAAAAGAAACAAAACAATTAGTGAATTACATATAAATCTCTCGCAAATCATACCATGAAGAATATAAATGTCGAAATGTGTAATGTCAAAAAGCTTAATGTCAAAATATTCTAAAACATTAACAACAATTACAATTATTATTACATAAAGAATTTAGATAATCTGGTAATGTCAAGATCTGTTATATCAAATTACAATATAACAATTTTAAAAATAAAAAATAAATCGCTAATAAATAAATAACAATTTCACTATGTCAATGTCATCTAAAAGAGTCGAAATTGCAATTCCTACTAATCCTACTATCCTACTTCCTACTAATCCTACTTATATAATATCATTTTATTATATATATATAATTATATAAATGTGAAAGTTTGTGTGTTTGGATATTTGTTAGTCAATCACGAAAAAACGGCTGAACGGATTTGGATGAAATTTGGCACATGGGTAGATCATGGCCGGGAATAGGATATAGAATACTTTTAATCCCGGTAGTACGTTCCCGTGGGATAATTTCCGACCTTCACGCGGGCGAAGCTGCAAAAGCTAGTTTACAATAAACTAAAAAGCTGAAAATAAAGAAAGTTAAAACCGCATTATTATTTAAAGAATTTTGGTATCGCAGGCAGGACAAACAAAAGTCACACCATATTTCAGGTTATTGGTTTGTCCTGTCTGCGATACCAAAATTCTATGAATAATAAATACTTGTTTTTCTCTTTTCAGTAATGTGTTTTTGCAATCGGGTTTTTTTAGTTTTTAAATTACATTTTTTAATAAAAAAATCTTTAATTTCAATTACATGTCATCATAGTTATGTTTTATTTAAGTTTTAAGTAAACAATTAATGCACGGTAAATTAAGTTGTCAACAATACCTATGTAAAACGATAATTCTTATAAAATAATTTTATAACGTTGCAGTTTTGATAGTGTAGTTTGTATTAAAAAATAACACAAATCATAACGCTCGCAAGCCGACAGCGGGTGCGCTCGCGCTGCCACCGCCTCCGCAGCTACTAATATAAAGCCAACATTTGAAAGATCTCATTTGTGAAGCTGTTTGTTTTGACAAGCATTCTGATGAGTTCCGCTGATTACGACGAGATGATAAATATCGGGCTTATCTGTAAGCTTATCATCAGTAGGTTTACGTTGGTATTTCATTGTTTCAAATGGGAGCAATTACTGACAATAATTTCGATATTATTGTTGGTTTTAGAGTTTATTTACGCACGAGTAGTACGCCACGGGAAGACATACGAGTTAACAATTACGACATAGCTTCACGCCTGTCATTCCCGATGGGTTAGGCAGAACACAAACGGATACGTTGAGACTGGACACGGTGAAACACGAATTAACGAAACAGCACCCTAGGCAACTTTACCATGGGCACGCCACAATTGCGGCGATAAGTTCCCTCTTTGAAGAGTGGCTAGAGAGGCGCCACGGCGTCCTCACCTTCCGTCTGACACAGGTCCTCATCGGACATGGCAGCTTCGGGAGGTTCCTGTGTAGGATTAGGCGGGAGGAAACGCCCGGGTGTCACCACTGTGCGGATCGCCCGGAGGACACGGTGGAGGTATGTCCTGCTTGGGCGGAACACCGCCGTGTCCTCGTGGAGGCGATTGGCGGCAATGACCTCTCGCGTACGGCCCTGGTCCAGGCCATGGTACGGAGCGAGAGGGCATGGGAAGCCTTCACCTCCTTCTGCGAAGCAGTAATACTCGCGAAGGAGGAGGCAGAACGCGTGAGGGAGAGGCAAAGTTTGCGCCCTCACGCCCCTTACCGCCGCCGCTGGAGATGCCCTGGGCGTCGGGAATCCCAGGCGGATTCCCGGCCACCATAGCCGCGGGCTTGCGGACGGCGAGCAACGGGCAGCTCGTCGTCCGATAAGGACCAGGCCCGGGTCGATGGCGCGTCGTGTTCCACGCGCGCCTCAAAGAGATGTCAGCATAATTGACGGGGTCCGGTAGGACTAGCTTCAACTTTTTGACTAACTGACCGACTCTTTGACAATTCAAAAGTGCCTGTAAATGGTTTAATTGAAATAAATGCTTTGAGTTTTGAGTTTTTTGAGTTTTGACCAATGCCTGCCAGGGTTGCGGGAAAGTCCGAAAGGGATACCGGGACCTTGGCAACAGGCAACTGAAGGAACACGGGTGGGTTTTAGTCAGTAAAAGTCTGACACGCCCTCCCGCTCCGCCCAGAGCGGGAGAAGTCATAGGATGATTTCCCACAGTAAAAAAAAAAAAAATGCAACTTTACTACATCACCGAACGAATCACACGTCGTGTACTCTATATAAGTTACTTGCGACCGGCCCCTGTTTCGCACGGGTTTTACGACTAGACCAACTATCGATATTTAAGTTTAATTAATATAAATAAATTATTCTAACTCTTTAAGGTTCCGTAGTAAACAAGAAACCCTTATAGTTTCGCCATGTTTGTTGTCCGCAGCTTAGCTCAGAGACTGTTAGTACCGTGCTAGTTAATAGAAATGGCGAAAAAAAATATCAGAAAAACTAATTCACTTCTTACTTTATCACGTCCAGTGCGGTTCTCTCTGAGCTGTTGTGGAACTACAACTATCTACTTACAACAATGCTGCTTAACTTCACTTGTGCGTTCTGAAAGAAGTGTTTCTTACAGCCAGCTAATAAATAGTAAACCTCGCAGTCACGCCATCATGCAACTAATTGCGTAATATAAGATCAATCAGAATTGGAATCGGTTCAAAATAAATTTCTAATCCATTGCTTCATGAGCTCGTAAGTTACGTTATTGAGCAGATTTTTTTTTGAACTTATGAAGCAATGGATTAGACATTGGTTTCAAACTGATTTCAATTCTGACCCATCGTGTATTACGCAATTAGGGTGCCGTTCGTTCTACGAACACAAAACTACTTTAAATATATAACCCTTTTTTTTCGCATGTTCATTATAACACAAATTGTTTAACCAGAAACAACTAAAGTACCTATAAAATACTTGAGTCAGAGTAAGTTCCCAGTAGGTCAATTCCCGTAATTAAAAACTTTAAAAATCTAGTCGCAATCTCATCTCATGGACAATCAATGTCAAAAATTTAGGAAAGCTAGAATTATTTTGAAAAGTTTGAAACTGAAATGAGAATGCGAACGTTCGTATAATACGGGAATTGCCCCCCCGTTATCATAATGTAGAAAGCATTCACAGAATCGTAGCAAGCTAGCTCGTAGCTCGTAGTAACATGGCTCGTAGCCCGTAGCTCGTAGCAGCGTAGCTCGTAACGACATGACTCGTGGCATTCGTCAAAGAAGTGTAATTAATAAATTAATGCGCATATTATGCACGTTTATTTAAACCAAATATTTTGCATTCTTTGCAATGAAAACAACGAACTACAAATTAGTTTTAGTATAAAATCGGACTCGATGATGTATGTTTTGAGCACAGCGTGATTATTACTGACCTCAGAGCAAACAGCGACAAGAGTCGGCAAACAAATCAATGCGACATGGTTTTACTGTCCTACCATGTCATGGGAGGACAGTGAAACCATTTCGCATTGATTATTCATTTTATTTCTTCTTAAAAACATAATCATTACATTTTTAAATATTTTATAAAAAACATTTAAAAATATAAAAACTAGTAGCCCATCGGCACCAGGATCAGGGTCCAAGCTGCCGGTGGTCAGGGCTCTAGAGAGAGGAACCTCCTCACTATGCGTGCCGTGTCCAGGAGTACTGCTTTCTGAATCAAGCCCTTGACCCAGCCGCGCAATGAGAGCCTCCTGAGATGTTGGTCGAGGCTCTTCGCTATTAAGCCATTCACCGTAACGATTATCGGCACAATGATTGCAGAGTCCACGTCCCACATGTCGACAACCTCATGTGCTAAGTCAAGATACTTGATTTTTTTATCTTTCTCAGCTTTCACGAGATTCTTGTCATGAGGGACAGCGATATCAACAATAATTGCACGGCGCTCTCGTCGATCTATCACCACAATATCAGGCTTATTGGCTACAATAGTCCTGTCAGTGATGATAGATCGATCCCAGTACATTGTGGCGTGACCATTTTCCAGAACTGGGTCGGGCACATACCTATAGTATGGTACTTCATACTCCACAAGGTTGTACTGCAAGGCAAGTTGCTGGTGGATAACCTTAGCTACTAGATTGTGTCTGTGCAAATACTCGCCGTTAGCAAGACGAGAACAACCGGAAACAATATGTCGAATTGATTCACCGGAACAGTGGCATGCCCGACAGATGTCCACCGTACCGTCCTTGACAATGTATTTCCGGTAATTATTCGTCATGATGACTTCATCCATAATCGCACAGACAAAACCTTCGGTTTCCCCGAAGAGGTCGCCGAAACGTAGCCAGGATACAGACGCCAGAAAGTCTACTTCAGGCCCATGGAGTGCCCGGAAAAAGCGTCCATGTAGCTCTTTGCCTTGCCACACTTCCCTACGATCGTTAGTATCAAGTACTGTAGGTTTGCGCCAGTTCTCTTTCGCCAAGGAGAGCGGGGTAAGGCCCTTGTCCACTGCGACCACATCTCGGTGCATCCCCACGTCAGTTTGAAGGAAATATTCCCTGAGACTGCAAATCTCGCGGTTGTGAAGGGTTTTGGCATTTAATTTGGCATTTAATAATAATAATAATAACCCCACCGCCGTATCTCTACGTTGACGTCGTGGTGGGGCTTGCGCGCTCCGAACCCTAGGTCTGTGCCGGTAGAGTTTACTTTGCCGGAACGGGTCTAGGGTGAGGAGCCAGACCAAGAGAGATACAAAAACCCGCAGGGCAGCATGTGGCGAGCTGTTGGGCAGTAGCGACCCCACGGACCCTAACTCCCGGGAGAAGTCTTGTTCCTCACCTCTGGCTTGCCTTTATTGGCCGGCTAGAGTGAACACTGACGAGGAACAGAGCTCCCACCTCATTCTTGCCTTGATTGGCCGGCTTGAGTGGAGATTCGCTAGAGCAAACGTGCTCGGAGGAAGGAAGTATTCCAGTAAGATGCTGGTAGGGATCTTGACCGTACTTCCGGGATTGTCCTGATAGCCGTGGAATACCTCTCCACTCCTCTCAAGCACCTCAGGAAGTGTTGCCTCCTTGTCGCTACGTCACTATGTGCTAGCGACCGTTTTCGGGGGCCCATTATTGAGTGTGCAAGTCACCCCCTGCCATTTTATCTATGTATTTAAAAACATTGGTCAGGCAGGGGCCATAGTCTTTCCATAGTTTAAAGATAACTAGTTCACCAAGCCACCCAAACCCATAGCCCAATATCTTTGTTTCCATGTTCTGCAATAGTCCTACACCAACCGGGGGTTATCCTTGGCTGCACTTGCATAGTGTGAACAGGGATAATCGTCGGTTGGTGCCTCATTCCATTTAAAATTGTCTAAAGGGCCTCTGCGAGTTGGCTTCGGCCCCTCGCATGCCTTCCAAAGGTCCGGGACCCCAGGGTCCCGAGATGTACAAACATATAAAAATAATAATAATAATACCATTTATTTCAGGCGACACAGGCCCATAGAAAAATATCTTAACCTAGACATACATATTTTTATGATCAAAATACTTGTGTTAATAAATAAGGCTTAAGACTAAGACTATTAAAACTATTTAAGAAACCTCGACCCCCACACTTCCGCGGGATGTATAGTCTCATCATTGATGACCGTGGGTGATGCAACCGATTTGCCGTCAGCAGTGTACGGACCTTCCTATCCAAGGTGTCAAGTTCTGTCTGAGTCCATTTGAGTATGCCGAAAGAATACATCAAAACCGGCATGACCCAGCCGTTGAAGGCTCGCACCTTGTTTCCGCCTGATAAAAGACTATTTAACACTTTATTCAGGCGGCCAAAGAAGCGCTCCCTCAACGATTGTTTCATGTCGGCAACATTGATGCCTAATGCTTCCGACATACCCAAATACTTGTAGGTTTCGGTTGAGGAGACGGATCTAAGGTTTATGGAATCCGAGAGTTGGATACCCACGGATTCCATAATCTCCCCTCTCTTTACATGCATGACTGCACATTTGTCCACAACAAATTCCATCCTGATGGCGCTACTCAATGTTTCTGTTACCTTCAGTAGCTCCATCAGTCGCAAATTGTTGGGGGCGAAGAGTTTCAGGTCATCCATGTAAAGGAGATGAGATATCACCTGACCACCTCTTCTCAATCGATAGCCTAGGCCTGAATCCTCCAGCAGTGTGCTTAGAGAATTCAAGGCTAAGCAAAACCAAAGCGGACTCAAACTATCGCCCTGAAATATTCCCCGCTCAATCCTGATCGGTTCATCGATCCCCCATAGCTGTCGACATCCCGGATAGAGAAGGGCTGTTCTCCACTGATTTATTATTAACACTGTAATTTTAAATTATTTTGAAAGCCAATTATTTTTAAAGAGAAGCCGTGGAGTTTCTTGCCTGTTCTTCTCCAGAGAAACCGGATCTAACGGAACCAATAGGAACCGTGCACCTAGCTTCTGACGTCTCTGAGTGAATTAAAAAAAAAGAATTACTATTTGTAATAAGCAAAAAAAAAAAAAATTTTACCTTTCGTTAGGATAACAGTTAGATAAGTACATGTGTTATTGCAATATTTTACCCTCTAATGATAGATGTCAGTTGGAAAATAAATAAATAACTAACCTAGGTTTAGGTGAAATCAAATATTTTTAATTTGAATTTCACAATTAAAGTAAATAAACTAATTCAATTTATTCATTTTCAAACAAGATAACATTTACATAATTTAAGTTATAAATGTAAGTTAACAGAAAATAATAACAAATGTAAACTAAATAAATAAACATTTTCTCATGATTCATGATCGACGTGTGGCTCATTGGCTGATAAGCGGGTAAGGTCTAATGGAATTAAATATGGCCAATGAGCACGCGTCACATAATATGTCCAATCAATGCCACCTTTAAAGGTAAGCCATTTGGATCTAAAGTTTATTAAAAAGGAAATAAAAAAGTTTGGTTCGTGATAAAGTATATTACAAAACAAAAATCTTATACTGCAACTACGTACAGACAACCCTTTACACTCAGTGGACCGCCATCTATTGGCGGATGAAGCGCGTCGCATCCTGCGCGATGTGCTGATAGGCGCCATAAATCTGTCCGTATTAGCCTGCCTCATGCCTACCTCATGCCTGCCTCATGCCTGCCTGGAGGCACCGCCTGCGCGCCAGTGGGCACAGGCTAACCTGTCATGAACTAGAAACGGGGAGACGGCGCCATATACCGGCTCAGGGTTAAAACGAATAAAATGCTCGTAATTTTAGTTAGCAATTGAATTTTATTTTCTCACAAACCGCGTTCCCCATGGAATTTCTCATCGGCAAAAATGACGAACTTGGAGATAGTTTTTTTTGTTCGGCAATTAGGCCCACCAAAAAACCCTGAAAATGCCCTGAACCCTTGTTCCTTATGATCTCTAGATTACAGTGGTAGTAATAATTATACTTCGTCTAACAGGATACTGAGAAATACGTTCATAACCTAAAACATCTAAAAGAGCTATTGTTTAGTGAGAACTGAGTAGGTTGGCCTTATCGGTATTGTAGTTTAGTACAATGGTGCGCTGTTCAGTAATATAGTAGGAATAATGGGTGTTTTGAACGGTTATTAAAGCAAAAATCACATTATGTAACAAAGCGTTTTTATTACTGTAATTATATCAATTTCAACGTCTGACGACTTAGAAGTAGATAGTATTTCATCTAATAATAAATAAATAAATAATTTGAAATTCATGCAATTCGAAAGAAACTGAAAATATAAAATAAACAGTATTGTTGTCCCTTGACACTTGTCTTACTGACAGTGTCAAATAGTGATGCGGTTCGATTTATTTAACTCGTTACTCCAGTAAATAAAATAAAACTCGAGTTCATTTTCTATCGAGGTACCACTCGATGTAGCCGTTATTACATAAATATCACCAACACTGCCATACCGTCATTCTTAATTTTGTAATTCAATAAGTAGGTAGGTAGGTAATAAACCAGGGAATAGACATAATATGGTAGTTTTAGAATAATAAAAAAAACACCTTATTTCTATTCCATAATTAGATTATTAAAATAGATTAAACCGGGACATTTGATAAAATAAAATAATTTAACGTTTAGTCGTGTCCTGTATCGTGCAGCTCAACTCGGAACTTAAGGTCTGCTACTAATAATTTGTAACAACTATTAACTTGTGATTCTTTAACAGAGGTACAATTTGTGATTATTATATACCAGAGGTACAATCTCACGCATGTTTCTGAAAAACCTGTTTCACGTATGCGTATAATACATATAGCAGTAAATATCTGAGATCATTATCCGGTTGACTTGTTTATTGATAGCGGAGGAAAATTCGGATGCGGACTCGTAGTCACACCAGTTTATAACACCAGTGTGACTAACAGGAATTATTACCCTTATTAAACATAAATAAAAAAATATCGATCGATTATTTTGTGATGTTACCGTAGTAGTATTTCCGTTAGATTATAAATTGTTAAAAAAAAATTAACTGCAACAATCTATTTGTAATTTAAATTCGATGGTTTATAATCTATCCATGGGAAAGCGACAAAATGTGAACTAGTATCAAAATTGCTTGCGACGTAACGAACCTTGCGCTAATACTAAATAGCCTCCCTAGCTGCGAGCAACTTGGAAGTAGCGCGGTTGGTCACAGTTCTAACCTAACCTAACCCTGTTCACAATTGTTCGACAGTTTATACTCTAACGGAAATAATACTGATAGATTACAAACTAACGGTTGTCACAATCTTACGGTGACACATAAAAAGATGCATCGAGTTTAAAATGAAGTCTTATTGTGACAAACATTTATCTCACCGCACTAGTTGATATTGTTATGACAAGTGGTGCATGGTGTAGAAATATGTATTAGCAGTGTGACTAACAGGAAAAAAAATCTGTTAGTCACACTGCACTGGTGTGACTACGAGTATGCACCCGAAAATTTTATTCTGGTTTGTTGGTCTGCGTGTAGACAGTTCTGTGATTTTTTTCTACCATAACTTGTACTTTTTAACACTTCAAAGAACCAATTAAGGCGCATCTCTCGTCTAGCTCTACATATTTTATAGTGTTGCTAGACTACGTCTCTCGTCTAGCTCTACATTAAATTCAATAATTTTCTTTCAATTAGTGCTAAGTTACTAAGCGCTAAGTAAGTTACTTTCCAAATGTGAGTACTTACAAAATTACACTTCCAACTAGTTACGAGGTTATGTTTTCTGTAGCATGGTTTTATGGACTCCAATGCTTATTATATTTATTTCATTCCATAAAGTGAACCTAGGCGGTAGGTTTTACAAAATATGATCATTGTGGGGCACTCCTAAGAGTGCTTCGGCGGTCCCATGTACAGGGTACCCATAAATACTAGAGTCATACTCATTAAAAGACCTTCAGTGTCATTAACAAATCGTTCTGTACAGTGAATGTGAGCACTAAAGCCCGCCACGGCGGTGACGTCACTCCTCACAAAAACTGTCTCTTCGCATAATGTGCTATAGACCCGATGCTCGCTCACGGTCATCAATATCTCGCGAGGGATTGCGCAAATCCTCGCCCATTGAGCACAGGCTTCACAGGCCCCCGCGATCCCTGCGCTATTGAAAGGCCAATATTAGGCGCCGTCGCCGCCCCGGGCGAGCCGTACGAGGATGCCGTAGTCATTATTTCGAGTGTCTTCTTATGCCATACATTTCATATTTAAATAGCTACGTGAAATATAATTTATAAGATTTATTGTAATGTGCTAATCTGTTTCGTTTCCGCGACTACCGTACTGAATGATTAATTGATCTACTCATTGATTGCTGTCGTTTTCACATGTTCATTAATAACCTATAGAGAAAAATTATTATGTGTCGGATACATAACCAACCGTTACCTATTTATACTGTTCATCACTTCCATTGATTGGATGAAACATTATCCGGCAATCTCGCTGGGTTTTCAGCGTAGAACAAAAAAACAAAACATTCGGGAGTTACATCGACGGCTTATTGTTTTAATTAAATCGGGAAAATAATAAATGTTGCGCGATATCGCGATATGCTGCGGGCTGTTGACGCGCGTTATCGTGAGATCGACGCTCCACAAATTAAAATACACATGTTAATCCGTGCGGCCCGATAGTCCGGGGCCACAGGGGCTCGGGGACCGAGGTCGCCGAAGGGGGCCATCGACGACATAATCCGACAATCGAATGGACAAACAAAACGGATGCGTTCAACTGTAACTGTAGTGTTTATATAAAGCAAAATATGTGGAATTTGTTTGAGTCGACTATTGCAATTAATAAAATATGAAATAATATTTGATAGTCAATTTTATTGTATGACGGATTGTTAACGCTAAAGAAGATTTACTAGGGCGTTTTAACTATGGAGGAAGAATTTGTATTATAAAGGTACAATTCCGTAGCCGACCGCAGGCGCCAACTGCAGTCGAACGTGTCGCCGCGACACTACTGGTTTCTATGTATTTCTATGAAACCGACAAGTCGCTAGCTACGGAAGGTATTTCATAGAAATTCATAGAAACCAGTCATGTCGCGGCGACACGTCGCCTGCAGTTGCCGCCTGCGGTCGGCTATGGAATGGTACCTTAATGTACAACCACTATAATACAAATTCTGTGGCACTGAAATAGTTCAAGAATTATTTAAGGTTCAGCGCATAATATTATAAACAAAGAAAAGTGGTTTATTCACATTACAAAAAAAAATAGACAAGACACACACACTAATATAAAATACCAAGAAACCCCGTATTAAAAACCTTAAAATAAAATAAAATTACAATGTTGTCAGGGCAGGTCACTATTTATTGGTTTACACCGAGACCACAGACGTTGACAATATACTATAACTTAAGCGTTGTGACACTAATGAGTAGAATAAGTATATATAATTTAAAAAAATCAGCTGCTCCACTTTTATGTTCGCATAACTCGTCAAAATCTAGGGAACAGCTGATTTTTTTCGCAATTTCAGGGTTAGTCCCATAGTGAAAGTTGTTCATAATGATAAGTAAAACGACCCCTTAAGAATACGGCGACGGATGAATTCTCCATACAAACGTAATAGGTACCTAAATAATTGGCAATTTGAGCATATTTCCACCATAGTGTTTTATTATTCGGATTGATACAGTATTTATCTAGGTTCCTACATCTTTTTTTTTTCCAAAAAACCTAACTAAAATGAAGTTGTAGCGAATTGAATTTCGCACATTTTTACAGCGTAAATGTGTTTTCATGTTGTTTTTTCTGTATTATAAACAACAATACTTGTGATATTGTTTCAGCAGAAACATAGCCTATATTATCAAGTTACAAATTATCGAAAAAAAAATGGACAAACATTAAGTTTTCATTCATCATTTTTGGTATTACGGAACACACCCAAATTTATCATAAACTTTCAATAGCTATTAGTGCTATCGCGTCAAGCAAATGTCAGTGTGTATCGCTCCGACAGACACACTAGTGCAACATTTGTAGCACTTGATTCGTAGTTGCGATCGAAGGTCCGCCGGCCCCTTAAGAGGGTGCCCATGAAATCAATTTCACCCTGTATATGGGGTGTGACACTGACAAATGACAACAATAAAAAAAACAAAAAGTGAAAAATAACTTTAATTTCGGAAGTCGATGTCTTTGCTTTTCAAATTTCGTTATTTGCAATGAAAATATAACAATGAAAATAAAAAAATACTATGTAATTAATCTAGACGTTGTGTACAGCTTAATGTGTTTCCTGAATCTGTCTCTTTCATTGACTCTGTTTATTGTCCCACCTAGATAACGCAGCTTCGGCAAGATCAACAGCAAACACGCTTCAGATAACCATTCCTCTTGTGAGGATGACTCAACCGGACCTAAACGGGGAGGAATCAGACAGCACTGTTGTAAAACCTGTTATTAGTAAGTATATCGTCTTGATTTTTATAGCGGATGGCGGTATAAATAGGGTTTAAAATATGTGAATTAAATAGACAGTTCATTTCAAACTACACAACGATCTTTTTAGGGTTCCGTAGTCAACAAGGAACCCTTATAGTTTCGCCATGTCCGTCTGTCTGTCCGTCTGTGCGTCCGTTTGTCCGCGGCTTAGCTCAAAGACTGTTGGTACTAGAAAGCTGTAATTTGGTATGGATATACGTATAAACGATGCCGACAAAGTGGTAAAAAATATTGTAAAACATATTTTTTTTAGGGTACCTGCCCTACATTGAAATTGGGGATTATTTTTTTTTCTCGTCAATCCCATGGTGTGGGTTATCGTTGGAAAGGTCGTTTAAAAATAATGTGAGTTCGTGAAAACCATTTTTGGATTCAGGGATCCGTTTGCGGAATATTAAGCTTTAAAATGCAAATTTTTGTTAGAGTCAAGTGTCCCCCCCTGCCAGCTAAATGGTTGGATTCGGAAATGTGAAAAAATTCACGGCAGTAGTATATATAACGAAATTAAAAGGAAAACTATCACCGCTACGAAGGCTCCACCAGTTACCGAGTAATAATCGACCAACTTTAATTTGCAGTTACAAAAACATGTTCTCCAATATATTCTGTATCGGAGAACCAGTTTTTCAACTACAATGTTAAGTTTGTTGGATAAATTCATCCCAACTACGGAACCCTTCATTGTGCGTGGTTCGACATGCACTTGTTTATTTATGAGTGGGTTAATGTGAATGCAAGTAAAGGAACACATCAATAAGAAATAAGCATGACGATGTAGGTACTGGCGGTATAGCGGCCGGCCGAACAGGCCGTCGACAGGCTATTGTGATAAACAAGCTACGATTGCCGGGGTTGGTTCGTGGATGGGTGACCATCTTTACATATCGAGACTCTTCCGTGCCTCGGAAAGCACGTTAAGCCGTTGGTCCCGACTGTCATTTGTAGATCTTTGACAGTCGTTACGGGTCGTCAGAAGCCTGAAAGTCTGACAGCCAGTCTTATCATTACCAAGGGGTATCGTATTACTCAGTTACTGGGTTGTGGATGTCAGATAGGCAGTCGCTCCATGTAAAATACTGGTATTCAGCTGCATCCGGTTAGACTGGACCCCAACCCCAACGTAGGCAAGGCAGTTGATGAATAATCCATTAACATAATGGCTGCCCGATGACACGGCGAGAGTGGAGCGGAGCTGAGCGAGAGCGAGCTGAGCGGAGCGACGTCATGGATCATGTGCTCATAATATAAATGAGTAAACTTGCTTCATGCTCCCGTCAGATATAACTTGTTGGTGTTTATGAAATTCCCGGGGATTCCGTGAGTAGCCTAAGTTTCTACTAATTTTGTTTCTGGTTTGTATAATAATATGCACACACCATGTAACAAGCGAAATTTCGCAATTGGGGAAAAGTTATTTTTTTATAAGGTAACATGGGAAAAGCGCCTTTCTGCCGGCACTGTATTCCAGGCAGTTGCATACAATGAGTACTTTACGCGACGAAGTTAAATAAGATACCATCAAACTCTTTGTTGGTGTGAAGGGTCTGTTTACTACATAATATGTGTCGATGCGATGTGAGCCTGAGCGGTGTGATGCGCTGCGGTGCGATGCGACAAGGCGCGGATTAAGCACGATAATTGTAGAGGCGCTGCATTTTTTGTCACAACTGTTACCGTCGGTTGATTGCGAAGCAATTTATTGACTACGATAAAAACGAGCTCAAAACATTACTAATAGGAATGCACATACATTCAACGATGGATTTCCTCTAATTTATTTGGAGCGCTTTTATTGTCTTTGGTCGTTTATACCTTTAGTTATGAATTGACTTGCGAGTGATTCGATCTCTACCCATATCTGCAAGGGCGTCGGTAGTAGTCACACGTTTGGTAACAGTCCACCGCCGTTCGAATATGATTTATTCAGTAACCGAGTGAGATCTTGTTGGCGTGTTCGGCGCCACAGTTCGCATTACGTTGAATTTTAGAGGGGCGTGATATATTCGTGCCCGTGTCGCCATACATCACGCGGACTCGCCGTGGGAGGCGGGACACTGTGTTGCGCGGCACAGAAACACAACTAGAAAAGACTGCCATTTGAGAGAAATACTTTTTTTGTAACTTCGATTTGTGTATTCCTTAGCTGTGTTGTTCAAAACGATTAGTCACTACAGCGTGCCGCTTTAATAGCGACATTAATTTAACACATATACGGTTACGCGTATTCGTTTTATTAAAATATTTTAATTTCATTAAACATTATTATTTATTGATTTAATTACAATTTTCTAAAATAGCATCTTGTAGCAACCTGTACTCTTAAAGAACTGTAGCGTAGAGGGTATTTCCCGGGGTCACGGATCTGCCGGAAGGAAGGAATGCCGCGCGATTGCTTAGAAATTATGCCGTCAAAGGATCGAACCGATAGAACGTAAGCCATAGCTGATAAGTAGCTTCATGAATGAATCTTTTACACAGACTGATCACAACTTTGGTTATTTTTACATTATTTATTTAGTTTGAAAATTTAAATTTTTCAATTTACGAATTATTTTATTAACCGACGTTTTCAAAAAGAAGGAGGTTCTATGTTCGTCTGCAGGTTTTTTTTTTGTGTTCATCAATATTTTCGCCAATTGTGAACCGATTTACATGAGCTTGATGCTTGGATTTACTTTTTTGTTCGAAAGGGTATATATTAAATTTTTAATATATATTAAAAAAAAAACTAAAAAGTGAAAAATAACTTTGATTGAAGTCGGTGTCTTTGCTTTTGCTACCGACTTCCGAAATCATAGTTTTTTTTCACTTTTTAACCGGCTTCTTCAAAAAGGAGGAGGTTCTATGTTCGTCTGTATGTATTTTTTTTTTGTGTATGTTCATCGATATTTTCGCCAATTGTGAGCCGATTTACAAATTTATTTTTTAGTTCGAACGGGTATACTCCCGAGATGGTTCCATATAAATTGTATTATAACTTTGCTTAAGTAGATTTTGAGTTAGCTTCAATAATTACGTATTTTTCCCACTTAGTCTATGTAGACGATAAATTCAAAGTCAAATAATTTATTTCAAATAGGCACATAAAAGGCACTTTTGAACGTCAATGAAAAACAAGAAATAGAATTGATTCTAGTTGCCCATTCCAAAAGGTAGCTTTCGTATGGAGAAGAATGGGCAAGAAACTCCACCGTTACTCTTTTTAAAAATGTTTTACAATATTTTGTATACATGAATTATATAATTAATACTTAATAAATAAATAATAATAATAAAATTTATTCAAAAAATAAAATTGGTAAAATACAGTGTAAAGCTTAGAAATAATGTAGGTATTACAAAGTATGATGCCTGTACTCGGATAAACCTGTATCACAGGCGGCATTAGTTCTTATGATTACTATTAGGACAACTGATTTCTTAACAATATTTAACATAAATTTTAAGAATAGTGAGATAGCTATTTAATTTATTATGTTATAATTTACTTAAACACTAATAATTCAGGTAAATAGTTGTTTGCACTTAGTTACACGATTACGATTGCGTCTGCAGTATCATTAACTGGGTTAAAACAAATATTGCATAAATCACCTTCAAGGCTACATTCGATTTTTGAAACGGTCGGCTAAAGTGCTTAGACTGCGACAAATGGCAAGGTAAGTAGGACAGCGCAGTGGCCAGGGATATATGTTGAGTCAGCAACAACAGTAACGGAAATCAGGCCTTGACTATGACACACTAGGTGCCCTCATAATCGATGGAGTTAATGTATCTAGATTCTGCTATTTTCCTAGCAGGGCATTCAGCGTCTCCTGTTTTGTGATCACTAGGCTTTTTAAAGCGTGAGCAAGTTGCACACTTCGGAATGTCGGCTTTCTTCGCGCATTCGGACAACGAATGGCCTGCTAAACCGCAGTGACTACGAGTAGAGACGATCTCTCGGCAAGTTTTTGCTGCATGGCCATATTGTTGGCATTTGTAACATCTTGTTACTAATGTAAAGTCCCTAACTGGACAGGATGTCCAATTTATAAAAAGCCTTGATTGAGGGATTAGGGCTTTCCGTATATCGGCTGAAACTTCAAGAACGTAGTTACAGGTCGTAGCATCTCTCTTCCCCGATTTGTGGCTTAATTTTATGAAGGTCAAGAAGGATTCTAAGGACATCTCTGGTAACTTGTCGGCTACGTTTTGTTTGAAAATGCATCGGAACACCTCATTTTCAGCCAAGGAAGTCGGCACTCCTACAACCACGATCCTAGGTTTGCGCTTGTTGGGCTCGGCGGTGGTAAGTTCAGATAGGGAGAGCTGGACTGCTTGCTTCAGTTTATCAGTGTCATCTTTCGTCTCGGTTCTGATAATTACGCCTCCATTTTTTGTATTCCTGACGCCTCGAACGTGGAGCTTCATTTGCTCAGGCCGTATGATTGTTTGCACGAGTTCTTTTGTTTGGACACTTGTTTTTAATTTGTCATTGGGATAAATGGCAATAGAGCTTAGATTATTGGGTCTAATAAAATCATTTGCTCCCTTCTTCACCATATCGGCAAACGAACCATTTCTCGCAGAACCAGAATCCTTAATCGTCTGCTTGAGTTCCGAAATCTGTTCCATCAGGTCGCGTTTTTCTTGAAGGGCTTCAACCGCGTTATATGCCTGAATGGCCTTTTGCTTGAGAGACTGGTATAGGACTGCCAATTGCGAGGTGCCAGATCCTACTTTACGGCATAGGGTAGAAATTTTCATTTTCTGCTCCGAGTTGAGTTTGCCTTCCGAAGCAATAGCGCTGACATCCATTTCTGAATCTCAGGCGTTGAAATAACTTCAACCGTCTCCGACTCAAGGACTGGGTTTTGCGTCGTCATCTTCGACGGCGAGGTGGAGGGGTGCATTGGCCCCCTTGGATTAAAGGGGCTGTTATCCATTTTGTATTTGTACGATTTCACTATTTGGCGTCCATTATTCGCTGAAACTACACACTTAGCAAAATTACAGTTGCATCACGTTAGTAATGCACTAAAGGAGGTCACTATTTTTTAAAGTAGGTAATTATTAAATATTGCTATCGAGCACGTCTGTACACTGCGAATGCATAACGATCAATCAACGATCAATTATATGTGAAGACGATATTTTATTGGACTCCATCAGTGTTATTTAAAATTTACATAGCAGGTAGTGGTATTCGAATTTGTGTGGGGTAGGTAGGTACGTACCACAAATAAAAAGTGAAAAATAAAAACTTTATAAAAAAAAAACGACTTTAAAAAAAACCTACCCCACACAAGTTCAAATATCACTGCCTGCTATGTAAATAACAGTGACGAAGTCACTTAAAACGTTGGCTACATATACTAAGTGGGAAAAATACGTAATATTGAAGCTAACTCGACAACTACGCGAGCAAAGTTAACAAAATACATAAGGGATCACCTCTGAAGCATGACCTACCAAACAAAAAAGAATCACCAAAAAAATGAAACAGACGAATTGAGAACCTCCTCGTTTTTGAAGAAGTTACAAAAGTAGGTACCTACACTTCGCAAGAAAAGTCGTTTTATGCATTAGCCTTAAAAATATAGGCGCGTTCACACTGTTTCAAATGATCTGAATAAGTAGGGATTTTAAACATCGTCAACAGTGTGTTCGTTTGTATATTTTTAACGCTGACTGTTCGTGTAGTTTAGAATTGTGGTTGTAGATCAAGTGATTTTGTCGTGGATTTAAAATAATTACTTATTACATTAGTTGTCCTACTGGTCGTAGCTGGCCTGTGTAAGTTGGCTCGTGACAGAGTGTCGGAGCGTCGCGCCGCGCCGGCTCGTCACACGCCACGGCCGCGCCACGGGACACGCACACCATCATAACATACACCGAACATGCATAATAAGTATGGAGATCCCGAAACTACAACGGTAGGGATATGTTTTGGAAATAATATTAAAAAGAGGCAATTTATACTATGGTCTTTAAATTAGCAAATCGGAAAACTAGTGAAGTAAAAAATAATTAAGTAATAAAAACTAAAACCCAACTACGACTAAAAAGGTATAAACAAGACACCACAGACAGACAACTTAAAAATCCAGAGTCACTCGTAGAGTATAAATCAAACAGATTACGTGTGAGTCCGGATTTTTACTTTGTCTGTCTGTGGTGTCTTGTTTATTCCTTTTTAGTCGTAGTTGGTTTTTAGTTTTTATTACTTTAATTTGTTTTCAATTTTTTTGGGGTTATAATATATATATTTTTGAAATGTGCTCATTAAGCCCTTTCATTTGATACCCAACATGGTACGTTTAAACTATTTTTTTTTTAAGTTTCTGACCTTTTGTCCTCTAGAAGGCGCCATTTTTAATTGAATGTGACGTCACATAGCCTATAACCAGCGGACGATCAAGGCGCTTCCAACTATACCTCATTTGTCAAATTGTGATGAGTGGTTTAGAAGATATGAGGGAACAGATGAACATATTTACATACATACCGGTCAAAATCATAACCCTCCTTTTTTCTTCGCCGTAGTCGGGTAAAAATACACTATTTTGACAATGACGTTATAGTACATTGTGATACAAGTGTGATCTATTGGATATTACAGTCGAGGCGGTATTATTCGCGCGAGCCATAGGCGAGCGCGATAAGGTAGCCGAGAGTGTAATGATCAATGCACACGCGTTTCATATGACGTTTTGCAACACACTTGCGAGGAAAAAAACAGACTTGTTGTAAGAACTTATGCTACAATAATGTAACTATAGAGATGATAGATTTATAAAGTTTAACTGACCTTTGTTGCCAGGTACTGACTATCCGGAGTTTCTTTTAAAAACTTCTATGTCGGTTGGTGACAATACTTTAAATTTTGTATTGTATGATAATAATTAACCACACAACGAAAACGATAATGAATATTTATGGAAAATAGCACGCTGGTGTGGTTTTTCCATAGGTGTAAATGGCAAAACCGCTAGACAGCCTATACAAAAAAATATGATTTGAATAAGAAAAAAAATAACAAGAAAAATATTTTATTGTAACTAAAGGTACCATGGTGGAGTCAAATCTATTTATTATTATTTACGCTCTTCTCCCTTACGTGAAATCGACATTTTTAATAATGATTTTAACCACACAACAAAAAAGTTAGCAAATATTATTGGAAAATGGCGGCTGGTTTAATTTTTTCCGCTAACGATGAGCGCGCGGATGTAAATAAAGGCACTGGTAATACCACTGAATAGCCTATATGAAAATATAATAATATTAATAATAACCCCACCGCCGTATCTCTACGTTGACGTCGTGGTGGGGCTTGCGCGCTCCGAACCCTAGGTCTGTGCCGGTAGAGTTTACTTTGCCGGAACGGATCTAAGGTGAGGAGCCAGACCAAGAGAGATACAAAAACCCGCAGGGCAGCATGTGGCGAGCTGTTGGGCAGTAGCGACCCCACGGACCCTACCTCCCGGGAGAAGTCTCGTTCCTCATCTCTGGCTTGCCTTTATTGGCCGGCTAGAGTGAACACTGACGAGGAACAGAGCTCCCACCTCATTCTTGCCTTGATTGGCCGGCTTGAGTGGAGATTCGCTAGAGCAAACGTGCTCGGAGGAAGGAAGTATTCCAGTAAGATGCTGGTAGGGATCTTGACCGTACTTCCGGGATTGTCCTGATAGCCGTGGAATACCTCTCCACTCCTCTCAAGCACCTCAGGAAGTGTTGCCTCCTTGTCGCTACGTCACTATGTGCTAGCGACCGTTTTCGGGGGCCCATTATTGAGTGTGCAAGTCACCCCCTGCTATATTATCCGTGTATATATAAAACATTGATCAGGCAGGGGACATAGTCCTTCAATAGTTTTAGGTAATCAGTACACTATAGCCACCCAAACCCATAGCCCAATATGTTTTGTTTCCATGTTCTGCAATAGTCCTACACCATCCGGGGGTTGTCCTTGGGTGTATTTTCATAGTGCATACAGGGATAATCGTCGGTTGGTGCCTCATCCCATTTAAAATTGTCTAAGGGGCCTCTGCGAGTTGGCTTCGGCCCCTCGTACGCCTTCCAAAAGACCGGGACCCCAGGGTCCCGAGATATGTCAAAGACATTTAAATATTAATAATACATAATACGCAAATGGGGTTAGGGTAGTGAACAATATAGACTGAAATAGCCACAGACTATATAAACCCTTATTTAATAGTACAGAATGACAGAGATTCATTCCGCGTGAACGCGGTGGCACACGGCAGACCAGCGCGGTTCGTCGACCCCGACGAACCGCGCTGGTCTGCCGTGTGTCAAGTGCACTGCGCGCATGCCAACCGCGGTCTTATCTAAAAAAACCGCAAGTCTCTGCTCGGGTGTAAATAGAGAATGCTTATTTATTAGTAGGATAGTTCATACTAATTCAATATACAGGCTGAAATTTTAATGGTTGTTTTCCCGCGGAAAAACGATTTGCCCCAAGTAGTACTATTGAATCATAGAGTTATACTTAAAAAATAATAATGTCTTTGTTTTTAAAATAATTAAAAAAATATGCATATACTCGAAAGCGTGAGAAACAATAGTAGTTCACTAGACATTACATAGTACATTAGTACTACTCGAACCGCATGCGCGACTGCGCGGTGCCGACAAAGCGAAGAGCAATTTATAAATGTTCAGAGCAAAATAAGCTGTCGCGCGTAGTGATACGGCATAATCTAGTCCGCACGCACGCGGCGAGCGCCCGCGCACCCCCAGCCCCCGCGCCGTCGCCGGCGCTCCGCGCCGGTTCCCGGCTCGCTCAGTTGACCCGCGGAGACCGTCGTACGTGCATCATGTGATCCGAAACGTGATTTGCAAAAATAGATCGGCGTTATAATTATTCAAATTTGGATTACGTCGCAATGGCACACACAACTGTACGCTAGGGCTCGTTAGGTATAACTCCCACGCTGCCCGGCGACTTTACGCGGATTAGCAAACTCAAACTCAAACTCAAAGCATTTATTTCAATTAAACCATTTACAGGCACTTTTGAATTGTCAAAGAGTCGGTCAGTTAGTCAAAAAGTTGAAGCTAGTTGCCCATTCAAATTCGTAGATCTCTATGGAGAAGAACGGGCAAGAAACTCCAAGGACACTCTTTTAAAAATGTATATAGATTTTACAAAATCCTGGGTACAGTATTCTTCGTGCTTCTATATGTGAGAACAATGTCAAACGAAAAATAATCAAAAATAATTCAAAATATAAGATTAAAAATAAGCCCTGGCAGATAAGAGATGACCAGTCTCAACTGACGGCGCCCGTTCACGAACATGACACGTGGATCAGCACCATCCAGCTCAACCATTTTGTAGGGAACCGAATGATCCAACACACGCGCCACCATCAGCGAGACATTTAAGTGAGTATGACATACTCTCATCTGCCAGGCTCTTTCAAGTCAACATACAACGTGATACTATATGAAACGGCCCCATGGTACTCACATTTACAAAATTGAAAAAGTGCTTCTAAATTATACAAAACTATAGTTAGCAATGTACTTTGGAGATTAATATAATAGAATTTAAATACAAAATAAACATTAAGTTCCTAATGTCAGAAAAAATAAAAAATAAAGGGGAAGCCACTCTTCCAAATATAAAAAATTTAACTATTGAGCCCAAGTGCCTGTGGAGCAGGACCAGCATTAAGCCAAGCATTTTTATCTACGATATAATCATCCAACTTATAATATGCTTGTCTACATAGTGTGCGTTTAATGCATGTTTTAAATTTCTTCTCATTTAGTTGAAGAATATCGGGTGGTATTTTATTATAACATTTTACACAGTACCCCATAAAAGAAGTATGTACTTTAGACAATCTGAAACGTGGTTGATCTAATTTGTTCCTATTTCTAGTGTTAAAGTTATGCCTGTCACTTATCTTACTAAAAAGATGTAGATTTTTCCGAACATACATAATGTTTTCATATATATACTGATAAGGAAACGTCATGATGTTAATTTTTTTAAACAGTTCCCTTAGAGATTCGCGTCTGTGGAGGTTGTAGATGGCTCGGACAGCCCTCTTTTGCAGTATAAAGATAGAATCAATATCTGCAGCCCGTCCCCACAGCAAAATACCGTAAGACATGATGCTATGAAAGTAACTAAAATAGACCAGTCTTGCGGTATCCACGTCTGTTAGTTGGCGGATTTTCCAAACAGCGTAAGCGGCTGAACTTAGTCGCCCTGCAAGTGATGTTAAGTGAGGACCCCACTGTAGTTTTGAATCAAGCGTGATCCCCAGGAAAACTGTCTTTTCGACGAATTCTAGTATCTCCCTATTCAGTACAACGTGACATTCACTACTTCTAACATTCGGTAAAGTGAATCTTATGCATTTCGTTTTCTTCTCATTTAATACCAAATTATTTATAGTAAACCAATTATGGACCTTTAACATAGCGTTATTTACGTCGTCAAGCTCCTGTGCATGTCTATTTACTTTAAAAATCAGTGATGTGTCATCAGCAAATAACACCATTTGTGGTCGGTTTTTTAGTAGATGAGGTAAATCATTTATATATACTAAAAAGAGGAATGGACCTAATATCGAGCCCTGTGGTACACCCATTTTGACTTTTAAACCCAATGAATTCACACCGTTTATTTGAACTTGCTGCAGTCTATCATTCAAATATGATTTTACTAAGCTAAGAGCAAGTTTACCCAGTCCGTAATGCTCAAGTTTCAAGAGCAGCGTTTCGTGATTCACGCAATCAAAAGCCTTAGATAGGTCGCAAAAGATACCTATTGCATCTTGTGCCTCTTCCCATGCCTTAAAGATGTGTTTTAATAAGGTGACACCGGCGTCGGTTGTGCAACGTCCTTTGGTGAAACCATACTGTTGATCGTGTAGGATGTTATTACGATTAAAATGATTGAGCATTTGATTTAACATTACTTTTTCAAACACCTTGCTGAAAACCGGCAAAACTGATACGGGTCTATAATTATTAGTGTCTTTGCTGTCCCCGGATTTGAAAAGTGGAATAACTTTACTGTACTTCATTAAATCTGGGAATACCCCTTGATCTACACACAAATTAAATATTAAAGCTAAGTAGGGTGCAATTGTCTCAATAATGGATTGACAAACTTTAGTAGACATGCCCCACAGATCTTCGGTAATTTTGATCTTGAGTTGCTTAAAAGCTTTTACAACGACCACAGGGTTTATATGTTTAAATTGAAATTCCACAGGACAGGCTGAAACACTTGCTCTTAATAAATCAATAGCAAGTGAGGGCGAGGAATTTAAAGTTTCCGTAGTTTTAATTGGAATATTGGTAAAGAAGGTTGCAAATTCTTGAGCAACATTGATGTTAGCGCTAATGAGACCGCGGGCAGTGTCCAGTGTGTAATCAGTATTATGTCTTTTGTTCTTGTTAGTTTCATTGTTAATAATTTTCCAAACTGTCTTTATTTTATTGTCTGCTGATTTAACCTTGTTGCTAATGAAAGAAGCTTTAGCTGCTTTGCATACTATTTTAAAAGTTTTAGAGTAAGTAGCAACATACCTATTAAAAGTTTCCGTGTTAATATACGGCTTAAGGCCATACAGTTCAAATAATCTTTCCCTACTTTTCCTGATGCCTTTAGTTGCCCAGTCACTGAATAAAAACTTAGGGCAAATAGTTTTAGTCTTTTTCTTAAAAGAGTTATTGAACTCTGTTTGCACTAATGAAAAGAATTCTTCATACAAAATATCAGCATTGTTTATACTTAGGCCCTGAGTACTTAACTTACTAAATAAAGTGCTATTAAACCTATTTAAATTACCCGATGTTATTGGTCTAGTTTGTATCTGCACTTTTTGTAGTGGTGTGTTGGATTCAAAAATAACAGTTTGACCGCTGTGATCAGAAGGGAGATAATTTACAATGGCTTTATCTAAATAGTCGCAGCTACAAAAAACATTATCAATACATGTAGCAGTAGTCGTAGTAATTCGCGTTGGTTCCAAAAACACATTTGACAGATTGAATGATTTAAAGAGACTTAATAATCTACTGCTATTTGAATTATTTTCCAAAATATTAATATTAAAATCACCACAAATTATTACTGATTTATTACCCACTGCAAGTTTTGCCAAAACATCTTCCATTACTGACTCAAATATAGAGTAGTTTTGATAATTAGGAGGTCGGTAAACGCACACTATATAATGCTTATCTAGCTCAACACAGGACAGTTCAATGCTATGTTCCACCGATAGTTCAACTATGTCTTTACGAGTCTTAGATTTTATACAATTTTTAATTAAGATTAGTGAACCTCCACGCAGCATGGATATTCGGTTAAAACAACTGCCCACCCTATAGTTCTCAAAATTAATTAGCATTTCATAATCTTTTAACCAGTGTTCAGTTATGCAGATAATATCAAACATTGTTTTTTCTAGAAACAATTCAATTTCTAATTGTTTGGAAGAAAAACCTTGAATATTTTGATGAAATAATTTCAAGGTATTCTGCTTAGCCCCTTTTTTGTAATTAAATAATTGAGTGCTAGAAGATACCATGTTGATAGCGAGATTAACTACATTGTTACTGGTAACTTCTGTTGTCTTAGCAACGCTTGAAGTCGCTCCGTCTTCGCGGGGTTCTGAACCCTCAAGTCCCACAGGCCCGGACGATCGTAGCGACGACAAAGCGGCTACTCGATCATGGGCAGTTCTTGGGCATGGGCTTTTAATATCGTAAGACGTGACTTCACGTGACAGAGACACTTTATTGAAAAACAAAATCAAAATGTGCTCGATTGTGTATGGAACGCAGTGGCTTGGACTTCGAACAATTACTACGTTACCGGGAAGTGTAAGTACCTTTGTAAATAGCAAACATCTAAAAGTAGGTTACTTAATTAAAATCATAGTAAATAAGTTGATTCCAATTTTTAAAATACTTCATTATCTAATTCAGTAAATTATTTTTTGTAAGATAATAAAAATGTTTTTCAATTTCGTGTTCAATAAGTTGTAGGTAAAAAAAGTATTTATTACGGCCCTAAGACCGTAAAAGGGGAAAATTGGAATAACAAATTATCTTTCTTTCACTCAGGAGTAGGTAGTTATCAGCTGTAGCGGGAGGGTCAACGACCGCGCGTCGGTCGCGGTTGTCGCGCGCAGTCGGGCATTCGCGCTTTAATATACTTCAACTGAATGAGTCGAAATTCAAAACTTGTATAAAACGCGCACTATGCAGGCAGGCATATTATAAGTTGGAGGATTACATCTCTGATAAAAATGCTTGGCTTACTGCTGGTCCTGCTCCACAATCACAACTAACTAATTAACATTCGAAAATACTGTTGGAGCTGCTGAAGATCGGAAGACCATCTTGCAATGTATAAACTCAATCTCCTTTGTATTATATAATTGCATAGCACAGGTGTGAGTACTATGTACAATTGAGCTACCATTTACCGGGTAATTTGTCTTTCATTGACTTGAATGTGCCCTGGCGACTGGGAATGTCATGCTCACTGAAATGTCTCGCTGGTGGTGGCGCGTGTGTCGGATTATTTAGCTCCCTAGGTTGAGCGGAATGGTGCTGATCCATGCGTCATGTTCGTGAACGGGCGCCGTCAGTTGTGACTGGTCATCTCTTAGCTGCCATGGCTTATTTAAATTTTTGAATTGTTTTATGTAATAATTGCGGACGCTTTTAACGTGCTTTCTACATTGTTCTCACATGTATAATTTCAACATAAATGATGTAACCCACATATTGTAACAATATTTTGATTTAAAAGAGTGTCCAATTGTCCATGGAGTTTCTTGCCCGTTCTTCTCCATAGGTACTTACTACGCTTTGGAATGGGCAACTAGCTTCATATTTCTGACTGACCGACTCCTTGACAATTCAAAAGTCCCTGTGAATGGTTTAATTGAAATAAATGCTTGAGTTTGAGTTTGAGTTTGAGTTTGAATACTATTGGTTCGAGAACGCTTTAGAGTTGTGTTTATCACAATTCTAAATCTACCATTTTTTTTTTTTTTTTTTATATGTCAATTGTACTCATCTGCCTAGCCTTTTCCCAACTATGTTGGGGTTGGCTTATATATCAATTGTACTACCAAGACAAAATCATTTCGCTGCGGGAAAACAACCATTAAAATTTCAGCGTGTATAGCATACCACTGACGTTTAGTTATGGTAAAAAAAAATCCCATGGGCATGCATGGGTTTATTTTTTGCTTATGGTTCTTTTTTTTAAATAAAAACTTGCTTTTGAGCGCTTGTCTTTGGTGAAAAGCTTCACCAAAACAATTTCTATTGGATACAAATTCCATGCTGCCATGATAGTACCTACTAATTACATACTGCCATGTCATTACTCCGACTAGTAAATAGTAATCTGTGGCGCACATTACCGCACTAGTGCGGTAATATAAAGTAAAAAGCACGCTTCCATAATACACTGCATTATGAACCTAAAAGCGGTTCAATAAGAGCCACTTTACGAGCAAGTGTGTTGAAAAAGTTATATTATTATAATGATTTGATTGCCAGCCTACTTCGCTTATTAACACACAAAAAAAACAACTCATTAATCTAGCGCTAGACTAGCAGCAATTACAGCGTTACACTTCAACCTAGGCCAGACATTCAGTTCAGGCAAAAAGTATAATGTAGTTTTTGTTAGAGACAGTGACAGTAATGGCTGTGGCTTGGAACCGTGCCCGATAATGGGATATAGGCGCAGAAACCACTCTCTGATAACATGTTTGCTACGAGTCTGTTTAACGTGGCAAACTTATTATACTATCAACCTATTGATAAGTTTTTATTATGAAACTGTTTGACAAATAAATATTTAATAAAAAAACAATTGATATTGTCCTCAGAGTAGGCTCGAGGCATAAGTGACAGCCAGATATCAGAGTGACCTGCCAGGGTTGCGGAAAAGTCCGTAAGGGTTATGGTGGCCCCTGGCAATACACAGGCAACTGAAGGAACACGGGTGCGTTTTGTTCAGTAAGAGTCTGACACGCCCTCCCGCTCCGCCCAGCGCGGATGAAGTCATTTGACAATTTCCCACCCAAAAAAAATAAAACGATATCAGAATGACGAACGGTGACACTAGAGAGACCACTGCGCGATGTGATAATACTGATGATGAGAGTCTCACCGTGAAACCAAACAACTCAAGGTCACTATGAAATAAGTAGGATTGTCAACATCAGCACTTGCTTAAAGCCTTTTCCCAACCCTTTTCGAATCGGCTTCCAGTACTTTAGTGGATGCAGCAGAATATCATATTATTATATGACATGGAACGATTGCCTATCTAACCTCCACAACCCAGTCACATTAGCACTAATTGCCATAGAGAAAAATAGAAATCAAGATAATACCAAAGTGACACCAGCATAACACATAATGACGCTAGAGTGACACATGATGACAAATGTTGGTGTCAGTAGTGTTATAAAATTACTTACCGAGTGACACACAATGAGACAAAAGAGATCCAAGAAACTCAAGAGAGTGTCGGACCCATCAAAGCCATGAATGCATTCCAGACATTACTTTAATCAATTTAAAAAAAAACAATCATTTGACAGACGGTTACAGGCTATAAATCTGAGTAACAAGACGTTAGGAAGTAAAGATTTCCGCATTTTCTTCGTATTTCCAACGCCGCGTTCGTTTCAGTCGCGTCTATTCGGCTGCTGTCGGATCACGGTCTGTATGTCCGTCTGTTAGACGCCACAAATAAACTTATATCAGCACGAATACTAACGAGATATGCAACCAGTTTTATACCGATATTGAGGATCTGAGATTTTATCGTTCCCTCTAACGTAGCTCTTCTCACTTGAGACGTTCAGAGAAACTGGGATGTCCTTTCTGGATTGTTCATAGACAGCCACTATAAAGTGAAGGATAACTTTTATTCGGAAGTCGGTATCTTTGGATTATATTTTAGTTTTTTGCCACCGTCTTCGAAATGAAAGTTTTTTTTTGTAAAAAAGTAAAATGTCATATTGTGCGGATCTTGTCGAATATTTTATTTTTAAAGGCTTACCTAGTAAATAGCGTTTACCCACAATCTTTGTCATAATTATAGATCTTGCAAGTATCTAAGATGTAGGAAATCACAGCACTATTTAGTAGCGTACTTGTACATTATACTTGGCTTTTGTTCGATAATTTTATGCAAAGTATTGATAAAACTCTGAGTTGGAACAATAAGCTCGCGCTGGGGGTCGGTGTCTGCCAAGTGTCGAGCATTTGGTGATAAACAACCACACAATGCGTTTTAACTGCGTTTCCTGTTACTCAGTTCCATTTATAACTCGAATGTTCCGAGGATCGGGCGATCCTCCAGGTGAATAGGACTGGCAAAGTCCGGCTGCCGTTGAGGCCGGCGTTCCACAGGGGTCAGTCTTAGGACCTCTCCTCTGGAACGTCGGCTATGATTGGCTCCTGCGGGGCGTTTCAGGGAGGCGGCCAACTTGGCCTCGGCAGGCGGAACCTTGGTCGCGGGGAGGATCCGCCACCTAGGTTTAACGGTGGCGCTGCACAAGACCGAGGCCGTGTTCTTCCATGGCCCTCGGCAGCGCCCCCCCCCACCTGACGCCCACATCTTAGTGGAGGGCGTCAGAATTGAGGTGAAGGCCCAGATAAAATATCTGGGCCTTGTACCCGACAGCAGGTGGCGTTTCGGTCCGCATTTTCGTGGGCTGTCGTCGCGCCTGCTGAAGACCGCGGGCGCGCTCTCCTGGCTGCTTCCCAACTGGGGGGGTGGGGGGGGCAGCGCGCGATGCCGGCAACTTTACGCCGGCATCTTGAGGAGTATGGCCCTCTACGGGGCTCCTATCTGGGAGAACTCCCGCCAAAGGAAGGAAAACGCCGCCGCCTTGCGGGCACCCCAGAGGGCCATAGCCCAGCGAGTGGCGCGGGCTTACCGCACGGTGAGCTTTGGGGCAATATGTGCTCTGGCCGACACCCCTCCTTGGGAACTCGAGGCGTGGGTGCTCGCAACAGAGTATATGAATGGACGGCAGGGCGGAGGGCGAGAGGACAACGCTCAGCCCCGGAAGAGCGGGAGGCCGTATGGCCGGAGGCGAGGGACGCCATCGTCGTCCATTGGACGGGGGACCTCGCCACCGAAGCCTTCGGCCGCCGAACCCTCGACGCGATTGGGCCAGTCCTGCGAGACTGGCTCGAGCGGTTGCATGATTAATCACAATTTCATACATTCGAGAAAGACTCCTTTAATGAAAATATTAGGTTATTGTGTAAATTTTGGCGTTACTAACCTCATACTTAGGTTATTAATGCCAGAAACTACATACTCAATGAGTGTATAAGTACACGAAACATAAACTGATTTACATTTTACAAAAAAAAGAAAGAACATTATGAACACACTTGACTTTCCCAATCGAGTTGCGCAACGTTCTACTCTCGATCAGTTCATAATCCTTACCTGTCACAACACCGACACGTCTGTCCTTGCGCGGTGTCGCAATCAGCGTGACACTGTCGACACTGCCGTCATGCCGACACTTGTGTCACGCCCACTCTATCGGCGGCGAACGCGAGTGTCCCGGGTGTCGGACCGCCCGAGTGACGTCATACGAATGCGACTGGTCGACTGACATTTTGACGCGCATCGCTTGTGGTATTACGAGTGTGGGATGGCCAATTTTGTGGGAAACCTGTTTGAGAAGTATTTTGTGTAATAACTTCATAAGGCATCTAAGGCCGCCAAGGCGAGGTAAGTGAAGCGCAAGGGCACTACCTACGTTTTCTCGAAACGCTTCGTCGTTTTTTTGAAGCCTCATTACTTGGGTTTGGATTATCCTTACTAATATTATAAATGCGAAAGTAACTCTGTCTGTCTGTCTGTCGCGCTTTCACGCCAAAACTACTGAACCTGAACCTGAACCTGAACATGAAATTTGGTACACAGATAGTCTAGAGTCTGAGAAAGGACATAGGCTAGTTTTTATCGACATACCACGTGGGCGAAGCTGCGGACGGAAGCTAATATCAGATAAACAAAATTCTCGGAATATGATGTCTATAGTAGACTTATTAAACATACAAAGTTTCAATTGCATAGCTCTTATACTTTAGATTTTATTGATAACTAAAAAATCCCGATTTCGTCACTCACTGACCACTGACTCACTAATGATCATCAAAATTCTTAGGGTACTTCCTGAAGTCCTAGTAAGCTGTGGTATGTAAGCTAGTATTAGTAAATAAACAACAAAAAAATTCTAAAAGTTGGAACTTTTAATCCCCAACCCCCTAAACTAAGGGATGGAAGTTTGTATGAGACTTCCGCAAAGGACCATGCGACATTTTGGACCAAATGCTCAACAGTGATGTAACATATGCCATATGAAAGCTTTTGAGATATTATTTAATTCATTATATGGCAGCTAAGTCGAAATCGAAGGCGAACATGGTGTTTTTGAACATTCAAAAATGTAAAACGTAGTTTAGGTTATGTTAGGTTTAGATAGGCTCCCCGGGGCCCGACGGGGTCCACGGCTGCGTGTTAGCCCTCGCTCTGAAGGAGCTTGAGCCCCAACTTAGAGGACTCTACACAGCGTGCCTTGAGCGGGGCCAGTTTCCCACTCTGTGGAAATCTGGTCGTCTGGTCCTGCTCAGGAAGACGGGGCGCCCTGCGGACTCGCCGTCCGCGTACCGGCCCATAGTGCTGCTAGACGAGATGGGCAAGCTGTTTGAGCGGATAATCGCAGCCCGCCTCGTCGGCCACTTGTGCAGAGAGGGGCCGGACTTGGACGACAGCCAGTTCGGGTTTCGGCACGGGCGCTCCACAATCCACGCTGTGTCGCGGGTAAGAGTCCTGGCGGAGGAAGCGGTGTCCCGGGGCGGGGTGATGTTGGCGGTGTCCTTGGACATTTCCAACGCCTTCAACACCCTGTCCTGGAGTTGTATTCGGGAGGCACTGCGGTACCATGGGGTGCCTCCCTACCTCCGCCACATCGTTGGGACTTATATGTCAGAGAGGTGTGTTACCTACATGGGACGTGATGGCGGAAACCAGCGCCGCATGTCGTGCGGTGTTCCGCAGGGCTCGGTTTTAGGCCCACTCCTGTGGAACATCGGGTACGACTGGGTGCTGAGGGGCGAGCTCAGTCCGGGGGTAGACCTGACGTGTTATGCGAATGACACGCTGGTCATTGCTCGGGGGAGCTCGCACAGGGAGGCAGCGTTGCTGGCGACGGCTGCGGTCTCACAGGTGGTGAGCCGCATACGTCGCCTAGGCCTGGAGGTGGCCCTCAGCAAGTCGGAGGCCATGGTGTTTCATGGCCCCCGGCGGGCGCCGCCACCCGGCTCACACATCGTGGTCGGGGGGGCTCGGATCGCTGTCGAGTCTACCATGAAGTACCTAGGATTGGTGCTCGACAGCCGGTGGGACTTCGGGCCCCACTTCCGACGGCTGGCGCCCAAGTTGCTGGGCGCTGCTGGGGAGCTGTCAACGCTGCTTCCCAATCTCGGGGGCCCGAGCGCCGCTTGTAGGCGGCTCTACGTGGGGATCGTGCGATCGATGGCCCTTTACGGGGCCCCGATCTGGGCGGCTGACCTGACGGCCGGTAGTATCGCAGTCCTGCGCAAGCCGCAGAGAGCGATGGCCGTCAGAGTCATCAGGGGGTATCGCACGATCTCCTACGAGGTGGCTTGTGCACTGGCCGGATCCCCGCCCTGGGACCTCGAGGCGAAAGTACTCGCGTCATCGTATCGGTGGCGCGAGGAAGCGAGGGCGCGGGGTGAGCAACCGATGCAGCGACACATAGAGCTGCATCGGTCTCAGCTTCGCGAGGTCCTGGTGGCGGAATGGCGGGAAAGGCTTTCACGCCCTACCGCCGGCCTCGACATCATCGAGGCGGTCCGGCCGGTGCTCGAGCGCTGGCTCGGGAGGAGGCACGGCTCCCTGTCGTTTCGGGTGACGCAGGTGCTCTCGGGGCATGGTTGCTTCGGGAAGTACCTGTGTCGCATAAACAGGGAGCCGGACGCCCGGTGTCACCACTGCGTCGACTGCCGGGAGGACACGGCGCGGCATACGCTGGCAGAGTGTGCCGCTTGGGAGGAGCCACGCCGTGCCCTCATCTCAGAAGTAGGCGGTGACTTGTCGCTGTCGGCCGTAGTGAATGCCATGGTCGGCAGCGGGGAGTCCTGGGACGCGGTGGTTTCCTACTGCGAGACGGTCGTCTCGCAGAAGGAGGCTGCGGAAAGGGAGAGGGAGATTTCGTCCACTCACCCGGCCCGCAGCAGGCGCACCGGGCGTCGGCGGAGGGCGGATAACGCCCTCTTCAAGCCCCCCTAAATGGGTCCAGGGGTGACGGACTCGGGGACGTCTGTCGCCCCCCACACATCAGGACCCGAGGTGGCGGCGCGTAGTGTTCCACGCGCGCCCCTCTTAGACGTCACGGGGGGAGTCAAACACCTCACTCCCCCCCCTGACCCGAGGAGGCCCGCAGTGGCGGGCCGGCACCAGTCGGGGGTTGTGGAAGATTCTTACATGCCCGCGACCCCCGGCATAGGTGTGAGTCGGAACACCGGAGTGGTTTTTAGTCAGTAAGAGTCTGACAGACCCCTCCGCCCACCCCAGGGCGGAGGACATCCATGAGGATTTTCCAAAACGGAAAAAAAAAACAAAAAAGGTTAGGTTAGAGGTGAGGTGTTTGAAGAGTGGGCGGTCACGACTGGCTTGACCGTCCTGAATCGGGGCTCGGTTCACACGTGCGTGCGGCAGCGGGGCGGTTCTATAGTGGACGTCTCGTTCGCTAGCCCCGCTGTTGCGAGCCGTGTCCGCGAATGGCGTGTCGCCGTGGAGGTGGAGACGTTGACGGATCACCGATACATCCGCTTCGACGTCTCCGCCCAGACCGCTGGCGGCCGCGGTCCACCAGCCCCACGAATGGACGGTCCGCGCTGGGCGCGTAAGCTCATCGACAGGGAGCTTCTCGAGGAGGCTGCTGTTGTCCAGGTCTGGAGCCGGGAGTCGGCAACCAACGGACCCGTCGACGTCGAGCAGGAGGCGCTGTGGTACCGCGGGGTGATGACGCAAATTTGCGTCGCGTCCATGCCCCGGGTCCACGCACAGTCCGCAAGGCGCCATGTGTACTGGTGGACCGCCGAAATCGCGCAGCTGCGCGTCGCATGCGTGGCGGTTAGACGCCAGTACACTCGTTACCGGAGGAGACGTCTTCGGGTCCGCCCTCCGCCCTCCACCCTCCGCCGACGCCCGGTGCGCCTGCTGCGGGCCGGGTGAGTGGACGAAATCTCCCTCTCCCTTTCCGCAGCCTCCTTCTGCGAGACGACCGTCTCGCAGTAGGAAACCACCGCGTCCCAGGACTCCCCGCTGCCGACCATAGCATTCACTACGGCCGACAGCGACAAGTCACTGCCTACTTCTGAGATGAGGGCACGGCGTGGCTCCTCCCAAGCGGCACACTCTGCCAGCGTATGCCGCGCCGTGTCCTCCCAGCAGTCTACGCAGTGGTGACACCGGGCGTCCGGCTCCCTGTTTATGCGACACAGGTACTTCCCGAAGCAACCATGCCCCGAGAGCACCTGCGTCACCCGAAACGACAGGGAGCCGTGCCTCCTCCCGAGCCAGCGCTCGAGCACCGGCCGGACCGCCTCGATGATGTCGAGGCCGGCGGTAGGGCGTGAAAGCCTTTCCCGCCATTCCGCCACCAGGACCTCGCGAAGCTGAGACCGATGCAGCTCTATGTGTCGCTGCATCGGTTGCTCACCCCGCGCCCTCGCTTCCTCGCGCCACCGATACGATGACGCGAGTACTTTCGCCTCGAGGTCCCAGGGCGGGGATCCGGCCAGTGCACAAGCCGCCTCGTAGGAGATCGTGCGATACCCCCTGATGACTCTGACGGCCATCGCTCTCTGCGGCTTGCGCAGGACTGCGATACTACCGGCCGTCAGGTCAGCCGCCCAGATCGGGGCCCCGTAAAGGGCCATCGATCGCACGATCCCCACGTAGAGCCGCCTACAAGCGGCGCTCGGGCCCCCTAGATTGGGAAGCAGCGTTGACAGCGCCCCAGCAGCGCCCAGCAACTTGGGCGCCAGCCGTCGGAAGTGGGGCCCGAAGTCCCCCCGGCTGTCGAGCTCCAATCCTAGGTACTTCATGGTAGACTCGACAGCGATCCGAGCCCCCCCGACCACGATGTGTGAGCCGGGTGGCGGCGCCCGCCGGGGGCCATGAAACACCATGGCCTCCGACTTGCTGAGGGCCACCTCCAGGCCTAGGCGACGTATGCGGCTCATCACCTGTGAGACCGCAGCCGTCGCCAGCAACGCTGCCTACCTGTGCGAGCTCCCCCGGGCAATGACCAGCGTGTCATCCGCATAACACGTCAGGTCTAGCCCCGGACTGAGCTCGCCCCTCAGCACCCAGTCGTACCCGATGTTCCACAGTGTAACCCGGTACCTTACAGACCGTGCTAAAGTAAATTTATTAGGTATAATAGCTAGGGAAAGAACCAATTAAACAATTACCTTCTTACACATTACTAAGTTTATTGTAAATATAACAATAACAAAGGTATACAAATTTTGTGGCAAGCCACTAAAACATACAGAACTTTCCCAATCTTTATAAGGTATTAACCTCTACACACCTTTATAAGGTATTAACCTCTAACACACCACGTCTCCGTAACAAGGTGTGTTAGGGGAAATACAAGGATGAGACTAAATACAACAAGCTCAGGTCGCTTGTGAGGATTCGTGAGATGAACGCTTAACAACTTCTAGCTCAATCGAATAATAAGTGACCTATTATGGTTGTGCTCATAAAAGGAATATAACGTTTGGGCAAAGCACCCAGAGACACAACCAAACACATGTAATTTATATCAACTGGTCTTATTACCTAGTCACTACATGAAAGCCTTAAACACTCTGAAATGACTTTCTGAAAATGGTCACATGGGTATCACTCTCTCAAAGGATCTGCCACAATAAATTAAATGTTAGTTAGCATAACTTGCAGATGCAACTCTCGCTCAGTTGACTACTCTACCTCAGTTGACTACTCTACTTCAGTTGACTACTCTACTTCAGTTGACTACTCTACTTCAGTTGACTACACTACTTCAGTTGACGGAATCAAGTCCCTTGGCATGGAACACAGAGGAAACTCTGTGTTCCCACGAACACGCGGCCTACGGGAACGTCCGGAAGAAAACGATGACGCTAATCTTTCGTTACCTGGAGCGGCGACACTATCTCGCACGAGGTACCGGATAGGTAAGGCCTTCCAATCTCAAAGGATGGCCACACTGCCAGCACTCGTTGGATCCAACCTCATAACTGCCCGGGTCAACCAGCACACTGCCCGCCACTAGTCGGGACTAACTGCTATTTCACTAGACCTCGGGACGGCACCAGGGCGTCACGTCTTCTCACGTTCGCATCAGTTCAGGCCAATATAAAAAGCCAGACAGGTTCGGCTAACACTGAAACAACATCTATGATATATTTCCAATAAGATTATTGGCCGGACACAGTCTGATCAACACCGAACTGGTGCCTCTCAAATAACATACCTGATGAATCCCCATCGTCGCGTAGGATCGACCAGGATCGGGAAGAAACAGCCTTCTCGTCACACACGCAGGACCAAAGACCTGACTCCTTTTCATCGACCTTCGAGAAAGATCTAACCACAGACTAAACAGAATTGTTTGACACAAGTGACAGTCCACTTGTGAAATTCTAAGATAATATATTCAATTTTAATTTATCTGACATTGCATGACTATAAAATTTGGGTGATTAAATCTGAATGTTAATTAATTTCGAATAATTAATGAACATCAAGACAATTATCAAAACCCAATAACAGCGTTTAGTCTTCGGTATCGAGAAACTCTTGAGCTACAAGGTTCTACCGCTAGATGTCGCCTAAGATGTCATTTTGCAACGTCACAACAGGAGTGGGCCTAAAACCGAGCCCTGTGGAACACCGCACGACATGCGGCGCTGGTTTCCGCAACCTAACCTAACCTAATTTTTGAATGTTCAAAAACACCATGTTCGCCCTCTATTTCGACTTAGCAGCCATAGGATGAATTTAATAATACCCCAATAGCTTTCATATGGCATATGTTACATCACTGTTGGGCATTTGGTCCAGACTCCATACATCCGTGCCCGTGGTCCTTTTGAGGTCTGAAAATTGATAATTATAGGGAATCCTTAATATTATGTTTCACAGCTTCATTCGAAGCGATTTATTGTTTACGTATTGTAGCAGCGCCTCCATGTACCAGCCTTGCACGGATTTTTAGAGGTGAGTAAAAAGATTTTTTTTTTTTTTTCAGTTCACTGGCAACACTTTTACCGTACTTTGCTCCCACTACACTGTTTCTCTCTAACGGTCCACAGCCATTTTAATATCATTCCGCGTTTCCGTGCTCAAGCCTTCGCACGTCTCCGCTCCTACAAATAGAACCAGCTCCTCAAAATGGGAAAGAAAAGGAAGATGGAAAAAAACTGAAGAAGAAATACGGCGGAAAATACAAAAGTTGCAAAATAAATGGCAGGCAACGACAAATATCCGTATTAATTCTTCATCCGAAGAAGACTTACTCAGTAAGTTACACAATTATTATAATAATTTTATAATTAAAATTATTATCAGTGATGCGAAGTTACCAAGTTTGGGTCTCCTCTGTCATTATAAAAAGTGATGCGTACTGCCATATTGGGGCTGATACTGTCATAAATTATAATCATTAAGTTATTACTTATTTGCCTAAATGATGCGAGACTACCAAGCTTGGGTTTCCTCTGTCACGTTAAATAAGTGTTAACTATTACATTTATTACCGAACGTATTCTAAAAAGAAACGTTTTTTGGCAGATTTTTCAAACTATCAACTGGATGTGGACTGTGATATGTCACAGAATGAGGAAATCCGCTTATTTCAAGCTTCACTGCTTCCTGCCTCGCCGCTTCGTGCGTCCCCTCGTGGGTCACCACGTGGCTCGCCGCATGCCTCGCCACGTGCTTGTTCTCCGTGCCCTGCTTCGCCACCACCAGCTCTACCACCGCTATGCACCGCACTTTTGTCGTCTACACCTGGCACCTCGGCAGAAGCACAGCCAGAAGTGATGGAAGACCAAGACCTGGATGAAGATACCCTGCAGTTACTCGGCGATGCTCCAAAGACGGACATAACCATGGGTCCGTCTGTTCATAAGGACATTGCCAATCGTTGGCAAGACATCCTCACTAAGGGTTTGGCAAAGGATGTAAAGGAAAAACTTTTAAAAAGTTATTTCGTCCCTAATAATTGCGACCTACTGCTAGCGCCGGCTCTCAACCCGGAAGTAAAGGCAGCTCTGCAGGATTCTCTAGTAAAAAGAGATTCGGCTCTCATGTACAAACAAAATCAGCTTGGTATAGCATTGTCAGCCTTAGCATCCGCTACTGACTTGTTAATTTCAAACGAAACGTCTAAACAAAAACTTTTAAAACCAATTAGTGACGCTTGTCGTATATTATGCGATAGTCATTTTTGGGAGACAAAAACAAGACGTAACTTTGTAATTTCATCTATTAATATAAAAGAGAATGACCATACGCCGTATCGCTATTTGTTCGGCTGTGACTTAGGTTTCTAATGTTGATATTATTCATGTTTTTAAATATAATGTTTTTATCTAGTAATGCGAATCTTTAAATTCTCCGCAAAAAAAACATCATAAAAGTATTAGTTTTTATTTCGATTTCCCATTTTATTCATACATAGTTTTTTTTTCTCGCAAGTAATGTCATATGTCATTGGCATTCAAAGAGTATAAAGCAATCTAACCTTCTTGACTAACGCAAAACAATAAAAGTAAACATCCAATTATTGAAATAATAGTTGAATAATTAGTAACTAATTATGGCTTAACGTACTTTCCGAGGCACGGAGGGAAGGCTTTTTGTTTATTACTTTAATTTCGTTTGTTTATTTTCTTTCTTATCTATTTATATTTTAAAATATTATTATAAAAACATTTTAAAATATAAAAAATAGAGGTCCGCCGGTGTCGGGAGCAGGGTCCAAGCTACCAGTTTATTATAATTATTACATTGTAATAACAATCTGTTAGTTAAGCAAAACTTTTGGTTATACGAAAGACAGAATGTTTTCGAGACCTTTGCTTGTTCTAATCAACATTATAAACTCTTTGAAAACAGAACAAACGCACGCCATAGGATACTATGCGCGCGCATCCCGAGCAGAATATGCGGACGACTGAACGGCGGGCGTTCTCTTTCTAGCATATGTGCACGTCCCATTCTTTTGTTTTAAGTACAGTCTCGAACGATATTTACTTTTATTATTTGTTTATTATACTCGTATAATGGAATGATTTCATTTATATGTTTTGTTTTAATGTCTACTTACTACTAGGTCATTATTTTTTTGCGATTAGAATTTATTTTAATAACATTATGTTTATACGTTTGTATGTGTGTCACATAGATTATTTTTTAAGTTTAGACTGAAATTGGGCAAAACTCTTACGGCAAATAAAAATGTACCTATATTCTGATCCACTTTAACTTTTTGGTTGGTTCGATAAATAATTACCTAATTACTGTAAATCCATCTTCGTTTAAATAACCACTCAAAGAAATAACTAACGTAGACATTTTGCATAAAGATAAGTTCTGGTTTGGATTAGTACCTATATATTTACATAACTGTAAATAAGTACTTATACCAATTAAAATAAGATGGGTGCGAGTGAATCCGCGGGCAGAAACCAATATCTGGTAGAAAAAAATTCATTTCGTTTTTTAAGCGACTGTACATGCGCCAATACTTGGCGCCAATTTTAAATGCGTGAGTTGCTACTGTGACTTCTTGTATTCTTTCCACAGATTGCGTTTTTGTTTTTTTTTTGTGAATATTTTAGGTTTTTGAATAAGTTCTTTTTCTTAAGCAATAATAACATTTTATGTAATTGCGTCACATTAGTAAGTGGTTCACTATGGAGGACTCATTTCGTCCGTGTATGAATTGTTTGGTTCTACTGCGGTTGTTACGTTGGCAATAGTTGAGAGAAGCTAGTGAAAATACCTACAATACTCTGGCTTCTTGGAATTCTACATCATCGGTAAGTCATATTAGAAGTATAGTGGAACGGCAATATAGCGGGTGGCAGCTACATAATAATTATTATGATCTTAATAAATTATGTTTAATAACTTCATATATATTCTTCCTACATGTTTATTAACGTTGATATTGACAACGCGTTGGTACGGACGCCACATTTTCTCACCGTAATATAAATATGAAGAATATGATTGAAAAATTGATTTATTAATACGAAGTAACATAATATCGTTCTTGAATTATTCCCCAAAGGGTTAGTTAGAGGTGTGAAACCTCTTTTATCTGTTCTGTGTGTAGCAGCACCTACACCCACATTTCACCAGTTACGTTTAGTCTCAATATTCGATGTTCTGTTACATGTGATTTCTTGAGTGTTTACTTACCTACCTGTCTTTAAATAAATCTTTAACGCTGTGAGAATTGACGAGTATTGAGAATGCTCAAACGTCATGTTGACTTATTCGTATTTTGAATTTACCACCATACATTGTGACAAAAAGTCACTAAGAGATTCGATTCTGAACCAAGATTTTGAGATCTAATTACCGTGTAATGCCGAGAATTATGATAAAATGGTAAATTACATTTGAAAGCCCTAAAATCATGCTTTAATTTAAACCATAAATCTTTGAGTCACTGCATGTTTCATACCGATACGAAATTCTTTTGTCGCTTGGTCAATATCCTTTAAAAGACGCTTTGCTTTAACAAAAAGGCGTAGTTTTTTATTTGGGGAAAATGTTACCGATAAGGCTAAAGCCGCCAAGACAATACAGTAATCAGGAGATGCCTTGAAACATGCCCTTAGACCAAAATTTATCAAGCCCAAAGGTATCCCAAAAGGCCCAAATAAGGGCCATTTAAACTACAACCCTCAGCACCGCAAGACGGACAACAAGCCAAACAATACGAGGCGAGCTGCTCGTCCTGCATATCGGCCGCCACCGCCGCCGCAAACCAGCGGCGGCTCGCGCCGCTACTCGTCCCCGACGAGGCCACCGCATCGAAAGTAACTGATCAGGTACTAACAGCTGGCAGGCTCCAGTATTTGGCAAAAAGTGGTCAAGTATCACTACTGACAAAACGATTCTATCCTGGATCAAAGGGTACCGAATACCTTTTAAATATCAACCATATCGTACTGATTCTCCTCATGTTTTTCCTAAGAATATTCAAGAAGCCCAAGATTTTAACAAATCAATTAAAAGCCTACTTGATATTAATGCAATTTCTCATTGTCATTCTGTTAAAGGAGAATTTATATCGAGTGTATTTTTAGTGCCCAAACCAAACGGAGACAAAAGATTCATATTGAACCTTAAATGTTTAAACAAATTCGTAAAGACCAAACATTTCAAGATGGAGGATTATCGTACAGCCTCAAAGCTTATAACAAAAAACTGTTATATGGCATCAATAGATCTAAAAGATGCTTACTTTTTAATTTCCGTACATGAATCTCACCGAAAATACCTCCGTTTTAAATATAATAATACCCTTTATGAATTTAACTGTCTACCGTTTGGTTTATGCACTGCTCCATATGTGTTTACAAAATTATTAAAACCAGTTATGGAATATCTAAGAATCCATGGCATGATATCAGTTGTGTATATTGATGACACATTTTGTATTGGAACAACTTTTCTTGAATGTCAAAATAACGTTGACTTTACAATAACATTACTTAAAAACTTAGGTTTCATAATAAATACGGAAAAAAGCTGCCTAGAACCGCAAACACTATGCAAGTTTCTAGGTTTCGAATTCGACTCAAGAAATATGTTATTAAAATTACCTGAAAAATATTAATATTATTATATATAATAAATTACCTGAAAATTTAAAAGACCTACCCACAAAAATGTTTAAAAAACAATTAACAAAACTATTGCTGGAGAAATGTTATTACACAGTTAAAGACTTTTTAAATGACAAAACTATATAGGAAAATTATTTTTGGTAAATGTACGTTGCCTTTGCAATTTCGACTGTTTTAGATGACATTGTTATTTATTTATTAGCGATTTATTTTTTATTCTTAAAATTGTAATATTGTAATTTGACATATCAGATCTTGACATTACCAGATTGTCTAAATTCTTTATGTAATAAAAATTGTGATTGTTTTAAACTTTTACAATATTTTGACATTAAGTTTTTTTTTCACATTACACATTTCGACATTTATATTCTTCATGGTATGATTTGCGAGAGATTTATATGTAATTCACTAATTGTTTTGTTTCTTTTGTTGTCTGATCTGTAATCAACCTATTAAATTCGACTACGGCTAATAATGATCGTAATAGCTGTATCTATATTACTATTTAATTCAAACCTAATATTTTGCATGCCGCAAGGTAAAATGTATTGGGACACTTAATAAATATTCCAACTTATATGTATACCTACATTATCAGCAAATAAATTATTTCTTTCTTTCTTTCTTTCCTGGTACAAAAAAGTCAAAAATAAAAGAACACATTTATAGTCTTGAAAAGCGTAAATGTAAACTTCGTGAATTTGCTCGGTTCATAGGTTTACTAATTTCAGCTTGTCCTGCAATTAAATTTGCATGGCTTTACACTAAACTTTTTGAACAATTTAAATATTCCTGTTTACTTACCAATCCGAGCTACGAACAGTTAGTTCGGCTCTCCAACAGCATACATAGTGATATGTTGTGGTGGTTAGATCATATTGATCATGGCTCATTTTCTTTAACTTGTGAGCTATATGAATTAGAAATCTTTTCCGACGCGTCATGTACTGGTTGGGGAGCTTATTGTAGCACAGGTGAATGTTTTGGCTATTGGAAAGATAGTGAAAGAACCGTACATATTAACGAGTTAGAGTTAAAAGCAGCTTTTCTCGCACTTAAATGCTTTGCCCACGAATCGTATAATTTAAAAATACTATTACGAATTGATAATGTAACTGCCATATCTTGTATAAATCGCATGGGCAGCATACAGTTTGAACACTTGCATAATATCACTAAAGAAATATGACAGTGGTGCGAAAGGCGTAAGATAACTATTTTTGCATCTTACATAAACAGTAAAGATAATTATGACGCAGATCAATTATTGCGCATGAAATTTCAAGACACTGAATGGGAAATCAATGACGATGCATTCAACCAAATAACACAATATTTTGGATACCCTGAAATAGACCTTTTCGCTAGTAGGTGTAATGCTAAGTGTCCCAGGTATGTAACTTGGAAAAACGACCCTGACGCTTATGCAATCGATGCTTTCACCATTCCATGGAAAAATAAAATATTCTACGCATTTCCACCGTTTTCACTTATCACAAAAACAATGCAAAAAATAATTAATGACAAAGCAAATGGTATAGTAGTTGTACCATATTGGCCAACACAACCCTGGTTCCCAGTCTTCCAAAAATTAATTTGTTCTAAACCAATCTACTTTGAACCAAACGTAAATTTGTTAACTTCTCCTTTCAGAACGCCTCACAGTCTTCACCGCACCCTGAAATTGGTTGCCACGAAGCTTTCAGGCAAACATTATTAAAAAGACATTTATCTAATAAATCCATTGAAATTATGTTATCATCATTGTCTGATTCTACTTACAAACAATACGATGTTTGTATAAAATCTTGGTTAAATTATTGTAATAAACATGGTTATGATTATTCCTCGGTTTCAATTCCTGTAGTCATTAATTTTCTTACCACAATTTTTGACAAAGGGGCAAAGTACGGTACTATCAATTCATATAAATCCGCATTATCCTTGTTGTTAAGTAATGTGGCGAACGATAGAATTAAGCGATTTATGAAAGGAGTTTACAGATTAAGGCATAGTAATCCAAAATATAATTTGACGTGGGATCCAACCACCGTTCTTAATTACTTAGCACAAAAATGGCCTAACACAGACCTTGATTTGGAAACTGTTTCCAAAAAGACTATAACTCTATTGGCTTTGGTGACTGCGCATCGCGTTCAAACATTTTCACTAATAAAATTAGCCAACATTCAAGTAAATTCTGCTATTGAAATAACTATAACAATACCTGATTTGATAAAAACTTCAAAACCTAATTTTTCACAACCAGTTTTAAGATTATCTTTTTTCGACGCTCGTCCTCAGATCTGTCCCGTTAAATGCTTAGAGGTTTATATAAATAAGACTCGACCACTCCACAAAAATGATTATTTATTTGTAAGCCACAAAAAACCACACTCAAAAGTTTCATCACAAACACTAAGTCACTGGATAAAAGATATACTTTACAGTAGCGGTATAGATACGTCCATATTTAGTGCTCATAGCACTCGTCATGCAGCCACATCATCAGCCAACAGACTTGGAGTCAATATTGACCTTATTAGAAACTGCTGGATGGAGTGCATCATCTTCTGTCTTCGCAAAACATTACAATAGGCAGGTTGTAACTGATCCTCATATCTTTGCCACAACAGTACTTACTGGTGGTCATAATCTGTAACAAATGTGTAATATTAGATTAAGATTAAAACAATGTAAAATAAAGTTTAATCAATGATAGGTAGATATAATAAAAGTCACTTGTGATTACTCACCTGTTTTGTTTAATTTCACATTTTTGTCTCTGAACATCTACAAAACGTAAACAATAAATCGCTTCGAATGAAGCTGTGAAACATAATTAAAAATCAAACGAACTTACCAAGTGAAGTTCGATGATAATTATGTGAACAGCTTCATTCGAAGCGATTTATACCCTACCCTAGATAAATAAAAATATGAAATATTTATTAGCTTTCAACAAAATGATATTAAAATGGCTGTGGACCGTTAGAGAGAAACAGCGTAGTGGGAGCAAAGAACGGGAAAAGTGTTGCCACTGAACTGAAAAAAAAAAAAACCTTTTACTTACCTCTAAAAATCCGTGCAAGGCTGGTAGATGGAGGCGCTGCTACAATACGTAAACAATAAATCGCTTCGAATGAAGCTATTCACATAATTATCATCGAACTTCACTTGGTAAGTTCGTTTGATTGTTTTAAAAACATAATATTTCAGGATTTTAAGTAAATAACCCCCCACTCTTTAAATTAGGGGATGAAAGTTTGTAGGGTTTTCTCATACAAACTTAATTTTATGTTAGAGATCTGAAAGGAGATTGTTCTGCATCCATACATCTATCGCCCCAACAACCAACAACGAAGGATAATTATTTTGCGTGTTCTAAATTACTAGTATAAGCCTATGAAGACAAAGTTTAATGACGGACAACTCGTAGGAAGCATTTATTTAAATAAAAACAAAGATTTTGAGGTTATATTTAGTATGAAACAATCCTTTGAACAGGTAGTAGTAAGTAGGTCTTAGAGCTACATGCCAGTAAATACCTGTCAGCTGTCACTAATGTTATTTCTATTGCCTATAAAGCAAGGAACATAATTATACTCACCAAGTGGCTAGGGAAGCTAAGAGATTATGTAAATCATTTAAGTACTGACGTTGTACCTATCTTGTTTGGTGTTTTAAATAAAGTAAAAGTAGCATTTTACTTATTTGGTAAATCTTCTAATTTTTAGAGTAAAATAGGTAGGTAAATAAGTATGTAGTACATATTTATTTAACTTCAATGCAAACGACTTTGACCCATTTTGTAGACATCGCCCTAGAGTGTAAGATTAAATTCAAATAAAACACATTTTCTCGTTATAGATTTTATTATTGATCATCATCTTCTACCTTGGTAATTAAAGTATTATCTAAAATGAATGCAGACGGGACGACGTTATGTTGATGTCTCGCGAAACTCTGGTACCTAATAATGGTATAACATAACATCACGCTTGTAGTCCCCGAAGGGTTAGGCAGAGGCTAGTACATAGTACACTCACATTTCCCCTGTTATGTTTAAGGCCCATGTAATGGGGACGAGCCTATTGCCATCAACCGAGCACAAATCCAACCTCCGGGCTGCTACTGAGAAATTCCTGATGGAAAAACCCAATAACATGATTAGTAATAGCACTAGACCAACGAGGCAGTTACTTAGATTATATGTGGAATTATTTTAGGTACTAGTTTAAAATAAAAGAAAACCTGTGGTGCAACTTGTTGCAGTACTTGCAGACGAATGGTAGTATCGCTGAGAATATGTCTTCTCCGTATTATCAAATTAATGCCACAATTGGCACATCTTAACTATTTGAGTGATTCTTGATGAAGATGGTGCAGAATAATGTCTGGCAGCATGATTTGCTCTAAGCCCGCAAGGATGGCAAATATGGCGAGAAGAACGTGTCGGAGGCCAACCTCAAGTGATGAATTATCTATGAGTTTATGTCATTGTCGATGTTCTTTTTAATATCTTGTCAAGTTGTTAGTTAGAGCAAAAATAGTAGAAATAAAATATAGCTATAAAAGTAAACGCAAATTATAAAATATGAAATTTCCCTGTTACCTGTCCCAACATAAGGGTTATGGGCCATTAATACATGGAGTAGGTATTATATACATATATAGGTAGAATATGATGAGTACAAATATAATTTTTTTGCCAATATTGAATGGCGAAAATTATTAAAACTGGAAATTTAGAGTGAAATCAATGTTAGAAGAGAAACAGGTGCTACAAATACTAGAGTATAACGATATAGAAATATCAAAAGATGAAAAATTAAAACTTGATAATTCGAGAGCTAAAGCTATAATTATACAATGCATAACCGACAAGCATTTATCTATAATACAAGAATGCACAAACGCAAAAGAAATGTTCATAAAATTAGACAGCGTATTTCAACGTAAAAGTGTGTTTACAAAAATCACACTGAAAAAGAGATTGCTAAGTATAAAATTACAAAAAACAGATACGTTAGACAAACATTTCCATAAATTTGAAAAAATCTTATGTGAAATTGAAAATATAGATAAAAAATTAGACGATTCAGACAAATCTGTCATTTATTATTGTCCTTAAATGAAGATTACGAACACATAATTACAGCGATTGAAACTATCAGCACGGATATAACATTAGAGTTCGTAAAATCACTATTACTTGATGAAGAAATAAAAAAAAGAAATAAGCATTCATGTGAGTCTCACTCACAACAAATATTTAAAGCTTCAGGATCAGGAATAAACTATAATAAAAACTACACAAGATCCAGACGTCCTTTTAGAGGAAGAGGAAGAAATAGAGGACATTACAGAAGAGGAATGAAAGAAAATTTTAATAGTTTTATAGCTTTAACAGCATCAACTATTAATGAAAACAAATTTATATTAGACAACGGCACTACTAACCATATGGTTACCGAAAAAGTAGAAAAATATATGACAAAAATACAAAAATTAGATGAACTGATAACTGTCACTATAGCAGAAGGTAAAGGATAAATAGCAAATAAAATGGGAACATTAACGCCTGTTAATGTTCCCATTTTATTTGCTGTTTGTTAAAGTCTATTTTTATGTTATTACAATAGCCTTATTGTAATAACATAAAAATAGACTTTGAAGCACTTATTGTGGGAAATATAACACACAACTTATTATCAATAGATAAAATAACAAATAATGGCTACACAGTACTATTCAAAAATAATGCAGTAAGCATAAGAAGAGGAAATACATTTTTTTATGGTACAAAATACCAAAATTTGTACACGTTAGAAATTAATCTTATATCACAAAACGAAGAATCTGCAAATGTTACAAAAAATAAAGAAGATGATTTATGGCACAGACGCCTAGGTCATTTAAATCGGAAAGGTCTAAAAATACTTGGATTACCATCCTCAGAAAAAATATGTGAGAGTTGTATTGAATTAAATTTAAAACTTGATGACAAGAAATTAGATGCTATTACGGAAACTGTATTTCTAGGAATTACTCTAGACTCGAAATTACAATGGGGCGCCCACATTAGAGCTCTTTCAGGCAGATTAAGTTCAGCTGCATATGCAGTAAGAAAAATAAGGCAGTTGCCTGATATAGCCACAGCTAGGTTAGTATATTTTGCTTATTTCCACAGCATTATGTCTTATGGCGTTCTGCTGTGGGGATCGGCAGCTGACGTAGATTCAATTTTCATTTTGCAAAAGAGGGCAGTTCGTGCGATCTATAAAATGAGTCCTCGTGAGTCTCTTAGAAATAAATTCAAAGAAATTGATATACTCACTCTGCCTTCTCTCTATATCTTAGAAAGTATTTTGTATATTCGCAAAAACTTAGGGCTTTTCAAAAAAAGAAGCGACTTCCATAATATAAATACACGTAGTAAACATGAAATTGTGATACCCAAATTTAGATTAGCTAAAACTAGTAAGTCGTTTCTTATAAACAGTATCCGCTTTTACAATAAGTTGCCAAAGCCGGTTACAGAACTTAGCGATGGTAAGTTCAAAACCCACATCAAACGTGTCCTTATCAAAAAAGCATATTATAAGATTAAAGACTACGTTGAAGACAAGGAAGTTTGGCAATAATTCCTTCCGCACATGTGGCTTCCCTGGTACCTCATTAACGGCATAATTTTGTAAGAGTCTATTAACTGCTCCCAAATTACCATGTTTATTTTTTATTTTTTTACATTTATCGCAGACAGACAATAATAATCATAGTATTATTTGACATTATATACCTACTATTTAATTTCAACTCTATAGTAGTGGCTTTTGCGGACATGTTAATTATTCAGATTTGTTACAGTTGTAATGGCAATCATGTAATTTGGTTTAAATAGGTTTTTATCTGTAGTATCTTATTTATCGTATATAGATTCCTCTATCTTGAGATCTTGTGAATGTGAGAACGTCGTAGGCTTAGTGAACTGTAGACTTTTATTTTTAAGTATATATATATTTTTTTTATGAACTTTATCTGAAACTTTTTGAAAGGCCTACACTGTCCTCCCATAACTATTAACACTGTAATTCGAAAATATTGTAAAAGCCAATTATCTTTTAAAAGAGTAACCATGGAGTTTCTTGCCGGCTCTTCTCCATAGGAAACGACCAATTGGAACCGTGCACCTAGCTTCTGACGTTTCATAAGTGCCCATGTAGGCTTATGTGAAATAAAATATTTTGATTTTGATTTTTTGAAGAGAAAAGTACACGAAGACCATTTATATCTAATACAAGAGAAAGTAAAGAGATAGGAGATCTTCTACACTCAGATTTGTGTGGACCTATCCATACAATGTTTATAAATGGCGAATATTATTTTCAAGTTTTGATAGATGATTATTCACATTTTGTAATGGTATATCTATTGAAAAATAAAAATGAAGCAGAACATAATATTTTGAAACAAATACAGCTTAAGCAAGATTAAGACTAGATAATGGTGGAGAATTTACATCAAAAAGATTCAAAGAATCATGTATTCAAAAAGGCATAATATTAGAATATACAAGTCCGTACACGCCACAACAAAATGGCACATCCGAAAGGATGAACAGAACGTTATTAGACAAAGTAAGAGTCAAGTTTGCAGAAACGAAGTTACCTAAGGAATTATGGAGCGAATTAATTTGTGCATCAGCTTATGAGCTCAATCGTAGTCGAACTAAAGCATTAAACGGTAAAACAATTTTACTTGGCTAGTTTATACATAGACGATCTGTTATATTTAGCTAATCAACTTATTTTCTTTATGTTTGATAACTTCTATGTCCATAGTTTTAATGTTGGCTTGCTAATAAAAACTAGCCAGGTAAATTTTTCAGCTTCAATTCATCCTAATTGCTTTGTGTAAATAATTCGACTATTCAATGAAGTTATATTTTTAAATAGCAAACATTGTTAAAGCAGAAAAACAAGAAATTTTGTTTAAAATTTATTTTAGAATGTTATGCGCCATCCCATGTTCTTAGCACGGCGGGCTGTGCTGGCGCCGCTGCTGCGGCTGCTGAGACCCTCAAGCGTTGCAAATACTGTAACCTTATGGGCAACTACAGTTTTGAGCCGTTTGGGGTCGAAACGCTCAGGTCATGGGGCCCGAGTGCGCGTCTCCTTTTTAAGGAAATTTCTCGCCGACTGGTCGACACTTCACGTGACCAGAGGGCTGGCTTGCTCTTTGGCCAAAGAATTAGCATTGCCATTCAACGTGGCAATGCTGCCAGTCTTCTGGGCACGTTTCCGGATGACAGCGATGCGGACGAATACTTTGACGCCTAAGGGTCCCTTTGTTTTTATATTTATTTGTATAGTTAGTAAGTCCTTTTAGTTTTAGCTTTTTAGTTAATTTAGTATATAAAATTACATAATTTATTTATTTTTTATTTATTTATTTATCTATTTGTTTGTCAGATAACATGATCCATCATGGTTAGTAACAACAAGAGTTTATAAACTATGTTAGTAGGTAAATAATTTAGGTATAAGTAACAACAATTTAACATTTTATTTAACTGTCCCAACCACAATGCTTATCCAGAGCGAGTGTATCGGACACTGATATTTACTAGAAACTATCCTCAGAATGGTGTTGCTGCTGCCGCGTACTCTGCCCAACAACGACGACACACGCTTGCGTCTGATTGCGTAAAAGTCATCCGTACGCGCTTCGGCAAACATCGCGGACGCACTACAGAACCGCGGGAACCGCAACAACATCCTGAAGACGTTATTGTATTGTACCCGCAGAGCGCCGTACGCCTTTTGAGTATAATTCACCCACAGGCTGCTCGTGTAGAAAGACTGGCAATATGCTTTGAATAGCGCTAACTTGACTTCAGCTGAGCAACGAGCAAACCTGCGAGCCAACATATTTCCCCGGACCGCCAGCGCTCTGCGTTCACGTTCAATGTCCTCGTTGTCCTTTAGATCATCTGTGACAATGTGCCCTAGATATTTAAGCTTTTTCACTCTAGTGAGAGGAGAACCGTTCAGATAAATAGGTGGAGGTTCATGAGGGGTTTTATCACCAAGACCAAAAAACATACACTCGCTCTTGGCAGCATTATACTTAAGACCATGACTCTCGGCATACCGCTCACAAACTCCAAGCAGATGACGAAGGGCCCTAATTGACGGGGCCAACAGCACCATGTCGTCAGCATAACTTATATTATTGACAGCGACTCCGTCAATATGACAACCTACATGCATGCTACTGAGCTCGCCAATCAGGCTATCCATATATACATTAAAAAGAGTGGGCGAGGAAATTCCCCCTTGTCTTACGCCACACTCTAGGTTGTACTCCTCAGACAAGCAATCCGCCCACTTGACGACATTTAATTGATTGTCATACCAAAACTTTAGAATTTCCACTAGTTCCGTAGATACATTTTGTTTACGCAGTTTATCCCACAAGACCTCATAACAAACCAGATCAAAGGCTTTGGATAAATCTAAATAACAAGCATAAACCGGTGTCCTACGGTCCAAATAATACCTAACCGTGTGCTTCATACAGAGAATAGCAGTCTCAGTGGAAAGGCCAGGTTGGAAGCCAAATTGCGCGTGATTCAGGTTCAGATTTCTTCTTAAATGCCTATTAAGCAGGCTATCCATTACCTTAGCCAAAATTGTTGCCAGGGAGATGGGACGGTAGTTACTTTTATCGCAAATATCTGCTGTTTTACATTTAACGATTGGTATGACTATTGTTCTCATGAGGTCCTGAGGGAGATACCTATGGCTCATGCATAGGGAGAAAAGCATGGCAATACTCTGGGCAAATGACAGCCCGCATGCCGTAAATGTTCAATGCTCAGGCTGTCATGTCCAGGCGATTTACCCCGAGTCATGCACTCAATAACACTCTTGACATCTTTCGGTCTTATTTGTATAATGACAGAAGTATCTGGCTGGAGACTGCATTGCGTCGCTACTGAAGACACAAGTGGACTTACCTTAAAATTAGATTTAAATATATTAGCAAAGTTACGAGGATCCCTTTCAGAGTTAATACATTCAGCCCGATTCTGCTTTATATTGAGTTTATTAGTACATTGCCAGAATTTTTTAAAGTCATTTTTAGAACTATGAGATGCCAAAGTGTCCATTTTAATTTGTTCAGCGTGGTCTTGACACCACTTTAGTCGTGATTTGAAAATTTTTCTACTTTTACACATAGCCTCGTAAATGCATCCAGACGAGGGTTTCCCATGCCAGACCCAATTATTGAAATTATGTTTAGCCTCCTCATGTGCTTTCTTGACGTGCTTATTCCAGCCAGGTACCGATTTTTTATTTTGATAACAACGATGAGTAACAATATCATAACTCTGTATACTCGCCTCACACAGGGTTTTTATTATACTGTTATACATTAAATCTATACTTCTATGATGCTCTAAATTATTACAATATTTATCAGCGCATAACTGAAATTCTTGCAGAAAGTCGATACATTTAAGACTGTTCTTGCAAACCTCATGATACAGCTGGATTTGTTCAGGGGTCCTATTTCCCCAAACTATTTTGTTAGGTACACCCGTTGAACTCACTTAATATAATGTAAATGTAAATAAAATTTTAGAATGTTGTAGGTATGTTCTTTATATATTTCAGGATTATCTGTAGAACTTGGCACCCATTTAGATCTCAATTCTTTTGTCGGCGAAGTCGACAACCACAATATTGAATTTGGCTCCCATTTCACATTTATGTTTTTGATTGGATTATTTATTCTCCAACTTCTTGAATGTACTCGTAGGTCTATTTCCACTTATGTTTAAGATAATTATTTCTATGAAGTATACTGACGTGTCACCAGTAGTTACACGTGAAGACCTAATAACTGCGTCAGCAAATGGTATTAGCGTTGCTGAACACTGGACTGAATATAATACAAAAAGTACAAAAAGTTTTAGTCTTAAAAAATAAGGCTTTGGATTGTAGATATCCATAGCAGGGGTAACCACTTAGCATCAGATGGGGCGCCGACTTGATTGCCATCCAATACGTTAGGTATGTAACATACACATAGACAGACAAAAATCTAAGTAAATATCATATTATCAAGAAGTACAGCAGTCTGCGTCGGGCTTTCGACCCGGCTACTTATCAGTAGCCACAGGTGTCGGTCGAGGCTATTGGCCATTAAATCGTCACAATCGTAAGTGATCGAGATAACACGTGTCACAAATGTGAACTCAATGAAGCCTTTTAAGGAGAGTGCAATAAAAACACGTGGAGTGGGAGTCGGAGTATTTTCCGTGGAGTTAATAGGTTTCAGCATGTTGGGAAGCTCTGTAAGTCCTAGTGTATGCTAATTAACTTGAACGTTCCTAACGTTGAACTAACTGGAAGGAACAGAAGATCCACTTCGTTTACAGAGATCTATATTTTGGAGAAGTTTGGAAGACACTGTCACATCCGTGTTTCTTGTAAAGCGGTATCATAACAACACGCTTGTTTTCTCAGAAGTGATAGGCAGAGGTATACTTGTGCACTCACAGCAGCTGCACGCGCGTTATGTGTCCAATGTAACGGGTGGCGACCCTATTGTCATGAAACGAGCTCAAATTAAATCCAGGCTGCTGATGACCACAACCTGACGGGGAAACCTAATAAAACTACTTCGCCCAAACCCAAACCCCAAGCAGTCGCGGCTACGAGACCATTCCACCGAATGCTCGGCATTGACACTATTGACAGCTCACTTTAAACTTAATTCAACTAAGTTTTCACGCTTGAGATTTTTATGGAATAGATCGACTGGTCTACCCTATCTATGGCCTTCTGTATGTAACTGTTTCAGGTCACCTGCTGCCTCTCCGTCGCGCCGGTAGTTTACTCACAAGTTACGTGAACATTGACACACGCCAACCTCATTGTTAGTGCCTGTATCATAACAAACGTACGAAGTGACACACTTCGTATATTTGACATGTTTATGTAATAGATTGTCTTTAGTATGTTAAGTGAATTTCATGAGCAGCACTCGGGTGTAAATTATGACACATCGAGCTCTAAATACACGGGGAGTCTCACAGTTACGGGTGTCAAAGACGACGCTCTTTAAAGCCAAACTTGTTCTTAAACTTCGCATGCCATACTACAAGTAACATAACATAACATCACGCCTGTAATCCTCGTAGGGTTAATTAAGCAGAGGTGTACCGATAGTAACACCGACGTTTCGCCAGTAAAAGGGCCGCGCCTATTGCCATCAACTGGGCACAGATTCAGACTCCGGGCTGCTACTGACAAATTTCGGAAGGAAAAACCCAATAACACTTTACCCAACCTGGAGATCAATCCCAGGACCCCATGCTCAGCAGTAGCGCTTGCGACCAAGGCTGACGAGGCAAGGACATGTTGTATTGCCTTAGAATATCGCCAATCCTATTATATTCACCTCCGACTGATTAAAGTCACTCAACATAAAATGTAAATTAATGAAAAATAAAAGTACTGCGAATTCGGCCGTCATCACATGACAGTGATAATTGAAACGCTGTCCGCTGGAGTACATACTTCCTTACCTCATTATAGCAGAAGGAGGACAACAAACAAATGTTATTACCTCCCCTTACCTATCCTCTGTACCCCCCACGCCGTCACGTGCACGAAATGTATTAAAATATAAACGACGGAGAAACACTCTGCACAAACACAATTTAACTGAACCTACAACTCAGCTTAATAGCTATTTCTTAAGACGCGCAGATATTCAATAATAAGGCAATCATCCACCAAAAAAATAAGGCCTCCGGAGTCTAACATCATTAAATACATCAAGGCTCAACTTATAATAGGCACGCGACCAGAATAGTTATACCCCTGATTAATAATCACGCCAATAAATTCACAGGTCAAGATATACCGGCCACTTACTGTACCAGAAAATATTGACCCAGGTCATCTATAGTTGGTGTTGTGGCACTACCGGATTGTTTTCAGGCCGGCTCGTGATCCGGACATTATGAAAGTGTTTATTCGAACGGTTTATTTGAACAAAGATCAAGGAAGTCACCGGAGTAGCTATATACAAACTGAAATCAATTTTATAACTTATATAACACGTGTGGTGATACTACTTCGCCGAACTGGTCCATTTACAAAGACATTAATGCTATACTTACATGGAAAAAAAAAGGCACAAAGGTTAACTTGAAGAAAGAAGTGTTGATTCACTCAAATCAAACAAATTTTTTTTTGGAAATTCGAACAATATTTTGCTAACCTTCTTCGAAATAAATCGAAATTGCGGTACTGGTTGAATACATAAATTATGAGCGTCCGGCCGGCAATGTTATTATGAAAATCCATATCTGTCGTATTTAGCGGCCAAATAAATTACTATGAGAACTCATACCTGACGAGTTATTAAAAAAATCGTTCAAGTGCTTGTCGAACCACACACAATGACGGGTTCCGTAGTTGGGATGAATTTATTCTAAAAACAAACTTAACATTGCTTGAACGGGGTTAACTTAGATAGGGTGTCGCAGTTTAATTACCTCGGACATTATCTTACCGACGACCTTAAGGATGATGTTGACTTAGAGAGGGAGCGCAGGGCTCTGTCAGTTCGTGGCAATATGCTGGCCCGTAGATTCGCCCGCTGTACGGACCAAGTCAAGATTACGCTATTTAAAGCGTATTGTCAGGGTCTGTACACGGGTGGTCTATGGGTTAGTTATACCAAAAAATCCCTGGACACTCTGCGCGTCCAATACAATAACATTGTCAGGATGATGTTGGGACTTCCTCGTTTCTGGAGTGCCTCCGAGATGTTCGCGCAGGCTCATACAGACGATTTTCATGCCGTCATTTGGAAAAAAGTCGTGTCACTTATGAGGAGGGTGCGGGGAGTCACAACAGCATCCTGAAAACTATAGCTGAAGATGTACGTGCACCTGTGTAGAGGCATTTCGTTCGTCTGGTGGTCCTTAGACTCATCATTATGAACAACTTTCACTGTTGGAACAATCCTGAAATCGCGAAAAAAAAATAGCTGTTCCTGTGTATTATATATGACCCCTTAAGAGGATGCCCATGAATTACACTTCACCCTGTATATTTGTACATATTATTATTATTATTTTAAGACTGCTAGCTTTTAAAATTAAGCATTTAAATATGTATCTTAAATAGTTATTTATGCAACTGTTATTTAATAAGGGGTATATCACATGTTTTAATACCTAAATATTTACAGTTGCATACAAGACTTTATCTACACCCATGATATGAAACCTCTATTCCTCTCCTCTAACTATTACAAAAGACAAATAGCTGTGTCGCTATCATATTTTTTTTCCATTTCAGCCAAAAATTTGGCTAAACAACTTGCTTCTTTTGAGCAACGCAGTGACATTTTAAATAATTCTGCCAATAATTTGGCAACAATTAATGACATTGATAATCATTTAAATTAGAATATAGGACACTGGAGGAAACCTCTTGCTTAATAAATGAAGAAAATTTCAATATTGCTTTCAATCATCAAAATGTTACAAAAAGTCCTTCTTTGATATCTCACCCATCAAATTCTAGTAATAATCAAAATAAATGTAATAATAAGACTCTAAAAATAGTTCATCAAAATATACAGGGTGTGATAGGTAAGGAATTAGAATTGGAGTTGTTCATGAACTGTAGCTATATAGATATCTTATGTGTAACTGAACATTGGTTAAAGGCACATCAGTTCATGTTCAGCTTCAACAACCACCAGGTTGCCAGCTCATTCAGCAGAGTTAATATGATACGTGGTGGCTCTCTAATAATTGTATGTAACAATATCAAGTTTAAAGAACGAATTGACATTGTGAGCCTCTCTGTTGAAAGAGTTATTGAAATAGCTTGCATTGAGCTTGAGCAGTTCATTGTAATGAGCGTGTACAGGCCCCCATGTGCTTCATATGATATTTTTGAGAAATCTATGGAAGAAGTATTATTAAAGACTTGTAATAGTAATAAAACAGTTGTTGTCTGTGGAGACTTCAACATCAATATACTAGAAAAATCTGCTATAGTAAATAAATTTAAATCTCTATTAAAGTCGTATAACTTGTATAATACATTCTTTGAGCCGACTAGAATAACTGCCACTAGTGCTACCTGTATTGACAATATTTTTACAAACTTAAGACCTTCTAGCCATTTAATTATAAATGAGTTGGATTCTGATCACTGTGGCCAGTTAGTCACTTTCCCTCAGAAAATAGTCAGAGCTCAAAGAAAACTTGTGAGTTTTGTTCCTGTAAATAAAAATCGCTTAGAAACATTTAAAAATAATTTAATGGAAAAACTGCCTGATTTGCCTTATCACAACAACCCGGATCAAGATTATACTTCACTATTTAACCTCATCAATTGTGAGTTTAGGAAGGTTTTCACCTCAAAAATATTGCCTGTTTGTGACCGGGTTATATTTAGTGATTGGGCAACACCAGGTATTTACAAAAGTAGGCAGAGGTTATTTGAATTGTATCATGAAAAAACATATAATCATGATGAAACTTTTAAAGAATTTGTTAAAGAATATTCAAAAACTTTTAAAAGAGCCTGTTCCTCTGCTAAAGCAATTTACATTAAAAATAAAATAAAATCTTCTGGAAATAAAATTAAAACAACTTGGAATATTATTAATTCTGAAACGGGAAGAACGACAGTACGGAACCGTGACTTCCATCTAAAAATCAATGATGTAGATATTAAGGCAGACGTGGAGGTGGCAACTGAGTTTGAAAATTTCTTCACTAATATTCCCATTTTAACAACCAAAACTCTGTCATCGTCGTCTCCCACTTCTGCTTACTCAATACTAAAAGAATGTATACCAGAATGTGACAAACTTTTTGAATTTACAATTGCTACTGCTAAAGACATTATAGAAATATTTAAAGATCTCGATGTAAAAAAAACTGCTGATCTTTGGGGATTATCAGTACATATCATGTCTTCAATAATTGATGTTATTTCACCCTTTTTGGCAATTGTTTTTAACTCTTGTATTGCATCTGGTGTATTTCCTGACCTGATGAAACTTAGTAAAGTGATTCCACTGTTCAAGTCTGGCAGTACAACAGATCCCACGAATTTTCGGCCTATTTCAATATTACCCACGTTGAGCAAAATCTTTGAAAAATTAATTTTAAAACAAATGTTAGGGCATTTCAATGCACATAATTTACTTCATCTGAAACAGTTTGGTTTTACAAAGGGCCGTTCAACTACAGACGCGGGTGTGGAATTACTGAAGAGCATATTCGAGGCCTGGGAGGAGTCGCAAGATGCTCTTGGCATTTTCTGCGACTTGTCCAAGGCCTTCGATTGCGTACATCATGATACACTCATCAGGAAATTGTACCACTATGGTATGAGGGACAAGGCTCTCGACTTTATGACTTCTTATCTGAACAACAGAATTCAGAGGGTCGATGTTAATGGCAAGAGATCTGCAGGATCTTCGGTCACCATGGGCGTTCCGCAGGGTTCAATTCTAGGTCCTTTCTTATTTCTCATTTATATAAATGACTTGCCTTACCACATAAGGGATAATCACAAGATCGTATTATTCGCGGATGACACTTCCCTTATTTTTAAAATTAAACGTCAGCTAGTCAACTTTGAACAAGTTAACGATGCACTCTCTAAAGTTGTGCATTGGTTTAATGTAAATAATCTTGTCCTAAATGAAAAAAAAACTAAACTCATTAAATTTTCAACACCAAATGTCAGGCAGCTATCTACCCATGTTCAAGTTAATGGAATAGAATTGGACCCCGTTGAGTCGACAGTTTTTCTTGGAATAACTATTGATAGTAAATTACAATGGGGCCCACACATAGAAAAATTGTCAGGAAGGCTAAGCTCGGCCGCCTATGCCGTTAAAAAAATTAGACAGATAACTAACATAGATACAGCCAGAATTGTTTATTTTAGTTATTTTCATAGTCTTCTGTCATATGGGATTCTTCTCTGGGGAACCGGTGCGGACGTTAATGCTATCTTTGTTTTACAGAAAAGGGCTGTTCGAGCCATTTACAACCTTGGTCCAAGAGATTCCCTTCGAGAAAAATTCAAAGAGATAGATATTCTGACTGTAGCCTCACAATATATATTTGAAAACTTATTGTATGTACACAAAAATATATCAAATTTTAAGAAAATGTCCGATATTCATAGTTTAAATACCAGGAATAAACACAATCTTGCTGTACATCGCACTCGTCTCCACAGAGTAGGCAACTCGTTCATGGGTCAATGTATACGCTTTTATAACAAACTTCCCATTGACATTCGAAACTTACCCATTATACGATTCAAAAGCTGTATTAAAACCAAACTTTGTAAAAAAGGGTACTATAAAATTTCAGATTATTTAGAAGACAAAAAAGCATGGGATTGAACTGCTCGCTCTGCTAAGCTTTGTAACATTTTGAATATTATGGAAAATCATCACCAGTTTTATATATAAATTGACATTATTGAATATTACAACAAAATGACATGATTACTTTTAAAGTATTGTATTATTTTAATTATTGTAAATGTGAGGACTATGTGGAATTTTGTTTTGATTTCTTTTTTCGTTCTCAGTTAGTTTTAACGATGGTCTGGCAATTTGAGTATTTTATGCGACCTACCCAAATGTCCTTTCTTTGGTATTGTTCGCCGAGTCGTTGAGCTCCTTAAGTTCTGAGTTGAGCTCCACTATTACTGACAAATGCTTGCACTGACTGGACAGGTCCACTCAAATCGTTGTGGTTCTTTCCTCAAAATACCATTTCAGACGCCAATCTACATGGTCCTCATATGGTCTGACCAAGATTATGTCTGGACTTTAAAAGAGACTGCGACCTCTGAGTTTGTTTCGGCCTTTCTTCTCAGAGTAGTCAGATAGGAAACGCCGACCTCATCTAGCTTATTTTAAATATTTTATAATATGACGTGTAAAAGTGATTCCAATATCCTATTTACAGAATAAACAATTTCATTTCATTTCATTTCATTTCATTTCATTTCATTTCATTTCATTTCATTTCTATAAAAGGTTCTTTGCAATACTAAAATCGAACAAAAATGGCGGGATACGACGCACATGAATTCGAAACTTTTTTATTGGTCTCACTAAGATGATTTGTTTAAATTGTTACTTTATAAATTTCATAAATCAAAAACAAAGTACATAAGTACTTAGGTTGTGTAAGTTCAAATAGGTATCTCCTACTGTATTCGTTTAATCGTTTTATTTAGTTCAATAACTTCATCCATATTCGGCAGTTGAGCCAAGTGCTGCCCAAAATAGACTCATAGTGCATTATGTTCCTTGGACATATACCAGTCTGTAAACCTAAGCTCAATAAAATCTATCCCAGGAGTTTTGAGACAAACTATTTTTTGTTGAGTATTTTTTATTGATGAATAGCAACCAACCGATGGCGCATTCTATTAAATAATGACTGTAATTATGTTAAATAACACATTATTTTTTGGAACATTTAAAAAAAACATTGAAAATTATAAATATCCGGTATCGGTAACAGGGTCCAAGCTACCGGTAGTCAGGGCCCCATCATCAGACCCTGGATACAACCCTGGGCTATACTAGGTACTTGTTAAGACAAAGCCAGCGAGTCCAAACACGATGGTGCTATCTTGTTTGGTTGAGGAGTTCCTATGGCCACCTTCCGGCTCCATCAACAGACCCTGGAAACTGCCTAGTGTAAAGCACTTGTCAATGTATATTCAACGTCTCCAAACATGATGGTGCTGTCTTGTTTGGTTGAGGAGTTCCTATGGGTACCTTCCGGCTCCATCACCAGACCCTGGATACAACCTTGGGCTATACAAGGTACTTGTCAAGACAAAGCCAACGAGTCCAAACACGATGGTGCTTTCTTGTTTGGTTGAGGAGTTCCTATGGGTACCTTCCGGCTCCATCACCAGACCCTGGATACAACCTTGGACTATACTAGGTACTTGTCAAGACAAATCCAACGAATCCAAACACGATGGCTCTATCTTATTTGGTTGAGGAGGTCCCTTGGCCATCTTCCGGCTCCATCATCAGACCCCGGACACTGTCTAGTGTAAGGCACTTATCAATATACATTCAACGAGTCCAAACACGATGGTGCTGTCTTCTTTAGTTAAGGAGTTCCTATGGATACCTTCCGGCTCCATCAGCAGACCCTGGACACCACCTAGTGTAATAGGACTTTTCAATATTTATCCAATGAAACCACATACGACGTGGCTATCTGGTTTACTTGAGGAGTGCCCGTGACCACCCTCCAGCTCCATCATCAGACTTTGGACACCATGTGAGGCTATAGCACTTGTCAAGATAAAATCAACGAGTTCAAACTCAACGACGCTCTAATTTTTCCAACAATAAAATAAAATAATTAAATAAATAAAACTAGGTAGGGACCTACCTGAAAAACATTAACCTCTCTCAGGCATTATCTTATTAACCGTGGAAACGTTTTTTTTTTTTAATTTTTTTATTTATGAATTGGTGCAAGGAACCATTTCGAAGCACTCTCATGTCTGGCAGCATTTGGTCCAAATCGGTCAATATCCTTTGAATTTGAATTTGAAATTTGAATTGTAGTTGAGAAACATGTTCTCTCATACGTTCCAACTGCAAATGTAAATTTTTACGCATATTTACGCAGAGATTTATCATGTTTTTTAAGACCATAGACTTCTTATAGGTTTTCCAGTAATCTATGAGTATAGAACTATTTTCTCTATTTTCATCTACTTTCTTAAATATCACTAAAAGTATTTATTTTTAAATTATAAAAAAGTGTATTCTAGATCCTCGCAACAAGCCCTTTCATTCAATATGTCACACGGTACAGTTTGAACAACTTTTTTTTTAAATTTTCTAGTTTGTCCCCCAAAATTGACCCCTATATTCAAAATTTATTTATTTTCATTACACGTCTGTGTTTGGGTCAACATAAATATGTGTACCGAATTGCAACGTAATCGGTCTAGTAGATTCGGAGCAAATTGGCTGTGACAGACGTACAGACAGACACACGAGTGATCCGTTTTTACCCGACTATGGCGAAGCAAAAAGGAGGGTTATGATTATGAACGGTATGTATGTTCATCTGTTCCCTCATAACTTCTAAACTCCTTATCAGAATTTGACAAAGTAGGTATCGTTGGAAGCTTCATAATCGTCCGCTGGTTATAGGTAATGTGACGTCACATTAAATTGAATATGGCGCCCTCTAGAGGAATTAAAGTTATGAATGCCTATGGCATTAAGTCCGCCTCTGTACATTTGTGTGCTTAAAGTATTAAATAAATAAATAACAATTTTTTTTTTTAATGTTGTCGTTTTGGTTTTCAGAGAAAGTGCTTAATAGCACAGTTCAAGTATATAATTATAACAAAGCTTATTTTTAACCGACGAAAAAAAGGAGGAGGTTCTCAAGTCGACATGTATACATAATATTTTTTATTTATTATTTATAACCACGCATAACTTTATACCGAGTGGTTCGATTTGAACGATTCTTTTTTTATTGGGGAGGGTATACCTCGAAGTCGGTCCCATATAAAATCCAACCCTAGGGGTAGAAAAACTGGGGTTGATTGATTTTTCACCTACTGAATTTTCAACTGTGTACCGATTCTGTTGAAATTTCGCACACATACATACATAGTTCTGATGACAAAACTACTCATCATCAACTCCAGGTCTTTAACTTGAAGTTGATCTGATGATGGAGACGGAAGACAGTCGCAAGAGCTCCTCAGCAGTTTCTAGAAGCTACATCGTGTTTGAGCTTTAAAAATTATGTAGGTAGTACATTTTAGCCGCAACAATAAATGGTAACTAAAAAACGAAAATAAAAAAGATTTTTATTTTAACACATGGCAACCAAGAAGGTATGAAAGATTTATTTAAACGATTTGGTTAGAGCTGTTTAAAGTAAAGAAGAAACGAATGAAACATTATCCTTGTTCGAAAACTTAGAAAAGTATTATACAAGTCTTGGCCGCAACCAGGCATTGATGGACTCAAGTATGTGTGTCTTGGCTTCGCCTCGATCCACATTTTCACGACCGTCAATGCCCCCAGTTGCAGGCGCGACAGTAATGTACTATATCTGTGGTGTTTAGGTTAATAATTTGTTTTATACTGTACCTATTGTCTGATTCATCTTACACATATTTTGTTAGCGTATATAATAATTGTCCAGTTTGAGTTGTTGGGTTACTTATACTATTTAGTTAGATCGACGTAAAGTGTGCAGGTACGTCGGCTACGAAATGACCAGTGAGTCAGTTAGGGGTTTCGTATGTTTTTCTTCTTAGGTATTAAGCGAGATTTCCGAAGAATTGGGTTTGATTCCTTATGCTTTCCTAAACCCACTGGGTCATCAGCACGTCTGTTAATAAAGGACAACTAACTCACTTAGATCAGCAAAAACCTAACATACTAATAAAAGAGAGAATTAATAAAAAATGACCCAATACTGATTTAGTGTAACTCAATAAACTAATCAGTAATCAGCTAACGAGCGAAACTTGCGGGGGACGGTGTACGCGGCTGCGAACAATTCACGCCGCCACACGTGCAGTCGCCCGCGCAGATCAATGTTTACCAGTTTGATTGCCATACGTCGAACGCGTGCCTTTACCGTAATGAGCTGTTTATATGGACACCCGATCACCTTGCTGGAAAAAAACTCGACTGACAGACTTGTAAACTATACATTACCGGTTTACTTCATAGTACAGAAAAGCGAATGCGTTTTCAGCGCGCAATGGAAATTGAATAATCCAATAACACTGTGTCGCATAGGTGAATGTTGAACTTCGTATTACAAGTCCTCGAATGAAAGTTACTTATGTTCGGTCACGTTTAAGGCATAAAAAATCCAGGGCTGTTTTCAGAAGCCCAGAGGATACGATCTATGCGAATAATGTATTATAAACAAATAAAAAGCGAGTGTTTTTCTGTTTATCCCAAATTTTATGAACGACTATGGCTCGGCGATCTATCGAAGCGCTCAAACGACTCGAGCACGTTTTGTAAATGTTTACAACTAGGGAAAGAGACAACGAATTTTATAGCTTGTACTGCTCTGCAGTGAGTGTTGGTTTCCACGATCGTGTTGTAGTGAGAGAAAATGGTCAGAATTCTATTCGTCGCTCGTTTAGTGAAACGAGATCTAAAATATTGCTAGGTATCTTTTACTAGCTAGCACACACGAGATAACACTTCCGAACAGAAAAAACTGGCCAAGTGCCTGTCGGACCACGCACTATGAGTTGAAAAAACTGTTCTCCCATACATTCCATTTGCAAAGTAAGTTTGTAAAACACATCTAGGTACGTTTAAAATAATTTACAAGTTTTTAGAAATCCGAATGAAAAACAGAACCCGGATTGGAAACGGATCACTCATGTGTCTGTCTGTCTGTCTATCTCAGCCAATTTGCTTCGAATCTAATGGACCGATCAAGTCGAATTTGGTACACATATCTGTGACCCAAACACGGACGTGTTACATAAATAAATTCATTTTGATCTAAGGGGGGCACTTTTGAGAGACAAATAAGAAAATTAAAAAAAGTATTGCACACTGTACTGTGTGAGATAACAGCAAAATGAAAGAGCTTACTGTGAGGGTCCGTAGTTTCTTTTTTGTAATCTAAAAATAAATTATTTTAAAGTTATTTAAGAAAAATAGATGAAAATAGGCCATTCCCCTGTTTATCTCCGAAACTACCGAGCCAAAAATTTTGAAAAAAATTCAGAAAATAATACACATACACGGACATACAGACAAAGATACTAATAGATTACAGGAAACCCTGTAAGAAGTCTGAAAATAACATGGTAAATCTCCCAATACAGTGTGAACAAAGTTACATTTGCAGTTGGAATGTATCAGAGAGCATGTTTTTCAACTACAATGTTCTTGGGATAAATTCATCTTTACTACGGAACCCTTCATTGTGCGTAGCCCGACATGTTCTTGGCCGCTTTTATACTGCGCGCGGGGTGAAAGCTATATCGTGTGCGTTACTATTGTTGTTCTGCACGCTTGCAATACAGAACAGCTTCCTTGCTTGCTTAGCAAGTAAGCGGTTCTGTATGGCAAGCGGGATGAACGTTACAACGTTATTATAATACACATTTATGAAGTGGCCAGTGCACCATAACGAACATTACAGACTCCTATCGAGATCTATTCTGCATACTTAATACCACTCGTACAAACCATCACGGCTCATGTGCCGCTATGTCCGCACTTGTTTACTACTACGCCAAAAAGTTCAGCACAATATCCAAATGTCCGAACAGTGACGTGAACACACAGCACAGTGGTGCAGACCGCACTATTTCTACGCTGGCGCTGTAGATATTCCTCTGTGCACAAAACTAGATATAGGACAAAGAGACTACTTTAAATCTATTAAAGTTTCACGCAATTCTTTCCGAGTTCTATGTGAATTCATCTCGTGAAAACATAGACTTTTTTTAATTTTAAATCCATACGTGGATTCCTTGAGAGAGTCCAAAGTACATTAGTTAGAATGCATGATGGGCAATAATAGGCAGACAAATCCACTATCTTTCTGAATGGCTAAATCTGTCACAAGCGGCAAGTGAGATATACCAATAACATAACCTCCATTTTATTAGGCAACCTTTTTGTAGCTATTGCATCATTTTACTCATATTAAAAATGGCTGAAACATCATATTAGTCAGTTATTTGTTTACATGTTTCAAGTCACGAATACATACTGTACTAAATACTGAACACTAAACAATAAACCTTTGAAAATCTCAACAGAAACTAATCTGCCACGGTTACAGACTCGCTTCATCCTCCATTTCTCTCTAACACAATAAAAAGCAACCAATTACCTCACTCTCTTGGGGGCGCGGGTTAAAGTTGTGAGCCGTTGAAAAAGAATGCAAACTCTGTAGTAGGTACTTTGTGGTATGAATCGGGCATCGCGTGCGCGAGTGATGCAGTGAATCTCAATGTGTTGTGGCTCTTTCTCAGCAGTACTTGTGTACTCCGTGTACTTGAGTACTGGAAGTTTTAACAAAAGTTTGTCGGCCTGCGCTCATTGGTCGACTGACAATTTTATAATTTAATCATGTTTAAAGTTGTGCTGTGGAAAAGACAGTGCTTTGTTCTCTACACACGTAGTATAAAGAATAAGATAGACGTATGTAGCTGCATACCGACTACATTTTTTATGATAAAATGTGTATGAAAACACTTTTAGGAACAGCTCGACGGAAAAGATACTGTTTCTGATATCAAGTAGTCTTGCCATGTTTCAATTTGAAGGATATGTTATGATGACAAAAGGACTAAGGCTGTGTATTTAATGGCGTCTAAGGACTGGAAGACGAGGTGTCAATCGTGCGGCGGCGAGATCGGCAGATGAAATTGTTGTCATCGCGGGCAAAACCAGAATGACGCTGACTCATGAGCGTAGGGATTGGCACAAGAAAAGGGAGTCTTGTGCCCAGCAGTGGGTGAAGTCGAGCTGCGGATGATGATAATGATGATGAGTGATGTCAGAGCACAAATTTTTTTTGTCATTTTTCCTTTTTCCTTTGGTTCTGGCCTGCAGTAGGCAATGACGACACCCATCAGGTGCCACTAGCGAAACAAATAACCTCCCCCTTTTTTAAGTCGGTTAAAAATACAGTAAAACCTGCCAGGTGCGTGTCGCATTTGCAGACGAAAGGTTCCTTACCACCGTATAATGTTAAGTAATTTAAACAAAAATATCAGGCGAGGCCTGCGATACCGAAATTCTATAAATAATAATACTTGTTTATCTCTTTTCAGCTGTTGGGTTTTTTCGGGTAATAAAGAAATTTATAAACAAACATACATACAAGATACTAGCGAAAAACATAACCCGTTATTGGCAGTCGGGTAAAAGAGCTTTTTCTTTTTTCTCTTTCAGTTATAGCATTTTGCAGTCGGGTTTTTTGTTTTTTAAATAATTTGTTTTATTTAAAGCTTTTTACTTTTATTAATCTACATATTTGGAATATACTTATAAGATATTTCTTAACGTAGGCGTAACAATAAAACTCAACGTGTTGCTGAAATAAAGAGAAATGACATTAAAAGTATTTTATTACACCTTATGTCGACTCAAAATAATAAAATAAAATATTTAACAACTAGAACATATTAATGTGTTTTGCATATCATCCACATGACATCTTGACATCTTGAGTCTTTACCTTTTTCTGGTTGACGACAACGATAGAACTCTTTAGTGTGATCATGCAAAAAGTATTAATAACCACCTACACGCCAAAGAAATACATTTTCTTTACTTACTCATTACTAGCTTTTAATTGATACCAATATTGTTGTAATTAAAAAAAAAACCTTCCCCAATACAAATACAAATACAATATACAATTTTGTATTTTGTTGTCACTCCCACAATTTAGACGAACCTAACGACACCTCGTATGTTAAAATCCATCAAGCCGTTTAGGCTACAGAGCGTGCCAAAGAAATCGACATACATACATGCATACAAACATACATACAAACATACATACATACTCTCGAAAAACATTACCCTCCTTCTGGGGCATTCGGGAAAAAACTGGCCAAGTACGTGTCGGACCACGCTCAGTGTCACCCCTTGCCAGCGAAGTTGGTTTTGTATATGTGAAAAAATTCACGGCAGTAGTATAACGAAATTAAAAGGAAAACTATTACTAGGCTCTACAAGCTCTTACATTTGCAGTTGCAAAAACATGTTCTCTTATACATTCCGTATGGGAGAACATGTTTTTCAACTACAATGTTAAGTTTGTTCTTGGGATAAATTCATCCCAACTACGGAACCCTTCATTGCACATGGTTCGACACGCACTTGGGCTAAGCCGTTGGAGGAAGCTAGTTTAAGCTATACTTAATCTGTTTCAAATTATAATTTCGAGATCTAAATTAATTGGGCAAACCCGAAAGAAAGACGTGAAAATATAAATGAATTCCGTATCTGTGTACCAGGACGTCATGTATCGCGACTGATAGGCAAGCTTTTATGCTGCTACTGACAACAACCGACCATGGCTCATAATCTAATTAATGTTATCTCTCTCGTTATACGAGTAACTATCCTGTCTGTAAATTTAATGAGTTGCCAAATAATAATGAGTTGCTTCGCCGCACAAGTACGTGTAATAAATAGTTTAGTGGATGCTGCTCTCTGTATACGACCTGTCAGTGTACAGTCAAGGACAAAAGTGTGTACGCACCTAATAAAATACAAAAGCGAGTTTCTCGAAGAGTGTTATTTTAAATGTACAAACTCAAACTCAAACCATTTATTTCAATTAAGTAAACCATTTATAGGCACTTTTAAGTTGTCAAGGAAGTCAGAAAGTTGAAGGTTGCCCATTCTGAAGCGTAGTAGGTTCCTATGGAGAAGAAAGAGCAAGAAATTCCATTAATGATACAATTAACAAAAGTATGAGTGTGAAGGCACTATTTGTACAAATACTCAACATCAGAATCAACAACTTTTATCAATAATGTTTTTTTTTATTTATAGTTGAAACATATCGTTGCCGTTGGCTACCCACCTTCTTACTTTAGAACTCAACTCGCTTTAATACTCGTAGCGCTTAATTTAGTTAAGTGTTTGCACCGTAGAATAGTTGTAAACGCTGTTACTCCCACTGAGTCTTATCTTAACTAATAGTTTTAGTAGGTACCTACCTAACTTCTTTTTGCAACTTAAACGTTTCAACCGACACTCAAACTAACTCATATACTTAGTGATATAGTATAGTTACGTCCACAAGTAGTGCGGTAGCTAGGAATTGATGTGACCTGATATTATGACTCATGAACAATCAAATGGATTGGGGTCGGCTTCCAGTCTTACCGGATGTAGCTTAATATCAGTATTTTTCATGGAGCGACTGCCTATCTGACCTCCACAATCCAGTTACTGGGTAATACGATACCCCTTGGCCTGCCAGGGTTGCGGGAAAGTCCGAAAGGGATACCGGGGCCCTTGGCAACAGGCAACTGAAGGAACACGGGTGGGTTTTAGTCAGTAAAAGTCTGACACGCCCTCTTGCTCCACCCAGAGCGGGAGAAGTCATTTGATGTTTCCCACCCTAAAAAAAAACCCCCTCGATAAGACTGAATCAGACCTTGCCCATTCAGCAACAATGAGTGACAATTGTTAAACTAACGGCTGATGTGTGACCACCGGCAAGCTGACTTGACTCACCTCTCACTCGACCTGACTCACCTCTCACTCGGAACATACCTAGGAAAAAAGAAATTGAAAGTGGCCATGCAATTATTGCATGGCACTTGCACGTATTTCGTGCAATTTCATGATAACACGTATGTAAGCAAACATTTGCTTGCTTGCAATTATTGTACGTATTTACTTTATGTTTTATTGCTCTTGAACGTTCCCGAAACTTGTATTATGTAGGTAGGTAAATCATCCTAAGCTTCTACTTACTTCCAAGGATCAAGGTAGCATAAAACAATAATAGGTAAATCATAAAACGACAATTTGTCCTGGGAAGTGTCCGTATATTCATAAAGCAGTTGAGAATACCTGTTATTTTTTGCGACCACTCTCAAGGTATGTACTATACTCGCAAAGGAAGCCGGTCGCGCACCGGTTGCATCAGCCGTCAGTAATAAACAAGTATCGTTGGTAACGCGCGCGCTTCCAACTGCGTGCTGCAGCGCACTACTAACACACGGCGCGCGGCGCAGCGCGGCGGGGAAGTACTACAACTCATGTAGTTTTCATCACAATTATTATGTATCTGTAAAATAAAATTGAATGGCTTTTTCTATCCTGAATAGTTATATATATTTATTTGTTTGACTGTTACATGCTTCGAGTGTGACCTACATGTGTGAGTTTTGTGTATGTAAACGCTAATTATAGTACTGAATAATATCATTCAGATATTATATTCTACCATGTTATAATACCTACTTTAGTCATAGTTATCTCATTAATTAATTATAAAAACATCGTTTTTTTAACCGATTTCTAAAGAAAGGAGGTCATCAATTCGGATGTGTATATCTTAAAAAAAAGAAAACAAAATAATGTTATAAAAAATACTTCATACTTTACATATAAAGCTAACCTCGCTATTAAAATCTACTATAATTATTATGTTGTATGTCGAGCCTACTGTACGTCTTTTTACACAAGCAGCCTGTGGGCTAGATATACGCAAAGATCGTACAACGCTCTCCGCGTTCAGTATAATAACGCGTTTAGGATGCTGGTGGGGCTGCCCCGCTTCTGTAGTGCGTCGGAAATGTTCGCGGATGCGCATGTAGATTGTTTCTACGCAACCATGCGCAAAAGGTGCGCTTCCATGGTGCGCAGGGTGTGGAGCAGCTCCAGCAGTATCCTAAGTATGATTTCGAGTCGCCTAGACCGTGTTTTCATGGGTCACTGTTGTGCCATCTCACATGGGTTGCCACAACGGCGATCCAATACTATTCGTTTGTTATTGTTTTTGTGAAGGGTCAGTTTTTACTAACATAGTTGTAAGTCTTACTAACTATTTGTGAGTCATGATACTTTAATAAAGAAAAATTCTATTCTATTCTATGTTTGTCAGAATAAAACAATTCGTTATTTTTTTTGTCACTCACACACAGTTCCTACGGTACACACTATCTATAGATCAGGGTACTAGTGCCGACCTCTAACGATCCGCAAGGGATCCGATAGGCCGGTCGCCGGACTATTCTTAGCAAAAATATCTCAACTAATAGCTACCTAGTACAATAAGTCGTAAATGCTAGAAATAATTCGTCGCCAAGGATTACAGCTAACGATCGTTTTTGTCCTAAGATAGTGGTTCTCAGATAAAGTTTTTATCTGAAGGTCGTGCTCCTGAACGTAAATCATCCTTTTTTTAACGAGATAATAGTGCGTCTGCTTTGAACAGACGAATGATGGCCTCATTTATAATGTTCTAAACAGAACATCTTGCCCCTACTCCTGGAAGGGCTAAGCAAAGATGTCCAGTACTCCCTCATTTCGCCAGTTATCCTTAAGTCTTGCGTAATAGAGGGCGAGTCTATTATATTATACTCTAGTCTATTATATTATACTCTGGTCTATTATATTATACTCTAGTCTATTATATTATACTCTAGTCTATTATATTATACTCTGGTCTATTATATTATACTCTAGTCTATTATATTATACTCTAGTCTATTATATTATACTCTAGTCTATTATATTATACTCTGGTCTATTATATTATACTCTAGTCTATTATATTATACTCTAGATTATATTATACTCTAGTCTATTATATTATACTCCGGGTTGAGAAATTCCTAATGCAAAAACCTAATAACACTTTGTCCGACCTGGAAATCGAACTCGGGATGGCATGTCCTGCACACAAGCACTAGTTAGATCAACCGTTAGTGTTCTACAGCTTCCTATTTCATTGTTTCAATTATCAAAATAAGACTTAATGCAGCTACAGTTCTATACGCAGCTATACCCACGTTGTGTACAACAGTACGGAGAGCGCTCGCGAGACGTCTCGGTGATTCAATAATTCAGGAGCTCTCACGTTCAAATAAATTTGATTACGCTTATCCTGTTTTAATCCGCGTCGACGTTTGTGTCGGGTGTCGCGGCGTACGTTTAATTTTGCACTAACTCTGCTCTCCGCGCTCTGTTCGCTCTGCTCTTGGTACAAACTCTCTAAAATTCCATAACATTATGTAAACGCATCTGCATACACGCCGCGGGAACTTTATTAAACGAAATAATGTAGTGAATACGTTGACTGACTCACTCCGGAATAATGAGCAATCTCGTAGCGCTACGCCGTAGCTCCGTAGCGCCATAGCGGGAAGCCTCAGTAGCCGCTGAGACCGCGCGCCGGACGCACGCTACGCGCTACGATGCCCGTACGCAGACGCGCGTTGTGACTGAACCGACTGTTCAATAATAATGATAATAACATTCTTGCCAAATTACTGACGTATGTTAGTGAATAATAATTTATTAATAATTGTGATCCGTAAATACCTCTCTAGTTTGACAATACTCGTGTAGTTTAATGTCCAGTTGTTTGTACTAAGTAGTTCTGTAAGTGTCATCAAATGATCAAGATGAGAAGGATTTGTCACCTCATCTTCAGGCTGCTGTTCCTGCTAGACGGTACGTGTATTTTTAACTAAGTATTATTATAATAATAGTGTCCATTTAATTTTACTATTGAGTTTAACCAAAGCTTGACCACTTAGTTTAACGTGACGAGGCGTGACGTTGCCTCATTAATTAGAGGCAACTTTTGTCGTGTTTTTGATAAATTATTTATTGAAGTGCGTCATTATAAAAGCCGCCGGAACCGGTTATCTTGTTAACAAATTTATGGTGGAACAGTTATTATGTTAGCGCTGTTAACTTACACTAATTACTTTACAACGGTTTGTAAATAAATTGAGCTGCGTCCTTTATTAAAATTGTGACGATGTTTTCAACTGAAGTAAACTGCATGATTTTGCTATCGTCACCTACGAAAATAATGTTTTACATTTTTATTTATTTATTTATTTATTTAGAACATGGAGGACTTACAGCTAATAAAAAAAAACAAGAAAGGGAACAATAGTCACCAGAGAGCCAATTACAAATCCTCACGTATAGAAAATAAGATAAAAAATTGTGGTGTGAGCACAGAAACAAAAAACACACCGCTTTAATTAAAGTGAAGCTAAAAACACTAAACATTTGTTTTCACATAATTCATAATAGATACACTTAATGTTGCGATCAGGAAACACAAATAAAAATCGCCAAAAAAATAATCCTGCTGATAATTATAAAAACTGCTAAGTATTCCAAAGGATGTTCACTCTTCTTATGTTCATTTAAAGTCAAATTAGCGTACATGAATAATATCAATAAAATTATTTAAATGTCTAATTAAAATTAAATAAATATTATGTACAGACTAACTATTTATATACATATATACAACTCTCTTAGTTAAAAGTAACTATACAAATAAACAATAAACTAGAATATAGCGTCGAAAAATTCCTCCGCATCGCTGTCGGCTGGTAATGTACCCAAGAGACTGGCGGCATTGCCACGTTGTATGGCAATGCTTATCCTCTGACCAAGGTAAAAGCCAGCCCTTGGGTCACGGGAAGTGTCAAATAGCCGTTTGGAAATTTCATCAAACAAGCTATGAGCACTCGGACCCCACGGCCCTAGGGTTTCAACCCCAAACGGCTCGAAAATATAATTGGCCATAAGGCTGTTATACTTTCGCCGCTTGAGGTTTTCCGCAGCCGCAGCAGCAGCGCCAGCACAGCACGCCGAGCCAGGAAGGTGGGATGGCGCAAGGGTATCGACGCATGTTGCGTCCCACACTAAAGGCCTACCCACCTTCCACGGGATTGATTGATTGATTCCTCTTCTTATTGATCTTTAATTTCTCAGAAAAGACCAAAAGACAGTTTGTATAAATAAAGAGAAGTTACGTAAACTGACTTATTTGTTTCTTTGACTTGTTTCTTCATTGTAGGTACTGAGGGAAGGTATATCAAAAGTTTTGCAGTTGTTTTAGATGACCGGTAACCGCACTTGAAATGAAACTCTAGTTACGAGTATGTCACACTTCAAATAATTTCAACAATTTGTCCGGCGGACATCGGAAACGCAAAAGTTTAAATGTATGTATAATGTAAGTACTTGCAGCTTAATAATGCTGAAACGACTTGACAATTACAGATAATATTTGAAACATTAGAAGAAAGTGTCCTGGAGTCGTCTGCTTAGGTTGTTTTGTACTGTTTTACAAGCGGTGTGCCCGATGAGATTTCTCTTCGGCAAGAATGACGAACTTCCATACTAAATGTTACCCTTTATTTAACCCATTTAGGGAATTAATGTTCAAAAATCTGTACTTAGTGCTCACTTTCGTTAAATAAGAAACTCTTGTGCTTCTAAAACCAGCGCGAGCGATTGTGTGTTGCCTGTCAGTGAATTTATGATTTTTATTAAGTGGATTTTATTTAAAAGCGTCCTACAGTTCCTCAACGTGCAAGTATAAGTTCAACTAGGACATGATGTTCTTAGTATCCCATCGTTCCTGTATTTCCCGACAATACTGCTATGGTACCGTCCTCCCTCGAAGTTACGAACAGAGCCGCGGGGACGGCTAGTAAACATTTAAATTAAACTTATTTCATGTCTCCGATGTTGGCCGTGTTTCTTTAATTGTCTTTTTATTCAAAGTGTGCATTAATTCACTTCTTGAACATAACGTCGTCTCAGTCAACATGCTAATTAACTCATAATTAACTTTCTCTCTGTTCTTCAATTAGCACTTGTATTTATAAGCAGTGATTCGGATTTAAAGGATCTGTTATCGTGTTAAATGATCCGTCTCTTGTCATTAACATATAAAGTTCGCGTGTTAGTTCAAACCATGGATGTCTATGTAGATATTGTGATAGTTACACTAACAACTGATATTGTGACAGTTACACTAATAACTGATATTACTAGTTATACGATAATCAACGTAAAATAATTGACAAAAACGTAAATTAGAAGTATTTTTGACAGATTAAGGCTCTGGCTTCTTTTCAAACGTTGTGATGTTTTCAAAGGCGATAGATAATATTATCAAGCAGATAGCGACGTCCACTTGTAAAGCGAAGATCATCGATGTCAAATAACACGACGTATTGTGCAGTACGTGTTGTACATGCATATCGTATAGACACGAGCTATACGAGAACGACTTGTGTTATTGGTAGCGACAGCAATCAAAATTATAAACTAGTAGGTATTTATAATTATAAATATTTACGCGGACAGAAGCAAGTGTTATACAATTTAACAGCATAAACAATCTTTCTACTATATGCAGTGAATATTCAGTGTTCATTGTAACAGAGAATAATATCGTTTTATTTTTTTAAGTGTCTGTCGGTGGATTCGTAAACACTGCAGTGACCTGCGCTATCAACATTCGAACTGAAATTATTTATTCATTTATTATTAGAAGACGTTAAAGTAAGAATCAAGAATAATAAAGACGATAAAAATAAACTTGTCAGTTGATTTCAATGAACTCTTCTATTTGAAAGAGCTTCATTTGACTTGACTTGGCGGCTCTCAATATTCCCGCGATATTTTAATGTTATCAGAAATGAGAACGATTCGATAAACGTTCTAGCTAACAGAAGTAAATTGAATTATTTTTCAGTACCAGTAATGATTGCCGAACTAAACTTATTTTTTATCTTGTTTCAGTACTTTTTTCTTTGTATTTGTATTCCAACCACTAACATTCAAATCTAGTCAGTCAGTCAGTTTCGATTAAGTTTTCAATCATTGTTAGTAATTCAGGCGCGGGATTCTGGGGTCATGACCCCCCAAAACCATTCAAGCTGTCAAGAGACTGAATGATTTACGTGCTTTACTAACTAAAAACTGTAGAAACTGTAAAAACCGACTTCCAAAAAAAACACTAAAAAACTTTGCTTTTCAATTTTCGTTTTTTGCCACTGACTTCCGAAATTAATGTTATTTTTCACTTTTTAGTGTTTTTTTTTGGAAGTCGGTTTTTATTTTTGTAATTTTTTTTATTTTTCTCTTCTTATTTATGTTACCTACCCCACAAAAATTAGAATGCCACTACCTGATATGGAAATAACAGTGACGGAGACACTTCAAATGTCGTCAAGATAAATAAGTGGGAAAAATACATAATATTGAAGCTAACTCAAAAACTACGTAAGCAAAGTTAATAAAATGTATATGGGACCACCTCGGAAGCATGACCTACCAAACAAAAAATCATCAAAATCGATTCATAATTGGAGGAGTAATCGCGTACAAACATAAAAAAAAAAAAACATACAGACGAATTGAGAACCCCCTCCTTTTTGAAGTAGTCGGTTAAAAAACAATAACAAAAAGAAAGTGCGAGAAAAGCAAACTCGAGAAGTTGGGCAATTCGGGTTAAGGGCAGATTAATTTCAAATCCTAAACTGCTGTAAAACGAATTTTAATTCATTCGAATCGGACATTTAATTTCGAATTTATCACGGTCTGTCTGTCTGTCTGTATGTTACCTTTTCACGCCTAAACCACTGAACGGATTTCGATAAAATTTAGCAAGGAGATAGATGGCATCCCGGGAAAGGACATAGCCTACTTTTTATTGACATAGCACGTGGGCAAAGCCGCGGGCGGGAGCAAGTAAATATATATTTTTCATATATTACCTTTTTAGTTGACTGTTTTTTACCCAACTACGGCGAAGCAAAAAGGAGGGTTATGATTTTTACTGGTATGTATGTATGTTCATCTGTTCCCTCAAATCTTTTAAACTACTCATTACAATTTGACAAACGAGGTATCGTTGGAAGCGTCTTGATGGTCCGCTAGTTATAATGTAATGACACATTAAATTGAATATGTGCCATATTGCCTCTAGAGGACATAAAGTCATGAACTTTTTTTTTTATCAGCGCCTTTCAAAAATATATATAATTATTATAACCCCAAAGGCAAATAAAAAGGTATAAACAAGACATCACAGACAGACAAATTCAAAATCCGGAGTCACACGTAATCTGTTTGATTTGTGCCTTAATTGGCCGTATTGTTTCAGTAGCGCTGGAATGGGCAAACTGGAATACTAGATTGGAATGGAAACATTCCAGTGTATTTCAGCACCGCAGCAGCACCGCGAATGAAAAATAGACCGTCATTCCAGTCTACTGGATTGGAATTATCACTAGAATGGGTAAATTCCAGTGCATTTCAGCACCGCAACAGTACCGGGCATAATACGTGTGACTGCGGAATTTGTGTATCTGTGATGTCTAGTTATACCATTTTAGTTGACTTTTTTGCTGTAGTTGGGTTTTATTTGTAGTTTGGTTTTAGTTTTATAACTTTTATTTGTTGAATTATACTTCGTTACTGAGCATTATAGCCAAGTAATAAATTGGGTTTTCAATAAATATATTATTATAACAGAATTACTGTACTGATATAATAAAATAAATCTTTTACGTAATAATTGAAAAAACGTAAATCAGCTGCCAATTTAAACATTATTTACGATTCAAACGTCTGCTTACACCAGATACATTAATGAATAGCTCAGAACCATCACAAGTACATCAGTCGTTCCGTCCTGTTTCTTTAACAGATATTTATTCCGTCCCAAAAAGCGTGATATCAAATTAATCGCGCACAATTAGCGCCTTGAATTAGCATAAGTCCCGTATCCCATGGCCGGTCCCTTGCCTCCCCCGCTCCCCGCACGTCTCACTCCTTCGCCTCGAGGGTGGGCTCTATAAAAGGTCCCCTAATATTTATTCAAATATAATGTTACACATAGATGTTTGGATTACATAGATTAGTGCAGAAAATCTACTCCTTGTCATCATTATACCCCAGTCATTTTTTATTATATTTCGGTCGCCTGATAGTCCACCCAGATGTCTGAATATCAAAATTTTAAATGAAAAAGCCAGCTGACTTTCGTTGCCCAAACTTCGTTGTCCGCTGGTTTTCGTTGTCCAATCTTGAATTTTGACATTAAAACATACAAATAATTTCTATTATATAAAGTTTCTACATTATACATTTTGGAAGTGCATATTCTAGCAACTTTTTCGATTTTTCTTATTTTTAATTCTTTCAATGTTATGGACATATTTTTTCGCCGATACTTACGGCTAAACATGATTGGACTCAAACGATGCAATATATTGCATGCTCTTGGATGTATACAATGTTTACACAAATAAAGAAATGTTATCTTATCTTATCTGGATAAACCGACATTGTAAATCTGACTACTGGTCAGTGAAGCATCTACTCTATTGCTAATCCTACTAGTTCCTATTGACTGAGTGAGCGAAGGGTCTCTGCTTCACGTCTGGCAAAGTTTGCTTTCGTGTGTCAGTTTGTTGGTACTACTCTACAGATTGTATTTTATAACCGATCTGCACGAAACTTGGTGTACAGGTTTTACGAATTTATACAGAGAATTTATGATTGGGGTGGTAGTTCCTCCAAAAAGGGGTAAAACTATTAGATATCTCCGCCTTATGCGATTCGATTTCAATGCTTTTTTTAATTGAAAGGTAGGTAACTTTGGTGAAGATCTGATGAGGATCGTCGGCGTGATGAGAGATTAGCTCGTCAAAATGCAGAAAATTGCTCACTTTTAGATTTCTACCAGTGGAATCGGCCCTTTAACTAGGTAGGGATTGATGGAGTACCTGGGACCACCTTCTCATCACAAAACTAGAGAATTTTCTAAAACGAGGCTTTAAAACCAATATTCTATGTTAGGGATTTGGTCCTTGGTGGGCCATTGTGCAAACCAATATTAATGTTAGTTTTAAAATAAGGTTACTAGATGGCGCTACTGTGCACGACTGTGGCGAGCTTCGACAGCGCGATCTGGCGATCGTCACTCGCCAAATGGTTAGGTCCCGTCGAACATTTTGTGTGACTGAGTTTTGTTAGGTGTAAAGCAGCTTCGAAAGTAAAGTCTCGTGTCTCGAGAGTCCATCAATGCCTGGTGGCGGCCAAGGCTTGTATATTAATCGGAGATTTTATTTATTGGCTTGCAGATAGAGCTATTTAAAGAAAAGAAAAACAAATGAACATAATAATTGGCGCGTAAAAGGTCATGGCCCATCAAAGTATGAAAACCATACCTACGGCATACAGAAATGAAAAGGGCTGGGTGTACAGAGAAATATGTATAGTTTGCAATGGTATGTGTCGCATTACTGTGGGGATCATCATGGTAAAAATAAGAAACAAAAAAAAAAGTTAATACAGTTGTATCATATTTTATGGGTGATTAGCTACAAAGTGAAGTATAAAAACCATACCCACGCCGCGCCGTACAGAAATGACATAGGGTTCTATTTATACAGAGTTTATAGTTCACCTAGAGGACGGTTTTGCTATTTTATAATTATTATCATTAAGGTAGCTTGCAAAACTAGGGAATTAGGGAACTAGGGAATTAATTATAAAAAAACAAAATTCATTATTATTATTTTAGTTTTATTCAACATGATCTAAATTTAAGGGTATGGTCACATAGATCAAAAAGGCAGCAGGTGCATTTATATTGTGTTGATGTACAGCACGATGGCTCGCGGCTAAGTAGCAGCTGCACGGGTCAATCCATCAGGTTAAACTACGCTTGCCGAGGTTGGTCCGTGGATGGATGACCATCTTTATATACCGAGACTCCTCTGTGTCTCGGAAAGCACGTTAAGCCGTTGGTCCCGGCTGTCATTCATGGATCTTTGACAGTCGTTACGGGTCGTCAGAAGCCCGAAAGCCTGACAACCAGCCTTACCAAGGGGTATCGTATTACCCAGTTACTGGGTTGTGAAGGTCAGATAGGCAGTCGCTCTATGTAAAATACTGGTATTCAGCTGCATCCGGTTAGACTGGAAGCCGACCCCAACATAGTTGGGAAAGGGCTAGGCAGATTGATTGATTGTACAGCACGATCCAGGCTTGCCCCAGTATGCATGGCAAATTGATCTTGAACCATTAAATGGAATCTGATATAATAATTACAAAATAATTAAAGTACTAGCTATGTCAGCGACTACGCTCGCGCAGCTTAAAGCTGAAATGCGTGGGCACATCTTTTTTAAGTCTTTACGTTTAAGTAAAGTTCATAATATTTAAAAAATGTTTGGAGCAGACATTAAACACATTAAAATCGTTGTGATGTCTCTGTTCGTTGTTGCTATTGTGTAGAGTGCCACCAACTTATCTGTTCAGTAGAAAACAGCGTCCACTAAACTTAAAGTTTAAATAAAACAATCGTAACTTATGTCACGGGGCATTATTTCTTGAAGTAATAATCCAGCGTGATCCCAATAACTTTCGAGAAAAGCTTCAGTTGCATTGTATTTTCTGCGACGCAACACAGTTCGCCAACATGCTATAGTTTTTCCATTTTAACAAGATCTTTATCCAAAAGCAAACAAAGTCCAATAAGCACGCCAAAGTAGTAAAAAAAACAAATAGTAAAAACTCAGTAAACGCACAGATCGCAACGAAAAAATGATAGAGGACTGCGAGAGGCCAGATGTGTACTGCACTTTTTTTTTGGAAATTGTACCTCTGAGGTGCTCTACTGGTCGTGACTACTTATACCGGGCTATCCTGTGGCTGCCTTAAGCTAATTATAAACTAGACGACTTCTCGCTAAGGACACCCCCTGTGGGGTTCGAACCTCGGCTTAGGACACCGCTGGGGGGGGGGGGGATACTATTCTACAGCTGTGCCATCCACGAAGACGCGCCCCTCTCCGCGATTGATGTACTTTAGTACGGAGCGGAGCAGAGTGGGGCGCATCTTCGTGGATGGGACTATCTATATCTGACTGCACAGAGTTTCTGGACGAGTGTTGCGATATTTATTTGACTTTAAGTCAACTACAATAAAGTAAAAAATGCGGTTTTAGTACATTAAAAAATATGTTATATCAAATCTTTTCTATTTTTTTTACGTGTTCTCCCATGGACTTTCAATATATATTTTTTATATAAAATAAAAAGTGGGATAGATGGCTATAATTTAAAACTGATTTGGTTTTTGTACGGTAACTTTTACCAACCGGGTCAGATATGGGCCATGACCTTTTCCGTTGTTCGTCAATGATTCTTAGGTTGAATTTCCGCTCACTGTTTGAGAAAAGTACTAAACCAGCGTTTGCCGCAACCAGGCATTGATGGATTCACGTATGTGTGCCTGGGCTTCGCTTCGGCCCTCATTTTCACGATGCCCTTGTTGCAGGGCGCGACAGTAATGTACTATAATTATTATGACCATAGGGTTTTGTGTGGTTATGACACATGGATCTTCTGCACTTCTCTACGCTGCCGCGCTGTGATAAAAGGTCCTTGACACACTTGTACATGCGGGTACACTACGTAATATACTTTCTTTGTAAGTCCTCGTATTTGAGTAATTAAAACCAGCGGTTTTATATTAGGTGGACATTATTCTCGGTTCTCTTACATTTAGATTATAATTATGATTATCTGGTCAAGGCTGTCTGTAGTAGGCAGAGTAATATATTGGTACTGCCTCACTAGTTTTTTAAGTAAGAATTAGCCACATTTTCAATCTTGCTGACTGACTTGTTAAAGCAGAAGCGAGAGTTTGCATTGCTGGTCAACAGTGAATAGCGGCTATTCACTTAACGGAAACACCGCGGTATTTATTTATAACACATTGAGCTTTAAAAAGAGATCGTCCCACAGGTATTTGCGATAAGAAAATGCTCTACAAAGCCTTACTTTTTCTACCTTTCCGATTTGCCATATTTACATTTGGGTTCTGTAATCAGTTTGTCCTCTTTTAGAACGGGTAGAAAAATTATATCCTACTGTTAACCAACACAAAGCGCTAGAAAAACAAATTAATGTAATGAACACCACAGTCTTTGTACCGACTGAGTCTAATATTAGGCTCCCTTTATAGAGTCAACTTCAAAGTATAGAAGAATAAATGAATAAATGAGAAATAAAGACGCTCGCCGCACGAACAACGCGCCTTAATTAACTAAAATATTATTTTTATGGATTGTAGGCTCTTTTGTACACAATGATGAAAGATTCAACTAGTAGAACAAGAAGAAAGAGACAAGAAGAAACAACAAAGAGAAGAGACAAGATTAGAATAAGTTCATCGCTAATCGGTAATCGGTATATATTTAGGAAAGTATAATAAATAAAAATGTAATTGCAAATTCAAATTCAAATAATTTATTTTCTCTTCACAAACAACGGGATCTTATAATTTAGACATGCTTTAAAAAAAACTATGTGACACGCGTTTGTGAGAGACTGGTGTCTGCACTAGGAATACCTGTATAGCAGATCACCAGAGTCCCACCACACGGTATATAAACTTAATCAGTTATTTAGTAAATGTGAAGGGATAGGGCATAACATAACAATCAATGATAGATTCACAGATTAAAACAATAAAATAAAAAAAAAAAGTAAATTGGAAAAATGCGTGATAAGAATGTGTTGGGAAAATAGAGGGATGGACTATTTTGGATGAGTAAGTAATTCTTCAGTTGCGTTATAATCCAAGTTATGGAGCCATTCAATCAGAGCACTCTTACAAGCCTTTTTTGTTAGGTGATATATCGAGGTAGTACGATTTATTTTATTTTATAAATGGGAACCTAAGAATGTATAAAATCTATGAGAGAAGCTCGTTCTTAGACCTTTGGCAGTATTGCAGACTGAATATTTTCTGCGTTTTCCTGAGATGGAGAGGGGATCAAATACTAAGGATGAGTGCTTCTTAAGAACAGTGTACGGAACAAAAAGTTGCCTCACTGACAAGACTTTGTAGTGTTTGTATAGATCTACAGTAGGATAAAAGTATGGCAGAAAACAGGCCACCTTTAGTACAACACGTTGGGCTTTTTCTAATGTCAAGATGTTAGATTTGGGGGCGCCACTCCATGATGTAATGCAGTATATGAGAAGAGACTGACACATTGCATAATAAACCCACTTAATAACCTCCATGTCCGCTACGTGACGAAGATTTTTGAAAAGAAAGATTAATTTGCGAATTCTCGACGTGAGGCTGTCTATTTGTGGTTGGAAGCTTAAATTGTTATCAATTATAATTCCAAGGTATCGAGGTAGTCTTTTGGAGAGTGGGACAGAAGCAGGCCTCAGAATTTAGGTCAATGCAAGAGTGCGCTTTAATGTGGAAATGGGATAACACTTCATTGCATTTGTTAGTGAGGGAGAAAGCTGTATACTTTGTCTTGTCAACGTTAAGGGTAAGGACATTATTTTTTAACCAAGCTAGGACCGTATCAAAACCTTTTTGTGCGTAAGGGTAGATCACTCCATGAGTCTGCTGTGAAAAGTAGTGCCGTATCATCGGCAAAAGATATGATTTTACCATGGGGTAGCTGTAGGTTACAGAGATCATTTATATAGGCAAGGAAGAGGGAGGGCCCGATCACACTTCCCTGGGGTACACCGAAAGTGACAGGCAGATCATCACTTACGTTGTCTCCAATTTTAACCCTCTGAAACCGATCAGATAAGTAATCCTGGAAGAGTTTTAATGGTAGACCCCTGATTCCCATGTTATCCAGCTTGTTTAGTAGGTTGGGTACAGAGACTGTGTCAAACGCTTTGGCCAGGTCAAAGAATATGACAAGTGCCTTCTTTTTACTATCAAGATCGTGAACAGGAAGATCTGTCAGTTCATGAACAGCGCCGGCACAAGATTTTCCAGCCCTGAATCCAAATTGACCCTGTGAAATGAGGTTATTACGTTCAAGGTATTTGGTAAGTCTGCTGTTCATGATACGTTCTAATACTTTGGAGAGAGTTGGTAGAATGGAGATCTGCCTATAATTGTTGACACAACTTCTGTCCCCAGCCTTGTGGATTGGATGAACGAGTGATTTTTTTTAAAGGCAACAGATAGGTGCCCGTTTAAAATGCTAGATTAAATAACTGGGTAAGTGGGGGAACCAAGTACTTTTTGTAATGCTTGAGGAACCGAGCAGAAATCGGGTCAACACTTTCAGAGCAGGTGTTTATGAGGTTACAAATGAGGGAGTCTACCTCCTTTTCATCTGCAGGAAGAAAAACCATTGAATGTGGGTGAGCGACTGAAAAGCCAGTAGGGGTAGGTACGTGATGATTTAATATCTTCTCAGCGAGGGATTTACCAATGCTGGAGAAGAAGTAGTTTATCTCATTAACAGAATTTTGGGGGTTTTCAAATTGTATGAGTTCCTGGGCGGGCAGCTTAGGTTTATCTGTGTCGGTAATCTTTCTAATGACCTTCCAAAGCTTTTTGCTACTATGTTTCGCGCTACGAATCTCCTCTTTCTCGTAATCCTGCCTATTTTTTTTTTTATAAGTCAGTACAAAAATTGCCCTATCTTTTGTACGTGATTTGCAATGATTCATCATTCGGGTACTTTTTCAGCTTTTTATGAAGGTTGTCTCTATTGATTGAGCATCTCAAAAGTCCAGGAGTGATCCAAGGCTTAATAATACGGCGACGGTTACTGACAGGGAGAACCTTAGTATGAAGAGAAATTACATTAGTTAAACTATCTATCAGATAAGTAGCCGCTAAATTCGCGTCACTCATAGCGTACATTGGGGAAAGGTCCAATGCTTTCATAGCATTATCCAAGCCACTGTAGTCAATTAAATTTTTGAATTTCTTTGGCTGCATGGGTCTAGTTGACGAATTCAGAAAAAGGGGAAAATGTCATGGTCAGTCACTGAGGAATGCATTACGAAACAATGCGCGTTCCTTTTGGTTTTTAAATTTACATGGCCAAGGCAGGTAAAAATGCAGGTGAAAATTATGGGCTGGTAGTAAGCCGTGAGACGCCATCAAATTAAGGTAGCTATGATATCGAGAATCAGAATTGTTTTCTGTGATATCAATATTGATGTCACCGACCAACACAATATTTTTAGTAGATTAGTATTTTAAGAGGAGTTCGTTAAAAGAGTTTAAGAAACCAGATATGTTTTTTTGCACAGGAGGACGGTAAATTGCTATTATAACAGTGTCTATATTTATTACCGACTTCAAAAAAGGAGGAGGTACTATGTTCGGGTGATTGTTTGTTTTTTTTTTATGTATTTTCACCTATTACTCTGCCGTTTCTGTACCGATTTAAAAAATTCTTTTTTTGTTCAAAAGCTTATACTTCTGAGGTGGTCCCATTGTCACCAAATCAGGAATTGATGATGGGATCCTAGAGAAATCGAGGAGAACTTTCAAAAATCGTAGGGGCAACTAGTGCATTTCTTAATTTTTTCATTAAGTATTTTACAGCACTACAATTTTATGAAGGTCTGGAGTCGATCTGATGATGGAGCCGAAAGACAGTCAAGGGAACTCTTCAACGGTTTACAACAGATACCTCGTGTTTGGGCTTGATTAATTTGTATTGATAGAAACTTTATACTTTGATGGGTTGTGACTGTCGTTAGGGGTCTGATGATGAAGACGAACGACAATCAAGGAAACTCCTCAACGGCTTACAGCAGATACCTTGTGTTTGGGCTTGATTAATTTATATTGATTAGAACTTTACACTTTTGTGGGTTGTGACTGTCGTTAGGGGTCTGATGATGAAGACGAAAAACAGTCAAGGGAACTCCTCAGTGGTTTACAGCAGATATCTTGTGTTTGGGCTTGATTAATTTGTATTGATAAGAACCTTACACTTTGATGGGTTGTGACTGTCGTTAAGAGTCTGATGATGAAGACGAAGGACGATTAAGGGAACTCCTCAACTGTTCACAGTAACTACCTTATGTTTAGACTTAATTCATTTATATTGATAAGAACTTTGCAACCATATAGGTTATAAGTGAAATTACAGATCTGATTATGGACACCATATAATATAATATAATAATAAGAGAAAAATAAAAAAATAACTTTAATTTCGGAAGTCGGTGGCCAAAAACTAAAATTAAAAGCTAAGACACCGACTTCCGAAATTAAAGTAATTTTTTTATTTTTCTCTTATTATTAAAGAAGTAAGTACTTTTGTTCGTATGGTATTAGTACAGTAGTCCTTTTTTGTTTTGTTTTTTTGAAGTCGGTCAATTTTATTTTTTTTATTTTTACTAAAAGACAGTTTGAATTAAGCAGCAAAGGTTCTTCAATAGATAATTTCATGCTACAATTATAATAAATTACAACACCTTCGTTTTGTGTAGTGTTGGTGGAGGTAGATTGTGACTTATAGTTGTTAAGAGAAGGAAGGATCTGTGTGCATGGCAGCCAACATTCTGTCAAGATAATGAGATCTTAATTTAAATTACTCCTGGTGAGCAATGTTTGGAATGCGGGAAGGTTGCGTCTTATGTTTCTAATGTTTTGGTGAATTAATGAGAGATACTATTTTGGTTAAGTTAAATGGGTAGAAATGTCTTCAACGTCACATAGATGAGATTTTGCAACTGAAACCGCCCCCAAAATGGAGTTTATTTCGTCTACATTATCGAATGCAAATTATGGTTTTCTGGTAGATTGCACTGAAGGTGAGAAAAGGGATTGAACGAAAAGGCAAGGCCCTCTATTAATGATAACGTCATTGGAGGGAAAAAGGTTAGGGGATACAAGTGAATAAAAATAAAAATGTGTATTCTAGTTATTAAGAAAGTTGACTTACTGGACACCTTAAAGGATAAAATATTAAAATTGTGTGTAAGTGTGTGTGGAAAAGGAAATATTTGTATACAACAATTATCAACATGAATTTACAAAGAGAATTAAACCACTTGAGAGCTGATAGACCGATTTCGTCTAGGCACACGACTCACCACTGCGGGCCGGGGGACGAAGAAATTAAAGCGGTTGTGATTGGCCGATGCAACAATGTTAGGACGAAAGTACCAAACACAGTGATGCACAAGTCAGTTTTGCAACAATAATACCGATATCGATAAAATCGACGTCTACAATCCTAATTAAACAATAAATTATTTAAATTTGAATTTTAATTGTTCTATCCGACAGGGATTGACATTGCTATTACTTATTTTTAATCTGCTGTGAAATGCCTTAAACAACCAATGCTATATTTATTTGGAAACCAATTTTCCCTGTGAACTGCATTAATCCACTTTTCTTTCAGTTACGGAACATTTTGAAATCTAAAATGTAAACATTAAGTACTTAATGTTACTTTTTTACCATTAGGAAGCATCGTAATTTTTATCGACTTAGATAGACTTTATTTTGAAGTTGTCACAACACTCTACAGCATAAGTGCACATAGAAAGGAACAGACTTATTGCAATACCCTAGTGAGAGAAAGGGACTCTTCAAAAAGACATCAACGCGGTGTACATTTTTTGTGCCATTTACGTAATCAACCAGTTTAGCTTGAGCCCTGCAATTATTCTTAATAGAATGTTTATTTTACTTACCGATGAAAAGTAATGCAATCTTTTTATAGCTGGATGTTCTAGAGAATTTCCTACACCATTTAATTGAACAGGAACTCATAATTGTTTTTATTTATGCAGAAATGTTTTAAAATGTATCAAAATACCGGCGTGTGCAGAGATCCAATAACTGGTCAAAACTAAAATGGCCACTCGTATTTCCATCTAGTATCAGTGCTATTCATCATATGTGTCGTGAGCCTGAGTCGCCCGCATGAGCAGTCAAGAGGTTATATAGTCATTGTGAATTTAGGAGTAAGTTTTCGCAGACAACAAATGTCAGGTGACAATAAAACAGTTTTATAGAAGCGCGACAGCATCGAGGCACTTAATATGCTTTGCCGGCATTTTTTCTTCCTTCCGGACCAGGATACGCCCATCACGAATCCAAACAAATTGGTACGCCTTTTCTTTAGCGATCTTCCGAACAGCAGCATAAATTTCCTTATTTGATGGAGATAGGTGCTCCGACACAAATACTGGACATTTTTCACCACCATAACCAAGGTGATGAGAGTTCAGCTTGCTATCGCTGTGAGATTTGTTGAAATTCGTAACTGAAGTCAAAAGACCGTCACGTATGTCTGTATTCTTAAACCGGACGATAATTGATCTAAGTCGATTATTTTTCGTATCCATTTTCCTAACTCTGTTTACAGAAAGGACATCCTGTTCATGGATAGTATTAGAGACGGCGTTAGATAGCTGTACATACAACTGATTTTAATAGATTTTCATTAATATTTTCGGGAACACCGTTAATCTCAACATTCTCCTGTCGGGTAAATTGCTCCAGTGCATTTAGTCTAGATGATAATTCCTGAACCGATTTCCGCAGGGTATCATTTTCCTTTTCCAAAACCTTAACTTTATCTTTGTTGACGGTAACCTCAGCGCTAATGCGGTGGAACTCGTCACTCATAAATTGAACTGATTTAGCCAGTCCGGGCAGTAAAGTTAGGTGTTCATTAATTTTGGAAAGCTCGGTGGTAACGCAGTATTTGATGTTGGCGCTACCTCTTCAGTTAAGGCTTTGTGTATCTCGACACGGATGCTATCAATAATTTCAGCAGTAAAGGAGGTCTCAGAGTGTATGAATTGCTCATTAGGTTGTTGTTCCTAGGGTGAGTCAGTTGGGCGCGGACGTTTGACCCTTGTAGAAATTAATTTCTCTGAATCTTGGTCACGGGACAGCGACGTTTCAACCATATCTAAATCCGATTCGATAACAGCTTTTGGAGTACTTAGGTTTGGTGGAGTGCGTACGACTTTAGGCATCTTTAACCTATTGATTATAAAAACCACAAAATGAAAGTAGAATAAATGCAAAAAGTGTATGTCGAGACTTGGGTTCGAACCGACTCTGCCACTGCACTAGTCTTTCCGACAGCGCTTAGACCTCGGAACTAACTACACATTAACTAATTATGATAAAAAGCGAGGTGTATTGCACACTGTACAGTGTACAGCATTGCGCGCCTGCCAGTAGGTAATTAACTAACGAGTCCAAAGATCACTTATTTCGTTTGTCACCAACACAAATTGCAAAAAAAAAATCTCTTGTGGTTTAGAAAATTGATTTAGCAGTTATAAAATTAGTGTTTTGTCACAGTTTTAACACAGATTACTCACTGAGTTATGAACATTGATTTGCACAAATTGTAGTACGTTCTCAATCACTTTTTACTAGCTTTTTCAAATAAAACTTGCAGAGAACAACAAAAGTACATCGGCTTGTTCAACTGCCGTCGGCGAAATTGCAAAATCATAGGCAGAATAATTTAGTTGTGACAAAAGAATTGTGAAAAGTAGTCATCACTTTTGGACTACCTACAAGAAAAACCTACTTTTTGTCTATTCTATTGTTGTTTAGTCATTATATTCTTGGTCTTACAAGTTCACTGACACGTTCTAAAAATAAACAGACAGATACGAGTATTTTTAGAACATAAAAACGAACAGAAAATTATGTGTCACAATCCAACAAAAGTACTAATATCAGTACTAACAAAACGCCTAAGCGACACTACAGGCACAGATATATGTATATTATATCCCATGTGTCGAGCAAAGTGTGAGAAAATATCCAATAAATATACGACAGTGCGCGGCGAGCGTGAGTAACGTAAGTGGACTGCCTCGCACTAATTTGTCTCGGCGCGGCGACGCGCCCGTGTGTACACACCCTTACGAGACGGATGACATGTGTACACATTCGAACACACACACACACACACCAACACATACGCCATAATACTCGACAGAATATAAGTACGAGTATTAGAATGTTATATTCCTATCCTAGAAATACATTTGCGCGACAACCATCTTCAGGAGAGGAAGATATTTCTGCTGTTATTAGATAAGATAAGATATTTTTATTTGCATAAAACATGGTGTACACGGTGCTATTAAAAATATTAGATCTAACATGTTTTACTTAAAACTAAAGCATGGAAACTTACTTACAAAAAAACAACCGACTTCGAAAAAAAACTCAAAAAATTTGAATAATAAATTTAATTTCGGAAGTCGGTGTCTTTGCTTTCCAATTTTCATTTTTTTTTGGTGTAAAATGTTTTCATTTTTTTTTGGTGTAAAATGTTTTCTTTTTTCACTTTTTAGTTGTGGTACCTACCCCACACAAGTTCGAATACCACTACCTGCTATGTAAATACCTACCAAACGAATAAAGAATCATCAAAATCGATTTATAACTGGCGGAGTAATCGCGTAACATACACAAAAAAAAACATACAGGCGAATTGAGAACCTCCTCCTTTTCGATAAAGTCGGTTAAAAATACATTATGGCATTAAAATATACACATATTGAAAATCTCTTTAAAAAATCATTAATACTATAGAAATTATTATTATTGAGCCATTTATATAATTGGATTTTAAATAATTTACAATTTAATGTTTTAAACATATTTGGTAATTTATTTTTCAACACACTTGCTCGTAAACTGGCTCTTACTGAACCGCTTTTAGGTTCATAATGCAGTGTATTATGGAAGCGTGGTTTTTACTTTATATTACCGCACTAGTGCGGTAATGTGCGCCACAGATTACTATTTACTAGTCGGAGTAATGACATGGCAGTATGGAATTAGTAAGTACTGTCATGGCAGCATGGAATTTGTATCCAATAGAAATTGTTTTTGGTGGAGCTTTTTACTAAAGACTCAAAAGCAAGTTTTTATTTAAAAAAGAGAACCATAAGCAAAAAAAATATTTTTAAGGATTTTATTTTACCATTATTATACGTCAGTGGGATACTATACATTGAATTAGTATGAACTATCCTACTAAATAAAAATGAGCATTCTCTATTTACACCCGAGCAGAGACTTGCGCTTTTTTCCGGTAAGACTGCGGTTGGCACGCGCGCAGGCCACTTGACCCGCCCCGACGAACCACGCACGCTGGCCTGCCCGTGTACCACCGCGTTCGCACGGAATGAATCTCTGTCATTCTGTACTATTAAATAAGGATTTGTTTCGTCTGTGGCTATTACAGTCTATATTGTTCACTACCCTAACCCCATTTGCGTATTATGTATTATTAACATTATTATATTTTTATATAGGCTGTTCAGGGGTATTACCAGTGCCTTTATTTACACCGCACGCTCATCGCTAGCGGACAAAACTCCAACCCTAGCCGCCATTTTCCATAAATATTTGTTAACTTTTTTGTTGTGTGGTTAAAATCATTATTAAAAATGTCGATTTCACCTAGGGGAGAAGAGCGTAAATAATAATAAATAGATTTGACTCCACCATGGTACGTTTAGTTACAGAAACATTTTTTTTTGTAATTTTTTTTCTTATTCAAATCATTTTTTTTTGTATAGGCTGTCTAACGGTTTTGCCAGTTCCTTTATTTACACCTATGGAAAAACAAAACCAGCCAGCGCGCCATTTTCCATAAATATTTATTATCGTTTTCGTTGTGTGGTTAATTAATATCAAAATTACAAAATTTAAAGTATTGTCACCAACCGATATAAAAGTTTTTAAAAGAAACACCGGATAGTCAGTACCTGGCAACAAAGGTCAGTTAAACTTTATAAATTTATCATCTCTATAGTTACGTTATTGTAGCATAAGTTTTTACAACAAGCCTGATTTTTTCCTCGCAAGTGTGTTGAAAAAGGTCGTATGAAACGCGTGTGCATTGATCATTGCACTCTCGGCTACCTTATCACGCTCGCCTGTGGCTCGCGCGAATAATACCGCCTCGCCTGTAGTATTCAATAGAGCACACTCGTATCACAATGTACTAATATAGACGTACACACATAGCCTGAGAGTTTTTATTATATTTCCCTGATCTAGGCAGCACAAGTCTGTATTGGTCACGCCAAGTTCGAGAGCTTATTTCCTCTGCTGTTTTAAATACGAGTAGTTCTTTATATTTTCGAACAAACATGCATGCTTCATAATATACAGTATGTTAAATAACAGAGGGCGTTCCCTTAAACTCGATAATCTATATCATTAATAGATTCAAATAAAAATATCAGCGTATAAAAATGAGTTAAAAAAAATCCGAATAAAAAAAAAAAACTAAATTGGCAATAAATTCGAAACGACCTGTTTAAAATCAAAATACTAACGCGGAATACCTAGCGTAGTGGCGTAGCCCAAACCGGCAACGTCGCAATTTTGTTCTCGCGCGCGCACGATGCCGAGCGAGCTTCTCACCGAGCCGGCCGGCCGGGCGGGGGGCGGGCGGCGTGACGGCACTGAATGGCGAGCGCTGACTTTGGTAAAGGCGGCAAAATTAATACTGTACCTTTCCACAGACGATATTAGCCCTTTACTCCGTAGAAATAGAGATTTTAATAGCGTGAGTCAACTGATGCAAATATGCAACAGTGGGGCTCAACGGTTTTGATTGATGCAACCTTGCATCACCGGAAAACGAGCGGAAAGACAGTGAAAAACACAGCGTCGTGTTGTTATCAGTAAAATAAAACATTTATGTATGTTTTGATTTAACAACCCGTCTCAAATGCCCGGCTGACAAAGGAACGCGTCACTGAGGCCCCTTGGGCTTGTAAGAACCTATTCGCAAACAGTAAAAACATAAATTCATGTACCTATCTAAGCCACGTTTCAATCATATTAGAATACAGAGTACAGCGAATTATTCTGCTCGCAGCGGCCGAGTAATGGACACGGGGTGGCGCGTCGGCAGCGCTTTGCCGACACGTCGCGTCGGTCGCGGGCTCGCGGCCACAAAATAAACAGATAAAAGTACAGAAGGCCCACTCATGGAACAAGTACAAGAATGTGTTTTACCTATTCACTCAGATCGGTGACTCCGGTGCCTTACAGTGCTAATAAGAAAGTAATTAGAAAAATAAATAACGTAGTAGGTAACTACGCTCATAAATAGTGTGCGGTTAAGTATTAGAGAAAGTTTCATTTAAATCTCAGTTTTAGGCTAGCTTTTAAATGATAATGAAGTATTGCACGTTAGCAATCACTGTCTAACGTTTTGTAATGTTTTCTGCAATGACATCGAAATGAAAAAAAAAAAAAACTTTTACTTTATGCAGTTGCATTCGTAATAAATTACTTAATAGCAATCGTGTAACACCACAGAATTAATACGCTCGTTGTACGGGGTAGGTACTCCCTGAGTATAAAAGTAGTTTTAGCAAAGAGTGGGCTTTCTGATCTTATTTATTTTGTGGCACAGTCGTTTCTTAGTGTTATTTCTTTTTTCGAAAAGGTTTTAGGTACGCACGGTAGGCACATTTAAATAATGTTTAAAGACTTACTTAGATTTTGAACTGCGCAATATGCTAACCTTCTCTCTCTACACATTGCTTGTTGCAATCGCCGACGGTTGTTTTGGTGCACTCGTCGCATTAAATTGTGCATTGGGATCCTCAAAGCACCATCACACAATTACACTCAGCTTAAATATGCACCATGTTCACATACTCCCGAGTACTGAACTGATAACGCGGCATTTTTCACACACGAATGACGAAAGGAGACAAGATGTTGCAATGCGAAAATAAATGCACATCCGGTATGCGCGCGAGATTAGTTCCGACTAAAATTAGGTGGACAAATCCTGTGGACATTCGGGGAGCAGGGGGCGGGGCTAGGCGCATCAATCAGATCGCCGCACACGCGGCCCGTCATTCATAGGTAAGTTGCGACATTGCCGTACTTACTTTGAAGGACAAGTGCGCGTGTACAGAGTGTTTCTTTTACGTATCAATTTAATGTTTTTTGTGAATATTTTATTATAAAAAATAAAAAAAACATTTTTTTTTTTAATGGTTATATTTTTTTTAGCTTATATGTATGGTATACTATTGCGGGTTAACGGGAACGCCCTCTGTTAGTTAACATACTGTATAATGAAGGTAAAGGTCGCAAACCAAGCTCTTTAAATATTGGTTGACATGATTCGTCACATGGAATCTCATATAGAGCTTGTAAAAATTGATTTTGGGCGACAAATGCTCTATTGTGGTCAAAACTATTTTCCCACATAATTAGTCCATACCGTAGTGAGAACTCAACATATATTATGCGCGGTGTGACATCACAGCCGTTTTTATATTAGTGACTTTTTTTATGTGTCTCAAGGCATAGACAAATTTATTTATTATATTGCATACGGAATCAACCCATGCTTTCTAGTCTAAATGTTCGTCAGTTATTACTCTCAAAGCATAGTTTGTGCCACTTGTGTAATTTTCGGTAAGTCCATTTCAAAATTAAATGAATTATTATATGATTGATTAAATTGTATATACAACGTGCCGCTACAATGGCGACATTAATTTAACACACGGTTGGGGCTAGTGGCCAGTAATCATAAAAATAGTAATAAAATAAAATAATTCGTAAATTGATAAATTCAAAGAACAATGTCAGGTTTCGGCCTACACAATTTTTAAAACTAAATTCACACGGCCACAAAGTTTTTACCTACAACAATTTAAATATTTAATTCCAACTTATTATATAACATTTAGTTCTTTTCGGGAACTTTTCGAAAAGAAAATCATTTTAATAAGTAATCATTTTGTCATCATGTTCCAGGTTTTTCTTTTTCTAAATAATAATGTTTCAGGTAATTACCTATTCTGCCACTGTAATCGATTATTCGAAATAATTAAAGCGATTTACTTCTTACTTTTTATTTACTACCTCACAATTATGTTCCTTATTTTTTTTTACCTAAATAATACGTTCATCGTGTTTATTAAAAATACATTTAGTAGTTTTTAAAGAACATAAAAACGAAATTCAAGAAATCGATTTTCCTGACCTGTGCTCGATGACTTAACCGTAATGTAATGACAACCCCGTTAGCTTCTGTTAAGATTGCGCGCATGATAGTGAGTTGACGATGACAAGATGTCAACCATCTTGTGTTGTTGCGTTTGTGTTTTTCTATGTGTACAGTTGTTTTCTTCTCGAATTCCTCTTTTAAACTAATTGTGTTATATCCATACCACACATTTTGTGGCAATGTCCCATCAACTACGTTATATTAATTGTGGTATAAATGTGTTCCGGATGAAATGACATTTAGTTGAATCTGACGATGTCCGATCATTGACGGCAATTTACTTCACTTTCTGAGGTAAAGTACGATTCTTATTCATAGAAGTAAAAGTAAAAGTGAAAGAAGTAAAAGTGGAAATCACAGAAAATCTTATGACATTAAAAACTACACAAAAAAACGTAAGAATTTTCACTGTCCATGACAAATTAATATTGAGCCAAAGTTACTATCGACATCTGACATTGTTCTTTACCAGATGGCTTACGTTCTATCGGTTCGATCCTTTGACGGCATAATTTCTAAGCAATCGCGCGGCATTCCTTCCTTCCGGCAGATCCGTGACCCCGGGAAATATCCTCTGCGCTACAGTTCTTTAAGAGTACAGGTTGCTCCAAGATGCTATTTTAGAAAATTGTAATTAAATCAATAAATAATAATGTTTAATGAAATTAAAATATTTTAATAAAACGAATACGCGTAACCGTATATGTGTATTCAATAAATGTCGCTATTAAAGCGGCACGCGGTATATACTGATCCAATCAAAAACATAAATGTGAAATGGGAGCCAAATTCAATATTGTGGTTGTCGACTTCGCTGACAAAAGAATTGAGATCTAAATGAGTGCCAAGTTCTATAGATAATCCTGAAATATATAAAAAACATACCTACAACATTCTAAAATAAATTTTAAACAAAATTTCTTGATTTTTCTGCTATAACAATGTTTGCTATTTAAAAATATAACTTCGTTGAATAATCAAATTATTTACACAAAACAATTAGGATGAATTGAAGCTGAACATTTTACCTGGCTAGTTTTTATTAGCAAGCCAACATTAAAACTATAGACATAGAAGTTATCAAACATAAAGAAAATAAGTTGATTAGCTAATCAGAACGTCTATGTAAAAACTAGCCAAGTAAAATTTTCAGCTTCAATTCATCCTAATTGCTTTGTGTAAATAATTCGATTATTCAATGAAGTTATATTTTTAAATAGCAAACATTGTTATAGCAGAAAAATCAAGATGTTTTAAATTTATTTTAGAATGTTGTAGTTCTTTATATATTTTAGGATTATCTGTAGAACTTGGCACCCATTTAGATCTCAATTCTTTTGCCGGCGAAGTCGACAACCACAATATTGAATTTGGCTCCTATTTCACATTTATGTTTTTGATTGGATATCATTACTTTTTGTAAAGAAATTATTATTATTCGTCAACTAAAAGTGATCTGTAAAATCTATTTTTCAAATATAAGTAGCAAGATTGTGTAAGAATGTATTTCTTTCGTAGCACAATTAGACTGAAAGCGACACCCATTACGAAACATTTGAAATTCTTCGCAGCCGCTATTTTGGATTTACATTTTAAACTCACTATCGGGTTTGACACACTCGAACACAATTCGTAACGTATCGGTACAAGTACGATTTATTTTTATTTTTATATGGGCTACTAGCTTTAGCACGCGGCTTCGCCCGAGTGGAAATTTTTCCACGGGAACGTACTGCGTCACGATTTTGTGCAAAATCTTACCACCGCGATTCAAAAAATCGCGTCATTAGCATACGCTATCGAATGAGTACACTGGCAAACTCAAATTCTCCGTTCCAAACCAAGTAGTACCTAATTAGTTTTGATCGAGTGGACAGATCTTAATGAATGAAATAACTACTAAGATTTCGTGTCCACAACACCGCAGTCGCACTGGCGCGCGATGCCAGACCGCATGCTTGTATATACGAATAAATATCGCCCATGGCGCAAGGGCGATATGCACCGCCACCGCAACAGTGCGGGAGGCGCGGTGGCGCGGCGCGGCGCCGCGTACATTTTTCATTTTCATTCTGTGATGTTCTGAATTTTTTTCATCTAGTGTTCCGGCCCTGTTGCGGCTCCAGCTGTACAGGAAGCCTAAATTCACCTCAAGATACGGACTATCACTATATTTCTAAACCCTTAAATCCTCGTGACCCCGGGCGCGCCGCACTCCTGCTGCCCGACTCGCGGAAAACTTAAACAGCCATTGATTAACAATTATTATTAATTATTGGTTGTCTAAGTTTTTAAAATAATCTGGTATACAAAACGATGAAAGTAAGTTTTTCATCATGGAACCAATTCTAAAAAAAAAGCTTTTCAGTTATCTTTTTTCGTCGGTTTAATTTTTTGTAAAAAAGTTTTTATTTTTCTCTTTTGAGTTACCACTTATTGTTTGTGTGCAAAATTTCAGAAGAATCGGTTCAATGTTGAAATTTCGGTAGGTGACAAATCAATCAACTCCAGTTTTTCTACCGTTAGGGGTGGATTTTAGTTTTCAATTTTTATATGGGACCAAATTCGAGGGATACACTCCCCAATAAAAATCGATTTAATCGGACCACTTGGTAAAAAGTTATGCATGGTCATTCATAAAAATAAAAAAAATATACATATCGACTTGAGAACCTCCTCCTTTTTTTTTCCTCGGTTAAAAAGGTTTATTTTTCGCTTTTCAGCTATCTTTTTTCGTCGGTAATTTTTTTTTGTAAAATAGTTTTAATAATCTTAAATTTATTGCAGTAGTTAACAATTCTTTAATACATGCATTTCTCATAGATTGGGTATCAGTGTTATGGGGCGATAATTATACATGTCACATTTTTCACCCTTTTTAAATATCGGCTTGACAACAGATATTTTTAATGCGTTAGAAAACACTCCTTGTGAAAAGGACAGATTTATAAGACAAGTCAACACCTCGCTTATTTCATTAACACATGTCTTAATAATTCGCGTATTAAGTTCATCATACATAGCCTTCAGAGTTGGTATTTTTCAACGATAATATCTGTTTCCTCAGCTCATTTTCGGATAAAGGTGTGAGGAACATCGAGTAGCAGTCACTGCGGCAATAATTTTTACAATTCTGAGTAGGAATATAATTTGTAAAATGATTGTTGAAGGCAGAGGCTATTTCTGCTGGTTTAGTAAGTATGGTGTTGTCAATTTTAATGTGTTCGAAGTAGTCTTTGGGGTCCGTATTGTGTATTTCTTTTCTTATGACTGCCCATGCGGCTTTACATTTGTTGTTATTATTATTCATAAACTTTAACGTCTGTGTGTTTGTTTTCAATAATTATGTATTTTTTCCACTTACTCGTAGTCTATGTAGACGATATCTTATTTGATTCCGTTAGTGTTATTTACATAGCAGGTGGTAGTATTCGAATTTGTCTGGGGTAGGTATCACAACAAAAAAGGGAAAAAAAAACAACTTCCAAAAAAAAAAAAGTTAAAATTAAGTTTAATTTCGGAAGTCAGTGGCATAAAACAAAAATTAAAAACCTAAGACACCGCTTCCGAAATTAAACTTATTTTCCACTTTTTTGTGGTTTTTTGGAAGTCGATTGTTTTATTGTTTAAATTTATCTTTACCCGAACTCTTGGAAAACAGAGATTGTAAAATAAACATATTAATTCATGGAACGCGCTGACTGCTGTATTTGCATCGCTTGCCATGTAAATATCTGTCCAGAATAGATTTTGTAAGCATTCTCTGAATAGAATTGTTTGGTGATCCGACATAGAAATATCGACGACAAATGTAGGTATGCACGAAAAATAATGATGGGGAACATTGTACAATCTAATTGTTGTGTTAGTCAGGTAATTAAGAACTAACTGAGCGCTTTTATGTATACATTAACACGCTCATAATTTAGTATGTGTTTATGAAATAAATCACACCCACATACAAACAGGTTATTCCAGGTATCGTCTTCACTTATAATAATATTAAGTATTAAAACTCTAAATTTTATAGATACATAAATATTATAAATAAAACATTTTAAAATAGAAGACATAATTAGTTTCTTTCCCATTCTTCTCCATACGAAACTACGTATTGGAAGGGGCAACTAGAATCTTTTTCTACAATTTGACGTCGGAAGTGCGTTCTACCTACTTGAAAGAAAAGATTTGACTTTGACACTTAGAGACGTCAAGTGAACTACACTACTCAAAAGAGATGATTTATGATTGATGTTGGCGATATAATCCTGTGCAGGTAAAGTAAGATACTATCAAACGGCTAAATTGTTTAAAAGAGTAGAAACACGATGTTTACTAACAGTTCCTGCAAACGTTTCATAATTTATATAATTATTTATTTTAGTGTTTGTGTTAGCTTGGATATGGTAATTAAGGTTTAGGTATAACAGAGTAAATAAAAAAAAACTCATATTTAAGTAGATTGCACTTTACAAAGTTATCACAAACCCGGAAGAGACTGTAAGCTAGAGTCCAGTGTCCGCCTTTTCCGGGAATTTTGTAGAAACCTCATGTAATTTACGCAAAACGTACCACGAGGCAAAAGCAACATTATTAACAAAATTATAATTAATTTGACATAAAATCCCTCTGACAAGACTGCCTAGTTACATCTGGGGTATTAAAGTTGTCCCACATTACTTAAATAATGTATGCACTCGTCAAGCACTACAACAATTCACCCGTAGGTATACCTAAAGTTAACGTTTTCTATTCTATTATATTCTACCCGAAACCACTACATAGTATGTGGATTATATAAATAATAAGTTCCATGCAGGATTCAACCCTGCGAAATTGTGCTTACCCCATAATTTAAATCTAGATCATAACATACGCTCTTCTAACAGAAACGATTCTAGTACAGTAAAAATGTAAGTCGAGGTCAAGCAAAAATTGCAGTTCCTACTGGTAATGGCCGGCCACCAGGTGCTTCATAAGAATCGCACATCATGTTACGGTAAAATATGGAGCTAATAATAGGTTCACTAGAATGTACTCCACGTAGTACTTAGGGCTTTAAAGTTTGAAGAAGAAATGGTGGTAATGAAAATGAGTTGAAGCAACGTGGAATGGAATGTGGTTAGTGGAAATTGCATTTAGGTAAGGTTACACACAAATTGGGTCGCGCACATAGATAGTTTTTTTGTTTAATTTTGACTAAATTATTATTATAGCTTAATTACCATAAATATGTAAGTATCAAGAAGCTATCATCAAGTTTTGTTTAAAATATCTCTTAGCAAACTTAAGCAATCAGATCGTCTTCTGACAAAAATTTTTTTAAACACTATTCCAACAGTCAAATTTTTTGAAATTGGCACTTTGCAGGTGCGAACGTTTTTAACCACTAACTCTCTTTCTTATACCGGCGGTTTAAGCTTTGGTAAAAGAGATATTATTCAAATCCTTTAAAATGCTCGGTCTGGTTAGTCTATTCAAAGAAACAAAGCCTGAGTTCAAGTGATACGTGATAGCACGGCGACGTTCATGCACAAGGATCAAGTTCATGCACGGGTAATCCCCCGATCACGCTCACAGGGAGTCACGACTCTGGCATTACCACGATACGGGGATTTCACGCTAAGACTTTGTGTCAGCGAGAAAAATTGCACATAATTTGGAGAAGAACATTTTCAAGGTTGAGACAATGACTGGACTAGCTAAGATTTAGGTTTAATGTACGCAGTAATAACTTTTTGAAGAGAGGGCTCCTAAGTATCGAAACTGTATTTGGTACAATAAATATAAATTATCCGAAGATACAGATTTAAGAAAAACAATTTCAAACTGAAATCGTCCTTCCAATAAATTACAATATTATGATTTTTAACGGACTTCAATGGAGGAGGTTCTCAAACTCAAACTCAAATCATTTATTTCAAATAAACTTATTACAGGCACTTTTGAATTGTCAAGGGGTCGGTCAGTCAGAAAGATGAAGCTAGTTGCCCATTCCAAAGCGTAGTAGGTTTCTATAGAGAAGAACGGGCAAGAAACTCCACGGACACTCTTTTAAATGGGAATATTGTTACAATATATTGGTTACATTATTCATGTTGAAATTATACATGTGAGTACAATGTAGAAAAAGGTGCACGGTAAAAGCGTCCGTAATTAAAAGTAAAAAAAAAACAATTCAAAAATTAAAATAAGTCGTGGCAGCTAAGAGATGACCACTCCCTACTGATGGCGCCCGTTCACGAACATGACGCGTAGATCAGCACCACTCAGCTCCACAATTTTGAATGATCCAACAAACACGCCACCACCAGCAAGACATTTGAGTGAGCATGAATACTCTCAGCCGCCAGGGCACATTCAAGTCAATGAAAGACGTACCTAGTAAATGGTAGCTTTAAAGTAGGTAAGTACATAGTATTCACACATGTGCTATGCAGTTATACAATACTAGGAGATTGAATTTATACAATGTAAAGATAGTAGTTATTACAATCTTCAATTCATCTGTATGTTTTTTTTTGTGTTTGTTACGCGATTTCTCGGACAATTATGAATTGATTTTGATGATTCTTTTTTTGTTTGGTAGGTCATGCTTCAGAGGTGGTCCCATATAAATTTATTATTTTTGCTTGCAGTTGTTGAGTTTCCTTCAATATTACATATTTTTCCCACATAGACAATATTTTAAGTTACTCCGTCACTGTTATTTACATAGCAGGTACCTAGTGGTGTTCGAATTTGTGTGGGGTAGGTACCAAAATTAAGGTTTTTTTTTTGTAAAAAGTTTTTTTAGTTTATGCTATCTGGAGCCTGGTGTTATGTTAAGAGTTCAATAGGAAGTAGAAAAGACGTATAGCATAGTCTTTAATATGAATTTATCTTTCCACCTCGTTTGAAGTTGCACAGTGTGTTATTTCTAATAGAAAGCGAGTGGAGATATATTTCTACACGGTTCGAGCTATTACCATAACTTTTTACTGAAAAAGCGAAACTCTGTAACTCTACTCAAGCAATAAGGGGCTGTTTACATTGTCAATCAGTTTACAAAGGCGCAATATTGAACATGAACAGTAAAAATCTTGTAAACATAAAATCAGTAAAGATTTCTCCGTTTGCAAATTCAATACTTTGCTTTACAACTTTGAATACATCTAACTAAGGCAGGTTGGGAACAGAAAGGTCAATACAGCAAATACTTACTCTTCACAAAAAGGCTTTGAACTAAATACACCCTTAATATCGAGGGCTAAAAGGAAAACCTCTTAATACTTTTCTAAATAAACGTTTTCAAAGATTTTCTCTGAATATTAAATACCGAAGTTAAGTTTACACAATCCAGAATGTTCTTACTTCTGTTCCACGTCCCAGCGATGCTGTAAACAGTATCAGATGAGTCTTATCTGCTAGCACTCGCTGTGGTACCAGCAAATAAGAACATTTAAGAGATGCACTGCTAACGACCTGCGATAGCACAAACACACAGTCGTGAACGATAAGTACGTGTTTGAGATAACTTAAGTCTTACATTGGCGAGTTATTTAGATAACAGTATTAAAAACAGATTATTTTAATAATATTTGTTTGCCTATATCTTCTTATCTCAGTTATAAAGCAATAACAAAGTGTGTGTGACCTCTTGAAACACGTTACCAGCTTTCAAGCGAGTTATCGGTCCTCATAATTAGCACAGCATGTATGTTATAAATATATACAAGGAGATCAAAAAAGTACGAGAGATGAACTCAAAATGTGATTAGAAGCGAGACAGAGTCATCATTATGTAATAGTTGTCTTCTTAGCAATTTTTTTCTTAATATACGAGTACTTCTTCCATTACTTATATAACTGCAGTCTGTATTTCCCACACTACATATAGCTAATATCCTAGTAATAGAAAAGTTCTTTCGGTGCGTTGTGTTCATGCTGTCAGCTCTAGTTTGTTAGCAGACAGATTCTATCGACCCACACTACTACACTATGTTAACTCCAATATCATGATCAAAAGATCAGAAGGTCTACTCCACTCAAAACATGATATTGTGGCGGTATGTACAACGCTACATGCGAACTATGCTTCACGCATGACGTCGTAAAAATCCTGTACCGCACAAGCAAAGTAATCCGCGCGATTAGCATATAAATACAGAAACCCGACCAAAATAGTCGGGCAGTAGCCCGCCAGACACAACACCCGTCTGCTCGGGATCCTCCCTCTTCTATGGGGAATCAGTAACATACATTATGCATCTGTAGTACAGTGGCGTAAAATGTATGAAATGCCAAAACCTTGAGAAATGCGAGCAATCTCTATTGAAATAAGCAAAGTTTTAAATACCAAAATAATTTGTCGTATACGGGGCAAAAGAAGGCAACAGAAATACATACTTAACTTTCCGTCATCTACACAATAATAAAACAATGAAAGAGGTACAGCCTTCTGTCGATCACCTATAAATGTTAGCAGTTGGTATGCAACTGGTACACATGTGAATCCCATAGGTACATGAGCGGAGAACCATTCTTTAGAGACCTTATTTATTGACAAGTACAATTTCTTTTACTTTTTCTTTGATCTCCACTGTTGTTCATAATTCTACGTCATTTTCATTACTGTTAACTGACTTACTTGTTTTATCACATTTTTTTGTAGTCATTTTTAACCGACTTCTTCAAAAAGGAGGAGGTTCCACTTCGTCTGTATGTTTTTATTGTGTGTATGTTACGCAATTACTTCGCCAATTATGAATCGATTTTGATGATTCTTTTTTTGTTTGGTAGGTCATGTTTCAGAGATGGTCCCATATAAATTTTATTAACTTTGCTTCAGTATTTTTTGAGTTAGCTTCAATAATTAGGAAGTCGGTTGTTTTGTTTTTGCAGTAAAATCTGTTTAGTTTTAGCAAAATTTATTATTTTCTCTCTACTGTACTGATTTGCACTCGAATTCACATGAGATCAAATAAAGCCATAAAAATAAGTAACCCACACACAAAATTAATCAAATTTAACACGTCACGCTCAGTGACTACCGTTACAACCACTGAATTACATATAATACTAAATCTCATATAATTATCATAAAAGCACTAATCACAATACCTAAAGTGCTATAACACATACATAATCATAAAGCTCTCTTTATGTCCACTTAGTACTACTTAGCGATGCGCAATGATGGCTGGGCTATATGGGCTATAATGTGGCACCAATCAATACTGCCATTAGTGCCTTTTATTGCCTGGCTGTGCTAGGATTAGGATTTGTTTTACTACTAGTAATTAGGAGAATTACTTTAGGTGTCTAAGAATGGTAGCACTGGATATGTTACACTAAATAATAATGTTCGGAAGTACTTTACTGAAAAAATCGACAAATTCCGTTGTAAATATATGCCGAAAATGTCATAATCTTACAAGTTACAATAAATGTGAATGCCAATAAACATGGAGCTGCATCAATAAACTCTTTGCAAGATTTTTTCATGAAGTTTTTCTTCACGTTTGCGTTTCCTTGCGCGCATCAAATAATTATAGCATACCTATATTTACGTATCTACCTAACCCATTATACGTCGAATATCGGTTAGTTATTTTCGAATATAATAATTTACTCCGCTCAGATTCACGTGAAAACATCATCTAGACACGCGGCAGCGTGTCAAGCCAAAGTTCAAAAAAGACAGCAGCCGTGTGTTATATTACACGAACCATTTGGAGCCACTTTTGACCCCTCAATATCTCAAAATCTATTTAACTTATACACATCAAATTTGGTTGATTTATTATAACCCCTTAGATTAACTAAATCCCCAAATTTCATAAATACAGCTCAAACGGTTGTTGAGATATTAGCGTCTAAAAATCTGCATTTTTATCACTGACTGACTTGCCTTTCTATATAGATACCTCAAACTCAAACGTTTTATTGCATTCATGTGTACACCAGTTGTTACATAATAAAGTAAGATCCAACATGAAACCCGGTTAGGGCACGGCAACATAAAAGGTTAGATAAAACAAGCATCCAGTGAGTAGGTACACTGGATTGCAAGTTTTTTACACAACTATAATTATTATCTATAGTATTATCTACTAGTATTTAGATTTATGTACTCGTAGTTATTCTAATAATATTATGAGGTTAAATTATTTTATTTACTTATTAATTTGTTTTAGTTATTATATTACATTAATTTGTATTCATTAGGTATTATTAGTTTATTATTATTACATATTATATTTTATTAGTTTGTTTTGTTGTGTTATGCTATGTGTAAGTGTATGTATGTGTGCTTTTTGTGTAAGCATTATTTCAATGACTATATGTTATTATCTATCTATCATATTTACCAAATATTTTATTCTAAGTATTCTGCGACCGAGTAAAAGCATTTTTGTGTTAGATATTCCTTCAATCTTCTGTTAAATATATTGAATTTTGTATCTTCTTTAATTTGTTCCAGTAATTTGTTAAAAAAATTTACTGCCATGTAGTATGGGCTATGGTAAGGCATTTTGATCCGAGAGGGTGGAAGATGTAATCTATTCTTATGGCGTGTGTTTACGTTATGGATGTCTTTTGCTTTAGGGAAAATGTTGCTATTTTTATATACAAATATGCAAAGTTCCTGTATTATATAGAAGGTAAAGTTAGGAGTTTTAACTTAACAAAATATGGCTTACAACTTTCGGTATTGTTAATATGAGCCAGTATCCTAACACATTTTTTTGGATTATAAATAATTCACTTGCATTTACGCTGTTCCCCCATAACATCACTCCATATCTTAGCCACGAGTATGCATAGGCGTAGTATGCCGATAGTGCCGTTTCTGTATTTGGGCTGTGCTTTAGTTGAAACAAGGCGTAGGTAAATTTAGATAATTTAGATTTCACTGTTCCTATGTGGTTTTTCTAATTGAGATGTGTGTCTATGTTTATACCAAGTAAGTTAGTTACTAATTCTATAAGGGTGTCATTAAAAATTACGTTATTACTTACGGCTTTTTACGATCTAAATGTATCATTTTGGTTTTTTTACAGTTAATTTCCAAATTGTGATCTTGTAGCCAAAGTGTTACCGTCTGGAGAGTATTTTGTAAGATTGCATTTGGGTCAGAATTTTTGTCACATTTCACTAGTATGGATATATCATTGGCGAACAGTACTGGTAATGTAGTTTGTTTATTTAGTATTTTTGGGAGGTCATTGATATAAATTAGAAACAGTATGCATCCCAGAACGCTGCCTTGAGGGATGGAACATGTGAGATTCCTCATCTGGGACCGCACTGTTATTGTCTCCCTATCTTTAATATTGTGGTGTTCAACCTGGACTAGTTGTTTTCTCTTGGTTAAATATGATTTGAACCAATTGTAAGCCGGGCCACGTATACCAGAACCGTAAAGTTTTGTTAGTAATATACTATATGATACTTTATCATAGGCTTTTGACATATCAAGTAGCAGGCCTAATGCATACCTTTTGTCATTTATTTGTTGGAGAGCTGTTTGGATATATTTGTAAACTGCAAATGTTGTGGATCTTGTCTTCCTAAAACCATTTTGACAGTCATCACGAATATTGTATTTTTCTAAGAAACAGTTTAGTCTGTTACACATAGCCTTTTCAAAAACCTTTGAAAAGGTGGGCAACAGCGCTATTGGTCTATAATTACTAGGGGTGTGGATATCATCTTTTTTATGTATCGGTTTTACTAGGGAAATTTTGAGTAGGTCAGGAAATGCTCCAAACTCAAAACTCTGGTTTACTAAGAATGTGAGTGGGGCTGATAATTCTTCTGCACATTGTTTTACTAAAATATATAGTATGTCATCTATTCCACAGCTATGCTTATTTTTTGTTTATTTAATTATATTAAATATTTCTTTTTGGTTTACTGGGCGAAGGTACATTGATGTAGTTGGTGGGTACACAACTGAACGTCCAGTTTTTAAGGGATTATTTGTATTTGCATCTGTTGCTGTTTCACCCACCGTTGCAAAAAAGTCGTTGAATATATTTGATACCTTTTTAGGGCATGAAATAGTTTTACTGTTTATTTTTAGTGATATATTTTCATACTGCCTTGTCTTAGTTTTGCCAGTTTTGTTATTTATAATATTCCACATGGTTTTAGTTTTATTATCTGACTTTTTCATTTGTCTGGTATATTCTATTTTCCTTGAAAGTGTTATGCTACGTTTTAATATTTTGCTAAATTTACTATGATATGTTTTTAAGATATTAGATTTAGATTCGTTTAGCAAAATTCTTAGTACTCTTTTGTGTTTGCATGATAATTTTAGCCCTGTTGTCATCCATCCTTTAACTTTTTTAGATTTTAATTTCACTCTTTGTTTTGGTATTATTTTATCTAAGACCTGTGTTATAGTTGAGATGAATGTATAGTAGTTTTCGTTAACTTTTTTATTTATATTTATAGATTTTTCCCAATCAATTTCTTTTAAAGCATTTTTAAAGCTTATCATATTTTTATCTGTAAATAATCTTTTTTGTTTAAACCATATTCTGTTGTTGTTTGTATATAATTAGTTTGTATTCAATTTTAAGTTAACAGCTTTGTGGTCGGAGAGTCCGTAATCTTCGACATATTCTTTCTTTATTAAGGGTTTAAAATTGGTAAAAAGTAAATCAATGCAAGTGGAAGTAGTTTTTGTTGTCCGTGTAGGTTCGCGAATTATTTGCTTAAGATTATGTGAGCGCATTAAGGTTAGAAGATTCCGTGTTTGTTTGTTTTTTTCGAGTATATTAATATTGAAATCTCCGCCAAATATAATATATTTATTTTTATCTCTAGTATTTAATTTATGTAACAGCTTTTCCATTTGCTCGTGAAATATACATATATGGCGATCTGGTCTGTATAATCCTATGAATATACAGTTTAATTCAGGAACTTCAATTGCACAAATCTCTATTATAAATTCTTTGGAATAGTTTACTATATCTATTCTTTCTATACATTTTGCTTCTTTTCTTATAATTAGGCAAACACCTCCACCTTCTCTAGCTTTCCTACAGAATTTGGATGCAATTTTATATTCTTAAAGCAATACGGAGTTACAGAAATGCTCATTTCTCCATACTTCTGATAAGGATAGTATATAAATATTTTTTTCTAGTAACAAAGGTTCAATTAAATCTATCTTATTTCCTAGACTTTGAATGTTTTGAAAGGTTATTGTAATATCATTAACGACATGTCTTATTTATTACATCTTTTGACTTATTTACTTTTTGCAGTGAGATGCTGGGGGTTGGTTGTGAGTACGAATGTGGAGTAGGTGAATTTTCTCTCTCTATGACGGGTAGTATATTTTCTATGATTTTATTTTCCATAAGGTTTTGGCTTTGCGGCATTTGCGTTTTTACTTCATTTGGACTGATAAATTCTTTAGGAATATCACCATTTTTCCGTGCGTTTATTAGGATTTTTCTTAGTTCATTTCTTTCCTCAAGTGTTTTCCTGTCCATATATTTTTCGATAGTTATTCCAGTATTCTTAAAGAAACTTGCATTCTCCAGTATGTAATTTGCCATTCTCTTGCTTATCAATTCAATAGCGAGGGGCCTTCTATTTCCTCTTTTCCCTATGCGTTTAATGTCTTCTATATATGGATCTATATCTATACCCATAACTTCATAAAACAGTCTAGAAGTGCGTTCATACAGGTTTGTTTCAGTCTTGCGATATTCTTCTGTTAATCCGTAAATTCATTTATTTTTTGTATTTTCTAGGTTCTGAAGTTTTTCTTGGATACTTAACAATTTTTTTTATCGATTTTATTTATTTCTTCTTGATAGGCTTTCTGGGATATTTTAAACTTATCATTAACGCTATGCTCGTTTTGAATATTCTTGATGGCATTTTTTATTTCAGTTTGGATTGTTTGTTTGACATCTGCTAGTATTGTTGATTTAATGTTATCTAGTTTAGCATCTAGTAGTAAGCTGATGTTATTCAATGTTAAGTGTTCATTTTCTTTAATATTCTCCTGTATATTTATACAGCTGTTTCCAGACTTAATATAATAATTTATAGCATTTGTTATAGTGTTACCAATAATGTCATCTACAGAGATATCATCCTCGGGACTATGTTAGATGTCATATTCTCCCAAACTCAGATTTGCAGTTGGTTTTTGGCGCAGTGTAATGTTTGCATCAATTTGAGTACAATTTTGAATAGACCTAATACCTACCTATAGATCAAAAACCTAACCCACTTCCAGATGACCTAGAAAGTTGAAATTTGGTATCCAGGCTGGTATTTGTGTGTATACAAAGGAAAAAAAATCAGAAAACAGTTTTTTTTACGATTTGAAATATTTTCCGAATAATCGACTTTTATTCATACCTAGCACCTTACGAATTTATCATAGCAAAAACTTTTTTTTAGAATTGGTTCCATGATGAAAGGTCACTTTCATCGTTTTGTATACCAGATTATTTTAAAAACTTAGACAACCAATAATTAATAATAATTGTTAATCATTGGCTGTTTAAGTTTTCCGCGAGGCGGGCAACAGGAGTGCGGCGCGCCCGGAGTTACGAGGATTTAAGGATTTTGAAATATAGTCATAGTCCGTATCTTGAGGTGAATTTAGGCTTCCTGTGCATGATGCTGGAGCCGCAACAGGGCCGAACCACAAGATTAAAAAAATTCAGAACATCTCAGAATGAAAATGAAAAATGTACGCGGCGCCGCGCCGCGCCACCGCGCCTCCTGCACTGTTGTGGTGCCGGTGCATATCGCCCTTGCGCCATGGGCGATATTTATTCGTATATACAAGCATGCGGTCTGGCATCGCGCGCCAGTGCGACTGCGGTGTTGTGGACACGAAATCTTAGTAGTTATTTCATTCATTAAGATCTGTGTACTCGATCAAAACGAATTAGGTACTACTTGGTTTGGAACGGAGAATTTGAGTTTGCCAGTGTACTCATTTGACAGCGTGGAAAAATTTCCACTCGGGCGAAGCCGCGTGCTAAAGCTAGTAGCCCATATAAAAATAAAAATAAATCGTACTTGTACCGATACGTTACGAATTGTGTTCGAGTGTGTCAAACCCGATAGTGAGTTTAAAATGTAAATCGAAAATAGCGGCTGCGAAGAATTTCAAATTTTTCGTCATGGGTGTCGCTTTCAGTCTAATTGTGCTACGAAAGAAATACATTCTTACACAATCTTGCTACTTATATTTGAAAATAGATTTTACAGATCACTTTCAGTTGACGAATAATTATAATTTCTTCACAAAAACGAAAACAATCCAATCAAAAACATAAATGTGAAATGGGAGCCAAATTTAATATTGTGGTTGTCAACTTCGCCGACAAAAGAATTGAGATCTAAATGGGTGCCAAGTTCTATAGATAATCCTAAAATATATAAAGAACACTCCTACAACATTCTAAAATAAATTTTAAATAAAATAACTTGTTTTTTCTGCTGTAACAATGTTTGCTTTTTAAAACTATAACTTCATTGAATAATCGAATTATTTACACAAAGCAATTAGGATGAATAAAAGCTGAAAATTTTACTTGGCTAGTTTTTACATAGACGTTCTGTTTAGCTAATCAACTTATTTTCTTTATGTTTGATAACTTCTATGTCTATAGTTTTAATGTTGGCTTGCTAATCAAAACTAGCCTGGTAATATTTGTGTATCTATCACCAATAATCACACTGACGTCACGCAAAATCGTGCATCGCGCAAGCAGGGTTTACCGCACGACTAGCATATTTACAACGTCCCGACATCAATAGTCAGGCTGTAGCCCACCAGACAAAACACCCGTCTGGTCGGATGGTCCTCCCTTATCTATGGAGGATGAGTGAACTGTACACCGGGTTTATCATACCTAATTATACCTCTATAACACTATTAAATAATTTGTTTATTTTATTTTATTACATTAAAGCTTTGCACTTAATGATTTTATTAAATCCAATCTAGAAGAATCACTCACAATAGTATTATGTGTATAATATGCGTAAGAGCGTGTGATAGACAGACGGACATGCAACAAGTTTTGACCTCGTTGTGGACTAAAAGCCCGAGTGTTATATGAGTGTATTCCTGAAGGACGCACAGCATCCACCAGTGTTATCATACTATCTCTATAATAATAGCTGTGTAGCTAACTATATTGAAGTAGAAATACTTTGGACGTTTAGAATCTGGGTGTCGTTATTGCTCCAAACCTAATTTACGTCGAGCTCGTGATTGATGATGTTCTACAAAATAAATCTACTCCAGTTTGTGTAATATTTAGGTACCTACATTACTTTCCAGACATAGTCCCACAGATAAACACATTACTCGACATATCGATCAAATCTCTGAAAAAAACAAAACACATACACACAAATTGACAAAATGTATTCATCAAATACCAATAAGTGCTGAAGCCTAGGGAACGTTTCACGAGAAACCACATTTTGAGCTAAAACAAAAGAAATTAACATGTTCAAGTATTGGAGCATCGTTTTCATATCTCGTATCACCACACAATTCCTCTCATCGTTCCGATCGATGGACGAGCGTGTACTTTACGACCTAAAGTAAATTTAATATTGTCGCCGCGATGGATGGAGGGCGCCACTTACGTACACTTGCTATCGGCCCTGGCCACATAAAAAGGCTTCGCTAGTGAAAACTCAGAGCTCTGCATCTAATCCTCCATGGTATAAAGTTGGACACTTGGGCAGCTTTTAAGGTTCCGCACCCAAAGGCCCTGTTCGCACGGCGCTGTCCTGGACGATATTTTACGGTAAAAAGTTGAGATCACACGTCAACATCCCACTGTTTAAAACAAACAAACACAAGGTTTGAAACAAATGCAGTATGAAACTGCTTTATTATGATCCCAGAACTAAATCTATCTACAGTAAAGTAGAATACTAATCATTGCTGTGTGAACGGGGTAATACATGACTTGCATCGTCTATAATAAACAAAGTAACAAAGGATAGACCTTACTATGGCCTACACTATACGTATATAACAAAAACCCTTTCCGATCCGTGAGGGTGTTGTTAAGAATCATGCAGTCTATTATAACGATGTGGTTTTTTATTGGAAAAGCGAAAACAAAAAAAATCGGTGCATTTGTTTTCAATGGGGAATTTTAGCGGTTATGATACGAGGAACGGGCAGTCGTCGTTTATTGGGTGTCTACAAGACATAACTTATGACCTGCTAATTTATAATGAAATTGGAGAAACATTTTTAGTACCTACCAAAATTACTTTGGTACTAAAAACGTGAATTTAAAATTGCAACAACTTTTTTATTTTCAATAATAATATTTGTTTTAAATATTTTCTGGTAATTTTATTGCAGTACCTATGTGGCCCTTTCGGATCGGACAGGGCTTTTTTTACATACTGTATAATAGTTTTGGTGTACGGAAACGTATATAAATGCGCGAGTCGAACGCGCACTCGGCCAGTGTTTGGCTCCGGTCGGGTACAAAGAGCGAATTTACCGGATTTACGTGAATTGTTAAGTCACAGTGTGCGCGTATATTTGCCATAAACATCAAAAGTAAGGTAGGTAAGTTAAGTTCAATGGAAGTCGCAGTCGGCGCGGATCAAAACGGATTGTTGCCAAGGATCCGAGGTAAGCTGGGTGAAGGTTACACCGCTATGCTGTATTTTATGGAGGTCTATCTCTAGTTTCTTTTAAATAAGTAATGTCGGAAAATGTTCTAAGGCAAAAAAAAACCCGATTGGAAAGTCCATCGCGATACAGATCAACGTCGTTAATATTTCTGGTGATTGTATCGTTTAACTCCGTTACCGCATTATCTTATTAGTTTAAATATAGATATCAAGTTACCTGCTCTGTATAAGTTTGTCTGTAAACAAATGTTTTACATAGATGTTTTACTTGTGTTAAAGTATTCATGTACAGTAAGTACATTAATAATTCACCTGCATGTTTGCATTCAAATGAACGTTCGCCACGTTACATTTACAACCTTAATATAAACACTCAGATACCTGCAGCTGAGACCAAAAGTAAATCATACGGTCGCGGTGTATCCATTGTGTGAAGACTAACACGTGTGGTATACACAACTGTATACCAATGATGTATGACAGGGTGCCGAGATGGTACTAAACCAAAATTAAATAGTTACTTTGGGTAATTATGTGAACAGTCTGTTATCAATACACATTGTATTAATTTTAGAGTTAAGTCTCGAGGTAATAGAAGTTTACAACACTATCGAGTCACTGAACAAGAATTAGGACACCCGCAAACTATCGACTGGACTATTAATTTGTTCAAGTTTGTAAATAGAAAACTCGACACACTAACAATAATCGACCTATATTCAGGTAGGGGCCATAGTCTTTCCATAGTTCAAGATAACCAGTTCACTAAGCCACCCAAACCCATAATCCAATATGTTTGTTACCATATCCAGCAATAGTCCTACACCAACCGGGGGTTGTCCTTGGCTGCCCTTGCATAGTGCGAACAGGCATAATCGTCGGTTGGTGCCCCATTTCAATATAAATGTCTAACGGGCCTCTGCGAGTTGGCTTCGGCCCCTCGTACGCCTTCCAAAGGTCCGGACCCCCGGGTCCTGAGCAAGTTGAAAGATCAAACTATAATTTATAAAAAGTGTTTGACCACCTTCAATCTTTCCTTGGGGTGGTGAAAGGTAAAGGTTTTGTAGTGTCAGGGAAATTAATTGTTACGCTAATTGACAACAAATTTAAATTACCCTTATTAAATCTTTTTTATTATGTAACTTATTAAATTAACTAAATTAACTTATTAAACTAAACTTACTAAATTAACTAAAAACTCGCCCACACTGTACAGTGTACACTTAGCAATGCACTAGCAGTTCACTACTCACTCTGTATGTGTTTCTGCTGCATGTATAGTTATTAAATTGTAAATCCGTAATTGGCTGTAAGACTAATTTATATTTCTAAGATAATTCTCTAAAGAGCTGTGGATTTTGTAAATAATAATAAATAAATAAATAAATAAAAAACTAAAAGGACTAACTAACTATACCAATAAATATAAAAACAAAGGGACCCTTAGGCGTTGAAGTATTCGTCTGCATCGCTGTCATCCGGAAACGTGCCCAGAAGACTGGCAGCATTGCCACTTTGAATGGCAATGCTAATTCTTTGGCCAAAGAACAAGCCAGCCCTCTGGTCACGTGAAGTGTCGACCAGTCGGCGAGAAATTTCCTTAAAAAGGAGACGCGCACTCGGGCCCCATGACCCGAGCGTTTCGACCCCAAACGGCTCAAAACTGTAGTTGTCCATAAGGTTACAGTATTTGCGCCGCTTGAGGGTCTCAGCAGTCGCAGCAGCGGCGCCAGCACAGCCCGCCGTGCTAGGAACATGGGATGGTGCAAGGGTGTCGACACAGGTTGCGTCCCACACCAGAGGCCTACCCATCTTCCAAGGCAACAACGTCATGCCATCTGATCTCTTCCCATCGTCACGTACCAAGCCGTTTGGTTCTAATACCGCTGGTACGCCGGCGGTGACGAGGGCTCGATGGATAATATCGTTGATGCTGGCGTGCCGTGCTATGCGGCCTGCTTTCCTGCAGCAGGACAGGCCATGGTGCCCGAGACTGTTAACAGCTTCGCCGCAGTGACACCGATGCGGAGCAACACAAGGTGCGCCTAAGCGGAGACATGTAGCGAGCCAAAACGATGAGTCATCCATCATAGTGGCTATGGTGGATGACGGGAGCGCCTGAAGCCACAAGCCCGACTCTCATTCTCCCACAGCCAGCAGACGGGCACGCTCAACAGTACTATGTGACGTATTTACCAGGGTATTCCGTATAATACTGCAGAGCGGCACGTCCCACCATCTCTGGGAGGACGGGGTGTCGGGCATATCCGTATTGGGACAAGCCATTTTCCAAGCGTTCAACGCCTCAGCCAAACACGGTACCTCAAAATCAACCAGTGAGAAATATAAAATGTTCCTGGTTAATTTATCAGTACTGTGGACTGAGGAGAGGAAGGCCGGTAAACTTATACTTGAAATTTTGCGAACGCCGAGATCACCCAAGCGAATGGGAAGTGTGGCTTGTTGCCACGCTCGGTCGGCCAGAGCCACATTTAGGATTGAGGTTAGTGTGTTTCTAATAATTTGGTCTACTTTTTCTAAAAGTTGTGGATGCTTCCAGAGGTGTGAGGAGCGAAGGCTGTACGTAAATTTTGGTCCAAAGCAACAATACTGGATGAGGGTGAAGGCCGAATGAATGTTAATTTTGAAAAGTCTTTCCGAGACATCATTGAAATTTTGTATCTTCTCCTCAATGAACGTTGGAAAAGATTCGTCAAAAATTGGGGACCCCAGAAGGTGAAGTGAGTTTCTTTCGGTCATTTTGATGTTTGGTGCTATTGTGTTAAATTTTGCGATGGTAGTCTGTCTGTCAGTGGTTTGGGGAAGATAAATTTCACATTTGGAGAGGTTAAGGTCTAGGCCGATGGAACTGAATTTTGCTTTTAAAAAGATTAAATCTTTTAAGACTGTGTCTACATCACCTCCTAGGGTTCCGTCATCCAAATACCATACGTTGAATTTAGAATTTAGTTGTCGAATAATTGGATTTATTGCCAAACTAAAAATGACTGGCCCAAGAGGGTCACCCTGTTGACAACCAACAGCTGATTCCAAAAGGTTGTCTTTATAAAGTAATTTAGAAGGGTACCTGTAACATTGATAGAGAAAACTGTAAATTTTGGGTATTTCTTTTTGAACTTCTGTCAACAAGGTGTCCCTGTTTACGGAATTGAATGCATTCTTTATGTCAACCTTGAGAATGACTTCCCCTTTATTGCTATTGAGGTAAGTGGATAAGGCATGTACCGCAGCCTCACAGCCCCCTTTGGACCCGAAGCCTAGCTGTAGGGGCTGGAATTTGCTGGTCAGTGATTCACTGTAGAAAGTACAGCAAATTTTGGCTGCGATACGTCGATAAGTGAACCCTACGGCAATGGGACGAATGCCGCCATCCTTCTTGCGCAGGGCACATAGGTTTGCCCCATACAAGATATCAATGACGGCTTCGTTCACATTGCCGGAGAGCATCAGATTGATGAGGGCTGTCAGCTCCTTCAAAAGTGACTCACCAGCCTCCCCGGCGCTTGAACACAATAAGTCCTTCAGATTTTGGGGTGTCAGGCCGTCGAGGCGACCAGCGGAGCCACTTCGAAAGGAGCACACGGCCGCACATACTTGTTGAGCTGTAATTTGAAGTGAGTTGGATTCCGAATCGGGTGGGTCATGGAAGGAGAGGTCATCTGCCGGGGTAGGATGTTTGCTCTCCAGAGCAGTAAGTGTTTCTGGAGAGTACGGCGCAACCACATCGCTACTGAAGATGATCCTAGCTGCACCATTGCCCTTAATGACAACTGTCATTATTTGACAGATGTGTGAACTGGCTCTAACACGGTAAATAGACGTAGGGTGTAAATTTGTTTTAAAATAGTTCCCTGACTGTACAATGCTGTAGGTACATACTATCCAGAGAAAATGAACAGTATAATCCTAGTCACTTCCAAAGAGTCGTGGCCATGATAGTGGACGACAATACTAACAAACTGTTGATCATCCAAAATGAAAAGGGTCCAACATCGCCCGACATTCCCCGACGGTGCTCAACAGTGCCCGATGTTACTCGACATGTCTGAGACACGATAGCCGCGCAAACATGTGTTTCATCCATTATCCACAGCGAGCTGCAATGGCGGTATTTGCACGTGATATTACCGACAGTTAGTGGCTTGTTATAGTCAATACTGTATTGGGCAGTACGAGGATGAACCAGAGAAAATATCATTGTAAACATGATATGAAATTATATAAATAAAAGAGCTTCAAATGCAATGTATCGCAGTTCTCCGAGCAGTTTCATATTCAACCACTAATGTAGACGGTTTAAAACGCAGACTATCATACAATTACCGACCAACCGTTTAAATATGCAATGATTTTCTCTAGTACCTAACTTAACAGGCGAAATGTGGCTGTACTTAGGTATGGGTACACCTCTGCTGACTTACCTTTCAGAGATTACAGGCGTGATGTTGCGTCTCTAGCAAATCATTTCAATCTCATTTTAATATTCGTAGCTAAACTATTTGTTAAAAAAGAACGAATCTAGTTGTCTAACCAATCTTACTTTGCCTTGAATCACATGAAAACTTAAATAGTCATTCACTCAAAGTAGATAATAAGTAATCAGCAACAATCTCAAACCGTCACAAATGACCGATCGGGTTGTATTTGTGAGAGTAAATACTAAAGTTTACGAGAAGGTAACCATAACCATTCAGTTAACACTACTTGTTGATGTACACCGAGCGAGTGAATTTTGTGCACTTTATAGTACCTACAGCTAAACTGTTGTACTATACTTGAAAATGTAGGCGGATGTTAGAAGATGTCGAATTCAAAAGATACATTTTAAAACAAATCTTTAATACTGAGTACTAGTAGGTATTATGAAAACCACGTGATGAAAGAACATAGTCCAACTGCAGGAAAAAGAGAGTATAGAGACTTCTATAAGCGGCTAAAATAAGAAAATTACAAAACTTAAATACATCTGTCTACACATATACATTTTATGTGTATGTATCGGTAAAGGACGCGGTTTGTGGCCGGTCTCTGAGGAGAGGGGGAATCTTACAACGGATTACAACCGTACCGGGTTGTGTCTCACAGCTGGCCAATATCGTATTATAACACGGTAATAGAAGCGGATATATTACATTAATTTAAAAAATTGTAACTATACTACTTACGAAAATATATTATACTAGCACTTTGCCCGCGACTTCGTCGGCGTGGATTTAGAACTTTCCTCTAAAAACTTCAAGAATTTTCGTAAACTATCATTCATAGGGGTGGAGGGGGCGCTAGCCCCTATGAATGATAGTTTACGAAAATTTATATTTACGATCTTAAAACATTTATTTACGATCTGTACCCCTTAAATTGTATTCGCCTTTAGGAACAGATTTTTGAAAAACCCCAAAACGCGCTTTTTTATTTTTTTTAAGTATTAGCGCGTTAAAAATTTTACTTTCTTAGTTTGACACCCCGTTATTCCTCTATGTTAAAAATAATGTCCAAAAACACTTTCTTAGTGGATGCCTACGTCATAATAATTAACTGTGTTTCAAGTTTATTAACTATGAATAATATTTTTCATACAAAAAAATCCCCCTTTTCACCCCCTTAAAAGTAGAATTTCCAAAAAACATTTCCTGGTGGATGCCTACGTTTGAATAACTACTATTTTATCAATTACTTAGATAAGTATTCGTGCCAAGTTTCAAGTCTATTAACTTAAGGAATAAGAATATTTCATACAAACGAAATCCCCCCTTTTCACCCCCTTAAAGATCGAATTTCCAAAAACCCTTTCTTAGTGCACACCTACGTCATAATAACTATCTGTTTGCCACATTTCAGCCAGTTTGAGCTGTGCGTTGATAGATCAGTCAATCAGTCACCCTTGCCTTTTATATTATACTAGCTTCCGCCCGCGGCTTCGCCCGCGTGGTATGTCGATAAAAAATAGCCTATGTCCTTTCTCAGGCTCTAGACTATCTGTGTACGTCATACGTCATAGTAGCTTTATGCATGCAAAGTCTCAGCCCTATCGGATAAAATTGACAAACTTTCATACAAACTTTCATCCCCATTTTATCCCCTTGGGGGTAGAATTAATCAAAATCCTTTCTTAGCGGATGCCTACGTCATAACATCTACCTGCATGCCAAATTTCAGCCCGATCCGTCCAGTTGTTTGGGCTGTGCGTTGATAGATCACTATGTCAGTCAGTCAGTCACCTTTGAGTTATATATATATATAACTACATACATATATATATATATATATTATATATAATATAATAAGATATATATCATTATAATATATAGATTAATAAACGCAGATAAAGAGAACGGGTCATGGCTTTGAGAAAAACTAACCATGATCTTGTAAATACCGACTGCCAAACTTATTTCTAAAATTGATTAAATTACTATTATTTAGCTTGTCTTTTCCATTTTTTTTTAAATTATTTTGAACTTTTATTTCTTTTATGTTCTATTACAGAATAACCCACACGACAGTCGTAGTTGCCATGACAACGACTTATTGTTATAGGTAGAAACTGTGACAGTGAAGTTAGAAGCGTTCCTTTGTTTGCAATATGTATCCAAGTTATGTTATTACTTTCTAACTTCAACTTATGTATACTGCCTAAATATGTAAGCTGTGAACTCCTTAATGTACCTTTCAAGTAGATATCTGCTTAGGTAATGGAATAAGCGCTGTTGGTAGGTATACTTCTCTATTATTATAATGTCTTCGTAATATTACTCTTATGGTTATGGTTACATTTACTCTAAAAGCCTGTTATTTCTCCTAGATTTCATAGGCCTTTTTTTTTGAGGGTAGGAAATCATTCAATGACTTCTCTCGTTCTGGGCGGAGCGGAAGGGCGTGTCAGACTTTTACTGACTAAAACCCACCCGTGTTCCTTCAGTTGCCTGTTGCCAAGGTCCCGGTATCCCTTTCGGACTTTCAACCACAACCCCGGCAGGCATCGGTCCTACCGGAGCCCGTCAATTGTGCTGACATCTCTTTGAGGCGGGCGTGGAACACGAAGCGCCATCGACCTGGGCCTGGTCCTTACCGGACGGCGAGCTAACCATTGCTCGCCGTCCGCAAGCCCGCGCCTATGGTGGCCGGGAATCTGCCTGGGATTCTCGACGCCCAAGGCATCTCCAGCGGCGGCGGTTAGGGGCATGAGGGCGCAAATTTTGCCTCTCCCTCACGTTCTCCGCTCCCTCCTTCGCGAGCATTACTGTTTCGCAGAAGGAGGTGACGGCTTCCCATGCCCTCTTGCTCCGTACCAAGGCCTGGACCAGGACCGGACGCGAGAGGTCATTGCCGCCAATCGCCTACACAAGGACACGGCGGTGCTCCGCCCAAGCAGGACATACCTCCACCGTATGCTCCATCGTGTCCTCCGGGCGATCCGCACAGTGATGACACCCGGGCGTTTCCTCCCGCCTAATCCTACACAGGAACCTCCCGAAGCTGCCATGTCCGGTGAGGACCTGTGTCAGGTGGAAGGTGAGGATGCCGTGGTGCCTCTCTAGCCACTCCTCAAAGAGGGGACTTATCGCCGCAATTGTAGCGTGCCCAGCACTGGGTTGCGACAATCGCACTCTCCATGCCGCCATGAGATCTTGTCGGAGCTCTGTCTGCTGTGCCACGATTTCTCGTGGCAGCGGAGTTACGCCCCGAGATTTCATAGGCCTGGAATAGCATTTTACACAAAATATTCACGTGGGAATATTCACTATAATGTAGTTTATTTCAAATCTTTTATTCTTTATTTTGCAAGACAAGAGTTTATTCTAAGTGGGCACTTAGGAAGGATTTTAAACCGTATTGTATGGAAGTGAGTCATTTTTAACCGACTTCCAAACAGGTTCTATGTTCGTCTGTGTCCTTTAAATATTTCCTCCATGGATATTTTCGTCAATTTTATTGTCGACCGATTCTGTTAATTATTTTTTCATTTGGTAAAGTAAGCTTGCGCGGTGATCCCATTAACTTTGCTTGGGTAGTTTTTAATTTGCTTCAATACTACGTATTTTTTATTGTTTTTGGGAAAAGTCCCAAGCCTGTCAGATTGATCTCCAAATCCAGATTAATCTCCATTACAAGTAGCATGTTATATATTACATGCCTGTATATCCCCGAAGGATAAGGCAGAGGTGTGTATTTGTAGGTATACTATGGAAGCTTTCGTCAGTTACAAGTCCCATGTTATAGGATTTCAAAACCAGACATCCAGCTATTACTGAAAATCTATTATTCAAACTCGAATGATACTTTGATCTCTTTGTTCCCACTAGTACCACCGAATGACATGAATCCTTGAAGAAGCTTTAATTATTTTATAAGATGCTATCCAAGCACAACTGTAACAGGTTTACGTTAATCAGTCAAGATTTTTTTTATTTGTCGTAAGATGCTTTCTTTTGAGTGTAATTAGTAACATAACATAAAAACACGCTTGTATTCGCAAAAGTGGCAGACAGAACTGTATTAATGATATACTCCCATTTCGCCAGTTATGAACACGCAAAACAATCACAACAGTAACGAACACTATAAACTTCATGTGTCGATGACATCACGTCGCCATCACGAAACTTATCCAACAGATAGCGTTACAGACTGACTAGAGATGATATCGTGAGCGGCTCTGACGGGAACTGACGATACTTGCGGAGTCTGAGCACGTGTTTATATTGTCTTTGGTCGTTCTAACTTAGTAAATACACCATGTTTCTTTTACGTATTTTTTAATGGCACATGACATTTTTTTGGTTATTACATTTTTTTTGGTAATTTCCTTCACTCTCTCTTTGAAACTCTTGACTCGACAAAAAACAACATCTTTAATGTTTACAAGCCAATTCTTTAGCTTCTGGTTCTAAGTGACGAGTTTATTAAAGCTAAGACCTAAGAGCTACCTAAGAGCTGATAGATTTTCATAGAAGCTTTCAGTAAAATAAAACCTGTTGGGATTTTTAAATAGTTAATGGACCAAATACAAAACCCCCGGACCTTTAATGTCAATATTTTACTTGAAGGAAGAACTGAATTATTGATCTCTTTATTATAATACTAGCTTCTGCCCCCGACTTCGTCTACGTTAATTTTTCTTGCTCCTCTATCCCACCCCGTCGCATTATCAGACAGTCAGGACTTTGATTTTTTATACAAGATTGTAGATCTACAGATTTATAAACCCAAATACATACGTATACACCAAACTCTGCTTGTTGCAACTTTCTCAAGAAAGCCGAATTCAATCAATTCCCTGGAAGTCAATTCGCACCCTATGTACCTAAATCAATAGACTACCAACCGCACTCCCTTCAAACCTGAACAATAGAGAAACCAATACACCGATTGACTTGGAAGCGCACCTGTCCATTACTTCTACATTCCTAGTACCTGACAGTGTTTGCAGAGTGTCCAATATACAGTGGATGGTGTATTATTGCTACCAACTAGCTCCCTTCCAACTTGAACAATGCCTCATAAACCAGTACACCGATTGACTTAGAAGCGCAGCTGTCCATTACTTGTAAATCCTTGTGAGTACCTGCTTCTGTTTACGGAGTCTCTAATAATACCCCTTACTATACAATAGTTGCAAAAATAACTGTTACAAAATAGTAGGTACTTATACCTCTTAGAAGATAAAAACAAAGTCTTGATATCAACAGGATCCTAACAACCTAATAATATTTAGCATTGATGTAGGCGTCAGCCTCCGAATCGCTTAACCCGCCTTGTACACACGGCTACACATCAAGCTATACATTTCCAGTATAAGCTGACCTCGCATTGTACGGAAATCCTATACAAAGCGAGTTCAGCATAAACTGGAAATGTATAGATTGATGTGTAGCCGTGTGTACACGTTATCAGCAAACACTGGAAACCCAAAATACTTATATTACGCTTACGGACGCAGCCTGCGGCTTGCGGAACGCCGCTCACACTGCTGGGCGCCTTATCATAATTTTCACTGGCTCTGTTTTACTAATGTGGATATATGAATTTAGTATTGGGAAAAGACAAAAAACTCGACTGCAAAAACATATAATCGAAAAGAAAAAAACAAGCATTGAAATTCGATTCCCTGAAACCTGAAATAACTTTAACTTTTGTATGTCTGTTGCGTGCCTGCAATACCTTACAAAAAACAAAGTTCAATGCTTGTTTTTCTTTTTTCAGTTATATGTTCTTGCAGTCGGGTTTTTTGTTTTTTAAATAATTTGTTTTATTTCAAGCATTTTAGTTTTATTATTTAGTTTAGTTTTATTATATTAGTTGAATTAACTTATTACTAGCTTTTATTTGATACCAATTTCATTGTAATTTACTTAAAAAAATCATTCCCCTTCATTCTTTAATTATATTCCATCAATACATAAACATAGCGGTAATCTATCGTGCAAACGAGGTACAAATTTGTAAATTCAAATACTATGTAGGATCAAAGATTTTAAAGTTTCCGAAAACTCAGAAATTGGCTTGGTGGTTAGTATTCCGTAGGAAATTATCAGTTTATACATTCCTTTTTTACCACCGCAATTTTAGCAGCCGAACGATATGTCATATTACTGTTTTGACTTCTTGAAATCTTAATGAATGAAATATCTACTAAGATTTCCTGTCAACAACGCCGCAGTTGCACTGGCGAGCGGTGCCAGACCACACGCTTGTATATACGTATGAATATCGCCCATGGCGTAAGGGCGATATACACCGGCACCGCAACGGTGCGGGAGGCGCGGCGCCGCGTACCTTTTTCATTTTCATTCTGAGATGTTCTGAATTTTTTTCATCTAGTGTTCCGGCTCTGGTGCGACTCCGGCATCATGTACAGGAGAAGCCTAAATGTCGCCTCAAGATACGGACTATGACTATATTTCCAAACCAATTATTATCCAATTATTATAAATTATTAGTTTGTCTAAGTTTTTTAAATAATCTGGTATACAAAACAATGAAAGCTCCCTTTCATCATGGAACCAATTCTCCTGCGAAAGAATAAGTTTTTGCTATGATGGTATGAATAAAAATCGATTATTCGGAAAATATACCAAATCGTAAAAAATATCTGTTTTCAGATTTTTTCCTTTGTATACACACAAGTACCAGCTTGGATACCAAATTTCAACTTTCTAGGTAATCTGGAAGTTGGTTAGGTTTTTGATCTATAGGTAGGTATATAAGTCAGTCAGTGATAAAAATGCCGATTTTTAGACTTTAATATCTCAACAACCGTTTGAGCTGTATTTATAAAATTAGGGGGTTTAGTTAATCTAAGGGGTTATAATAAATAAACTAAATTTTATGTGTATAAGTGAAATAGATTTTGAGATATTGAGGGGTCAAAAGTGGCTCCAAATGGTTCGTGTAATATAACACACGGCTGCTGTGTTTTTTTGAACTTTGGCTTGACACGCTGCCGCGTGTCTAGATTACCTACTAGATATGTAATGTTAGAAATAAAATATAATTATCTGTGCATGTAAAATAATGAGCCAAGAATTAAATAGAGATAAAATTTGATCATTAAAAAAATAAAGGTTTGTAATCAAATAACATGGTTCGCCAAATATAACGCTAAGTTCGCGTAACTAGTGTCCTCTATATAGTGTCTAGAGTTTAGTTCTCAATAGTTATTTAAAGATATACTACAATTCATCAATATCTTTACTAAGCATAGTTTTTTTTTTTATCGGTCATTGCGGTCCTCTATTCTAAAAAAACATTATTTTGATAGCATTTAAAAGAGCATTATGATAATATCATTGAGAAGATCGCGGCTAAGACCGGTTGAGACTTGCACAGACCAGGGCAGCACGGCACAAAAAGGAAGAAGATAAGACCGGTTGAGACTTGCACAGACCAGGGCAGCACGGCACAAAAAGGAAGAAGATAAGACCGGTTGAGACTTGCACAGACCAGGGCAGCACGGCACAAAAGGAAGAAGATAAGACCGGTTGAGACTCGCACAGACCAGGGCAGCACGGCACAAAAAGGAAGAAGGCCTAAGTAGTCAGCAGTGGGTGGGACAAGGCTGCTAAGGATGATAATGATGATGTGTAGTTTATAAAAGCTAAGAAAGAATGGTGAGCAAGAGCTGGTCCCACGACGGCTACAGATAAAACCACTGTAGTTTTCCAACGACGCCCCAAACTATGGGATAGAGGTAAAAAAAAAAACATCCCCACTCTACTTGTAGGGGTGGTACCCTAAAAAAATATGATTTTCTTGATGTTATATTACTGCTTTGTTGGCGTGATTTATATGTCTATCCATGCTAGATAATAGCTTTCTAGTATAAACAGTCTTTGAGCTAAGCCGCGGACAGTGAAAAATACTTTAGACGCACGTAGCTCGGTTCCTCCGGGACAGATTTTGATGGTGTCAAAATAAAAAATGTTCAGTGTTATCTGCTCTTTTAAGTGATTCACATGTAGTGGCTGGCCGTGCTGGGACCACTCTCGCCCACCATCCTTTGCTAATTGTGTGCCAGTATCTGGTCCCTATAGATACAAATAATATAGTTTTAGGACATAAAAATATTGCCCACTAATACAAAAGTAAATTATTATATACCTAAATATTTACAATAAATAACAACATTAATAACCTAAATTAAGGCACTACCCTACCTCAAATTGCTTAGCATGATCCTCCGTTATGCCTAAAATACTGCAGTATTAACTTTGAAATAAATAATTATAATATTATATTAAAGTTGAGGATTGATGCTAGGTCATACATAGGTTTGGCGAAAACACGATTACATAAAATCTCGTAAATAAATTGAATAATCCAAGAGTCCCTTTTATCCATCGCGTGACGAGTTCGCGACGACTTGCTCACGACTTTCACTCCGATAGTTAGAACAAACTTGGAGACACGAAGCCGAGACTTGCTTCTAGTCTTACAATATTTAGTCTTACTATTTTATATTTATAGATCAGTTTTTACTTTATTATAATAATATTCTAGCGTATGACACTCGTGGGTTGCAGCTGAAAATCAGCGTAAGGTGGTACACTTTGTGTTTCCATCTGACATTATGCTGAGCTGAGGCCCTTTTGGCATTCTAATGGTTGTTTTCTGTTTTTATAGTTTTAAGGTGTATTTTTCTGCTACAATGCCAATAAACGAATTTTTCTTTCTTTCTTTCTTTCAATACTAGTTTACTAAGTAGCACCTTAGGATATTGGAACGTGGGATATAAATAGTCTGTAAACATGGACAAGGGCTGCAATGTTAGAATGTATTTAATTGTGTCATATAAGTAACACTATATTCTTAAAAGGAATATGTTTAAATTAATGGTTTTAGACAATTTTTACTAGTAAGTTTACGTTCTTGTTAAATCTATACTAATATTATAAAGCTGAAGAGTTTGTTTGTTTGTTTGTTTGAACGCGCTAATTTCAGGAACTACTGGTTGGAATTGAAAAATTCTTTTTGTGTTGGATAGTCTATTTATCGAGGAAGGTTATAGGCTATATAACATCACGCTACGACCAATAGGAGCGGAGAATAAATGAAATTGCAAAAACGGAAAAAAATATTCCTTTTTGAGAGCTTCTGTTGCGTGCGCTGCGTAAACGGTTTAAGTTACGCAAATATCATGTATGATGGAATTGTTCCGCTTTAAAAGTTCAAAAAAAAGTCCACGACAGCTATCTTTTATTTAAGATTAACTCACTATAACCTTTTTTATGGTAATCAAAGGAGATGTTTGATTTTGGGCCAGCACTATGTACACTACATAGATCAATAGGAAAAAAATAGGGGATTTTCATAAAATGACAAATAAATTAATTTAAAGAGGAGTACAGGCGTACAAAAAGGATCATTTGGGAAGATTTGTAATAAGGTAACCCTATTTTTAGGGCGGCCATGACAGTTTTGTTTGACATGACGTTTGACATTTGTAAGTTTGTTATACAAAATATCGTTCAACCATTCGTTTCTTGCTTCTCTAGAAACCGATGTAACAAATCTCTAGCTGCTCGAATAGGTAATATAAGGTGCTACCGCAATCAAGTAGCTTTTATTCACAGACTAAGTAGCGGTTTTTGGCCTATTTTAATTATTATTATTTTTGGCGGCCGACTAGATGAGTCGTCCCGACCGTCAAGGGGTACCCATCAAACAAAATGTCATTGTCAAAATGACATTTGGCATTCGAATTTGCCGATCCACCATATTACGTTGTGTTACTCTGTTTGACCGAGATAATTTGAATGTACAATAAAACGAAGTAATATTCAAGAAAATTAACATTAAAAAACGGTTACTATATTGTATAGCCATATTTATGTATAGTGTACATAGTGCTAGCCCAGGCTCCATACATTTCTGGAACATCTCCTTTGTTCGAAATTAATGCATTATTTGCGAAGGAGTTTTATCAACATAATATTATTTTTTATTCAAATAAATAGTTTTGAAATCAAGGGTATCTATGTAGCAGTAAAATACTTTTTAATTCATTCGAATCGGACATTTAATTTCGAAGTTATCACGAAATGCAATACGCGAACCGTTCGACGCCGGCGCCGCGACGTTCCCTACTCTAGAGAGGATAGGATGGGCACACGGGTAGACCATGACCTGGAATAGGACATAGAATACGTTTTATCTCTATATGCCCACGGGATCCAGACCTACGCGGGTGAAACCGCGGGGCATAGCTAGTACTTTAATAAGACTGCCTCATTGATTTAGTGGTTGTCAGCATGACTGCTGAACTTACACTGGGTTCCAATCCAGGGATGGGTACACTGTCATTAGGTTTTTTCCATAATAAAATTCTCAGTGGCAGCCTGTCTGTTAAATGTGTGTGGAGTAGGCTAGTCCCCTATTACTTGGATTAACAAGATAATAGGTGCGACGTGGGTGAACTTACACCTCTGCGTATCCCTTGGAATGCAGGCGCTATGCTGCGAGTATGTTCTCCACTAAGCCACCGCGTTTATTGTGCGACGGCTGGTGTATAGACTGACGACCCCTCAATGCCAGTACAATGTCTAAACTGTTACCTACATGTGCATAATAAGTAGTTGCGATAGCTGCTCAAAATGTCTTGGTCTTTGTGTCTTTAGAACTAAAATCTGATGAGTTCATACTAATATTATAAATTCGAGAGTAAGTCTGTCTGTCTGTCTGTATGTTACCTTTTCACGCCTAAACTACTGAACGGATTTCGACAAAATTTGGCAAGGAGATAAATGGGATCCTGGGGAAGGACATAGGATAGGCTACTTTGTATCGAAATACCCCGCGGGCGGAAGCTAGTGTGTTAATGAACCCTGTTCAGATTAAATACTCACAGGTTGTTGAAAATTGAAGGTGATTTCAATTAAAATTCCGAATCAGTATTCAAATAATCAAATCAAAGCACTCAATTTTGTAAGTGGCGCTACAAATTGGCATCCACAGGTACGTTATCAGATCCATTCATGCACATTTATATCAGACACTGTTGAAACAGAGCAGACTATCTCCTACACGACACGGCGACGCCTTCGTCACAACTATCTCCTACACGACACGGCGACGCCTCCGTCACAACTATCTCCTACACGACACGGCGACGCCTCCGTCACAACTATCTCCTACACGACACGGCGACGCCTCTATCACAACTATCTCCTACACGACACGGCGACGCCTCCGTCACAACTATCTCCTACACGACACGGCGACGCCTCCGTCACAACTATCTCCTACACGACACGGCGACGCCTCTATCACAACTATCTCCTACACGACACGGCGACGCCTCCGTAACAACTATCTCCTACACGACACGGCGACGCCTTTATCACAACTATCTCCTACACGACACGGCGACGCCTCTGTCACAACTATCTCCTACACGACACGGCGACGCCTCCGTCACAACTATCTCGTACACGACACGGCGACGTCTCCGTCACAACTGATAGTTGAGAACTTATTCAGCCTTAGTCTACCGTCAATGATTGAAGCACTCTTCAGTAAAGAGTAGATTGTTTGTCGTCTAGATTCAGTGACAGTTGACTGTCGCAAGTATTTTATTTGAACCAGTCGGTCGCGACTGTTTTATTTGGAGATAGAAAGAAATGCAATAGAGGGGAAGAAAGAGAGAGGATGATGGGGACAGAGAAATGTTATTCTGATTAAGTAGTTGAATTATTGTTTGTTGTATTGTGGAGGGTTACGGCGACAGATGGTGACGTCATTATGCTTGAGTTTTGTTGCGAAGGGAGTCATGACATAGTTGTTTGTTTTGTAATGTAACGAGGTACGGGTTCGATTAGTTAAATAAATAGTTACATACATAAACTCACGCCTGCTTCCCATGGGGCTACTGCAGGAACTATAGAACGGCACCTGCTACGCTCCTAACATACTCCTTTTGCTTAATAAATAAATACTCGAACTGTTGATATTGTTGGTTATTGTGACGGATTCTTGAGTTCAGAAAAAGTTCTTGTTAAATGAATACGCCGCTACTAGTCGTCCGGGTTGGAGCAAGCTGTTCCTTTGCAGACGCTCCGTAGCAAGATAGTACAATTATCCAAAAATCTAGCGAAGAAAATATGAAAAGAGCTCGGTATGCTATTCATCAAAACAGGGAATCTTTAGCAAAGTATTGAGCGGTTCTTTTGTAAGTATCGGAGGAAAACGACGAAGCCATCCCACCATCCCAACCAGTCAGGAATGGAAATCAAAGATCGTATTACGATAGGGCGCGCATATCTTTTTCAATATTACATTTTGCCTTCACTGAATGTGAAATCTGTCAGACTAGGAAAGTAAAAGAGTAGATCTAGATATTTGTACGAGTCTGAGCTGCGGATGAAAAACAATTGTGATTTTTTTATTTATTTAACAAAAAATTACCTAAATACTACGGATTTCCTAAGTGTTATTCAAGACATGCTAATATAGCTAACATGAATCTTTGCGCCTTGCTAACGAAGTAGCAATGTTTAAAAATAACTTTTGTAAGGGTAAAGTTAAATAGTTTTATTGTACCTACTTATGACCTTAGAATTTGACTTAGTAGAGGTATTGTGACTACCGTTACAATCAATAACATTCACTTTGACCCCACTTGAATTTGAGGCTACAATATTACGTTTTGTATTGTATATTGAACACTCTTCATTTGAAATAAATAAGAATAAAGTATTACATGATAATGTGAATTTGATGGTCGTAATAATATGATGTTAGTAGGTTCAAGGGTACACTCCTACTCAATTTCCTACTTATGACACGCCCTGTGAGGCAATAACCCGATCTTTTCCCAGCCTCCCTTCAGATAAATCAGTCTCCTTCCGATACCAGAGACATGATTGAATGGTCCATTCCCCAACACACAATGGCCCAGTTCCCACCCAAATATAGCACAGAAATTGACTTGTGAACATCTTACACGTACATATACCGGGCACACACACATGCATGTTCGTGATAGCTAATATAAAAGCTGTCAGTTACAAAGGCGCGCAGAATACCAAAATACTGTAATCACGAAACTGTATGGAGACCACAATGTTGCCGTTTTAAAATAACTTTGTATTAAAAATGTTCAGCTTTTTTCACATTTTTTCGTCGCGTTTGTAGATTATGTTCGGTCGCTCAATGAGACACTAGTTAGTAATGTAGTGAGCTGAAAGAGACACGTTACTAAAATACTTATGTATTTTACTGAACGAGCAAATATTATATTATTTGGTTTTTCTTTATTGTGTATCCACAAGAATTGAATAACTTGATCCACCCGCTCAACTACTCATCTGGCCGATGTTAATTGACTTGCTTCTTTTTGAAAAAAATAAATACATATTTAAAAAGCAATATTTCGACACTCGACAGCTAACAACCCATACCATGGATTTATGGTTAATGCCACATAATTAAAGATATTTTCAATACGAAGTTTGGTGATGGCAAAGAGAAGCGATGAATCTGCAATATACGAGTATGTGATTTATATGCCTGCAATCCAACATATACCCTTACTATTCAATCCAAACACATAAACGTACCGCAGTACATTCCCTGACGAGCTCTTTCACCAGGAAAAACACCGACACAGCTCACTATTATATCAAGGTTTGATTCAAATCCAACTCGTTAACCGGAGGTAAGTGCTATCTGCAGCGCGTCGCACCTGTTGCGGCGCACTGGAAGGACGCGGTGACATAAACAAACGTGTGCTTTGAATATCGGAACAGGTACCCGATTGAACTTGTGATTATAGGAACAGGTACTAGTCAGCCCCAAAAATATGTATACCACCCCTTGTTTTGTAAAATTGTATCCTCGTTTATTATAAACTAAGTAAAAATTTTGTCCCAAAACTGTCTATACCCTGTAACTTGGGACATAATGTTTTTTGGTAAAATAAATTGTACGAGTATACTAATGTTTTGTACGTATACGCGGATACAAAATAAATTTTGTTGCTCGTGGTTCTGCGTGTCATAACAACATTAACTGCGTCCGAAACAGAGATCAATAGAAAAAGTAGTATGAGTGAAAATCAAGGTGACAACAGTGATTTTAAAGTCAATTTTAATATAAAATTATCAGATTTTTATGAAAATCAGTCCTTCCGTCGGGGGTTAAAAATACTAAATAGGCAAGTAACTGCGCCCAACTTGGAAGTAGCGCTCGTCAGCCGCTCGCTCGCTCACAGTTCTAACCTAACCTAAACCAATTGGTCAGGCTGCCCTAGCTCAGTTACTGCGACCGATTCGGCATGAGAAGCCACAACAAACCCATAATGTGACTGCTGATAATAATAAACTCCATGTGCGATATACATCTTTTTGAGCCTGACTATACACGATCGTAGTTTTGAACATCGTTACATGTACATGATTTGTGAATATCGGAACAGTAGAAATTGTACTTAAAGCAGTGTTATACGGTTTTGAGACTGTTTAGGGGTATGAGGAATAGCGTGTAAAGTTCACTCATCCACCATAGTAAAGGGAGGATCTTCCGACCAGACGGTTGTTGTGTCTGGCGGGCAACTGCCCAACGATTGATGTCGGGTTCTTGTATATATGACCATTGCACGGTAAACTTTAATTGCGCGTTGCAGGATTTATGTGACGTCATGATTTTTGTGTGACGTCAGAGGGCCTAGACAAATGACATTCGCTTCGGAGCGATTCTATTTCTACAATCACTATCGCTTCAACGATAACGAAGTTCAATTGGCAGACAAAATACTCTACGTTTCACTAACGTCTCTTCTATTCGTCTGTTCGATAAAAATTACATATTGACTATAATCGAATGTTACTTTGTCTAGGCGATGCGTCGCTCGCATGTGACGATGTAGATACCGCCACAACTGTTATTAATTCATACTTTTAAGTTTTCACTACTTTTGCCAGTCCCAATGACTGCCGTACCGTGCCGTCGTCACTGTTTTTTTTTAATATTTGACAAACGAGGTAAATTTTAATCTTCACTGATGAATTTCGTCAAAAATAATTGTTGGAAAAAGTGGTGAGATTATAGTTGAAATCTTCTAAATACAGATGAATGTGTGACTATTCCCTTTAGTGACAGACTTAATAAAATTTACCTAAACATGGTTTGTTTACACTTTCATCGATTACTTTTAGACCATAGTTGTGAGCACGAAATCTGTGAATAAAGGAACACTGGAAATCATAAAGCTGAGTTTTATAGGGTTTTGTGACCTGAGTATAAAAAGGAGTCTCGAATTTACTTGTCGGTGATTTTTCCAATATTTAAATAATATCTATACTAATATTATAAAGCTGAAGAGTTTGTTTATTTGTTTGAACGCGCTAATCTCTGGAACTACTGGTTGGAATTGAAAAATTTGTTTTGTGTTGGATAGTCCATTTATTGAGGAAGGTTATAGGCTATATAACATCACGCTACAACCAATAGGAGCGAAGCATGAATGAAAAGTGTTGCAAAAACGGGATAAAATATTCCTTTTTGAGAGCTTCCGTTGCGTGCGCTGCGTAAACGGTTTAAGTTACGCAAATATTATGTATCATGGAATTGTTCCTCTTTAAAAGTTCAAAAAAAAAGTCCACGACAACTATCTTTTAAGATTAACTCACTATAGCCTTTTTTATGGTAATCAAATTTGTTCGAAATTGATGCATTAATTGCGAAGGAGTTTTATCAACATAATATGAATTCTTATTCAAATAAATATTTTTAACATCAAGGTTATTTATGTAGCAGTAAAATACTTTTTAATTCATTCGAATCGGACATTTAATTTCGAAGTTATCACGAAATGCAATACGCGAACAGTCCGACGCTGGCGCCGCGCCGCGCCGCCGCGACGTTCCCTACTCTAGAGAGGATAGGATGGGCACACGAGTAGACCATGACCTGGAATAGGACATATAATACGTTTTATCCCTGTATTCCCTATATTCGGGTGAAACCGCGGGGCACAGCTAGTACAATATAAAATTACATTACGTGAACATTTTGTATGCGAAAAGCAGGCATATAGGTAGATATATTTTATGTAACAGCCTGACGTACTCGTATGTATTTGATGGGGTGCTCACATGTAGGAATTAGATTTTTTTGACGTGGCAGCCCCCGCCGGGCGCCCGGGCCGGGCAACACGAGGGCAACCAGGATATGAACAACTGTGAGACGTGTTCGAGATTTGTTCCACTATAGTTTGTTTATTTTGTTGTTGTTTCTTTTTTTAATAAATTGGTAACGACATGTATAATTTTTATAAAAAATTCACGATATTTATTATCGCAGTCAATAAATAAAACTATTTATTAAAGCAAATTAAAAGAAGCTATTTTGTTTGATCTAATTAATAACCTAATTATGTATTATTAGACGCTACTGTAGAACTATTAATTAATTGATATTACTGAAGATCAAAGCATTCCAATTTATTATATTTATTTTCGAAGCATCATTTATTAAACAAAATACATGTCATTCTCTAAAATAACTATATTACCAACGAATTAAAAAAAAACGAAAAACCACAATTTCATTAAAATAAATTATTTAAGCGATAAAAATTATCCTATTTTATTGAACACATCACGTATCGTGACAACCACGCTCGCTGTACTACAACTATTTGTTTTATTGAAATCCGCAATTGTTTATATGCGAAAGTGTGTTTTTTTTTAATTTAGTGTGTTTCTGACACGCAGTAAAGGAGCCTTATGGATCGACGTGGTATTTTTCTTATGGATGTTTTATAGGCGGAGGAGTAATAAAGGTTAGTTTTTTATTACCCGACTACGGCTAAGAAAAAGGAGGGTTATGACTTTGACCGGTATGTATGTAAGTATGTAAGTATGTTGATCTGTTCCCTTCTATCTTCTAAACCACTCATCACAATTTGACAAATGAGGTATCGTTAGAAGCATCTTGATCGTCCGCTGGTTATAGGCTATGTGGCGTCACAATAAATTAAAAATGGCGCGCTCTAGAGGACATAAAGTAAGGAACTTAAAAAAAAAAAAATGTCTAATCGTACCATGTTGGGTATCAAATAAAAGGGCTTAATGAGCACATTTCAAAAATATATATATTATAACCCCAAAAGAATTTAAAAATAAATTAAGTAATGAAAACTATAACCCAACTACGACTAAAAAGGCATAAACAAGACACCACAGACAGAAAAATAAAAATCCGGAGTCACACGTAATCTGTTTGATTTATGCCCTAACACGTGTGATTCCGGATTTTTAATTTGTCTGTCTGTGGTGTCTTGTTTAAGCCTTTTTAGTCGTAGTTGGGTTATAGTTTTTATTACAATTTTTTTTTCCATTATATATCTCCTAAAGAATTGAAATAGGCTGGTGAAGTTTGTATAAATGAAAATTCGAAATGTACGCAGACAAAGTCAAGGTAAAAGCTAGATTCTAATAAAAGTGCACCACAAGTCCCGCTGCCACTCCAGCTAAGGGTTGTTGACTGGAATGTCGTCGCCATTGTAATGTCGAAAATAACTTCAAAGTCTTTCTGACTGTATTTCAGGCACAAACATTCGCCTCCCTTCGCCGCGGGGGAATTAGATTTCCCTTTATGCGGTAGAAGCTGTATTTCGTTTTCCGTGATGTGAACTTATTATTCTCATGATGTTAGTGCGTTTTAATGTAAGGCTGTGTTTTTAATTTGTTTGAATGCTGTTTTGTGTGTGTTTATTTAAAATAATTGCAAAATGAGCCAGGTTTTGCTTTTTAAATGGAACTGTAGGAATAGGAAGTGAAATATTTGGTTTATATAAATAGTGGGTTTGTTTACATATTAAGATTAGTAAATTACCATTTATAGACTACAATAGACAAATATCAGACTTACAAAGTAGGCTATAAACTAATAACTCGACCTTTGGTTAAGTGCTACAACGCCTACGAAAGCGTAGCAAGCGTAGGCGCGAACTACGAGACGCTACGAAAGATGTAGCAAAAACTATATTTTTGTAGTAGATCAATAATATGTCTTTAGTGATCTTTATAAAGTAATCTATTGTTTATTCGCAAATAATTTTTGCATTGAATCGTATTAGTATTAGCTTTAAGTATAATTGTAAACCATTATCTTGAGAATTGATCTTTATTTACTAAACTTCGTAAACAGTCCAAGCTCAAATATTGTTAAAAAAAGGGTTTAATTTATTGTTCAAAACATTGTTATTCTTTATCAAAATTGACCGACTTCAAAAAAAAACAAAACAAAAAAGGACTACTGTACTAAAAACCAAAAGACAAAAGTACTTCTTTAATAATAAGAGAAAAATAAAAAAATAAAAAAATAACTTTAATTTCGGAAGTCGGTGGCCAAAAACTAAAATTAAAAGCAAAGACACCGACTTCCGAAATTAAAGTTATTTTTTTATTTTTTTATTTTTCTCTTATTATTAAAGAAGTACTTTTGTCTTTTGGTTTTTAGTACAGTAGTCCTTTTTTGTTTTGTTTTTTTTGAAGTCGGTCAATTTTTTTTTTTAAAGTTTTATTATTTTTCCATTTTTTGTGTAATTTGATTCTTGTAATAACCATGGGTAGACCAACTAAAGGAGCCGCCCGCATGAAGAAGAACAGAATTAAAGAGACTAATACTGCTGAAAAAGAACGCCTATCTAAGAATCGCAAACGGAGTGCTATGTCCGGTTCCCAAGAATCACCGTTAGCTTGTCATGCTAGGTTATCTCAGATGAGAAATTACATACATTCTCATTTGTCACAGGAGTCGCCAAATGATAAGATCTGCCGACTCAATCTTATTCAAAAACGATTAATTGGCGAGTCGTCTGAACAGCGCAAGTATCGTTTAGATGTTATACGAAACCGGCTGGCTAATGAGACTCCTGTGCCTTCTCAAGAATATAAGGGTGAACACTATACATTTGCTTACACTGTATAATTCCCCTCATCATCATATTATAAAGTGACCATAATCAGATCTGTAATGTCACTTACAACCTATATGGTTGCAAAGTTCTTATCAATATAAATGAATTAAGTCCAAACACAAGGTAATTACTGTGAACCGTTGAGGAGTTCCGTTAATCGTCCTTCATCTTCATCATCAGACCCTTAACGACAATCACAACCCTTCCAAGTGTAAGGTTCTTATCAATACAAATTAATCAAGCCCAAACACGAGGTATCTGCTGTAAACCACTGAGGAGTTCCCTCGACTGTCTTTTGTCTTCATCATCAGACCCCTAACGACAGTCACAACCCATCAAAGTGTAAAGTTTTTATCAATACAAATTAATCAAGCCCAAACACGAGGTATCTGCTGTAAACCATTGAGGAGTTCCCTTGACTGTCTTTCGGCTCCATCATCAGATCGACTCCAGACCTTCATAAAATCGTAGTGCTGTAAAATACCTAATGAATAAATTAAGGAATGCACTAGTTGCCCTTACGATTTTTGAAAGTTCCCCTCGATTTCTCTAGGATCCCATCATCAGATCCTGACTTGGTGACAATGGGACCACCTCAGAAGTATAAGCTTTTGAACAAAAAAAGAATTTTTTAAATCGGTTCACAAACGGCGGAGTAATCGGTGAACATACATAAAAAAAAAAAAAAAAAAAAAAAAAAAAAACAATCATCCGAACATAGTACCTCCTCCTTTTTTGAAGTCGGTAAAAATGAACCCAATGCCTGTCAATTAACAATTCTGTGCAGATTACATGAGATGAATAAACAAACATGCTTAAAACGTTCACGGGCCACACAGTAATCATGATGCATGAAAAACGTTGCGTGAATACGCAGTAGGCATAAAAGATTAGTAACAATGTTACAAGGCTGAGGTTTTGTTGTAAGACTAAAACTTTTTCTGGTTAATTTTACATCTGAAATACGCAAATTACCAATACATTGTAACGGCTATTTTATGTTGCTTTTAAAGAATACGGAATTTATTTATTTAACATAGGTTAGCATGGTTCACATAGGTTTCGTTAATGATGATAATGAAATTCTGATGATGATAATTATAATGCCTACAGTAAAGTAAGTCTCCACTCCTCAGAAAAGTAATCAATGAACAGTGAATAAAGGAGATGGAAAACGGTGGGCCCAAATGTAATAAGTTGAGATATGATCTAAAAAATTAGACATATTTTTTTATCTAAGAATATGAAAAATCACTTCAATTCTCAATCTGGAAGCGGAGAAATATGAGAAAGATAGTTTTCGTGAGATTATCGATTCAATAATCGATTACACAGTTACGAAAATAAAACTTTTGCACTAAACAATTAACTCGAAGTAATTAAATGCACTATATATACTTATATGCAATATAGTGCATATAATTACAGTCATATTAATAAATCAAATATCAATTAATTACTGAAAAACCAATATTAATGATTATCGATTTCATATCGATTCAAATCTCTCTTATATTTTTAGTCTATGTCACTGACATGACAGCTGACTGACATTGACACTAGACAGTTGCCGACTGTTCTTGTTTGCTCACTCGTTTAGTGTTTTCCGATGCGTTTTGAGTGCTTTCCCGATTATTCGCCATTTTTCACGACCACTGCTTTGTATTTTACGGATTCTGACCCTGCGTACCTTGTAAGACCCTTGCTTTCACCTTGGACACCGAAGATCGCTCACACGTTTGACTTGGAATTGTTATTTTGGATTTTACCTATCTCCTTACCTGTTACCTACCTATCGCTTGAAGTCGTTGACGTTCATTCATATGATATTTCAAACATTTTCTAGTAAATATAATAACTATTAGTGCAAAAGAACACATTTTGCACTTCAGGAATCAGCTGTTAGTTATAGATTGTAACATAACCTCACTTTTACTTAATCTCTTTATCTCTTATATCTCTGTTCTCAGATTGACAAAATCCGCAGAATTTTCAGTGAAAGCTTGATAATATATAAGTTATTAATTGACACCACTTTCATCTTCTTACACCTAGGCCCATGATTGTATGTAATCGTTTCAGTCTCCTTTTTCACCTTACGCCCATATGACGGTAGCGAAACGGCTAAGCCATATATTTTAACTAAGGTGTAGAGTTGTGAAGTTATGGCTTGTTGAGTTAGGGCGAGTAGAATTAGAAGCTTGGCCCTACATGAGACCTGATAACTTTTTGACAGCGCGAGCCAATATGGTCTCGTCTAGGCAACATTTTACATTAAAATATTTTTGGTGTTTCAATTCTTTTTGTAAGTTACGTATGACAATATTATTTTATTTAGTTCATTTTTCTTATTTGTTTTGGGGTGTATTTCTTGCACATCGGACGTGCCTTTTTTCATAGCCCACTCTCTTATTTGTAAAATATAAGTATACGAATGTAGTAATATTCTAAAAACTGACCAAGGCGCCATTACACACTTTTATCTCCTAATTTAAGGGGTGATTTATATTACTAAGACTCCGCTGTCTGTCTGTCCGTCTGTCACCAAGCTGTATCTCATGAACAAGAACGTGTGATGTGTAATATGAAAGAGAAGGTAATGAATGAAAGCGTGACGGTTGATGACGATGACGGCGACGATAATGATGATGATGATGACAACGATGATGATGATGACCACGATGATGATGATGATAACGACGATGATGATGACCACGATGATGATGATGACGACGATGATGATGATGACCACGATAATGATGATGACCACGATGATGATGACGACGATGATGATGATGACGATGACCACGATGATGATGATGACCACAATGATGATGACGATTACCACGATGATGATGATGATGACGACGATGATGATGACCACCATAATGATGATGACCACGATGATGATAATGACCACGATGATGATGATGACGACGATGATGATGATGATGACCACGATGATAATGACGACGATGATGATGATGACGATGACCACGATGATGATGATGACCACGATGATGATGACGATTACCACGATGATGATGATGATGACGACGATGATGATGACCACCATAATGATGATGACCACGATGATGATGATGACCACGATGATGATGACCACGATGATGATGATGACCACGATGATGATGACGACGATGATGATGATGACGATGACCACGATGATGATGATGACCACGATGATGATGACGATTACCACGATGATGATAATGACCACGATGATGATGATTACCACGATGATGATGATGACGACGATGATGATGATGATTACCACGATGATGATGATGACCACGATGCTGATGATGACGACGATGATCACGATGCTGATGATGACCACGATAATGATGATGACCACGATGATGATGACGACGATGATGATGATGACCACGATGATGATAATGACCACGATGATGACGATTACCACGATGATGATGATGACGACGATGATGATGATGATTACCACGATGATGATGATGACCACGATGCTGATGATGACGACGATGATCATCACACGTCTGTCAACAAGCTGTATCTTGTAGGAATCAATAATCCACTATCCGGCTCGAAGGACCAAAATGTCGCAGCAGCGGTGAGGTTTGGTGAAAACTTAAGGTTTTTATAGACTGTGTTGAGGATTTCCAATAAAACGATGCGTTATCTTCAATGAACAAATTATGTATATTAGCCATCTTGGTTTTTACAACATTCAAGGAGAGGGGTGTGGGAACAATATTTAAAATTAACACCAATCACTGTCGCGCGATAGGTATGACGTAGCGTATGGTACCGTTTGTTGCCTCGAGATGTCGCTATCAGTCCTTGATGTGTGTCGATGGAGTAGGAAATCACAACACGTGATAATTAGACTGTTGAAATTTTCACAGATTATGTATTTCTGTTGCCGCTATAACAACAAATACTAAAAAATAAAATAAAATAAATATTTAAGGGTGCTCCCATACAACGACCGTGATTTTTAGGGTTCCGTACACAAAGGGTAAAACGGGACCCTATTACTAAGGCTCCGCTATCTGTCTGCCTGTCCGGCTGTCACCGGGCTGTATCTCATGAACCGTGATAGTTAGACGGTTGAAATTTTCACAAACGATGTATTTCTGGTGCCGCTGTAACAACAAAATACTATAAAACAGAATAAAATAAATATTTAAGGGGGCTCCCATACAACAACCGTGATTTTTTTGCTCGTTTTTGTTCAATATTGATAACGGCAACAGGTAGACGCTTGAAATATTCACAAAATATTTATTTATATATTCACTTAATAAAAAAAATAACTAAATTAAAATAAAACAAATATTTAAGGGCGGCTCTCATAAATATTTGTTTTATTTTTTAAGTAAATAAGTAAGTAAGTATTTATTTGCATAAAACATGGTATACATGGTGTTACAATAATTTACAATAAAGATCTTACATGTTTTGCCAGAATTGTACTTAGCATGCATATGTTCACTTAATACTAACATGAGAATTTTTTATCCATAAATTCTTTAAGACTATAAATTTTACAAAGTTTAACCAGTCACCCAATTTTTTCTTAAATAATCTGGAGTTTAAGTTTTTTATTAAGCTTTTATTATATTTAGCAAGCTTGGGAAGACCATGCAGAACGAGTCTCTGTGGATCACGCCGGGCGGCGCCGTGGATTAATATCATTGGCTGATATAAACAGGTCTTTATGTTTATTAACGAATATACATATTTCAAATATATAAAGGGACGGCAGCGGTAACAAACCTAGTTTCTTAAATATTGGTTGACAAGATTCCTCCGAGTGCATCCCGTAAATTGCCCTAATGCACTTTTTTTGAGCAACAAATGCTCGGTTTATATCTGTACTATTTCCCCATAATATAAGCCCGTAACGTAGTACCGATTCTACATATGCATGATAGGTCATGAGAGCTGTTTTTAAGTTTGTAATATTTTTGATTTGTTTAACAGCGTATACAAATTTATTTATTCTCTTTGCAGCGTTATCCACATGCTCTTTCCAACTCAAATTCTCATCAATAATTACGCCTAGAAACTTTGTTTGTGCTAATTCTTTAATTTTTGATACGTTTAGTTTAATATTATATTTAGGATAATTAAGTACATTTATTGAAATTAATATAAACAGATTTATTAAGATTTATTTTTAAATTATTTATGTCAAGCCATTGTATTAATATATCTATAGTATTATTAATGTCAGTCTCATGGTTATTTCTAAAATTATTACATTTTTCTGTCACTATAATAATAGCTATGTCATCAGCAAATAATATACATCGGTGGTCAGTTATATTAATAATATCATTTATGTACAGTAAGAACAGGACAGACCCCAGTACACTGCCTTGTGGTACACCACATGTATTGTGCTTGTATTCTTACGAAAAAGGCACCTTAACCTGATTTTCATCAATTTTATCAATAATGACTCGTTGTTGTCGGTTACTGAGATATGATTTTATCCACTGAAGTGTAAGACCCCTGATACCTACCAGTTCAAGTTTTTTGAGCAACAGATTGTGAGACACTAGATCGAAGGCTTTTAAGACGTCAAAAAATAGCCCAGTGGTCAGATTTTTATTATTGATGTGAGTAACAACAGCCTTTACCAGAGAGAATACTACCAAGGTAGTGAACTTATTTTTGTGAAAGCCATATTGTTCTTTGCTAATTATATGAAATTTATCACAATAGTCAATTATTCTTCCATACATGCAATTTTCATATATTTTGGACAATATGGGTATTAACGTTATAGGACGATAGTTATTAATATTAGATTTTTCTCCTTTTTTATACAGGAAAAGTTTTTATCCACTGCGGAAATTTTGACATATTAACCTTAAACCAGTTTTATTAAACACAATTTTTTTATTTTGATGCGTCTTCATACAAAAAAATTAAAAAATCGTTAACGAAAGATGTTTATTTTGAAAGTGGTTGTATGGCTAACCGGCGCCGGCGGCGGCGCGCGGCGATGCGGAACGCGCGAAAGTACCTATCTATCAGCTGTGCGGTCGCTCGATTCGCCGGCGTAGGTATTTACGTGGGTTACTGGCCCTTGGATCTCGCTCAAAGAAATCAAAAATGCTTTCTTCGATTTCGATCGCCAGTCGGGGTCTGCCAGACCCTCGTGCATGATTCGGGGTTCTGAACTGTCCGTGATCAAGCAGCCTTTGAGTGGCCGCTAAAATGGTCCTTTCATTAGGGACCGCGGGGTTAAGGATTCCATGGGCTCACATTAGAGGTATGCTCTTCGTCGCATACATTCTGCGAGCTGCTCGCAAACTTTCACCACTCAGTACATACACTCGCACCATCTCGTAAAACTCGCGGTTACTGAAGTCCGACATCGTGACCGGTAGGTACAAGCACGACACACGTGCGGCGCGGCGCTTGCGCGGGAAAGCGATTAGACGCGACGTCACACGACAGCGCGTGCGGTGAGCGAACTGTCGGCCACAGCGCCTGGCGCCGCCCTGCCGCCCGGGAGGGGGTTGCACCCCCGTGCAACACCGCCGCTAGTGCGCCGGCCGCCGCACGCGCCCATTGATATTATTACGAATAGTTTGTGTCCATATTTTGCTGATTTAAAGTAGGATAAAAAAACAAAAAAAAGTATTGAATAAATAATGGAAATGTGTTCTATTACTGATACTGAACCACCAAAAAAAATTTGCGCACTGGTCAAAAACTTTTCCTGTATAAAGGCTTGACTATCGAGTATTTCAGGGCATCAGGAAAGGTTCCCGATGCAAACGATAAATTAATTAAATATGTCAGAACAGCAGTTAGTTGATTGGAACACTCTTTAATCATTTTAGTGTTGATTTCATCATAGCCCACAGAATTGGAATTAGACAATAACTGTATTTCTCGTCTAACCTCGCTTTCCTCCATAGGTTTTAAAAACATCAAGTTAACGGATGCACTAATACGAGGTTTTATGCTTTTCTGAATGCTCGTATGTGATAAATTAATATAATTATTATTAAAGGCAGTGGCAATTTCAATAGGATTGGTTAGTGCTATATTGTTAACTGTGATTTTCTCCATGCTTCCTATGCAATTTGTATCGTGCATTTCATTTTTAATTATTGCCCACGTTGCCCTACATTTGTTTTCGCTTTTGTTTATATATTTAATGTTTGCGCATTTTTTTGAATTAATTATAATTAAAATACAATAGACGTAGATATATTTAGTAACCTATTCCGCTTAACTATTCTTCAAGAGTCATAAAAAACCCTGTAATAAATCGACACGTGTTTCACCTCTCAACGAGGTATCCTCAGGATGACGATTGACCAATTGCAAACCAGAACACGACGTGTAGCCACACTGAGCGCTGGACGTAGAGTGAATCAAAAAAAAAAAACCGATTCGGATATCGCTACGTCCCCGCAAGGGGGCGTGGCGTGCGGGATCGGGGCTTCGCCCCCTGCCCGCGGAGGCTGTACGGTGGCCCGCCACTGCGGGCCCCTCAATCTATTTGCCTTTGCGGCTGATAACCTCAGTCGGACGCATTATAAAAATAACGCGTCCGTGTGCTTGGTTGCTATGTGTTTTTCTGTAGGCGCGCCACGACGCTATATCCATAGCGCCGCTTTCTTCACGACATCTCGGCGGTCTGTCACCGCCAGGTGAGACCCCTAGTTGCCTAGGGGAGGCCCAGCGGGTGACGACCAGCGACGGAGATGCCGACTCGACGCTCCTACAGAGTAAAAATGTAGTTCCCCCTCGCCCCGGTCACAGATCTAGCCGTTTGCGGATTGAGGGAGAAACTGTAATGTATGTATGAGCGGCTTGTATTGTAGTGTACCGCCGCTCAATGGTTATGTGCGTCGCGGCCCGCGTCGCGCCCGCACATGATGTGTTACAGTGTCTGTGGAGTAATGGTTGTCTGTGGTTTGTTGCGTGATATGCCTATATTAACCTAGAACACACCACGCAACAGATGTATGAGTATGTAGTGACTCAGTACCTGTCACTCAGTCACCAGGAAAACAGTTACCACCACAGTTACCACATACCACCGAACCAGTTACCTTACCACGTTTTTGACAATCCGCAAGAAACAGTGAAAGCGATCATCTTGAAAAAGACGAGTACCATAACCTTACCACGTTTTTGACAATCCGCAAGAAACAGTGAAAGGGATCATCTTGAAAAAGACGAGTACGTGCACACCAAGAAGCAAGATAGCAAACACCGACGCGGTTCAAGCATCATCACAACACCGCACACGTTCGCTTCGAAAGAAGCGGTTTTGTAAGCGCAAGCAAGCAGGCAGGAGCACACTGACGACACGCGGACACGGTGGTGACAACCAGTCTTCACTCGACGACGGCGACCGACGAAAAGGACCGCACTTGGCTCGCGACTCCTATTTATGCCTTCGCAGCGAGTAGCGCCGCGAGCAGCTCAGCGCCCCGCACCCCGCGCGCGTCTCGCCTTATGGCGCATCGCTATTGGTCGATTGATTTGTAGATAGTAAGACACTAGCGCCAAGTTAATTAATTGTAAATATATATAAGTAGGGCGTTTTGGAAAATAAAGATGCAGTCATTAATTCATTGTCAGATCGTCAATTCAACCTTCGACATAATCAGTGGTTTTATTTCAACAACAGTAACAACTCATTGGCTCCACCCTAACAGAAGCCAAGCCCCTAAACAAAGTTACCAAATTGGTGACCCGCGAAGACGAACACGAGCCGAAGTCGAAGCCTCGGTTCCTGAACTCCTACAAGATACCGCAAGAATCACAGAAGAACCATCACCATGCCGACAGGTGCCGACGATTTCAGCGACGCACAGGGCATCTCAACAGCGAAGAGCGACGTGGCAGCAGTATCACTACCTGCACGTCTACCACCATTTTGGCGCCAAAATCCTCGCCTGTGGTTCGCGCAATTTGAAGCCGCCGTCGCTGCCAGCAAGTTAGGGGAGGAGCAGAAATTCAACCTCGTCGTTCCACTACTCGGCAACAGCGACCTAGAACAAATCGGAGACATCATCTTGCATCCACCGACCACCGGCAAGTACAGCGCGCTCAAAGACAGACTCATATCAACGTACCAAGAGTCAGACCACCGGCAGTTACAGAAGCTACTCAGCGGCCTCGAACTCGGCGATCACAAGCCAAGCCAACTACTGCGAAAAATGCGAGACCTCAGTGGCAAGCTACTATCGGACGAAGCGCTGAAGGTTATGTGGCTCAACCAGCTGCCCGCTCAAGTTCGCGCCGTGCTCTCCGTCAACACCGAGTCATCGCTCGAAGTGCTAGCTGCGATGGCAGACAAAATGATGGAGCATTTTGAACCCGCGACAGTCGCCGCAGTCTCCACAGCAAACCCTCCGTCAGCAAGTCCCGCTGTAAATGAAGTACAGCTAAATGCAATAACAGCCCTTCAAATCAACATGCTTACGAAACAAATAGAGAAATTGTCACTCGAAGTCGCCGAACTCCGCAACCATAACAATTCGTCGTATCGTCGTTCCCGCCACAACCACGCACATCGTAGCCGCTCACGCTCACGCTCACACTCAATACAGCGTACCGATAAAGACCGCAAGCCCGGCGACCCCGACTGGCTGTGCCGCTACCACTACAGATTTGGCAACGAGGCTCGACGATGTGAATCACCGTGTGCCAAAGCAAAGCGGGAAAACTAGAACGTACATCGACAGTGGCGGGCGTCGATGTAAACCAAACAAGCCGCCGCCTATGTGTAATCGACACCAACAACAGAGAAAGGTTTCTTGTCGACACAGGAGCCGACATATCGGTATTAGCCGCTCGAAACCAGAAATATACAAGACCAGCGGAGAATGCAGGTTACAAACTTTACGCTGCCAACGGAACAGAGATTCGTACCTACGGAGAGCGCACACTCGAGCTCAACCTAGGCTTACGAAGGAGTTTCAAGTGGACTTTCGTCGTGGCCAACGTGAAGACTTCGTTACTGGGTGCCGACTTCCTAGTACATCATAAACTGTTAGTCGACCTGCACCAAAGAAAACTCATCGACCGTGTAACCGAGCTCAGTGTTAACGCCGTCAGAATAAATAGCGAAGAAGAATCAATCTACATCATCAACCGCGACCACACTTATCACGACCTACTGAAGAAGTATCCAGATGTACTTCGACCAATGACACTCAAAACTCCAGCCAAGCATGACGTCACACATCACATCGAGACAGCTGGGCCGCCGATCTACTCACGGCCGCGCCCTCTACCGCCCGACAAATATAAGGCGGCTAAACTTGAATTCGAGCGGATGATCGAGATGGGAATATGCAAGCCGTCGAACAGTCCTTGGGCGAGTCCACTTCACATCGTTCAAAAGAAAGACGGATCACTTCGAGTATGTGGCGATTACAGAAGACTCAACGCCGTCACCGTTCCTGACCGATACCCGATTCCACGAATTCAAGATTTCACATACCAACTTCACGGCAAGAAAATATTCTCGAAGCTCGATCTGAAAATGGCATATTACTGGATACCAATCGAAAAACAAGATGCTCAAAAAACAGCTATCATAACACCCTTCGGACTATTCGAATTTACCTGCATGACGTTCGGCTTAAGAAACGCCGGTCAAACATTTCAACGTTTCATGCACGAAGTTCTACGAGGACTAGATGAAAACGTATTCTGTTTCGTCGACGATCTGCTCGTACATTCGAGAAACAAAGAAGAACACCGCCGCCACTTAGAACTAGTACTAGAACGCCTAAATACCTACGGCGTCAGTCTCAACATCAACAAGTGCGAGTTTGATAAGAAAAGCATCGAGTTCCTCGGATACGAAGTGTCATCAGCAGGAATCAACCCTACCCAAGAACGAATACAAGCCATAGTCAACTATCCGAAACCTCAAACAGTTCAAGAGCTAAGAAGATTTTTAGGAATGTTAAACTTCTATCGTAGTTGTTTACCTCATCAAGCCGAGTACCAACATGAACTGAACAAATACCTACACAACAGCAAGAAGAACGACAAAACACCGATTCAATGGTCACAAGTAGCAGATCAAGCCTTTGAGAAATGCCGACAAAGCGTACTCGAGGCAACAACATTAACTCACCCGATACCTAACGCGCCGCTACGTTTATATACCGACGCATCTAATACGAGCATCGGCGCCGTTCTACAGCAAGCAGTAGACAACACGTGGAGACCACTGGCATTCTACTCGAAAACTATGAGTGAGACGCAGCGACGCTACAGCGTGTACGATCGCGAATTATTAGCGATGTACACCGCTGTGCAACACTTACGACGACTAATTGAGGGCAGTGACCTCACAATATTCACCGACCACAAACCGCTAACTTACGCGCTGACAAGAACGCCGAGCAGCAGCGATACACCTCGAAGAGAACGCCAGCTTCACTACATAAGTCAGTTCTGTGCAAAGATCGAATACGTTCACGGTGATAAGAACGAAGCAGCGGACGCCTTATCACGCATCGAAGAAATCAACTTGTCACACTCTACGATCGACTACAACCAACTCGCTCAAGACCAAGAAAAAGATGAAGAACTGAAGATCTGCATGTCCAATCCAAGTCTAAAATTTGCGCCTATGACATTGCCCGGAGGTCAGCGACCTATCATATGCGAAACATCAACCGGCAACGTTCGGCCATACCTTCCAGCGACTTATCGTGTATTAGCATTCAAAGCGCAACACGAACTAAGTCACCCTGGTGTGCGAACAACAAGAAGAATGATGTCTACAAAGTTTTTTTGGCCGAGTATGAACAGAGAAGTAGGATTGTGGGCGAAATCATGCATCGGTTGCCAACGCGGGAAAGTTCAAAGACACGTTATCAGTCCACTCGGCGAGTTTCAAAAATCATCACGCTTCGAACACATTCATGTTGACATCGTGGGACCACTACCGCCATCTAACGACTACAGATATCTAGTAACAATGATCGACCGCTGCACCAAATGGCCGGAAGCTATACCTATACGTGACGTCACCGCCGACACTGTTGCTAAGGCGATCTACGAGGGCTGGTTATCGCGATTTGGTTGTCCGTTACGTATAACTACGGACCAAGGGAGACAATTCGAATCGTCGTTATTCAACGCACTGATGAAGAAATTTGGCATCACCAGGATTCGAACTACTGCATACCACCCGCAAGCAAATGGTCAAGTCGAACGTTGGCATCGAACGTTGAAGGCCGCGCTCATGGCGAGAGCCGCCGGCACACACTGGAGCGATGAAATAGCGACCGTGCTGCTTGGACTGCGTACAGCGCTTCGTGAGGATACACAAGTCAGCCCGGCCTTGATGACCTACGGATCGACATTGAGAATACCGTCAGACTTTTTCACGCCTACACAGCCGAAAAAGGATGACGCAGAATTCGTTCGCCAGCTGACCGAAACAATGGCATCACTCACACCAAGCCGCAAATCACGTGACAACAATACACGCACGTTTATATACAAGGACCTAGCGACGTGTACTCATGTCTTCGTGCGCAATGACACCGTGCGAAGCCCATTGACCCCTCCTTACGACGGCCCGTTCAAAGTGATTCGTCGGGATAGCAAACATTTTACCATACAGACGCCACTTCGAACTACAGTTGTCTCAATAGACAGACTAAAGCCAGCGCACCTACTCAACGAAGAAGAGTTTGCTACATCTACAACAACATGCGCGCAATTCCAAGAACCGCGCACCAAGAGCATACCTACGAGCGTCGAACCGCAGTTATCAAACCCCAGCGTACCGCGCGACTCATACGTCACACGAGCCGGCCGCGCGGTGAAACCAAACGTACGCTTCGCTTAGGGGGGAGTGATGTAGTGACTCAGTACCTGTCACTCAGTCACCAGGAAAACAGTTACCACCACAGTTACCACATACCACCGAACCAGTTACCTTACCACGTTTTTGACAATCCGCAAGAAACAGTGAAAGCGATCATCTTGAAAAAGACGAGTACCATAACCTTACCACGTTTTTGACAATCCGCAAGAAACAGTGAAAGGGATCATCTTGAAAAAGACGAGTACGTGCACACCAAGAAGCAAGATAGCAAACACCGACGCGGTTCAAGCATCATCACAACACCGCACACGTTCGCTTCGAAAGAAGCGGTTTTGTAAGCGCAAGCAAGCAGGCCGCGAGGCGGTTGAGCTGTCTTTTCAAAGACGGGCATCTCAGCTGTTGCCACTGCTTGCGTAGGCGCCTCTTCACGGCGATCATCGTCGTAATGTAGGCCGGCAGGGGCGGCAGTAGCCCTCTCCCCTGCGGCATCGTCGTCGTCGCCGCTTCAAGGGCGCGTTGCACGCAAGCAGTGACGTCATCCGCCATTTGGTCCACGTCCGCGGAGGTGACGATGGGCCGAGTAGGCGTGGTGGCGTCTAGCATCTCTCCGAAGGCAGTCCAGTCCGTTAATCGGCGTGGCGCTGGCGGCTTCATCGAGGTCGGCATACCCGATATGACGACGAGTACAGGATGGTGGTCCGACTGTAACTCGTCGTCTATCACTTGTTGAGTGATGGTCTGGCGGTGTAGCCCTCGATGGACTACGACGTCCAGCACATCGGGCATGTACCGGGCTGCGTCAGGGTAATGGGTGGGCGCCTCCGGCCCGGCCACCGTATACCCGAAGGCTTCGGCGTCCGCGAGGAGTCGCCTTCCCCCGGTGTTCGCTTGCATACTATTCCACGCCGGGTGCTTACAGTTTAGGTCGCCGGCAAGGATGGTCGCTTGTGTGCCCCCTATAAGCGCCCGCAACTCCGAAAGGTCTAAATGGGTCGCGGGCGGCTTATAGCAAGCGTAGATGTTGAGGTCCTCACCGGCGACATGCAGCTGCACACCCAGCGCGTACAGCGTGCTAAGCGATGGCGGGGGGAGCTCTTGATGGACGACTCCGCGCCTCACGAGTACCGCCAGACCGCGGTATCGGATGTGCTGAGCCGACCTCTCGTCCTTCCGGTAGACGTGATATCCTGGGAACCTGACCCTATCCTCAGGTCCCAGGAGCGTCTCACTGATCAGCGCCACGTCGATTTTTTGTTCCCGAAGGAGATGGCGGAGGGGGGCGACCTTTTCCCGAAGGCCGCGGGCATTCCAGTGTAATACCCTTAACGGTCTATCCATTTATTTATTTATTTATTTATTTATATATACTTTATTGTACACCACAAAAATATATAACAAAAGGAAAAAAACAAACACTACAAAATATACAATGGGCGGCCTTATCGCTTTCCGCGATCTCTCATCGATCCATTATACAAGGTTAGTAGAGTGGCTAGACCGTCAAGGATAACGGTCTCCACATCCTGGCCCTGCCTGATGGCCTTAATCAGGTCCATCAATAATTGGATGGCACAGGTTGTGAATTCCTGTTTCCTTTGCGCGACATTTGTCGTGCTATTTACATTGGTTGCGCCGCCGATCGGTGCACCTGCGATCTTCCTTTGTACGACATTCTGTCGCTGTACGGCGCTAGGTGCGACCGAGGCGGCGCCTGGCGTCTGACGGGCGAACCTTTTGTTTGCACCACTTCTCCGCTGCGCTATAGTGGCGCTAGTGGTGGGTTCGCCCTGGCTTTTCACAACCTGTGCGGTAGTGGCAGGGCCGGCCTCCGGGATACCCTCCTGGGTACCGGGGGGGGGGATTCTTACCCTTCCCTCCCCTTCTTCTTCTTCGCCTCCGCCCTGAGGTAGTGGCTTGGCCTCTGATGGTGGGCTCGTTGGCCGCCGCCATCAAAGTCTTGGCGTTTGCCTCTGACGACACTTGCGGCCTATCTGCGGCCGCCAGTGTCTGGCGTGTGGCCGTGATGGCGACGGTCCCCGCTCGCTTGTTCCTGATCTCTTTCAAGAACACGGGGCACTTGATGTTGCTCGCGGGGTGCGGCCCCCCGCAATTTGCGCAGGTGGCCGGCTCCTCCCGCGGGCGTGGGCACTCACGTGCCGCGTGCTCGCCACCGCATCGTACACAAGCGAGCGGTCGGTGGCACTGGTGCGAGCTGTGTCTAAACCGCTGGCACCGGTGGCACTGAGCGGGCCCGCGTTTTCCGCGCCAAGCTTCAATCTTGACACCGCGCATTAATAAAAATACGTCGGTGTCATAGATTGATCGTACGTCCGGGGTCCTCTTAAGTACTGCGTGGAATACGCAGCCGGGTCGTCCCTGTGCGCCTTTGATGTGGCGCACATACTCCGGCTGGTACCCCAACTCCCGGAGCTCTACCTCTATCTCCTTCGGGTCCGTGTCCACCGGCAGTCCCCGAATTGCGACCTTTAGGTTCTTGTCCGCTGGCAGCGAGTAGGCAAACCATGAAACGCCACTCTCTTTTTCAAGGCCCGTCAGGTACCTCTGGACCAGCCTGTACTCATCTTCGGTCTCCGGAGTGAATCTCACTCCGGTCCCGTACGGACGAGCATTTGGAGGCCGGCCCAGTTTTCCCGCAAGGGCCCTGAAGTGGGTGGCCCAGTTCGGTAGCCTCTCAGCTACCAGCGGTGGGTATCTCGGCTTCTTGCCTTTTCCCGGCTGTGGCTTTTGCGGCTTGGTCACCGCTGAAGTCGCGGCGCTGCCGGCAGCAGCCGGGGTGGCGACAGTCGGGGGGGCAGGGGAGTGCCTAAGGACACTTACCCCTATGGCCGGTGACGGTGGTGGCGTGTGACGGACCGCGTCGGCGAAGGTAGGCGACGTAGGTATGCCCAGAGGCCGCGGCGAGTCCGGACAGTACCTTTTCGCCTCCGCCGACGCAGTCTCGCCGGAGCTTCTTCTCCGCCGCTGCGGCTTGGGGTCGAGTCTGAACTCGAACCCGAAGTCCGGCGACGGTGTTGGTGATGCCGGCGACATGGGTACGTCGCCGGCAGCTTCTCGTCCCACGAGGGGCCTCCCCCCGGATCGCGAGGTCGTATCCTGGGACACGTCCTCGCGACCGGAGGCGGCCGAGCCCACCGACGCCAGCGACATGCTCGACCCCACACGTGAGGAGCATGTCGACAGCATGGCGGGCGAGTCGTAGGCTGAGGTCCGGGGGGGTGCCGGCGAAGCAGGCACCCTTTCGGTGGTAGCAGATGGCCTGGAGTAGCCACCTGCACTAGACGGCCGCTCCTGCTCAGCCGTCGCCGGTCCCGCCAGCGAGAGGCGGAGGCCGGGTGCGGCCGGGCGCGGGGCCTGCGGCGGCGATGCAAACCGCGGCGGCGGGGCCGCGGCGCGGGCGGGGGGCGCGCGAGTGCGCGCAGATGGCACAGGGGCGCGCATGGGTGGCGCGGGGTGTGCGGGCGGCGCGGCGTGGCGCGCGGCTGCCATTGATGCACTGTGGGTCGGCGCGGGGACACGCACCGGCGGGGCAGTAGCACGCGTCTGAGACGCGCGGCTCGGGATGGTGGCTGGCCCCGGGACCTGGCTCGGTACCGGGCGAAAAGCCGCTGGGCGGATGGGGACCGCATGCTGCCGGCTCGACGACGGCGTAGGCGCAACGCGCGCAGGCGCCGATGTCGTCGGTGGGCCGACCGCAGTTTGGGCTCCGGATCCCCCCCCTCTTCTCCCTTCCTTCTTTTCTTTCTTGCTCTGTACGGGTGGTGGTGGTCCGCTCGGCGGCGCACCGGGCAACACGTCGCCTAAGTTAGGCAACGATGTTGTCCGGTCCAACACCGGACGCACCTCCTCGGACCCGGCATCGCGGCCGAGCGAGCCGCGCTTGCCGGGTTTGGGCATTTGGTGGGGTTGTGGCCCTCCGCGACCGCGACGACGCGTACGCGCCGGGCAGCCCGGGGCTGCTCCCTCTGTGCCTGCACAGGAACCGTAAGTTTCCTGTACACGCACAGAGAAAACGGGTTAAAAAAAACAACACTAGGCGGTCCGCGCGGAGAAAAACACCACCTCGCGCGACACGTGTGATGGTGGATTGGCCACGGAGCTAATCCGAGTGAATCAAATCGCCCGTCACCCCCTTTTATATAGGATTGCTGCTCGGCGCTACGCGGCTTGGATCATTATCAGTGCGATAAGCGCGATAAGGGGCAAACAGTCGCAACAAAGGCGACCTTGGATTACTGGTATTTAATTCGTTCAACAGTGTAACGTTCGCTGTATTATTTTTTACGATTTCTAAACTCTCTAATACTGACATTTTGAATCCTTTGTCTCCTTTGTCTTGAAAGTGTTATTATTATTTAATGAATGACCTGAATCTATTAAGTGTTGAGTAAAATGGGATCTTTCTGGACAACTATTCCTATAAGCTGCAATATGTTCCTTATATCTTGTTTGGAAATTACGACCAGTCTGATCTATGTAAATACGAGTACAATCATCGCAATGTAAACACCTGATTTTTTATGGTTTTCTAAACGATCTTTTCCGTTACAAATCCGTCTCAAAGAGTTATCTGTTTTAAAAGCTACCCTTATTTCATTTCTATACAAAGTTTTTGAAACCCTATCACTAATTGACCCTAAGTATGTCAAACTACCTATATATTGATGCGGTTTTTCTGGGGGCAATGGATACAAAAGAGAACGAACTATGTTACGGCGTTTTGTTTGTATCAAATCATTAAACATCTTCTTGTTGTAACCGTTGCTCTCAGCTATATGTTAAATAATGGTTAGTTCTCTGTTACATATAATTATCTTCTTTCCGATTGTTAACACGTACTATAAGATGGCAAAGTCCGCAGTTTGTATAATCCCTAATTTTAAGTAACCTCACAGCTGAACACTGTCTCTTAAGATACAGGTTCTCCTAGTTTGAGAGGCAGGGCTCACAATATTTGTATACAGACTTCTGCAGTGTTAGTTAGCATTATGTTAAACAGTGTATACTAATAAACAATTTTACAACAAACAATTATATTATTATTATGTTTTATATTTGTTTACATATCTCGGGACCAAGGGGTCCCGGTCTTTTGGAAGGCGTACGAGGCGCCGCAGCCAACTCGCAGAGGCCCGTGAGATGTTTTTAATGGAATGAGGCACCAACCAACGATTATCCCTGTTCGCACTATACAAGTGCAGCCAAGGACAATCCCCGGTTGGACTAGGACTATTGCAAGTCAGGGAAAAAAAATATTGGATAATGAGTTTGGGTGGCTAAAGTGGACTAGTAACCTGGAACTATGGAAGGACTATGGCCCCTGCCTGATCAATGTTTTATATACACACGGATAAAATGGCAGGGGGTGACTTGCACACTCAATAATGGGCCCCCGAAAACAGTTGCTAGCACATAGTGACGCAGCAACAAGGGGGCAACACTTCCTGAGGTGCTTGAGGAGTGGAGAGGTATTCCACGGTTATCAGGACAATCCCGGAAGTACGGTCAAGATCCCTACCAGCATCTTACTGGAATACTTCCTTCCTCAGAGCATGTTTGCTCTTGCGAACCTCTACTCAAGCCGGCCAATAAAGGCAAGAATGAGGTGGGAGCTCTGTTCAAACTCAAACTCAAACTCAAAGCATTTATTTCAAATAAACCAATTACAGGCACTTTTGAATTATCAAGGGGTCGGTCAGTCACGAAAGATGAAGCTAGTTGCCCATTCCAAAGCGTAGGTTCCTATGGAGAAGAACGGGCAAGAAACTCCACGGACACTCTTTTGAATCAGAATATTATTACAATATATTGGTAACATCATTCATGTTGAAATTATACATGTGAGAACAATGTCCGTCCGTAAAAAGATAAAAAAGAAACAAAACAATTCAAAAATTAAAATAAATTAAAATAAGCCGTGGCAGCTAAGAGATGACCAGTCCCTACTGATGGCGCCCGTTCACGAACATGACGCATGGATCAGCACCATTCAGCTCAACCATTTTGAAGGGAACTTAATGATCCAACACACACGCCACCACCAGCGAGACATTAAAGTGAGCATGACATACTCTCAGTCGCCAGGGCACATTCAAGTCAATGAAAGACGTACCTAGTAAATGGTAGCTTTAAAGTACTTAGGTAAGTACATAGTGCTCACACACATGTGCTATGCAGTTATACAAAACTAGGAGATTGAATTTATACAATGTAAATAATTATAGTTTTTACAATCTTCAACAGCTCCAACAATTATTTCGAATGCTAATCAATTAGTTTATGCGCCCTGTGGAGCTGGACCAGCGCTGAGCCAAGCATTTTTATCCGTAATGTAATCCCCTAATTTATAATATGCTTGGCGGCATAGTGTGCGTTTTATACAAGATTTAAATTTTGTTTCATTCAGTTGGAGTATGTGGGGAGGTATTTTATTATAACATTTTAAACAGTACCCCATGAAAGATGAGTCTACTTTAGCCAGTCTGAAGCCCGGTTGAACTAATTGGTCCCTACTTCTAGTCCTATAATTGTGTCTTTCACCTCTTTTACTGAAAAGACTTAGATTTTTCCTTACGTACATGATGTTTTCATAGATATATTGACAAGGTACCGTCATGATGTTAATATCTTTAAACAGTTCCCGTAGAGAATCGCGCCTGCGGAGGCCATATATTGCTCTGATCGCTCTTTTCTGCAGAATAAAAATAGAATCGATATCAGCAGCCCGTCCCCATAGTAAAATACGGTAAGACATGATACTATGAAAGTAACTAAAATAGACTAGCCTCGCGGTATCTACATCAGTGAATTGACGGATTTTCCTCACAGCGTATGCTGCTGAACTTAGCCGTCCTGCAAGAGATGTTAAATGAGGACCCCATTGCAGCCTTGAGTCGAGTGTGATCCCCAGGAAAACAGTTTTATCGACGAATTCTAGTTTCTCCCCATTCAATACTATGTCACAATCACTACTTTTAACATTCGGTAAAGAAAATCTTATGCATTTCGTTTTTTTCCCATTTAATACTAAATTATTAGCAGTGAACCAATTTTGGACCTGCAGTAGGGCGTTATTTACGTCGTCAAGATTTAATGCACGTCTATTTATCTTAAAAATTAAAGAAGTATCGTCAGCAAATAACACCATTTGTGGTTGGTTTTTTAATAAAAATTTCCTCATCAGTGTTCACTCCAGAGGTGAGGAACAAGACTTCTCCCGGGAGTTAGGGTCCGTGGGGTCGCTACTGCCCAACAGCTCGCCACATGCTGCCCTACGGGTTTTTGTATCTCTCTTGGTCTGGCTCCTCATCCTAGACCTGTTCCGGCAAAGTAAACTCTACCGGCACAGATCTAGAATTCGGAGCACGCAAGCCCCACCACGACGTCAACGTAGAGATACGGCGGTGGGGTTATTATTATTATTATTATCTTGAGATAGTGGTACTGACATTAATCTATGAGTGAAACTACGATAAGCTGCTAATTTAAGCTGAATTGGATGACAAGATGACGCAGGAATCGTGACGTCTGTATAAGCTGGTTTTCTATATATCTGAAAATCGTGTTTTTTATTTAATCTTGTGATAGTTAAATCTAAAAAGTTAAGGGATCTGTCAACTTCTAATTCTAATTTAAACTTGATTTTAGGATGTAATCTATTGATTTTATTAACAAAAGCATCTATTTGACGCAATGTACCGGTCCAACACATAATTATGTCGTCAACGTAACGGTAATATAGTGTATAGTGTACGCCAGACAATATACAACTCTCTAGTAAAGCCTCACATACTGTACCTAATCGAAATCTGGGGCTTTGCACCTAAAACAAACTTAAAAGACCTACAAATTGCACAAAACAAAATTATAAAGATGCTTTTCCATTACGACTACCTTTTTTTTTTTTTTTTTTTTTTTTTGAGGGTGGGAAATCATCCAATGACTTCTCCCGCTCTGGGCGGAGCGGAAGGGCGTGTCAGACTTTTACTGACTAAAACCCACCCGTGTTCCTTCATTTGCCTGTTGCCAAGGTCCCGGTATCCCTTTCGGACTTTCCCGCAACCCTGGCAGGCATCGGTCCTATTGGACCCCGTCATTTTTGCTGACATCTCTTTGAATTACGACTACCTGACACCTACAATGAAAATATACAAAGACATGAAACTCCTGAACATTAAACAACTTCACGCATACTGCACCAGCATACTCATTAAAAAAATACTTGATAAAACCATACATACACAAATTTCATTCACCAAAACACATCAATTACATAACCGTAGCAGTCGTAGAAAAGATCACATCGTACTTTCTCAAGTGCGAACCACTCAAGGTAAAAGATTACTTGTTCATGAGGGAGTACAACTTTACAATAAATTACCAGATGAGATAAGGAGTGCGAATTCGATCAGTATTTTTAAGAACAAACTAAAAAAATATGTTCTTCAAAATATCAATATCAATTAACCTTAAAAGATTATTGCTACTAATATCAAACCAACACGAAAAATAATATAATAAATAAAAAAATAAAAAACCGAAAAATAGCTACTGAAAACAAAAGTTGTACTGCTGACTGATTTATCTGCATTGTGACAGCGGGACCGTACTCTTTATCTTAAAGAAGGGTAATTTCGCATAGTGTCGCAACTAAAATTTTTGGGAGTACCTTCAAACCTGAATAATTTATCATAATAATTTAAATTGATAGTATATAGTTAACACATTAAGTAGATTAATTGTGAGTCCGAGTGTCGAAGGACAATGATTAGTTTTTTATATTTAAATTTGTTCTCATGCAAGTGAAATGTAAATTTCTTTATGAGAAATAAATGTCTTTAACCGGAATAATATTATTATAAAATTTGTGGCTGCCCAATAATGTATTTATTCTCAAAGTGGTCCATGAAAATATCTGCCATAAGGGGACTGAGTGGAGAACCCATTGCTAAACCTTCTTTTTGTTTGAAATATTGATTATTAAACCTGAAATAATTTTGTTCCATACAAATCTTGGTAATGATAATAATTCACAAACCTCACCAGGGTGGACCCGCTGTTTCTCAAAAACACTCCTCATATGGAACGTTTGTAAATGGACTTTCAACATCCAATGATAACAACTTTGCACCAGTAAGCAAATTGATATCTTTAACCTTCTCTATTAACTGTAAACTATTTTTTAGGCTATAGTTTGGTTTATAATTTGATCTGGACTTTAATAAATAGTTCAAATGTTTTGACAAATTATATGCTGGAGCACCGATATAAGAAACCACGTGTGCGTATGGATTGATCCCGACAAAAGTCAAGCGGTTTTCTTTATAAAACCGCAACTTCGTAGCTTTCTCTGTCCCCCTCCAGTAACTATGTTCGGCAAGCCGATCCCTTGGGAGAAGCAAGCCAAATATCTAGGTGTAATACTGGATCAAAAACTCACGTTTCGAGAGCACATAAAGCAGGTTCGTTCGCGAGCCGCTTTCGCTCTAGGTAGACTCCATTCCATATTAAATGCGCGTAGCAAATTGTCACTAAAGTGCAAATTGCGTACCTACACCGCGTGCATTCGTCCCATCATGACCTATGCGGGTTCCGTCTTTGCTCAAGCAAAACCCCACTACATTCATAGGATGCAGACACTCCAGAATAGATTCCTTAGAAAGGTCACGGGAGCACCCTTTTATGTTCGTAACGAGATCCTACATCTTGACCTAAAGATCCCCACCATCCGCCAGTTTCTCAAACGCCTCTCAAAGCGTTATTTCGACACAGCTGTCACACATCGCAACCCTCTGGTTGTCGAGGCCTCCTGCTATGTCCCATCCAATATTAGTTCGATTCGCCGTCCGCGGCATACTCTCTCAGAGCCAGACGACCCCATAACTCTCCTCCAGGAGAGCCGTAGGGAGACCAGTACAGTGCACAAACACAGACGCCTCCCGTCATTCCAACCTCGCCGTCGAGGCAAAACACGTTCGCGTCCGCCCCGATTAAATTCACCAACCCCCCGTCCCTTGTCCGATGAAGTAGTGCCAGCCCGCGCCGCAGCTGAGCACGTAGCTTTAAATTCCCCGTATAATAATAATAATGATGATATTGTGATCCAGCCTGTCCCATCTTGCTGTCCCCCCGCCAGTGATGTTGCCCTAAGCCGAGGTTCGTACCCCACAGGGGGTGCCCTTAGCGAGCACACACTTAATATTAATTTAGAATAGTTTATGCCCCTGGCTGGAGGCCCTGAGTGTAGAAGCTTAAGGCAGCCACAGGAATGTCCGGTTAAGAAGTCATGATTTCAGAAATCAACTTCAAGATGCCCTAGTTAAAAAAAAAAAAAAAAGTATGGATTGAGGGGCCATGTCTCATATCTAAACGCGGGTACTGCCAATATTTAGTAGTAAATTGTCCGATTTTGTAGCCGCTATCCTGGAATTTGTAGTAAAACCCTTAAAAAGTTACAGGGCATTTAAGGTGGCTCCTCAATCCAGACGTCTGGAATGTTTATTTTATTAATATCTTTTGAAATACTCAATGTGTAAGATGTTGGAGTACGCCAATATTTAGTAGAAATTTCTACTAAATATTGATGCTATCGTTATCCGATTTGATCAACTACTTTAGTAGCTACGTACATATATTTTATTTGGATTTTTGAAAAATCAAAGTATTGTAGCTATCTCAAATTCAGCCGTACAAAACCAATTTTTTTTGTATAGATTACCCAAAAGTTCTACAAAATTTTACCAAATTTTCAAAAAGATCTGTGGGCTAGTTTTCGAGTTCTAAGGTGGCTCCTCAATCCAGACGGTCGAAATAAATTATGTATGTAGCTACTAAAGTAGTTCATCAATTCGGATAACAATAGCATCAATATTTAGTAGAAATTTCTACTAAATATTGGCGTACTCCAACATCTTACACATTGAGTATTTCAAAAGATATTAATAAAATAAACATTCCAGACGTCTGGATTGAGGAGCCACCTTAAATGCCCTGTAACTTTTTAAGGGTTTTACTACAAATTCCAGGATCGCGGCTACAAAATCGGACAATTTACTACTAAATATTGGCAGTACCCGCGTTTAGATATGAGATATGGCTCCTCAATCCATACGCACACGAAACCACTGGCCGAATTGGGATATTATCCTTATGAATTTTAGGCAAACCGTATAGCATAGGAGACCTAGGGTTCATTGGAACAATATATTTTCAAGGTTTTGGATCGATGTAGGATGTGCAGCACACGAACAATATTTGGTACAGTCTAGGAAGTTGGAAAGATTCCTTAGAGGAAACGTATTTTCGTAATTTCTTTAAGCCTTTACTTAACCAATTTTTTTAATTTTTATTATTGTTATTTATTTTTACTTTTACTTTTGGGAAGCAAAGATTGTAGAATAAGCATAGCAGTTCATGAAACTCACTAAATATATTTGCATCATTTTCGATGTATATGTGTGACCACGACAAATTATTTAAACATTCCTTGAACTTACGAACATTGTCCAAACTGTAATCTCTTTTATATATATGACAAGATGAGCATTGTTGAATCTTATCATTTATAGGAAAACTCAATATTTGGGCTGTGTCATGGTTTGAGAGATAGAGAGGCAAAACTGAAGCGGAAGCATTTGGAATATTGCTTAGAATATGGCCTATGCAAGATGACTTGCGCGTAGGCACATTAATGTGAATTTTCAAGTTATAGTTGTAGGATATGTCTCGTAGGTGATTAGTAACGTTACCTTTTTTCAACGTATTTATATTCAAGTCAGCAGTTATTACTAGACGCAATTTGGACTTGTATTTATTAGTGAGGTAGTTCATAAGATTATTTAATTTACATAAGAACCGAGTAGGATTTGAGTTTGGAGTTCTATAGACGCAAATAACAAGCAACTTACATATAACACTCAAGCTCTATGACACAAGCTTCAAATGTGTGTTGGGTAGCATGATTTTGTATATAAGATAAATCTTTGAAAGGAATGCCTTTTTTTACTAAGATACAGGTTCCTCCTCTTTGTTTTTCTCTACAAAAACTTGAAGCTAATTGATAGTTACATATTTTGATATAGCTCTCATAGCCTTTCTTTACAAAAGTTTCCGACAAGCAAATGTTGTTATTTCTAACAGTTCCTGTTTTGATAGAATACTTGCAATGTTTTGATGCAGAATATTGAACATATGGGCTATAGGCACGAAAAAAGTCGTCTTTATTTCTTAATACAGGGAACTAAAGGTTTAATTTCCATTCCTTAATTTAAAGGATGGGGGGTGATTTACTAAAAATTCTGAAATATGTATTTTATTATTTATAACAGGGAGTTTAAACCTCTAGCATCCAAAGCGGAAGTCTTATACAAACGTCCATCCCCTAGTTTAAGGGGTTGGGGGTGAAAGGTCCAAGTTTTAGAATTTTTGTTGTTGTTTGTGCACTAATACTAGCTTACATACCAAATTTCAGCTTTTTAGGACTTCCGGAAGTACCCTAAGAATTTTGATGATCATCAGTGAGGCAGTGAATAACGAAATCGGGGTTTTTAGATATCAATCAACTCTATAGTATAAGAGCTATGCAATTGAAACTTTGTATGTTTAATAAGTCCATTATTGACATCATATCCCGCATATTTTGTTTATCTGGTATAAGCCAAACCACCAACCAAGTTGAGAGGGTTCAAAAAAACGACAAAGCGCTTCGAGAAAAGGTAGGTAGGTATATAGTGTAGGTCGTCTTGGGCGACACGTGCCCCCAGATTGCTTACAAAGTCAAAGTCAATTTATTATGTTAAGTATTTGTCAAATTTAGAAATTCAGAGTTAATTTGTTTATTATTTATTTATTTTATAACTCTATTTTTAGCTCTTCTCGCCTGAAACACAGGATAACCTAGTTCAGGCACGTAAGTCTTAGGAACATAATTTACATTCAAGAAAACTGTACAAATTTTTATGCCTTGTTATTTTTTGAATAAAATATTATTATTATTACTTTCAAAATGTCTTTAACATATCTCGGGATCCTGGGATCCCGGACCTTTGGAAGGCGTACGAGGGGCCGAAGTCAACTCGCAGAGGCCCGTTAGACGTCGATAATGAAATGTGGCACCAACCGACGATTATCCCTGTTCGTACTATGCAAGGGCACCCAAGGACAACCCCCGGTTGGTGAAGGACTATTGCAGGATATGGAAACAAAACAATGATATTGAATTATGGGTTTGGGTGGCTAAAGTGGACTGGTAACCTGGAACTATGGAATCCAATTAAATAAAATGCACTTTTGAACATCAAAATATAAAGAAAAATATAATTGATTCTAGTTGCCCGCTCCAAACGGTAGTTTCGTATGGAGAAGCATGGGCAAGAAACGCAACCGTTACTCTCTTTTAAAAATGTTTTAGATTTTGTTATTATACATTTATTATACTTTGTCTTACTTTATAATGTGAAGACAGTGCACCTAGAATAAAATCACTACATCACAGTAGGTAAAATAAATAAAAATAAAGTTTTTTTTTACAAAGAATAAGTCAAATCAAATCAAATCAAATCAAAAGTCATTTATTCAAACTAGGCTGAGAATCAGCACTTTTCGAACGTCAAAATTACATAAGACAGTCCCCCAAAACGCCCACCTTTCACCACTTCCTAGTGCTTTAGCTGGGAAGAAGAAGTGGCGCAACAAACTCCCCAGAATGTAGTAATGTCAGTATGTGAGGTAAAGTAATCACAAAATATAAAATCAATATTATAAAAATAATTAATTATTATAATTTATAATTACATTTTTGATTTTGTCTAGACTCTAGATTGTCCTATGGAGCAGGACCAGCACATTTCCAAGCATTCTTATCTTGGATATAATCCTCTGTACCATCTATATTTTTGTGATATTATTATGCTCGTACTTCACACGTTTTACATCGATTTCGTTTCACTTAAAGTAAATATTTATTCATAGTACACAACATCCTATTCCGCTCAATTTCCTCAAAACACAAAAGCCTATAATTCGTTCAGTCTGCCTACATCTGCCTCTCTACATATTTTTTATTCCATTTCATAGAAATTGGATGGAATAGTTGAGTAGCAGAACTTTTGCAAATGTTCTTTATTTTGTAAATGTGCGTTATTTTAGCTTCCATTGTTATTGTAATACGGAAGGTTGTGTACCAAATATATTCAATTTATTACTTTTGTTGGAGCCGAGTTTTTGTAGTCAGTAAGTAAGTTCGACAGCGTTCCATTTGATTGTGTACAATATTCGGAGGTCCCATTCACGTATCATGATACAAAGTCAGGCTTCCTGCCAGGTTTCCAAACTGTTTTTGATGTGTATTATTGTATTATGGGCTGCTTTCTTTGATGTAATAGGTCAAAGTTGTTCTTAATGTGAGGACTAGGGCATTATTTTTATTATAAAAGCTTAGTTATGTTAAAATATGAGAGGTACAAAAAGCAAGTCTATCAGATGTTGGTATAGTGTACCTTACGTGTAAGAAATATACCAAATATCATAATCACATTTGTGTTTGCTCTGCTCACATGGTGACCGCGGCATTCACAAGATCAATTAATTATAGCCCCTGTTATTAAGCCACAACATCTAGCACGTCACTACATACCATCCTAAAACTTCAAACCCATTCAGATAATATTCTCGTCACTTCAGACAATTTACGATCAATATCAATAGTATAGCAACTATTCAGTAATAACAGAACAAATACGAGACAAGACAACAGTCTGGTTTGGACAACTGACATTCACAATAATATGCTGTATTTCTAGACAAGTATTACCTACATTACCTACTAATATCTGATAAACAATAGTCGTAGATATAATTATGTATTTAGTAACCTATTCCACTTAACTTTTCCTCAAGAGTAATTTAAAAAAAAACCCTGTAAGAAATTGACACGCTGAGCGCCGGTCGCAGAGAAACTCATTCAGAAGAACTTTGCGTCCGGCGCTCGGCGTGGCAAAACGTCGTGTTCGAGTTCGCGACTGGTCAATCGTCATCCTGAGGAGGCCTCGTTGAAACACATGTCGATTTCTTACAGGGTTTTTTATGCCTCTTGAGGAATAGTTAAGCGGAATAAGTTACTAAATATAATCTACGTCTATTGTATTTTATAACGGATTTCCGCATAGTAACGCTTGAATCAATTAACTACTAATATCTGGCAGTATTTTAGATGTAATCGAAAAGGTGGATATAGTCGACCTTGTAGTTCCTTTACCACTTTTGCCTAAAACTCCCAGTAAATTGATACTTCACTCAGGTTTAAACTATCTAATTGTCATAGTAGACCTTGTCATATTATGACGTGCAAGTGACATTGAACCTTAGGGTGAAGAAAAGGTAGAAATTACGAGGTCGAGTATACATAAGAAATGCTTTGTAAGTTGTTGTGATAAGAATTTTGTATATGCTATGCGGAAAAAAGTTCTATTGCGAACCTCCTTTTGAAGAGCGTCTATTTAACCATCGAAAAAAGGATGAGGTTCTCAAGTCGACTTGTCTAATCTTAGTAGGTACAGTCACGGACTTTAATTGATGAGCCACTTGGCACTGTTCGTATTTTAGCCGTGTAATGCAAATCGGGCTTAGTCGGATATACTCGTACATCCAGACACGAAAAGTCATGTCTTCGTATTAAAGAAGAAGAAAATTATATTTAATATCTTTACCGGTTGGCTAACCTGAGAGCCAGAACTACAAACTTGACAGCAGAGTGACTACCCAAAGTCAACCAATTGCAGGTCTAGCAACCGTAACCTAGCTACGATTGTTTTAGCGTACCCATAGTAACGTTAGCGTACGGAGAAATTTTAATTAGTCATTTCGACAAATTCGAAAATAACCTCTCTGACATCGACATTTCAACTGTCACTGTCTTCGGTTAAGTTTTCAGAAATATCGAGTTATTGAGCTTTGATTCAAAGAAGGTCAGTATCAAATAGATTGGATAAACATTGTATTTATTTATCATTGAGAACTTATTAGTCTAGTCTGAAACCTCTATTTTCGATTACTAGCAATTTGTCATCTTGTTCACGAGCATGCGATTTGAGTTCGTGTTTAATCGTGTAATCTCGTGAATGTATGAAACGGATACATCGAAGAAACAAATCGTATAGGAAGATTTACCACAAAGAACAGACCCCTAATTATTGAGCTTCTAAGCAAGAAAATGGCTAGGTACATTGTTGAGAACAGTCACTATTTCCAAGGAACTAACATACATGTATCTGAATTTCTAAACGAAAATGCACGGAAAGAAAGAAATTTAATGCGTGAGGAAATGCTAAGAGCTCGAAAAAATGGACAGTATGCAGTAATACGAAATAACAAATTATTTATAGATGGGAAACGGATATTAACTAGAGAAGAGGTTATCAGAGAGACCACATACCGAAACAGCGCCACATCCTACGAACAAATAAGCAACGACGAGAAAACCCACAATATACAACATTACAAACCTAATAATAACGAATATACTAAAAATAATACTTTTCGAAACCACAGAACAACAATTTAAAATTTTATATCAAAACATACAAAGCATCAATAACAAAGAACACATACTTGAAGCCTTCATCCATGAAAAAACAATGTATAATGCGATATCCCTATGTGAGACTTGGCTATCACCTGAAAAATTGAGTAATTTACAGTTTAGCGGCTACAAAATTGCAGCATCTTACTGTCGCCGTACTCGAGGAGGCGGCGGCGTCTGTATCTTGTTACAAAACCGCTTCGAGTACAAAGAAATTAGTGATATTAGTAACATGTCTGTTGAGTATTGTATAGAATTGTGTGCAATAGAATTACCTAATGAGAATGTACTTATAGTAAATACTTTCTCCTCTCTTCTATTCCAATAGATAGCTATTGGAATAGAAGAGAGGAGGAAGTATTTACTCGCCAATTAAAAGAAATGATGTATTACATTAACAGTAAATATTTAAGATAATATAACGTGATATTAGGAGGAGATTTAAATATAAATATCCTAGACAGCTGTTTAAAAACTAACTTGTTCTTAGATCTAATGTTGGAACATAGATTCATACAACATATCAAAGTCCCCACACGTATCTCACAAACTACCTCAACATGCTTAGACTTAATTTTTACAAATTTTAGTTATAGACACACATATACAACCGTAGAAGGATTAGGTTTCTCAGACCACTGTGCAACCATCTTTCTCAGACCACTGTGCAACCATCTTTCTCAGACCACTGTGCAACCATCTTTCACATGAAGTTACTTAGCGACAGCAATAAAAAAACAAACTGGTTCGCAAAAAAAAGATTATATAATAACCAAAATGTAGAAAACTTTAAATCTGAATTAAAAAAACAAAATTGGAATGAAATAATACAACCAAATAAAAATATAGATGAAAATTACATTGCGTTTAATAATATTTTAAATCAAATTTTAAATGAGTGTATTCCGCTACAGCAAATAAAAATAAAAATGATATATAAGAAGTACTGGCTAACTAAGGGTATTAAATTATCTTGTAAAAACAAAAGACTACTTAAAATATTTAACATTAAAACAAACAATCCCATATTATCCAAATATTATAAACAATACGAAAAAACTCTTAAGCAATCTGTAATAACAGCAAAAAAACTACAATATATAAATAAAATAAAAAAGTCAACAAATAAAGTAAAAACTATGTGGAATATAATAAACGAAAGAACAAATAAATCAATAAAAAACGAAAAAATTAACATAAAATTACAAAAAAATGGTAGTTTGATTACTGAACCTAAGCAAATAGCAAATATTTTCAATGACTTCTTTGCTTCTATTGGGGAAAAAACCTCACCAGCAAAAGGAGCCCCTGTGATGTGCCCCACAGAAAACACCATGTTCCTCAGCCCTGTCGATCCCTATGAAGTAAATAAAATAATAAAAAATCTAAAAAATAAAAGGAGCTATGGAGTAGATGAACTCCCCCCATTTCTACTTAAGCAATGCGCCGACGAACTAACCCTACCATTTCATAAATTAATTAACCAATCATTTGAAGAAGGAACCTTTCCCAATCAACTTAAACACGCTCTGATAAAACCCATACATAAGAAAAATTCTAAAACCGACCCTAATAACTACCGCCCTATCGCGCTGTTACCAACTGCGTCAAAAATCTTTGAGAAGGCTATGTGTGACCGTGTGTTCTCTTTCTGTGAAAAGTATAAAATACTGGACGACTGCCAGAACGGTTTCCGTAAAAACAGGTCTACAACGTTAGCAGTCTACAAATACGTACAAGAGGCTCTAACTATTATTAATAGTAAAAACTATGCCATAGGTATGCTGCTCGATATGACCAAAGCCTATGATAAGGTGCAATTTAAAATACTATTGGACAAGTTACATGGGATAGGAGTACGAGGAAAAGCTCATGAATGGTTTGAATCATACCTAAAGGATAGGGTCCAACTAGTAGAAATTGAATATTTCGATAACAACACAAATGAAATAATTAAAATGAGATCCGACAGTAAAGCAGTTAACGCGTCAATTCCCCAAGGCAGTGTAATAGGTTGCCTTTTATTTCTATTATACATAAATGACCTTCCTAAAATAATAAACGGACCTTGTGTTCTATTTGCGGACGATATCTCACTGCTCACCTCATGCAAAAACGATGAAAATATAAACGCCAAATTAAACTCCCTTCTTTCTCAAACTATAAACTGGATGGATAACCATAATCTAGAAATTAACTTCACCAAAACAAAATTAATTACTTTTCATCCCCATCAAAAATCCCCGTTAAAACTAAATGTCTTTTTTAACAACACAAAACTGGAACTAGTTAACGAATTCACTCTCCTCGGTTTGTCTATTGACACCCACATAAATTGGAAATCCCATATACAGAAAATAAGAGCAAAACTATCCAAATTTTCATATGCCCTACGCGAAATTAAAAAAACTACCAACCTGCAAACTGCACTTGTCACCTATTATGCATTTGCCCAGGCATGGCTCAGCTATGGGGTCATGCTGTGGGGTAACAGTACAGATTCACAAACCATATTTATCTTACAAAAGAAGTTAATTCGAATAATAACCAACATAGAACAAACAGATAGCTGCAAACCACACTTCCAAAAACATAAAATACTCACACTTCCCTGTCTATATATCTTAGAATTATGTACATTTGTCAGAACACACCCAGAGTTTTACACCACTTGCGAAGAAATACAAACAAAATACTCCTTTCGACACAACAAAAACAAAATAAACATACCTCAATCCCGACTCAAAATGCACTCAACCAGCCCTTTAGTTATGTCTATTAAAATTTATAATAAATTGCCAAATGACATTAGAGAAGTAGGCAAAACAAATATATTTATTAATAAACTGAAACATTTTTTGAAATCCAAGTCATACTACTCAGTAAAGGAGATTTTGGATGATAAATCGACTGCAAAATAAAATTATTTACCCTCATAAACACCAAACATTATGAAATATATATAATATGGAATATAGAAAATCAAATATAAATATGAAAATATGAATACATAAATAACAAAATAATTTAATAATAATGAAAATACTTCTACTTATTAATTTCATAATAATTACCTAGATTATTCTTATTCAATACATAAAATAAAAATAACTAATATACTATACCTATTTATACTATCCTAATAATATATTACCTACATAATTAAACACATCTAATAATTTATAATAATATTACATTTCTGCTTAGCCCTCTTCGTCTCTCCTAATTTTGCTGTGCCCGACAGGGTCCATATCGATCTTTTATTTACTGTACCATCTATGTAACATATGGAATGCAATAAAAATTGAGTATTGAGTATTAAACAGCAAAATTTGAAAGTGGCTCATCAATTAAAGTCCGTGACTGTACATCGCAAACAAAAAAATTTGTTTTTCATCGATTGCTTTAATTTAAAGACCAACAATTTTTCAGTGCTATCTTATTGATTTTTTTCCACGACATAAGCACCTATTCTAACATAACTCATACTCAAAGGAGTATAATAAAGTATCTTCCCGTTTGGGTGTACTAATAAAAACATACGGCGGTCATTATCTCTCACCGCGCGGTGATAGCCGCGATAAATTAGTTGTTCACTACGCGGGCCATTTACAGGCAAACTTACAGTACTTATGTTACGTTATTAGTGATACCTACATGTAATACGGAAAATATTATAAGAAAAACATAATACCTTTCTTTACCGTTGAAAAGGACATTATGGTCCACATTATGGCCATAGCACATCAAAACAACATCTCGACTAATACAAAGCATTGAAATGCTTTACGTTTTACAACATAATAAGTAGCCCTTACCTTTGTCTTGATGTTGTATTCCCACAGCGCTCAACTGTCGATTTGCTTTTAAAAGTCGATAACAATAAAAATCCTATTGTGGCTCGTTAGTACAGCACACGTTATGCTTTTTACACCTTCTAACATAAAACTCAGAAACACTGATCAAAACTACAACTCTGAACAACTCGTCCTTTATTGAAAATGTATTTAGTAATTTGCATAAAACTGATAAGATCACAACGTGATAATGTCAAAAAGTTTAAAGGTTATCTTGGCGCGTGGCCTAAATCGGTACTAACGTCGCCATTTCGTTTCGTCAATATAATTTCTGTAACAATTTCACAAGTGTTTACCAACAACGCCCCCCTGTCAATGTCATTTAGGCGCCAAAATATCGTTATAGCACTCTACTTTAGAAGTAAGTAGAGTGCTACAAGGATATTTTGGCGCTATCTATATTATCACGTATAATTATATAAATCAATTGCCATACGTTAGTCTCGCAAAAACTATTAAATGTCTCGACCGATTGGTGATGAAACTTTGGTAAGTTGTTGTGTGCGCGCCGGAGATGGTTCCTAACTAAAAACACCGGCGAAGTGCGTGTCGGACCACGCACAATGAAGGGTTCCGTAGTTGGGATGAATTTATACCTAGAACAAACTTGTAACTGCAAATGTAAGTTTGTACGCACTATTGAGAGATTTACCTTTTTATTTTAAGACCATGTTATACTTCTTATAGGTTTTCCTGTAATCTATGAGTAAAGAACCATTCAAAGTATTTTTTTCAAAATTTTAGGCTCATTAGTTTTCCGAGAAAAGGCGGGGAATGGTTTTTCATCTATTTTGCTAAATATCTTCAAAAGGATTTAATTTAAAATTATTAAAAAACAAAAATTGATACCCTCATAACGAGCCCTTTCATTTGAAGTCACTCGGTACAGCTTACAAAAAAAAAAAAAACAATAATCAATTATATAATAAGCAAATAATATATAAAGTACCGTGTCGTGTTAATCTTAAAGATCACAGACAAAATAAATTACTGTACGTATTTTACAACACAAAGCTAATCGCCATTCTAGCGTCAATTGTCACTTAAGAGGAAGTTCTCAACTAATAGCTGTTCACTAAATCACTCAACTTTAACGAACAATATAATCAATAACTGTACACTTAAGTTTGACATCTTTCCTCTAAACATTATGAGATAGTGCGTATCGAGCGGCCGGTGGACGGCGCCGCCTAATGGCCGGCAATGGGTGATGGCGCTAAATACACACAGCTGCCGGACTAAAGGACTTGGGATTAAATATTAAAGTGTTGAGAGCAGACGGTGTTTCTGGACACGTCTAGGAATTTAGGTAAAATACCCATGTAGGTGGAATTACAGTTGGTCGTTAAAATGTTCATCGCTAAAAAGGTACAATTATGGCGAGTCTTATAAAGATATACATTGGTGAGCGTGGGTCGTAAGATCGCAACACTTGAAACGTACGATAACTTTATACAATGCTATGAATCGGAAATACGCGATATTGATCGGTTTCGATACAAAATTATGTGTTTATTTCTTTAATAAGTACTCCATTTCAACTTAGAAATTAAGAACAATTTCGTTTATAAGGTCTGTTACAAAAGCATCTGATGAAAATGTAAACGAATGTATCAGAAAACGTACCCGTGGATGCCGATTTGTTACCGACTTACAAATTGAGTGCCTTGATTTGATTATTTGAATACTTTAAGACGAAATTATAATTTTAAATCAAGTTATTCTATTTTTTTCGTTTGACAATTTGAGGTTAATTTTCGTCGACAGTTTTTCATTTACAATTCCCTTTATTGAGTGATTGCGTAAGTATTTAAACCAAACAAGGTTAGTTTACACTTTCATCTGACACTTTTGGAACAGACATTGGGTATAAAATCGTTGCATACAATCTTATGTCACGTAGAAAATCTTCCCATATTTCTACACCTGGGCGTGCTTTTATGTCACTGAAACATAGTAGTTTCAGTGACATAAAAGCGCGCCCACAATACCGGCCATCCGTCCTACACTACAAGTAATGAGTGCCATCCACCGCCGCGGACCGTCCACTTCTTACTGTCCACTCGTGACCGTCGCTACTGAACATGCGTCCACTAAGTGAACCTAATGGTCCATATTTATTATGTACACGATGTACAGCGGTTCTTTTGTTTGGGAGATGCGACTCGATATCTTTAGTGAGTTGGTGGGAATGTGTGTGTGGAGTTGTGTACGATTGAAGATAATCAGAAAAAAGTTTGTTAAAAAGAAAAGTGATTTTCTTAAAAAAATCTTTAATTCATTCATTCACTGACAAACAAGGCACTGCCTAAATCGCCGGGTCTAGAAAAGAAACATAAAATGTTGCCCAAGAGTTACTTATATAATTTAGGTTAGCACTGACGAGGAATTCACCCCCTAAAGTAGTTAAATAGGGAATGATAGTTTGTATGGAAGTTCGTCATTTTTGAAGATAGGAAATCCCATCGGACACACGGCTTGTTAAACAATTATTAGCATTTATCTCCGTAGAGATTTCGGAATGACATTCCGAATTACTATCTCCGGATGTATGCTTGCCCAAATTACCTTTCACCGATGGTGGTTCTACGAAATAATCGCTTTCCACATAAAAGATTCCCCGAAAAATTTCTTCGTCTGTTGGTTTTACGAAATAATCGTTTAAAGCCAGAATGGAATGGTACATCTGCAAAATCCTTTATCGATTATCATACCTACGAAATTGCCTTTTGCCACGAATCATTGAATTGCAGTGGCGATAAAACGACGCAAATAATAATAACGAGATAACATTAACATTGTGCATGCATGCCCCCCGCCCCAGTCACACATGATAATATTATTCACCACATAAAGGCCTGTGTCCCAACAGTGGGGATGTTGTAGGCTGATGATGCTCACCAATGACTTCTTTGTTGATACGAAATAGATACTTACCTACTGTTTACCGTTATTATTATTGCAAAGGTCAATAAGATGATTTTGAAGACCAGGAGACCAGCTATTGCCAGCAGGAAGACCAGCTAATAAGCATTTTCTCAAAAACATACTACTTTAAACAAAGCGATACGTTAACTGTATATAGAATTGTCAGTAACCTACAAACTTTTTACAAGTTCTTTTCAAAATATCATTATGAATAGGGTTGTAAAATATAACTAGACTAACAAGTCTCAGGGGAAGCGCGTGGCAGCCCTGGATTGATTCGCATGTAGGTAATGACAGCCACTCGGGGCTGATCTGCTACTTCACAACCCTGTTAGGGCCGGCCTTACAGAATATCTGTAGTTTTTCAATATACAAATGAAGCCTGTATTCCCAGAAGGGGTAGACAGATGTGTATCAAAGGATCACATTTGGTCAGATAAGTGTTATGTCGTGAAGTAGGGGCGAGCTTATATCGCTATTAACCTGATATCATAAATGCTGGTGGGAAAATTCGTAATGCTTAAGTTTTAAAACTGTTATTGGGTCTCCCAATTACAGTTGATTTTCACTTTAATTTTCTTTCTACCTCCATTTTTAGGTGAATAGCACTTGATTTCCCTGACAGCTGATCCTCACATCCGACGAAGGGCTCACACACATATATTGATACAGCAATAAACAGCCCTCCACTGAATCACAATGTTTGCGGTAATGACAACTGTGGACCACCCCTATGCGCAGTAGGGTTGCACGTTTGGTACAATTTTATTGATTTAGAAATATCTGTTACGTAGATATTGTAGTTATGGTGTTTCGTGCCACCACGTACAGTATTTTGAGAATATATTATTTTCAATAACACATAACCGACTTCAAAAGGAAGGATATAATCAAGTGACTGTATCTTTTTTTTTTTATGTGGCTTATGAATTATAAGGCTTATTATTATAATAATAACTATAATTATTAAAAAACATTATAATTATAGTTTTGCGATTGCAGACCAGGGTATCGGACAAATAACTTTATGTTACACTACATCACATTTACTTTTGCCAACTTATTGAAGTTCCAGTCTCATATAGTTTGGCTGAATACTATAACTATCATATAAAGAATACCAGTATTTATCACTATTTCTCTCATCTTGAGGACTCTGTACGTACAATACATCGCTAACGATGCTACTCGGGTGTATTCGGGATCATTCGGGCTCTCTCGCCAACATATATGCTAGTGTTGACACATTATTTTACCTGGTTTCAATAGAGTATAGACAGATAATAAAAAGGCTTTAAGGATGCGTTAATTAACCTAAACCAAATAATAATTTTTTACTGAATATTCTTTCAATAAAATTTAAAAACAAAAAATTCAACCAATTATTGTTTACTAAAAACACCTTCAAGTATTGACAACATAAAAAAAAGAAAAACAAAAGCAGAGTGTTCACTTTTACCGCCATTTTCGTGAAAAAATCTTAAACACACGAAAGGGATAACATTTAAAACCACTTACTGCGGCACTCGCTAAGCGCTGGGCTCGGATAATCCCGCCACGCTGCGAAGGGCCGAGTCGGATAATATCGCGAAATACCGACCGAGGCAAACATCATAAATAGATACGTCCTTGAATTATTGTTGAATTCTAAATATAAGGAATAAATTCATCAATATTTTCTGTGCAACATAATTTGATCAGCATCCTTATTGCATAACACACTATCAATCACATTCTGAATGCTTTTGAAAGATGTTGCTAATCCATTACTTCCTAAGTTCGAAAAATTTGTCTGCTCAACAACGTAAATAACGCTATGCATGTTGTTAAAATGTCAAAATTAAACCCATTGCTATTGAGTGTGTTACGCAACTACCCCGCAGGTCGCAAATGCTTCTGCGTAGAATTTCAGGTTATTGGTATATCCCCCCCGCCTGCAATACTTGTGAAAAACAAAGTCAAATAATTTATTTCAAATAGGCACATACTCGTAAAAGGCACTTTTGAACGTCGAAAACAAAGAAATAGATCTGATTCTAGTTGCCCCTTCTAAAAGGTAGTTTTCGTATGGAGAATACTGGGCAAGAAACTCCACCGTTACTCTTTTAGAAATGTTTTACAATATCTTGTATACATTAATTATATAATTATACTAACTGTGTGCCCATCCTCTCCTTTCTAGAGTAGGGAAAGTCGAGGCGGCGCGGCGCCGGCGTCGAACGGTTCGCGTATTGCATTTTTATTTTTATCTCGTGATAACTTCGAAATTAAATGTCCGATTTGAATGAATTAAAAAGTATTTTACTGCTACTTATATACCCTTGATGTTAAAACTTTTTATTTGAATAAGAATTCATATTATTATTATGTTGATAAAATTCCTTCTCAAATAATGCATTCATTTCGATCAAATTTGATTTCCATAAAAAAAGGTTATAGTGAGTCAATCTTAAAAGATAGACATATATGCTGTTGTGAACTTCATGATACATGATATTTGCGTAACTTAAACCGTTTACGCAGCGCACGCAGCGGAAGCTCTTAAAAAGGAATATTTTTCCCGCTTTTGCAACATTTTTCATTTATGCTCCGCTCCTATAGGTCGTAGCGTGATATTATATAGCCTATAACCTTCCTCGATAAATGGACTATCTAACACAAAAATAATTTTTCAATTCTAACCGTTAGTTCCTGAGATTAGCGCGTTCAAACAAACAAACAAACAAACTCATAGATGTGAAGACGATGTACCTACAATAAGATTACTGTACATACTCGTAGTTAATTGATTCAGGCGTGACTTTGCGGAAATCCATTATAAAATACCTACAATAAACGTGGATATATTTAGTAGCCTATTCCGCATAGCTACTTTTCAAGATTCTTAAAAAAAACCCTGTAAGAAATCGACACGTGTTTCACCTCGCAACGAGGCATCCTCAGGATGACGATTGACCGTGTGCGTATGGATTGAGGAGCCATGACCCATATTTAAACGCGGGTACTGCCAATATTTAGTAGTAAATTGTCCGATTTTGTAGCCGCGATCCTGGAATTTGTAGTAAAACCCTTAAAAAGTTACAGGGCATTTAAGGTGGCTCCTCAATTCAGACGTCAGGAATGTTTATTTTATTAATATCTTTTAAAATAGGTACTGAATGTGTAAGATGTTGGAGTACGCCAATATTTAGTAGAAATTTCTACTAAACACTGATGCTATTGTTATCCGAATTGATGAACTACTTTAGTAGCTACGTACTGTTTTAGCGCTAGTAGTGTATACTTGTATAGGAGGAGCTCGTGGCTACGTAATAACAGCCGCACGGGTCGATCCCTCAGGTTAAGCTACGCTTGCCGAGGTTGGTCCGTGGATGGGTGACCATCTTTACATACCGAGACTCCTCCGTGCCTCGGAAAGCACGTTAAGCCGTTGGTCCCGGCTGTCATTTGTGGATCTTTGACAGTCGTTACGGGTCGTCAGAAGCCCGAAAGTCTGACAACCAGTCTCACCAAGGGGTATCGTATTACCCAGTTACTGGGTTGTGGAGGTCAGATAGGCAGTCGCTCCATGTAAAATACTGGTATTCAGCTGCATCCGGTTAGACTGGAAGCCGACCCCAACCTAGTTGGGAAAAGGCTAGGCAGATTATGAGTGTATACTTGTATAGTGTCGTACTAATATGTGCAATAATTGACCAAGCGAGCGAAGCGTCTTCGCGGAATTTGAATTTTCTTTCGTGTCTGTTTGTATGTCAGTACTCCTCTACAGGTCGTATTTTCCAACCGATCTGGACGAAATTTGGTGAAACGGTATAACGATTTTTTAATTTTTTTGCTGTCGAAAATTTTTATTGGATGGATACTTCCTCCAAAACTTATGAGATCCGATTTCAATGGTTCTTTTTTAATTGAAAGGTAGTAACTTGAAATTGGTGTCAAAAAATTTTGGTGAAGATCTGATGAGGATCTTCGGCATGTTGAGCAGAATAGCTTCTCAAAATGCAGTAAATTGCTAACTAGTTCCTGACTTTATGTGATTTCACATAGCCTATAACCAGCGCACAATTAAGACGCTTCCAACGATACCTCATTTGTCAAATTGTGATGAGTGGTTTAGAAGATAGGAGGGAATAGATGAACATACTTACATACATACATACATACAAACATACATAAATACATACTTTTTTTTTTTTTTTTTGAGGATGGGAAATCGTCCTATGGCTTCTCCCGCTCTGGGCGGAGCGGAAGGGCGTGTCAGACTTTTACTGACTAAAACCCACCCGTGTTCCTTCATTTGCCTGTTGCCAAGGTCCCGGTATCTCTTTCGGACTTTCCCGCAACCTTGGCAGGCATCGGTCCTACCGGACCCCGTCAATTGTGCTGACATCTCTTTGAGGCGCGCGTGGAACACGACGCGCCATCGACCCGGGCCTGGTCCTTATCGGAGGGCGAGCTGCCCGTTGCTCGCCGTCCGCAAGCCCGCGCCTATGGTGGCCGGGAATCCGCCTGGGATTCCCGACGCCCAGGGCGTCTCCAACGGCGGCGGTTAGGGGCGTGAGGGCGCAAACTTTGCCTTTCCCTCACGCGTTCCGCGTCCTCCTTCGCGAGCATTACTGCTTCGCAGAAGGAGGTGACGGCTTCCCATGCCCTCTCGACATACATACATACTAGAGACTCCATCCATCGATGAATTTAAAAGAAACTAAAATTATTCTTGCTATCTAAATGTTATTATAGTATTCAGGATTATTTAGTAGATGATGTAAGGACATATTGTTCTCAGAAATATTGTAGTTGATGTGACATGTGATTAATGCACTAATTATCTATTATTATTACTATAAAATTTAATTACTAATATATTTTGACATTCCCATTTAACACATGACATTTAATTTCAATTATTCTAGGGACATTATTGTTTACAAAAATTGTTTTATTAAAAAATATTGTTTCAATTAATTGTATAATATTGCTGTGATACAGTAATAGCTTGAGTTTTGCATGCCTCAAGGCGTAATATGGTTAAACTATGCTTTATTTTTTAACAACTCTATGTAATAACCCATATTATCAAAAAAAAAAATTAAAAAAAAAGCATTCCGGTCCAAATCATACCCACCTTTTTTCTTCGCCGTAGTCGGGTAAAAACAAAGTTGAGACTGTAGTATATTTACGTAGCTTGAAAACATGTTTTTTTGTTTATGGAGTTATTTAATAATTTTAGTTTTAAACGATTGATTTAGGTTAGGTTAGTTGTAAAAATCAGTCAACGCATTTAGGAGATATAAAGTATTTAGTGTAAGGAAAATGTATCGAACTATTTATATGTTCTACAAAGTTTTTATTGTTTGTAAAGTAAAGTATGTTAAATTATAGTGTTTTATATTAACAAGGGTTATATAACTATAACATAATAATAAACAGAAATAAATATAAATAAAGGCTCCAAAGATTTCTAGCACAAGGGCTCAAAATTTTTGAAAGTGTTATTAAAAACCCATTTTTTCCCATTTTGCTCAACACTTAATAGATTCAGGTCATTCATTAAATAATAATAACATTTTCAAAATTTTACACACATGTGATAAAGGATTCAAACTGTCAGTATTAGAGAGTTTAGAAATCCTAAAAAATAATACAACTAACGTTACACTGTTGAACGAATTAAATACCAGTATTCCAAGGTCGCCTTTGTTGCGATTGTTCGCCCCCTTATCGCGCTTATCGCACTGATAACGATCCAAGCCAAGTAGCGCGGAGCAGCAATCCTATATTAGTGGGGGTGGCGGGCGATTTGATTCACTCTGCGTCCAGCGCTCGGTGTGTCAACACGTCGTGCAATTGCAATTGGTCAATCGTCATCCTGAGGATACCTCGTTGAGAGGTGAAACACGTGTCTATTTCTTACAGGGTTTTTTAAGAATCTTGAAGAATAGCTAAGCGGAGATTGCTTACAGGGTTTTTTTAAGAATCTTGAAGAATAGTTAAGCGGAATAGGTTACTAAATATATCCTCAGTCTATTGTATTTTAGATTACTGTACCACAAAAGGTAAAAAGAATTATAAATGGAGCATCATCTGCCTAGCCTTTTCCCAACCATGTTGGAGTCGGCTTCCATTCTAACCGGATGAATTATAAATGGAGCAATGACAAATAAATTAAGTATGTGATAGATACATGGTGCTCACATATTTACAAACATTGTAAAAGTATACGAGATCACAATATTCCTAGCATTGTTACAAATAATACTAACAAGTAAGTGCGTGAGTTTAAGTAATCACAGAGTGTAAAAATCTATGACATACAATTAATAATAAAATATACAACTAAATTAGCAACCAGTTTGATTTTGTCCAGAATCTTAATTGTCTTATGGAGCAAGACCAGTATGTTTCCAAGCATTCTTATCTTGGATATAATCCTCTAATTTGTAATAAGCTTGTTTACAAAGTGTACTTTTTATATTAGTTTTTTCTTTCATTTAATTGCAATATATATCACAAGGTATTTTGTTATAGCATTTAACGCAGTACCCCATAAAATATGTTTGTACTTTAGCTAATCCGAAAAATGGTTGATCAATTTTATGTTTATTTCTAGTATTAAAATTATGTCTGTCACTTATTTTCTTAAAAAGATTTAATTTTTGTCTGACATAAATAATATTCTCATAAATGTATTGGCAAAGTACCTTCATAATATTAATTCTTTTAAATAGTTCCTGAGAGACACGCGGCGACATAAATTATAAATGGCTCTGACAGCTCTCTTTTGCAAAATAAAGATGGATTCAATGTTCGCAGCCCGACCCCACAGTAAAATACCATACGACATAATGCTGTGGAAGTAACTGAAATAGACCAGGCCAGACCTGAAATAGACGCGTGGTTTCTACATCTGTTAACTGTCTTATCTTTCTAACAGCATAAGCGGCCGAGCTTTTAATTAATCGTCTAGCGTGATTCCCAAGAAAACTGGTTGATTAATAAACTCCAGTTTTTTTTCCATTTAATATGATGTCACATTCGCTACATCTAACATTAGGTAATTTAAATCGAATGCATTTGGTTTTTTTTTTCATTTAGTACCAAATTATTTACCGTAAACCAATCTTGGACCTGAAGAATAGAGCTATTCACGTCTTCAAGATTTTGTGACCGTCCATTTATTTAAAAAATCCAATGATGAGTCATCTGCAAATAACACCATCTTTGGTTTATTTAAAAATAATTGGGGTAAATCATTAATATAAACTAAAAAGAGGAATGGACCTAATATTGAGCCTTGAGAAACGCCCATTGCCATTTCAGACCCTATGCCGTTTACTTAAACTTTAACTTTCTATCTTTCAGATATGATCTTAGTAAATCAAGAGCTGTATTCCTAACCCCATAGTGTTCTAGTTTCAGCAGAACTGTTTCATGGTCGACGCAATCGAACGCCTTTGAGAGGTCACAAAAGATTCCAATGGCATCTTGTGCTTCTTCCCAGGCGTTAAAAATGTTCTTTATTTATTAGGGTGACACTTGTTTTTCTCTTTTTAACCGACGAAAAAGAAGGAGGAGGTTCTCAAATCGACAGGCACATTTTTTTTTTTTTTTATGTATGACCCCGCATAAACTTTTAGTGAGTAGTCGGATTTGAAAATTTTTTTTTTTATTGGGTATGGTTCCATTAAATCCTTGAAGTTGGTTCCATTTAAAATTGGAAACTATAATCCACCCCTAAAGGTAGAAAAAATGGGGTTGATTGATTTTTCACCAACTGAACTTTCAACTGTGAACCGATTCTGTTGAAATTTCGCACACATACATAGTTCTGATGACACAACCACTCATCATCAACTCCAGGTCTTTAACCTGGAGTAACCCCCTGGAGTACCCTGGAGTGGATGGTAACTCAAAAGCGAAAAATAAAAAACTTTAATTTCGGAAGTCGGTGTCTTCGCTTTTCAATTTTAATTTTTTGCCACCACTTCCGAAATTAAAGTTATTTATTTTTCGCTTTTCAGTTCTTTTTTCGTCGGTTTAATTTTTTGTAAAAAAGTTTTTCAGTTATATGTTTTTGCAGTCGGGTTTTTTTATTTTTATTTTTAATAATAATATTTAAGCTGTTCAGCAAAACAAAATCAGCTATTCCGTACCTTTATGTTCGCATAGTTCATCAAAATATAGGAAACTACTGATTTTGTTTTCGCGATTTCAGAGTTGGTCCCATAGTGAAAAGTTCATAATGATGTAATGTAAAAATGCCCATAAATATAATTTGGAATTGATTCATTACTAGCTTTTATTCGATACCAATATTGTTGTAATTTATTTTAAAATACCTTCCCCTTCATTTTTTTGTATTAGCAGATGACATTATATAAAACTTATTTATAGCCTATGTCACCCTCACAATTAATTCGAACCTAACGATACCTCGTATGTTAAAATCCAAAGCGTTCCAAAGAAATAGACATAAATACGTACATACTCTCGAAAAACATTACCCTCCTTCTGGGGCAGTCGGGTAAAACATTACCCTCCTTCTGGGGCAGTAAGGTAAAAAGGCATTACCTTTTACAAAAGGCCAGTCCTAAAGTACTAAGCTACCATAAAACCTATAAGATCTCGCCATAATTTAGTGTATAAACGGCAATTCAGAAGCTACCCCAAGGTTCAATATTCCCTCTTAATTCAGAAGTACTAGGACACCATAAAACAGAGCACATGTGTCCATACTGTCAATCAATGAGGCTCATAAACAGGACGCCACTAGTAACAACCACTTTAGGCCTGTACACGAGTATTTGTAGTTAAGTGGTTTGGCGAGTGGAACAATATTGTATTGTGTGAAGACTGGAGAGTGATTTAGGGCAGGCCTGCTTTTTTTGAAGGTTGAAATTCGATAAGCATAATATGATAGAAAACATTCATAATTTTTGTGCACACTGTGCGACTGCTGAACGTGGACTCCTGGGTTCAATACCTTGTCAGTTGCCGTACCTTGTTGTTGCAGTCAGACCCACTACTGACTGGTTAATCTTATCACCGCTATAATAATAATCAAGCCTATTTAACTGCCAAGAGCCTCGACCAACTCCTAAGGAGGCTCTCGTCGGGCAGCTGGATTAATGGCTTGATTCAGAAAGCGGTAGTCCTGGACACGGCTCGCATTTTTAGGAGGTACCTCTCTTCTCTGGAGCCCGAAGCTTGGACTCTGTTCACGATATCGGTGGGCTACAATTTTTTATATTTTTAAATGCTTCTTTTTTAATTTTTTATTCTAATATTTAATATTATTCTAATTATAATAATTCATGAAAATAAGGAAATAATAATCAAGCCTATTATTGTCGCACTGCAGGGCATAGACCTATTTTCATACGGACTAGGCACGAGCATCACCACGCTTGCTCATGACGGGTTGGCGATTTCAGATTTTTATCAACTATAACCCCAGGTTTTGAATTAAATTCATTATGAATTAAAAAAGTCAAATTGTTACTTGCTCGGATTTGAACCCACAACCTCGTGCCTTCACTGGGCCCTCACGACCATGCCAAGTCCCGTATCACTCGTACCATCACATAAACTAGTTTTTTTACAATAATAATAGGGACATGTGACTTTTTGTTTCCCAATAAATAAAAATAAGCCTCGCATAAAGTGGTGGAGTAGTTACCGAGGCGAGCCAAATGGTCGGCGGTTCGATACCCGTGCCAACGATACGTGGCGATTAGCCAGCCCACGCCGGTTATGTCGTTCTTTAATTATGATCACGCTGTGCCCCGGGGTGAGCAGTTCTAGAAGTTGGACAATAGGCCCTGTTATGAAGAATTTCTGTGCTAAAGGTCGCAAGTTCGAACCCCGCGCCAAGCAATGATTATCGATTGTTAATTCTTACTTCTCTCGTAAGGAAGAGTATGAATGTGGATGGCTATAAGAGTAGGGGACGACCAAAGAAACGATGGATGGACTCACACATAATATTACACACAGTCCTACTCCTAGGCTACCGAAATGACGACTAGTATAAAGAATGGAAGAAAAAGGGATGTTGCGCCGACCACAAACAGATTGGGATATGGGCAGGAGAATGATGAATTGTTAATTGTTACTTGCTTCTGTGACGTCACAAATAATCAATATCATTGATGTACATAGTTTCTTGTTAAATTAGAAAAAATCTACGTAGGTACTGATAAAAACGTAATTTAAACTGAATTTTTGGGATTAAGATCGATTAACGTGGCCTTCTACTGGTACTAAGGTAAGGCTACCTTACCATAACCCAAAGGAAGAAGAACTAAATTGTTCTGAAAACACCGATCGACTTCAGACACAAAATCCATTGATGGTTTACTCAACACTTCGATGGACATTCTCTACATCATACACGCCACCAACACCTAAACCACCCAGGCTCAGCTATTATTCTAAAAGCATACACATTACACACAAAACTCCGATATTTATGAAGACTTTTTAAGAAAATACGTTAAAAGCCGCGACTAATACATTTAGGAGTAAATTCTTTACATTATGTGTTTACGAGCGCAAAATATCTGCCACAATATAGCGGCCTCAGCATCGCAGTTTTATTATTCTCAATACATTAACTTATCTTCATATTTCATGCTGAAAGCTAAAGGACGGGATAGAATTTTATCGTCTCGTGCGTGTGAACGAAAAAATGTTCTTGGAGACCAGTCTACAAAAATCATTTGCTTTGATTAAAGCCTAATCTTTAATTGTATGTATGTGTGTATGTAAGTGGAGGCCGTAAAAGATGATAATCGCCTTAAAGTAATTATGTAAAGACAGGGAAATTAAAAACGTCGGCGCCTATAAGAACTATGCATCAAGTTATTACGACGTCTTCGTATTATTTCCGATACATTGCGCGTCACGAGCGACTGAACTTGTAATTTGCTGACAAAACGCGCCGTGTATTACGTATTAATATTTTAACCAAAGTTTTGTTTGTCGTACATAACTATTTGGAACAAGGAGGTACCTACTACGTTATACGTTTATGTTCATTGTCGTGAATATTATTACTGATAATGTTCTTTTCTTGTTACAGGTATGTTACTTATGGTTGAACACAAGTAGGTATGTCAGCAAAACAGCCGATAGAAGGTTTGAGGATCATTACATTGCTCTGAACAGGTCAATGTTGCGTTGGTTTCACTGATCTCGTTGGTCGAACTGTTCTATAGTCTTTTTTCTTGATAACATGTATTTTCGTCAAGAAAACGTTACTTATATATTCTCCTGTTAAAAGGTGTATATGCCGGAACTTTTTTCTCTAATAATATCGATAAAGATGACACCAATGTTGCATAACAAAAACCTTTGCAATTAAAAAAGAACCTGCGCCGTATCACGACATCAGATAAAAAATGGAGCTCGATCATTTTTAATTTTTATAAAAACTCTCTCCAAACAATATTTCACTGCGCCTTCGGTTACAAAAGACTGGCTGATAATAGGATCTTTGTTATAAAGGACTTGTCATTACCGCGCGGCGGCCATGATCGATGCGATGACGTCACCACTAGCTTCTCGCCAAAATTAACGTCAACCCACACGCGTGAGGATATTGGAACATTCCTGACAGTTCAAAAGGCAGCTTTGATATTAGGAGGTTACAGTAAGTGTCTTCATTAACTAAATAAATTGAAACTCCTTAAAGATTTAAATTAAATAGAAAAATAAAACTTAATTATCGCTTGCTCTTAATACTAACAGTTGATAAAAATAGTTTAATATTAACAGTTGATAAATAGTTCAATATTAACAGTTGATAAATAGTTTAATATTAACATTTGATAAACAGTTTAACATTAACAGTTGTTAAATAGATTAATATTAACAGTTAATAAATATTTTAATATTTAGAGTTGATAAAAAGTTTAATATTAACAGTTGAAAAATAGTTTAAAATTAACAGTTGATAAATAGTTAAATATCAACAGTTGATAAATAGTTGAATAAAAGTAAACCTTTTGAAATAATCATGTCGCCACTTTTCTTTTGTAAAAGTCATGGATATTTTTTTCGTTCTTGGTCATAATAAAATGGCCGATTAGGTAATCAAAAGTATTTCAAGTTGATTAAAACGTTGATTACGTAGATAAACCGTGATAAATTTTAACAAAATCAAAATGTTTCGTTTCGTTTAGTAAAAAATCACTTAATTAATGTTAGGAAGAAAGCTTTTAAGGATTACTTTGTTTAGAGGCTCGCTAGTAAATTAGTTAAGGCAAGGTTACACTTTTGGCGAATAGCGGGAAATAACTGAAAAGTAAACTCTACTCACAACAAAACACGAAAACATAAAAGTTTCAAAACGAGACTATGCGAAGATAATTATCATGGTTTCAAGACACTCCAAGTGCAAAATATTAATATGTAGATGATAGACACTTTTTTTTTTATTAGCCATTACTGTACCACTGCTGGGCAAATACCTGCCTACTTTCTTTCCACCTTTCACTGTCCAGAGCTGCCAAGCACCAATCTTTATTGAAGGAGTCCAGCTCATCCGGCCATCTCCGTATGGGCCTGCCGCGATGTCGTTTGCCACTAAGCGGGACCCACTGGGTCGGCCATAATAGTCGTCTGACATGCGGCAGATGTGTCTAGCCCAATTCCATTTAAGCGTGGCAAATTTCCGATTTTAGTCAGTAATTTTAGTGATGGAATGGATTGTATTATTCTTAACCCGGTCCACAAGTTAATACCCAAAATACTCTGTTCCATGGCTCTCTGGCAAACCTCGAGGGTGGATCTCGGCTTAATTATCAAAGACCATAATTGAGAACCATACGTGAGTATGGGAAGAATACACATGTTGATGAGTCTTCTCGTGAGGGATAGAGGAAGATCGCCCTTCATCAGATATTTCATGGCTCAGTAGCTTTTCCAGATACTCCAAGTGTCACGATGTGTGTAGTACGATTATGTAGATCACGACAACTTTACAATCATTTTATTACAGAGTGTTACATAGTTATGCAAATCACAAAGACGTATTGCGGATATTGTGTAAAGAGTTTTCTTTTATAAACTCAGGTAATTTTTGTAATGCTTCTTCTTCTTTTAATAAAACATTGCATGAGCCCAGTAGGTGGCGACGTTGATTGCCATCGGCATCAGTGGCGTAGGATTATAAATAAAGAGCACAGAAAAAAGTTTCCTCAACAATTTAACCTATTAAAATATAATTAGTAAGCTTTTACAAAAATGTTAACGTTTCCCTAATTGCATACCATTTGTACGAGTACATAACATAATTTGTTAAACTTAAATGAAGGAGTCCTGGTGACCTGAAATACAGGCCTTGAGCCTAGTTTAGGCACCAGTCCCCCACAATATAATACCCCTATAATATGTTACCGTAGAAATAAGGCTAGCAATTAAGAGTAATATTGTGGAGAAAATAAACTATTATTTATTTTATTTTATTTTTTATTTATTTAACAAGAATTTTTCCAAGTCTCACAGACATACATTAACCAACCCTGCTTATCTACAATTTTAAGATCACCGTTAATGTAATAATTTGTTGAAAATGCTTTGGTATAAAGCAAACAGCCAAGTTTTGTATGGATTGAGTTCAACGTGCTTAGTTGAGTTAAATAGCGATGCCAAGGCTACTCCTCAATAAGCAGGCGGAAAGCAGAAGCATATCATTGAAAAAGGCAATTCAGTTTTTCCCAAATTATCCAATTTAAAGCACGTTTCCAAATTTTTTTTTCCCCAAAACCGTATTTCGGTCATTTACACATATAAAAAAAAATCGGTCCAGCCGTTCGTAAGTGACTCGCTTACCAACGAACAGCGAGCAATTTTTATTTACATAGCGGATGCTGATAATCTCACACATTTATTTAAAAAAGTGACAGATATTATGACATTACAAAGCCGATTTTTTTCTAAAACTCAGTTTGCGATAACAACACATCATAATTTATCACATCAGCTTATAAACTTCCATTGACGTCCACTCTACCTAAAGCCACCTCATTCTTCAGCATGTGATCCTAATACCGTTGTCACGTACTTGCGCGTTGCCTAACTAATCCTTCGTGGGTCACATCTGCGTCCTTTGTCCGTCATACCTCCGTCAAGTCGGACCTACCTACACACATGCAGGGTGTAAAAAGACTCATCATCCCAAATATAGGCATAATGTTCGTCTTATCAACTAACACTGAACAAGACAATTGCTGAGGAGTGACTTTTATTTTTGATATGAAAACCGCGCTGAACAGAACCGTGCTGTGATACATGTATTTAGAGCGGGACTGGTGATGGGTGGGTTTTTAAAGGTTAGTTAATAAAATAGTACTTGAAATCAATGTTTATTTTGTCCACAAATATTTTTATTACTAGTCGGAATCCGGGTACGGCCAGGTACAAAAAAACTTGCATTATAAAAAGATATGACTCAGCTTCGTAAACGGTCTATTTACACCCGTTATAATTATTATAACAAGTTAGCACAAAACATTAGCAGTTAAACGTCCCAACATTCATTAATTACCAATCTAACCACCTCTAAGAGGCCTCAATCAAACCGATCCTTCAAAACACACGCATCACTCCCGCTTGCGGTGACACCTAGCCCCGCCTGCGGTGAGACCTCGCCTAGCAAATCGTTCGAATTAAACTAATTACCTTTCCGAATCGACTAACTCGTGTTTAGGACCTCTTAAAACTAATCTGTGGATTGGCAAAGCGAATAATTTCGACTTTGCGAGCTCGTGATTGGTTCCCTTCGGCGCAGACTGTACTTGATCTTTTAAAGTTGGATTACTTTGATTCTGTTGGTTACCATGATTACCGGGTATTGGAGGAAATATTTCATTTTTTTGCTTATTATTGTATCGTCGAAATAAAGACGTGACGGAGTTCCAAAATGTCGAAATAAAATCTTGTCGTAGTTCAGTTTGGTAGTCTGGCTAATCAGGTGTCCAGGTCGTGTCTTCAGTTTTGGTAAGTCTAGCAACTGTATTGCCCTAAGGGTTAGACAGGTGTGAGGTGAGGTACACCCACATTTCGCCAGTTATGCCGAGTAATAGGGGTAAACATATTGTCATCAACCAAGCGGGCACAAATACAGACAATACATACTGCAGTGTGTGTTCTGTTAAAAATGGAAATAAATATTATTCCAGCACTAGCTTTTGCCCGCGGCTTCCCTCGCTTTTTTCTATCCCTCGGGAACAGTACTTTTTTCTGGATGAAAGGCACCCTATTATACTTTTCTGTACCCCTGACAACGTGTATGCAAAATTTTTTGATGATCGGTTTAGTGGTGAATACGTGAAAGCGTAACAAACAAACAAAACTCATTTTTGCATCTATAATATTAGTTAGGATAGGATTCCATTTCTAAAATACCGAACAGTAGTATCGTTCGTCCTGTAAGCACATACTCCTTATCTACTCATCTAGCCTACCCTCCACCAGGAGCACAGTTCCTACGTACCTTTACCATTACCCGAGCACGTCTCAACTTGGAGCAACTTGTTACGTTTAAACATGCATGCGTCTCCGTGACACATCACAATTGATCGCGACGCAACGTTCGAAACCGGGTCGTCATCCATCACGGACGGATTGGACGGCACAGCAGCTTAACATAGCTTGATGCGATAAGACAGCACAGGTAGGAATGAATCAATATCAGAAATAATAATTCGAGCATGTAATAATTGTTCTAGTGCGATGGAAATGCCAGTTGTCTTATAGAGAGGGAACGCGAGTTTATCATCATTCAAAACTTGAATGAATACTTAGGTTACGTCTTGCCAAGCATCCGCCATCGTCGACCGCACCCTCTCATCGGATATCAGGTGATTCATTGGTAAATTGCGAGTCTATAATTAGTCAATATTATACAAATAATACGCTCTTTTGTGCCTCTTGGCGAGTTCAGACCGTTGAATAATGCAGACATAATATTTAATTAATTGAAATAGTAGGTTCATACTTGCCAAATTGAAAGCTGGTCCTACAGTACGTGCAAAATATAATAGAGGATCACCTCGAATCATAAATGGGATTCCAGTTAACCTCTTGCTCCTTAGAAATTTCGTTTAATTTATGATAACGTACAAATTACACGTGGTGTGACAAAATTATTAATTAATTCCGCACTCACACGATTTTATTCATCGCGGTTCACGTTAATAATAATATCAAGCCCAACAGTAACTCGTTCAGACTGTGAATTAATATTTTAGTTTACTCTCTAACTTAATACTGTTTTCGCTCGGAATGATTTAATCTCGACAACGCGCTCTGATTGGCTAATATTTTTAGAACCGCTAATACAGTTTATCAGTATTTATTTAAGGGTTTTTTCCCTGAAGAACGATCAGATACTTGTATTTTATTTGCCAGTGAGTTTATGAGTATTTTATTTTCGGTTTATCTTAGTTTTATTATGTTTTCTATTGTAATTTTCTATAAAAGTTGTATTATTGTTGATATCAAGTGGATTAAAGTCAATCAACATTCATTCACTTTCAATGTTATATTTAATTTTATCCGATTCTGATTGGAATCTTAGCAATTTTATTTACGCTCTCAAGCAGATCAATACTTATAATTTTGGGTTCTTACAATGATTGACCCTGAAATAAAATTATTTTGAATTGCATTTTTTTTTAAATAGGTCCCTACCTTTATTTACTATACTCCTCGTTGTAGTAATAATAGATAAGTACGTATGTTTTACATACAATATCAGAATAGACTACTAATACTCGTATACCTTCAACTTAATACGTTTTCAAACATTCATAGGTTGAATAAGAGTTCACTCTTGCCAAGGGGTGTCGTGTTACCAAGTTAGTGAGGTCAGATAAGCAGTCACTCCATGTTAAATATTGGTATTCAGCTGCATTCGGTTAGACAGGAAGTCGACCCCAACATAGTTGCTCGGCTCGGCAGACGACAAGGTAAAAATAACATACCTACTAATCCAAATGAAAAGTTTGCACATTCAAGCGCTTTTGTCCATCGCTTCGCATTGTAGTAGCAAAACTAAAGCCTGGCTCTGACGTTCATTTTATAGAAAATAAACTATCATATTCATTTATTCAATTTTATATCATAAAGCATATTTTGCTGATGCCTATTAACTTAAATTTGTGCTTAGAATATTTTATTTTAATAATGTCTGCATTATTTTTAAAACTATAATTTCTATTGTTGTTAGAAGGTACCGTCTCGTGCATACACTTATCAAGTATGCTTTCAGAAATATGAAAGGAAAATATAGAGTGATTTACGTTGTAGAGCATATAACAGAGTAAAGAGTCTTGTGGTTAAAAGGCAACCGCGCTGATCGAATTTCCTGAAAGGTTATGCTATACTTATCGTGGTCAGTCTGTAGATGGGTTACCGTTGTATATACATCATACAAGTCTGTGGCATGTTTATAAATTAGTTAAATCTTCAGTCTTGTAAGCTAAACTAAGTAAGAATTAGTTTGGTCTAAAGACCGGACATTTTTTAAATTGAGAATTTAAGGTTTTGCATTTCATGCTATATTGAAGGAATCATTCATCTTTCGATAGACTAGAAAATGACCCCAACAAAGTAAAAAAATGATGATCACATAAATTGCATCTAAGAAAACAGAATCAGTAAACCTATTAACGCTTCTCTCAATTAACCAACAACTTTTCCTCAAGAAAAACACGATCCCAAAACTCAAGCACATAAGACCAGAGAGTATTGACAGCTCCGCCCTTAGGTCAAACAACCCAGACAAAACAAACACTCTCCTTGCGAGCCCCACAAACATTGGGCCCCAGAGCGCCACTAACGTTGGCCCCAGGGACCCAAGGACCAAACTTTCGTGTCCTTCGAGTCTCCACAAAGTTCCTGCAATTTGTCACCGTCGAACACTCGTCGCTGTACACTATATTTCATAAGCACTTGAAGTTGTAAGTAGTTTGAGGTTGTGTGTCAATCACGCTTTGTGGTTGTACATAATGTATGGATTAATGTTCGAGAGTGTACCTGGAGGTTCAGGCCGGTGGTTTAGTATTGGCCGTAAGAGTAGTCCAGTAGGAACAATATTTCTTCGCTCGTGGCTACATAACAACAGGCACACGGGTCGATCGAAAGTGAAGCTACGCTTGCCGCGGTCGGTTCGAGGATGGGTGACCATCCATTATATCAAAATCCCTCTGTTGGTCGGACCCCACGTTAAACCGTCTCGTCCCGGCCGTCATTCATAGATTTCGACAGTCGTTACGGTTAGTTGCGAAAAAGACTGACAACCAGTCTTACCTAGGGGTATCGTGTTACTCAGTAACTGGGTTGTAAAGGTCAGATAGCCAATTGCTCCACGTAAAATACTGGTATTCAGCTGCATCCGGTCAGACTGGAAACCTAACAACCTAAAGACTAGGCAGATTGATTTTGTATTTTTATGATTTTTTAATTAAAATACAGTAACCAAATCAGAAAAGTTTAGCCACTTCACCAGGATATTTTCATAATTGAAAGCGCTTGCTAATGGAATCATTAAAATCCTTTAAGTAAAAGAAAAACGCTTTTAAGAGACTCAGATACTTTTAACTTAGCAAAGACAGATTTCGGACGTTAAAATATTTCGCCCATTAAGTTTTAAGTCAATTTGTCTCAACATCCAACGGAATTGCTGTAAAACACCATTTTAAATTTTCTAGCAGCAAAATTGAAAATAATTATGTAAGTGGTCCGGAGTATATTAATAAAGTCACTCCTCCCCAAAGATCTCAGTCACTCTAGCTAAGATAATGATATCTGCCATAATAGCCCATTATCATAATAATGGCACAACCCTTAACCGCTACGGCGTAGGCCCACTACGTAGCTACGACGCTACGCTGCTACGCCGTAGCGCCCATAGTCGGCTGATTTTACGAACATTTCCAACAATGTCGGACTAAATGATTGCATAGAACTAAATTATGTTGGATTTCAGAATATTCGAGACTTGTTATTTTACTTGATTTATTGTTCTCATAATTATACAGATCGGACTAACTTACCTAGTGACGTCCGATCCTTAATTATATGAAATAATTTCGCCTTCATGGAAACCGTGTAGTTTGCACTCGTGCACTACTTGCCAATCACATTATTTAAAGATGAAAGCCTTCATCATAGATAAAATTTAAAAAATGTTATCTGTGGTCCGTTCGCTGGCGCGTCATCCTGTCATCTGTCAATTCATTCTTTCAAAGCATATGAACGGGACTTAACGATGACCTGTATGAGCATCGTTTAGTCTCGGTCATAGTGCATACAGCTAAACACAACTTTTAGAAGGGGTTTAGATAATCCAGTACACATAAGTAGGTTGATTATTTGGGAAGGGTTGGGACACCATGAAGGCGAAATTATTTCATATAATTAAGGATCGGACGTCACTAGGTAAGTTAGTCCGATCTGTATAATTATACTCATAATTTCGCCTTCATGGAAACCGTGTAGATGTTCAAAGAACAAAGTTGTGTTGGTAATCATTTCATCATTATTTAACAACTGAACATTGTAGCTAACCATGTTATTCTGAGTTTGTTAGTTACACATTATAAAATATATAAGTATTCTATATGAATCAGTAAGCATACATTAAGGTAAAGACAGACTATTAATTCCTGGAATTCTTATTCAGTCTTGAATCAACCAGTGTCATTAGTAATCTAATATGGCACACATCAATTACTTATAAGCAGACAATTAAAATTGACATAGAAATATAATGAGTTTTATGAACAGCCACTCTCTATAGAGCATACAGCCTGTGCAAAAGCATTAGGATCACTATTGGTCACCTACAAAAGGTTGAGAAATGGTCCAACCAACAGCATTTCCTATGACCTCAACATTGATACCTCCCCCCCCTCAAAGGCCTTTGAAGTAGAGGCATGTCTGTATGTGAATTTAGAAAAATCTATTCCATTATTATGCATTAAAATTTTGGTTTGTCCATCCACTATAGTTACAGTAGAGGCGGCATGATAAGATTTTCTTATAAAGTTATATTGTATGATTTACAATCTTGTCTTTTACTCTCAGTAAAATCTAAGAAAATGGTAATATCAAGTGGGGTTTAGTACAACCAGGTGTAGAAATTTCACATATTTCTGGTATCTTTATTTAATATTAACCTCATTTTAAGAAATGTTATCTACGTGTAATGACTGACACGGTTTGAATTCTGTGTGCAATCACAAGAGTTAATATGGTTAGGTATACATAAAAAAAGTCATTTTAAACCATTGGTTATTTATGAAAGACATGAGATAATCCGGAACGTTCCTGGGGTCCCAAAATTATTTCATGTTTGGGGTTCTGCGCTCTTATCAGCTTTTTTTTTTTTTTTTTTTTTTTTTTCATTTATATAATTATAACTCATTCAATATCATTACGGTATTGAATGAGCTATACAGCAATCCTTCATTAAACTTAGTGGTCATTAATAATATTACCATGGTGACTGACCCTAGGAGGGGCCAATATCTTGACTCTGTCAGAAGGGGATCCATTGATCCAGAGCAGATTCATATCGCTTTCTTGCTTTGCTATACAAGGAAGTTAGTACTATATTAATTGAAGGGATTGGTGTTCCTCTCCTCAAGAAAGCATCCCTGATAATCTTGCGGTAATCAGTGTGAGACTCCTGCACAATGGGTGTGGAGATCCCATTTGACAGTGATTGCATTTACAGAGCATGCACCTAGATCAGGGAGCCATGATGTCATTCTGACACTTAGAATTGGGCCTGTTTGTAAACTGGTTAATCGGGGGCTCGCCCAGCTTAACAGCAATTGATTTGAAGGTATATCCACCTCACTTCCATTCAGTTTCTATATTTGGGCGTCTAGACCAGTCATAATGTTTCCTTTAAAACTAAAATAAGATGCATAGCCCATATTTGTCTTTCCTCGCACTATTGTCATCACTGTTTCGTTAATCTTCAGGTGAGTAGAGCGAGTACCAACCATCTTATTGATATAGGCAATGGCTATTGTGATAATATCTATTCTTAGTAGGTAACACCTCACAGTACCAATCTGGAAAAGCTTGCAAATGTTTTGAGCCCTATAAATGCTGTTAATAGTTCAAGGTAATATATATGGAACTTTTTATAATTACATACCAATCAGTTTGAGAAGCAACAGATAATATTTCAAGAACAAGGTCAAATTGTTTAAATCCATTGTGATTTATTGAAATGTGAGCAACCTTTGCAAGTAAATGATTTTGAATTTGATTCCAGTTTTGTTGTATTTGCAATTAAATGATTTTGAATTTGAAATAGTTATACCTCTGCCTAGCCCTTCGGGGAATACAGGCGTTATGTTATTATGGATTTGAATTATAAACTAGTTATGGCCTTGTTATTTTCATTGTTATTCTTTAAGGCTACTGTTCTGTGATCTTTCATCATCTTGGTGTAAAGCAAACCATATTGTACAGCTGGGATGTTGCAACAAGAATACCTAGTAATTAGGCAAACTCTACTATTTGCATTTCCTTATTAGACTTAAAATTCTTTATGAACTGGATAAACTATCTTTTCCTGTCTAAGTGAAATGGCCAACTGGACTGGATCTAACAAAAAATTGCATCGTCTGGATTCTAGGGGGCTCTTTTCAGTTTTGAATATTTATAATAAATCCTATATTTCTCATATCATAGTTTGAATAGTAGACACATTTTCTATACACTTTGCATATGAATCGGCAAAGCATAGAATATTGTGAGAGTATATGACAGAAAGCAACCTTTATGACCTCAGGTGACAGACAACTGGCTTCATGATCCCTGCCAGCACACATGGTGCTGTGTCAAGCCTGGAGGCATGTAAACTCTTACAATATAATTATGTTAAACAGAAACTGGGGATATCTTCTAACGTATTTTGTTATGGGTACCATTTAACATGTATTTATTAATTCTATTGTAGGCAAAAATCATTATTTTATCTGTCCTTTAACCAAAGTTAAAGTGGGATGTAACAACATATTTAAGTATCTCCAATTGTCATCTGATTTTGGTAAGAATATACTAAATAAAAATTGTTTTTTTTGACAGGGAAACATGCACCTAACTGTAAGAGATTATTAATTTCTATGGAAATAGGGTTGCTTTCTCTCCAACTGAAGTTCTTATTCAGAAGTTTGAACTGGAAGTTCAATAAAGGGTAACTTATAACCCTTGATCCACCATGTATGGTTGGATTAGTAGTAATATCCTCCAAACTTCAGGGAAATACTGCAATCCACCAGTCCGTACCTGAGCTAGTGACAATCCCGACTTTAGCAACGTTTGATGGCATTGAATTTATCTTTGAGGCTTATAGCCGAACAAATATTTAGATATTGGTGCCCGCTCCATCAGTTCTTTCATTTCCTTATTAAGGCTGGGTCAAAAACAATGATCTTCATGTGATGCATTCATAATAAATTACACACAGTAGTCTACCTGGGTCAATGTTTAATGTTTAGATTAGAAATGCACTCCCTTGGGAAGCTATTAAACTGTTAAGGCCCTTGTCAATGGACCCAATGGCAGCAGCCACTTTATTCTGCCGCCCCCTGATCCTTTGGTGTCATTTGATTCCACCTTCATTTACTGCAGCCGCCACCCCCTTGTCAATCTTTGGTGGGTTCAACAGGCCACAGATTGTGGGTGCTTCATACCTCTCATAAATGTTGCTTCGCCGGCACATTTAGTTCATTTATCATAATTTTTGACCACCAAAGTGATGTAGCCAACTGCACCCTCAGAGCAGATTCTCAACATTTGAAGGCAATGCTTCAGGTTGGGGTAGGATACAATTTCACTCTCAGTCTTCTTCCGGTTGGACTGTAGTGGAATTCACGTAAATACTAACATAGCATATTTAAGTTAAATTGTATACCAATAGGTATCTAGAATTATGGTAAGTATTTTGAAATTTATGAAGACCACTAGGTGTTGTCTGTTAAGTAAATAAATTTTAATAGGTGGCATTGAGTAGGCTATTTGGTGTCCAGATTCGTTGGCTTTGGTCACGTGACTCACAGCCTCTCAAACGTGTTCTCCTGGTGCAAGTTTGACTATAGTGTCTTCCACGGAAGCAGGCTTCGCACTCATAATAAGAGTTAGGTTCCAGACTAATCAATTCCACGGCTTACATCAGGTGATGGTGCAGGGATGTTTTTATAACTGAACGATATACCATGGCTGACCTCTCGTGAAAGCTCGTGTGGTGTGGTTCTTTTGTAGTTATGCGGCAGCATAGTTAGTGGTCTCCTGGTTAACCTCTCGTGAAAACTCTTAGAGACTGCTAGGGATCTAGCAGGGATGTGTTTGTAACACTGAACGATACACCAATGGTTGACCTCCCAGTGAAAACTCGTGTGGTGCTGTCCTTTTGTAAGTATACGGCCTAGTTAGTGGTCTCCTGGTTAACCTCTCGTGAAAACTCTTAGAGACTGCTAGGGATCTAACAAGGATGTGTTTGTAACACTGAACGATACACCAATGGTTGACCTCCCAGTGAAAACTCGTGTGGTGTTGTATTTTCGTAAGTATACGGCACAGTTAGTGTTCTCAAGGTTAACCTCACGTGAAAACTCTTAGAGACTGCTAGGGATCTAGCAGGGATGTGTTTGTAACACTGAACGATACACCAATGGTTGACCTCCCAGTGTAAACTCGTATGATGTTGTTCTTTTGTAAGTATACGGCATAGTTAGTGGTCTCCTGGTTAACCTCTCGTGAAAACTCTTAGAGACTGCTAGGGATCTAGCAAGGATGTGTTTGTAACACTGAACGATACACCAATGGTTGACCTCCTACTGAAAACTCGTGTGGTGTCCTTTCGTAAGTATACGGCACAGTTAGTGCTCTAATGTTAACCTCACGTGGAAACATATTACGGCACTCAAGGTAATTTTAGTAAAATGATCTCAGGTAACGACAAATTGGTAGGTATATCGAGAAACTTACCGGTGTCGATGACGACTCCGCTTTCATGTAGGTATACACTCGATTTACCAGTTCTCGCAGATATTCATTCAGGTCCTCCATTTCCTGGTCTCGTTTTCTTCGATATTTTCCCATTTCGATAAATATATCTGAACTTTTTATCGGAAGCGTGATCAGCGCGCGGCACAAAAAAGTACAATGAATTGACAGATGACAGGATGACGCGCCAGCGAACGGACCACAGATAACATTTTTTAAATTTTATCTATGATGAAGGCTTTCATCTTTAAATAATGTGATTGGCAAGTAGTGCACGAGTGCAAACTACACGGTTTCCATGAAGGCGAAATTATGAGTATAATTATTAAGAACCTAAGTCTGAAGCAAATTCAGTTGAAGTTTCGCTCATAGTACCTCAAATCTCAAATATCTCTTTAAAGATGTGACGAGTGAAGTTGTAAAGCGTTCTTCAACTGTTTCGTTCATGAGCGATATAATTAAATATTCAATAGATGCCAGATGACTTAAAATCGGAAGAACTTCATTATTATTCTAACGGAGTATAAAAAGAGGTAGTGTATATAAAACGGGCCATAAATTATTTATGTTACGGAATATAGCTTGAAACAAAAATGTGAAAATTATAAATAAGAACTTTCAAAAGGCCGATTTGATTCTTTTTGTTTTTTTTTTTAGCTGTACTAAAAGTAATACTACAGTTTATTCAAAGGAGTTTGCTAAATAAAAATAACAAAATACAGATTATATACATAAAGGAAGGGCTCATAGGGCGTCAAAAAACTCTTCCGCATCGCTGTCAGTGGGAAAAGTGCCCAAAAGGCTGGCAGCATTGCCACGTTGGATGGCAATGCTGATTCTTTGACCTAGAAATTGGCCAGCCCTCTGGTCACGTGAAGAGTCGACCAACCGCTTGGCGATGTCCCGAAATACTCGATGAGCACTCGGACCCCACGGCCCTAGTGTTTCAACCCCAAACGGCTCAAAAATATAGCTACCAATAAGGTTGCGCCGTTTGAGGTTTTCTGCACCTGCAGCAGCCGCCCCAGCACAGCCCGCCGTGCTAGGAAGATGGGATGGTGCGAGGGTGTCGACACAGGTTGCATCCCACACCAAAGGCCTACCCAACTTCCAAGGCATTATGGTCATTCCGTCTGGTCTCTTCCCATCGTCGCGTGCCAAGCCATTGGGTTCTAAAACAGCTGGCACCCCGGCGGTGACAAGAGCTCGACGGATGATGTCATTAATGCTTGCGTGCCGTGCCAACCGACCAGCGCTCTTACTGCAGGAAAGGCCATGGTGTCCGAGGCGGTCGACTGCTTCACCGCACTGACGACGATGTGGGGCCCCACAAGGAGCGCCCAAACGCAGACTTGTAACGAGCCGGAAAGTGATGTCACCCAGCATAGTGCCTATGTTGGGTGACGGCAGCGCCTGAAGCCAGAGGCCCGACTCCCATTCTCCCACAGCCAGTAGGCGGGCACGCTCAGCAGTATTGGTGGACGTATTAATGAGGTTATTCCGTACCAACCTGCAGAGCGGCTCATCCCACTGTCTCTGGGAGAACGGGTTCTCGGGCTGCTCCGTATCCGGACAAGCCACTTTGCAGGCGTTCATCGCATCAGTCAAACACGGCACTTCAAAGTCAACCTGAGAAGCGGTTAAGATTCTTGTAGTTAACTTTTCGGTGCTGTGGACCGAGGACAGGAACAGTAAGCTTACACTGGAAATTTTGCGGACGCCGAGCCCACCGAAACGAATGGGTAGTGTGGCTTGCAGCCACGCACGGTTGTCCAATGCCACATTTATGATTGATGTTAGAGTGCTCCGAAAGATTTGATCAATTTTGTATAAAATCTGTGGCTTCTTCCATAAAGATGAAGAGCGGAGAAAATACTCGTACATAAAATTTGGACCGAAACAGCAGTATCTGATGAGGGTGAATGCCGAATGTAGGTTCATTTTAGAAAGTCTATCCGAAATGTCATTGAAATGTTTAATTTTTTCATCAACAAAAGGTGAGAAACTGTCTTCTAAAATTGGGGAACCTAGGAGGTGCAGTGAACTTTTTTCCAAAACTTTGATATCTGGGGCTATTGAATTGAATTTCTGAATAGTCAATTGTCTGTCAGTATTGTCACAAGGGTAAATTTCGCATTTTGAGTAGTTGAGGTCGAGGCCAATGGATTGGAACTGCTGTTTAAGGAATTGGAGATCTTTTCGGACTGTATCTACGCCACCTCCTAGAGTCCCATCATCTAAATACCACACATTAAATTTTGAATTTAGTTGTTGTATTATGGGGTAAATAGCTAAACTGAAAATGACTGGCCCGAGGGGATCACCTTGTTGGCAACCGACTGCAGATTCCAAAACGTTGTCTCTATAGAGTAATTTTGATGGGTGCCTACAGCACTGCCACAAAAAGCCAAAAATATCCGGTAACACCTTTTTTACTTCAGCCAACAGGATGACCCTGTTAACGGAGTTGAAGGCGTTCTTGACGTCAACCTTTGGATTAGGATTTGATTCTTCAATTACTGAACGAATGAAATAAGAAATAAATTAATTCTAATAAAACATATTACCATTTTTTAAATCAATGTCTCTATTTGAAATAAACTTTAAAAAAAAAATGAAACTAAATTATCATAAGAATAATTTTATTTATTTTATTTTATTTTACTTTATTGGGACATAAAACAGTTACACATTACATTTAAGTGTGGCAGAATATCTTAAGATCTAGGTTAACGCGAATAATGGATGGATATGCAATAGAGCTGTCTGACGACTGGCGTTCGTGATGTCCACATAGTAGAGAGCTAAAAGAAAATTTACGAAATAGCAATAAATATTACGACATAGACTAACTAACTAGCTAATATATTAACATTCTTTACCTAATAACTCACAAAAATGCATAATATTAACCTGTACTCTCTACAGTCCTACTACTACCTCCAGCTGAAAGACTATAACGATTTGTAAATTAAACTGCGATACTCGTAAGTGACTTATGTAACCCGCAATATTCCTTCAGGGGGGATTCAGACCCATTCAAATGCCAAGTCAAGCGTACACCAGCACTTAACCATCCAAAAAGCGTCACAAAAACCTCTCAACACATGAATTTAATAACCACGTTCATAATTGTAAACTCGTTATTATTCAATGTTTCACCATAGCCTCGTGAACAGAGTAACGCTCTCTTTATGGACATTACTTTGAAGTTTATCGCCTCATGGAGGCTTTGTGCGGTTGTGACGACATAATGTGTGTTAGCATGGTAACGTAAGAGTGTTGCATTTTCGCTACTCTGTTGGATTTACTAAGATATATTAACGATTTTCCTAGTTTTATAGTGCTCTTGAGCAATCGTATCGTCTATCATGGATACGTTTCCAGTACCTATCGCCGACAGAAACTATCTATGAACCATCAAATAACAACAATTTCATTAAGTTAAATCCGGGTTTCTTGCCAAGTTACCTGTATCCAACATTAACAACTACGTCCCTGGCTAACTTAACTACCTGAACATAAATTTATGAACTCACGCCTTTTTCACGTGGGCGTCGGCAGAATCTATAGAACGCCACCTGTTACAGATCTTATGTACGCCCCTTGCGAGGACTGCCTCGCTACTATTCAAAACACAGATTTAATAGGTAGGTAAATTACACCAGTTACACGTGTCAATGTAGAATGTGTGTGTGTGTGTGTGTATACTTTTGTTAGTCAATGAGACACAGTTGTTCTGGCCGCTGTCAGACCGCCGTCACCGGTATTATCGGCGCGGTAGCGGCACACAGGCGGCACATAGGCGGCACACAGGCGGCACACAAGCGGCACAGGAGCGGTACAATAATACCGCAGGTATAGGCTGCTTTTGTTCTGTTACTATGACTGTAAGGATCTTGATTGGTTGTCCCATTATTTTGGATATGTTGATGTTGTGGTCATGTTTGGCAATGAAGACTGTGACAGTTCATTTGTAAATTAATTCCACTAATGATTACACGATACGATTAAGGATCCAAAGTTTATTTGTTCTTGTCAGTCAGTTGTAGAAAGCCGCTTTTCCATATTTTTGCTATGATAACTTTATCGGTTTTTTCACAACACTCACAGTAGACAGGAATTTAATTAGGTATAGAGTACAGGAATTTAATTAGGTATAGATTGTGGACACTCACGGTACGGCTGGTCCATAAATTCAAGGTCGCTCCTTGAGCTATGGAACGAGCTATGTCTGGAGAATCTCTGAGAGATGGAATCCGGAATGAGGTAATCTGGCAGAGAACCAAAGTTGTTGACATAGGTCACAGAATAAGCAAGCTGAAGTGGCAATGGGCCGGCCATATTAACTGATGACCGTTGGGGTAGACGTGTTTTTGTGTGGAGACCGCGAATCGGCAAACGTAAGGTAGAACGCCCTCAGGCTAGGTGGAGCGACGATCTTCGCAGGGCGGCTGGTAGCAGCTGGATGAGAGCTGCCGAGAATCGAGCTGAATGGCGTGCAAGAGGCCTATCAATGGACTGTTACGGGCTGATGATGATGATGATTAATATCTATTGTTTTATATTTCCAAAATGGCTTAAGTCAGACCAATACGGAAAGCTGAGAGCTGGAGTTAGGAGCAACCTTTTGTCCAGAACTGTAATTAATCTAACTACGATAGTCAAAGTTTATTAACAGTCAGATAGATTGAGAAGATTTACGACAAACTTATCTGTAATCCCAGAGGAAGTATTAAAAGTTTTCAGCTGATTGACATAACAAGCTTTAACTGTTTAAGTATCTTAAGATTGTGTCAGTCAGGAGGCGGACATTTTGGGACTATGGCGGTTGGCGGCCCTTGGGAGCAGGTGTCCTAAGACGAAAGTTCATGTTTCAATACGATAGCTTGTTATTTGGCAATTTTGACGGGAGATCTTTTGATTAGCTTCAAACTATTATTAATTCCTATGCCCACTGCTTCGCACGGGTGCAATGTGCTGATGAAATATCAAAATATCAATTTTTTTGTGCTCTAAGTTAACATATTGTATTTGGTATACACTTTTTCACACAATTTGTCTATTCATAAGTATGTTCTAAATTTCTGAGTTTTTCTTGGACATTACAGACATCGGTGAAGGAAAAACATCGTGAGGAAACCTGGACTTAATATAAGTTAAAGAACGCGAACCCGTCTTAAGCAAGCGTGTTGTTCCATGCTCATGCCTTCTCTTTGCCCAGCAGGGGGACAACAATAGGCTGGTATTATCATTATTATTTGCGATTGCCTAGAAAGGAATGCTCAGCCATTGCCGACAAGCACAAACGAAAAACCAACAAAAAACCGTTTTCAATTCCATACTCACTAAACTATTACCACATTCGCTTTTTCATAGCAACCTCAAATGTGCAACATTTTATTCATGCCGAATTTAAAACGGACAAAGTTCCGACCGCCAAACTGGGCAACAAAGAGTGGCCCACTGTGTACTCAACCAGTGACCCACGTCAGGCCAGCAAACATGACCCCGCGGACCTAAAGTCACACAATGCGTTTCAAACCGTTGTCGAGGAAAAACAGTCGGTTTGACAGCGCGAAGAGGGTTGAATCTCATCTGCTTTCACGTGAAGGGTTACTTCTGGTCCTTTTGACCACGAAGTTGTGTACCGTTGAGGGTTAAGGTGTCAATCAGTGTATGCTGACCGGAATAGTTGCTTTTAATTTACTTTATTTTGTATTTACAGATGTGTTTTCTAAGTTAAAAAACGGCCAAGTGTCGGACTCGAACACGAAGGATTCCGTACCACCGTACAATATTGAACACATTTTTTTTTAATACGTTTCCTTTTTGGGAATTTATTTAAGTTTATTTATATTATTATTTTATTGTTATAGCAGTCATAGTAGAACACACACTGTGAAGATTTCAAGTATCTACTTATTACGTTTCAAAGATACGGCCCTGTGACAGACAGACGGACAGCGGAGTCTTAGTAATAGGGTCCCGTTGGCACCATCTATCCAAAATGAACCAGCGAATCGCATTCGACACTTTGTTTATTATTTTCGGTGCGTGAAGTGACCAGCTAGTTCGATACATTGATATCAATTACCTGATTTAAAATTTTCAAGCGTAGACCAGGGTGTGCTATTCTGTAAAAATCTCACCGTGTAAACTTAGGTGAAGGGAGTTTGGAGTGAACTGTCACTGTCTTAGCATCAGTAGGTATCGAAGTATCGAAGACAATGACAGCTCACTCCACGCTCACTTCACCTCAGTTTTCACGGTGAGATGGTTACAGAATAGCAACGCAGAAGGCCAATTTTCGTACTTAAAACGTTCAGATTCAAGTAGCAATCTGTCAAACTTGTCAAAAATGTTGGTAAAATTGATTGTATCTTTGACAATTTGCGAATGAGATGCGAATGTGAACGTTCTTAAGAGGGCGCAGTCTGACAACAAAAAATCATATTTCACCCGCGCAACCCTTACCGGATCAAACACGACGAAAACAAAACACATTGCCTTCCCGCCAGCAGAAAGTTTTCGCCCGGCGTTTACAGAATTCGAATTTGAATATTCTTTAGTTTATTTTCCTTAAACTATACGGTAAGCTTGAATTCAGAATTAAAGATCGTATTCATGTTTTGGAACTAGAAACTCAATGTTGACGTGAAAAAGTTCAAATGTAACCAAATTTTATTTAGGACCTTGTACAATTTGTACCTCACGACGTCTTTGTGTAAAACTGTGTTACCAAGTAAAAAATATAATGCTATATCGTGGATTTTGCTTTGGAGGATCGTGCAAAGTGATACCCAAGTAAAAAATTATATTGGTATAATACATTTTGCACTGTGTTGTGCAACGACAAATGGCATGTGTCATGAAAACATTTCCTGTGCGAAACGCGAGTAGAAACAATTCCCTTTGAATTGTGTTTTGTGAAAAACAGGTCGAGTTCTGTACAAAAGAAATAAATTAGGATTACCGGCATTACCACTAAAAGAATTGACATCTATTCATCTATATACATACATGGGTGGCAAAGTTCCTAAGGGTCTAGTTATAACAAGCGCCCGAGGTGCGCGCTCAGTACCTACGCTGCGTTTTGGGCGCGCGCCCAGCGCGTGTTGGATACTCGTCAAACGCCACAAGATTTCCACATTTTGTTGTAACTTTTGAACCGTGTTTGTTTTAAGTTTATTACTAATGCGGAGAAAACGACAAGGAAAAATAGTGAAAAATTAACTCGCGTCCAATCGTCAAGGGCACGCTAAGGGCGCCCGGGATGGGCGCTCGCTTGGACGGCAGCGCTTGTAATCCGTTATATAGAAATTCATACAATTTTATTGAGCGCCCGAAACGCAGTGTTTAAAACGCGCGCCTCTTAGTCCCTTAGTAGAAAGTTTATTGGGGTACCTGTTTGTAACTGTTTAAATTGTAGCTTTGAAAACATGCCAGTTACATTAACTCTTTAGGCTTTTTTTCAAATCTATAGAACTTTGTACTTATTTAGATTTCAATTCTTTTATTACCCGACTACGGCAACCAAAATGGAGGGTGATGATTTTGACCGGTATGTATGTTCATCTGTTCCCTCATATCTTCTAAACTCCTCATCAAAGTTTGAAAAACGAGATATCGTAGGAAACGTCTTGATTGTAAGCTGGTTTTTTTTTTTTTGGATTTATTATATATATTTTGACAAAAAATTCAACTAAAGAGATATAAACACAGACATCACAGACAGATTAATTAAAAAACCAGAGTCATACGTAATCTGTTTGATTTATGGCCCTAACACGTGTGACTCCGGATTTTTAATTTGTAACGTTACCGTAAAAGTTTTATAACTTTTATTCTTTCAGCGAAGCCGACATTCCCTTATAATCATTGTGAATTTTAAATCCGTCACAACCGTTACTCATCCCCATCATAAAAAGGGGACTAGTCATGAGAACAATTTCCCCAACAATTTCCAACAAGAGTCCCTATGAAAAATTTCAAGTCCCGTGCGCAAACGGTGTACGTACGTACATTATCCACATAAACCCATTACTTATTTAAATTTTTCGATTTATTTCTTTTACTCCATTAATAATAATATACCAATAACCTACCTTTATTCTAAACAAGTTTCAAGTTTTATTTAGGGGACGGTCAAAAGTCGCTCTAAATGTTCGTCTAAACGAATTTAGATCCTGAGTAAATCGCAATAAAATTTAAAACCTCCAGCGCGAACTTTCAAATGAACGTGGAATGGGCTAGTTGGCTATGTTGCAAATTATCTCCGCAAGAAAATTCACCGCAGTACAGAGCAATGGCGCTAGTTGTATCTACTATACCAGTCAAAAATCTGTCAAATAAAATGTATGCCATTTTGAGTTTTCAAATATCAACATTGAATTTTATATGTTTATTTAGCCTCTGTATTTATTTATTTCTCAATTCATTACACTTTTAATATTCGTTTTGGAAGTGGTTTTAGTGCTTTTTTCATGTTTTCTATGTCTCAGTTTCTTTTGTGGAATGTGATAAATTACAAAAATATTATTTACGAAAGTAAATTATATCTCAGCGCAGCTAAAAATTTCAGTGCAGTCCTCTTGTCTCAACAGAGCGACGCCGACTGATTTGTGAAACAAAAATATCCTTGAAGTTACGGTAATGTGCGACGGAAGATGGCTTCTTCCACGAACTAAGAACGTGGTAAGTCCTTCAAGCTTGGATTCGTAATAAAACCAAAATTAAACGAATAAAACGAAAAGCCTACACAATTTTTTTTGCCTTATACATATTAATATGTTTTTATGATTTTAAAATAAACAGCATTATAGTTATTTAAGAAAATTGATGAAAATTGACAATTTATTATTACTATCCATTATCTCCTAGCCTACTGAGCCAATTTGAAACAGTAACAGAAAATAGTTATATACTTATAGATTACAGCTGATCAATACAGAATTAACTAAAGAACTAACTAACTATACCAAAGGAAAACATTATATATAAAGGAAGGGCTCATAGGGCGTCAAAAAATTCTTCCGCATCGCTGTCAGTGGGAAAAGTGCCCAAAAGGCTGGCAGCATTGCCACGTTGGATGGCAATGCTGATTCTTTGACCTAGAAATTGTCCAGCCCTCTGGTCACGTGAAGAGTCGACCAACCGCTTGGCGATGTCCCGAAATACTCGATGAGCAGTCGGACCCCACGGCCCTAGTGTTTCAACCCCAAACGGCTCAAAGATATAGCTACCAATGAGGTTGTTATATTTGCGCCGTTTGAGATTTTCTGCACCTGCAGCAGCCGCCCCAGCACAGCCCGCCGTGCTAGGAAGATGGGATGGCGCGAGGGTGTCGACACAGGTTGCATCCCACACCAAAGGCCTACCCAACTTCCAAGGCATTATGGTCATTCCGTCTGGTCTCTTCCCATCGTCGCGTGCCAAGCCATTGGGTTCTAAAACAGCTGGCACCCCGGCGGTGACAAGAGCCCGACGGATGATGTCATTAATGCTTGCGTGCCGTGCCAACCGACCAGCGCTCTTGCTGCAGGAAAGGCCATGGTGACCGAGGCAGTCGACACCTTCACCGCACTGGCAGCGATGCGGAGCCACGCAAGGAGCGCCCAGATGCAGACAAGTAGCGAGCCGGAAGGTGGTGTCACTCAGCATAGTGCCTATGTTGGGTGACGGTAGTGCCTGAAGCCAGAGGCCCGACTCCCATTCACCCACAGCCAGCAGGCGGGCACGCTCTGCAGAATTGGTGGACGTATTAATAAGATTATTCCGTACCAACCTGCAGAGCGGCTCATCCCATTGCCTCTGGGAAAACGGGTTCACGGGCCAATCTGTACCCGGGCAAGCCGCTTTCCAGGCGTTCTCTGCATCAGTCAAGCACGGCACTTCAGGGTCAACCTGGCAGGGGGCTAAAATTTTCCCGGTCAACTTTTCAGTGCTGCGGACAGAGGACAGGAACGCCGGTAAGCTAATACTCGTAATTTTGCGGACGCCGAGGCCACCAAAACGGATGGGTAGTGTGGCTTGCAGCCACGCTCGGTCGTCCAGGGCCACATTAAGGATGGATGTTAGTGTGCTGCGAATAATTTGGTCAATTTTGTCCAAGAGGTGTGTCTGCTTCCATAAAGGGGAAGAGCGTAGAAAATATATAAAATTTGGACCAAAACAACAGTATCTAATTAGGGTGAATGCTGAATGTAGATTGATTTTGGAGAGTCTGTCCGAAATATCGTTGAAGTTTTTGATTTTTTATCTAATTAGGGTGAATGAAATAATAATAACATATTAATACAAATAATAATCCAATTTTAATCCTATTAGGCATTAGCATATTACGTACAAATCGAAAATACGAGAAAATTAGAGGTAACTTCGTGATATTTTTTATCGAGAAAATTTTAATATTTTGTGTTGCTTTTCCACAAAAAGTTTGAAAATATCATGTAGTTACTCATACTATTTTTATTTTATACCTAAGTCTTATCAATTTCATGAAAAATCTAATTGAAGACAGGAAATTTTGGGTCCTATCCGCTATATACGGGAATACGGGAATTGCACATCAGAAAAGCTCGGCTAAACTCAGCCGAATAAATTACCATAATTATACATATTTCATAAACAAAACAAAAGCTATCGATATCATAGAGAAATACTTTGTCGATGTTAAAGGAACCGTAGTACGAGTCGTCGTTTTATTTAGTCTTTTGGGTTTATAATACGTATATTTTTGAAATGTGCTAATTTAGCCCTTTCATTTGATACCCAACATGGTATGACTAAACAATTTTTTTTTTTAGTTTCTTACTTTATGTCCTCTAGAGGGCGCCATTTTTATGGCAATGTGATGCCTATAACCAGCGGACGATCAAGACGCTTCCAACGATACCTCATTTGTCAAATTGTCATGAGTGGTTTAGAAGATAGGAGGAAACAGATGAACATACTTACTTACATACAAACATACACATACATACACACATACCGGTCAAAATCATAACCCTCCTTTTTTCTTTGCCATAGTCGGGTAAAAATAAAATGAATTTCGATTAAAATATTAATAATGATTTGTGGAAGCATCCTTACAATGTTTGTGCAGCGCTTGGATAAATATAACTCCATATTTTTGTGTGATGTTTTGTTTGTAATGAAATCCCTCGTATCCAAATTCAATAGTTTGTTTTTAATACCGAGAGTAGATTTTATAAAGCGTATGTACACACGGCTACACATCAAGCTACTCGTATACAGTTCCAGTATAAGCTGACCTCGCATTGTACGGAAATCCTATACAATGCGAGATCAGCATAAACTGGAAAAGTATAGCTTGATGTGTAGCCGTGTGTACATTGTATACCAATGTTGGTATGTTGTACAAGTAAAATTAATACAGTCGAATAGAACTATATGGTTAGACTCCAAGCTTATAGATCTATTCCAGAATGAGGTGATCCGGCAGAGAACCAAAGTTGACGCCGCTGACCGCCGAATGACCGCTGGTGTTCTAGAGTGGAGACCGCGAGTCGAAATTCGTAAGGTGGGACGCCCTCTTCAGGCTACGTGGAGTGCCGGTCTTCGCAGGGTGGCTGGTAGCAGCTGGATGAGAGTTGAACCGCATGCAATTGGAAATGCCAATGTGCAGCAGTGGACTGCCGTAGGCTGATGATGAATAGAACTATTTAACAGTTCTCCACTATTTGTATAGCGTCATTTATCTGAATGTAATTAATCAGGAAAACGTTTTCACAGGACCGAAAGATAAACTAGAAGAATAATTGCCAGCTAGCCTACCAAGCGTTAAGCAGTAACAACTGATTGTCAACTAGCCTACCAAGCGATATGCAGTAACAACTGATTGTCAACTAGCCTACCAAGTGATTTGTGGTAACAAGTAATTGTCAGCTAGCCTACCAAGCGTTAAGCAGTAACAACTGATTGTCAACTAGCCTACCAAGTGATTTGTGGTAACAAGTGATTGTCAGCTAGCCTACCAAGTGATATGTGGTAACAAGTAATTGTCAGCTAGCCTACCAAGCGTTAAGCAGTAACAACTGATTGTCAACTAGCCTACCAAGCGATATGCAGTAACAACTGATTGTCAACTAGCCTACCAAGCGATATGCAGTAACAACTGATTGTCAGCTAACCTACCAAGCGATATGTGGTAACAAGTGATTGTCAGCTAACCTACCAAGCGATATGTGGTAACAAGTGATTGTCAGCTAACCTATCAAGCGATATGTGGTAACAAGTGATTGTCAGCTAACCTACCAAGCGATATGTGGTAACAAGTGATTGTCAGCTAACCTACCAAGCGATATGTGGTAACAACTGATTGTCAGCTAACCTACCAAGCGATATGTGGTAACAAGTGATTGTCAGCTAGCCTACCAAGTGATATGTGGTAACAAGTAATTGTCAGCTAGCCTACCAAGCGTTAAGCAGTAACAACTGATTGTCAACTAGCCTACCAAGCGATATGCAGTAACAACTGATTGTCAACTAGCCTACCAAGCGATATGCAGTAACAACTGATTGTCAGCTAACCTACCAAGCGATATGTGGTAACAAGTGATTGTCAGCTAACCTACCAAGCGATATGTGGTAACAAGTGATTGTCAGCTAACCTATCAAGCGATATGTGGTAACAAGTGATTGTCAGCTAACCTACCAAGCGATATGTGGTAACAAGTGATTGTCAGCTAACCTACCAAGCGATATGTGGTAACAACTGATTGTCAGCTAACCTACCAAGCGATATGTGGTAACAAGTGATTGTCAGCTAACCTACCAAGCGATATGTGGTAACAAGTGATTGTCAGCTAACCTACCAAGCGATATGTGGTAACAAGTGATTGTCAGCTAACCTACCAAGCGATATGCAGTAACAACTGATTGTCAGCTAACCTACCAAGCGATATGTGGTAACAAGTGATTGTCAGCTAACCTACCAAGCGATATGTGGTAACAACTGATTGTCAGCTAACCTACCAAGCGATATGCGGTAACAACTGATTGTCAGCTAACCTACCAAGCGATATGTGGTAACAAGTGATTGTCAGCTAACCTACCAAGCGATATGTGGTAACAAGTGATTGTCAGCTAACCTACCAAGCGATATGTGGTAACAAGTGATTGTCAGCTAACCTACCAAGCGATATGTGGTAACAACTGATTGTCAGCTAACCTACCAAGCGATATGCAGTAACAACTGATTGTCAGCTAACCTACCAAGCGATATGTGGTAACAAGATTCAGCTAGACTTTTGTTAATAATTCATCCCCTGAAAGGGTTAAATGGGAGATGGAAGTTAGTCATTTCTGTCGATGGGAGATGGGTTGTACGTTGTTTTACAGACTACATTTTTATAGAATTTCGTTTCACATAATTTTTTTCTTATATTATATTTTCATAGAATAATTAATTCCCAGATTATTTACTTTGAAAAAATTTAAATCATAGATTTTTATTACCAAGAAAATTTTTTGTTCATTTATTCATATCATAGAATGACAAATCAAATATTCTTTATCCTCATATTGTTTAGTTTATATAAAACATATAACAAAGAAAAACATTTCATCGAGTTTCACTTTCTAAGTCCCTAATTTTATTTTGATACTGCGACCAATTTCGACGTAGCGCTCGCCGGCCGCTGCCGCGGCACCGCTCACATGCATACAAGTATTCACCATGCATGAAGCAAGAATGCAGCATGCAAGCAAGCATGCAGCATTTAAGCAAGCATGCAAGCAAGCATGCATGCAGCATACAAGCGAGCATGCAACATGCAGCAGGCATGGTTTCTGTCACGGCTCCGGCGCTGCGGGGCTCCGGCGGTCCCACGCGAGCTTATCGTCGCAGATGGTTTAACGCTCACCACCGCAGCTTCGGCTTGCCGGCCAGTTTTAGCCGCGGCGGCGAGTGTTACAACAACCTGCTCCTCAACTCGGGGGCCGCCTCGCCCCTCTGCACCTACGCGATTTTAAATTACACTCTAGGGGTAGGGCATACAAGACTATGTGGAGTCGGATTTAAAGCGATTCGTTTATGTCACTAAAACCTAGGATCTAGGACTAACAAAGAACATTCAGAATAATACACATTATCTAATACAATACTTAGGACATAATAATATGACTTTATAATCAATAATATGATTAATTTATCATAGTACTCAATATTATGACGGAATAGTTTTAGAAGTAAAGATAATTATGTTAAATACAATTTCTAATTTTTGAACATTATGGTTACTGAGGTTTATACCAAACGTGTTATGGATAATGATTTTCGTACCAACAATATTCGTTAAAAAATAATTCTACAGTTTGAAAAATTTATCAAGTAAAAAAAATAATTATAAAATTCATTGAATTGTGTTTATGTGAAATATGTTTCATTCAAGTAAATAGTCGTTAAAACAATAATATTCAAAATAAATATACAAGGACCAAATATTACTCGTATATGAAACATTTTCTGCGAAACGAAATTCTATGAAATTTCTGTCTGCGAAACAAGGGAACACCATGGGAGATTCCATCGAGCAGCTTGTAACAGATACAAGGTTGAGCAGTGTAATGATGTTGTTTAGTAAATATAACTACCTACGTAAATAATTTTTCTCTTAAGATTAATTTTTCGAAACTCTATAAAATGTTTGACCAATCTTTGTCTATCATGTAAACACAATACTGTACCGACCTGCCCAGACAATGAAGCGTCATGTTTCACTTAGGACGTGTAACCCGAGCGACGCCAGCGGACGCACTTAGTGCATCCTATACAAAGCTTTATATTACGTAATATTGTGTTAACTTGCGTGGACACTATTGCAAAGACTCGCTGGAAGAACTAAGTCACTTGGTTGGTATTAAGGTGCATGTATTAAGAATGAATTTTAAATTTCGTTAAAGAGCAAATTATTTGAAACCTACTTCGTTAGTTATACTAGTAAACATACTCGTACCTAAGCCTCTTTTTGGTAATTGCCAAATAAATAATCTAAATGATGGTGAAAATTGCATTAAAATCCGTTGCTAAGTTTAGAAGAACAACGTGGCCACACAGATAGACATGAAAAGCGACTTTAATTTATAATATGTATAGATATAGATACTTCAGTGAGCCCTTCATAACATCATTCTTAGTAGCCGCTGATACTACGCTGTACTGCTAGCTACTAGCTGTGTGTGATTGGACTTTGGCCCACTTTTATTCACTCTCTTTTCTTATTATTCCCTTTTTTAGGAACGGTTCTAAGTCTTTATTTTTAATACAAACATAGGTACTTTTTACTCGACTACGGCGAAGAAAAAAGGAGGGTTACGATTTTGACTGGTATGTATGTATGTATGTTCATCTGTTTCCTCCTATCTTCTAAACCACTCATCACAATTTGACAAATGAGGTATCGTTGGAAGCGTCTTGATCGTCCGCAGGTTATATGCTATGTGACGTCACATTAAAAATGGCGCCATCCAGAGGACAGAAAGTGAGGCACAAAAAAAAATTGTTTAATCGTACCATGTTGGGTATCAAATGAAAGGGCTTAATGAGCACATTTCAAAAAAATATATATACATATATTATAACTCCAAAAGAATTAAAAACGTGTTATAAATCGAACAGATTACGTGTGACTCCGGATTTTTAATTTGTCTGTCTGTGGTGTCTTGTTTATACCTTTTTAGTTGTAGTTGGGTTTTAGTTTTTATTACTTTAATTTTTTTTTCACAGAATATGCTGATCGCCATAATTCTCATACGTTGTTTATTTATAGATACCGGTTCAGTCAAATCGATCGCCTCTTGAACCGACTACCTGCCCAGTATATGAACTTCGTTTATTTCTTTGGTACATGTTGTTCTTAAACAAATAAAAGAAAATAATAATAAAAAAATGCTGGAATATGTGCTTATTACAAATATACGCAGCATTCACCAAACGACAACAGTTGAACACTATAGTTTTATAACGTTCATTGATTGATTTATAATCTTCGTAATGTGAAGAGACGATCATTGTTTTAATTTAGATATAAATCATTCAGTAAGTACATCGACAACAAGATTAAATGGGATGGACATACTCGTAGCAAACTAAGCTCTTAGTGTGAAAGTATATAAATACCAAACATGCCATCTTAGCTAAACCATCAGATTCGTCCAAAGTCTATAGTACCAGGAGCACAGTAACGTTAACAGTTAACCTAACTGGAAGGTTAATGTTTACATTAGTAACGCTTCGGTTACGATTGTAATGACGCGGCTGTATTGGATGACTCGGAGGATATCATGTTTGGCAGGAGGCAATATTGACGCGATGTTATTATCTACCATCATGCACGGTATAAGAGGTAGGCAGATAGGTATTATTGAATGTATAAAGGTAACAATGAAGGATGAAGAAAGAAGGATGGATCGTGAAGAAACATGGATAATGGATAGTTTAGACCAGCTTAGTAATAAATGCTTAGTACTTAAGTGTACTTGTGTTTACACGCAATATGTTAGTGTTAGCTATCAGCTAGCTTACACTAACACATTGCGTGTCATCAGTGCTTAGTAAAAGTGAATAAATGCCAATAATTCTATTTACTTACCGACAACCTGACACGGGTTGCTGATTAACTAATACTGCTCTTATTGTGCATGTTTACATGCAAAGTGTTAGTGTAATTAACAAGTAACTACTAAACATTGGCTAATTAAATTGTATAAACTACTAAGTTTTAGCGTGATTTTAGCACATTATTCAGCTACAATTACCAACACGAAGTGAGCAAGTATGTGATTCATGTTCGTTCCTTCTATGCATAAGAATAAAAGGCCTTTGGCTTAAGTGGGACAAATTATAGCTTAGTATAAGAACAAGAACCATAACGTACGAGTAGCAAGACTCACAAGAACAGACGTTCATTACTTCCATACCTCATTTGGTACCGCAAAGACACTACTTATAATAATTCAGTGGCGAGCTTATCTGGATATCCGGCCGGACACGGTGGCGGCCGGCGGTGTCCGGCAGTGTCCGACACCGATAAATAGTGTCCACGAGATACCGGACACGGCCCGAGCGCGCCATTGTCCGGCTCTCAGCGCAAACGGATCAAATTGCTTTAACATTTCTGTGTCTCTTGTTTGCTTAGACATTGTTTTCTTGCATTTGGCATCGCAGTTTTCTGTAAATGCAATACATAACACACATACAATGGTAACATAAGTATAGTATAAAATAGTACCCGTAAAAACGAACTAAGAACGAATCAACTTCTCGACGCAATACAACCTAAATTATTATTTAGAGATTTAAACTACTTCTAATGAAACAAACATTTTACCAACCAGTAAATATTCAAGTAATTGTAACTACTTGAATGTTTAATATTTAGTATGAATATGTTGTTAAGGCACAAAATAATGATGATACACTTATACTACTATACTATCATACTTTGGATTAGGTAAAGTACGATATTTAACTCATATAAGTACCTACTGTCTTGGGATCGAATAAGGGGTGTATAACTCACGTAAACACATAGTTATATTATTATCAATCGTGTTACGTAAGTATACACCTTCTTACAAATTTTAATGTCCCGCAAAGCACTAAAATTTCAATAAGTGCATTACGCCGTGACACCCCGGCACTGTACCAACAATAAACTATTGCAGAAGCCGCACTAGAGTGAGGTTAGGGTCGCCCCATATACCTCAGTTACCCCGTGCATGCTGGTGAACGAATCAAAAGGGCAAGTTTGTGTCTTATCCGTTTTGGATGCACACTAATTATAATAATTTATTTGCAATAGGTATAGGTACAATTATAATGTAATAAATAAAATTTCCTAATACACAGCCAGAAATACATGTAAACTATATCAAATCAAATCAAATCTTTTTATTGTGAACATAGGTTAAACAGAGAGATGTTGGGTAAATTACAGTTCCATTATGTTCTGCCTAATAGGCATTCAATAATTATGACAACATGCAGTATAACAATAAAAATATAATCTTAGGTATCACATACAAAGCAAATCTTACAAAATAGCAATGAGGTGTATGGTGACAGATTGTAGTAGATACTAATTATTAAGAAAATATTGGATCGTGTAGTAAGCTTTGTCAATTAAAAAATTACGCAATTTATAATTGAATAGTGGGAGTTCCTGGTTGCTTAAAATGTCCATAGCTTATTGTAAATTTTAGATGCCATTCCAAAAATACTTTTTTCTACCAATTCAAATAATGCTGAGCATCTGCCTCAAGCAAGCTTGTTTAGTGGAGGAGAAGACAATGCACTAAATGGCAATCATTTATTAGCTAGTAGTTTTGCATTGTTCTGTCTTACAACTACAGTCCCCTCGTGCGTGACTCACACGCCGCGTTAGCCGCGGCACTCGATACGTCATGTGACACTTTGTGAACTGCGAGCGCGTTCCGTGACGCCGGCGCCGCGGACATTGACTAGAATGTATTACTGAGCGGGTTATAGTGATGATATGACCAATATTTAAGAAAGTGGATAGAGAACTTATGGAAAATTATAGGCCTATTTCACTGATTCCAATCATTTCTAAAGTTTTTGAAAAATTCATGCACAAGGAATTAAACGGTTATATAGAAAAAAATAATATATTATGTAACGAGCAAAAAGGATTTCGTGAAAATAAAACTATAGGTATGGCAATCTACGACTTTATATACACGGTACTGACAAAGATGGACAAAAGAACACCTGTATGTACTATCTTTTGCGACATGACGCAAGCATTTGACTACGTAAATCATGTAATTTAATTAAAAAACTTGACGCTTATGGAATAAGAGGTAATGTACTTAATTTAATCCAATCTTATTTAGACAATAGAAAGCAAAAGACAGAAATAACTAGAATCAATATAGCTACTAAAAAAGAAGAGATATATGTTTCAGATGAGCGTCACGTTACCTTCGGTGTTCCACAAGGTAGTGTATTGGGACCTCCTCTCTTTACTTCATACATCAATGACTTGCCAAAGTCAACTTCACATCCCATGACGCTATTCGCAGATGATAGTACAGTGACAATTGCTAATAATAATAATGACATGACACAATATAAACTTGACATTCACAACTCTTTGACATCTATAAGACAATGGTTAAACTGTAATAATTTAAAGATCAATTTAATTAAAACTAAGATCATGCATTTTAGCCAGCGTTTGACAAGAAATAATTTTGACATAAATATTGATAATAATACCGTTGAAAGTGTTAATACAATTAAATTCCTTGGACTAATCATTGACAAAAGACTGGACTGGAAATTACATATAGAGAATCTGTGTAAAAAAAATTGTAGTTCGTCTTTTGCCTTGCATTCCCTAGCTGCAGTCGTGAATGTAAATATACTAATTGCGGCCTACCATGGCTTAGCCGCGTCTCACTTAAGATACGGCATAATCTTTTGGGGAAATTCTACCGATTTCAACATCGCATTCAAGGCCCAAAAGAGATGCATTAGATCAATGTTTAGGTTAAAGACTGATGATTCTTGTAAACCGTATTTTATAAGATACAATATATTAACTTTGCCTTGTCTGTATATCCTCGAAGCCGCAATGTTTGTTAAAACAAACCCCAATCTGTTTCCACGTCTACAGGACGCTGTACCGCGTAACAGACGGGATATGACCATTCTTCGCGTCTATCCAGCAAAAACGGCACTCATGCGCAAAAGTATCGTCTGCATGGCACCTACTATATTTAATATATTGCCTAAACATTGGAAGGAGCTAAATAGTAATGCATTCAAGCGTCAATTAAAAAGGTCTCTTTCGCAAAAGGCATATTATAGTGTCTCCGAATTTCTAGCCGAAAAAATGTTTGTTGTCTGACACTAATATTAAATTTATATGCTTATGATTGTATTTTTAACATAACTCGTGTAATTTTTGACATTAATCTTGTAATTTTGACATTAATCTTGTAAATGTGACATAGATCTTTTAATTTTTACTTACATTTAGTAACTTTGACATTATAATTTTTGACATGTCTTGAATTTTGAGATTATAACATATAAAAAAATTAATTTTCATTTAAAAAGTTTCAAAATTATTGGAAGTGCATATTCTGGGTACTTTTAGATTTTTTCTTATTGTTAAATTCGATACAATGTTATGGAAATATTTGTACGCCGATACTTACGGCTAAACATGATTGGAATCAAACGATGTAATATCTTGCATGCTCTTGTATGTATACAATGTTTAAACAAATAAAGAAATCTAATCTAATCTATGAGAAATTGATTTTCATTATTCTAAATAGTGGAATGGTAAAGAGAAGTGATGTTTCAATAGTTTGCAACAAGCATAATAAGACAGCATTAATATTATATCGATGGTAATCGACGGTGTTATAACCCAGAGTCACTTTTACAACACCCATGGAATGAGAAAAGTAACTACAAAACAGCGTCGACGCCTACATTGAACAAACACCGCATGCGAAAACATTCGCTCAACAGGTAATAGAAAGAAAAAAAGCTATAAAAATTAAAAAGGACATTAATTGAATGACCCATTTTTAATGTCTCCATAATAAAGCAGTAGTTGGTTCATTGTCAGTTCGCGGCGGCCCTCGGCTCGCTTGGCTCGCTCGCTGAATATTAATTAATATACAAAGTTTTATTTAATTTGCCAACTAAATTGATCCGCGGACATTCAAAACTGTCTCCTTCTACTTTAATGAAATTCATTTAAAAGAAATTAGGCTTTCGGGGAATAATAAAGGTTGTAATAAATTGTTTATGTGAATTGAGATGTTACATTAGAAATTATGACGTTAACTGAAAGAAAAAAGAATCTTTAATGGTGCCGATTCTCTTATCACAAAACGCTCTAAATTAGACTAAAAATCACTCAAATTTAGCTTATTCCTGTCAAACGACGATATCCTATTCTGAAATAGACTATAATGACACAACTTAACTATATTTTAGATTGACAGCGCTACGATGGCACTGAGTTATTAATTTAGTGAAAATAATATTCTGAGTTTGACGATTTAAATTAAATTTTGTCCTATAACTTAAATCCTCTAACTAAATCTGACTATTTTTAATCGCGATTAAAAATGTGTGGATGAAATTCGATGTCATGAACTAAAATTCAAACCAACTGCAACGCCTCAATTACAGTTGCAAAACAGTACTGTATCTTTTTTTAATTTTCTTTTGCTTATATCTCGAAAATGGTGTGTCCTATCGCAAAAATAGTGAAAATTTTGACCCCCGTTATGAAATCCATGAACCCTTATTACTCAACATGTTGGTAATTTTTTTTTCCTTATTTTCCATATTATAAAAAGAGATACATTCCATAACAAAACACGTCGAGGATGCCGTAACTGAGCGCACCTGGCTCTAAAAAAAAAATCCGGGGTAGGGAAAACAAGTACCAAGTGGAGGCGTGATTGTCAAATTCGATTTTAGATGAGTCAAAATATTTTTTTTTTTTTTTTTTTTTGGCAGATTAGCTCCAAGATTCTCATAGCCAAAAGTTAGGAATTTTAGTGATAGTTTAGTTAGTTTAGTTCGGTGTATAAGAGAATCGGCTCCAATGTCTTTATTGTGAATCTTAAAGAAAACCTACTTTACCTCACTCGTGGGGTTCGCAAAAGGCGGTTCAAGAACCAAAGGCCTCTGTATAGGGACCTCATCCTTTAAAACCTTATTGACCTTCTAACGATGAACACTTTTTACCAGACTACGGCGAAGAAAAAAGGAGGGTTAAGGGGGGTGTATGTAAGTATGTTCATCTGTTCCCTCCTATCTTCTAAACCACTCATCACAATGTAACAAATGAGGTATCATTGGAAGCGTCTTGATCGTCCACTGGTTATAGGCTATGTGACGTCACATTAAATTAAAAATGGCGCCCTCTAGAGGACATAAAATCATGAACAAAAAAAAAATTTTAATCGTACCATGTTGGGTATCAAATGAAAGGGCTTAATGAGCACATTTCAAAAATATATATATTATTACCCCAAAAGAATTTAAAAAAATTAAATTAATAAAACTAAAACCCAACTACGACTAAAAAGGTATAAACAAGACAGCACAGACAGACAAATCCGGAGTTACACGTGTTAGGGCATAAATCGAACAGATTGCTTGTGACTCCGGATTTTTAATTTGTCTGTCTGTAGTGTCTTGTTTATACCTTTTTAGTCGTAGTTGGGTTTTAGTTTTATTACTTCAATTTTTTTTAAATTAATGAAATATGTGAAATCTAAGAGGTTCACAAAAAGAGGCGCAAACATTAATTGAGTGTTTAATCATATTTTTAGGAAAGCAAAATGGCAATTATTTGAGTTTCGATTAAATTCATGCCTTTTACATGTGGATAATATAACTGGTGAAATGTAGGCTCTGAATAAATTGCTTTCCTTCTCAGAAAATAAAGGTGCGATATTATGTTTTGTGAAAATAATTGCTTATCGTTACAGATACAAAAGACAGCACTTACTAGAAAATCAATTCCTCGCAGAACCAAATCCCACATCGAACAAAAACATTTTCATCCTCCAGTATAGCTAAGCCTAGACCTAAATCAGCACATCTCTGGAATGCCGGCTCTCTCGGACCCCAATCACGTTTTTATCAAAAATCCAATTTTCCAGTATCTCAGTACAGGCATCCAACCCTCCGCTGCTATTAAAAACGCGCCAATATATTATGTTTTTATCTACACGTTGTCATCGGGTCCGTTAGACCCTCGCTTTTCATTTATATCGTTTTATTGTGCGATTGTAATTGAGTCGGTCGCTGATACATCGGTATAAACAGCGCGATCAATTAATTTGCCATTGAGAGGGTAAGGTCGAGTCTGATGGTGTGTTAATTTAGGAGGCAATTGCTATGGTTATTTTTTGTTAATAGATTTTTATTTGGTATGATCAAATCATAATTTCCATTCAAATGGGTAAGGTACAGTCACGAGTATAAAATGTCTTGAGCGCCAAATTCAAATGCGATTTTCTCCTAAAGATTGAAGATTAAGAAGATTGACCTGACCTATTATCATATTACGAACATGGTATTCTCGTAACATACTAATGAAATAGTATTTTCTCGAAAATGCAATCGTTGTTTCACAAGAAAATATATTTTCAATTTTGCTAAAGTATAAGATATTTATGTTCGCGACTGTGCATTATAATGTCGTCAAAAAAACGGAACGAAATCTTGAAAGTCACAGTGTTAAAAATCTGGCAAAGGTTTTGAACTTACAATTCGATACTTAAGAAACCTTAAACAACGTCTTAAACCTCAGTCTTAATACATAAAAAAGTATAAATAAATAAACACAAGTCCCCAGTGAATACTCGGCCTTATTCTTTGTACAGTTTTTATGACTTCGAAGTATAATAACAAAAAATATGAGTTCATTTGGAGAAGTCTGAGCTTTCTCTAGCGTTCAGTTGGTATTCCACTGAGCTGAATTATTTACTGCTGAGAGAAAAGAATGGCCAACAATATGCTAACGCTCTCTTGTACATAGAATTATTAAGATTTAGTGCGCTGTACTCTAGTTTATTACAGAATTATGTACATATTTTGTAAACTGTACTAAAAACAGTCCAGTGAAACATTTTACATTAATTGGAAAAAGTGTTAGTGTCTCGTTGGTTTAGTGGTTGTGAGAACGACTACTAAGGGTGGTGATTTGAGTTCTGTCCCCGGAAAAGATTTTGTTCTGTAAAGATTTATATCCAGTTGATTGCAATAGATTCGTCGCCTAATTATACTGGACGTATTACATAATAACACATACACGCTTTAAATGAATGTTTACGTTGCTCTTTGTGGGGATTGTAAGTTTTCGTATTATTACGATAGCATTTCCCGAAGGGTTAGGCAGAGGTGTATCTATAGCACAGCCACATTTCGCCAGATATATTCTTTAAGTCCCATGTAATAGCAGGCGAGGTTATTGTAATAGCGGGCGAGCTTATTGTAATAGCGGGCGAGCTTATTGTAATAGCGGGCGAGCTTACTGCCATCAATCAGGCACAATTCCAGACTCCAGGCTTCTACTGAAAAATCCAAGATTAAAAACCCAATTACATTTTGGCCAACAGTAGCGCTCGCGACCACTAGAACATTCTCTTAACATAACTGCAGCCAAAATTACGAGGTACTGTTACACCTCTGCCAACCCCTTCGGGACACGCAATCGAAATATTACGAAAACTCACTTCCCCTCAAAGAGTAACATAAACATTCTGAACAATAAAGCGATATCTACAGTAACTACAGTTAGCTACAATAACCGTTACAGATAACCGATAACGGTTACATTAACGTGTAACTTCTATAACGGTAACCGTCTATTGAATCATGAGACTCGGCGACTATACGCCGCCGCAGCGCCGGAACATTTGTATGGGAGGTGCGTTTTAACTGATAACGGTATTTTATTAGTTATGGGGTTTTAGAATATCAAGTGATACAGTTGTTATTAGTAAGGTTTCGTTTGTGATGATTTAAAATGAATTCATCACGCGCTGTGTCTTTGTGCGTAGATGTTGAATTTTGGTGAATGTGTGCTATGTGTGATTACAGCTAAATTAGGAGAATTAATAATGAGTCCACCGGGTACTTCTGTCTCTCGTGCTAGAGATATGTATTTTACCCCGTGTCGCTGACACTTTACTATTAAAACTATCAATATTACCTATAATTATCATGCTTTCAGAATCCTGAAAGCAGGTAGGTAACAAATACCATGATGTTTATTTGCGTCAACCGTGCTATAAACTAAATGACATATGATATTGTTTGCACATAATATACCTCCGCCTATTCAAATGGAATTAATTATTTCCAAATAACATCCTGTATAAATGCCAAAACACAACAATAACAGCTGTAGCAACAACATTTTGTTTGAAGTTACAATTTTATTAGAATCTTTCATTAAACCTACAGAAACGAAAATCAACAATTCAAAATACCAGAGAGCAACGCAATCTGCGTCAAATCACTGAATTTCGTATAAATGAATAACAAAACACAACGCGACCAATTATTGAGGAAATTAACCAAATCATTGGATCCGCTATCGGAACTAATTGAAAAAAGTTTTAAGCGCGCCGCCGTCAAATTGTTTCGCCGAGATTTCGGCGCCATTTTAATTTGCGAGCAATTTGTATAAAAAATAAATGTTTAACGTGCTCGCTAATGGGACGGGGGATCGCAGATGGTGGGGGGAGGGGGCCTGTCCCCCATCATATGGTTGGGTTCCGACACAGTCGCTTCATTTGCTTCATCGCCGCTACATTTTGCGCGCATTCTTCCCGCACGTTACATGCCATTTTTCTCTGTTCATTCGGTTTGGGAAGCAGTTTTTAAATTGCCTCGCAGGTAATTGTGTCCCGTGTGTTCACTTATGCCCGTGATTGTGTCTTTTATTTTCCAGGGAGAAATATTTTAGTAGAAATCGCACACAAGCAAGCATGCTTGGTTATGCGTGTATGGATCAGGAAGAAATGTCCCCAGTGGGGCTACAAGTAGGGAATGAATACCGTCCAAATGTTGTACCTATAGACTGCTCCGACAGTATCTGATGAAAGTGTAAACATACTCTGTTCATGTTACCTTTTCTTACGCAATCACTCACTAAAGAGAATTAGTAACACCATTCAATCAAGGTTTCAACTATTTTACGTCACCGCTTTTTCCAACAATTATTGTTTGAATATTAAGTAATAACATTATTAAATTGTAATTGAAAAATTATCGACAAAATTGCGGTTATAAAAACGTCAATTGTCAAATGAAAACATCTATAATGTAATTTAGTAATAGAATTCTGTGTTTAAGTATTGAAATAATCAAATCACAGGACTCAATTTGTAAGTGGCACTTCAAATAGGTTTCCACAGGTACGTTTCTTGCCATTTGTTTACATTTTCATCAGATACTTTTGGAACAGACCATACCTAAACTTCTTACCTTTCTTGCAATACCAATAACAGTTAAAGAAAACATACAGAAAAATATCTCCGGCCAAGCAAGTTGTCAGCCATGTCAGAAGAATTTACGGAAGTAGATGAAATACGACCGCCGCCATTTGCCGGTGTTCCTAAGTTATAGACTCACAATCTGTCACTAGTTTATGACAAGTTGTGATCCGGGAACCAATCAGAGACGAGGAAATGATTTATGTAGCATACCTTGTAGGTAAGGGAATAAATCAAATGATGGAATGATGTCTGTGAACATGCTTTATGTGATTTGTTAGCGGTAAGTATTACAAGACAAGTGAACGACTGACTAGTTCGTCAGTGGCTACCAACTTTGGAGGATTGTAGAAAATAATTTATACCTTTGAGACAAATCTACACAATTTCTATTCTATGACTAAATACCTACATAAGTTATTTAAAACTTTAGCACATTACGAAAAGAACCTTTAAGAGGGATAAACAAAAAAAAAAACATGTGCCTGGATTTTCCTCGATTCTCAGAAAAGATTTATTCAAACTTCCATGTAAAATATGACTTGCTATTCCCTAATATATTCCGCCATTGTTTCAACACATTACATTCTCAATATATTCGTATTACCGTTCTTTCGAACCACAGAGTAGCCGCGTGTCGTACATCACGCCGGGTGTACTGCCGCCGCCTGTCAATTTGCTGGCTGTTTACGCAGCATGTGGATCTATCTGTATCAGTTAGTATAGCTGCCAGACGTATTTCGCGACGCGTAAATAAGAGAGCGGAACCAGTTTGGTACCGGCACTTAATAATAAATTCCTATCCAAGAGAGTGGTCTATGCCGTAAGATGAAGGCGGGTAAACATGTAGATTTCTAGATTCAAGAAAGCATCAGATCTTTTATAAGAGCCTTCCTGCCTTCCTTATTCGAGCTAACTTGTCTTTCTATGTACGTGTTTTTGTGACAAAATGAGCATTATTTATTTACTTCTTTTTCTTTCCTTCTTGTGGTAAATTGACCCCTACGACTTAATTCATAAAGGTTTTTCCAGAGATTCGATGTAGATATTTCTAAAAGCTACTCTAGACTTTACTCATAATATGTACGTAGCTAGTAAGTTGTATGACTAATGTTGCTATAATGTGCCGAAAAATTTATAAATCTCATCGCTCGGCAGGGGAACAAAATGTCGCACTGGAACTGAGGAAAGATACAAAGTAATCTTAGCTCCTTCATTTAATGCATTTGTTTATAATTAAAGCGTACGAATACCGTCGTCAAAACACATTTATTACTGTACCCTGAAAAGGCGTAACGGCAGCCTAGAACATTCAATAATAGAACATATCTACAAAAAGAAAAGATTTCTAAACCATTAAACTGTTGGCAAGCGCAGAGACAATTGCTGAATGACTGTATAATTTGATTGCTTCATCGATCTCTACATAACTTTTTTTCTTAATAGATTAAGATATAACATAACAGTAAAAAATGTTTTGGTCCTTTTCCAATCTGTTCAAAATCCTATGCCACAAACCTCAATTGTACACCAGAACATATTTTTCTCGCACACGTCCCAATAAAACAAAAATTATTAATATATCATTCTTCCCAGCATCTATTTCATCGCTTTTATTCCAAGTGTCCTTCTATTTTCCCACTAAATGTTATTACTTCTGCGCGTCGTTATATAAACTCGCTATCTCCTCTCACTTGGACCACCGCCACAACGACTGCCTTTGGTCCTGTGCCAAGCGTCTCGTGCGAACTGACTTTGTCTCAAGAAAAACTCGATTTGTGTCCCGTATAATGACCGAAACGAATTGTTATAGTTTTTTCTTGTCCCCGTTTCTCACAATAGTGGGGTAGCCCTAGTCTGGTTAATCACAGAATAGTTGCGGGCAGAAGGTTCATCTATCAGATGTTTGGAGACTAAATAAAAAGTGGTTATGTCTACAGTATTTTACTTGTTATGAAATGCCTGCCAACCTGATATTTTAATATTTTAGTAAAATTATAGGTTTTATTAGTATGATGACGACGACGAGTGGTATGATTGATATACTATAAGTTGACTCTGCCTAACCTTTTGGGGTTTACAGGCGTGATGTGATGTATGTGTTATAAGTAAGATGTATATGTAAACCATTAGACGATGTTAGTGAAACAACAAAATATCCTACGGCATTTCTAGTAAAATGAAATCACAGTATAGCTGCTGTAAAGTAAACCTACCGTTCTATTTACTCTGTGTCTTAATTTGCTTAAACAATTACTGTGTGTAACAGTATTAGTGCGCACATATTAACATTTATTTGTGCCGCCATTTTGTACAAATGAAATGCCTTGTTTTTTTGCAACGTAACGTACGTAACGTTTACTATTCATATTTTAGTTTTATCTCTACGATCGTTACATTGTTTAGCTTCGCAATTGTTTTCGCTATTTGTTACTGGTTTATGTATGGAATCGTTTAATGCTTTGATTTGAGTGTTATGTGCCAAATGTTTTCGTATTATTTTCTTTACTTATTTGCTTGTATATGGACGATGATATGATAATTTTTTCTATTGCCATAGCTTTGGAAATAAATAGGAGGGATTTTGCACATTTTGTATGCACATAGCATTTATTGAGGGTTGTACCAAATGGTACAACCCTCAAAATAAAATAAAATATTTTCTATGAAATCCATTAATACGAGGAATCATTATTTCGAAAGCTGTGCAAATGTAGCACAGTGAGTGGTGCAAGCTTTCCGTAGCACAAGGCGAGCTACGGCGTAGCTCCGGATGAGCTACGCCGTAGCAGGGGACGAGCTACGCCGTGGCACGGCGCATGCACGGAGCGTAGCTTAGCACAGATTATTCACATTTCAAGAACTATCTAGAAAAGAACTTAGAATTCAATAAAGAAAAGAAAAAATGCACAGATTTGTAGTACAACCTTGTACAGAACAATTTGGTACATTGACCGAAATAGAAGGCCAAGCCAATCCCATTACATTTGGCACATGTAGCGCACACATTATCTTATGTTACGACGTTAATCCTCTTCAAAGAACTCGATAAACACTACTTAATACTATCAACAGATATATTGTATAGTTACACACTAACAATGGCGACAATTTTGTCAAACTGAGCACCAAAGAAAGGCTGGTGAAAATTCAATCACTTAAAAGTAATTCCAATCTAAAATCAATTCAAACGACACAAAACAGAAGTAACCTACAATTACAAGTGAACGGTTGAAACAAAACTCATTTAATATTTCATTCATATTTCAAACAATCTACCTGTCACAAACTTCGTCACACTTCGACCACAGTCGGAATCATTCTGGCGTTCGTCCGTCCGGTAACTCCTTTCGGATAATAACTCCTCAGCGATTTTTAATTTTGTAATAAATTCCGCTGTAGTATTGTTGCCGCGAATTCTCTTTAATTAAATTTAATTTGGCCGGCTATTGATTTTGATGAGTACTTCATTGAGTGAGGGAGCTTCAAGAATATTGTTGCCAGTTCACTTATTTCAAGTGCTGAGTATCGAATACAATGAGGTTGGAATGAGGACTTGATATTTTACGAGACCGATGATACTTTAGAATACAATCGTTTCATTTAGTTTCTGGCAACTAATACCCTGCTCTAGTTAGTTATAGTATATTGGCATTAAGATTGACACCATCTTTTTCGATGTCTGCCTTAAGTTCCGTGCAAAAAAACACTCGGAAAACGGATATTACAAAGGGAAGTGGGGTGAAACAAATGGACGCTAAATAATAATAATAGTGCCAAAAAATAGTTTGGGACTATTATTCAATAGGACGCACTTATTGGCACGATCATGATGACGATAGAAGAGATAGGAGATGTTTAATTTCTATTTTATTTAAGGTTATTTAAGCTAAAGGGTCTCATGTCTTACTAACACATTCGTTGTGGCACTCAAAAGATAACAGAAGGAATATTAGTCCTGCCTTCATAACTAACAGTCAGCAATTCAGTTTAAATTAAACCTTAACTAACAGTTAGTTATCCGTTGTATAATATAATTATGCTGTTATCCACAAGTATTAATGTTAGCAAATTAAAATATTCCGAGCTTCGGCAGTTCAACGAGAAATAGGGCGAGGTCCCGAAGAGAGCGGAGTTTGGTCGCACACACACACAACTCATGAATATTGTCGAATAACAAAACATCGCGCTTGTGTTTTCCGGAAGGTTAGGCAGATGTGTTTTCTGCATCTCATGCTTCAATTGATAGACTCTGAGTATTAAGAGAAAAAAAAAGCACTACTCAGCCACATTAACTACACACCTATACACCTCCCTCGAATGCCTCCCATCACACCTCCGCTTACCTCCCGAAAAGCGAAAGCGTTGAAATGCCGTCATCAACTCCAGGTGCACAGTTAATTCGACCAAGTTATATCTATTCTACACTAACTGTTTATTTTTTTGGAAACATACTATAGACTAATTATCTCGTTTTGACAGTCTCTCTCATATTTGGATCCAAGATAATTATGTGACACATAACTATCATACAACTTCATGAATCAATCAAAAATCGCTGATATTCTGATTATTAATTTACAACACTCGGCTCGCACAAAGCCCAATCGATCATTATTTCCTAGTGAAACGACCTTGGAATTAAAACAACGTGTGAATTTCGCCAACATAAAGATTCATCCATTGATAGGCCTGTGGCGGTATCTACATCGCCACATGCGAACTACGCATCAAAGATCTGACGTCACACAAAAATCCTGACGTCACATAAATCCTGCATCGCGCAATTAAAGTTTACCGTGCAATGGACATATATACAAGAACTTGACATCAATCGTCGGGCAGTTGCCCGCCAGACACAACACCCGTCTGGTCGGAGGATCCCCCCTTTTCTATGGTGGATGAGTGAACTTTACACCCTGTTCCTCATACCCCTAAAGGCCCACCGTAAAGACTTCAACAACGCACAGTGAAGTTCTAAAGCCTAAAACTTGCTCTGACACAATGCGACCCATCGAGGGATCATTTGGGATTAGGGCATGACTAATCAAAATTCCAAGGGTTATGGGTTCCGAGTCTATATTCCTTTAAGCTGCTTTACAATTTGACATCGCTGCTTAGTCAGCGCTGAGGTACGCTTGAAAAGTTTTTTAATAAGTTGCAGTTTTGATAGAAGCAAAGTTTAATGGTAAGTAAGTATCAGAAGGTGTGGTCGTGAAATAATGGAGAAAATTTATTTAACAAGAAATTAAAACTCTCATCTAATGGATGGAAGTTTTAAAGCTGTTAAAAGTTTTTTTTAAGTTTTTAACTATGAAAGCCTGAGAACCTCGTATGCTGGTCGTCATAATGCAAATCAAGTTTATGTTTCATGTCATAACATTTCGTCAGATATGTTTAAGTCCCACGTAATATGGGGGCGAGACTATTACATCAACCGGGCACAAATATAAACTCCGGGTTGCTACTGAGAAATTCCTGGTGGAAAAATCAAATTACACTTTGTCAAACCCGGGAATCAAACCCAGGGCCTCATGTTAAGCAGTCGAGGCAGCATATGTTATCTATCACATTGTCAAAGATTTTTATATACAATCAAAGTACAAAACAGTGATATTATGGAACCCAGACATGTTTTGTGAAACATCTTAGAGATGTTTGGCAAAACAGTATGTTGTACTTCCAATTTAGGAAAATAGAAAGAACGTTGTATATACTTGAATATAAAGTCTATTCTCACACAATGAGCAATAGAAAAATAAAAGTTATAATTCTAAAATCCAACTACGACAAAAAAATCAATCAACCAAAAACGTATAAACAAGACATCACAGGCAGACAAGACGGAGTGATACGTGTTAGGGCATAAATCGAACAGATTTCATGTGATTTCGGATTTTTAATTTGTCTGTCTGTGATGTCTGGTTAATAATACCTTTTAAGTTGATATACCTTTTTAGTTGATACCCAACATGAGACGATTAAATTTTTGATCTTTTTTGTTATGACCTTATTTCATCTAGAGGGTGCCATTTTCATTTAATGTGTCGTCTCATATCCTATAACCAGCGAACAATCAAGACGCTTCCAACGATATCTCATTTGTCAAATTGTGATGAGTCGTTTAGAAGATATGAGAGAACGGGAGAACATACATACATACCGGTCAAAATCATAACCCTCCTTTTTGCTTCGCCGTAGTCGGGTAAAAACTGCTCTCCGATGCAGAAAAAAACACCTACCTATTACAAGATAAACTCCTTTAATCTCCCTTTTAAAAATAAAATACAACTTCATCCGATAACAATCATCTCACTTCACTTGCCTCTACCTAGCGTTATTGTTATCTCTCGCTCTCACTTATAGCTATCTAAATGAAGAATCGCTCGCGTTCGGTGCGACCAAGGTTGTACTCGGCACTACTCGACGCCGCTCAGCAAATGTTTCTAATATAATTAAGTGAAATATCCAAACACTTGGCATTCAGTGGAGAGTGCTACTGATTTGTATTTGCAAGATGGTTTGTGATAAAAAATATTTGATTTTAATTATGTAACCGAGCTTTTTATTAATGCTTTCAAAAAAATAAATAATTTATGAATGTTAATACATAAATGAGTCTTAATTTTGTACTATTTAATGAATATCATGACAAATCGTACAGAGTCAAGTCATTTCATGATGGAAGTGATAAGCAGAGGCTCGTATCTTTAGGTACATAAGTCAGAGTTTTGATTTCAACAAAATATTCTCCTCTATGGATGTGGTGTGACGTTGCAAAATGACATCTTAGGCGACATCTAGCGGTAGAACCTTGTAGCTCAAGAGTTTCTCGATACCGAAGACAAAACGCTGTTATTGGGTTTTGATAGTTATCTTGATGTTAATTAATTATTCGAAATTGATTAACATACAGATTTAATCACCCAAATTTTATAGTCATGCAATGTCAGATAAATTAAAATTGAATATATTATCTTAGAATTTCACAAGTGGACTGTCACTTGTGTCAAACAATTCTGTTTAGTCTGTGGTTAGATCTTTCTCGAAGGTCGATGAAAAGGAGTCAGGTCTTTGGTCCTGCGTGTGTGACGAGAAGGCTGTTTCTTCCCGATCCTGGTCGATCCTACGCGACGATGGGGATTCATCAGGTATGTTATTTGAGAGGCACCAGTTCGGTGTTGATCAGACTGTGTCCGGCCAATAATCTTATTGGAAATATATCATAGATGTTGTTTCAGTGTTAGCCGAACCTGTCTGGCTTTTTATATTGGCCTGAACTGATGCGAACGTGAGAAGACGTGACGCTCTGGTGCCGTCCCGAGGTCTAGTGAAATAGCAGTTAGTCCCGACTAGTGGCGGGCAGTGTGCTGGTTGACCCGGGCAGTTATGAGGTTGGATCCAGCGAGTGCTGGCAGTGTGGCCATCCTTTGAGATTGGAAGGCCTTACCTATCCGGTACCTCGTGCGAGATAGGTCGCCGCTCCAGGTAAAGAAAGATTAGCGTCATCGTTTTCTTCCGGACGTTCCCGTAGGCCGCGTGTTTGTGGGAACACAGAGTTTCCTCTGTGTTCCATGCCAAGGGACTTGATTCCGTCAACTGAGGTAGAGTTCTCAACTGAGTGAGTGAGAGTTGCATCTGCAAGTTATGCTAACTAACATTTAATTTATTGTGGCAGATCCTTTGAGAGAGTGATACCCACGTGACCATTTTCAGAAAGTCATTTCAGAGTGTTTAAGGCTTTCATGTAGTGACTAGGTAATAAGACCAGTTGATATAAATTACATGTGTTTGGTTGTGTCTCTGGGTATTTGCCCAAATGTTATATTCCTTTTATGAGCACAACCATAATAGGTCACTTATTATTCGATTGAGCTAGAAGTTGTTAAGCGTTCATCTCACGAATCCTCACAAGCGACCTGAGCTTGTTGTATTTAGTCTCATCCTTGTATTTCCCCTAACACACCTTGTTACGGAGACGTGGTGTGTTAGAGGTTAATACCTTATAAAGATTGGGAAAGTTCTGTATGTTTTAGTGGCTTGCCACAAAATTTGTATACCTTTGTTATTGTTATATTTACAATAAACTTAGTAATGCGTAAGAAGGTAGTTGTTTAATTGGTTCTTTCCCTAGCTATTATACCTAATAAATTTACTTTAGCACGGTCTGTAAGGTACCGGGTTACAGTTGGCGCCCAATTGGTATATAATTGTATGATTATATAAGGTGAACAATTAATAATGGTATCTCTCTCTCTCACAATACTCTCAGTTGACGGAATGTTGGATTAGTTTTAGGCTAGTTGTAAGTTTTAAGTTAAGGTGGTAAATTTACCACAATCAGAACAAATTTTCTTTTGTTTGAACTGGTATGGTGCAGATGTGTATTTATGTCACTAACCTATTTTGTTTATTTGATCAGCACTTAGGCTGGACAAGTTGTTTTGTGGTAAATTTTAATATTTAATTACCAATGTTTACAATGTTTGTTTAAAGGTTAGTGACTCAAGTCATCTTTTGAATTAGGAAAGAAATAGTAGTTGGTGAAATATAAGGTTACATTCTTGGTTATATATAGTAAGTACAACTGGACTTTTGATAAAAGATTGTTTATAAGTACTTTTCTTGTTGTAAAACATAAATTCACATTGGAAAATACAACTTTGTAGCTCATATTGGTTTGTGAGGTCATTCAAGGACACAATAACAATATTATTAACTATCACACTTTCTTTTGGTTGTAAGGTACCGGGTTACAGTGGCAAAGGTAATAATTATGCAATATTAAGTGCAATAAAATACAAGGAAGCAGACAGTTATTAATACCAATTTACACTATTTTACTTTAAATTCAACAAAAAATCTTTCTGACGTTATTTCAAATAGCCACAAATACCAAAGGTCTAACTAACACTCCGTCCGAAAGTCCCTGAGCGGACAATAGTCCAACAGTCCCATCAGGAGCACCGGCATAAATACATAGGTGCGGAAGGTCAACTCCATACAATGAGCGAAAACAGGACGTACGTACAGTACACAGTAGCGTACGTGCGACGGTGTCAAACAAAAATACTAGTCGCGAGTGCGCTTCACTCGCTATACGTGAAGCGCGTCTATTGACCGGTTTCACTACTAGTAATCCACGTTTTCTGCAACCACTATTATACAAAAACTACATAGATGGCGCCGGTATTTCCTCGCCCACTGATCCTTGAGAAGAAATGTCGAAAATAACTTGGAGGTCACGGTGTCTTTTAAAGATGCGCGATGAGATGTGCGATGAGCAAATATCGGAAAACGCATCCCTTCCACATTATAATACGAACTTATAAAGAGAAATCATTCTTTTAAATACGACTCCCATACGACTCTCTCAACGGTAACATAATTTACCAAACGTTTTGTTTACTGGAGCTACTCGTATGGAAAAGGTTCCTTTTGTTATTATAGGTACGTCATGTAGCAAAAACTATCACAAGTGAACTATCACGAGATGTTGAAATTACAGATAGAGTTATTAAAGTAATCAAACATGGCCTTATTCATAATGTTTGCGTTTTTCTGTCTGACTGTACCTTTTTTTGGTTAAAATTCAAAGGAATTGCCGCAAGGGGCGATTCACTACACCAAAATAATAAAAAACGGGGCGAGTGGAACATTTTAATCGAAAGGGGCAAGATCTGAGGGGCGAGCGGTGCCTACACCGTTTAAGGTTTAAGGGTTTGAGGGTGTTAATTACCACCCAAGTATACATTGTGGAAAACAATAAATTATTGAGAATTTAGTATTGAGTAGGACACCGATTCGCCCATGCGTATTGCAAGTATTACGGGTTGCCCAGAACCGATTTCTAACAATATTGACCGTATTGAGCTTCCTTATAGAACCACAAACAAGTGTCCGAAATGTAGATTTTGAAGCTTAAGAGTGCCTGCTGCCTGCTTACGATTGCTGAACTTGATGTTATTGAAAACGGATAAATGTACACATAACATTAGGTCTGTTTCCCTCGAAGGGTTAATCACAGGTGACCTGTTGTAACTGGCGAAATGTGGGTGATATTTCGCCAGTTACGCTTAAGTCCAATGCGCAAATCCAGACTCTGGGCTACTACTGACAAATTCTTGATGGGAAAACCTAATAACACATTGCCCGACCTGGAAATTGAACCCACTAGACCAACGGCAAATCTGTGCGTGTGTTTTCCTTCGTTGTATGATGGACCCGACCTTCTGTATCTAGCTATTTTGTGGCGCTGGCAACTGGAATACCTACTTTTGAGTTGGGTCGCTGTCAGCTAGAGTTGCAGCTAGCCCTGATTTTTGGAAGGTAAACGGATTGCGGTTTAAACATTTTTGTACTTATTATAAAGTTTTTTTTGTCAATATGGAGTTTAACTAAAGTTGTGTAGGTATCATTAGCATTCGTTTTTCTTCCGGATTGTTTAAAGTATTTATGTTTCTTTTTGCCTACCAAGTAACCCGAATATGCTTGTAGATGATTATTAATCTTGCTTTGAAGGTCTAGTGTCGCCGATCTTGTCTCCAGTCTTCAAAGATCTTCAAACAAGTGGGAACTATTCTAAGAAATATCTCCTTTAAAATGCACGTTTTAGTATATAATCGATAACCTGGAAGTAAAACAAAACCTCCCTCCGACGTAAATGTTGCCTGAAGCAGACTATACCTCTCTCGAGTTTCGTTCCGTGTACTTTAGCAACATTTCAAGTAAGACTCCGAAAATGTTCGCAAAATCATTAACATTTTCGAGAAAAACTTTCATTAGAACAAGGGTCGCAACAAAGCCACGATCGAAAGACCTCCGATTTTCAGAGTCAATAATTGATAAAGTATCGTGACGACCAACAAATTCCCAACAAACAACTCCAAAACCAGTTAACTGAAGGTAACACAACCGATTGTGTGCCACAAATAAAGCCCTACTTTTTATTTGACTCTATAATACCGGCAACAAATCACTTTGGACCTCACCTTTACCCAATCAGGGGCAGCGGTCAAAATTGGCATAGTTCAGGATTGGTGCCTACTAGGGGTGTATTAAACAACTATTTGGTGCTTCGAGCCGGATCACAGGACCACGTGGGGCCACGGGGGGGGGAGGTTTGTTTAGAATTCCAATCCGTTTGCGTATAATACCGTTACTAATTGACGTAAGTGGAGTTCTAAATTGTTATTTAATGGACAACGAATTGATTTTGGAATCTCTTCGTTGAGTTTGTGACCGCAATCTCGTCGGTCAGCGTGAGGTTATGAATTCGATTCTTACATTTGATAGTCGAGCTCTTAAATTTATCTGTTTTACTAGCGGGTCTAGATTTCGATCGCTTGTAGAGATTGTTCTGTATATAACCTGAGAAACCTGTTCGAATACTATGAGAATTTTCTTTACAAATAATACAATATATTGTAGTAGTCATCCATCATCGAAGCCAGCAGCCCTCGAGCCCCAGGCCTCCAGAGACACCCGTCACACGAAATAAGGTATCACCCGAACAAACAATAAATATTCCTATATAACCTTTATTATTCCATATATTCCCCGAAGAGGCCCAAAGCGATCACTGTCTTATGGTACAGCAATTTATACTACAACGTAAAAAATAATGCTCTACATTATTATTGTGCTTGTATCGGGCCCTCTCAAAAATATCTTGGAAGTAGGTACATTATATTTCCTCCACTTTACGTGCAAAGGAGTATATCCATTGTTCATCACGCTATTTTACTGCATTCTATGTTAATAATATCAATAACTGTTGTCGATAATTTAAAAAGTACAGTTATCATAGCACTCATGCTTGCAATCCCCGAAGGGTTATGCAGAGGTGTACCTATAGCACCACACTTTGCCAGTAATATTTAACTCCCAAGTTTTAGAAGGCGAGGCTATTGCTGCAAACCGGACACATAGTAAAACTGCAGTCTGCTACAGAGAAATTCGAAAAAACAAGCTAATATCATGAAAAGGACAGAACATTTTATATTTAAATGCACACGGTTTACCCACATTTGGATAATATGCTGGATGAATAATTGTATTCACCACCATGAATAGACTTCGTATTTACGATACCTATACGTTTAATTAATTTTGTAAGATAAGATAGGTACGTAAATCTTTATCTTTTCTTTCTATTGACTTTTCTTGTTTTTGTCGTGTTCCCTTTCTGTTATGATAGTGTAATAGAAAAAATAAAAAAATAAAAATAGTGCATATTATGTTTTTACGATCTGTGTGAGTGTCATTAAACTCAGCCATTTTTCTCTTTGCGAATCTTAATATTATTTAATTTAAAGTCTGTTTGCAGTTGGTTTTGATTGCGCCATGTCAGTCGGTCATTTAGTCGACAGTTGAACCTAAACCGTTAGAATTATTAATAACTAGCTGCGCCTCGCGGTTTTTTTTTTACCCATGTAAGTCTCGATCCCGTGGGAATTATCGAGATAAACATATACTATGTTCTATTCCGGGTCATGGACTTCCCCTGTGCCAAAGGACATTGACCATCCATATATGGGAGTTGGACCAAGTGCTGCCTAGAATGGGCACACAGTGCATTATGTTCCTTGGGCTTATACTAGTATGTAAACCAAAGCTCAATAAAATCTATCCGAGGAGTTTTGAGAAAAACTATTTTATGTTGAGTACTACTTTTTCCTGAAGCTAACAGTTGATTTAAATTTGCTCTTGTAATTTTAATGTTAAATATTAAATTTCTTTGTTTAAAAAGCCTATTTTCAATTAATCATCAAGTAAATAGGATAATAATGTGTATTTTGTATTAGATTCACATAACAAGTGCAAAATAAGTGTAATTCTTTCAAAGTGAATCGGTGACAGTTACTGGCATAAGTGAATTTTGCATTGTCATCTTGATCTCAGGTACAATACTTTTTATTTTACTTACTATTCATTTGTTTATGTACTATAATTTCACCAGCAATTACATAGTTCACTTTTTTAATAAGGCTACGTATTGATGCCAATAACTTTTAAACGTAAACATAACCTTAGTTTGGTTTGGTGACAGCACTCCTTTTTTATTTATTTACTTACATCTAAATTTTAATCTAAGACGACCCACTGACCCATTTTTCCTTTCAAACGAATCGTTTCCTACTGCCACAACTACCTACCTCCTCTCTTCTGATTTCTTGTCTATGCAAACCTTGTCTATTAAAATTTTAATCATCATTATTACTCGCAACGCCCGTGCTCGCCTCGAAGAGTCCAAACTCAATCAGGCTTTGAGCGAATTAAAGGCTTCAAAGGAGTCCTGTGACCAACTGAACAAGGAAATAGATGACAATGAAAGGGTGCTCTTTGATGCCCTTGAAAAGAATAGGAAGTTGAAAATTGAAATGGCTCAGATTTACACTCAATACACTGATGCCATAGAAGAACGGGACGGACTTCCACTTGTTGTTGACGGGTTCAGCCAGTGTAGCATAGAGTATGAACAAGCTCTTAGTCACAAACATTTATTACAACAGCAGCTACATGAGGCTCAAAGTCAAATAACAGAACTTCAGACTACAAATCATAACATCACTGCCTCGCTGAATCAAAGTCTGTTCAATGAGTTGATGCCTGTTGCCCCGTCAATGGTTTCTGCCACAAACCCATCTTACACTGTAGATTTGACAAGTGGTGATGATTCAAAGTCATGTAATTCAGTGAGGGTAGTCACCAGTATAAACAAAATTAAAAAATACATTAAAATTAATAAATACATTGTTAAAACACAAAAGATGGTAAAAAGACAAAAGTTCTTTATTAAAAATGTTAAACTTAAGGCTAAAACTGAAAAAATTAGATATGTATTCTTTTAATTTGGACCAAAGTACTAGGAAACACAAAATTGACACAGAGTACTTGCAATCTGAACTTGACCATTTACAGGAGGAACTTAATTCAATGACTAACAAATATAATACCTCTGAACATCTAATGAGGGAATATGTGTTGGCAATGAATGAGCTGGTGAAATCACAAGCTAACAACTGTGAGCAGTGTCAAACACCATCCTATGTACATACACCGGACCATTCATTGAAAACATGCAATACCACCTTATCGCAGCCCTGTGTTGATTTGACATTTCCTACTATGAATAGTTCAAATAAACAATGTGAACTAATTGAACAGAATGATATTGTATAATGCGATGAGATTGGAAAGGACTTAGGCCACTTGTTGACAGATGAATATCCAGGACACTCCATAATAGATTACTGTATGCCTGGTTGTTCTTTATTTGATATTATGAAAGAAATCATTAAATGTAACTTTAACCAGGACACTACATTATTAATTTTTATGGGTAATAGGGGAAATGTGAGTAAAGGAGAATTGCTCCAATATTATAGAACACTGTGTAATCTTATTTTAAGGAAAATTGTTTTGTTTACATTCTCCTATAGTAACAGCTTGCCACAGGAAGAAAAATATAACATAAGATTTGAAATAAATATGACATTACATAATTGGACATTCAATAATAATCTGTTCCATTTAGTTGATACTAACAATTATGTAAGTAATAATTTGATTTTGACAAGAGATAGTTAATATAATATTGTTGTGTACTATCTTTCTAACTATTACAAAAGACAAATAGCTGTGTCGCTATCATAGGTTTTTTCCATTTCAGCCAAAAACTTGGCTAAACAACTTGCTTCTTTTGAGCAACGCAGTGACATTTTAAATAATTCTGCCAATAATTTGGCAACAGTAATTGACATTGATAATCATTTAAATTAGAATATAGGACAATGGAGGAAACCTCTTGCTTAATAAATGAAGAAAATTTCAATATTGCTTTAAATCATCAAAATGTTACAAAAAGCTCTTCTTTGATATCTCACCCATCAAATTCTAGTAATAATCAAAATAAATGTAATAATAAGACTCTAAAAATAGTTCATCAAAATATACAGGGTGTGATAGGTAAGGAATTAAAATTGGAGCTGTTCATGAACTGTAGCTATATTGATATCTTATGTGTAACTGAACATTGGTTAAAGGTCCACCAGTTCATGTTCAGCTTTACCAACCAACAGGTTGCCAGCTCATTCAGCAGAGTTAATATGATACGCGGTGGCTCTCTAATAATTGTACGTAACAATATGAAATTTAAAGAACGTAAGGACATTGTGAGCCTCTCTGTTGAACGAGTTATTGAAATAGCTTTCATAGAGCTTGAGCAGTTCATTGTAATGAGCGTGTACAGGCCCCCATGTGCTTCAATATGATATTTTTGAGAAATCTATGGAAGAAGTATTATTAAAGACTTGTAATAGTGATAAAACAGTTGTTGTCTGTAATATGACGTGTAAAAGTGATTCCAATATCCTATTTACAGAATAAACAATTTCATTTCATTTCAATATTTTAAATTGATGAATACCAACCAACCGATGGCGCATTTTATTCAATAATGACAGTAATTATATTAAACAACACATTATTATTTCATTTGTATACATATCATTTACATATTAAATATTTTTAATGACTATCCATAAATGGGAGTTGGGCTAAGTACTGCCCAGAATGGACACATAGTGTATTATGTTCCTTAGACTTATACTAGTCTGTAAACCAAAGCTCAATAAAATCTATACGAGGAGTTTTAAGAAAAACTATTTTTTGTTGAGAATTATTTATTGATAAGTAACAACCAACCGAATGGCGCATTTTATTAAATAATATCAGTAATTATGTTAAACAACACATTATTATTTCATTTGTATGCATATCATTTACATGTTAAATATTTTTCAACGAGTCCAAACACAATGGTGCTATCATGTTTGGGTAAGGAGTTCCAATGGGTACCGTCCGGTTCCATCACCAGATCCTGGATACACCCTTGGGCTATACAAGGTACTTGTCAAGACAAAGCCTACGAGTCCAAACAGGATGGTGCTATCTTGTTTGGGTGAGGAGTTCCTATGGGTACCTTCGAGCTCCATCACCAGATCTGGGATACAAACTTGAGCTATACAAGGTACTTGTCTAGACAAAGCCAACAAGTCTAAACACGAAGGCGCTATCTTGTTTGGTTGAGGAGTTGCTATGGCCACCTTCCGGCTCCATCATCAAACCCTGGACACTGGCTCGTATAAAGCACTTGTCAATAGATATTCAACGAGTCCAAACACGATGGTGCTGTCTTCTTTGGGTGAGGAGTTCCTATGGATACCTTCCAGGTCCATCATCACACCCTCGACACCACCTAGTGTAATAGGACTTTTAGATACTTAGCCAATGAAACCACATATGACGGTGCTATATGGTTTACTTGAGGAGTGCCCATGACCACTCTCTAGCTCCATCATCAGACCCTGGACACCATGTGAGGCACTTGTCAAGATAAAATCAACGAGTTCAAACTAAACAAAGGTATCCTATAGATTTCCAATAATAAAATAAATAAATTAAATAAAACTAGGTAGGTAGGTACCTGAAAAACATTAACCTCTCTCGGGTAATAACTTTTTAACCCTGGGACCGATTTTTTTTTTGTTTATTTTAACTTTATACTTCCTAATCGGTCAATATCCTTTCATTCAAATCCGTTCAGCCATTTTAGCGTGAAAGGGTAACAATTAAACAGACAAACAAACTCATTTTCGCATTTATATATTATAATTAGGATAAAAATAGCACATCAGTAGAATTAATTATGCTATAAGAGAATGTCATGTTTCAGAAGCACAAATTGACGAGTTTCATTCGGGATCAGGTTTTTCCTTTGATATAGCTAAAGTCTTTGACTTCATGAATCATAAACTCCTCATTAAGAAATGGTTCAAAGTCGGTTTACAGGGACTGGTTTTTAGATTGGATAGGTTTCCATAAAAAGAATCGAAGACGAATATAGTTTTGTAAACATTTAATTGACATAATTATTAACAAATAGTTCTGGTGTGCCTTAAGGGTGAATCTTAGGTACAGAGGTATAGTTTTGCATTTATGTTTCTTCCAATAGTCGATAAAATGTAGGTGACAAAAATATTATAAAAGACGCTGAGTTGGAACTTGAAACTGTAATTAATACAAAATCTAAGTAATCATTATAAAAATTAAATTCCATAATACACTTCACGAGTAACAGTAATCTTCTTACTACTATAATAACCCCACCACCGTATCTATACGTTGACGTCATGGTGGGGCTTGCGCGCTCCGAACTCTAGGTCTGTGCCGGTAGAGTTTACTTTGCCGAAACAGATGGAGGGTCAGGAGACAGACTGAGAGATACAGAAACCCGCAGAACAGCATGTGGCGAGCTTTTGGGCAGTAGCGAACCCTGGACCCTATCTCCCGGGAGAAGTCGAGTGAACACTGCCGAGGAACAGAGCTCCACCTCATTCTTGCCTTTATTGGCTGGCTAGAGTGGAGATTCGCAAGATCAAACGGTGCACGTTTGAGGAAGGTGGAGGAGGAGAGGAGTGTACGGTGGAGGAAGGAAGTATTCCAGTAAGTGCTCGTTGAGATCTTGAACATCTTCCGGGCTCTGGGATTGTTCTGAAAGCCGTGGAATACTTTTCCACTCCTGAAGCACCTCAGGAAGTGTTGCCCCTTTGCAACTACGTCATTATGTGGTAGCGACCGTTTCTGGGGGCCCATTATTGAGTGTGCAAGTCACCTCCTGTAATTTTATCCGTGTATGCTATAACATTGATCAGGTGGGGAATAGTCCGTCCATAGTTCTAAGAAACAATTCACTATAGCCACCCAAACCCATAGCCCAATATGTTTTGTTTCCATGTTCTGCAATGGTCCTACACCAACCGGGGGTTGTCTTTGGGTGCACTTGCATAGTGCATAGGGATAATCATCTGTTGGTGCCTCATTCCATTTTAAATTGTCTAAGGGCGAGTTGGCTTCGGCCCGTCGTACGCCGTCCAAAAGACCGGGGGGACCCTATGGTCCCGAGATATGTAAACTTATACAAAATAATAATACTTAATAATAAAGCCCTTTATTCCGAAATTTCCACATTTTAACATTTTCACTTAAACTACCTACTACTAATACTACCTAAAGCGGTCATATCAACTTGTTTGAAGCAGAGACAAGTCAAGACAATGACCGAAAAATATGTCTCATAACTAAAATAATATTCAATAACATACACAGAGTATTCATTGAATAAGCACAATACAAAACCTTCGGAATGCCAAGAGAGACTCTCAAAGCATATCAGTACCCAATCCCGTTACGAATTGAAAATAAAAAGAACATTATAATAACGTATACACAGGGGCCGCAATAGTCCGCAAAATGTTCGCTTATCGCTGCCTTTCATTTAAAAATAAAGCACCTTCGATGCTCCGCAAGCCTTTGAGATGCGTACCTAAAGACCAGATGCTTAACACAAAAAGCAACTCTATTCCCAAAACACAAAGTTGAATTTTGAATGGGAGAAGGCCTATGGATCGGTACGCTTTGCACATTTGAATTTGGTCCAATGAATATATTCTAAATCTGTAGATAAGCAAAATGGATCTAGACAGACTGATATTGTGAGGGTCGGGAGTTGGGAGCAAATGGTGGATTTGTAACCGGCACTGTAGTTGGCAAGGACGACTCGGTAGATATCTGTGTTGGAATTGTTCAGGTAGGGGCTGGCGGCGGCGGCGGCGGCGGCTGGCTCTCGTTTTTAAACTTAGCAGATTTGATCACGTTTGAATAGCTTGAGCTTCTTTCTCTCTTTTTGTTTTTATTTACCGAGCTTTGCGTTCTCCCTGAGTTTTTGGTAATTATTAAAACTTTAAAGGACTGTTTCACTCTTTTTTTTGACTTTACTCAATATTTTATTTTACTTGGTTCATATATTATGCATTCATCATGAATTGCGCGCATTTCTATTTCTTTTTTCCAACTCTATGTCGCAATTTTTCAATCCAGACCATAGACATAATAAATAGATAGATCACGATAAAAAAAAAAAGAGCTCAGCCCTCAATAACACAGTCTAAGGCGGGCCCTTCACCTGCAATAAGTTTCAAACTCAAACTCAAACTCAAAGCATTTATTTCAATTAAACCATTTACAGGCACTTTTGAATTGTCAAAGAGTCGGTCAGTTAGACAAAAAGTTGAAGCTAGTTGCCCATTCAAATTCGTAGATCTCTATGGAGAAGAACGGGCAAGAAACTCCAAGGACACTCTTTTAAAAATGTATATAGATATTACAAAATCCTGGGTACAGTATTCTTCGTGCTTCTATATGTGAGAACAATGTCAAACGAAAAATAATCAAAAAGAATTCAAAGTATAAGATTAAAAATAAGCCCTGGCAGATAAGAGATGACCAGTCTCAACTGACGGCTTTCAATACGCTTGAATCTGCGCATGCACTCAAACGATCCATTATTTTCACGCAATAACATTGATGGCCCATAAATTTCAAGGTTGTCGCGAGAGCAAGACTTACGATGCAATTAAAATATGGTGCAATAAAAATTAAACTCGCACAAACTTTTGTTCAGTCATTGCGCAATCTTTAATATTAACCCTAAACGGTCGCATAACTTTAACATAACATACAACATAACGGAGGAGCTCGTGGCTAAGGAATAACAGCCGCACCGAGTCAATCCATCAGGTTAAGCTACGCTTGCCGGGGTTGGTCGGTGGATGGGTGGCCGAGACTCCTCAATGCCTTGGAAAGCACGTTATGCCGTTGGTCCCGGCTGTCATTCGTTGATCTTTGACAGCCGTTACGGGTCGTCAGAAACCCTAAAGTCTTACCAAGCGGTATCGTATTACCCAGTTACTGGGTTGTGAAGGTCAGATAGGCAGTCGCTCCATGTAAAATACTGGTATTCAACTGCATCCGGTTAAACTGGAAGCTGACACCAACATAGTTGGGAAAAGGCTAGGCAGATTGATGGGTCGCATAACTTTGTAAAATTCGTGATATTGCGTAATAGATCGTTTAGGGTCCGCCTAAGACAAAGAAGAAACGGTCGAACAATCTTTCCGTACGAAAAAGTTACTTAAATATTTCCGAAGATTGCCTGAGTCCCTAAAATATCAATAATACTACTCACTACAGTAGAATTTCCGACCAAATCACCGCGCGATCTCATGGTTAGAGTGGTACACTTTAACCATGAGATCGCAGGTAAACAACATCAAAACGTTTCACACAAACCATTGCGCGCTACATTCAGGGAACAATCGGGGTGTCTCTATTTTACGCTTACATAATTCAGTTTTTTTTACTTGGGGAAAAGGTCGCTTGAAAATGAAGGAATCAATTTTTGTGAGAATGCGGTAGATGAGACAACAATAGGGTTGTCAAAGTGTCAGACTGCCCTAGTCGCAAAGTTACTTCTTTGTGGACGTTGATATTGGAAGAGTAGAAGAAATTATTTCAAGAGATTAAAATATTAGATTTAAGTACTTACTGCATTATGGATAGCTATCTCAGTAAACACAAAAAAAAAAAGTTTACACATTCCACAATTTTTTTTTAAATATTTTAATGTAGACTTCAATTATTAATTCATTGATTGCATTGTTTCCACTGAAATAGGCGTTATTCCTCCTTGTGTTATCAATCCGAAATCTTTCATTATAGCAACATAATACATTATGCCGAGCCACGGAGTTTATCTGGTGCAGGAAAAACACACGACAATATAAAACAAAACAAAAGTTGTGCTTATATATGACGCAGCATTTTCCTCCCTTTCTCTATAGTTTCCGTTATTGTTGTTATCAACAGAGATAAAATTGATCAAAGACGTTCATTCAGACTACATGATAGTGCAGTTTAGTTGAATGTTTCAATTACATTGTGATTAGTTGGTATTCAAAACGGTTCATAATTGTTAGTAGTAGGTTTAGGTTTTACGGCACTATCGATCAATATAACACGCTCTTTTCTGTTTTTATTATATCAACCGAGATGCTCCCCACTGCTGGGTTTGCCCATAATGTAAGGACTTCCCCTATTATTCTTCTCTTCTGAAATAGAAAAATAATGACAGCCTGAGGGCCTAAGCAAGTGGCAATCGCTTTGAGAGCGTTTCATATTCCTACAACGACTACTCAAGATTGACATAAGCTTGTCGGTACACTCCAATACATTTTAAATTTTCCACCATCGTTATCGCTAGTCGAATGTCATTTTTCTAGGTCCTCTGCTGGTATTTAATGTCCTATTTCAGAGCAAACGACTCTAGGACGGAAAATTTCAGCGCAGTCATCGATGATTCCGTGTATCGTAAATATAGATTTTGGAATTAGCAGCCAAATAAAGTTAGCTGACAATAAATCAATAATTATAATTATACAAAATGTTATACACCACAGCCAAACCACTAATTAGGTTTCGGTTTAGCTATCACATTTATAAAAAATTGTGTTGCTCTTTTGATCACAATATTTTGCGGTCAACACTACCATTATGAAACACGAGCGTAAAACACAGTCCACACCAGAATGTTGTTTCAGCACTGATGACCAGACAATGTGAGATATATTTTATCGCTATATATTTAATGCAACAAAGAGCAGTCCCTTAAAATGCCAGTCCCTTATCAATCCTGAGCAAGGATTATGATCGATTTAAAGGCATTGTAGAAGCTGTCCGAGGTGGCTCCCGGCTAAATGGCTAGAGTAGATTGGTCTTACGAAGCTATTCAGAAAAGTAACAATGCTGTGATTAAATCTGAGACAGAAAGCCTTTCATTGGAGACACTTTTATGTCTTGATCAACATAATTATTATTGTACGTGACGTCTAGATTGAAATAACAAAACCGAGATTGACCGAAAGAAGTTTTTATTCAAAAATTATCTTAGTTTTCACATGCATACAAAGGCTTTAAAGAGCACATTTTCTTTGTAGTAAAACAATAAAGAAAGAAAGAAAATAAGTTTATTATGTTAATCTTAAGTGTTCCAGAACACAACGTTTTGACTGCCAATTTTATACCCTCGCCTACAATTTTTTCAGTTCTTTACTGTACATGTTGACCTGTTTTTATTCTCCATTCACTTAACAATTTGTTTTCAATAAAAAATTATGTATCGTGCGTACACCGTAATACGTTAAAAGCCTTTTGTTATTTATTGCGTATCTCTTTTATTATTCTCGTTCAATACATCGTAAGTTACAATATAAAAAGTATTCGTATACTTGCTGATCTTGCTGAGTTCATTAGCAACAAGTGATACAGTACTAACACAGTAATTATAACTGAGATGTAAAAATGTAACGGAAAAGGTTTGATGTGACTTTTTGGTTGTTTTATTTAATTGTAGGTATTTGAATGAATTGTAGGTATTCGAAAAAAGAGATCCAAAAAAGGGATCCATAAAAGCCTTTCAGTCGCAGCAACCTTAAGATCTTTTGTCGCGTCTTTCAGTCACCAACCATGCACTTTGGGTGACAATCTTCACATTTTTTCGGTGACACTCCATTTTTAATAGCCGGGCTACGAAGTGTAGCAAGTTAATGTCGCAAGGGGTGAGCACGAGTATTAGTGAAGTTTCCACCTCGGGCGTCGTACTTAAAAGAGTATTATGTTATCCAGGACTTAATAAGAATTGAGGCAACGGTTTGGGAAGAAATGTGTGTATGTGTGTCGTTTGAAATTTTTGTTAAGTGAGACGAATAAAGGTGAATAATAATGAATTTGTCGAAAAAAAAGAGGTATCTTCAAGAACATTCTACAATATCTCACTGAATTACTTTCTTACGTTAACTTTATGAAGACTTGGTGACGGGTTATTATCAGATTGGTTGATTGATAGTTATAAATAAAACAGTTGAGAGACCATAACGTAATATGAGTATAAATTGCCTATAATCCCATACGCGTTTAATATAGTTTTAGAAAAATCCCTGCAATCTTAATAATAAAGTAAGTAGGTATGTAATCATTTATTTACTAAAATCATAACCTAGTCATCGCCTCGCATCAATGTTGTTTCATTAAGGGGCGGGTAAAGTATAAAACCGCAAAAAAATCGAAAAATGTAGAATTGTAGATATAGTCGAATTTATAGTTAAAGTTTCGAGTAAAAAAAACAGTATGTCAGTTTTACGCCCTAAGTTGAAGTGTATCTGTTTTATGTTCTAATTATATACTCCAATCCTACAGAAGTCCAATAAAAACGAGAACCACTCACAAATACTAAAACCTTCCACTTCGAAGCACATAAAAGTATTACATAAAAACAAAGCCAGTAACGGGAAAGGCATAGCCTGCTTTATGGAGTGTGCATGCGATAAAAATTTAATTTACGTGGACAGCGACGAGAATGAGATGTGACGGGCAAAAAGGATGCGATGTCATCCGGTTAGCTGTGCTGGGTTGTGATCGTGTGTAAAACTACCAAACAGTATAGGTAGGGAAACAGGTTGTTTGATCAATGCGGAAAGGCTGACTGGGTTTGGTGGAGTTTAAATTAAAAATGTAATATGTGGTCTGAGTCTGGGTATTCTCGAAGCGATGGGCATACAATTTTATGAGGGACGATAAAATTGTCGTTTATCTTTTTATTAGAATTTATCGAGGAGTGCTCGAAAGGGATGATAAATTCCGTATGTCTGTTAACGACTCCTACAAAAACTAGTAGCTACAGTAAAACACAAAGAGTTGTCAGTAACCGCGCGCCCACAAAGTAGAACTGACAGAATGTCTTTCCTCAACACTAGTTAGTGACAGCTTCGTATCTCACACCACTTCAATCTATTTTCTGTCTAGCTAGCTTTAGTCTGGGCTATATCTGTCTTGTTACCTTCAGTCTAGAACTTTTCATATGTGAATGTTTTTAGGATGAAAACGTTTCAATATTTTTGTATATTTGTCCTATTTGAGGTAGGAGATTGGTTTTTACGATATGAATATGGAATATGGATATTAACCTGCATAGATGGTGATATTTTTTCGATCGTGGAAAACTGACTTCAGTATTTGGTTTTATCAATAATAATATTTTAATTTATAAAACACCTACAACGATGATTATAATAAATTAAAATTGTATTTCTTTTGTTTAAAAGTATGTACGAGTTGAACACGGGTAGATACTGACAGAACAAGGAACGTTACCTCAAAGAAAACCAAAAATGAAAGTGTAAAGATGATAAATCTATTTAAAACCGTTCGAACTCGAGGCACAATACTTCTATAGCTTCATCTTCTGGAATACAGACATCAAGGATGTAGAAAGCCCGTCACTACCCATAAATTTATCAACTTAAATCGCCCACAATATTTATCCGGCGTTTCTAAACGCTTTGCAATGTAAATACTGCTATCGCTGCAAACCGATGCATATTTGATCACAGCTGCATAAACAAATAATTCACGTTTTAGCAAGTGCTACCACTTGCTAAAACGTGAATTATTTGTTTAAATTAACTGTTTATTTGAAATCTACCTAACTATTATAATTATACTGACATGTGTTATTAGGTTCCAACACTCGTTCAAACTTTTTCCGTGGGATTCTTACGAGGCGATAGGATCTGAAAAATGTGACGAATGGTTTTGTAATAAGACTCAATTATTTTTTGTTTAATTTAGAAATTCCACCAAACACCACGTAATTCTGCCATTTGAACTGCTACACTCATCTCCAAAACACACATGTTTATTCTTTGAAAATATTCTTCTGGAATATTCCAGCACATACAAACTATATGGCACAATACAGCTGCATACCCAAAACAATGCAACTTTGATCAGCTGACCGCGCCGCTGTTACTAAAAAATGTATGCTAGAGCGCAATTTATTGCGAGCACAACTGCACAGTTTATGCCTCTGTGCATAGTGTGCAACTGTGGCTTTCTGTAAGTGCTCCTACGTTTTATAACACCTATTGTTTGTCTCTTTCTTGTAGCTGTTGTAAGAGGCGACCAAGATTATTGCCATGATAAACAAAAGCAAATACTTGTGTTATTATAATAGCAGTGGGTTACGTGGTGGCCAATACGAGCTTTAGTGAAATTACAGAAATATCTAAATACACATAGTACTACAGCTATATATGGTCACGATTCCGATTTTCGATTACTTGGTATACAGAATACCATTATTGTACAGCCAGGATAATGGCTGCTTTAGCAAATTCACTTTCAACTTGTCGAATCAGGTGACGTCTCGCGACTAATCAGAATAAGGTACGGTGAACTTTAATCTCGGTCGGAACAGTTTTAACTGACTCGCTTCGGAAAAACGCGTTTTGTCCAGTAAGAACTAGTTTTAACTGATATTAAATTTTGAGCATTAGTTAATTCTAGTTTTAACAAAGACATTTAGTAAAAAGCGAAAAATAAAAAATAAACCTTATAGTGTAACTAAGCTCCTAAACTAATTTAAGTAACAAATTTTGAGGCGGACCCAACAAACAAACAAATTAATTACATAATTCTAGAGTGTATTTGGCGCCGCCTCAAAAGTTGTTACTTAAATTAGTTTAGGAGCTTGGTTACACTATAAGGTTTATTTTTTATTTTTCGCTTTTCAGTTCTTTTTTTTTCGTCGGTTTAATTTTTTGTAAAAAAGTTTTTTATTTTTCGCTTTTGAGTTACCATCCACTCCAGGGTACTCCAGGGGGTTACTCCAGGTTAAAGACCTGGAGTTGATGATGAGTGGTTGTGTCATCAGAACTATGTATGGTGCGAAATTTCTCTCTGTCAAAAGAATCGGTTCACAGTTGAAAATTCAGTTGGTGAAAAATCAATCAACCCCATTTTTTCTACCCTTAGGGGTGGGTGGATTTAAGTTTTCAATTTTAAATGGGACTAACATCGAGGTATATCCTTCCTTAAAAAAAAAAATTTTTGAAATCTGACGACTCACCACAAAGTTATGCGTGGTCATACATAAAAAAATATATTAAAAGAATATACTTGTCGACTTGAGAACCTCCTCCTTTTTTTTTCGTCGGTTAAAACACTAGTTCTAACTAGGGAAAACGCGTTGTTTCTAAAAACTGTTTTAACTGTAACATATACAAATCACACGACTTGTTGTTTTCGCATAGCGTCGTTTTAGTATAGCTTTTTGCAGTGTGTTAATCTGCTAAACAATACATTTCAAAGTCAAAGTCCCATAATTTATTTCAATTCGACACATTCATGACACTAAAAGTCCAAATGTACGAGGAAATAGAATTGACTTTTGTCCGATTTGTGCAAATAGATACGAGTATCTACTCCCTTCACCTGAACTTTTATTATATTTTTTATTTTTTATACACAGAGTCCGTGTCGGTTCTAAGTTCTAACAAATTGTATGCTTGTTACGCGAAGACGATTCCACTAGTCAAAATATCTGTTTTTCGCACAAGTTCAGGCACAGTTGCACATTTGCACAATTTATGCGTTCGGTGGCTTTCTGCTGACGCACAGGTCGTACAAAAGTTTGTACTTTTGATAACAATGTGAAGTTATGTGCAACTGGCAGTAAAGCGTAGAACTAAGTTGTTCGGTTAAGTTAATGGTTTAACTTTATAATATCGTTCAAGTGTTTTGAATGTGATAAGGATTTAGATTATGAGCGGTAGGAATATCTGAAAAGTTTGAGGTATTTATTTTATTATAGTTTGAATAATTAAGCTTTTTAAAAACTAAATAATTGTTTTTTATTTCTTACTAGCTTCCGCTCGCGTGTTTTTTCGATAAAAAGTAGCCTGTCCTTTAACAGGCTCTATCTAGACTATCTGTGTACCTTTCATTTAAATCGGTTCAGTAGTTTTGGCGTGAAAGCGCGACAGACAGACAGACAGAGTTACTTTCGCATTTATAATATTAGTAAGGACAGTAAGGATGATAGTATAGTACCAACTATGCCACTGGATTTGTTGGTATTTTAGAACAAGACCTTTTACAGCAGGTGATTGTACCCGGGTGTTAATTTAATAACACACTGACATTTAGAAAGTGACTATCACACTATTGTGAGCGACAGCTAAACACTCACACGTCAAACTTTTATTTAAACTTGATGTATAAAATCCTACTATAATATAATATATCCTACTAATATTATAAATGTGAAAGTTTGTGTGTTTGTGTATTTGTGTGTTTGGATGTTTGTTACTCAATCACGCAAAAACGGCTGAATGGATTTGGATGAAATTTGGCATTCAGATAATTTATAACCTGGATTAACACATAGGATACTTTCTATCCCGATATTCCCACGAGATCGAGACTTACAGGGGTGAAACCGCGGGACGCAGCTAGTAATATTAATAAAAATAAAGACTAGGTTGAAAAAAAAATCCTCAAACATTTTAAAATCATTACCCTCGTACAAGGACACCGATGCAACGACCGAAACCCCACGCCATATCTTACATGAATTTCCATATTCATACACATTCACGCGGCGACATTGTTGGCAGAAGTCGCGACAAAACACGATTATGTCGCGCGCCCCGCTAATGTGCGACACAGCCTAGCGGTACTCGTGACAAATAGCCACCAGCCTTGCCAATACGCGCGACTGACACCTCATTCGACAGAAGCGGGAGTTTTATTACTTAGGGAGGCTGTTGGCGTGACGCGCTTTGGCTAGATTTATTTTGGCTATGGCCTTGCCATGAAATGGGTGGGTTATGGAATTTTAAGTTATGACAAAATGTTTCATAATCCCAAGCTATTACAGTTAAAAGACATATCATTATCCGCAAATCTTCTATTTTAATGAATAAAAATACTAATGCAATACTCGAAAAATTGCTTTATATCGTGAGAAAATGTTCAAAGTAAAATACAAACATTTCTGTCTTTACGTATTCAAATAATTATAATAAAGATATGTAAATTCACTTCCAAGATTAGTATATTCTGAGGTGTACACCTATCTGCCAACTTCCTGTTTGCAGCCAATCACAAGGCTCCACTAGGCTGTATCTTCAATTCTTCCACTGCGCTCCATTTCGTTTCTCACTGATTAGATTGTTGTCTCTCATATCGGCTTTCATATCATTCTAGCTACTGTAGGTATGTACGAGTATGTGATACTTCTTCGGTTTCCTCATAACCTTGTTATTATAACGTACTTTACTTGGTATTGCATGTGTTTTGTTCTGAACATACGTGGGTAAGTTTAGAATTAACAGCTAGACAAGACCACTGGTGTAACTGTCGAAACCATAGAAATATAATTGATTCCAAAATATGTTGAGTGACCTAATAATTATGTAAAATCATTTAATAATGTAGTTCATCCTCTCATTATTTCGTTTCCAATCTTACTCGTTTGCCTACAATCTGACTACATTTCCTTGAACTTTGTAATCTTTAACAATGTACGTTAACATATTAATAATAGTAAAATCCAAAAGACTTACAGATTTGTACAAACTTTCTGTAATAAAGAACATGTTCCATAATTATGAACACCGACACTCCCACCACATATAATAATAATTTGCGACAAACAAACGAATAAAGCTAAAAGCCCTGGCGCTGTCTCTGGCGAACTTCTAACAGTGACTGTGATAGCAAGTTGCTCTATTTCGGGACTACTTTCAGGCGCTCACCGAAATACTTTGTTTATGGTGGAGTAGAGCAACTATGTGCTCCACTTCGGGCTAGTTTTAAGGGACCTTGTTCATGTGGGAATGTGTCGCGACTATTACGTCGTCGTGCGTCTTCTGTGATAATTAACACGTCTTTCTCGGGGCCTCACGAAGTTTGCAAAGGAACGAGAGGTGTCACGAGTTCTTAATATTTACTGGATATATTTTAGATATTTTTTTTTCTGAAAGGTGTAAGTACTAACACTAGTTTCTAAGTTTTTGTAAACCAACGAAATTTACTATAGAATAAAGGTTTTTATTTATTTTATATAAAGATAGAATAGAAGCATAATATATCTCATATTAAATACAATAGACGTAGATATATTTAGTAACCTATTCCGCTTAACTATTCTTCAAGAGTCATAAAAAACCCTGTAAGAAATCGACACGTGTTTCACCTCTCAACGAGGCATCCTCAGGATGACGATTGACCAATTGCAAACCAGAACACGACGTGTTGTCACACCGAGCGCTGGTCTCTGCGTCAAGCCTTTTTAGGTCATTTGATTTGTCAAATGTTTTTATTGAACCAACCCGAGTGACAGCTTCTTCTGCCACTTGTATAGATAATATTTTTTGTAATTGTGATTTCTTACAGAAACAAATTGTAAATAAGTTGCCATCTGATCACAGTGGACAATCAATAACTTTTTGCGCCTACACGCCTTTACAAAAAATTCAAATAAGGTTTAGGCCAATCACATGTAGAAACTTAGAGAAATTAAATAATTCTTTGGCCAGTAAATTATGTGTTCAGAGTTTTAATAATATATGTGACCCAAATGAGTTTTACGCCGATTTCTTTTCACTAATAAACAAGCAATTTAATGACACTTTTCCACTAAAGACTAAAACTATTTACACAAAGTTCTTATTAAGTGATTGGGCGACTCCAGGTATTCGTAAAAGCAGGGAAAATCTTTTTGAACTTTATGGCCTAAAGCAACATATGAATAATAATACAACCTTTCATCAGTATGTTGCAAAATATTCTAAAACTTTTAAAAATGTGTGCAAAATTGCTAAAGCTCTTTACATTAGCAATAAAATAAAATCAGCTGATGATAAAATAAAAACTACCTGGCAAATAATAAATAATGAAACAGGTAGGAAAAAACAGCGTAGTACTGAATTTAATTTAGAGACTGCACATGGCCCAATCAACTCGGATGTAGAAGTAGCTCAGGAATTTGAAAACTTGTTTGGTAATATTCCAGTTAAAACTACTGAAGCTTTAAATTCCTCACCCGTGCTTTCTGCTGCCTTAATGTATTTTATAATGGGTTTCCGCAAAGTCACGACTGAAAAATTAACTATCATATCTCATATTCTTAAAAATTACCATTAAAGAGTCAAGGTCTATGTACTTTTTAGAAAGTGTTGCAATACAGCTGGAAGGTATAGGGGAGATCTAGGTCTCTCAGAAAAATGATGCAGAAATACAGTAGGTAAACAGTAACAATGGTTTAAATGAAAACTATAAGGGGCTGAGTATATTGCCAAAGAAATGGCTACTATTAGCAAAACTTGCGAAAAAAATAAAACAACTAGTCGCCTGCCGCATGACGCTAGTCTCTCTCACAGAACAAGATAATCGCTGCGATCCACTCGCTCATGTAAAAGGTCCCTAATCGTTATGATGTTGTGGCCGGCTCAAAGGGTTGTAAACCAAAGTAATATTGTATTACTTGTGCCGTTAAACTCAGCAACTGTTTTGATTAAAATTGTTCTGCAAGATTTTAGTAAGTGCTCGAAGTTATATCCGGTGCCGTTCGATGTGGTAATGACATTGAATGGGAGAATGATGAACCTCGAAAGGAGGAAATAATAAGAAAAAGGGTATTGTGATGAGAAGTATGATAAAGTTCAAAACAAGAATATATAAAACTAAAACATCACGCCTGTATTTCTCCAAGGGTTAAGCAGACGAGAGGTGATTGTACACCGTCATTTCGCCAGTTTTGACTGCATGAGTCTCATGTGATAAGCGGAGAGCCTATTGCTATCATCCGAGCACAAATTCAGACTCCGGACTACTACTAAGAGAATTCTGTTGGAAAAACCCAATAACATATTGCCCGACCTGTGGATCGAACCCGGGACCCAAAACACGGCAGTCCTTCGTGCGACCAACCGATCGACCAACGAAGCAACGAAGATTTTTTTTAAACTGGTTTGAAATTGATTTACTTAAACTTTTGTGGGTATTCGACTTACAGTTTTAAGTCATTATTCAGTCTGACCACACTCTTAATTATTCAGCAAGATAGAACTTCACAAACAACAATTTAGAATCCTGAACTCTAATTTGTTTAACCTAGTTATTTACAAGTTTTGGTTACGAAGTTGTTACTTTAACACCTGTAGCATAGTTCTTACTGATTACTTTTATAGTTTTAATCTCCTTTTGCTACTATCAAAATTAGTTGAGGAGTGAGGAGTTTCTCTGTGACACATACAACTAGATATTAATTATGATTATAAAATTATAAGATTTTTTGACATTATATTTTTATTTTTTGACATTGTCTATGAATTAGCAGTATTTTTATTTTGGACATTTGTATGGGCAATATTGTTAATTTGACATTATTATTTTTAAATTTGTGTAATGAATCTGATTTAATTTGTTTTTACATTCTTTATTTGACATAGGTACATCACACACTTTTGACACTTACCTACTTTTGACTTAATGGTGGAATCTTAATTTATTTTTATTTTATTTTTTATTTTGACATACATAATATTATAGCAGGGAATTGCAAATGTTTTACGTTTTAATTTAATTGATTTGTTTACTGTTTTAATTATGATTTACGAGTATATTGTAATTGTTTTAATTTTATAATTTGAGTGTAAAATTTCAATACAATGTAAAAATTGTTACTGAAATAAATGAAATGAAAAATGAAGTGCAATGTCCTAGCCCGAAGGTACAGTGATCAAGAAACTTCGATAAATACTGATACTTTTACAATTACTTGTTATTATCTAAATTGACACAAAATTATTCGATAAGTACATTACTTTTCAACATATCACGTAATTTTAATAGATGCCTTATGAATATTTTGCGCATTAATTAAGATTTTTTAAACGGAGGTTTTAATCGATTTTTTTTTGTGACCGTCCCTACTTAATTTATAAAAGTTGTAAGTATAACTTACGTCTGGAATTTCGGTTTAAATCGTAGGCAGTTCACACATCTAGGAGAGTACTCTTGTTCTATCTTCTTTTCTAATAATCAAGGCCCCACTTAAAATCTATCTCGCTAATTAATTCTAGAATTTTAGTATTAAATTATTGGTTCTTTTTGAGCACGCGTCGCCTCGTGATGAATATTAATATTATTGTATTTATGTTACTGGTCACATATTATGGTCACACCAAAGACAACGCTCCATTTTTTTTAAATAACAGCTTTATACACATAAAAAAACAAGACAAGGCTACACCACGAGAATCTATTTACTCAGTCAGGACAGGTTGCCGAAAAACTGCGCGAGGACGAGTGGCCGGAGTGAGTGCGTGAAGGCACGTGAGCCGAATGCCGAATGCCGAGATCCGAGAGCCGGGAGCCAACTGATACCGCAAAAAATATTACATGAGCGCCTTCAAGAGAAATGAGGAACGTTTTTCTGGTGTTTTGTTGAAGATGCTTATTGTGGAAGATGGAGGAATGAGTGGTTTTGTGTTGGGATAAAAACAATACATTTTGATGGGCAAAGATTTTTTTGCGTGATTGTTTATGGTTGACGTGTATAGATGACCAGTAGAAAAAAAAAATTGAAGTAATTGGGCAAATATGAAAATTCGTGTAAAAGTCGTTTCTTTTCAATCACAAAATCCAATATTTTTTGATGTGTGCGTAATATAAGTTGATGAAGGTCTATATTTACATCTACACTCACGATACTTAATTAAATCACCCATGTGCCTGCAGCTACACAGCATTGCATACTCCAACACAACTGGCCGCACTGGTCAAATTTAGTCCAAAACAAAAACAATTGAAAGTCACACACAAACAACTGTAGGCCAAACGCTGAACACAGGATTAATTAAAACTTTTAGACTATACCGTATTTATTACAATATTTATTAACAAACTAGTCAGACAAGCGAATACGCACTTTTATAATATTTTTTCAACTCATAATATTTTGCCCGCGGCGTCAGCTGCTTGGAATCAATTTTTTCTACGCCATATTTCTGTGGAATTGTGGAATTACAATATCTTTCGCTGGGAATGCCCTGCTGAGACTTCCAATCGACCTCTCTTGGTTGATGCCTGGATCTTGAGAAAATTGAACATAAAGTATATTATAATAACCACTTGAAATGTATTTTTCTACTGTTTCACACACTAAGTACGTCGTGTATAACACGACGTACGATCATTACACTGATACGGACTGTCAGTCGGTTCAGTCACCTAAGTCCATGGTGAATTTGCTAAGCAATCAGTTTCCATTACAGTACAACGATCACATCCCTAAAAAATTAAACATTGTATCATATCGAACGAGATAATAAAAAGTGTTTTTCTGGCAAGTGAATGAGAAAAACGTAAAACTAACAGTAACTTAAAGTTTATAAAATCAAAATCAAAAGTCATTTATTCAAATTAGGCTGAGAATCAGCACTTTTCGAACGTCAAAATTACATAAGACAGTCCCCCAAAACGCCCACCCTTCATCACTTCTTACTGCTTTAGCTGGGAAGAACTCCCCAGCAGCACAGCTGTCTGTTCAGTTAGAAACAATTGATTCTATACAAAAGTATGCAAAATAATTTACATTACGCAACATTAAATACAAAAATCTAATTATTAGCCATATAAACAAACACATCAATATTTTCCATTTATTAGGCAAAATAAAAAACAAAAAATTGTAAGCTAACTTAATTCTACATATATATTTATATTCAGGTCTCTAATTAGTAAAACGACGACAGAATAATTAACATCATTCATTAGAGAACTAACGCAGCTGTTTACACCGACGCGTTTCGTTTGGAGTTTGTTAAGGTTCATTTACATGACGTCCGGTTTTCAGTAGAGTGCGAGTTGAATAAATAAAAACAATTTTTATTTTTAATAACTTGTGAAGTCCAGATAGGATTGAGGAAAATGTGAGGAAAGTTTTGAGTATGAATGTGGAGCTATAAGACTGAGGGAAGCCAAGGAAATGATGGATGGGTGAACTGTGTGAAAGATGAAATCATCACCTGCCTGCCTTTTCCCAACTACGTTTGGGCCGGCTTCCAGTCTAACAGAATGCAGCTGAATACCAGTTTTTAACATATTATGTAGAGCGACTGCCTATCTGACCTCCACAAGCCAGTTATAGGGTAAAACGATACCCCTTGGCAAGACTGTCTGAGTTTCGGGCTTCTGACTACCCGTGACGACTGTCAAAAATCTAAATGAATTATAAAATGACTTAGTTTTAGGCAGATAAATCGCCGTGTGGTTCCAGTCGCCTGAGTCGACCTTTGACTACTTTGTTTATTTTCCCGTATCGAAATAACATAAAATGAACTTATCTTTTTAAAGAATCTGCCCTACCCAGGAATTTTTCCTGTCTTGTAAATGCGTTATTAAATACTCAAACACGAGAATCAGAGAGCAAATATTGTTGGCCATAATTGTAAATATTTATCGCATAGAAACGAATCACTCCCTACTGCACCAGGTGATCCATCATTGTTGGAAGGTCCATGTTATGATAAAACTGCTGACTCTAAGCCCTCGTAAACACGGGCGATTTTTAAACGCGACGATTTTCATTCGCGCACTGGGTTTTCAACTCTCGATGATAAGACGAGGATTGTTGAGAGTGAACCCAGCATAAAGAAAGAAAGAAAATACGTTTAGCGGTAAACATGTTGCAAAGAAAGAACACAAATACAAAAAGAATAAGTTGGGTGAAAATAATATGCGAGAGAGCAGAGTGCAACCCAGCGGCGGCGCGTGAAAATAATATGCGAGAGAGCAGAGTGCAACCCAGCGGCGGCGCGTGAAAATAATATGCGAGAGAGCAGAGTGCAACCCAGCGGCGGCGGCAGCGCGTAAAAAAAACACACTGTAAAGGTGTGTCCAAACATTGAGCGGCAAGACCGCGGCAGCAACAAGCGGCGTTTGTAGGACACATTTCTGCCGCGTTAGGTAAAAATGTTTGTGCCCAGCAGGTAGACAGAAGCGTTCGCGCGCGACAGTCATCCAATCACAGCGCGAAAGGGCGCGCGCGGCAGCCGCTTTATGTTTGCACACACCTTTAGGTTTCAACTCTCGGCGCTAAGCAGTGCGTTGAATATCCAGAGCGCGATAAAAAAAATGGCGTTTAATACTCGCCCGTCGGGACGAAGGCTCAGACCATTTAATAATTTTAATTAAGTAAGTAATCTACAAATTAATTTGATGCTCCTAATTAAGAACGCCTCATTATCAACGTTATTATTATGAAAACGAAAGTTTAAGTTAATATCTTAAAAAGATTATTAATTTTAATTTTAAATTGTGAAGTGTTTTAAACTTTTATACTTTGTTTAATTTTTTTCAAGTCTAGTGTTAATAATTTTACTATTTCTGGGAATCACATGTATCTATGATTTCACTTCGTGGCAATCCTGATATCATGAAATTTTGACAAAAACTGTTTGATTTATAAAATGCTTAAAATTCCCAAAATTTCTTTACCCAAGTAACTGCAGTTTTCAAAAGAATTTGAAAATAACCAAGAATGAAAGCATCTTCGGGAAGAAACCTGAATTAACACTGATGTCTAAAGTTGTCGACACACTCTTATTTTTATTGTTTCCAAAAATTATCTATTCAGAACAATTACAGAACCGCTGCGTCAGTCAAACCTTTCAACGAGAAGAATAAATTCAATTTTATTACTTGATCCTAAAATTGTTGCAAGTTAAAATTAGCATCATATTAGCAAGTTGGAGAGAACAGGCACGAACTCGTGACCTTTCCACTTGGCGTCCATGACACCCGGCATAAATCTGACACTTTCGAACTTTGCAGCTCATCGTGACGTAATGTAAGTAGGACAGAAGGTTTACAATTATATTCATGATAATAATACCAAAAGCTCTTAATTTACAAGCGTCAGTGTAGCAACAATAGTAGCAAATAAGGTAATCCACCATAAATTCCTAAACTGGACTATCTTTAAAGATAGTCCAGTCAATTTCATAATTGACAGTGCCTTTATTTCCTAAGCATTGAGAGCATTTTTCCTTATTTAAGTGTTACCACTGACATGTTGGTTGACATGGTTGGCTGTACTTGAGGAGAAATATACAGATCTGCCTCACCTCTTAAAATCCGTTCCATGTGTGTTGATTCCTCAAAGTCCCGTGCATCAGGTTACTTGAAGCAAAAGCTATCTTATGCAGATTCTTCTGTCCAGTTTCTCTAGTTGGTAAATATCCACAGAAAGATCAGAGATTTCCATGCTACCTGCTGGCGATTTCCATGTTAAATGGGCCTTCTGTCATTCCAAACCATAATGCCCAACTCCTCAGTCATGAGTTCTCAACACACATTAGCATCGTGGCGGTGGGCACGCGTTTAGAATACATTATTAGGGCGCTATGTTCTGCTTCAGTCAGATTATTCGTGTCAAAGATTAATGTGAGGTGTTCTAGGTGCAAGGTTGTTCAGACTGGTTTGAAAATGACCAGCACGGCAGAGTGTTGAACTAAGTTACACTGACTGCCACTTTGGGTTAGTGACAGAAATGCGACTGCTTAGCGAACCTCGAGTCAGATACCTATTTTGTTATTGGTTTTTTCTATCAGAAAATTCTCAGTAGTCATCTGGATTTCAATTGTGTTCAGTTGGTGGCAATAGTCTCGCCCTCTACTATGTGAGACGCGAGCAATACTAGCAAAATGTAGGTGTGTACTATAATATACTTCTCCCTATTTCTTCTGGTAATAAGGGCGATGATGAAAACATCAATGTTCACTACTTAACTTCAGTAAAGTTTTCCTGTCTTATTCATCGACAAAAGAAAGAAATTGATTTCATTCAGTATTAATAGGTAGACAGACTGGAGTAGGTACGGCAGGATAATAAATGATAACCTTTTACCAAGAGCTGCCTATGTTGGAACTAGGTAAATAAAGGTTAAAAGGAAAAGTAAGTAGGTACTGTGAAGTTCTTTGTATAATTTGGGGTTAAACCCCTTTTAAGTTTTTTATGATTGGTTCCAACCTTTTTTATAAATGTTTAGTTCGGAATAATGTTAATAGCGTGGCATTACTTTAAACGTACTTTAGACTTTAGGCCATTTCTATCTGTGGCTAAAGATAATTGAATCGCAATAATTTTAATCATTATCATCATACACCTGCCCTTCTCCCCATCTATTAGTGGTGCAGATCTTCTTCTTCCATAGTCCTCCGTCATCTTAGAAATCATTCCTCATAGCAATAAAATGAATTAGAGCTACACCAATGTTTGTGTCCACTTCATACACCGCTACCAAATCAATAGTGTCCCTAACTGATCACCCAAAGCTTCTCTATTTTATTAGCTTTCCTTTATTTCTTCCAAACAAACATACTAACTTCACGGATCAACATCCTTCCAAACTTCTAATAAGGTCTGCCGTTCCACTTTTTTATCGCCGAAGATATCCGAGCAATGTCGAGGATTGCCGAAGATACAATCTTTAGTGGGACTTTTCTCCAACTATTCGTAAAAAGTTGAGGGTAGACGACAAAGGGATGCGTTCGCCTTTTGTTTCGAAAACAATCTAATTATTGTTGCGCAAAGACGTCCGATGAGAATAGGGGTGGGATCTTGAGTCCGGAGATTTTCCGAGGTTTTTGTTTTACCATCCAGCCAATTTTCCTTACACTTTTTTGTTTGTTTTACTAATAACGACAAAAATGATGGCGTGATGGTTTAAAACATTTGCAAATAGAAATGGACTGATTGGGCTGATAAAGACAAGGCCATGAAATTTAGGACAGAATGGATCATTTTCAGTATTGGTATTGTAATTAAACTACATTAATAACAAACTACAATAACAACTACAGGCAAACAACTGCATACTATAATATTTCTTAAGCTCGTCACAAAGTGCATCGGTTTATTAGTGCAACAAACTAATACAAACATACTGTAATAGACCGTCTAATTATGCATACGATACAATAGAGCAAATAAACTGACATTCCCGTCTATAGCAAGCTTAATAAAACAAACAAGAGAAAAAAAACCCGCGCTTATTCTGAGCGAAATAAAACAAAGATGAAAAAAATCCCGTTTTTTTTATTTCGAATCCCATATCATTAACAACCCTAGTGAGGGGACAATTAAAAAAATGGCAGACATCTTTAGACGAGTTGTTGGAATCAAAGCGGCAATGAATGCTGAAGTTAAATGAATGACATTGATCCTATCTGTCAGAGCTTAGTTCGTTCACTCATTCGTTAGCCGTGCTCGGTCTTTTGGCTGTACTAGTACTGTTTTTTCGACTTTATGGAAATTCTTGCAGTTCCTATTATAAACTTTTTGGGGTTGTCTGGTGTTCCTGAATGTAAGCGAAGGCGGAAAACAAGGCCTTTCTAAAAAGAAAGAGATAAAGTTGATCCTTTAGATTGAGTTTGTTAAAAGTTTTAGTGATAAATAAACTTTATTTTGGGGTTATTGTAAATATAATGTAGACGGAATTGTCTTTGTCACTGCTTAGATGACCAGGTTTTCCTTTTACGTAACCTATACTTAATACGTAGCAAGAAAATCTGGTCATTACAAATTGTTTTATTTTCAGAATGATTACAGTCTGCATCCGTAGTAGTTGTCTAAACAAGAAGCCGAGGTTGGAATATTCTATTTTTTTTTTCTTCATGTGATTTTGTTACCTACCTATATTTGTTGTTTGTGTTATTATGGCAAGATAATTATAATATAGATAGATGTTATATTATGTCATGGCAACATTAATATGTAAGTTTGGTTTTTTCTATCTACCCCGCTAAACAAGATTATTACAAAAGAGAAGTTTATGAAACTTTCCTAAGTAAGATTGTGCGATCATAATTAGTTGATTAAAGCTAAAAGATCTTCGGCGATATTACCGATGCCATGATGAATACGGTCCATAACTAATACCATGTTATGGGCCATAAATAGTGACAAATGGCCCACCTACTTACAGTGTTATGGTCTGAATTCATTTCACTAAGTGTTCTACGTACTAATGTTATCGTATTTTGTCATATTAGTCTGCGAACGTCCTTTAGTGAATATAGGTCGCTATTACTAAAAATAATAGGTGTACTGGAATATTATCAAAATCACCAGGCGTGGTAAACAGAATAGTAATAAAAGTATGTGTCATTATTACTATGTAACTAACACAAAGTTTATACTGAATAACATTCGGTCGATTCTCTACGACTTACACCAAAAAATATTCATCTCTAGACCAGAACGTTACATTCCATGTTCTTACTTCCTTACTAATATTATAAATGCGAAAGTAACTCTGTCTGTCGCGCTTGCACGCCAAAATTACTGAACCGATTTAAATGAAAATAGTCTAGAGCCTGAGAAAGGACATAGGCTACATTTTATAGACATACCACGCGGGCGAAGCCGCGGGCGGAAGCTAGTTTTATTATAATTTTCTTTAGGCAATCCAAATTCTCCAAATTATCTCGTCATAGTATTGGTCAGTTTTAACGTTAAAATGTTTAATTATGAAGCAATTTGAATAATTTTGGGACCGGGAGACCTAAAAATCAGCACGAAAATAGAAATAGATAAATTATTAAACTTTATAAAGAACTCCAAAATACAAACGCTTCCACGACACAATAATGAATCCACCCCAGGGCGACATGTATCTAAGACGGTGTCGCAAACGCAAAGCATTCATAATTACATTCCCGGAAGCCACTCGATCTTTCCCGAAATAATTGAAAATCACGATTCATTATCCCAAGAGTTGTATACCAAGCCGAGGGAAGATCCATCATCGCCCTGAAATTGAAAACAAACAAGCAATCACTACAAAATGCTTACAAGCAAATATGGAGAGTAAATAGGAAGGAATAATAATATACAGGGTCAAATTAAATTAGGTAGGGAAACTTCGCAGACGTGGTGGGTATACCAAAATATGATAAAACGAAAAATAAATTAATTTGAAGAGATTTTTTGGAGTCATTTCGCAGACTGTGTTTCGCAGTAAGTTACTTGAAATATCAGTTTAAAAAATATATTTTTTCTATGTAAAGTTCACAGATGTGATGGGTAAAGATTTGTCTAAACACGATAAAATAAAAGAAAACTGATTTTCTCAACTTTACTTTAAGAACATCATTACTAGCGGTCGTTGACCACAAAAAACAAGAAAAATCATTTTCATATTGTCGTGTTTAGATATCGATATCTTTTACTTCTGCCGAGTTATAGCAAATATAATTTGACCCTGTATAGGTTAGGAGGGGGAGATATCAATATGAAAATGTTCTCTTGTCTCGTCTAGATTATCTGACAGTTTCCTAAACTTAGTTAAAGTCTGCATAGAACCTGGTTTGAAGAAATCCTGATTTATCAAACATATTCTTTTTACTGCGTGTTCCTATAGATCATTCAAAGAAAAAAATACACAGTCCAAGTCGCTGACTTTAGCCAGAATAGGTATAAATCTACATGAAACTGATTTTGTCACATTAAATTACAAAAATATATAAATGCAGTCGTTTTTTACGAGAAACAGTAAAAAGATTTTACACTCAGGTTTAATGTTCTAACAATGTTTATAATTTTATTTGACCTCTTTTGGAAGAATTACTATTAATTAAAAAATAATGACGACAGTAGGTACGGGTAACTGTCATCCAATTACAACTGTAAGCGATGTGTTCTGCCAAGGTACTCTGTGTCCAAGTGCATGAAAGCCGGGACACCAAATAAGAGAGCTTTTAGAATATTGTGAACGGTACGCTGCTAGCCACGGCCTAGTTTATAATTGTAAAAAGAGCCTTTTCATGATCTTCAAGGCCTCAGGTAAAAAGCAGTCATACGAGCCAATTATCAACCTCAATGGCCAGCCCCTGCAAAGGGTGAAACAAGTAAAATACCTAGGGCATTATGTAACGGAGGACCTTAAAGATCATGAAGATATCGAGCGTGAGCGTAGGGCGCTCGCTGTGAGAGGCAATATGCTGGTCCGCAGGTTTGCTTGTTGTAGTAACGAGGTTAAAATAACGTTGTTTAAGGCTTACTGCCAGACCTTCTACACAAGCAGCCTGTGGGTCAGCTATACGCGGAAATCAATGGACGCCCTGAGAGTCCAATACAACAACAGCTTCAGAATGCTGTTGGGGTTGCCGCGCTTTTGTAGTGCCTCTGGCATGTTCGCGCAGGCGCATGTTCCTGACTTCCACGCAATGGTTAGGAGGAAGACGGCGTCGCTATTAGAAAGAACGCGGTCAAGTTCTAATAGCATTCTGAAGATGTTAGTGGACAAATTTGACTCACCGATAATGAATCACTTTATGCAGGTGTTGGTTAGGCAGGAGTGATTCATTAGAACAGGTGAATTCACATTTTTGTATGTAAATATTGTTTTTTCTGTGAGCTTAGTACCTACTTAAACACACTAACATAGCTTTTAAGTTTTTTGTAACTAACCAACTAACATAAATGGATCATTGTTGTCTATAAAAATAAATAATTTAATTTAATTTAATTAAATGTTTCATATCGCAAAGATGGCGCATCTCTTCTTGACGCGACTTCTTTGCGAGCGACATGAATGACGCGGTGTCACGGCGGTCACGCACAAGAACACGCCCAGTTAATTTTGATACCAATATAAAGAAACTACCTTGCGCCCGCGGCTTCGCCCGCGTGGTGGTCGGAAATTGTATCACAGGAACGTACATACCTACTACTGGAATGAAAAGTATCCTTTATCCTAACCTAGGTCATTGTCTATGTGTGTGCCTCAAATTTCATCGAAATCTAAGACGTAAAAGGTAACAGACGTGGAAAGTAACCTTGTGTACATGACAGAGTTACATCGGATTTATAAAATTATTATAGATACGAGGTTACTTTATGTATAACCCAGAAATGGGTCGTTTCTACTGCACACTGCATCAGATAAGGCATTGTACATTATTTGTTAACTGTTATATCACTGTTTTACATATGGAAACGTATGCATAATATGTGACGACGACTTTTACGCATCCAAAATATTGTTTATGTACCTACTCTAAGCTTGAAGGACGATGTTGTTATTCCTCATGAATACAATAATCATAAACCCTTATACTAATAATCGCAGAGTAAAGTTACTATGAGTGTTCTTATAGAATGCACATGCCTTGGCCTGGACTCAATAGTAGTAAGAAGTGCAACACACTTGTTGCGGTCGGCATGATTCGGCTCAGCCGGGCGGCAAAACCGAATATACCTAATTTTACCTCCCGGGTGTGCCGATTCATGCTGACCTGAAAAGGGTAGACATTTACATTTCCAAAAAGGGAAAACAATATGAAGGTATATTTTCTATCCCGCCTAGATCTCAGCCTCCCAAAAACTTTAAACAAGTCCTGGTATAAATAATTCTTGTTCAGTTAATTAGGCAAGTTAGAAAGTTTTTCGTGGCAAACATCTTACACTCGGTGAGCGCGGGTATGTTCGCTATTCGCTAGTTTTAATTAACGGGAGCGAACATACTTTGAGTTAAGGTAACTTTGCCGTAGCGGGTGGCATACCTAGGAAGAAACATAATTAATGTAAGTAGATTTAAGAGGTATTGGTTACAACTGGCTTTCTTTGCTTTGCTACATTATAGAAAAATAATGTTCTTCCATAATTTAAGAATTATGCTGTTGTGCGTGTAGCAACATTTAGCTGTCTATATTGAAGGCCAGTTCCATGATATTTTTATGTAATTCTATCGTAACCTTCACTTTCTTCATGATCTATGGTCTGTTCCAAAATTATGTGATGTAAATGTAAACAAATGGATCTGAGAAAGTACTGTGGATGCTAATTTCGTAGTACGTTACTTACAAACTGAGTGCTTGATTTGATTATTTGAATACTTAAACCCAAAATTCTAATTCTAAATTACCATAATATATATTTTGTGCATTTAACAATAAATTGTAAGTACATTTTATATCTAGGAGGAGCTCGTGGCTACGTAATAACAGCCGTACGGGTCGATCCCTCAGGTTAAGCTACGCTTGCCGGGGTTGGTCCGTGGATGGGTGACCATCTTTACATATCGAGACCGGGATTCGGTCGTGGTACACCTGCTTAGTTCACCTGGGTGGACCACGGGCACTTTTTCTTGCCGGTGGATCACCTAAATGATGAGGAATAGGAAAATAAAAAATGTCTATTGGCCATGGTCCACCTAAAATTGATTCCACGGAAATAAAATCCTCTTCCTGATACTGATCCTGTCATTTTACTACAATTGAAAAATGAATGCCGAAAGAACAAATGAAAGTCGAAAAAACAAATTAATATGAAAAAAAACTTTAATTAATAAAATAATGATTTATCATTGAGACAATCAACGTAACTTTTCCAAAGCGAATCCTACAGAAATTTCTTTGTTTAACAATTCTAATTGTATTTCTGTTATATTGTCATCATCAGTTATATATTTGGTTTTCCTTTTATTGGAAGGTCTGGATTCAAGACTCTCCAGTTCAGTCAGAAGGCGCAAAATGGTAGTACTAGTTTTCTTTACTTTTTTATTCAGTTTTGAATGGAAAGATTCCGTAACATTATTTGTGCGATGTCTTTCACCAAACACAGATAATACAGAATCAAATTGTTTTTTCATCCAAAATCCATCTAGGTATTTGAAAAACGGTATCATTTTATCAGTATTACTGCCTTCCGATTTTATGTAGTTTATACCTTCAGTCATGTTTTCAGCCGGCAAAAGTGGCAAAACTGCAGTCAGTCCTACCAGCCTTCTTTCCTTTTTACCATTAAGTTTGAAATTTTTGGCCCTTTTCCATATTGCTTTATTCCAATGATAGTAACAACCTGTTAATTTTGTTTGTGGAAAAACTTCCGAAAATGCATTTATAGCTCCTTTTTCGAAGTCACAAGTTTTTTTTATATTGAGAACAACGCCATAGCACCATACCGTTCTTAAAAGTTTTTACTTTATAAAACTGACATGCCCCATACAATAGAACCGTGCCACCTTTTCTATTAATAAAACATATCTCAGGATCTACATGAGTTTCTCCACCAAAATATTTATCACAATTTTGAGACATTTTTTTGTTCTGTTAAATCCATTACATGAATGAAAAATTGACGGTAAAGTCACAGCTCAATCAAAGTAATGTCATCTTACTAAGGAGGATAATTATTCCTCTATCAATAACTAAACAAAGTTCAAAAGGACAGAGATTGCAATATTAATATGACGGTGGACCACCGGCAAGAAAAAGTGCCCGTGGTCCACCTAGGTGGACTGAGGTGATCCACCGGCAAGAAAAAGTGCCCGTGATCCACCCAGGTGAACTAAGCAGGTGGACCACGACCGAATCCCGATCGAGACTCCTCCGTGCCTCGGAAAGTACGTTAAGCCGTTGGTCCCGGCTGTCATTTGTGGATCTTTGACAGTCGTTACGGGTCGTCAGAAGCCCGAAAGTCTGACAACCAGTCTTACCAAGGGGTATCGTATTACCCGGTTACTGGGTTGTGGAGGTCAGATAGGCAGTCGCTTCATGTAAAATACTGGTATTCAGCTGCATCCGGTTAGACTGGAAGCCGACCCCAACGTAGTTGGGAAAAGGCTAGGCAGATGAAGTACATTTTATATCCCAATTTTTATCGATGACTCAATTTCAATTCAATAATGTACTTAATTCAAACAAATCGTTGGAAAAGTGCTTCTAAATACAGATGAATGTGCTGCCTCTAGCCACTAAATATTATTGTAAAAAACGTTAAAAAAATAAACTATTTTACTTTATTATTTATTATTTTTATTTTTACTTATTCCCTTTAGTGAGTAATTACGTAAGAATTTAACCTGAACAGGGTGTGTTTACACTTGCATCAAATACTTCTGGAATAGACTATATTATGTGATGTAGCTTACTGCAGTCTTCTTTGAGCCGCTGTTCCTTATTGCACTCTAATTTGACCCGCTGTTCCTTACCGCAGTCTTCTTTGACCCGCTGTTCCTTATTGCACTCTAATTTGACCCGCTGTTCCTTACCGCAGTCTTCTTTGACCCGCTGTTCCTTATTGCACTCTAATTTGACCCGCTGTTCCTTACCGCAGTCTACTTTGACCCGCCGTTCATTATTGCACTCTACTTTGACCCGCTGTTCCTTACCGCAGTCTACTTTGACCCGCCGTTCATTATTGCACTCTACTTTGACCCGCTGTTCCTTAATTCAATCTTTACCCCCATAATGTCCTCTAGGATTGTGTCGTGGCGTACGTCATGGCTTTCCATTAACATAGTCTTTATTTGTCTATTAGAATATCAAAAGTACCTACTGTTTCCTTGTACTATTGTATACGTGAAGGAATGATGTCACATATTTTCATAATAGAATCAACTTCAACATTTCAACAAACACATTCATATTAACTTTACTCAGTTCAAATGACAGATCTACTCTCAATCGTTACGTAACAAAGCAGTTAACTCGATTCCTAAAACGTCTTTAAACATTCGTTCCATTCTCTAATCGATTTTCAAAACAGTCTGTATTACAAAGGCATCTAATTAAACATTATAATTTAGATTTGTACACAATAACCGCACAAATTACTTACGGAACGTCAAACGGAATATTTTGTGTCAGTGTTAAGGTTTGGTTCTACTACGCGACCGAGGAATAAGAACAAAAACCTTCCAAATTGAACCAACAATTTTTTAGAACACAATGAAGTGAATGATAGCTTAACGGTTGACAGGGGAGAGTGGAAAAAAGTAACCGTGTTGCGCCGACCACAAATAACATGGGACAAGGGCAGGAAGAAGAAGAAGAAACAATGGATTAGCAATATCCTTCCAAATCATTCAGATTTTGATTGAAAGTGTTTTACGCAAGTAAGGTGCTGGATTATACATATTTATTCGTATGTGAACAATGTATGTTCTTCCTTAACTTTACATAATATAAAACAAAGTCCTCTGCCTCGTATGTCTGTTGTCCTGTTCGCGATAAACTAAAAAACTACTGCACCGATTTTCATGCTGTTTTCACCAATGGATAGAGTGGTTGTCGAGAAAGGTTTTCGTATATAATAACCGACATCTACGCGGACGAAGCCGCGGGCACCAGCTAGTTTAGAATAAATAAAGAATTTCTTACCTAAAAATGGAGGGCTAGTTGAGGTACCGAATGGTCATAACTGTGATAACTCAATCTTATCCTGTCCCATACATTTGAATACGTTTTCTACCCAGCTAGCTAATTTATGTAGGAACTTCATAATTATACTTTTTCTCTAGAAAAAGTTTTCAATCTGTTGGTAATCGTTAGATCACAAATGCATGATTCCTTTGAGATCTTCTGTAGTTCTTGCTCAGTCTTTATTCCGTTCGCGTTCAGTGCAAATACCCCATAACAAGCAATGAATTAAATTTACGAATTCGTTTCGCTTCTCTTCGCTCGGAGTTCGCTTGATTGATTTAAAGGTCGTTATCGAAAAGTTCACGCGAACAATTCCAATTTTAGTGTTACAGTATTAAAACGATAAATAAGGCACGTTTTAGAATTGAATTTGTTGCTAGACTGGTGTGATTGAGAGAAGGAAATAGAAAAGGAAAAAGTTGTCTTAAAAAAATACTGGGTATAAAAAGAGCCATCACAAAGCCGTCGCCTGCGCATTCTGTACCTACATCAAATTAAGTAACATTGAGCAAAAAAATGATTGCTGGGAAACAATTTCTACTTTTGGAAAATCGCCGCTTTAGGCGGCAGCACGCAAAGTAACACACGGAAAACATTGTGCTTATATGCATCAAATGGTACAGGAGTTGTGGGGTATTAAAGTTAAGTTATAACATTTACCACTTGTTGTGGGAAATTGGAGTTAGAACTTTGACCTTCAATATCTCCGTAACCAAAAAGGTGCCAGGTATGGTCGAGAACAAAACATTATCACAATGATACAACAAAAATTTATCGATGGACAAGTAACTGTGGGTTTCCTTAACCGTCATTTTATCCGTTACTACCCTACCTACCTACCTACCTACCCTACCTACCTACCCTACCTACCTACCCTACCTACCTACCCTACCTACTCGTACCTACCCTACCTACCTACCCTACCTACCTACCTACCTACCCTACCTACCTACCTACCTACCCTACCTACCTACCTACCTACCTACCCACCCTACCCTACCTACCTACCCTACCTACCTACCCTACCTACCGACCCTACCTACCTACCCTACCTACCTACCCTACCTACCGACCCTACCTACCGACCCTACCTACTTACCTACCTACCCTACCTACCGACCCTACCTACCCAACCTACCGACCCTACCTGCCTTTTTTTTTTTTTCCGGGGTGGAAAATCCTCATGGATCTCCTCCGCCCTCGGGTGGGCGGAGGGGTCTGTCAGACTCTTACTGACTAAAAACCACCCCGGTGTTCTGACTCACACCTACGCCGGGGGTCGCGGGAACGTAAGAATCTTCCGCAACCCCCGACTGGTGCTGGCCCGCCATTGCGGGCCTCCTCGGGTCAGGGGGGGGAGTGAGGTGTTTGACTCCCCCCGTGACGTCTAAGAGGGGCGCGCGTGGAACACTACGCGCCGCCACCTCGGGTCCTGATGTGTGGGGGGTGACGGACGTCCCCGAGTCCGTCACCCCTCGACCCATTTAGGGGGGCTGGAAGAGGGCGTTATCCGCCCTCCGCCGACTACCGGTGCGCCTGCTGCGGGCCGGGTGAGTGGACAAGATCTCCCTCTCCCTTTCCGCAGCCTCCTTCTGCGAGACGACCGTCTCGCAGTAGGAAACCACCGCGTCCCAGGACTCCCCGCTGCCGACCATGGCATTCACCACAGCCGACAGCGACAAGTCACTGCCTACTTCTGAGATGAGGGCACGGCGTGGCTCCTCTCAAGCGGCACACTCTGCCAGCGTATGCCGCGCCGTGTCCTCCCGGCAATCGACGCAGTGGTGACACCGGGCGTCCGGCTCCCTGTTAATGCGACACAGGTACTTCCCGAAGCAACCATGCCCCGAGAGCACCTGCGTCACTCGAAACGACAGGGAGCCGTGCCTCCTCCCGAGCCAGCGCTCGAGCACCGGCCGGACCGCCTCGATGATGTCGAGGCCGGCGGTAGGGTGTGAAAGCCTTTCCCGCCATTCCACCACCAGGACCTCGCGAAGCTGAGACCGATGCAGCTCTATGTGTCGCTGCATCGGTTGCTCACCCCGCGCCCTCGCTTCCTCGCGCCACCGATACGATGACGCGAGTACTTTCGCCTCGAGGTCCCAGGGCGGGGATCCGGCCAGTGCACAAGCCGCCTCGTAGGAGATCATGCGTTACCCCCTGATGACTCTGACGGCCATCGCTCTTTGCGGCTTGCGCAGGACTGCGATACTACCGGCCGTCAGGTCAGCCGCCCAGATCGGGGCCCCGCAAAGGGCCATCGATCGCACGATCCCCACGTAGAGCCGCCTACAAGCGGCGCTCGGGCCCCCCAGATTGGGAAGCAGCGTTGACAGCGCCCCAGCAGCACCCAGCAACTTGGGCGCCAGCCGTCGGAAGTGGGGCCCGAAGTCCCACCGGCTGTCGAGCACCAATCCTAGGTATTTCATGGTAGACTCGACAGCGATCCGAGCCCCCCCGACCACGATGTGTGAGCCGGGTGGCGGCGCCCGCCGGGGGCCATGAAACACCATGGCCTCCGACTTGCTGAGGGCCACCTCCAGGCAACCTACCTGCCTACCCTATCTAGCTACCCTACCTACCTACCCTACCTACCTACCCTACCTACCTGCCCTACCTACCGACCCTACCTACCGACCCTACCTACTTACCTACCTACCCTATCTACCGACCATACCTACGAGTACTTTCCTACTTACTTACCACCTCTCTTACATACATACCTACCTACCTATCTACCGAGATATCATCAAAAAATGTATGAGAAAATGATTTTTACTCGTTTTTTTTTCTTTAATTTTTCCGATGTTCAACAAATCAAAGATCATCAAAATCGGTCCAGCAGTTCTCGAGTTATAAGTGCTTGAACAAACCCAACTTTTTTTATACTTTTAACTAAGAGAGTTGTATATATATATAAATAGTTAGTCTGTACATAATATTTATTTAACTTTTTTTATATAGATATAATATAAATAAATAAATAAATATAATAGATATAGAAGAAGATATCTCTAGTAAAAAAAAACAATCAAAAGTCATTTATTCAAACTAGGCTAAGAATCAGCACTTTTCGAACGTCAACATTACATAAGACAGTCCCCCAAAACGCCCACCCTTCACCACTTCTTAGTGCTTTAGCTGGGAAGAAGAAGTGGCGCAATAAACTCCCCAGCAGCACAGCAGTCTGTTCAGTTAGTTATTAATGTAAATCCCTAATTCCAGTATTTTCCGTATCTATCTGCTCATCAACGGGAGTCCACACTAAAACATAATTAAAAGCAGTTAGTCTAATAAAAGCGAATCAACCAGCGTTTGCGTGTGAGGACCAATCAGCCGCGAGGACAAAATAGCACTGAATGTTCGATAGGATAGAGCAATGGGTGATTGCACCCATTGCTCTATCTATGTATAGTTACTTTTATCTAAGAGAGTTGTATATATATAAATAGTTAGTCTGTAATACCTTTAGTTTTTAATTTAATTATTTATTTTTATAGTCAATACATCAAATGTTTTGTACAACTCAATAAATACTTACAACAATGTAAAAAAATTAAAATTAAATTAATTATAATTAAATTATACATTGGTAACTTGAATTACATTACATTATATAAGATAAATTTTACGCTTTTACGCTATAATATGTATAGTATGTAAATTAGAAAGTAATATGTTTCTTATCATTAGTACAAGTTGACTTTTTATTGTGAGGTAAAACGTAAGAAACTGCCTCGTTGATGGACGTGAATGTAACTGGGCGAAGGACTTAATACATGCTTCATTCATGCTCGTAAGGCATGTCTTATTAATATATGCTTGATTCATTCCCGTAAGGCATGTCTTAATACATGCTTGATTCATGCTCATAAGGCATGTCTTATTACATGCCTGATTCATGCTCGTAAGGCATTTCTTATTACATGCCTGATTCATACTCGTAAGGCATGTCTTATTACATGCTTGATTCATGCTCGTAAGGCATGTCTTATTAATACATGATTGATTCATGCTCGTGAGGCATGTCTTATTACATGTTTGATTCATACTCGTAAGTCATGTCTCATTACATGCTCGTAAGGCATGTCTTATTAATACATGGTTGATTCATGCTCGTAAGGCATGTCTTATAACATGCTTTATTCATGCTCGTGAGGCATGTCTAAAATGCACAGTTTTATTAGATAAATTAAAATACTTTTATTGCTCACCTGGTGAACGATTTGAGACGATTTCAGGATCATTCGAGCTCACCGATTTTTTTGGAATGCATACTTTTATTCGATCAGCAATTTTTATTTCCATCGGGACTAACATTTTTATTTACGTACTCTGTTATAAACCTTTACAATATACAAGCTAACATAACACTAACACTTAAATCACCAATTGGATTACAAAGCTGGTTTAACCGTTTATCTAGACACGCGGCCGCGTGTCAAGCCAAGTTCAAGAAAAGATCGGGCGACGCAGCAGCCGTGTGTTATATTACATGAACCATTTGGAGCTACTTTTCACCCCTCAATAACTCAAAATTTATTTTACGTACACACATGAAATTTTGTTTATATTAATACCCCTTACGAGTAACTAGAATCCCCATAAATACAGCTCAAACGGTTGTTGAGATATGAACGTCTAAAAATCGGCATTTTTATCACTGACTGACTTACCTACCTATAGATCATAAACCTAACCCACTTCCAGATGACCTAGAAAGTTGAAATTTGGCGTCCAGCTTGGTAATTGTGTGTATACAAAGGAAAAATCAGAAAACATATTTTTTTAACGTTTTAAATATTTTTTAAGTAACCGATTTTTATCACCTAGCGCCTTTCAAAATTATAATAGCAAATATATTTTCTTTTGTAGGAGAATTATGTCCATTATGAAAGGTCGCTTTTATCGTTTTATATATAGGTACCAAATTATTATATATAACTTAGACAACCAATTATAAATAATAATTAGTAATGATTGGCTGTTTAAGTTTTCTGCGAGGCGGGCCACAGGAGTGCGGCGCGTCCGAGGTGACGGGGATTTAAGGGTTTTGAAATATTGTCATAGTCCGTATCTTGAGGTGACATTTAGGCTTCCTGTACATGATGACGGAGCAGCAGAAAAGTCGTACTAAAAAAAATCGTACTTGTACCGATATGTAACGATACTAGCCAAGTAAAATTTTCAGCTTTGCTTTGTATTAATAATTCGACTATTCAATGAAGTTATATTTTTAATTAGCAAACATTATTATAGCAGAAAAACAAGAAATTTTATTTTAAAGGACCATGACCAGGTTCCTATACATGCATACCCTTACTAAAACAATCTGTTACAAAGCTGCACATGGTGCATTTAAAAGCAAAAAATACCTCCTGTTTAAGATAATGGAGCAGTTATTTATATATTCGGTAATAAAAAAATCTTTTTACTACCACTTTTGATCCGTTACACTTAAAAAAACTATTGATTGCGAATCATTTTGTGTCAAGCGTTTTTTTAGTTCACTGTCGAATTCCAATTAGCGCCAGAAACATTATAATCACCTTGTAACCTAGTAGGGTTTGCTAGATTTTGCAACATAAATAACTAGGAACCAGCCTATGATGCACCCAAACTGTGCTGAGGTGAGACATAAGTATATTTTTTAAACTTGAGAATTAGGCAGCTCGTCCATCAGAGATGAGTGAGGTAACTAAGCAGAGAAGCTAAGCTACAAAACTATAATGTACTTTGTTTCATTTTAATTCTTTTCGAGCAGAATTAAACCAAACTGCGCTATGAATATGAATCGATCCTATTGGACACATATCCATCTCATCTCTTAGAATACTTATAAACATCTGGCGTGGACCTACCAGATGTTTATAACTTATGGGAGAGTTCCACATACTAGTAAGGTAGAAAGGTGGTCAGAACAGTGTAAACGGGAGAAACGGGAAAGAAAACAAATCTCTCAAAAACAACGTACCCTTTTATATTCAAACTTAAACAATTTATTTCACAACCTAAATAAATATAAGCCATGGCAGTGAAGATACGGCCAGTCCCAAAAAGATGCGTGGATCAGCACCATTTAGTTTATAATAATTTTAAAGGGAACTGAATCACAACATCAACTTGTTACGTTGTTTTTTGCAGTTGCACGGATAATTCACTGACTGCACGTCTCTAAATACGTTGCACGCGCAAAGCACATTTGATGCACCGAAACATTGATGCATGATTCCAATCAACTAAGCACCGCAATATCGTTTCCAATTATATTTCACCGATAAACTGACACGTATCGTTAGTCCAGTAGGAAAACCAAAATCGACAGTGAGACATCGCTTTCAAGAATATGTATATCGAGCTAAAATGTGCAGAAAAGTTACGGGTAAGTGTTTAAATAAACAATAAATAAGTAAACAAACAATAACACATGCACAAAGCACAACTTTGGACTGGTTTGAACGTAACAGTAGGTTTCTATGGTGACGAGTGACAAGTGATTGAATGATCGAGTGACAACTACAATAGTGTTTCCAGATGGTTGTTATTTTTTTACCCAAAAACTTTTCAAATTTTAGAATATTGTATGTTCTTTATAAATATGCTGGTATTCAGCTGCATCCGGTTAGACTGGAAGCCGACCCCAAACATAGTTGGGAAAAGGCTAGGCAGATTGATTGTATGTTCTTTATAAATTTCAGGATTATCTAGAGACCTTGGCACCCATTTAGATCTCAATTCTTTTGTCGGCGAAGTCGACAACCACGCTTATTCTTAATATTGAATTTGGCTCCCATTTCACATTTATGTTTTTGATTGGATTTATTTTCCAGTTCAGCTATAGATGATGAAAGGAAATGATGATAATTAAAAGTACTTTTACTTTCACTTTATTAACTTAAAAGTTTTCATTATCTTTGACATCCTCGTGATTGTTAAACTTAAACCTCCTGTTCAACTGTCGAAGTACAGTCAACATGAAAAGCTCTTTAGCTATTTACCAGCACAGCTGTAAGCAAACACAGCGAGTGTGTATCACCCCTAACAGTATTTGCGGGTCGGCCGCCAGTAGCAATTACGAAGCAGTGTCAACTTCATCAACACCCACTATCACATACCGGTGTATTTTGTATGCGAGGTGGGAATTCAATCTGCCTGCATTTTATTTATAAGCTATATTTACTAAACAGGTGAGCTATTTTTGAAACTCATGTGTCCTATTAAGTGCTCATATATACGAGCGGCACGTTGCCAACAGCAGAGGCAACTGCAGCCGTCGACACTCGTCGGTGGCAGCCGTACACGCGTGTATGGCAGCCGTCGACACTCGTCGGTGGCAGCCGTACACGCGTGTATGGCAGCCGTCGACACTCGTCGGTAACAGCCGTACACGCGTGTATGGCAGCCGCCGACTAATTATTGCGTAACTCTTAAACAACAATTGCATTATGGCGTGTATTTAATTTAATTTTGGTTTCTTAAAATACTAAGTAGCCAAGTAATTGCGACCAACTTGAACGTAGCCCTCGCCGGCACCTCATTAATTTTGATAGTTCAACAAAATTAATTACGTTATTTACGTTGTTGAGCACTTTAAACCTACGAGTATGAAGCAATGAATTACAAATTTCCTTCAAAATCCTTCGGATTCTGATTGAAAGTAGAGGGTTTCATTTTACTGGCGAAACTACATAAACGTGAAGCTTATCGATATCGAACCATGACACCTGCATAATTAGTATTAATCAGCCTGTAACATTTCCACTGCTGGGACACAGGGCTCCTCTCTGTGAGAGGGAGTGGGCTATAATCCACCACTCGGGCCCAGTGCGGGTTAATGGATACTACATATTATGTCTTCGAATTTTTGGTTCTAGGACATGCCGGTTTCCTCGCGATGTTTTGCTACCACTGTTTTAAAAGCAGCGGGGATAATATAAACTGCACAAAGCAAAATGCCTGCCTAGGTTCGAACGAACTGGGACATGTAAGTCGGGGCCATTACAACGGGGTCACCACCACTTGACATCAAAGTAATTCCCATTGTAACTTGGTTTTCGAAATTATTGTTTAATTCAGTTAATCATATAATCCATCAATCATCAGGTAATCATTTTACTCCTTATTATTAGAGAAACAATTGAAAACCAAACAATCCTGTGCTCAATGAATATTGTCGAAATAGAATTAAACGAATACATAAATTCGTTAATTGAATTCGGCAATATTTTGTCAACTTTGAGAATTATTATACCGCCTACTTATCAACAACGCATTTGCATGTCAACCTTATATACCTACTAGTAGGTAAATTAATTTCGGTGAAACAGTATTTAAGCTGTTCTCTAATTAAGTGACAATGCTGTTTTTTACCGACTTCAAAAAAGGAGGAGGTACTATGTTCGGATAAGTTTTTTTTTTAAATGTATGTTCACCGATTACTCCGTGATATGTGAACCGATTTTAAAAATTCTTTATTTGTTCAAAAGCTTATACTTCTGAGGTGGTCCCATTGTCACCAAGTCAGGATCTGATGATGGGATCCTAGAGAAACCGAGGGGAACTTTCAAAAATCGTAGGGGCAACTAGTGCATTTCTTAATTTTTTCTTTAAGTATTTTACAGCACTACAATTTTATGAAGGTCTGGAGTCGATTTGATGATGGAGCCGAAAGACAGTCAAGGGAACTCCTCAACGGTTTACAGCAGATACCTCGTGTTTGTGCTTGATTAATTTGTATTGATTAGAACTTTACACTTTTGTGGGTTGTGACTGTCGTTAGGGGTCTGATGATGAAGACAAAAGACAGTCAAGGGAACTCCTCAGTGGTTTACAGCACATATCTTGTGTTTGGGCTTGATTAATTTGTATTGATAAGAACCTTACACTTGGATGGTTTGTGGCTGTCGTTAAGGGTCTGATGATGAAGACGAAGGACGATTAAGGGAACTCCTCAAAGGTTCACAGCAGATACCTTATGTTTGGGCTTGATTAATTTATATTGATTAGAACTTTACACTTTTGTGGGTTGTGACTGTCGTTAGGGGTCTGATGATGAAGACGAAAGATAGTCAAGGGAACTCCTCAGTGGTGTACAGCAGATATCTTGTGTTTGGGCTTGATTAATTAGTATTGATAAGAACCTTACACTTAGATGGGTTGTGACTGTCGTTAAGGGCCTGATGATGAAGACGAAGGACGATTAAGGGAACTCCTCAACGGTTCACAGTAATTACCTTGTGTTTGGACTTAATTCATTTATATTGATAAGAACTTTGCAACCATATTGGTTATAAGTGAAATTACAGATCTGATTATGGACACCATATAATATGATGATGAGGGGAACTATACAGTGTAAGCAAATGTATAGTGTTCACCCTTATATTCTTGAGAACGCACGGGAGTCTCATTAGCCAGCCGATTTCGTATAACATCTAAACGATACTTGCGCTGTTCAGACGACTCGCCACTTAATCGTTTTTTAATAAGATTGAGTCGGCAGATCTTATCATTTGGCGACTCCTGCGACAAATGAGAATGCATGTAATTTCTCGTCTGAGATAACCTAGCATGACGAGCTAACGGTGATTCTTGGGAACCGGACATAGCACTCCGTTTGCGAATCTTAGATAGGCGTTCTTTTTCAGCAGTATTAGTCTCTTTAATTCTGTTTTTCTTCATGCGGGCGGCTCCTTTAGTTGGTCTACCCATGTTGATTACAAAAATCAAATTACACAAAAAATGAAAAAAAAAAAAAACTTTAAAAAAAAAAATTGACCGACTTCAAAAAAAACAAAACAAAAAAGGACTACTGTACTAAAACCAAACTAAAAAACTACTTACTTCTTTAATAATAAGAGAAAAATAAAAAAATTACTTTAATTTCGGAAGTCGGTGGCCAAAAACTAAAATTAAAAGCAAAGACACCGCTTCCGAAATTAAAGTATTTTTTTTTTTTTTCACTTATTTTTAAAGAAGTAAGTACTTTTTTCGTTTGGTTTTAATACAGTAGTCCTTTTTTGTTTTGTTTTTTTTTTGATTATTTAATCACTCAGAATAATTAAATATAGGGAGAGTTGCAAGTAGGTACAACACTATTTACATACCCACATTTTGACAGTAATGCTTAGTAGTCCCGTTCTCGAATCAGAATGAGCAGAATGTAACAGTCGCGTGGATTTCAGAAATTATCGAATTTATATTATAATATAAGTTAATTATTATTTTAATAACAGAAATTATCAAATATTCCAAAAATAAAGCATAAAAAAAGAAAATGTGTTTGACACAACAAAATCAAAATATTTTATTTCACATAAGCCTACATGGGCACTTATGAAACGTCAGAAGCTAGGTGCACGGTTCCAATTGGTCGTTTCCTATGGAGAAGAGCCGGCAAGAAACTCCATGTTTACTCTTTTAAAAGATAATTGGCTTTTACAATATTTTCGAATTACAGTGTTAATATTTATGGGAGGACAGTGTAGGCCTTTCAAAAAAATTCAGAAGAAGTTCATTAAAAAAAAAAAAAAAAAATATCTACAGTTCACTAAGCCTACGACGTTCTCACATTCACAACATAATACTACACAACGTAATCTCTTGTTAAGGCGGAGTTTGATTGAGATTGTTTAATATATCGGTGAGTGCTCCAGACAGACCATTAGGCTTTTCACAATGCCTATAATTATCATACTGCCTTTTAGACACTTGGATTTAGCTGACCTTCATCAAAATCAAAAATTGTTTATCAAAAGATAAAGTAATATTTTTAGGCTGGTTTACAATGAAAAGCGATCTATAAAAAACCTATGTAAGAAATAAGAGGGTACTTCAATATATTTTCCTTTAGAACCTTTGGCCCTCTTTCTTGGAGTTTAGATTATTTATTTTATATTTTATTTATTTTTAAGTGCTTAATGACCGATGGATTACATTCATAATAAATTAATATGTAACGTGGAGTTCTAATTAGGTTTGGAGAAATCTAGAAGGGTCTCATCGTTAAACTAATATACCTTTTATAAATGCGAAAGTATCTCTGTCTGTTTATTACCTTTTCACACCTTAACGGCTGAACAGCTTTGAATGAAACTTTGCACACGGATAGGCCTGGGTTAGTACATAATATACTTTTTCTTGCGGGTGACCTGCATAACCCGACCCCTCTTCCCCTCGTCTTCTTTGTAAGAGGAGTCAGGTAATGCAGAGTACAGAACGTACGTCCCCTTGGGATAATTACCGACATCCACGCGGGCAAAAGCTAGTACTCTATAAACGGAAAAGCAGAAATCCTGTTTAGCGGCAGAAATATATAGTGATTTCCCTGACGAGCTCCTTTACAAGGAACTTGCTAATATCCAGGAGGATTCTAGCTGATATTTTGTTCCCCACCAACCTTACAAGCTAGCAGGACTTCAAACATACATGTAATACACCAGGATATCATAAAAGACTTGTTACATACTAAACATTTTGTATGAGATACTTTTACGCGCTCATATAAAAAGGTTTTTGTGTCAGCTGTAAAACGTATGGAAGGACGAAGGAATCTTTCATAATATGTGAATATTTTGACTGAAACGACCTTGAAAAGGTATTAAAAGAATCCGCACAGCGGAGTTATTTATAATAAGTCATTATTTTCCTGAAGCTTTGGAGGAACAATTTTTTTAAAGAAATACTATAAATTTTCCTTCGGCTTCCGTGTTGGATGATTATATTACATATACAATGTTATTTGATCTTTACAGTACAATTGTTGGGTAATATTGGTAAGTATACGTAGATTATTCTGTGATCAGATTTTTCGATTCTTGATTGCTTTTATGGTCCTTCACAGGTTATCCTATGACAACTTGCTAGTTGGCCCTGTGGGGTGATTGCGTGCTACACATACAATGGTAATCGATCGCAATGTCTTTAATGTTGACAGTTCAGCCACATTCAAACCTATGAAGCAATGGATTAGTTTCCTTCAAAACCCTTGGATTATGATTAAAAGTGTAAACTTCCATACAAATAAAACTTATCACTAAAATGTATAAAATAAAAATAAATAATTAAAACATTAAAAAACACGACTGCCCTGCTAAAAAACGAACTAAAAGCTAAAAAACAAGTTGATAAAATTGTTATTGCAGACGGGGGACTGTTCTGTGGAACACTTTTTAATCTAAGTGGTGGGGAGAAGGAGGATTTTTTTCAACAAAAAACTTGGCCTTTGTCACTCGGGATGATGTAAGGATTCTAACGATACTCCATACATCCAAATCCGTTCAGGCATTTTAAAGTTATGGTGGAATATAGAAACTCACATACATACATACATGCCCTGAAAACATTACACTCCTTTTTGAGCAGTCGTGTAATAAGGCACCCTACTTGCATAATACATTTTCAACATACGAGTACGTCACATACTAGTGAATGCGTAGTCGTACTCACAAAAGCTCTAATTTCATACACAAAAATCACTGCCTTTTATGAACAATTCATGTGCTTGATCAATACAATGTAAATTGTTGAATTGCCAAAATGGAAGCGATTGTGTGTTACGCAATTAGCGTAGGTACCGGACCGGTTTACCGTTTTATCAGTCCAACCAAGCCCAGTGATATACTTGACAGATTGATTGATTGAAGCACAGGTTAACTTCGCCAATCAATCAATCATTAGGCCCCAAAAATACCCTCCTATCTACTTATGGTACGCGGTCATATATAGTACACGAGGTTTAAAAAAACCTTTGGCTTTGTAGAGCGTTGTCTCTCTCACTCATTTTTAAGTGAAAGTCTCTTTCTTATCCATCCATACTTTAATATTATAAATGTGAAAGACTCTGTCGGTCTCTTTGACTGTCTGTTACCTTTTCATGCCAAACGGATTCCGATGAAATTTGACACATAATATGTCTCAAATTTCATCGGAATCCGGTCTAACACAGGTCTGAAGACTATTTTATCCCGGTAGTTCCCGTAGAATAATTTCTGACCTCCACGCGGACGAAGCCGCAGGCAAAAGCTATTGTGCCATAGTAACAGCCGTGTACTGTGATTATAATTATTATATATCCAGTTAGAGAAACTGAATACTAATCTAGAAATGAACAACATAGCTGTGTTTGTCATACAGAAAGTTAGCAGGAGTTGTGTCACCGAGATCCGCGGTTTGTTTGTTTGTAACATTAGAGCACAAATATACACATATTAGATGCGAGTTAGCTTGTCACACACAGACAGAGTTTGTTCCCAATTGTTTCACGAATTTATATTGCGAAAAAGAGAAAGAGCATCTATGAGTGACGATAGCCGTGTTAAAGCAATTTCATAGAATGATAAAGAACAACCATTTTATTGTGGTTAGCAGTTACCCAGTTACTGGGTTTAGAAGGTCAAACACACAATCGCTAGGTGTTAAATGCGGCGCCGGATAGACTGGAAGCCGATCATAATATAGTTGGAAAAACGCTAGGCGGATGATGATGAGCCAGTTTTAAAATCAATCCGTTTCCCTGACTGTCCACGTACTAATTAAAAAAAAAAACACTAAGAATTGCCCGGGAAAACAAAAAAAAAAACCTACATCCTGAGATGAATGAGCTCAGCACCCCAATTGCGTCACACACTTCCTATTACAATCCAAAGGAATTCATTGCTTCATACGTATGTTTGAAAAATTCGTCTGCTCGACAACGTAAATAGCGCAATAAATATTGTTGAATTATCAAAATTAATGGCATTGGGATAGTGAGTGTGTCAAGTAGGTATGCAACCACTTAACAAACGAGACAGTATACTATAGTCTGCTACATAAAACTTATAAAAACACTTTGAAGTAATAACTGGAGATCGATATTAATTCAATTGGAACTGAGCTCAAGTTAGATGGAAGAACTCGCTGATTGGAGATGAAACAAAAATATTTCCGATTCAACTCCGCCGCAAGTTTTATGAGTTACTACAACTAGAGGGCCTCAATAAGACGATGGAGTTGAAGTTCTGTCACTTTAACTATAGAACTGTAGATAGAACAGGAAGAGAGAGTTTATTGGTACTTTCCAAATAAAATAATGGTGATTGCACCAATACAAGCATAGCTAAATTGTAGTTTCACGATTTGCTAATCGATGTTAGCAATATTTTTGCGACATTTAAGGATTTATCATACAGCATTCGCAGAAGATAAAATGTGTTGCATGAGGAATGATATGAAAGAGAAGGGAGTGTATGGCAGCGTGTCGGTTGACAGAGGAGAGTGGAAGGGAAGAGAAAACGGGTTGCGCCGACCACAAGTAACATGGCAACGGGCAGAGATGATTAGTCGAAGAAGATAATTTTCCTTCATGGTTCTGGCCTCCAAGTAGTTTGTGAGGCATCTCCTAGGTTGTCCTAGCTGACAGGCCTACATTGTCCACCCAAACGTATGAACACTGTGATTTGAAAACATTTTAAAAGCCTATTATTTTTAAAAGTATAACCGTGAAATTTCTTGCCAGCTCTTCTTCATAGGAAACGAGAATTGGAACCGTGCACGTAGCTTCTAACGTTTCATGTGCCCATTTAGGTTTATGTGATATATTTTTTTATTTTATCCGTACTAATTTCCCACTAATTATTCGTCGAGTGCACCTACCTAAACTCGCACAGTAACCTTTTTTTCGAAGTACTGATGAAAAGACGAGTTGATGAGTTTATAACCAACCTGCACGTTTTGACCTGTTATGCACTTTTATTACACATTATAATTGTTAGGCTATTTCTCATCAAAAACTTCCACACCGAAAACCGCAATTCTTTTCCAACCGTCAGATAATTCCATCAGCACTTGTATTCAACCCTTCCACACCTGACCTCAACCCTAGATCACCGGAACACATAAATCTCCTCGGCGGGGTATAAATTTGTTTTTTTTTCATTACCACCCCCGTACATTTCATTACGGTGTCGTGGAGGGGAGGGTAATTTATAGCACTCAGTTTATTGGCAAAAAACGGTTAATTACGTATAAGGGAGATGAAGGAAGCCCTCGTTTGAGAATTGACCTTGTGAATTTCTTAAATTGATTTTAATGTGTATCTATGCTGCTTTGGAACAGCTCCACAAGTGACGAGTCTGGTAAAGTCTGAGCCCTCGGCCCTGTTAGCAACCATGTAGCACAGCATAATCAGTCTATAACGTTCCCACTGCTGGGACACAGGCCCCTCCCGTGAAAGCGAGTGGACCGTAATCCAACGCGCGGGCCCAGTGCGGGTTGGTGGATGTCACATGTCTTCGAAATTCTGGTTCTAGGACATACCGTTATCCTCAAGATGTCTGCCTTCTCCTTATTGGGAACAGTGGTATGAAATATAATTATCAAGCATAGCCCTGAGCTATTTTATAATCAACGACCGATGTATAAATAAACCAGTACCTACCTACTTACCAGTAAAGTTTATGATATGGAAAACGATCTCTATTTATAACCTTTATCAGAAAAAAACGTTGTCAAACCACACTCTTTGTAACAAAGGAAAATATACATTATCAACACTTTTCACTTTGAATTAATTATTCAAGTCATGGGGACTAATTAACGAGATTTTCCTCTGTTCTTCTCAGCACACATACACTGCGTGATTCAAAACGACAGCTTCGCAAAACTCCTTAATCAAAATACATTGAACAGTGGCTGCGCGGGAAACGGAGCGTAGCGCAATAAAAACAAGAAAGGGATGAAAAATAATGGCAAAGAAACGAATGGAGCGAGAATATCTGAGTAATTGTTGCATGGAAAGATCTCTAACGAGCACCTCGGGTAATAAAAAGGTTTGTGGGGGCCACGAAGCGAGCGATTGTTGAGTAAGACCGGGAGGAATTAGTTTTTTTGTTTTTGTTTGAGTTTGACAATGGAGGTGGTGAAATTGAGACAGTTTTAATGAAGGTGCGGCTCTATTGTCACAATAATTTCATCAAGATATAGCACGGCTGATGAGCAAGCCTTTGGAAGAAATAAAATATAAAGAGATAAAGATTCAAAACACACAATTTTAAAGAATTGTCGTTGGCTTCTTTTGAAACAGCATAAATACTGGATGAAAATACAAAGCTATGGAAGTTACCATTGATTTAATTGCATCAGTTTTAATCTTTTAAATTCAAATTGTCATGGAAGTACGCTTTTCTTTCGGTAATTCATTAAAATTTTAATCCTCGCTCCCCGCATGGCCACGACACAAAAAAGATAAAATTTTACAAATAAAACTGGCGTTGGTTTATGAAAATAAAAAGCGCTCCATTAATTATCGGGCGCACTTGCATTGCATGGCTCATTTATTAAGTTCTCTAGTGAAGTGAAAGCATAGGGGTGGCGGTCCCGGGATCCCGGGGATTATACAATGCGTGTGTGTTTATAAGAAATAAGCTTACTTTAGCTTTCATTATTAGATAGGTAAATAATATTGGATAGTTAGCAAACGGTAAACCAAAGAAACGATGGATGGACTGTGTGATAGATGATTATGGCTAGGAAGGGGGTGACTACTGGGGTGACGACTGATAGAGAAGAGTTTATTTATTTATTTATTTATTATAGGCTTCTCAACAATGAGTACACTATACTATATAATTTGTACATTTCAAACTTAATTCTAAGTGCCCCATTACTTATAGAGAAGCACAGCATGCACTATAATATTATGCGCGGGTATTAAAATAATTAATCGATTTTGAATAAATAATACATTAGCAGAAAAGTTAAATTAAAGCTGAATTGATTACAAAAAATAAAATCTAAATTAGATACTTAACACACAAAATTAAATTAAAATTAATTAAAATATATTAGATTTTAAAAATTAAATTAAATTAAATTTGATTTAAAACAATTAAATTTGACTATTTGATTAGAGGTACCCATTAGATAGCAAGCGTGGCTTTTTTAATAGTATGTACAGAAGAGGTGAACAAGTCAATATCCGCTTCGTGCTCTTTGTAAGCAGTATACATTCGTGATAGTGGACAGTGTTGTCTCAAATTGGTGCGACATCTCGGCATGCAAAAAAGTTTCCTGTTAGAGCTTCTCGGCAGAATACGTGGCACATGGAATAAGACCCTACTGAGCAAGTCGGGACAGTCAAGAGAGCCCGTTACTAACTTCTTAAGAAAAACCAAATCGAGCATAACCCTGCGTTTCTCTAGCGACACCATCCCAAAATGCTTCAGTCGCTCATGGTACGATTTAAGCCTGTTTCCCATATTACTGGCATAAGTAAGATGCCACAGGAACCGCTTCTGCAGCCGCTCAATGCGTTTGATGTGGACCTTATATACAGGCGACCAAACCACACTGCAATACTCGAGATGGCTTCTTACCAGAGAATTGTACATAATTTTTTTGATGGCCGGTTTTTTGAAATTTTTACACTCTTTCATTACAAAACCAAGCATCTTGATGGATTTTAAAATAGTTTTGTCAATATGTTCGACAAAACTTAGCTTTTTATTGAACTGTACACCTAGATCTCGTATTGTTTCAACTTCAATAAGTCGCTCACCATTAATTTCGTATGCTGACTGCAAGATATTTTTATTTTTTGAAAATTTTATATGTTGACATTTTCTAACATTTAGTGACATTTTGTTGTGTTCACACCACTCTGTCAACCGGTCCAAGTCGCTTTGCAATAGTGCCGGATCCGCAGGGCTTCTTATAGACCTCATGACTTTTAGATCATCGGCGAACAAGAATATCATCGAGTTCGAGAAGCATTTGTAAATGTCATTTATGAACAGAGTAAATAAATGCGGACCCAAATGAGAACCCTGGGGGATTCCGGAAGTTGCAATGTACGATTTTGAAGAACAGCCATCTATCACAACCCTGAGCTTCCGACCAGACAAATATGATTGGAACCAACTCAGAAGAGGGTCTGAAACGCCATACCTTTTAAGCTTCATGACGAGTATGTCATGATCTACTACGTCAAAAGCCTTGCTAAAGTCGGTGTAGACTGCATCAACTTGGACACGCGTATCAACCTCCTCCACAATGCCTTCAACATAGGACACCAAATTGGTAGCTGTCGATTTTCCCTTCTTAAATCCGTGTTGGTTGTCTATTATTAGCTGTGATAAATGTCTAACAAGCACAGGGCATATAAGAGCTTCAAATACCTTAGCCAGAGTGGAGAGAATGGCGATAGGCCTATAATTGCTCACATCGGACTGATCCCCGTTTTTGAAAATTGGCACAATTTTGGTTTGCTTCCAAATAGTCGGAAAGCTACCCCGCAGCAGAGAATAATTAAATATTATGTTTAATGGCAATGATAGAATATCTGCCAACTTATTTAAAAGCAGAGCAGGTATGCCATCAGGGCCTGCTCCTTTGTATATGTCCAATTTTTTTAATTCTTTGCGGATCTGATCTTGCGGGATAGTTATTTGGCCTAACATGCTATTACTTATGCAGCTATCCGTGTCAGCATGTGCGGTCGCATGGACACCATTTCCAATAGTACCATACACCTTTGAAAAATGAGAGGCAAAATAATTACAAATTTCATTTATGTTGTCAGAGGTGTTTATACCATCTGTCATGGAACTGGGGTAGTTACTGGTACCGCCTCTCTTCATTTTTAGGTAGCTCCAAAAATATTTTGGGTTGGACGTGATTTTTTCCTCTATATCAGCAATGTGAGCAGTATAGCAAGTCGTAGCCATATGGTCGCATCTTTTCCTAAGAACATCCAGTTCAATAATGTCCAGTGGATTATTATACTTTTTAACTTTAAGCCGTAGGCGGTTCTTCTCATTTAGTCTTTTAATAAGCTGTCTAGAGAACCAGTACGGATATTTAGTGGATTTTATTGGTACTTTTGGAACGTAGCGTTCAATTAACCCATACAGTAAATTATAAAAAATATCTACCATCTGATCTACAGTCATACAAGGATCAAACTCTGATGGCCAATCGACTTGCCCCAGTGCCTCGCCAATCGCCACGTAATCTGCCTTATAATAGTTTAGCTTAGTTCTATCATTACAATAGCGTGGTTTTTTGAAATGGGTAAATGAGAGCTCACATAGTATAGGTGGATGGTGCACATCTAGTTTCGAAAGTACATCTGTTGGTGCACTTACTGCAACATGATCCAAGTTAGTTAGGACCAGATCAAGAATTCTGTTATTTTGATTACACAAATAATTACATTGTCTTAAGTTATTGAGCAAGACAAAGTCCCAAAGAGTTCGTTCTAAACTTGTACAAGTGTTTTGTGGAGCTCTTATCACATCATCACCCATTCCAAGCCAGTTAATAGTGTTCATGTTAAAGTCACCAATAATCAAGCATTCATTGACGTGTTCTAACACTTTGTTAGTATTATCAACAAAGTGTTCAAGTACTCTAGGCTGTAACGGCGACGGTAAGTATACAGTGCAAATATAAATCTCTTTGGTTTTCTTACCCCCTATATGTGACAACTTGACCCAGAGATCATCGCACGAACTTTCAAATTTTATCAATCTCTGTGATTCTATTTTAGTAGACACTGCAATAAGAACGCCACCTCCGTCTGTTTTATCATTCAATATATTACGGGATCTATCACGCCTATATATAGAATAACGATTGTCCATGATCTCCGAGTCAAAGATACCATCCAGTAACCAAGTTTCTGTTAACAATATTACATCATATGAACAGCATGCAACTTTTTGGTAAATTTCACCCAATTTAGTCCTGATACCCCTTACATTCTGGTAGTATATTTTTAGCTCATCGAATTTAAAACTATAACAGTCCTATACCTTATCCAATGCTTTTTTTTTTTTATTTTTTTTTTTTATTGTAAACCGTCCAACGATTCGGTGTCTCTGATATATTTATAGTCTGCACCATCATGTTTTCTAACAAAAATCTTACCGCCACGAACCCACACATACTTGTAGCCCAAAGTCTTCGCTTTAATCCTGGTCGCAGCATGCAGCGCCTTATTTGCTGGTGATAAATTTTCAACTATATAGACATTTTCCTTTTTACCGGCAATCCCAAGAAGCGCCGTGTTGAGCTTCTCCTCAGAAGGTTTGTTTTTATTAAAGTTGATGGAAGCCGCCAGGAAGTTGTCACGAACCCGTGGGCTGCTGAACTGAACGACGATAGACTTCGGTCGGTTAATCGCTGGGTTTTGCTTTGCAATTCTTGTGACATGATGAATGTTACTCTCATTTATGTCGCCAGATATCACCTTACTAATATTCAAGACAGTTGACACAAGATTTTCATTGTTGTGCTCCGGTAGACATTGAATTTCCACATTTGTAGAACGTGCTTGTTGTTCCATCTGAGTTAACCTCATACCTAAGTCTTTAACAGTGGTTTTGAGTTGCTCATTTTCCTTTTTTAGTTCGTTCACGAGTTTGGTGTTTAAGGAAAACTCGATCTTCATTTCCTCAAACTTTACATTCATAAATTCAATTGATGAATTTACCCCTTCTAATTTGTCCGTTATCGCCTTCATCTGAGTGTTAACATAGTTCGCCAAAGTTTGGTTGAGATGGCGCATCAGTTCGTCGATCTGGTTTTTCATAATACGCGAGACTTCGCCAGAAGTAACAGGAGCTACATCGTTGAGGATAGTTACCGAAGGCTCTTTCTTTCTAAGTGTTACATTAGGATCACTTGCCTGACTGTTGCGTACCGGAGTACTATCAGCGTTTCGCTTCTTTGGTTTGCAGGACGGACACACCCAGTTATGCATTTCAGCTAGTTGGGGGTCACAACCCAGCTGCGTGAGACAGGAATGGTGGTAGGGTTTTAGGCACGACGAGCATTTAACTACGGCACTTCCTTCAGCTATATTTTCTGAGCAGCAGTCGCAATTCATAGTGAACGGCTTTGTTATGGAGTCGAGTTAAAGAAGAAGACATGTTGCGCCCATCCCAAATAAATTAAAATAAGGGCAAGATAATGATGATGATGAGTTAGCTAGCAACTATAGTAAAATTGTTAAAAGGGTTTTTGTTTCTTGTGGTTTCAATATCACTTTGTCATTTTATTTTCCCTGAAAAGCCTTTGTCAAAATCAAACGGTGACCTCTTAGATAGATTCCTGCACCCTAATTGCGTAACGTACGATCAATCACAATCAGAATCATTTTGAAGGATATTGCTATCCATTGCTTCATAATGCTCGAATTTGTCTGCTCAATAAAGTAAGTAACGCAATGAATTTTGCTGAACTGTCAGAATGAAACAGATTGTAAATGATCATGCGTTACGCGATTAGGGCGGTACCAGAACCCTTTTGTGCCCAATATATATATTGCTTTGTTTGATAGAGGAAGATATCTTTTTAAGTTGAAAATCATGAAGTAACAACTTGCCTAGTAACTAAGTTACTCAACAGTCTCTCAAATAATTTGCAAAGTAAAGTACAATCAATCGTTTACAATTCGATTAAAACTTTATTCAGAACTGTGAAATAATAATTGTTCTCTCGGCAAATTAATTAAAATTATAGCTGTATTAAAATCCAATTTAATTTGATTTAAACATCGTTTACGTTTCCATTTACAGTACACACACAGTACAGTATTTTATGAAATAAATTATCTGTGGTAATACCAGTACATGGTAGGGTATTTAGTGATATAAGCGTTCATACATGTAAGAATATATTATTATCTCCTTAACATCACGTCTGTATTTCCAGAACGGGTGGGCAGGTGAGGGGTGAGTAGTACACCCACTTTTCGTGAATTATGTTTAACTCCTATGTGATTGGAGGCGAACCTATTGCCACCAACCAAGCATAGACCCTGAGTTGTTAATGAGAAATTACTGATGAAAAACCCAGTAACACTATACCAGACCTAAATATCTAACCTAGAACGCAATGCATGGCGGTCGTCCATGCGACCACTACACAAACGAGGCACCCAGTTTTATCTTAATTGTGTTTCTATTATTCGTTTTAATTAAACCAACGCATTCTTCATCCCTTTCAGGATTAAATCTAAAAGCTACTCTTTTTTCAAGCGATAGTCACTCTTCTTAAACCCCGTAAAGTAAAATAAAACGCCACAACAGTGCCACTTACTTTGACAAATACGAGGCTTTCTCCAATCCCGGGCGATAATAAACTTATCCCGTATTTTTATGACGGCCCCGCCTCGTCGCCGTCCCAGCACGACACGGAGGCGACACGGGGCCGATCCCGGACTCTGGTGACTCTAATGGGCTCAATTTGTGGAACACTTCGTTTCACTTATGACTGCGGGAATACTGTGCTCGTGCCTTATTTTAGCTGAAAGATTTTTTAATCGTGTTTCCACAATATTATGTTTATCATTAACATTTATTACTTAATGAGGGCTTTAAAATATTAGTTTTTGGCCACCGACTTCCGAAATTAAAGTTATTTTTTTTATTTTTCTCTTATTATTAAAGAAGTACTTTTGTCGTTTGGTTTTAGTACAGTAGTCCTTTTTTGTTTTGTTTTTTTTTTAAGTCGGTCAATTTTTTTTTTTTAAGTTTTATTATTTTTCCATTTTTTGTGTAATTTGATTTTTGTAATCACCATGTGTAGACCAACTAAAGGAGCCGCCCGCATGAAGAAAAACAGAATTAAAGAGACTAATACTGCTGAAAAAGAACGCCTATCTAAGATTCGCAAACGGAGTGCTATGTCCGGTTCCCAAGAATCACCGTTAGCTCTTCATGCTAGGTTATCTCAGATGAGAAATTACATGCATTCTCATTTGTCGCAGGAGTCGCCAAATGATAAGATCTGCCGACTCAATCTTATTCAAAAACGATTAAGTGGCGACTCGTCTGAACAGCGCAAGTATCGTTTAGATGTTATACGAAACCGGCTGGCTAATGAGACTCCCGTGCCTTCTCAAGAATATAAGGGTGAACACTATACATTTGCTTACACTGTATAGTTCCCCACATCATCATATTATAAGGTGACCATAATCAGATCTGTAATGTCACTTACAACCTATATGGTTGCAAAGTTCTTATCAATATAAATGAATTAAGTCCAAACACAAGGTAATTACTGTGAACCGTTGAGGAGTTCCGTTAATCGTCCTTCGTCTTCATCATTAGACCCTTAACGACAGTCACAACCCATCCAAGTGTAAGGTTCTTATCAATACAAATTAATCAAGCCCAAACACAAGATGTCTGCTGTAAACCACGGAGGAGTTCCCTCGACTGTCTTTCGTCTTCATCATCAGACCCCTAACGACAGTCACAACCCATCAAAGTGTAAAGTTTTTATCAATACAAATTAATCAAGCCCAAACACGAGGTATCTGCTGTAAACCATTGAGGAGTTCCCTTGACTGTCTTTCGGCTCCATCATCAGATCGACTCCAGACCTTCATAAAATTGTAGTGCTGTAAAATACTTAATGAATAAATTAAGGAATGCACTAGTTGCCCTTACGATTTTTGAAAGTTCCCCTCGATTTCTCTAGGATCCCATCATCAGATCCTGACTTGGTGACAATGGGACCACCTCAGAAGTATAAGCTTTTGAAAAAAAAAGGATTTTTTAAATCGGTTCAGAAACGGCGGAGTTATCGGTGAACATACATAAAAAAAAATAAAAAAAAAAAATAAAAAAAAAACAGTCAGCCGAACATAGTACCTCCTCCTTTTTTGAAGTCGGTAAAAAGAAATTGAAATAATGTGTGTTTATGACATTTTCTATAAGGTGCCTACCTATAATAAAAATAAACAAACACTTACATAAATAGCTAAATACTTACTAATTTAAAATATAAGTCCCATAATTTATTTACATCCCGTGCCTTACTGGAGGTGACAGCACTAGTGGAAAACTGTGGAAAACTGTGTGAGGGAATAAAAAAAAACGAATTAATGATTTATACGTTTTGAGAATTAATTAGATGAAGTAATTGTTCATATTGCAAATATCGTCGCCGTCTTACAGAGTTTCAATAGAATAAGAGGCCAGCTCATACTGGTTTCGTTACCACTGACGTGCGGCTTACTGTAACAGTACGCATGTTACTGTATATTTTCAGTAACATACAGTTTATTAGCCATATTACTTTGCTCTGAACAAGGTCTTTAAAAAATCCACGCTAATTACTATTTTACTACAAAATCATTTTTTATTGAGTAGTGCTAACTAGCCAGTGATGTAATTAAACATTTTCTCTTCCAGGTAAGTGTTCGTCTGAATCTCAGGGTTAGGATGAATATTTATTAGGCCTGTTAACCCCCTAGCTGACCCGGTTCTGAAGGTAATGGTAAGCTGAGAAGTGATTTAGTGAGGGTGGCTGGCGATTATCATGTGAGTACTTTATTGATTATTTAGTTTTGTCGTTATAAAAAGTTTCATAAAAATAAGATGTGTCATTAAGGGTAGGATTTGAAAGTTTGCCATGATGGTGTCGACTACGGTTCTTATAAGATAATAATCTTTGAAAAAAGTGTTTTCACAAAAGTTAAAGAAGCAGAATGAACACCCGTTCTGAAATATTCTTGGATTCTGAAATACCGAAATGTGCACATACCTAAAACCCTCAAAAATAATAAAAGAACAATTTAATTTCTATAGAAAATGCATTTACATGAATTTTCCTTTCATGAATTCAGAATAGGAAAATTACTTGCTTTTATAGCTTGTTATGCAAGTAATAACCAATTTTCTTGTTCCCAAATCATTGACTAGAAAGAATAGCAAACTCCTTTATTAAAACCGGTAGGCCGACTCCCCAATCCGGCAGTAATCCAGCGGTTAATATTCTGACTTCGTCCCGGATAAACACTCGTTATAATCTATTCATTAGCACAAACCGATTACACAGACTTCAATTACAGACTATCCCTTGCTTTTATAGCTTGTTTGCGGGTTCGGGGTTCATTCTTAGTACATACCTACTGCTCTCTGTGTTGTGAGGTAAGACGAAGTGAATATGGTTTTGTTTCAATTTTATTGTCACTTGTATATGTATAAGGTGTACTTTTCATACCCGAAATCTCTTAAGGGGTCATAGTACTCATCATTATGAACACATTTCACTATGGGACCAAGCATGAAGTCGAGAAAAAAAAATCAGCTGCTCCCCACATTTATGTTCACATAGTTCGTCGTTCAGATTTGGTCCCATAGTGAAAGTTGTTCATACCCCTTAGGAGACTTCGTGTATGAAAAGATACGCCATAAACAGTTTTACTCGTAAATATTGTCAGGAATCTGTTCCTAGGCAACCCGTTACAGCGAAAAGATATTACTAATACGAAAATACTCTGCGTATAAAAATATTAAGCCATGTTACACTCGTTCGGTTCGGCATTAATTAGCACAATCAGCAAAAATCGAATTAGTCATTGCATCGGGTCGGCTTTGTTGTTCAACAAATACTGACGAATCTAATGTGCCCACCCGAACCAGTAGGTATATAGCACGCAATTTAACATTACACCAAAAATCTTTCCAAAACATAAACTTTCTGACCATCTAAAAATCAATTTCATCTCCAAGAACCGAGCGGTTTCTCCCATTACCCCCGGTCCACTCTCGACTATTTCAATATAACTTGTGTGGATACCTTAAAAGCTTCACAAATTGTTGAGACGGACCTGTGAACGGTGTTGGGGCCTGATGCAATTACAGCCATCTGCCAAGATATTAATTTTGTTGACGTATTTGATCATCTTTGGATATTCATTTTAGTTATGGATGTGAAGGGTGAAGAATATAATTATATGAATATTAATTCATTTAACAATTCCTCTTCGTTAATGTAGCAGTGTGCAGACTAGAACAAAAATGTAATCCATAAAAATTATCTAAGATTTTTTCGTTTAATTTTGTTTCGCTAATATTGTTTTTCTGATAGTTTAGTGTTATAGAAGCCACGTTTATACCATATGCATTACGTTGACAACACGGATATTTTAATAATTATTCAGGTCTAAATTGATACTCAAGCAAAACTGATTGAGACTATGATTGACTATCACTTTAAATGACATTTTGATAAAACATCACTGCCAAACTCCGCGAAAACAAAAGACACTTCCCCTCCTTAACCCTCAACCGAAAACTTTCTTCAAAACACGATGAAGATAGCCCCCCCCACTTCAAATAGCCGCAGAGTTGAGATATATGTATAAGTTCCTCAAGTGCCATTAGGGGTGGATCGTGGCCTGAATGGCGATATTACTTCAATTACAGACGGCTATAATTGGAGGCCTTCAGTTCAGATTAATCCCTCAACAGGATCTAGACTGTGGCATGATGGAGGTGGATGCAGAAAGACTAGCTCGGACTTTAATAAAGTAGAAAATCACAAAATATTATCAGCTTATTATTAGTTTATATAACGGAATAAACCTGTATCCTTTTACGCCAATCCACCTTGTGGTGATGCAAGAACAATTATTTACTAAGAAATCATTTTGGAAGTTTTCTGTCTCCTATTGGCTGCTTTTTGTTTAAACATCGTACTTCCATACCTGGCAAGGCTTGACTCTCATAACCCTAATATAATGGACAAGAAACCGCTAACGTATTTCACATAACTTTTGTGTTTCATCAGGTGTATTATGTAGAGCCTAAGATCATTTGCAAACTGATTCTGTTACTGCCTTTATTAGTGATATGTGGTGGTACTGCAGTACTCGCGAATGTGAACAAAGCATATGTAGTATGTAAGGATTTCAGCACGTGGTTTCAGTACTTTCTGCCACCTTGTAAAACGATTTATATCGTTTGCAACAGACAGTAGTCAGTAGACCTTCTACACATAACACGGATGTGTTGTGACGCTGTAGTTGGCTGTTTATTGATGTGGTGTTCAAGTTTATTATGATAATGAGAGCTTGTTCAAGTGATATGGTTGTGTCCCTAAGACAAGCTTAGGGTCAAAACTTGCTCTTGAGGCTGGAAATATTATGATGACTATTTACTCTTAGTGATCCTTAGGAATAGACGTTAATTTTAAGCGGTATAAAATTTAGATATTAAAATCTGCTAAATATAATCTCATGACATAAGTCAAGTCATCTTTGTAAGCCAAATGTATATAATAATTATCTAGACGTGAATTCATTACCTACGTGACAATGCACGGAAATAAAATTGAGAAAATCAAAATATTCCTGCACCCCAAAGTTCATGCAGTTATCGGAGCAGAAAATCTCCACAATCCCACAGGTTTGTAATACATTCCGTACCAAAACAAATGAGCCATACTCAAGGGTCAATAAAGCCTTGTATTTATGTGTCTGTCGGTAATCGGGACGGTTTCTTTAGTTTTTTCTTTGTGCGTTCATTAGGAACAGTTTGTGGGCCGTTAGGTTCACGTGGGCACAGGTAGAGGCCCGATAATTGTATAAATTGAGGGTACGTTGTAGGTTTTTATTCGGTTCAATTTGTTTGTTGGTGTAGTTTATGGGATTGGGATTTAAGGGCATGGTCGAAGTGGCGGCAGTGGAGATGAAAGTTTACCGATCACTCCGCTTTCTACCTTGCTTCCGTGGTGACCTCGGTTTCACTCGTAGAAGAGAGTATATTGTGTGATAGGTTGCAGCCTAATAGTGTAGGTGATATAATAAAACGAATGACTAGGAATTTATTATTTCTTTGCAATCAATCTTTGCTCGTATTCAGTTTCAAAATGCCCGAAATGCTTATAAAATACGTATTGTACCAGTAAACTCGGCAAGCAGATTTGCTTTTCCTCTCGTAACACCATTTTCTTTTTTTTTGCGATACCTAATAAAGAAGACAGCGTGGATAATTTATTTGATTTAGAATCGTAGATGATGTGTGATTTATAATTGTATTTCTTCTTTTTGCTAAAAAAAATATTCTCATTCTTAATCATAACATAATATTGCACCCGATTGTGGAACCGAAGGGTTAGGCAGAGGAGGTACACCACATCCCACCAGTTATTTAGAATCTCATCATCATTCTTTTGGCCTCGTCCCAATTTGATTGGGGTCGGCGCCACATTTCTTCTTCATCCATACTTCTCTATTACTCAATATAAGTATAGTTATGTAGAGTCTATGTACACAAAATAAGTGTTACCATACAATATTCCAAACAAGAAGCTTCACATTGGTGGGACAACGCAGCTATCAGCGATTATACTAATTTCTCTAGAGACTGCTCTGTTCAGCGGATTATCATAATTGTATGGAACACTCGCGGCTAATAATATTAACTTGTGCAGTTCAACAAACACATTGTTTGTGTGCACTCAGTTCAGGGAATAAATGAGTTGATTTAAATCTGCTGTAACGTTTTATTCTTTCTAGCTATTTCTAAGTTCTGCGGGTTTGTTTTCTAAAAGAGCCTCGGACAACTATTGTTCTTTTAAATGCACCACAGTTCACAGCTCATAAGTAAGATACTTTCTTTTGCTTAAACTTCTCAATATTATCTTTTAAAATACCTATTCTATAGGAAGACACTTAAACAATGGTATATAGGTATGATAATATCAACCTTGTATCTGCATAAATAAATTATAATACTACACAATACTCCTTACAGTAACGACTACGTAAATCTACTATAGTCTAGTGCTCGCTTCCAGTCAACTCGGGAGATAATTATACACAAGTGAACAGGGCTCGGTGTATGGCCCATACACCGAGCCTGAGTTTTACGGCCCCATACAGTATGGGGGCCGTAAAACTTATTTGATGAGTGGAATAGAATTGATTATTAATTCCACTTAATTTAGGGCCTATTCTTAAAATAAGTTATTGAGTTAAGTTATTAAATATTATTGTACATACTATACATATTTCTTTCTAAGTATAATTATTCCTTCCTAGTTCCTAGAATTTGTATATTATGTTACGCTATGCCATATAAAAAAAAAAAAAAAATGTGCATTCATAATTAATTCCATCAAATCCCCGATGTTGCGGAGGTGGATGCAGCTCCACGCTGAATTTTAATTGTTTGTAGATCTGTGTCTGCACCTACTAACACTAAATGTTAAGTAATCTTTACTAACGCTATGAACTCAGTCGGAAATAAAAGTTTTCTATTCTATTGCTATAATAAAATCACAATGGGCGTTCAACAGCACCCTTCATTTGTAATTTGTATCTGTTAGATCTTAATAAGTAATTAATCAATTGCAAAACTTGGCACGCATCCATCATTAATGAGCTGATTTTTTGTGTGTTAATGAGTTGGTTGTCATCATTTAATATTTAATGTGAGCTTAGTTTTAGAATAATTATAAATTAATTAATAACAAAACAATGCATTAGTCAGCTAGTCTAGCTTTGTAATGTGATAAGTACAACTAATTGATTGATGTCTAATGTTTTGGATAGTAAATTATTATAATTGCGTTTTGCCGTAGTATGGCCTATTACTGAGCAGTCATTTCACAAGTTTGTGGACGCACCCTTATCTCGGATGACTTAGCACGTTGATTACAAACCGTCTCGGGTTGATGACATTAAAAGGGTTCTATTTGTAGATTATGTGCGGTTTTTAAAGTTCTGTTGTTAAATAGAACCCTTCAGTTATGGCCGTTCGTCACGTACCTTACCGTTAACTTTACTATTTAGCGACAGACAGGAACCAGAGCGCCTAGACATAGTGCATCAAAAATGATGATAGAAAAGTCGAAAAATATATGGTACTGACATAAGCTACCGAAAAACTTAACTTTTTGAATTACATAACGCTTTCAAAGCGTTTGCCACTAAGTTGTCTAGGGCGTCTGTGCGTCATTTGAACAAGTCCACGCAATGCATGTATTTTTCTCATGAGATTCTATTTTAGGCCCTCTGTTGAGGTTGTTTAATAAAGGATCTTCTTGAAAAGATTAAACAGGAATTAAATGGGGTATTATAATTTTGGATCCCTTCATAATTTGCACATTCAATTACGCATTCGACCAAAATGTCCGAGTAATGTTACCGATGCTGTCCACAACTTGCTTATTTGATTACGTTCCACACGCACGAGAACACTTGGTTTACGGGTAAATTATGTTTATATTTAATTCCCAAGCAACGGACTTTTGTAATCAAGTTATTTGAACCTTTTCTGTTTTTACGTTGAATTTAAAGCGTAGATTATATAGGTATACGTTAAGGTACGTTTGTAAATATGCGGTCAGATTAGACTAAATAGAAGGGTTTGTGTACGATGATTTCGGTCAGTGAAATCAGCTAATACAATACCTATTTAGTTCTCTATTTATATACTTTATCATAGCAGTTTATCTTAAGTTTTTTTTTTTTTTTTAGTTTAACTCGGTAAGTTCCTAATTACATGAAACATACTGGTATTCATCTACATCCAGATAGACTGGAAGCTAACCCCATCATATTTGGAAAAAGGCGGACCAGATGATAAACTACTAATTACTTACAATATTTACACTATCCGACATTTTAAGGTACTACGGACTTCCAGAGTTCTAAATTATACAGGGCGTCCCACGGATATGCCACATGGAGCGAAAGTACCTTGAATATTGTAGATAGAACATTTGACTGAAAGAAGATATTATTTTAATTTTAAAAAACAATTTAAACTGCATTCACAGATATTTAAATAATTACATGGTTGAACCGGGAATCGAACCCGTTACATGAGAAAAATAATCACCCTATAGCTTTATCATACCGATCGAAAGGTTTCATCATAAGGATTATTTTTTGCTAAATAATATAGTGTCACAAATAAAAGAAAGACCATGAATTTTAACCTATCTACCGAGAATCATCAAAAAAGCCATTCCGTACAGAATGTATGAGAAAATGAATTTCCTTAATATATTTTTTTTGTGAATTTTTCCGATTTTTTAATAGTTATTCTGGTATTCGGGGCGGAGTCAAATCCAACAAATCAAAGATCATCAAAATCGGTCAAGCGGCTCTCGAGTTATAAGTGCTTGAACAAACCCGACTTTGTTTTATATACAGGATTAAACTCGTGATATCTTAAGAATAAAATGTCCGAATTGAATAATTCAAAAAGTTATATAAAGGTATTTAAGCAGTCTTGAATATGAAGTAATTTATTTTGTTAAGGATTAGTACCAAGATACAAGTAAAGAGCCTTTTCTAGCGGCGGCATTTCCATTATTTTTTTAAATAAAAGAACACTTATTTTGGCTTAACTATAATAGTTAGACTTATGCTGTTGCGACACTTTTTGTTAATAATGATATGTTCTGCAATATTGTAGTACATTATTTTATTGTATCATCAATAGTTTTCGCAGCCCACGCGATGTAAAGAATATTTTAGGTAATTTTTTTACACCTTGGGTTACATTATTGGAGTTTTAGTAAGGATCCCTAATGTTTTTGAAAATATAATTTAGCCTATGTCACTCGGGTATAGTGTAGCTTTTCAACAGTGAAAGAGTTTTTCAAATCGGTTCAGTAGTTTCGGAGCCTTTTCAATGCAAACAAACAAACAATCAAACAATCAAATCTTTCCTCTTTATAATATTAGTTTAGAAGTTTAGATTAGTTTAGATTGTGGCGACTGACATTCTAAAGTAGATAAAGCTATTTTTCTAAAAACTGTTGTCCCCCTACCACTGCAAGTAACTCCAAGTAAATCTCATCCTCCAACAAACCATTCCTTCCTATCCGTGCACCCATCGCGACCTGCCACCGGTCTTGTCCCGCTAATCGATGCCCGATGCTATCAATCATCAGGTTCGCTCCGTCAGTGACGCATCGCGGGATTACCAGCGAACAGACACTGTGATTTAGAACCAACAGCTACGAGGGTTTTTGGTTAAAATAGGATTTTTATTTGTGAGATTTTGAGAATACTGTTCCATTTTTGAATGTGTTGTTAATTTACAAATTATACTGTCGTGTATTCCTTGTATCGTGTGGTGTCGGACTTAAAGAATAGTACTACCCTATTTCTTCCCATGAGTGTTGTAACAATATTTGCCTTTAACTAGGCACAAATCCAAACTCGGGGTCGTATTGAGAATTTTCTAAAGGAGAGAGTGATTTTAATACTTTCCTCTACCATGGTCCAACCCAGGTCTCCTATGATGTGTGGATCGCCCGGAGGACACGGTGGAGCATACGGTTGAGGTGTGCCCTGCTTGGGCGGAGCACCGCCGTGTCCTCGCGGAGGCGATTGGCGGCAGTGACCTCTCGCGTCCGGCCCTGGTTCAGGCCATGGTACGGAGCGAGAGGGCATGGGAAGCCGTCACCTCCTTCTGCGAAGCAGTAATGCTCGCGAAGGAGGAGGCGGAACGCGTGAGGGAAAGGCAAAGTTTGCGCCCTCACGCCCCTAACCGCCGCCGTTGGAGACGCCCTGGGCGTCGGGAATCCCAGGCGGATTTCCGGCCACCATAGGCGCGGGCTTGCGGACGGCGAGCAACGGGCAGCTCGCCGTCCGATAAGGACCAGGCCCGGGTCGATGGCGCGTCGTGTTCCACGCGCGCCTCAAAGAGATGTCAGCAAAAATGACGGGGTCCAATAGGACCGATGCCTGCCAGGGTTGCGGGAAAGTCCGAAAGGGATACCGGGACCTTGGCAACAGGCAAATGAAGGAACACGGGTGGGTTTTAGTCAGTAAAAGTCTGACACGCCCTTCCGCTCCGCCCAGAGCGGGAGAAGTCATTGGATGATTTCCCACCCTCAAAAAAAAAAAAAAAAAAAAGGTCTCCTATGATCAGCTGTCGCATTGTTTTCGAGCAATTTAAACAATTTGGCATTCAACATTATTGAATTAGACTGCCTATCATATTCTATTCATCTAAAACCTAGCATAAAATGAAACATCCAAGTCCTTGTACAAAATGCACGAAACATTACTAGAGTAGCGCATGCGGCTAACATGGACAGACACCACAAAGACGGTCACATTAGTGGACAAAAACCTCGAGTGAATACAGTGATACTTGTAACAAGCGACTGGATGCAGTTGTTATTGTGTATGTACGAGTATATTGCAGTCAATGTTATTACCGGACTTGACAGCAAAGACAGGGTTATATTTTTCAGGGTTAATTTTCTCAGGGTTTTTTTCTTCTTAGGTATCTAGGTATCTTTATATGTGGGATTTTTATGCCCTCGAAGCATCCTAACAGCTGGACGTATTTAAATACATGAGGTGTCTGTAGACTTGTTTTGGTGGCACGATGGTTATAGGTTTTGTTTTTATAAAATCAAAATGCCGGATTTTAAACGTACTTAAGTTATGTTTTAAAAAATACATTAAAGTAGGTCATCAAAAAAAAAGCCAACTGCAACTAAAAAGTTTAAAAAAAGCTCACGTTTCAGTCTGAAGCAGTTGATGATATCACATTCTAAATTGAATGAACTAAATGAACTGCCACCAACTGCATGCTTGTTATGAACTTTTTAGATGCAATCGATTTTTTAATTTTTATTTTAGTGCACATTGTTTAAGCAAGCACTTTATTAACAATGAAACTTGAAGAAAGCCTTACGTCTTTCTTTTGTAAAACATCGTTGCGTTTAGTAGACTTTTTTATTATTGTACTTTCAGATTTTAATTAGGTATTCAGAAAGTTTAGAAGGTTCAAAATTCTCCCAAGATATGTACATATATTATTAGGTATATTTGTTTCGATTAGGGATCGAGTCAAAGACCTCGTACTTTGGAGTCTTTGCATCCATTAAACTATGCTTTAAGACATTTTATCGTACGAATTATAATAATTATAGATAACATAAAAACACAAACATCCTTGTCCTTTAGTCTCAACAGCATGCAGATCAAACACAAAACTTGCATAATTAAGAAAATTTGACGGTTTACACACGACGCGACGCGAACACAACTTATCTTACGCGACCGCGACTAATCCAAGTCGCAAGTTACACAATAACCCGCGTCCCCTATTCCCCCGACGGGTAGTGTGAGTCCCTCATGGTGGGGGAAGGGGGGTCCCGTAATGGTGTTTGCGGACAACGTCCCGTTCAACGCTCATGCGATTTAATTTGTGTCAATAGTATCATCAGCAGTCTCAGTGTTTGGGATAAAAATACGGGCTCGTTGACAGTGTAGCTAATTGTTAGGATTTGATTTTGTTTTATTGTTGAAGGAGCAAAATAATGCAGTTTCCTGTAATTCTGCTTCCTACACTACACGTGGCACAATGTCATTGATTATGGTGTCAAATACATTGGGCCACACGTTTTGGACTATTTCGCTATCATATTTCTATTATGATCTATGAATCATAGATACTATAATTATGTAATATAGACTTATCTATACTTAAATAATAAAGCTGAAGAGCTAGTTTGTTTGAACGCGCTAATCTCTGGAACTAAGTCGGATTTGAAAAACTCTTTTGTCCTCTCATTTGATAGCCCAACTCTTGATGAAGGTTAAACGATATTTAAAATCACGCTAAGAAAACGAGTTAGAAAGACCGAAAAGCGAAAAGGAAGTAATCGGATTATAAATAATCCGATTTCTATTCAAATAAATGGCGGGTGAAACCGCGGGGCACAGCTAGTATCTCAAATAGGATAAGAGATTCTGATATGATCCTAGATATGATTATTATGATAGTGTAATATCCACCTCTCTCAGGTTGTGACAAATCATTATTAAAACTCCCGGGTCAATAAAGGCGATTGAAAAACCTCTAACAAAGAAACGGTTTGACAATTTCATAAATTTTTTGACAACCATTAACCGTAATAATACTATGATAGTATGATGCCGTAACAGGCCCATAGAACGTTAAGTCAGCCCTTGGATGAGGCTAAACTATCAAATATACAAAAATTATCATTTTCGGTTACAATAGCTGCGAAGAATTATGAATATCTTTTCACAAACATCCCCAACATATTAATCGTAATACAATTATCAATTTTATGACATAATAGTGCCTCCGTCTGCTACTCTCGGTACTAATAGTGACTAATGTTGCCACGTCAGCCTAATTGAGATTTATATGAGAGAGAACTTGAGCTGACGGAGGTCCGCAGTGTTCTCGAGGTTCTTGAGGTTAAGTGGTCGTTATTAAGTGGAAGTGGGAGCTGGAGAACTGAAATGTGGAGTTGTACAAACAGGCCTAGCATTGCAGGTCTGATATTAACAATAGTACTTATGTTGGGGCTAGAGATAAAAAGGTGAAAGGCGAAATGTCAAGAGTATGGGGCATCAGCGTCATGATCTCATAACGATATACTGTGATAGGCAATCCGTTTGTCACACATGGAGATGGTACTGAACCTGGAAATATTCCTGTAATACGTGAGTATACTTTTAGACAAGTGCGTTCAGATGAACATACAGTAGGTAAAACAAGTTTACAATGAGCGCCCTATATCCTTCGTTTACTACAACTACAACAATTCTCCCACCATTTTCTCCCAACCATTTAGCGTCTGCATTCTAAAATACGACTATGTTTCGGACACATTCACAAATTCTACACGTGCCGCTTATTTTATTCGGGCATGTAATGTGGGACAATCGTAACACATATCCAGATGTGGGACAACAGTAATACATATCCAATGTCTTGTCTCTGATACGAGATGAAAGGTAAACGTCGCAGGAAAGGACAGGCGGCCCCGCTGGCAAGACACGGGGACGAATTGTTTAATATTTAACACTAATTGTATACTGCTACAAGTATCCTTTGGTGCTTAAATAACGCTTCAGGGTGGTGTTCGCTTTTGGAAAACATTTGTGCAATTGTTTTGTGAAATGTATTGAAAAAGCAAGATGGCGGCGTTCGTTCCGTTTTGGGCCACGTGCCAAACGATTCTTTACAGTTATTTAATTTTTGACTGCCCCGTTGGTCTCGTGTGCTGTTATGGGTTCGATTCCCAGGTCGGGCAAAGTGTTATTTGGTTTTTAAATCCATTAGGAATTTCTCAGTAGCACCCTGAAGTTTGCAAGCAGTTGGTGGTTTAAGGCACGTTGTGCCTCGGAAAGCTCGTAAAGCCGTTGGTCCTGCGCCTGATTTCTCCCCGCTCGTGTGAAATCGCCGTCTGTCGGACTATAAGGGTAAGGGAACAGAAAGTGTACCTGTATTTGCTCACATACTTGTGTACTATAAAATCTCCTGCGTACTTGGCTAATCTCCGATAAGATAGGTCGTCATAACCGAAATTCGGTACGGAGGGTAATAATAATAATTATAATTTTAATGTTTCTGTAATGAAATTCCTAGGAGTTTCTTATAAGTTAACGGAAAATAATGGCATTTGAATTAGATGCGTTATGCGTAAACAGGAAATTCTCTCGCTGCAGCTCTAATTTAATTCTGCAGACACCGAGTAGGATTCGTTTTAGGATGTATTGCAATCTGTTTAACCTCTCCACGATCGTTTCAAAATAAGGCTATTTTCCACTATTGCAATGTTGGTTTTGTTTTTTTTTACATGATTGGTAATTATTTAGTTGTAAAGAGGTTTTAATAGCCTAGCTATGTTACTGGCACATAATAAAGAGTCTGGGTATGAAAAAAAGTTTATCTGGGTATGAAATTTCAAATTTGAAACTTTTGTTTAAAACCATAATAGGTAATCTCTTTTTCAGTTTGTGACTTTTATTAACTTTTTGCGGGTTTTTAGTTAAAATGTTATCCTGGCAACTAAAACTAACTTCTCGTTATTTTTAGTAGAATAATTTATGTTTGTCGCTTATTCCAGCCTTATTGTGACTTAAAACAAATATCTTTGTTTCGATTGTAATGGCAGAAAAAGCAATAAGAGCTAGTAAAATTGTAGCGCTGCTGGAAGAGGGGTGTAGCTAAAAAACGATACTATTCTTATTGATAATAAGAAATTACTAGTCATTTATACTAATGACATAGTAAAAATATTAATATTATCCATAGAAAAGCCAATGACTGTTAAGGTGCCCATTTTTTTTGCAAAGGGATGTATTTTCCATCATTGTATTCTTGGGCGGCGTAACCAACTTTTCGGTTTCCGACAGCTTATTCGCTGTAATTCATCTTTATTTAACCCATCCTCGGCAAATGTATAAAACAAAAAATTCTTCCTCATCTACACTAAATTATTGCCCTTTCATTTAAAATATAGTTTATAAAACAGTGGGTTTACGTTCAAACGTGTCCTCAGGAATCCGCAATCAATCGTGTAATATTACGAGTTAATAACATTACGATCACCAAATTATACGTACGTGGACGTACTCAATGCTTTCGGAAGATGAAGAGTGATTCAGTTTTACCTCGATTCATAGCTTAACAATTACCTCATACATCAACATTCTCGACACAGAGCTACAAATTCTATGAGGAACGGAACGCAAACAAAACGGCACCGTTCCGTTTTACGCACCGATGAGTCCAGGAGCTCTCATTTTGAGCTGACGAGCGTTTTATAAATACCAGGAAAAAGTAGTATTTAAGCAGAATAACTGCAATGAATTGGTAAAATACTTGAAATCAAATGTGATGTGAATTATCACTGGTACTCCAATTTTCACGTGAAATATTATAATGATGATCGGGTAAATGATTATTAATTACAGTTTTTTTTTTTTAGGAAAATCAATATTTTTGCCAGTTGGTGCCCTCTCATTTTCTTGGAAACCATTGTGGTGGACGAAAAAGGCATACGTTCATCATCAGTAACAGGATAACAGGTCAGATAGGTAGGTATTTGCCCTGTTCTTACTTATGCCTTTTCGTCTTACCAAATATTATCTATCTACCTTCTCCCCTCCCCGCTCGCCCTCTGGAGGGTGATACGAATGTGAAACATTCCTGCAGGATGTCTCAACGGGCGCCTCCACATGCGTCGGTACAGTCAACTGTACGGGTGCGGTAACAATTTGACTTTGACAGCGGGTTTATTTCATAGCAGTAAGGGAGGTTTTCGTAGTTCATCTGTAACTTGAACGTGTGGTTGAATGTACCTGCTGAGATATTTCCTCTCAGGATTAAGGACTTATATTGAGTGGAAGAGTGGGATTTACAGGGGGGGGGATGAAATTTATTTGGCTTAATTCTAGGTCTTGTTGGTAATATTTTCTTATTTAAAAGCGACTTTTTTATTACCACATTAAAAACAGTTTTTAATGTGTGCTTTATAGTTCTACGCCCGCCCGAATATAATGTTTTTTTTTATTACTTACCTACAATCTTATTTTACATTATTTTATAAGCTTTGTAAAGTTTTTTAGGAATTCAAATTGCGATAAAATAACTTTTTAAATGTCACATCTAAATAGCAAATGCTTCCTACGTGAAAAATCCTACGCCCCAAGTCCAACATCCCTCATCTCAATGACCTACTATTATTTACATTTTAACTTATAAACCCACATTTTTCTACGTCTAATGACTTCCTTACAAATAGCACCCACACAGGTTGTAAATCTCTACAACCACAATACTTTTAAAAATCTTCACCCACTCATCCCATAACTTTCTTCCAACAACGTAATACCTAAAACATTTATATTTTCCTTTCACCGCCATAAGCTCGCAAAATTGTCCCAATGTTAGCCAAAATTACGCCCAAAACAGACTATTAATAATCGCACATATTCCGACATACCACTTAATCTCCGAAATAAGACAACACCCTATATATTTCAGGACAATTTGTGTGCACACGCATGCAAATGCGTGCGTAGATGGTGTGCCAAATTGCCTTACTGAAAACTCAGCATTTACAGTCACTGAAATTAACTTTAAACCATATTTGGTCAACAATAGAGATGATGGTATCAATTTTGGAACGCTATTTGAGATAGTTCAGATAAAGATTTGTTTTGTTTTACTGTGTTATATCACAATAGTCATAAGGATCATAATATCTTTGTTAAAATTCACTCGTAGTTTGTTTCAAGCTGCATTCTTATGACATAACCAACAATTTGAACACAACTGAAAACGATTTATAACATTATTTCAACAGCAATAAAGTCTACAATTCAAAATGCTGAGCGTTATTCCAAAATTGTTCCAACTTGCACCTCTATTTGCGTTCAACAAAGCCTTACTGCTTTTCAAATAGGGTTGGAAATTGTAAATTTGGGGCGCAACTATAGTATTGTGCATTGTTCACGCGTAGGGACTTTGAACAATTGTTTGGAATCTTGTCGTTCGTACATTTCGTTGGCTCTTGTAATAATTTCAGTTGAAAGGTGTAAACGCAAGCCTGTGTTATTATTTGGCACAATGGCACTTCAATGTGGTACAATGTACCATCCAGAGATGGCGGGAATTTTGAGAATGTTGTGTTTAATGACATGATACATTGTTGTGTTTGTATTATGTTTGTATTTTTTTTGTGAGCACTAATCTTTGTATGCCATGTTTGTCGAAGGACTGATTGCCAGTGGAGCAGACGAGTCCTGGATTGGACACGGCAATAATATCACTGGATTAGGGGTTGAGTCTCCGCGTATTGGCAAGCGTAGTATGGGACGCCCCACTACTAGATGGACCCCCGACCTTAAAAAGGTACAGACTGGATGTGGAAGGCGGAGGACAGGGTGTTGGGGCTCAACCTAGGTGCGGCATATGCCCAGCAGTGAACTGCCATAGGCTGAGTTGATTGAGCACTAGAGAGTTTTAGATTTTCTTATTTATTATGAGATTTTTTTTTTCAGGTCTAGGTACGGAACATAATCTTTGTGAAACAATGAACTTCATGTTTATTTTACCAGAGTTTAGACCATTATAAGCTTCATTTTATCTTTTTATGCCAAGTGACATCACACAATTTCATAATCATTGGTAAGTTTCACTTACCAACAAAAGACGAGTTTGATCATCACATAAAAAATCGTCCATCTTCATCTTACACAAACCACATCAATGTTTGGCAAGCAATTAGTCAGAACTGTCACCCGCCACACGCTACAGTCATAACGCTGTAACGCGTACAGAACACGTTACACGTTGCGCAGCGCTCATCAATTAGTGTCTACAACGAAGTGGTTATGACGAAGCTTTGACAAGGAGCTGAATTATGTTAATTATTGTTATAACGAAGGCAGGAGATGATTAGGAAGCTTGAAATTAATTAGGTGAGGGGTCGATTGGATGAGAAAGGGGTACGCTATGAGTAGTTGTACCTATATTTATCACCTTTTGTTGTAGTAGTTCTGCCCTAAAAACAATAGTCTCCACAAATGCCAATACATTATGGGTACAGTAAGGGTAATTACTTGTTCATCAGACTAACAACTTCAATTGTTCGTACACTAAATTCACAACTGACATTCTTTGTGAGTCGTATTCTATGTTCTATGTTAGAGGGTTTGATTACCGCACTTAGTCCTTCAGGTGGACCATTTTGTGTGGTTCATGGCGTCTGTTGGTGGTTATTTATGCACCCTACCAAAAGTTCCCTCCAGAACTTGACTACGTCTCCTGGCCTATTTAGAACATCTGTAAAAGATCTGGATGATCCGAGGGTTTCTTTTTTAATCTGGGTGACTCCTGGCATTCAAAGAGCACATGCGCAATGGTTTCCTTAGCCTCCATCCATACCCTGCACAGAGGATTGTCCGTTATTCCTATTGTGTGGAAGTGTTTGTTTAGCGAGCAGTGTTCTGTGATGGTCCCAGTCACTAGGAACAGGCTGTTCCTGTCCAGGCGGCCTGCAGTCCGGTGTCGAGGTCCACCAGCTCTCCGCTTGTGTGAGTGAACATCTGTAGCCTCCTGCGCAGCTGGTTGAAAGGGTTGGGTACGATAGGTTCGAGCCCACAGACTGACGTGCTGGATGCTCTCCTAGCTAGTTCGTCAGCTGCCTCGTGCTAGTGATCCGCTGTGTTCTTTTATCCATTGCGGTGTTATTGTGTTACAGTTAGATACGCCTACGTAGAGTACGTGAGTGACGTAGAGTACACGTGTATGGGAGTGTGAGTCGTAATAAATGGCAATAACATGGCAAAAAACGGTTTTTCAATTTAGTTATCAATTATTTTACGCACACTGAGCAAGCAGTCCTACTAGCTTACTTATTGGTTAATACTTTTACCACGGCTTTAACTATTTTTGTGAATTCTTACTAAATATGAGAAAAAAACACAGTCCTGACCAAAGAAATGTTCATGTAAAACAGTGATCAATTACATAATGTTACACTGAGAGCCAATTCCATTAGGTTGGGAACACAGCTACAGGTGGCGACGATAATTCATTCAAATAACTTGGAAGAATGAAACTGATATGGTTCAGGATTGTTTACGAGATTTTTTGAGACGATAATGATAAAAGATTTCAAAATTAGCAAACTTCTGAATTCTTATACGTAGAAAAACACTAGTAGTCTAACAGTTTTCTTAATTTAAAAGATCACAAAATCTCAGTTAACCACGACTACTTAAAAATAAGGCCAAGAAACTAACCGCTTTCTGTATTACCGCAAAAAATCCAGCAGCATAAAACTACTAAATATCATTCAGTGAAAGAAAACTGGATTTAAAAATCTTAAGTATTCCGAACCTTGCAAGACAAGTCGTGAATTATTCGCCGGAGAGGATCTTAAGTGAGATTTTTTACGCTAATAAAATATATTCCCTGGAGTCTGGAATAGTCTGAATGGAAGAAAGATATAGTGGGGCAGGTGTTCAGTACTAGATGTAAAGTGATTGTCTGTGTAAGCTTGATCGATCATGGGACTAGCCTTTTATCTTAAGGCTAGTTTTTCCTTTTAAATACTCTATTCTATCCATTCGTCTACCTGTCAGATTTTTATTATAGCCTATATGCATGTTTCTCAGCGATATATGAAAGATCCAGAATTATAAAACTATGTATCAAAGCCGGAACATTTCTTTAGTATGTATTAATTTTCAGTGCTCTGTTTTTATTAGTGTTACTATTGCATCAACAACCAGCCTTGCATTGCATTGCAGTCATTGCAGCCTTCGTTTGACGCTTTCTCGACCTCATTTAGATATTAATTCTAGATCATACTACCAATTGCATCCATTCTTCTTAAAAGTTTATTTTGAACACTTTTTCACTTTTAAATTCACCTCCATAATCAGTTCTCCCTTTTCTCTCCCCTACTCTAAACCACGTTCAACACGATCAGAATATTGAAACCTCTGTCTGGCTCCCGAGATATCGGGACACGGCCCCGCACTTGACACTTTTGAATTTTTAACCATGACTTATTCAAAAAGGATTCGTTACGAATAAAGTTGAGCCAAACGCTTGGAATCAATTCAACGGCATCTCGCGACTGAATATTTCACTCTACCTGACTCTATGTGAGACGAGTGCTGGCTTGGCGAATTTACCTAAGTTTTATTTGTCGAGAATTCTTATTGTTGGAAGAATTTTTGTGAATATTGTTTTTCGGAGCATTGTCTTCATTGGTATAATTATTGGAATTGTTTTTATTTCTCTACGCTTGTATTTAGGTCATGTGACATTGATTAAGTATTCGACTTAGTCTATAGCAGTCTGCTGGATATAGGTTCTACCAATATGCGCCAAAACATTAGATTTTTAGCCATCCGTATCTAATCTGTAACTATTCTGCCAATAAACGTTCTAGAATCCACTACAATAATATTCTATGCCTCGACGTCACATCTTTCTAGTACCTACCACTTGTAACAACCACATTATCAAAGCCCATTGAACTAAAGCATTACCATTTTATCAACCCGCTGTAGACTATAAAGGCTAAATTGTAGACAAAATAATTAGTACTCTAGCATTGCGGAGTACAGTGAGACTACCGGAAGTCACCTGTGCTCCTATTTATGGGATTGTAGTGTTGCTCCGTGCTTCCGGTCTGCCAGCTCTGTTCCCAAATTGCGTTATATAGTCTGTGGAACGGGTTCGTCGTTTGTTGCCCTTTGTGTTACTTTGTAGCTCTGTAGTATGTTGTTACAAGGACATGCTTCTGAAGAGGAATACTTGAGAATAAAGTTTATTTTTGTTTTTGGGTTTCTGATATTTATCTGTTTTTTTATAATTATTATGTCGCAATGGAACATCTTGATATACTATATTAACATTTTTATACAGTATACACATTCAATTAAAACTTATAATTTAAATATCATTTTAAATATTAAAACTAAACTTTTAACAGTCTTAACACATAATTTTGAATAATAACTAGTTCAAGACTGTCTCTGAAAACTATTTCATTATTTTTTTATTAAAATGTTTTAAAAGTTATACAATGGACTGTTCAAAGTTTTGAATAAAACATTTTGCTAATGTATTAAGATTTACTTACTTTTTGGATGGTACTTTCAAACTTTGGGAGAATGAATTTATAGACTATTAAGTTACGTTACGAGCCCACATAAAAAGATAAAACTGGGCATAACTATGGTGTCGTATTACTTTGTGGAGAGAATGAGTTTTGCGATAGGTATTGAAACTCAATAACCTACGTCCTACATATTTACTACGACAGCAGAAATTGTTGAATTGGTAGTGCTTTTTATAATTAACTAGCCGATGCCCGCGACTTCGCCCGCGTGGATGTCGGTTATGATATACTAAAACCTTACTCGAGAACCACTCTATCCATTGGTAAAAACAGCATGAAAATTGGTGCAGTAGTTTTTGAGTTTATGTACAGCAGGCGTAGCATGAACCCGGAGGCTCTACGCGGGGGTCGTGCGGTCCATGGCCGTTTACGGGGCACCGGTGTGGGCGCGTTCCCTTAGGCTGCGGCCAGCCCGCCGGTTGAACGCGTCCCAAAGGGTCATGGCCATTCGGCTGTCTCGGGGATACCGCACGGTCTCCCGTGAGGCGGCGAGCCTCCTTGCCGGATTACCGCCATGGGATCTGGAGGCGAAGGTCCTTGCGCACATCTGGGAGTGGCGCGAGGAGGTGAAGCGCCGGGGTGTAACTCCGCTGCCGCGAGAAATCGCGGCACAGCGGACAGAGCTCCGGCAAGATCTCATGGTGGCATGGAGAGTGCGATTGTCGCAACCCAGTTCTGGGCACGCCACAATAGCGGCGATAAGTCCCCTCTTTGAGGAGTGGCTAGAGAGGCGCCACGGCGTCCTCACCTTCCGCCTGACACAGATCCTCACCGGATATGGCAGCTTCGGGAGGTTCCTGTGTAGGATTAGGCGGCAGGAAACGCCCGGGTGTCACCACTGTGCGGATCGCCCGGAGGACACGGTGGAGCATACGGTGGAGGCATGCCCTGCTTGGGCGGAGCACCGCCGTGTCCTCGCGGAGGCGATTGGCGGGAATGACCTCTCGCGTCCGGCCCTGGTCCAGGCCATGGTACGGAGTGAGAGGGCATGGGAAGCCATCACCTCCTTCTGCGAAGCAGTAATGCTCGCGAAGGAGGAGGCGGAACGCGTGAGGGAAAGGCAAAGTTTGCGCCCTCACGCCCCTAACCGCCGCCGTTGGAGACGCCCTGGGCGTCGGGAATCCCAGGCGGATTCCCGGCCACCATAGGCGCGGGCTTGCGGACGGCGAGCAACGGGCAGCTCGCCGTCCGATAAGGACCAGGCCCGGGTCGATGGCGCGTCGTGTTCCACGCGCGCCTCAAAGAGATGTCAGCACAATTGGCGGGGTCCGCTAGGACCGATGCCTGCCAGGGTTGCGGGAAAGTCCGAAAGGGATACCGGGACCTTGGCAACAGGCAAATGAAGGAACACGGGTGGATTTTAGTCAGTAAAAGTCTGACACGCCCTTCCGCTCCGCCCAGAGCGGGAGAAGTCATTGGATGATATCCAACCCTCAAAAAAAAAAAAAAAGGCGTAGCATAAGCACCGTTTTGTCGACGGAAGAGTAGGCAAAAGTGACGTTCCGTGTAGACAGTACGACGGCAGCTAAGTAAAAAGAGTCAACTGCACTTTTAACGAAATTCACTCTTTTACATAATTCGACCCAGAATTCTTTGTTTTGTTTCAAATTGTCTTCACTTCCTTAGACAAATTTTAGTTGTCAGTGTGATTTTGACAGTACGGATAAAAAACTTTCTTCCGAAATAGTCTACATATTAAAAGACCTAGACAAAGATCGATATAAATGAAAGACAAAATGACAGATTGTAGAAGGATTTCTACGGTGCGATGTCAAAAATGAAGAAACGAAATGTCACTTTATATAGAAAAAGCTATGTCTATTTTTCGTAGAAATAGAAAGCGCCATGCTACGCCTGCAGAACGACAGACAGACGTGGCGGAGGACTTTATTTTATAATATGTAAGGATAAGCTCGTTTTGGAGCATTATGTAAAGTAAAGTAAAGTAAAGTAAAGTTTATTAATCAAAAAGTGACAGTACAATTTAGCCAAATTCGGTGTCTATAGAGACCTATCTATCTCTATATTATAATAATTGACTAACAAACACTAGTTTCATATGTTTACATTGTTACTAACAAATATGGAAGTGATTCTGAAATAAATGTTGATTTATTTATTTATTTATTAGGGATTTATTTTAGGGTTTTGTGTTTTCCGACAAACAACACAGACGTGAGATCAGATCTAAGTATTGAATAGATAACTTCTAGGCAAGCGTCCACTATGGTAGACCGTTTCAGGACTTAAACAGAATCAGAAGCTTCACTTTCGTTCATTTTTGTCTTTAATTCGAATACAAAATGAATTAAAAGAAGAATTCTAATAAAAAAGAAAAAACAAAATCATTAGTGAATCGATCCAAAGATTTCGGTATCTTTCATTCACCTAGAGAATGGTCGAACAATTAAATGAAATGAGCAAATAAACGTTCCACATTCCTGTGTCATTTTGTCAATGTCGTGTGAAATAAAACCTCCTTCTTTTACAAGTCGGTTCAAAATTAAAATTTTGATGTCAGCATCATTTCATAAGACTTGCATCGTCTCTGGTTTTATGAAGCAGTCCCAAAGGCTTGCTCAAGTCCAACCGCCGGTGGAACTATGCTGCCCTGAGGGAAATCAGATTTGTTCAGGCGAGCGCTTCTGCTCATACACTTGATTTAATTTCTAAGGCACCTCGCTCAACGATTAATTAGTAGGTATCAGCAGAGTCACTGCTCGAAAATTAGTTAAATGGTTTCATTATCAGGGTATATACATTACTGTTAGACATGCCCCTGATCTGGTAGTTAGAATTGTGACTGCGTCGTGTAGGGCGTGCAGTGTTATTGGGGTTTTCTACTTAAATTCCAGTGGCTGAAATAGGACAAAAATGCTTTGAGTACATCATTGTAAAGGGAACATGAATATAGAATTGATACAAGATACAACTATACCTACTGGGATCTTTTGGCTCGTGGCCAAAATCAGAACGAACGCTGCCATCTTGTTTTTTCAATACAATTTCAAAAAATAATTTCACAAATGGTTACAACAGCGCCCTCCGGTCTATGTCATTTAAGTGCCAAAAGATGGTTGTAGTACTAACTGTAGTTTGTTTAATTTTCAAATCCCTAAGTAACAAATACCCAATATACTCTTACACACACATACAAACACATTCACTTTAAAACCTCTGCACCAAGTCACCAACCAAACCAAACTACATCGAAGTTTCGAAACCATCTCTAATATTAACACGGCTACATCACGGCCAACACAAAAGACATTTTTTCCCAACTCTAGCGGTGTTTGAAAAGCGGCGTCTCTAGAGACGCGACACTACGACACTGCGACACTGCAGACACCAACGCGCCGACACTCCCGAGAATTGTGTCGACATTGCATCAACGGATTACTGACGTGGAAATAGAAAATGCATATTTTTTATCTGGATTTAGATGAGAATTTTTGATGAGGCGACGACTTCGTCGTGTCTGTATTTGGTGAGAGTTTTCGTACGATTTGCAGCAGGTTTTAGTTAAGACTTAAGATTGATATTTTAAGGAAACCCTTTGAAGCCAAAATTGACAATACGTAAGTTGGTAACCAAATTAACGCCTGTGTTACTAAAATCCATTTTTAAGAACAAGGACCGTATTTAGGTGCTTTTAATCTTCCCTACAAAAACAAAAATTATAATAAAACATAACTTTATCAAAATAATAATAATACCAGACACTTGTTATCGCACTACTGGGTAAAGGCCTCTTCTTATACATAAAAGACACGAGCATTGATAGTGATCAATGCTCGTGTCTTTTATGTATAAGATGACTATATAGAAGCTTTTCCTTCCAACAGCTTGTTAATTTAAAATAAAGCACTATAATGACTCTCGGCGCTACAGCAGGTGCACCGGGCCGAGCCTGCGACAAGAATGATCCCCTCTTTTTTTTTTTTTTTTTTTTTTAACTCGGGCATCTTGAAGTGTGATTTCGGAAATCATAACTTCTTAACCGGACATTCCTGTGGCTGCCTTAAGCTTTCTACACTCAGGGCCTCCAGCCAGGGGCATAAACTATTCTAAATTAAAATTAAGTGTGCGCTCGCTAAGGGCACCCCCTGTGGGGTACGAACCTCGGCTTAGGGCGGCATCACTGGCGGGGGGACAGCAAGTTGTTGGGACAGGCTGGATCAAAAGGTTTAGATCATCATTATTATTAAACGGGGAATTTAAAGCTACGTGCTCAGCTACGGCGCGGGCTGGCACTACTTCATCGGACAAGGACTATATAGAAGCGTAGTGACGCTTCTATATAGTCATTGCTACGCTTGCTCAAGACGCGTAGACGGATTGGCGATGGCAGACTTATATTGACTATAGGTCCAGGTTTCCTCACGATGTTTGCCTTCACCGATGTCAGTATTGCCCAAAATAAAGTCAGAGTAGTGTCAGGAAATTTTTCAATTAGGTGTCACAAAACCAATCAAAAATCCTCTAACAATATTTTAGAAAAATACCACACAAAATACAATAAAATCCACATCTCCGCAACTATAACACTTGTTCTAGGGTTGTACATCAACACTAACGATCCGTTTATACCGCCAAGAGTTAGGGCTGTCACACACACGGACAGTCGCAGTCGAGTGGCTGGCGCTAGTACTCGGGGCGAGCGCTGTTGTAGAGAGGCGGGGAAATGCCGCGACATTTGCATTTTGTATCTTGTAGTTGTTCGCTGTTACTTGTAAAGGAGAGGATTATAATAATAACGTGGACAATTAAATTATTTTTGTGTTAAGATGTTTGTTTCTTCAACAAAATGAAATGAAATTAAACTTTTTGTTCGGTAAATAGGATATCGTCATTTATTTATTTTATTTTAAATAGAACGGCCGAAGCCAATTACTCTATTTAAACATATAATTTAATTAACACAGACATGCATTCTTCTTAAGAAAATTCAGACATTCTGACAGTATCACTTTCCATTCATTCGCAAACATATCCAAATCTCTGTTTGAGTTCAGGAGAGCGTTAACAGCGGCTAATGTGCGAGGAATAGGTGACTTTGAGTGTGCAACAGTACGGCAAGTTGGGACAGCCAGTAGTCGGTGTTTCTTGCCACGACAGTAATTATCTGGGACAAATAGAAAAAACAAAAAAAAACATAAAATGATAATTAGCATTTGTATTTCCAAGACATGCTAAAAAGAAAAGTGGACAATAGATTAAACATTTTGTGTAATTAGTCATATTATAAACTTGCTTATCATAACGTTCCATGAATATTATAGTTCAGGATGCATTTAAAAAGTCTCAACAAATACTTTAATAATTTTTTTGACAAACGCATCTATTCACCTGCAATATGAACAAGCTCGCGTATTACAAGTAACAAGTATCTGTTTATTTAACAATTCCAAAGTAAAAAATCTTCACCTCAAATAATATTAGCACTGACGACACACCGACATAATCAGCTAATAAAAGGAACTCAATTACCGTGTATTGTTCAATTCAGAAGATAATAATGCACAAAACAATCCCGCGGCCACAGCAGAAACCGCAGCAAATTACTTTAAGGTCGCCCCGGTGCGCGGTGTGGTGCGGCGGAAATATTATTAGAATTTAGAGTAATGGTAGTGTATGGCAGGTTGAAAACAACACTACAATAGCAAATTATTTTGTTATTTTCCATAATAGTTCTAGGGTAGCTAAGTGGCAGGGCAATTTTTATAATTTCATAGTTTTAAGTTATTTTTGGTATAAATATTAATTGTTATTGGTATATAATTAATTGTTAATATTGTAATGAAAACTTGTTTTTTTTTTAAATCGCCATGTACTCTCAGCATGCGTGTTATATGTAACTATGTAACTTTATTTTTACGTCTGAAAAGAGGATTTTACTCTAACGTGTGGTTAATTTCAAAAGAAAAATCACTACACTCTACAGGATGTTTAACGACTTTCGTTTTTACTATAAAACTGTGTTTGTTAAAAGAAATAACTTTGTAGTCACCCCATCATTACAAGAACGTCGAGCAGAACCTTTCGTACATCTAATAAGAAACCGCTGCGGAATGCGACGCAATTAGCAAGTGCAGTATTACTATATTTCCCACGTTTGAATTCAGCATGTGAAATACAACATTTTTCTTTTTGCCGTATAAGAGGTTGCGTCACAATTTTAGTCTGTGATGATTAAATAATTACTTTTTAATGTTGTAAATGCTAATGTTGCAAAACAAATAATTTATTTGCATTTCATCGGTTTATAAGATGTTACACAAGATAAGCTTATTTTAGCATTACCTAGATGATTTTATCTATAATCCAATCCTTTTACACCTGAGATTATCTCATTACAAATTTTAAGATAAATAGAATAATTACAGACAGCCGTTTTAATTGGCCCCATATTATGCAATTGCCTGAAAGACGACATATGTAACCTTCTCCACATCATTACAAGAATGTCGAACAGATGCTTCAATAATACTGTTTCTAACAAGAAACCTCAACAGAATGCGACGCAATTAGCAAGTGCAGCGAGCAAACGTGGCGCTAGCACAGTCTGAACACGCTCTAATTGTTTTAGTTATAATTATTTTTTCTAAATAGCTGAGCGTCTTTTTTCATGTAACTACTAAAGGCAGAAAATAAAAAGTTTTAATTTTTATTAGTTCAAATAACCTGATCAAAATTGGGTTAACTTGCGACAGATAAAAAAAGAGATATTATAATCAATAGCTTTTATAATCAAGTTTACAGTCCTCTCACAGTTATTTTACCTCTACAGCAACCCTAACTTGAACGATTATGAAGTTCACTGTGATTTTTACAGTGATACAAAATCAGAGCTAAATTAAGTTTGAAAGAAATCAAGACGTTATTTCTGAATATTCATAAAGACGTTATATGCTCGTAAGAATTTTAGTTCAGTTAGTGACCGACAAATACCTGCGTTGCCGACGTTTTCCATAAAAACGTTATTTTTCAAATAATGCCTCTGCAGATGTTTTTACTTCAGCATTATTTGAGAAAATCATACCTAACAAGAAGCTAACCGATGCTAGCCAATTAACTCGCGTGTTGTGCTAACAACCCGTGCGCACGCCTTAATTGCCGTCTTCGTTGAACACAGCACAATGTTATTGTTAACGTCACACAAAACCATTGCATTTCCTATGTATCTTCCTATTTAGTTTAACACACTAGAGAGCCTAGACAGTGTTATTGTATCAGCGCTAACGATTAGGGAAAAGTCAAAAATGTATTGTATTGACCTATGCTACCGAAAAGTTTATGTAAATCTGTTTAACTAAAGTCGTTGTAGAAATACGAACCACTTTAAGACCGTTTGTCACTTCCTCTCAACACATTCAGAAGGTCTACTCTAAGGTTGGAATAACACGGATCATTAAAAATCTACTATTTTAAAACATACATAAACTCCTGCCATTTTCCCATGGGGGTAGACAGAACGCTTCGTGCATTGATCTTACGTAGGTATACTAAGACCAACTTGCTGGCAGAGTGCCGTCTTTCATAAAATGTACGAGTATAATAAAGATGGCCATTATTTAATAAACCACTCAGGAATAGCTCACAGATTAACTATTCAATAACTCTTTCCCATCCTGCTCCCAGTCAATTAAAATATTTCCGACAAGAAAGCCGTAGTAAGTAGAACAAGCAAAAATAGTAGAACAATTAGCGAGTTCAGTAGTCTGTGTACGTTGTGCCCGTCATAATTGTCTAGAGTCAGTCCTCACAATGGAATCACACTCGGTTATACACGCTCGTACATTTTGTTCTGCGCGAATATTCTTGTAGCAACACCGTCACTTATTTTAGTTCGTACTTTGTGGGAATAGGGAGGATATGTTTAATTTACAGTACTAGTTATTCTGATTGTACTATCTGGAGTTCGGATTTGTGCACCATTAATCGCAATAAGTAAAAAAGAGTGAGTGAATGAGGAACATGTCGTGAGGAAAGTTTTTAGTAAGAATGTAGATGTCGATAAGAGTAGGGGAAGACCAAAAGACGATGTATGGACTGTGTGAAAGATGGTATAACTAGAAAGGCGGTGACTACTGAGATAACGACTAATAGAGAAGTAAGGAAGAAGACATGCTGCGGTGACCCCAAATAAATTGAGATGAGTGCAGGAGGACGAAGATGGTGGTGGTAATAAGTAAGCCATCATCATTATCAGACTTATGCATAACAGTGCGTTGTGGGTGAACACAACACTTTTGCCTACATTTTCGGAGAATAAGCAAGAGTAATATTATATACGTAATATTATAAATAACATCATAATAAACCAAACCCTATTACAGTGGAATTAACAAGAATCGATAAAAAACATAAATAAATAATGTATAATCAGCCACTTACAGAAGAAATGAGTCTCTTCGCGAAGGAGTGGGATGTAATCTCCCAAAAAATAACAATACCGTGTAATAAACATAATTATGCTATTTTCATCGAACAACAGAAATAAACGGATTATCATTAATTTCGAAAATCAACATTGAATCAAAATGGCCCGCCATATTGAATCGGAATTATCGAAATAGTGTCGGGTAATTATGGAAAATCCGGTTTCTGGGTAGGTACTTTATTGTGTTCTGTACAAAATTATTCCCGAACAGTTATTTTAGTGTATTGTTACTCTGCGCCTATTGTCTGGTATTATTTTGTGTTGTTCGGAGATTTTCAAACCCAATTTGTGTTTCTATTTCTACAGTAGACTTCGGTTTACAAACATTTCTATTTCTACAGTAGACTTCGGTTTACAAACAAGCATTATTATACACATGAAAAAGAAACAATTAAATATTTGATCCTTTGTGTTCGGTTGCATCGTGTACAGACCGCTATTGAACTATTAGTGCTGTGTCATACCGGCTACTTATTTGTGAGCTGAGTTCGCAACATGTTACACTGAGCGACGTCATGGATGACGGGCCTCAAACTAACTCTCTCTCTTCCTAGCTATGTATCCCACATGATGGTGGGGTCCGCCTTCCTGGTCTTTGTCTTCCACTTCACTCTATCCTCGACATCGTCTTCGGAGACCTGACACTCCTTCATGTCGTTTAGCACTACAGCCTTCCATCTTGTTTTGGGTCTGCCTCTGGGTCTTCCACTGGGAACGGTAAGCTGTAGCGCCAAGTTCCCTACGTACTCCGGCGGTATCCTTTTCACGTGACCATACCATCGCAGCCTACTCTCTTGCATCTGGTCGGCGATAGCGCGCACGCCCAGGCTTCCTTGCACGTGCTCGTTACGGATTTTATTAAACCTAGTAACGCCACACATCCACCTCAACATTTCCATTTCAGCAACTTGAATGGTAGGCACGTTCTTTTGAGTTGTGGTCCACGTTTCACCTCAAACTGACTAAAAACTAAAAAACCGGCCAAGTGCGTGTCGAACCATGGACAATGAAGGGTTCTATAGTTGGGATGAATTTATCCCATGAACGAACTTAAAATTGTAGTTAAAAAACATGTTTTTGCAACTGCAAATGTATGGACAGATGAATCTAGTGAAATTATGAGGGTTCATTCTTGACTACGAAACCCTAAAAAAGTGCATCAAAATATTCCTTCACATCGCTTTCGAAACCAAAAGACTGGCGGCATTGCCACGGCTTTGTATGGCAATGCTTCTGGCTATGGCAAAAGGCAGTCCGAAGTTAAAACATGAAATCATAAACTAACTTCTATAACAAAACTACGCTCACATAATTATTAGAAGCCTGCATTACTCAAGCAGGTGTTAGGCGTTTCCTCTTCTACGGCCTAGTATTAATCGCCCCTTCTTGCTATCAATTCTTGGTGGCTAGAAATAGAAAATAGAATTAGTTGTAGTATTATTTTCTATCAGACTCTACTAACAACAATGTATCATAAAGCTGTACACGTACAGTGGCTATTTTTGGTCTTTTATAGTAATAAAACACTAGCATCAATCTTCTTAATCTTAATGGGTGCCTTTTATGACGTAAGCACACTCCGGGATCCTCCGATAATCTCGCGGGAACATAAAAAAGTAACGCTATAGAATGGTTCCGTCAACTTTTGATGAGAAAATTAGGTATTCCGGGACGATGAGCTGTAAAAGTCCTCGTAAAAGTAACAGAACGATGTTAATTTTAAGTAGTTTTTGTCAAGGACATTGTGGCTAAGTACGGACGTCTCTTGAAATTTAATGTTGAGAGGTTTGAGACGTGACCGCTGAATGTTATTTAGCATTGATGATTGTACTTGAGACTAGTTTTATTACTAGAATTGGAATATGGCTCTTCTAAAGTTAAGCGCGTATTACTGCTTTATAGAACTGCAAAAAGTATATCGTAGGCAATTGTATTGTCTAACCAGGAAGCCATCTTTGAAGCTGCACAGATAGGTCCATGACTCAGAGACAACAAAAATAAAAACTTCATAATATTGCAACACAGGAATGTTAATTGAGAACAAAAATACGTAGGTATATTTTCTTCTGAATTCTATGAATAATAAAAATCTGTAAATACTCGAAAATATAACAAGAAAATGAGTACAAACAACAAAGTAATCTTAATCAACAGCAGCTAGAGTTGCTTTAACTCTAGCTGTTGTTGTGTATCGCCGTCACAGATTCCTGAAAGCAGTGTCTCAGAAATAATCAGCACCCTACGTGACAGTCCTTACAACTCCGTGTCGTCCGGAATTCCGCACCATTGCGTACGACGCCGATAATTCCGCATTCCAAATCAATTTGTTCAGAATAACGCGAGCTGCGAGAAGCACTCATATGGAAAAATAGGCTACACAATGATTCTGAATGTATTTTTGGCACAGCTGGTAACTTGTTTACTACTAGACTTCGAAAAATAAGGAATCTGTTTTCAAATTCACACTTGTTCTAAAAGTGTAGGCCCACATTTTGCCAGATATGTTATAAGTTCAATCCAAAAGTGGGTGAGTCTATTGCCATTCGATACAGATCTATGCTCTAGGCTGATAATGAGAAATTCCTATTGGGGAGAAATACTTACAACGCTTTGCTCGACCGGGGTATAACACTTCCCAAGCTGCTGTTTGCAACCGACTCTTGTCTCAGCAGCCGCGCTTGCGACCAGCGAGGTAGCATTTCAATTAAACCATTGACAAGTACTTTTGAATTGTCAGCCTGTGGTCAAATCTAATTTAAGAAATTATTTGTTTTGCAAAAAACATCACAATCAGAACCAGGTTCAAGGAATCAGTCATAAAGAACTCTTCTTAACTCCATATTTTTTCACCCCCAACATTCAATATTCCTCCACTATCATACAATATTAGTTGTGGACAAGACCTTCTGTTCGTTCAGTGGCAACACAAAGAGGGTCTGTTTTCTTACTGCGAAATAATAGGAAAATGAACGCGGGGTGAAAAGAGGAGGCTGGGGGATGAAACGGGGGGCGGGCGGGGTAAATTAATTTTGTTACTATATTTTCTATTCAAGGCGACGTAATGGCGTGAAATTGATTAACGGCGTTTAGATTGGATGTTATTATGACGTGAAAGGGGGAATTACAGTGATAATAATTGTATTATGATGTGTTTCCGAGTTTTGAGGTGATAGTGTAGAGTGGGAACATGTTCTTAGATATTAATCTTATTAACTCATACGGCAAAAACTATTTAACGCACCATGCGTTAGGCACAAAGTGACCTATGTCATGGTAGTTGGGAGCTTGGAACATGGATATTACTGAATTTCACATAACTGGGTTTTCTGGTTCCTGTTATAAATGTTGGATAATATTAAGCTCTATATTGAGTGCTGATACGATTAACGTTTATTAAATTAGGTAAGACGGAACACAAAGTAACAAAAAGAAAAAATTACAATTTACAGACCAATGAGTTACGTTTTACCGAAGTTCAGCTACTTTAATTAAACCTCTGCTGAAACCTCTCCCACGTTTGAATAATAATCCATTTGAGTAACCATTGAGCATACTATAATATTATCTACAGAATTTTTAAACGACTTTTGGTGGTTATTATAAATAAATACATGTAACTAACAGTGCAGTAATTGAGGTCATGTAGTAGTGGAGAACTTAAATATGCCTATATTATAAAGTATTTGAAATTCGTTATTGTGATAACTGTAATTTGTAATATTGGACAAAGTAAATAAATAATTGGATAATGTAAATGATTGAATATAAGTTTGTTAAACTGTGACTGATTTTTAATGTATAAGTGTAAAAGTTAAAAATCATTGATTCAATAATAATGTTTTCAACACACTTGCTCGTAAAGTGGCTCTTATTGAACCGCTTTTAGGTACATAATGCAGTGTATTATGGAAGCGTGCTTTTTACTTTACTGTGCGCCACAGATTACTATTTACTAGTCGGAGTAATGACATGGCAGTATGGAATTAGTAAGTACTATCATGGCAGCATGGAATTTGTATCCAATAGAAATTGTTTTTGGTGAAGCTTTTTACCAAAGACAAGCGCTCAAAAGCAAGTTTTTATTTAAAAAAAAAAGAACCATAAGCAAAAAAAAATCCTATGCATGCCCATGAGATTTTTTTCTAGCATAACTAAACATCAGTGGGTTACTATACATTGAATTAGTATGAACTATCCTACTAATAAATGTGCATTCTCTATTTACACCCGAGCAGAGACTTGCGCTTTTTCCGGTAAGGCCGCGGTTTTGCCAGTACCTACCCTTATTTACACCTATGGAAAAACAAAACCAGCCAGTGCACTATTTTCCATAAATATTTATTATCGTTTTCGTTGTGGTTAATTATTATTATACAATACAAAATTTAAAGTATTGTCACCAACCGACATAGAAGTTTTTAAAAGAAACTCCGGATAGTCAGTACCTAGCAACAAAGGTCAGTTAAACTTTATAAATCTATCATCTCTATAGTTACATTATTGTAGCATAAGTTCTTACAACAAGTCTGTTTTTTTCCTCGCAAGTGTGTTGAAAAACGTCGTATGAAACGCGTGTGCATTGATTATTACACTTTCGGCTACCTTATCGCGCTCGCCTGTGGCTCGCGCGAATAATACCGCCTCGACTGTGATATCTAATAGAGCACACTCGTATCACAATGTACTATTGTACCTCATAACTAATACCGTATTACAAGTATGGGCCCGACCCAGTTCTCGAAAATGACCATATCACGTTGTACTGGGATCGGTCTATCATTACTGATAGGACTATTGTTGCCAATAAGCCTGATATAGTAGTGATAGACCGATTATCGCGCCGCGCAATGTTAATCGATGTTACCATCCCACATGACGAGAATCTCGTGAAAGCTGAGAAAGAGAAACAAATAAAATATCTCGACGTAGCACACGAGGTTGCAGTCATGTGGAATGTGAGCTTGGCTATCATTGTGCCGATTGTCGTAACGGCCAATGGCCTGATGGCCGAAAGCCTCGACCAACATCTCTCAAGGCTCTCGTTAGGCGGTTGGATCAAGGGCCTGATTCAGAATGCAGTACTCCATGATACGGCTCGCATTGTGAAGAGGTTCCTGTCTCTACAACCCTAACCACCAGTAGCTTGAACCCTGCTCCCGACTCCGGCGGACCTCTACTTTTTTATATTTTTTAATGTATTTTTTATCATTTTTATCTTAAGAAATATTTAAAAGAGCAAATAGGTAAGAAGAAAAAATAAATAAACGAAATTTGTACCTAAGATATTTGCACGCCATGAGAAATGGTAGACATGTCATGAGCCACCCTTATTTAAGATCTTACGTGTATGTATTATTTGAATACTGTATGTATACACGTTCGAGCAAATCAAATTTCTTTCTTTCTTGAAATGAAATGCAATTGTTCGAACATCAACAGATTAATTGGTACTTTTGCTCAACTAACAGTAAAAAGGTGTTGAATTGATAAGAATCTACTGTACAGATTACAAAGCCTGACAGCTATGGAATATATTCAGAAGTCCTAGTTCAATATCTTAGTGAAGGTTTTCCTTATTTACTATACTAACACCAAAATCCTTTTACAATAAAACTACAATTAACAACAAAGTCCGTATCGCGACCGTCACGGCACCTTACGAGCCTGTCACGCCATCCACGCTTCACGCCACCTTCACGCGCGCCACGTCTCGAGCGTGTTATTGTTGTGTCCCGCCCGAAATTGCCAGCTTTTGTCGCCTTCACGCGCGAATCCACTCCAAATGCTACTAAAAGCGCTATTTCTCAACCGACGGTAAACGTTCAGGTTGAGCGGATCCACTACCTCCCCCCATAGAGGGTGGGAAGGGGGTGAAATGCATTTAAAACGTTTTTCTCCTTCGTAGTTTGTAGCCAGTGCATTGTCGACCGGACAATGGCACGAAAGCGATTGTTTTCGTCAATTCGATTGTCAACCGAGTTATGATTCGACAATGGACCGTTTTAATTTACTTTTGAACGTCTGAGCGTCTGGTATCGAGTCGCGAATGATACCGCCGGGAACAATGAGGACGGTTTCTTTCTTTCCTTTTTAAACTTGAATAAATGTCTTGGCTGACTTTTGGCGTTTTGATTGCTTGTTCAGCGGTTTATGTTATAGTGCTGAGGTTTCGTGTTTTACTTTAACGTTTGATTTTTCATTTGCATTTACAAGAGAACTAATTGAATTTATTGCTACTAATAAGCCATCGTTTTGAAAGCTCCCAATTGTACAATATTATAGTACTATTCCTATTTTATTTTCAGTAATTAAAACATAAATTTGTTATATCATGGTAACAACGTTTGAAGTTTACAAATTATTCGTTTTATTGCTGTCTAGGTGGCCATATAATGAACCTAGCGTGACGGACAAAAGGTTAATCATGTCGACTCTGTTTCAATTTACATCGGCTGGAGCATTTCTTAGCAATAAAACATGTAATAAAGTACGGACCATTGCCTACCAGCAAATATTTGCTTATTTACACATGTGTTTGAATCTAGTTAGAGCGTAAACAGAAAGAAATTGAACATCGAGTATTTTGTCCAATAGATTCAAATTGGATTTAAATTCAATCTTAAACTGTTTGTTGTGCCTTGGGATTCCTATTTAACGATTATAAATTTATTGCTATAAGCCTGGCATTTGAGATTTTTTATTTTCACAATCAGAACGATTGAAATCGGCTTTCATTTGAAGAGATCTTGGAATTTCAAGATTGAATTTTTTTATATATTTATCTTTGATCTTCTTTTGACTTTTGAGTTGAAGAATATAATCTTTGTCCGGCTAATTCTTAATCTGAATTGTGCGCATAAATTTTCCGTCTAATTTGACAATTCATCTTAAACATTCCACTGTCTCAATGTTAGCCTTTGTCTTCAAAAGCACTGATTTGCTCTTGAGGTACGTCAGCCGTGAAATAATATCATGTCTAAAATGTCTGTTTAAAAAACAAAACGGCGGAGAGTTCTGTAGCGATCTGGAGCATTCTGTTCTTTGGGATAGCTGTTATCAGCCATTTGGACACTCACACGAGTATGAAACTAATTAACCGTCAACCTTTGTCCATTCCGAGTCACAATTACATACAATTAAACGTGGCCTAAAATAATATTGGAGTTAATTTGGACAAAGTTCTAAATGGTATTCCACAGGGTTTATGTTGGGACCCTGTGGCATTAAGGCGGGTTGGGGTGTTTCTGACCGCTGGTTTCAATAAAAAGGCTGGAATTAGCTCGGGTGTCAATTAACGCGGCGATTAATGAGGACCAGAAGGGTGAATGTTTCACTGTGTTTACACCTCCGGTGACTCTTGTATTGGATTTTTTGCTACTGATGTTTGAACACTAACTTTGTTTCTTGATATTTTAATTCTTGTTTTATTTTCTGTAGGGTTTTATAGAGCTAATTGGGTTACAGGTAACATTTTAATGATCTGTGTTTGGAACCAATCTCGAATTCAAGTAAATATTTAAAATAAGTGCCATCCACTGGACATTGCCTTAAACCTTTTCCCGGTTTAAAGTTATCCAGAGTCGCCATCTTCACGACAGCTTGGCACTTGCGTACCTTGCAGTAGTAAATCACAGCAACGTGGCAGGTAGTCTTACTAGCATTGTTCGTGTAATTCTGTTACACAATGGTCAGTTTCAGACACATTTCAAGATTCGCATACAAATTACTGACCGCTTACATGGCTTAAACGTGGCCAATCATAACAGAAATAAGATGAGCGGGCAAATGATTTAATTCCTAAATGTAATTGACTCTAATTTTCTCAAAAAAGTATTAATGTCAACGCTTTTTAAGCAATTTAATAAGTTTTGACGATAGTAGTCTGACTTTGGTAAAAAGGAATATTTTATTCCAAATTATTTTTGCTTTCTGAAAGCATCCTGTACTGAAATCAAATTCTCGGTAGGTATTTGAATTATAGCACATTATTCGAAATAATACCTTAATAACAGCTGTTAAAGATATCTACTACAACTTTACTAGCTGTAATAACAAGAAATTATAGTCAGCCTAGTAGTGAATGAGCTAGTACTTAAATCCAAAATCAACTATAATCCTTTTCATCTTCAAACTCAGAAGTTAAAATATACTTGAAAGACATAGTTCCTTCAACTAATCAAGAATGAAGCCTCCCAACTTTTGAGCCTGCTTTAAATACATACAGCTCATTCCAAAAACATTATTGTTTTAATGAAATAACTAAAGTGAAACAAACATGAAACATTTCAGGTATACATTACGACTCGTCTTAATTTGCTGACAACTCTGAACTTAAGGGTATTACATTGCTCGATGACTTTGAAGATTTGACCCCTGTACTAGTACTTGTAAGTTTGGCGCCATCTACCGACAAACGACCATACAAGAATAAAACTAACTGAAGATTATGCAACAACACAGATGTGTCGCAGAGTTTTCAGCGTTTTTGCCTATTTTATTCGCTCTTTTAGAGATCTACAAATACATTGTGTTTATCTAGGAGTCCTGTACAAACTTACAAAGTAGCTACATTATAATTATTTATATGATATGATTTGATATTAATGATGCAGTTTGCCTGCTGACCTAGGTTTAAAAAGTTATTTAATTGAGCACGGGCTACTACATGATACAATCTGAAGGTCTGATGATGACCAGGTAAATGCTTATCGGTTCTCAGTAACAGAAATAGTTAGGATGACCTAGCTTTCAACATTCTAATTGAGCACGGGTGCTACTACATGATACAATCTGAAGGTCTGATGATGACCAGGTAAATGCTTATCGGTTCTCAGTAACAGAAATAGTTAGGATGACCTAGCTTTCAACATTTATCTAATTAAGCACGGGTGCTACTACATGATACAATCTGAAGGTCTGATGATGACCAGGTAAATGCTTATCGGTTCTCAGTAACAGAAATAGTTAGGATGACCTAGCTTTCAACATTTATCTAATTGAGCACGGGTTCTACTACATGATACAATCTGAAGGTCTGATGATGACCAGGTAAATGCTTATCGGTTCTCAGTAACAGAAATAGTTAGGATGACCTAGCTTTCAACATTTATCTAATTGAGCACGGGTGCTACTACATGATACAATCTGAAGGTCTGATGATGACCAGGTAAATGCTTATCGGTTCTCAGTAACAGAAATAGTTAGGATGACCTAGCTTTCAACATTTATCTAATTGAGCACGGGTGCTACTACATGATACAATCTGAAGGTCTGATGATGACCAGGTAAATGCTTATCGGTTCTCAGTAACAGAAATAGTTAGGATGACCTAGCTTTCAACATTCTAATTGAGCACGGGTTCTACTACATGATACAATCTGAAGGTCTGATGATGACCAGGTAAATGCTTATCGGTTCTCAGTAACAGAAATAGTTAGGATGACCTAGCTTTCAACATTCTAATTGAGCACGGGTTCTACTACATGATACAATCTGAAGGTCTGATGACGACCAGGTAAATGCTTATCGGTTCTCAGTAACAGAAATAGTTAGGATGACCTTGCTTTCAACATTTATCTAATTGAGCACGGGTGCTACTACATGATACAATCTGAAGGTCTGATGATGACCAGGTAAATGCTTATCGGTTCTCAGTAACAGAAATAGTTAGGATGACCTAGCTTTCAACATTTATCTAATTGAGCACGGGTGCTACTACATGATACAATCTGAAGGTCTGATGATGACCAGGTAAATGCTTATCGGTTCTCAGTAACAGAAATAGTTAGGATGACCTAGCTTTCAACATTTATCTAATTGAGCACGGGTGCTACTACATGATACAATCTGAAGGTCTGATGATGACCAGGTAAATGCTTATCGGTTCTCAGTAACAGAAATAGTTAGGATGACCTAGCTTTCAACATTTATCTAATTGAGCACGGGTGCTACTACATGATATAATCTGAAGGTCTGATGATGACCAGGTAAATGCTTATCGGTTCTCAGTAACATAAATAGTTAGGATGACCTAGCTTTCAACATTTATCTAATTGAGCACGGGTGCTACTACATGATACAATCTGAAGGTCTGATGATGACCAGGTAAATGCTTTTCGGTTCTCAGTAACAGAAATAGTTAGGATGACCTAGCTTTCAACATTCTAATTGAGCACGGGTGCTACTACATGATACAATCTGAAGGTCTGATGACGACCAGGTAAATGCTTATCGGTTCTCAGTAACAGAAATAGTTAGGATGACCTAGCTTTCAACATTTATCTAATTGAGCACGGGTGCTACTACATGATACAATCTGAAGGTCTGATGATGACCAGGTAAATGCTTATCGGTTCTCAGTAACAGAAATAGTTAGGATGACCTAGCTTTCAACATTCTAATTGAGCACGGGTTCTACTACATGATACAATCTGAAGGTCTGATGATGACCAGGTAAATGCTTATCGGTTCTCAGTAACAGAAATAGTTAGGATGACCTAGCTTTCAACATTCTAATTGAGCACGGGTTCTACTACATGATACAATCTGAAGGTCTGATGACGACCAGGTAAATGCTTATCGGTTCTCAGTAATGGAAAGAGTTAGGATGACCTAGCTTATGTTTTGGTTTATTTTTATGTGAGCAATAAATACCATTATCTGTATAAGGTGTAAACCAAATATTTAAAAAAAACAACTGTTCCGTATAAAAGTGCAATAGGTACTCGATCAAAATAATTATATGGAACAGCTGTATTTTTATTATTACTTTAGAGTTAGTCCCATCCATAGCAAAAGTACTGTGTATTACAAAAAATTGTCCTGGTATTTTGTTTACACCTTATACACAAGATCAAATTAAATTAGCTGGAGAAATTTCACATACGTAATGGGTATCGCCAGCTAATTTAATTTGACCATGTATGTCCCACCATCTATTAATAAAGTTGGATAGGGTTAGAGGTTGGACACTAAAGGAAAGGCCGTTCTAAGGATTTCAATAATAAATTTATGTTATGTTTATAAAATACGTTTATGTTTATGCCAAAAGTAATTTTCTTCTGTTTGTCTCTGCTTGTGATTGCGTTTCTTCAATAATTAAATCTGGTAAATCTTCTTCAACTTGTTCAAGCTAAAACAAACATTTTAATAATATACAAGATGATTTTCAAGTGGTTCTGGACCTAAGTGCAATAATCTGTATCAATTGAAGAAACAGTTTCTGGATTGTAAGCAAACAGAATAAGTTACCGGCATAATTTGCATTGCCTCCTCATCAACTGTCATACTAGTCAGATCATCTGTTTCTGTTGGCTGTAGTTCCTGATTTTGTAATTCTGAGGGTTGCTGCTTTCTTAATTGCCTGAAAAATGACAACTTAAGTGAGATAAGGTACTGTTTTTGCTTTTACAGTCTGGTAGCCATACCACAGAAGACTAAAAAGTATTTAAACTAGGTATTTTTTCATAAAATCAAGACACATTTTCACAGTCACCTCAGTCTCCGTGAGTCCTTTCAAACGAGTCCACACACGATGGTGCTACGTAGTGCCGTCACTGAGATCCTATACCCACCTTCGGAGTCCACCATCAGGTACACGACATCATCAGTCACTAAGGTCTCCATGAGCTCTTTCAAATGAGTCCAAACACGATGGTTCTACGTAGTGCCGTCACTGAGATCCTATACCCACCTTCGGAGTCCACCATCAGGTAGACGACATCATCAGTCACCAAGGTCTCCATGAGCTCTTTCAAATGAGTCCAAACACGATGGTTCGACGTAGTGCCGACACTGAGATCCTATACCCACTTTCGGAGTCCACCATCAGGTAGACGACGTCATCAGTCACCAAGGTCTCTATGAGCTCTTTCAAATGAGTCCAAACACGATGGTTCTACGTAGTGCCATCACTGAGATCCTATACCCACTTTCGGAGTCCACCATCAGGTAGACGACGTCATCAGTCACCAAGGTCTCCGTGAGCTCTTTCAAATGAGTCCAAACACGATGGTTCGACGTAGTGCCGACACTGAGATCCTATACCCACCTTCGGAGTCCACCATCAGGTAGACGACGTCATCAGTCACCAAGGTCTCCGTGAGCTCTTTCAAATGAGTCCAAACACGATGGTTCTACGTAGTGCCGTCACTGAGATCCTATACCCACCTTCGGAGTCCACCATCAGGTAGACGACGTCATCAGTCACTAAGGTCTCCATGAGCTCTTTCAAATGAGTCCAAACACGATGGTTCTACGTAGTGCCATCACTGAGATCCTATACCCACCTTCGGAGTCCACCATCAGGTAGACGACGTCATCAGTCACCAAGGTCTCCGTGAGCTCTTTCAAATGAGTCCAGACACGATGGTTCTACGTAGTGCCGTCACTGAGATCCTATACCCACCTTCGGAGTCCACCATCAGGTACACGACATCATCAGTCACTAGGGTCTCCATGAGCTCTTTCAAATGAGTCCAGACACGATGGTTCTACGTAGTGCCGTCACTGAGATCCTATACCCACCTTCGGAGTCCACCATCAGGTACACGACATCATCAGTCACTAAGGTCTCCATGAGCTCTTTCAAATGAGTCCAAACACGATGGTTCTACGTAGTGCCGTCACTGAGATCCTATACCCACCTTCGGAGTCCACCATCAGGTAGACGAAATCACCAAGGTTTCCATCCTCCGTCAAACGAAATTCTCAAGATAGCTATAGCGAAAACGATAAAAAATAAACAGCATAGAAATAATGTATTTACTAAGTGGATAGGTACTTACAAATAGTTTTGGAGAGCTCGGCCACGCTTCACTTTACATTTATTCTTATATTTAGGCATAGTCAGGCTTACTCTATGATAGGTTCAAAAAACAAAACGAAAATACAATCTACTTTATATATATTTACAACTTTAATTTCTATTCTTATTTTACGAAATATTTATGTTTCTACTATTTACAATAATTATGATTTCATTCAAAAATCATTCAAAAGGTAAACTTTTTGAGTTTTATTTGGAAAAAATAACACGCGTATAAACCACCCGTCACAAGAGTCATCGAGACACTGATGTGTCGCATCCTGAGTACGCGTCACAGGCCTGGCGGGGGGTGCTTCTCGCGGGGTGTTGGTTCTCTGGTGATATTTCAGGTTTTTATTTATTATAAAAAAAATGTAAAAGAAACAAGAAAAAAAAAACAATACATATTGTTAAATACGTCATTACATATTTTTTGGTATAAAATTCATGCCAAACTATTCTGCCGTTACAGAGAACATTTACAATTTAGGTTGAAAAAGGACCCTTTTACTATGATTTTTTTCCTAAATTTGGGAAAGTTTTTTACAATTTTAAACAATACAATCTATTTGTGATGATCTTAAGTACAACATATATTTTTTATAGGGAAATCGCACAAAAGGATTCATCTACAAACTTCTTTAAACATACGGTGTTTTTGGGATTTAAGCGATGTAATCCCCTTAACATCGAAAAGATATACGTTATTATTTCCGACAGAGAGCAAGGTTTCCGGAGGGTTGTGTAAGATAGAAGCGACAGCGTATGGTATAAAATTTACATTCACAGTTTTTTTTGGAATATGTCTAACACAGACCAATCTCCTCATGAAGCAAATCAGTCTACGATAGTTTTGCTGTTCTTTGCTTATTTTGTTGTTAGTGTTGCTACAAGCGGCAAAAACGATGAACTATTCTGAACAGGTCAAGAATACGAAAGGTTAGTCCAAGACATAAAGTTGTGATTTGTAATTCTACTTTATCCTCTCTATGTAGTCAAATCCTCCTTTCTCATACTTTCCTTCATTCATCATTCAACCTTCCTTCTTCTACCCTTTTTTATTGAAGTAATTGAAGTCTTTTTCTCTTTGTAAAAAATATTCTTTTAGTAATTGCCTCCGTCCATAATTATATTGTGTCCTCTCCGCTCACGGCATTACACCAAGCTTCATAACTACGTACATTTGCGACAAGTCGTCGTGTATACTTGCTGTGAGGCGCCAGTTGCCTTCTCTGCTTATGATTGTGGCGTGATTAACTCAAATAGGAGCTTGAATTCATGTTAGTCTTAGAGCGACTGGAACAATATTTTGTGAGAGGAGTTATTTTGAAGGAAGATTTTGCTCGAGTCATTTTGTTGATGACAAATGAAATGGTGGTACCAAACTCGGAAAAAGAACCGAAACTGGCAATTCTTTGAAATTATTAATGAAGTAGTCGCAGTTAATTTGAATGATTAAATACTTACGTATAGTCGTTGAACTGACCTCATCTGACTGTTGAGGACATGATTATTTTTGCTAGCCAGTACTTACTTATTCAATTCATAGAAAAGTATTTAAATTGTGATATCAGTTGAAGCTACAATTTGTAATAAATGCTGCTGATGGTTTTCTGCCTTTTCGCCGAAAATTGTTTGCCAGATTTTCACTTGGCAACTAACGTCTCGCAGAATTTTATTTCGCCGAATAATCATTTTCTAACTTATCATATAATTTTGTTTTATTTCCCAACCTCACAGCTACCAACTGTACGTTTGGTCTACTTTTCATAATGGCACTTTTTAAAATGCCAACTTTCAAGTAGCAGAATGTTTTAGTTTGCGTAATATTCATTTAGTTGTTTTTTGTTTTCCATATCTAGTAGTTTCTTTTAATAATTATATAGGTAATATTATGTGTGTAAGCGCAACTTATTTTTATGATAATGTAGGTAAGTATGAATAAATTGACTCATTGACGATTGATCATCGTGATATCCTAGTAAATTTATTTACAAGGATGCCATTTTCATTTGGGTCAAATTATATACAGGTAGGTATTGTTATTATTATTTTTTTTTACTTTATCTTTAATGTGACCTAATCTAACTTAACTTTTTCCTTTTACAAAAGCGATTCGCTTCTGGCACATCGCCGGCCGCTGCCGCGACATGCTCGCTTCGCTCGCTCGGCTCGTGCGTTGTTTGTAATATTCTAACCTAACCTAACCTATCGTAACTGTAAATAAGGTTGCTGTAATTATTGCTCTGCATTGCTACCAATTTAAATGTTTAATGTTATTTTTGAGATTCTTAAATAAAAAATGTATGTAATTTTTTTTTTTAATCTTTATATCAATTTTTGAAAAGGGAACTGTTACCCTGACAAAACGACATTCGTTTAATAGTTGTATGGCCTACTGAAATGTTTGACAAACGATAAATGTCCCAAACGTTTTGTGTCATTATAATAATCACCTTAACAATAATTCTACCAAATGAAACGTTGTCATACAAAAATTTGCTAATCGTTAGTTGTCAAAGTGAAACATCGGCGAAACGTTGGTTGGCAAGTGATAATCTGCCAAAAAAAATTCGGCGAAAAGGCAGGATACCGCTGCTGATAATTATAACGGCAACCATTTACATTGTAATAGTGGAATACTGTATTATGACTTTATTTTCCATTTCTTTCTTTTGTTTTCATTTAAAGACGATTGTGTCTTCTAATTATTACTTTCCTTTTCATCATTTCTTTGCCATTTTCATCTCTCAAAGACACAGTAGCAAGCGGCTTACCATCCTCGATAGCAAACCCCCGCCAGGTTCTCTGCTCACCCCCAAAGCGCGTGTCGTGAACAAAGAGGTACTACTTTTAACGACCAATTACTGATGCTTACCTTACGAAGACTTTGTCATCGTTAGAGACCTTTGTCGAAGATATAGACGTTTTTGTGAGGAATTTGGACAATTTGTTCTTTAAATATAGAAAGGTTTATGGAAAAATATTCTATTGTGTTTGGCTTAAAAGTATATAAAGAGGCATATTTAATATTAGTGATAATAAGCAATGATCCAAAGTTAGGTTTCTTATGCTGTTATATATATAAGTATGTTATTAGCTTTTGTAGTGTTTCCTTTAGTCGATCAAGCAGTCAAGTTTTTGAACCATTGTTTTGAAATTAATGATGTTTTGAATTTTACAACGCTGCCCCAGCCTTTTCCCACTGACAGCGATGTGAAAGAATTTTTTGGTGCCCAATGAGCTCTTCCTTAATTTTTTATTTACTATATTTATAATACTTTTGCATAATTTATATATTATTTTTGTGTTAGTGTTAGCTTGTAAAATTTATAAAGGTAAGTTAATAATTTTATTTGAAACTCAATAAACTGTTTTGAAATTATTATTTATACAATTTTGGTATCGCAGGCGGAACAAACCAATAACCTGAAATAAGTAACTTTTGTTTGTTGCCTGCGATACCAAAATTATATCAAATGTAATGCTTGTTTTCTTCAGTTGTATTTTTGCAGTCGGGTTTTTTAGTTTTTTTAATTTCAGATTTTTAGTTTATTGTAAATTAACTTCCCAGGCGATTTATGAGGTCCGACACAAATATGGTCCATTTTAACGCTATCAAAAACGTTTTAAACCAATTTATATATAGTTTTGTAATCCCCTTTTAATTTCCTTTAATTTGATACCCTATTCGATAAGTTTGGTTTTTTATTTTTATTAACGTACGCGCTAAATATACGTCTTGTTTTTTTTTTTTCAAACATATATCTAAGAACACTTAGGTTTTTAAGACGAATATAACAAAACCTTAACTGTCGAAGTCCATCCAGCCGTTTGGAAGATACGAGGTAATAAAGAATTTAACAGACACATACATACAAGATACGCGCGAAAAACATATCCCTTCCTTGGTAGTCGGGTAAAAATCAATTTTAGTATAACTTATTTGTCTAATATATTTCTTAGGCTTTTGTAAATGTATGTAGCACTCTCATTTCTTTTTCATAGTCCATTCACTGTGCCGATACGCGATAAGTGAAACACAATTATACGTCATAGAATCCATAGAAAATGACAATGACCATTTATGCCCTAATCAGTTACAGCCAATCCATATATTTAAGTATCTTTCATTTATTCAAACTAGATTTAAGATAATAGTCTAGAGTCAATCAAAGACCATGTTTAAAATGGAATAAAAATAAATATTATTTGTAGTTCCGGTTACATTTTCGACTTAATGGCGACGATATATGAAAGATTACAGTTCATTTCGTTCATTCGGTCAATGTGATCAGATTAGTGGTAGGAGTACCTATATCTTATTTTTGGGGTACTTTTATTATTTTAATTGTTTATATTCTAGACACTTTAGTTAACATGCGGTCTCTCTTCTCACATAATCATAAAGCCGTTTGGGATTGAAACACTAGGGCCATGGGGTCCGAGTGCTTATCGAGTATTTTGGGACATCGACAAGCGGTTGTTCGACTCTTCACGTGACCAGTCAGGGAGGCTGGCCGATTCTTAGGCCAAAGAATCAGCATTGCCATCCAACGTGGCAAAGCTGCCAGCCTATTGGACACTTTTCCCACTGACAGCGATGCGGATGAATTTTTTGATGCCTTCCTTTATATACTTGTATATTTATATATTTTAGTGTAGTGGTAGCTTGTATATTGTAATTAAAGTGAATGAATAAAGGACTATACGTATAGTTTCAATACGAATGATGTTACCAAGATTGATTAATAAGTTCTTTTGTAGGTCATATATAATATGTAGTATTTTTTCCGAAGCAGATTCTTGAAAAGTTTTTGGGTAAAAAAATAACAACCATCTGGAAACACTGATTGTAGTTGTCACTCGATCATTCAATCACTTGTCACTCGTCACCATAGAAACCTACTGTTACGTTCAAACCAGTCCAAAGTTGTGCTTTGTGCGTGTGTTATTGTTTGTTTGCTTACTTATTGTTTATTTAAACACTTACTCGTAACTTTTCTGCACATTTTAGCTCGATATACATAATATTCTTGAAAGCGATATCTCACTGTCGATTTTGGTTTTCCTACTGGACTAACGATACGTGTCAGTTTATCGGTGAAATGTAATTGGATACGATATTGCGGTGCTTAGTTGATTGGAATCATGGATCAATGTTTCGGTGAATCAAATGTGTTTTGCGCGTGCAACGTATTTAGAGACGTGCAGTCAGTGAATTATCCGTGCAACTGCAAAAACAACGTAACAAGTTGATGTTGTGATTCAGTTCCCTTTAAAATGGTTATAAGCTAAACGGTGCTGATCCACTCATCTTTTTGGGACTGGCCGTCTCTTCACTGCCATGGCTTATATTTATTTAGGTTGTGAAATAAATTGTTTAAGTTTGAATAAAAAAGGGTACGTTGTTTTTGAGAGATTTGTTTTATTTCCCGTTTCTCCGGTTTACACTGTTCTGACCACCTTACTACCTTACTAATATGTAGAACTCTCCCATAAGTTATAAACATCTGGTAGGTCTACGCCAGATGCTTATAACTATTCTAAGAGATGAGATGGATATGTGTCCAATAGGATCGATTGATATTCATAGCGCAGTTTGGTTTAATTCTGCTCGAAAAGGATTAAAATGAAACAAAGTACATTATAGTTTCATAGCTTAGCTTCTCTGCTTATTACCTCACTCATCTCTGATGGACGAGCTGCCTAATTCTCAGGTTTAAAAAATATACTTGTGTCTAAACTCAGCACAGTTTGGGTTCATCATAGGCTGGTTCCTAGTTATTTATGTTGCAAAATCTAGCAAACCCTACTAGGTTACAAGGTGAGTATAATGTTTCTGGCGCTAATTGGAATTCGACAGTGAACTAAAAAAAACTCCTGACACAAAATGATTCGCAATCAATAGTTTTTTTAAGTGTAACAAATCAAAAGTGCTAGGAAAAAGATTTTTTTATTACCGAATATATAAAAAACTGCTCCATTATCTTAAACAGGAGGTATTCTTTCAAAATGTAGGTCAAAAAGTGCTTTTAAATGCACCATGTACAGCTTTGTAACAGATTGTTTTAGTAAGGGTACGCATGTATAGGAATCTGGTCATGGTCCTTTGAACTTATCATTTAGGATTACCAATCTTTGATCTGCAACACACCCAGGATTAATAATCTATCTAAAAGCTTAAGCTACAGAGACCAGCTACCTTTCAATCCATATAATTAAAGCCTCGGTACGAAGTGTGGCGAAAGTTGCCGAACTCGCGGCGGGAAAACTTTCTTACTCATAATTAACGTTACCGCACCCCCCCGCACCCTTGGCCTTTGGTGCAGGATTATGTAGATAATGTTACACCATGTTTCAGCATGGTTATAATATTTTCTGAAGGGTTAAAGCAGAGATGTACAACATTTAATTTAGGAATTAAGGCTCATGTAATAGTGTGTCTTGGTATACAAGAAACAATTTCATTTTTTCTCCAGGATGATATAAGAGAAGTTCTTAACAATTTTTCTAAGAATTTCTTAGCAATCTTACTATACTACTCTTACTAAGTACTGATTCTAAGAAAGGAGTATCATTTCATTTTACCGTTACAATCTGACAGCTTTTCGAAAGTCTATTTTCCGAAACCATGCTCAGTATTTGACTTGAAAACGTTCTCATGACTTTATTTTGTTGACTCTTGTACATCAACAAGACGAACCCTTAACAAATGATCTCTATAACCCTCATTTCACCACGAACAACCATAAAACTCCAAAATTACTCAAAAAATGTACGCTTTTAGTTCCTAAAATTAATTAAAATATTCATAGTCATCTTCTTCCGCGTTTTACGTCAATGTTGGCAACAAGTGTCAGTTTGTGACTGGCGTTTAATAATTAACGAGCGCCCTCTGGCGGATGCCAACGGCGGCGCTTCGGTAGCTGGAATCAAATATTTATGCTATTCTACTAATAGATGGATGAGTTTGAGAGAGGAAGTAATATCTATTCTGTGGATAAGAATCTATGAATAGATATATTGATGATATGATGCCATAGATGCTTATTAGCCAACAATGGTTAAGCTACGCTTGCCGCGGTTGGTCCGTGGATGGATGACCATATTTGCATACCAAGACCCCTCTGTGCTCGGAAAGCACGTTAAGCCGTTGGTCCCGGCTGTCATTTGTAGATCTTTGACAGTTGTTACGCGTCACTAGAAGCCCGGTCTGACAACCAGTCTTACCAAAGGGTATCTTGTTACCCAGTTACTGTATTGTGGAGGTCAGATAGGTAGTCACACCATGTAAAATACTGGTATTCAGCTGCATCCGGTTAGACTAGAAGCCGACCCCAACATAGTTGGGAAAAGGCCAGGAAAATGATGATGAGATGCTTATGAGCCAAAGATACATATATTGATTAGAACCGAAAGACCGTTTCCTCTTTGGTTCTCAAAGAGATGTTACAAAGTCTGAGACACAAATCACGGTAGCATCTATGTATGCCTGACAATTTTATAGAAGTTTACTCTATCTATTCTATCGAATCAAAGTTATTCTCTAATAACTTTGATTCGATAGAATAGAGTAAACTTCTATAAAATTGTCTTCGTGTCTACGTGTTCTTGTTCTGAAAGACAATTTAATGTCTCTACATTAAATTGTCTTTCAGAACAAGAACACGTTGTAAGCAGTCCCGTTACAAACGATTTGTTCCCTTCACGTTGATTCCCGCCACGCCGAGAAACACACGGTATAAGTTAATTAATAGAATCCCGTTGGAATCCTTCGGATACGAAGCGCTAAAAACTAACTAGAAGTGCATTAAAAGAACCTCCTTTGTTCCTCCGTCCTGCTGTGGCATGTGTTGCTAGGCAATCTGTTGCGTCACTTGTTCTTCCCAGCTAAAGATCTGGAAAGTAGTGAAGGGATTGTCTCATATCATTTTGAAGTTCAAAAAGTGCTGATTCAGTGGCTAATTGATTAATAAATGACTTTTGATTTTTTACATTGCTGATCGGCTAATCCTTTCACCATAACATCAGCTATATTCGTACAATCCTCGAAGCTATCTCTCACAATACCAAATTCAATCACCACTTTTGCAATCAGCCTACACCATCTAATCCATCAGCAAGACATACACCAGTCACACTCCAGCCCTTTATGTAACAGTCGCGATCAATGACCATTGATGACGTCACGGTGTTCGTCCGTATAGTATGCTATTCATTCCCACGTATCAACCTGTGGATTAATTACAGAGTTAATAGGCATGAAGATGTCATTATGTTTGTATAAGAGGTTGTGATTGGATCGATAGAACCTATGTATTGATTAAATAATACTAGCTGATGCCTGCGCGACTTCGCCCATGTAGATGTCGGTTATTATATACTAAAACCTTACTCGACAACCACTCTATCCATTGGTAAAAACAGCATGAAAATCGGTGCAGTAGTTTTTGAGTTTATCGCGTACAGGACGACAGCCGGCGCGGCGGAGAACTTTGTTTTATAATATGTGAGGATTAAGGGAGCTCGTGGAAATTATTTCTAATGTAGTATTGACAGAATAGAGTGGGTGTACTATAGGTAAACCTCTACCTAACCCTTAGAAGAACACAGGCGCGATGTTATGTTATTAAAAAGACTGCATTGAAGTTATTCATTGATTTCAAAATGAGCATAGCTGTAGTTACTTTTGAAAAGATGAAGTGGGTTAAAGTTTTGAATAACCACTTTTGGACTTACAAGGTACCCTAATAAACCACTCTATTTAATGAAATAGAAAATGCTATGATAATCGTCACACACCTTGTTGATTATAATAGATTATTTGACTGTCTCACGACCTATTTATGAAAACCCCCAAAAATATAAACGGGTACATATTTGAACATCGAAAATTAAAATACCTACGGGTAAAATATAAGTGTTCAAAACATCGGAAACTTAAATATCGAATGACCATGTAACCGAAAATTTAAATAACGTAAGTTTATATTGTCGAATGGTTAGATAACCTACGTCTAATATATCTAAAATCTAATTATCTACAAAAGTGACATCGAAAGACCTAAATATCGAAGTACAGAGTATCGAATGTCCTATATGGGAACCGATCACTTTTTCGAATTATTTTTGTTCGCATATTAAGTTAAAATAGTGTCATAAAATAATACGTTGTGCTACAAAATTTTGTGACAGAAACGAATCGCTGCAAAACCGACTTCACGCAGTCTTGTCTGCCCTACCCCTGGAGTGTAATTTAAGCCCGCGTAGGCGCGGAGGGGTGGGGCGGCCCGCGAGCTGAGGAGCAGGTGGTTTGAAGGCTCGCCGCCGCGGCTGAGGCAGCATGCCGAGGCTGCGGTGGTGAGCTTTAAAACCATCTGCGACGATTAGATCGCGTGGAGCCGCCCAAGCCCCGCAGCGCCGGAGCCGTGACAGAAACAATGCTTGCTGCATGTTGCACGCTTGTTTGCACGCTGCTTGCTTGCTTGCATGCTGCATGACTGCTTGCATGCTGCATGACTGCTTGCACGCTGCATGTTTGCTTGCATGCTGCATGCTTGAAGCAAGCATCTTCGTTTGCAAGCTTTTTACTGGATTAGAAAAAATAGAGATGAATTAGTGTGCACGAAATTTTGCACCAAGTTGCCCGCAGAATTTTTTTCACCATTTCATAAATATAATGAACTTATGTAGGTGTATTAAATGTTGACATTTTGAACTTAGGTATAATGACTGTCGACATTTTGAATCAGTCGATATTTTAATCACTCAGCATTTTAATCTTAGATATTTTAAGTTTAGGTATAACAATTTTCGATATGTCGCAACAAACGATATTTAAATTTTCGATGTTTTGAACAGCGACATTTTACCCGTAGGTATTTTAATTTTCGAAGTTCAAATATGTACCCATATAAACCAACATTGACAGTGGAATTAAGAATATCCCAAATATGTCTCTGTCGAACACAATCCTGCACTTTTCATAATTAACCGAGTAATAACAACGAAAATGAACCGGTAAGTTAAAGCAGCAGTAAATTGTAGAACTGACAGTGACACTACAAATAACAATACAGAAAGTACACTCGTTTAAATAGATATAAACGGAGCTCGGTCAAGAACAATAAGTAACACTTTAATGTAGAACTTGTCTAGTCAAAATCGTGATGTTACATTACGAATACGTTCCACAGCTATTTTGGGCTTCAACAGTACCTATGTATCAATCAAACAAAAAAACAAAATATTTAATTTCACTTCGATTATGTGAAATAAAATATTTGGTTTTTTTGTTAACTTATGAAACATCAGAAGCTAGGTGCACTGTTATAATCGGGTGTACTATGCCTTATCGAATGCTAAATAATCGAATATCAATTAATCGACCACTATATCTCGAAAGTCTAAATACTCGAACGTTCATAATATCGAATGATTAATAAATCGAACATTCAATACATCGTACACTCAATACATCGAGTGTTCAATATATCAAATGTTTGTTTGATCGAGCGTTCAACGCATCGCATATTCATTGTATCGAAATATCAATATACTGAATACTTTTTATATAGAATACAAAGAAAAAACAAATTTACTAATACAAAAATCACAATTTAATTATTATATTTTATAGGTACACTAGCGATCCGCCCCGGCTTCGCATGGGTGCAATGCTGATACTAATTATACTACAGAATGTACAACATTCGTACAACGTTCACAGCTGTTTCGTCATAAGACAATGCAAACATGTTTTCTTTAGAGGTTACTCTTGAAAGAGCTACATATAATTGACCATGTGAAAAACACTCAACGCTCAAATCTACATTATTTTGATCTATCTCGTAGGGATTAGCCAGCGTTTGCAACGTAAGTGTAAAAAAATGTGTTTATTTACGACATCACATTAGAAACCTCTTAAATTATCAGTGTTCTCTAGTACATTATGCATTATAAATATGCCTCTTGAATCACTCTATCTATTACAAAAAACCTCATCAAAATCCGTTGCGTAGTTTTAAAGATCTAAGCATACATATGCACAGACGGCGGGAAGCGACTGTAGTGATTTTAAAATTTTGTGTGAATCGCAATTGCACGGAGAAACTCAGAAACAGAACTATTTTGAAACACAGACTATAGTGAAGGTGGAAACGTAGGTGATGAGCGTGCTACAAGTCATTTTTTATTTACCTTCTCACGAGAATGCATATTTCCCCAAACATAATATTTTCCAAACCAAAATTATCTGTGATTAATTTTTAATATAATCATAATAGTCTTCCAAAAAGAGGTAATAATTATAAAAAGGTATTTAAAATCTAATAGAAACAACATGGATTTATTAGAGTTTCTCCGTGCAATTGCAATTCACACAAAATTTTTAAATGTACATATCAGCATAATAAATACATACAAAATTGTGATTTATGTATTAGTAAATTTTGTGTTTTTCTTGTATTCTATAAAAAATTATTCAATAAATTGATATTTCGATAGAATTAATATACGATGCGTTGAACGCTCGATCAAACAAACATTCGATATTTTGAACACTCGATGTATTGAGTATACGATGTATTGAATGTTCGATTTATTAATCATTCGATATTATGAACGTTCGAGTATTTAGACTTTCGAGTTATAGTGGTCGATCAATTGATATTCGATTATTTTGCATTCGATAAGGCATAGTGCACCCGTTATAATAGGTTGTTTCATACGGAGGAGAGTCGGCAAGAAACTCCACAGTCTTTTAAACTTTTAAAAATAAATTACTTTTACTATAATTTCAAATTACAGTGTTAATGGCTATGAGAGGACAGTGTGGGCCTGTCAACAAGTACCAGGTACTTAACAAAATAGAAAATGGTCAACAAATCGAATCATCTGCGAGTCTACAAGGCCTACAATATTCTTACATTCACAAAATATAAGTCCAAAATTATTAAATCTGAACAACTTCTATAGCTCTTGCAGCTGCATAATTATTCTTTTAATCAGGATACACTCTTGATTGTACACTCAGGCTGCTGGACAAGAAACCGTTTGATTTTCTATAATTTCGTGTTTCATAATAGGTACTGTATCAATGTGTAATATACTGTACTGTACTGTAGCTACAAGTAAGTACCCAATACTCTTTGAGGTTACATATAATAGATAGAGGACATATACAATAGATTGTAGCGGAACCAGAAAACGTAGCGTTAGAAGGCCTCCCTCAAGGTGGACCGATGACATTGTGAAGATCGCAGGAATCCGCTGGATGCGGGAAGTACAGAACTGGTCGAAGTCGCGATGCTTGGGGGAGGCCTTTGTCCAGCAGTGGACGTCTTTCAGCTGAAATGATGATAATGGTGATAATGATAGATTGTAGACAATCAAATGAATTCTTGTCGATGTATACATCTGTATCAGGCTGACTGCACACTGAATCTTGCTTAACGTTAAACCGATTACAGCGACTATATTGAAATTGAACTGTATAATTATAATTATTTTTCTTTAGTATTTTCATGAACTAGACATTCTGTGTCTCTCTATGTCGTGTTCGCTCGCTGGCAACGACTAAATATCTCGGCTGGATGTTTATTTTTATTTCCTTTGCCTGCCCCGTTTGTGCAAGTAATGGCGCTTTTAAAACTATTGCTATTCGCTCTGTTGTTTTGTGTTATTGCAATAGTAATAGTTGACCAGATGCGACTTTGGGTTTTAGTCACAGTTGAATAGTCGATATTTTGGTTGAAAGCGGAACAACTTCAGGCTGAATACCGTTCAAATTGAACGATCAGTAATTTTAAGTTGATCGGCTGTCAGTTAATGCATTGAGGGGTCTGTTCGATACACATCGAGATTCATGTGTGCCGCAAGCAGTATGTTAAAGTTTCGGATTTAGGTGTCATACCGGACCAATTAATATGGCCGTGTACGACTCCGAGCTAATATTTGCATCTATAACTGGTCCTCGTACCGGAAACTTGACCGATGACCAAGAAAGTGAAGCTGAATGCGGAAAGCGAAAAATAAAGTTTTTATTTTTTATATTGTGGTGCAAATTGGAAGAGACCTGACAAATAGTAGACTGCAATAAACTAGTTGATTGTTTGGCCGTTACATTATTTCCATCTCAGAACTTCCAAAATAGATATTCCAACTCATTTTCACATATGCCATCAAATTAAATCGTTATCATTGTTCAGTATTCACATGAAACTAGAGCAAGGTTGAAGTCATTTCCTAAATACAATGCTCGGAACCGGTTAATAACTGTAAAAAATACCGGTTAATTTCGATTTTCCTCGGAACTTTTCTAACGAACGTGAACGTTTAGAGAACTTTATTTTAACCTAAATTAGCCGGTTTATTCGACGAGCGCAATGTCGGTAATAGCTTTGCAACTTGTGACTACTTGTGAAGAGAATAAAAACTGAAGTATTAACCGGTTGTAATTGCTCAAAACCGGTAAATCCGACACAAACCTTTCTGTAATACTCTTCCTAATACCGGTTTAAATCGAATGTAAAGGTTGAACGCCCGCACGTGCCCGTCGATGTGTGCGTGCGCCTGTTTTCACTCGCTGTATGAAACCAACTATCTGTACCTATCTATTTTGTGCGCTGTGCGGTCATTATTAAACTGCATCATACTAATTTTATATTCTCGAAAATGAAGATTCTCTTTGCTGAGTTGGGTGTTTACACCTGGAGATACCCAAGTATACCACTTAGTGTGAATTGTCTGTTGAACTGTGGATAATATTTTCAAGTTTATTTCCACTTGGTTTCGTTTTCAACTCATCGTTCGCCGATGAATCTTTTAAACGCTAGATCATTGCAGCAACACCCGTTTTGTCGAAACTTTTCCATCAAAGCACGATTCGTCGAAATCTTCTTACTTGAATGCAACCTTTGAGAAGTTGTTTACTAGATATTCTGAGTATATTTTATAGAAATCTATATTTAAATATCTTATAAACTTTGCTGTAATAAATATACTGTTTGATTATCTCACAGAAAAATCTTCATACATCACTTAAAATCAAACATAAATGAGTGGTACCCTAATTCGTCCTAAAAGGTCATACGTCAGACAGTCAGATAAAGAAAAATATTATTTATGTTTATTTGGCCCAAATTAAGGCACACAATATTCACACTAAAAATACAGAAAAAACTTTGAAACAGCATTGTGTGTGTGCCTCACGACTGCGCCATTCCTAAAATCTCTCACTAATCATTTTTTCCACGAAGGCAAATGGAAAAATATCCATAACCAAAAGCCTCTCAACAGCTACTTAACATCATACACGAAAGAAACTTTCAATTTCCTCACAACATCTCCAAAGATTTAATAACATACCAAAGTACAAAAGATTGCTGAAATCCAGCATACTTTTATCAAGTGCTTAACAAGTACTACGTATGAATAATTCAGGATATTCCTGGAAAAAAAACTGCGTAACTTCTTCAGTCAAGGGTTTCTGTGTAATAAAGTGTAAGTTGGGAGCTCGGCAGTACCCCAGCTTGTATGAAATATTCATGTGGTCGTTAACAAAGTTCTTTGAAAGAGCTTGACAGAGAACAAAAATAAATAGCGGGTATTTAAAATTTGGGGGTGAAGGGCAATTACGGGGCAATTTATTGTGGTGTACGTGTCTGGAGGGAAGGAATGCGTTAATTGGTAGAATGATTGCAGAATAAAAAACAAAACACATTGAAATAGTACAGCTCTTTCTGCAGGGATGGAGTTAGTGTTAGAGTTGAAAGGTAGTCTTGAAACGGAAAGCCTTATAAATGTTGTACACTTTGTTTAGCAGTGTTTTTGAAGTTTTTCAAAAACGCTGCAAAACAAGGCATTATCGTTTCGGTTCTTATATAAGCTTTGAGGATAGATTCGACCATAGACACCTCACACTTTGTTCTCTCTATATTTCGAGGATACCAAAAAGCGAAATTAGCATCATGGATGTTGGTTGCCGCATTTGTCTACAAAATTCTCCTGGAGCAGTTTACAAAGATAGACAATATAGCAATTAGCAAGTATGTAACACAAATAATCACCTTTCCTCTGAGAATAAACATTTAGCTAAAAAATTTCAACAAAAACAAGCCTGTTGTACCGTGCTGAAATCTTCGGTAGCGTCCGCAAAACAAATTACTTGAGAGCGAGATGAGAGGGGGCAGGGGGGGGGGGGACTATTGGTTCGTGAAACAGCGTCTATATAATTACACGGACGTCTAATTCTGGGCGAGTCTATTACTTTGAGAGGCGCACAGAAGGACCAGTGGAAATGGTCTTTGGAGTATTTTTAATCTGTTGCAAAATTATTGTGAATAATATATTTAAGTATACACTGGCTGGTATTTACCAAAGGCTGTTTTCTTGAAGGGGAAAATCATGCTTGACCTTGCAACCGTACTTTTACTTTACTTACTTTTATTTACTTCAGTACGTTCCTATATTTAAATGATTCATATCATCACTTGTGAGGTTCTAAGGCCAGGACCACGACATAGGGTGGCGTCTTGCGGAGCGGGGCGGCACTCGAATGTTCCCGCGCCGCTCTCCTCTCCGCAAGTTGCACCGCGGCGAGTCATGACACGCTCTAAATAACTTCTAATATTTGCTCTCGTCGCGGTCGCAGACGCAAGACGCAGGTCGCGCGAGGGATAGTGTCGTGGCCGAGGGGTAAGGGATTAAGGATCTTATGATATTCGCACACGTGGCTTTTAACCCAAGCCAATCCGACAGGGAAAATAATATCATCCTCATCAACTTAGTCAATCGTAGGACACAGCTCCTATGTCTCTACTACAATGATTATTCCTTTGCCTTCGGAATCTATCCCAGCTAGAGTTACCAATCTTATTTCAGATGAACAACAGTTAAATAAATCTCAATCAACATTAACTTACTATCCATCGTCTGTCTGTCTAACAGCCCGTTAAAATGTAATCTTTTCTGAGCGATCCGGCCGGCAGCCGGCGATCCGGCAGGCATCCGGCTGTTAGTGAGGATTAGCCGGCTGATAATGACGTATCTGCGGCCGGAGTGACGTCATGATCGGTATCCTGCCAATGTCTGGGGTAGGTAATGTCAGACTTTGTTTTTAGGAAGTTGATTTTCGGTGGAAAGTGGATTGTTCTAAGTTTTCAAATTTTTTTTTTTTAAAGAATAAAACTTATGAAAGAATAAATGTTTACTTGTCGCAGAAATACGACCATTTCAACAAAAAAGTTACCTTAAATACCTACTTAGTACTAGTAGTAAACAAATTATAATTAAAAACACGGAATAAAGAAGATCTCTTGCGATAATTCGTAAAGTTGTTGATGTTTTTAAAAGGCTTTCTTCAGAGAGATAGTGGTCAGATAATTATGTGCCCCAGAGTTTGTATAATGACATTGTGGTGGCATCTGCATCGTCACATACATACTACGCATCTTCACACTGACGTTACGCAAAACCGCGTTGCGCACTAGCCCGCGTTGTGGATTATGGCGCACTCCCTCTCACAGAGAGGAGGCCTGTCTCCCAGCAGTAAGGACATTGTAGGCTGATTATGCAATTTGCTTAACTTTCCTGATTTTATATTTTCAATACCTACAACACTGGTTAGCTCACGCAGTAAAATATACCCAGACGAAATCCGAGGGTGTAAATATATATCCTGTTATCAAAGAGCGAATATTTGGTAATCCTACCTCTGGTAATCCGGTTGTTCGCAATCAGAACACAATCATAGTAACATCGTTTCACTGTGTGCTGCTGAACTGAGCGCTGATGCGCTGATTGTCGCTATGCTATGGCGTTTAGTAATACTTAGTGCGATTGTTCTGTTTTCGAGTTGTTTAGACTTAAAATAGAACTCATAACTTGAATAGGATGATAAGTATTACCTATTTACCTTCATTATTAGTGTTTAAGTAAATTATAACATTATTAGTGTTTAAGTAAATTAACTAGCTATCTCACTATTCTTAAAACTTACGTTAAATATTGTTAAGAAATCAGTTGTCCTAATAGTAATCATAAGAACTAATGCCGCCTGTGATACAGGTTTATCCTAGTACAGGCATCATACTTTGTAATACCTACATTATTTCTAAGCTTTACACTGTATTTTACTATTTTTTTTTTTTTTGCATAAATTTATTATTTTAAATAACTGCCTTTAACTTATATTTCAAAGACCCCTCTTTGAAATATAAATATCTCGTGGCTAAATGATAACAGTCGCACGAGTCGATCAAAGGTTTTAAGCAAAGCTTGCCGCGGTCGGTTTGTGGCTGGGTGACCATCCATTATTATATCGAGACACCTCCGTGTCTCGGGAAGCACGTTAAGCCGTTGTTCCCGGCTGTCATTTGTTGATCTTCTTACAGCTAGTTTGCCAAGGGGTATCGTGTTACCCAGTAAAAATCAAACTGCCTGCAAATTGATTCCTATATTTCAATTCTTGTAAGGAAAACGAGAAATTTTACTCACTGCCCTACGATATTCGTCGGCAAAATTGTCCAATTTCTAAATATTACAATACTTTTCCGGCTGTAAAAAGACAGCCATTCTTTTCATGATTGATTTATTTGATGCATTTCACAAAGAAATGTCTTTGACCTCAAAAGAAAGAACATTCCAAAAATCATTGGTCCTTTTGTGGGCTCGCACATCCGTCGATTTAAATCAAAAACTTTCATTTGATTTTTCATTGATGGCCTTAAAATGGTTTTAACTTGAAGTCGGGTCAAACAAAAGTCGGACGAAAGTCGTTTCGCAAAGTGGCTGGCCCGTAATTTATAGCATTTGGAGTTTTTAATAAAAAGCAAAGGAAACGCCGTAATGCCCGCCTGGATTGTTGGGGTTTTAATAAAAATTTCCGATTACACAGGTATTGGTCCGTTTCGTGCTGGTGTACAAATGTACCCCAGTTCAGCTGTAAAGTTTGTTTAACTTTTGTTGCTTAACTTTCCCGCTGTTTGGTGTGACAGAGTTTAGCACTTTCTGTGGGTGTGTGGGGACTAAAATGTTTTGTAAAACATTTTAAATAATAAAACACAAACTGTTTCTGTGGAAATACAATACTATGTATTATTCCTTTCGTTCTCTATTTTTTGATTATTTCTAGTTCAATAAAGAATTATTACGATTCTGTTTAAATTTGAATTGTGTGTATGACTTGTTGATGACTGCCTCGTTAGGCTAATGGTCGCAAGCGCTACTGCTGAGTATTATATGATTTCTTGGGTTCGATTCCCGGATCGGGCAAAGTGTTATTGGTATTTTCCATCAGAAATTTATCAGTAGCAGCAGCTCGGAGTTTGGATTTGTGCCCGGTTGATAGCTGCAATAGGGTTGCTCCCTGTACATACATGGGACCTTATCATAACTGGCCCACATTTCGCCAGTTATGATAAAGTCCCATGTACTATAGCCTGCCTAATCCTTAGGGAATTACAGGCGTGATGTTATGTTATGATTCGAATAATCCGCAACAGCTCATTTCGTGGAAGCAACCACCAATTAACAGTGTTTCAGACGTACCTACCCACAATTTAGTTTGAAAATGATTGCTTCGTAAAGTAACTGTAGACGAAGTTTTTTCAGCGAACCATCCTACCGGCAAACGAGTACTACAGGAGAAGTGACCATCGCTTAAAGATTTTCTAGGAAAAGCGCACTTGCATTTTCGGTGAAACCGAATACCTTGTGGTGTCGTGCTTTTTTAATGAGAAGAGGAAATTTTCCTGCACGTGGCGCATTCACAAAATGGTACCTTAAAATCAATGTGCCCGCCCATAAAGTCTTTCATCCACAACCTTTATTTTCGGACCCTATCCATTAATAAAAAGGAAAAAAAACCTTTATATTTTTCTATTATTTCCACACCGTTATAACCATAACTTTGGAAAGGTATCAAAGTACCTTATTACATTAAGTTCTGCACGATTGGGCGACGCAGCACAACATTTGTCTTGGCTTCCACCTCGGAATAGGGTGGGTCCCCGGCGAGAAATTTGTTAACAATACTACGGAGAAATGCGATATTGGAATGCTAAAAATGTTTCCTTACCAATAGGAAAATATAAATTGTACCAGAAGGACCAGTAAAAACCAAACAGAGCCTTGCAAGTTCACCAAACAGTCTACAGAACAAAGCTATTGTACGTTTCGAAAGTTTTCAAAAGAAAATCCAAAGAATAATTAGTATTATGCATGACGCATGTTTCTAATGACTATTGTCATATTTGAAAAATTTACCAAAAATAGTAGAAAAGACATGTAGCAATCGCTCATCAAGCAATGTGAGCCATTGTCACGCCCGTTTCACCTGTGGGTGTCGTAAAGGGTGTAATAGGTCAGTAAGTCAAGTTGATGGTCAGGAACGAAGTTTATGGTCTGATCAGAAGCGTCAGTCAATGCAATGTCACAATACGGTTTTGTTACAAAATTATTTATCTAGATTACCACGTTAAGTATTTCTAGTCCTTCTGTTTTACGCTTATTTGTGGTGTCAACGCTATCAGTAATACAATATTGTGATCAGAACCGCCTCCATAACCAGTTAAGGAAGTCTTTTATAAGGTCAAACAGATATTCAGGAGATACGCCGTATTCAACTCAATACGGCCATTTTGTGCTAGAAAAAACGTCGTTATTATCTGTGGTTTATTTTCTATTTGTATTTGCAGTACAAAAGACCAGGAAAACGTTATAATAAAGTAGAAATGGGAGGTTATTGTCAGCGGTTCTTCAGGGATGTGGACGCTGCAATTTTGCTGAGTTTCCGACTTTCTGATATTTGTATCGTAGTTTTATGAAGGATGGTTACCTTGCATTGTAAGGTTATTTCTGTATTTTCCCTTTTGTTCAAATAATACTGCAGTTATTAGATACTTAACTAAGGGCAAATTTTTCAATAGCAGTATAACATTTATCTGAGAAATTATTAATATTGCAGTGTCTAACTGCAATATTAACACTGCTCAAATAAAAATAATGCTTTTGTATGGAAATGTATTTATGTCAGACTGTCATATTTATTCTTCGAATAGAAGTATTCTGAAATCATCTCTTAGATAAGTTCAAGGCTGTGTTCTTATTCTTTCTATACTTAATTTATACAAAATAATAACACAGACGTGCCTTCGATTATTAATACCCATTATTAAAACCATTTAAATTACAAGGAATTAGGCGAGTAAATGATAAAAAGGTTTTCGTAATAAAATCCAATTTCCACAGCACGCAAAATGTAGGTACCTATAAAAAAGATTCAATCGTCCCAGATAATTGTAAATTAAATATTGATAATTGTAAATTAAATATTGATAATTTCTTAGCAACAAATCGATACAATATTCAGCCTTGAGCATACAGAAACAATTCAATTATCGTACCTTCTGAATACATGAAATTCGATTTCAATTCCAGGCGATAGTGTTCGGCGCCTAAATATTCAAGTTTCCTCACGTTTTGTAAACACGAGCTATCTTCGAACTAAAATAACCAACTTCAAAAACACGCTGTTTGAGCTCACTGTCGTGTTGTTTCCATTTACTTTTGTTTCTCCTTATTCTAAAACTATGAAATTCTGTTATTTTGTTTGGTAGGTAGTCATTATTTATTCGAGCGTATTCGTTTTTGTTGTTGCAGCAGTGATAGCCTAGTGGTGTGACCCTCGGACTGGCAAGTCATATGTCTCGAGTTCGAACCCAAGCCTCTGAGTTTTCGGATTCATGCCTATCACAGACGTAGCTATAATTATAATAATACAAATCATAGCTGATTACGATATATTTTCCATAGTAATCTTCGAGCAACTTCAAACGGAGCTTTATATTTCTATTATTATACGTCACCAAAATATGTGAATAGTTTTAGCAATAGCACACCAAGTTACAGCAGGCTGTAATGAATTCCTTAGAAGTCCTATATGTCTGCGAGACTGTGCTATCTTGCTTATTAAATAAACAAGAAACCCCCAAAATGGCTGTGAGCTAAAGCATAATTAGTTTTACTGGTCGCATATATTGTAAGTAGTAAGTATAGCCACCGTGTGTGGCTATACTTACTACTACTACTGGCTATATTATAAGTAGTAGTAAGTATAGCCACACACGGTGGCTATACTTACTACTACTTATAATAATATATTTTTGCCGTGTTATAGGCTTGTTTTTTTAAAATAAAGATAGCACAGTATCATCATCATCATCATTTCAGCCGAAAGACGTCCACCTGGACAAAGGCCTCCCCCAAGCACCGCCACTTCGACCGGTTCTGTGCTTCTCGCATCCAGCGCATTCCCGTGGCCTTCACCAGGTCATCGGTCTACTTTGTGGGGAGCTTTCCAACACTACATCTTCTGGTACGCGGTCGCCACTCCAGAACCTTTCGGCCCCATCGGCCATCTGTTTTGCGAGCAATGTGCCCTGCCCACTGCCACTTAAGTTTGGCAATACTTCGAGCTATGTCGGTTACCTTGGTTCTCCTACGGATCTCTTCATTTCTGATTCGATCACGCAGGGAAACTCCGAGCATAGCCCTCTCCATTGCCCTTTGAGTGATTTTCAGCCTTCTAATGAGGCCCATTATGAGCGACCAAGTTTTAGTGCCATAGGTCATCACTGGCAACACACACTGGTCAAAAACTTTTGTCTTGAGACACTGTGGTATGTGAGACGAGAAGATAGCACGCAGCTTCTGAAACGCCGCCCAGCAGAGTCGGATTCGACGATTGACTTCTTTCTCGAAGATGGACCTGCCTAACTGGACAGTTTATCCTACGTAAACGTAATCGTCTCCAACTTCGAGTGTAGAGTCTCCGATCTTCATGAGGGCGGGTGTGACGTGGGCATTCGACATGACCTTCGTTTTGTCCATGTTCATTTTAAGACCCACTCTTTCGGAAGGTTACTGAGGTCATCGAGCATTGTACTGAGGTCCTCCATAGTCTCACGTAGCACAGTTTATTAGTATATAATATTATAGCTACGTCTGAGACGGGCTTCACGAGTGTATTGTATAATTATCACTTACTTCAAAAATGGTGAAGGAAAACATCATTAAGAAACTGGCATGCCTGAGAGATATTTCTCAACGGCATGTAAAGTCAAGTCAGAAGCCCATGCGTCATAGAAACTCTGACACCACATTGGTTACCAACCACACGAAAAAGAAAGAAGATTGCTGTTGCCACGGTACGCGTTGAATGATCATATCTTACCTTTCGTTCACTATATCACTAGTTCAGTCATCTTTAGGACCCTAGTAAGTTTATAAATGTTGTCATTTTTATTTTGACCACCAGTAGGTATAGTTGCACCGCTAGACATTCCAATCTCATCGTCACTTTCCCCACACTGCACTGTATTGCATAATAAGATTTAAGGATACATAAAAGTTACCTTTTAAAAATGGTATGTAAATGAGCTTTGTAAAATTTTGGTGTACATACATTATAGCAAATTCATAGGTTTTATTTGTTAAAAAAAGGTGTAAAAATACTTCTTGTACATACAATAGGTACAGATATCTCTATGGTTTGCCGTTAATGGCGTACAAAATTATATGAAATAGGTATTTGAAATCACAACGGCATATTCTGTCTATCTATTCACCTTTGCAAAAGGCAACGCAGCATGTTCTACAACACTTTTGCAAGATGCCGTTAAGCTAAGCTATCCTTTACATCCAAACTCCATAATAGAAGATTTTATAAAGGCACAAACTCCATGGTGTAACAGAATCACATAAACCCGTTGGATGTGAAAACTTTTTATCTTGAACTTCAGTAAAATTGAACTGTGCACGTATTCAGATAGCAATGTTTTCAAATGTTGTTCACAAAGTATTTTTGTTCTAAGCTTATTGCTTTTGGGAGTTTTATTACGTTCGGGATGTAGTTTTTATGCTCGGGGTCTGAAAACGTAGATTTTTGTAAAATTTTCGCCTTTTGATCCTAATGTTTTGGAGTAACAATACTATTATACGAACTATCATACGTAGATGCTTCCTTTACTATGACATTTAGTCTTATTATATTGCCATTCTCATCGATACTATAGAAATATTATAATGTGTATTAAATGTCTTTTACCCAGTAACTGGTTTGTGAAATACTGGTATTTAGCTGCATCCAGTTAGACTGGAAGCCAACCCCAACATACTTGTGCAAAGACAGACTGAATAATTTGTTTTAAAACACGATTTAGTCAATAAATAATTATAGAAATTGTTTGATTCTCTAGTTAGAGTGTCATAAAACAAACGAACCTCAAAGTACGCCTATTTCATGACTTACACTCATATATTTATGGCCCAATCCCTCTCACACGTTAATATCCATATAAAAAGTCACAGGTGCGCAAAAACAGTAATCCAACTTTTAAAATATTTCAGCCCCATTCCACCCAAAATATGATACAACTCGAGCTTATTTTCGACCTAATTATCACCAACATATTGCCATTACTGCGCGCGTATATTTTACAACCCCATCCTCCTTCAACCCTCTAGGGGCGAGGAGGGGGGTTAGAAACAGTTCGTTACAGTACAAATTGGCTTTTCTCCAGAGTTCTGTATTTTTGTCGGAATAACAACGTCTTGGTGTCCCCGGCCAGATTGTAATTTATCAAAAGACTTATTATTGTTGAAATTAGACGGTTTGTGGAATGTATTTTTTGCTGGAATTTCAGTAGAAAAGCAATTGTGGGAAACGTTTTGTACAAATTCTTTTTTTTTTGTCGAAATCAGTGGTCTCTTCGGAAGCACGATTTGTTAACAGGCTTTGTTCATCACGGTGTCAGGCAGAGGTATAACTTCTCCATCGTCAGCTGTTTGTGTCTATAAAACAGCCGCAATTCACTTTTTGGTCCTTTTGATCTTCATTAATTTTCTTTGTTGTTACCAGAAGGACCAAATTTAATTCACCATTTAAAAAAACAAAGCGAAATATTCAGATTTAAATGAATGAAACATTAAAATAAACAGTCTACAGAATATAATCCGCGATTAGGCAGCCGGCCGGGTCTGTAGTAATCATGAAAAAGTACCAGTGGACGTGAACACAATCGGATTAGAGAATCCATGTTTTAATTAGTATTACGAATCCGGGTAACGGAAGGTCAATTTACATAAGTTAAATTAATGATTTCATGTAAATAGAAAAGGTTTTTAGGAAAAAATACAATGTTTTACAACAGTATTTAATTTAATATTAAAATTACAGGATGATTTGTTTTTTTCAGTCCAGTTTAATAAGTTACTAATTCAGGCTTTTTGTCTTTTACTATGATATAAATTAAAGTGTTACTGAATATGCTCGTAAATAGAGACTGAACACAATTGGAGTATAAATAATAAAATAAAAAAGTTATTTGATTAAAGAAACGATTTAACCAAGTGGTTAAGACGTAAACTTATGGTTAAGATACAACTAACGTGAATCCACTAGTTTATAGTGGCTAGAAAGACATATTATTATTCACTTGGAGACAACGATGAGCTTATGCGGTGTCCATAAAAAGAGAGGACAGTTTAAATTGAACGAAAATTAAAAGATAACAAAATAACGCATAAATTAAAACACAATTTGCCTCAAACATCCTTCTGACGACAACATAGGTACTGTTTACCTTGAATCATAATTCATTATCCATTAAAACATTTCTCATACATTAGCGTGTGTACGCAAAATATTTGTTTTCCTCCCTCCAGAGGATTTGCGGCCGAAAATATAATAAATACGTAAGAACGTAAGAGGATATCCCTGTTAAAATATGCTCCGATAGGGTTCCCAGATTGCTGGAATGTTCCCGAATTATTTAATACCAGGTGGAATGAATGCTTTAGATGTTTTGTTGAAATTGAAGGCATTTATTTGAAGGCCCAGGTCTACTTTAAGTATATATTCCATTGAATATACCTAAATATATTGTCTTATGTTATAAAGTGTTTTATTTTAGCGCAGCCATATAAAGTCAGTTACGAATTAAAATAAGTTTTTCTAGGAAAAGTTGCTGTCAGTGACTGAAAAGGCATAACAAGAAGCTATTGATTTGAGCATTAGAGTACCTTGTATGGGTTTTTACTAAAAACATTAATTCCCCGGGAAAGGACGCCCTGAGAGGACTTGATTATAGTGACGTTATTGGTGATGTTTTTCGGAAAAGTCAGGTGCGTAGTAACCGCAACCGGTGTGTGTGTGTAACCAGATGTATGAACGTAAACGAGGCAAAAGGAGTATGTAAGGTTGTAGCAGGTGGCGTTCTGTAGTTTCTGCCTACCCCTGGGAAGAAGGCGCGAGTTTATGTATGTATGTATTATTCATAATGATCAAACACCCCTCACCCCTCTTTTTTGGAAAATGTTTGAAGCGGCAAAGTTCAAGTGTTGTAATATTAGTCCCCCTGCTGTGCCCTAGTTCCTCTTTGCATAGCTGCATGCAAATTAATTTAATAATGCACTCGACACTTTCTTGGCATTTTCCGAAAACTTGTGCAACTAATATTCCTGAAAGAATGATTAGTAAAATCTAAGAAAATTATGAAGTAAACTTTAGTAAAAAACCTTTAGTATGCCCAGTAAACATATATATAATCGTGATGACAGAATAATCGTGATCATAAAAATTACAGAACAATAAAAAAATCTTCTAAGGAACAGAAAATGTGAACTGACAAAGCAAAGGAAGTTTTAATCAATCACTATACGTCGGCTAAACAGAATATATATCTTCAATCTCATTTTCCTCATGGCATCAGCAGAGTTCATTGAGCTAACATTACTGTCGATTGAAGGCCTTATCTCTGCGCCCTTGGTTCACTTTTATAGCCCATCGTATACTATCAACACTGCTACCTATTTCCGTGAGTATGTTCTAACAAATAGTTTGTTAGCGGGTTATTTGGTAGTTGGTACAATTGTTTTTTTATTGGTACATACACTTAAGTGGATACTAAACCTTATTTAGATGTTGCGAGGAATTGTATACCCGTTTATTTTATAGTAATTTTTTAAGCAAACCTATTATCTACCTTCTAGGTACATTTTCTGATTATTAGGTATTTTGGTAATTACAGGAATAACAATATTATTTATTTTATTTTATCCGTTTATCACCTTCCTTTAATAGGTAGCCACGATATAAAAAATATATGATCAAAATAATCAATTTTCTTTGGTCTCATCAATTCCATTTCGTCCGAGCCAGCTATAAAGGCCATCATGATTGTGTTGTGGCGGTATCTACATCGCCACATGTGAACTATGCATCAAAGACCTGACGTCACACAAAAATCCTGATGTCACATAAATCCTGCATCGCGCAATTAAAGTTGACCATGAAATGGACATATATACAAGAACCCGACATCAATCGTTGGGCAGTTGCCCGCCAGACAACAACCGTCTGGTCGGAGGATCCTCCCTTTTCTATGGATGATGAGTGAACTTTACACCCTGTTCCTCGTACTCCTAAAATGATCATCATAAAAAAATAACATTCATTATTTTTCATTTGAAAAATAATTATTTAATATTAAAATGATTTGTGTGTATAATGTATATTATAAGAGTAGTATGATATAATGTACACTGTATAACTGGAATATTGAGTACGTAAAATTTTTATATTTATAGCCACTTAATTGCAATGCCTTAACTGGCAATTAAGTTCTAAGAACCTATTGTTAACATCTTCAACATTCTGTACACTTAGTTCGCAATAAAGAATTAGAATTTGAATTGGAAGAAATCATTGGCAGCTTTGTTCCACACACTGCTGAGTAAAGGCCGCTTCCCTTCTGTGCCATGCTTCCCTGGTCTGTGCGAGTCTCCCTGCGATCTTCTGCAGCACGTCCACCGACCCGTAGGCCATACTGGGCCAAAATTATCACATAACGCATTCCCAAGTTTTACCTACCCTACTTTTGCCCAAAATTCATACAAAATACCTCGCTCTCGCTTTGAAAACATAATTACTGTTGGCGTCATTACGACATGTTGCCTTATGAAAATATATCCAGTGTTATTATTGTATTTCAAATATTAACAAATGTATGATTATCTTTATAATTGCTGTTAGTATTAATTGAATTTCTATTTTGTTTGTTCTAACGGTTTGTATTTATAAAATGTAATATCATCAAAATATTTTTATGATCTCGTAACAACGGGATATTGACTCTTCCTACTCATGTTTTAGTAGAGCCGTTGCATTCATAATTTATTTTATTTTCGACTACGTTATTTGGGTTCTTATGATTATGCAAATACATTTTGAAAAAAAAAAAATCTCTAACTGAACCATACATTTTCTAATCTCACAAGATGCTACGACGAATTAGGATTTGGAATTTGATTCCTAACCGGTAACTAAATTGTATTTAGAAAAACTGAACTGTGCCGAGACAGTGCTTCCTCACCCATATCTTTCGTTTCACCTGCTGAAAATCTCTCACCTCGTCACGAGTTGCCTTGGCTAACCTAGAAGTCTCTAAGCCAACTGCCAGACCCAGGTAGGCCGAAGCAAGAAAAATTTGTTTATTTGGAGATTCATATAGTGTAAGTGTTCCACAAACGATGGGACCCTTAATATCGTGTCCTGCGTGTCCTGTCGTCTGCACGTTACGGGAACTGATGGACGCTAGTGCTGGCCATTTAGACTGTCATCGATAAGCTAAAACTAAAGATTTCTCATCTTCCTTACTTATAACCAACTCTGCTTCATTACTCGATCAGCGCCTTGAAACATAAATTTCAAATGGTTGAAGAAAAGGCAAGGAAATTACATCAGTTGAACGAAATTTATCGTCAAATCAATTAGCGGGCGCTCTCTATATCGGTGACGCAATTCCGCGATAATTACAATTAAGAATTTCAATTAAGGTAGATCGGAGGTAAAAATTTGGTAACATTGGTTTTCTTTGTTAATTTGCGTTCTGTATTGCATTTGGGTAAATGTTTTTGTTTCGTTGTTTATTGTTTTAATGACGAAACAACTTGAAACAGTTAATGGTTTTTTTATCAAAGACACGATAATTTGGCTTTCTGAATGGTTTTCCGGTCTTATGTCAGATTTGACTTTGTTTTATTAGAAAATCATCATTTTCCCGACTACAGAATATAAGTAGTAGCCTAAGACCCGTTCTTTTCGCATAATGTTTTTTTTTCCTAATATTCTTCGGCATAACGATTTTGGCATAATTTTGTTTGATCTAATAATTCTTTACCATAATTGTTTTTGACATACAATTTATGTTGACATAATTATCTTATTGCATAATTTGTTTTGGCATTATGACTATTAGTATAATAGTGTTAAGGCATACAAAATTATGGGAATAACGGAAATAAAGTTAAGTTATTTTTACGTATGTTTTACAAAAATAAGGTTAGAAGGTGTGACCCCGTACGCACGAGCCGGGCAAGCGAAGCGAGCGGTGATGCGGCAGCGGCCGGCGAGTGCCAATAACGACTGGAATATATAGAAAAAAATACTTTAGTTAGGGTTAGTTAGTTGGGGTTCTGAATACTGGAAGGGGATTCCATAAACACTGCGCTGCCGCCGCCGGTGTCCGTTATGGGAGCCGGCGGTGTCAGCCGGCAGCCGATGTTTTTAATCCCGGCTGCCGGCAATAATGTCACTGCAGGTTCCAAAAGAGACGTTATTTTTGGGAGCCGCTAGCCGGTGCCGGCAGCGGAGGCACTCCCTAATATGTAACCTTTATCACTCTTCAGATCTAAAACTTTTGCTATTGACTTTAACTAACAGTTGACTACTTTTATTTTTAGCAATTGTTTGTAAATAGACAATATTGTACATAAATGTGTTGTAGTATCTAATTTTGTTGGAGTTAATTATTATGTGTATTCGTTATGCCTTTAAAAATATTTTAATGTCATTATGCATAAATATATCTATGCTGTTGAATGCTATGCTTATACATTATTATGATTGAAGAAATTATGCTTAAAATAATTATGCGTAAGCTGTTATGCGTAAATATTGTTCGGATAAGCAAAAGTATGCCATGTTATAGTATGTCTTAAAATTTTATGCTAATCGATAGGGAACCTTGAAATACTAGTGCCGTGCAATTCTGGCTGTCCATTGGTAATTTAAGTTTGTAACTTTTGAGTAGCGTCGTGGACGATGGAGCTTATAGTTGTACACACGGCTAGACATCAAGCTATACATTTCCAGTATAAGCTGACCTCGCATTGTACGGAAATCCTATACATTGCGAGATCAGCATAAACTGGAAATGTATAGCTTGATGTGTAGCCGTGTGTACCAACACACATTTTGACTATGACGTTTTGTTTATGTGCAGCAATTGATTATTTGACACCTTTAGTAGACTAAATGAATATGCAGAAGAGGAATCAAATAAGTCACGTTCTGAGACTAAAGTCCTGATAGTTCATAAAATTATATGTAGAAAATCGGAATGAGCCCAGGCGCACAGGTGATTGTTTTTGCGCACTCAGTTTTCAACGGTCTTCTTAGCGCTTTGAAAATCCAACGGAGTGTATTCTTGACGCGGTGGGATGCGCTCTGTTGGATTCCTCAAGACTGAGAGTTGAAAATCCAGTTCACAGAAAAAAATCGCCCGTGTGGACCTGGGCTTACAGATTATAAATCCAACATGAAAGTCCCATATTCGTACGTTTTTACTCATTAATATATTCGAGTGATTGTTTTAACAACACAGTCAGTCCTCAATTTGCATTTTTATTAACTTGAATGGAATAATAGGAGCGTCCATTATGTGGAGTGGTCTATTGTGGGTAGCAGACGTGTAAGTTGACTGTTTTTGACATTTTGTCCAGGTATACTAGCTTCAGTTGAGAAGTGGACATCATCAGTACATAATATCACGCGAGTATTCCCTGAAAGGACTGGCAGAGGTGTTTGGTAGGTACACCGTCATTCCATTAGTGATGTATAAGACCTATATTACAATAGGTGGCGAGCTTCTCGCCAGACTTTACCGGGCACTAATTCAGACTCTGGGCCACCACGAAGTGAGTGAACATCAATTTGAACAAATGTGGTTTTACTCAACAAAACGTTCTTAGTTACTACTATCATTTTACTTGAGTTTTCATCTTAACAATATTTGTATTCCTATTTGAATATTACAATTTCGGGCACATAAGACTTTACCTTGGATTGGGGAATTGGCATTCCTCTGGCACACCGTGACTATAACGACAGCCTTTTCTCTGATATTTTGCGAAATACTATACTTCGACTGTGTTATCAACTTATCATACACCAAAAGTACCTGTACCAAACTGCAAACGAATTAACATAAACAAATAAACACACAAACACAATAAGTGCATTTACGGACGCTATTTATATCACGTTTATCATAACGTCACACATAATGGCGTCGCATCACTTTGTAACGCGACGTCAAATATGTTAATACAGAAAATTAAATTGACGTAATATGACACTCTGACGTCGATATTTTAACGTTGACGGTGTATTATTTTCTTTTGATACGTTTTATATTGAGCGGGAATGATAACTCTCTGCCAAATTGTAAAGATATGGAAGAATGAGGTTTTATGATTTTTTGAAGTAAAGCTATGCAATCTACTCGTAGCATTTTTTTGAATTATTGGTTAGTTTTAATGGAATTAATGGATAACAGTGTTTTTGAACTAACTACCGAAATGACGCCCAATATAGAAGTAGATATGGAAGAAACGAACATGTAGCGCCGATCCCAAATAAATTGTATTAGGGGCAGGAGAATGATGATGAACGTGTCTTTGAACTAATTTGAACCCTGACAAAGTGAAGAATTTACTAAATGAAATGAAATCCTCTAACCTCCTCCCATCCAAGGAAAAAATGTGTGTTACAAAGTACGACATACTAAGTGCTATTTAAAACTGATTTGATTTACGAATATTCAATTTTAAAATTTTGAAATGCGCTCTAAATAATATCATTAAATTCTTCCGCACTAAAGCCATGAACCCAAAAATACATTAAAACGGTATAAAATGGTTTCCATTCGGGCAGTGATTAGACTTCCACTAACTAACATTTCAATTAGCAGGACAAAGCGCGACTTCGTTACTAATAGTAAGTCCCGCTGTGCGCTGCGCCGACGACGATAATATTAAATTTGAATAACGTGACGGACCAAATAAACTCGCCATTTGAAAGCTCGCTAGTGGAATTAGTGGAAGCATATGGCGTAAAATATAGACGGTGCGATGATTCATGTGCGGGACCTAATGATGTTGCTGTAACAAGAATTAGTGCGAAAAGAGTTAGAATTATTGTATCATATATTCTAAAAGTATCTGACGAAAATGTAAACAAATGTATCAGAAATCGTAACTGTGGATGCCCATTTATAGCGACGTTTACAAATTGAATGCTTTGATTTGATTGTTTGTTTGAATTAATAACCCAGAAAATTTGATTTTTAATCACCTTAAAGACGATGTTTTGACAATTGAGATTAATTTTAAACCTCATTTTTCGTCGATTATTTTTCAATTACAATTTAATAATTTTATTCAAAACGATGTTTATTAGAAAAATAATTTAGATATAAAGTTTAAACATGTAAAGACCTTCTAAATTTAGATATGGGTATGAATGTGTTACTGATATCCTTTAGTGAGAGATTGCGTAAGAATTAAACTTGAATAACATTGTTTACACTTTTATCTGATACTTTTAGAACAGACTAAAGACATCTTATAAAGGTAACTCTTAAAAGCGTAATGGTGTGTTTCGATTTCAAGAACCTTTGATGGAATGAAAATTAAGGTCTCTACGAGTTGGTTATTTTTCATTAAACAGATAACATGAGGTCTTTGGGTTGGGGTTTTGGGTCTTTCGATTAAGAATTTTTCAGTAGCATCCCGAAGTCGAGGTTTGTGCCCGGTTGATGGCAATAGGCTCGCCCCCTATTACATGGGACTAAAACATAACTGGAGAAATGTACATAGGTGTAGCTACTAGGTACTGCTCTGCCTAACCCGAGGAATACAGACGTGAGGTTATGTTTATATCAGTTAATTGATACAGGCGTGACTTTACGGAAATGCATTATAAAATACAATAGACGTAGATATGACGTGTTTATGTCATTAAAACATTATTTCAATGAAATTGTTACTAAAAACCTACATTGCCTATATTTTTCAATGATTCTTCATCTTCCCTTCAGTTTATAGATATTTCACCGGAATTTCAGCTCCAAAGTTCTGACAATATCTAGGTACAATAAATATTGTGTTCAGACTAATTCATTTCTGAAAGTTGAATCTTTGAACTGAACTTCTACTCAAAGATACTCCCATTTTGTAAAGGCCTGAATTAGTTTTGTAATTCCCAGAATATTTATAATAAGAAAATTAAACAATTAAGCAATTTGATTCCATATAAAAAACTGTTTTTATTAAAGACAATTGTTAAAACAAAACAATCAATAGGTTCAAAGATAAAGGAATTTTTTGTATTGGTTTTGCTTTTAATTATTAATTTATTTTCGTTTTGTTTTAAAAGAAAAGTCGTTTGTGACTAATTTTCTGGTAAAAGCAAAGTTTTGAGCGGTATAAAATTAATTATTACATTGAATTCCTAGAAGAGAATCTCCTTATTATTCAAGTTTTGTGAAATTTGTGTTTTTATGAAATCCGATGTTTTTTCGTAAAGGGTTTTCTTTAGTTATATCTCACTAGCTTCCGCCCGCGGCTTCGCCCGCATGGTATGTCAGATAAAAAGTAGCCTATGTCCTTTCTCAGGCTCTAGACTATCTGTGTACCAAATTTCATTTAAATCGGTTCAGTAGTTTTGGCGTGAAAGCGCGACAGACCGACGGATAGATTTACTTTCGCATTTATAATATTAAGTACGGAAGTAAGGATTACAAGATAATAAAATAAAATAAAGCTTTCACTTGCTAACCATCATATTAGATATTCCGGTATATTCTCTAAACATAAGTTCACCAATAACGCAAATTGTGGTCAAGTAAGTTCCCGCAAACTTATTTCAATATCCGATGGTACTTAAACAAGTAAGCATGTCAAAAGACCTGAAGTCAAATGTAATCAATCTGCTTATGCCTAACTACGTTGCGGTCGGCTTCCAGTCTGACTGGATGCAGCTGAATACCAGTATTTTACATTGAGCGACTACCTCTCTGAACTCCACAAACAAGTTACCTACTTGGTAACACGATATCCCTTGGTAAGACTAGACTTTTGGGCTTCTGACTACCCGTAACGACGTCAAGGATCTACGAGTGACAGCTGGGACTAACTGATTAACGTGCTTTCCGAGGAACGGAGGGGTCTTGATATTTAAGGTTGTACGATGTTTTATAGACTACATTTTTATAGAATTTCGTTTCACATATTTTTTTTCTTATATTATCATTTCATAGAATAGTCAATTCGCAGATTATTTACTTTGAAAAAATTTAAATCATAGATTTTTGTTACCAAGAAAATTTTATATCATAGAATGACAAATCAAATATTCTTTATTCTCATATTGTTTAGTTTATATAAAACATATAACAAAGAAAAACATTTCATCAAGTTTCACTTTCTAAATCCCTAATTTTATTTTGATACTGCGACCAATTTCGACGTAGCGCTCGCCCGGCTCGCGCGTAGTTGGTCACAGTTCTAACCTAACCTAAACTAATTGGTCGGAGTGCCCTAATTTTGATACTGCGACCAATTTCGACGTAGCGCTCGCCGGCCGCTGCCGCGGCACCTCTCGCATGCATACAAGAATTCACCATGCATGCAGCTTACAAGCGAGCATGCAACATGCAGCAGGCATGGTTTCTGTCACGGCTCCGGCGGTCCCACGCGAGTTTATCGTCGCGGATGGTTTAACGCTCACCACCGCAGCTTCGTCTTGCTGGCCGGCTGTGCCGGCCAGCCTCAGCCGCGGCGGCGAGTGTTACAACAACCTGCTCCTCAACTCGGGGGCCGCCTCGCCGCTCCGCGCTTACGCGATTTTAAATTACACTCTAGGGGTAGGGTAGACAAGACTATGTGGAGTCGGATTTACAGCGATTCATTTATGTCACTAAAACCTAATTTTTAGCAAATGTTTTAGGACTAACAATGAACATTCGGAATAATACACATTATATAATACAATACTTAGGACATAATAATATGACTTTATAATGAATAATATGATTAATTTATTACAGTGCTCAATAATAAGACAGAATAGTTTTAGAAGTAAAGTAGATAATTACGTAAAACAAAATTTCGAATTTTTGAACATTATGGCTACTGAGGTTTATACCAAACGTGTTATGGATAATGATTTTCGGACAAACAATATACGTTAAAAAATAATTCTACTGTTTGAATAATTTGTTAAATAAAAAAAATTCATTATAAAATTCATTGAATTGTGTTTATGTGAAATATGTTTCATTCAAGTAAATAGTCGTTAAAACAATAATATTCGAAATAAAAATACAAGGACCAAATATTATAGATTATGAAACATTTTCTGCGAAACGAAATTCTATGAAACTGTCTGCAAAACAAGGGAACACCGATATTTAATGGATGGTCACCCATCCACGAACATATGTAGAAAATATACATCAATATGAAGGTCGGCTCCACTCAACGAACGAGAACGCACGCACACTTACCCACGCTTCACGTACAGCGAGTGCAAGCGCACTCGCGACCGGCACTTATTTCATACTAGCTTTTGTTTGCCCGTGGCTTCGCCCGTGGATGTACGAAATTATCCCACGGGAACGAGTACTACCAGCTAAAAAGTTTGCTATATCCTAATCCAGGTCATGGTCTTCAAGTGTGCCAACCATTGAAATCCATTCTGTCTTAAGGCGTGTAAAGCTACAGGCAGAGTTACTTTCGCAATCTTCTTCTTAGCTTATCAATGGCAAATAAAATTCAAATATAGCCCAAAAATTCATCTACGCGAACTTCGCAGTCATAATATTATAGTACTTATAGTAGGTATGGATAGTTTTAAGGTCACCGCACGTACGTGTCTGTGTGTGCGTACGCCTGTTATCGCTCGCTGTATGATCCCGACCTTCTGTACAGCTATTCTGTTTTAAGGCTGAATACAAAAGTACTTTAAAGCCCTATTAATTAGTTTTGTAGTTCAAAGTTTAATTACTTCAAAGTTCGCAAAGTATTGGTATTTGCGCCACTTATTTAGGCATTGAGGTCGGATAAGAGCTGTATTAGAGTATGAATATTGTTGAAGTGGCTGTTCAGAACATAATTAGGTTTCAGCTAACTTGAAATAAAAATAATATAAGTTATTGAACTTAGTTCCCGCTTTCATGTAGTTTCTGACAAAGAAAAGGCTTTTCCTAGCTTATATTGTAGGTAGGTACGTTGAATAGGAGTGGCTAACGCCTTTTTGCAAAACTTCAACTAGTAAGCACTTCGTAGGAGTTTCCTACACCTACTAGTATGATACTCTTGCGAGATCATCATTTTATCAAAGTCACAACACTGAAAGCACGTATCCAGTTTTTAAAAGTGGTAATGTTACCAATTCTCTTTGTATCTATTAATTGCCTTTAACGATTATTGGTAATACCCGATAAAAGAAACACAACTCCACATTGTTTTAAATACAATTTTCAGGAAAGGAAATATATAATTTTTATGCTCCCCTATAATATTCGTTTATTGGCCATCCGATAGCTCTGTCAAAAGCATTAATTACTTAATTTCCGTTCCCACAGTGTAAAATGTTTACAGGCTTTTAAAATGGCGTCGTTTACGCGTTGATCGCGTTCGAAGTTATCCCGGGATTACTTTCAATGGTTTTTATGTGTATTATGATGTTAATGACGAGACATAAACGTAAATAACAATATGGCCGTGATCCTTGATGGTGAGGACACAGATTTAAGTGAGAATGATAAACTGGTGTTGGAACTGAATAAAGAGGGGATTAATGTAATTGATACTTATTGCTTTTGACTAACTAACTGGTAGTCAAATGCAGCCTGTGGACAGCATATACGCAAAGTTCTGTCAATGCTCTGCGGGTCTAATACAATAACTCATTCAGGATGCTGCTGAGGCTCCCTCCGATTTGCAGCGCGTCCACCATGTTCATGGAGGCACGCACAAATGGGTTCGCGGCAATCTTACGCAAGAAAGCGGCGTCACTGCTGCACAGAGTGCGTGTGCGTAGCAACAGCATCGTGAGTGTGAGTGATAGCGGACAGGTATGACTGTCCGTTCTTTAAATATAGTATGCGTTGATGTGTGCTTAACTAACAAAATGTATCTTGTTGTCTGAAATATAAATAAATAATAATAATAAAATGATACGTCATAGTGAAAGACGAGATAGGTATAGGTGGTGTATGGTTTATTATAAGACTTGCTGTGCCCCGCTGTTTCACCCGCGTAGGTCTCCATCCCGTGGGATATAGGGATAAAGCGTATCCTATGACCTATTCCAGGTCTACCCGTGTGCCCATCCTATCCTCTCTAGAGTAACTCTCTAAAGTAGGGAACGGCGCGGCGCGGCGGCCCAGCGCGGCGCCGCGTCGGCGTCCAACGGTTCGTGTATAGCATTTCGTGATAACTTCAAAATGATAAGAATTAATATTATGTTGACAAAACTCCTTCGCAAATAATGCATTAATTTCGAACAAATTTGATTACCATAAAAAAAGGTTATAGTGAGTCAATCTTAAAAGATAGACATATGCTGTCGCGGACTTTTTTTTTGAACTTTTAAAGAGGAACAATTCCATCATTCATGTTGTTTGCGTAACATAAACCGTTTACGCAGCGCACGCAACGGAAGCTCTCAAAAAGGAATAATTTTTCCCGTTTTTGCAACATTTTTCATTTATGCTCCGCTCCTATTGGTTGTAGCGTGATGTTATATAGCCTATAACTTTTCTCGATAAATGGAATATCCAACTCAAAAATAATTTTTCAACTCCAACCAGTAGTTCCTGAGATTAGCGCGTTCAAACAAACAAACTCTTCAGCTTTATAATGTTAATTATGTATAGATTATGCCAAAAAATTAAAAAAGCAATTAAAGCAATTAAATAAGAAATGTCATTCTTGGTAGCCATACAAAAGCAAAACGATTTACCAACAACACTTCATGACTTTAAACGCTCAATATGGAGCTGTAATGGAAAAAATAACAATGACCGCTAATACATTTTACCCCACTTGAAATGAAAACATTTTGAGTAGGTACCATAATACATTCGTAAGAAAACTTACAGAAAAAGGTTTTCAAAGAAACTCCATCGGTCACCACGATACACATAATAAGAGTCTCGAACGACTTCTTAGGAGAACAATCGCGCCAGGGTTGCGGGAAAGTCCGAAAGGGATACCGGGACCTTGGCAACAGGCAAATGAAGGAACACGGGTGGGTTTTAGTCAGTAAAAGTCTGACACGCCCTTCCGCTCCGCCCAGAGCGGGAGAAGTCATTGGATGATTTCCCACCAACAAAAAAAAAAAAAAAAAAAAAAAGGAGAACAATCGCACTCATATCGAATAACGAAACTGAGTCACTAAATAGTACTACAGAAGGTTAGCTCCATTAGCTCTATACAACGAATGAAAACGGGCACACGCAAACATAAAAGCGTACCTACGTGCGCCGGTCTCAAACAAATGTCGGTTGCCTACGCTGTACGTGCGCTAGTAGTATGGAGACAACTTAAAAAAAAAAACTTTGATTCTGACATTGATCCTTTATGATGTTAGTAATACACATTATTTATAAGCTGCATAATTTCTTGTGGTAGAATGTATAAACGTTATTGACTACTGAAGCGTAACTTGTATTGGAATTCAAAATATTATTTCAGAATTTAAAAATTGTTTTCACTTCATCTTTTTTCCCTTGCATTAATTTTTTGGAGTCTAATGAAATTGTTTTTCTAAACAATATTCCTTACAATATTGGTAGGTACTGGAAGGGAAAAATATTTACGGTTCATAAGTTACCCCCTCTGAAATTCACCCTAATAGACGCATGATTGATTTTTTCCGCAAGAATACAAGTTATTACTAGCTGTTGCTCGCGGTTTCACCCGTGTGGATGTCGGAAAATATCCCACGAGAACTACCGGGAAAAGATAGCGGTAGATAAAAAAAAAACTTTTTTTAAAATAATATTCAATATTCATTTTTGACTTCGTTACTATTTTAATAAACAGGTTAATTATAAATTGTCTAGGTTTTTTACACACATTTTTTTAAACTAATATTTCAAGTGACTACACTATCTGCGATCCATGTTGACCCCATAAAAAAACAACAACATAATATTTTGTTTGATTTTTTAAGCTTAACACCGCAGTCGCCGTGGATGTCGATATCCACCGCGTCTGCGGAGTTAAGCTAGCCAATTTATAATAACCCTGTATGTATAGACTCCTGTTCACTCTAGAGGTATGTGTATAAGCTTTTTAACTTTTACCAATTTTATTTGTTAAACACATAAAACAACAATAAATAATATTATTTTCTATTAATTCTTACCAGATGCGACTGTTTTGGTTTTGTTATAAGTGAGTTACCTTGTGGGTCTAGTAGTCACAAGCGAGACTGCTGGGACTTGCTGCCTGCGAGTGAGCTCGGATCAGGCAGTGTTACTAGAAGTTCCCATCAAGGATTTCTCAATTACAGCCTGGACTCTGGATTGTGTCCGGTTGATGACATCAACTGATGACTCCCTTTTACATGGAACTTAAACATAACTGGAGGAAAACAACTCTGAGGAATACCGGCGTGATTTTATGTTATGGAATCCTCAAACAATATTCCTCCATTTTCCCTTTTACGTCGCGATCATCGCACAAACATTAACATGTTTATTCCCCGTTTCGCGGCAGTGGGAAGCGTTCTAAATCTTAGCAGGCAAAAATGAAGGCTTTGCGCATTCGCCTCACGCCGCACCGATTTTAAGAGCCCTTCGGTCCGACCATTATTATCCTATTTTTCTTGTTCCCCGCTCCACGCTGCTTTTACGGACCCTTGAAAATTCCTGCACTTTTTTCTGTCTATCCAGAGGATTTTGGTAAAATGTTTCGATTTTTCGAGATTAAATGTACGTTTTTTAGGTTTAAGAAGAATTTTGATGAGTAAGGTTGACTTGGGGTGACATATTTCTTTGAGAAAGTGTACATATATCTATATTTTGTTATGAGTAGGTATATCTAGTTGGTTTTTACCACAAACATACGAAAACTGGATGTCAATAAGTACCTACCTATTTTGTCTATATTGTGTGTGTTGTCGCTTTGTTTATCTAAGCTTATTGTTTATAATTGTCTATGTAATATTTGTCCAATGGTAAAAAATGTTTCACTATTCAGTTATTCATAATAACATCAGCAGTTATTGCCAATAAATACGATCCCGATTCAAATAATCTCAAGTGACGAGCGCTCTAATCCTAGATTCAATTGCAAAAATATTTTTAACCTTAAAACTTAAATTTTTCTCCTATTGTTAAAAGACGTGCTACTAAGTCAAAGCTAAGTATAGGTACTGAAGGTTGCACGAACTAAACCGTAATTCACCGCCTTTTATAAGCGTGTTGTATTTTAGGGTTCCGTACCAAAGGGTTGCCAACGGGACACTGTTACTTTCACTTTCATGTCTGTTTGTCACACAAGTGTATCTGAGTGTTGTGGTATCAGCATATTCATAATGTGTACGCTTTAATAAAAAAAACAGAACCGATGAGGCTACTCTATCTTGAAAATGGTAATACATAAAAGCGTCAAATTCGATCTGAATGTATTGCGTAGCATAGTAAAACACGGACTGAAGTTAAGTTGTGCCAAACTTAAATCTCTAAATGTATAGTTAATCTGAAAGTAACACTGGTTGTAAGTTTACTCGAGTCTATTAATAGGGGGTTAGATTTTTTGGTCGTACGGAACCTTAGTAAGCAAGTCTGACTCGTGCTTGTCCGGATTTTTTGTGAAAGCAACATAATATTCTATATACTCGTAATTTCTCTTGTCGCAAACGAGAGGTACGAGTATTATAGCGACTGTTGTGTAAAAACGACACAAGTTTTAACATAGCCTTTATGACGAGAATTTTGTTAAATTAGTTTTTCAATTTTTTTGTTGGGATGGTAACTAGTTATTTGATTAGTTTCTTTGTTCTTAATACGTTATTTTGACTACAATTCAAGACTGGGTATTTGCATTTTATAACTAGTTGTCAGAGTAGATATACAACTTTTCTATTATTCGGAATGTAATTTTTTTATTTTTTTGTGAGCCTACCTCTGTCCCACTGCTGAGCAAAGGCCTCCCCCAAATCTTTACAAACATCCTTTTCCAGGGCTACCTCGATCCAACCCTTGCGATACGGGTACAGATCGTTTCGCCACCTTTTCCTGGAATGTAATTATACTTTTTTTTTCCATCAGTTTAGGGTTATGTTTTGCCTAGTTTAGACAAAATCGTACCGAATTTTAGTCTTCTAAAACTAGTTAGCGTAAGACAGGCATATTTTTACATTAATTTATGGATTTTTAATAACATGCTTTTCTTTTTTTCACAGGTATGTAACTGTTAATATGCATGATGATAATAAATATATAGTTACATTAATGTAATGGTAAGTGGAATGGTCCTTTTAATTTTCACACCCAGATTTTTTATGAATGGATTATGTTGTTTTTTTTCTGACAACATCTTTTGACTTATCATGAAACCATTTTAGGAAATTCTTAGTTTTTAATTATTTCTCTAGGATCTCGAACAAAAGATACACACAAATCATGACAAACTTTTTATGCTACATAAACTAACAAACTATACTAACTATTTACATTATATACTAAATTAAATTAATGATTAAAACTAACTAACTATACAAATAAACAATTAGCTAAAATATGGCGTTGAAAAATTCTTCCGCATCGCTGTAGGCTGGTAATGTACCCAAGAGACTGGCGGCATTGACACGTTGTATAGCAGTGCTTATCCTCTGACCAACGGGAAGTGTCAAATAGGTTTCAACCCCAAACGGCTCGAAAATATAATTACCTATAAGACTGTTATACTTTCGCCGTTTGAGGTTTTCTGCAGCCACGGCGGCAGCGCCAGCATAGCACGACGAGGCAGGAAGATGGGATAGTGCAAGAGTATCGACGCACGTTGCGTCCTACATTAAAGGCCTACCCACCTTCCATGGAAATAAGGATATGCCGTCCGGTCTCTTGCCATCGTCGCGTGCCAAGCCATGGGGTTCTAATACAGCTGGAACGCCGGCGGTGACATGAGCTCGTCGGATGATGTCATTAATTTCCCCGTGCCGGGCTAAGCGACCCGCACTTCGGCTGCAAGACAGGCCGTGGTGTCCGAGGCTGTTGACAACTTCACCGCAGTGACAGTGATGAAGAGAACAACATGGAGCTCCTAGCAATTATTTCTCTCGTTATTTTAAGTACACACCATAATAGCTAGTAATTACAAAAGAATAATTTCATGAAATCGCACAATAGACGTTTTTGTCTTTGGGAACGATTCTCAGTAATTCCTTTTTTGTTAAAAATTCACCTGAATTCCCTTCAACGAAATTCTGCTGTCAGGACTTTCCATTAAAAAAATTCGACATAAAACCAAATCAGTTCATAGAATTTTGGCTTGTTCTAAAGGGAAACAAATAGAAAGCTTCATTCACAGTTCTCTACGCAAAACAAAAAAGATCTCATCATCGAATTAAAATAAACTGCAACACCTAATCTAAACTTCAAATCTCAAAATTTAAACAAAAGACTATTTTTGCAAATCTTAAAAGTAGCGGGCCAAGCGTTGCTCCTTGTGGCACCCCCTTTAATTCTGCGAGATAACGTGCAAGAGGCGAGGGCTACCCATTGTTATTCCATCCCAGTGCCGGCCCGAATTGTCCCCAACACCTACACAAAGAATCGCTTGTGAATTCACTCGCAATACTCCTCATTTTATTGTAAATCTGTGACCGCAATGTCGAATGGCTCTTAGGGTTCCACTGTAGGGTGGATCGTAATAAAATTATGCGCGATTGTGATTGATAGCTACAATTGTTTTAAGGTTGGGGAAATAATTCACTGGGCCTGTTGTTATCTGCTTTTTTTAACTGCTTAACACTGGGATTTCGACATGATCATCTATATTACACGATAAAAATAATAAGGTATTTAAAGAAAAAATCGTATCTCGTGGCGGTGTGTAATGAATATCGGTGTAGATTTGTTTTCCCAAGAGGTCACAGGTAAAACAAATCCGCAGCCATATTCATTTCCAATTAATAAAAGCATTATTACGTAAACACAAAAATACGCCCATGAATTTGTTTTTTTTTTACCCTAATTGACTTATTTATAGAAACCCAACGTAAATAATAATTTTAACAAAATGATATAGGTACTTATTAGTACGTTTTTCATGTTTTTAAAACATAATGGTGTTTGATTATAGGGCTCATCGTTTTATCCATAATTCTTTAAAAAACAACATGTTATTATAGTGTCTGAAACAACAGTATTTATCGCGGGAAAAGACTTTTATTTTTATGTGTTATTTATGAGAATTTATAGCCAGTTCGTGAAAGAATATAGAATTCATTCAGTTATTGAATGCAAATACTTACTAATTAATAAAATAGTCATTTAAGTAATTAGTCAGTTCTTTAAAAGGGGGAAAATAAACGTTGAAAGTCTCGTAACTCAATCTGACTAGCCTTCTGACTAGCCTTTTCTCAACTATATAATTATATTGTGCCCCGTTTCCCGTCTATCCGGAAGTAGCTGAATACTAGTATTTTACATGCTTATCTGACCTCCACAACCCAGTTACTGGGTAGCACGTTACCTCTTGGTAAGGCTGGTTGTCAGACTTTCGGGCTTCTGTCTATCCGTAACATAATCCGTCAAAGATGTACATGACAGTCGGAACCAATGACTTAAGAACGCGGCGACGGATGAATTCTCCCTACAAACGTAATACCTAAATCATTTGCAATTTAAGCATATTTCCACCATAGTGTGTTGTTATTCGGATTGAGGCAGTATTTATCTAGGTTCCTACATCTTTTTTTTTTCCAAAAAACCTAACTAAAATGAAGTTGCAGCGAATTGAATTTCACACATTTTTACAGCGTAAATGACATGTTTTCATGTTGTTTTTTCTGTATTATAAACAACAATACTTGTGATATTGTTTCAGCAGAAACATAGCCTATATTATCAAGTTACAAATTATCGAAAAAAAAATGGAAAAACATTAAGTTTTCATTCATCATTTTTGGTATTACGGAACACATCTAAATTTATCATAAATTTTCAATAGCAAGTAGTGCTATCGAGTCAAGCAAATGTCATGTCAATGAAAATGTGTGCGTGGTCGTACAGTTCACGGTAGCTGTGTGTATTGCTCCGACAGGCACAATAGCGCAACATTTGTAGCACTCGATTCGTATTTGCGATCGAAGCTCCGCCGGCCCCTTAACGTGCTTTCCGAAGCACTGTGTCGTAACTATACAACGTTAATTAGGTACTTTGCAGATATTCCCGCTATGAAAGATAAGGACAGAACAGCCATTTGAAATACAAAATCCAATTAAAAAGTAACACAAAAGTCAAAGCAACAAACGACCCGACAAAACCAAGTGCACCACAATAAGATTAGTCTGAAAAATCTCATTCAAGTAGCGTTAGCAAAAGTGAGCCGCCATGATCCATACTAATTCTACCATACCTAGACGGTCGCAGAGATTTCTGCCATAAAAGCAGATTTCTTTTCCAACGATCCTTTTGTGGGGCTAAAGAGGATTATTTTACTAATAATTTACCATTCTTGTTGGTAATATTCTACGCGTAAATCCTTTTAGTGGCACTATTTCTTTATTTCGACTTTTTATTTTTGTCGGAGCATTCAAATAGAAACGCCTTGTGAATGGATCGCTTTATTTCCGAAATAGTTGTAGTGTGTGGGTTTATTTTTGAAATCTAATGGATTATTTTCGTTTCCTTTGTGTTTGGCTTGACTTATGTGCGATCATGGTTCTTCAGGAAAATAGGTTTTCATGTTTTTGTTGTATAGACTGTTTGAATTTGTTTGATATATTATTTTATAAAGTTTTGGCAGTAACAAAAATACGGGCCGAATTATAATTTAATTATAATTATTATACTAGTGGGTTCCGGTTAAGTCTTGTGAGTACTTTTGTTCAATTAAACAATGAAAATACATTATATTTATGCAGGAAATAATTTCGCACTACAGGATGATTGATTAAATTGATTAATTAGATGTAACATTTTGATCACAAAGATCCCAACAGCTGAGTTTGTTGTTACGCTCTAAATAGTTACATCGGATCAGTAAACCAGCATCATTCATAAGTAGAAGCTTAAAGGATAGCAGCAAAGCAAAAATTGATAAAAGAAATTACCTCTTCAAAAAAAATTACACAGCTGTTTATTTATTTATTTTCTTTTTAGGAAAACTTACAGCTAAATAGATACATTAAGTAATAGTTTAAACAAAATATGGCCAATTACAAGTTTCCACAAGATGCATTAGATTCAGATAACGCGCTATTTAACCCAATTGGAATAACAAACGTCCTCAAGTGCTCTACAGACAAAGCATTCAATTTCAGTGATTTCCTTCAAACTGCAGCACAGAAATATTTCCATACCAAACGTTTGATCTCCATTGATCAGAATAATTTCGCTCGGACGTTCGAAAGATGGGAAGAACAATATGAACGGAAAAATGTTAGAAGGAATTTTCTCGAACATTTGAGTCGGGTTTGGAAAAGAAACGGATTATAAAGGATATAACGGAATTAAAGAGCGTCGGATGTTATTTAAAAAAATTATGCGGAGGCTATTTTGTGTCAATGGATTAATTTTTTTTTTTTTTAAATGAACGAATTTTTTTATTCTTGTTATCGCAATAGGTTTAAAATAAAAAAATAAAACATGATGTAGATCTATTGATGTCAGATATGCTGGTTTAAAATAATTATTTTTAATAAGTGGAAATAAGCTGTGACTGACTAGCCAGTCTGTTTATTCCACGCAAAACAACAAATATTTGGATAACTTACTGATGTTGTATTTTGAACAAGCAATCCAATCTACAAACAAGCCCATGAGTAAAAAGGCCAGACCTTTACCTAAATACAAATATAAATATGTCTTCCCCGAAGGGAAAGGGAACCTACATGTGAAATGAAATAACTATCAGTTAAAATATTAATAGCTATCAAATAAATCATTGGGTAAAATAAATAAGTACGTTGTAGATACCAAAGGATTTGCAAATGGTTTAAAAAAAAAAACAGAATAAACATTACCCATCGGAGAGTTTAAACCAACAGAAAAAAATGTAATGACCTCACTTCCATGGGGAATATAAAATTGGAAGATTTATCATGAATCAGCAGAATCAAATCTGCAATTCAGATTGTGTCTTACAAAAATAAAGCTATATTGGACTGTGATGGGACGACTTAGAAGCTTTAGTCGTATAAAAGGAGGTATGGCATTCAATGCGAAATTCTTGGACGGGCTTAAGCCTATTTTATTCAACACAAATCTGGCCATCTATGTATACAGGGCTACCAAAACCATATTTATAACATTTCGATTGAAAAGAGAATGCCCTCATTTATATGGCACCCTGTACCAAGCCAAAAAGTCCGTTGTCACAACCAAATCTTGTGTATTTGGAGAAGAATTCAATGCTCTTCCTATATTATTAACTATTTTTTACATGGATTCCCGCAATTCGAATTAATTTACCATTTACCTACTTCATATTTTGAGGTTAAGTTCGAGAAAGTGACTGACTTGAAATGGTGGAGTTGGTGCCAAATAAGGTGGTAGTATCGGTCGCTATTAATTTTCGGCGTTAGTTTCCTGATGGATGATTACGATTATACAATACATCACTCATAGTCAATAATAATTCTTGTTGTCAGTTTTTTTATAATTATAATGATAATGAATACTTATCAATAATCATGTAGGTACTCGTAGTATGTGCAGCTGATGGTCTGAATAAGTAATCAATTAGTACTGTGTTTGATATTCCTATCTAATATCTTGAAATCTTAACATAGCAGCAGTCCTGTTTTCCCAGAAAAGTTAGGCAGAGTTGTATTTACTATAGTACACCCACTTTAAGAACTTGAAATGTTAGTTAATAATGTAATAATGTTGTTAGTACCTAATATGGTACTTATATCAAACATGAGAAATGTAGTTAACGCATCACTCCACATTGTGACCAAATATTGGTTCACGTATCAGTTCGGAATCTAAGGGAGTTTTTCTTGTATTAACGTGAAACATTCGCAACATTATGAATAGGTAGGTACTACCAAGATTGATCTGAAGGCATAAAAACTGTTTTTTTAATCCTTGAATTGAACGAATAGCCCCTTTTTTATTTTGGGTGTGGGAAATCATTAAATGGCTTCTCCCGCTCTGGGCGGAGCAGAAGGGCGTGTAAGACTTTTACTGACTAAAACCCACCCGTGTTCCTTCAGTTGCCTGTTGCCAAGGTCCCGGTATCCCTTTCGGACTTTCTCGCAATCCTGGCAGGGGAACGAATAGCCCCGGAAGTGGGTTGGTACTTAAAAAGCTAACTATAATGTAAATGCTTCTACTAGGTGAGGTAATACTGGCGTCGGCGTCGGTGCAATTTATGATGGTAAAACACGATCATAGCCGCGGATATATTTTGTGCGTAATTATTCTAAATTGTTCTAACAATGCAAGTGAACAGTTTATACATCGGCGATGCTGACTTGCTGGCCGATGTCTTTCTCTAGATGGCGGCATTGCTAAGGATTATCACACAAAGACTACGTTATGAAAAAGCACCTGAACCCCTGTTGTTGTTAATAAGTATTATAATTATGTTCAAACAGTTCAGATGAAATCATTATTGAAAGTAACGTCATCCGTGACGGCGCCACAGAACAATTAATGCAATAGGTACGTCACAATAAAAATGTTTTTTTTTTATCGGTCTTTTCAGTAAACGCAAATGTACAGTCACGGACTTTAATTGATAAGCCACTTGGCACTGTTCGTATTTTAGCCGTGTAATGCAAATCGGGCTTAGTCGGTTATACTCATACATCCAGACACGGAAAGTCATGTCTTCGTAGAAGAAGAAAATTATATTAAATTTAATATCTTTACCGGTTGGCTAACCTGAGAGCCAGAACTACAAACTTGACAGCAGAGTGACTACCCTAAGTCAACCAATTGCAGGTCTAGCAACCGTAACCTAGTGACGATGGTTTTAGCGTAGCCATAGTAACAGTAGCGTACGGAGAAACTCTAATTAGTCATTATGACAAATTCGAAAATCACGCCTCTGACATCGACATTTCAACTGTCACTGTCTTCGGATAGGTTTTCAGAATTATCAAGTTAATGAGCTCTGATTCAAAGGAGGTCAGTATCAAATAGATTGGATAAACATTGTATTTATTTATCATTGAGAACTTATTAGTCAACCTCTATGGATAAGACTACTTCCGATTACTAGTAATTTGTCATCTTGTTTACGAGCATGCGATTTCAGTTCGTGTTTAATCGTGTAATCTCGTGAATGTATGAAACTGCAGAATTGAAAAGTTTGAAAGTGGCTCATCAATTAAAGTCCGTGACTGTACATATTCCAAAATAATAATTAAAATTATTACGACGCAACGCTTGACCTAATGATTTTTTTTTGACACAAATAAAAATATATTTTATCCTAATATCAAATGATTAAATCAAATCGGTACCTACATAATTATTTTCTTCATTTTAATGTTCGTTGACAGGTAGGTACCTATATTTTTTACGTAGTAGCAACACTCGGAAATTAAGTGCAATGTCAGTGACCTAAGCGGAAAATACGTACCAGAAAAGTAAAGAAATACTTTTATTTTTGGTGTCCGAAAGCCAGGAATCGTATTCACAACAAAAACATAAAGATGATCTGATCTGAAAAAATAGGAGTAATTTTATGAACTACATTTGGTTGTGACACTCTAGCTCTCATGTTGGTACGACATCGGCACCGTGGCATTCTTTTTTTGGACAAGAAGTTGGTCAAGTTATTTTATGTTATCGCTTGGTTTTTTGGATGTCTCATGTTAAATTAGCTTGACCATGTGTCTTTAGTAATAGTTAACATAACTAAAAAGCTTAAACTATCTACTTATCTGGCCACAAAAGATTCAACTAAAAACCCAACCGCAAGAATCCTAAAAGAAAGTCAATCGAAAAAAGTTTGCCCTATCATTTGAAACTCTCAATCCTCGAGTGAAAAGCCCCACAAAAGTCAAGGCCCTTAAAAAGGGGCGCTGGGGGGCTGTAAACGAAGGAGGCTCTTTATAGAGCAACACACGAAAAGTTTATAAGCCGTAAAGTGTAACTGTAAACTTACTGTATTTACAATTACATGATTTATAGATCGTTGAGAATGATTTACATTTCGACTTTTTATGTCTGTTCTTTATACGTGATTTTGCATATTATTATATGATTTGTCTGAAATCGCCAACCCATTTTGAACAAACTTGATGATCAATGCTCGTGCCTTCTCTGTATGAGAAGAGGCCCTTGCCCTGCAGTGGGACAATAATAGGCTGGTATTATTTTTACGAATTGTAACTGTTATATAAGTGCTTGCTCCCGATCTCCTGCTTTCCAGCATTCGACTACTTTGAAGGCTGATGTACAAAAACCTTAATCTAATGGTCTCAAATGGCCATCACATTCTGTATTATTGATTGTGAAGGATAGATATTTTTACGTCATATAATTATCTTCTCTGTTTGAAAAGAGACCTTTTCCCTGTAGTGGGTCAGTTACAATAAATAATATAATTACTCTTGACCTAACCTGACCTTTCCAACTTCGGGTTTTCTAGAATTACGTTTCTAAGAACTTTGTCGGATCCTATTACCGGCAAGCTAAGTTCTAATTTTTGCGACGAAGCTTCATGAAAGTTGGCTTTGAAAATAACCTGTGGCTTAGAATAGAATGGAAAATAAAAGATTAAAACAACGGTGGTTATTTATTTTCCTTTAATGCAGTTGTAGGGACTGTTGTGAACTTCTATTTAAAAATAGTTGAGAACTTTTGCTAATTAGGAAAGTCGTATGTTTTTAGCAAAATACAAGCCAGTTTACTCTACGAGAAGAAGTTGACAAAATTATTATGTTGCTCAAAAATGCAGAGACCTTTCCAAGATTTATTTTTTTACAAACTTGAGTACCAAGACTCTTGCCAAACTTAGTGATACTGAATGTACGCCCTTATGATGTTTAGTTCAATTAGTTTTAACCTGTCAAAAATATTTCTATTAATTATTTAGCAACGATAATTATTGAAACAAAACCCCACAATATTTTCAAAAACAAAACAATAAAAAGTACGCTTCATATCCTAAACCCAATTAACAACTACCCTCTACCCTCGGGAAAGGAAACAATCGAAAAATACCTTTCTAATAGTCCCTCAATTGTGCCCCATGTTGGGCGTCATTCGTATTTTATTGGCGCCCATCATGGGACTCGGTAGTGGGTGTTCGAAACAAAAGGGAAGATGTATAGGGTCTAACTAACCGCTTGTAGTATCGCTAATTGGCAAATAATTGGCCCTTATAAGCTTTTCACTGAAGGGTAACAGATAGCGTAATTGTATTGGGTATAGGTATTTTTAAGGGTGCTTTTGTTTAGAAGAATTAGTAGAGAGGTTTAGCATTTTGATGATAATCTAGCATAGTAGAGTATGGGTGCTGTCCTACGAAACGTAAGTTCGATTCTTGAACAGAATGAAAAAAAATACGCATCAAGAATAATAATTATAGTAATATACCGACCCTGTTCCCAGTACCGGTGGGCTACTTTTTTATATTTTTACATGTTTTTATATTTTTTAATTCTAATATTTAAAAATATACAGGGTGTAAGGGACAGCCCTCCTCAGACTGATTAAATGAATTTAGCATATCATACTAAGACGACCGGTACATGAAATTATTTCAAGAACGTTATGGGAATCCAATAAGCCTGATTTGCATTATTACCTCACGCGCAATGTATCGTTATCGCGGCAAAACCCACGTAGCCGCACCACGCCGCGCTCCCCATGTCAGGGGGGGCGCGCTCGAGTATTTAAACATCCATTGCTGTTTTTTTAATTTTAGCTGTTTTATTTACATAAATGGTTTACTGCGTACAGAAAATAAAATTTTACATTGAAATAAAGGAATAGTAACGTAAAAAACGATAAAAAAAATTAAAACTCTCATTAGAAAATTTCCGGTGGATTATGATTCAAAATAAGGAGCTGAATACCCCCTGTTAATTTGCGGAGGGCTGTCCCTTACACCCTGTACGTTATTAAATAAATAAAGGAAATAGTAATATTCATTTAAAATCACATTATTTGCAGGCTCTTAACTTTACAGATTTAAATATTCTGTGCTGTATCATATTAATTTAGTTGCTGGATTTTTTTAATCGAAATTCAACAAAATGCTTTAAAACATTTTTTTTTTAATAAAACTCCTTAGTTGCAGGCAAAACAGATAATTATCATGCAATACTGACGTAACAATTTTTTGCCCTGCAACTTGAAACTTTTGCTGATCGTAGTTATTATAAAGCTAAAAGGTTATACAAACGAAGTCTCAGGTATAAATCCTCAAACTACATACAAAATCCTCACAAAAGATAGATCAGCTTTAACAAATCAAAAGAAAAAAAGGTCACCCCCATAAAAACCGTCGAGTGCAGACATGCAAATGATATCGTTCCTTAACGCTAGTAGCATTCAACGAACCGTTATGGTTCCAATAAGAAGTACTTACGGATGATCGTACGTCACTCTCACCGACGACGATCGGTAACTATTCAGAAACAGTTTTGAGAAGCATGTTAGAGCGGCAATGTATGGCAATATATTCGATAATGTCTGATAGAAAAGCAGTCGATTCTGAACTTTGTGAGGTTAGGGTCTAAGGTTGAAAATTGAATGTGTTAGTAATTTTAGGTACAGGGGTGTTTGGATGAGTATCTTATTATATTTTTATATCACTTTCTTTAAGACTACAGTAATGAGCCCCTTTTATTTCCAAAAGAAGTTTTAATTATGTTATAAAAAGATAATTTTTCCTCTTTTTCTGCCAAGTTTTCTTTAAATTGGCAAAATTTGTAACGTCTAAAATTAATTTTATGTGAGTGAATAAAGACGGGTCGTAAACTTCATTATCACTCTTAATTTTAAAGAAATAGGCTGAGAAAATATTTTGGGAAGGGCCTGTTATGACTGACAGTATTTTTTTCATGGCTGATAAGTTTAAATAAAGCTGCGCGAACCCCTATTCCAAGCGATTTAATTTATAGCATTCTATTCTAAAAAGACCAGGCAGTGAGAGGCGTGTACCTACCGCAAATGCATTTTTGTATGTCAGATGCTTCTACTTGTGGCTTTCGTCACATGCGGCACTTACCACTCGAAGCACATGCCTCGTTTGATCTAGACGCACCCTAAAATGCATATTCATAAATGGCTCAAAATCAACTGACTTTGACTTTGACTTTAATGGTTTCATTTGGCATTCCATAATTCCGCGTCTACTAAATGTACATACTTCGACACACCTATCCTTTGGAAGATATGGACGGAAGGCAATGCAATGCTTTACAGTTTCAGGGCATAAATATGGCATAGAGCAGAATTATACTCTCTCTCTCTCTTATTGAATTTTTTTAAAGAAAAGAAATATGGGAAGTAAGAAAAATTGTATCTGCATCAACAAGCCACATACACACTGGCATTTAATTTTAGAGTCTGATTCCGTTTTGTTATTTTATTTTTCTATATAATTTTGTTTTTTTCCTTTTTGTATGATTGTGTTCAGTTTAGTTTGTGATCTTCCATTGCGAGTCAATCCAACCAAATCAATACTTTTTCTTTCTTTTCAGGGTTCCGTACCCAAAGGGTAAAACGGGGCCCTATTACTAAGCCTATGTCCGACTGTCCGTCTGTCTGTCTGTCCGTCCATCTGTCCGCGGCTTAACTCAGAGACTGTTGGTACTAGAAAGCTGTAATTTTGTATGGGTATACATATAAACCATGGTAAAAAAAATCGTAATGTTTTTTTTTTATGGTGCCTCCCCTACTCGTGACTTTTGGATGGTTTTTTTCTCGTCAATCCCATTGTGTGGTGTATCCGTTTGCGAAATATTAAGCTTGCTAATTTTTTGTTAGAGTAAAGTGTGTCCTCCAGTGTGGTTGGGTTTGGATATGTGAAAACATTCACGGCATTAGTATATAATAACGAAATTAAAAGGAAAACTATCACCGCTCCACAAGTTACCGAGTAATAATCGACCAACTTAAATTTACAATTGCAAAAACATGTTCTCACATACAGAATGTATGGGTACTTTCTGTATGGGAGAACAAGTTTTTCAACTACAATGTTAAGTTTTTTGGATAAATTCATCCCAACTACGGAACCCTTCGTTGTGCGTGGTTCGACATGCACTTGACCGGTTTTTCTAATAATTATGTATGACACCGTTTTTGTCATTTTAATTATTCGTTTCTGACATGTTGTGATATTGTTTTGACATTTTAATTAAATTTTCCGGGCATGTTATAACATGATTTTTCAATTGGTTTTCTCTTCTGGCTTTAATGTTTGAGACCGCATATATGTATGTATATTTAATGTTTGAGACCGTATATATGTATATATGTATGTATATTTTTTTCCAGCGACTGAAAAATAATGAAAGTAATTTTTCACGTTGTAGTGTTTTTTTTGGAAGTCTGTTGTTTTTTGTGTAAAAATGTTTTATATTTTTCAGTCTTTAGTTATTGTTTAAGTATGTACCTCACACAGATTCGTATACCTACCACTACTTGTATGTAAAAAAGCATTGACAAGAATATAACATCAACAACATACAAAGTTTCATTACATACGTATTATTGAAGTTTAGTGAAAAGCTACCAAAATGAAGTTAATAAAATTTATTGGGACCACCGCATGAGGGACCTCTACCAAATGAAAAATCACGTAAATCGGCCAGTTATCACGGATGAATTGATGAACATACCTGCATTAAAGACAAATACAGACGAATATAGAACCTCCTCCTTTTTTCAAGTCGGTTGAAACTCGATGTGCTACATTTACAGTTGGGTACTGTAGTTTCTAAATAAGATTTATAGTTACTTAAGTGTTAAGCATATCTTGCCAAATCCTCAAACCTACATTACACATTCATATCTCCTGTTTGCTCCAAACATGTCCTAATTAGCAAATATGGGAATTGGATTAGAGAGATTAGGGTTCTAATTAGCAAATACATAGGTAATGATGGTGGAATCCTAGACCTATGTCTAATCTGCTAATAATGGTGTGGTTGCAAATTGCAGGAATGCTTTGTTCCCTTTGTTCCTGTCCTAATTATAGTAATTATTGTTGACACTCATGACAGGCGAGAGCATTAATTTATTAGGGACTGATCTAGGTTCGGATATTGAATGAATTAATGAATGATTTCTTTATTTGCTATTTTAGAGGTTACCACATGGGTGGTTATTGGTTAATAAATATTTATATTGAGTTTATCATTGTCTTGTAGGGCTTTCTAAATAACCCCAATTTTTCGAGAGTAATAGTGTTTTCTCAAACATGTTTGGAAATTCGAGCATTATTCTGAAAACCTTCTTCGAGTTAAATCGAAAATGCTGTACTGATCAAATACACACCAGTAGGCTTTCATTTCGATTTGGCTCAATAAAGAAGCAACAATATGAACATATTAGCGCGTGAAAAATCATCGTTGTTCGTCATTGATTCTGGAATTTACAAACTAGCTGAGCCCCGCGGTTTCACCCGCATAAATGTCGATACCTATCATTTTCCAGGTCTTGGTCTACCCATGTGCCAAATTTCATCCAAATCTGTTCAGCCGTTATATCTTGAAAGTGTAACAAACAAACAAACTCACTTTCGCATTTATAATATTAGTAAGGATTAGGATTTACTTAGTTTAAATTTCCGGGCATTATTTGAGGAAAGCTAATACTAGCCTTGGCCGCAACCTGGCATTGATGGACTCACCTATGTGTGCCTCGGCTTTGCCTTGGCCCACATTTTCACGATCGTCCATCAATGCCCCTGTGATAGTAATGCACTATTCATTACCAACTTTGGTTTTATTTTTACATCTCTATGTCCTGAAACATGTTACAGAAAAAAATTATGTTGGAAATTCTAAAATACAACTATCCTATAGCATTTTAGTTATTTTTTTTGTCGACAAACACCATTTGTATCACCCATAGATATGAATATACTTACGGTCTTATTCATAAAAAGATATAGAACATCTAAAACCTTGCTAATGTCTGGTTGTCAAATATTGTTATTCATAAACGCATTTTAGCACAAAAACGTTCTATAAACCTACTATAAAGTTATCAAAGCCAGAACCCTACTTTAACAGTACTATAAGGAAAAAATGGCCGACTCTATATCAGCTGATTAATAAGAAATTGACATTTGACATACAAATGTGTCTTGTGTCAGCCTACAAATGTCAGTTTCGTAAACAATCGTACTTCAAGGAGCAGCAGTTTTAATTTATTTTGTTCTTCTGTTTAACCAATTTAGTTAATTATTATGTAATGCAAGATATACAAAGCTTGGATTGGATTCTATTAAAGAATTGTACGTCTTGAAAACCGCCCGCTTCAATTTATTTTGAATGGCATTACCTGCAAACTATATATTGTGAAAACAACCATGGAGGGGGGTGCGACATTGGGGCCTAATTCGGTAGTGAAGAAGAATGCGGTGGTGAAGGCGGGTGCAGTGGTCGGTGAGGGTGCTGTGGTGGGGGAGGGAGCAGAGGTGGGAAGGGGTGGGTACTAGCAGAACTTCACAACATTGCAGTTGACCATGGAGACATGCAGTTAGAGGGTGGCAATATCAATAAAAATCATGCAAGTGCCTAACCCAAGAAAGGAGACACAACCATTAAATGGTACTAGCAGAACTTCACAACATTGCAGTTGACCATGGAGACATGCAGTTAGAGGGTGGCAATATCAATAAAAATCATGCAAGTGCCTAAACCAAGAAAGGAGACACAACCATTAAATGGTACTAGCAGAACTTCACAACATAGCAGTTGACCATGGAGACATGCAGTTAGAGGGTAGCAATATCAATGAAACTCATACAACTGCCTAACCCAAGAAAGGAGACACAACCATTAAATGGTACTAGCAGAACTTCACGACATTGCAGTTGACCATGGAGACGTGCAGTTAGAGGGTAGCAATATCAATGAAACTCATACAAGTGCCCAACCCAAGAAAGGAGACATTTTGGCTAGTAGTTAATTAATAAAAAGCTTGTATGAAAAGTATCAGTTTAATTTATTTTTATAATACTCTAGAACAAAATTTTCTCATTTTGTTTTGCGTTTGCCATCTGTGCTTCATCCTCATGTATTCTTTTCTGCAGGACTTTTCAGTTTCTGCTACCTATTTGTAGTACAGCGCCATCCTTACTTCTAACCTGAAATACAAAATTAATGTAATAAATAAATTATTTCTCTTCATTATATTGAGGTTTTCATTTATAACTGACCGGCATTTTAATTTATCTGATATATTTCGTGTATTGTAATTGCGAGTTGCGTGTAGTGGATCATTATTTTTTTTGGGATTTTTTAAATTTTGCACAGGGAAACCTCTGGCGATTTCTATTAAGAAGAACCTCTCACTGACCAATTCGTTCAAAACAATCTAAGGAATAGAAGCAAAAGCAAGCAAGCATATCGTACCTTCGGTGTAACAAAGTCACAATTCAGTACACTTTTTTTTGTTATGTCTTTTATTAGGATTTTTGATAATTCAATATAAGATTTTTAACGTAAAACTAAATAAACAAGGCAAACAAAATAAACTATTAATTTTATTAAGATTTCAAACCTACTATAAATAGTAATCCAGAAATGAGGAAATAAATGCGAAAAAAATATTAAAAGTCCTCTCCTGTAAAATTAAAAAATGAGCTGTTGTGACTTTGTTGCACCGAAGGTGCGATATGAGAAAATGAGAATGTTTACAAAACAAAACTTACTTTGAACACATTTTGGCTGTAGGCGGCAGCCTATCCTCCTCCAACCAATTGTCACATTGCCTTTTATTAGAACACTGGTCTCCTGTCTTGATTCCATTTTTTTAATTATAAGTAACTATTCAAAAGTTTTCGTCGCTTCAATATATTCAGAGAGTAGATATTATATTCCTTGAATGATAATAACAAATTCATTGACAAATTGGAAAGACGCGCCGCGTCAAAAGTGTCGAAACAGTAGACAATAAAATAGTTTAGAGTACGTAATAATGTCTATGGTCACAATAATTCGGCGCGTAGACAGACATTCTCGTTTGACTTTTCGATGAGTTGGGCGATGATGGCGTGGTGTGGTGGATGACTTCAATAAAATGGCAACATTTTGATTTATATCTGAATTTTAACGACATATTAGTTATCGAAGGTTTATAGAACGTTTATGAATACAAAATGTTATCGAACGTTTTAAAGGCTTATCGAACACTTTAACTAAACAGTGTTTTAAACCTTCGATAAGCTTTTTTTATGAATAAGACCGTTAATCTTTAAAACTAAGTAAATAATTTATTTCTCATAGGGCGTCAAAAAACTCTTCCGCATCAATGTCAGTGGGAAAAGTGCCCAAAAGGCTGGTAGCATTGCCACGAATTAATGCTTTTTAGTAAATAATATGTGTGCAACGAGTAAAATATATTAAAATTGTTCACTCCACCTGTTCCTGGTAGGCCCTCAGATCTATTGATGGTATCTAAATTAAAAGACGCCATTGAAAATAGGTATGAAAGCCATCAAATGTCATCTGGCGAGATCGACACCTTTCGACAATAATCGACAATGTTCGGCACGTCACGGGCAAAATTAAACTGTCCGGGAACCGATTGAGTTAATTGGAAGGGTGCAAACAGATTCAGTTTCCTTAGGAACTAATAATGATAATAAGATGACGGTGTCATTACTGCTGGATTTGTGACTACAGAGGTTTTTTTATGAATAGGCAAACATTGTGAAATTATTTCAAACCAGTGGGATTGTTAATATCATTGTCAATATCAGACCATAGAGATTAGACTACGACTAAGGACATGGACTTGCAAATCTGAAATGTCTTCAAAATCACGATACGTGGCAGAAGGATTTAGTAATTATATGTTGTTTTTGGCAGAATACATCTATCCCCTTGATACGAGCTCCATAACACGTTTAGCGCAATCCACAAGAAAACTATTTTATTTATTTTTTATACAGATTATTTTCTATTTTATGAATGTGAGAACGTTGTAAGCCTTAGACTGTACTTTTGTTAACTGTTTTCTATTTTGTTCAGTACCTGGTACTTGTTGGTAGGCAGTAAATAACACAACTACAGCTTAAATGTGCCAATGCTATTACTACTCATTATAATGATGACACAAACATTATCATAATAATTGAGTGCATCATTCACGCTGTACTATCACAAACAGTGCCATTTATCGAATCCATCGATTCATTAACTCAACATCAATCAAGGTCTTGTAATCAATAGTGATACTAGACAACTTACCTACAAGATAGTAACGAGAAGGTCCGCTGTCTTTATGATATTTCCAATATTTTACTTCTATTTGTAACTTCTTATTCTTCTTCGTCGTATCAGTAATTCCATTATTTCAATAAGTTTCGACCACTTTGACAGCGTTAGTGTTGGCCTCGTAAAGGTCTTCCACCCGCGACTTTCTCCCGCGTGGTAGACGACTGTAGTACTCGTTACTAGTCTAGCTTTCTATCAGTGAAATAATTTTTATATTCAGATCAGTAGACACTTCCAGAGATAACCCCTTACAAACAAACAAATTGTTTTTACCTCTTTATAATAATATAGTTTATTTGTAGCTATTTTCTCCAGTAGAAACTAAATAATTGCCAAAATAGTTGATAAGTAATCAGACGAGCATTGTAACGGCTCCCAGCGATGCACTTTAATGAAGCCTTGTGGCAGCCAGACTAATGACTTGACAAGTTCTTTCATCACATGGAGGAACACGTTGGCTTTACGATTCAATTTATATGATAGAAGAAAGAAAGAAAGAAAGAAAGAAAGAAAAATAGGTTTATTTGTCACAGAAAAACGTGCATAAAAAAAGATAGCTAATCAGCAATATTAAACAAAATAGATCTAAATACAAATATGAGATCACAAGTTTACAGATAAGTAATCGGCATCTGCCTGTCATGACTGTGACAAGAAGGCTTCCACTCAGCATGATGCACAAGAATGAATTGTGGTACCCCAGGAGGACAATAAAGAATCACCAATTATTATTAAAACTAGCTGCGCTCCGCGGTTTCACCCACGTAAGTCTCGATCCCGTGGAAATATCGAGATAAATATTATCCTATGTCCTATTCTAAGACATGTTCTACCCATGTGCACTTGTAAGTCCTAAGCTGTAAATGCTGCGCATAACTACTATGTAATTTTACTTCTGGAAATAAAATTATTTATTATTTATTTATTTATTATGTACCAAATTTCGTCTAAATCCGTTCAGCCGTTTTAGCGTGAAAGCGTAACGAAACTCACTTTCGCATTTATAATATTAGTTAGTATTAGTTAGGATAAAAGATTTAGAGAAAACGATTACTCGCAAAACACTGACCCTGGTTAAGTTGATATTCGAGTTAGCCATATAGCTTCAGACTCCTTTCAAATTGGAACTTCTGCATCACTTCAGTTGTCACCCTTAAAGATAGGGGTAAAGGCTAATAGGCTCTTTGAGCCATCGTCTCCAACGTCTTACGTATCTGGCTATCAATCAGATCGGATTGGAAGCAGATCACTTGAGCACTGCAATTCATTTGAATACGAGCTACAGTATAGAATGTACAACAAGTATGGTACTGAACAGAGAAAAGGGTAAAGAAAACAGGTTGGATTCTGTCTAAAGTGTCCGTCACACTTAAGATACACTAGAGACCATAATGTCTACAAATCTGACCATTGGCTAAAAGAATTGAGGTAGAAAAAACAACAATGGTGGATTGAAAGGTGATATAGTTAGAAAAGAGGTAAATACAATGATGGTTAAAAGAGATGTAGGTATGGAAGAAAAAGGCAATCTGCGCTGACCCCTAGAAACTTGGGATAAAGGCTGGTGATGATGACGATGTCAAGAGACCATTAGGCATTGCTTACAACCCCTTAAACATCTAAGTAGACCCAGATGTTGACGTCGGGATAAGCATATCATTTCCCAAACTCAAACCATTTATTTCAATTAGGTAAACCATTTACAGGCACTTTTGAACTGTGTCGGTCAAGAAAGATGAAGCTAGTTGCCCATTTCAAAGCGTAGGCGTGTAAAAGATGGTTATTAGCAGAGTTAGAAGAAGAATAGTAGCAGGAGTGTTAAAATACGTGTATACAATTATATAGGAGGTGCCATATTATGTGTCAACGAAATCTCTCAACTCACATCTTTTACACTCTCCTATCTCTCAAGAATATTACACATTTTGCAGCTGTTTTTGCCGAAAAGCATGATCTTTTAAAAGTTATCAATGGCAATGAAACGTCGGAAATATCTTCCATTGAAAACAACTTATATAATGGCGAATGACTTTGAAATCGGCACAATGTAGTTACTCAGAAAATATCTTTCATAAGTCTACCATCTTTTCAGGTGAGATTCAACTCTAAATTGTAAAGAATAAAGTTGAATTTTCATTGTCATAATGAAAAGCTACATTATGCTGTAATATTCTTTTGGAATTACAAAAATTGTTTGCTGAAGGGGAGATTGGGCTCCAGAGTCGGTGATACCGTATCAATTACAGTTATTAATTTTGCATTTCATCCCGGTCCGTTGTTCCCTCGCTTCCTCGAAATAATAATTATTTCTGGGAATAAACCCTTTATTCCAACTGTTAAAAGTTGTTTCAAACGCTGTAACAATTTGTAAGGTCATGTTTGAACATAAATTATTGGTTTTCAATTATTTTTTTACGTGAAGAAAACGTGAACTTTTCTTAATAAAATGTTGGTTGAAGTAAGAATACATAGATTCATTTGGGCCTTGTGGGTTGAATTGAAAAGGTCTTATAGAAAATCGCCACTAAAACCAAAGTCGTCAGATGACTAAGTAATCACAGTAGGTTAAAAAATAGCGGCCAATTGCGAGTCAGACTCGCACACAAAGAATTCCGAATCACCGTACAATATAAAACACTACTTAAAAAAAATACTTTAGTATTTTTATAGTTACATTATATAGACGTCTGTATGTATGGCGATTATAATCTTTTCCTTCTCGTCCTTAGTTATAGGGTACAGAATCTTATAAAAACATAAAATGGAACTCAATTAAATATCCCACGAAAACATTAATAAAAAACATGTCACGCCATATAAGACAAGAAAAACCCGATTTTGTGGCTGAGCACGTCGGCGAGGCAGCGATCATTTGTCAAGAAACAAATGAGGTGCGAGAATGGGGTAGATGAGGAACCAGTAGGGTCATACGGTGCCAGTCGAGCGCACGGGATATGTACGGGAACGTGGTTTTAACTTGTATTTTGTTTACGATACATATTTCGAAACAAAGCTTTTGCCATAAAATATTCATTCCTTGGGTTGTTTACATTTTGCTTGACATGGGAATCGAAGCCAAGATTGGAACCAGTAAACATTATAACCACTTGCCATAAAAACTAACTGTTGCTCAAAGAGTGTCAGTAACTTCAGACTTAAAAAAACCTTGATTTAATAGCCAAGATTTTGTTAAAGATGATTACTTTTTATGTTAGCCTAACAGATTGAATTCGATAAGTTAGGTTCATTAATTCCTTCTAAATAGGTCTTGAATCCATAACTTCTTCATCATCTATTATTTATCATCTCTTATCATCTTTCACACAACCCATTCATACTTAGTTTGAGCTTTTACTCCTGTGGGCCTAGATAAAGTGACGTTTTATCAGTGATAACGATGATAGAAAAGTCAAAAATGAGTGGGACTCACATAAGCTGCTTGTCTAGGCCCTCTGGATAACCTCGGCTTTGGTTAGTACATAAATAACAAAATACCCAATCATTTACACATGAGCCAGCATCTCCAATCATAACACAATTAGTATCACAATCATTGGTATGTATTGCTAACGAGGTGCTACTAATGGCTATTTAGTCGATGCCCAGACCTGAGAGCCAGATGTTTTATACTAAAGCGGTTACAATGAATGCCTTCGTGGTAGAAGTTTATTGGAGAAAGATTGACGATGGATTATGGTGATTTAAAACCATTCAATGAATCTTTTATCTAAGATTTATTCAGTGAGTATCGCTAGTAGTGATATATCGACACTACTTCAACCCACATCATTACTAGTGCAAAGTGTAATTGGGTTTTTCTACCAGGAATTTCTCAGTAGCAGCAATAGGCTCGCCCTCTATTACATGGGACTTAAACATAACTGGCGAAATGTGTGTACCTGTGTACACCTCTGCCTCACACTTCGGGGATTACAGTCGTGCTATTATGTTATGTTATTCAAAATAAGCTGAGAGGTAGTTCTTTCATAACTGCCCAAGAAAGAAGGCATCGTCTACATTCACCCATTGTCCTTCACTACTTAGTTCAGACAAAGAAGTGATTACAATCCCGAAATAGAAACCTTTATGAAAATGCCAAAAACAACCATCTCCCGCGTGTCCCAAATTAATACAATCGGTTGCTAAGCGGTTGCTCCCAACTGGAAACAATTACAACGAGTCGCTGATTCGAAAAGTTTCCCGATGTAATTTTGTTAGCCGTTTGAGCCTAACCGGTTATAAAAGCGGTTAGTATGTGTTTAAAGGTTTGAATACGGGTTAAGTTTATTCGGTGTTGTTGTGATTTCATTGTGAGTAGTTTAATGTAGTCAAACTCAAACTCAAAGCATTTATTTTAATTTTAATTAAACCATTTGCAGGCTCTTTTGAACTGTCAAAGAGTTGGTCAGTTATTCAGAAAGTTGAAGCTAGTTGCCCATTCCAAAACATAGATCTCTATGGAGAAGAACGGGCAAGAAACTTCAAGGATACTCTTTTAAAGATAGACATCCTAGACATTTAGCAATCGCTTTCAAAGCATTTCGTATATTTGTACAACGAGTTTCGGTAGCATATGACAGTCCCATATATTTTTTTACTTTTCGTAATTGTTAAGTATTGCTGCTAGAAACTCGCTTCATCTAGGCCTTCTGTTGTTAAGAGATTACTGCCGCGTATGGAAATATCTGCAATACAAAAAACCATCACTGGTACGTTGACAACCCGGAGACAACACTAATGTCTCATGTCGTGTCTGTCTTTACACATCGGCATCAGTGCTCTGCAGTCCTGAACACAGCATGCTGAGTGGAAGCCTCTTGTCAGTCACGACGCGACCTCCAGCTGCCGACTATTTCTTTTATGTGCTAGTAATTATAATTTCTTTTATTTTAAGTGCTATGTATCAGTTATTCATGTTAACTTGTAAATATGAACCTGTGACAAAAAACCAAATTTCCTTTCATTTTTTAACCCTGCTTGGCAGCACAAATAATTATGATGGTAGTACTTCTCTTGTCAAACGATTAAGTTCTACTACTAATGATCTTTACTTTCTTACTATAATAATATACAAAAGTGAGTTTGTTTATTGGTTTGTTTGTTACGCTTCCACGCTAAAACGGCTGAACGGATTTCGATGAAATTTCGCACAGGGATAGAAGGTTACATTTCATCCTGGATCGCAGACAAAGTCACGTGCAACAGCTAGTAAGGTATAGATTTTATAGACCTGAAATAAAGAGCCATAATTTAAACAACCATCTGAAACTTTCCTTTAACCGTATCCTTACCTGAGACATCAATCGATCTCCGCAATCATTTGAATACGCTCCCTCAAATCACAAGAACACACTTACCTATAGGTATCAGAACCAAATCGTTGGCAATCTAACTCCAATATCAGAGGGAGAATAATTGACAAACCACAGTTACCAATGGTATAGTTTGTAGTAACGAGATTGTGGGGCCTGGAGCCGCCTGGAGGGTCAATCAGTAGAATATGCAGGAGAGTGGTAAACCATGATCGAATAGAACGTGGGGTGTATTAGAGTGGAGTTATGTGTTGTCAATGTTGAAAGAAACAACATCACGCTTGTGTTTTATGAAAGGCAGTAAGTATGAGGTGTATTATACATTCAGATTTTACAGTAATTTTCTTCAAATAAATCTATACAGAAAGAAAGGTGTATGATAAAATATCTATAAGTAGTTTATAATAAAGTGTGTGTGACCGCGTGAACTACATAATGGATTTTCACCATCATTTAGTGTATTTATTCCGGAAGGTTTATGTGTATAATTTATTATTAAATATTTAAGTGAGATATAGCACAGAAATCTCGATGTTTTGGCAACATATCGCTACATTAGTAGATTGCACTCGTGCTAAGCGGGGCGGGTCGCTAGTATCATGATAATAAAAAGTGCAATGAAGTGAGCAACCCTCCCCTGCTACAAATTGACCCTTTTCCAACGACCCTACCGAAGGAAGGAAACAATATCAACCTTTCTGCCCTCTTGTAAAGTGATACTTCTGATATAAAAGAACCTATATTATTCCGGGTAATGTACCTCTGCTAAGGAATAATCGTGGTGGATGTCTGTCTAATGCATCAAATGGCGTTGATAAGATATTATGCTGAGATTTTAAAATCCAATAGCAGTTCCAAAACATTGTATTATCAAAGTTACTTATTTTTGTTCTCAGGAAATTCTCAGTAAGCAGCCCAGAGTCTAAATTTCTGACCAAATGGCATTAGGGTCGTATGGTACTTATAATACAAAAAAACCTAGTGGCAGATTGTAGATGCCACCGATACCCAGTGCGACTACGGTGCTCCTGACCAAGCCATGTTCCATATGTTGGAGTATCCAAGGTCTTTATACACCTGCACTTCTGAGGACCTCAAAAAACGTCACTGATGCCGCGATTGGTGTGGCCGCCTAATGGGCCCAACTCATATAACAATACATTTATTTACCATCAAGTCGAAAACAAAAAGACCATAATATCTGAGAATATCTGGGTGAACTGTACCGGTGTACCCTTCTGACTACTCTGTTCGGAAATACAGATGTGATGTTATGTTGTTGACTAATTGATATACCCAGCTAAAAAATCTACCAACATCTCACCCCCTCAACTAACCAAAATTAATTCACACCCTCCTAATAAATTGTAAATTTTTCACTCCCCTCCTAAAATGATTAGCTCCACGGAGGTTATTAACAAACTACAACAAGTTTCAATTCTCCCATCCGCTGGGAGGTCTGGGAGCTAAACTGTTACCTTTGCAGAGGTAAAGTTGAGGGAAAACTCTGTTAATATTGAACAAGTATTGTGATAGATTATGCACCTGTGGTGGAGTATAATGAATGGAGTGTCTTGGTATAGAAGGGTACGGATTTATATTAGAATGTGTGCTGATCCCAGTCTATTTGACAATAAAACAAAGGTGAGTGGTAGATTTACAGTAAGAAGTTAAAGTTGTGATTAGAATGTACTGACAAATTAAGTTGGTAGTCAAATTGCTTAGCAATTAGTTACCCTGACTTTATATAAAAGGCCCCTAGAAAAAGAGAGCGCAATAAACTTCCCCGCAGTTTTCACTTAAACTTGTTGAAAATTCGATAAAGTTTTATGAAGAGAAAATGTTGCTTTAATTAAATTGTTTGCATGCGTTTCTTTATGTTAAGACTGTTACACATTAAGACTCCTGAAAATTGGGGTTCTTTTTAATCATGAGCGAGAATAATCTTGACTTGAGATTGGTAATAGCAGAAGGTGTCATCCAACTCTTCTAATTCCTAAATTAGGCCCTCTTGAACAATACTACATAACAATTTTGACGTTCAAAAGTGTCCTTTTGACTTTCGAAAGTGCCTTTGAAATGCCTATTTGAAATTTTATATGACTTGTCTTTGACTTTGACTTTGACTATAACAACGAACAACCTACTATGAAACTGACTTACTAAGTAACATCTAATTTGATATCGGATACAATTCGGAACAATTTCTAGAACATACTTCACTGAGTTATTCCGAAGTCTACATGTGAGTGTACTCCAAGTTTGGCCAAGTGTATTATTGAGCGTGTGTTAGCTGGCTTGCTATCATCGTGCCATCTGTTGTGTGTTGCTGGAACTTTGATACATTGAATATTAATGTTGGGAATATAGTTATACGATTACTGCTCGATCCTATGCTAAATTTTCAGGAGAGTTAGGATGGGGATTTTGATCCAGCTCTATTAGAGGTTCACTGCTTAGAAAAATCGATAAAATTAAAGTAGTCTTAGTTTGATGCCCTTTGATCATTTCCCCCCCTTTCTTTCTATATTGTACATAATTATTATTATTAATTTAAGTCAGTAAGTTGTCTTAGTTAGATGAAAAGTAAAGTTAGGTAGATCAGAGCTAAGCACTTCCCTTCCACCATAAGAAAATTATAAACTGTTAGGTATTAGACCAAAGGGATAATATGAAAAAGGGTAGCACTTCTAGATGAGAAATCGATTAAGATGAAAAATGAATTCATTGCCCAAATAACGTAACATTGTTAAAAGCAAATGACCAAAAGACTATGTAGCTAAACGTAAAGGGACCACTTAACCTATAAAAGAAGACAGAAAAATCCAAACTACAAACATTAAAAAAGTTCCCAACAATCGATGTTCCCCTAAACGCCTCTCTTTATAATACAGAAAAAAGTTGTGAAACATTTTGTCAACCGTAATTGTTCGAGATCCGCTTCCGATACCAGTTCCGAATGTTCGGGAATTCAGAATAATGTCTTACAAGTTGAAAATCGAAAGTGAACAAGAATAAGTTTGTTTAGGCGACAGTTACAAGCTGTAGTGGTTTTGAACTTTTCGCTCATGAGCCAAACACATCACGGCTTAATGGCTAATTGTTAGATTCACGACTTTATAAACGACGACCAAGTTTGGATTGAAGACTTTTTTAAAGGTGGAATGCTCGCCCTTAGATTTTTTTATAAATACCATTGACCAACTATGACATATTTCATGATAATTTACATTGAACTAAAGATTGCCATGATACATGCACAACAATTTCGATAGTGAATTTTGTCACATAGGTTTTACTATCGAAAGTAATATGGAGCCGGTTTTTGAAGATGTGCGCACGCGCGGTTCTTGGAGCGCATTAACGTGGACACGTAAGGTGGCATTAATGTGACTTCACGTTCCTGAAGAGTGGTTGGGGGTTGAGTATTGGCGGACAAAGCCGAAAAGTTCTTGAGTTAGAGTGGTGACCACGCACCAAAAACTGTTGTGGACCCCAAGGTGGACCACATATGCACGTATGCACATATGCGGGAAGCACACAACAAATCGAAGTTGCGATCGATAGTGGTGAAAATAATGGACAAGGTTGTCTTAATAGATTGGAAATTGTAAGGCCTATAACTAATATTGTTTGCGGCATAATAATATGTTTTTACCTTACAACTACAATTACAACTTTGTAAGCCTAGTAAGACTGAAATCTGACCCCGATTCACTTACTCAAGATAACAATGAGCCACAAACAGATCCTATTACAGAAAAAAAAGATAACAAAGTTACCAACAAAACTAAAATAAAACAGTTCCTAGATTATAACCCAAAAGATAAGACAGTTCCTCTCTTACCTTCCTCAGGGTTATTTATGGCATCAGATAAAATAACATGAGGTATGGAGGCTTATAAAAATGATACTATTCTGATCTGAAATGGGGTAAGTAACTGTAATGGTTTTGCATTTATCTTCAGGTGCTAGATGGGATTGTAGAAAAGTGATTTGGTATGGTTTTTCTTTTTTTGATTATGTTATGTTGAGATAATTCATGTTTTTGATGAAACTGCGTTTCTATTGGTCGAAAATTGATCTACCTGCTATGTTTCTCTCTCTGACCAATGTTTCACTTGATTTTTTTTACGTTATTTGAGTAATGAGAAATGGCTTGTTTGAACCACATTTAAAAAAACCGAACGCCTTATTTAGTCATGTGGTTTGAACTATCTTCGCCAGGGGTAATGACCCCTGGTAGGTCAGTGGATCTACAAGTATTCTTCAAGTTATATCTTTGTCCATTTACATGATGTTGTTAATAAAACAAGAAACGTCAGGTACTGGGGCTTAAATAATAAAAAACTAACATTACTTTCTAGTAATGTTAGTTTTTTATTATTTAAGCCACATTTTTATTATTATTTTCTTTGTTAGTACTGTTGCTTTTGTTATTGTGAATAGTGAAAGAAAAAGAAATTAGTATAAAAGAGGAAGTCTGAAAGTGCCGCCATAATATGAGCACCATTTTTAATTATTTTTACCTATTGTGGTATACTAATCTTATTCTAGGTGCATCGTCTTCACACAAAACAAAAAAAAACAAAAGTGTAAAACATTTTAAAAGAGTAGGTAATGGTGGAGTTTCTTGCCCATTCTTCATTCCATAAGAAAATACCTTTTGGAAGGGCCGATTAGAATCAATTCTATTTTTTTTGTAAATTGACTTTGACTTTGGAGCCAGGGCCCTGAAAAGTTGTGAGGAAATCGATTGTCATGGTATGAGCATGTGATGCGGAGGAATGAGGAATATATCGTGAGGAAAGTTTTGAGGATGAATGTGGAAATGGAATAGGATTAAGAGGACCAAAGAAATGATTGTTAGACTGTGTGAAAGATAATATTGCTAGAATGGTGGTGACTACCGAGATGACGACTAACAGAGAAGTATGGAAGAAGAAGTCATGTTGCGCCGGCCACATAAATAAGGAGAAGGGCAGAAGAATGATGTTGTAAGTTCAAAGAAAGTCGTATGTGATACGTGGTTAAATTTAATGTAATAACCTCATCGCCACTCTGTATTCTGAACAAAACGTAATCTCCTATTTATTAAAATATTATTAACAAAAAAATATTCAAATCAATTAGTCATTCCCCTATTCAAATGCTATGAACTGAATGCATTCATAAAATCCTTTTATAAAGCCTTCTATACTTTTGATAGAAATTGCAATAGCAACTTCCTGCCGACTCTCAAAGGGCGAGAGCGTGATTGATTTGCCGTCCGACCAGTCGATCGTTAACATAGTAGTAGAGGTGCAGAAGGTCCACTTTAAACAGTCATCAATCTTGTGTTTTATTGTGCCCGGGTTGACGGTAATAGGTCTGCCACCTATTGCAATGGGATTTTAATATATCTGGAAAAATGTTTGTGCTATAGGTACACTTCTGCCCAACCTTTCGGGGAAACAAGGCGTAATGTTATGTTATGTGCGGTAATCGCGCACGATCAAAAGGCGATTAATATAAATTAATTAGTACTAAGAATTTTCTAGCTGATAGGTAAATCTATTCCATTCGATATAGGATCCCATGGTCTTGTCTTCATACGTGTTATGAGTTATAACTAGAAAGAATTAGGTATTTGTCCCATTAGACCAACTGCAAATAATCAATGAGGATTAAGCTTGAACCATCAGTACTATATATTTGTTTTTGATCTGAAGTTATTATTATAATAAATAGTGAAGCTATCAATTTACACACCGATGCGTTTTTGTTTTTCTTCGACTTCTTTCAATAACTTTTCAGTATAATTTTAGTATGGTTAGATATTTATTTCGTCCGCTCAATATAATATTTCTCGTCTTTATAAATATATTTCTCGTGTTTTTTTAGCAGTTTACCATGAAGATGCTTATTCATTTGTTAACATTTCAAAATCACGACATCTTCCTTTATTTAGAATCCACTGAAATCTAATAACATTAGAGAAAAAACCAATTTCAATAAGTACATGCATCACAAAGTGGAACTTTTGTATCGCTGTTCGGATCGAACCTTGTTAACATTTTCTCTTTTTATTTTATTAAATGCTGTTCAGGCCACTTTCTTGAGCACAAAGAAGAGATTAAATTCCGAAGGCAATGGAAGGCCTGAGTTGTTATATTGATTAAAAAGTAACACTGTCGACAGTGGGGTGGGTCAAGCAAGTTTGAAGTGGAGTCAGGAGTGCACTTCGGAACTGCAATTTGAAGGCGTGAATTTTTTATAGGAGAAGGTTGTACCGATTTTAGTTTCTCTGAATGTTTAATTGACCAGGCGATTGGTATTAATTCGTTACATTATACAAGATAATTACAATACCTCCTTCGGTTTCTCTGCATTACAATTAGTTGTGTTTTCTCATACATCCGGCATAGTGAAATGTAATTTTTTTGTGACGTATTCAAATGTAATAAGGCTGTACTTTATTAGGTCGCCTATCGGTATCAATATTCGCACTAGGAATTGATTTTGAAAAGGAAACCAGAAGCCATACCAATGACGAAGCTGTCACAATTTCATTTGCACCTTTCACAACCAGAATTAATATGACATCACAAACCACACCCTCAATGTAAACCCCAAATACAACCAAATGATTTACACCACGATATTGAAGTCAATAAATCTGACAGAGCCTGTGCGTTAATCTCTCATTTCAATAATCTGGTGAGGGTCTTCCACCAGGAGATGAGGGGGGGGTGAGGGTCTACAGCAGGAGGTAATGGGGCCATAACTCAGGAGTGACCTCTCGGAGACATGCCCGTTATTAATTATATACCTTGCGGATGGGAGGTGGCTTGGTAGGTAGCCTTAGGGAATTTGATTCCAGTCTTAAGGAAGATTTCTAGCGATGATTTATCATTTTTGTCATGAAGTCTCATATTCTTATTGAGCTATAGAGGTTTAAGACTAAATACTAAGCGACAGCGACAAAAATCATTCAATAATTAGAATTCGTATACTGCAATAGCATGATAGTTATAATGTTAGTATTTTATTAAACTAAAAACTGCAATTTAACTAGTAAAATTCAGACAGCACTTTAGGACTACTCTGTTACCACAATATACTTCCGCGTTTTCATCCGTTCTAGTTAATCCTCTAAAGGCGAATTCGACCAAACTTTTATGCCTAATGTAAATCTAATCCAGTGAATAAATATTGAATTTTTGACATGTTTTCTATACAAAAACTGTCAGACGTCAATTTTATTCTCCGAATAAAGGCTTTGGTTAAATCAGCCCTAAGTCGACTTTTTTCTTTGCTAAATCATCATTTTTATTTCTTACTAGCCGATCCGATAGACTTGTCTTGTCTATTAAAAAGGATATTAAGTTTTTTCCTGCTTTGACAATTTTCCGGAAAACTTTTGCCATTTTTTTTTCAATCTTAACATCATCTGCCTAGCCTTTTCCTAACCATGTTGGGGTCGGCTTCCAGTCTAACCGGATGCAGCTGAATACCAGTATTTTACATGGAGCGACTGCCTATCTGACCTCCACAACCCAGTAACTGGGTAGTACTGGGTTTTTTTTCAATCTTAACACGAAACAATAAAATAAAAAAATGCTCAATCGGTCCAGCCGTTCTCAAGTGATGCGCTTACCGACGAACAGCATTTTATTTTTATTTACATCAAATTTAACATCATCTTTCAGTACTTATAACTAAAAGTTAATGCCATTTTAGTCCTCTTTGTCAACATTCTTCTATCTTCATCATACTCTCTGTTGCATTATCATCTATTCTATCTAAAAGAAGATTTATACCAGTATTTCTGCTCATCCCCCCTGCACACAAACCGTGAAGAAACATAAATTAAGCGGTGACCTCGTCGACGCGTTTCTCTCCGTTATTAATTATGTACCTGCAGTTTCCTGCTAGCCTGGTGGGATTAGTAGTTAAACCTTGTAAAATTAAAGATTTCTAGAGATTTTCTGTGTTTTCAGCTGGTGGGATTATGTGGGTATTTAGAGTGAGCTAGTTTAATGTTATGACTGGTAAATGTTTATTATGAATTGTTATAAGAATCGTCTTTTTATACCCTCTTGAATTTTCATGGTAAGTAATTTAATGGCGTGGTTGTAAGAATTGCGATCTTCTCGTAACCAGTGGGCCAGTGGTCTTCTCGTAACACGCCGATAATTATTAGTACTTACTAGCTTTTGCCCGCGACTTCGCCCGCGTTTATGGCGGAAATCATACCACAGGAACAAAAAAAAGTTTCAAGTTATAAACTATCAATATACCAAATTTCATCCAAATCTGTTCAGCCGTTTTTATGTGATTGCATAACAAACATACAAACTTTTACATTTATAATATTAGTAGGATAAAGATTAGTAAATCTCAAAACAACAAAAGAGTGGACATTTTCACTAATTTAGACATCAATGCGGTAATATTATTTTAAGCTTCAGTTACTCTTCTCTACATATTTAAACAAAAATGTTTACACTCTGATTTAAATCTAAACAAATACCAACCCGATTGAAAATTCAAATCGAGAATTGCTGTGAAAACGCCGAAATAAATTTTCCTCTTTGTAACAGAATGCTTTAAAGAATTTGTAAAAAACGTTCGTTTGTATATAACACACACATACAGAGGAAACATTTTACGGATTTTTATAACAGAAGAAAGAAAGAAAACTCGTTTATTCTGCAAAAAGAAGACACACTAATACAAAATAGCCAAAAACACTCGTATTCAAAACCTTAAAATTAAATTTTGGTAATTTTGTCTATTCTACATCAAGACTAAAGACAATATACGTTGCATAATTACTAAAATGTGACACTGGCAAATGATAACATACAAACAAAACAAATCAAAACAAAATCTCGATTACAGAATTGAAATTGCCTACTTTTGTATCAAAAAACAATATTACAAGTAAGATTAAGCTGTGCGTCACATCTTAGCAAAATGCTGAAACTTTGAACGAACCTGTCGTCAATAACGATGATTTTCAGCAACTACCTCTCACTAACACACACACGGACGCAGATAAGTATAGCCGACAGAAGTTGATGAATATTTTTCTTCTATAGAAGAAGATAAATCTTTACTTCATTAAAGTCATCATTATCATAACTATTTCAGCCGAAAGAGTCCACTGAATATAGGTCTCCGCCAAGCATCGCCACATCGACCGGTTCTGTACTCCTCGCGTCCAACGGATTCCTGCGGTCGCAGTTCACAAGGTCGCGTTCGTTAAAGAAGTTAAGAAAATATTTGATAGTTATTTGATTCAGGCGTGACTTTGCGGATATCCATTATAAAATACAATAGACGTACGTATATATAGTAACTTAGAGTCATATAAAACTCTAGACGCTGGTCGCTGCGTGCAGCGCTCGGCGTGGCGACATGTCGTGTTCGGGTTCGTTGTTGAAAGGTGAAACACACAGGGATTTTTATGACTCTTGAGAAATAGTTAAGCGGAATAGATTACTAAATATATCTACGCCTATTGAATTTTAAAGAAAATATTAAATCCACCACATTTATAAAAAACTTTCGAAACTTCGAGCAATCATCATTTAAAACATTATTGATGACTTTGATGCTAACAGCATCTCATCGTTTACCCATAAATCCAAGAAGTAGGCATACTTAAATGCGTGTACGTTTACATACGCTGATATATGTATTAGCCCTCCTCACCCAGATTTTACCTTCAATTTCATGGCTAATCAAATAGTAAGACGACAAATAGACCTCCTTCAGACCCCCAATATAATATAACACATTTATCATTGGAAGGGTAGACAGCCCCATAAATGAAAGGTGCTCCCTATAAATCTATGCAGAACCTTAATACGTTAGGGCTTAGAGAAATCGGAGTTCCGTAATCTTGCTCCTTAGAGGTCGAATTTCACCGGGATCCACCATTCAACGAATTGGATTTGTTCTAGACGAAATATAAATCTGTGAATTTGGGATCCTTTGAGTTGCCTGATGAATTCATTGTGAATGTTAGCCCGCCATTTTGTGTTTCATGTACTTGGAAACTGTGTCGGAGTTTGTGGCGGACTTTTGTAGATTATGACTAATATTAATAGACAACTAATAGAGAAGTAAGGAAGAAAAAGACATGTTGCGCCGACCGCAAATAAATAGGCATAAGGGCAAGAGAATGATAACGAAGCATGCCTGCCAATCGGTTTAAAAAACATAACATTTATGAAGCGAATACAACCTAACCTAACCCTCAATAAACCCTTCAAATAATATTTAAAGTCTGGAATAGCAGATTGTCCGCTTCGATCGTGAATTTAAAAGCCACAATTCACTTTCGGCTCAGCCAAAAATTGTTCCAAAAACCCCAAATTCCGGGCTTCTAGACTAATGACAAGATTTGCATCACAAAGAAAGATAAAATTGATCCCTCCTCTAGCTTATATAAAGTCGGCAGAATAAAGACAATTGTATACTTTGTCTGAAATAAAAGACAATGCCAGGCACTGCCAGGTTTGTATGAAGGGTTGTAGTATGCAAATTAATGTACATTATCATAATGAATCTTGATTTACTGCCTTCTTACGTAATACTTGAGAGAACAAATATTAAGCTGGTTTAAGATGAAACTTGAGTGAGTTCAAAATGAATTAGTAGATATGATGAACAGTTAAGTACGTAACCCGGGAAATAATGTTAAAGTCCGTAGAATAAAGTTTTCTATTATAAACATGCTCAAGATACCTACATTAATTATATAAAAAATATCATTTCATGATGATAGTGAAAACCGCACCAAAATCAATTGCATCGCTTAGAAGAAACGCAGACGGACACAAAAAGTCACTTTAATTTATACAATTTATGGACAATTAAAGATTTTTTAACTAGAACGACAAAAAGCTGCAATATGGAGACTTAAATTCTGAAATAGGTATCCAATTAGATATAGCTCAAACTACATTTCTCTTCCAAAAATAATCCACCTCATCCCAACTACTCCGAACCTAAAATAAAAGGTAGAAAAAATAAAAAAGTCGATCCGTTACTATCACATTAAGGTCTGCCACAATCTTAACGCAATCCCGCGCTCCGGAACCCGTATCTCCGGATCTCGGGGCACAGCTCAGCAGATCAACGGGACGCCAATGAATTAGGTCCCCGGGGAGGCGTCAGTCGTTCGATAATTGTTGGATAGCTATCGAATAGGGATGTCCGTGCGATGCCCGATGCGACGCTGTTTATTTTAAGTTTCTTTTGTTTTAGTTGTGTGGTGTGCTGATTTTTGTTATATATTTATGGGTTGTGAAGAATTTTATTTAAATCATCATTGAATTGTAATAGTTCTTGCGGTTTTAATAAAAATACGCCTTTCCAATAATTATGTCAATGATTATCAGTCTGTAATAATCGTTCTCTGAAAAAATGCTCAGTCGCTCAATCACATTATCAGGCTTTTCACACCTCCTCTTTTACCCGCCATTGCAGATACTGTTTTGCTTAGTAGACGACTCATAAAATTGATTTTTCTTAACAAGTTTTATTGCTTCCATTATGAATCAATTTCTTTTCGATCAGTCAGAGCTCCTTCACTCGTTAATATTTAAGAAGTATTTTATGTCGTTGTAGAAGTAATGAGATAATTTACAGTCACCTGTCAAAATTAACCGCTTTAATTATATGATAAATTTATTTCTATATCTGTGTTTTTGACCCTTTTACACGTTAGATGTTTTGTTCAATATTTTAAAACTATATGGCCCTGGCATTTTTAAGTTGACTGGTCCCGAAAACAAACCCTGCGACCTCCATGTGCAAGTCTTAAAGTTCCATTCGAATAGTTTCAAATCCCGGAATTCCTACGTCCCAATTAGCGATCTTTAAATCACTATCCGTCCTACCAGTCCATCACTAGTGGCTGCCGACACGGCTGTTTCCAAACCACCTTGTTAGTATTCCGCCGACGGATTAAAATTTGGCTAATTTCGAACTCCCCTTGATAAATCGAGATTTTGGAAATAATAGTCAGTTTTATTTGAGCGATTAAAATTTCATTGTTACCTTCTGAGTTGAGTTCTTGCTGATTCTAAAACAAATAACAGGGGATAATCACTTTGCAAATAGATGCAGGTTCATTTCAGCATGAATGCCAGACAAATGCTGTTTGACGCTGGTTTTCGAATGAACCCTTAGGGACAAGTTTATTATTTATTTATTTTAACTTTTCGCACTCAAAAAATAAGGCACAAAGACGGACTTAAGTTTCAGTTTTCTTTCACGTTCATAAACTCAGGAAAATTAATTGTTAACTGCAATTTGACCACCAACTTGAATTATCCGTATATTAAAATCCGGTAACTATCATTCTTTGACAGTTGTATGAAATGGCTATAACACGACAAATTGACGAAGGGTGTCAATTTCCTTAGCAATAATTTCCTTACAGGACGTACGCAATAGATGAATGCTGGTTGGGAGTGCACACCTAACCTTTTCTAAAAACACTTTCTATCTGATGGAGCCTTAAACAGTCATAAAAAGAAAAATCGCTACTTCACTTTTATCTCTTCACCCACCTAGAGATCTCTCACTCCTCAGGAAATAGCCCAAACATTATTACTGACCAATCAAAAGGATCGTACTGCCAGCTCTGTTAGCACTACCAATAGAATTGCCAATTCCGACGCCGTTAGGAATGGCACTGGAATTGCGAATTGTCGGCCAGCGTGTGAAGATTGGTCGATATTGGTGTAATTATTGAGGTGATGTAACAGAATGGTCAGTTTACTTTTGAGTGTTGGTCGTTGGACAAAGTTATGGGTGGGAGTTGAGAGAGGAAAGTGATTTGTGAATGCTTTATTTGTGTTGAATCGATTTTAGTCACAGTTTATGAGCGTCTAAATGAGTTCTTAAACAAAAGGTCCTCTCTCAAAAGGAAGTCTTGTATACAATTTAATATAAATTCTTTACAAACGAAGGCTGGAAATAGGTAAATAGCAGTCTCTCTAATAATACCAATAGCTGGCCACATCTGATATAACAAACTAACCTAGACGTAATCTTGAAAATACCCCAATGACAGACGGAGAAAAAAGTGATTTTACAAAGGTGCCGTAAAAGGTCAGCACCTTAAAAATCTTAGAATATTTAATAATAATGATCAGCAATGATATGGATATCTTAACTTATCATTTCCAGAGATGAAAACGCCAACATATTTTTTTTTTTAATAACCGAAATTAAATATAGTTTAACCCACTTCTGCATTGCATCACTCCTCATAACATACGATCTGCAATATTTCGACTGGCAGTGCACGCCTCTACCGGGCATTTGTGCAGATCCCATCTATCAGGCTGAATTTTACTAAACAAAATTTTCGACTTCCTTTGGTCCATTTGAAATATTATATGTTTTGATATTTTCATGTTTATTTTTTAAATATTTTTCATGTTTCATTAGTTACTTGCGAGGGTTTAATATAAAAATATGTTACGGTAAAGATTGAAAGTGAATTAAACCGTTGCCATTACCTATATTTTAACCGGAAAAAGCCTATTTTACAGAGCCTTTTTTCAGTTGTCTGATCCAAGATTTTTCTGCACCGAAAATACAAAATCATTTCTTGTGCGAAAATAAATATTTTCAAGGACTGTAAGCACTGTTTAACAATACTAACACTGTCTTTGAAATAATTTTTGAGGCTGGTATTTTATTTGACCATCTTTGATAAAAATCACTGAAAGAAACTTAAAGAGAAATACAAAACATCTTAATCCATAAAAAATGTTGCATCACTGATGCCCCTTATAATTCATTGGAAGCAATCAATCATCACAAATACCAACGACAAACAGACACACAAACAAGATCTAATCAAGTAAATATAAATACATACAGCGGTAATCAACCACACGGTCTAATTGCGACCAGTGTTGATACTACACCACAAGCTGATGCCACGGAATAGATAGGCGTACAGAAGGTCGGCTCTATGCAACGAGCGAAATCGTAGGCATACATAAACAAGGGGCTGCATACGGATATATATAATAATTACCGTTATTATTAAAGTATCTTTTTAATATTTAAAACAATTTAAATCTTGGAAAATAATCATTTCCAACGAAAAATTATTTATTTTTCACAGATAAATATGTTTCTGAACATCTTGTTTCTCACATAATTATGAAATCTTATTCATATTATTTATTAAAAAATAAAATACCTAAGTCTCAATATACTTAGGCACGTAGGTAAAATATGTAGTTACCCGCTGCACATTGTGACTGTGATAAGAAGGGCCGTAACTCAGCACGATGATGCTGTGCTATAGGGCTTCCACAACACATTATTTTTCAGTGTTTATCTGTCGTATGCACGGATATCAAAATAAAAATAAAAATCAAAATATTTTATTTCACATAAGCCTACATGGGCACTTATGAAACGTCAGAAGCTAGGTGCACGGTTCCAATTGGTCGTTTCCTATGGAGAAGAGCCGGCAAGAAACTCCATGGTTACTCTTTTAAAAGATAATTGGCTTTTACAATATTTTCGAATTACAGTGTTAATAGTTATGGGAGGACATTGTAGGCCTTTCAAAAAGTTTCAGATAAAGTTCATAAAAAAAAAAAAAAAAATTAATTAAAAATAAAAGTCTACAGTTCACTAAGCCTACGACGTTCTCACATTCACAAGATAGAAAGGAATCTATATACGATAAATAAGATACTACAGATAAAAACCTATTTAAACCAAATGACATGAGATAAAGTTCATAAAAAAAAAAAAAAAAAAATTAATTAAAAATAAAAGTCTACAGTTCACTAAGCCTACGACGTTCTCACATTCACAAGATAGAAAGGAATCTATATACGATAAATAAGATACTACAGATAAAAACCTATTTAAACCAAATGACATGATTGCCATTACAACTGTAACAAATCTGAATAATTAACATGTTCGCAAAAGCCACTACTTTAGAGTTGAAATTAAATAGTAGGTATATAATGTCAAATAATACTATGATTATTATTATGTCTGTCTGCGATAAATGTAAAAAAAAAAAAAAAATAACATGGTAATTTGGGAGCAGTTAATAGACTCTTACAAAATTATGCCGTTAATGAGGTACCAGGGAGGCCACATGTGCAGAAGGAATTATTGCCAAACTTCCTTGTCTTCAACGTAGTCTTTAATCTTATATAATATGCTTTTTTGATAAGGACACGTTTGATGTGGGTTTTGAACTTACCATCGCTAAGTTCTGTAACCGACTTTGGCAACTTATATCAAGTCAGCTATTATGATTACAGATAAAATAAACATTGCAAGCATACTCGCGACTGCCATTCGTTTGAGATATGCGTTTATGTGTGCGTTCGCCTATTTTCGCTCGTATTATAGAGCCAGGCTTCTGTAACATAATTATCTATTCTATGTAGAAAATGACCGTGGAATTATTGTAGCATGTTAGAGATATGGGAATTGAATTAGTTGCTCTGGTGATTATTGACGTGTTGTGTTAAGGTGGTCGGGGATTAGTGTAGTAGCTGGTGGTGCAAACGTGAGGATACCTCAGGGCTAATACTGATCTGGAGCCGCCTTGAGGCGGCTCCTGCCCAATCTAGGGGGTCCAAACGCCTCTTGCTGGAGGCTCTACGCGGGGGTCGTGCGGTCCATGGCCCTTTACGGGGCACCAGTGTGGGCGCGTTCCCTTAGGCTGCGGCCAGCACGCCGGTTGAACGCGTCCCAAAGGGTCATGGCCATTCGGCTGGCCCGGGGATACCGCACGGTCTCCCGTGAGGCGGCGAGCCTCCTTGCCGGATTACCGCCATGGGATGTGAAGGCTAAAGTTCTCGCGCACATTTGGGAGTGGCGCGAGGAGGTGAAGCGCCGGGGCGTAGCTCCGCTGCCGCGAGAAATCGCGGCACAGTTGACAGAGCTCCGGCAGGATTTCATGGCGGCATGGAGAGTGCGATTGTCGCAACCCAGTGCTGGGCACGCCACAATTACGGCGATAAGTCCCCTCTTTGAGGAGTGGCTAGACAGGCGCCACGGCGTCCTCACCTTCCGCCTAACACAGGTCCTCACCGGACATGGCAGCTTCGGGAGGTTCCTGTGTAGGATCGGGCGGGAGGAAACGTCCGGGTGTCACCACTGTGCGGATCGCCCGGAGGACACGGTGGAGCATACGGTGGAGGTATGTCCGGCTTGGGCGGAGCACCGCCGTGTTCTCGCGGAAGCGATTGGCGGCAATGACCTCTCGCGTCCGGCCCTGGTCCAGGCCATGGTACGAAGCGAGAGGGCATGGGTAGCCGTCACCTCCTTCTGCAAAGTAGTAATACTCGCGAAGGAGGAGGCGGAACGCGTGAGGGAAAGGCAAAGTTTGGGCCCTCACGCCCCTAACCGCCGCCATTGGAGACGCCCTGGGCGTCGGGAATCTCAGGCGGATTCCCGGCCACCATAGGCGCGGGCTTGCGGACGGCGAGCAACGGGCAGCTCGCCGTCCGATAAGGACCAGGCCCGGGTCGATGGCGCGTCGTGTTCCACGCCCGCCTCAAAGAGATGTCAGCACAATTAGCGGGGTCCGCTAGGACTGATGCCTACCAGGGTTGCGGGAAAGTCCGAAAGGGATACCGAGACCTTGGCAACAGGCAAATGAAGGAACACGGGTGGGTTTTAGTCAGTAAAAGTCTGACACGCCCTTCCGCTCCGCCCAGAGCGGCAGAAGTCATTGGACGATGTCGCAACGTCAAAAAAAAAAACGGGCTAATACTGATACAATTGATTAATTTGAAACTTGTGAAAGATATAGAAAAAAAAAAAATACGTTCTTGTATGCTAATAACTTATTGCTGATGCCTTTCTTCTTGTCAGAAATGTACTTTCGTAAAAAAACAAATACGCTTTCTATAAGAGAGCCATTGAGCAATGAACCTTAACTCATAGCGAATGTTATAATAATCGCAGGATGGAACTAAGATCATTGAATACAGCTATTTTGTCACCATCCTCCTATTCTGTGTGTCCTGTTGGTGGTCAGGTAAGACTATAATCTTCTTCTTCCATACTTATCTATTCACCTCGTCGTCATCTCAGTATTTACCCCCTTTTTAGCCTATCTTCTTTTAACAGTCCATTCATCTGTTTCTTCATATTTTCATTTATTGATTTTGTTAATTGAAATCCTTGAAAAGAGAAAAGAAGCATTATCTTTTTCTTTGGCACTTGTAGCTTGACTATCTATGTCACAGATGAAAGCAATTAGACCAACAGTCACTAATAATCCTGAATCAAACAGCTATAAAGCCGTCTTCCAAACAGGCTTTCAATTACAGCTTCTTGAGATCTCAACATCTATTGAATTCGAGTTAATCTGCCACAAGATGCACTAATGCGTAAAACTTGATACTTGAGCTCGGAATCTTGAGAGGCTGGCGATGATCCTTTCAGGTGATTGATATCGATTTCAATGTGATTGAGTCGATCGGTTTGACGTTACTTTGTGGTTCTAAAAGGAGAGTAACTGTCTGTCTCTACTGATTTTATCCGAATTCAATTCATCTGTTGGTTTCAATGTATATTTGCACCTTTAACCAATAACGCCATCTTAATTGATGATATGATACCTCTGTAATATTACTCCTCTGGAATATATACATACATAAGCTCACGCCTCCTTCCCATGGGGTCGGCAAAAACTACAGAACGCCACCTGCTACGATCCTCACATACTCCTTTTGCTATATTTACGTTCATTCATCTGGCCATACTCGCACGCCGGTTTTAAGGGTTTAGTCCACGTTCAAACCGCCAGAATCTCAACCTCCAGCCGTGTTCAACCCCTAAATGTTGTCCATGTTCAACCCCTGGGGATTGAATCTGGATTTCAATATATTGGTCAACTTTTCTTTGTCCATATTTAACCCCTTGTTGCTAGGTAGTAAGTACTAGGCACCTGACCTTTCTGATAAACATCACTTATAAGGTCACTATATATTGTTTTCCTAGGGCGTCTCCTCCCGACATTTCCATTCACAACTGCTTTTCAGGAATATGCTACCTACCAATAAGTCCTTACTTTCTCCATAAGCCTTATTGATCAACATTCATAGTCCTACGAGTATTTCATATTACTTTCTATCTTAATAGAATTAGTAATGTCTTTCATACATTTATTGCGTAAGGAAAGGTCTTAAGAAACTAATATTCTGTTGCTATGACTCTTTGTCTTTGTCTAATACTCATTGAACAGGAATAATTGGATGTCCAACTATTATTTTCTAATTCTCTTAATGTATTTTAAATTCATTGACGTTTGGCAAACGGTATTGTTGATACGTACCTTCTCATCAATTAAATTAAAATAACGATGATTCTCGTCTGCTTAAATAAATAAGGTTTTCATATCAAATATCTTACATTTATCCCTCAAGGGTCTATATTAGGCCCACCCTTAATCCAACCCAAACCGATCCTCATTAAACTAACGTTTAATTTAGGCCGCATTTTAACCAAAGGGTTACAACTAACACAGTTTCAGATCAACGGTCAGATTATCCAAAGTTAAACAGTTAATGAATGTTATGACCGAACTTGTAAAATCTGTCTGGTATATACGTCACATGAATTATGACAGGGTTTATATAATTAGATATAGATGCAAGGAATTTTAGACTCAATTTCGTTAGAGTTAGAGGATGGTTTTGAAGATGGAAAGGTGTATTATGATAGGGATGAGCAGATGGATATTCTATATAGGGAGGAAGTTTTTTGAGAGATCGATTCATTCATGAGAATTGTGAAGACAGACGTTTGCAGCGTGTTAATTATTGTGTTGGAATTTTAGGAATTTAGATGTTATATTTTAGTGTTGAAAAGGAGAAGAAAAATAAGCCTTTTCGAAGACAGTTTTTTTTTCGATTCTTGCCCTGCCGTAACTGTTCCATGTAACAGGCTGGATGTATCATTTACTGTTCTAAAACACTTTTAAAGAACCTCAATTCTATTATTCTCATCATCTCAACTTATAAAAGTTCTTTGTCTAAGTACCCACTGCTGATGAGGTGACCTTGATTTGGTTTTTAGGCAGAAGAATTCATTGTTTTAAATTCTTGTAGTCACTCATTACGACCCAAATTCCTTGAATTTTGATAAAGCTAGATTACAATAGGATAAAGTTCTGTCTTTAGACTGTATGTACCAAGACTGTACTAAAAGCAAAGCCTTTCCCCTGTATCATCCTAGATTATAATTATTATTTCAGCTAATTCACATAAAATTTTACAAATCTTGTCTTCTCTGTATAACAAGAAACTGTGTGTATATTCCACCTGCATGTTCTAAGTTCCTTCTCGTTTATTTTACAATTCTGAGATAATTTATCTAATTAGTGCAAATAGCGAAGTCTTGTTTCTCCACGCTTTTGCACGTGTTGTGTGTTCAGTCTGAGGAGGATGTTGTTCTTGCATATTTGTTTCTGTTCATAAAATTATTTGGTTCGTTGGTTCTTCTCTAAAGGAATCTACGCTTTGGAACGAATTAGTTCCAACTTTTTGACTAAGTGAACTACTTCTTGATAGTTTTAAAAGCAAATGTTTTAATTGAAATAAATACTTAATAATAATCTTAAGTTCACTGACAGACAACGCACAGACTAAACCGCTGGCTCGAATCAAATCATGAAATAAAAATCATTAAAAAATATACTTATACTTATAAAAAAATCATGAAATTATGCACAAGAGTTCCATATATCACGAAAGTGAGCAGGAAGGATTTTCGAAATTTCATCCTGTAAAGGGGTTTACATAGAGGATGAAAGTTTATATAATTAAAAATCCGGAGTCCCACGTAATCTGTTTGTTTTATATATATATATGTATATATATATCTAACATGTGTGACTCCTGATTTTTAATTTGTCTGTCTGCGATGTTTTGTTTATGTCTTTTTAGGTGACTTTTTTGTCACAGTTGGGTTTTAGTTTTATAACTTTTGCCCAAAATGTTTAATAGCTTATAATTTACCATTAAGTTCAATGGACCAGCATTTTAGTTAACATTAAAAATTTCTCAATTCGGTATACTAGCGCTACTTCTACAAGGACAGCAAAGTTTCAGTATTCTGTATCTACCTAACCGACCGGATTTCTCGTGTTTTATATTTGTTTGAGTTATTCATTCATACGTTCTATTAATAAATATTATTTACCCAAAGGAATGAGTATACATAACAATATTTATGTAAATATTTGCCTATAGTGAGGCAGGTATTTTCCAAGCAAATAATTTCGGGGAGTTGTTGGAACAAAAATAATAAAACAAACAATATTGTGGGAAATTCCGGAAAAGGTTTTGTTGATTTTTATTATTATCCGTGCTGTAGGTACCTACATAAATATTTATGAAGAGGTATAAATACTAAAAGCGATTGGATTTTTATGTCTAGGATGTACAGAAGCATCATCGTCATAATTTTCTGTCTCAAACTCAAAGCATTTATTTAAATTAAAACAATTACAGTCACTTTTGAATGGTCAAGCTTGTCTGGTTTTTCTTATAATCCAGATCAGATTTCTTTTCAACAAACATCAGGGATAGTCCAAGTATACAATATTAAAAAAATTGTTAATTGTTTCCTATTTTATTTTAGAAATTCATTTTATACTTTTTGGTGTGCCCTACAGGGTCTGAAGATTTTTAAACTAATGCAAATAAAGTATGAATATGAATATTTTGCGCCAAATTAAAAAGAATAAAGTTGGTACGACCCGCTCGAAAAACGGTAAAAGATTTTTATAAAAAATATTTGGATGTCGCTATCGGGGTCAATATTCTCAAAAGCGGGGAAATATTCTCGATTTAAATGAAAAATTCTGTACAAAGTCAACGTGTGTCGGTATTTCTGGCACATTCGAGAAATCGTATCAGTCGAGATCCGCGCGATTCTGGAAATCAGAATATGAACTCATTTTTAAACTTCGTGTACCGACTTAGATTTTGCTTTCCTAGAATCTACTTCTATTCCCGCTTTGTAGGTTATTTTCTTGAATTGACGTTAGGAATAACAATGCATTTTCTTATCCAACTACTCTGTCGTTTAGTTAGATTTACTGGTCACTTAATTAATATATTTAGCTCAATTTCAACATATAAAACAAATTTTACAGCGACGCGTAACAATAATGGTCATGTTGTGGTCTGCGATAAAGTTTTTTAGTATTTATTATTATGTATACAAACAAATAAATAAAATTAAAGTGTGTTTGCCAAAAATGCCAACATAACAGCTTTTTTACTAAATGCATAATATGAAAATATATAGGTACTTACAAAAAACAATTTTTGTCTGTCTGAAAACGACTGAACCGATTTTGACGGTACTGGCAGATAACTGATGTTACAAGGAGTAACTTACTTTTATTTTATAAACAGAATTAGGGGCAAATCCGCGGTAATGAAAACACACATTTAGATTAGTTCAAAAACTAATCTTAATACCTAACACTAAAATGAGCTATAAAAGAAGCGCTTGCCAAACTTGTGCATTCGCTTTGTTTTCGGTCTTCGAAAGTATGACCATGTTTCTCACCTTCGCAAGGAACTCAAGAGGCTCCCAATCCGCCTTCGCAGGAACACTCGGATTATAAGTCTCCTCTTCAACATCTTACACAACTCGTCTTATCCGTCCTACCTGCGTGAGCGTTTTTCTTACGCTCGTCCTCGTGACGCACCATGTAGATCACACCTTACATCCCTCCTTAAATCTCATCTTCATAAAACTAGCTATTATTCTCATTCCTTCTCTGTCCATGCTGTAAGATTGTGGAACTCACTTTTGCCTAGTATTCGTGATTTGAAAACTGTTTGCCTATTTAAACGTGTAAAAGAGCATTATCTTTCCTCTCAACTATGAGTATATTACATATATATAGGTATTTATGTTTATATATGTAAGCTTTATTATTTAAGTATATGTTAATTTTCTTGCGTATATGTGTAGGTATATTTAATATTTTTAGTTAAGACTTCGCATAATCATGTTTTTCTCTTCTCGTTCTCACACACTATTGTCTACATTTCTTTCCCATTTCTCCTTTCGCAGGTCTGCTGGAAGAAATTTCTTAAGAAATAAGCAGTACCTTTGTACTCATATTATAATTATGTCGTATCTCTATGTATTTTACTGTGTATACATAAATAATAAATTAAATAAAATAGAGTTCGACAAGTTGTCAACTTCAAATTATCAATTCAGTAACCAGGTGATTAATGTTCATCCATCATAATTCATGATGTTTATCGCTTAACATCTTCCCTGAACATATTTCGACCAAGATAACATTCCCAAACCAAATATCAGTCATCGCTCCCCGGCTTCAATTGTCAACATGGCAACTAACAAATCGGAACCAGTTCATTACATCATTTGAAGTCGCTACTACAAATCCCTACAAGGGACAGCAGACATAAATGGTGTAATTAGGCGGAGCCTCCAATGTGCCGACAATGGGACACCCTGTTTTGTCACGACTACTGGAACATTCGTAATTTACTGTCTCAAACTGATAGAAGTTGGTCTTATGCGTTAGACATATTAAAACATCATTCTCTGTCATCTTCAAACGATTGACTGAAACAGAACGATGTTTTAATTAATAATAGGTGTAGCGATAAATATACTGTAGATAACGATAAAACAAAAAAAAAAAGATTTTTCAAACTCATAATTTCAAGTAACTACAGCTGATTATGGGGGCTGGTGGTGTAATAATTATTTTTTGTTTTATCGTCATTACAAATATTGATACCCATCGCGTCTAAGTTTCGCTAGCTAATTTAGTTTGACCCTTTTGATAGAAAGGTTACTTGACCAGCCCTTAAAATAAAAATCTTGGCTGTTAGCAATGTATCTAAGTTAAGGCTAATTCCAGCTTTGATGTGGTAAGCTTCCATTCTAAATAGAATATCAGTATTTTTCCTAAAACAACCACCTCCTGACCTCTGCGACCCAATTAATGGCCGACACCGATATCCTACGGTGTTTGCCTTGTTTTTTTTTCATTATGTTTTGTTTGAATAAGACACTTTTACAAAAAATAATTGGCTACGTCAATTTATTTGTGATACTGGAAAAAATGGGTTGGTGTTAATTACATTGATACCGGGACGCACCACACTCTTCTATGTTGTATATTGCCAAACAAAACAACAACACATACATCATTTATTCATTCAAACGAGCTTGTCCTGGCTGATAGTAAGCTGTCACCGACGGCCGAGGGAACCTGCAATAATAGAGGCTTTGTAGATCATAAGACTAATTTGAAATGTCTCCTGTGTCTGTTATTACGTTGGCACGTTACACTACCCAAACCGAAACAGTAATGCTGCTTTGTGGCAAAAATACATGCTAACATACTTCAGCGTTGTCTCTGGAATAGCAAGAGCAACATGCAGCTAGCAGCGACTACATACCACTATGTTGCGTGTACGGTCTGTTCAAAGAAGTGTTATCGTTTCGTCAAATGCAGCAAAATCTTGCTTGCTTTTCTACATTTACCGAAATCAACACCACATTTCCCTACAAAACAAGAGCACAAAGCAATCAATCCTAAAAACAACCCCACGAGCCAACAAAAGAAACGGTACCTTCTCAAAAACACACTAAGAACGGCTTAACAACCGTGTGAAGTCTAATCGACGTCGCGTCGCCGAGGGGTGTGCAAACGTGTCGCCGGCTTTATTCACACGGATTCATTTCCGAGGCACGACGTTTTCCGAGATGTTCCGAGTGTAAGGACGTATTTAGGATTAGGGTGACTAGGTGATTGGTGAGAAAATATTATTTTGAGGTTTTTAAATACGGACAGATGAACAGAACGGCGTAGGCTTAGTAAGAGGCTACGGAACGGCAAACGGATGATAGTAAGAAAAAAGAATGCTTGTCATTAAGTATATTCGGTACGTAAAAAAAAAAAATATGAAAAGAAAAAATCTTTACCTGGAACCCAAAAAGATTCTATCTTTCCAAGAATCAAAGCCGTTTTCCCCAAATTCAAGTCTCGAATCTCGCTGCCCAGAGAACCTCCACCAATTATCCAAATCCATTGCTATTTCTTTACCCCATCGCCAGAGCACAAAAATAAACCAAATAAAAAACGTGAAACGTTTCATTGTTCCCTCTAACTAGTGGGCGAACATTTTCTCCTGAAATATCCCCGTGTCAATCCCGCTCGCGAGACATATAGGACTATTACCAAGCCATCCAGTTATTGCCGAAGAGGCGGGGTCATTATCTCAATGTACGCTATACATCGCCGTTCGCACGAACACTCTCGAACATTTATTACGTTCATTAGCTTCAACTGAACGCGCAATTTGATGAGCCCCGCGTATGGAGGGAGGTTAATTTGCCGGAAGATCTGCCTTTGGTGGACTGTTTTTTAAAAGGCTTCTTGTGCGGTATGTGATGGGATTTTTATGGGTTTCCAAATGCAATTTAAATTGAAAATGGTACTTTATTTTCGAAATATGATTTAGGTTATGAAATACATGTAGGTATTCATACAAGTAATGTTTTTATTTGAATCTGTGGGGCCAGTCTCTAATGTTTAAGAACGTTCAAATACGCATCTCATTCGCAATCAATCGCATCAATTTACCAAAATTTTTGACAAGTTTGACTGATTGTGACTTGAATGTGAACGTTTTTTAAGTAAGAGAATTGGCTGTCTGTTTACGGATATGTCTTAATAGTGGTTACAACGATTTTGTTGACTTTCTTCTTTGTTTAGGCATACGCGGTTCAAAGACTACTAACACAGAGATGAAAAAAAAATCTGTTACACGAGTGGAATTCTTCGGGAACATTTACATGATATTTCGATCAACGAGTGTTCTGTATTATGTGGTTTTAGTCATTTGTCTGCTTATAAGGTAGTTTAGGATCTTTATTAGTTAAGAATATTAATAACACCCATGAAAGAATGACATTTAGATGATCATGTTCATCGATATGGACCACCAGGTTAGAGGATAAGGGGGGTTGCTCATTGCTGGAGTTAGTTCATAGATTCAAGTACCAGGTACTCATCCAAAAATCGATAAATATCTCTACAAGGACCTTAATGTATTTTATAAAACACTGCTTCATCCAAAATCTTATCTAAAAGCAAAATATCAACACCAATTTGCCTTCCTATTACAACTGTCGTTAATATAGAGGCGAAAAGTTTCAACATTTAAATGGTTTGAGTTTCGACTCAGTCTCATTCGGAAGTTAGTATGAAACACATTTAGGGTTTATTAATATCTAGGCTTCATTATGAGGTTTTAGTTGAAACGTTGTCGGAAATTTTAAAGCCTTTAAAGAGGATGGGAAGTAACCTATCAAAATTAGGAAAAGTGGTATTTTTGGGGAACTGATGACATTTAGAGAGTGCTTTTCCGTTTTAGCTCCTATTTTCTTCCGTCTCTTTCTTCTTTTATTTGTATGTAACAGATGGGAACAGTCTCGGTTCAGTCTGTTTGATGCTGCACAAGATTTATGCCTTTATGATGATAAATTTATGATATTCTGAGTGATGTTGACCTTCGAAAATCATAATGGACCACCCTTTTAGCAGGCTAAGTATAAATGGGCTGGATTGATTCATGAATGTATTATAAGGAGTCTATGATCCCATACAAGCATCCAGGAGGATTTTGGAAAAAATGGGGATAGGTTTGGTTAAAAACTTGACATATTCTAGGTAGTAATAAAGCATAATAATTATTACATAAGTCTACTTGGTGATAAAATTCACGGTTTCATTCTTAAGCAGTAAAGCTGAATGTTTACTGCCTAAAAATATTTTATCTTGCAAAGAACACGTTCACTATGGTGATAATTCAAAGCTATTACCTATCCTAACTAATATTATAAATGCGAAAGTGAGTTTGTTTGTTTGTTACGCTTTCACCCTAAAACGGGTGAACGGATTTGGATGAAAAGAGAATGCCACGGGGCTGTACCAACATGGGAGCTAGAGAGTCACAACCAAATGTAGTTCTTAAAATTACTCCTATTTTTTAAATCAGATTTACGTTTTTATTATGAAAACGATTCCCGGCTTTCGGACACCAAAAATAAAAGTATTTCTTTACTTTTCTGGTACGTATTTTCCGCTTAGGTCACTGACATTGCACTTCATTTCCGAATGTTGCTACTACGTAAACAATATAGGTACCTACCTGTCAACGAACATTAAAATGAAGATAATAATTATGTAGGTACCGATTTGACTCAATCATTTAGTATTAGGATAAAATATATTTTTATTTGTGTCAAAAAATCTCAGTAGGTCACGCGTTGCGTCGTAATAATTTAAATTATTATTTTGGAATATGTACATTTGCGTTTACTGAAAAGAAACCGATTCAATTCAATTAATTATTCTGTGGCGCCGTCACGGATGACGTTACTTTCAATAATGATTTCATCTGAACTATTTGAATATAATTATAATACTTATTAACAAAAAAACGGGGGTTTAGGTGCTTTTCATATTGTAGTCTTTGTGTGATAATCTTTAGCGATGCCGCCATCTAGAGAAAGACATCGGCCAGTAAGTCAGCATCGCCGATATATAAACTGAGGGCCAATTCTCGTACTTAAAAAACATTCACATTCAAGTCGCAATCTGTCAAACTTGTCAAAAATGTTGGTAAATTTATGGTTATTTTGACAGATTGCGAATGAGATGCGAATGTGAACGTTCTTAAAAATTACGGGAATTGCCCCTCTGTTCACTTGCATTGTTGGAACAATTTAGAATAGTTACGTAGAAAATATATCCGCGGCTATGATCGTGTTTTAACATCATAGATGGCACCGACGCCGACGCCAGTATTACCTCACCTAGTAGAAGCATTTACATTATAGTTAGCTTCTAAAGTACCAACCCACTTCCGGGGCTATTCGTTCCCTTGCCAGGGTTGCGGGAAAGTCCGAAAGGGATACCGGGACCTTGGCAACAAGCAACTGAAGAAACACGGGTGGGTTTTAGTCAGTAAAAGTCTGACACGCCTTTCCGCTCCGTCCGAGCGGGAGAAGCGATTTAATGATTTCCCACACTCAAAAAAAAAGGGGCTATTCGTTCAATTCAAGGATTAAAAAACAGTTTTTTGCTTTCAGATCAATCTTGGTAGTACCAATGTTTTCATAATGTTGCGAATGTTTCACGTTAATACAAGAAAAACTCCCTTAGATTTCTAACTGATACGTGAACCCATATTTGGTCACAATGTGGAGTGATGCGTGCTTTGGATGTGGAAAGTCCATGCTACGTTTTGGAAGGCGTTCTCGAGTGCCACCCAATTGTCCTCCCTATTGTTTTATTTGTACATTTCTTTCTTCTGTCTTGGTAGTGAATATATAATTTATTAATTAATCTTAACTACATTTTTCATGTTTGATATAAGTATATTAGGTACTAACAAAATTATTACAGTATTAACTAACATTTCAAGTTCTAAAAGTGGGTGTACTATAATAGTAAATACAACTCAGCCTAACTTTTCTGGGAAAACAGGACTGCTGTTATGTTAAGATTTCAAGATATTAGGAATATCAAACACAGTACTAATTGATTACTTATTCAGACCACCAGCTGCACATACTGCAAGTACCTACATGATTATTGATAAGTATTCATTATCATTACTTATAATTATATAAAAAACTGACAACAAGATTTTTTATTTTTATTTTTTATTATTGACTATGAGTGATGTATTGTATAATCATCCATCAGGAAACTAGCGCCAAATCAAGAATGAATAGCGACCGATACTACCACCTTATTTGGCACCAACTCCACCATTTCGAGTCAGTCACTTTCTCGAACTTAACCTCAAAATATGAAGTAGGTAAATGGTAAATTAATTCGAATTAATTGCGGGAATCCATGTAAAAAATAGTTAACAGTATAGGAAGAGCATTGAATTCTCCTCCAAATACACTAGGTTTGGTTGTGACAACGGACTTTTTGGCTTGGTACAGGTGTGCCAAATTTCATCCAAATCCGAATAAAAAGGGATAAAAAGTATCCTATGTCCTCATAGGATACTTTTTATCCCGATATTCCCACGGGATCGAGACTTACTACACACACCATATAGACACCACCCTTTAAAAATGCAAGAAATCCCATCAATTAGTAACTAGAGTTCTCATCGAGATACCATCACATTCCTTTAGAGGTCGGTCCCACCCGGCAAGCTCGGGCGTAGTTTTCCCAGCTGTAAACACACAACCTTTAATGGCCATAGGATTATGCATGCTCACACCTTAATTGATTGTTTGGGAAACTATGTAAAATCAGGCGAACTTCTGTAATTGTTTTAGTTTTTTAAGTAAATAAGGCTTTGGAATTTGATTTACCTGGATAACATTATAGTTTTTCTGCCAAGAGATTAGGTACAGTTTGTGGGCTTAATGTAAATAAATAGATAAGCTGGAATTTGAGATTTGTTTGCTAGGTTTTGGAACATTTATGGTATTAAATTGTTATGCCAAGTACCTTGAAAAAGAAATAAAACCCAGTAAATAGACGAAGTGATAAAGGCAAAGACCAGGAAATCGTGATTATAATCTAACTACTTTTCAAAATACTCGGAATCTTTAGAACACAAAACAAAGATCAAAATTGTTTTGATATTACCACCTAAACAACATAAGGGTAGAAAAAACGACCAAATATATTCAGTTGGATATTAATTTTTCGGTGTTCATCAACACTAATTGGTAAAACGATTTGTACAGAACATGGCGACACGTTTCACAGATTGTACCAAAATAAACCAACCTCAATCGTAACCGAATCAACACGAAAATTTACGAATCCACCCGACCCTAATTCAATAATGCATAACGTCTTCATCGCATTCAATTGAACTGTAACTACATTACTTCCTCACCAGACGGGCCACAATGCAATCACTGAACAATACCGGCAATGTATCAGGCTGAAATCACAACAATCGATCTAACGTAGAAACAATGTGTTATCTTAGCCTGTTCAAAGGGTGAATGGTGACAAGCAGTTGCAGGTGTTGACTAGCGTTATGTGGATATAATAAAGGTGCAGAAGGCCCATGGGAAGATGACCCACATACATAGAAACGTGAATAAGGATAGGTAGAATATTAATTCTTAGCTTATACGTTAATATGTTGTTAACCTTTTCTTTTTATAGAGTACTAGCTTCCGCCCGCGGCTTCGCCCGCGTGGTTTGTCCATAAAAAGTAGCCTATGTCTTTTCTCAGACTTTAGACTATCTGTGTACAAAATTTCATTTAAATCGGTTCAGTAGTTTTGGCGTGAAAGCGCGACAGACAGACAGGCAGAGTTACTTTCGCATTTACAATATTATAGTATAGAGTATTGAAGAGAGAGTAGAGTATTGAAATATACTTAGAATCTGTTACCCAAACTCCATGTTACAAGTTGGCCGACAGTGACGTTGGTAACTACGAGTATATCTCCAGGCTTATGTTCAGTGGCAGCATCATCAATGAGCGGATGTTGCACTAAGGTTCGTATAATAAAGTTTAGCTCAACCTACAATTCTAAAACTTTAAAAGGCTTCTCATTCGGCAGTCATTCGAAAGGCCGTGAAAAAGTAACTGGTGTTTCCTACATCACCTTTTCCTGATGGCCATCTTTCTCGTTCATCATCAGTGACCCTTCTGTCTTCACTTATTCCATGGTATTGGTGATTAGTAACCGCGTTCCTTTCAGCTGCGGCCCTCGTTGGGTAGGGTTACCAGAAATATGATGCTCACCAAAATTGTTTTAAAGGTAGATTTAGGGACCGGATTACGGGAAGCGCTGTAAGGATATCGGGTAAAAAGCTATGTTGCCGCAAATTTGAATTCGTTTGAGTATGTAAAGCTAAAAAAGGTTTTGAGATAATAATTTTTATTCTAGATTTGTAATTTGTTAGAAAATTAGGGAAAATAAATAAACTAACTTTAAGGACGGTTGCAATATAAAAATAGCATTTTAAAAGTAACATAATTATAAGTTGTTAAATGATATTATTTAGTTGCTGTTAAAAAAAAACATACATAACTTCCCATCCTATACTTAAAAAGTGAAATCAAAGTCCAATATCCAAATAATAGCTATATTGTAACGTAATATTGCATAAGAAATTATTATTACTACCAATCGCAAACTAACGAGTCACGTACGAATAAACTTCAAATTAAGCCTTACTTTGGACTACGAAGATTTCAAAGCAGAGAGTAAAAAAAGAGATATAGTCCTAAGTCAACCCTAGAAGCCTCCTTGACCTGCCCCTAGGGAGGTGTTCACACGACGGTGCCACGATAGAAATATTGTTTCCAAATCGCTCCTGGGACTTAGACCTGAAACCTTTGTGTGTAACGTTTACGAGGCATTGAAGTGGAACGATTTACGCGGCATTGAGATACGAACAAACTCGCAATCGTTCAGAACACAATATTTGAACATAGCTTTTCAAGGTCACTTCTTGATCCGTTATTCATAGATATTTTATTAATGACTTGTTTTTAGTTAATAAACCACCATTGGTGAATTATGGAGCAGTTTACAGCTTGAGACTATTGTTTATTAAAAAAATGTCATAAACGAAGTACAAAATAATGTTCTTTATGAAGAACAAAATGTATTTGGAAATAATAGAATCTGTGGAAAATTACTTGTGTTTGAACTGGTCATATTTTTAGGCTAGTTCTAGTTCTCTAGGGTTTGTATAAAGCTCTACCTATTATGACCTCCTGATATTTTCTTGATATTATTTTACTGTATTCCTATTTTTGCGAAAGGAAATAATAGGGATTATTTTGTATATTTCTTGTGAAAGGAATACCTTTTTGGGTGTTTCAGTAAATATTCCTTGTACATTATTATTGATTTCAGTAAGTTTCCATCCAATTTCTCTTTCATCAGAAATTGGATCAGCAACAATGGCACTATTGTGGTTGTCGTTACGAGTGACTGAAATGGAAATATTGTATAACAAGCGACGACCGAACAACATGTTCACAGAGGATTTATGTTAACATAAATATACTATGTTTACTAAAACGATGCTTTACTTGAAATGGATCAGATATAATTTCTATAAGAAATTATGTCCTTTTTTTTAGGTTTGTCTCCTCTTTATTTCATACCGTTTGTCGAAAAGTGACTGAGCAAACAGTCTCATGAATTATCTCCAAATAATTGCCATTCAGTTAACGTTATTTTTTCCGCAATGAAAAACCTGTGAATTCAGTATCGGAACAACATAATTTGCTTTTCTTAACATCATAATTCTACCAGCAGCCGATAAAAAACAGACAAAACCAATCCTAACTCCTCTATCTCTCTTTATCCACAGGTGGCGTATGGTCCCTCCGCAACCTCTCAATCTCCGTGCCCCGCGCGGTCCTCTCCGGCGAGGGTCAGTCAGCCATCCTGCGCTGTTCCTACGACCTAGAGGACGCGGCTCTCTACTCCATCAGGTGGTACAAGGCGGAGACAGAGTTCTACAGATATGTGCCGCGGGAGATGCCGCCGACGATGGTGTTTCCACTGCCGGGAGCGTCGGTTGATGTAAGTTGGTTTTATAGTTGTTTAGTTTGAGAGTTTTTAAGAAGTTGATGTAATGTGTGTGGTTGACTGTCACTTAGTGATATTATATCAAACTAATAGGTCTTTTAACTGTTACGTGACGTGGACACAATTTTGATCATACAAAATTACATAAATAATTGAGTCTCACGAGAAAAATAGGGTGCAATTTTCATTGTTTTGTAGGATTTCACAGCTAAGCATTTTAATTTACTGGTGACAATCCTAATTGATATTATAAAAGCGAAAATATTTTTTTTTGTTTGTTACGCTTTCACTCTGAACGGGTTTGGACGAAATTTGACACAGGGGTAGATATTGACCTGGACAAGGCTACTTTTTATCGACAAACCACGCGGTCGCAGCCGCGTGTAGAAGCTAGTTCAAAATGATCTTTGTCTGAGGGTTAATTTCAAGATCTAAGTTCAATCAGCTTTCAAACATCAGTGTTCTTGTAATCCCTAATTATTTATCACAATACCTACTTGTTAAAGTTCTAACTTAATAATAATGATCTCTATTCTAAGAACTATGATCCCTTAATAGCTTTTAAGCTTTTTGAGGTATCCTTTAAATACATAAGCATTGACTAAAGTCTGATAAACAGTTCCCAAAGTAGCAATATAAAAGCGTTTTGAATTTGCATTCAAATTTAAATTTACATTCAGAATATTTCTGTCTTCAGCTTGAATTCATATTTAATTCAAATTATTTTCCATATTCAAGAAATCTCGCTTAAGTCATAGCTCTTTTTATTACGTCAAATTATATTTTAAAGTCGGTCTAGAAACCGACTCATTATTATAAAAAGTTGGATTTCAAACAGTAATACTAGCAAATGGATGTTGAGTACATAATTATAATATGAAAGGCAATAGACTATGTAACGTTCTATTACCGCTTATTGTTTCTGACTTATGAAAGTTATCTCGTTAGATATTAATAGCAGATGTACCTATACCAAGCAAAACTAGCAAACTGATGAAACATACATATATGGATGATATTATTTATTTCACATTGATTAATTCTATTTTATATTCTTATATATTCCAACATTTCTGCAAAAGTGTGTGCAAGTGGAAATTTACTTGTCTAAAAAAAATCTTGTGCTGCAAAATCTTCTTTCTGTCCACCAGTTGACGCAGTCAGATCACCAGCAAGTTCGCATAGTGAACTTGAACCGGCGCTTGAGTGGCGACTACCAGTGCGAGGTATCCGCCGACGCGCCCCTATTCCACACGGACATACGATCAGCACCACTTACGGTCGTTGGTAAGTTTTACCTACATACCGCTGAAAGTCATTTGTTACATTTAAAAATTATTTCCACCGCCCAAGCAACTGCCGAGCAAAGAGTTCTACGGAAAGTGTTGTTTGGTGTTTTATACTAGCAATTTCTCAGCTGTAGCATTTAATAGGCAATAGGCTCGTAAACAAAGCAATGTGTATGTATGGATCGTAGCAGGTGACATGCTGTCGTTTCTGCCTACCCCTATGAGTAGACGGCGTGAGTTTATGTGTAGGCTTGTATTAGGCTTGCTCTGCATTCCTCGAAGATCTAGGCATAGGAATATTGTAGTACACCTTGTAAATAATTATGTCGTTTGTGTTAAAATCTCAAGCAAGAGGCGGTGAGCCTATAACCTGGCAAACCCATCAAGTAATCGTTTTTGGAACATCGAACTTTAATAATCATTGTTTAGTGGAGCGAATTCGATATCTTCCTGATGGACCTATTTTAGTTGTTACAATAGAAAAAGTTCTCTCATCATTTTGAGCTTCATTCTTGTCTGTTATAAGTAGATTGAGAGCCGGTAGATTAAGTTTCTATAGTAAAATTTGGTGCTTAAAATTAATGGTGGCTTCATTAAATATTAAAGTTAAAGCCTGCTGTTTACTAAGTACAAGAATATTTTACAGCTGATAAACATTTTGTGGTAACATACTAAAGGTGTTAACCAAGTCAGAGCATTGAGGCTCGTGCAGACTGTCGCACTACCTGCGCGCCCGTGATATCGTGCCAGTCTGCACGAGCCTTTAGATAAAGTGCATTCAACTCACTGTATTGGATTGTACCTATAATAGTGAATTGTATCGTCAGGGTTACAATATGGAGTCAAGGCTTGCTGAGGCACTATTTATAATGACGACGTGTAATTACAACGAACCTTGATTAATCAATGTATCAATTAAGATGCTAATTAAACTCTACCCTCTTTCTCTCCCCTTTTCTTTGTAAAACCTACCACGTAAGTATACATTCCCCATATTGTGCAATGTTATAAATACCAGTATATAATTATATTGAATATTCATTATTCTCAAAAAAGAATATAACTCTTGACTAAAATGTATTCCTGTCCATCCAGACCCACCATTCAGAGCACCGCACTTGTCCATCTCTCGAGGCAGCTACGCGCGCGGTGACATCCTGCGAGCCAACTGTTCGGTGGACGAGGCCTACCCGGCACCTAACATCACATGGATTCTAGATGACCATAAAGTAAGTGACTTTTATCATTTCACAGACTATCAATGTTTTTGTGGTGGCAGCTATAACGCCAAAATCCTCATGAAAATTTACGAATGTCATCAGTCTGACGTCACGCACGTGTGGTCTGAATTTCCTCTTTTGAAAACGGAAGATGAGGAATTGTTCTACCTGTTCTTCCATACCTTGAAATTTGTATTTAGATATAATTTGCAATAAAATAACCATATCGAGTGGTAGGTACTCAGATGTATCGTACTACAACATTGCTTAATTTGCTGTCTAATGGATTTTTATCACGGGATGTGCATGAACTATTTCATTTCAGAAATTATTCGTTTGTGCATTTTATCCCAGAGTAAAATAAGTCGCAGGATAAAGTGGAATAAAAAACATACCTACCGAAAACTCATTTGTTAAATTATTTTTCAACACACTTGCTCGTAAAGTGGCTCTTATTGAACCGCTTTTAGGTTCATAATGCAGTGTATTATGGAAGCGTGCTTTTTACTTTATATTACCGCACAAATGCGGTAATGTGCGCCACAGATTACTATTTACTAGTCGGAGTAATGAAACGGCAGTATGGAATTAGTAAGTACTATCATGGCAGCATGGAATTTGTATCCAATAGAAATTGTTTTTGGTGAAGCTTTTTACCAAAGACAGGCGCTCAAAAGCAAGTTTTTATTTAAAAAAAGAACCAATAGAAAAAAAAAGTCCCATGCGTGCCCATGGGATTTTTTTTTACCATAACTAAACGTCAGTGGGATACTATACATTGAATTAGTATGAACTATCCTACTAATAAATGAGCATTCCCTATTTACACCCGAGCAGCGACTTGCGCTTTTTTCCGGTAAGAACGCGGTTGTACACGCGCAGGCCACTTGACCCGCCCCAACGAACCGCGCTGGCCTGCCTGTGTGCCACCGCGTTCGCGCGGAATTAATCTCTGTCATTTTGTACTATTAAATAAGGGTTTATATCGTCTGTGGCTATTTCAGTCTATATTGTTAACTACCCTAACCCCATTTACGTATTATGTATTAATAACATTATTATATTTTTATATAGGCTGTCCAGCGGTATTACCAGTGCCTTTATTTACACCCGCGCGCTCATCGCTAGCGGAAAAAACAAAACCAGCCGCCATTTTCCATAAACATTTGTTAACTTTTTTGTTGTGTGGTTATAATCATTATTAAAAATGTCGATTTCACGTAGGGGAGAAGAGCATAAATAATAATAAATAGATTTGACTCCACCATGGTACGTTTAGTTACAGTAAAACTTTTTTTTGTAATTTTTTTCTTATTCAAATTATATTTTTTTGTATAGGCTGTCTAACGGTTTTGCCAGTGCCCTTATTTACACCTATGGAAAAACCACACCAGCGTGCCATTTTCCATAAATATTTATTATCGTTTTCGTTGTGTGGTTAATTATTATCATACAATACAAAATTTAAAGTATTGTCACCAACCGACATAGAAGTTTTTAAAAGAAACTCCGGATAGTCAGTACCTGGCAACAAAGGTCAGTTAAACTTTATAAATCTATCATCTCTATAGTTACGTTATTGTAGCATAAGTTCTTACAATAAGTCTGTTTTTTTTCCTCGCAATTGTGTTGAAAAACGTCATATGAAACGCGTGTGCATTGATTATTACACTCTCGGCTACCTTATCGCGCTCGCCTGCGGCTCGCACGAATAATACCGCCTCGACTGTAATATCCAATAGAGCACACTCGTATCACAATGTATTATTAAAAATAAGATTATTTTCCCATTCTCAGAAATCTCATCTTTCTTAATGAACTATCCAACTGAATCATTTCAACACCAGTAACAACAGTGTCCAAGAAAAAAACCATCAACTTGTATAAACGACATCGGAATTTCATTAATATCTCCCGTCTCTCCCCAACCCTTCATATTTCAGATATTAAAATATCTTTTAGTACAAAGATGCTGGCCTTCCTGTATTTTTATTCAAAATGGAGGAAACACAATAGACTATTATTCATGGATTCTTATTTATTAGTAAGAAAGGATGGTGTTAATTGCTTCTCGGTTCGATGATCAGTTGGACGACGTTACGTAAGAACGACAAAGCGTCAAAATAAAAATCACACATCTCTTTTCACAATTATCTCTGTTCCTTTACACTCATAGACCGATGGACGGCAATCCGACAAGACCGGGGAGAGATCGGGCGCAGGATCCACAGTTTTACGTGCGTTTTTATATTACACCGTCTTTGGATTGGTGAAGAATCCCCTTGTTCGGTTTGCTTCTATAATTATTATGTTATTCATTACAATTTTGTTTGGAGTTATATTATTTAGTATAAAAGTTTTGGAGGGTTTTGTTACGGCGTGTCAAGTGTTACCCACACTTGACACGCCGATGCTATAATTTTATTTAAATTTTATAATGAAAATTATGTCTTATGTAGGTGTGTCACTTTTATCTTTTTAATAAAGGCTACAAAAAATGATAATAATTATAAAAAATAGATTATTATTTTATATATGTTTAAATATCTCGGGACCACGGGGTCCCGGTCTTTTGGAAGGCGTACGAGGGGCCGAAGCCAACTCACAGAGGCCCGTTAGATGTTTTTAATAGAATGAGGCACCAACCGACGACGATTACCCCTTTATGCACTAGGCAAGTGCACCCAAGGACAACCCCCGGTTGGTGTAGGACTATTGCAAGCTATGGAAACAAAGATATTGGATTATGGATTTGGGTGGCTTAGTGAACTGGTTATCTTGAACTATGGGAAGACTATGGCCCCTGCCTGACCAATGTTTTATATAAAATACACAGATAAAATGGCAGGGGGTGACTTGCACACTCAATAGAGATTATTATTTAAATGTCTTGGACATATCTCGGGACCCTGGGGTCCCGGGCCTTCGGAAGGCGTACGAGGGGCCGAAGCCAACTCGCAGAGGCCCGTTAGACATCCATAATGAAATGGGGCATCAACCGACGATTATCCCTCACTATGCAATGCAGCCAAGGACAACCCCCGGTTGGTGTAGGACTATTGCAGAACATGGAAACAAAGATATTGGACTATGGGTTTGGGTGGGTTGGTGGACTGGTTATTTTGAACTATGGAAAGACTATGGCCCCTGCCTGATCAATGTTTTTAATATAAAATACATAGATAAAATGGCAGGGGGTGACTTGCACACTCAATAATGGGCCCCCCAAAAATGGTCGCTAGCACAGTGTCGTAGCGACAAGGGGGCAACATGTCCTGAGGTGCTTGAGAGGAGTGGAGAGGTATTCCACGGCTATCAGGAAAATCCCGGAAGTACGGTCAAGATCCCTACCAGCATCTTACTGGAATACTTCCTTCCTCCGAGCACGTTTGCTCTTGCGAATCTCCACTCAAGCCGCCAATAAAGGCAAGAATGAGGTGGGAGCTCTGTTCCTCGTCAGTGTTCACTCCAGCCGGCCAATAAAGGCAAGCCAGAGGTGAGGAACAAGACTTCTCCCGGGAGGTAGGGTCCGTGGGGTCGCTACTGCCCAACAGCTCGCCACATGCTGTCCTGCGGGTTTTTGTATCTCTCTTGGTCTGGCTCCTCATCCTAGACCTGTTCCGGCAAAGTAAACTCTACTGGCACAGACCTAGAGTTCGGAGCACGCAAGCCCCACCACGACGTCAACGTAGAAATACGGCGGTGGGGAGATTATTATTATTATTAGTAGAAATACGTTACTTGATAAAAACAAAATTATGTAGGTACTTAGGAAAAATATAACTTAAAAGTATCTTAAAAGTAGAAAGTATCCTTTCGTTTTATCAAGCAACAATAAAAAAAATGACCTTTCCACATGCGTGACTGGTCTCTTTTCATCAAATGCGTCTCTGAAATTCTAATAATTCATTTTACCAAGGTATCTAGATATCAAAAAGATCAATTCTAGAAATTTTATTTAATGGTAGGCGTTCTTATATTCAAATCTTAATATTTGGATATCGATTCATTGATCAAGCAATAAACACTAGATTTATAGAAAACTAGCTGCGCCCCGCGGTTTCACCCGCGTAAGTCTCGATCCCGTGGGAATATCGGGATAAAAGTATCCTATGTGTTATAAACTAGGTTATAAACTATCTGTTTGCCAAATTTAATCCAAATCCATTCAGCCGTTTTTGCGTGATTAAGTAACAAACATCCAAACACACAAACACACAAACTTTCACATTTATAATATTAGTAGGATAGTATGATAGTAGGATTAGTAGGATAGTAGGATAATAGGATAGTAGGACTAGCTGATGCCCGTGACTTCACCCGTGTGGATGTCGGTTACTAGATACTAAAACCTTACTCAAGAACCACTCTGTCCATTGGTGTAAACAGCATGAAAATCGGTGCAGTAGTTTTTGAGTTTATCTCGTATAGGACGACAGACAGAGGCGGCGGAGGACTTCGTTTTATAATTTACGAGTATAAGGATAGAGGAGCTTTTGTTATTTAAGGTACAATGAAACCACATGTACTCGTAATTTGTTTATTTCTTAGAAAAAAATAATTATCTTTATTATGAAACATCTGGATTAGTAATTTTCACGCAGTGTACTGATAAATTACATGAATGAATTGCTTTTTCCGCTGCGTCGCTTCAACACCTCCCAAACTCAGTAAGGTAACAATCTCTTCAAAACAGGGCGTGGCAGTCCACTAACGCCCCGTACATCTCATCCCATAATAACTGACACGTAGCTAAGCCTCCCTTCAAGGCAGCTTCACAGTAACTCCTTTAAGCCGTAAAGCCAGGCTTTAAAGTGGTCTCCAGCGGAGCCCCACTGCGACACTCGCCACAGAGCACGCTAAATAGTTTTAGAACCAACTTTCCAACGAGCCGAAACAAAAATAAAAGTTGTGAGGTGGAAAAAGTACCGGTACCTTGGTATTTATGTTGGGTTTGTTGGCTGAAGGTAGCATTAAACTGCCACTTTTTATACTAGAAATAGAAGACATTAGTAAATTATCTTGTACCTATTGATTTTGAATTAAACGTTGTGGTATGTAGGTAAATCGATGAAGCTCATTGTGTTCCAAAGGTAGCTTGTAAGATCAGATAGCAATAATTGGGCAAATCAGTCCTATCCTAACTAATATTATAAATGCCTAAGTGAGTTTATTTGTTAGGCTTTTACATGGGTAGAACATAGACCTGGGCTAGGACATCGGATACTTTTTATCTCGGCAGTACGTTGCATGCATATAAGACGGTATTCTGTTCACGCCACGTTCACAATTTCTGAGCAGTCTAACAAAAAGTAGCTTAGTAGGTAAGGCTTATATGAATTCGCGATAGCATTTTTTCAATCATTAGTATTATACTATTAATAGGATTTGGATATTTGGCACATAGTTTATAACCTGAATAACATGGGATACTTTTTATCCCGTTAATAAGTTTCCGTGGGATAATTTCCGACATCCACACGGGTGAAGCCGCGGGCAAAAGCTAGTATTATGTCTGATATAACAATGTGCAGAATATTTTCACTTATACCGCTACAAGATTATTATTTTTTGATAATCGGAACTAATCCCACCGTCATAACTTACACAATTGACACCATTATCTGTCACTATAGTCATATCGATACTGCATAAAGCGGCCTTCTGTACTAAGTAAGTACCACCTGCTAAGAACTGTCTATAGAGAATTTGCGCAAATAAGGCAATGCATAAGAATAAAATACACAATTATTATTCTTTATTTCATTTTCGATACATTTAAATTATATTTTTAAATATTAGAATAAAAAATATAAAAAATAGTAGCCCACCGGTATCGGGAACAGGGTCCGATGCACAATTATTATTACCTATCCAATAGTACCATTGTGTTTACTGCTTTAGAATTACTAAACTACAATTATGAGTAGGTAGGAAACATAAGTTCTGATTGTAAAGAAGAAAATGTAAAATCTAAACAACCATCTTTCTGTAACAGATAGCAGAAACCGTATCCTGGAAGTCCTCGGACCTGGACTTCAAAGAGCGAGGCGCGTTCAGCAGGCTGGAGATCAGCATCCTTGAGGCAGAGCACTACAAGATGGGGCTGACATACACCAGCGCCAGTCTCAGCAGGGCCTACCAAGACAACTATTACGGCTTCGAAAAGCAACCTGAGCAGGAGGATAAGGAAGTCTTGAGGTTTGTTGGTAACCAATTCTATCATCATCATCATTTCAGCCGAAAGACATCACAAGGTGAATCGATGACCTTGTTGGAAGTTCCAACGCCTTCTACGCCTTCCGATATTGCCACTCCCTTTACACTTTAGCATAGAATAGAAATGGTTGGTTGGAGGTTGTTAACCAGTTTATTGAGCATAAGATGGGCTCACGTTCATCAGTAGCTTCAGCTTCAGTAGGGCCTATCAGGTCATCGTCTATGGCTTCGAGAAGAGACTGAAGATAAGAACGTATTAAGTTTGGTTTGTTTATTGGTAATCAGTTCATTGTGCTGCGGACTTGTAATAGATCGAGGTTTTTTGATTTGGAGTTGGTTGACGAGATCATATTATGACCATTATAGTTATGCTATAATGCAGGATGTATATATGTCAGTAGATCGGTCAACAGGTGTACGACACAATATGGTAATACTCAGGATGGATTTTGCTACTTTCAGATAACTGCAAATATAAGTGCGAAATTATAAACACACAACATTTATGTCACCTTTCTGTAATTAGTAGATTTTATTCGTAGGTTAGCGAATCGAAAGCCAAAATTATTTTTCACATGACTTGATGTTACATTCTTCAACTTCAGTTTATTTAAATCTTCGATCATATTGATCGAAGATTTAAAAATATATACTATCCTCTAATAATTCTTAAATCCCCTCCAGATACACGCTGCTCCCGCCCCCCACGGGTCAGTTCTACCTGAGCTGCGTCGCCACCATCTACGACATCTACGCGCGGAAGGGAGACGCCATCCTCATCAAGGAAGACGCTCCTCATCCTGCTTCCGTCACCGGAGAGGATTCCTCAGGTAATATGATCCTCAGTTGATTTGTTTAGAGGTTGAAAGTCTAGGTAAAATACCATCTTTGAGAATCACAAAATCATGGTTCAAGACCACCTAGTATTGTTACTGTATGATGTTGCATGTGCAGAGTTGAATACATTGTGCATAACTAGATTATATAATTATACAGCAATGATATATGATAGCAGAGGAGGTAACCTGAATGCAGCTTTAAATGGAAATGGGTAAATGACTTAATTAAAATGCACTTTCTGAAAACAATTATAAACTGACAGTAACAAATAAGATACATCATCTCATAATAATGAATGATTGTGCAGTCAGTCAGCTGTCCACCAAGCGAGATCGAGGTTAAGAGAAATCCCCGTTTGTTAAAAAAAAGTGCATTAAGCTAAACGCAGAGTAGGTAAAACCGGCCAAGTGCGAGTCAAATTCACATGATTTTTAAACGATCTATCCGACGATAGCCTTCACAAAGGGATTGACGAGAAAAAAAATACCACCCCCATTCTACGTGAAAGGGAGGTACCCTAATATATTTTCTACTAATTTAACACTTTGGCGGCGTGATTTATATGTATACTAATACCAACTTACAGCTTTCTAGTACCAACAGTCTCTGAGCTAAGCTGCGGACAGACGGAAGGACAGACAGACAGAGAGACAGACAGACGGGCATAGCCTTAGTAATAGGATCCCGTTTTACCCTTTGGGTACGGAACCCTAAAAATGATATATTAGACCTATTTAAAACGTCAGAATCACATGAGACATTTCAGCATTGTGTCTGGGATGGCCACGCAACCGACTATTGCAGATATCTAGCAGCGAGCGCTGACAACTCAACACTCTCGGTTGGCTAGCCGCCTCCTTGCTTGTCGCCTAATAACATTTAACCAATCCCTCAAGTACTAATATTTATCATCATCATTCTAAATCCACCTTCTCCCCCGCAGGTACCCCCGTCTCCTACAACGTAGCGCTTACATCGCTGTGCGCGAGCGCTGTTCTGCTGCACACATTATGATCGGCGCACGCTCAGCGTACGCACACACTCAATTAAACTCGCTAATAACGCACTGCGCGCGGTTCTTATTGATGGAAATTACGTGGATTAGGTAACGGACATCGTACAGTCTTATATGGATCTTGATGGACGCGAGCAAATGGAGAACTTACTTCACAAAAAAAAAAAACTAAAAATCTCTTTTGACGCTCGAATGCCTTGACTTTTGAAAGGGCGGCGCTGCTAAACATTTGTGCGATTGTTTTGTGAAAAAAACAAGAAGCGGCGCGGCGTTAGTTCCGATTTTGGCCACGTGCCAAAAGAACCTTGTAGCGCTTTATGATGAAATGTTCTGGATTTGACATCTTCAATTACAAGTTTCGCCATCCACGTTTATTTAGATCTGTGTAACACTGTAAAATATAAGCTAGTCAAGTGGCGGATATAGACGTCAATTAATAGAAGGTGACGGTACAAGGTGTCTACGGCTAGAGACGAAAAATGCCAGAGCATTGAGAAAAACAAAAAAAAAAAACAACAATTGGTGGGTTAATCGTGGTTAATCGTGGTTATTATTCAAACATAATTATTGTAAGAATTATAATTAGTAGATATTTAATGTACAAAGGTGAGCTTAATAAATTCAGCGAAAGATATTGTAATTTAACCTATACCTTTACAAAGGAAAATGTACCTAATTATATATCAATTAAGGTGGCAAGGTGTCAAATCGTTAACTGGTAAAACAATTCTATTTTGTTACAATCATTCAGGAAAGACTACAGAAAAGAATGCAAAAAATGGAATTCATGCTTTTAATCTCCTCTCTCGCGCTCTCACATGTATAAAGCCGTAAGAGTGACAAGGACAGACCGCGCGCAGTGCAAACGTTACGTAAGGAAACTGAATGTTGTGATAGACACTTAATGAAGCTAATATTTGTACTAGAAAATAAGAAATATTGTATATTATACTTATTTCAATGTTGCAGATTTAATTATATTATGTGAATATGTAAATAAATTCATTAGTTACTGATTTGTGTGGCTTTATTTTAACACCAAACAATTATAAGGGCATCCAATCAATAGGATTGGGAATAGGAATGGGATTGGATTGGGTGGTTAAATAAATAAAATTTATACCTATATATAAAATACGAAGTACTCATTATTTCTGGTTTAGAGATCATCTGCGTATAGCCATTTGTCCCAACTATGTGGAAGTTGGTTCACAATATAACCAGATACTGCTGAGGATAGAGCGATTGCATATCTGACCTCCACAACCCAGGCACTGGGTAACACGGTATCAAATGGTAAGGCTGCATGGTTGTCAGAATTCGTCAAAATGCTTAGAATAAAAATAAAATAAATGTTATTTTTGTCTAGCGACTTCAAATATAAAAGGAGAGGCCTCTATCCAGCAGTGGTCGAGAAAGTGAAACAACACACAACAACATGATAGTATTAACACTCGCTGCACGTTAGACAAGTCCACATCGGTCTGTTTCCATCGTTAACCACAAATCTGGCAGTAAAGATACGTTTAGTGTCACTACTGACTGTCACTTTATTACCCTCACATATTGGAGCACTCTGTGATACGACTTGCAATCCTGAACACCTCATAAACATTGATAGCAGTAATACATTTTATTTCCTCGTATTGACACTTAAACAAACGCATTATCCTAGGAGAAAACTCACTGATCGTATAAGGAGCTCGATATTGCGTTCCAAAACTCAAATTGCTGATGTAGGTCACACGTCTAGCAAGTTTAAATGGAACTGGGCTGGCCAAATCTGTCACATGCTGGGGGGATGTATGGGCTAAAATAACCACGTAGTGGTTACCAAACAGCAGCAAACGACAACGCGGCAGGCCCAGCCACACAATATTCAATAATGCGTTACTACGAGTAAGTCGCGTGAACTAGTGCTGTGACGTTCTGGCTATTCATTGGAGATTTGAGTTTATAACACGGTTACTATTGACTAGCTTCGCGGAAGATGAAGACATATTTTGAACTTTGTCACTAAAGCTTTTGTTTCCTAAGAAAGCGGTGAACGATCCAACAAACGACTGTCCAAATACAGAGCGTTGACAGATTTTGAAGACGACCAAAAACTATTGTAGTTTAATTAGAAAGTCCTTGAAGAATTAATGACAAAACCGCTCGTTTTTGAAACCGTAGAGATATTTTAACTTTTTCAATTAGATTTCCATCATTATCTGAGCGTATTTTGTAAAAATTTTACAAAAGACGAAGGTGAATCCACCATCTTAATAAAATGAAGTGGTACTCACCAAAGTCCTTAACAATGTCTACTTCAGCAAAATGATTGTTCTGAAACAAGCTAAAGCATGATTAATGACCATTTTAATTTCCGGTAGCCACTCAAGTATTCCGAAATTGAGAAGTCCATTAAAATAGATTTATTCTTCTTGAGTGATGTTCGAATCATAAACAAAGAAACGGGAATAAGGTAGAGTATTATGTTACTTCCTATTAACTTATTTACCGGCCGGGGACAAGGGTATTATGTAACAGGAACATGTTGAGCTTTCGTGTTAGTAATGTAACAGGTCTCAGTCCATATTTTTTGTACTGCAGCCTTTTCTAATTTGTACATATTTACAGCTATGTAGTTGGTAAATTAGTAAGTCTTTTAGTAGGAACGTGGGAAAATAATAATAGAATGAAAACGTAAGTTACTCAAGTAGGTACCTACTGAACATTTATAATACGTTTATCAAATACATCTAAAATAAACGGTCTTGTTAGGAATTGCCTTTTTTCACCATGATTTGCAGTTCGATGGTATTATCAGATAGCAGCAAGTTTCTGCTTATTAATATTCTTTTGACATAATCCCTAAGTTCTTTACGACTTTCACGGGCCATCTTTGGTAAGTAAACTATTCTTACTGGGCCAATATTCGGGAGCAGCGGTGACTTAGGGGAGCAGTGGTGGCCTAGGGGAGCAGTGGTGGCCTAGGGGAGCAGTGGTGGCCTAGGGGAGCAGTGGTGGCCTAGGGGAGCAGTGGTGGCCTAGGGGAGCAGTGGTGGCCTAGAGGAGCAGTGGTAGCCTAGTGTAACGGCCCCGGCTTACGGTCGTGAGTTCAAACCCAGCCAGGCGCTTTACTTTGTGTAAATATTTTCATCACCACCACTTTTAAAACGGTGAAGGAAAACATCGTGAGGAAACCAGCATGTCCTAGAACCAAAAATTTGAAGACATGTGACTTCTATCAACCCGCACTGTGCCTGTGGTAGATTATAGCCTACTCCCTCTCGAAGAGAGGAGACCTGTGTCCTAGCAGTGGGAACATTATAGGTTGATTATGAACAAATATACGAAAACTTACATAACATTATAACACGCTTGTATTCTCTGAAAGGTTGGGCTAAATGTGATTGTACCTATAGTACTCGTACACTCACATTATTATGTTTAAGTCCCATGTAATAGGAGGCGAGACTATTGCCATCAACCGGGAACTAATTCAGACTCTACGCTGCTACGGAGATATTCTACATGGAAAAACCCAATAACCCTGATGGTCTGCAGCAGCGCTTGCGATCACTAGACCAACGAAGGCAGTTCAACATGAAAGTTCTTCCTATCTTTTGGAATTACGTACCTACAGAGAAAACCACATTTATATTTGTTTCTTCAACAAAAATGCACAGTTCTTGTAAAAACGACAGAAAAATCTTAATAAATCCTTCCTGCGTGCTTCTCTAGTTAAAGTTTTAAACTTGTTGGCAACTTGTTAAGTTGAAAACATTTCATCTTGCAGTTATGAGCGAAGCCGTGCTTGAGGCGTGCACAACTTTATAGATAGTGCTTGTGTTTAGTCGCGTAGACATTTTAAGACCAGATGTGATGGAGGGGTGAGGAGCATGAGACAAGAAAAGTGTTAAGTATACAATTTTATAAAGATGAGAAAACAGACAGACCTTAGAAAATACGGAGAGATTGTGTCACAATGGGCTCGCTCCATATAACATGGAACATTTATAAATTAGTGGCGAAAAGTGGGTGTACTATAGATACACGTCTCCCTAACCCGTCGGAGATTACAAGCGTGGTGTTATGTTATGTGTTATTACAATGTTTTCTTTATGAGTTGTATTGCAATATGTGGTTAGCTAGCGACCTCGACAATTGATAATTATAATTTTTGTCTGAGCAACCAGCAGCAGGTTCGTCATGCTCCCTTAGATGTCACTGCTTGCGGTAGCGTCGGGGGTCGGATTGTCTCCTTCCCTATGGCGAGGGGGGTAATGGCTGATCTTTGCGTTATGCTCGTGAACGGGTGCTGCTTGTGCTGACTGGTCGTCTTGCTGATCTCGGTTTTGTTAATGTTATTAGTAATTAACTTTTTATTTATTTTACTTCGATGGTGCTAGTTTATCATGTATAACTTCCAATTACAGCATTAAATAGCTATAAATGTAAGCGGGCACGCCTTTTATGCCTGGAGGCTTTTATTTAGTCAATTTATGTTTACATTTACTTATTTATTTTATTTCTGCTTGAGTACATACAGATCTCGTTTTTTTTTTGGTTGGTATATTGGCGTGTGCTAGCTGACATAATTATGGCTAATAATTTGATTTATATTTTATGGTGCGTAATGTAAATGAGTTTGCATACTTTTGTATAGAATCAACTGTTTCTAACTGAACTGACAGCTGTGCTGCTAGGGAGTTTGTTGCGCCACTTCTTCTTCCCAGCTAAAGCACTAGGAAGTGGTGAAGGGTGGGCATTTTGGGGGACTGTCTTATGTAATTTTGACGTTCGAAAAGTGCTGATTGAATAAATGACTAGTTTGAATAAATGACTTTTGATTTGATTTGATTGTGTAACAGCTCATTGTGATTATGACTGCAAGAAATGAGACAGAAATTAAACTCCCATAATACCTCCCTCCAGCCAATACTATCACAGTTCTTACTCCATCCAACTACCACGACATTGTTTGCTGAAATGACCATCAAGTATAGCGATACTCATAGCGGAGTGACTCGTAATTCTGCCAGTGGCATCTCAAGAGCATCCCCGAGGCTGGCTGGCGTCCAAACTGGGTGTATCTAGGACCCTTCACTGCTCACCGCCTAGGAATAACGAGCACTTCAGATTTCTATACTAGGTTTTAACTTTTTGTGCAATTTTGAACCTTATTTTTTAGCTGTAAGAGTCTATGGAGTTAGTTCCAAGAAGTTTCCAAGATCACAATTGCCAAATTTATCTCTGCAGTTCCATCAATTTAATTTGGACTTTGTGTTTTTGAAGATAAGAGTGACGATTGTGTCTTCCAAGTTTTTCAAATTGAATGCTATTGGATGTTCCATGAGTTATCGGGGATTGTGTACTATTTTAGTACTCGAAGTACACTTTTGGTGGCAAATTGATATCGTTTAGGCGATAAAAGTCTATCCCGAATTTGTGGATAAGTTGTCTGTAAATATATTGTCTGTGAATTCAATGTATTTACTAAACTTCTACATTCAATGAGTTTGTTTGTTGTATGAGTTACGTTTTCTTCTGTTACGATTTATTTCTTTTTCAAGATTGTTGGAATGTTGACTGAGTTACTTTCGGTCAACAATTTTGTGAACGCACAATTTAGATACTGAAGCTTTCATGAGTAGGTATTGCTGAATCAACTGAATGTCTGGTTTTCAAAGAAAAGGCTAACCTTACAAATCACATTTGTGGTAATGATTCTGATAAACTAAAATCTTTTTTGTAATATATATTTATATTTTATAATATATATTACAAAATTAATAATTAATTAATTAATTAATAAAATTTTTTTTATATTATAATATATATTTGTAAACTTTGCAATCCCATTTTTGAAATAAACTTTATGAAATTATGAAATTAATATAAAATATATTCTTCTTTCTGATATCACACATAATACCTATCTTAATATTATCATTTATATTATATTTGGACTTCAAAAGAGACCATAACCTCGTGAGTTTTTTCGGCATTTCTTCTCTGAAGTCAGTCAGCTAGGAATGCCATCTAGTTTTAAAATATTTACCATACAAATGACGTGTCTTAAAAGATATACTTACAGAAGTAACCATTATTTAATTTGATCTCAATAGTTTCTTTATAGGTACGCCCTTTACAAGTAACACCCATTTTTTCCTCTTCAAAGTCATCACCATCATAATCGCTCATAACCCCATAATCTCTATAATATCATAATAATTCCAACCACAATCTATCTCTGTATCTCCAGAAACAATCTGGAATGACCAGACATGGCCGCAGTCAGCGATATGCAGCGATAACACGATGTTTTATTGTCCAAGTTAGATGAAAACTGGAATGATTTATTCGAGGTCAAACTGCGAAGACCGGACGAGTCCCAGATTCCTTGGGACCGAGATTATGGATAAATTAACTTTTTTCACGTAAATCTGGGACTAGATAAATGGTGGTGCTTCAGTAAATGTGGTTGTAAGTATTACTTGGAATAAGAAGCAGTTTTAGATGTAACTGGAAGTAACAGCTTTGCCAAGCTATTAAATTTAATAGGTACTCTTTAATTTAATTTATTTGAACATAGCTACTGGGTTGTGGAGGTCCTAGAGACAGTCGCTCCTTGTAAAGTACCTACTGGTATTCAGCTGCATCCGGTTAGACTGGAAGCCGACCCCAACATTGTTGAGAAAAGGCCTAACATTTTCCCAACTATGTTGGGGTCGGCTTCCAACGGCTTCCAGCTTAATTAATTTTTTTCAACTTCTAAATCAATCCGACACTAACATATGACAACCACCTTCCTCAAAACTCTTTCCCCAGTCCATACATGTGGAATGACATTGACATTAGTTCCCAGTACATCGCACACTTACTCTAGCAACTTGCCTACTAACGTATTCATTGGAAATATTGAAATCCGGACAGAAATTGGGACCCTCTCTTTATATATCATCTCCGTAACGATATCGAATAGTAGATTTTTTGGAAGAAAATTCTATTAGACATGTATTTTGTATGAGTTCTGAAAGTGGTTGTGTTTCATTTAATAAAATATATTTTGTATCTATTTTTGAGAATCTTCTTTATAGACAGGTAGGTATTCTTGTTGAATAGTTACTTAGTTAACCATGCCATTGCATATCAATCTGTTAAACAAAGTAGCCTTATCATCATCTGCCAAGTCTTTTCCCAACTATGACGGGGTCCGCTGCCAGTCTAACCGGATGCAGCTGAATACTATTACATGAAGCGCCCAGTTACAATACCCCATGGTAAGACCGGTTGTTGTCAGACTTTCTGGTAGTAGCCTGATGCGTGTTGCCCTATTGTGCATAAAAAAAAGTATTCTATCTATCTGGGGCAACATGGTGAAAAGTGGTATAAGGAAGCTATACCAACTCATAACAATAACTTTTAAGAACACCTGATATGCTATCTGTTTTTTCTCTGAAACCTAGAAATAAAATGCCAAAATCCAGCTCAATACTTTTATCGTTTCTTGAGGAAATAGATGGTGGCAAACATAGGCGAATAATAACAGAACAAAATACTTTCAGTATAAATAGACTATAAAGAAATCTCTAAATTGCCTCCTCATTGGTCTTAGTCGCAAGCTTGACTGATGTGCATGAGGTCCTAGGTTCATTACCCGGGACATGCAAACCGCTATTGAATTATTCCAAAAGAAATTTCTAACTAGCAGCTTGGACTCAATTTAATTTTAATATTTTTTTTTTTTATCTGAAACTTTTTGAAAGGCCTACACTGTCCTCCCATAACTATTAACACTGTAATTCGAAATTATTGTAAAAGCCAATTATCTTTTAAAAGAGTAACCATGGAGTTTCTTGCCGGCTCTTCTCCATAGGAAACGACCAATTGGAACCGTGCACCTAGCTTCTGACGTTTCATAAGTGCCCATGTAGGCTTATGTGAAATAAAATATTTTGATTTTGATTTTTGATTTTGACTCTGGATTTGTGCCCCATTCATAGCAATAGGTTTGCCTCCTAATGGCACTAGCACCACCACACAGGCAAAAGCATACTGCCTACCTCGTCCGATAAATATTTTAATATTTTATTTTCTCTTTTAATCTTACGGTGTCTGCATCTCTTTTTATCTATTCTTTTTTCGCAGGTATGCTGGAAGAGATTTCTTTAGAAATAAGCATCAACCTTGGTACGTTATTGTCTGTTCCTTTCTTCTTGTCTATAAACTATTAAATAAATAACCACCAAATTATACTAAAAGAACTCACTGAGTTTAAAATTCATAAAGAGGCGAATACACTCGATATCAGTGCGGTAGCGGTCCATTAGTTTTGAATCACGAAGACTTGGCGACCGGCCAATGTGCACGCACCTTGAGGAAGTTTGCCGACAACAGTTGACAGAAGTAGTGTATTAATTTGATTAGTACCTAAGTTAGTGACAATAGAACGTAGGATAGCAAATCAAACAATGTAGGTGTGATTCGGAGGAATGTAGGACGTGTCGTGATGAAACTTTTGAGTTTGAATAACGATGACCGAGAGTGGGGATGACCGAAGAATCCATGGATGGATTGTGTGATCTGGTTATAGCTATTCTGGTGACGGCTCATAGATATGTATGGAAAAACCGGCCAAGTGCGAGTCGGACTCGCGCACAAAGGGTTCCGTACCATTATCTATAAAAACAGCAAAACCAAATATTTGTTTTATTTTTATTAAACTATTTTTATTTAAAGTGAAGATATAACTAAATATTCTTTGGTTTGTTTAGTAAATGTATTATATTGAATAATTTTGCATGCCGTAAGGCAAAATGTATCGGGACTCTCATCAAAATAACCATCATATCTGTATCTGTATACCTACATTATTGGCAAATAAATAATTTCTATTTCTGTGAATATTTCAAGGGTCTACCTGTTGCCGTTATAAATATCGAGCACAAAACGAGCAAAATAATCACGTTTCTTGTATGGGATGGTTTCCCTTTAAATATTAATTTTATTCTATTTTTTAGTATTTGTTGTTATACATACATATATACAAAAATACATCAACTGTGAAAATTTCAACTGTCTAACTATCACGGTTCATGAGATACAGCCTGGTGACAGACGGACAGACGGACAGACAGACAGCGGAGTCTTAGTAATAGGGTCCCGTTATACCCTTTGGGTACGGAGCCCTAAAAAGAAGTCACGCTGCGCCGCCCACAAACAAATTGGGATAACAGAAGGAAGATGATAGCCAGATAGACATCAGTCGCTCCATGAAAAATACCGGTATTCAGCTGCATCCGGTTAAAGTGGAAGCCGACCCCAACATTGTTGGGAGAAGGCAGGCAGATGATGATGAGAAGGAAGATGAGGTTGATGCAAGTAAAGTAATGAAGAATGTTTTATAATTTCGCCCAACCTTTACTATTGTAGTGCCCAAATGGATTTATCAGCCGCGTATAACAAAACGTATACCTACATTAAAAATAAAACAAAATTCGATTTAAACTACTGGTTTTCCAACTTCCTCCTCAATTTCCTTCAACAAATTATTTTAACATCTACATTATTAAAATTACAAGCTATAATTACAAAGTGAATACCGCCGAATCCCAGTTTGCTTATCTTGAACGCGGCGCCGGCTTCACAAATACACAGGGTGAAACAAAATTATATTCCACATACATACAGGATGGAAGCTATCATCATTATAATTAGGAAAACCAGTATGTTCAATACAAATATTTGATGCGTTTGTTTAAATTTTATGAAATCTGATAACATAATATAACTGCTTAGATGTTTTTGTTTTGTTTGTATATATAGTGTTCTCACGTTTTTACATAGGCTGGTTGCAAAACGATTATGAATAGCTCTTTGTTTTACACAGGGTGATTTCATCTCTAACCAGGCTGTTTCAAGACGATTATAAATACCTCAATGGACAAGGAATTTTTACAAGGAATGATCTCATTTTAGGATTACGATCACGAGTCATCTTGGTGGTCGTAGCATAATTCATTTATTGATTTGGTTCTCCAACAATAAGTACGGTTCCACTTTACCTACCATAGTACATTGTGAATCTAAGTCTAAGTTTGCCATTACTTTTAAAACCGGCCGGGCCACCGTATTAAGATCTAGCAAAAAAACGCCGAAAAAACACGTTTCTTGTATCTATATCCTTCAACATATACTTTGAGTATTAAGTTTGTTTAATTTTTATTATTTGTTGTTTTATTTGCAATAGAAATACACAATCTGTGAAATATTACAGTTCATGAGATACAGCCCGCTGACAGACAGACGGACGGACAGCGGAGGCTTAGTAATAGGGCTCCGCTTGGCACCCTTCGGGTGCAGGACCCTAAAATATCGGCCAAGTGCGTGTCGGACAACCCACAATAAAGAGTTCCGTAGTTGGGATGAATTTATCGCAAGAAAAAACGTTACTTAAAATTGTTAGGATTATAGCGCTTGTCATCTCGAGTACGTTACGCAATTAGATTGCACAACTCTACAGTATAATACTCCAAATGCAGGCCCTTAGTACCAATGCCCAAAAAACGGTTCCCTATCCATTTGCATAAAATTTTAAGACATAATATAACATGGCATACTTTTGTTTAGCCGAACAGTATTTACGCATAATATTATTTTCGCATATCAGCAAACGCATAATTATTTTAAGCATAATTGCTGAAATCATAATAGTGTATAAGCATTGTGACATTAAATCATAATTTTTATAGGCATAAGAAATACGCATAATAATTAACTCCAACAAAATTAGACACTACAACACATTTTCATACAAAAAGCATACACCATACATGCAGCATGCAAGCAAGCATGCAGCATGCAAGCAAGCATGCAGCATGCAAGCAAGCATGCAGCATGCAAGCAAGCATGCAGCAAGCATGCAAAATGCAGCAGGCATAGTTTCTGTCTCGGCTCCGGCGCTGCGGGGCTCCGGCGGTCCCATGCGAGCTTATCGTCGCAGATGTGTTTCGCGCTCACCACCGCGGCTTCGGCTTGCTGGCCGGCTTGGCCAGCCAGCCTCAGCCGCGGCAACGAGTGTTAAAACGACCTGCTCCTCAGCTCGCGGGCCGCCTCGCCCCTCCGCGCCTACGAGATTTTAAATAACACTCTAGGGGTAGGGCAAACAAGACTACGTGGAGTCGGTTTTGCAGCGATTCGTTTCTGGCACGCCGCTACCGCAGCATGCTATGGATTTCGTTCATTAGTTGTTACAAAAATCGGTGAAACGATCTTTAGGTATTTGAAACGATAGATCTTTTGACCGTTTCAAATACCTAAAGATCGTTTCACCGATTCTTTTAACCGTGATTCCGGGACCTTGGCAACAGGCAACTGAAGGAACACGGGTGGGTTTTAGTCAGTAAAAGTCTGACACGCCCTTCCGCTCCGCCCAGAGCGGGATTTGGATGATTTCCAACCCTAAAAAAAAAAAGGTCTTTTGACCGTAGTTATCTTGAAAATAGTTAGACTAACTTAGGTATTATAATACGTAACCATTTTTAGCACACGCCGGCCGCTGCGCTGCCGCGGCATGCGGTACCGCTCGCTTCGCTCGCTCGGTTCGTATGTAGGGGGTCACAGTTCTAACCTAACCTAAACCACCTAACATTATTTTTGTAATAAATACGAAAAAATAACTTAAATTTGTTTCCGTTATTCCCATAATTTGTTATGCCTTAACACTGTTATGCTAACAGTAATTACGCCTAGTAACATTATGCGAACTAAACTTATGACAAAAAAATAATAATATTATGATTATGATTTATTTAGCGCTTGCACAATCAGTATTGCTATACCGCATCCCTATTTAAGGGGGAATTGGCTTCTAAAACAAAATTTTTAGAATTAATGCGAGCACAATGGGCTCTCATCAAGTGCATGTATTTAAAAAAAGGAGATATTGTACTGAAAAACTCTATCATATCAGTAACCTTTTAACGGTCCGGCAGCTTTACATTACTCAAGTTGTTCTCACAAAACATAAAACACTAACCTATGATCCCAGAATATTGGCTAGAAGAAGAAAATACATTATATTAAAAATACCACAAACAAGAACACTATTTGCCAGTATTCAACTTTGTAAACGATCTGCTCAGCTTTATAATGCTATTAACAAACACATTTACATCTACCCTATGAATTATTAAGAATGCAAAAAAATACTAACAGACCTATAGTGAGACTGAATCACTTCTACAACAGATACACTAACACAACACTAACACAATACTCCACACAAACACACACCCCCACTTACACACACCCACCATCATTCACTCAAAACCTTATTTTTTTATTATGTACTCGTATTGTATAGTTTATTTACACTTCTTGTTAATGAAAGAGCGGTCTCCTTTTTTTTTTTTGTACGCAAAAAAAAAATATGGCAAAGGATTATTAGACCAAAAAAATATTTCAGAATCGTTATGCTAAAGAATATTAGGAAAAAAAAACATTATGCAAAAAAAGGGGTCCCCAAAAAACTACACAACACATAATTTTACTATAATAATAGACCAATCTCAGCCTTCGGCGCAGTAGATATTATAGAGCACAAGTGTGTGCGCAGACACAGGTGCACTCTCTCTTCCCTCACTCTCATAGTCCGATGGGACGGCACTCCGACACGACCGGAGAGAGAGCAGGTGACGGCAACATGTGCTTTCCGAGGCACAGGGGTATCACATCGCCACCTTTCAAACTCCGGGCTGTTACTAAGAAATTCCTAATGGAAAAACCCACTTTGCCCGACCCGGGAATCGAATCGAACTCAGCAGTCGGGCTTGTGACCACGAGACAAACGGGGCAGTATTGTATTTTTAACCGATTTCTTGAAAAAGGAGGAGGTTCTTTCAATTAGTCTGTATGTTTTTTTTTTTTTTGTGTGTATTTTACGCGATTACTCCGCCAATTATGAATCGATTTTGATGATTCTTTTTTGGTAAGGCAGGTCATGCTTCAGAGGTGGTCCAATATAAATTTTATTATTTTTGTTTGCTTAGTTTTTGTAGACGATATTTTATTTTACTCCATCACTGTTATTTACATATCAGGGTACTGGTATTCGAATTTACCACAACTAAAAAGTGAAAAATAAAACTTTTTAGTCCGTGAAGTCGGTGTCTTTGCTTTTCAATTTTTGTTTTTGGCCACCGACTTCCAAAATTAAAGTAATTCTTCACTTTTTTCTTGGAAATCGGTTGTTTTTTTTTTAACGTTTTCCTATACATAGATACCGATACTCAACACATTCCTACCCAGGAGGCCAAGGTACCCCCTAATTTGATTCGAAACCCTTCATGTGCGATCAGTATCGGCAATACAAACCTCCTAGTCCTTAGTAACACAGACACGTGCACACTTTTAACCTTTAAATAAAATAAAAAAGGTAACGGCATAGAATAAGAATATTTAGAGGCACCACCATACAGTACCTATTTCTAACGCTATTTTCAGGGTATAACAAGCACCTTTTATATTACAGAATTATCTCTAGGATGCAAAACATCGAGGTGGTCGTGACCACTTTAAGTGTACCGTTTGCTTGTTTTCCGTCAACTCATATAAAAAAAACTGGGCGGCTCATTGGATTAGAGACATTTATCAGCGCACGCACAAATCAGAGGACAGCACCCTCATGCCATTGTGAGAGTGTGACGCAATTACCCCGTAGTTATGTACCCGGCGTACAATGTAGAAAAAGTAAAGCTTTGTATAACATTGTCTCTGTCACTAATACCCGTGTGACAGTCTTTATCTAAAGCACGATGTATTTGTCATATTTATCCACTATCCACGATCTGTTACAAAAGGATTTCTGGCCTCATTCCCCGTCGGGAAACAGATAACCTTGTAACCGGGCTGGACTCTCTGTGACGACCGCCCCGAGTGAAGCAGAGAACCGAACGAAATGAAAAAACATCATATATTATTATTATTACATAAAGCCACGAAGTCCTTTCAGTGACACGACATTCAGTAATGTATATTTACGCACGGTTACATGTTTTTTGAGTTTCGCTTCTATTCGAATTCCTTATTCTACGGCCACATTCTTGGCAAGGAAAGAACCGATCTATGTGAAACGTCAGAGTGATTCGGTTTTGAGAAGGATTTATCTTTATGTTCGTCGCAATTTAGGGTTCGTTTTTTGGAGTAAAGTTTACGTAAAATGTGGATGGCTCGTGTGAGTGTATGACCCTTAGTAGATCTATCACAAAATAAATTAACAATTAAAATAAACTTTATTGGTCATTGGTCAAGTGCAAGTTTGCGACTCCGATTTCGAGCTTATTCTTGGGGATTTCACGGTGGAATACAATTTGTTAATGATTGTAAGTAACTATGGACTTTATAAATGAATACTTAGGTATATCTTTTTGTACCACGCGGTATAAAAATGCCATATTTTGTCTTATAAATTGTAGCTTTATACAAAGTTATAAACCTATCGTTTTTACACCACCTACTCGATAACGTCAAAATACTACTATGTCGTGCAAATCTAACCTATGTAAAGTGCCACTTATTTTCCACACCTGCCTTCACCACTGAATAATAATAATAACTCTGAATAACATAATATTCTACTGATCATCACAATAATCCGCTAGTCAATAATGTGATTTGAATTTGGAAACCCAACTAAAAATGTTCATGAAAACTTTAAAAAAAAAACTTATTCGAAAATCAGATAGCTCTTTATTATCTCGCAGGTGTAAAAAGTAGAGTATTCTGAGAAGAAGCTTGAATCCTTTTCAATATTATAGTGCTCGCGACTATTATCTACGCGGTGTCTACGCGGTGTCTACGCGGTGTCTACGCAGCGCCTACCTATTGTCTATATCTCTTGACTCAAGACTTGAGGTCTTGAGTCTGAATAGTTTATGAAATAATCTGTTCAGATAAACTTAGATATAATTTTCCTTTCATTCGTAAGCTCTCACTTAAGTAAGTATATAAGTGTTCAGAGGTATATTGGTATAGGCTAATGGAAATCATTTTTATGTTGTGAAAATTATATGAATTTTGATGATGTTTATATTTTGCCAGTTATTTTGAACCATTTTAAATTCGAGTAGGTTCATATATTTAACCCCCATCAATCAAGGGTAATCCAGGGCCAATATTTTATAATAATTCACTTAAATGACTCTCAACATAACATCGATCATAATAGAATTAAAAGCCAATTCACACGTCATTCGGACCGGCCACGGTTACCGGACGGCCGGGAGATATTAAAACATCACGACTTAATAACCGGACGATTATAACCGAAGCGTTTTAACGATTACCGGATGGTTTAAGGTGAGAACTTTTGGAGACTTGAGTTTGTAATAAAAAATATTTTCAAAGAAGTGGTTGTAAGTGAAAACCAAGATGGTGAAAATAACATTTTTCTTGAGTATACTTAGTGAAAGCGATGTGAAAAAAATAATCAGTGCATCTCCCGGTCGCTTAATCCATATTTAATAAAATATAAATGTGAAAGTAACTCTGTCTATCTGCCTTGCCTGTCTGTTACCCACAAGTAAACAGGGTGGGATCATTTACGAACACCACACGAGCGAAGCCGCGGGCAAAATCTAGATTATTATATTACTGTAATCAACTGTCAGTTTGCTACATGTGGTGCTCACTGCAAATATCCTACTAATATTATAAATGTGAAAGTTTGTGTGTTTGTGTGTTTATGTGTTTGTGTGTTTGGATGTTTGTTACTCAATCACGCAAAAATGGCTAAATGGATTTGGATGAAATTTGGCAAACAGATAGTTTATAGCCTGGATTAACACATAGGATACTTTTTATCCCGATATTCCCTCGGTATCGAGACTTACGCGGGTGAAACCGCGGGGCGCAGCTAGTAGGAAATAATTATTATCATACATAGAATACAGAAGAAGCCCTACTTAGCAGTACACTTCTAAAAAACATTTTCTCAGTCTCAAATCATTTAATGCCAACGAGCGGTTTTTCTTAGCAGACCACGTCCTTCGTAAGCATTTACCACACGAATACTTTGCACCTACTCACCTACCTCTCAAACGGGCATACATTTTATCCTAACGCCGAGCAAACCCGCAGCAAAAGGTTATTTTCTTCCAGACTAATCATTTGAATAGATGAAGGTATTGATGTTCTAGCTAATGAACGTGCGTCAGATCTCGTTACTTTACGTTAGTGCAGCTTGGCACTGTTCCAGGAATGCCAGATGAGAAGGATTAACCCTAAGTAGGTTACAGGTAAGTAGGTACGTAGGTCTGTCTATCAAAGGAATTGGAACCTTTAAATTCAGGAAACTACAGATACTACAGATCTTGGATAAATTTAAACTTTGTCAAAGTTATGTTTGTATAAGTTGAAATTCCTAATAATTATATATATTTTTTTTTTTTTTTAATTAAATAGTTTTGTACATTAATCATAATCCTTAATAATATTATAAAAGCGAAAATGAGTTAGTTTGTTTGTTGGTTTGTTACGCTTTCACGCAAAAACGGCTGAACAGATTTGGATGAAATTTGGCACATAGGTAGACCATGATCTGGAATAGGACATAGGATACTTTTTATCCCAATTTTCTCATGGGATCGAGACTTACGCGGGTGAAAACTGCGGGGTGCAGCTAGTACATTATAATAATAAGAGACCGCACCGTCGCATTATGTAATGCACCTGTAATGATAGTTACAAAGAAGAGATAAATTAAATATAAACATTGTTGATGTCTGAGATTACGCACACAAAAATGTTTGTGGTTTACATAGTTTTTGGTTTGGCATTTGTCTTTAACACACGATAAGGGAGAAATCGGACGGAATTTATCCCACAGAAACCTACTATTGTCCTAACCTAACCCGTGGTTTACCACTGTACCAAATTTCAAACAAATCCGTTCGGCCGTGGCGTGAAAAGGTAACAGACAGACAGAGTTACTTTCGCATTTTTAATATTGAAAGTATTCCTTTTCTTAAGCTCATACAGAATACAGAACTAAAACCATAATCTTTCATAACTCACACCATACCAAGCGTTATATTTCAACAGCTGATGTTACGTTCCGAGATTATTCATTGGAACGTTTTAATGTTCCTAATGCCAGCACTTCAGCTGTCCGTAAATAGGAGCCAGCGGAATGAACACCGTTTGTCCAGCGCTTTTTATGGACACTTCGCGTGCGAACAGATTTGCTGGTCGTTAGGTGGAATTGTTACGGAGATGTACTGTGTTAGCAATCTGTTTTGTGATGTATACATAAAGAATTTTAGCTTGGTGGTTGCATTTTTCATTATTTACGATACTTATATTAAAATAAAGTCTGCTATTGACGATGGTCGTTGATTTCGAAATGGTAGAGATTATTTTCTTAAGAAATGCAATCTAAATCAACTTGTCCGTTTTTACACAAAACGGACAAGTTGATTTAGATTGCTTTATTTTTTTTCCTTTATGCGTCGTGTTTAGTACAAATAAATGTATTATCATTTCGTCTTTCTTTTAAATACTTTTTGGTCATCTTAGAAATCTCGAATTATGGTAATTTGGCGCTTGAAATAAATTTCAACGAACTCGGGCATTTCTAAGCGTTATATCATCAATAATCCTGATATTATAAATAATTTAAAGCTTCCGTGGAAAAAATCTTTCAATAAATAAGTTGTAAGTAAAAACTTGTTGTAAAAAAAGGTTCCCAGATTTTCCGAATATCAAACACAACAAAATGGTTTATTCCGAAATGTTGTACTATTTTTAGCAGCTAGAGATAATCTAATAACTCACGCAGTACTAGAACATTATATTTATCCAGTGGTTACCCACTTAGGGCGGTTCAACGACCGCTAAGCTGTTTTACTTACATTAGGCACTTAAACTTGAAGAGCAATGACCTAAGGTACCTACCGACGTGAACACTTAGTAACGTAGAATTTGTAAACAAAGGTACATTGAACTGTAAACATTTTTGGAAAGGGAAGTTCCTTTGAGCTTAGTTACAGATTTTATACAATTTAGTTATTTACTTAGGAGATCAGACTTTTAGGAATTATTTCAGTACTAGCGACCCCTGCTTCCCAGGTTTTTACGACTTGACTAAACTTTAGATAATAAATGTAAGTTAATAATACATAGTACCATAAATACCTGAGCTCGTGGCTAAATAATAACAGCCGCACGGGTCGATCCATCTGGCTAAGCTACGCTTGCCGGGGTTGGTCCGTAGATGGGTGACCATCTTTACATACCGAGACTCCTCTGTGTCTCGGAAAGCACGTTAGGCCGTTGGTCCTGGCTATCATTGGTGGATCTCTGACAGTCGTTACGGGTCGTCAGAAGCCCGAAAGTCTAGCAACTAGTCTTACTAAGGGATATCGTATTACCCAGTTGCTGGGTTTTGGAGGTCAATTAGGCAGTCGCTCCATGTGAAATACTGGTATTCAGCTGCATCCTGTTAGACTGGAAGCCGACCGCAACATACTTGGCGACATGGTAGGCAGATTGATTTACCCTACATAACTTCCCGATTTGTTCTCTAAATTAATATAAAAATCTCATCAAAATACGTTGCGAAGTTTAGAAGAGCAACGCGGTTACGCGGACACACGAAAACCGACTTTAATTTTTAACAGATATACAAATGTAAATAAATGTAGAGTAAGCGTAAGCGCCATAAAAAGTTTATTTTTAGCATATTTTTTTAGATATCCATCATATTTAATTTTCTCAAACCTGGAGATAATTATAGACTTAAAATCTTTCCACGAGACACCAATTATTTAATGAGACAAACGCCATCTTTCACGGAACCCATTAAGAGACAAATTGCCCGATGAACACGTCCCGGAATAAAAATAGGGCTTTCATCGTGAGCTGTTAAGGGGACGCTCTCCTCTGAATCTGATCAAAATAATAATATGAATAGGTTCTTACTTTTATGTACAAAGAAAGAAAGAATAACGTTTATTTGGTCACAGTTCGTGAATCACAAAATACAAATAAGAAAATGAAAAACTGGTACTGTGGTTTCATATGTTAAGGAATTAGCAACACCACCCTTAACTACACCCATTGAAAAAAAGGCGGCCAAGTGCGAATCGGACTCGCGCACAAAGGGTTCCGTACCATTATTATAAAAACGGCAAATATGAATTTTAATTTTAATTTTTTTATTCTGTTTTTTAGTATTTGTTGTAATAGCAGCAACAGAAATACATCATCTGTGAAAATTTTAATTGTCTAACTATCACGTTTCATGAGATCCAGCCTGGTGACAAACGGACAGACAGACAGACAGATAGACAGACGGACGGACAGCGGAGTCTTAGTAATGGGTCGTTTTACCCTTTGGGTACGAAACCCTAAAAAGCAAAAAACAAAACAGAATCCCCCGATTAAATATCTCAAGCCCACCTGTTTCACTAAACGCTGTTCATTTGTCGCTGCTTACCCCCTACGGAGTACACCTTAATGATAATCGTTAGTATTCCAGCTACACTTCTTGGTACTAAATAAAAATTTGCAATCATTCCAAGCAGATGTTACGGCCATTAGGAGGAGCGTGACGCCACTTAGATTTATAAGGAAAGATTTAGATCGTGAGATTCGCCCGACGCCGACGCTTCAAATGATCGCGTTTGGTTTCTGTTTCGTTTTGACACCTTTGACAAACAATGATGCAGTAACTTGACTTGATTGTCGTGGAAACGCTATTTAATCATGTGTGTGGTTACTCTTCTCAGTATAGAAACTTTTTCGCGTGCCTAAGCACGGTACGGCAAATCTAGCGATTTAAATCTTTGTTTCTTAGTAGTGGAAACACACGCGGGGATATTGGGGCCGGTCACGCGAGAAGAATGTTTCGTTTAGTTTTAGTGGCTGTTTCGAGGATATATTGTTATGTTTCTAAGTAATTGGGTTAGGTTATGAGGTATTTAAGGTAATTGATGGGTGGTTTGTAGTGAAATATGATAAGTTTTGGTAAAATCTTAATAGAAATAGACACGATAAGTGGTAATGACAACTGCTCTGCATAAAATAACTATCTCAGACACATTTAATTTATTTCTTACACCTAAAGGTGGAAATACATTAGGGTGTGTTCATGTATAGAACGCTGGTAGCCGGCGCCGATATGCCAGCGCTTGTCGGCGCTGATAAGCGCTGGTTGTCAACTAACACTCACAGACACAGGCAGTTTTCATACATTTTGCCAAATCGGCGTGAACCACAATGCTGCCTCTAGCAGCGGCCGAGGCGACTCCATGCTTTGTGATTATAATGTCATGGTTACAAAAAAATGTGTCCATAACTCGATTCCCTATCCAAATCAAGAACAAAAACGCATCGGACCACTGCTACCACTCTCCCGTACACCCTCAACTCCTTACATCTCATTCCTTACATCTCATTACGTAAGTTTACAATCTTTCCTCACCATCGCTCTCTGGCATCACCTCGCAATGTGACACGCACGTACAAAAGCCGCGATGTATACCTACTGGGGCATTGTCTCCTGGTAGATCCGTTTAATATCCGTTCCTTGATCGTTAGTGATTTCCCTTACAAGTTGACAGGGTGAAGTGGAAATTAGACATCCTGATGTGATCCAGGGGGCGCCAGGGGGAGGGGAATGGAGTTGGCTTGTAGTTTGATTGTTGGAAGAGATGTGGGTGATTTTTAAGTTGGGAACTGTTTTAAAATGCTGTGTTATCAAAATATTGATTTGATAGTAAGCATTCATGCAGCTTTTGGAATTTAAATAAACTATAGCGTTATTAATAATTGATCATCAAATAAACTTTAGAGTTATGAGTCCTGCGGCTTTTCTGTAGCACACTTAATTCTTTTAACATTTTTTTCCTCCAAATTGTAATTCTTCTAGCGTGCGCTGTGGCTACTTGTTTATCTGAAAATAAAGAAAAATGATTTGAATGAAAGGAACAAAAAAAATCAAGCCATTCAAACCTTTTAATGAATAAAACTGACACGTAGAGTATTTCACACTTTTCTTATCAGATTATCCAAGTAGGTGCGCAAATCGTTTATTCATCCCACAACCATGCTATAATAGCTTGCTGCTTTTTCTGTTTTAAATAGCTTCTTGAAGGTGTTTTTTTGGTTTGGATAAGATTAATGCCAAAAAACGAATTTTCTATCTTTCCTCTTTCTTTAAAAATAACAGCTCATCAGATACGAATGATGTGCGATGGCCGATGTGAACAAATGGCCCCGAGGAAGACGGATCGGCACATCGATATAGATACTGAATTAACAAATAGATGTAAATGCGATTATGTTAGTAAGTTAACTGGGCAGACTTGCGACTTTGCGATTGCGATTTTTTGAGATAGTTTGGTGAATACAATCGATATTAACTGTTGCCTTGTTAAGTGTACTTTGTATTTACATAATATAACACACACACACAAGATGTATTCATATTAATTAATTGTCTATTGTGTGTATAATGTATTGAATATTGTGTATGAGTCATTGTAACTTGACTAATTATATGAATAATAATAACAATTTAGACTTAATATAAAACTACTATTTGGGGGAAAACAAAAATGTATTTATTTTTGCTATGTATTTTCTGGTTTCTGGCGACTTTCTATTCATTCTTTCTTCTAATTTAATTACGTCTCTTAAGATGACTAATGACCATGGTCATCTTCGGCACCTCAACGTCAGTCTTCCACATCTATTAATCCTTCCTTGAATGCAGTACAACCATTTAAAAGCCCGTAAATACAAATGTAGGTATCACTCCCCACCACTCCCCACCACTGACATCTCATTTAAGAACAACACAAAACAAACAGCAATAAATACCATTATCTAAGTCCGTGTCCAGACGAACGACGTTTTGACTCTCAGGGGACACGGATTAAGGCAGAAACGTAACGTCTCATTTTTGAACGGAATCCTACTTAATTGACTCTTTAATAGACTCTCTAGAGTTCAGGGTGTAATTCCAAATGTTTACTCAGAATCTCAATTAAACGTGGGAAAAATAGAAATGCTTTGCCGTTAAATTATATGATCCAGGAAGACGGAATTTTACATGTTTTTCTTCCTGAAAATCTTTTGGAAATGGCAGGTCTTTGGTCTTTATAATAAATGTGAAGTACGATTTGAAAAGATTTTTTTTTATTTATTGCTTGAGATTGGAACTGTGCGTGTTGAATGTCGTTAGGAGCGACGCTTTTCATAATGGACTTTGTTGCTTTTATTGGTCAACGTTGTTAGAAAGTACTCCCTCGACGAAGCGTGACGATTTGTGGCGATATGAATTGGAATTTATAAAACCAACTGTGATACAGAACGAATACATTTGATGTGGACTATTTCTCGGAAAAAAGTATTTTTGTAGTTATAATGGTAGCACAGAATTATTACCTATTGTAATAGTAATGTATTTCTCTCAAAAAGGAACATATTTGGTACATGGTATCTAGGCTACAGGCAGATTCAAACCTTTGTGAGAGCTGGTGCCTATACTGGGTTCGGTACCAGTATGACAGATCTCCAGGCTCACACCCTTGAAATTACAACATTAAATTGCACTTACGTACTTCAACATTGTAAAAACTTCAAGTACTGAGAGGAAGGGAAATTAACTATTACAAAATAAAAGTCCGGATTTTTAATTTGTTTGTCTGTGATGTCTTGTTTATACCTTTTTAGCTGACTTTTTTCGCAGTAAGGTTTTAGATTCTTTACTTTTATTTTGATTTAAACTTTTTTGGGGGTATATTTTTTTTTATGCGCTACTTATTTTTCTTTCCAGACTTTATGTCCTCTAGAGGGCGCCATATTCAATTTAATGTGACGTCACATAGCCTCACCAGCGCCTCACCGCCATAGTCACCAGCGGACGATCAAGACGCTTTCAACGATACCTCATGTATTGTCAAATTGTGACGAGTAGTTTAGAAGACATGAGGGACCAGATTAAGATACATACATAGCGGTAAAAAAATTCCCTCCTTTTTGCGTCACCGTAGTCAGGTAAAAATACCAATAACCTTCTGCTTTTTATTCAGGTTGGAGAAGATGTTAGTAGTTACCGCCTAGCACAGCATTATTTGTGGAGATTCCGGAACGAAATCCATATTGAAAAGAAGAAAAAAGATGATTTTGCTCTAGGTACTTAACCAATCTGTTATTCATGACTTCATGAGCCTCTCAACTAATTTTGAAAGTGCAGACAAATGTATATACGATTGAGGAGCTCGTGGCTAAGCATCAGCATCACGCGTGTCGATCCATCATCTGAAGCTATGCGCCCCGGGGTTGGTTCGTGGATGGGTGACCATCTTTACATACCGCAACTCCTCCGTGCCTCGGAAGTACGTTAAGCTGTTGGTCCCGGCTGTCATTCGTGGATCTTTGACAGTCGTTACGGTTCGTCAGAAGCCCGAAAGTCTGACAACCAGTCTTACCAAGAGGTACCGTTGTGAAGGTCAGATAGGCAGTCGCTCCATGTAAAATACTGGTATTCAGCTACATCCGGTTGGATGTGGTTGGTTAGGATGCCGTTGATGGTTGGACTGGATGCCGACCCCAGCATAGTTGAGAAAAGGCTATGCGGATTGATTGAATCAATATTACTAATTGATATATCATTCATATGATTTCGTTTTTGCCGACTTCAAAAAAGGAGGAGGTACTATGTTCGGGATGATTGTTTTTTTTTTTTTTTTTTTTTTTTTTATGTTTGTTCACCGATTACTCCGCCGTTTGTGAACCGATTTAAAAAATTCTTTTTTTGTTCAAAAGCTTATACTTCTGAGGTGGTCCCATTGTCACCAAGTCAGGATCTGATGATGGGATCCTAGAGAAATCGAGGGGAACTTTCAAAAATCGTAAGGGCAACTAGTGCATTCCTTAATTTATTCATTAAGTATTTTACAGCACTACAATTTTATGAAGGCCTGGAGTCGATCTGATGATGGAGCCGAAAGACAGTCAAGGGAACTCCTCAATGGTTTACAGCAGATACCTCGTGTTTGGGCTTGATTAATTTGTATTGATAAAAACTTTAAACTTTGATGGGTTGTGACTGTCGTTAGGGGTCTGATGATGAAGACGAAAGACAGTCGAGGGAACTCCTCAGTGGTTTACAGCAGATATCTTGTGTTTGGGCTTGATTAATTTGTATTGATAAGAACCTTACACTTGGATGGGTTGTGACTGTCGTTAAGGGTCTGATGATGAAGACGAAGGACGATTAACGGAACTCCTCAACGGTTCACAGTAATTACCTTGTGTTTGGACTTAATTCATTTATATTGATAAGAACTTTGCAACCATATAGGTTGTAAGTGACATTACAGATCTGATTATGGTCACCTTATAATATGATGATGAGGGGAACTATACAGTGTAAGCAAATGTATAGTGTTCACCCTTATATTCTTGAGAAGGCACGGGAGTCTCATTAGCCAGCCGGTTTCGTATAACATCTAAACGATACTTGCGCTGTTCAGACGACTCGCCACTTAATCGTTTTTGAATAAGATTGAGTCGGCAGATCTTATCATTTATCATTTGGCGACTCCTGTGACAAATGAGAATGCATGTAATTTCTCATCTGAGATAACCTAGCATGACAAGCTAACGGTGATTCTTGGGAACCGGACATAGCACTCCGTTTGCGATTCTTAGATAGGCGTTCTTATTCAGCAGTATTAGTCTCTTTAATTCTGTTTTTCTTCATGCGGGTGGCTCCTTTAGTTGGTCTACCCATGATTACAAAAATCAAATTACACAAAAAAGGGAAAAATAATAAAACTTTAAAAAAAAAATTGACCGACTTCAAAAAAAACAAAACAAAAAAGGACTACTGTACTAAAAACCAAAAGACAAAAAGTACTTCTTTAATAATAAGAGAAAAATTAAAAAATTAAAAAATAACTTTAATTTCGGAAGTCGGTGGCCAAAAACTAAAATTAAAAGCAAAGACACCGACTTCCGAAATTAAAGTTATTTTTTTATTTTTCTCTTATTATTAAAGAAGTACTTTTTGTCTTTTGGTTTTTAGTACAGTAGTCCTTTTTTGTTTTGTTTTTTTTGAAGTCGGTCAATTTTTTTTTAAAAGTTTTTTCATGTTTTTTATCTGGACGCATATTGCAAGGGTTGGATCGAGGTGGCCCTGGAAAAGGATGTTTGGAAAGATTTGGGGGAGGCCTTTGCTCGGAAGTGGGACAGAGGAGGTTAACCAAAAAAATAAAATATATGTCATTCTGTGTTCTTAAAATATGAATGAATGAATACTATAATACTATAATACTTATATATAATACTTATATATAATACTTATATATAATACTTATATATAATACTTATATATAATACTTATATATAATACTTATATATAATACTTATATATAATACTTATATATAATACTTATATATAATACTTATATATAATACTTATATATAATACTTATATATAATACTTATATATAATACTTATGAATTACAATAACATTACTGCATTAGGCGTTGCGTCTCCACGGACCGGCAAGCGTAGTGTAGGACGCCCCCCAGCTAGATTGACCGACGACCTTAATAAAGTGGCTAGGATAAACTGGATGCGGGGGACAGGGTGTTGTGGCGCAGCCGGGGAAAGGCCTATGTCCAGCAGTGGCCTGCGATCGGCTGAGTTGATCAATTGATAGGTATTGCGTCGAACGTGTATTTACCCCGATATGGTTTTCGAGACCAAGTTGAAAAGTCTCATGAGCTCTGCATCTCACCGTTCACCTCCATTTTCAATCAATAATAAAGAATATTAAAAAAAACGTGAAAAAGTCGCCCGTCGACACCTTCCCCGCGATTGGCTTCAACGAATAAATCATCGGGCTCATCCCTACCGCGATCAATCACCGGCCATTATACAGATATCATAAATACGCACGTCACTATTGTTTGTACATTGTTGTGTGTTTGTCTGTGATGTTATCTCAATGTGTGTTCTAGTTTGAGGGAAGTGAAACGTTTGGAATATCGATATGTGAAGACCTTGATGTAATGTGTTTCTCATAAAATATGGTAGTTACTTACAAGTGTGCGATGTTTTCTCTCGCCTATAGCTATTGTATCTATTTCATTTTGAATGATCAAAAGTAATTGGCTCATAAATTTTTATTTAAAAAACAACTGCATGACTTCGTCATTTCTGCACCCAATAAAACTGTCTGGAACTCTGGACTGTGTGAATAAATATCATGCTGAAATCGCATTAGCAACTCATGGTGCACAAGCTAATAACACTGCACTTAGCACTTTCGTGTTTCAGTTTCCAAAGTCAAAATCAATCTGCCTAGCCTTTTCCCAACTTTATTGGAGTCGGCTTCCAGTCTAACCAGATGCATCTTAATACCAGTATTTTACATAGAGCGACTGCCTATCTGACCTCCACAACCCACTAACTGGGTAATACGATACCCTTTGGTAAGACTGGTTGTCAGACTTTCGGGCTTCTGACGACCTGCAACGACTGTTAAAGATCCACGAATGACAGGCTTAACATGCTTTTTGAATCACGGAGGAGTCTTGGTATGTAAAGATGGTCACCCATCCACCGATCAACCCCGGCAAGCGTAGCTTAACCTGATGGATCGACCTGGTGCGGCTGTTATTACTCAGCCACGAGCTCCAGTATCAGTTTCCAAAGTAAAAATGTAAAAACAAGTAGTTACAACGAACTTTTTAAACTTTATGATATACCCATAAAACTTCTTAAGTACTTGCAATCACATGAACTGCCTGTTTACCAAATTCCAACATGAATTTAAAAAAAAACACAAACAAAGCTTTAACAAATTAACTCATCGGAAAACAGATGGTAATGGCTACGAATTTTATTTTAAAAACACTTCAATACATCGTTGTTAACTCCATTTTACATCGTCATTACTCAATCGCGATGGCGTCCCTTTAAATAAACGGATTATATTTATTTTTTGTTTTATTTGTTTTATTCTGAGCGTTACTCGTTGGTGATAACGGCGCCAATTTATTTCGATTGCGTGTGAGTACAGCATAAGGATATAAATCTAAGGTTTGTGTTAGTATTATTGTATTTTTGAGACATAATGTGGAATTATTATTGTAATTGGGGACGATGTGTCTTCATCGATTGTAAGTGCTTTGTTAGATATCTACTAGTATTTTATCTATTTTTTAAGTTTTTCTGTTATAAAACTTAGTCTTCTTTGTTATTATTATTATCATTCACTGCACTGCACTTTTCTGTTTACACTGGCCAGCTATTTTAGTAGGAGAAAACTGAACATCATAATGAAAACATCTTCACTTCGGTTTCCCTGCCTGACATAATAAACAGTTATACTACTAATAAATAGTATTTAACTAAGTATCTATTGTATAACTTTATTAATATCTTTGGGTTACAAAATGCTGAAAATATAAAACGTATGCGGTCGGGGCACCCCCCCCCCCCGTCAGGAACGAAGTTCCTTACGAAAACAAAATAACAAAAACGTTAAGTATTGAGTTTATACAAATGGCCGTGCACAATGCTCGTCTGCTCGAATCATCCTTACATATTATAAAACAAAGTCCTCCGCCGCGTCTATCGGTCGTCCTGTACGCGATAAACTCAAAAACTACTACACCGATTTTCATGCTGTTTTCACCAATGGCTAGAGTGATTCTCGAGTAAGGTTTTAGTTTATAATAACCAACATCCACGCGGGCGAAGTCGCGGGCATCAGCTAGTTTATTATAATAGAAAGTTACAGAGACACAGATAAAGTCGCATAGAGCCCCTTGGACACTTTTTTCTTACGTGATAATTTGTACCAATCAATTCCTACCGCAAGCAGCGTTATGGGACTTCGTTCCAAAAACCTCCCTCCTCGGGGTTGATTTTTTTATAATAGACACTTCATTAATGCGCCAACGTCGAACAAAAGTCTCACCACACAACGAAACAAACAGCAAACAAACCAGCAAAAAAAACTAAACCATCCCATAACAAAAAATAGGTAAATAAATACACAAAACAAAACACACAACTCACCAACTTCGGAACGTGACTAGATTAAAAACAAATTTTTTATTCGCTGTTAAAAAATTCACACACACTCCTCCTAAGTAGGTCCTTGAGGGATGTTGGCTAATGTAATTGGCCAATCTGCGGCGAAGTACCATTGGCCATAAATAATGGGCGAAGTAGGACAAGACGCACATACATTGGAATAAACGCCGAGATATGGCGGCATTTTGGCCAACAGAACATGTGTGTGGCAGCCATCTTGTCCGCCATTTTGATTAAACGTCTAGACGCGGATTATGGTATGTTGTTCTGTTTATAATAATTTGAGGTTATGGTCGGTTGTATTTTTTTTTTATTATGTATGTTTGGTAGGGTGACGTGTGAAACATGTGAAAATAAGATAATGATAAATGCTTAGGATAAATATGATGCTAGTTTTTTGTTGTTTGCCAAAAACTTGTAAGTTTTGTATTAAAAAAAACGGGCCTAGTATATTTTTTCAACTATAAAGTTAAGTTTGTTCTTGGGATAATTCATCCCAACTACGGAACCCTTAATTGTGGGTGCCAAGTGCGTGTCGGTAGACACGCACTTGGCCGGTTTTTATTTTTATTCAGTCACTCTTTTATTCATATTTTTCAGTATCTATTTTAACAACTCTTGCTTAGGTGAGTGGAAAGGATTCAAAATTCACGGAAAATACGGAGTCATTGAAAGAGAGATGACCTGTTTCATGGAAAACAAAATACATATATATATTTGTTTTCACGTTTAAATAACGTTGTGCATAAAATTTCCCACATACAAAACACATTTTTATTTCTTACAGAAAACACACCTAAAATAATTACTTTCCTAACAAAAACATAGCCTTCTAACAAACTAACAATTTGTAATACAACACCCGTGTATAACGAAGCGGCGCTCATTAAAAACAATAAATTACTCACAGTAATTAATACCTGAGCTTTTAATTTGAAAACCGATAGCTCTGGAGATTTACTGGCTTTGTCATAAGTAGCGATGTGAGGGGGACTAAGTGTTTTTTAAAGTTTTAAGGGGCAGTAGCGGTTTTTGAAGTTTTAACAAGGTCCGGGAGATTTTGTTTACGATTATTTAACCGTTAGGACATAATAGTAATCTTATTGATGATGTTCCTCAGAAAGGTCAAGTGCGTAGGTAGTATTCACAACCGGCGTGCGTGTATGTGTATATGAATCAGATGTATGAACGTTAATGAAGCAAAAGGAGTATGTAAGGATCATAGCAGGTGGTGTTCTGTAGTTTCTGCCTACCCTAATGGGAAGAAGGCGTGAGTTTATGTACGTGTTTCCAATAGACTTTTTTGTTTGATGTTTATCTTTAACTTTATACTTAATAGTTTCCATCCCGAGACTCCTCCGTGCCTCGGAAAGCACGTTAAGCCGTTGGTCCCGGTTGTCATTTGTGGATCTTTGACAGTCGTTACGGGTCGTCAGAAGCCCGAAAGTCTGACAACCAGTCCTACCAAGGGGTATCGTATTACCCAGTTATTAGGTTGTGGAGGTCAGATAGGCAGTCGCTCCATGTAAAATACTGGTATTCAGCTGCATCCGGTTAGAATGGAAGCCGACCCCAACATAGTTGGGAAAAGGCTAGGCAGATGATGATACTTAATAGTTTCCAATTCATTTTATTGTACAGAAACGGTTTTAATTAAGTTAGGCACCAGAATGGTGTAACATTCACGAATGTTAATAAAAAAAAATTGGCTTAGTGAGAGTCGAACTTGCACACGAAGGGTACCGTACCACCGTACAATAAATAACACTACGTTTTTTACTTTAGTAAAAAAAAAACACGTTTGTTGTAATTTTTAAGTTTACTTATTTAATTTTTAATATTTGTTGTTATAGCGGCAAATTCACAATCTGTGAAAATTTCGGCTGTCTACCTATTACATCTTTTGAAAAACAGCCCACTGACAGACAGACGGACGGACGGATGGACGGACGGCGGAGGTTTAGTAATAAGGTTTAGTAGTAAGGAACCCTAAAAACTATAAAGCAGAATACGTCCAAACGTCCAAAAACTTAGTGCTTGGTTAGATTTCACTGTGTTTTATTTTTTCAATAAATAAAATTTAGTAGCTTAGGTACCTTTTATCAATAGTTTAGCTCCACTTCGTTATTACAAATAACACTCTGGTTCAGCCTCTCACTAACAAGCCCCTCGACTCGACACTTTATTTCGACAGCCCTACATTCACACCGTCTGCCAAAAACCGAAAAACCGTAAACTACCCTCAAGTCTTATAGAACCGGTTATTGGATCGGTTTCTCCTCATTAACATAATGACGCCATCTTGCCCGTGATCTTTATGACAGTATAAAGTAAAGAGTTTAATGTTAAAAGCTAAATTGTGACAAAGTTGCAGACCAGCGTATAATTTTTATGTCCATTGGGTGCAGATTATGGCTGTCGAGTTATTTTCTTTGAGGTTTTATAGAAGCAAGTATATTTACATGGGTAATGTAATTGTCAGTGACCTCAAATAGATAAAATCAGGGTAACTAATTGTTTTTCAAAATGACTACCAACTTAAATTCAAATCATAGTAATTAATTCTTTGGCAGTTGTATGAAATGGCTGTAATACGGTAAAATGACGTAGTGTGTCAATTTGATAAACAATTAATTTCCCTGGCTGTGCATGGTTATTGATGGTGTTGTAACTTGATGTAAAATGTATTTATGATTTGTCTTTCTTATTTGCTACTCTACCTACTCTTCAGTTGTTGAAAACTTGTAAAACTAATAAGTTTTCATTCGTAAATCTTCTTTGAAAGAGTAGTACTTATCTAGGAATGTAGTGGAACCCTACTTTTGTTGCGGACTATACCTTTTGACAATAACCATAGAAATAATGCTTTTTTTTTTCATTTAGTATACGAAGCAGCAGGAAAAGCCGAAATACTTTGTAAAAATACTCACGTTCTACCAATACATTTGACTACCAACGAAATGGATATCGAAACAAAGTTTATCAATGTAGATAACACTTTTATGAGCACAGAGTGAAAACAGATCAAACGCAACAAATGCTACAATGCTGCAGTTCAGTGTGAGATCTTATTCAAGTGTGCATCTCCATTGTGTAGGATCATCCGACAAATTGAAGGTGAGGTACGTGTCGGGCTTGAACCAGATTTTAAATATAAACATTGTCTGCCATGTCTAAGTAAATGTTTATTCTAAATGAGTTTCAGCAGTCACAAGTGCATGAAAAAGTAGTTGCAACAATTTTTTGTTTTCGGCAGCATGTTATTTGGGTAACAATTAAAAGCTATAAGCGTAGCAATTAACTAATTAAAGAGTTAATTCAACAGTTTTAAACTTCTGAATAATAAACATTTTATAAGTCTTTTAATGACTCTTTCGAAAGTTCACTCAATATTGCACTATAAAGGTATCTTACTCAAAACCAATTAGAATAATTATTATGAACTTTAAGGAGTTAAGCTTGTTGTCTGCAAGGGTACAAATAGGCACCCTTATTTATCTCTTTACTTGATGAGGCTTCATTCAGATTAGAAACAATAACTAAATTAATTGGTTTGACCTTCAAAAATCGAGCAGTTTAAGGGCAGACATTTTAGGCTTCTGATGATTAAAAGCTAGTTCCAAATATCGAAGAAAGCCGAGATCAACAAAACATTAATTAGATAAAACACAAACTATCTTACGAATACCTCAAGCTGCGGTCAAAATATGACACAGTCAGTAAAGTGTTAGCAGGGCTAGGTGCTCAGGATACGCCATACGTACTGAAGAATATGAGGAACAGGGGCGAAAGCTCCTCATTCTCCTTTGAAAAGGGAGAACCGTTCGACTGGACTGGTGTTGTGGCTGCAGGGCTTCCATCCAACTTTTGTCGGATTTCTGTTTAGGTGTTAATCGCATGGATAACTTTACTTGTGCGATAAAAGACTCGCGTGACGTCAGGTGCAATGCGTACCTCGTATAATTTAATCTCATAATATTAATTAGAATAACTACATAAACCTAAATACTAGTAGATAATATTATAGACAATAATTATATTTGTGTAACAAACTTGCAATCCAGTGTACCTACTCACTGGATGCTTGTTTTATCTAACCTTATATGTTGCCGTGCCCTAACCGGGTTTCATGTTGGATCTTACTTTATCTTGTAACAGCTGGTGTACACATGAATGCAATAAATAAAATTGAGTTTGAGTTTATGTGGCGCTATAGACACCGCCACAGAAAACGCAACGCAATTACTTCAATTAGACTAATTACAGGCACTTTCCAAAGACTAAATACCATTAGAAATACTACGTATTTAGGTTCCTATGGAGAAGAACGAGCAAGAAAATCCATGGACACTCTTTAAAATATGACTCAGTCAGTAAATATTACCCAGTATGCCTTACATACTTTTAAGTATCGCAAGGGATACTTGAGTGATACTTGTCAACTTGTCCTCTAAAATGTAAACTAATGGACACAAACCCAATACCAGGAAAAAGGAATTCTGATTCCAACAACGTCGTACCACTAACAGGGGAGGGGAGGGGGTGCGGGGTACAGGGTGGTAGCAAATAGCTTCTAGACCTCGCGACACATTTCTAGTAAAACTGCTTGTACAAATTCGCGGGAGGTGACTTGAGTGGACTTGGGTGAGCCATTTTAGTACTGAGTGGTGACATTTTGCAGTGGTTTGGACGAGAAAAATTAAAAGCAGAGCCGATGTGTCTTTTAGGTGGCAAAGACAGTTCTTGGGTATCGTTTATGGTAACAGATTGTTCACCAGAGCACACTTCAGTTACATTACATTGTCTGGGGAGGATTAATGATAATCATTAAAAAATCCTCGTTGACCAGGCAGTCGTTGCTGAGTGCGAGCGCGTGGTCCTGTGTTAGGTCCTCCGGGTCTGATAGATATTCGGTTTTTAGAAAAATGAAAATCTTAATAAGTATAAGTCTGGATTGGATTTGTACCCAGTTCATGGCAACTATGACATTGGACGGCAATATTAGTTTTTAAACTATTGATATTTGCCTTGAACTTGATAGTTACATTAGTTTTACTTAATTATCTACTTGCTAATTACAACTTCTACCTTGAGCCGAAAAGGCTTTAGACGCCACCAAAAATATAATGCTTTGAAATCCCAACATAAAAATCAAAGAAACAAAACCACGCCATTCCGAGCACCTAATTTTGTTCTCGCAAAAAATTCAAATGTTATTCAAGTAAGTCGCAGAGTCGACAATAAAGCTAAAAGGAGGTAAGCAGAGAGGCAGGTACACAAGTCAAACAATAGTCCTCGTTAGTGCTGTGTCATGAGTGAGTTTGAACGTATTTTTCTACGCTTTCTATGGAAATCAGGTACGGTACAAGTAGCTGTGTTTCTACAGAGTTTTTGAGCTTTTTATATCATCATATTGAAATAAGTACCTATTCTTTTGTTCTGTTGTGCTATTCTGTAAAAATTTCATAGTGAAAACTTAGGTGTAGTGAGCTTGGAGTGAACTGTCACTGCCTTAGCATCAGCGGGTATCCACGCTCACTTCACTTAAGTTTTCGCGGTGAGATGGTTACAGAATAGCAATGCTGTATTCCATATCGTTATTGTGAATATCGCTTAATAGTATTACTACTTATGTACATAATTTGTTGAAAGCATTGGTATCGGTAGTGTTCAAAAAGATTCAGATTCAGTCATACTTCTTTTATGGGGTACTGTGTAAAATGTTATAATAAAATACCACCCGATATTCTTCAACTAAATGAGAAGAAATTTAAAACATGCATTAAACGCATACTATGTAGACAAGCATATTATAAGTTGGATGATTATATCGTAGATAAAAATGCTTGGCTTAATGCTGGTCCTGCTCCACAGGCACTTGGACTCAATAGTTACATTTTTTATATTTGGAAGAGTGGCTTCCCCTTATTTTTAATTTTTTCTGACTTTAGGAACTTAATGTTTATTTTTTATTTAAATCCTATTATATGAATCTCTCAAGTACATTGCGAACTATAGTTTTGTATAATTTAGAAGCTCTTTTTCAATTTTGTAAATGTGAGTACCATGGGGCCGTTTCATATGGTATCATGTTGTATGTTGACTTGAAAGAGCCTGGCAGATGAGAGTATGTCATACTCACTTAAATGTCTCGCTGATGGTGGCGCGTGTGTTGGATCATTCGGTTCCCTACAAAATGGTTGAGCTGGATGGTGCTGATCCACGTGTCATGTTCGTGAACGGGCGCCGTCAGTTGAGACTGGTCATCTCTTATCTGCCAGGGCTTATTTTTAATCTTATATTTTGAATTATTTTTCGTTTGACATTGTTCTCACATATAGAAGCACGAAGAATACTGTACCCAGGATTTCGTAATATCTATATACATTTTTAAAAGAGTGTCCTTGGAGTTTCTTGCCCGTTCTTCTCCATGGAGATCTACGAATTTGAATGGGCAACTAGCTTCAACTTTTTGACTAACTGACCGACTCTTTGACAATTCAAAAGTGCCTGTAAATAAATGGTTTAATTGAAATAAATGCTTTGAGTTTTGAGTTTTGAGTCAGATACTATATAGTATAGAGGTGTTTGGTCGAAATTACATGCAATGGAAAGGAATTTCTTGAAGTGATTTTGCTACATTTTCACCAAGTTTAACCACACAGAAGAAAAAACAGTAACATAGAACCTTTTTGGTTTTTATTTCAGTGTTAATCACCGAAAACTTGGCCTTGAAATTAATTTTTTTTATTTATATTAATTAAACTACATGCCCAGGTTTAGAACTTGCATTTGGACGTTTTTTATGAAGCATTCAAAAAACCAGTGGGCCTCCACAGTTTCACATGAATAAAATCACACATCAAAGCAAAAACAAAAAATCACGAACCCATAACTCAGTAACCTATATCGTTCATAAACCATCAAGATGTCTCATAAACGAAGCTCCGTGGTACATCAGCATTCTATGCCTCATAAAACCATAAAATGTGTCAAAACTGTGTTCGTTCGCGATACGAATTCATAAGCTGTCAGTATTTATAGCATACTAGCTTTACTACCGACCCCCCTCGTGTTTTGGTGACGTTTCATTTAATCACATAGAGTTTTATTGGTTAAGTTTTGGTTCAATCTAAACGAAACTGTTCGATTTTTGGGGTGGTTTGTGTTTTGACAATGTGGGGAACTTTATTTTACACGTTTGGGTTAGCAACGGTTTATTATTATAAAACAATAGCTTAGTACCTACTCAACGTAAACACGTAAACTAAATAAAATATAGCCTACACGTAATATATTTTATAACAATTGTACAAATGAGATAATGACTGAATATTTTGAGAGAACACACAATGTTTCACATAAATATAGTTTGTCCTAAGGATATTGACTGAAATAATAACTTTTAATCTAATGAATTGTGGGTTTTAGAGACAAGATAATGTCGTGGTAGTCTGAAGGTTTCTAAGACCCTCAAGCACAAGTAAGAATGCGATTTATTTTCAGTTATCTTTCATATATAACAACACTGATTTACGCAGAAATCTTGACAAACGATTCTGAAACAGCAACATGTAGTGGGCAATTGTAGTGATCATTGCTCATGAGACACCAATTCAAATTTATTTATTTAATACGTAGTTCTTAATCACTCATAAAAGTAGGTCGAGTAGCTAAATACACCTCTGCCTAACCCTTTGGAAAAACAAGTGTAATGTTATGTGTAGTTCTTAATCATTGTATGTATCATAATGATGAACAGAAAACTTAGTAAATTAAACAGCGGGTCCCAAACTAGGCACAGGCCGTATCTCGGTGACCCAAGTAAAGGATGATATTGTAATATTTTAATGAAGAAATCAACACTTAAGAAACTGGATCATACTAAAACCATACAGTTCACAATAAGGATACACCCAGATGATACATAATATAATTATTATTCTTTCTTATTACCCCTATCGACTCAATAAATAACTACAAAAGCTTGGCCCCAAAACACATCATAAATTAATATTAACCATCATTCAGTTGCACAAACAAACCTCTAGTGTTATTAATGACAATATCTTCCCCAAACGATAAATTTTGCCATCCATCGCGGGCTGTGCAAACAAGTTGATTCAGTAGGTAGGTTGGGGAGCGTTAATGTAATTCGTTAAAGGGTGGAGTATCGACAGATCTAGACGTGTGTGTGGATATTTATCAGTTTTTATGGTAATAACTGTTGGGGGAGGGGAGCGGGGGGAAAGGGGTTTGTAAGAAAGATGGAAGATAGAAGGTTAATTTAGGGAAAGTGTTTAGTTTAGCTGGCTGTGTCATTTGACTGCTTTGTAGGTATATTAAGCAAACTAAGTTTAGATAGACCTCCAGCTGTCACTAACGAGACACAATAGAATTTAAATTGTTATCTGCCTTCTAAAGGCCAATCAACAGCTGAGTGGATAATTATTATAAAATAAATATTAAAATATCGTGGAGTTTTGGTTTTCAGTCAAGCCAATGCAATGCAGCCATTCGTTTTTCATGCCTTTCAATATTTAGTTTTACTGAAAAAGTAAATATTAAAAGGCATGAAAAACGAATTGCTTTTGCCCAGTATTAGGGATTTATTGTAACCAAACCAGTGTGTGCCAACCAAAAATTAATAACAGTGCCATATTAAAACTAGCTTCCTTAGACCATGTTAAACTTGTGACCCCGACTTCGTCCTCGTGGAACTCAACTATACCATAAAACATAATTATAATTTATTATTATGGCGATCGGCAATAAAACTTTCTATCAGTGAACGATTTTTTGATATCGGATCAGGGATTCCAGAGATTACATATTACAAACAAACAAAAATTTTACCTAATTAGTTTAGGTTAGTTCTACTTTTAAATAACTGTACCTTTACCTGCAAATGGAACTCAGTTCCACAGAATCTACGACCATGTTGGTCAAACATACAAACAAAATATCTCTTCCAAGAAATCAATATTATATTCTTAATAGCTCCAAGTAGATGGCGGTGCATTACGTAAATTAATGTACCAGCAGCAAGGTACGAGGTCATTAATTATTTTAAATTGTCTACTGTCTTTACAAGTCCCTTGAGATCGGAAAGGTAATGGAAATAAAAGGAAAAGTGAAGAATTTATACTTGAAACTCAATTGTTTTTGGTAACCCATTGTTTGGAAAAGGTTATACGGTATCTACAATGTGCAACTGAATTAAAGCGCATTATGAAATTAATTTGTTTAGAATCGATGTCTAATAGATTTATGTAAATTTTTATATTATACTTAATTTTTTATCCAAAAAATAATTAAAAATACGTAGATTACAGTCCAATGTACACTGTAGTCCACTGTAATAGTCAAAACAAACCAAAATGGACGAAATACCTACAATTCTAGACCCATGAACGTGTGCGACTGGCGCGGGTAGATTTGTAATGTGACCACAATTTTTCTCTCTCAAATAATATAACAATAATTTAATAAATAAACAATGTTTTATACATAAGTATAGGTTTCGTTTTGACCTGACACACAATGACGCAGTCACTTGATTGTCATGGAAACGCCATTATTATTGTGAGAGCTCACTATTTTTTGAATAATAAAGATTTACAGCTTCTTTATAAAATCATTTTATATATGTATAGTTAACGATAACCTCAGACTCAGTCACCAATTACAGGTTCAGCAGCTTTCTCAAAAATAGGTGATAAGTTAAAACACATAAAAATAATTATGACTAGAATTTAGTTGTGACAAAATACTTCTTAAACTTTAGATTAAAAACATCAAGGAATATAACATTTTGTACTAAGACATGAACAATATCTAACACTCGTCTCAGTATGAACACTTTCTCGCGCGATAAAGAATGGTGAGGGCAAATCTAACGATTTAAATCTTTGGTTTTAAGTAACTACTTATTTAAAAAACTCTTTTATTCGCTCAGCAATCTCAAAAAAACACAAAATCCGATGAAAGAAAAACTTTTATGAAATATTTAAGTACCTTTGTTTGAAATTGAGTTCATTACGAACTTTTATGTTTTCTACTTAGTTACTTGTTTTGAAAACTTTCATTAGACTTTTTTCCCTTTGATTTGAAAGTTTTGTAAATAGACCGATAAAAATAATGTTTTGTTGTAATATTAATTGTCTTCTTTTAAACGTAGACACACTTTCAAATGTGGGACACAAAATGAAAACATTGATAGTATTTCCGGCTCTAAGGGCCAAGATTTTTTATCATAAACCAGCGTTTTTAAAACTTTTTAATACGTATGAATTAATTAATTAATTCATTACCTTTTTTTTAACATCACGCCTGATTTCCCCGAAGGGATAGGCAGAGGTGACCCACATTTCAGCAGTTATGTTTTAGACCCTAGTAAAAGGGGGCAAGCCTATTGCCATCCATCGGGCACAAATCTGGACTCCATGCTGTTTTGTTACCTACTGAGAAACTCCTGATGGAAAAGCCCAATTAAATTTTGCCCGACCTGGTAATTGAGCCCAAGACCTCATGCTCAGCAGTAATAGTAGCGCTTGCGAACACTAGATCACCGAGTCAGTCAGAAGGCTGAAATAATATTGTCACAAAGAACAATAAAATTATTGATATAAAAATGGCCCTTCTGTCCCGTACCTACACAACATGTCAGAATGGAGTCAGCGCTGTCCATATAGCATTAGGTAAATTGCTCAGAAAGTAGGAACTATTTCTTTGTGTATCCTCCGTATTCGTGAATAAATCGACTGTTCCCTCTCTATGTATGTGTTCGTAAATATGGGCATACACTAAGGTTTGAAAGTAGTGTGTTTTAGTGTAACGAGAAGTTTTGTTTTCAAATGTAAGTCTCTTTTGAAAGTGATATTGTACGATACGTTTATGAAAGCTGTGATTACGTAACTAAAATTTTTCTTTGAATTACTTCATCAATAAAACTATCATCATCATTTCAGCTGAAAGACTTTAATTTGACCGGTTCTGTGCTTCTCGCATCCAGCGGAATCCTGCAGCCTTGACGAGGTCATCGGTCCACCTTGTTGGGAGGCCTTCCAATGCTACGTCTTCCGGTACGTGGTCGCCACTTCTTTCGGCCCTATCGGCCATCTGTTCTGCGAGCAATGTGCCGTACCCACTGCCACTTAAGTTCGGCAATACTTCGCCAATGATTAAAGTTTCAAAAAGCCTCACAGCAACAATCCTATGATACAATTAGTGAGCACTAGTCTTTACTGACTACCCATAAGTACATTATAGATCACATAAGTCGCAACTCAACAGATATAAGCCGATACGTCATTGTCGTGTTACGAATGATTACAACTTCCAAAATAAATTGGAACCTACTATATCATATAAAAAGATTTTTTAAGATTTCCGGGAAATATTTCAATTAATTTTCCACAAAGCGTTTCTCGAGTTCCTAGAAGTTCACAACAAAAAACTTATTAAATTGGAACTGTTTGTCTAAGAGCTCATACGGGGAAGTAACCAGTATTTTACATGGAGCGACTGACTTAATAAGACTGGTTGTCAGACTTTCTGGCTTCTGACTATCCGTAACAACCACATCCAGCACGCGTGCACATGACCACCTCTATCTCCACTCTACGAAAAAGAGACATATTTTTTTCTATACATAGTGACATGACGTCGTAGGAATCTTTCTACAATCTTTTTTTGTTTCTTCATTGGTCACGCAACGCGTGCAGAAAGTGATCCCGTGGCCACGAGATACACGCTCAAGAGACACGCGTCCTACAATAGTGACTTGCGGAGCGACCGACTGAAACAAGTGACAAGCGCGCGTGTCGCTTGACGCAAGTCACGTCGCAAGTAACATCGAGGCGTTGTACGAGGCCTTAGCCTCACAAGTCTTCGATCGTCGATACGGGCATCTATTATTATCAAAGGCTTGTGCCTTTTGACATCGAAAGTCATTAACCACACAGCCTTACCTATACTAACACTTCTTTAACTCCTTATTCTGGCTGTCAATACATCAACTGGACTCCTAAAGAGGGTCGGAGTGAGCTGCACTCACGTATATATTAGACAGTTTGTCTGTCTGTGGTCGGTATTGGGTACCGTTGTCAAATTACGACTGAATGAGACCTTGGGGTCTATTGATCTTGAATGTGTAAATAGTGTTGTTCGTGTATCATTTCGACTTTGTCTAGAGTGTGTCGTTGAGTTCTTTGTTTATTCTTTGAGCTGGTTTTAGAGAGTTAATATAATTTTAGTTCTAGTTTATAGGCAGCTGCTGTCCAGAGTCTTTCTCTTATGTTATGTAGATTGTAGGTACACTTATAAGTAAGTTACCATTAATAGCTTACTATAATTATAAGGCAATGTAGAATAATTTATGATATTGGTTTTGCTTATCAAATAAATATATATAACATTATTATTATATTATGGGAGTTTAACAAAAAGCAAGCTCTAGTTAAAATTACCAATACTTTTAAATACTTTTCACAATTTAGAATATCTCTACATAAATACCTACATGCAAATAAATCAACTTTCTAGCCATCCATAAACGAATATGATTAAATAACAGGCAAAATGATAAAACCTAAACATTTCTCAGGCAACACTAAAGAAAGCGTTACTTATCAATATTAATTTCACCATTTACACCAACCACTTCCTAAAAAAGTATGTCCTTTTCTCAAACACAATACCGACCACTCTAATCTCGTGTAAAAATAAAAACGATCCTAAAAGTAATACAGAAAAACCTGAAAAGGAAAAACTGTCTAAAAACTGTATACTGAGTCGAAAAAATAATAATTTGGGAAATCCATTTCCACTATGATAGTATGAAAAGAGTCATGTCTAAGGGATATAGGACCCTTCGTCAAAACGAGTTGAAATTAATATAATCTTCTTTTTTTTCTCATAATAGAGAATTCACAAAATTATCCACCAAGGCTGAGCTGTTCAATAACTAATCTTATTGTTGCCAGCATAAGGTTGGCGATGACTGCATCTGCTTTTAAAGGAAGTATGGTAAAAAGAATAAATCTTAGCTTGATTTGAATAACAAAAGTGTATGAAACGCTCTTTGATTCTGAGCAGCCAGTGACGGTAACAACACTGAGCTATTGTTGAGCTGTTCAAATAAGTTTTTATGTTATAAAAAGTTTGTATTTCGAAGTCATTTTTGTGGGTACTTGTGTGTGAAGACAGAATTTACTTATGGCTCAGTATATACTTACCTACTGATAAGGGGGCTCGTAGCTAAATAATAACAGCCGCACGGGTTGATATAAGGTTAAGCTACGCTAGACGCGGTTGGTTCGTGGATGACCATCCATTTATATCGAGACTCGTATTTGCCTCAGAAAACACACTAAGCCCAGCTGTCATTCGTACGTCTTTGACAGTCGTTACGGGTACCCAGAAGTCCAAAAGGTGCCAAAAGTCTGACAACTAGTCTTACCAAGGGGTATCGTGTTGCCCAGAAACTAGGTTGTGGAGGTCAAATTGGTAGTCGCTCCATATAAAATACTGGTATTTAGCTTCATCCAGTTGGACTGGAAGCCGACTCCAACGGGAAAAGGCTAGGCAGATTATACATTTACTGATTAATATTTTGCTGAAAGGTTAAAATTTTAAGGATATAGGCCCTAAGGTATCGCACCACCGCTTCGCCCACTGGTTGGTGATTTCCTTCAGAGCCGTTTTAAAGGTCATTGCAAAACTCTTTATGTACATAAAATAAATACATTTTTAGAAAGAAAGAAAGAAAATACGTTTATTTGCGGCAAACGTGACGCTAACAAAGGACAAATATACGAAAATAACAAGTTACGGGAAAATATGCGTCACATTCACGCAAAACGGCCATTGCTCAGCATAATGCTGCGACCCTATGCGAGACAGAGCCCCAGCGCTGGTTTTCAGTGACAGCCGGCGTTGACGTCATGACGTCAATCGGTGCACATAATGAATTATCAATAACAAAATAAGAAATAAAATTAATACACTAAGCTTTAACTTCTCGTCCATTCTCTATGGCTACACGATAGTCATAATTTCTTGATATTAATAAAAATCCACTGTCGAAATTCCAGGAAAAACACCATGAAAACGTGTCGCGCCTTAAGGGAGTTGTAACATAAATACGCCATGAACACTGACCCGCTTTGTGTAATAGAAACCTTGTATCCAACTATAATCCTGGATTCTTATTTTTTATGTACACTTCCGTGTTCAAAATCTGGCTGTGCGACTTTTTCTATGTCATTATTTGTAGGTATGTGTAATATCTGTTCCAAAAGTGTTTGATAAAAGTGTAAACAAATCCTGGTCAGGTTAAATCATTACGCAATCACTAACTACAGGGAATTATTGTTAACATATTCATCTGTACTGAGAAGGTTTCAACTTCATATCTCACCATTTATTCCACTAATAATTATTTGAATAACAATATTAAATTGTAATTGAAAAATCATCGACGAAAATTGAGGTTTTAAAATTAACCTCAATTGTGAAATGAGATTTTTGTTTAACGTATAAAAATAAAATTAAAATTAAAATTATAATTTTTGGTTTATTATGTATTCAAATAATCAAATCAAAGCACTCAACTTACAACTCAACTCATACTTACATTTGAAGATTAGAGGTACTTTCTATGATGATGTGAGTCAGTTTATACAAAAATGTGAACATCAATAGAAAAGTGTTGGCTTCAATAGTCAAAGCCTTAAATTAAATGCCTTGAATGGATTTGTGAAATAAACTAACTTGAGAAAAATCTATAACCCTTCAGCTGTCCATTCTACATAACCATGGGTCTCAAAAAGTTATAAGACATCTATGTCTCAAAAAGAATACAGTTCACTTAATATGAGAAATACAAGGTAATCTTAAAACTAAATATAAGAATTACTTATTAAGATGGTAGGTATTTGTTAATAAATAGTTTAACTAGTAGACACAATTATTACAGTGTTGTGGGTAAAAGGAAAAAGTCGGTGAATATAACGTACTAAAAACCCTTGTTGCCAATTGTTGTTATTTTCACTTTCTCTAATACCAACTTAATGATGGTATAAATATTAAGTTGATTTCAAAATGAATACTTTTAAATGAAAAAGTCATAAAATAAATTCGAGTTGTACCGCAAACTGAATTTTATGTGCTGGCAATTAAGTGTTTTTTCCAAAAACTTATACTACTTTTTGAAACTTAAACGCGAATGTAGTCTACATTGTTGGTAAATCGAGTAAAGTAACATGATTAAGGCTGGGACATCCTACCCAACCGTATGTCACAAAACTTAATATTAACGTTGCGTAGCAATTACATATTCGCTTCTTTGTGCGATGTTGACAGTCGTACGCGCCCGTGTGTATGTACCAGTGAATATTAACATAATGTACTCTACGAAGTACATAAGTATGGATGTCTGAAATTCTGAACGTACTTGTTTTCTTTGAATAATAAAAACAGATCTTGAAAATTCTGACTTTTATTATAATTCTTGTGGTTTATTTATTGTCTGAAAAAAAAAGGTAATAGTAGTTTTTGGGGTTCGTTCCCTATGATTGACGGATACTTTACTTAAAAATAAAGCAACCCTACTTACTTTACCTATGTATGTCTGTCTGGCTGCAAAGACCCTGAAGATTGGAGATGGGGTGGAGATGGAATGGTGGTGGATAGTGGATGGACTTACAAATTCGCGTTGCTGTTAAAACTCAGCTTGAAGTCGCGTTCATACATTGAAAAATGATGTACAGAACCCTATGAAAAATCAACAGCCCCACTCAAAACAACTCAGCCTACTGATTCACTTACAGAAGTAATCCCCGCCTGCCGCTGTCCTTACAAAAGGACAAAAAAAAACTGCCTTTTTAATATCACCCCAAACTATACAAACATCGTCCGTAGCTCTGCAAATACACACAGTGTAGTAGAGACGTTTTTAATAAAACTCTACCGTATCAGGAAATCTCTACATTATGTACAGCACTCACAAAGCCCCCTTTTGACTCTATTTAAAACGTTACCTGCTCTATGTTATCGGATTTATTTGTCACTTGCTTCATCCTGTGGGGTTTCGTTGGGTTTTTTAAATTTTTGTCGAGGAATCTTGGTTCTTAGAAGTGTGAGAATTATTACTTTATACTTTTAGCTTTTATTACGGAAAGGTTTGAAAAAAAAACTTTTCGCAATAAAATAATTAAGAAAAACTAGGGCAGGAATTAATATTTGTGACATCATCACGCTTTCTGATCATTATGTCCAGCCATCCGCAAGATTTTTTTTTTGTTCAATGTTAGTTGTTGGTATCCAATCACACAAACAAATATTGTCTTTTTATTTGTAGGACTACATCTTCGCATTTCTATATTGCAATAAATAGTCTCACTTACCTATCTTTTTTCGCGCGTATCTTGTTATAAATATTAAATTTTGACAAATCTTAAATACAAAATACAAGCTAAAAGGGGCATCAAAAATTCATCTGCATCGCTGTCAGTGGGAAAAGTGCCCAAAAAGCTGGCAGCGTTGCCACGTTGGATGGATGGCAACGCTGATTCTTTGAATAAATGTCGTTAAAGTTATGTTATTTTTTCTACGATTTCACTCGCACCTTAAGGAAACTACTCCATGTAGCAAGATAAAAAGTAGGCTATTTATGGTAATCCGTATCCGACTACCTGTATGCCAAATTACATTCAAATATTTTTAGTCGTTAACTGAGTAACAAATGAAAAAGCAAACTTACAATTTATAATATTACAGATTTATAATACTTACTATTCACTGCATCAAAAATACATTAAAGCCGTCAAAAAGGTTTTTCCGCCGGCAAACTAAAGTCGGAAAAGTTCACCGAATGAATTGATAACGTTGAACGAATGAATGAATGAACTAAGTTTATTTCAACGGTAGCGGTGCGGTGTAGTAAAATGTATAGGAATGATTGCAAATTCATTTTAAATTGTAGGTATTCGTTGACATTTTAATGTAAAGTGCAGAAATTGTGGAGAGAAAATTTTAATTATTGGTTTGAATACGAGGGTGGTAATGGAATGGTTGATTTCAATAAATTATTTAGGAACGGTTGGTGCAGTTGACTGCCTCATTGGTCCAGTCGTCGCAAGCGCCACTTCTGCGCATTGGGTCCTGAGTTCTGTTTCAACAACATAATCATCTGCCTGCCTTTTCTCAATTAGTACCTATGTTCAGGTCGGCTTCCAGTCTAACCGGATGCAGTTGAATACAAGTATTTTACATGGAGCGACCACCTATCTGACCTTCACAACCCAGTTACTGGGTAACACGATACCCCTTGGCAAGACTTAGTCAAACTTTTGGGCTTCTGACTACCCATAGTGACTGTAAAAGATCTACAAATGACAGCCGGGTCCAACGGCCCAACGTGCTTGCCGAGGCACGGAGGGTCTCTGTACTCAATGGATAGTCAATAATCCACGTATCGACCTCGGCAAGCGTTGCTTAACCTGGAAGACCGATTTGGTTGTTATTATTTAGACAAAGCCCCTCGGTTCCAATGGCAAGCTAAGTATATTTTGTTCTTCCCGTGTGCTGTGATGTATACGTAAGTGTTTAAGTATGATCACTTTGATCGTAAAGACTTCTAACTTAATTAACATTTAGGCACTTTTATCTTTTGAAATGTTCTGTCTGTAAAAACAAAGTTTTTTGGTAAATATTTTGCAGCCAGCACCGTACGGCACTTAAGGGAAAAACATCCTATTTAAAAGTTTCAACACAAATACAAACATTTTTCGTCTTTTAGCTTAACTTTGCCTTCAAGGTCGTGGTTGATCAATCTGGTGGAAAAACAATTATAATATACTATGTTTGTCTTAGTAAAGCGACCGTTTCCTAAGAAAGCGGTTCCGTCCTATTCTAACGGCCTTCATGAAAATCTGTCATTTTCCCCAGTACCTATTAGACATTTAGGTGTCAATAAACGCTCTGTATTTTGACAGCCGTTAGTGTGGGACATCCGCGTATCATTAACGTACCTTTATCGTAATTACAATTCATACATGGTATGACTTATAACGTGGAACCTAATATCAAAGCTCACACAAAAATACCATATCACCCTCAAGTCAGCTCCTAAATTATGATAAAGGCCAAACAACTCTCAGCTGCATTCTGAACCATTCACTTTGAATAATTGAATCTGTCTGCCGGAACCCCACGAGCCCCACGAACCCCGCTAACCCCACGGACCCCTTACCTGCTGTTTTACGATTCACTTGGTAATTATTCAGACGGGAATCGCCCGGGGAGCTCGTAGTTCATGAGACAGCACTGTGCTTCTTGCATCATTTATTTGGTAACTTTGTGAACGTTTTGATGTTTGGAATGAAGGTTAATGTTTGCTTAATTATTTTGGATTTGGAGTTACTGTGAGATGGATAAAAAGATTTTTCATTGTGCTCTCAATTATTTGGCCTTCGGTATGTGATATACTTACCTATGCACGTGGTAAAAGTGTAGCTAGTTAGCATACATAATAATAGTCACTAGGATAGGGCAATTAATGAACCCCTAATATTTTTGAATGTTTAGTGAAGTGTGAACTGATGCCGCCAATATTTAAATGGGAAAATATATTTTATCTTTATTCCATATTACCTAATTATTGACAGTAAAGTACTCGTACAGTATTCAATAAAAAGGCTCAGATTACTTATTTTGATTTTACAAATTACCGTTACTGACTTCTAAGAATGTAATAAGTGCTAGTTTACCTAAAGGTGACTAAAAAGACGCTTCATTTTTTGTTGATTTTTGCGTTTCATTGGCATTTTTCCCTCAAAGTGAACCGTCTGAACACAGAATCAATGACGCTGGTAGCACACCTCCGCCGCGAAATCATAGCGAAACCGCAGTAGTTCAATTATACTGATTCACGTCATGTTCCGCTACACGAATCGGATTCGCGTAGCTGCGTGAAATATGAAGAATACATTTATTAGTGAACCCATCCAACGATGTTGGATTTGGGCACTCGACATCTTTCACTTGCTTACTGTATGATCGAAAAATTTAATGAAAGGCGTGAATGAACGTTCATTCTTACATAATTTAGTCGTGTCGTCTGAAGGTGAAATCACTTCACTCGAGTAAACCAAACATAAGAGTGATTTCTCAAGCATAATTCATAGGCGGCGCGGCTGAAAATCATATCTTAAACCAAACGTGCAATAAAGGTTTTTTTTAAAGAAAGTAGACGCACATATCTTTGATCAGGCCGTAAATATTTTAGTGGAAAACACTTTAGTAGTTAGAAAAAATTAATGTTATTTAGCATTATAACGTGGTGGCGCGTTCACAATCTATTTTTCTGGGAACCACAGTTAAACAACCCTAGTTTACTAGAAATTACAAAAATACAAATACAATCACAAATTACAAATTTTATTTACAATTACAAATTTTATTTTAATTCAGTATTAGCTAGTTGAAATACAGTGAGTTGAGTTTCAGTGTTGAAATTCCCTCATACATAGCTCCATTCATTCAATTGTGTTTCACTAAATCTAAATTCAACTACATACGGCGCTATTTGTAGCGGAGCAAAGCTGTCGGTGTATATATTATTATTATCTCAAGTGCAATTACCCATGTCCGCAAAGTAATAAGTGATTTGATTAGAATCACATCACATCTAATAACGACAACACTAATTTAATCCTTTACAATTCATAAAAATACAGTATTTTATAGAAGTTATTGTAAAAGCGCAATGGAGGACATTTTAAACCCATTTTAACTATCAAAGTTATTTTAACAAGACGAAATAGGATTCTTAAGCAGCTCTTTTTACCCAACTTCTAAGAACATAAAAAGCCCCAGATTGTCTTACAGATGGGTACCGAGAAACACGTTGTACTCCATCGTTACACAGCTCCATTCATTCGGTTGTGTTGCACTAAATCTAAAGCTAAGTACACACAGCGCGGTGTTCGCAGCAGAGCAAAGCTGTCGGTCTGAATCTCTTGTACAATTAGTTGCTTTGTACTGACTCGAGTTGACAGACTATTAAGTACTAAGTTGTGGCCCCATTTTATTATGTTATGGAATGTGGTGCCGCGTGGAATCCATTTAAAAATGGCTACATTATTAATCTTTTTGAAAGAGTCGCGTGGTATGTGAGTAAAAAGTAATACGATGACCGAAGTGTACAAAATACTGCCTAGTTCTACATAATATTACAGGTTTGTGTATCAGGTACCTAATTCACTCCTGTCCTACTTAAAATATTATTACTACACGATATTTTATTATAAAGAAGTTACAATATTATACACACAAATCACATTCAAATCTGTTGCGTAGTTTAGAAGAACAACGCGTTCACACAGACAGACTCGAAAAGCAACTTTACTTTATAATGTGTATAGATATAGAAGATATAGATAGATAAATGTGATTGTTCAGATGTTTGTGGTTTGGATGTTTGTCACTCAATCAACCTTTAACGGCTGAACGGATTTGGATGGACACACAGATTACCTACCTGTAATTTACGTATAGGATTCCTTTGATTCAAGATGTATAAATTAGTTTCCCTAAGATGCGAGTGAAACCGCGGGCAAAAACCTAGCTGCTTTATATATTTGTCTTGTATTTGAACATAGTGATTATTTTTGGCAACTACACATAATATTTTCCTCCTCTTAAAAACATTTCCAACCACATTTTTTGCCCCAAACACTATATTTATAAGGGACATATTGCAACAAATTGCATATTTATGAGGCTCGCTGAGAAATGTGGCGGATGATAAATATCTGGCGGATGTGACGTCATGACACACGCTTCCTCTGCAGGTGAACTTAGTGCGCTCGGAGAGGAGGTTTAAGAGGTACGGGGACGATACGGTTACGATTGTGAGTAAGCAAATGGACACCTCTGTGGCAACAAGACGAAATATAGTTATAGGTATAGTTATAGTGTGTGTGTGTGTGTGTGTTAGGTTGTGTTATAGTTATAGTGTGTGTGTGTGTGTGTGTGTATAGTTAGCTACCGAAAACCTTATGTCAATACTGTTGAAAGTCGTTGTAGATTTAAAACGCTTTGAAAGCCAGTTTGTCTCGGTGCTCAGCTACTACTTCATTGGCGAAGTCTAATACATTACAGTTATTTTTCTGAATAGTAAAATTATAATCTCACTAAGAATAAAACAGTCGACGACTACCTTATTTTTGAAACTTTTTTATGTCAAGTCGTCAGCTCTAAATACAGCGGGATTAAATATATATCAGTCAGAGAATGAAATATTGCTGGTGATATATAGAAATGTTATATTTTTAATATACTCGTGAATGGCACTAATATTAGGTCTTTACCTATGAAATTGCCGTTCTGCAGTACTGGCCATTTCAAATCAAAATAATTTTTGTTTGGCTAAGAATTCTAATTTCAAATTAATTTTATTTTAAAAACATGGATTTTTTTTTCCAAAAGTAGTCATTTCTTTATTGATTAGTGTTACATTTTCATCGCATTTCAACCTTTTTCGTCATCATGGATACGTTAAAAATTCGAGTAATTATGGAATATGAGTACCGTCGTGGCAGCAACGCGGCACAAGCGGCACGCAACATCAACGACGTTTACGGAGCTAACACTACAAACCAACGCACCACCTGTTATTGGTTTGCTCGCTTCCGTTCTGGAAATTTCGACCTGAAAAATGAACCTCGCGGTCGTCCGAAGACTTTGGTCGACAATGACGAATTAAAGGCGATTGTGGAAGCTGATGATACACAATCTACGGCTGAATTAGCAGCAGCTTTCGACGTTAGCGTCAAAACAATATTGGTCCATTTGCGTCAAATTGGCAAGGTAAAAAAGCTTGACAAATGGGTGCCCCACGAACTCAACGATCGCCAGCGCGAAGTACGCGTCGAGACGTGCCTTGCACTGCTCAACAGACACACAAATGAAGGAATTTTGAACCGCATTGTTACCTGCGATGAAAAATGGATTCTGTTTGATAACCGCAAGCGCTCAGCAAGTTGGTTGGATCCTGGTTCAGCACCTAAACAATGCCCTAAACGAAAACTTACCCCTAGAAAACTGATGGTCACTGTTTGGTGGTCTAGCGCAGGTGTGATTCATCACAGCTTCTTACCAAACGGGGTGAGCATTACTGCAGATGTGTACTGTGAAGAACTGAACACAATGATGGAGAAGCTGGCGCATCTCCAACCAGCATTGGTCAATCGCTCGTCTCCGCTGCTCCTGCACGACAACGCGCGACCTCATACTGCACAGCAGACGGTCTCCAAGTTGCAAGAACTGGGGTTGGAAGCTCTCCGTCATCCGCCCTACTCACCAGACCTTGCGCCTACAGACTACTACTTTTTCCAGAATTTGGATAACTTCTTGGCGGGAAAAAAATTCAATACCCGAGAGGCAGTACAAAATGCCTTTGAAGAATTTGTTGCCTCCCGTCCAGCTGATTTCTTTAAGAAGGGCATCAATAAACTGCCATTGCGATGGCAAAGATGCATTGATTGCATGGGTGATTACTTCGATTAATACAAATAAAAAATTCATGAAAAAAATTCGTTTAAATTTTTTCATACAAAACGGCAATTTCATAGGTAAAGACCTATTATATCCGTAAGAAGAGATAACATAGTGATACTATTTGTGAGAGTTGTATTCAGGATAATATTTTGTGATTTACCGTACAGGAAGTTTACGTACGGTTAGATACAAATTGCGGTATATTGGCTAAGGAAGGCAATTTTAATTATGTTGTGTGATTCCCGTAAAGAAAACAGTCCACACGGTTTACATTAAACATTTCTGTTTTTAAATAAACTTGCAAGTCAAAAACACAAGTCAATTTACTTGAAATCAGAAAACTAAGTATTTTAAACTGCCGCTTTTGGCTACAATGTCATCAGAAGCAAAACAAACACATTTTTACTAAATCTATTAAAGTTCGAAACACAGAACTTAACAAGATTACAATATACCATCATACTCATGAAACATGATAGACTAAATCACATTGAATTACTTCGTAACCTTGCTACGACGTAACGTAGTTACGTAGTCTCGTAGTCTCGTAGCACAGCGCTACGTCGTAGCAAATTCTACGAAGCTACACCGTAGCGGAGAGCGTAGCTAAGTGGAGTCTACGACAAAGGATTTCGGTTAAATAGTTTCATTTTGTTGATATTGTTTTAAGAATGTTGTAGTTGTAAAGTTAAGATGGTTTTGGTTACGCAAAATTATTGTTAAGTAGCTACTTGAGAATATGATGATTTTGTTTACGTTGAAAAGGTAGCTGTTTGCGTCCGCAGTTATTTTAGTTAATACGTTAAATATTTTTGGGAGTTCAACATAACTAGCTAAATGTGGGTTGACTATGGGAACACATCTGCCTATTGTGAGTAACATAACGGCCAGTCTGCTACTAAAAACGTCCAATAGAGAAAATAGTACCATAGTACCTATCCGGGGAGCGAACCTACACCACCACTGTATGTACTCCCCGTTACCTGTCCCTAAGGGTTCATTAGAAAACCAGCGTCAGACAGCATTTGTCTGGCATTAATGCTGAAATGAACCTGTTTAGCGCAGCCGTGAGGCACACAATAATGTTAAAACATAATTTTCACAATTTTTTTTTGTGTTTCACGAACTGTGTCCGAATAAATGTTATTCTTTCTTTCTCACCATGCTCAGAATACGTGCTTTCAACTAAACTTCGATCTATAACATTAATTTCAGACAAATAGTCTAAACCCTACCCTCAAATATATTTATCATTCACGATCGCATATTTAAACTCAACAATCAACTCAACAAATCGCAGAAAATATACCAAATCATAATAATCACGAATACTCAATAAAACCTTCTTACTGATACGATTCAGGCACAATCAAAGAATTCTTTCAATACAGCCTTCTGTTTATGTATAACTCAGAACGACTTTGAGCAAAGAAATAAAACCGGTCGATCTGTGACAAACTCGCTTCTGCACAACTTTTTTCATTTTTTCGCTAACAGCTCCGAGTTGGGGTATGAATGACGCAAGGTATACAGGCATATTGGTACTTTTATAGTTCCTGCTTTAATGAAATTATATTATTATGTTGTTCCGTTTCTTTCTGCGTGAGACAATGTTTCTGATAACACACAACTAAAGGAGAACTTATAACGTCGACAAAAACATTAGAGATGATTAGAGATGTATACGTAAGTGTTTAAGTATGATCACTTTGATCGTAAAGACTTCTAACTTAATTAACATTTAGGCACTTTTATCTTTTGAAATGTTTTGTCTGTAAAAACAAAGTTTTTTGGTAAATATTTTGCAGCCAGCACCGTACGGCACTTAAGGGAAAAACATCCTATTTAAAAGTTTCAACACAAATACAAACATTTTTCGTCTTTTAGCTTAACTTTGCCTTCAAGGTCGTGGTTGATCAATCTGGTGGAAAAACAATTATAATATACTATGTTTGTCTTAGTAAAGCGACCGTTTCCTAAGAAAGCGGTTCCGTCCTATTCTAACGGCCTTCATGAAAATCTGTCATTTTCCCCAGTACCTATTAGACATTTAAAAATGCGAAAGTGAGTTTGTTTGTTTGTTACGCATTCACGCTAAAACGGCTGAACGGATTAACATGAAATTTGGCACATGGGTAGACCATGACCTGGATTAGGATACAGAATACATTTTATCCCGTTATTTTCACGAGATCGAGACCTACGCGGGTAAAACCACGGGGCGCAGCTAGTATTACATATGTTTTAAAAACGCAATGAATATTGTTGAAATGTCAAAATGATTAACAATGGGATTGACATTGGTTAGGTACGCTACATACCAAACTTTACAGAATTAAAATGCTTGAACTGTCACGCTATGTCACTTACGCGTGCGCGCTACATCTTATCTGTACCCTCAAGCAGCTGGCAAGGGGAGGGAATAGGATTAACGGGATCAGTAAGCAACGAAGTAAAGTTGTCGGAACTGAGTTTATTAGCAAGTTGTGTGAACGAAGGTGGAAGGCTGAGGCTCCGATTTGTATGTCTGTGTTGGTAAAGAATACATATTGAATATTGTTTCTGGTAGCAATGACATGATCTGTCAAAGATCAATAAATGTGCTGTCAAACAAATCTCATGTAAACTACTGCAATCAATCGACAATCTGCCTGCCTTTTTCCAACACTCTGCTCTAGACGGGCGATTTCATACTTACATTATATTAACTATGTGCAGTATGAAATCACTAACCCGTCTTGAGCAAGAGTGGAGCGCGCGAGCCCCACCACGACGTCAACGTAGATATACGGCGGTGGGGTTATTATTATTATGGGTATAAATATCAGCACCTTAAAAATCCAATAGACGTAGATATATTTAGTAACCTATTCCTTTTAAATATTCTTCAATAGTCATAAAAAATCCTGTAAGAAATCGACACGTGTTTCACCTCTCAACGAGGCATCCTCAGGATGACGATTGACCAATTGCAAACCAGAACACGACGTGTTCAGCGCTCGGTGTGGCAACACGTCGTGTTCTGGTTGACGATTGACGAGCGCTGGACATGTCGTGTTCTGGTTTGCAATTGGTCAACTGTCATCCTGAGGATGCCTCGTTGAGAGGTGAAACACGTGTAGTTAAACGGAATAGGTTACTAAATATATCTACATCTATTGTATTTTATAATGGATTTCCGCAAACTCACGCCTGAATCAATGAACTATCTATCAGCACCCTAATTGTGCAATACACGATCAATCACAATCTGAATCGTTTTGAAACCGACTGCTAATCCATTTCTTCATAAGTTCGGGAAAAAAATCTGCTCAACAACGTAGGTAAATAACGCAGTGAATGTTGTTGAACTGTCAAAATAAAACAGATTAGCATTAATCGTTTTCTAAAATGTGTTACTCAATTAGATAGCTGGCTGGAAATTCACGAAATAAGTGCAACGTGAAATCAAATATTATCATAAAATGTACGTGCTAATTCCGCTCATTAATTCGACATTAACCAATCATTCTTCCATTGTCTTAAGAAACAGACCACTTGAAAACATAATTTACATCTTAATAACAAGCCATTCTCAATGCCACAGCATCGCACTGACTCGCGAACTGAACCCTCGACTGAAACAAGTTGTTTCACTCCCCTCCCCCCATACCCTCCCCCTCTGAACAATTAGCCACTGCATTAAAACAGAGACGGAAGGAACTCGTTAATATTGTAATGTTTCAATTTCTTTGGCGATTTGTTATGTGAGATTGAGATGAAAATATATCGAAATCTATACAATTTTTACAAAATATAGAACCAAGTCGCTTTTCATGTCTGTCTTTATGACCGATCAGGTCTCCTAAACTGCATAATGGATTTTGGTGCGGATTTCACCATCATTTAGAGCATTTACTCCGAACGGTTTATTTGTATAATACATTTAATTTTAACATAAATTGGCCTTCACATCCGTGTGACTCAGGGGCAGATCGCTAGTTTAACTATAAACAAAGTAAGAAGGTAATATTTATTTATCTTACATACCTATAAACACATCAACTATGGTAAAATCATAGTGGTTTAAAACCCTATTTTGGTGTTTAACGTTGGAACACGACAACCAGCGACAATCAACTAATTCGGATATAAACACAAGCGAGTCAATCATCTTTACAATTATTTATGACCTGTCAGTCTGTCTGTTTGTAACGCCATCACGTGAAAACGACTGTACGGATTTTATTAATTCATAGCCCAACTGCCTGTACCTGCAGTTTCTGCCTACCCTCGTGGGAAGAAGACATGAGTTTATATATTAATATATTTACTAGCACAACTTCAAATCTGAGATACTTATATGAATAAATAATTATAAGTAGGTATTGACAAACCGGCCATTGACAACCATAAACAATTGTATTGTACTGAAAAAGCATAGCGATTATGGCAGTTTATACCCAACTACCAACAGGTACACTACAGACAGTACAGACAGAATGAAAAATACGCTCACCAATTCCCAGTGAACAGCACTTGAAACTGATAGCCCAATAGACCGGCACGGTAACTGTGTGTGATTGGTTCCATCAATCAAATGTACCGTCATACACTTCTAATTTGCTCACAGTCTGATTGCGACGTCAGATTGGCTAGCATAGGGTTAACTTAGTGGGGAATCTACAAAATGCTTGACGTATTGTGGTGTTCATGAAATTGTGTTTGTGTTTGTTTGTTTATTTGAGAAATAGAGTGTGCTTAATTATATCATTTATGTTGAGAACATTGTTGTGATTTTGTATAAAAATCTGTATACTTATGTATATCTATTGCATACATACTATGCACTAGGTATTTACTCTGAAAAAACGGAATTTAATTAAAACATAGTTTTTTGGCAGCATGACTCCAGCAAGTCTAATAGCAAAAACTTTAAAACGCTTAAAATACTTTCACTTTTGTTTTTATAGCCTGTCTTAGTTCTAGGGTTCGAGAAATTTAGTTAAAAAATCCTGTCATACACCATTTATTAATTAACCAACATCATCAGCTCTCCTAAAAAATATGAATTACTAAACTTTCCCACAAAACACAGCAATAAGCCATGCATCGCCGAATTCAAGCTAAAATATTTTACACAAGATAATAATGTCCGCAAATGTAAAAGTTAGTTCAAAACGAAATACAGGACAACAACGAATTCTCGTTACACGTTTCAGTGACAGAGCGTGTGAAAGTGCCCGGTTTTAATGTAACAAGGTATGAAATTTTTACTACGGTCTTTTTAACCGGGTGTCGCAGTTGGAGGGTTAATTAGAATATTGGAATTCATTGTTTTAGTTTCTTTTAAGGGGGATTCAATGTAATTGACTTACGTTTTTTTTTTTGCATATTGCTGTGTTCTTTTATGTTGTATGTTTCACAAACACATTTGAAAGAAATAAGGTAACAATTTAAATGTGAAATACATTGATAAACTAGTGATATACTTTAAATCAAATAAAGAACATACAAAGTGCGGTGGACGGACCGTCTCTCTGCGTTGCTGTCGCAACCTGCCGCTGGCAGACGAGTCAACATCGGTTCAATTTCCATAAATAAATAAAAAAAGTGCTGCGTGTGTCTTAAGGTTTCACCAAATGGCAGTCCAGCTCAGCATGTGTCAGGCAAGTATACCTGACGCTGAAATTCTGCTGGATCACTGTAATGACATACGTCGAGCAGACAAGATACTTAAATACTCGAATAAATGTTATTATTTTTAATTAATTAATCATTTATTTTCCAAATCATAAAATCCAATTTGTTAGAAGGTAATTATAGTACACGAAAGTACTTCGGTAATAATTAATGATAATGTCAAAATCATAAGTGTAGTGAATTTATGTAAATATACCCGCAATTTAAATTATGTTACATTGTTTAAATACGTCAAAAACATAACCCTTCCATGGCAGTTGGGTAAAAATGACCAGCAAACGAATGGGCAACTCTAGATTCCTGTGCTCTTATGTAGTATGTTATTAATAGAAAGATTCTGTAAATCTACAGCTTATCTTTTACCAATATTTTTCTCGCTTTTCTTAGATTCATTTATTAAATAATAAAGCCTGCAAGACTTACAGCACAAGCCTGTTTAATAAAGACTCCTTTGTCTCGCTGAACAAAAGACAAAAGAAAGCACAATATTGATACTTTAAAAGACTCGTTTACATGAGGATAGTTTCTAGCCCGACGAGAGACGAGAATGTCCATGCGAGTCTCGCTTTCAAGACGAATATTGGATCCTTGACAGTTTTGCAGTCATCGCACTCAAGCAGGGAAGTAAGTATTAATAGTGGTTTTAAGTTACCATATAATTATTTGCACATTTTGGAATTAAATTAATGATTGAATATTAAAACAAAAACTCGCCTACGACTACGTTAGGACTTGTTTTTAATAGTTTTTAGGTTTTTTGAAAACTGAAAATAAGTTCGAAAGATTTCTAGTGTACACAGACACTTCCAATTACGTACGTACTGTACATTATAAGACATGTACAATTACGTACTGTTTACACGAGTTAACTTTTCCCCTTTCAATAATACCCTTCTCTCTTCGTATAAATGAGCCTCTCTAATGCCGAGTTCCCGACACTCCGAATGAACGCGAAGTGCCGACAAGTTTTAATGTATTGCATTGTGTCGGTCTTTCAGAGTCGACTCTGCATTTTGAGGGTTAGCGAAGGATTTGAATTTCGGCGTTTTTAATTTTAGTAATGGTTTTTTGATTTTTAATAAATGAGTACCTATTTCTTTAGAGTACAAATTATTTTTTTATTTCTTAAAATCACTTGGAGATTACCAAAATAATACTAAAGACCACTATTAAGTATTATTTTTCTAATCTTTATAATAAAAATAAAATGCAGCTGTGCGTTGGTACTCATCACTTCAGAACGGCTGGACCGATTTGGCAATTTTTTGTTTTAAAATGTTAGTTATTACTCACAACGAATCAGGTTCGAATCAAGTTCTTACTTAGAAAAAGAACAATTGCTGGTAAAATTGGAAAATTCGGGAAAACTGAAAGTGCATTTTCTATTGGAATTATTTATATTTAGACAGAACGACATCTGTCCGTTCTGCTAGTTAATAATAAAAATAAATAAATATTTTTAAAGCTTAGTTATTAAATTAATTAAAAATTAATATTTTAATATTAATAATAGAATTGTTTTTTTTGGAGGAGAATGATGATGAAAAGCAAATTCATAGTAATTGATAAATAAATACAACTACGAGTTCAAAACTATAAATAAGTTCAGTAAAAATTTCAACAGAATATTCATAATAGACTATTGAAGTCACTCACACACAGATACCTCCTTGAACAAAAACCCGTTTTTCCTCCATCTAACTTACAAATACTGACAAAGTCGACAACGAGCGACTCCAGCTGTATTAACCCCCCATTCATCGCTGACAAGTAAAGGACTATACAGACGAGACAACTAAAGGACTTAACAGACGCTACAGACATCGGTCCCCGGTACAGCGGATTAGCGGTCTCTGATACAAATGGTAATTCACAGTTATATTGTCACGTACAGTCGGGGAATAAAAAGGTTTACATTAAAATAATAAATAAAATCACACCTGTGTTCCCTAAAGGGTTAGTCAGAGGAGTATACTACACCCACATGCCAGTTTTGTTAAGTGTCAATTAATAAGCGGTAAGTCGATTGCCATATAGATATGTTTCTAACCGGCGGGCGGGCGGTGCGGAGGGAATCAAACGAGTCCCTTCATTAAACGCCCCTGCTTTATTGCTGACATTGACAGGGGTCCACTCACACCACAATATAAGAACTATGTGTCAGTAGCAAGCACATATGCATCACATACCGGGCATACACCACACTCCAGCATGCTACAGAAACAAATACTAATGGATAAAACGAAGTAGAGTAACGAAGTGAAGTAAAACTTTCCCTGACTTGGGGATTGGACCCAATACCCCACACTCTGCTACAGTCACGCTTACGACACAAGACCACAAGACCAACGAGGCAGTCAAACATTGTTATTTATTCATTGTTTTTTTTCATATCAGATGTTTTTCCACAAAGTAGCACCGCAATCATTTATCTGCTTAACTCATTTGGTAGGCGACCGTACAATGCCAGTATCGGTCGGTTCTCAAGTGTTCGCTCGCTGGTACTTGCAGAGAGGGTAGAATTGAAACGTAATCAGATGCTTGCCAAGTGAGTTGGACTGCTACCAGAAAAGTTCAATATCTTTGATTAAGGCGAATTTTTGGGTTATGTGTCGGTTTGCATTTTAAATAAAGTTTAAGAGAATAGGAATTTTGGTTACGTTTACAGATGAATTGGATTTTTCATGATGAATTTTGCATTGTCAGTTGATTATGATAATAGGATTTTTTTGGCATGGTTATTACTAGATCGATTAGGTAAACTTTTTTTCGTTACAACAATAAAAGGAGGTCAAATCTGGTAAAATTGCAAAAAAATAAAATATCTTGAAATTAAAAGTTCGAGACCGAGAGCGATCAAGTAGACAATCCCGAAAACTGTTCCTAGATTCCTATATATTAAATTAACCACAAAAGTTACTAATACGGATTACGGCCCACCATAGAAATATAAAAAAACAATATCTATGCGGCCCACCCTCATACAGAGAGCAGTCAGAACATTATAGGCTGATTGTGATACCATAACACTTAGGGGCCTCCCATAGTATTGGATATCTAAATATTCAAATATAACTGTATCCACCTCTTTTTATCTCACTCAGTTCACAAATGAGCTACAAACAATGAAACTGAACTACTGAACTAAGTACATTAGTTCACAGAGTATGTCCTTCCCGTCGCAGTTGGAAACTAGCTGACACCTCGGAACTCAGTCGTTGTGTAGTTAAACTTGTTTTAATTCGTGACTTTGTCCACGTGGATATCTGTTTTATTTGTTTTGAAATGTATTCATATGCCGATGACCTAGTTTTCGCGTGTACCTACGTGTGATGATCGTTTTGGTTAGGACGCGGCCTAAGTCTCGCTACCATCCTGTTCACTACACTACAGCATAAGCTTCTTTCATGTTACAAAATAGCTCACAATGACACGAGAAGAAAAGGTGAGATGGTGAACAACACGAGACTATCTTATACTTATCACTACATAATATTATAAAACAAAGTCCTCCGTCTGTCTGTCTGTTCACGATAAACTCAAAAACTACTGCACCGATTTTCATGTTGTTTTCGCCAATGGATAAAGTGGTTCTCGAGGAAGGTTTTAGTATATAATTTTTCAAGACATCCACGCAGGCGAAGCCGCAGGCATCAGCTAGTAAACAATAAAATAGATAAAATAATAATCGCTGATAATCATTTCTTCTACTACACCCTCTACAAAACATCCACACATATTATAAATGCGCAACTAACTCTGTCTGTCTGTCTTTCTATCTTCATGCGGTAGACCATGACCTGGGTTAGGACATAGGGTACTCTTTGATCCGGTAGTACGTTCTCGTGGGATAATTTCCGTCCGCCCCCTAGGGATAGCCGCGGGCAAAAGCTAGTAAATTATCTTCCAAACACGTTATATCTCTAGTGGTATAAACTGTACGTTATCTATTAGTCATTACGAAATTCTAAGCTCATTGTAACTTTGGTTATAGTATATGGCAATGGCACTAAGCGAACAGTCTTAACTATAATAGATGTTTTTATTGTCATAGTTAAATAAACAGTCGTGGGGTTCAATCCCCAAATTGTAAAAGACGTTGAAGTGTTTTTTTTGTTTTCATTTGTATGCTCTCCAAGCTTTACTTTGGTGCCCGGTTAACCCATTTAGACCGTCACAAATATGATATGTTAATCAATACGATTCACATGAATACGAGGTTCGCACAGACCAGGGAAGCATGGCGCAAAAGAGAGGAGGCCTGTTTAGCAGTGGGTGGAACAAAGCTGCTAATGATGATGATGATGATGAAGATGAAGCCCGCTTGTTAACGACAACGGACAACGGTCCGGATTTTTACAATGTACGACGGGCCGACGCCCATTGTTCCATAGGTTGTTAATGCGACGGACACATACCCGATGCGCGACGGCGCGGCGGCGTTCTCGGACCGTCCGCCGCGCCGTCGCGCAACGGGTATGTGTGTGCAGTGGACCACGTCATTTCATAGAAGTGTGTTGACCCACACTAACCTATCCACTGCGCGTCGGCCCGTCGTCCGTTATAAAAATCGGACCGTTGTCCGTTGTCATTAACAAGAGGGGGGAGGAGAGGAGGATACAGTTGGCTTGAAAAAATGCTGGAAAAAAGCTTGACTCTAAATGTGCATAAACAGTCCTTTGCCTCTTCAGAGAATACAGGCGTGATATTATATTATGTCTTAACTCCGTTTCTAGATACATACATTATGTCAGTTTCCAACCAATAATCCTGATTTAACTATCCTAACATCGTCATATAACTCCTACGTCTATCTGGGACCAGTCTCCACAATTCCACTTTATCTCACGCGCTCCAATCCAACTTCACAGACAATTAAACTTCGCATAAGAAACTTATTTCTATATAAAATAACACGTACACCCCTTCTCACAAGTCCTACCACAGTTTGTACAGAGACAAGGACAAAAATATAATTATGGATAGGTACGCTTTTTTTATAATATCGTAAACAGTAAGACGACCAGCCTTAGGTATGTTAAGTGGTTACCGCCGCCTATGGACATTTGCAATACAAGAGGCTTGGTAGACGCGATGCCACCCCAGAGTCAGCTAATATCTCATGTGAAATTAGTCAAATTCTACAACGAATTTCTCGTCTAAAGTATTGATTGAAACGATTAGGCGTAGCGCATAAAGCATCTCCACACCGAAACTTTTGTGAATTCTAATTATCACATTTCAACAATTGAACCTACAATAATTTCAATGTGTGCACACATATTTTTGCCCTCGACTGTACTTATGTACACTCCTTCACACAAGTTCAGCGACAGATTGTAGGAAGCCCATTGAAACTGTTAGTCACACACGTTCGCCTCGCTAAGTACTTGTTAAGTTCATTTTTACACGGTTCATTGGATGATTTTAAGGTGACATACGGTTGTTTGATATGGATAGCAACGATTGAAATACCTTTAGCATGACATAACATGGGAACGTGTTGCACCGACCCCAAGTCACAAGGGCTGGAAGATGATGAACAAAAACATTACGTCGGCATTTTTCGTAGGGATATTATGCACGCGCGGGCCTATAGTAAACCCATATTTAATCAGTAAGTTTTAGGCCCATGAAATAGGGAAAGACCCATTGTTTTTAAGAGTTCAAAAATACATACTTTGGTCTGCTTCTGGAAATCATCAAATAAAAAATATTTTATAACAATTTACCACAGTATCATGATCACGAACCTACGCTCGGTCGCGCTTGAGGAAAATAAACGCAACGAAATGGAGTATAACTACTCTACAAACAACTCAAAACTAAGTACTTGCTCTTGAATCTTACCTCCCGTATATCACCACCACCGCTTCCCCTCCCCTCCCCCCTCGCCTGACAAGCCAATTAATATTTATTGGCTGCTAATAGCTATCACTGTTTATAATTTTTTACAGTAAAATTTATATTTTTTGCTGGGAATGCTGGTATTGAACAGATAATTAATCTGGAGCAAGTTAAAATCTTTTTTGTTAACAGACTGAGAGTTTATCTTTTATTAAAGTACTAGCTGATGCCCGTGGCTCCACCCGCCTGGATGTCGGTTATTACATACTAAATCTTACTCGAGCACCACTCTATCCATTAGTGACAATCGGTGCAGTAGTTTTTAAGTTTATCGCGTCCAGGACGACAGATAGACAGACGCGGCGGAGGACTTTGTTATATAATTAAGGACTTCGTTTTAAATTATCAAAAAATTATTACTGAACTCTGTTTAGTGCCTGGGCGTTATTTCATCGAATTTTAGAAAGACACCATCCCACACCACCCCCCACCCCCCACACCTACCACAGTGCCTTTTTCTAGTTGTTCTCTGTGGATTCCACTCGTAAACTGTTGGTCCAGGCATAAGAGTAATCAGGCTATAATGTGGCACATTATAGGCTGATTACGTTTAGAAAAAGTTCGGCCTGTTCAGGCCTCCTTTCTGAGAGAGCGAGAGACCCGTAATTCAAGCCAAGCAGGCCCCTGTGGGTTGGTGGATGTCTAAGGATGTTCTCGTTCACTGTTTGGAAGGTAGTAGTGAAAAAATAATTTATACAAAGTAATAAAATTGTTTATTCTGTAGATAGAATATTGGAATCACTTTTACACGTCACATTAAAAAATATTAAAAATAAGCTAGATGAGGTTGGCGTTTCCTATCTGACTACTCTGAGAAGAAAGACCGAAACAAACTCAAAGTCGCAGTCTCTTTGAAAGTCCAGACATAATCTTAGTCAGGCCATATGATGACCATGTAGATTATCGTCTAAAATGGTCTTTTGAGGAAAGAACCACAACGATTTGAGTGGACCTGTCCAGTCAGTGCAAGCATTTTTGTCAGTAATAGTAGTCTTAGTTCGAACCTACAACCTTCAACTCGCAAGTCGCGGCTGTTACTCCTGAGCCACTATTGCTCCATACTGACCGCAGATAAGTATACTCAAATAATTGTAATTTCTCCAACACACAAATCACCATTTGGAAATGAATCTTTTCAAATCACCCAATATTAATAATAAGAATGCCCAAATAATTTAATCTTCTCCAACACAAAGGATCGTTTGTAAAACACACCCAGCTCCGCCACAGATGAGACCACTGTAGTTTTGAAGGCATCACTTCTCCCTTTACTCAGGCCAAGGCGCATCAAAATCACCACTCGCAAGCCAATCCGCAAATCCCTGTGTAACCGCGCCGTCCTGTTCCCGCACTATTAGGTGGGGATTACAGAGGATCCAACTTGTGAACACACAACACTGTTGTTGGCTGTTGTATCGTGGACATGTCGCTGGGAGTATGGGAAGTCGGTGTTTATTTGAGAAGGCTATTAACTAAATGTCATGTCCATTGCATGCTTCCATAATGACGGAATTAAATGAAATTATGTTTATTTCTGTACCTATGTAGATCTTCTAAGATACTTTTACAAGTAAATTTTGTGGTCAATATTTTAAAACTACACTGGCCGTCAAATCTTAGTAGTACCACACTTCTAAAATTGCAATAACTTTTAAATTACACAAAATATATTTTCGAAATAAAAAGGATTACAAAAAGAATTAAATTTTTTATATAAAAACTTAATAGCCGATAACCGTCTTTTAAGGAACGGCAAAAAAACCCTTACAAATAAAAACACTCCTTTTCAAATTGTTGCAACTTTTGACTCTTTTTGTTTCTGTTTTCACATTTATTTCCTGATCGATGAATGTTTATTAAAAAGCTAAGGTGTCAAAAAGAATGTAAATATGGCGTAAAACTGTAGTTATAAATGTTGTTTGAGTTTTTTACCAGTAAGTAATGGCTATTTTTTGTTTAAGTTAAAAACGTAATTTATGTATAAAACTATAATATCCAAGAAAGCTGATGAAATTTGCTATAAAACGTTTATTATTTAAAAACTCTGTCTTCTACAGTCTAAATTGCAATTTTAAAAGTGTGGTACTAAGTTTTGAAGGCCAGTGTAGATGGCATCGTCGGCGATCCCAAGTGTCACCAGTGTCAGATGAGATTGTCACGAGTGTGAGTGCACAGGTACCACACTGTTGCTCATATTTTTTAAATAAATAGAATTCAAATTAATTGTGAAACAAAAAAGATTGTCTTGTCCTTATAATCGAAAGCATGACGTTTATCTGCCATGATTGTGGCTTGTAGACCACGTAAAGATTAATAAAATATTATAATATAGTGATTACTTCCTCCCGCCCCTTGCATTTCGTCCCTCTGCCATCAATAAATGAAAGCTTTTAACAAAACCTAAAAACAATAAACCATTGACTATTGAGTCCTAACCGACTCACAAGGGTTAACTTTATGAAAAGAAGTCCAAATGGTACTCGAAAGCAATGGGGTAATAACCTGTCAGTAACTATCCAATATAAATATAGGCAACGACCCATAAACGGTCCACTGCCGGTAATAGGCATCCGGGAATGGGCTACAGACCGTTATAAAGAACTGTTGCGTGCGATAGAATATTTGTGATAATCACCAAGTGCCAGGTGGATGTGAACTGAAGTAATAGTGAACTTGTTTGAAGACGTAATTGAATGTGGGACCTTGATAATGTTAGATCATGATTTAATTGAATGTAGGACTTTGATAGTGTTAGAACATGATTTAAATCTGAAATAATAAATTATTTTAAATGAACTTCATTTTCTATTATAAAGAGAACAGTTCCAAAACCGGCCAAGTGCGTATCGGACTCGCGTACGAAGGGTTCCGTACCATTATCTATAAAAACGGCAAAAAAATCACGTTCTTTGTATGGAAGCCCCCATACAACGAACGTGATTTTTTTGCCCATTTATTATATTCTGTTTTTTTGTATTTTATGTTATAGCGGCAACAGAAATTCATCATTCATCATCTGTGATCAACTGTCTAACTATCATGGTTCATGAGATACAGCCTGGTAACAGACGGACAGACAGACAGACCGACGGACAGCGGAGTCTTAGTAATACGGTACGGAACCCTAAAAAGATGCTATTTATTGTTTTATTATCATCTTCAATCAATTAATCTAGAAAGAATGTTTTAAAAGTGTAGGCACAGTCAGCCTCAAAAAGATGTCTCATCGACAAGACTTCATTTGTCTGTACACAATTTGTGTTCTGATTACACACTCATAATCTGCCTAGCCTTTTCCCAACAATGTTGGGATCGGCTTTCAGTCTGACCGGATACATCCGAATACCAGTATTTTACATGGAGCGATTACCTATCTTACCTCCACAATCCAGTTACTGTTCTGATTACACACAATTGAATAGATTTATAGACTTTAGGTAAGTTTACAAAATCCTAACACACCAAAGTGCCTGCAACATCTATGCAAAAGCAATGTATAGTGTTGTGTGCGGTGGTTATTAGAAACTTAGCATCAAACCGGACAATGCAGGCGAACTGCAACTAAACCAGAGGCCCTAGTGCGAGTTTCTTTTAACCATCTCGACTTTACGCATCGACCGCGTTCGGCGCTCCGATTGGCTTTTCACCAGTGAAGGCCAGTGAAGGGCCAATCGGAGCGCCAAACGCGGTCGATGCGTTAAGTCGAGATAGTTTTAAGAAACTCGCACTAGGGCCTCAGTACTAACTTACTTTTTATACAGCATACTTGGAAACTTCATAGATTAATAACAAATTGAAAAGTTGGAGCTTCGATTTTATATCAAAGTTTCTTCACACGTCTCTTGGTACTGAGAAGTGAGTTCTTAAGTAGCTGTCAACCTACAGGTTGCGAGTTGAGAACCTAGAATTATTCTTGAAAGAAAAACGAACTGTGAGAGTACAGTCGACCTCGTAATTTCTTTACCACCATAGGGTTAAACGTCACTTGCACTATCTATATAACAGTTAGATAGTTCCAACCTGAGTGAAGTTTCAATTTATTGGCAAATTGTTGTCAAAAGTGTTGATTTTAAACTATATTAAAAAACCCACCCAAGGGAAAGAAAAAATTCTTCTAAATAAGTTCTTGTACTAAACAGTCTATTTATCTTCTGTGTCTTGAGTCAAACGCATAACGAGTCTTTTGGAATGTTAGTCTGTTGGCCATTTATGGAAAATAGAGGTAATAATAAATATACGACCTCTTCCAATCATCATTAGAGCTTGGCAGGTAGTGACTACCAAGGCCTTATGACTATTGGAAGATTACATGGCTTGGATGTCTCGCATGATTTGCATAATAATATAACATCACGTCTGCTCTAACGGGAGCAGGAAGTGTTATACAGAGGTATGCCTATAGTACACCCACACTTCACCAGTTATATTTAAGTCCCATGTAATAGGGGCCATCTACTGGACACATTTATAATCCAGAGTCTGGGCCGCTACTAAGTTTCTGAAGGAAAAACCCAACAAAACTTTGCTTGACCTGGGAATCGAACCCAGAAGCTCATGCTTCGCAATAGTGCTTGCGACCATTAGATCAACGAAGCAGTGGAGACAGTCATGATTTGGTGTCGAAAAAACCTTTTTTTTTATCCTCAATTTTTCACCAATGTTTTACTAAAAACAATGAATTTCGCTCGCTGTCAGCGATTCGTAACAATAAATACGTACGACTGAACGTCGCGCGACGCGATACATTGCGCGTTATTTACGGCTGTAGTGTATGGGGCTCAGCTGCACCCAGCAATGGACGTTCGTTGTTACTGACAGCCTTTTAATAGGAGTGCTGTATTGTGATGTGAAGGACAATTTGTTCTGAAGAAGAATCGAATCCATTTGAGTGATCTTTTTTGGAGTTTTGCGGGGAAATTGGTAAATAGAAACACGTAATATGCTTTCCTTTTATTTAAGTAAGTAGTTATTAGTTGATAAGCTACCTACATAAATAATGCTGATTATCACAGTAGTTATTTGGTTTAACGACTTTGTTACACATTTTTCTATCCATCAAACACTAAAACCCTATTCTACACTAGAACCTATTTAAAAGTGGTTTTAACTTATAGTTTGACTATAGACGCTTTCTCTTTTAAAGTACTTAAAAAAAAACACTTTTCACGGGAGAAATAAACATGAATGATATTGTTTAAGTATTCAAAAACGTTTGGATTAGTTATGTTGATTATTAACGTTTGTATCCTAAACATTATCTAGTTTGTGACAACGTTAAAAAAGTATGTTCGTCAAAAAATCACGTTACATTCCATGATCTTACAAATAACTCGTGAAAGCTTACACACAACATTTCCCAGTTCAAAACACAGCTCAAACTCTCTATTTAACTGATTTCCTTTACTCTTATCCTACAAGGAAAAAATACAAAAATAAAACAAAAACAATAAATAAGCCACTCAACAGATCAAATGGTAACTGAAAGATTTTCCGATGGAGAGTCGACGATACAGATAAAAAATATATCAACAGCCGTCGAGGCGGCATGGGCAGTCAACAGATAAGTTCAGAAGTGTTCTGGCATACTTTACAAAAACAGTTAATAATGTAAGTAACTAGTGTGTTAAGTATATTTTAAGTTACTTTGTCGCATTAGATTATTATTATCTGTAATGGCAAAGGAAACATGGTTAAATAAATAAATAAATGTCCAAAATCTAGTCGCAAACTCATCGTAGCGACATTCAATGTCAAAATTCTCTCAAAAATTTATGTAAGTTTCTGGAATTTTGGACAGATTAGAGTGCGATTGATGTAAAAAATTCGGGATATACCACTCTGTTAAGCGTTATCAACCAGATTTAACTGAAATTGTAAAAAAGCTATCTGGCTACGTTAACCAGAATTTATCCGATATCTGTAATGTCTGCTGAAACACAGAACGAAAGCCTGTTCTCAAACGATTACAACCATGCTTCAATTAACTCGGCTTATTGCAGTCCACTTCTGGATATAGCCGATGGTAGGCATATTTGACCAATAGGTTAGGTTAGGTAATAAGCAGTAGGCGAGCAAGATTGGCTTAACGAACAAATAGGTTCGTACTACTTCTACTGCTTATAACATTTTCGCCTGCAATTTTGTGTGCATTGCTGTCATTAACTTTACGTTTCCAATTTATTTACTTTAATTAATGTAGGTACACTAACAGCAGAAATATAAAAATTAATTAATGTATTATAACATAACATATAATCACGCCTGGATTCCCGGAAGGGTTAGGCTTTAGTACTTCTGTCCATTTTTATTTGTTCCAGTAAAAGTATGAATAGTGATCATTTTGCGTCAGGCCACTTTATGAATTAAAACACATCGTCGCTCAGCGACTCTATCAAAAGGAAGCTTGTTGAATAGGAGAGTTCTGGCGTGGTGCGAGTGAGACGATGTAGAGACTTAATAACTCACTCTTCGATATTTCTAATTATGTTAATTTGTTATCATTCAGTTTTTGATTTGCAGATTTTTCTTCTGGGGATCTTTCAGTTTTGGGAATAAAATTAAATTGCCCTAATAACAATTCAGTGGCAGACGATACAAGCGATGTCCCAAACGCAACATAAAGGATAGCAAACAATTTAGCATTCTTTCATTTTAAAGCTGTAACAGACTTGTTAATGAGGAGAACGTTTTGCCAACAATTAATGCAAGGACTAGCTTCTGGTCCAGTGTGTCAAGTAAAGAACCTCAAAGCTTGTGAAGTACCGCCCCTCAAACCACAGAAATAACAACTTTAATAGTTCTTTCTCCACCGCATTCCTACTTCAACCAACATTACATACAGATAGAAAAATAATATATTTATTCTCAAACACAAACACGTGTATTGACGTCACAAAGAAGAACGCATCACCGCTGCAGCAACTTGAGCCACCTTCACAGAAGATTCCATTTGCCGCAAGGTACTACCCCCCCCCCTACCCCCTCACTTCACACCCCCTCTCGGTACAGACACGGTACATCGGGACACGTATGCTAATGCCGAATGCGATACTGCACCGATAACGGGAAGGGTTAAGAAGATTATAGACGGCTGATTTATTTATTTTACTTACTGAAAAAGAAAGCTTTGTGACCAAGTTCACAACAAACGTATTTTCAGCCGCTGACTGTGAGCGAACGTTACGTAGTTTACTGTTTCTCCATAAATAACCAACTTTTCGTTCACACCGAACCGACTACAGGTTATCACAGAAATTCCATGTATCACTAGGGCTCACAGTGAGCCTGCTCACAATCGGCGACTGACTATTCGTTTGGTGTGAGCGCAGTCTTTGGCCTCGACCTCATCAGCCTCTGCCATAGACTGCTTGCCATTGTTCGTTCTATAGTCGTGATCAACAAAAGCCAGTCTAGTGATTACGTATGTAATAGTTAAACATAATTCTTATTACACAATACACACATATTGTTAGTGGATGAAACTTTATATCTTCCCTATACATGAAAGTTAATAAAAACACTTTAGGTGAGTGCATGGAATGTTGTTCCACAACGAGGTGACTATAAACAATGCATCAATAACAACAAGCAAGTTTGACAGACTGGGTTCGGCCATACACTATGTTAAATTAGAATCAACCACAATGTTTTGAAACAAAAAATATGTATATTTAAAGTAACAAGGCAGAAATCCCAACTTATAAAAATCATAGAACGAATTAGAAAAATAATAATTATTAGAAGATCTAAAACAAAAGAAAGTGTATTTTTATATTGTCGTAGATTGACAGAATGCAGTATTCACAACTGAAATCATCATCTATCTGCCTACACTCTTGGGTCGGCTTCCTGTTTAGATTGGACGCAGCTGAATACCAGTATTTTACATGGAGCGACTGTGACTGGCTTGCACAACCCAGTTACTGGGTAACACGATACCCCTCTGAGACAGACACAATTAGAATACAGATGAATTTGTGTTTTAAACCTGCAGTAGCATCAAACGCACAAACTGAAAATACAATAATGCCACATTCAACTATATACTTAACGTCTACTTGCTCCGTTAATTATAATAACTAGCTGACTTGAAGCAACAACTTAGCAGCACAGGATTGTTCCCAGGCGACAGACAACTTGCGACAACTTGTTACTGCTAACTAAGTGAATTGTGTCGCTTGCTAAAGTCGCGTCGTGTGCAACAAACAATGTATCAATAACGCAAGTTTGTTAGTTTGTAGCCAGCCTTACTGTATTGTACTTTGTGAGATTGTTTTTAAGTTATTTGTTTGTCTATTAGTAGTGAATGGAGAATATTAAAAGCACCATGCAATGTATACGGATGGGCCGTTCACATTATTTTTGCATTGATTTTAGTCTTTGTTGGTGCACTGGCCGACCTGAGAATAGAAATCCGGACCCTCGCACAGCCTTCGCGCTTGTGACTACTACACCAACGCAACGGTGCAAGATTCTTGAACCAGTTATAAAAGAAGAATGAAAAGAAAGAAAGAAGAGAAGAAAGAAAAAGAAAAATCTTAAATTTATTCATTTACTGACAGACAATGGTCTAAAAACTTGGTCTGGAAATATAAAATTTTGCACAAGAATCCCTTTCATAAGAAAGGTGAGAAGTAACGAAAGATTTTTGAAAATTCATGTTAAATAATGGATGAAAGTTTGTATGGAAGTTCGACATTTTTACCGATGGGAAATCTCATCGGGCACACGGCTTTCTACTTAATCAAATCTTAAATTCACTGACAGACAACGCATAGCTTAAACCACTGGGTCTAGAAGCTGGACAAAAGAGTTTCTTATATACCGAAGCACTAAGAAATGATTTTTAAAAATTCGTCACCGAAAGTGATTAAATGTTTAATGTGTGTGGATAAAAGTTTGTACGAAAGTTTTTCATTTTCGCCAATGGGTGATCTTACCGACACGGCTTTTAATTAAATAACTGTGCACCTCTATTCCTTAATAGCTCTGCACCTGATTTTTCCGCTTATATAGTTCGGCACAGCGATGCCGACGGCGCTTAGTATCAGTAGCGATACCTCTATCACTGTATACAGGGTGAATCGCTCGTCTGTTCGAGTGTTACAGTATCCGGGCTATAATCTGTCCTTCAAAGAGATTTGTTTTATAGATTTTACAGGTCGATGTTCATCAATACGAAGGATGTTTCTAATAATAAATGTTTTTTAAACAAATCATGTATCTTGACTTGGTTCACGAGGTTGTCGACATGTGGGTTGTGGACTCTGCGATCATTGTGCCGATAGTCGTATCAGCCAATGGCTTAATTGCCAAGAGCCTCGATCAGCACCTAAGGAGGCTCTCGTTGGGCAGCTGGATTAGGGCTTGATTCAGAAAGCGGTACTCCTGGACACGGCTCGCATTATTAGGAGGTTCCTCTTTCTGGAGTCCTGACCGCCGGTAGCTTGGACCCTGTTCCCGATACCTGTGGGCTACTATTTTTAATATTTTTAAATGTTTTTATATATTTTTTTAATTCTAATATTTAAAAATATAATTTATGTGTATGAAAAATGAAATAAAGATAGAGATAATATCATCAACAGACAAGCCTTTTTCAAACTATGTTGAATTTGCTTCCAATCTATTACTCCCGAAACCGACCCATCGGCGCCGGCGGGTCACTGTTATGTACATAGCAGGCAGTGGTATTCGAATTTGAGTGGTAGGTACCACAACTAAAAAGTGAAACATAAAAGATTTTCCAAAAAAAATAAACCGACTTCCAAAAAAACACTAAAAAAGTGAAAAATAATATTAATTTCGGAAGTTGGTGGCAAAACAAGAAAATTGAAAAGTAAAGTAAACATCCGAAATTAAAGCTATTTTTCACTTTTTTGTGTTTTTTTTTTGTAAAATGTTTTTATTACTTCAACACATAGCAACCAAGGACGTAACTTATCAAAGATTTTATTTAAATTTCAATTTGGCTTGCAAATTGAGCTGTTTAGAATAAAGAAGAAATAAATGAACATATTGGCGCGTGAAAAATTACGTTGATCGTCATTGATTCTGGAAATTATAATAAATTTACTTAGTTTGAATTTCCGCGCATTGTTTGAGAAAAGTACTATTTGTATAGTACTTTTCTCAAACAATGCGAGCCAAGGCCAAGGCCAAGGCTTGTGCCTTGGCCGTAACCAGGCATGGACTCACGTATGTGTGCCTCGGCTTCGCCCTCGGCCCACATGTTCACGATTGTCCACCAATAGCCCAGTTGCAGGCGGCGACAGAGTTGTATATATAAATAAGCTGACAAGTATTTTGATAACATTTGAATGACAGAAGGAGGGTTCCTCGGTACGTAATAGATGGTGCTACTACTACTGGTTACTGTGAGTTTATTTCATCCCATTGCTGGGCAAAGGCCAAAGATTTAGAAAAATCCACTGTATATTAGAGCGTCATCTCTCTCACTCATACCTATGCGACAGTCTCGCTCTAAAGCTCGAAGTGGCCCTACAGACCAGTATTTCCAACGTTTCAACAAGATGTACATACTATTAAAAAAGCCACCTCTTCTGTACATACTATTAAAAAAGCCACGCTTGCTATCTAATGGGTATCTCTAATCAAATAGTCAAATTTAATTGTTTTAAATCAAATTTAATTTAATTTAATTTTTTAAATCTAATCTATTTTAATAAATTTAAATTTAATTTTGTGTGTTAAGTATCTAATTTAGATTTTATTTTTTGTAATCAATTCAGCTTTAATTTAACTTTTCTGCTAATGTATTATTTATTCAAAATCGATTAATTATTTTAATACCCGCGCATAATATTATAGTGCATGCTGTGCTTCTCTATAAGTAATGGGGCACTTAGAATTAAGTTTGAAATGTACAAATTATATAGTATAGTGTACTCATTGTTGAGAAGCCTATAATAAATAAATAAATAAAAATGTCCATAAACCATCAAGCCACCATAACTTTTTATCCACACAACCCCATAACAAAAGCCACACAATTTCACCAAAAGTACCAGGCGCACATAAGAGCTAGGAGCTAAACTAATACATTCGGGTGTACATCATATTACGTTGTCCGCTACATAATACATGGACATACTCATATTTGCATAGCAACGTCCGGAATTTGAGCACGTTATTAAGGGACAGTAATTTTGTTTGGTAAGTGCTTTCTCTTATAAGTTTTGGTTTAGACATTGCTGTTCTGGGTTTGTGTTTGTATTTTCTAGGTCATTACCATAAAAAAATCGATTTATAAAACCAGAAGTCCGGAGTCGTTGGTTGGTAGCAATAGTCTCCTCTACGACATGTAACTACATATCTAGTGAAATGTTCGTGTACTATACCCCTGCGGAGAATATACTCGTAGGCATAATTATATGTCACACACAGACTGTAAACAACTAAATTGCCCTTTAACACACGTACAGCAAAAAAATAATAAAGTACAAAGCCCGACTGTTTACCTGAGTAGAAAAAAATACTTTTCCCTGTAACATAAGTATGTATAAGAAGTCTAAACGAATTAGCAGCAGTTTGTCTATGTCTGTATGTCACTTTTTGTTCTCATTAACACGAAACATCTTCTGTTATCTTGCTCCTCATTGTGGAAAGAAATGGTTGAGGTTTTGTGTTGCTAGCAGGATTTTTTGAGTGTGAAATATGTCTTGTAGGGAGTGTTTTTGGAGCAATCTGATGATGTTGTGGTCTAATAAGAATTAACTGCGAACGGGGAACATGGAAAAATGTATTATCGTAGAGCCTTTATAATTCTGGGAAATATTAGAATAGCTCTCTTCTTCATTATTTTCTTTCATATGTTTGATATTCATTCATAGGTATTTTGCAAAAAACAGTTTACAGTGAAAGGCTTTTAGAACCCTAATAATATTTTGTTCGAGCCGAGGATCGAACCGAGAATCCATTGCTTAGCAGTCACACTTTCGACCAACGAAGCAGTAAGTCATAAATTATTGTCAACTGTAGAGCAAATCTGTCCACACAATTCATAGTATTTTATACCAGATCCATATTTTCTCTATCTATTCATACAAGCCATTTGATATCCTAAAACACATGTTATCCTTGTTATCTCCAAAAATATATATATCAATCCAAATATGCGAGGCTGTTGTTCCACCGCATCCGCTCGCGATAAAATATCGCTGCGCTGTATAATTTAAATGTCGTTCAATATTTTATGAGTGACGTATCAACTAGTTTACGAGTGATCCCCTTGTTGCCGCAAATCTCTCGCGGGTTATAGCGCGGGGTGGGGTTAAGGGATGAGCGGGTTATTTAGAAAAATTGTTTGATAAACAAGCAGACAGTCCATCTCTTGCTTACTGCTTACTGACCCCTTCAACATCAATGAATTAGGTAGGTACGATTTTGTTATTTGGATGACAATAAAAGTTAATTCAGAAAAGTGTCTTATGCGATTTAGAAACCGAAAACGTCGGTACTATCGCCGTATATATTCCTACTTACATGCTTGTAAGTACGAATAGGTAGGGCATTGCTGGCTTCTGCTTGAATGAATTTAATAGAAATATGAATACCATATGATATTTAGGACATGGCCTAGGTAGATGAACTTCAAGGGTGTTACAGAAAATCACATGTTAAACAACAGGCAAAAAAACCAGCGAGTTCCGTCACTTACAAAAAAAGCGGCCTGTATTTTTTGCGCATCATTATGATGACCATAAAGAATCCTCTATCGCCATCTCTGTCGCTCGCACCGCACCCCAAACTACACGCATCTCGTTTCCGCGCTGTCATACCGTATTCATGGGATTTAGAAATGCAGCATTATACCGACACATGTATCCACAGTTACGTTGTTTTATACGCACTAAAACTGTGTAGTATTATATCAAAAGATAAAACATGTTGTTTGCACCTAACTGTTCAAGAAACTCGATGAAAACAACAAAGAATTTGGGGGAAAATGAGCCTTTTGGAAGACCTAAAACGAAAGGAACCTATTTAATTTACCTATTTACTGATATAACAGCTAAAATACATAGATACAATTAACAGTAGGTATGTGACAGCACAGTCACATACCTATCCCTACTTTTAATTTGATCTATCGAGGTTATTCGAGCTTACAATAATAAAATGGTCGCAAGTTTGAAAATAAAAATAATTATTATCATACCGAATTTTTTAACAGAGTTTTTCAGAATTTCCGTGACACACAGAATTTCCCTTTATTGCCACGAACACACAAGAATTTCATAACAATTTTTCCTTTATCCCCATATCAACTGTTTAAAAACCCAAAATCTACGCTCCCGTGTCCGGACAATCACGGCGCGTGTATGAAACATTCACGGGATCCCGGGAAGCGGTCCCGGGCCGGAATAATTGATGCACCCAGCACTACAACAAAGAATAATAGGTGAATATTTTAGGAGGCGTTTTGTGAGGCCATTGCCACGATATAAGTATAGGTCGAAGGTTCACTTGACTGGTTTGACTACCACTTCCAATAATATAAAAATAAACATTAGACAGCCTAGAATTATTTACCGTAGGTCTACTCGTATGATTGCAAACCTCTTTTGAGATGCTTAAGATTATCAGTCAGTCCATCTCGCTGGGGAGCGATCAATCCTAGGATAAATTTGCAGAATCGCCATCTATTCTCAATTCAGTAACACCGTCTGAAAGACAACCGGCTCACGTTCAGATATTATAATTAGCAGATTGCAGCCTTAGCTTTCTAACTTCACGAGGTATGGCGTTTCCCTTAGGTCCTCACCCTTAGGCGCTTGCACCACAAGTCGCTAAATGCGTTTAGTGCTAAATATATATTTTAAAACATCAATTCAATTCAATTTATTCTTAAACAATCTACATTGTGTTCGAAGTCATTCTATCTCTGTTGTTTTTAAAAGAGTGACACAAACAGAACGATGTTATAAATATGTTTAGTGCTAAACGTATTCAATGATTTTTGGTGCAAGCAGATCTTATCATAGAGCCAAGTTCTCTCTGCAACAAGATTGTGAGGAGCTGGTATACTGTATTCCGCTCTGTAGTGTCTCTGCTTACCCTTTGTGCATTTCAATGGAGATTGAATGGAGCTCATAACAGCAGGGTTTTACGATGATGTCTATGAGAGGAGGTTGATGATTGTTTCTTTGGTAGTAGCTGAAGACCTGCCTGTCAGGAGAACTGCTGCTTTGAATTCTGATCACGTTTATACGACAGATTAAATTTTTTGTTAGTGAATTTTGGTGTAATTTTGACAGAACGAATCTAGATTAATATTACGTTAAAACATCGGAGAACCTCGTTTCCATTCATTTTAGTTTCTTTGTGATTGTGTCGACCAATGTTGACACAATCACAAAGAACACACACACTTATTTTTTGTGATGGAAAAATAGCATTGTACGTTTATGAAGAGATACTCGTATTTATGTAAATCAAATAAAAAATGCGTTCTCCAAAACCCCATATAAGCAGTTTAAAAAAACTGATCAGTGATCAGGATCACCCAAAAAACGAACTGAAAAACCTAAAAGGCTTTTACCGCATACTACCGCAAAAAAAACAAATATCAATAACGGGAATGTCCAAAAGGAGAATTATCCATAGCAACTATAGGGCTGCGGCTACACTCGCAACGTAAAGTGCATAATTCTGGGTTTGACAACATTCAGCATTCACTGTGACGTCACAACATCTAGCGATTGTTATAACATAGACCGCTACACCATATTTGCGATTCATGGAGCAACTTAATCTAAAAAATAATAATCTTACAACATGTAGCCTAAACCACTGGGTATAGACTAATGAAGGATTTTTGAAAATGCATCCCCTAAATGGTTTAAATAGGGGATGAAAGTTTGTATGGAAGTTCGTCATTTTTGCCGATGGGAATGCTATCGGGCACACGAATTGTAAACTAATAAGTACCTACCGAAAATAAGGTGCCTGGGCTTACAGTACAGAACACTGTAGGTAGGAACTCATGAATATACGAATAGCTTTTACTACAGGATCAACAGAAATATTGACAAAAACCAGTACCCCATAAAATATATACAAAACTGCAATAATACGATCAAACTGGTATGGAACATCAGATTTTTTTTTATTATCTTAGATTTTATTAAAGCAATGGAAGCAATTTGTTTGGTAGTAATCTAGATTTTTCTACCTCCATCAAATTATTGCCCGGCAATAATTGCCGCATTTAAATCCCCGTGTAAACACAGCTTTGGAGGGGTAGATGAGGGACGGGGAGAAGGGATAACGAACCTCCGCTAGCCATATGGGGCTCGGACTTTGAATATTGCATGTAAATACGTACTCCAGTATGTTTGGCTAAATTGTGTAGCAGAATTCGGGTATAAACATATTGGTGGGAATGGTTATTGAGCTGTTTATCTGGGCTGATGATTACGAGCGGGATATTTTTTTATTTAAAAAAATAACTAAGGTCTATTGCAGTGGTGGGCCAGTGGTAACGGCCGCGACTCACGAATTATTATATTATTTCATCACCATTGCTCTCAAAACGGTATAGCAGAACATCGTGAGGAAAGATAAGATAAAACATGCCGATCTTATCTTATCGTTGTCTAGTCCAACAAAAATAGTGTGGTGTTTTAAAAGATAAGTACCTACTACACATGAAATAACAAGGTTTGGTACGGAACCTAGAATTCAAAGTCAACTAGAACTCAAGTTCCAAACAAGAAAACAATACCAATCAAAATGAATTTTACCTTAATTCTGTCAATCTAAAGAATAAATTGAAAATCACAGAATAACCGAATCGACAATTTATTTTAGTTGGTTAACAGACAAATCAATCCATCTATGGGAAAAACTCAATTATGATCTTAATAAAAGGCTCAGGGTAGTGCACACTTAAAAATAGTTGAATATAATAATAAAAAGTTATTGTGTTCATAAATAGTGCAGACCGTAAAAAGGGGGGCAGTAAACTACGTTTATCAAAATAATGTTACTATTGCAAGTGGCATACTACTTTATACTGTTGCGGAATTGGCACTTATTGAACAACTTACAAATGAATATTTACATAATAATCGCCACACATAGACAATAGATTGATGATCAAAAATGTTGATCTCAGAACTACTATTATTCAACAGTTTCTGTACATAAGTATGTACAGAATAATTAAATGACCTTTTTGGGGTGAAATAAGTTACAACTAATGTCTCTCGCGTCACATTCACCTGATTATAATAATTAGATACTTAGTATGCCTTGGCACGAATATAAACTCAATCGCCAGTTACAAATTCGAAAATATCCGCCATCTTGCAACACAAATCATGACAGCATCTTCAAATTAAACTCTCAACAGACTACGTTCATAGAAAAAGCTCGCATCAGCACAAACTAAGCGATTCCGGCATTAAGTCGGCGCTCCGAACGCTCGGGACTGTGGAACAGTGGCGGTATTCGAACAGTAAAAATGTAGCGTCATGCATTATGCATTCACTGCGGTGTGTCGGCTAAACGTGGCTGACTGTCACACCGGAGTAGCATGTTGACTAGAGAGATACAAGGAACTTTTGGCGCGGTGCGCGAATAACGTTGACATGGGGGCGTTGTGCGTAAACATTTGTGAAATCTTATGAAATGTATTGAAAAGCGATGGCAGCTTTAGTTCCGATGTTGACCACGCGGTAAAAGATGTTTGTACAGCTATACAAATTGTGTGTTTGTCACATTTGTCTTAATGATGATTGATATTAGTTTAATATATTAACTAAAATAATATGTTGCAGCATGGCAGTCACCGCTGCCGACTTTACTAACTGACAAATCTTTTGGCAACTACCTACCGGACAAATACAATGGTTATTTGTAAAGACTGCCGATGACATTCAAATGATTGCCAAAACTACATTGGATGTTTTGCCGTTTCGCCCATGAAGCTCAAGAACTGACCGTTACTTTATAATTATGAAGAACGCTTTCTTCATAATTACAAAGTAAAGGTCAGTTCCGAACACAATTCTTAAAATTGATTACATAGTCTTGCATTTAGTTAGTCAGGTTATAATAATGTTAACTGCTGTAAACAATAGTGTTAGCAGATATGTTTAACCAAAAAACCCATACTCGACCACATTACCTCTCTACATAGCGTCTTCATTGGGCGAGATACACAAGGAGATACATAATACACACTTCGGTGTAACACCCGCCCATAGAGTTGCTCTAATGAAATTGTCCATAAATCTCGAATATTGGACTGGCGACATGCCTAACTATGGTGTTCTCTCTCCCCCCACCCCCTCTTGTTACTGGGGACTCAAAGCGCTCCACTTTCTTACGATATATGTCGTGAACAAACATAAATGTTGTTTTCCCGAATCTTTAGCTGCGTTATGGGGGATGTTATGGCGAATATGCCCGTTATTCGGATTCAGTAAATATTTCTGGGTTGTTTAAGTAACGGATTAGAATGGGATTGATTACTTTACTGAAGTAGGCTCGATTTGCGTATTGTAATGGTTTTTGAAACAACGCTGGTGTTGTAAGTTGGTGATACGATTTGTATGTATCATCAACACTAGACAACATCTATAATTTTAGGTCAGAATTTGTAAATCACTTTCAATTTAAAGCTTTCTCATTAATACATACTCAGCAGTTTGAATGCTACTAGCAGCGAAGGATAGAAAACCAAGTAATAATAACACTCATCAAATAAAAATACCATCACCAAAACCTCATCTTACGTCACATCTCATCCCATATCAAACCATTTCACTCTACTCTAAATTCCCCAGCACCTTCTTACGAAAGGTCATAAGAGCAAGTCCAGACCATGATAGGCCAGCCCCATCCAATCATAGCCAGCAATGGACTGAGGACGTTCGCGACGCCGCGCGCCGCGCATAAGAACCTTATACCGTACAGTCAAACAAACAAAGATGTATACATGCAGTTAACTTGAAACTAATGCGCCGAGTGGTCTAGTCTTACATAACTCTTATAAGTGTGTTCTTAACTTAAAAAGTCATTACACACAAAAAAAAAAAGGGTTAAAGATAACTGTCTAATTTGTCTTAAGGTGGCAAAGTCTCACACTGCCCTGGGACGAACCCGGACCAAACAAGGTGTTATTGGTTTTTTTGTTAGGACTTTCTCAGTAGCAGCCCAGAGTTCACTGGCTCAGCCTCTATTAAATAGGACATAAAACATTAACCTATCTAGTACAATGAGGGTGTACTATACACCTCTGCCCAACCCTTTCGGGAATACAGGCGTGATGTTAATATTGGCACTTTAGTGAAAAGATACATTATTTTTGCATGTATACCTAACTCTTTGTTTGACTGTGCCTGTTTGTCAGATTGTTTCTGACCTAAGATGGAAGAAACCTAGCTGATGTGGTGTTTAATAGTTTTGGAAAGGATTTTTATAGAAATTGAGGGTTAGTGAAAAAAATTTGGAGCTTTCAAGATGGTTTAATGATGGAGAGTAATTTTTGAAGATCCTTATTAGGTCTCTTCGTGATGCTGTAATATTTGTTCTATTTTTAATTGGAATGTATTCATTTATTTTCTTTTTTAAGTAATTACAAGAGGGTGGATTAAGTTGCCTAAATAATTTTAATACCATAGACCGAAAATTTATGCAAATTACAAAATGCTTTTCTCAAAATCGGTATTCTAGACCACAGCACCGAAATTCCTTCTAAAAGAGGAGTTTCTCGGTCAGCGTACTTTTTCAAATCAGGCGCAAATTTATGTTGTACGTGTAGTGTGAATATTTCATGCCATGGAGCCAAGCTTGGCTCAAACCTGGCATTAATATGGAGAAAACCACGATTTGTACTGCCTTGCTAAGGAACCCTAGGGATTAGTTGTTTGAACTTGTAGGCTAGTTTTGTAGTTCATAATGTGGGTAGGTACAAGGTTATAAGTTTGGTGAGTGGTAGGTATTATCCGTTGAAGAACAATTTGTACAAAACTATACTGAGTATTTCTTTCTTTTTCGTGTGGTTAGTGACTAACCTGGTGTCAGAGTTTTAAAGCCGCCCAAGGGCCTCTGACTACTTGGCTTTACATGCCGTCGAGAAATATCTCTCAGGCATGCCGCATGCCGAATTCCTCGCGGTGTTTTCCTCCACCGTTTTTGAAGCAAGTATACAATATGCACATGAATCCGAAAAGTCAGAGGTGCGTGTCTTGGGTTCGAACTCGAGACCTATGATTTGGCAGTCCGACAGTCACACCGCTAGGCTATCATTGCTGCTAAATTGAAAAAGCTTTTATTTTTAATACTGCATACCGCCGATTTATGTGTTACGTGTCAAAGCATACATGAGACCTTTTAATCTCGTTCTTACAGCCTACAAATCTACTACCGCATTGACATTAATGTACTGTCCTATGGTTGACTTCGGTCAATAATAGTGTTGGTTGTGTCGGTAACCACTTTTAAACATGTGAATTACAGGCCTGTTTGACAACCTACTTCTAAAGCAAAAACTAGCCTCCGAGTACTATCACCTGGTTAAGATTGAGATAACTGAGAAGTTGGATAATTATCTAACCTACTTACCCATCAAAGCGGTCAGTCAAGACAAAACAAATCATTAACTTAAAACATTTGTGCATCTTGAGCCGAACATGGCGCTTCTCCAATTAATACCACATCCAATCCTTCCCACATCCCATGCTCACTCGTCCTGCTTGCAGCTGTCAATGTGTTCCTCCCCCTTCACCCCCCCTGTCCTGAACCTCTCATAGTGTCCTCGTTACTGTCTGAACCGACTTAAATACAAGTTTACAACGCCGCCGAGCTGTTGCACACAGAAATATACTATTTTATTTTATTTAGGTACCTTTTATCTCTCGTGTAGATGTCTCGAGTATCTTTTAAGACGATTTTTCGAGGAAGTAATGCAGGAAATTCCTGCTGTATCTGTACAAGTTTAATGCATTGCCATGTGAAGTTGCCATTATAAGGATGAAACATTACATTCGGCAAACCGATGGCCTGCTATGGTCAACGCGCAATAGGATCATTATTATTAGCCGAAAGACGTCCACTGCTGGACATCTAGCGGATTCCCGCGACCTTCACTGGGTCACAGGCCCACTTAGTGGTGGCCCTACCTACGTTGCGCCAACAGCATATAAACAATCATCGTGTAAGTAACGGAGCCGTTTGCCCAAAGACGGTACTCCAAACATAATCGTCGCTTGTTGAAGCTCCTTAAATGCACCCCAAAACTTATATTAAACTAAATTTTCATAGTTTCTCAAGCATCAAATTACTCTCAACTAAATTACAAAAACCGAAATAAGTTTAGTACTAAAAGTATTTGAAGTTTAAGCACGAAGAGTAATTAGACGTATAACTTGACTGGAGTACAGTAACTATTGGGTTCAAGTCAAACTTTTAATTGACCGATTCTCGAAGTTGAGCGTCTTTTGAAGGTGTCTGAATAACTTAACGCGAGTTTTGTTGATTACTTCTCTTGCTAAGAATAAAATGGAAAGCGAGTTAAAATGAAAAGAGATAAAATACCTATTAACAATAGCTCTTTTGAAATATGACATTCTGGGAAACAATTATGGAATCTTGTATTTGATTCAATAAAACATATTATTATTTAGGAGATATTTAAATATACTGCAGTCATCATGAATATTTAAAAAAAACATATATTTAGCTAGATGGTTTGGTTATTTTGAGAGGATGAATGAAAGGAACGAACAGAAGGTATTTACAAGGCACATTGGGAATTGTAACCGCGGCAGGGAATGTCCTAGGAAGATAAATATAGTCATGGTATAATAATATTTTTAGTCCATGAATATAGTGACCTTTTAGGTGAAGTTTTTCACAAAGATCAAGTGCTCTACACTAGGTCTAGTAGACTGGTGGTACATGGAACCGGCGTGCGTTTATGACAAGATATATGAACGTAAACGTAGCAAAATGAGTACCTATGTCAGGATCGTGTCACGTGGTGATCTCTGGTTTCTGCCTACCCCGTTGGAAAAATGCGTGAGTATATGTAGGTATGTATATGCCTAAGTGTGAAATAATGAGGCATGTAAAACTGTTAAAACTTAAGAATATCTAAAAAACCGGCCAAGTGCGAGTCGGACTCGCGCACGAAGGGTTCCGTACTATAAAAAAACATATCTATAAAAACGGCAAAAAATCACGTTTTTTGTATGAGAGCCCCCTTAAATATTTATTATATTCTGTTTTTTTGTATTTGTTGTTAGCTATCACGGTTCAGGAGATACAACCTGGTGACAGACGGACAGACAGACAGACAGCAGAGTCTTAGTAATAGGGTCCCGTTTTACCCTTTGGGTACGGAACCCTAAAAATCAGCATCAGAATCTACTCAAGTTACTCAGCAAAATTTTCCTTATTCCGAAGGGTTTTTAGTTTCAATATATCCGAGCACTGTATCGGCGCTCTGTAGTTGAGGGGGCCAATCAAGTGCTCTTATGAATTATGTACAAACTACCCTCGTTCATCCCTAGTGGAAAACACCTTTGTTTTGTTTTGTGCAGAACTGAAAAATATAACAAGGGTTTAGTTTTAGGGATTGAAAAGTGTGTTGTGGAGTTTGAGTCCTGAGTCGGAATATAATGTTAGGGGATTGGAATTTGATCCTGTATAATTAAATAGAATTTGCTTGAAAAATCAGAGAAACGATGGATGGACTTTCTGAAAAATGTGGGTGACAAAAAATGTGTGGGTCTGATAGAAATTTATATGGAAGAAGTAGACATGATACGCCGACCTCAAATATACTTATTGCAATTTGGGCACGAGAACTAAATGATGATGATGACGAAATAGCTATTCTGCAGCACGCACTTGTAGTTAGTAGTAGGATTCTTAGCGAAGGAGCTCCCCCGGGCAACCAACACCTGTTTCGGACGACAAGCAGCGTTGCTCTGCTCCGATTTAAAACTGCCCGTGTAATGAGGGTTTTATGGCAAAATCACGCCTCCAGTTGAAGCCACTTTCACAAAGAAAGAAAAATATTTTATTTGGGACACACACAGGAAAAACAAGCAGTAATATTTATAAAGCAAGTACTAAATTAAATTATAAGAATAATTAAAACTAACTAAATACATAGATGACCTGTGCGAGGCCAAAAAGGCTCCTACCTCAGCATAATGCTGCGATATTTTAATAAATAAATACCGCAGCGCTGGTATTCTGATAGAGCCCGCTGCAAGAGGTTTTCCATTTATATTATGAACTCAGACCAACAAAAAAAGGTAGACGGAGCACTGCGAATATCAACAGTGAAGCCACCTTTTGATCTATATGTGTATAAAAAGGGTTACCATTTGTTAAAGATTTTCCCTATAATTTGGGGAATAATATTGTATGGGTAGGATAATATTGTACGAGTAAGATATTGTTGAGTATGGTATTATAACTCAATTGCTAAGAAGGATTTCTCTTCCGAAACAAAATCATTTTTTTTACATCGCTATTTCTTATATCTACTATAAGTATTACTTGAAAATCTATAAATACATAAAAAAGGAAAACAGGAAAAGAAATAAGAAATCATAATTTAAATTGGTTTAATCGAATGGGAAAATTTAAAATCACATTATGGCAACCCTCCCACTTTACGCCACTGCTTTCATTCATTCATTCGTTGTGGTTATTTGTTCCAAGTAATCTAAAATTCATAGTTAATTAAATTAAAAAAACCATGTTATTTCAAAGTATGTACAAGTGAAAAGTGATTCCGTGAGACTTTTTATGTGATTTGCTATTGTTTTTAGAAGTTTTCACTACACAGGAAGGCATAATTCTATTTTTTTTATTGGTGTTAACTAGACGATAACTCGTGATGTACTAGGAGCGATGAGCATAGTTTTAGTGTAGGTACGTGCGTAAATCTGTATGTTTACTTACAGGAGCACGGTTTTGTGGCTTCACGTTTGATGTTCGGAGCGTTCCGTCTACCTTTTTTTGTTGGTCTGAGATTATGAATAAAAAATATATAATAACGTTCATCATTCATTCTATTTATTTGTTCATCAATCAGAAGAAAATATAGGCAATTTGACACTTTTGGCAGGCGCCCGGACCTGACGTCTCAGTGCTGCCACCTAATAAACGTCATTACAGAAACCCTCATTACAGGCACATGACACACATTTCAGTGTTATCTCTGAGATGGCTGTCATCCGCGACGCCCCTGGTACCAAATGCAGTCGCATATAGGCGACGATCACCACTTACTAAGGTTGCTTCTTGACTGCCATCCAATAACATAAATAAACATTCTGATTTTAGAATTGTCTTGTAAAATACAGGGTGTAAAAAGACCCATCACATAGCCGTCAACTACGCATTCTGTACATCAAAATATATAACATTGCACAAAAATAATTGCGAAACGACTATAACTTTTTGATGTGAAAAATCGCTGATTATGGCTCCCACAAACAGGCACAATATCGCGGACGCGACAATGGTTGCGCTGCATGTCGCGCCCGCGATTCGTGCCAGTTTGGATAAAGGTTTACGATAGTGCGCAACATAACGGATGCAAAACATTGTGTTTATGGGTGCGTGCAACGGTTCAGAGTTTGTGGAGTTATTTATAAAACTTAAAAAAAAAAAAATTAACCGACTTCAAAAAAAACAAAACAAAAAAGGACTACTGTACTAAAACCAAACGACAAAAGTACTTCTTTAATAATAAGAGAAAAATAAAAAAATAACTTTAATTTCGGAAGTCGGTGTCTTTGCTTTTAATTTTAGGTTTTGGCCACCGACTTCCGAAATTAAAGTTATTTTTTTATTTTGATGATTTTTTTTTTTTAGATCTGTAATGTCACTTACAACCTATATGGTTGCAAAGTTCTTATCAATATAAATGAATTAAGTCCAAACACAAGGTAATTACTGTGAACCGTTGAGGAGTTCCGTTAATCGTCCTTCGTCTTCATCATCAGACCCTTAACGACAGTCACAACCCATCGAATTGTAAGGTTCTTATCAATACAAATTAATCAAGCCCAAACACAAGATATCTGCTGTAAACCACTGAGGAGTTCCCTCGACTGTCTTTCGTCTTGATCATCAGACCCCTAACGACAGTCACAACCCATCAAAGTGTAAAGTTTTTATCAATACAAATTAATCAAGCCCAAACACGAGGTATCTGCTGTAAACCATTGAGGAGTTCCCTTGACTGTCTTTCGGCTCCATCATCAGATCGACTTCAGACATTCATAAAGTTGTAGTGCTGTAAAATACTTAATGAATAAATTAAGGAATGCACTAGTTGCCCTTACGATTTTTGAAAGTTCCCCTCGATTTCTCTAGGATCCCATCATCAGATCCTGACTTGGTGACAATGGGACTACCTCAGAAGTATAAGCTTTTGAACAAAAAAAGAATTTTTTAAATCGGTTCAAAAACATAAAAAAAAAAAAAAAAAAAAAAAAAAACAATCATCCGAACATAGTACCTCCTCCTTTTTTGAAGTCGGTAAAAATTAAGTTATAACATCTAAAACTTGCTTTCTTTAAAAAACGTTTGAAAATGTTGGAACTTTGACCTTGAATACCTCCGTAACCAGAAGGTTCACAGGTATTGTCCAGAACAAAAAAATGATCATAATGACGGGAATAATAAGTGGCTTTCGGCTTCGTTAATTGTCTTTTTACACCCGTTATAATAATAGTCTTCAGCAGTCGATTTAAAAACTCAGCGTAGGTACCCCAAGGAACAGCAGTGGTTAGATTTTATACGTAAATTCTATTTTTCACATAGAAAGAATTTTTAATATAAATTCAGAGACGTGCACTTTTTAGTTCATAAACGCAACTCTGCAGCAGAGTAATTTTAAACATATTTCTAAAAAATGTGTGTAGCCGCTGTAACTTTTATTTCGAGATTCCTTTTGATTAAGAAATTACTCAAAGGATATTTTTGTTTTTATTAGCGAATTCTCTTGTAAACAATGTGAATTCGATACAGTACACATTCTGGAATGGCTTTTAGGATGTTTTACAAATCACTGGTCTGCAAATCTGATGTCGAAGCTTGAGTTATGTAGGTATTTGATTTTCAGTTTTTTTGTAACCAATTACAATAGCCAACATGACCTTTTAACTATGCATCACATTATATGAAAGGAGAGCTCCATTTACAGTAAAATTAAAAAAAAATGGAATCATCTGGAATTTCTCAGTGGCAGTCCGAAGTCAGGATTTGTTGATGGCAACGCTCGCCTCGCCCCCTTACATGGGACTTAAACTTAACTGGCAAAATGTGGGTGTTTTATAGATTCACCTCTGCCTAGCCCTTAGGGGAATACAGGCCTGATGTATGTTAAGTTTAAAAAGTTCAAAACGCTAACCCGTGATTTCTTTGCTTCAAGACACTAAGGGTAAACACCTATATTTGAAACGAAACGCGATCAGCACATATAAACCACGTTCAAGAGCTCTGTGTCAATACTCCTCGACAATGATGAAAATCACAGCACTTGAATGCGGTTTAGATGTTAAGTGTTGATTGCGTTCAGAATAGAATAGAATACTCTTTATTATGTACACCATAAAAAATACAGATACGAGTATAATTATGTGTGTGTTCAGTTTCAGCGAGATTCTCCCAAAAAGTTAGTTATACAGCTAACTTTATCAACTACCACCAAAGAATTTCTCCACACATAAATATTTTTGATACAAGTATCAGTTTCCAAGAATCTCAATCTTCTATAACATTTCTCTCATAGGGAATATCTTAATTCCGTCCAGTTGAGCTGGAACGCTTCTCATCTCGCCACTCCAATCCAGCGTGAGGATATTGGGACATTGCCAGTTCGAAGACTCGGCCCCTTCTTGGGGGGTGGCCTTACGATCGGTGGGGCGAGTTACAATCGAGGATTTGGGGTGATTTGTTCTCGAATTTAAAGTATGTAAAGTTCGACTGTTGAGGTTGAGGTTCAAAAATAGCCGGGATTTATGTCCGGTTTTTAACAAAACCCCTATTACATCAGTTATATTTAAAAATCCGGAGTCACACGTGTTAGGGATAAATCAAACAAATTAAGTGTGACTCCGAATTTTGAATTTGTCTGTCTGTCTGTGTCCTTTTTAGTTGATTGACTTTTTTGTCGTAGTTGGGTTTTAGTTTTTATAACTTTAATTTTTTTGACAGATGGAGACTGAGAATAGAATGCGAATGTTTTTAAAAATACGGAGATTGCCTCTCGGATTTTACCGAAACTAGCGTCACGTTGACGCAGCGTATTCGTTCGACAAAAGCCTATGCTAGATTCAAAGGGTGCCTTAAACTAGATATATCTTGCTAAAGCGTTAATTCTCAATAAATAAATACTTCTCCTTATACACACTAGTAGTAGGGGCAAGATTTGATTTCGTATGATGCAGCGGGTGGGCGAGGGTGTCTATTTGTCTAATCCGACGCCGACTCGCGGTCATACCTCCAGCAGATATTTTACAACATTTCTTACTAAAGAATTCATACATACATACATACATGTTGACATTATACATATGTGCTGCATTTTTATTTATAGTGGGTATAAAAATATCGTATGCTTTGGTTTTAGCCGTTATTTAGAGGCTTTCGTTTGCATAAGGCATAACTAGACTTTTTCAGAAATAGTAGGGTAACGAAATGTTAGTTATTATTTTCATGAATTAAATTCTATGACAGTGAGCCAATTACTTGCTGGAAAGTAGTTGAATTACTCGGAAATCTCCATCTTTCTCTCGAAAATAGTCAACAACAACAGCATAGTTTAATTGATCAGAAATACGTTTAGGGTACAAACAAATGTAAACGTATTGTCGCTTTGCTGAATAAAACATTCTTGGCGATAACTAGGATCATGAACTTGCGAAAAGCGATAATATCATTAATAATACATCGCTTGAGGTATTTATTATACTTACCCACTTAAAGCACAAATATTTGAAAAAGCGTGGCTTTTATTCAATGGAGTGTCACATAGCCATTTAAAAACCCCTTTCTCTATAAGTATCACTAAGGAAATCTTAAAAAATAATATTCCTTGAAACATGTAAGTTGCTCATGCATAGCAAATTGTCGTACCCATAATTGTTGAGATCCAAGTGGAAATCCTGATAATATCTAGTCGGAAAAACAAAATTTATTAACTCTGCTGCCCCCTAACTTGGTTGGCGTGATGCCAAGACAGTGAGCCTCGAAATAAGGATGTGTTGAATAAAGACTTCATTTAAAACATTAGCAGCAAAATCACAATTCGCAATTTTTTTTGCACAATTCCGGTAAAACAGTTACTTTCGAATTTCATATAAAAGCATGACTGGGAAAATATTACCTATTACTATATCTATTTTAGCACCCAAGCAGCATTGCTGTTTTTTGGTGTAATTAAGTGGCAGTGGAATTAAAGGTACATAAGTAATTCCTATTTACAAAAAAGGCGTATTGTTGGCGCGAATAAACTCGTTTATAGTAGAGATGATAGTAGTTCTATTGGAAATGAAAGCAAACAAATAAATACCGCATGCTTGACCTGAGGACGTTTTAATACGTGCAAACATCCTAATATTATCTTGGCTTATCCTTCTTGATTCCATGATCAGAGACGAGTATAGAACAAGATGCAAATATGATACATTGTGTTATAAATAATAAATGATAATATTATAAATAGGAAGTATACAATACGGACCATAGTTACATGGATTCTCATTTAGTGTTGTAATATTAGGATGAATTTACATCTTTTTTGTACTTTATCAAGCCATGGAAAAATCAAATCAAATCAAATCAAAATATTTTATTTCACATAAGCCTACATGGGCACTTATGAAACGTCAGAAGCTAGGTGCACGGTTCCAATTGGTCGTTTCCTATGGAGAAGAGCCGGCAAGAAACTCCATGGTTACTCTTTTAAAAGATAATTGGCTTTTACAATATTTTCGAATTACAGTGTTAATAGTTATGGGAGGACAGTGTAGGCCTGCCTTTCAAGGAGTTTCATGTAGGTAGTTAAAAGAAACTGAAACTGTTCCATAAAAAAAAAAAAAAAAAAAAAAGGTCTACAGTCCACTAAGCCTACAACGTTCTCACATTCACAAGGTCTATTAGAGGAGAATCTATATAAGATAAATAAGAAACTAAAAATAAAAACCTATTTAAACCAAATGACATGATTGCTATTACAACTGACACAAATCTGGATAATTAACATGTCCGCAAAAGCCACTATTATAGAGTTGAAATTAAATATGGTAGGTACATAAAGTAGTAGGTGTCAAATAATATTATAATATGATTATGTCTGTCAGGGATGAATGTAAAAAATAAACATGGTAATTTGGGAGCAGTTAATAGACTCTTACAAAATTATGCCGTTAATGACGTACCAGGGAAGCCACATGTGCAGAAGGAATTATTGCCAAACTTCCTTATCTTCAACGTAGTCTTTAATCTTATAATATGCTTTTTTGATAAGGACACGTTTGATGTGGGTTTTGAACTTACCATCGCTAAGTTCTGTAACAGACTTTGGCAACTTATTATAAAAGCGGATACTGTTTATAAGAAACGACTTACTAGTTTTAGCTAATCTAAATTTGGGTATCACAATTTCATGTTTACTACGTGTGTTTATATTATGGAAGTCGCTTCTTTTTTTGAAGAGTCCAAAATTTTTGCGAACATACAAAATACTTTCTAAGATATAAAGAGAAGGCAGAGTGAGTATATCAATTTCTTTGAATTTATTTCTAAGGGACTCACGAGGACTCATTTTATAGATCGCGCGAACTGCCCTCTTTTGTAAAATGAAAATCGAATCTACGTCAGCTGCCGATCCCCACAGCAGAATGCCATAGGACATAATACTGTGGAAATAAGCAAAGTATACTAACCTAGCTGTGGCTATATCAGACAACTGCCTTATTTTTCTTACTGCATATGCAGCTGAACTTAATCTGCCTGAAAGAGCTCTAATGTGGGGTCCCCATTGCAATTTCGAATCTAGAGTAATTCCTAGAAATACAGTTTCCGTAATAGCATCTAATTTCTTGTCGTCAAGTTTTAAATTTAATCCTACTTGAGGAACATTAGGTAATGAGAACTTAAGACATTTAGTTTTATTCGCATTAAGTAGAAGATTATTGGCTGCGAACCATTTCGAAAGAACTGCCAAACTATCGTTGACATGTAAGACATCCGTATCTTTCCTATCTATTTTAAAAATAAGAGAAGTGTCATCGGCGAATAGAATTATATCCGATAAGTTAGCCATCATGTAAGGAAGGTCATTAATATAGACTAGAAATAGGAAAGGGCCAAGAATCGAACCTTGCGGCACGCCCATCTTAACCAGAGACCCCGAGGACGTCGCCCCATTAACTTTTACTTTTTGCTGCCTGTTTGATAGATAGGAAAGAACAAGATCAGCAGCTTGGCCACGAATTCCGTAGTGGTGTAATTTACAGATCAGTGTATTGTGGTCAACGCAGTCAAACGCTTTTGAGAGGTCACAGAAAATGCCAATTGCATCCTGGGACTTCTCCCAGGATTCCAAAATGTGACTGATGAGTTTAACTCCTGCGTCAGTCGTCGACCTACCTTTCGTGAAACCAAACTGATGACTATGTAAAATCCCATTTGAATTAAAATGTGCCAACATTTGGTCTAGCATGATTTTTTCATATATTTTGCTTAATGCTGGTAGCACAGATATTGGTCTATAATTAGAGGGATCACTCTTACTACCCGATTTGAAGATTGGTACTACTTTACTATGTTTCATTAAATCTGGAAACGTACCTCTATCTAAACATTGATTAAATATGCCTGTTAAGAAAGGCGCAATTGAGTCAATAATATCTCCAAGAACCTTAACGGAAAAAAAAAATCTGATAAAAAATAATCAGACTCCGGTGTGCTACTGAAAATATTCTAAAGGAAAAAACCAGGGATTGAACCCAGGAACCCACGTCAAGGCTATCCGAACGAGGTAATCAAAGAATTCTCTTACTAAAATATCAATCAACTCAGCCTGTCGCAGTCCAGTGCTGGACATAGGCCTCTCACAGGCTGCGCCACAACACCTTATCGTCCACTTTCCGCATCGAGTCTGCTCCAGAGACCTTTTCAAGGTCGTCCATCCAGCTGGGGCGCGTCCCACAATACACTTGCCAAAACGCGGTCTCCACTCTAGGACTCGTCTGCTCCACCGGCCATCGGTCCTGCGACAAACATGGCCAGCCCACTGCCACCTCTGCATGCTTTACTCTGCAAGCTTTGTCGGTAACTGGATTTTTTCCGGATAATTTCATTTCTGGTTTTATCCTTCAAAGAAATTCCTAATATAGCCCGCTCCATAGCGCGCTGTCAGTAGGTACTAAAGTTACTAAAGTAACGCAAGTAAAAAAGTAAAGCAAAAAATATTTAACTAACAGAAGAGTAATATTAATTCAATCTGTGTTGTATTTGCGAGTAAATTAAAAATCCTTCGCAATCCGAGCTGCATGCTCTGCTTCGGAACACAATTATTCATAAAAACTCTTTTATTTGTTGATTTGTATTTATTAGTGCTCTCTGTTATTTCTCGGACGTTAAATTGTATTTATTTCTGTGTTCTCACTTGTGTTATTATGCTACGTTTGTGACGTTATAAGATTATAGATAGGCTCACGTTTGACCACTACCCTACCTGAGAAGATTTTAATTTTTAACACTAAATTAAGAATACTAAATAGAATGCCTAGACGATTTGGTGTTGGTGACGCGATGAATGAAGGGAATTAATGAGACATAATACTGACCTTACTGGTGATGGTCCTCAAACAGGTGCGTCGTACTCGCGACCGGTTCACGAGGTCTATCGTAGCACGATGCATTCTCTAAGTAATTCCTGCTTACCTCCACGAGCATAAAGCGTTAGTTTGTGTTATTAGTTGTTCATTTGACTGCTATGAATGAAAACACACAGATTATGCTACGAAGTCACACAGCATCTTCCCAAATACCTACAATCAATAATTAGTTGAACTTGACACTGAACCCTTAATTTGTTTACTAACTTTATTCACGTGCTTAGCTAATATACCACAAATCGTTAGACACAGTCAGAACAGTTGCGTCAGACGTTCAGACGTTACTTGTGTAAATTGCTGACACAAAAAGCACGAACTATGACAGTTTTTGACTCAATTAATTAGCGATCACCCTGAGACAGGGTGTTACATGGGGTTGTCTCAGACTATGGAAGAGACTAGCTATGGACTCTTTAAATTCCTTAATGTAGTTATGGCCGATGCACACAAAGCGTTACGAAGGCGGCGATGCGCGGCGCCAGAAAAGAATGTTTATAAAATTCTGTTGGAAAACCACGGTTTCACCATCAGATACTCGTATTAAAACTGCAGCAGTATATCCATTCAATGAGCTCAACAGCCTCCCTACTCAGTCCCCAAGGGGATAGACGGTGGGTTTTCAATCAACAGCGTCTTCAAATTGGAAATTTACAGAATTGATGAGTTCAGAATTCATTACGGCAGGGTGGTGCTGCCGTGGAACAAATTCGATTGATTATAATTAGTAAAAGGTGTCGCTAAACGGTAAATTGTTCCGAGTGGATGTAGGATGAAAGTTAGTTAGGGAAATGGTGTCCTGCCTTGATGATGAGGGGTTTTGAATGAGTTTTTATTGTTTTTTTTTTATTATGTTGTTGCTTCTTGTGAAAAAAAACCGTCCGTGGAAGTCCTATCACTCACAACCTTGCCGCTAAGCAGTTTGAAAGTTGCATGTTACAATTTTACATGTAGTTTCATAACACCTGAGACTCCAATTTTTTTTTGAGAGTGAAAGTTTGTACAATCGCCTTGACATTGTCTTCCATAACTCTATTGGTCTTAAAAACAGATCCCTACGTGCTTTGATATATAACTGAAATTAAAAATAGATCCCTATTTAAAGTTACTTCAGTTATAATAGCAAAACATGTCGAATCATCAACTGACTAGCCTTCATTAAAATAATTCCACCTCACCCCAACATAACCAAAAGCATATAAAGCAAAATTATGCGTTAACCGACATGCTTTCACGGCTAAAAGCACTCTCATAATATAAAACTCGAAATAATTGCACTAATATCCCCTAAGCATCCATTCACCCTATTCAGCTACGAATGCAGACCTCAGCCTCGTTTCTATGCCATACCAACCACGCGGTATGAGTGGAAGTGGGCTCTACTTCTAATATACAAACTGTATACGGGATGACAGGTAAAATGATGGACATTATTGAAGGAGGTTATAGGTTAGTGTTGGATTTTCGTTCGAAAGTGCAAAAATATGATTAATTAAGTAGTTGTTTTATTAAATACTTACTATGCCCGTGGCTTCACTCGCGTGACTGTGTATTCTATTGGTACTATGTTGAAGGTGAAGTCTTAGACCATCATATTTTTTTCGTTCAGGAATAATAAAAAAAATACTTTAATTGTAATTTCTTTCTAGGAACTTGATCACTTAAGCAAAAATACCCGATCGTAAAAAATACTGTAATCGCTTGAATCTATTTCAGACGATATGTGGATGGGTGCGAATTTCCCCATCGTGTGTGGATGGCCAAATCCAGAACTATTTAAAAGAGTCTCGGAATCGATTTTTATGAAAATTCAAACGATATGATTACCCAATTATAAGCCTGGTTCTGTTAGTTAATAAAAACATATAGATAGCCTCCTTCCCTATTACTTACTTGACTTCAACCGAACTGGCACAATGTGAATGTAGATACTCCAGGCGCCGCCGGGTGCCATCGGGGATTACAGGCGTGATGTTATGTTGATATAGATGAACATGTGCATTGCGATCTTAACTCATTCTTTTTTTTGTAACATGTTTGCATAAATTATCACATCTATGAGTAAGTCCCTAGTATACCCAGTCACAGTTTATTGAAGTAGAGCCACTTTCAATTGCTTGTTTTCCTGATTTATTAGAGGTTTAAAAAGTACTGTCGTTACCATACTAGCTATGGATGTGAAGCAAAATATATCGCGTTGAGCAAAAATATGGTTTAACTGGAACTCGTAACAAGTTAGCAAAAGTTTTTGATATACGAGTCGTGGTGATAAATGTTGATAAATTATGTAATCAGTGTAGTGGAATGTGTTAAGATCTGGCCTGTGATTTTTCACGTCTTTTTTCGGGGGTGATAAGTAGCAATCTTAGGATTTTTTCAACAAGTTAAGACATTAAAGAATTTTATTGTAGTAGCGAAAGGCGGGCATTTTAGGATTTATTTTAAACCGTTAGAGAGCTTTTAGTCGCTTTACAAAAAGATTTGTAAATAATTGATAAGAGAAGTAATTGTATTTAAAATCTTTTCTTGAACACAGATTTAAATGCCTAACCATCCTGAGGTTAAAATAAGATAATTGATTTGCTCAGGTTGAGTGTCACTGGCACGTCATAGTCTATGTGTCTATCTCTCGTTCATTCTCCTGCCCTTATCCGAATTTATTTATGGTCGGCGCAACATGTCTTATTCTTCCATATTTCTGTATTAGTCGTCATCTCGGTCTATTTATCGTTTATTTGGTCTTCCCCTACTCTAGCCATCCACATATATACTCAAAACTTACTTAAATGAAAATTACAAGCAAGAACTCGTTAAATCTTCTACTTCTGTTAACCACATAAAGAATCTGAGTGTAAAGCGAACTTAACTACACAAAGAAATTAGTTTTTAATCCGAGCGGAAGTTTGTAACTTGCACAAGACACTGGGACTGCAAGTTATTGCAAGTTTTATCGCAAGAAGTTTTAATCTTAGGAAAAGTGATCTATTATGGTCATCGTAACTTTTTATGATGGTCAGGATTTACGGCGAGACGGGGATTAATGGCTTTTGAGAATTGTATTGGAAGTTAGCATTTGTGTCTGGTGAAATTGAAAATATTGTTTTTAAATTAAACTATGGCACGATATCTTCTTCCACTTAGAGTGTCGATGGCAAATATAATTTATATTTCGTGTAAAGCCCACAACTTGACAACGCTAACATCATTCGCTGACGCAGGCATAAGGTCCTCACGTGTACAGTTGGCATGCGGCGCAAGATGAAAGGTGGGCCATGGTTGTGGGGAGACGCCGCATATACAGTGAGGATCGGAACCATCCGAGAAGCCCCCCACCTGTGGAGATCGTCTTTGCTGCAGGCGACCTGACTGCGGAGTCGGTTTAATGGCAAGATATATGAGAAAAAATTTAAGTACGAGTATTTACCTTTTCACGTATAGCACCCACTTGGCATAAACCTCACTACCAATCCTGGTCACAGGCATAACTTTTGGCAAGACATGACCTGATATCTTCGTCAATACTGAAGGGAAGGTCTCTTCTCATGCAGAGGAGGAACGAGCATTAATTAACATGTTAAATTCCAACTTTTTTAGATTTATTTTAGGGTGTGCAACGCTAACCATACCGTTAGTTAACGTTGCATCTATCAACTGTCAAGGCTCGAATAATGAGGCACACTCAATTACCTTTTTGTAGGTGTCAAGGGAGAAAGCAGTTCTCGTTTAAAAAAAAAAAAGTGAAAATTTAAAAATCTGAAACACAGATTTCAAAACGGAGTCGTGGTGTTTCAAAAACAGGACCGTACACTTTTGAACTTCCACGACAACTTGACACAAGATACCATACTTTATTCTATTATTTAATAATTTAATCTTTTCGCACTCAAAAGGTACAAAGGCGGATTTAATGCCTTAGGCATTCTGTACCAGTTATTTTCACCTGTAGCACCAATTCATCTCCAACCCATAAACCAAACCAGGTCACTATACCACAAATCTAACCTTCTACCACGAATATGCATTTAAATTAGGGGATGGGCAGGATTTCCCAATAAATAACCTTCGTCGTTCCAAGCAGGCGGCATCCATCAGAGCAGCATTTATCTGCGTCAGGTCGCACGTGGCGGTGAAATATAGCTGTCATCTGGTTGGTGGAAATATTAATATGGCCGCTAAAGATTTTGGAGGGAGAAGAAGCAATGGCGAAAGTCGTTCAAAGCTAATTGTAGATGGCGTGACCACAGCTCGGTTCCTACTGCCTAAAATAAATTTGACACTATTCATTCCATTTCATGTTCATTTATGATTTCAGTAGGTCGCTGTTTTCGGTGATTTCAATATTTTAAATCAAGTATTTGACATGGAAAGTGCCAGAATTTGAAACCTTTAATATCCTCGTAATCACTTTCTTCAAAATGTTTGCGATATTACTTCGAACTCTGTTTTTTAATCTACCAATCTTCTATTTTTAGGGTCTTTCTGAAAATGATGGACTTCCGTTTCGGAGTATTTAACAGGAACATAAAAACTCGTCATTTTCGCAAAAATAAAATGAAAGCACCTGGGAACTAGCTACGACAGATCTATTTTAACAGTTTCTTTCTTGCCTTTACCATTAGAAGTTGCTATTTCTTTATATGCGCTCGATTAGAGAGAGTTGAATGATTTGCTTTCGTCAAATTCGACGTTTAGCCTCGTAAACTCGTTGTGCCGGATCGGGTTTTTTATATATTTAAGTTTCCTGTGTGTCCCTAAACATAATTTTAATACAAGTAAAATAAACAAGACGAGATCACTTTATAAAAAATTAAAAACAAATCAGCAATGTTTTGTTTGGTGTCTTAAAAGTTTACTTTCGGCAAGTAAGGTATTTATACTGATGACCGAATTCTGAAAATCACATATCGAATCCCAACCCTACAAGCATCACTCAAGGGTCGTACATCACTGGCTGAGCGAGCTGTCACTTCAAAATGACAGGAGTGTGACTTCCTGTGCTTTCAAATTGCCGAGAGATTCGGTTATCACTTATCAATGTTGAAGTGTAATTGGTGAAGTTATTAACGCTTAGATTATAAAATCTAAATATCATTTTATAATCTAAGTATTACAGTAATAGGTAATTAACACATTTTAAATTATTGAGTCTAATACCTTCGTAATATTTTAAAGTAATAACGTTTGTCGGCTTACCGAATCCTTATACTCGTATGAGTAGTTATGTAGGTACTATGCACTACCTCAAATGGCACGTATTTTGCACCCTTAACTACACAAAGAGATAGAGAGAGATTTTATTTTCCTGTATTTTTTAAATGATATTGTAATTATTATTCCGAAACCGCTGGATACGAGAAGCACAGAAAGGGTCGAAGTGGCGGTGCTTGGAGGCCTATGAAAAGACGTCTTCCGGCTGACATGGTGATAATGATCTGATATTATCTTTACTTTTAATATCTCTTGTATGCTGACAATCTGTGTTGTATGTATTGTACTCATGTTTGAGCAAATAAATGATTACCCCTAACCCTATCTAGCTTAAAGTTTGAAATAATTCTCACGAGCAAACAAATCGCAACACAGCATTGCTGCGTGGTTCAATACTTTCCCGAACAAACTCACAAATATACCTTCATATGTATAGGAATGCACAAAACATTTTCAGTAAACCACAGTGAGTTTTTTATTTCGTACACTAACCAAACCTGTCGAAAAACCCGCTGCACTAGCACACAATAAATCGGGTGCGGTGACCAGCGTGCAGCGTTGGAACACATCAAATCAAACGCGCCCGCACCAATGGACAAACAACTGTCCACACAGAATAGTTATAAGGTACAGAAGGCCAACTCCACACAACGAGAACTCGAATAATTCGAAAAGTCAGAGGTACGTAGCTTGGGTTCAAACTCGATCACTAACAGTCGGTATATCATAAAACTCAGGCTAAACGGAAACAACTTTATAAAACTTTGCTTAAACAATATGCATTCAGGAAATTAATTGCTGAGCAAATGACACCCTATATCAATTTACCGTGCAATAGCCATTTTCATACAACTATCAATTTTGATTTGAATACACGGACAATTTAAGTTAGCAGTTAATTTGCTTAACATTTTTTTCCCTAACTTATAACTGAGTACCTTCCGTTTTTACAAACGAGGCAAAAAGAGCATTTTACTCTGGAATCCTTTCAAAAATAAACTCGGCACCCAAAAATGCGTGACAATCAATTAAATGTGAAGTCTGCACCTGCGCTTGACTCCCGACAGCCGGACAGTTTCGGAGTCGGGAGAGACCGGCCGGACACCGGACAGAGCCGCTCAAAAAATAATCACTCACGCGGGACGATTAATAACTTGTATGTGGAGCTATGAAAATGTAGAGTGGTGTGAGGTATAGGCGACAGCGGTGCTTACGATACGGCTGTATTGTTGCTCTACATTAGGTATTCGTTTTAGTTATAATTATTACTTTTCTATAAAATGTGGTTTAAATAATTATCACAAACTGCAGACAAAGACTATTGCTATGTACCTATTACTCGTAAAAGGGACAGAATGTGACAGGTTTTATTTGCGAGTTGACTGAGTTAAATTCATTACCCAATATTGTATTTCAAGTAAGTTTGAGCACACTTAAACCAGAACCAATGTTCAAAATAAATTGGTAGAGATGTTAGAGAAAGAGAGAAGAGATGACATGAGATGATTATGTGGGCGTGTGAGATGTCTATTTACATCAGCTAGAGACGATAGGTATCTACACCATTTTTTAAACCCCATTTTTAAGAATAATCTTTGTTGGCGGTTCTTTTCTTGACGTTCAAAAACTACTGATTTTATTTAAAAATAATTTCACATGCTGTTCTCATGGCCCCACCGTCACGCCACAGCGACGCGTGACGCCTGCACGTGACGTCACTCACACTCCTCACGCGTCACGCATTGTAACATAACTTTGATAAACATTCGTCACGCCTACCATTTGGTAGGGTTTACTTCTAAATGAAGTCAAAACTCATTTGTTTTGGACTAAAATGAGTGATTTTTTTAACCACTTTTTAAAGGTAGTCTCCATTCTAAGCATTTAACAATTTTTAAACCAGACTTTGTTTGTCAGAAAAGAAAATATTATAGTCAAAGTGGGTTAAATAATGCAAGACAACAGACACGACAAAATGTTGACCGCCCCACCCGATCTATTTACGTCAGGGGTCCATAAAAGTAATTTAATAGTATGATTATGTTATCAAAGGGGGTGTAGAATGTTTTTTCTTTGAGGTGGCCAACTTCTTGCCGAGTTTAAATAACTTCGTATGGTTGGACCTGAATTGTATGGTCAATGACCTTTCATTGTTAGACTCACAAAATATCTTATTAGTTTATTATTTGGACTTTAAAACAGACCCTGCGCATAAACTCTGACTTTATTTCGGCATTTCTTCTCTGTGATTAGTTAGGTATAAAATCGCCATCTACTTTTAAAATATTTATTTAAAAAATTTACGTGTTAAAAGTGTCTTAAAATACCTAATGTACCTATGGAAATACGTGTGAGTTACAACGTTATCGTGGACCGAATTTAAATCGGCGTCTTCACATATTTCCATACATTTTACTTCGCTGTGTTATCGAGATGCCGTGATGTGGACATCCGCCCACAGATAATATCGTAGGTATACCTAAATGCCTTTGCCGGGCAATTGCACACATCAAAGTACCAAGTTTTCACAGTTAAAGACTAGGAAGTGTCGTCCAATATGAAAAAAATATTAAATTATCTCATAACAGAAACATCCCCAATACCCCATACATCAAAACTTCATTCAGCAAATGCTTACAAACTCATTACTCACGAATGCTCACAAACTCATTACCCAGGAATACTCAACATCACAGAACCACAAACTCAATAAGAACACATTAATGAAAAAGAAACGGCAGGGGAACGAGGTGGTCGTCATTATCATGGAAAAGTTTTTAATTTAGACTGGGAAGAGGCACAGTCCCAGGGGAAATACCCCTCGTAACAGTATTGGATGGTTTAATGTCCACCGGACGGACGATAAGTATTTTGTTTTTCTGCGATTTCTTATTATTGAATGGGTGGAGCGTGCGGTCATATTTCATATTGGATTGAGGAAGAAATATGTGTTTATGTGACAAATGTTCGTGGCGATATTCTTCTGTTTTACTAACTTTTCTTCAAAGATTTCAGAGTGGAATAGAATAGTAAGGAGTTTTACTACAAGATTTCAATTAGAAGAAGTTTCGATTGGATTTAATTTATAAGAAGTACTACCAAAATGTAGCAGGGCTTCAGGGTTACGCCACAGAATTGACTGTAAAATATTCAAGAAACATATTCGAGACAGAGTTTGGTTTTTTATGAAAAACTAAACAACCAGATTCAAGCGCTGTTACGTAATAAACATTGGACCTTCCAAAAACAATTGAATTCCACATTACGACACATAATCTTCAAGTACCTACCAAAAGAACACAATCCAGCAATAATTCAAGACAGTACGTTGTCAAATCACAACGTACGACGCACATAAATAAGAGCAGAGAGAGATGTCACGCGTGCAGCGGCCCTGTGTAAATAAATCATGGTCACATCCTCTGAGAAGCGCCGCGAAAACGGTCGGAAAACACTCGCGAGTACGTCGCGTGAATGCAGATAGGGGACGGAATGTACGACGGGAGAGTTGGGCAGGAGACGCTAGTGGGGAAGGATTGGGTGGTCTATTAACATGGTATTTTTATGTGAAATGTACTTCAATCATTGATAAACAAGGAGCAGTTTATATTGCTGTTAAAATAAGGCAGGTAGTCTTAATGATCTTACTATGTAAAAGCCATAAGAAGTAGGCGCAGGAAGTCCCGCGAGTGAGAGGTGTGTAAGTACCTCTTCTTCTCTTCTGACGTTTTTATTACGACATGCAGCTTTTTTAAACATCTTTAATCACATACTTAACGATGTCTTTAAATTAAGAAAAGCTGGCCTATCCAGTCGACTTATTATTAAACCAATGGCTACTTATTATTAACTTATTCGTACTTTCAGTCATTAAAATAGATTCATAATTGGCGAAGTAGCCGCGTAACAAACATACAAAAAAAAGAACATACAGACGAATTGAGAACCTCCTCCTTTTTGAAAAAGTCGGTTAAGGTTAAATTAATACATTATAATATAGTATTATCATATTCTTACTTATCTGTATTATATATGTAAGGATCTATAGATATGAACACAAAAAGCGTCCCGGTCCATTCTATCCTCCCGCATCTTCCTCTGAAACTATTCCGCCCCCCCGCGAGGAAGCCACTACTGAATATGTGAATGTGTGATGTAATGCGAAAAATCAACTCGTGATCGCTATGTGTACCGAGTGTTCGTGAAATTGACTGCGGCCTGCCAACAGTATTTAGAGAACGTTCGCGCTAGAATATTTGAATTGTAATGTTCTTTATAAGAACTAAAATCATAGTAGAGGAAGTCTGTGAAGTGAAATGTTAATTCCTATATAAAATAATTATTTTCATATCAATTATATACCTCATAATTTCAAGTTCCCTTGCCAAACAAATACAGTCACGTGAGCGAAGCCGGGGGCACAGCTAGTCCCGTATGAAGGAATGACGAAGAAAATGCACACATTTTTAGAGATCCGTACCCGACGGTTGTCAAACGGAACCCTTTTACTAAGCCTCCGCTGTTCGTTATAGCGAAAGTTGTACAGTATGACAGGTAGAATCACCCCCTTGACGGACGCAGGTCACCAAGTCGCCACCCTGTATTTTATAGAACTCTTGTACAAATCTTTATGCTTGACACTGCGGATTAGGCTGTCCTTTGTCTGTCACTAAACTTAAGATCTTTATAAATAGATTTCTATTTCTTTCTTAGCTAGACTTTACACCGAATAAGACTACGTTCGTCAATACCTACTCACCACATAGAAACATATTGAGGTCTTGTATGAAGGATATAACATTACAGTACATGGGGAACACTACACTTCAGTCATTCAAAATCCTTCAAAACAAATCATTTCCAGTCACTTCAGGCTGGCATAAGTCACCTTTCCCCAACAATAATACCTCCAACCTTGACGCACATTTACGATTCTAGCGTTCCATTTCGCGCAGTTAACTCTTACGACTCGCAGAAGATTGATGACCCTCACCATGTTTTTTCTGCCATCCTCAAACAAGGAGGCATCTTGACGTCAATCTAACGCACAAACAGATATAAATAATTCGTGTGTTTTTTGTTTTTGCCATGGGTTATGGGGTAAGTAGGTTTCATACAAGAAAGGTTGTTTTTCTCGAAACTATCGAATCTATAGTTGGGCACTATTACGAGTATGCTGAGGGCATAAAATTAAAACTTGTTACTGACAATTTGGCACAGTAATATTTTGAAAGGCACACATCTGGCTTTAAATTTTTACAGGATGATAATTTTTTCATTTCGATTGGTATAATAAGTGTACCTCGCAGACAAAGATTTTAAAAAACTACATTATAGCCTATGGAATAAATAAATGATCGGCATAGTAGTAAATTATGAACTCAAATAATTTTAAATGGTGATAATCCTCATGAAATAATATCATTTAATTTGTAAGTTAAAATCATGCGCAACAAATGAAAAGTTTGACTTTAAAAATACATATTAAACCTTCAATTAATCGAATAAGTGTTATTTATGTACCAGTCCTTTATTTCTTAATAAATAAATAATAAAATAAATATTTGGTACCAAAAAAAAAAAATATTCTGAAACCTTAAGATATACGAAAGAAACAGAAACATGACCAGTTTATTGACTCAAAGCGGCAACCCCGTAACGTGTCGTATCCAGCCCCTGACCAGGGGGATGTTGCTGTACACCCCTGGCTGCTCTTTCATCGCACATCCAACCCCGAAGGAAACTAGGCCCAGGAGCTTGCCGTTGGAGATCGCTGGGCCACCGGAGTCACCCTGAAAGAAAAAAAGAAAATTGAGAGTGGTACATATTTAATTTACAATTTTAAATAAAATATACAATCTAACACTAACATTATGTACAAAGGGAAAAAATTAAATATAAAGGAAGAGCAAATTAAAAAGAAAATAAATTTATTTGACAAAGGTTAAGCTCACAATAGATATACAAATGGCAAAAAAAAACAGAATAAATCTTAGTTATAACAGTATTGTGCGGCTCACGGTTGCGCCTCGGGAATTAAGCATTTTGTTAACGAAAGAGCCAGAGTGGAACATTTCTGCTCTTATGAAGCAACATACTACGATTCTTCTTATCTATTCTGTATTCGCGATTTACATAGTTTCCAAAAATGTAAACAATATTTGGAAAAATAACTGGCATAATGTTTTGACATTTGAATAGACTTTATCTGTGATTTTAACATAGCACTGATAGTTTTGATCCTTCGCTAGGCAAGCAAGCGGCTAAGTAGCGTTACTGTGTTCCGGTTTGAAGGGTATGGATGCTGGTAGTAACTGGTACATGAGACCTTCTAGTTTTGCCTCAGAGATGGAAACGCACTTGCGATGGAGTGTGTAAAGTGCATGGCGTACTACAGATGTACTAGCTGGCAGGCAGTAACTTATTTACTATCCAATTTATTCGATACCCAGTTAATCAAAGTGGGTAAATATTGGGTTATTTTTGGTACTGCGCCAAGAGTCTGGATTTTTGCCCAGTTGAAAGCAATATTCTAGCCCCCTATTACATAAGACTTGAACATAACTGGCGTAATGTGGGTACTTGGGTACACTATAATATTGATTTCCCTCTCAAGGGTTAAGCCCTTGGGGGATATCCGTCGGCATGTTTTGCAAATATATTGTAATGTGGAGTTACCTGACAAGAATCCTTGGTACCGTTGAGGTAGCCAGCGCAGAACATCCTCGGCGTGACGGTCTTGTAGTTGGTGAGGGGGAGAGACTTGCAGGTCTCCGGGGACATCACCGGAACACGGACACGGCGCACTATGTCTTGCATTACACGTTGCTAAGGCATAATAAAGGTGAAAAAAATTAAATACCTGACACAATATTTTAAGTAGAATTGAAAGTCTAATCGTTTTTTAAAGAGGGGCAGACTTTATCAGTTTATTGTCACCTTACTAAGGAACTCAGTCGCAAACTTATGTTAATATCTTCTATCTTATTATTTTATTCTTCTCGTCCTACCTAGTAGTAATAGCTGGGTCGAATATAACTAATGCTTAACCAACCACTTTTTCTTTCTTAATTTCTTTTAAAACACGTAACTGATCAGTTTTTGTGACAGTTTTCTATACAGAGTGTAAAAAGACACATCACATACCCGTCACCTACGCATTCTGTACATCAAATTAAGTAACATTGCACAAATTAAATCATTGCTGTAGTGCGCAACGTAACGCACGCAAAACATTGTGTTTATGGGTGCATACAACAGTTCAGGGGTTGTGGGGGTATTTAAAATTAAGTTATAACATTTAAAACTTCCTTTCTTTACAAAACGTCTGAAAAAGTCAGACCTTTGACCTTCAATATCTCCGTAACCAGAAGGTTCCCAGGTAAGGTCCAGAATAAAAAAAATGTCACAAGTGACTTTCGACTTTGTTAATTAAGTGTCTTTTTACACCCGTTATAATATGCTCCCAAATTCTCTCTCAACGCACTCTTAAATAAGGCTTACAAGCATAAACAAACAAATTAATCTGTAGTTACTAACTAATCTAAAATAAAACATACCTTATACTTCGTGTGCCCCCACCCACTGACTGATACCAACTCTCCTTCCTTAATATCCTCAACATTCCCTATAGCGATGGGCCTGGAGCTGGGGGTCACGGGGATAGGCTTCTCCAGCAGAATCAGCTGGTAGTCGTAGTCATGGGTGTGCAGATGGGTGGTGTTCCAGAGGGGGTGGATGAAATGAGCGCAGATGATGTACTTTGTGGCTAAAGAGCGCTGCGTCGAGCCTGCTAGGACGAAGGATTCTTTTTCCCTGGAAAGGAGGGTTGATACAAGAGCACGAAATATTTAGGAGTTTGATAGAACTTTTAGGATGAGCTTTTTTTATTTTCGGACAGTGGTTAAGGTACCTACGGTTAACGAAAGTCGGTTAACACTATTTCTTTTACACAAATGATTTTTTATTTAAGATATTACTGATTTTCAGCATTTTATACATCAACTAAATTTATATTATGGTAATTTTTCAAGTGTTCCATGTTTTTAGGGTTCCGTAGTCGACAAGGAACCCTTATAGTTTCGCCATGTCCGTCTGTCTGTCCGTCTGTCTGTCCGTCTGTCCGTCCGTCTGTCCGCGGCTTAGCTTAAAGACCGTTGGTACTAGAAAGCTGTAATTTGGTATGGATATACGTACATATAAACGACGCAGACAAAGTGGTAAAAAAAAATTGGAAAAAATATTTTTGTTAGGGTAAAGTGGAGATTGTTTTTTTTTTTTTTCGTCAATCCTATGGTGTGGGTTATCGTTGGAAAGGTCGTTTAAAAATAACGGGATTTGTGAAAATTCACGGCAGTAGTATATATAACGAAATTAAAAGGAAAACTATCACCGCTACGAAGGGTCCACCAGTTACCGAGTAATAATCGACCAATTTTAATTTGCAGTTGCAAAAACATGTTCTCCCATACATTCTGTATCGGAGAACCAGTTTTTCAACTACAATGTTAAGTTTGTTAGATAAATTCTTCCCAACTACGGAACCCTTCATTGTGCGTGGTTCAACATGCACTTGGCCGGTTTTTAATAATATGGTCGATTTATAAAGTCTTTAAATCTGAATTATTAATCGGTTTTCACTACCCGTACCGAATTGTTTAACCTGCATCAGTTTCTCCAGACTATTCGTTTGCAAGATTGTTTTCCTTTGTACTCGTATAAAACTATTGTTTCCCCTCTTGAAAACGAAAAGAAACGTGATCAAGTATGTCATATATAAATTGAAAAGCCCTTGATTTAAATTCGAGAGTGCCTTAAGCCACTTTTTGTTTAATCACATTAGTCGCAGCAGGTTGACGCCTCAAAGAGATTAGCAGGAGTATTAGCATACACCTCGTTTGCTAGGGTTATCCGAATTATTGTTTCAATGTTGACAAAATCCTTTTTCTTAATTATGGTAGTTAAATAAAAACTTTTTACAAAAAACAACAACCGACTTCCAAAAAAACACTAAAAAAGTGAAAAACAATTTTAATTTCGGAAGTCGGTCTTTGCTTTTCAATTTTCGTTTTTGACTTCCGAAATTAAAGTTATTTTTCACTTTTTTTGTGTTTTTTTTGGAAGTCAGTTGTTTTTTTTCCGTAAAAAGTTTTTATTGTTCACTTTTTAGTTGTGATACCTACCCCACACAAATTCGAATACCACTACCTGATAAGTAAATAACAGTGACGCAGTTAAATATAATGTCGTCTACATAGACTAAGTGGAAAAAATACGTAATTATTGAAGCTAACTCAAAAACTACGCAAGCAAAGTTAATAAAAATTTAGGGATCACCTCCGGAGTATACCGAGTATATATATATATATATATATATATACATAGTATATAAAGATTTATAAACTGTTTAAAATGTAAAGAATACTCACTTACAATGCGCGGCTGTGATGACCCACTCGGGCGCAATCATGGTCCCTCCACAGTACAGGCCGTAGAGGACTTGATAGGGAACCTGCTTTATAGAGACCTGGTTCCCTCCTACTATCCTCCATTGGACCTGGGGATAGGGAAACCCCGTTGTTTAATAATAATAAGAGAAGTTGAGATGCATTGTTTCCTACGTTTATCCAACTTTTTTTAGATCAGCGCGGTATAAGTTTCTTCTTCTTAAATACATCTATATATGAAATCATCCTTGGTCTTCCCCTATTCTTATAATCATTGTATCCATTATCATTTCAGCTGAAACACATCCACTGTTAGAGATAGCGCTCCCAGTACCCGCGCGCGTCGCAACATCGACCGGTCCTGTGCTTCTCGCATCCAACGGATTCCCGCGACCTGCACCAGGTCCACCCTGTGTTGTGTGTGGGTGGTCTACCAACGCTGCGCCTAACACCGCCTACCAACCCCCCGCCTACCTTTTAACCATCTATTACTTAGATACAAGCAACCAAGATTTTTTCTCAATGAAAGTTGGGGATGCCTACGTCCATTATGGGATGTTCTCGGCCTGACTGTTTGGCCGTCATCATAAGCCTGACCCTTACATCGACAGGCCCGTCTTCGTCAGGAGCCTCCTCATCTCTGCCCAACGGCTCAGGAGACAAGGCCTCGTGGAAGTACATGTAGTTTCGAGGCGGAACTCTTCGGGTGACGAAGATCCTCCAGTAGTGAGTGGTGCAATCTGTTGTTAGGCGCCCGAAGTATGTTCCTGGAAATGATGAAGAATGGGTGTAAGGCATACAGGTTCAGCATCAGACTCATTTAGAAATCGATCACGGCAGAAACGACTTACTATTAAAAGCTAATTCTGAGAAGTAAACAGTATGTGTCTGACGCATCCGGTCAGATCAATCTGATTAGTTTCGTCTGCAGATGTTTTTACTATATACTTTATAGACGAGTTTATTTACGCTTGTAATGGTCAAGTGTTTTTTAGGCCTTTGAGTGTCCTATCAGCGGCCAGACCAAGGAAAATGTTTTTACATCAAATAGGGACTCAAAATAATAATGAGTTTTTTTTCCCAGTTTTTCTATACTTAGTAGGTATTTGGAAGCGTATTCGAAGAATAAATAGTTTGGTACTAGGAAGAAGACTGAGATTAATCTTACATCGCGAAAACACTTTCATTTTCATTCCTAACGCAGTACGCGGCATACTTGCGGCAAATGCCAAAGATAATATACAAGCCATACTGTAGGCGAAGTGGAAGCGTCCTGGGACCTCCCAGGACGCTTCCACTTCGCCTACAGTATACCTATGCTTTTTTATTCAAATCTATGATGGCGTCGAAACTTGATTCTTTGTAATGAATAAATCCAAATTAACAAAGGTTCAATGGACACATGGTGTCCTAAAGGCATCGGTGCGTTAGAACTGCAGTTTTTTACTTTTCATACAACTTTTGATGTGTAACATCTTTTCTCTCGCTTTCCTGCAATTTGTGTAGTAGTAAATCTGTGGGAGTGATTTCTTGAAAAGGGACGGAAGTGTATTACAGGAAGTTGGGGAAGCGCGCGATATTTGATTTGACCAATGAGCGCGCGCGGTGCTAGCCTTGGCCGACAGAAACGACCTTGTCGAGGCCCCGCCCCTTTAATGTTGCTTATTACCTTAATACTGCTTATTACCAAGGCTCCTATTGTAAGGCTCGCTCGCTTTTTTACTTCTTTCTTCTTCTTTTCAAATAATTAATTTACGTGACCTATTAGTAGGAGTTGTTAAGAAATTATTTTAACAATAATTTAATGCTTTACTCGGTAACTCGCTTCCAGTTTGCTCATTGTTTATTTATTTATTAATAACTAACGTATAATGTAATTTTCTGCATCGCGGTTTCTACGTAAAATCCTTACGAAGTTACTAAATGAAACTTCCAGTACCGAACATATAGCTTAGGTAACATATAAATGTGTACTGGGATATATCTGTTTTCAGTGGAAGCACGTAGGTATCATTTAAAGTTCCGGCTAAGCAATAACTTAGAGGTAAGCTTACGGTAAGTAGAGATAGTAGGGTAGTTAGGATGATGAAGCAACGAGTGTGTTTTAATTACTCTGTGTATAGAAGTCGTTGTCCCCATTTTAACCCTAAAATTAGAAGCGGTACCTAAAATGAATTGACTTACAAAATGTCTCTCCTTTCTTTTAGTCCATCCAAAGGTTGTCTGTAAGAGACCGTCCTAAGTGATAGATAAAATAGCCCATTGTACTATACACTAGTTTTAAATATTTTTGTCTTTTAATGTGATTTACAATAAACTGTATTTATTTTTTCTTTTGTTTTTAGCCATTACTGTCCCACTGCTGAGCAAAGCCTCCCTACTCTCTTTCCACCTCCAGTCTCCTGTCCAGAGCTGCCAAGGACCAATCTTTAGAAGTCCAGAGGGCCTAGACAAGTGACAATCGCTTCGAAAGCATTTCGTATTTCTACAAGGACTTTCAACAGGATTGACATAAGCTTTTCCATAGCTTATGTCAGTCCTATACATTTTTGCCTTTTCCATCATCGTTATCGCTGATAGAATGTCACTTTGTCTAGGGCCTCAGAGGGCCTAGACAAGTGACAATCACTTCGAAAGCGCTTCGTATTTCTACAACCACGTTCAACAGGTTTGACATACGCTTTTCGATAGCTTATGTCAGTCCTATACATTTTTATTATTGCTGATAGAATGTCACTTTGTCTAAGGCCTCAGCTCATCCAGCCATCTCCGTCTTGGCCTGACGCGATGTCGTTTGCCATTAAGTGGAACCCACAGAGTCGTAAGTTTGGCCCACTGATCGTTTAATAAACAAATAAATTGTTTAATAAACAAATTCTCCAAAGAAAATATACTTTTTTTTTTATTCTGCAAAGAAAAGATATTTTTTTGCCTGACCTAACAGTCCCACAAAATTTCCTATCTCAAAACAACGAAAATCAAGTAGGTAGGTAATTAAAATATTACCTACTGTTTATTTGCGGTTCACTGTACGAATCCAATTTGACGACTCTATTACATTTAGTTTTATTTAAATAGTATAATGAATCCAGTGTTTATTTTTCATTTACATTCATCACAATGATCCCTCATTAATTAATGTAATATACCGTCGAGCCTAATTAATTCACTTTTAATTAATAATGACTTAGTAATTTTTTTTTTAAACTGCACGCTCAGTATCTTAATTCAACTATAGTCTGACCGGACTGCGCCGCACATTCCTAAGGCACGGAAAAGCGGTCCGCGCTTAAGGAATGTGCGGCGAGAGGGGCAGCGTTAACCAATGAGCGACGGACGGGACGCCGCACAGTGGAACGAATGTATGGGAGCGGTTGGACGTAGACATGTCCGAAAAATAAGAGTAAAATTATGACAAACTAATGATGCCATCTTATTCGATTACTTAATGCCTTCATAAATTGTGGTGATGAATTTCTTCATAACTCCCATATTTCGGGAGTAATTTGAGAAAATGTGAAATTTTACTATGAAAATGAGTGTATTGAGCTCTCTCCCTCCTGATTCCGGGCTTGTTTCAAGTAGCGGTCTCTAATATCGTAATGCTATTACTAAGAGCTATATTTAATACTAAGACACATAGTGCGCCAAATGTGCACTTTCTGGGATAAAAGGAAATGAAAATTAAAAAAAAAAAAGTTTTTTCCCCATTTGTATTTACTTTAAACCGCAGACAGACTTATTAAGAGGTCTATAAATATATTATATATATACAGAAATATATATTAACAAAAATATTCACAAGAACTGATGAGAGTATGACTTTTAAGTAAGTTGATAATAAATTACCTAGTTTCATTAAAAGTACAATAAATAATTAAGATGTAAGCTCTAATTTACTAAGTTACACATTTTAAAACAATAACATCATTTAATTATCTTCGTCATCATCATCATCATCAATTAATTCAAATTCAGAATCGATGTCCGCTAAATCATTTATGTTAACAAATTCGATATCACTTTTCTCAGAATCCGTAAGCTCATAAAATTCCTTAAAAGAAGATTTTTTTACAAACTTATTTCCTTTTGGACGGATACTTGTAACAAGTGGATCAGAAGACAGTAAAAGATTGTGCATAATATCTTCATTGCATGAGATACTGCTATGCTTTCGAGAATGCCCCTCTCTATATTTTCTAAAATCTTTATTTCTAGCCTCAGATGCCTCTTCGGATAGAAAACCAATGGGCACAATTGACATGTTCTGAACTATGTCTGGCCCATGCATTCAAATTTTATGAAGTGAAGAAGGCATATAATACCATGGGTATAACTCCACGTAAAGCTTAGCAGTATCAAAGCAGAACTCTCGGAATTTAGTTACGTTGATCTTCTCTCCTGATGAAATACACTGCAAGATCACACAGATTTTTCTTAAAAGCATAGCATCTATTCCGGTCAGTTCAGCAGATTTAGTGTAGTTTTCAAAAAATCTCCTTGCCGAGTTGCCATTGTTGGTGGATCCACTGCCTTGTTTCACAACATCGAGAAGTAAGCCCGTTTCTCTTCTTACAGCCTCTTGAACTCTTTTCTTCCTGTCATCAACTTGCCTTTTTGCTATATCACCCCTTACTTGCCATGATTTTATGTCTAATTTGTAGGAAATGTGTAATAAGCATTCCATTGAGCGAATCCAAGCGTGAAGGGTGCTTAAGCTATATTTATACATGTCCTCGTTTGCGTGTTTATCTTTGATTAACTCTAAATTATTCATTTCTTTAGGACAAGCCTTGCATATGTCACACACTGAAGCTGCTGTATTGGATATAATGGAATGAATTTTACCATCAATCATTGTCAACAGCAGTTGGTGTTTGACACTAATTCCATCAGTGATGGTGGATGGAGTTAAGGCTTCAATCTCTGCTTCGATTTCAGCCATCTCTCTCTGCACATTTTCTTTGGTTTCCTTTATAAACTTAAACAATATTGGCCGGCAAAATGAAGTGGAAGATGGTCGCTCGTTTTCCCAAATTGTTACACCTTTTGAGACGAGCCGCAGTGGTACAAGACTAATCATAAAATTACTAGCAAGATCGATTTGCTCATCTTCACTCGTCCTTTGATGATAAATGCTTTGGCTAGATGATCCGTCAAAACCCCATTTGCTGGTCAATACGAGCTGTTGATTGGGATCAACAGGGGTTTCTAACGACCTAATAAGTCTTCTTGAGGTTAAATCCATCAAGGCTTGTAATTTGATTTTTGCAGAGCTCTCTGTAACTGTGAGATCTTCTTTGGCCGGATAGCACTTAATTTTTTCTTTAACCAACATGTAGTAACTCGGGTATTGAAGAGCTCCTTCTTGAGTGTTGAAATCCCGAAGAGTGTTATAGCGCCATTTCGATAAGTTCATCGATACATAAAGAGCCAATGCCTTCAAAGGGGATATTTCCCGTACCTGAATTGATTTACCTTCAATGAAGGCTTTGATTTTTGAGGCCTCTTCTGGATTCTCCGTCAAGTATTTCATAACATAAGCTGTATCGCTTTGTCCTGCCTTTTGAAGCGCCCTTTCGGCCGAAAACATAATTTCAGCGCTGCTACTGCTGCATGAAAGACTATCTTCAGTGGTGCGTCTTCTTTTTTGCCGGTTACTAAGGTCCTCAAAAGATTTACGAGGACTAGGATGTGTACAAGTTGAAGCATCAGATTTAGCAGGAGAAATTATGGGCTCGATGACGTCACTTATATTTTCTGTAGAAGGTTCCATATTTTCATTCTGTAATTCCGGCCATTGAATTGCAGCCTGTAGCCAAATCTCATGTTTCTTCCGAAACTTATCTGTGCTTCTTCCAGACTGTGTCCATTTTGCATAAATGCGGTAGCAAAATCGACGACACCAGTCTTTTAAACTTGTTTCAGCACTTTCACATAACTGAACACAACTGTTATCTTTTAAAACACTGAACAAATAGTTAAAGTCGCGTAAATCTTTATGTGCGCGTGCGCATAAAGCAACGTGAATATCAAGATTTGTATTAAAATTTGGAAAATACATTGCGAGATTAGCTTGGATACAACGAGGTGTAAATCAACACTGATTTTAAAGTTACTAATAGTGACCTATTTATATAAAATCCAGGTATCCCAGGTATCCTTTGTTAAATATTGCAAGGTAATTAGTTATTGTGATAATTAGTAAATGATGCATGCTAAATTAGTGTATTAAGAGCCATTTAGTAATTAAATAATAGCAATGTTCTTATCAGTAATCATTAGTGCATCAGTTTTATATGTAAACCTTAAGTCCCTAATTATATATCCTAATTAGCTTATATCTTCTCTAATTGGCTGCTCAGAAATGTTATTGTAATAAGGTAAACCTTTAGAAAAACGGTTTTAATCAACAAAATAAACAAAAAATTAAAAAATTGTGTTATAAAATAAACATCACTCTTTATCCCAGAAAGTGCACATTTGGCGCACTATGTGTCTTAGTATTAAATATAGCTCTTAGTATTAGCATTATGATATTAGAGACCGCTACTTGAAACAAGCCCGGAATCAGGAGGGAGAGAGCTCGATACACTCATTTTCATAGTAAAATTTCACATTTTCTCAAATTACTCCCGAAATATGGGAGTTATGAAGAAATTCATCACCACAAGTTATGAAGGCATTAAGTAATCAAATAAGATGGCATCATTAGTTTGGCATAATTTTACTCTTTTTTTTCGGACATGTCTACGTCCAACCGCTCCCATACATTCGTTCCACTGTGCGCCGCGCGCCGTGAGATTTGATGAATAAGCGGCCTGCATCCCGTCTCGCCGCGCACATACCTCTGGCGCGGAACAGCGGTCTCGATCAAACTATAGCTTTTGCAAAATGCATGTTTTTTTTAAACTCTATTTCAGACAAAATGACAATCACAATTGTTTTAATTAACAAAAATTGTTAAAACTTTTCCATAAGCTTCTCGATTGTAACAATAAAAATCCATAAGTATAATTATGTAAAAAAGCATGTAAGTGTAAATAGCATGATCAGCCGCTGCAGCAGCAGCTGTGAGAGGGAGTGGGCTGTCATCCACCACGCGGACCCAGTGCGGGTTAGTCAATTTATTTATTTATTTATTTATTCACAAGGCAACTACAACAGGTAACAATCACAATAAATCACTAGGTTCACATTATAGGTTTCGATCTGATTATCACCCAAAGCGTAATCGCACAACATGACTAGCAACAACACAATAATGATGACAAGTCTGCCCTCCGACACTCCTCCACTTAGGCAGGGAAAGTGTAGGAGAACAACACGCCAGGTAAAGTACAAAAAGTTAAAACATTAAAAGAGAACAGTATTTAAAAAGAAAGAGTACATACATGTCTTTTGAAAGCAGCGACACGAGAATCGAAGATGTCAATAGTGTCATTATCTTTTGAAATTTCATTGTAAAGTCGACACATTCTAACGATAGGGTTGTAATAAGAGGTGTTATTTGTATAGACCAGAAGTGCAAAAGTTTTCGGTGTTCGGGTGTTATACCTAGTATTGATGTTTATGAGGGACAGCAGAGCTGAAGAATCCAGCGTGGAATGAAGGATCTTATGCAGATTTATTAAGTCTTGCTGTTTGCGACGAGCATGCAATGGATTCAATTTGAATTTAACAAGGCGTTCGGAATAGCTTTGTAGCGTTCTAGAGAAGCCATATCGGTACGAGACCCACTTTACACATTTTCTTTGCACACTCTCAATTCTGTCAGAGTGCACTGCGTAACACGGTGACCAGATTATCGAACAGTATTCTAATAAACTTCTAACTAGGCTTTTATAAAGTAATATAAAGCTTTGAGGTTTCTTAAATCCTTTGGTAGACCTAGATATAAAACCAAGAAGTTTTAATGCTCTATTCGTCACGTTATTGTAATGATCTCTAAAAGATAGTTGTTCATCGAACAACACGCCGAGATCTCTGGCTACGTGCTTTCGTTCTAACGATTGACCCTCGAGTCTGTAGTCATAGGTGTTCTTAATACGTTTTTTCGATTCACTATTTACGTTTTTTCGTTTTTGGGATTCACTGTCGGATGTGTTTTTTATCGACGTGAATACCTTCAGATCATCGGCATACAACAGACAGGGACACGCTAATTACACATGTAACATGTCTTCGAATTTTCGATTCTAGGACTTGCGCATCATTCGGTAAGGCATTCGGTTTCCTCACAATGTTTTTTTACGTCACCGTTTTGAGAAGAGTGGTGATAAATAAATTACACAAAGTAAAGCGCCTGCTTACGATCGAACCCACGACCTATAACTCGTAAGTCGGTTCCAATACCACTGGCCCTAAATTAATGATTATCTGAGCAGCGGATTAATTTAGTAATTACATCTACATTATTGTAGCTAGATTGGAAATGTAAAGCACTATTTTTGGCAAATAAACATTATTATTAATACTCACTAGCATGTCTATACGGCTGATAGTGGCATGAATGTTAAATCAGTCACAAACAGTGCATCCCCACATTTTTTTTATTTTTGTGTCAGAAACTTCAACGTTTTAAGAGGCAGTTTACCTAAGAGAATTGACCTCCGCAAATCTTCAGCACAAAACATGAAAAGTGGACCACAAATAAAATCTAAGTAATAATCCAGTCAGAACTATTCCCACGATAATAGTTATATATCCCGCGGCACCTCTTTGTACATTCTACTCGTTGTACTGTTCGCAAAGAACTCAATCCACGCTTACCCTCAGGCGTTCTGCGCAATCCTTGTTTTCCTAAGTTCTTTGATAAAACAAATGAACGGGGAAAATTAGCTAGCACTATTTTAAACCGACATCAGGAGGTAGTTCTTATTTGTATGTTCTTTCTTTAAGTACCTGTATGATATTTAATTACAGTCAATATAAATAAGTACGTACACCTATGCTTAACCCTACGGGGAAAACACCTCCCCTGTGTTTGTTATGTTAGGTAAAAATAAAATAGTCGACTGTTGAATTTAATCGTAGAGTCCTGCGGGGTAATTACGTAACTGAATAACAATTGCCTCAAAGTCAAAGTCAAAGTCAAATAATTTATTTCAAATCATCATCATCTGCCTAGCCTTTTCCCAACAATGTTGGGGTCGGCTTCCAGTCTCACCGGATGCAGCTGAACACCAGTATTTTACATGGAACGACTGCCTATCTGACCTCCACAACTCAGTAACTGGGTAATACGATACCCCTTGGTAAGACTGGTTGTCAGACTTTCGGGCTTCTGACGACCCGTAACGACTGTCAAAGATCCACAAATGACAGCCGGGACCAACGGCTTAACGTGCTTTCCGAGGCACGGAGGAGTCTCGGTATGTAAAGATGGTCACCCATCAACGGACCAACCCCGGCAAGCGTAGCTTAACCTGATGTATCGACCCGTGCGGCTGTTATTACGTAGCCACGAGCTCCTCAAATAATTCAAACAATTTATTTCAAATAGGCACATAAAATACCCTTTTGAACGACAATGAAAAACAAAGAAATAGAATTGATTCTAGTTGAATAACAATTGCCTCACTCGCTGGTCTGGTGGTCGCAAGCTCTACTGCCGAGCATGAGGTCCCGGGTTCGATTCCCGGGTCGGGTAAAGTGTTATTGAGTTTTTCCATGGGGAATTTCTTCGTACCAGCCCGGAGTCTGGATTTGTGCCTGGCTCGCCCACCATTATATGGGACTACGTAACTGGCGAGATGTGGGTGTACTATAGGTACACCTCTGCCTAACCCTTCAGGCGTGATGTTATATATGTCAATAACAATTGCAATGCCTTATAATTTAACAATTCTTTGCGTTATTTACGTTGTCGAACAGACGAATTTTTCAAACATAAGAATTTCTTTGAATCCTTCCGATTGTGAAAGAAAATGTTCTACGCAATTGGGGTGGATTCGATTTCTACGACCGTCAAAGTGTTTTTGAGTATTTCCATTAGAAATATCTCAGTATCAGACCGCAGCTTACATTTATAGGTAACCGCGCTTAGCGGCGATAGACTAGCCAACTAGCCAACTATTACATCTTGCAAAAAGCAAATGTACACACAATGTCACACCTCTGCTTGCCCCTTCCAGAAAGGCGTAATGTTATTGTTTTTTTTGGGTTCCGTACCCAAAGGGTGCCAATGGGACCCTATTACTAAGGCTCCGCTGTCCGTCCCTCCGTCCGTCCGTCTGACGCAGGGCTGTATCTTTTGAACCGCGAGTCGGACTCGCACTTAGCCGTTTTTTTTTTCGTCATGTTATTTTACATAAATAAAATATTAAAAACATAACTACCCACCATTCCCACAGCTAACAAGTCTAAACACCAAACACACACATACAACACAAAATATACGACTAATATCACACATTATAAATAAAAAAAATATAAAATTAAAAAATATTTCCTAAAACAAACATGGCTGTCTCTCTCAAAAGTTAGGACTAAAATAATGAAGTTAAAACGTCTTGTTATACCACTGTGACCGATGATTACTTCACGGTATTTAAATACTTTCGTGATTGAAAACAGGTGATAAAACTGGACTAATGTGACGTCACACGGTGTAAATAACGCTATTTACATTGTAAATGTTCAGGGTTTAGGTGGCAAGAACCTTCTTCTGTCGTATAGATGGCTCATCATTATTTTCTTGCCTTTATCTCAATATATTTGAGCTCGGCACAGCGTGTCTTCTCCTACCCTACTCTCTCATACTCGTCCTCTCAGTAGTCACCCCCTTTTTTGCCATATCATCTTTCACATTGTTTCCTTGGTTGCCTGGCAGCTCTTGAAGCCACCCACATTCAATACCTACTCAAAACTTTCCTGGAGACTGTTATGCAGTTTGGCAGACTTTATGGATGTTATTGTTAATACAGATTATGGAATAAATAAATTTAAAAAAGACATTTCTCGGCACAAATACCTCAAACCGTGTTAAAAATATTATCCAACCCGCAAGGCACAGAGTACTTTTATATATTGGAATTGCCGCAAGGTTCTAGTTGGGCTGATTGTGTGCGAAAGACGCATATATTTTAATTAATTACCGTTGAGGGTATTTTAGTGCACCTTATAAGATCGGAGAAATAATCTCCATCATGATTGCAACTCCCATTAATTGTCGCGGTTCAAAGTTAGCTTGTGATTAATTAGGTCATGAAATGAATCAATGTGCTTTGCATATTCATACACTTTCTCAAATCGAATGAGTTAATTTGTAGCTACTCTTGAACGGTTTTGAGATTTCATTAGCATGCTGTGGTAGAGAAATATTATACTTAGCTTCTATTATTACCTTCTATTATACCCGCATACTGAGAGAGTAGGTAGGGTAGGGGTGTGCAGCACTGCGCACTTTGACTACTATGTTCTCTAAAAAAAAGACGAAGCGTTTTAGAAACAACATCGGTCTTTATACATTTACCTAGGCTAACTGCCTAGTTAGAAAACAAAAAAAAAACAAATTAAAAGTAACGGTTTAGGAACTATTAAAAAAAGTTGCACCATCCATAATGCGCACTTTTGCACAACGTATGAGGACAAGAGTGCGCAGCCAAATGTGCAAATTTGCGCACGAAGGTCAAAAGTGCGCATCACACAAAAGTCACATTTGAAGCTACCATGGCTTACGTAAATACGTATGCTATGCATTTTCGGTGCCAACAGTATTTGCAAGAAATACACTCGATCCACTTTTCTAAAATTGGTTCTCTTATTACTCTTCTTAGTTAAACGTTTTTCATTCTTCTTATTCTTCTTCCAGTATTCCTTTATGTGGAGAGCTACTTAAAATTCAGACTTTTTGCTACTTTTAACGCTCGCGCGACAGATGACTTTAGATACGGTGACAACTCTAATAATTAGACTTATTTTTATCATTCGTATCTACATTTTTTCTTGACATAATAAAAACATAAATAATTAGTTTATTAGGATAGCTGTAAGCGCATTTCATTATAAAACACATAACATCTTAAATAAAAGTCTGATATAGTGTACAAGACTGCGCGCGCATTCTTGTACACGAAGGATATGCGCACTCTTGCACATGGTGCAGTAAAGACCTTTGAAACACCACTACTGCCATCTTTTGGGCAGGACGTCGTATAAACTCAAGTGAAACACGTTTTGATAGCGATTTGATAGAAATAAACACATAAAAACAGTTCACCTGGATTACATTTAGAACAATCATATTTTCAAAGCACCTAAATATTGTAAAACAGGTATCAAATTTAGTTTTTTTCGAATAAATCTTTAGAAATTGTATTAAAAACGAAAATTCTTGTTCCGCCACGTTTAAAATCTTGATGGTTCTCTACCAAACCGAAGTTGACCGCAGAAGACTGTTTCCTGATTGGAGAATCGCTCTACGTAGTCTCGTACACAGCGCAATTATGCACACCCCTACCCTACGGGGAGAGAGAATGCATTTATTTTAAGTTTGCACACACACCTCTCTCTCACAAAAATTAATATCTCCTGTGTAGTTGTGACTGGAAGGTCATCCAGGAAGAAAATTACATTTCTTGCAAAATACTTTCTAGATCAATCATCTGAGTAGTAATTAAGCCTCAACCTTTTAAATTACCGCTACTAAGCTGACTCTACCCTGAAAAATCCATTTATTTTAATGAAAATTCAAGAAAGCGTGTCTAACGTATTATATATAATATTAACTTATTGTAATCATTTCTTTATATTAAAAATAATATCCGTAGCATCAATCGCCGCACGCGCACGTCTGCTTAACGTCACTGGCTAGGGTGCTACCACACCGGTCTATGCGTTACCGCAAAGCATAAAGCCTTTGTTTACATGAGCTTCGAGTTCCCCGACTTTTGAGAGGCGAGAATGTCCATGGCAGACTCGCAGGCGATTCTTCTAAATTTTTTGCCGTGAAGTGTCTTCCCTGCTCTTCTCCATAGGAAACGACCAATTGGAACCATGCACCTAGCTTCTGACGTCTCTTGTGCCCATGTAGGTTCATATGAAATGAAATAAGTATTTTGAATTTGATTTATCGCACTAATAGAGCTTCGCTTCACTTGGTTTACACTATAGTTCCTTTTGCACCAGGGTAGTAGGTAGTGTTGCTCAAACTGTGCAGTGTGGTTTGCTGAACTAGGTCCTAAATCCAAGGCCCAAGTGCTAGGTGTCTGCTTATATATGCGTGCACCATCTCGTTGACATGCGCTTGATCACTTGGAGAGACTCACTACGGCCGAAACCACAAAGCTAGGCGCTTCACTTGGTGTCAAGCTTCGCTTGGTGATCAAGTGTAGCTGGAACAAGTGATAAATTAATCATGCAGCGTGGCACCAAGCGTCAAGGTGGCCATTGCAATATTAAAACATGATGGAGTCAAGCGAAGCTCCTACCTGTGTGTCTTCGACCTAAGGGTATAGACGCAGCCACAAACTTGCATCCCTCTTACTACTTACGTAACTGCAGTATCGTATTAACATCTACTTAATGTTACAGTAGGCTAACGTGCTTTGCAGTAAAGGTTGTTGAAGTAGCGTGATCGGCAGTACTGTAGAGAACTTAATCTGATTGAAAAAAGGCCTTACATTAACGTGTGTTACAGTAACGTGCGTTGCAGTAACTTGTGTTGCAATAACACGCATTTCACATGCGTTGCAGTTACGCTTACTCGCGTAATCATAAAAATGCTAGTCAAGATTTACTTGTTACATTTGCCTAACAAATCTGAACACTGTGATGTTTTTTCACACTTATCAATTGCATAATGTTATTACAAATTGTACAATAACAAATATCGGTATTTAAATTATTTACGCATGTATTTTCATCTTGTTAGTTGTCGCTGTGACGAAAAGTAGAGCAAATTATAATATACATATTGTTGTATGTAGTAAGTAATAAATATTTGACGGTTGATGTTGTTTTTCTCTTGTAGCTGAGAAATAAGTGACGAACGGCATACCGTTTAAAATGAAAAAAACATTACTTACTCAAATAATCATGCATTTATTGTTCAGAAAATGCACTCCGTTTCGTTTTTCTATAAATCTTCCAAATAGGTGATAGTGTTTTTCCAAAAAAAATCAAATAACTTCTTCAAAGGACAAGTAAGTAGGTAAACACTGCTTAGTTATTTCAAATTACAATCCTTATTCCTTAAATATGCCATAAGAAAAAAATCTCAAAAAACAAACCACAAGAATCAATAATGAACAACACCCAAACTCCCTGAATCCTAAATATGACCGGAAAACAAAGAAAAACAAAAAAATAACCATACACCATACATCTTTCCCGATATGATATGAATTCAGCAAATAAGTCGCGAATCAATTTCCTCCCTGCATGAAGAGGCAGTAAATCGCGCCAGCCCCCCTCGGGGGTGGGTAGGGGGGGGGGGGAGGGCTATCTTGTTACGGCAGATAACCGGCGTTTGTTCGACAGCACTATAAAGAGGATAGGGAGGGACAAAATGTCTAAAAACTATGATAGTATGTAAATTTTTTGGTGGCTCCATTGTTTGAGACGGTACGATAATGTTTTTTTTGGGTTTTGAAGAATGATAAACTTGCCTGTCCTGTCGTTGCTTTGAAAAAAATCTGTTGCAGTTGTTTGCTTGAAAATAATTTGTCGGATCATTCGGTTCCCTACAAAATGGTTGAGCTGGATGGTGCTGATCCACGTGTCATGTTCGTGAACGGACGCTGTCAGTTGAGACTGGTCATCTCTTATCTGCCAAGGTTTATTTTTAATCTTATATTTTGAATTGTTTTTGATTATTTTTCGTTTGACATTGTTCTCACATATAGAAGCACCAAGAATACTGTACCCAAGATTTTGTAATATGTATATACATTTTTTTTAAGTGTCCTTGTGGATTCTTGCCCGTTCTTCTCCTTAGAGATCTACGATTTGGAATGGGCAACTAGCTTCAACTTTTTGACTAACTGACCGACTTTTTGACAGTTCAAAAGTGCCTGTAAATGGTTTAATAGAAATAAATGGTTTAAGTTTGGGTTTGAATAAAGTATTTTTTCATTTTAATGATTGTCTATTTTGACAAATAAAATAAAAGAAAGTGAAAACATCGATTTTTTTTTTGTCAAATTCAAAATATCTTCGAAGTATAATAATATGTGACACGGGTATGTTAGTTTCTCGTTTGACAATGAGAACGCGCGGTACACTCTGCCGATAACAGAACCGACAAAGTTTAATAATTGCGAAAACTTGTGGAGATAACTGAGGGAATTATTTCAAGCATTTTATTTGTTTCGATGGGCGTTTGTTTACCTTTCCTTTATGTGTACCTACAACTATTTATAGGAATGTATACGTATAGGTTCATCAGACTTCGTGGTACTTTCTAATAAGTTACTAGAGAGTTGCTTCACACGGTATTTACGACTTGACAAAACATCAAAATTTCTTTATTTTAAGCTAATTCTCTAAATGTTTTGAAGAGCAACGCAGTCACACAGCCAGACACAAAAAGGGACTTTATGTTTTAGTTAGCTGCGCCCCGCGGTTTCACCTGCTTAAGTCTCGATCCCGCGGGATTATCGGGCTAAAAAGTATCATGTCCGATTACAGGTCATGATCTACCCCTGTGCCAAATTACATCCCAATCCGTTCAGCCGTTTTAGTATGAAAGCGTAACAAACAAACTCACTTTCGAATTTATAAAACAACTCTCAATAAAAACAAAAATATGTCGCCATCTTAAAAAAAGAACTTATATAATCAAAGGAGGTAGTAACACAAGCGGCAGTAAATCGCTTTGATGTTGCCGCTCGTGCTTGATTGGCTAGCCGGCACTGTGGTCGCTTGCACCTGTCAATTAAACGTGACATACTGCCAGGAAGGATGACCAATAAAGATTTTGAGGGTCGCTATTAAGTCTTGGAAATGACAATTTTTGAATGAGACTTAAATTGTGTCAAAGAAAACTTTGTACAAAAGTAAACAAACGACTTCCAAAAAAAAAACACTACAAAGTGAAAAATAACTTTAATTTCGGAGTCTATGTCTTTGGTTTTGAATTTTCGTTTTTTGCCACCGACTTCCGTGAGTAAAGTTATTTTTATAACTTTACTCACGGAAGTCGGTGACATCACTTTGTAGTGGTTTTTAGGAAATCAGTTATTTTTTTTAACACGCCTAAATTTTAATTTTTCACTTTTTAGTTGTGGTACCTACCCCACACAAATTCGGATACTACTTACTTACAAATACTTAGTACTATTATTTTATTAACTTGATATGTAAATCAGTGACAGAACCTTAAAACGTCCATAAAGACCAAGTGCGAAAAATATGTATTATTGAAGCTAACTCAGACACTGCCTGAGCCATGTTAATAAAATGTATATGGGACCGCCGCACACGTTTCTTATAACTAATGTTTTTTTTTTATCCGTCCACATTTTTCGAAAATATCGATGAACAAACATTTAAAAAAAGTAGAACATAGAACCTACTCCTTTTGGAAGTCGGTTAAAAACTAAAAACTTAAAAGCGGTTTCCTTAGGGGAACATATTAATATCCTGGAATGCACCACACAATGCTGTGGGAGACAGACTGCTTTGGCTATTAACGTGAACTAACTTTTGCCGCGTGACGAGCGGAAATAATCTCACGGTAACAGACAGGCAGTGTTACTTTCGCATTTTTTTTTTAAAGGTTCTATAAACTATAATAAATAGAAAATATAAACGTCGTGTATTATAGTATGGATGTATGGCTTAAAACACGTATGAAGCTCCACGAGGCAGAAGCCCTTTCTGACTGGCATCATCTTTTTCATAATTTGTACCTTAATGAGAGAACGAACAAGCTTTCCTTTATTGCGTGGATCCATGTGGCTATGAGACCAAGGGAACAGAGAGTGCACCTGTATTTACGCACACGCTTGTGCAATAATCTCCTGTGTACATAGCTAGTTTCTGTTGAGATTGGCTTCCGTGACCGAAATTTAGGGTCATGCTTCACCTATGTTCTCCTGGGTGAAGCACGAAGGTCCCGTGCTTCAACTGACGATTTGTACAGTCGAGTTATTAAGAAAAATACATAATTTGATACATGATCACATAGGATTTATTTTAACGCATATTGCATGATATTGTTATTGCATGGTCGCTAAAATTGTTCAGCTACTGCGATAACCGTCCTGAACATTTCGTTTATTACACAATACAAAAACATAATACATAACAACCACATACATACAACATATAAAACGACTGAACGACTAAAGGTTTATTAGAAAACCAACGTCAGACAGCATTTTGTCTGGCATCATTAAAGCTGAATTGAACCCTGTTGGCGCAGCCGTAATGCACACATTGTTGTTAAAACAATTATTTTCACTTTTTTATTTTTTGTATTTTGAGTTTCACGAACTGCGTCCAAATAGATGTTATTATTTATTTCTTTTACTTACGTACTTACATATTTTATTTGTTTCGTAATTATTTCTCCCTAGAGTGTCTCAACAGGTTACTATCCATCTACTCAAACCGTGTGTCCCTGCCGGTAACTGTAGTGTTAATGGGGACGATCAAGAGGAGATCTTCACACATACTCAAGAAACCACGCTTCAGCCTGGCGTCTGTACGTCGAGGCTTCGAGAGGTATGCCTATGTACAGTAGGGGGAGGTAATTGTTTCCCAACAACCTGCTAAACAATATTCTCCTTATTTTCTTGTCATAGACGAGCAAATAGGGTTGAGCTACACGATGACTGATGCATGCATGCTATCTGTCGGGACACGTCAACAAATAGGGTTCAGCTACACGATGATTGATGCATGCATGCTATCTGTCGGGACAGGTCTACAAATAGGGTTGAGCTACACGATGACTGATGCATGCATGCCATCTGTCGGGACAGGTCAACTCAAAGTTGTAATGGTTCTTTCTTCAAAAGACCCTTCCAGAGATGACCCTGTATTGTTAAACTCACATTATATTGCAATAATATAAATATTTTGTACTTTAAAAGCGACCACGACAAAGTCAAAGTCAAATAATTTATTTCAATTAGGCACATAAGAGGCACTTTTGAACGTCAAAAACAACGATGTAGAAATGATTCTAGTCACCCCTTCCAAAGGGTAGTTTTCGTATGGAGAAAAATGGACAAAAAACTCCACCGTTACTCTTTAAAAAATGTTTTACAATATTTTGTATACAAATATATTATATACCTATATACAATCATATAGGTATTATAATTATGTGAAGACGATGCACCTAGAATAAGATTACTGTACCATAATAGGTATAAAGAATTAAAAATGGAGCAATGACAAATAAATTAATTATTTGATAGATACATGGCCTGACCATGCCCTCTGAGTTTATTTCGGCATTTCTTCTCAGGGATCAGTTAGCTCGGAAATGCCGGCGCCCTTTACTTTTAATATAAATTGCCCAAGAAATAACACTTATACAGGGTGATTGGAAGATGGGTGCAAAGCTTTAAGGCGAAGATAGTACAGACAATTTAGAACCATTTAAGCCATGGTTGTCTTAGACGAAGTCTTACCAAATATTTTTAACCAAATTTTTAAGTTTTTTTTCGGAAATTCTCAAATTTTTTTGTAAACTGCATAATTATGGCCAAATTGAATGATAAATGAATTCATTTTTTATTTATTTAATTAAAGTAAAGTGTAAGCAATCAAGCAAAATATGTTTTAGGCTTCTGTGTCATTAGACATTTTTTTTACAGACATTTAAAGCTCAGAAAAAATAAAAAAATTGTACAATACGTCTTTTAAACCTTATTAAAAAAAAAAACGGAGTGTGCTTTTTTTGTTCAAACCTTTTTGAAGACATGCTTGATAATCGCTCTTTCTTTTGAGGTATCATTTATGCGGATATCTTACAAATTATTGAAATTAGGGCCTACAAACCAATTTGAGGGAGAAATTTTTTATTTTAGGCAGACTAATTAAAACAACATTTGAATTAAAATTATTTATTTTTCATGTTCAAAATGACGGCCGTGATTTCTAATACAAGCACGGCCCCGTCTTCTAACTTCTGTAGTCGTTATTTTCAACATCATCTACTGCTTCATTGTCTCAAACGCTGAATTTATTCTTTGTATCAATTCTTCTCTAGTGTTTATTTCTATGTTTGTTATACACCAGTTCCTTGGCCCGGCCCCACACGAAAAAGTCCAACGGGGTCAGATCTGGGGAGCGAGCGGGCCAAGGGATGGGTCCATCCCTGCCGATCCAGCTATCAGGAAAGCAATTGTTGAGGTGTTCCCTTACATTTAAAGTCCAAAGCGCTGGACAGCCGTCTTGCTGAAAGATGACTGTTCGGTCGCTTTCGAAGATCGGGACACCTGATTCCTCTACCAGCAGTGGTAAATCAATTTGCAGAAATTGCAAATAATTTTCGCCATTCAATGGATCAGGCAAAAAGTGGGGCCCAATCAATGTTCTGCCAATTATTCCAGCCCATACATTCACAGAGAATTTCATCTGAAATGACACCTGCTTCTTAAAATGTGGATTGTTGTCTGCGTCGGCCCATTCATGGATGTTGTGAAAGTTTGTAATACCTTCCCTTGAAAATGTACTTTCATCCGTCCACAAGATTGATTTCAGAAACCACGCATCTTCGATGTCTCTGTTGAGGAGGAAACGGCAGAACTGAATTCTTCTTTGAGGATCTTGCTCTACTAGACCTTGCACACTCCTGCCATGGAACGGATACTTACCATTTTGGTGCATTGTATGCCACACCTTCCATTGAGAAATGTTTAAATTTCAAGCTACTGCTCTAGTACTGGTAGTAGGATCCGCTTGAAATGCTGCTAAAATGTCTTCGTCGACGACAGTTTCGTGTCTGCCCGGGTTGACTCCAGGTTCCACGCGGTGAAACCCATCTTGGGCAAGACGACGAAACGTGTTGTAAAACACTCGGACATTCGGTATCCTGCGATTCGGATAGCGTTCTTGATACATCCGTCGTGCCAAAGATCCATTGCCGTCTGCTCTACCGTACATAAATACGATATCCGCATATTCTTGATTGGAAAAAGTAGCCATAGTCACTTAACAATTAAGAAAAACGGCGTAGGAGCGCACTAAATGTCAACTCAACACAATTAAGTCAAAAATCAACACGTGCAGGAGCGCGAGGCTACGACTGGACACGGTGAAACAAAAAAGTTCAAAACTAACGCAAACAACACGTGCAGGAACGCAAAGGGCTACAACTGAACACGGTAAATTGTGAATCAACACGACAACGTCCACTCACAAGGGCAGTAGTTTGACTAATAAGTAAAAGATGTAACGGCTTCATCAGACCGACTGACCCTGACTAAAGAAAAACGACTTTGTTGCCTCAGTAACTAAGACCATTTTGCTGTAAAAACCAACTCTTATCGCTTTTTGCTATTCATTGGGCGTTCTACCTGGAAATGCCGTCGCACCGCGCTCGGTGGCCATTGTTTAGAGAATCCCCTCAATGGGTTCCCCTCAATTGGTTCCTGCATGTGCCAAAAATTCTTAGAATTGAACAATGTTATCATTTCGAGCACATAAAGTATTCTTTTAAGCAAAAATTTTGTGTTTTGTTAAACTGCCTAAAATTTAAAATTTCTCCCTCGAATTGGTTTGTAGGTCCTAATTTCAATAATTTGTAAGATATCCGCATAAATGATACCTCAAAAGAAAGAGCGATTATCAAGCATGTCTTCAAAAAGGTTTGAACAAAAAAAGCACACTCCGTTTTTTTTTAAAATAAGGTTTAAAAGACTTATTGTACAATTTTTTTATTTTTTCCGAGCTTTAGATATCTGTAAAAAAAATGTCTAATGACACAGAAGCCTAAAACATGTTTTGCTTGGTTGCTTACACATTACTTTAATTAAATAAATAAAAAAATAATTCATTTATCATTCAATTTGGCCATAATTATGCAGTTTACATTAAATTTTGAGAATTTCCGAAAAAAAACTTAAAAATTTGGTTAAAAAAATTTGGTAAGACTTCGTCTAAGACAACTATGGCTTAAATGGTTCTAAATTGTCTAGACTATCTTCACCTTAAAGCTTTGCACCCATCTTCCAATCACCCTGTATGATCAACTAACAGAAATAAACATATTTTTCGAAAGTATGTATTTTATCATTTCATTTCACCGATAACTAGGTACTGTCGATCTATTCTGTAAAATTCTCATATATCTCGTATATTCTGTAAATTACTTGAGCTTAAAGTTATCTAACTTCTAGCTCAAGTCACTTCACCTAAGTTTTCACGCTAAGATTTTTACAGAATAGGTCGACAGATAAGTGTGACTTTTATTCCTGTTTGAAATAAATTATTTGATTTTGACTTTGTTACATATTTTAAATTAAAGTCGCTTTTCGTGTCTGTCAGTGTGACCGTGTTGTTCTTTTAAAGTTGTAAACTACGCGACGACATATAAATCTAAAGACTAATAAAACATGACATCATTTAAAAACTACAATAAACAACAAATAATTTCTTAGGGAATTGACTCTTTTTGCAGTCATCAGAATAGTACATCTGGTTATTGATAATCTTCCTTTTATCCCTTATTTCTGTAACCGTTAGGAAGAAACTAGACCCTAAATGAATTAAAGGTTGTGTCAATATAATTAAGTTATCTTCCATGTTTGCTGTAAACCCATCTCTTATTGTTAAGTTTTCCAAATGTTCTCAAGGTACTATTATGAAACTCTCCACTGGTAGGTACGAATTATGCAAAAGAGGCCTTCAAAGATTCAAATCAAAACCACTGACACATATAACTTTAAGAAAAAATACTTTTTTTATGCTTAAATGAATGTAGGAAATACAAAGAAAATAGCTATGGACAAAAGTAATACCTTTATCTTTTTACTGTTTGCAGAAATAGATATACATTTTTTATTCAAGACAATAGCAAAGCCTAAGTTTTTGTTTATGTTTATTCAGCGCCGTCGACCAGTTTACACACTGATTTCAGTTAACTCACAAGACTTAATAGTACATTTTTACATAATTAAATGTCAGTTTTCATAAACCGGAGAGCAGATATTGTGGTAGTATGACTTCAGCGTTGCCGCTGGTACGTAACGCAACCTTAAACTTACCTAATAAATAAATACCATTGAATCGTCGATAACATTTGTCATAGATGATTCAATGAGAAAGAGACATACATTTATTTTATTATTGCTCTCATTTACCTGTTTTTGGGTTTGATTTTCTGTATAAACCACGTCATAGCGGCAGTCATTATTTTACGTAAAAATAATGTTGTCATTGTTTTTAATTTCATTTATGAATAACTAGCTTCTGCCTGCGACTTCGCGTGAAATTTTGGGCCCCGACCCACTGCGTCGCGTCCGATCGGGCTCTATTACCTACCTACCTTGTTTTCGCTTAACGTTCTTTCAGACTTTTTTTCTTTTTGCTCGACTCCTAAAGGTTGTAGCGTGATGTTACATAGCCTATAACCTTCCTCGAGAATTGGGCTATCCAATGCAAAAAGAAGTTTTCAAATCCGACTGAAAGTTCCGGAGATTACCCCCTACATACATACAAACAAATAAACAAACAAACAAATTCAAATTCATTTATTTAGCTTATTACAAAAAGTTATACACAAAGTATTATATACAAGTACCATGATATGATATTATCACTAACAGAAGACTTAGACAGCTTAGACAGCAGGTCTCAAACTACGCACAGCCTGTGTTGGTGACCCAACCAGTACACAAAATTGTGTTCTTCTAGCGCAAGATTCACAAAAAAATTTCAAATAAAAATTACAATAATTTAACTTAACATCACGCCTTGTTTCTCCGAAGGGTTGGGCAGAGGTGTACGGACATTCCCAGCTATGTTTAAGTCTCATGTAATAGGAGGCGAGCCTATTGCCATCAACCGGGTACAAATACAGACTCCGGGCTGCTACCGAGAAATTCTATATAGAAATACATGATACAAAATAGCACTTTGCCCAACCTGGGAATCGAACTCAGGACGTCATGCTCAGTAATAGGGCTTGCGAGTACTAGACCAACGAGTCAGTCACAATTATTTAAGTACAATGAAAATAAATCATACAAAAACAGTTAAGGTGAGTAAGTGTATGGTGTGTGAGTGAGGGTATGTATTCTATCAGAGGTGTGGTATTGCTTGCTCAGTAGACTTCCCTCGCCGAAAGCCAAACTGCCGCTCTGAGAGTAAAGAGTTTTTCTCTAGAAAGCTTACGAGCCGGTTGTCTATATAGTTTTTTCTAGGATTTTAGTTGTCACGGAAACCAATGCAATGGGCCTGTAGTTATCAGGGGCATCCTTGGTACCACTTTTGTGAATCGGTGATGATAACAGCAGTTTTCCAGAAATTTAATTTTAATTTCAAATTTAATGTTCATGTAAAGTAGGACCGTTCCAGTCCTACAATTTTATGTAAGTATCTCTTACAGTTTACGCGGCGCACGCTAGTAAAGCTCCCAGTCAGCATGATTTTTTTCCGACATCTTCAACAATAATCGTCATATTTCAGCCAATTTACACTGAATCTTAATGAATTATAAACGTAAACCTTCCTCATGAATCACAAACCTACACCTTCCTCATGAAGTACTCTGTTCATGAGGAAGGTTTAGATTTGTGATTGACGATGAAAACCGTATCAAAATGCGGTTGACAGTTTTTTAGTTTAACGCATTCAGACAGACGCGCTGCGGCGGGGGACTTTGTTTATTATTCTACTAGCTTTTGCCCGCGGTTTCGCCTGCGTGGGTGTCAGAATTGTTGGAATCACGGGAACGTACCTACTACTGGAATAAAAAGTGTCCTAACCCAGGTCATGGTCTATCCCATTCATCCGAATCCGATCAGCAGTTCAGAAGGTAACAGACAGAATTACTTTCGCATTTATATGATATATGGTTCTGCCCGTGACTTCTGTGCGGGCTTTAGAAGTGGCTCCAGAGAGGAATCAAAAATGTGTGAATAATTCATCCGTAGGTATTTGACAATAAATTATGGTAGAACCGGTAGAATCGCAGAATTTCTATTGCTTTTTTAACGACGCACATATTTAAAGTAAATGCATGTTTTAAAATTGGGAAACTTAAAATTTGAATTAAAGTGAAAACAAGATAATAACAGTGAAACAAACTAATCACAACACAAACCACAAAGTTGGTTAAAAAAAAGAAACCAAAACAAAAAAAAACAATTCAAATTAAAACTGTCATTCATTAACATATTTTGTTTGAAATAGCTATCAGCCTACTGACGTAGCGTGTAATTTTGATGTGAGTTTTTTGTTGTTGTAGGTACTCAAATTATACCTAACTTGAATTCATGCAAGCCTAGTACTTTTTGATAGGTTACTTCTCAGAAATTAGCAACGTGTCGTGAACAGAATACCGCCTTGTATATAATAGTCACAAGCACTAATAATGTATACATTTAGCAACTTTTAAGTGATTTTCTCCTACTCTTGATTGTAATTTTATGTTTTAACGAACATAGTATTTTGGAACCCATATTATTATGAAATAGGTATTCATCTTAAAGTTGCAATCGTTATTCCACTAGAAAATTGTTATTGAATTTTGCTGAGTGTATATTTTTTCTCGTGACTATAAAAAAATTATCCCATGTGGTAATCCAAATCCGTTCAGCCATTTTTGTGTAATTCAGTAACAAACATACACACTTTCACATTTATTATATTCTATTAGGGTAATTAACCAAATAACTAACTTTGCGGTTTTCCTCTTACTTCCGATCAAAACTACAAAAACTTGCGACATTGTAATGATTCAGTTGTACTTAAATCTAATACGTTTAAAGTTGACGTGCAAGTTGGTAGTTAAAAAAAAAAAACGAATATTAAATCAAACAAATAGGTATATTGAAACTCAGTTTGGTTATTATCATCGTTAAGATGAATTATTCGTTAATATTCTGTGCTATTCTTAGTTTATCTTCAAGTGTGGCCTTTAAAGTGACATTCCACTCAGTAAACCTTGAAAATAAGACGTGTAAGTATCGTTACAATTTTAACCGTTAACTAACGTACTAATGACATTCGTCGCCGAAACCATTATTCGTTTAAAAAATAATTTTGCACGGGAGCACGTTCACGCTATTGGTAGTTTCCGAGTTACACGTGACACGAGTCTCAACTGGTGAGTTCGAGGGCCTTTTTTTTTTTTTTTGATGGTGGGAAATCATCCAATGACTTCTCCCGCTCTGGGCGGAGCGGAAGGGCGTGTCAGACTTTTACTGACTAAAACCCACCCGTATTCCTTCATTTGCCTGTTGCCAAGGTCCCGGTATCCCTTTCGGACTTTCCCGCAACCCTGGCAGGCATCGGTCCTAGCGGACCCCGCTAATTGTGCTGACATCTCTTTGAGGCGCGCGTGGAACACGACGCGCCATCGACCCGGGCCTGGTCCTTATCGGACGGCGAGCTGCCCGTTGCTCGCCGTCCGCAAGCCCGCGCCTATGGTGGCCGGGAATCCGCCTGGGATTCCCGACGCCCAGGGCGTCTCCAACGGCGGCGGTAAGGGGCGTGAGGGCGCAAACTTTGCCTTTCCCTCACGCGTTCCGCCTCCTCCTTCGCGAGCATTACTGCTTCGCAGAAGGAGGTGACGGCTTCCCATGCCCTCTCGCTCCGTACCATGGCCTGGACCAGGGCCGGACGCGAGAGGTCATTGCCGCCAATCGCCTCCGCGAGGACACGGCGGTGCTCCGCCCAAGCAGGGCATACCTCCACCGTATGCTCCACCGTGTCCTCCGGGCGATCCGCACAGTGGTGACACCCGGGCGTTTCCTCCCGCCTAATCCTACACAGGAACCTCCCGAAGCTGCCATGTCCGGTGAGGACCTGTGTCAGGCGGAAGGTGAGGACGCCGTGGCGCCTCTCTAGCCACTCCTCAAAGAGGGGACTTATCGCCGCTATTGTGGCGTGCCCAGCACTGGGTTGCGACAATCGCACTCTCCATGCCGCCATGAAATCCTGCCGGAGCTCTGTCAACTGTGCCGCGATTTCTCGCGGCAGCGGAGCTACGCCCCGGCGCTTCACCTCCTCGCGCCACTCCCAGATGTGCGCGAGGACCTTCGCCTCCAGATACCATGGCGGTAATCCGGCAAGGAGGCTCGCCGCCTCACGGGAGACCGTGCGGTATCCCCGGGTCAGCCGAATGGCCATGACCCTTTGGGACGCGTTCAACCGGCGGGCTGGCCGCAGCCTAAGGGAACGCACCCACACCGGTGCCCCGTAAAGGGCCATGGACCGCACGAGCCCCGCGTAGAGCCTCCGGCAGGAGGCGTTTGGACCCCCTAGATTGGGCAGGAGCCGCCTCAAAGCGGCGGAAATGCTCCACGAAGTTCCACCGGCTGTCGAGGACGAGTCTCAGGTACTTCATCGTCGACTCGACGCCGATGTGAACCCCTCCTACCGGAGTTCGAGGGCCTGTCGTATGACATTATGATTGTATGGTCAGTGTTAATGTAATCTTTTGAGGATGTATTTCTTTTTATTTTGTAGACAAATTAATTCTTCAAGGACTTTCTAATTAACTACAATGGTTTTTGGTCCGCGCGCGGTCATACAGAACAGTAGTGAATAGTTGAGGAACAAGTTTTGTTTTCGTTGTTATCCTTTTCAGCAGGCGTAGCATAACGCTCTCTATTTCTACGAAGAATAGACATAGCTTTTTCTATACAAAGTGACATTTCGTTTCTTCATTTTTGACATCGCACCGTAGAAATCCTTCTACAATCTGTCATTTTGTCTTTCATTTATATCGATCTTTGTCTAGGTCTTTTAATATGTAGACTATTTCGGAAGAAAATTTATCTATCCTTACTGTCAAAATCACACTGACAACTGAAATTTGTCTAAGGAAGTGAAGACAATTTGAAACAAAATAAAGAATTCTGAGTCGAATTATGTAAAAGAGTGAATTTCGTTAAAAGTGCAGTTAACTCTTTTTACTCAGCTGCCGTCGTACTGTCTACACGGAACTTCATTTTTGTCTACTCTTCCGTCGACAAAACGGTACTCATGCTACGCCTGCTGGCCGACTCTTTTATCTTTTGCGATCCCGCGCTTTCTCCTTCCAGTTTTAGCGCCATCTGTTCAGTTCGTCCCGCCATCTCCTACGTGACCTATAGCCACCCCGCCTCACTGTCTCAAGGCACCAGTTCTATGCTATTTGTGCCCACAATTGCATTTTAAAATAGACTTTGACTACTGAGTTTGTTTTGCTATTTCTTCTCAAGTGTAATCAGATAGAAAATGTTGACTCCATTTAGCTTTTTTTTTTAAAGATTTCGATATCCGATCTACAGAATAAACCATTTCAGTTAACTTCAGATTGTCCTGAATGGAACAGAAAGTCCTGCGCAGCCTTAATCTTATCTGTTATTTTTTAATTAAAATTTACATTATGTAACTTATTAAATTAACTAAATTAACTTATTAAACTAAACTTATTAAATTAACTAAAAAACTAAAACTAAAAGGATCTGTTATCCGTTAATTTAACACCTAGTGTGAACAATCACTTTGGTTGTTGGGTCCTTGGTGAGTTATGTTTAACCTAGCTGAAATCTTTTTTTTTTTTCAGTTCGCCTTAATGTACCAGATCTTGCCTGTACTCGACATGAGTTTATATATCACAGAGGTGATGAATTTTCGTTGACTATACACCTAAGAAGAAGTTCATTCGATGTTACCAAAGCACTTGCCTTTATAAACGATTCAGGTAAGCTTGTGAAAGAAAGACAACCATAATATTACGGTTGTCCTTCTCTCACAGGAATAAATAATATAGAAGCGATTATTAAATACATGTTACAAAAATAATTGAAATTAAATAATACATTACTGTCGCGGCCTGCAACTGGGGCATTGATGGACGATCGTGAAAAAGTGAGTCCATCAATGCCTGGTTGCGACCAAGGCTTATACAACTTGTAATAAAAACTCTGTCCGATCCGTGAGGGTGTTGTTAAAAATCATACTGAGAGTCTATTTATGAGGTAATTTTCTAAAAAAAAGAAGAAAAAAAATCGCCGCATTATTTTCAATGGGGAATTTTATTGGGTTTTCACATGGGGCGCGAGCAGCGGGTGTCTAGTAAGTGATAACCAGTGATCGGAGTAGGTAGATTGAACTGGGGCCATTGATCCGAAACGTATATATTAATATGGACATTCCTCCGGAATTGGTGGATTATTAAAAAAAAAACCGGAACTTATGTAGGAATTGTATTCTGCCAGAGTGGAAGGAGTCATTTGATGATTTGCCATCCTCAAAAAAATCGGAAATCGAAAATCGGAATTCGATTGTTTTTATTATTCAACAGATAAATAATGAATTAATTTAGTTTTTATACCTTCCTTTAAATTTTGAATTGAGTAGTAATAATATCACTACCAACATTAACAATATTTAATTGAATCCGGAAATACCGGAATTACTTTCCCGAAAAATGGCTTATCCATGTTATTCTTTCTGTGTGCATTTATGATACAAGTACCAAAAATCAATCTACCTACTCCGATCACTGGTGATAACTTATGACTTCTGCAGAAAATTTGCTAATTTATAATGAAATTGGGGTAATATTGGTACTAAATAGTAATTACTTTTTCATTTTCACGAACATTTCTTTTATTACTTTTTGGTGGTTATTGCGGTATATATGCGCCACATTCGGATCAGGCAGGGTTTTTGTTACATGCTGTAAAGTACTTTTGGCAAATAATGCTCGGAAATTCAAACTGATTAAATTAATTATAAATTCCAGAATCAATGATGAATAAAGGCTTATTACATACTGGGGCGATTTTTCGCATGACGCGACGCCGCCGCATTGTTCGCCGTTAGAAATTGGTCTGTTAAAATTCGCGTCGCGCGACGAATCGCCCCAGTATGTAAGAGCCTTTACGATAATTTTTCACGCGCCAAATGTTAATTTGCAAGCCACATCGAAATTTAAATAAAATCTTTGCTACGTTACCTCATTGGTTGCCATGTGTTGAAGTAAGAAGTTCGTTCCATTTTTAAACTACACGACAGATAAGAGTTTTCATAGTAATTTATTTGGCCGCTAAACATGAAAGTTATGGATTTACATACAAACATTGCCGGCCGCCCGCTCACAGTTATTCGCCAAATATCGCAATTTCGATTTAATTCGAAGTAGGTTGTCAAAGTAATGTTCGAATTTCCAAGCATGTTTGAGAAAATACATTTTTTTATACATTCTTAGGTGACAGCCAGCAGTTTTGGTCAGAAAAATATTGGAGTAAGCGGAAATTTCAACCGAAATCGGATAAAATAACAATTGACGTGGAACTGTCATTGAATAATACGTGTGTACGACACAGAATTTTGGAAGGGAGAGAGGCGCCAAGAACACTGCAGGAAGGGACAAATATCACGGCATTTAAACGTAAGAGTATGTAGGCCGGCTATAGGTACATGTTAGTATAGCTCGTCAAGCTGAGCCGAGTACCAACTTACACCAGGTCAAATTAAATTAGCTAGCACAACTCCGCAGACGTGATGCGTATCTAAACATGATAAAACAAAAACATTGATGACATACTGTTTCGGGTTAACGATCATAGTTAGTGTAGTTACTTAGTTTATTTTTGTTTAAAGTTTACAGACGAAATGTGTATCGCCGTTTTAATGCGATAAACTAAGAAATTACATATTTTCTCAACTCTTATTTCAAGAAAACTACACTTGTCGCGACAAAAAAAAATTTTTTTTTTGTCTTGCTTATGTTTCTTTACCCAACACGTCTGCAGAGCCACTATAATTTGACCCAGTAGAGACAGCTCATTTGCCTTGCCACGCCGCCGCTGTTGCGTCACTCGCCAAGCTGGCCCAGTGAAGGGTTCGTTTTGTTCGATAGAATAGAACAATAGCAGTCGACGGCTTCCGTTTTCATTTACAGTGTACAGTAGGTAATATAAACGGTAGTCCGGCAGTACATGATAGTGAAACCTTAGACAAGGCGAGTGTAGGCAAGTTGATAAACAGCAAGTGTTACCGCCTGGATGTTGATAAAGCTGGAACAAGACCAACGCCAATTGCGGACCAATTGCTGGCGATCGTCTGTCATTTGTGAAGAAAACCGAGTCCCGGCGAGCGATAACAAGTATGGACAAGGTTTACTTTTCACACGAAACGAACCAACAATTATTATAGGTCCAAAAGAACATACATTGGTGAAAGAAAGAAAGAAAGAAAAATATTTTATTTGGGACACGCACAGGAAATATAACAATAAAAACAAACATTAAAACTAACAAAATTAATAAAATAAAATAAAACAATGTGTAGAAAACAAAACCCGTGCGAGGCCAAAAAGGCTCATATCTCAGCATAATGCTACGATATTTGAGAAATACACAAATACCGCAGCGCTGGTATTCTGATAGGGCCCACTGTGATGCCACGGACACACCTACGGACATAAAATAAATAAATCGAATAATAAATAGTAAAAAAATAAATATTAAAGATAGTAATAAATACAAATTATACAGTAAAATATAATAAAATAAATATAAAAGTAAAACTTTGTAAGCCGATCATATGGTCGACCCACACTCGACGCTCCAGCATCGCTTGTCTATGCTACAAACTAAGTGATATAGTCTATGACAAGCGAGGGGACGCGAGCGCAGGCGATGTAATGGCTGTCAATGGGATTGAACAAGTTTTGGTGCCGATTGGTTTTGGTTCTGGTGCCGATTCTCTTGTCACAAAATTCTCTAAACTAGACTAAAAATCAATAAAATTCAGTTTATTCCTGTCAAACGACGATTTCCCATTCTGAAATAGACTATATTGACATAACTAAACTATAATTTAGTTTGACAGCACTAAGATGGCACCGAGATATTAGTTTAGTGAAAATGCTATTCTGAATTTGACGATTTAACCTAATAAAGTCAATGAGTAAATCTTAAAAGATAGATATATGCTGTTGCGGACTTTTTTTTTAAACTTTTAAAGAGGAACAATTTCATCATACATGACATTGTAACAAACTCATTAATAAAATAGGAAAATTTAGAAGGAAAACTATATAGTTTTAATTTTTTTTTTTCTTTCAGAGAACTATACCTTAAACAACCTTTGTTTAAGGGAAAACCGTTGTGTGGTTCTGGTGGACTCGACTAGAGAATGTAAAGGTAAATGTTTTGACACTCTTCACTTTTCTGTAGGTGAATGTATATTATAACAATCCTAACTTATTAAACATCTTTTCCCTTGCTCAGACGGAAACCTCACGCCTCTGCCGTGTGAACATTACCGTTACGTAGAGGTAACCACCACCTCCACCACTGCCACCTCTACCACTTCCACCTCCACTACTGCCACCTCTACCACTTCCCCCTCCACCACTTCCCCCTCCACCACTGCCACCACCACCACACATGCACCAGCTGACGTCGAGTGCTTGAAAATTGCAAATGAAATCAATAGTAACTCCGAAATTTCAACAGCAAAAGACGACTCAAAAAGAGGTTTGTACAACAAAATCATAAACTCACAAACATCTCAACTCTCAGACGCTTCATTTTGTTTCATTCCACGTTCCCACGACACCGATAAAATTATATAGGAATTAACGTTCATCTGCTCCTTTTATTAAATTTTTTGATCATTCGGTAGGCGCTTGAAAGATGCCGAGAACCGAAATCCAACATCGTTGGATCGTCTGTTATCGGCTTCATAACATACATAACATCACGCTTGTATTCCCCGAAGGGTTGGGAAGACCTATAATACACCCACATTTCGCCAATTATGTTTTTGTCCCATGTAATAAGGGGCGAGCCTATTGCCATCAACCGGGCACAAATCCAAACTCCGGGCAGCCACTGAGAAATTCCAGATGGAAAAATCCAATATCACTTTGCCCGACCCGGAAATCGAACCCAGGACCTCATGCTCAGCAGTAGCGCTTGCGGCCATTAGACCAACGAGGCCGTCCGGCTTTATTAATTATGATAGTAGGGTTCCATTTTGAAACTTCAGAATAAAATACAAATAAATAAGTATCTATTTTCAGGAGCAGAAAATACTTATTTTACTATCATGATAGTTACATCAGTAACATCTGCAGTTGCGTTGATCCTGCTTCTTGTAATTGCAATAAGGAAACGCGACTGGATCAACAATCCACCAGGCATACTACAAATTTTACCAACGATTAATTTAGTAAGTATAAGCAATATTCAGATAATATTAACAAAAGAGATATACAATGCTATAAGGTTCTTTTGACGGTTACAGGTTTTAACGGTACAAGGTTCTAATTTCTGTGACAATTTCACAATAGTTATTTATGCTACTAGTGCGGAAAGTATGTGGTTTGTGTATAAATGGACACAAGTCGGAAATCATCTTACGCACGTGTATCATATACAGTTTTACTAGCTAGGCATTGTGCGAGGAAATAAAAAAAACCGGCCAAGTGCGAGTCGAACTCGCGCACGAAGGGTTCCGTACCTACCATTATCTATAAAAACGGCAAAACAATTACGTTTGTTGTATGGGAGCTCCTTAAATATTTATTTTATTCTGTGTTTTAGTATTTGTTGTTATAGCGGCAACAGAAATACATCATCTGTGAAAGTTTCAACTATCTAACTTTTACGGTTCATGAGATACAGCCTGGTGACAGACAGACAGACGAACGGACGGAAAGCGGAGTCTATGGTCCCGTTTTACCATTTGGGTACGGAACCCTATCACTAAGGCTATGTCCGTCCGTCTGTCCGCGGCTTATTTCAGAGACTGTTGGTACTATAAAGCTGTAATTTGGTATGGGTATACGTGTAAATCACGCCGACAAAGTGGCAAAAAAGATTCTTTTTTAGGATACCTTACCTCCCCTACACGTAAAGTGGGGATGTTTTCTCGTCAATTCCATGGTGTAGGCTATCGTTGGAAAGGTCGTTTAAATATAATGTGAGTTTCAGGGATCCGTTTACGAAATATTAAGCTTTAAAGTGCTAATTTTTGTTAGAGTCAAGTGTGTGTGTCCCCCAGCCAGCTAAATGGTTGGTTTAGGATATCTGAAAAAATTCACGACAATAGTATATAATAACGAAATTAAAAAGAAAACTATGACAGCTAAGTAGGCTCTACAAGCTACCGACTAATAATCGAACAACTACACTTGCAGTTGCAAAAATATGTTCTCCCATACATTCCGTATGGAAGATTTTTTTTTTCAACTACGGTGTTCGAGCATTCTCGATCATATTTTCTCTCATAATTTCGCGTTTCAGTTCAGCCGTTGTAGTTATTTTTCTCTATGACCACATGTAATTAGGTATACAAAAATATATAATTGCTCGATGTTTTCAGAACCCATTTTATGAAAACGTGCACTTACGAAAAGAATTCCAGAAAGAAATGGAAGACCCTGAACAACATGGATGTGACGGAGTCCCCGCAGAATATGATTATGCGGACATTAATTAATGTAATGTGTGTATGTTTATTAATGTAGGAATAATAAGGGTCAATCATACCTTCTCGCTGTTATTACTTCCTTCCTTATGAGTAGGTGTGATTCGTGGCGATGAAATGAAAGTCTTCTGGTAAGTATTGTAGCTAGCTTATAATATTACCCAAAGCGGTACACAGGGTTGATCTTAGCACAAGAAGAATGGAGCGATGAGAAGCACAGATAGTTTATCGGTATAGTCACTATAGTTCACAAGCACAGGTGTTGAAAGCGAAAATTACTTTAGCATAAATCATGAGCGGGTATAAGCAGAACAGTAAGCAGGTGAGCAGCGAGCGCTCCGCGTCGAGAGTAGATCTGATCAAGACTGGTGTGTCGATGCGCGCGCGCCTGCGGCCGGCATACAACCAAAAAGGTTTATAGGATAGCTATGGAGTTATATAGAATGGTGCTTTTCCACTGAGCCATAGCGGTCGAAGTTCCGACACAAAATGTGATGATGTAAATAATAAATTATATGTTATAATGTAAATAGTGTGTATATTCGTTTGTATATATGTAAACTATATTTATATGTGTATATACCGCTAGAACCGCAATAACATTATGTGACTAAAAATATAATTATGAAAAATCTCCATAAGGCCTGCATCTATTAGCGGCACGGCACGGCATGGGATTTTTATACGATATTAGTATGGAAATAAAATTGAAACTTCAATGATAATCCTCTTAGGTACACCAAAAAGTTGCGGTATGGTTGGGCATGCCATATCAGCGCAGCCTACGGAAAGCCTCGGCATGCTTCGGCAGCCTTCATAATGCTGGAGCAAGGTGGGGCGCAAGGCAGCGTTACGACTGTAAAGATGACTACTGTTATGAAAAGAACGCGCGAGCATGACACGACACGGGATGCCTAGGCATAACGCAGCTTTATTTTTGTACGTCGATAATTATCGTTCAAATTTCGAGTCAGCGCAGTATGTTTTTTCACACTATATAAATAAATTAATAAATATTTAAACAAGTAAAATAAAAAAACAAGGAAAGCTTTTTTATTTTATAGAATGGCTAGTAACCCGCTTATCGACATCCACTATACCAGAGACATCTGCTATTCCAGAGACATCTGTTATACCAGAGACATCTACTATACCAGAGACATCTACTATACCAGAGACATCTGCTATACTAAAGACATCTGTTATACCAGAGACATCTACTATACCAGAGACATCTGCTATACCAGAGAGATCTGCTATACCAGAGACATCTACTATACCCAAGACATCTGCTATACCAGAGAAATCTGTTATACCAGAGATATCTACTCTACAAGAGACATCTGCTATACCAGAGACATCTGCTATACCAGAGAAATCTGTTATACCAGAGATATCTACTCTACAAGAGACATCTGCTATACCAGAGACATCTGCTATACCAGAGACATCTGTTATACCAGAGACATCTACTATACCAGAGACATCTGCTATACCAGAGACATCGCAGTGCGTTGCCATTCTAGGAACAAAGCTTTAATGTATCATGTGGCTCTTATTATGGCTAACGCAGATTGGGGCGGGCCGCACCGCAACGCAACGTATTGCAAAAATCCTCCATCACCAGTTTCGTACATTTTCTATGAACCAACGCACACTACCGCCGCACCGCACTTTTTTGTATGAAAATTCGTTGCGCTGCGGCACGCTGCGGCGGTAATGTGCGTTTTGATTGACCCTCCAAACCCAAGCAGCAATGCTGTGTAATTCCCATTGCTGCTTGGCAGCAGAAACAGAGGGGCAATTCGTGTATTTTCAAGATCGTTTGCATTCTAATGTCAGATTTAATCACCAAGCACAGAATCTCCGCGCCGGATAGCCGCGGAGGGGTTTCCGTGTTCTGTGGTATCAATAGACCAAAAGTACTTTTAATTTGCCAATTTTTTTTTTTGTTATTGATTGTCGCTTGGTTATCGCCGTGTCTCGGAAAGCACGTTAAGCCGTTGGCACGGGCGGGTATTCGTTACGGGTAGTCAGAAGTCCGAAAGTCTGACAACCAGTCTTACCAAGGGGTTTTGTGTTACCCAGTAACTAGATTGTGGAGATCCGATAGGCAGTTGCTCCAAGTAAAATATACTGGTTTTCAGCTACATTCGATTAGACTGGAAGCCTACCCCAACTTGTTGGGAAAAAGCTCGGGAGGCTTTTGCTGCTGAGATGAGATAGCGACTAGATTTATGAAGGAGTTTGTTTCCATAAAGCTCTACGACTAACAATGTTCATTCTGTCGAATTCTAAATTTTCACACAGCTTACACAAAAACATAAGTAATGTATCCTTCATATTGTATACTATATCAATTTTAGTTCCTAATTTGATCCCTGTGATGAAAAAGCATTGTTATTTTAGAACAGATAGCAAAAAAATTGTCGCCAGACACTATTTATTTAATTTACATAATCCTTTACGGTTGCTTACTTACCATAGTACCACAAAACCGTGTTTATCGTTTGGCCTAAACACCTTTTAAAACGACATTTCTGTATGGATTTTGACATAAATCTGACAGTAGTCACGCGTTTAACAAGTGCCTAAGTTTTTGTGGTTAGACCCTTACTGACTATTTATAAACTTAAGTTAAGTATAATGTGCTAACTGTTGAATCAATCTACCTTGGCTTTTCCCAACTATCTTGGGGTTGGCTTCCAGTCTAACCGGATGCAGTTGAATACCAGTATTTTACATGGAGTGCCTGCCTATCGGATCTCCACAATCCAGTTACTAGGTAACGCAAAACCCCTTGGTAAGACCGGTTTTCAGACTTTACCCGTAATGACTGTCAAACATCTACGAATGACAGCCGGGACCAACGATTAAACGTGCTTTCCGAGGCATGGAGGGGAAATATGTAATGGATAGTCACCCACCCACAAACTGACCGCGGAAAGCGTAGCTTAACCTTCGATCGACACATGCAGCTGTTATCAATTAGCCACCAAGTCCGTGCCCCATGCTAAAGGATGTGTTCGACTTTTGTTGTCAACTGTACCTCCCCTGACATAAAACAGGGTACCTAATGTACTTTTATATCACAAACGGATTTACCGACCAAATTGAAAAAGGGAACGTCGGACGAAAATAATTAGGAATCTCTGTATAATATACCTGTGTTTAACTTTTGGAAGCAAATTTTTTATTAATATCATTTTTTTTTAAATTTTTCTTTTTGAAGTCGTTTACTGCTTCGTAAAATTACCCTTCTCCGTTATTTTTTGTGACGCTACATAAAAATGATATCGTTATTATGAAAGGGGAAGTTGTTTAAAGCCAGAGGATGGTCACAAAGTTTTAATTATTTCAGAACTTTGTTACTTTTATGTATCTACCATCGTTAACTGTTATTATCAGTATCAATCGCCCGTAAACGCCAATAGACCTCTTTATACTTAGTCAATACATAACATTACGCCTGCATTCCCCAAAGGGCTAGGCAGAAATGTATAGTACATCTACATTTACCATAAGTCCTATGTAATAGGGGGCTGCCACCAAGAATTTCTAAATTATAAAATAACCTAAGAAGTAGACTAGAGTTCACAAACGAATGAACCCCAAGTTTAGCAGCCGCGCTTGCGAGAAAAATAACATTACCTACCCAGTACCCACCTTTTCACTTCACCGCTATACGCAACCGATACATCATTGCCTACCTGTTAAGGCTGGTGCAAATCGGCGGGCCACACCGCACTAGATAAATACAAATACAATCACACAAAGTAGAGACGGCATGAGTAGTTTTAAATTTTACACACAGCTAGGTTATAATGTATTATTTGCCAATAATTTGTAGTCCTCGTGATTATAATATTATACTATCTATTATTTTACTTTTTTCTCCTCTAATTATCTCCACTTGCACGATCAGTTAGGTTAGGTAAGACCAGCGATGCACCTCGCGAAGCCGCGTGACGCAGCGCGTCGCCGCGCCGCTAGGCGCCACGACGCATCTTGACGACTTGTCTCTACTATTTTCTGTACAGATTCCATGTAGAGTTGATGTAGTTCAGTCCCGCTGCGCCGCGCGGTGTCTCGTTCCGCAGCGAGGCGTCGCGCTGCCAGCGACTTCACGATGCGTCTGGCGGCGTGCGTTGCGCAGTGCGGAACCACTGGTCCCTTCAAGTATCGTTGCGTTGTCGCGTCGCGTCTCGTTGTGAACTGACCCTTAACTCAAATTGTAACAGTATACACTGTGCTATTAAATTAATGACGTTTGATCAATTAAGCAACACGCACATTATACTAATCAAATATTTGTGTTGAGAATTGAGGGTAGGTGTGTTTGCCTTCCTACCGGAGTGTCGACTGGGCAAGATTCAGATGGGATGGCTGATTACACATCTGGTTAGTGATAAGATTAGTTACAGTCGACCGCTCATCAGTGGTAACACTTTGACCTTGACCTGGCCGAGCGTAGTACGGAGTTTCAAAATAATAAGAGGCCAGTTTATAATGGTTCTGTTGCCACAGACGTGCGGCCGACTGTACCTACTAGGTATGAGGTTTAAAGAGTTCTGTACAATTGACTGTACAGCTCAAATAGGTACTTCAGTAATTCTTTAAGCTGCATCAGTTCATTTTCTATTAAGAACAACAAATACTTTATTAACGAAATTAAAATTCAGGGGATCATTTCCTTCGGAATATACTAGATACCGTGACTTCACGTCTCCATTACATATAGATAAATGCCCATGGAATGCATAGTCACGTGAGCGAAGCCATGGTCACAGCTACTAAAAAACACATGGTAATTGTTTTCCTCATAAAAAGATAAAAGAAATGTAGGCACAGAACTATAGCTAATTTAGACGTCCTTTTAATCCTGAAAGAAGCCGAAATTAATCTGAACAGCTCCAAAAGACCTTTTTAATTCATTCTCCTGATTAATGCCCCCTCCTTCAATTACGCCAACCGTCCCTTTTTGACAAAAAAACTAAAATTTTCTTTCCATCAGCTAAATCAACAAGTTACGAAGCAAAAGTAAAACAATAGGGCCTCGACTCCGCCCGTTCTCGTCAACACCAAATTTCTAAGCGAAAGGGAGGATTCTTGAGGGTATTTGCACAAAAATAGCACTGAAAATAATTTCACTTATTGTTTCAGAGGAGGTAGTACTTGGGCAAAGAGAAGCTGGAGTCATGAGGGTTGGTGAGGAAGGATTTGTGCCTAAATATGTATGAGCTCTGGAAGGAATGAAGTAGTTTTATAGACTGTACTGTGAGTTTTAACATTTATAGCACCTGCACCGGTACCTACACAGTGGAGTTTGATGCGGTTTTCACCATCATTTAGAGAATGTATTCCGGAAGGTTTATGTGTATTGTATTTAGCAGAGTAGGTCTAAAACGGCCACATTAGCAATTCCTCTAAAAGCAGTTCATTTCCTGAATTTCCAGCTGTCATTAGCAATTCCTCTATTTGACACAAAAGCAATTCATAATTTGTGGACCATTTTACAAATCTCTATATAAAACTGTGAAACAGATGAATTATGAATCGCACGCAGGACGTATCCCTTACACTGTCGATATATCTTATAAAATAGACTACAATTAAAATTCTATTGTGTCTCGTTAATGACAGTTGACAATATATTATGAATTGTCAGTTTGTGACATTTTCAGTGATTCTGAATATTTTCCTATTATGATTCTCCCCTGGTCGATTTAAAATTAGAGTCAAATCGACACATAAAGCAGAAGAATAGAATAGTATCTCAATAGAATAGAATATTTTCTATTGTTGCTGGATGTACAGATAAATAAACTATGTACAAAAACTATTCTATGTAATATAAGGAAAGATAGAAAAATTAAAAAGAAGAAGAGGCATCTTTCCCATTTCCATGACCCATCTGCACAACCTTTTAAACTTACTCTTTGGCGATGGGATCTCTAACGAGGGGTCGGCGCAAGGGTTATTTGAACGAGATTTGCCTGATTCTACTCCGGCACACTGTTTCGTGTTTACTTTTAGACTTTTTTCCCTTTTTATAGGGGCTGCTATAGACACTAGAGATTTGTTTTAGATTAATTTGATGGGGGACATTGGGTGTTAATAGAATTTAAGTCGTAAGCGTTTTTTTTTGGGTTGTACGAGCCTATGTAACGATACCCGGGGTAAGGCTTGTGGGAATATAATTAGGAAAGCCTAACTTAGCGTTCTCTGTGTTACTCCGGACTTTTTTCTAAAAAAAAATAACCTTATTGTTTGTCTATATTAGGGCAGTGGGACAATGTTTCAATTTAAAGGGACTAACTATTGGGCTCACATAATAATTATGTTCATCAATTACACTGGCCAGTCTTACATGTACTTATGAATGTTTTGCTTATAAAAACCTTAAACACCGAAAAGCCAGACTTTTGACAGCTCAACCCGGTTTCAACAGGACTTTAGTGTTACAAAGATTTTAGTTTAGGCACCTGTAAAATACCTATACAACATGCCGCTACAATGACGACATTAATTTAACACACGGATAGGGCTAGTGGCCAGTAAACATATTTTTTTAAATAAAATAAAATAATTCGTAAATTGGAAAAAAAAAAATTTCAAACAGATTTTCTTCAAGGACTTTCTAATTAAACTACAATAGTTTTTGGTCCGCGCGCGGCCCGGCCGCGGTCATACAGGTTAATAAAAACATAACCAAAATTGAGATCACTCTGTGTAAAAGATTCATCATGAAGCTGCCTACCAGCTGGCTTACGTTCTATCGGTAAATCCTTTGTCGGCATAATTTCTAAGAAATTGCGCGGCTTTCCTTTTTTTCGCCTACATATGATACGTGACCCCGGCTAATGACCTCCTCGCTACAGTTCTTTAAGTATCTACAGGTTGCTCTAAGATGGTTATTTAGAAAATTGTAAATAAATCAATAAATAATAACGTTTAATGAAATTCAAATATTTTCATAAAACGAATACCTACGCGAAATCATATACGTGTATTAAATTAATGTCGCCATTGTAGCGGCACGTTGTTTATTAATATACTCCACTTGCCAAGATAACTGCCGAGAAATTCTAAAAATAAGTAGGTACCTAGCTATAACTTTTTACTAAGTATTATGTATCACTAGGTATAGTAAACTTCAGCCTAGCCCTCCATGTTCCAGGGTGTGCCCATAACAACCTGTCATCCACTTTTACAATTCACGCGCCTGAACTAGCCCACATTTACAGCATGAGTCGCCCGAAACATTGTGTTATCCTAATTCAGAGGCGGTAATTAAGTCGGCGCGCATGTCATTTATAATTATGAGGGGACATTATGCTAATCGAATTAGAACAAAATGTAGCCCGCTGTAATACTTTATTAAAGTTTGGGACACATCTGCGGGATTATCGGATGCTTTTAGACAAAAACCTTACGCAGAAAACATTTTGGCAACATACTCTTTGTGTGAACTGCTAAGGAGCGAAACTCTTTGCTGTTTCTGTGTTTCCCGATCGTTTTAACCTGATATTCCCGTTTATTTTCGGTTTCCACTCAAACTCAAACTCAAAGCATCTATTTCAATTAAAGCAATTCACTTGCTTTTGCACTTTTGAATCATAAAGGAATCGGTAGAGGCAGTTCTGCATTGCTATTCTGTAACCATCTCACCGTGAAAACTCAGGTGAACTGAGCGTGGAGTGAGCTGTCATTGTCATCGATACCTACTGATGCTAAGGCAGTGACAGTTCACTTCAAACTCACTTCACCTAAGTTTTCACGGTGAGATGGTTACAGAATAGCAATGCTGGTCCAGTGAGCAGTGGTGGTCCAGTAGTAACTGCCGTGACTTACGAGTTGTAGGTCGTGGGTTCGAACCCCTAGCAGGCGTTTTACTTTGTGTAAACTATTTCACCCGATGCTCTCAAAACGGTAAAAGACAACTTCGTGAGGAAACTAGCATATTCTAGAATAAAAAATTCGAAGACATTTGTGAGATTAGCCAACCCGCACTGGGCCCGCGTGGTGGATTATGGCCCACTGCCTCTTACAGAGAAATGGCCTGTGTCCCCACCAGTGGAAACGTTATAGGCTGATTATGGGGTTAGTAGATGAAGCTAGTGGCCCATTCCAAAGCGTAGTAGGTTTAGTATGTAGAAGAACTGGCAAGAAACTCCACGGACACTCTTTTAATAATTCTTCAGGCAATCATTATGTTTAAGTAGGCGCTTATTTTGGTAAGTTGCTGTAAATAATATGTACCTAAATATTCCTAGTATGAAAAAGAATTAAGATAGATAGAACACAACCACACAACGATAGTTCATAGCGTGGTCAAAATATTCGCCAATGAGCAGGTTGATACATCAGGGCAGGCTGCCCAAGATGCTCCGGATGATAATCCAAATATGTCATATGTCTCCTGTCAACCTATCATGACTGTCACTCCCAACTATATAACTAAACATTCCATTAATATATCTTTTCCCAAAACAAAATAATCTAACATCAACTAAAAGTGACAACTTCACACGTGTGCGTCCCCCCTTACTTCCGAGTTCCGTACCCAAACGAGGACAGACAAGGGACCGCTGTCCCTGAAATGTCACGTTTTTGTGTGTTCGCGCCCCTAGGGTCAATGCTTGAAGATGTAACATACATAGACGTGTTAATTTTCAACTTTGTGAAACTGTGTTCGGTACAATTTGCATAGTGTGTTGGGTTGGGTGACTGTGGAAGCGAGTGTAGGTACTTTTCAGTTTTATATTGGCAGCCAAACGAAAGTCAAAACCTAAAGAAAAATCCTAAGAAAATACACAAGACTTTAACAGGAACCACTTACAATATTCTGGACAAGAACCATTTTTAAATCGAAAATACAACCGTGGGCCTAAAACAGTCACATTAGCAATTCCTCTAAAAGCAATTCATTACCTGAATTTCCAGCTGTCATTAGCAAGTTATTTTGACAACTAATTTGACACAAAAGCAATTCATATTGTGTGGACCATTTTACGAATCTCCATAGAAAACTATCAAACAGATGAATTATTTCGTAATATGAATCGCATGCAGATCTTAGTATGAATTGTCAGTTAGTGACATTTTACGATGATTCATGATATTTTCCTATTATGATTCTGCCAAAGTTACTGTTTTAAGCCCACAGTCCTATAACATAATTATTGGTTTAAATTTTATAGATTTATGATTATGAAAAAAGTCATAAAACTAAGTAAGTACTTAAATAATTATGTGCGAAACGAGTCTTTTTAAATATAAAATCGTAAGTAAGTACTTAAATAATTATGTGCGAAAGAATTTTTAATTCTAAAATCGTTCGAAGTTACGTTACGTTAACTGTTGACTGTTCGTGACCCAACAGAGACGAAACTTAACGTAAACTTACGCTTCGATATTTCAAACTCAGTGCACTTGTAATGTGATTTTGTGAATGACAAAAATCAAAGTATTTTATTTCCTACATGGGCACTTATGAAACGTCAGAAGCTAGGTGCACGGTTACCTACTCTTATAAAACTAATTGGCTTTTACAATATTTTTAAATAATAGTGTTAATAGGTAGGAGAGGACAGTGTAGGCCTGTCAAGTACCAAGTACTTAACAAAATACAAATCTGCAGTCTACTAGGGCTACAACGTTCTCACATTCACAAAATAGAAAATAATCTTTATAAAAGATAAATAAATTAAAAAAACTAAGTTTGGCGCTAAGTTTTGTCTACGTACCTTAACCCTAAATGGCTTTATTAGGAATATTGAAAACATGTAAATCGTAAATCAACATGATTAAAAAAGGTCGTCAAGCTTTAGAAAAAGACAGTCAGGTATGAGTGACAGAGATAACGCTCTACAAACTTTTTCTGTATCAACCTGTAGGCCATACAAATATTTGTACGGGAATAAAGAAAGAAAGAAAAATATTTTATTTGGGACACGTACAGGAAATAAAACAATGAAAACAAACAAACTAGCAAAGGAATTGAACAAACGACCCGCAGCTAAGAAGCTATCACTGAACCATGCCCTAAGCAGTAACCCGCTATAACTGACACCGCACCAAAAGGGTTACTATTTACATAATAATCATTTTGAACTCAATAGCGAGAACATCTCGAATACCATTAGCTAACGACCCAGAAATTATGATAATCATCATAATTTTAGCGTCTCGGCAAGTCGGCTCTATGCAAATACCTACTAGGTGACTGGTGGTTATTAATGTGCTTGTTATATGAGCTAACTAAAGGATGCTACCTTCCATACAAAAAGAGGATAGGAACAATAGGTAAGTGGTCTTTACCCCGCGGTTTCCTCGCGATATTTTCCGTCACCGATGTCAATGACGTTCAAGATAAACTTAGGAATTAAATAAAATGAATTGAATAAGTCACATTGGTACATGCAACGATTTGAACACACGGCTACACACCAAGCTATGCATTTTCAGTTTAAGTTGACCTCGCATTTTACTTTTTTTTTATGTGTAGCCATGTGATTTCACAACGTCGTGCATGAGGGGCTTTAATTCGATTTTTATGAGACGAATACGAGTATCACATAACACTATGACAGTAAAATTTAGAATTTAATGATAATCATCGTAGTTACAAAACAAAGTTGCGGTATGCTAAGGCAGGGCTTGTCGGCAGCCTTCTGAATGCTTCGGCATCCCTCTGGATGTTTCGGCAGCCTTCGGGATACCGAGGCAAGGCGAGCGCAAGGCAGTGTTACAACTATTCTGATGAAGAGTTACTGTTGGGAAAAAAACGCGCGATCACGATGCGCCTTAGGATACCACGGCAAAGTTCCCGTCAGTATGCGCTTGCATGTGGTATGCCGAAGGATGCCGTGCCGTGCCGCCAGTGGACGCAGGCCCTAAGGAGATTCTTTAAAAATACAATTATTTATAGTATAGTGCTACTGCGGTTATAAATTTCCACATAATCATATTCTGCGGGGACTACGTCATATTCACGTTGTTCCAGCTCTTCGATTTCTTTCTGGCATTCCTTTCGGAAGAGCACGTTTTCATAAAATGGGTTCTGAAAAAATCGAACACATTATATTATATTTTTATGTATAAACAAGGAAACACGATTGAACTTATGGGATTGACTGGTTTTTGCCCATGTCTTCGCCCGCGTGGATGTCGGAAATAATCCCACGGGAACATTCTACCGGGATTAAAAGTACCCTATGTTTTAATCCAGGTAAACAATTAATTAATACAGCGTTATAGCTACACGGACAAGGTCGATGGACCATTTATCAGGCTCTGGGCTGGCAGACATGTTCATGTAGCCAACTAATTTATAAGTTTTGTATTTTTTATTGAGTTTACTAACATATGCTAAGTTCATACTAACACTATATGGATCCCTTGGTCTGATGTAAAATATTTGAATTTGAATAAATTATTTTTTCTAACATTTTCAACAAACATCGTCATAGGTCATAAGTTTTTCAGCCAATTTACACACAAACTTAGAGAAATATATTTCATTGTGTCATTGAGTGATTCATGAGGAAGGTGTATACTTATACAGTGTACACCTTCCTCATGAATCACTCCGTCCCTTGGTGGAAACCGTATGAAAAACCATTAGGTAGTTCTTGAGCTTATCGTGTTCAGACAGACAGGCTTACGCGGCGGGAGACTTGTTTTATAATATGTGTGATAGTGATACATTCTATAAGTAGGTAATGTTATATTATCACAATCCGCCCGCGTACCTAGTTGGTCATTAGACCAACAAGAGCGACTGCTGAAAGTTGTGTTATTGGGTATTTATTTGGGTTTATCTTGGCCAAAATCGGAACTAACGCCGTCATCGTGATTTTTATAAAATTTCTGTGACGATTTCACAAATATAGTACCAACATTGCCCCCTTGTTAATATATCATTCAGACGCCGAAAGATCGTTGTTGTAGGTAACTCTACATACACACATATAGTTAAAAAAAAACGTAACTTTATATAACTATACTGTGGGCCTAAAACGGCCAATTCCTCTAAAAGCAATTTATTTTCTGAATTCCCAGCAGAATCATTAGCAATTCCTCTAATCTGACACATATTAGCCGAGTCATATTTGTACTCAATTCAATTCATAATCGTTAATCAAACATGATAATAATCAAATCAATTCATAATCAAACATATGAATTGCGTAATATGAATTGCACGCAGATAATAGTTAAATATTATGAATTGTCAGTTTGTGACATTTTACGACGATTCATAATATTATCCTATTATGATTCTGCCATAGTGACCGTTTTAGATCCCCGGAACACCAACCTGCTACGTTAATATTATGTGAATATTGCTTATACTTACTAAATTAATCGTTGGTAAAATTTGTAGTATGCCTGGTGGATTGTTGATCCAGTCGCGTTTCCTTATTGCAATTACAAGAAGCAGGATCAACGCAACTGCAGATGTTACTGATGTAACTATCATGATAGTAAAATAAGTATTTTCTGCTCCTGAAAATAGATACTTATTTATTTGTATTTTATTCTGAAGTTTCAAACTGGAACCCTACTATCTTAATTAATATAAATCCGATAACAGACGATTCACTTTTTGTTCACATTTTTTCTTTCCTTCGCCATCTTCTACTTTAAAGTAAAACGTCTGAATGCAAAATAAGTTAAAACTAAAAAAAATATTAATTAATTAACCGATTCAACGATTTTGGATATCGTCACTCAGCATCGCTGCCGAATAATCAAAAAATTAAATAAAAAACCGGCCAAGTGCGGGTTGGACCACCCACAATGAAGGGTTCCGTATTTGGGATGAATTTACGCCTAGAACAAACATGACCTCTAAACAACCGGTCAAACACGCGCATATCCAATTAACACCTAAGTTATTAAGTTAGGATATTTACCGGAAGTACTATAAGGGTTCCTTGTTGACTACGGAACCCTAAAAAAGCAGATGAACGTTAATTCCTACATAATTTTGGCGGTGTCGTGTAAACGTGGAATGAAACAAAAATGAAGCGTCTGAAAGTCCGTATGTTTGTGAGTATCTATGTGATTTTGTTTCAAAGTCAAAGTCAAATAATTTATTTCAAGTAGGCACATTAAAAACTTTTTAACGTCAAATACATAGAAATAGAACTGATTCTAGTTGCCCCTTCCAAAAGGTAGTTTGTTTATGAATTGGCTGAATGGATTTACATGAAACTAGTTTCGCCGCGCGGTTTCACCTGCGTAAGTTTCGATCCCGTAGGAATATCAGGATGAAAGTATTCTATATCCTATTCCCAGTCATGGTCTACCCCTGTGCCAAATTTCATACAAATCCGTTTAGCCGTTTTAGCGTGAAAGCGTAACAAACAAATAAACAAACAAACTCACTTTCGCATTTATAATATTACTAGCTGATGCCCGCGACTTCGCCCGCGTGGATGTCGGTTGTTATATACTAAAATTTTACTCGAGAACCTATCCATTGGTGTAAACAGCATGAAAATCGGTGCAGTAGTTTTTGAGTTTATCGCGTACAGGACGACGGACAGACGCGGCGGAGGACTTTGTTTTTAGTAAGGATTATGGTTAGGGTAGTTAAGATTAAGATTAGGATTTAGCATATAATAGTTATTATAGTTTAGCACATTATAGTTTAGGGCATAATAAATTAGGGTTTATAAGTAATACAAACCTTCTTTAGAGTCGTCATTTGCTCTTGAAGTTTCCGGGTTACTCTTGGTTGCATATACAGTTTTCGGGCGCTGGTCATCACTGGTAGAGGTGAATACCTCTACGTAACGTTCATATGCACACGGCAGAGGCGTGAGGTTGCCGTCTGAGACAGGGAAAATATGTTTAATAAGCAGTCGATGAAACATTCTTTCGCGCCGTTTAAAACATAATACTTAATTTTTTATGATAATATAACATAACAAATCGCAACTGGCGAAATGTGGGTGTACTATAGGTACACCTCTGCCTAACCATCCGGGGATACAGGCGTGATTTGATTAATTGATATCATTCGTAAATCTTTGACAGTTTTTATAGGTAGTCAGAAACCCGGAAGTCCGATAAACAGTCTTCGTGTATCGTGTATTCGTGTTTCCATTCGTCGAGTTGTGGAACTCAGATAGACAGTCGCTCCATGTAAAATACTGGTATTCAGCTGCATCTGGTTACCCTGGAAGCCGATCCTTTGTTGTGGTTTTTCTTTTCCCAACTAACATTATTTAGGCAGATGATGATGATCAATAGGTAAGTATATTTGAGGTCAAACTAGGTACCTTATACCTAATCACATTTCATCTTTCATCAACAGAGATCATAGGCCGAGTGCGTCACCCAATAGGTAGGGTAATTAACCAAACTTCGATAATGACCACTATGGACTTTGGGACAGACATCTTTGATGAAGCGTTCCTTTCGATCGATAAATCGAAAAGTCTGTTCGAAAGAAGAAGAAAAGTGAGAACGAACGTATTCGACGACTTGTTATTTATTCATTGAGAAGTCGACAAAAATTGTGTTTGGGAACCAAAATCAATGTGATTTTCGCAAAAATTGCAGATTAAGTGCTTACATAGAAATATTTTAGGAATATTATGATTGTCATCACCAAATCTCGAGATATTTAGCAAAATAATGAGTGTCAAAATATTTACCTTTACACTTTGTAGCCGGATCCACAAACACCAAACAACGGTTCTCCTTTAAACAAATATCGTTATCTGAAAGAGAAATATAAACTTCAAATTTTTTCTTCTGCATTTACTACTTTTTAAACAAATTAATTCGTAACTTGGATTGAAATAGCCGTTCTAAAGCAAGCAATAGATACAATTATTGTAAATGATGGCCATAGTTCGAAGAGCTAAAACAAGATAGATAGATAGGTACGACGAGTACAGACTGCCCATTTGCCTTGCCTCGCCTATCTGGCCGAGTGTAGGTGAGCCCAAACGAGTACAGGGTTGGTTCCTTTCGTGAGGTTTCGTGTGAAAACTGAGAAAGCCGTCACTGCTGTTGTTCTATAATTAAGGAAACGAACCCTATATCTACACAATGGCTCTTACCTTCACTTGTGCACTCGGCCAGCCCGGAGAGCGACTGTGGGCAATGGTGGGGTGGCAAGCCAAATGCTTAAGCTATCTCTATATTGGTACTCGGCTCAGCTTAGCTAGCTATGACCAACATGTATATATATATATGTATAGCCGGCTTACATTCTCTTACATTTAAATGCCGTGATATTTGTCCTTGTTGTTGACACCTCTCTGCCTTCCAAAATTCTTTCTCGTACACATGTATTATTCACTGATAGTTCTACATCAATTGTTACTTTATCGAATTTCAGATGAAAATCAATCGGATCCACTGCTGGCCAAAACGCTTGCGTTAAATACGTCTCACCTAAAAATGAATTTATAATAAATGAATTTTACTTTCAGTTGTTTCTCTAATAGGCTGTTTTGTAACGGTTTTCTAATTTTCACAAGCTTACCTAATTCATTTTTTACAACGGCAACAGCTTTGTTTGAAGTACTCGGTAATTTTAAATACATTGTAAATGCGTCACCTCTGCGATATATAAACTTATGTGGTATACAGACTAGTACTGGTTCTTGATCTAGAAAAAAAAAGTGTGTGATAAACGCATCTCTTAAAAAATAAAATCTTACCCCTTTTTTTTTTTTTTTTTGAGTGTGGGAAATCATCCAATGACTTCTCCCGCTCTGGGCGGAGCGGAAGGGCGTGTCAGACTTTTACTGACTAAAACCCACCCGTGTTCCTTCATTTGCCTGTTGCCAAGGTCCCGGTATCCCTTTCGAACTTTCCCGCAACCCTGGCAGGCATCGGTCCTATTGGACCCCGTCAATTTTGCTGACATCTCTTTGAGGCGCGCGTGGAACACGACGCGCCATTGACCCGGGCCTGGTCCTTATCGGACGGCGAGCTGCCCGTTGCTCGCCGTCCGCAAGCCCGCGCCTATGGTGGCCGGGAATCCGCCTGGGATTCCCGACGCCCAGGGCCTCTCCAACGGCAGCGGTTAGGGGCGTGAGGGCGCAAACTTTGCCTTTCCCTCACGCGTTCCGCCTCCTCCTTCGCGAGCATTACTGCTTCGCAGAAGGAGGTGACGGCTTCCCATGCCCTCTCGCTCCGTACCATGGCCTGAACCAGGGCCGGACGCGAGAGATCACTGCCGCCAATCGCCTCCGCGAGGACACGGCGGTGCCCCGCCCAAGCAGGGCATACCTCAACCGTATGCTCCACCGTGTCCTCCGGGCGACCCGCACAGTGGTGACACCCGGGCGTTTCCTCCCGCCTAATCCTACACAGGTACCTCCCGAAGCTGCCATGTCCGGTGAGGACCTGTGTCAGGCAGAAGGTGAGGACGCCGTGGCGCCTCTCTAGCCACTCCTCAAAGAGGGGACTTATCGCCGCTATTGTGGCGTGCCCAGCACTGGGTTGCGACAATCGCACTCTCCATGCCGCCATGAGATCTTGCCGGAGCTCTGTCCGCTGTGCCGCGATTTCTCGCGGCAGCGGAGTTACACCCCGGCGCTTCACCTCCTCGCGCCACTCCCAGATGTGCGCGAGGACCTTCGCCTCCAGATCCCATGGCGGTAATCCGGCAAGGAAAAATCTTACCCCTGTGACCATATTTTATGATAATCGTAAACTCCAAACACAGCTTGAATAAACAGGACTCACTAGATCCGAACAACCAAAGTGATTGTTCACATTAAGTGTTAAATTATTAACGAATCGAGTTCGAAACAATAGAGGAACTGCGTTCCAAAACCAAGAAAGCGGCTAAAAAGGCTGCCCAACTTAAAAATGAGACTGCGCAGGAAATATTTGGCGCATTCCAGACAAACTGGGCTCAAATAGCACGGAACTGATGCTCTGAGATAGAGAGGCACTTTCACGGCAGACCACGTAGGAGGAGGCGTGACGAACTGGACAGATGCCGTCAAGACCCCCTCGGTTTTAGGAAGCCCGAGACCGCAAAAGACTGAAGGAGTCGAACAGAACCGAGAAAAAGAAAACATAAAATAGTAACGATACTTACAACTAGATGTTTTAACATTTACTGTGTAAAAAGACACTTCAAATGCCAGACTTGAAGATAAACTAAGAATAGCACAAAATATGAACAAATTCATCGTAACAATAATTAACAAAATTATCGAAAACAAAATTATGACGAAGTTATAATATTTGAGTACTTCAATATTATTAATGTCAACTTGCAAACAATATCTTTAAACGTCGTACTTCGTACGTAGTTTTAATACAACTGCAACATTTTTACCTAAATTGTGTCATATTTGGGTTCTCAGAGGAAAACCACTGAGTAAGTCAATTATTGGTACAATCCTTATCCTTACCTTAATACTATATATATAAATATATATATATCTATATATATATCTTATATATATATACGAAAGTAACTCTGTCTGTTGCGCTTTCACGCCAAAATTACTGAACCGATTTAAATGAAATTTGGTACACACTATAGTCTACAGCCTGAGAAAGGACATAGGCTACTTTTTATCGAAATACCACGCGGGCGGAGCCGCGGTCGGAAGCTAGTAACATAATAATGAGTGGTGCCTTATATTTTTTCCATTTTAGATATAACTAGCTGCTACCCGCGGGATCGCCTGCGTGGACCCAATTCTTTTTCTAAAATAAAAGTAGCCTAGGTTTCTCCTTGTAACATATAGGTATCAGCTATCAGCCAGTGAAAGTCCCGTCAAAACCGATCCAGCTGGTTCGGGGATTAGCGGGAACAAAGAGACAGACAGACAAAAATTGTATACTTAAATTGTTTTTTTGTTATAAGTACCTACCTAGGTACTTAACGTATATATACTTTCATGCATTTAGAAAACAGCTGTTATTTTGACATTAGAGACACTTAAATTTTATTTATTTGTAAGTTTAGATAATGACGACGTTTATACAGGAAAAAAAACAAAAGCAGGTAAATTCAGAGCAACGATAAAATATGTTTCATATTATGATGATTCAATTTGGTATTTTTTACTAGCTTCTGCCCGCTACTTGGTTCGTGTTGAAGTCGTAAGATACACAATATGTATATTTAAATAACAGCCACATTTTTATTAAACTCCCTCCCGCCCCCGGCCTTCCGCGTCACATCGTCCGCCCGCGCTGTCTTTTTGCCCGGCTCCTAAGGGTCATAGCATGATGTTAAATAGCCTATGGACCTTTCTCATGAACCACTCCGTCCAATTGGTGGAAACTGTATGAAAATCCGTACGGTAGTTTAGGCAGCACACAGAAATAATTCTGTTTCAAGAGGTATTTCTTTCCGAATTGCTAGACAAAAACTGTGATGGCTCGGCTAATATCTATACTAATATTATAAAGCTGAAGAGTATGTTTGTATTTTTATTTGAATGCGCTAATCTCAGGAACTACTGGTTGGAATTGAAAAAATCTTTTTGTGTTGGATAGACTATTTATCGAGAAAGGTTATAGGCTATATAACATCACGCTACGACCAATAGGAGCGGAGCATAAATGAAAAATGTTGCAAAAACGGGAAAAATTATTCCTTTTTGAGAGCTTCCGTTGCGTGCGCTGCGTAAACGGTTTAAGTTATGCAAATATCATGTATGATGGAATTGTTCCGCTTTAAAAGTTGTAAAAAAAAGTCCGCGACAGCATATGTCTATCTTTTAAGATTGACTCACTATAACCTTTTTTTTATGGTAATCAAATTTGTTCGAAATTAATGCATTATTTGCGAAGGAGTTTTATGAACATAATATTAGGTAATTCTTATTAAAATAAATACTTTTAACATCAAGGGTATTTATGTAACATAGGACATAGGATACGTTTTATCCCTATATTCCCACGGGATCGAGACCTACGCGGGTGAAACCGTGGGGCACAGCTAGTACCTAATATAAACCTTATTTTTAATCACGTTCTCGAAAACGGCTCCAAACGATTTCGACGAAAGTTGCAATATAGAGGTTTACGGGGGCGAAAAATCGATCTAGCTAGGTGTCATAATTCGATCTAGCTAGGTGTCATAATTCGATCTAGCTAGGTGTCATAATTCGTTCTAGCTAGGTGTCATAATTCGATCTAGCTAGGTGTCATAATTCCGGAAAAAATAGTTTTCTCTATTTTCACAGCCTCGGGAATGTGATGCAACGTTGGTATGCTTGGACGATATGTTTATCTATTCTATCGAGCAGCGCTCGGTCGACCAGGTACTTAGCATAGATTAGCGCAAGGTACGTTCGCCGCATGTAAGTTTTATACCAGTTCACAATTTGTCGGTTTGCTATAGATAGTTTAAACTATCGAAAAATAACGCATTAAATTGTAAATGGTTTGTTTCAGTTCGCAATTTTTCGATAGTTTATTATTTTGCTAGATAGATTATAGACTAGACATGTTCATAATCAATTAATCATACAGTGACTATTATGATAAGCTAAGCTAAGATACGCCTTCGCCAGCCATTTATGCAGGCGAAGTCGCAGGCGGCTACTAGTTATTATGGCCTCCCCGCGTGGCCATTAGTAGATACTCCTAAGCTACTCCTTATAACATCAGCTATCTGCCAGTGAAAATTTCGTTAATATCGGTCCAGCCGTTTCGGTGATTCCGCAGGCTCCGTATCCGCCCTCCGGATACGGAAGCCATTCAAGCGGAGCTGTACGAGGGGTACAGAGCGGTGAAGACCGCCCTCCAGGCGGAGATCCTGCAGGCTAGGGCACTGGCCCGCGAAGAGACGCTGGAGACTCTGAACAGAGACCCGTGGGCACGCCCATACAAGATGGTGCAGGAGAAACTCCGCCCATGGGCTCCCCCGCTGACGCAGTCTCCGGCCTCAGCTTGTGGAGGACGTGGTGAGCGCTCTGTTCCCTTCGAGAGGGGAACATACCTCCCCACTCATGGCTCCGCCTACTGCGGTGCTCGATGCGGACCACACCGCCGACGACGACGACGACGATGCTCCGGAGGTGACCGAGGTAGAAATGAGAGTGGCGGTACGAAGGCTGAATGCCAAGAATACCGCCCCAGGACCCGACGGCCTACCTGGGAAGGCCTGGGTTCGGGCCATGGAGGCTCTCGGGCCTCGGCTAAGAGGTCTCCTATGCGCATGCATGGAGAGGGGCCAGTTCCCACTTCGTTGGAAGACGGGGAAACTGGTCCTCATTAAGAAGCCGGGGCGCCCTGCGGACTCTCCGTCCGCTTATCGGCCCATCGTGCTGCTCGTCGAGGTGGGCAAGCTCTTTGAAAGAGTCATTGCAAACCGCCTCGTCGGACGGCTGGTGCGGGTGGGGCCGGTGGGGCACGCTGGTCCTGGCGCAGGGCAGGTCGCACTAGGCGGCGGCCGATCTAGCGACACGCTGGGTTGCGACAATCGTCGATAGAATCCGGCAGTTGGGACTCGAGGTGGCCCTTGCACAAGTCCGAGGTCATGTGTTTTCATGGCCCTCGGAACGCGCCACCGTCGGGTTCCCAAATTACGGTAGGGGGGTTCACATCGGCGTCGAGTCGACGATGAAGTACCTAGGGACTCGTCCTCGACAGCCGGTGGAACTTCGTGGAGCATTTCCGACGTTTGGCTCCAAGGCTGGACCGGGCTGGGGCCGCCTTGAAGCGGCTCCTGCCCAATCTAGGGGGTCCAAACGCCTCCTGCCGGAGGCTCTACGCGGGGCTCGTGCGGTCCATGGCCCTTTACGGGGCACCGGTGTGGGCGCGTTCCCTTAGGCTGCGGCCAGCCCGCCGGTTGAACGCGTCCCAAAGGGTCATGGCCATTCGGCTGACCCGGGGATACCGCACGGTCTCCCGTGAGGCGGCGAGCCTCCTTGCCGGATTACCGCCATGGGATCTGGAGGCGAAGGTCCTCGCGCACATCTGGGAGTGGCGCGAGGAGGTGAAGCGCCGGGGTGTAACTCCGCTGCCGCGAGAAATCGCCGCACAGCGGACAGAGCTCCGGCAAGATCTCATGGCGGCATGGAGAGTGCGATTGTCGCAACCCAGTGCTGGGCACGCCACAATAGCGGCGATAAGTCCCCTCTTTGAGGAGTGGCTAGAAAGGCGCCAGCCACGGCGTCCTCACCTTCCGCCTGACACAGGTCCTCACCGGACATGGCAGCTTCGGGAGGTTCCTGTGTAGGATTAGGCGGGAGGAAACGCCCGGGTGTCACCACTGTGTGGATCGCCCGGAGGACACGGTGCAGCATACGGTGGAGGTATGCCCTGCTTGGGCGGAGCACCGCCGTGTCCTCGCGGAGGCGATTGGCGGCAATGACCTCTCGCATCCGGCCCTGGTCCAGGCCATGGTACGGAGCGAGAGGGCATGGGAAGCCGTCACCTCCTTCTGCGAAGCAGTAATGCTCGCGAAGGAGGAGGCGGAACGCGTGAGGGAAAGGCAAAGTTTGCGCCCTCACGCCCTTAACCACCGCCGTTGGAGACGCCCTGGGCGTCGGGAATCCCAGGCGGATTCCCGGCCACCATAGCCGCAAGCTTGCGGACGGCGAGCAACGGGCAGCTCGCCGTCCGATAAGGACCAGGCCCGGGTCAATGGCGCGTCGTGCTCCACGCGCGCCTCAAAGAGATGTCAGCACAATTGACGGGGTCCGGTAGGACCGATGCCTGCCAGGATTGTGAGAAAGTCCGAAAGGGATACCGGGACCTTAGCAACAGGCAAATGAAGGAACACGGGTGGGTTTTAGTCAATAGTTAAATTTTTTATATTTGGAAGAGTGGCTTCCCCTTTATTTTTTATTTTTTCTGACATTAGGAACTTAATGTTTATTTTGTATTTAAATTCTATTATATTAATCTCCAAAGTACATTGCTAACTATAGTTTTGTATAATTTAGAAGCACTTTTTCAATTTTGTAAATGTGAGTACCATGGGGCCGTTTCATATAGTATCACGTTGTATGTTGACTTGAAAGAGCCTGGCAGATGAGAGTATGTCATACTCACTTAAATGTCTCGCTGATGGTGGCGCGTGTGTTGGATCATTCGGTTCCCTACAAAATGGTTGAGCTGGATGGTGCTGATCCACGTGTCATGTTCGTGAACGGGCGCCGTCAGTTGAGACTGGTCATCTCTTATCTGCCAGGGCTTATTTTTAATCTTATATTTTGAATTATTTTTGATTATTTTTCGTTTGACATTGTTCTCACATATAGAAGCACGAAGAATACTGTACCCAGGATTTTGTAAAATCTATATACATTTTTAAAAGAGTGTCCTTGGAGTTTCTTGCCCGTTCTTCTCCATAGAGATCTACGAATTTGAATGGGCAACTAGCTTCAACTTTTTGACTAACTGACCGACTCTTTGACAATTCAAAAGTGCCTGTAAATGGATTAATTGAAATAAATGCTTTGAGTTTGAGTTTGAGTTTTGAGTTTTCAGTAAAAGTCTGACACGCCCTTCCGCTCCACCCAGAGCGGGAGAAGCCATTGGATGATGTCCCACATTCAAAAAAAAAAAAAAAAAAGCCGTTTCGGTGATTAGCAAACAGCAACATTGCAACATTGTATTTTTGCTAGGCACTTCAATTTTGTATTGTATATTTGTATGGATTTTATTTAGGACCTAAATATAATCAAAACTGCATTAGTTTATACAAAAAAGCGTATATTTCCAGAGTACAATAATGTTCTTAAAATAAGCAATCATAACGGTTGTAGTAATACTATAATTATCATGACAAAAGTATTGATTCTTGTAAACTGTCACAAATCTAAAATATGTACAAAGTAGTTATATTCTTTAGAAATTAGTTTTTACTCGACTGCGTACGTTACTCCACGTAAACATTCATGATTATTACGATAATTGGAAAGTTCTTTCTTACCATTACAGTTGATCTAAATACGGTGCTTTAAAATGTTAAACTAATAACATAACACATAACATCACGGCTGTATTACCCGAAGGGTTAGGCAGAGGTGTACCCATAATAGGTACACCCACATTTCCCCAGTTACGTTTAAGTCCTGTGTAACAGGGGGCGAGCCTATTGCCATCAACCGGGCACAATTCCAGACCAGCTGCTACTGAGAAATTCCAGATAGGAAACCTAATAACACTGTGCCCGACCTGGGAATTGAACCCAGGATCTATGGAGGCAGAAAACTAATAATTGTGTTGAAAAGTCAGCACTTAGTCTGATTCCGATTTTAAATGTATTTATTTTATACTGACATAAGTATGATTGTGACAGTTCAAATAATGTGAATAATTAGGAACTGATATATTATGTACTGTGTTTAGTTTTATTATAGTTTACATGTCGTTATAAATACTAAAGAAACGCCAAAACACAAACAGTTTGAATTTCATTCAACAATTTAAAAAAATAACCAATTACTTCTTATATAACAATTTGTTGATCACAGACGAATATAGACCTTACTTATTACTACAACTTACAGTTTATTATTATTTGTCCTAGGACATGTTAATTTGTTACTCTAAGCCAAATTCTGATGTAGATTTATTTCAAATTGTTAGAAAAATTATGTGATCTGGTATGTCCAACAAGCATAACTACGACTTTTGAAATGACTTCTCGAAACTCTTATAATAGTCGCCATAAGGTCTAACTTGCAATGATTGCATCATAAAATGCAATATCTATATGTATATACTGTCTAAAGTTAGATAGAACGGATGCGGAAGGAGGAAAGATTTGTAGTAAATAAATTTTATTTTAATAAAGTGTGAATTTAAAAAATAAATCTTCCTTGACTACTCAGAAACGATAAAAAGGCGGGCCAAAAAATCATTTTGTTCCTATTTTGCTGACCAAATAACATATTTTCTCTCAAAATTTAAAATCAACCCAATAAGCTTACATTTTGATTCGAAACTTACATAGCGTCACTTTTAAAACTTAATAAATTGTATAAAATAACTTATTAATTAACAAGACTATCATTAGTATTGTGACTGATCCCAATCATAGACCCGGGAATCGAACTTCGCACTTCAGTCTTACTTCCTTATTAATGCAGATGACGGTTGGCGTAGAAAAAATTACCACTTTACACAGATAGTGCCATCCATGAAGCCCCCCCCCCCCCCCCCCCCCGCGACTGCTGCACCGCGCGCTATGCTGTAGTGTATCAGGGATTTTTATTTTGATAACACAAAAATATTATCTCTGATTAGTCGAAATTTGTCGTCAAATCTCAGAATTAGTCGGTCACTAGTTCACTAGTTCGCGTTATGCGACCGCTATATGACGGCACCGCTTTCTTCGGAAACCCAACGTGAAGAACAGATGACCGGTAGTTATTTAACAACATTATTCAATCACCACTTCGGTTATCAATAAGTCTGGTGTTTTTGGCGCCTTTTTTTGGAAATTAGGATATCTATAGGAGGCATATTTATCATAATTGGACGTTCGTAGTTTGATATGCATTTCATTTACACAACATGGTTTCTATAAGACAGATCACTAAATCCGTAGTCCGTAGTCCATTCGCATGTCTGTTGTGATTGGTTGACAGAATAAACAAAACACAATTAGCCCCTCAAATTTCTTGACTTGAAATATGACAATAGATTACGGTGAATGCTCAGAGGTAGCAAGCGAATTTCAAATATTCTTTTCTTGTCTTTCGCGGACTTCTTTAAGACACCTGTCTCACCGCTGACGAGGAAGCAACTAGCTATAAACATTTTCCCGCATATGAAACGAACAAAATAAGAGATACCTACATTTATTAATAGTTAATCGCTGACTGTTCACACCGCCGGCGAGTACTCAGCGACACTCACCGATAAACTTACGCTTGGTACATACGAGTACCAGCGAGTAATCGCTCGCCGCCGTCTCTGCTCGTTACCTCGTAGCTAGTTGCTAACTCCACTCGCTTCTCGTTAATCGTCGGCGATGGGGGATACATTAAAGATTTAGGAAATCGTACAACAGACGTATTAATCAATAGAGAGTCTCCATACAAAGATAAAAAAATATATGCAGCTTCACGTTTAGAGATTAATGTCGAATGACATTTTATAATTATTTTTCTTTATAAGAAAAGTTATCACACTGACATAAGCTTACTTTTCACATAACATAACAAAAAATCATACCTGTATTACTGGAAGGGGAAGACAGAGATGTATAGGATACCCACAGTACTTATGTCATAGGGGACGAGCCTATTGCCAAAACACTTGTTTTTTTTACATAACATCACACTTGTAATCCCCGAAGGGTCAAGCAGAGGTGTATCTGTACATCCACATTTCACCAGTTATGTTTAAGTCCCATGTAATAGGGAGCGAGCTGTTGCCATCAATCGGACACAAATCCAGACTCCGGGATGCTCCTGAGAAATGCTTAATGGAAAATCCCAATAACACTTTGCCTGACCTGGGAATCGAACCCAGGACCTCATGCTCAACAGTACCACTAGATCAACGATGCAGTCAGTCAGTTTTTTTTTTTACCTTTTAGCAATACACCTACCGCCTATAACAGGGACTTAACGGGCGAAATATGGGTGTATTATATACCGTACATATATTATAAGCCTCTGGTTATTAAAATGAAGCCATAATGTTCCCACTGCTGGGACTCAAGCTTCCTCACTGTGAGAGAGTGGGTCGTACGCCACCACGCGAGCACAAGGTGTCACACAAATCTTCGATTTTTTTGTTCAAGATAAATATCTGTCTACCTCTACGAGAAATACACGATATTCTTACTAACATCACATGCACTAATCAGCCATCATAACATCAAGGCTGTCTTCATCAGACATTTCATAAGCTTGCGTCCCTCCATCTTCTTGTTGTGTCGTATCGCAGAGGGCCTGTTCGTGTATCCTCTCCAGTTTGGCCTGCACGTCGCCGAGGAGGGCCCTCTGGGAGGGCTCAGAGGCCCAACACGACTCCATAACCATCCAGCAGTCGTCTGTGAAGTGGGGCAAGCGTTCGGGGCGCAGACCTAGAAAGCCAAGGTTTTTGAGTATGTGGTTTAAAAAAAAGTTTTTTGGAAAATGAATGAGAAATCAAAGCTTTATAAAAACGGAGCTAATTTAGTGTTAAACTGGCCTTTCTACAGTCAGGGAAATTAATTGTTTAGCAAATGGCTTCAATAATATTGTGGACTAGCTTCCGCCAGAAGCTTTGCCCGCGTCATATATTTATACGTTATAGCCTGTGCTACTCAGTAATAACATCTAGTGAACTAATCTATAAAATCGGTGCAGTAATTTTTTAGTTTATTCATAACAAACAAAAATACAAATCTTTTCACTTTATAAAATTAGTGTAGGTGTAGATGAACAGATTATTATAATAATATCAACTGGTAAACAACATAATGTTAGTGTTAGATTGTATATATTAATTGAAATTGTAAATTAAATGTTAGTTAAATAAATAAAAAAGTTACGAAAAAAATAACAACTTACCTCTTTTGACTTTACTCCACAGTTGTTCTTTGTTCTGGAATGTTTCAAACGCTGAGGGTAGTTTTATGTTGCCGGCGCACACGTACCTGCAAACATACGTAGTTTATTAACTCGGGTCTTATACAGTCCTCCACACCGTATTTTGGCCATGGCGGGTAATCTCAGCGGAGACCAGCCTTCGGTGCGCAGACACAGGTGCACTCTCGATTTCGTGTAATGACGTTCAAACACAGTCATCGCGTCATATTCCATCATTAACGATATATTTTTTGCTGTATAAAACTCGGCAAAAAAACTGTCTCGCTAGGCTAAACCTACAGTATAACCTATAGTATGTGTGCTACATTTATGATAAGTACTTTAGAGTTTGTTGCACTGTATAACGTTTTGGATTTTAATCTGTAATGTTGTGCACGTACACTTAAATAAATAAATGAACGAGATGACTCACCAGAACAGTATCCCGAAGGCATAGACGTCGACGGCCGCGTCGTAGTCGCCGCCCAGCAGCTCGGGCGCCATGTGCACGGGCGTGCCCACCACGGAGCCCGACATGAGCGCCTCGGCCGCGCAGAAGCCCAGGTCCGACAGCGACGCGCGGTCCGCGCTGTCCAGCAGGACGTTCTTCATCTTGATGTCGCGGTGCACCAGGCCCAGCGAGTGCAGGTAGCGGATACCTGCGGGGAGGCATGACGGAACTAGGAGCCACGAGCGACGCGTTCCGAATTGAACGGCAACACTGCATAACGCGAGAGTCGTAGAGTAACGAGCGCGCGGAGACGACGTTAGAGCACAAAAAAAAAATGTTCAGTCAGTACTATTCACACCGTACCTTCAACGATATCCCTGGCTATCCTCATGCGCGCCGCCACGGCCAGGCCGGCGCGCACGGCGGCGTGCAGGTCGCGCACCTTGCGCTCCGACAGCAGCAGCACGCACGGGCCGGCGCCGCTGTGGCGCTGCACCACGGACCCGTGCAGGCGCACGATGCGCGCGTGCGCCGGGATACTCCTGGAGGTCGACGGCTAAATTACTAACGTCAACATCCGCGATTCTCCTAAGGTCACTGACCTTGACCTTAGCGTCATTGACCTTCAGGTGGAGGACGAAACTCCGAAAGGCAAGATTTCTGAATGTCTATAATAAGACGTAGTCGACGAGTGGTTTAAAAGAGACAAACGGCTGAAACGGCTGATCAGAGACAAAAAACACCAAGATGCTTTTAGCTTTATATATGTAGGTGATTTATACGTTAGAATGGAGAAAGTAACGTCTTGTGAAAAACAAAAAAATAATTCTAAAAGCCTATCCGCATACAACAGTGCCGCCGACACGTGCCGATTAGTAACGTACCGATAAGTGTCAGTGAAATATAATATTGTAGCATATATTTTGTACGACGCTATCCGTACTCGTCAGTGACAGCGCAGCACTGACATCACGGAACGTCACTGTCACTGACGAGTTTTAGCCTTATATTTAAGTGTTATATACGATAGAATAAAGAAAATAAACGATTTGCGAAACTAAAAAGTCTAAAAATTCTGTCTTTTTTCCTCAATGCCCCGTTACGTACACTCCAACCCAATTTATCTCAACATTAGCACGGTATCTTGTGGACGAGAAGCTTTAAGACAAAGAAGAGACGATAAAGAAAACTAACCTTGTATAAAAGAACTCCATGGCGAGTTCTCTGTAATGCCGCTCGTCGGCCGGCAGTACTGACTTCACCGCCACAGGCGACTTGCCGGCCCAGCCTCCCCGCACACTGTACACTACTCCGTATTGACCGCGACCTGCAGAACATAATGTCATCATCTGCCTCACAACCCGTCGCGAATCCGTAGCGTACGGTTGATTTTACCGATCCGCTGCTGTGTTTATTAGTTTCGCAAATAGTTTACTGTATAATCAATCTTTAATAACCTAAAATGGAGAGTGGAGAAGACGAAGATGGAAGTAATATGGAAATTATACTTAATTGTGAAAAGGACCGAGACAAATCCTTGGAACCTACAATTACGCGAGTTGAAATACATAAACAAAGTGAAAGAATATTCCCAGAGAAGATGATTCTAATGATGATGATGACTTTATTACTGTGAGTAGGAGAAAACCTAAAAGATTAATTAGAAGTAACTCGACGGAGTCACAAAATGAATTGAGGGTAGATTTGCAAAAAAAAGATGATGAAATGAATAACATTGCAAATCACGAAGTGTGTGTAACTTCGTTAGAAAGTATGCCTAAACAAATGGCATTTGCACGATTATTGAGATATGAAAGTATTAAGAATGTTACAAGAATAAAGTATAAAAGTTATAACAAAGTTTTAATTAAATTTCAAGAAAAAGAAGATGCCACTAAATTAATGGAATGCCAAAAATTTAAAGATATGGGTTGGAGATGCCAACTAATAAATGAGTTGTCCCTATCCTACGGTGTGGTGAAAGGGGTGGATCTAGATTTACAAGAAAAGGATATAATGGATATTTTGGAATGCACTACAGAGATAGTAACCGTCAAACGACTGAGACGCGTTAATTCGGAGAACAAATGGGTTGACTGTGAATGCATAAGAGTTTGTTTTAAAAGTAATAACCTCCCATCCCATGTTTGTGCGTATGGTTGTCGTTTAAAAGTGGAACCGTATGTGTTCCCCGTGACACAGTGCTCTGGATGTTGGCAATTCGGACATGTATTAATATACTGTCCAACAAAGAAGAAAATATGTCCCAAATGTGGATCACGAAAATTGTGATATAAGTAATATCTTATGCTTAAACTGTAGAGGAAATCACTTTGTACTAGACAAAAAATGTCCCCTATATTTAAAAGAAAAAGATATAAGAAATATAATGAGCTCCGAGCAGGTACCCTACAGAAAAGCACTTCAGCTGCTCCTTGGAAAACAACGAGAAGACGCTATTTCTCAAAACGCTATTACTACAAGTACACACAGTACAGTACAGGAATCTCAAACATATAGCAGCGTGCTTATTGATTCCCTACAAAATCGTGGGCCGGAGACACCTACGCAGATTGTTCAAGAGAAGGAAAGAAATGATGTACAATGGAAACAAAACACCACAAAAAAGTCAGCTGAGGAAAAGGAAACCAAACGTATGCAAAAGAAGAAAAGCCAACTATCGACTGAAAAGGATAATTATGAGAGTTTTCCATCGCAAACTGAAGAGAAAGAATACCAAAAAGATGAACAATTGCTTGAAAGATTTGAATTTAAGAAATTTCTAATTAAAATTAACAGAATATTCACATCAGAAGGAACATTTGAAGAAAAGATATTGTTGTTGTTTAAAAATATCTATGAAGAATTAAAGAAGATTGTACTAAGTTTTCTGCTAAAAGGAAACTGGTTAGATAAAATTATGAAGCTTATAAATGGATAATGTAGATAAAAATATAGGAATCAACATTATTCAATGGAACGCACAATCTCTGCGACCCAAAATGATTTCATTTACAGAATTGTTAAGTAAATAAAAAATCCATATAGCGATCCTGAGTGAAACATGGCTAGATAATGAAGTGGACTTAAATGTAAGTGGCTATAACATTTATCGAAAAGACAGGTATGACTCCTACGGTGGTGTTGCTATTTTCGTTCATAAATCCATACGATCTCATTTAAATTTTTTTCAGGTTTTAAATTCAGGTATAGAAGTAGTAAGTGCTAAATTAATTAATTGTAAAGATTTAGAAAACGTCGTTGCACTTTATTGTCCATCTTCAGTCGCCACACAACCTTCAGACCGGGACCAAATTTTTTCTCATTTTTCAAATAAAACTTTAATAGCCGGTGACTTCAACGGCCATCACTCTAACTGGTCTATCAAAACCGATTCAAGAGGCACTCAAATAATGGATTCCTCGCTTGAAAATGCCCTGATTTCGCTTAATAATTGCTCGCCAACAAGAATTAAACTAGTTAATGGGACTTTACAAAAAACTTCACCGGATATATCATTTGCTACATCTGATATCGCAATCAAATTTGACTGGAAAGTACTCAATGAAAATCTTGGTAGTGATCACCTTATAATTAAATTGACTATCACAATACCTGATGATTTCACTATTAATAGGAAAAGAAATTACAAAAAGGCGAATTGGAAAGAATATATGGATTTTCTATCTAAAAGCTTTGCTGTGCAGTGCGATGACTCAGATATTCAAGAAATGTATGACTTTTTTATAAATCAAATAAACTTAGCCGCTGATAAATATATTCCTTACATTAAATTTAGTTCTAAGCCCACAAAAGAATTCAAACCATAACAATATTGGGCACCTGAGTTATCCCACATTGTTGCGCAGCGAAGGTTGTCTCTAGCAAAGTTTCGTGGTAATCCAACCCCTGATAACTTGACCAAATTAGAAGAAAAAATGAAAGAATTTCATGATGCAACTCAAAAAGCGAGATCATTGGGTTGGCAGAGATTTTGTGATTCCATTGACCATGTAGTATCAGTTTATGACATGTGGCGACGTATGCGGTGGATAAAGGGTTATAAACAGTCTACCAACTATCCTCCTATCGATAAACAAAATGAGTTACTAAGGTCACTGACTCCTGACTATGTAACAAACAAAATACCTATGTTTGTATCTAAAAATGAAATTTTAGAGTGTGATTTTAGTATCCAGGAACTACAAAATTGTTTGAAAAAGAAGGATTCTGCACCTGGTGAGGACGGTATTTCATATTCCATGATTTATAATCTTCCCATTTCCGCAAGAGCTTGTTTACTACATATATATAACAAAATCTTTAGTTCAGGTATTGTACCTATTCAGTGGCGCAATATCCAGATAATACCAATTCCTAAAGCGAATAATACAGCTGCTGATCCTAAATTAAGGCCCATATCTCTAATTTCATGTTTATGCAAAATATTTCATTTAATGTTAGTACGACGTCTAGAATGGTACACTGAGAGGGGAAAAATATTATCACCACTCAACATTGGTTTTAGAAAATCCCTGTCCTGTTTAGATTCATTGAGTCGCCTAGTTACTTATGTACAAAATGGTTTTACTAAAAATATACCTACGGTAGCGTGTTTCTTGGATATTAAAAATGCATACAATAATGTATCTGTTGATGCAGTAGTTAAAGTTTTGGATGAACTTCAAATTGGATCAAAATTTTGTACTTATATATGGTCATTCTTGAATGAGAGACATCTTAAAATTAAAACAGAATCCAGTGATTTAATAACAGATCGATGGAGTAATAAAGGTTTAGCTCAAGGAGACCCTTTATCCCCGCTACTATTTAATTTAATTACATTTAAAGTATGTCAACAACATCATAATACAGTAGTAGTGTCACAATATGCAGATGATTTTGTTATATATGTTAAAGATAAAGACATTACGAAATGTGAAATGTATATTCAAAATGCGTTAGATCATATTGTTACGTCTTTAGCCGATCTTGGTCTCGAATTATCACCCAATAAATGTACATATTGTGTTTTTAGTAGGGGCAGACGCAGAATACTACCTTCTCTTAAAGTCAATGAACAGTCGATAACATTTTCACCATGTATTAAATATTTGGGTTTGTGGTTAGACCAAAGTTTGCGTTGGAGTAAACACGTAAATGAAACTATCGCGAAAAGTTCAAAGTTTTTGAATATTTTAAAGCTATTAACGGGAAGCTCATGGGGTATACATACTAAACATATACGTAAACTGTACATCTCCTTAATTAGAAGTCGACTGGATTATGGTTCGTTCCTCTATGACTGTAGTGCCAAAACACATTTATTGAAACTGGACAGGCTGCAAAACCAGGCCCTACGAATAATAGGAGGTTACATTAAAAGCTCCCCTATTCATGTGATGGAATCAGATTTATGTATCTAAGAAGAAAATATTTAGCATACAAATACTGTCTAAAAAGCCGATCGTGGTCAAATAATGTCACAATTAATCTTATATCCGAGTTGAGCGACTATTGTCTTACTTCTTATTGGCAAAACAAAAAAAAACCATTACTTGTAAAAGTATACAATGACGTTAGACATTTAGAAATTACAGCATCAGAATATCTGAAAATGTTTAGTTTAGAAATCTGGACACCCTATATTCAAAAAAATATTATAAATGAACTCAAAAGTTTAAACACCTCTAAACGTAATTATAACCCAAATGTGTTACTGAGTGATATTATAGCAGAACTGAACACAATATATTTCGAATGGCATAAAATTTACACTGATGCATCTAAATGTGCTCAGGGACAAGGAGCGGGGTTATTTGACCAGACTTTAGGGAACAAGTTTGGATATAAAATTAATTGTGATATATCAATTATGTCGCTGGAACTCATAGCAATTTATAAAGCGATTAATTACATCTTGAATAAAAATTTAAATAAAGTAGTAATTTTTTCAGACAGCAAAAGCGCACTCCAGCATATCGCTCGATGCGCCTCTGGCTACAGCAGAGGTACATCGATAGCGTATGATATTTTAAAACTTATAATTATACTTAAAAACAATAATATAGAATGTAGATTGCAATGGGTTCCAGTACATATTGGACTAAGAGGTAACGAGGAGGCTGACCGTATATCCAAATCAGCGGTAATAGACGGATGTGTAATTAATTATGTACCTGATTACTGGGAATATACAGCTAAATTTAAATCTGCATTCCTTAATTCCTGGAAAGAACATTTTTTCAAAATATCTCTGGATAAAGGCATTTGGTACAAAAGCATACAAGGTCAACCATCTCGTGTTCCCTGGTTCGAGAATACAAAATTAGATAGAAACCATGTTAAACTGATATTAAGACTCCGTTCTGGGCACTATCCATCGGCAAAATTCGCATTTCTAATGAAAAAGGCTGACTCTCCTAATTGCACAATTTGCAATCAAATCGAAGACGTACAACATTTGCTGATGGAGTGTGCTCGAAACCGAGTAGAACGTGAGTTATTCGTGAATGATTGTAAAATAAATAAATTTGATGTAGGCATAATTCAATCCATCTTATCACTACCATCTTCGGAGATTATTAAAAAGTTGTGCCATTTAATTATTGTCCTCAACGAATAACTGTAATTCATTAGCTAGTAAGTAATATTATTAAATACTTAATAAGTAAGCCACTTAATTTAAAAGGGTACGATGGGGCTGACATATCTTTGATAAAAGCCCCTAAACAAAATCAAGATTAAAAAAAAAAAAAAAAACCATCTGCCTGCCTTTTCCCGAGTATATTGGGGTCAGGTCCCAGTCTAACCGGATGTAACTGAATACCAGTATTTTACATGGAGCGACTGCCTATCTGATCTCCTCAACCCATTTATTGGATAGCACGACAGCCCCTCCTACAGAAAATAAAAAAAATAGCCCCTCCTACAGAAAATTAAAAAAATACAGGGTGTAAAAAGACCCATCACATAGCCGTCAACTACGAATTATCTACATCAAATTAAGTAACATTGCAAAAAATAATTGCTGGGAAACGACTTTACTTTTGGTGTGAAAAATCGCTGTGTGCGCAACGTAACGCACGCAAAACATTGTGTTTATAGTGCATGCAACGATACAGGTTTTGTATAACATTTAAAAAGTCTGAAAAAGTTGGAACTTTGGCTTTAAATGTCTCCGTAACCAGAAGGTTCCCAGGTATGGTTCAAAACCGAAAAATGATGTCGGGAATAACAAGTGACTTTCGGGTTCATTAATCAAACCCGTTATATTGCTTAATAGTCCTTGTTACCAATTAATGATAGATGCACTTTAAAAAATTTTAACTTTATACTAGTGAACTTATTTCAGAATGACTAGTAGTATTGAAAAGAATATTCCTTTTATCTACTATGTGCGAAAATTACAAGTTATTTTTTCCAATAATACATAAGTATGTATTTGTTTACATGTTTGGAAATTAAATTGCGACCAGAGGATTGGGGCGGATTAGTTGTTCACTCAATCACACCTCAGTAGTAAGTGTAACACTTAATAGCAGGAATTCAACGATATTTTGCAAAGTTTAAAAGGAGAACGGGGCAAATGAAAAATATTTCTCTTACCTATTTCTCGGCCCAGTTCCGGAGTGCCGTACATAAGTAGATCGCACATAGATGTACTTTCTAGACACAGTCGGGCGAACGTTGGCGCGTATCTAAAATTAAACATACAACTTCTTACCAAAGTAAAATAAAACAGTAAAGACAGCAACAACATAAGTCAATTAGTACCAGTCTGACGATAGTGAATAACAGTGAGGGAGTCACTAAAACATCGTCTAGATATACTAAGTGGGAGAAATACGTAATACAATTTATATGGGACCACTTCTGAAGCATGACCTTCCAAACAAAAAAAGAATCATAGAGGATAAATCGCGTAGCAAATAAACAAAAAAAAAAACATACATAAGAATTGAGAACCTCCTCCTTTTTGAAGAAGTCGATAAAAATAGCTATCAGTCATCTGCCTAGCCTGTTCCCAATCATGCTGGGGTCGGCTTCCAGTCTAACCGGATGCAGCTGAATACCAGTATTTTACATGGAGCGACTGCCTATCTGACCTCCACAACCCAGTAACTGGGTAATACGATACCCCTTGGTAAGACTGGTTGTCAGACTTTCGGGCTTCTGACGACCCGTAACGACTGTCAAAGATCCACAAAATGACAGCCGGGACCAACGGTTTAACGTGCTTTCCGAGGCACGGAGGAGTCTCGATATGTAAAGATGGTCACCCATCCACAGACCAACCCCGGTAAGCGTAGCTTAACCTGATGAATCGACCCGTGCGGCTGTTATTACTTAGCCACGAGCTCCTCCTAAAAATAGGTATCAGTAATTCTGAATAATTAAACAAATGCTTCAATCAACAAAAACTCTTTGCTCAACTGGCCCCGATGAATAGTAGGTACTGTAATTTTTTTTTAATTCAAAACCTAATAAATGATGTTATAAATATCATGAGCTTCAAATTATTATCAACCCATTCGAACATTAAGTTGAATTTTGTTTGCGATATAAGAGTTTTGGAGTGTCTGTCATTGGAGAAAATTTAAAAATAAAATTGCTTGAAGCTTAAAAATAAATCCATCTTGAAATAAGTACAAAATAATTGAAACACTTTAAATCTTGCAATTAAGTTGAAAAAATATGTAGGTAATTAGTTCTCTATTCTATTTTTGATTGCACAACATAATGGCCACGTTGCCTTATTTTTCGGACCGTTTTTGAGGCACTAGCTTTGAATCTACAGTCCGGCTATCGTTGAGAGAATGCTTTCTTGGCACCTGTCAGTTTCATACTAACGAATATGTGTTTTGCGAATTTGATCCTTATTACTACTAAATTGACCAAATGACGGGTGTGAGGAACGCCTTTTCCCAACGGCCGGACTGTCGTGTATTCTTGATCGAAGAACAAATGAGGGTTTATTGGAAATCACCTGATTGGTTTTAAGACCAGTCATTAGAGGGTAATAATTGATAAATGTAAATTATGATTGGTACTATTCGGTACTCACTTTTTCCTAATAGCTAGTTTGGTATCTTCTGTGTGGTGCAACCGTCCCGCGAGCGCAGATTCTAGGGATGTCAGCGCAGATTGATACCTCTCGTGCGCCATACTCAGTCTTTCTAGGATCTGTAGGAAGATTTTATCATCCGTTTTTAAGGTTAAACATGATGGTGATGAGAAAGTAAAAACATTCTGAACATCTTGAAAATAGCTAAAAGGATGCTTTTTTTATGATTTGATGTTTATTTTGGATACCCGTACGACTTTAAAAATAAAGGGTTACCACAAAGGGTGAAGCAATTTTTTTTTTGGTATGAAATTCCTTATCGCTTATTGCGATAGGGATGTAAGAGTTGACAGGTAGAAAGCGTCACGTACAAGGAAAAAGCGCTATGCGACTTTCTCTCTCTCTCTGTCTCTTTCTATTATATACGAGTGTGAAGTATCGAGATTCGAGGAGACGAGCGTTGCGTGCGCAGCCGGTTGTATAACCTCAATACCGAACGCGTAGAGCGTAAAACTTATTTATTTTTGTTTTAAATCATACGTGAGAAGGAACTTCGTTCCTGACGACCCCTGACCGTTTTTGTAATTTTTATATTTTTCACAAATTTTCACCCTGGAATCTTCGTGATCGACGGTCAACTGTGCTCGCAATTCTAGTATTTGGTCCTTGCAGGATGATAAATCGCTATCGTGAATAAGGATCAATCTCGGCCTAAAGTAAAACAATGTACCTGTGTAGATATAAGCCGCGCGAGCCGGTGCGGCGACAGCTGGTGCAGCGCCGTGGCGGCCACTCGGCGGCGCCACAGCGGACTGAGCACACAACACGCTTCCTCTTCTTCGCCGCCTACCAACCGGAGCCTGAAACAAGCATGCACGTACAGGGTGAAATTGAATTCATGGGCATCCTCTTAAGGGATCATTATGAACAACATTCAGTATGGGACCAAACCTGACGAAAAAAAAAATCAGCAATTCCCTACATTTTGATGATTTTTTTTTCCTTATCTATCCAGAGCCCAAACTCTGGCAAAAACCAATTAAATAAGGTGCTGGCTCGAAACATTATTTGTACAATTGTTTTGAAACCACACACACAAATAAACACATCTAATAATCCTTACATATTATAAAACAAAGTCCTCCGCCGCGTCTGTCTGTCGTCCTGTAAGCGATAAATCTCAAAAACTACTACACCGATTTTCATGCTGTTTTCACCAATGGATAAAGAGGTTCTCAAGTAAGGGTTTAGTATATAATAACCGAAATCCACGCGAGCGAAGTCACGGCCATCAGCTAGTTTATAATAATATTGAATTTCTGCTTAGCCCTCTTCCTCTCTTCTAATTTTGCTGTACCAGTGTGTGTAACATATGGCATGCAATCAAAAAAATTAGTATTGAGTATTCAACGCCTGCTGGTTTTGGCTCAAACACAGAAATTGGCTTCACGTTACTCGGTCGTAAACATGGCACATACATTTTAAAAGCGATCTCTGCCAGGTATCCTTAGGATGACCTGAATAGGCAAGTTCGGCGACGTTTGCACCTATCTCCTCAACCCAGGAGATTTTCTACCTGTCACTGTCCATTACTCACTTGTGCAGCAGTCTCCTCAGCGACTCCAGCAGACTCCTGAGCACCGGGAAGGTGGCGCAGGGAGACAGGTCCACCTGCCTCGCTACTGACAGTAACTGTCGCATGGCCTCGCTGGCCGGTCTACCGCCCAACTCCTGTCGGCAGGAGGATTCTAAGGATTCTAGACATCTGGAAGGAAAAGGACGTTCATTATAATAAAGAAACTTATCTTACGAAACTAGCTTTGGAAGGGGCAACTACAATCAATTCTATGTTCTTGTAAATGTTGCCGTTCAAAAGGCCACTTGAAATAAATGGGACTTACCTCTGCAACGTTCCGAAGTACGTATCCTTGAGGCAATCCACAAATTTCGCTAACTTCAAACTGATCTTCTGACTCAGTTTGGAGAGAACTGCAACAACAGACAACAAAGCTTTAAATAAAATCATTTTATTGTTGGCTTGTAGGGTGCCGGTGGAAATACGGCACATGACACAGTTCAGGGTTGTCTTTGTGACGGGAACGCGTCTGCGATGTGTCTGATATTGCAGATGTGATGATACATGATCAGACCAAGATAATGTCTGGGCTAAAAGAGGCCGTGGCCTCTGAGTTTGTTTGGGTGTTTCTATTTATAGTAGTTGGATAAGAAACATCAACCTCATCCAGTTTTTTTTTATATTATTGACCTGTTTGTATAAACCTACTTACAGAAATAAATATAATTTAAAATCATCATTTATCATTCATTAGCATTAGGTACGCTATCGGCTTGTTCACCAACGAATATAAAAAAGCTAAAGGGGGAAACTATAAACAAGTTTTCTATTTCATTTACTGTTTTGTAAGAACGAAAGACACAGATATAATACAGCGCCAGTTAATTATTTTTAGATAAACTACCTGTCTGCTGCACATCCAGCGACGCCTGCTTGATGGAGATGTTGACGCTGTTGGTGCAGGTGGCCGTGCTGCCGCTGCTGAGCAGGCGCCCGGGCCAGCTGCCGCGCGCCGTCGACAGGGAGAACATCTCCGACTCGTTCTCGACGCGGATGTTGTCGAATTGGGGCGAGTCTTCGTCTGGCGGCGGCGGGGACTGGGAAAAGACGAGTTAGAAATAGGCTGTAGGGTCTTCTTACTGTTATTTGTTCTCTGACAGCAATCCAACCTTATAGCAACGGTAAGATCACTGTGATGCGTAATCAGAGGTAACATTTTGAAAGGACTGTATTTGGTACCGTTTACGTTTACTTACATTATTTTTTCGCCCTCCTGAACTGTTATTCTTATCAAGTCTTTGATATGACGTCAGAGCTTTAGGCGATTGGGGCTTTTAGCATTTCGAATCTTATCAGCAAAATTACACTTGACACCATATTCTACATATGGACCAACTTGTACGCTTGTCTCTAAATAGTATTAAAAAAAAAACAAAGTGGTTTGTCAGTTTGTCTGAGTTTTCGTTTATAATACTTTTGATAGAAGTACTTAAATTTTCAACTTTCTTATTTTAGCAAATATTTTGAGAAAGGTTTATTTGTATAATATAAATTGTAACCGTACTCTGTACATAAGCTGTTAAAAATTAAGTTTACAAACTTTAACCGATGAAGTACAACTATTTGGTGAGGTGGTTTAGACCATCGAACTGAATAACTTTTACTATGGGACCACCTTTGGAATCACGAAAACAAAACAGCTGGCCCATACAGTTTAAAACAGTACCTAGGTATTAAACTTTAGTATGGAACAGCAGATTTCAATGTTGGCCCCGTACATGAAATATTTTTATTTGAGTACGTGAAATAGATTCCCTAATATACAAATGAAACAGGGCAACATCTAAGTTATTCACAAAGCTTAAAACATAGACTAACCTTAGTCTTCCCATAAGAATCAGCAAAACTCTCATCATTGGTCCTAATAATTTCGTAATCGTCGAAGTTATAACTGTCGTATGACACGGCTTCTTCGCCGTCAGACGGCTGGTCGCCGGTTCGGAGCCGGAGCGAGACCGTGTCCGGACTACTGCGGGAGCGGGACGACGAGTAGAAGATGGAGTTCGAGACTATGAAGCGTGGGTCTTGATGCCAGGGGAGATCTGCGGGAGAAAAGGGAATTTTGTAATTTTGGTTTTGCAGAGTTGTAAAAATTTGATGATAATTTCAACATGAAAAGTGTAACACATAAGCCCGAAGGGGTACCTAAGCAGAGGGGTTCAGTTTTGTGTACTAAATCCCGTTGTGTAATTGGGGGCGAGCCTATTTACTTTAATCGGGCTAACATCAAGTTTCTGCGCTTCTACTAATTTCTTCATGTAACACCCTATAACATTTTGCCCGATCCCGGGAACGAACCCAGGCCCTCATGCTCATCAGTCGCAGACCTGGCAGTAAAAAAATCTTGAAAAGTGTGGTAGTCTGATGATTTAAGAAAACAATATACTTAATGCATATTTAGTGACTGACACAAAGTCAGTCACTAAACATGCATTAATGTTAGGAATTGAAAACGCAATTACATTTTTATTTTTTTTAAGTTTGCCTCACTGGCATTATGTTGGCAATACTTCCTTCCTGTTTTTCATCCATCTTGTTGTGTAGAACTCGTGGCAGTTCAATATACGTTTTGTGCATTTTATCCGAGTTAGTTTATTTTATTTATCAACCCGAAATATCAACAATTAAGTATATTGTTTTCTGTATATGTTCAAAGTGAAAGAATGTTGCTATTAATAACAAATAATGTGTACCATCAACACTCCAGTCCATATTACTAACTTCTGCCCTCATTTCTTCCAACACTTCCTGCATGATCTTCAGTAACTCTCGCTTCTTGTCGCCTTCTGAGAACTTCTCGTTTATAGTCTACAAACAAACAATTTATAATATTATTATCATAATCAACCATCTAGTATACCTTCAGCCAACTCTTAAGTGCATAGCTATGTGAACTCTGAATCTTTGATAAGTCACATTCCATTGCCATTAAACTATCTATTTTAAACTGATGCATTCTAAGTTGATATTTTAATGACCATTTAGTAATGAAAATACCAAAATAAATTTTGGACGCAATATAAACTGAAGTTTGTCATGTTTGACAAAACTTAATAATGATCTAGGAATTAGTAGGAATACAAGTTTACTTTTAGAAAATAATTTTTGTCCAGCAGTGGACAATATAAACTTATCTAAATTAAACGTTTAAAACCCACCTCATACAGCTGTTGCTCTTGCCTGGCCACGTACTGTATTTTCTTGGGCACGACTTGTAACTCACGCGCCATGTCGAACGAAGCCAGGATGAATTGCTGCAGGAGTTTTACGTGCACCTGTTATTTAACAAATTATTTCGTTAATAAATAATTATACCTGATATAAGAGTCCATTCAAATCCTTTACCAACATCTTAAACACGAAAAATGTCCATACCTAAATCAGCTGTCCCATACAAAACTTCAATACCTACTCGACCCAAATGTATGGGACATCTGATTACTTCCTCGCGATTACGATGTTGGTCTCATGGAGAAAGTTGTTTAGTTTGATGGTCTCTGCCAAACCCTTAAATATGACCACGCTTTCTGATACAAGCTGCATACTATCATCCTTACTATATCCTTACTTAATATTATAAATGCGAAAGTAACTGTCTGTCTGTCGCGCTTTCACGCCAAAACTACTGAACCGATTTAAATTAAATTTGGTACACAGGTAGTCTAGAGCCTGAGAAAGGACACAGGCTACTATTTATCGACATACCACGCGGACGAAGCCACGGGCGGAAGCTAGTATTATATATTATAATTAGCTGCCGCCCGCGGCTTCGCCCGCGTGGTATATCGATAAAAAGTAGCCTATGTTCCCCAGGATGCCATCTATCTCCTTTCCAAATTTTGTCGAAATCCATGGAGTAGTTTAGGCGTGAAAAGTTAACAGACAGACAGAGATACTTTCAAATTTATAATATTAGTATGGATGCGAAAGTAAGTCTGATGGTTATTTTTTCGCGCCTTTAACGGCTGACAGGAGTTCGACAAAATTTGGCACACAGTTAGGTAGACCATGACCTGGGTTAGGACATAGGATACTTTTCCCTGGTAGTACGGTCCAGAGGGAGAGTTTTCGAACTCTAGGACAAGCCGCAGGCAAACGCCAGTTTTATAAGTTTAACTCTTTCAAAATCAACAGGTTTTTAACAAATAAGTTGTAGAAGCCTTCTTTTTAGTACTTGTGCCAGAAGACAAAATAGCCAGTAATAAATAAGTTAATAACACACTAACCTCACTCAACTTCGTACAATACTCCAACAGGTAACTCTGCAGACAATCCGCAGCAAACTTCACGACGGTACTTAACAACCCGGTCCTAGTCTTAACACTCCGGTCATCTTTGCCCTTCGCAGATTCGCCTGCATTTTGTATAGCAGTGCTAAGAAATGGTGCGAGGGGCTTTTGTTCGGGTGTACGTAAGAGGTCGGAATCGTCGAGGAGAATGCATTGACTTTTTACGTGATGTTTTTGGGGTGGTGTTGCTGAAATAAGGAATGGTAGAATAAAAATGAGAGCAGTGGTAGCAGTGGTATCGGCCTCGACTTACGAGTTGTCAGACAGGCGCTTTATGTAAATAATTACATCACCACTGCTCTCAAAACGGTGAAGGAACACCGTGAGCAAACCGGCATGTCCTAGAACCATAAATTTGAAGATATTCGACATCTACCAATCCGCACTGGGCCCGCGTGGTAGATTAAACTCCCTCTCAGTGAAAACATTATAGGCTGGTTATGATGAGAATAAAAATATTTGTCGAAAGTAGGTTGAAAACAACATAATTATAATCTTCAATACTTAACACAAATTGGAAGAGGTTATGGAATAGTAAGGGACATAATTATAAGTTTTTGATGCAATTCGATTGCTCACTAGAAACGTGACATTATGTTTAGTTTAGTTCAAAAATCTCTCTTGGTAAGAAAAAATTAGGATAAGTATTTCAAAAGTCGTGATAAGCAATTAAAAAAAAATCATAACTTTAAAGCTAATTTTCAAAAAGTTTTTTTATTTTAACTATTTAGGTGTTGCTAACCGAGGTTCTGAGATTTTTTCCCTTTTACACCACACCCGTAGTTAGTATCAATAAGCCAGGCCATGACACTTATACGTATTAGTCTTTACCTTGAAAACTACTGAACCGATATTGATGAAACTTGCACTGTTCCCTAAGTTGAAGTAAATGTAAGCCAATAAAAAAAGGTCGCAATCCGATTAATAGTTTCGGAGAAATGCGTGGATAAACATACAAACATACACCTATAAAATTTTGTATATTTGTTTAGAAGCCCTAATAGATTATCATATTATGTGAATAAATCGCAGTTCCAATAATACTAGCTCCTTTTTTTGAAGTCGGTTAAAATGCTGCAAAATTCTACTGTTTTTTTTTTGTTAGCCTGTATCATCCCACTGTTGGACAATGGCTTCTCCCAGTGACTTCCAAGTATTTCAATCCAGGGCTAATGTGGACAACTTGTCGTAATAATAGAATATATAAAATGTTAATATTGTTAGTACTCACCCATCATCTCCCACTGGTCCAGCATATCGTTCATGAAGGCGGTTTGCTCTTCAAACAGTCTTTTCTCCTCTCCCTTGTGTTTCTGATCGGATGATTTCTGTAGATCTTGACTTTGTCTGGAACTAATTAATTATGCATTAATTACCTACATAAAGATTCTTCAGATTCTTCATGAGCGCGACTTTTTGATTCCCGGGTCGGATATTTTTGTAGTGAAAACTTCTTTAGGCGCGTTGTGCGTTTTTTGGTAGGGGATAAACTTATGAATTCGCGTCACCGACATGCTCTCGCCGTAGTGCTGACTACAGTAGCTAGATAGCGCAATTACCAGTTTATTTTTTATTTTTGTAAGATTATACTCAGCAGCCTGGAATCTAGATTTCTGCCTGGTTAGTGGCTATAGCCTCGCAACCTAGCCCATGTGATCATTATGAAATTGAGAAAAGAAAAGATTTCACGAGAAAACAAACCTAAATATCCACTTCAAAGCATCCACATTGATCCTCTTCTCTGGCCTTCTGTGCTCTTCTGCAGGATCTACTGTTCGGTTCATATCTTCGCTGTTAGAGAAGAGAACGAACAACACCTGTGAGTTGGGGTTTATATCCTTTATTTGATGGAGGTCTAGGCAGTTCTGTGGAAGGAAAAGCATATCAATTTTTACGATGATTTTCTATGACAAGTTTCAAGTTACCCGTGCATGATTCATTAATTACGGCATTTCTTAAAGCACGCCAAATTAAAATTGTATGCTTAATAGAATTAATTAATTCAAAACTCATAGGTACTCATAAAAAGAGTCTCCATACAGACAAAACATAAGTACGCCCGGCATAGGCGGTTAGTTCTGCTACCAACTAACACTTAAGTACCTACTAGTTTTTTTTGCCATAACCTGAGATTTACTTGTGTAACCCACGAGCACATAACCTAGGTATAATACAAAACATCACTCACCTCACCAGTAAACACAGCGGGCTCTCTACTCCCATTCCACACTTTTTTCACCTCACTTTTATCACCATCCCCACTTTCCCCACCCTCCCCACTGTTCCCCCCACTCGCCATAGAATACAAATTAAACGTATTCCAAAAATCCTCTTCACTCCTGGAAGTTGTTATAGTCCCAGAAATGTTCTCACTAAAAATATTCTTCCCAATCCTGTCGACCCCAAAAAGATACACAGGGTTAAAATTCTTCAATATACTGTCTCTTTTAGAATACAGGTCTGCATGGAGTTTTTTCAAGGTCTGGTGGCTGGCAACTCCTGGGTCTACATCCAGGTCTGGAGGTAGGATTATTCGGAGACCATCTTTAAGGAATTGATTGTTGATTTCAACTTCTAATATTGTTGTGAGATCAGTCTTATCTTGTCGTATCAGGTCCTGAAATTATGTAAAAAATCATTTGAATATTACTTTCGAGCTACGAGTAACAGTTTGCAGGTGGAAGTATAGACGACCTCGTAATTGGTTTACCATTTTTGACATAAACTGCTAGTAACTTGAAACTTCACAGAGGTTGATAACTGGCACATAGACAACTAGACCTTGTCGTTTTATGGCGTGCAAGTGACAGTCTTCACCTTATGTCTTAATCAAGGTCGACCATACCATCACCTTTTTTTTTTTACCAAGCAGTATTATTGTATTTCGGTTTGAAAAGGTGCTATGGAAATTAAAGGCACATGAGACTCTAAGATTAGCGACACACAACCATACTCCTTTGCTATTATTAGCCGTCTGCAGGTGGCATAAACTTTTTCCATGACATAGTCTGTCTAGAATAGTTTAAATAATATTACTAAAATTTAAATACTGCTACAGCTGAATGATTTTCTTGGATAGCTGATTAATGAAAATTCAGTACCCTAGACAGAATTTTATACTAACAAACGCCACGAATAAAATACTTTTGCTACTCTAGTGGGCCACATTCTAAGGTTAGTAATACTCTAATTGGTCTCACCTCAACAGGCAGAGTATCCCAGGGCCTCTTATTGCATTCCAGTTCCTCAACCAGCTCAAACTCCGAGTTACCGAGAGTTAAGTGCACCTGGCGCTGGTTGCTGCTGCCGTATTGAATGCGAACCTGTGGACCAAAGATGAGAGATTTTAGAATATTTGATGACTGAATTTAAAAGATATTCTACTCTGGCCACACCGTATTACAAAGGCAGTTTAGTTTTTCTTATGTAAAAAAACCGGCCAAGTGCGAGTCGGACTCGCGCACGAAGGGTTCCGTACCATTATCTATAAAAACGGTAAAAAAAATCACGTTTGTTGTATGGGAGCCCCCTTAAATATTTATTTTATTCTGTTTTTTAGGGTTCCGTAGTCAACAAGGAACCCTTATAGTTTCGCCATGTCCGTCTGTCCGCGGCTTAGCTCAAAGACCGTTGGTACTAGAAAGTTGTAATTTGGTATGGATATACATATAAACCACGCCGACAAAGTGGTAAAAAAAAAGAGAGATTAAGAGAGGAATAATACATGCATATTCCCTATTGTGCTCCTGTTACCCCTCAGAAAACTCACAACCACTTCATTCTTCGCACTCACCCATCGACATCCTCTGGGCGGAGGGTCAGGCAGCAGCTTATGTCCTAGCAGACAGTGCAACAACCGGGCACGTGCCGATGGCGACGTGCCGAGTAGTACCAGCGCGGTGGAGCGGAGAGACTGGTTCCCTACCTCTTGCACTGCTGTGAATACTTCTGGATCTGGGAAGAGAGATTTTAACCTATGTTAATATCCCTAAATCCCTATGGATTTAAGTTGTAATGTGGCATAACCTGGGTGTCTTCAAGTCAAGTGTGAATAAATTACTTCTAGGCGTGTTTCAGGGTCGACTACATCATCTTTCACCATCATTTGAGATACTGGTCAAACATGAGCCTATCAATCCTTACTAATATTATAAATGCGAAAGTAACTCTGTCTGTCTGTCTGTCGCGCTTTCACGCCAAAAATCGATTTAAATGAAATTTGGTACACAGATAGTCTAGAGCCTGAGAAAGGACATAGGCTACTTTTAATCGACATACCGCGCGAGTGGAAGCTAGTAACAAAATATAAATAAAAACCAAAATGTGAGGTGTGCTTTTCAATGTTATCCTTATTATTCAAATTAAGAATCCCACTGAATTATGATGATAGAGAAAAGAAAACAGATAAGGTATGGCGTGGCGGGTGTGGTATGGGGCCTCTCTAAAGGACGTGGTTTTGCATAAGTTGGCCAAAAGCCTGCCTGATGTCAAGTGGTCGACACAGACTATGGATTAGGGTATTGTACATTGCTTAAACACTGACATCTGATACAAAAGATCTGATATTTTATTCTGAGATACTGATTGGATGCAGTGCAAGTGTCCTTTGCAATTTTATTATTTTCACATGGACAATTGCGCAATATGCAGTAACTAGTTTATTTCTATAATCTATTTATAAACACATAGCGGTCCGATGACCTCAGAATGACGTCATTATTATTTTATTATAGTCGGTTCACTTAGGACAGGAAAAAGAGGATTTTGGTTTATAATTAAACAGCGTTAACGAGCAATGTTGGGTGTGAATAATCCACCTTTTTGCTTCCTGTAAGTATTTTTAAAAGGGTATTTCCTGCTTTAGATATTAGATTATTGTGTGTATGACTACTGAATTCGATTCGAATATGATTAGCGTTAAAATAAGGGAAAGACTTTGGTGAAATTGACTTGAAGAATTACTCTAAAACCAGCAGATTATTACTGACATTCTAAGGCTCCTCATCATCATCTCTGTAGCCGTTGTCCGACCATGTTGGGGTCGACTTCTTCTCTAACCGAATGCAACTGAATACCAGAATTCTAAGGCTCGAAGGACCGGAAAGATTGATGTATTATTCTGTTTATCTCAATTTATTTTTTGGTCTACTTAGTTGGACATAGGCTTCCCATAGCATCACCAACGACTGGTCCTACGCTTCTTCATCCAGCAGCAGATTACAATGAACTTCTCCAGATTGTCTGATCACTTACCAAAGTGCAATATATCAGCCACATCGTGCAATGCGCGCTGCGTGTCTCTGACGAGTCCTCGGAGCGTGCGCGTGCGCACAGCCACGCGGCGCGACCACACGCTGCCGCCCGCCATCACTGGCGCCCTCTAGCTGAGTGAAGGGTGGGATGGATTGCATACGGTGATACCTGGAAAGAAAGAAAGAGACTCTTGAATGACGCAAATCTTAATTTACTTTGTCAGTCGTAGGCAGTTGATTTCCGTTTCCTAATGTTTTAATGTAAGTTAAGTAAGTAACTACAAAAAATATAACTGAACACTACTAATTTAGTAGATTCATGAAAAATGCCACTGTCTGACGCAAGGTGCTATTTACAATTGAAAAATGCCATTGTCTGACGCAAGGTGCTATTTACAATTTGAAACTGTGGTCTGGAAGTAGTGAAGTGTCGCGCTATGATTCACATTTAAATTCAAGTGACAAATAGATAAAAAATATTGAATATTAGCTATTGATCTAAAATTGTGCACGAAGTAAGACTAATGAATGACTGAAACATGAAATCATCTTAATATAATAGAATCGAAGGCTTTAACATCGTCTGTCAAAGGGGAAGAACTGCAGACAGGCCTGCCCCAAACGCGTCTAAATCATGATTCATGCCATTATCAAACTGCGTAACGAGCGTCTTCATTAGCCGTCAAGTAATGTCTAAACCAACATCACATTACGTACATGTTACAAAAAATAAATAAACCACAAATTATGAAAGCATCAAAAACGCATTCAAGAACGTTTAGTTCACACTCGGTACAGTGAGTTCGGCGCAAGCGCAACTAATACGTTGTTTATCACAGAATAAGTACAGAAGTACCGGTACAATGGCGCGATAAGGAACTCACACAGTCAACACTACTTAAACGGTACATTCATTACACCCACGCACAGTGGAACGAATGTATGGGAGCGGTTGGACGTAGACATGTCCGAAAAATAAGAGTAAAATTATGACAAACTAATGATGCCATCTTATTCGATTACTTAATGCCTTCATAAATTGTGGTGATGAATTTCTTCATAACTCCCATATTTCGGGAGTAATTTGAGAAAATGTGAAATTTTACTATGAAAATGAGTGTATTGAGCTCTCTCCCTCCTGATTCCGGGCTTGTTTCAAGTAGCGGTCTCTAATATCGTAATGCTATTACTAAGAGCTATATTTAATACTAAGACACATAGTGCGCCAAATGTGCACTTTCTGGGATAAAAGGAAATGAAAATTTAAAAAAAAAAACGTTTTTTCCCCATTTGTATTTACTTTAAACCGCAGAGAGACTTATTAAGAGGTCTATAAATATATTATATATATACAGAAATATATATTAACAAAAATATTCACAAGAACTGATGAGAGTATGACTTTTAAGTAAGTTGATAATAAATTACCTAGTTTCATTAAAAGTACAATAAATAATTAAGATGTAAGCTCTAATTTACTAAGTTACACATTTTAAAACAATAACATCATTTAATTATCTTCGTCATCATCATCATCATCAATTAATTCAAATTCAGAATCGATGTCCGCTAAATCATTTATGTTAACAAATTCGATATCACTTTTCTCAGAATCCGTAAGCTCATAAAATTCCTTAAAAGAAGATTTTTTTACAAACTTATTTCCTTTTGGACGGATACTTGTAACAAGTGGATCAGAAGACAGTAAAAGATTGTGCATAATATCTTCATTGCATGAGATACTGCTATGCTTTCGAGAATGCCCCTCTCTATATTTTCTAAAATCTTTATTTCTAGCCTCAGATGCCTCTTCGGATAGAAAACCAATGGGCACAATTGACATGTTCTGAACTATGTCTGGCCCATGCATTAAAATTTTATGAAGTGAAGAAGGCATATAATACCATGGGTATAACTCCACGTAAAGCTTAGCAGTATCAAAGCAGAACTCTCGGAATTTAGTTACGTTGATCTTCTCTCCTGATGAAATACACTGCAAGATCACACAGATTTTTCTTAAAAGCATAGCATCTATTCCGGTCAGTTCAGCAGATTTAGTGTAGTTTTCAAAAAATCTCCTTGCCGAGTTGCCATTGTTGGTGGATCCACTGCCTTGTTTCACAACATCGAGAAGTAAGCCCGTTTCTCTTCTTACAGCCTCTTGAACTCTTTTCTTCCTGTCATCAACTTGCCTTTTTGCTATATCACCCCTTACTTGCCATGATTTTATGTCTAATTTGTAGGAAATGTGTAATAAGCATTCCATTGAGCGAATCCAAGCGTGAAGGGTGCTTAAGCTATATTTATACATGTCCTCGTTTGCGTGTTTATCTTTGATTAACTCTAAATTATTCATTTCTTTAGGACAAGCCTTGCATATGTCACACACTGAAGCTGCTGTATTGGATATAATGGAATGAATTTTACCATCAATCATTGTCAACAGCAGTTGGTGTTTGACACTAATTCCATCAGTGATGGTGGATGGAGTTAAGGCTTCAATCTCTGCTTCGATTTCAGCCATCTCTCTCTGCACATTTTCTTTGGTTTCCTTTATAAACTTAAACAATATTGGCCGGCAAAATGAAGTGGAAGATGGTCGCTCGTTTTCCCAAATTGTTACACCTTTTGAGACGAGCCGCAGTGGTACAAGACTAATCATAAAATTACTAGCAAGATCGATTTGCTCATCTTCACTCGTCCTTTGATGATAAATGCTTTGGCTAGATGATCCGTCAAAACCCCATTTGCTGGTCAATACGAGCTGTTGATTGGGATCAACAGGGGTTTCTAACGACCTAATAAGTCTTCTTGAGGTTAAATCCATCAAGGCTTGTAATTTGATTTTTGCAGAGCTCTCTGTAACTGTGAGATCTTCTTTGGCCGGATAGCACTTAATTTTTTCTTTAACCAACATGTAGTAACTCGGGTATTGAAGAGCTCCTTCTTGAGTGTTGAAATCCCGAAGAGTGTTATAGCGCCATTTCGATAAGTTCATCGATACATAAAGAGCCAATGCCTTCAAAGGGGATATTTCCCGTACCTGAATTGATTTACCTTCAATGAAGGCTTTGATTTTTGAGGCCTCTTCTGGATTCTCCGTCAAGTATTTCATAACATAAGCTGTATCGCTTTGTCCTGCCTTTTGAAGCGCCCTTTCGGCCGAAAACATAATTTCAGCGCTGCTACTGCTGCATGAAAGACTATCTTCAGTGGTGCGTCTTCTTTTTTGCCGGTTACTAAGGTCCTCAAAAGATTTACGAGGACTAGGATGTGTACAAGTTGAAGCATCAGATTTAGCAGGAGAAATTATGGGCTCGATGACGTCACTTATATTTTCTGTAGAAGGTTCCATATTTTCATTCTGTAATTCCGGCCATTGAATTGCAGCCTGTAGCCAAATCTCATGTTTCTTCCGAAACTTATCTGTGCTTCTTCCAGACTGTGTCCATTTTGCATAAATGCGGTAGCAAAATCGACGACACCAGTCTTTTAAACTTGTTTCAGCACTTTCACATAACTGAACACAACTGTTATCTTTTAAAACACTGAACAAATAGTTAAAGTCGCGTAAATCTTTATGTGCGCGTGCGCATAAAGCAACGTGAATATCAAGATTTGTATTAAAATTTGGAAAATACATTGCGAGATTAGCTTGGATACAACGAGGTGTAAATCAACACTGATTTTAAAGTTACTAATAGTGACCTATTTATATAAAATCCAGGTATCCCAGGTATCCTTTGTTAAATATTGCAAGGTAATTAGTTATTGTGATAATTAGTAAATGATGCATGCTAAATTAGTGTATTAAGAGCCATTTAGTAATTAAATAATAGCAATGTTCTTATCAGTAATCATTAGTGCATCAGTTTTATATGTAAACCTTAAGTCCCTAATTATATATCCTAATTAGCTTATATCTTCTCTAATTGGCTGCTCAGAAATGTTATTGTAATAAGGTAAACCTTTAGAAAAACGGTTTTAATCAACAAAATAAACAAAAAATTAAAAAATTGTGTTATAAAATAAACATCACTCTTTATCCCAGAAAGTGCACATTTGGCGCACTATGTGTCTTAGTATTAAATATAGCTCTTAGTATTAGCATTATGATATTAGAGACCGCTACTTGAAACAAGCCCGGAATCAGGAGGGAGAGAGCTCGATACACTCATTTTCATAGTAAAATTTCACATTTTCTCAAATTACTCCCGAAATATGGGAGTTATGAAGAAATTCATCACCACAAGTTATGAAGGCATTAAGTAATCGAATAAGATGGCATCATTAGTTTGGCATAATTTTACTCTTTTTTCTTCGGACATGTCTACGTCCAACCGCTCCCATACATTCGTTCCACTGTGCCACGGTATTAGGTCATAGATTGCATGACGCCGACTTGTGGTCATGGAGGGTTTTCATGAAAATTCACCCCACCAGTTGGCACCACAAAAGCAAAATGGCGGAATTGTTGGCGCCAGAATAAAAAAAATCCCGAACCTATCCAGTGGGGTAGGTAGGTACCTATCAAAATGAAGGGTTTTTAAAGATGATAACAAAATTACATACAAATTATATGTTTAAAAAATGTAAGTTGGAATGAGAAATGAAAAAATACTTACTAAAAAACTAAAAATAAAAATAGTTATTTAAAAAACTAAAAAACCCGACTGCAAAAACACATAAGTAACATTTTATGTAAGGTGTAGAATCCTGTTGATCCCGTATTTAGCTGATTATATCACTACAACGACCCAGCCTCTCGTGACGGTATACTTCACCTTCCACCATTTCCCGCCATTCGTAGCGAACTGACAGTTGACATTAGTGACAGCGACCACACTGCTGGCGTGCGTGTTTACTTATCTATTATATATATATACATTAAATAAGCTATTTAGGTGTTTACAATTTCCATTTCTATAAAATTTGCAACTAAGTACACGTATGTGTCAACTTTCTCTTCTCACCTCATAAAACGTGACTAGTAGACAGTACCGCTAATAACTAAGCGACTAGATACATTAACCTCTGTAAACCTATGTGATAAGCACTAATTGCCGTGTTTACACTATTATCCTACAGTCTCTTTTTACTATCTAAGTTTTTTGGAAAGTAGGCACCAAGGGCGGAACCAGGAATTTATTTCTGGGAGGGGCACATGGCCAGACAGATAAGAAGTGTCTCACATATCTTGTATTGCACTATGCTGTTTTTGGGATTAATTCATTTTCAATGAATATATTATAGTCGGAAAGCCTACTTCTTCAGCGTTCATCCTTGAAGCGATGTCTTGTCTTGAATATGGATTAAAGATTTCAGGCCAGTCCATGCAGACGATTTTATTTTACTTAAACCATTTGGGAGGTGGGGGGCACGTGCCCCTATGCCTCCCCCCCCCTGGATTCGCCCTTGATAGACACCTACCTAAGTTAATTTTATTTAATGATTCTTAAACAAGTTGGCAGGAGAACTTGCATTCTTTTTACTTTTCTTTTGAAATGTTTTGGGCTGATGTGATAAACATACGAAATGCCTTTGTTCATTTTCAGGAGCTATTTTAAAATACCTACCGAAATAATTAAAATACCTTAACTCCTACAGAAAGGAATGGCAGTGGACAGACGTGTGTGGAAAAGTGAGAAACAGATGATAGATTTTAAAGTAACATCAGGCCTGTATTCTCCGAAGGGTTAGGCAGAGGTGTACCCCGTGTAGGTACCTATAGTACACCCACATTTCTTGAGAATGTACCCTTGTCTCTAAATATGAGATCAGATCTCTTTTAGGTGTCCAGCCTTTGGCTAGAAATTGCAATTCTGCAAACTTTTTCGTTGCATTGAAATTGAAAAACGCGTTTTTGCCTCTGTGTCTTTCTGGTCTGTACTCTGTACATACTTACATAGGCTAAATACTTAGTGAACGATGATTAAAGACCACAAGATAAGATTTCCACGCAACGCAAGGCTAAAAACATAAAGTTCAAATGTTTTAATGCCTAGAAATAGCTGATTATGTTTGAGCATGACTTTCCCATATCACAAACGTCGAAGTCAACGAACTTTTTCAACTTACATCATTACAAAACTAAACCTTACTTCAACTATCATAAACACGAAACCTCAGAAACTGGTCCTTACCTACTGGGTCCTTCGAGACGAGACCTCAATAAACTTCAGCAGACGTTTATTACGTGGAAACATTGCAAGGTCACCGCAGCACGCGATAACCCGCAGGACAATTACCTTGAAAGGGAACAAACAAACGTCACTCGGACTAAAGTAAGTAAACAAACCGCATAGTAACCTTATTCTTAATCTTTGTTTGAAGAGCACTGATCGTTTTTAATTGATGTTCTGAGAAGAATTGTGTTATCATATCACACTGTCTGACACTGTTTATAAAAGGGCATAAAAGCTAAAGAATACTCGAAAGCGTATTGCCAGGCGCGGGACATACACAAGTGGCGAGGGCGACGACGATGCCGACACGACGACGGTGCGGCTCGGGCGTTGCGCCGCTCCTTTCATATTCCTCTCGCCACTTGTGTACCTAATGTCCCGCGCAGAGGTTCAAGCATGTACAGTCAACTGCTTATCAGTGGTAAGGTTGTAGCACTTGCTCTACGAAAATAACTCTTATTGGTGCGATATACAGGCGTTGTCAATGTTACATTGTTACCACTGAAGTGCAGTTGACTGTACACCCAGTTTTCGAATAACAATATGAGGGCCTATAATAGGATTTAATGAGCTCGATCAAATGACGAAACAAAATAGCACAAAACGTGAATTAGGGGCGAACAAACAGTCGCCAACAGGCAAGGGGGTTGGCTGTTGGCGACTGTTTGTTTAGGCCTCCTAACATGAAAATGTAACAAAACAACAAATAATGTACAAGTTTGAGAATTAAAAAAAAAACCAATAATGATTAGGTACCTAAGTACTTACTTACATAATACATAATTTTTAACCGATTTCTTCAAAAAAGAGGAGGTTCTCAATTGATCTGTTTTTTTTTTGTTGCTGACATATGGCTAATAATTAGATTTATATTTTATTTTGCCTAATATAAATGATTTTGCATACATTTGTATGGAATCAATTGTTTCTAACTGAACAGACAGCTGTGCTGCTGGGGAGTTTGTTGCGCCACTTCTTCTTCCCAGCTAAAGCACTAGGAAGTGGTGAAGGGTGGGCGTTTTGGGGGACTGTCTTATGTAATTTTGACGTTCGAAAAGTGCTGATTCTCAGCCTAGTTTGAATAAATGACTTTTGATTTTGATTTTGTGTTTATGTTACGCGATTACTCCGCCAATTAAGGAATAATCGATTTACTTACTTATACTTACGTAGTTACTAGTACTTTTTTGGTACTTACTTAATTCCGGAAATGCTTATTATTACATGAATTAAATGATTATCAGTAGGTACCTACTTACTTACTTAATAAAATCTATCGCGACTGTGTTGTAATTGTAATTACGCAAGATAATCGCGATAAACCTGACATTAAGTAAAGGTCTATCACCAGAATGAGAGAATTTGTAAATATTATCCTAATAATGTAATAGGGATACCTACTTGTGATGTTGTACTTGAGATTAGAGAACATAATATGGGGCGGAATTCTCACAACATGGTTAAATTACGATAGGTACATGGATACATGTTTTGCAGCTGACTTCAGATGAGGTTTTATGCAATGCATCTTGCCAAGGTGAAGCGTCGCACTTAAGATTAATGTAATGTCTCGTCAGTATTGTTATACACCGGCCGGCTTTGCGAGGACAACACCTGGTAAAACCTTGATTTTTACTGAACACAAAAGTCCAAAAATAACCGAATGAGTAAGGCATTGTACCGACGCCGATGATCGTATGAGCTCTCAATTCATTTCACTATTGTTGAGAATTGAAATTAATAGATTATTTATTCTTGGTCCTTGGTCCGCATTGGTGAATAAATGTGACAAATACTGTCAGACGTTAGACCTTGAGTTCGAATCTCAGGTTTAGTAAATTGATACTGATATTGGGTTCGTGAATCACTAGCTGCGCCGGCGGCGTCACCTCCATCAAAGTTTTTATTTATTTAACCGGTTCGTATAACTAAACTGTGAAAATGTATTCAACAGACAGAATGAAGGCTGGGCATAAGCAAACCTGTTCAGATCAGACGCGTGCGGAGCAAGCCCTCTTCTACCCGCACCTCTGGTAGCATGCTCGAAAATCAAATGACTGTTGATTTTTGAGCATATACTCGAAAAAAGCATGGTCACTTACTAGTAATGTTTCGAGTTTCGATACACATGCTACTAATTAGCAATTGCTCACTCACTCTTGGCGTGATTTCGTGCTAGTAATGAGCATGTCTGTCCGTACCTTTATTTAGGTACCAACTGACAGGCATGCTTATAAAAAAATAATATTATGCTTGTAAGCAAGCTTAATACCTACTAGCTTGCCATGCAGTTGTTCACATTTGCTAGCAATAAGCATCTAAGTATTCGAAATCAGCATGTAGGTACTCGAAATAAGCATGCTCATTACTAGCTGTTTCGACACTCATGCTACTAAGTAGCAATTGCTCAATAGTGGCAGGCTTTCGTGCTACTAATGAACAAGTGAACCTGTGCCTTTAATCGGCTGCAGAATCTATTGATTTGACGCCGCCGCGCCGGTTGCCACATATTCCTCCGGTGTTTAACGTTATTGGCGACACTCACGCCTTGTTATTACCAAAAAACGCGCAACAGAAATATGATTGAATATTAAATTAAACAGCATAGGCCACTGGGGAAAACCCCATCGTATTACTAGACTCTAGCGCGAGATTGCACAACATCCATTACTGTGAGTCATACCAAAATATAAACTTTGCTGCAGCATTAACTATCGAATCATTAGTTAGAGTAGTAATTGTTTGAGCAGTAATTAAGACTGTTTACTTCCATTTTCGTGTGCTATAAGACAATGGCAATGGCAAAAAAGATTAACCAGTAACCATAGTACTGGGGCAGACTGCCTAAGGCGATCAACACACTGCCACGCACCACGCAGCGTAGCGCATTAATGCGTGTTCTAACGTTGCTTGTATCTCCGTTTGTATAGAAAACATGCACAGTCCAACACACAGACAATGCATCCACGCGCGTTCATCGTTGGTGCGTTGACACGCAACATGCAGCGTGATGCGTGGCAGTGTGATAATCGCCTAAGGCTCGCCCGACACTTTTTTTGAGATGCGACTTGATTCCTAAGTCCAAAGAACAACACCATTTTTAGCTTTTTAAGAAAATTACCACTTTTAACTGTATTGCAGCACAGATATTAATTGCAGTTAGTGATAGTGTTGCTGAAAAACCGAATTATAATACACTCACTTACAATTCAAAGATTACCTATTGCATTTTTTTAGATCTTTGGGTATACCCTGATGTTAATTAGACTGACGCTTATTCCTTATAGATATAAAGATAAGAGTAGGGCCGCCGAGAGGGGACGCCCTACAAGGACATAATTATAGTGACCGTATAGGTGATATTCTTCAGAAAGGTCAGGTGCGTACTCGCAACCTGGGCGTGCGTGTCTGACCAGATGTATAAATGTCAACGAAGCAATTTCACTGTTTATTTTCATTATCCCTGTGAATCATTATCGGATTACTGGATCGGGAAACAGTTACCTTTTTATGCATCTGCTGACCCAAATTCTTATGGTAAACAAGTTACAATTTAAAAACAATAAAATTCAATAAGTAACAGCTGTACATAGGTTGCAAGAAGATGCAAGGTTTAGCATTAAAAATGTAAAAGAAGTTTACACAGCTGTTCAGCTGTTAAACAACGTTGATATGAATAAACAGTTGTTTGAGAAAACTGGCTATTTTATTGTTTTTTGTTGGTAGGTTACATTATAATGATAAGTAAGGTCTCACTAACAATAGAGTGAAATAACTGCAAAAAAAAACAAAAATAGCCGCTTATAAAACATTAATAACTACAAATAGTTAGTTGTGTTAAATATTGTAAAAAAAATTGTATCTTTAATAAAAACTAAGACCTATTAATACCTGCCAGGGTTGCGGGAAGTGCGAAAGGGATACCGGGACCTTGGCAACAGACAACTGAAGGAACACGGGTGGGTTTTGTCAGTAAAAGTCTGACACGCCCTCCCACTCCGCCCAGAGCGGGGGAAGGCATTTGATGATTTCCCACAATAAAAAAAGACCTTTTAATACGTATCACTGCCATATTAAATTAGTGTTCAATCACAGTCCATAACAGTCTCAGTATTAAAAATTGCTATACTCCATTTGAAATAAGATTAGACATTATAACAAACCTTTTTACAGTTCATTCAACCGATTTTGACTTCTATACCGTAGGCATAAGGATGGCATTAAAAGCAAAAGAGGTTACACAACACCAACTATCTACTGCAGCTGCTAATTGTCATACCACAAACGCAATAGAAGTCAAAATCGGTTGAACGGACTGTAAAAAAGGTTTATTTAAATATCGAATCTTATTTCAAATGGAGTATAGTATAGGTGGTTATTGAATATTAAAGTGTTACTAATGAATGATATAACTACTTAACAGTTTACTTATGATGTTATGTAAAATCTAATATTTCTTTGGTATTATAATTGTTTTAAACCAATTAAATCACATATTACTTAAAAACAAAAAATAAGTACAAAATGATTTCTGAAAAATTGGGGCCCAGTATCCCAAAATACTTATGTATATGTAATCTGTAATCTGTAGTGTGGCATCTAAATGTTGAACAGCCCTAATTGGAATTCAGACATTAATTCGGTTGCAAGGCATTTTAACACCACTAGTTTTTTTACATGCCTAGTTGGTTTGGCATGCTTATTTTATTGTATTCATTAGAGACCTGTCTCGCATGGTTTTTTTTAACCAAATTATAAACAAAAGATCTGGATTTATATATTCAACATTTGCCTAGCCTTTTCCCAAACATGTTGGGGTCGGCTTCCAGTCTAACCGGATGCAGCTGAATACCAGTATTTTACATGGAGTGACTGCCTATCTGACCTCCACAACCCACTAACTGGGTAATACGATACCTCTTGGCAAGACTGGTTGTCAGACTTTCAGGCTTCTGAAGACCCGTAACGACTGTCAAAGATCCACAAATCACAGCCGGGACCAACGATTTAACGTGCTTTCTGAGGCACGGAGGAGTCTCCATATGTAAAGATGGTCACCCATCCACGGACCAACCCCGGCAAGCGTAGCTTAACCTACTGAATCGACCCGTGCGGCTGTTATTACTTAGCCACATGTAAGATTTATATATTAAATGTAAGTTTAATTTTTCCGGAATAAATTCTGTCATCGATGGTGTAAACCGCATTAAAATCCATTGCGTAGTAATAGGAAAACAACGCGTACATACAGACAGACACAAAAAGCGACTTAAATTTATAATAATTATGTATGGATTATATTAGTATCACCAAATAGGTTCAATAACACTTCTCAACTATTATTGTTTACTGTTAAAAAGCACCTTGAGGTCAACTGACAAATATCTATACAACCAATCCATACTATCCTTACTAATATTATAAATGCGAAAGTAACTCTGTCTGTCTGTCGCGCTTTCACGCCAAAACTACTGAACCGATTTAAATGAAATTTGGTACACAGATAGTCTAGAGCCTAAGAAAGGACATAGGCTACTTTTTCAACATACCACGCGGGCGAAACCACGGGCGAAAGCTAGTAGTACATAAGAATAGGATACCTTGTTTCTGTGAGAACTCATAAACTATTGCATTAGGACTGAATATTATTAACGTTTTAACATTAACATCAAGGCGAAATAAACATCCTAACTATACATATCCATCCTTACATATTATAAAACAAAGCTCTCTGCCTTGCCTGTCTGTCGTCCTATACTCGATAAACTCAAAAACTGCTGCACTGATTTTCATGCTGTTTTCACCAATGGATAGAGTGATTCTCGAGTAAAGTTTTAGTATATAATAACCGAAATCCACGCGGGCGAAGTCACGGGCATCAGCTAGTAATATCATAAATGGGAAAGTGAGTTGGTTTTGATACACTTACATGCTAAACTACTGATTGGATTCGGATGAAATTTGGCACATGGAAAGACCTTGACCTTAGTTAAAAAATAGGACACTTTTTATCTCGGTAGTAAGTTGCATACAAGATGATATTATTTTGTTCACAACATGTTGTGCACAATTTCTGAGCAGTTGCCTAACAGAAATTACTAGGCTTGCATGAATTCAAGATATTATTTCGTTCATTAATATTTTGCTACTAATAGGATTTGGATGGGCATACAGAAAGGTTAAAACCTGAATTATCACATAGGATAGGCCTACTTTTTATCCCAGTAGTAGTTCCCGTGGGATAATTTCCGACAACGCGGGCGAAGCCGCGGGCAAAAGCTAGTTTGAAATAAAGTGTGAAAACTGGCAGTAAATCCTAAAGAAATGTCATTTGTAAAACTTTTACTTTTACAAAACATTGTATAACTTTAAATGCAAATAACAATCTTATGCCAATCAAAATTGGGTATACTTTTATGTGCACTTTGCAAGACAATCTTACTGCCCCAAAAACCAGTTTACCCGCTTTATTTATACACGATGCGCACATTACCGTCAACAGGAACCAAATCCACCGGCTTGTAACGAACTACGTTGAATTTTTTACCGAAACATTGTAGGTAAACATATAAAATTGTTGCAAATTCGCGCCATCGAAAATATTCAACCGATTTTGAAGCATTGCGAATTGTATGAGTGTAGTTAGCGATCGTAAATATAATTGAGGATGTTACGGACTGTTGTTACAACATAAATACACTTACCACGGTAGTGAATGTGTTCGGAAAGCTTTATAATCCAATTACAAACAGTTGTTGGCACATAACTTGATTATCTAGTGTATAGAACGCCACAAATTAGTAACCGTTGTCACTCTAGACAGATTTTTAACTACAGTTTTAGTATTATAGCACTCATTATGTTTTGAAACGAAATTAGCACAAGGAAAGGAAATCCAAACAACAAAAAAAAACAGCAAACAGCCTCCTCCACTCGACGTAGTGACATTGACGTTTCTGTGTTGCAAAAGTCAAAATGAAAAGTGCCAAGTGAATTCCTTTTTTTTTTTTTTTTTTTTTCATCGTTATAATTATTTAATTTTTCTGCCTTCTTTTACATCACAAAATAAGTGACTGTAGTAATGCAACGTTGCAAACGTCTACTGGTATTTAGTGAAAATAAGAAGCACAAAAAATTAGAGGAGTGAAAGTAAATTTTAGATGAATTATTTTTGTCTTTAACAAAAGATAAATGACAAAGGATTTTTTATTACTTTCATTAGAATTAAAATCTTAATTGACTGGAATTAGATATAATAATAAAAAGAATAAGAGTAATACCTTTTTTTACGGAGATCTTTAATTGTTGCAACATTAAACAATGTCAAATTACGTTTTATTATTGCACCTATTTAATCTGAGTATTGCACTTTGAGACCTACAATCTACACTAAAGTATGTAAATAACAAAAATGAACAGTTATCATTTGTTTATTTTTATTTGAAAACATCTGTTTTATCTCTGCGTATTTTCTAAGTCAATCTATGGCATGAAAACAATTTATCATTAAATTATAACGCCAAACTTAACACTAAAACCTCTTTGCGAAATGTGTAGGTAATCCTAACAATTTTATCATTTATCTTTAGATAAAAGAAGACCAGCTGATCCCTGATAACAAAGGCGCCACCTATATTAGAAAATTGAAAGTAAACTTAACTTAGATAAGAACCATTAGAATTATTCATCCGCTAGGTGTCAACTGGTGACCTAGTTCCCTCGCCTAGTAAAAATAGCGGTCGACAATAGCTCAAACACTATTTATAGTGTGTATCTAAAAAAAATCTCAAATCACACACTGTTATCTCGGTTGTTTTTTTTTAAAACATCACTCGAATACCGTCCTTGTGTCAGTCACGTCGTGGTCCGTAGCGCGCAACTCACAAAACCTAGCTATACAACATAAGTGCCACTGTAATCGATAAAACCTCGCGTTACAGACAATCAGTTGTTTTTTCGTGAATACCAGTGCCCTCTTAGTTGCCGCTAGAGATTTTAGTTTAGTAAACAAGGGAACATGTTATATTAGTGTTTTAAAGTGTTAGATACAATGGAAAGTGTTAAAAGGTACATAAGGAGTGAGTCTGCGAGTTGCGCTCATATGGTTGAAGAAAGCACGGCAAATAATAGGAAGACGGCAGACCCTCACGAGAAGCTGAAGGCTCTACTGAACTCTCCTGACGATGACACGGATGATACACTCCCTCCGTCAGATGCCCCAAAATTCGGGACAGTTATACACAATAGAATCTTTGTGGGAGGGTTCTCTTTGACCACGACTGATGAGGACCTGTGGAAGTTCTTCTCAGGGTTCGCGACCGTCACGGCAGCCCGGGTGATCTACGACCGAGCTGGTGTCTCCAAGTGTTATGGTTTCGTCACATTCGCCAGCCCCAGGGTCGCCAGGCTGATCGTCAAACAGGTTCGTGTCTAACTCTTTATTGGAAAACTTTTCAGCAACAATGTTGGGTGTATCCAAACGTTTAATTAATAATCTGGGAGTTTTCATTCACGGTATTTGTGGAGTGTTAGTATTGTTTTTCAAAAGGGACGAAAATTGTTTGGTCCCATTTTTTCGAATCATTTGGACAGGGACAATAAAGGCCCGAATTTGTGGGACAGTTCGATATTTTGTTATCCGTAAGTAGGTACTTACTGCCTTTAACAACTCTGAATTATTTCAGGTAAGTAGGTACATAATTTACATAGTAAACGGGAATACTTTTGGCTGGGCGATGTTCTTTGTTTAGTCTTGTGATACGGAAATTTTCGCTCGATTTTCCAAGGCGTGTTCTTTACACACATGAAGAAATCTTTTTGTTTTATTGACTGTTTAGATATCTTTTGAGAATTAGATTACCGATCCTAACTTTTATTTAGTTTCGGACGCATTTTTTCGGGACGAGTTCAATCCAGGTGCAAAAATTTCAGCTAGGTAGGTAGGGTACTGCAATTTTTTTACACCTCGACATTGAACTTCACTGCATTTATTTTAATGATAATTTATGCGATAATACAATATTATCTAAAGAAGCTGTTATCGATAACAAAGGTACACGACGTTTGAATGACAGATTACCTACTAACGAAGAATTGGAGCACAATAGCTCAAGGTAGCGTTTTATCTGATACGATGAAATTGCTATGATTATTTTAGCACTATGCTTGGTAACATGTTATTAGTGCACGCGTTTTTAGTGATAAGAAATTATCTTTTGTACCTACTACCTACTATGGATTTTTGCCATTTGGTTGCTTTTTATCCGACTACGGCAAACCCAAAAGGAAGTGATCGTCGTCTGTGTCTACAAACGTCAATTTTGTATCTATCTCTAGGACTCAGACCAAATAAAAAACCTGACAGAGCGAGCAGGCCAAAACTACACCTCACTAAGTGCACACATGTTTACGAAACCGGCCTCACGTCACTGTTGACAGCGCTCGGTCTTCTTGGTTTTTTTATTTCTTCTGAGCTCTAGGATGTAAAATTTCACTCCCTGATCTTGCAAAACCGAAATCAACGTTATGTTGATCTCCCATTATTTATCTCTCATTCGTGTGACCGTGCTATTCCTACATTCAGACATTCTAGATCTCAAGGTTATCTGAAACCACGTGCGTTTCTAAAAACAATCGTTACGCAGATTTGGTTTCCTAGACGCCTTTTGTTTTCAATTCGAAAACAATTGTACATAAGTACTTAAGGCATGGACCACATGGACTTATTAACTTAAGGTAAGTACCTACATTATGAAATTGTATCCACCCACGCCTTTGTTTCGAACGAAATGTCATAAGCCACAGTATAGGTAGGTAAATTATATTTACTTACATGATCCACGCAGAGACTTCAATGAACATTGAAGATGTGTGCTTGACTATCACCATGTTGTTAACCTAGCAGCAGAGGATGTTACTCATCCTCCCGATATCTTTCGGGACTAAACGGCGTCGGTTCCTGTAAATTATCCAGACGGTATCAAAGATCCGGTTTATAGAGCCCTTAGCTTAATCTACCCTGTTAGGACGTTCATCTGCCTTTTCAGACGAGTACCCTAAGTATACTACCGAGGTATTTTTAGGTAACTGAAAGCGGAAGTAGGTAGGTTCCCACCTAACCTTAAATAAAAACAACATAAACAGATATTGAAAAAAATTGGTTTTTTCATCCCAGAAACCAAAAGCAAGTCCGAAATATAGCTTTTTTTTATCGTATAAGACCGATCAGTAAGAACTCCGAAGGATTTAATAGGATAATGGTTTGGCTCAATGTGGGATGAATAGTTGAAAACTTTGGTGATACTAAGGGGTACCCGAAACGATCAACTGTAAATTTTTACGTGATTGATACGTATTTATGCGCATATTGATCTTCTACCAAATGAAATTGAAGCGATTGATAATATTACTAAAATAAGACAAGTTAATGGCAATTTATCAATTGCAATTGATCGTCTCGGGGACCCCTTACAGTGGCACCTTGAGCAGTCAGTCTCGCTTCCACCTCGCTGACTGGCAAATATTTTTTCTATGACATAAACTATTCGAAAACGCAATGAAACAAAGGATAGACAGCCCCGAGGCAGCTAGGTGAAGTGACAAGCTTTGAAAGGTGAATGAGGGCAGTCGAGGATCGAGATAAATGCCGAAGTATCCAGCAGTGGACTGCTTATTGCTGATGATGACAAACAGTCATTCTCATACACAGTTCGAGTCGATACAAGAGAAGGTTCAATGATAACGCCTCCATTGCCGAACCCAAAACAAACGTAGATCATTATGATCTAACAACCAGGTTTTTCTAGGTTAGTCGCGACCAATATTTGCATAAAGCGTTCGAACGTTTCTGGCATATCTTGATTTAGATCAATCAAAACAGTTTTGGATCTGACGTGCTGATAAGTCGAACGCGTATTGTGGGCGCACAGCTAAAATACAGAGATGTTTTTATGATAAGTATGTATAGCTAAGATCTAGTTTATGAATGTAGATATAGGAATAAGATATTAGGTGTTTCGAAGAATATGAATACCTAACTACCTAACTTTGAGAAAAACACAGACACACGGGATCGACCGATCAGCGGGGCAATTCCCATAACTATAAGAACGTTTACATTCGCATCTCATTCGCAATCTGTCAAAAAAACCATCAATTTACCATCATTTTTGACAAGTTTGACAGATTACTACTTGAAAGTGAACGAGAATGGGCTCTCAGGTTAAATCACGCTTACCGCGGTCGGTCGGTGGATGTGTGACTACCTTGAAAGACCCCTCCGTGCCTCGGAAAGCACGTTAAGCCGTTGGTTCCGGCTTAGTCGTTACCTACGAGTCGTCAAAAGCCCGAAAGTCTGACATCCAGTCTTTCCATGGGCCTATCGTGCCACCCAGCAACTGGGTTGTGGTCAGAGTCAGATCAGAGTCTTAAAACAGGATCTAGGTATTGCCTAAGTACTTCTAATCATATATATAAATTAACGGCGCACTTAACAATCAAAGAATAAAAAGACATTGAACAGAAGCTGCTTATTAAATTATGATCATTAACAAATTGAACAAGTCAACTTCTACAGGAAGACATTTTGTGAATAGCAAAACTCACAGCAAGTCAACTTGCAGCCAACATTTCCACGTAGCAAGTCAGTAACTGCAACTTACGCAATTAAACTTGGGAGTGGACGAGCATTGTTTAAGTTTTGAATATGTGACAATGGACCACCAATGCTGTACAAGCCGAACACCTTCAGGTTGCAAGTTAGACGTCTTATTGAAGTTGGTATTATAACCTCGCTAGGTATTCTCAGTCAAATTGTAGGCATCGAACAGCATCTCCATCTTCCTGCCCTTGTCCCATGTTACTTTGGTTCGTCGCAACATGTTTTCTTTTTCCATACTCCCCTGTCAACCGTCACGCTATCATTCACTCCTTCCTGTCATTCCTCATAAAGTCCATTCATCTTTTCTTTTGCATTCCTCTACCTCTCCATCCATCAACATTTATATTCATCACTCTTTTAGTCTTGTAGGTAGTAGCATTATAGGCATCGACCATCGATAGATGTAAAGAAAGTGAAAGATGGTATTTATTGAAAGGGGGTGAATACTGAGATGAGATGTGGGGAAGGAGAAGACATGCTATTGGGATGAGGAGATGGATATCTAGTTATATCGACCAGGAAATACAAAATAATAAAAATTACAAAAGAATGCTGAAGCTTTAAATACTTTCATGAGCAAATTCCTTCAGATTGCAACTCGGCTAAGTTGTGTTAAGGCCAACGCTCAATGGACGGCGGAAGACTGCATCGAGGAGGATTTGCCGAGGAGTATCCCTTGGCATCCCACCGCGGTATTCTCTATCGCGCTCTTCAATACCGCAGAGAGAAATCCCCTTTGATGCTCCAGCTTTGGAATCTTTATCTGGTTACCATTAGATACGTACGAATTTACGTTGGCGAATTTAAAATACTTTGCCCCGCCATCGCCATCCGCCGATGTGCGCTGGCCTTTATAAAAGTTAGGTTATATTAAAACCGAGCTAGGTATTCTCAGCTACATTGTATCCACTATCTATAGATAAAATCTCTGAAATATAATTATGGTTTAAAAGAGGGTGAATACTGAGATGACAGCTAAAAGAGGTCTGAGTAAGAGGATGGCATGTTGCGCCGACACCAAAAATGGAATAAGGACAGGACGAGGTACTTCACACCTGGACAGTTTCGGGCTTGTATAAAGTTCCGTTCTTGTATGGAGTATTGTAGCCACTTATGGAATGGCTCAGGAAAATACCAGCTTGCTCCACTTTAATCGGTGGAACGCAGAGTAAAAACATTACACTCCTTTTTGGGCAGTCGTGTAAAAAGGCTCATAGGTGACGAGGCGCTGGGGGCTTGACTTCACAGCCTGGCTCATCGGCGTAGTGTTGCTTGCCTGTCGATCTTCTACAGACTGTACTTCGGAGAGTGTGAACTCCCTCCACGACCTGATCCCACCATCTCCCTTTTACTATCGGAGCACCAGATGTACTGCGGGGCACCATCCGCACTTGGTCGATATACCGTCTAGTCGTACTAAACGCTTCTCCTCCACATTTATTATGCGCACGGCCAGAGTGTGCCACTCTCTGCCTGCGTCTGTGTTCTCTTCCACGTATAACCCGTCAGCCTTCAAAGCAAAAGTTAGTGAGTGTGAGTGATTGTTCTTTGGGCTTGGTCATTCCATCATAGGCCTAATCAAATGCTTAAAAAAAATATATAAAGAAATTGTCTTTTATTGTAGGCAAAATACCCACATAGAAAATATAGAAAAAAAAAATAGTAAAAAACAGTCAAAACATAAAATTAAAACATCGAGGTATGTATACGTACCCATACTCGTAGTCTTCAAAAAACAGTCTTTCGTCATAGGCTTTCCATCAGGCGAGGTCGAGGTCAAGATCTGTTCCATGACTCAATAAAAAAAAGGAGAATGATGTTGATTGTTTTGACCCTGAAATACCAAATACCATCAATATCAAATTACTGGCGAATTTCACCAATGGAACTGCGTTCCAGCACAGTCAATGTCGTTATTCCACAACAATGATTAACAGTCGGTTTAAATGACGTGCTAATGGAGTCAGTTTCATCGGTGTATCTAATTTGCCCTAAATAAGACAGAAGAATGAATGTGGATAGCTATATTATAATAAGTACTTTATTAAGTAATAACTAAACCTAAAAATAGATGCATAAATAGTGTAAATTGTGAAAGATAATGAATACGACAAAGTAGGAAGAAAACACTGCCATGAACAGCGATGGCAACTGTGTCTTGTTTTGTTTGTGCAGAATAAACAATTTCCTTATTACCATAGAACCGTGTAATAATAATAATAATAATCACTTATTTAGCCTAAACACCTTTTAAACATGACATTTCTGTATGGAGTTTGACATAAAACTGACATTGAACACGTGTTGAACAGGTGTCTTAAGTTTTTGCGGTAAGGCCCTGAATCTTTCTGCTCTTTATTTTCTCAAAAAAACGGTAAGAGTACTCATGAGGATCACCATCATCGGCCTACTCTGTCCCAAGTATGTTGGGGTCAACTAGCATTCTAACTGGATAATAACTCATTAGGATGATGGATAGGCGTGAGCGTATGTGAATGTGTGTAGGATGATGGTAAGATAAAAATGCTTTCTGGGGTTGTAAACTACATACATAATTATAACATACATAAACTGACGCCTTCATCCCAAGGGTTCACGCCGGTTGCGAGTACCTACTACGCACCTAATACGCGATCAATGACAATCTGAATCGGGTTGAAACAAATTGCTAATCCATTGCTGAATAGGAAAATCTGCTCAACAACGTAAATAACGCAATGAATGTTTATTTATTTATTTATTTAACTATATATGTTATTGAACTGTCAAAATGAAACAGATTAGTATTAATCGGTTAGGAAAATAATTTATGCAATTAGACAGCTGGTCTTTCTGACGAAAATCACCGATAAGGTTGCAAACTAAAGATCTCTAAATCGCCAATGATGTCTTATCGATCCTTGTATTGGTTAACAGATAGCAATTGACAATATCGTTCTGTTTTGATGACCCACAGGTTTCTTCAGAATTCAATACAAAATCCTTATTTACCTTGTAAAGGTCGTTGATAATAACATCGTCATCAACTTCATCACAACGAAACAAGTAATTAGTGCTTTCATAAAGTTCCACTTTTAATCATACTTCAGTAATAACAGCCAAGCTCACACGTTCTGCTATCAAAATGAAAATCGCCGGGTCCCAAAATGTTCCAACATTTCCCGAATATTCACGATGATTGACGAACCGAATAACGGCGTGAAGGCTTTTGTGCTCGGGGACGCTGTTTCGATTACTGTTTCAGGAATATTCAGTGTTGGCTATTGGTTGTTTTGTGAGGACCTAGATGTTTACGTAGGTGCATATCTAGTCAACATCACGGATGTATTCCTCGATCGGGCTAGTCAGAGATGTATACCTATACGATACCAAAATTTTACCAGTTATGTTTAAACCTATTGCCACTTACTGGACACAATGCAGACTCCAGGCTGCTACTGAAAAATCTTAATAGGAAAACCCAATAACACCTCTCGATCTGGGAATCTAACTCAGGACAGTTCAGCCAACGCACTTGAGAACAATGAGGCATCCTTAAATTATCGGTTAGCCACTCACGTGTGGAAGTCATCAAAACACACCCTGTCATGATAAAAATTGTCATCAACACCAGCTTATTAAATCTATTGGTTGTTACAAAGCTCATGCCTATTTTTTATTCGTCGTCGCATTGGCACGAACCTAAAAAGAATCATAAATTCGTTCATGCCGTGGTTCAAACATAACAGCAGAAAAAAAAGTCGTGCAAGTATTGCCATAAAAACAAATTACAAATAAAATAATATCTCAGAAGGGATGTTACATGGCAACACTAATTGTCATCTGCAGGTCGAGAGTCTCATACCATTCGCCCTATACGTTTAACGATATCTCCACTCATACAGGCTATTTCAATCCACCGTTACATCGACACTTCTGCCTATCCTACTAACATCCCTTACCTACTCTTTTTACGACATCAAAGCGAACAAAGAGTGACCTATTCTTTGCCGGAAAATATAAAGCTTACTCCTTCATACATGACCTTTGGGCCAAACCTTGGCAATATTCCGAAAAGCTCAAGGGCGAGGCATGATAAAATATCTACAGTATAAAATGACACAAACAAAATGTTTTATTTTTCGTTGAAACTGGCATCGGTTGGTACAGTGTGCCCAAAAAGATGTGGAACAAGGAACCATTTGAGTGTCAACAACCTTTGTTTCATAATGCGTTTGGTGACATGGATAGAATAGAATACTCTTTATTAAGCACCCTGCACCCTTCAAATTACAGATATAAATGTACAAATTATAACAATATTGTGCCGATTCTGTTGTTCACAAGCTAAACCAAATTTAAGTTCAGTGCATCTTTTTCTTTCTATTTCTTTCAGAAAAGGACAGAAGATAAATTTTAGTTTAGTTCTGTCAAATTAATCAGTGCCTGACGTAAATTTACGTAATTTTAGTAGGCAAGTTTTTAATCACGTCTAAACTTGTATGAAGTAGTGACATGCTTGTTGGTAGTTATTTCACTAAAAAATAACTTTGCTGTTTTGTGTGCAGCATATTCTCTCAATCAGTATAAAAACCCAGAATCTGAAACCCGGGATAGTATTATCCCAAGGCAAGTTTTCTTAGCGAAAATGCTTGTTTTTCTAATAAATCTTATTTACCTTATTCATTGTCAGACATCGGCAGTGGGGTGGTGGTGGCGGTGTTACCAGCCTTCTGGGCACGTTTCCGGTTTCCAGTTAAAATGTTCGAATGAAAATGTTATTTTGCGTAAAAAAGGCTTTTTCTTGTTTATATCTCAGGGTGATTTTTTTTATTTCTACTACAATTATAAACAAAATACAGACGATAATAAAAATTGACTAATAAAAAAATGCCACCTCTTTTACGTATTTTGACATTAAAAAATTAAATAAAAACAATTTGCTTCTATAAAATTTTAAATATTAGGTATATCTATCTAAATTAGTACGAATGCGCATGGATATATGAGTTGGAGAAAACCAACAAAAAGATGGATGAACATACCTACTGTGTGAAAGATGATATGGCTAGAAAGTGAGTAACTACCAAGATGACTACTAATAGAGAAGTATGGAAGAAAAAGAAATGTTGCGCCGACCGCAAATAAATTGGGATACGGGCAGGAGAGTGATGATTATCTGTATCTAATAATATTATTATTAACATGCTAACACTAATACAATAATTATTATGTACAAGTAGGTAAGTAAAGGAAAAATAAAGGGAAGAGCTCATTACAAAAAAATCGAAAATTTCGTTCGCATCGCTGTCAAACCACCCTGGATGGCAATGCTGATTCTTTGACAAAAAAATTGACCAGCCCTCTGGTCACGTGAAGAGTCGACCAACCGCATGGCGATGATGGCTTCCACTAGTTAAAACATGAAACAATTATAAATGTAGGTACTTTTGCTGATGAATTGATGTTAGTATTCCTACTGTATTTTGCTATGATCACCATTTTCACACGATTTTTTCGAAAGCGTTCCTAATTATGTTGCTGGCTAGTGGTACGAGTAAGTGTCAATTTTATCAGCTAATAAAATTTAAGTGCGGCCAGCCGACCGAAATATTAATAAGTGATACGTATGTATTATCTTAATGGAACACTTATTAGCTTTTATTTAATAGTATGAAAAGCAAATCTGTGGTCTATTTAGTGAATCATGCAGTGAAGGATTATAACAGAAAACAAAATGTATTAACCGTGATACCCCCTTTAGTTTTAAATAGTCAAAACAGTCAGAAAAAACCAATTGAGTTCTGGCTTCCCAAAATTATAATGTTGTGGTTTCTATAGTTTTCTATTAGTTTGATGTAGGTTGGACATGCTTAGTATTGAAGACTTTTAGTGTACACAATATACGGAATATTCTATAGCCTTATTAGAATCTTCAATGAATCAATCAACTCAGCGTATCGCAGTCCACTGCTGGACATAGGCCTTTCCCAGGCTCTGCCATAACACCATGGTTTTGAGGTCGTCGATCCATCTAACTGGGAGACGGCCCGCACTACGCTTGCCTATAGTCTTTTGAAAGAATGATTCATCAGACATGTCTAGAGTGTTACAATTGATAAGTTTTGGCACGAGTAGAAAGTGTCTATTATTGAGACAGTATACTTAACTAATAGCTAACCTAGAGATATTGTTTCTTAATAGTTTGTTAGACATGATGGAATTAACTTTAATTGGTTAGTTTACTAATATTTTTTGATGTTCATTATGAAGGTGCAACATATAAGCGTCAAGCGATTGGTCGACTCTTCCCGTGACCAGAGTGCTGGCCTATTTTTTCGGCCAAAGGACCTGACATTAGTTGCCAGTCTTTTGGGCAAAATTAAAAGTGTAAGGACCCATTTACACAGACATAAGTGGTGTGGTCAGAATGAGCCTAAACAATACTCATCAGCTCTTCAGCTCTTCGTGTTAATGAACCTCACACCAGAAAACTGTCTCACTATCATCGTCTATCGTCTATCGTCTCATTTTCCCAACTGTGTTGGGGACGGCTTCCATTCTAACAAGATTCAGCTGAATACCAACATTTTTGAAGGAGCGACTTCCACAAATAAGTTACTAGGTAATACGATACACTGGTTCTCATATTTCTGACTGATTCTGGATTATAAACTATAACTAGGTTAGTATCCAACTATAATAGTCCAAAATAAGTAATTATAAGCTTTAATTAAAAATAATAAGTAGGTACCTAAGCTTTCTCTTAAAATGCTTTGGAAGTTATGTTTCATATGACTCGGTCGTAAAAGTTAATGAGTAATAAACTAATGATTAACAAAAGGCTGTCACAATTAATTACAAATAACTCTTTAGTAATGGACCTACGCGTACGTATAATGTAATAAAATTACATTTTAAGAGGTTACAACTTTTTAGAAGCGATTCTTTGCATCGAAAAAATGAGTTTTCGTGAAAAAAAATTGCAGACGGGTCAAAAAACTAATTCAACAAAAAAAAAAAACACCCATGGAGCAAAAACTTAACGAGATTTTTAATCCTAATGTTACAATGGAAACTTTTCCAAGTCCGTTACTTTTAGAGTTTTTGAAAATCTGGGGCAAATATAAATAAGTACACCAAACATTCTGCGCTTTTCCCTCATTGCAAATAGACGTCGTAGAGGTACTTTACTAAATGAAACCGTGTCTTTACGAGCGATAACTACGTCGAGTCATCTGCTAACCATGGTCCGCTAAAAATGATAATTATGAAATAAAGGATTTTTTTTTTTTTTCAAACCGCAGATTCTTATTCTGTTTCATTAAGTTTGACGATGATCGTAAAAAAATTCGAAGTGGCCAGTATTTCATGTTCTGATCTCAATTGAAGATAACTGAAAACATTATAAACATGTCGTACCATATAAAAAAAACCACTTTAATTTAGTATGAAATTGTTTTTTTTATGTCATTTTAATTTTCTTTATACGCATGGTATTTTATCCCATGTTTCCTTACAGCGTTTTTCTCTGGTTTCTCTTCTAGTTTAGAACTTTCTCAACCTGGCTAGAAAAAGTCAGAAGAAGACCGGTCTATTTTTTGTTTCATTTACCTTTTCAAGGCTCTGGTTTTAAGGTTTCATACAGATATTTGTAGACGCCAAAAAAAAAAACCCTCGTAATGAGAATTCGGTTCATATTTTTGGAAAATAAAATCTAGGGCAAATTATTTTGCTCTCTTTCCTCAACAGATTCTCTTCACCCCTTAAAATGGCGACGGTACCTACCTACCTACATACATAACACTGACGTAGTATTATAATATCTGTGACTCTCATGTCAAAGATATTTTTACCCCGAAAATGGGGAGAGATTAGAACGTCACACAGGTGGCAAGTCACAACCCACGTCATTGTCAACCGTGACGTCATATTAAAAAAGTACAGAACTTTTTACGAAATGAGGTTGGACATGTTTTTTTGGGTTCGTTACGAAGCAGAAGTTTTTAGAAACTGTCAGAGTGTATTATAGCTACGTAAAGACGTAAGGGAGTGGAAATCGTTTGTGTTGGTAGGAAAATATTAGAACAGAATTTTATGGATGAGAAGTTTTTTCATTACTTTGGTTGAGTATTTTTTTTAGCATTTAAAATGTCTGGGCTTCTGGTAATTTTATTTTAAATCTTAATTCGATTGACGCTTCATAAATTGAGTTCAAATACTAATATTAATGTACACGTGTGATGTATCAAATGGGACTTAAACATAACTGGCGACATGTGGGTGTACAAAAGGGTTACACCTCTGCCTAACCCTTCGGGGCTTACAGGCGTGATGTTATGCCCCAAAGACCTCCTAGATAAGGTAAGCTCCCTAGATTTTTACCCGACTGTCCCAGAAGGAGGGTAATGGTTTTTTCTTTTATTTTTTATAGAAAGAAGAAATACTTACTCGTTGTATTACTACACAAGACTGTAACAATCCAGGTTTGCCAAAAGATAGAGCAGATCCTTAGCCAAGAACCGTTTGGGTGTAAAAACTCCCAGAAATTGGTCGCAATCCAGAATTACAGCAAGTTCGCTTTGAAACGGGTGACTTTAATACCCCCAGAATTAATTACCAGTACTTATTTGCTATGTAGGTACATAGAGCGGTATCCTTAGATAATAATTATTAGTAGCAAACCGCCCCTGCTTCGCACGGTTTTTACGACTTGACAAAACATCGAGATGTCTTTATTTTATGTACTTAATGTTAATTAATCCTACTAATATTATAAATGTGAAAGTTTGTGTGTACAAGTGTTTGGATGTTTGTTACTCAATCACGCAAAAACGGCTGAATGGATTTGGATGAAATTTGGCAAACAGATAGTTTATAACCTGGATTAACACATAGGATACTTTTTATCCCGATATTCTCACGGGATCGAGACTTACGCGGTTGAAACCGCGGGACGCAGCTAGTAGTATTATAAACATAAACTTTGCGGAATAAGTTATGTAAATGTTATTAAAAACTACAATCAAAATACGTTACGTTACCTCACGCAGACAGACATGAAAACGACTTTAATTTATTAAATGTACGTTTAGATAATTATGCTACATACATAAAAGTTAATGAATGGCTTAAAATACAATAGACGATATTTAGTAACTTATTCCGCTTAACTATTCCTCAAGAGTCATAAAAAACCCTGTAAGAAATCGACACGTGTTTCACCTCTCAACGAGAACTGTGCGTCCAGCGCAACACGTCGTGTTCTGGTTCGCAACTGGTCTATCGTCATCCTGAGGATGCCTCGTTGAGAGGTGAAACACGTGTCGATTTCTTACAGGGTTAACAATCTGAAGGACTTCAAGTTTTTGTGGTAATAAATTTTGCTGTTATCTTTAGTTTATGAGAACTGAGCAACTTTTTCTTCGGCTTCCCTCTAATTAATTTTGTAGCTTCGCTACTGCAAAAAACTTAGTTAAATTGTTAACTGTTAGCTATTATATAAAAAGCTAAAAAGCAATTTATCGAAACATTTTGTGTCAATTTTGACAATAGTATGTAATTAATTGACAGACTTGTTGCTGACCATTCTTAAACACAACTTATGAAATGTAGCTGTAGGTACTACCTATTCTGTCTGACCTTACAGGAAATACAGTAGTGATGCCCCACATCTAACTCCCAATCAATCCACCATCTCCCACCCAACATATACCACTAAAATACAAAGATCAAACACTTTTTACCACCAAAGGAGGGGATCAAGACGACAACGCCTTCAAAAGCCGCGAGTGACACTCAAAGACTCGGCTCCTCAAGAGTGAGGGTCTGGTCCTCGAGGTGAAGTGGAATGTCTACAGCTCTTGAGACAATGGCTGACTTATATGGATGTATTTATTTTGTCGAGGGTATTAGATTATTATTTGAGAGGGTTATTTTAGTAGGTAGGGAAGTTTTGGTGATTGGTTTTTAGGAAATTGGTGGTAGTTAGGTTATTGTAATAATATGCTTTTTGATAGAAAACATAACTTAACATATTTTTTTACGCTAATAAAACACTCGTCTCATGTAAAATACTTTTATTCAGCTTCATCCGGATAGACTGGATGCCGACCCAACATAGAAAAAAAAAAATGAAAAGGAAAAAGTGTAAATGCGCAGAAGTAATTTTTTACAACATAATATTACCTCTGCCCAACTACACAGCAATTTGTTGGCAGACGCAGCTCCTTTTTTAGTACATGTAGGTGGAATACAACACTGTTTCACCTATAAGTACGGTAAATTATTAATGCAACAGAAACAAACACAAGTTTTTCAAATATTCACTACAGTGAGGCTTTGACGACATTCGACACACGACAGACGACAAGACATTTGAGAAGTACTTATGTATTTTATTTTTAAAAGAGTTGTTTTGGTATACAACCATTTATATCGATTGGATGATTATTAAAAATAGTTAGAACTAAAAAAGTTCTACATCTTCGTCCATAATAGTTATTACAAGTGGGCACTACAAATCTCAAAGGCTGAGCATTTGTGAATGCTCTATGCTCGTGAAGTCGTGACTCGACGAACATCAATATTATTGATATCCGTAGAAAATTCGAGAAAAAAAGAAGAAAACACATTTTTCTCAAACATGCTTGGAAATTCGAGCATTATTTTGACAACCTTCTTCGAGATAAATCAAAATTGCTGTACTAGTAAAAAACAAGTGACGATGCGGCCAGCAAAATTACTATGAAAATCCATATCTGGCGTGTTTAGCGGCCAAATAAATTACTATGAAAACTCATATCTGTCGTGTTATTTAAAAATGGAACGAACTTTTTACTTCAAGACACGGCAACCAAGGAGGTAATTTATTAAAGATTTTATTTAAATTTCGAATTGGTTTGCAAATACTCGTAGAACAAAGAAGACACAAATGAACATATTGGCGCATGAAAAATGATAGTTGTTCGTCATTGATTCTGGAATTTCTATTAAATTTACTCAGTTTGAATTTCCGCGCGTTGTTTGAGAAAAGTACTATACAAGCCTTGGCCGCAATCAGGAATTGATGGACTCACGCATGAGTGCCTCGGCCCTCATTTTCACGATCGTCCATCAATCCCCTTATTGCTGGCCGCGACAGTAATGTACTATATTTATATTATAGTTAAGTATATTTTATTATTTGTATGTCATAGATTTTTACACTCTGTGATTGCATGGAATCACGCACTGACTTATTAGTATTACTTTTAAAGATGTTAGGAATATTGTAATATCGTATACTTTTACAATGTTTGTAAATATGTGAGCACCATGTACCTATCACATAACTGATTTATTTGTCATTGCTCCATTTATAATTTTTTTTTTTTTGCCTTTTGTGGGACAGTAATCTTATTGTGGGTGCATGGTCTTCACATATAATTATATAATTCATGTATACAAAATATTGTAAACATTTTTTGAAAAGAGTAACGGTGGAGTTTCTTGCCCATTCCTCTCCATACGAAATCTACCTTTTTGGAATGGGCAACTAGAATCAATTCTATTTCTTTGTTTGTTTTTCATTGACGTTCAAAAGTGCCTTTTATGTGCCTATTTGAAATACATTATTTGACTTTGACTTTGACTTTATATTCAACTGAAGTTTCGGGTACTTAGAAGTGCCATAAAAAATTATAACTCGTCATCATTACGACAAAACACCGAACCAAATGTCCAAATAACCTATTTCTATTTATAAACATTGCAGCTTGCGTACCTTCACGAAAGAAATACTCAAATTCCCAAAGTTTCGTATTAATCTTGATAAAAGAACCATAACAGCCCGCAACCCACAATATTTTATTAATAAAAAAATAAATCCAAATAATTCTCGTGGTCGAACACTTAAACGTAGATGTGGTTCCCGATATCATCCGAAATGAAATCCATTTTTTACCGGTCGCGTGCGACGGGCACAAAATATAGGTGCGTTGGGGTAGGTCTCATTGTGAGCGGGTAGCGATTTCGTAACAGGCGTTTTGACTATTACGTTAAACGAGTACAGAGTAAATAGAAACAAAAAAAACAATTATATAAGCTGTGGAAGCTAAGAAACTGATGGAGCCTCCCGAATAAAAGCTCTATTACTATCAACGTTATTTTGAGTATTATCCGATGCTGGGATAGTAAAAGGGAAAATTACTTATTTATTTTCCATGAAATCAAATAATAATGTTATTTCAATTTCCAAGATAATATTTAAGTACATAATTTAAAAGCTATCAGTCTTAAAATAATTTTAGTAACATATACAAGTAAATAAGAAAAACGGGCCAAGTGCGAGTCGGACTCGCACACGGAAGGGTTCCCTACTACCGTACAAAACACTACATATTTTTGACAGCAAAAAAGGCTGAAAAAAACACGCGTCTCTTGTATGGGAACTTGTTAAAAAAGCGTCCCACGTCTACATTTCGCCAGATATGTTTTTTATTATTTTATGTGGGTGCACTATATGTAGGTAGGTACACCTTTGCCCATCCCTTCGGGGAAACAAGCCGTTATGTTGTGTTATGTGGGAAAGAGTCATCATCATGACACGGTATAAATAAATTCGTCCGAATCGCTATCAACAGGAAATAATTATGTTAATCGATAGGTAAATCAAAACAAAAGCTTTCGATAATATTATGCCAAACCTCTAAAACAGTAATTAATTCGTCAATCTGTAATCACGAATTCCCAAATATTATCCTTGACACGTGTAAACTAAATGCATAAATAAATCGCTTTTTTAATTGGATTTGATATCGTGTTGGTTGATGATTGTGTTGACTTGTGAAAAACGGGTGCGACAGGTAAATATTTTATGGGCTGGGTGCCACAGTTGTATGCGGAGTTAGAGGTTCGCTATTGTTAATTATTTTGAAAAAGTAGAAGGCACAATGTACATTTTGACGAGCTATGCTAACATACCTAAATGTAGGGAACAGCTGCTTTTTTCTTGTCGATATCAGGGTTGGTATCATAGACTATAATTATGAGTACAGTCACAAGCACTAATATGTATACACTTAGAAACTTTTAAAAGTGATTTTCTCCAATTTTATTGATTGTTTAACATATACACATCAGATATAATATGTAAACACAGGGTTTTGGGTAGAAGATATAGTTCTTTTAAATTCTCACAGCTGCGGAGCACTTGACGGATGACAAGCAACATGTCATGCGCGCTGAAGCGTGTGTGAGCATGCGTGTTGAAGCTTCTAGAATCATCTAGAAGCTGGATTGTGGCGGGAGCGGTTTGAAATACCTGCCTGTTACAATAGTAATTTTATGTTATTACGAATATAGTATTTTGTAATCGTCATTCGACGAGAAAATCGCTATTTGCTGAGTGTAAACATAATTTTGCTCGTAACTGTACCCCCTTAAGAGGATACCCCTGAATTCAATTTCACCCTGTATACTTATGTGTATTTTTTTCTCAATTTTTATGAGTAGAAAAGGTATGCCTAATTATCCACGCTGTCAGTTGCACCCAACCCTTGCCAAGACCCAGATAGAAAGGTCGGTAAACCAGCTTAGTTAAATGAAATCTGAGATTTGTTTTATTGGCAATGTAAAAAATGTCTCAGCAGGTACTGGGGCCGCTTCATTTGTTTCTGTCTCATATTTCAGGAGGCTTTTAGCTGCGTAAGGAGAACATACTTACGAAGAATTATATTACCGAACCATTTTACTGAGAAATTCATTTAAGCAATCAATTCGTCTTTGTCAATTTTGTGATTGAAGTATTTTTTTATAATTCGGTCCTGAAAAATACAATTTTACGCTTACTTTAATGTTTCGTGTAAGCTCAAGATCGAGAGTAGAAGACTCCTTCTTTTTCGAAGTCAGTTAAAAATAAGACCTGCATTATGGCAATTGTCATAAACAACAAAAACAACACACAGGCATATTGCGTAGGCTACGGTACAGTTACTACGCCGTAGCTGTTGTGATGATGTCACCGCTACGCTAACTAAACTTTCGTAGCAGTTAGCTGATACCGCTACGTCAAAAGACCGTATTTCTGGTTGAACTTTGTTGTGTATCGGACGTGTTATTTTATTTTCTTACACATACATAAACGGACCCCTTCTTCCCATGGGGGTAGGCACAAACTACAGAACGCCATCTGAACGATCCTTTCTTAATCAGAACTATGTTTTTAATCGACTTCAAAATGATTGCTTTATTTCTTAAGCATTTTATCTGAGATTAAGTTAATTATGTTTTAATTAAATTCTATCTACTTATTATTTTTAATTATATTTATACAATAGCAACATTGAAGTTGAAACTGCCCATGAAAACACACATAAATAGGTCCATTGGTAGGTATAATTTAAAAAATAGATAAAAATCATATCAATAATCATATTTGTTTAAAACGTTCACCATATAAACAAAATATAAACCGATACTGTTTATCTCCCTGCAATATAAATAGTTATCTCCATATTTTACTGTTCGCCCCTCGATGAATTTTAACATTCCGATCTGCAAGAGCACAAACTATGCGATCAATTTAAAAAATAAAACAAAAAATGCTGAAAACTACGCTTTACCTTGTGAAGTATATGCTTTTAACGATAAAAGAGAGAGAGAATCCATTAAAATGCTATAAAAGGTAATCATGTTCTTAGGGATTGCATTAAAACGGTCTCAACGAGTGGTGATACTAACTTAAATGTACGTCGGAAGTTTTCTGGGCAGTCAGCTTCGCTACCGTGCTGTCTGGCTGACATTTAACCACAGCATAAGCCGCTCTTTATAGAGGAGCGCGTGGCTAAGTAATAACAGCCGCACGGGTCTATCGATCAGGATAAGCTACGCTTGCAGGGGTTGGTCCGTGGATGGGTGACCGTCTTTACATATCGAGACTCCTCCGTGCCTCGGAAAGCACGTTAAGCCGTTGGTCCCGGCTGTCATTCGTGGATCGTTGACAGTCGTTACAGGTCTTCAGAAGCCCGAAAGTCTGACAACCAGTCTTACCAAGGGGTATCGTATTACCCAGTTACTGGGTTGTGGTGGTCAGATAGGCAGTCGCTCCATGTAAAATACTGATATACAGCTGCATCCGGTTAGACTGGAAGCCGAACCCAATATAATTGGGAAAAGGCTAGGCAGATAAGCCGCTCTTTATAACTTATTCGATATGAAAGAAGAAGATGCTATCTGACCATAGCAAAACTCCTGCCCATTTCTATAGTATTTCGTACTTCCGGATTCACGGGTGTTATTCAGACATCTGAGATTTTTCAACTTTTTAACGAACTTGTTTTTCGAACGAAGTTCTTTCACGCGGCTTGCGGTAGGAGTGGACTGGTAGAAATCGTCACGTAACGAAAAAGCGTTATGCCCCCTCCTTGTTATTTTGTGTCTCTCTGTCTCTTTCTATTCTTATACGAGTGTGTGTATGCGTTAGAATATCGCATAAGGATCGTTCCTAACGGGCCCCTCCGTCGTTCTTTTTAGGGTTCCGTACCCAAAGGGTAAAACGGGACCCTATTACTAAGACTCCGCTGGCTGTCTGTCCGTCTGTCAACAAGCTGTATCTCATGGACCGTGATAGTTAGACAGTTGAAATTTTCACAGATAATGTATTTCTATTGCCGCTATAACAACAACTAAAAATAGAATAAAATAAATATTCAAGGGGGCTCCCATACAACAAACGTGATTTTTTTTGCCGTTTTTATAGATAATGGTACGGAACCCTTCGTGCGCGAGTCGGACTCGCACTTGGCCGGTTTTTTGTTCCTTTTACATTCCTGAGACTTGGGTCACGTCGATTTTCGCATCATGTACACCTGTAATGTATAGGTAGGTACTACAAGGCTCTTCAGTGCTATGTAGGTTTACCATAGAGATGGACCGGAAAGAATGAGTGTCGTATTATTGATTTATTATTTCCTTTATTCACTTTTTCACATCTTATTTCAAACACCCCATGTATTCATAATCCATCGTCCATATTTTCTTGTACTTAAACCCCTTTTCCACCATTTGACAGTATGTTGTTGTACGTTTTCTCATAAATTTCGATTCTGGACGCTGTCCTAATTATTTTTCCAATACAGAGGTGACTGGCGAAAGCTTTATTGCCAGGCTGGCAATATTATCGATCTGATGGCCACACTCTTTTGCCGAATCATGTCTGGACTAATATCTGGTTTTAGGCAGGCAGTGGTTATTAGGCGTTCCTGTTTCTGGATAGCTCTATTATTCTATACCTCGGTCGTTGACCTGGGTACTATGCCTTCTTAGTTCTTATATAGGTACACTAGCCTAGTATGTCGATAAAAAGTAGCATATGTCCTTCCCCAGGGTGCCATCTATCTCCTTGCCAAATTTTGTCGAATTCCGTTCAGTGGTTTAGGCGTGAAAAGGTAACATACATACAAACAAACAGTCAGTGTTACTTTCGAATCTATACTATAATATTATAAAGCTGAAGAGTATATTTGTTTGTTTGTTTGAACGCACTAATCTCAGGAACTACTGGTTGGAATTGAAAAATGCTTTTTGTATTAGATAGTCCATTTATCGAGGAAGGTTGGTTATATAATATCACGCTACGGCCAATAGGAGCGGAGCATAAATGAAAAATGTTGCGGGAAAAATTAAAAAACGGGATTTTTTTTTCCTTTTGAGAGCTTCCGTTGCGTGCGCTGCGTAAACAGTTTAATTTACCGAAATACGATTCGATATGATGGAATTGTTCCTCATTAAAAGTTTTAAAAAAAAAGTTCGCGACAGTATATGTCTATCTTTTAAGATTGACTCGCTATAACCTTTTTTATGATAATCAAAGTTCGAAATTAATGCATTATTTGCGAAAGAGTTTTAACAACATAATATTAATTTTTATTCAAATAAATAGTTTTAACATCAAGGGTGTTTATGTAGCAGTAAAATACTTTTTAATTCATTCGAATCGGACATTTAATTTCGAAGTTATCACGTAATGCAATACGCGAACCGTTCGACGCCGGCGCACAGTGGGCTGAAACGGGCCGGTAAAGGACTTAGCATTTAAAAAAAAAAAGTTTCTTTTTCTGAAATTTTAAATATTGTGTTGGATTTATCTATCGATTATAAGTAATTATTTCAATGAGGTTCGTTCAGATAACTTAGTATTTTCGGAGTTATAAATATCCAAAGTAATTTTTGTATGAAGCAAAAGAAAAAAATGTGAAAATCTCGAAATTCTCAAATTTTCTCAAAGAATTGACTCTACGTATGCATAGTACGTATATTTGTCCTATTTTAGCGCCTATTCTCGGGTGGCGATTTTCTGCGATTTGGTCGCAATTTAAAATTTTGTTCTCTATTCCACACCACCATAGAGGTTAAGAACTAGTAGTTTTATGTAGTGGTCTCCCCTTTAGGCCTAATCCACCAAGGACTAATAAAATAAATAAATAAATAACTAAAAATCAGTAAAAATCAAAATGTTTAGTTCTGAATATATTTTCTTTACGATAAGCGTTTTCCCATCTTCTATTTAAATTATAACAAAATTTTGCACAAAACCACTTTAAGGTCTTTTCGTGATCATCACTTAATTCGACTAAAAATTTAAACCTTATCTCACTACACAAACTGTCATTATTTTTAATACTGCCACTGTTTTTTAAAATAACGAAAAGATCAAGGTTTTTCACAAAATTTTCAAACATTTTCACAAATACAAAATAACAAATAAGTAAGTAATGAATGTGTGGGGGAGTGCGTCTATTATGGTGGGTAATAGAACACTGAAGTACGTTTGAATGCAACCGAACATTCCGTAGATACCCTATCGTTGCACCAATCACGTTACGACACGTCATAACTTGTTGTTGCGCTCGCGCACTCTTATCCCTTGATTCCCGGAAATAAGTCTTAAAACAAATTACGTCATGGTACCTATGGTGGTGGAAAATGTCGAACATTGTTTTTTTTTTAAAGAACTAATTAGGTATTGAGGTTTTCAGGCCGTTTAGTATACATTATTTTCAATTTCAATTTAATTGGAATAAATTGCTTAACTAAAATAACATGACTCTTCATACAAATTTGATATGGCTATATCTCCGAAAGTACTCGTTAAAATAAAAAAAGTCAAAGAGTAAAAACGTTTTAAATTTATGCCTAGATACCAAAAAAATACATTTGATCTCTTAAGGCCCAACCTTGTAATCCCAGGCCACTGTGCGGCGCGGGCGCCGCGCTGCGCCGCCGCGACGCTCTCTACTCTAGAGAGGATAGGATGGGCACACGGGTAGACCATGACCTGGAATAGGACATAGGATACGTTTTATCCCTATATTCCCACGGGATCGAGACCTAAGCGGGTGAAACCGCGGGGCACAGCTAGTTTATAATATTAGTATGGATTCGTGTGAAAAATATTGATAGTAGTATTAATATCTACAACGGGTGGTAGACAGTAGAAATTGTTTATTTTGTCTAAACTAACTGTCGTCAGAAGTCTAGGAAGAGGAGTCTTCTTGTAAGGAGTTATTGGTACCGGTTTCTGCAACTAACAGTGGTTGGTTGTTGATTGCAATAATTGTCTGGTAAAAGAAGTTACTGTAGAGGGAGAGAAATTGTTTGGAAATACAACCATTTTCTTAAAAGCCAGTGACATCACAAGCACAATACACCTTAACTTAGAAACACAGCTAGCCTTGGTGAGTTGTACTATTTACGAATCTATATCAAATATAAATTACCCGTTACTACTGCTGTCAGAAACAGAAAGGTATTCAAATTCAACAACAAATTAACACATTACACACAAAATCTCCATACATACCACATCCGCCATGTTGAATCTATGATTGACCTAGCGTTTGTTTAGTCCGTCCTTGAGACTCAGACAGGGAAACGAACCTCTCTAGATAATAACATAAATCTCTGTGCAGGCGCCGAAGCGACAACAACACTTTTTGCTTTATTTTGTAAGTCTGTTACTAAGACAAAATATTTTCTACAGACTAGCGTGTGTGTTCTAGACTGTCTGTACTCTTAAAGGGACCGTGGACTCTGATATATTGAAATTAGCTTTTGCCCGCGGCTTCGCCCGGGTGCAAAATAAAAACTATCTTATGTCCTAACCCAGGTCATGGTCTCTCCGTGTGCCAAATGTCATCCAAATCCGTTCAGCCGTTGAGGGTAACAGACAGACAGAGTTACTTATTTATAATACCAACTAGCTTTTGCCCGCGGTTTCGCCCGCGTCCAAGTCAGATATCGTCTCACGGCTAAAAAATGCTGGGTTTCCTATACAAACTTTCGTCCCCTATATAACCCCCTTTTTTTTTTTTTTTTTGAGTGTGGGAAATCATCCAATGACTTCTCCCGCTCTGGGCGGAGCGGAAGGGCGTGTCAGACTTTTACTGACTAAAACCCACCCGTGTTCTTCATTTGCCTGTTGCCAAGGTCCCGGTATCCCTTTCGGACTTTCCCGCAACCCTGGCAGCCTATATCACCCCCTATAAAAGTATTATTTAAATAAAAAGTAGCCTATGTCCTTCCTCAGGATGCCATCTAACTCCTTGCCAAATCAGAAATCTTGAGAGAGAGAGAGAGAGAGAGAAGAGAAGAGAGATCTTGTCTCTTGTCGAAATCTGTTCAGTGGTTTAGGCGTGAGGTAACATACAGACAGACAGAGCGATTGTGTTCTTGAAACTATACAGCTAGTCAGACGTTTTTTTTCGTGACTACTTTAATTGTTCTACATAAACTTATCGAAACCCATAACACGATGTCCTATAGCCGACTAATGCAGTTTCATTGTAGATTGCAAATAATTTAACTATCCACCTTCACCTTGCCAATAAAAACAACATAACAAACAATTCACTCTTCCTTTGAAATATAAAACGTCGCCTAAATTATTTATTAAAAGTAAACAATAAAAACCTACAAAAGACAGCACTCACCCGCCGTCTACCGAAGTAAATATTTGCCCCTCTCGAATTGTTTGCTGTAGCAATATTATATTCCAATGTAGTCCATGTTCCAGTAACTCGATATGTCGCTTCAAAGTTTCTTTTATCGTCCATTTTATGTTTAAAACCAATTATTCGTTTTTAATCGTAGGATAATAACTCAATCCTCGTCGATCGTAAGCGTGACTGCTAAGCGGGAAGTCCTAGGTTGGATGCCCGTCTTGGAAAAGTGTTACCTATTTGTTGATTTTTCGCAATAAGCTCTAAATGTAGGTGTACTCGCCTTTGCAAAATAAACATGCGGTGTTACGTTTACGTTCCTTGCATTAAAACTTTTTTGACCGGTTCGTTTGTGGATATCCCACCACCATAACTATTTCTGCTGATCATAATATAAAGCATAAATATTGTGTTCCGTTAAATTTCCAGTGACTTTTACAGGTAAATACAACTTTTCATCTTTAATACTAGCAGAGCATAGGGTAACTACTTTCCTGCAGTTGGAATTATGACAATTTTTCAAACTAAAACACAAAAAATCCCTTTGAGGCTGCACACGCCAGCCTAAAATGAAAGTAAAAAATATGTCAAAGAAAAATATCAAACGGAGCTCAAAATAAAACAACCCAGAAACGAGCCTTTAATAACGCCTAGCCTCAAAGCTAAAAACAGACATAATCCTAAAATCCAGAACGAAACCGCCGTCATTAGGCTATCATTTCAAATAGCCGTTGTATAAAAATATGGCTTCCACCTTCCAGTTTCAGGCTTAACCTTTTAGAGACCGTTTGACATTTAAAAGATGAGCATAAATACCATTGAGTTTCCTTAATGCTGCTTTAATACGTATAATAGTTACTCGTTAGGAATGTCTTTGGGTGAATAGGAGTTTAATTTTCTTAGGGCCTCACTCACAACGAATAATGCGCGTAGAATGTTCATTAAAATACCTATTTATTTGACTATATAGGCACACAAACATTATACAGACAAGAAGAAAGGAACAGAAAAAATTAAGTAATAAAAACTAAAACCCGAAAAAAGTAATAAAAATTAAAAATCCGGAGTCATACGTAATCTGTTCGATTTATTAACACGTGTGACTCCGGATTTTTAATTTGTCTGTCTGTGGTGTCTTGTTTATACCTTTTTAGTCGTAGTTGGGTTTTAGTTTTTATTACTTTAATTTTTTTTATTCTTTTGGTGTCATTTTGTTTTTTTTAAGTTCCTGACCTAACGTCCTCTGGAGGGCGCCATTTTTAATTTAATGTGACGTCACATATTCTATAACCAGCGGACGATTAAGACGCTTCTAACGATACCTCATTTGTCAAATTGTGATGAGTGGTTTTGAAGATAGGAGGGAACAGATGAACATACATACATACCGGTCAAAATCATAACCCTCCTTTTTTCTTCGCCGTAAAAAGGAAGAGTTGTTGTTTCGACAAAGCATATCTTTCGTGTGATTCCATATACCTGCCCTGGATTGTTCTAGTAGGTCCTCTACTTAATCTTTCTACTTACTTCTAGGTAAGAAGGTATAGGTGGGTATATACCTTCTTGAAATTTGTATTTTACCTGTTTCTATAAAGGACAAACGAAAATTCTATTATCGATGATACATCGAGTACTTAAATGTATTTTATTGCAATATAAATTTTACCTGATTTAATATAGGGGCCTATTTTATCAAATATTTGAAATCTCTTGGGTAGGTATGGAGTATGTGAGGATCGTAACAGGGGCTTTCTGTAGTTTCTCCTTACCCCCATAGGAGGCGCGCATTTATGTAAGAATATTTTCGCTCCTTCGACATCCCCCTCGTTTAAAAAATCATAATCAGTTTAAAACGATCCCACTGCTGGGACAAATTGACACAGGGTTACTCTGTACGAAGGAGTGGGCCGTAATCCACCATACTACCCCAGTACCCTTATTAATGAATGAATACCTAGCTAGATACATACATAGATAGATTTTTGATCCTCGCCCAACAGTTACATTGTACTTGTACGGGCCCTATCAAAGAAACTCGTGTTATTATCGATGTGTACACTCCCGTATGATGCGTTTATAATGAGAAACCTCCCCGAACGTGCAAGCAGTACGTTTTGATTATGACGTCACGTTTACAGCGCTTGTTATCGCGATTCACGGTAGGTACATGCAAGGGTAATGAGGTTCTTGCGTGCATAGAAAAGGCAGTTGCTGGTAACTGGGTGCGCTGTCTGCGCACCTTTTTTGTTTTGACGTTTTTTTTAAGCAAGTATGGGGTTTTGGTAAGAATTTTGTTTATTTTAAAAGAATCTAGTACCTAGGTAAGTACCTACAGCTATTATCTATATTCAATACAAAATTTTTATCTACTTCAGCTATTATCACGGTTCATGAGATACAGCCTGGTGACAGAGGGACAGACAGACAGACGGACGGACAGCGGAGTCTTAGTAATAGGGTCCCGTTTCACCCTTTGGTTACGGAACCCTAAAAACTAACAGTAACGCTTATATGTAGGTACGTGTCTTACATTAAAGTGGTAGTCATCAGTAATAAGTTATTTTTAACCAAGTTCAAAAAGGAGAAGGTTCTCAATTCGACTGTTTGTTTTTTTTTCACTATTACTCCGTCAATTATGAATTGATTCTGATGATTCTTTTTTTGTTTGGTAAGTCATATTAGCCCATATAAATTTAAGTAATACTAACCACCCATGGATATGAATCCATACATAATATAAGACAAAGTCCTCCGCCGCGTCTCGCTGTCGTCCTGTACACTCAAAAACTATAGCACCGATTTTCATGCTGTTTTCACCAATGGATAGAGTGGTTCTCAAGTAAGGTTTTAGTATATAATAACCACAACCACGTGGGCGAAGTCGCGGGCATCAGCTAGTAAAGTCATAAAACTAAGTAAATATTATGTGCGAAACGATCATTTTCAGTTTTAAGATCGTTCGAATTTAAGTTACGTTTACGTCGCGTGTTCGTGCTGAGCCCACCGATCACATTGGGCGAAGTAATCACAAAGTTAAACTAATACCTCAGAACCCTTTGCCCTATGAGGGGACCCTGTAATAAATTTCCTGTATTAGATCCTTCGTCTTACTTCTAAGAGATTTTTACCAAGTGTCCGTGAGCTAAATATTTGGTAAGCCTTTTGTGGGTAACTAATTTTGAGTTTGGTAATTTTCTATGAGCGTACGGGCTTTTCCAATGTTTTGTATCGATTTTAAAATGTCATGATTTAAGAACATTATTATCATCGGACAATCAATGATCGATCGATGGCATGTCATATGTCTGACTATGTGTTAGGAACTTATTACTGACTTTAAGACCAACACTGTAGCAATACTTATTGCAAATAAATGATTATGATTAGGATTATGATAGCAATAGCATCTTGGATAGTAAGGGTATCTGAACAACGTCACCCTTCTGATGTTAGACCATTTGTTAGACTGTCGGGCTTGACCTTGAAACATTTTTTATTAAGTTGTAGGTACATAAAATAGAAGTTTAAGTAATGGAGGTAACCACAGCCACTTAGCAACACGCAGGGGTCTAATCAGGCTCTATGTGTACCAACCTACCGAATAAGCTCCCATCCTCAAACTGACCATGAAAAGTGCAGCTTAACTTAGGAAAGTAATCAATTTGTCAGATTTTTACTTAGCCCATATTCTGCCAATACAGAAATTAAATATCCATTATCTACTTGAGATTTATTTCCACAAGCTCATATTACTAATATCAAAAGTAAAAGTAACATTTCCATTACTTAATATTGAGTACGAATACTGGTAGAACAATAATGATAAAAATGAAACTAAAAGTATGAACGACCATTTAACGCGGACTCAAAAGCTTTCTGAAACAAAGCAAATACTTCAGGGCTGGCTAATGTAGTGACGGATTTACAAGATGGCGGTTTTAGGTGGTGGAATCTTATTTCTAGACTTTGGTTTTTGCAGCTTTCTGTCTTTTTGGGTGCTGGATATTGTAGAGTTATCAGATTTTTGTGTTTTGACAATGTATTCTCTTTCTAACATAGCATAAAACACACATAAGTAATTTATTTGCCCGCTTCTTTTATAAGCTCTAGACAGAGAGAGGTGGTAAGAGAGTAGGGAGGTCTTTGCCCAGCAGTGGGACAACAATGGCAAATAATAAAATAAAATAAACCGGCCAAGTGGAAGTCGGACCCCCGCATGAAGGATTCCGTCCCATTATCAATAAAAACGGCAAAAAAATCATGTTTATTGTATGGGAGCCCCCTTAAATATTTATTTTATTCTGTTTTAGTATTAGTTGTTTTAGCGTCAAATGAGATACAGCCTGGTGACAGACGGACGGACGGACAGACAGCGGAGTCTTAGTAATAGGGTCCCATTTTACCCTTTGGGTATGGAACCCTAAAAATGGTATTTTATAGGGGGGATAAATAACTTATGTGTGTGTTAGGCAGAGGTGTACAATACACAGTTTATTGTCGAATAGTGTACATATATAAATGTAAATAATAACGTTTGAGAGCAATCAAATCAAAAAAACATATAGCAAAAGTGTCGAGACGGAAAATGTAACACTTTTTTCGGCCTAACTGTCATCCGCCAAGTGCGCAGAGTATATCGTGCGACAAGGAACTTCGTCCCAAAACATTCCCTTTTAACCGACTTCAAAAAGGAGGAGTTTCTCAAATCGTCTTTTTTTATAGTGAAAAATAAAAACTTTTACAATAGTTAATTGATTCCGTCTTTGATGGAGGCTTTTCAAATGCACTCCAATTCTTTTTCCAGCTAAGATAAAGAAAACAGTGAACTTCCTTCACCGTTTTCGTGAAAAATAATAGCTATGGTAGGTATTATCCTTCAATTTTCAGATATAACTCGACAAACATTTTTGTTTGTATTGCTATGGGCTTGTTTATCCAAAAACTCACTTAACTTAATTCGTTTTATATTTATGCGGGATCACATAAGCAATATATTCAAATCACAAAACTTAGAGACTAACTCGAACTAGGAAAAATGGGAAAACTTGTTTTTTATGTATCTTCGTTACTGTACCTACTGTAAACTATTTTCAAAGGTGTGGAAATGTTTCTAGATTTTTCTTGTCGGATTTTTTTTGATGCGGATATGCCGTTTGCTCTCTTTAATAGGTAAGGTCAGGGAAATTCATTGTAAGCAGACTAGGTACCAACTTAATTTGTCCGTATATTCAAATCATAACTATCATTCTTTGACAGTTGTTTGAAATGGTTGTAGCACGGCAAAATTACGTAGGATGTGATGGTTTGGTTAACAATAAATTTCTCTGACTTTACATACCGAACCGATTAGGTACTATCTCTAGAAAAGGGTACTTAGGTAGGTAGGTACATCTAGCTATGCTTGCTGGCATAACATTGCTGACTGGCAATTTTTAACCGACTTCAAAAAAAGGAGGAGTATATCAATTCGTCTGTTTTTTTTTTTTAAATGTTTGTTACCTCAGAACTTTCGACTGGGTGAACCGATTTCGATGAGTCTTTTTTATTTGAAAGCTGGTGCTTCCCGTGTGGTCCCATATAAATTTGATTAACTTTTCTTGAGAAGTTTTTGAGTTAGCTTCAATAATTACGTATTTTTCTCACTTTGTATATATAGACGACATCTTATTTGATACAATCACTGTTATTTACATAGCAGGTAGTGGTATTAGAATTTGTGTGGGGTAGGTACCACAACTAAAAAGTGAAAAATATAAACTTTTAACAAAACAAAAAACAACCGGCTTCCAAAAAAAAAACACTTAAAAAGTGAAAAATAACTTTAATTTCGGAAATCGGTGGCAAAAAACGAAAATTGAAAAGCAAAGACACCGACTTCCGAAATTAAAGTTATTTTTCACTTTTTAAGTGTTTTTTTTTGGAAGTCGGTTGTTTTTTGTTTTGTTTTTTTTATACATAGGTATAAGTTTCTTGTGCAAATCGTGTCGATACAGGAGAAAAAGAGTCAAGAGAGAGAGAGAGAAAAGATATATAATCTTCATCTCTTCTCATGTATATCACGCACCGACATGAAAGAAACCGAGAAATAAAAAAGAAACCGCGTTAATAATCTCTCTTCCTCTCCTGTGTCTCTTCAGGGAAGAGAGAGAGTTAGAGTTTATTACAGAGTCTAAAGTATTAGAGAAAAAGTCCATTAAAAAATGTTTTATAAATCTGGAATAATTTTCATCTTACTACCAGCCCTGTTTCAAGCCTGTTATTAAAATAAAAACGACAGTACGAGTACCTCTAACGTTCATTTAGATACCTATTGTTATGTTCTTTTATTTCCTCTTTCAACACAGAACATAAACCTGTCCAAGTTTATATTTTACACATTTTTATTTGAAAGGGTTTTTTTGTGTGGGATTTTAATTAAAGTTTGGTGTAGCTACTATACTTACTTAGTTATCTTTTTATTGGTGAAGGCTAGGAAGATGATAAGTCATCCTTATATTTAGGCTGTAAGGGTCCAATGCTGTACTAACATAAGCCTCTGAATGTCTTAAAAGGCTGGGTTTACGCCCGCCGCACAGTGGAACGAATGTATGGGAGCGGTTGGACGTAGACATGTCCGAAAAAAAAGAGTAAAATTATGCCAAACTAATGATGCCATCTTATTCGATTACTTAATGCCTTCATAACTTGTGGTGATGAATTTCTTCATAACTCCCATATTTCGGAAGTAATTTGAGAAAATGTGAAATTTTACTATGAAAATGAGTGTATCGAGCTCTCTCCCTCCTGATTCCGGGCTTGTTTCAAGTAGCGGTCTCTAATATCATAATGCTAATACTAAGAGCTATATTTAATACTAAGACACATAGTGCGCCAAATGTGCACTTTCTGGGATAAAGAGTGATGTTTATTTTATAACACAATTTTTTAATTTTTTGTTTATTTTGTTGATTAAAACCGTTTTTCTAAAGGTTTACCTTATTACAATAACATTTCTGAGCAGCCAATTAGAGAAGATATAAGCTAATTAGGATATATAATTAGGGACTTAAGGTTTACATATAAAACTGATGCACTAATGATTACTGATAAGAACATTGCTATTATTTAATTACTAAATGGCTCTTAATACACTAATTTAGCATGCATCATTTACTAATTATCACAATAACTAATTACCTTGCAATATTTAACAAAGGATACCTGGGATACCTGGATTTTATATAAATACGTCACTATTAGTAACTTTAAAATCAGTGTTGATTTACACCTCGTTGTATCCAAGCTAATCTCGCAATGTATTTTCCAAATTTTAATACAAATCTTGATATTCACGTTGCTTTATGCGCACGCGCACATAAAGATTTACGCGACTTTAACTATTTGTTCAGTGTTTTAAAAGATAACAGTTGTGTTCAGTTATGTGAAAGTGCTGAAACAAGTTTAAAAGACTGGTGTCGTCGATTTTGCTACCGCATTTATGCAAAATGGACACAGTCTGGAAGAAGCACAGATAAGTTTCGGAAGAAACATGAGATTTGGCTACAGGCTGCAATTCAATGGCCGGAATTACAGAATGAAAATATGGAACCTTCTACAGAAAATATAAGTGACGTCATCGAGCCCATAATTTCTCCTGCTAAATCTGATGCTTCAACTTGTACACATCCTAGTCCTCGTAAATCTTTTGAGGACCTTAGTAACCGGCAAAAAAGAAGACGCACCACTGAAGATAGTCTTTCATGCAGCAGTAGCAGCGCTGAAATTATGTTTTCGGCCGAAAGGGCGCTTCAAAAGGCAGGACAAAGCGATACAGCTTATGTTATGAAATACTTGACGGAGAATCCAGAAGAGGCCTCAAAAATCAAAGCCTTCATTGAAGGTAAATCAATTCAGGTACGGGAAATATCCCCTTTGAAGGCATTGGCTCTTTATGTATCGATGAACTTATCGAAATGGCGCTATAACACTCTTCGGGATTTCAACACTCAAGAAGGAGCTCTTCAATACCCGAGTTACTACATGTTGGTTAAAGAAAAAATTAAGTGCTATCCGGCCAAAGAAGATCTCACAGTTACAGAGAGCTCTGCAAAAATCAAATTACAAGCCTTGATGGATTTAACCTCAAGAAGACTTATTAGGTCGTTAGAAACCCCTGTTGATCCCAATCAACAGCTCGTATTGACCAGCAAATGGGGTTTTGACGGATCATCTAGCCAAAGCATTTATCATCAAAGGACGAGTGAAGATGAGCAAATCGATCTTGCTAGTAATTTTATGATTAGTCTTGTACCACTGCGGCTCGTCTCAAAAGGTGTAACAATTTGGGAAAACGAGCGACCATCTTCCACTTCATTTTGCCGGCCAATATTGTTTAAGTTTATAAAGGAAACCAAAGAAAATGTGCAGAGAGAGATGGCTGAAATCGAAGCAGAGATTGAAGCCTTAACTCCATCCACCATCACTGATGGAATTAGTGTCAAACACCAACTGCTGTTGACAATGATTGATGGTAAAATTCATTCCATTATATCCAATACAGCAGCTTCAGTGTGTGACATATGCAAGGCTTGTCCTAAAGAAATGAATAATTTAGAGTTAATCAAAGATAAACACGCAAACGAGGACATGTATAAATATAGCTTAAGCACCCTTCACGCTTGGATTCGCTCAATGGAATGCTTATTACACATTTCCTACAAATTAGACATAAAATCATGGCAAGTAAGGGGTGATATAGCAAAAAGGCAAGTTGATGACAGGAAGAAAAGAGTTCAAGAGGCTGTAAGAAGAGAAACGGGCTTACTTCTCGATGTTGTGAAACAAGGCAGTGGATCCACCAACAATGGCAACTCGGCAAGGAGATTTTTTGAAAACTACACTAAATCTGCTGAACTGACCGGAATAGATGCTATGCTTTTAAGAAAAATCTGTGTGATCTTGCAGTGTATTTCATCAGGAGAGAAGATCAACGTAACTAAATTCCGAGAGTTCTGCTTTGATACTGCTAAGCTTTACGTGGAGTTATACCCATGGTATTATATGCCTTCTTCACTTCATAAAATTTTAATGCATGGGCCAGACATAGCTCAGAACATGTCAATTCTGCCCATTGGTTTTGTAGCGGTATATACACATATAAATATAGTTTACATATATACACACGAATATACACACTATTTACATTATAACATATAATTTATTATTTACATCATCACATTTTGTGTCGGAACTTCGACCGCTATGGCTCAGTGGAAAAGCACCATTCTATATAGCTTCATAGCTATCCTATAAACCTTTTGGGTTGTATGCCGGCCGCAGGCGCGCGCGCATCGACACACCAGTCTTGATCTACTCTCGACGCGGAGCGCTCGCTGCTCACCTGCTTACTGTTCTGCTTATACCCGCTCATGATTTATGCTAAAGTAATTTTCGCTTTCGACACCTGTACTTGTGAACTATAGTGACTATACCGATAAACTATCTGTGCTTCTCATCCCTCCATTCTTCTTGTGCTAAGATCAACCCTGTGTACCGCTTTGGTTAATATTATAAGCTAGCTACAATACTTACCAGAAGACTTTCATTTCATCGCCACGAATCACACCTACTCATAAGGAAGGAAGTAATAACAGCGAGAAGGTAGGATTGACCCTTATTATTCCTACATTGGTGACCCCGCATAAGTAACCGCAGAATTAATAATACTGCAGATAGCAAACAAAGCGAATATTTATATTTAAAAAACATGCCGGAAGGTTCACAGTCCACAAGTAGCAAGTCATCTTCCGAACGTACCGAAATGCGTGTTTCCACTGACGCATCGGACGTGTCGACAGAAATTTGCAGAGTTGCTGTTCGCATACCACCCTTCTGGCCTGATGAGCCTGAAATATGGTTCGCACAAGTAGAAGGACAATTTGCTATTGCGAATATTACAACGGACACGACGAAGTTTCATTACGTCATCGGACAGTTGGAACCACAGTACGCTAAGGAGGTAAAAGACATAATAGTGAAACCACCAGCGAGTGACAAATATCAGAAGCTCAAATGCGAACTTATAAAACGACTGAGTTCGTCAAATGAGAAAAAAGTTAACCAACTTTTGATTCACGAAGAGCTTGGCGACCGCAAGCCTTCGCAATTTCTGAGGCACCTTCAGAGTTTAGCAGGAACCAACGTTCCAGAGGACTTTATTAAATCCATCTGGACCAACCGCCTACCAGCAAACATACAGACCGTCATGGCAGCACAGACCTCATTATCGCTGGAGGCTTTAGCGGACATAGCAGATAGAATCAAGGACATAACTACCCCCTCAGCACAAGTCGCTTCAACCAGTGCGAACCCTCAAGTACTAGAGGTGTTAGCTAAAGAACTTGTGGAGCTTCGGAAAGAGGTAAACGCGCTCGCGATTGGGCACAGACAGTCACGCTTTATGGAGAGAGGAACAAGGCGCACCCGTTCGTCATCGAAACGTTCAGACTCGAACTACAGGAAATTCCCGGTATGCTGGTACCATTTCAAATTTGGCAGCAAAGCAAAGGCATGCGTACTCCCATGCGATTATAAGGCGGAAAACTTGACGGGCCGTCGCTAATGGCGACCAACGACTGCCCTAGCTCTGGTCGCCTGTTTGTTACCGACAGAAGAACTAAAGTACAGTTCCTGGTCGATACCGGTAGCGACCTCTGCGTATTTCCTCGGACGATGCTACGTGAACGACGCGCCAGCACCAGCTACCAACTATTCGCGGCCAATGGAACCCCTATTGTAACCTACGGTTATATGTACTATAATTTAAACTTAGGGCTTCGAAGGGACTTTGGGTGGAATTTTGTAGTTGCAGATGTAACTAAACCAATAATTGGGGTAGATTTTCTCTCATTTTACAACCTCGTAGTCGATTGCCGTCATCAGCGGTTAATAGACAATGTTACAACTTGTTCAACTATAGCTTCACTAGTCCATAAATCAGATAGTATTCACTCTGTAAAGGTCATGACTGGTGATACCGCGTATCATAAAATACTAGAAGAGTTCCCAGATATCACCAAGCCACCAGGTACACAGCGTGTCATTGTTCACAACACAGTCCACCACATACGTACTACACCAGGCCCACCGATTTCATGCACTCCCCGTCGCCTAGCTCCAGATAAGCATAAAACTGCGAAGCAAGAATTCGACGCAATGTTAGCCAACGGCACGGCTCGACCTTCAGAAAGCCCTTGGGCGTCCCCATTACACTTGGCCCCAAAAAAAGACAATGGCTGGCGGCCCTGCGGAGACTACAGAAGACTCAACGCCCGCACCGTTCCTGATTGTTATCCCATCAGACACATACAAGACTTCGCGCACAGCATATCCGGATGTACTATATTCTCAAAAATTGACCTAGTAAAAGCATACAATCAGATCCCAGTCAATCCGGATGATATACCCAAGACCGCAATCACTACACCGTTCGGAATGTTTGAATTTCCGTATATGACGTTTGGTCTACGAAACGCGGGTCAAACATTCCAACGGTTTGTGGACGAAATGACGCGCGGCCTTGATTTTTGCTACACGTATCTCGACGATTTCCTAGTGTACAGTAAGAATGAAACACTCCACAAGGAACACCTGAGACAGTTATTCACCAGAATGAAGGCATATGGTATGGTGATTAATAACGCAAAATGTGTTTTCGGTGCGCGACAAGTAAATTTTTTGGGATATACTATATCGGAGAAAGGAACGAAGCCATTGCCAGAAAAAGTACAAGTCATTCGCGACTACCCAACCCCTAAAAATATACGAGAGCTTAGGAGGTTTTTAGGCATGATAAACTTCTATAGACGTTTCGTGCCTGAAGCCGCCCGAATACAAGCCCCACTTAATGCTTTGCTGATAGGAGCAGTGAAGGGATCAACTCCAATCAAATTAACAGGAGACGCCCAAAAGGCCCTAGAACAATGCAAAGAGAGTCTGTCAAACGCAACCCTGTTGGCCCACCCAGATTGTCTGGCTAAAATGGGATTGGTCACGGATGCATCTGATTTAGCCATGGGTGCCGTGTTACAACAACACAAGGATGGCCACTGGCAGCCACTGGCATTTTTCTCTCGAAAATTGAACACTGCTCAACAAAAATATTCTCCTTACGATAGAGAATTACTGGCAATTTATGAAGCGGTGAAGCATTTTCGACATATGCTCGAAGCCAGAAATTTTGCTATCTATACTGACCACAAACCTATCAGTTTTGCTTTTCACGAAAGGAAAAATAACTGTTCGCCACGTCAGTATAGATATCTGGACTTCATATCACAGTTCACAACAGATATCCACCACATTTCCGGAAAAGATAATGTGGTTGCTGATACCTTGTCACGGATAGACGAACTGCAGGCACCAGTAGCTCATGAAACTCTCGCTAAGGCTCAAGAGTCAGACATGGAGCTGTCAGGATTCCTCAACTCAACGTCATCACTTAGGCTTGAAAAGTTTAAAGTCCCAGGTACAGATGTATCTATGTACTGTGACGTCAGCACGCAAACCCCCAGGCCTTTCATACCACAAGCCTTACGAAAACAAGTGTTCGACAGTCTTCATTCGTTAAGTCACCCTGGCGCAAATGCAACCGCAAAGTTAGTTGCGGATCGGTTTGTTTGGCCAGGGGTTAGGAAAGACTGTCGACAGTGGTCCAGATCTTGCATCGCATGTCAACGAGCCAAGGTGAATCGGCACGTATCAGCACCATTAGGTACCTACAAATTGCCACGCTCCAGGTTTAGACATATACACATCGATCTGATTGGCCCCCTTCCCATTTCACAAGGTTACCGATATTGTTTAACGGCCATTGATCGATTCACACGATGGCCGGAGGTAATACCGATAACCGACATCACGGCTGAGACAGTAGGCAAAGCCTTACTGCATGGCTGGATATCTAGATTCGGCAGCCCAACAGATATTGTTACAGACCGTGGACGCCAATTTGAGTCCACCCTGTTCCAGTACTTGGGTAAAATAGCTGGGTTCCGTCATCACCGAACCACAGCGTACCATCCAGCGAGCAATGGGCTCGTGGAACGGTTTCATCGACATCTGAAAGCATCTATTGTATGCCATGCAAATGAAAACTGGACTGAGGCTCTGCCCTTAGTCTTACTTGGCATCCGTAGCGCGTACAAGGATGACTTACAAGCGTCACCGGCCGACTTAGTATATGGCGAGCCATTGAGGCTACCTGGCGAATTTCTAGAGCAAGCGACGAATGGCACTAGTGACGCGACAGATTTTACAGCACGACTTCGTAACATAGCTCAAAAACTGCAGCCAGTGCCTGCATCGCGTCATGGTGAAACTAATGTCTTCGTCTACAAAGACCTAAGAACATGCGACTATGCATTTTTAAGAGAAGACGCATCGCATAGTTCCTTAACTCCGGCATACACAGGCCCACATCAAATTATCGAACGAGGTGACAAAGTGTTCAAATTGATGATAAAAGGCAAGGTAGTAACAGTTTCCATAGATCGCCTCAAACCAGCATATATAATAGCCGAGAAGGAAAATGAACCAAAAAACCCAATACCGCCTACCCCAAGTAGTTCAAATAACGACAAACGTGGTGCCACCAAGACCACTCGTTCCGGTCGTGTGGTAAGGTTCCCGGATTATTATCGTCCTTAACCAGGCCTCTGGGGGGGAGTGATGTAGCGGTATATACACATATAAATATAGTTTACATATATACACACGAATATACACACTATTTACATTATAACATATAATTTATTATTTACATCATCACATTTTGTGTCGGAACTTCGACCGCTATGGCTCAGTGGAAAAGCACCATTCTATATAGCTTCATAGCTATCCTATAAACCTTTTGGGTTGTATGCCGGCCGCAGGCGCGCGCGCATCGACACACCAGTCTTGATCTACTCTCGACGCGGAGCGCTCGCTGCTCACCTGCTTACTGTTCTGCTTATACCCGCTCATGATTTATGCTAAAGTAATTTTCGCTTTCGACACCTGTACTTGTGAACTATAGTGACTATACCGATAAACTATCTGTGCTTCTCATCCCTCCATTCTTCTTGTGCTAAGATCAACCCTGTGTACCGCTTTGGTTAATATTATAAGCTAGCTACAATACTTACCAGAAGACTTTCATTTCATCGCCACGAATCACACCTACTCATAAGGAAGGAAGTAATAACAGCGAGAAGGTAGGATTGACCCTTATTATTCCTACAGTTTTCTATCCGAAGAGGCATCTGAGGCTAGAAATAAAGATTTTAGAAAATATAGAGAGGGGCATTCTCGAAAGCATAGCAGTATCTCATGCAATGAAGATATTATGCACAATCTTTTACTGTCTTCTGATCCACTTGTTACAAGTATCCGTCCAAAAGGAAATAAGTTTGTAAAAAAATCTTCTTTTAAGGAATTTTATGAGCTTACGGATTCTGAGAAAAGTGATATCGAATTTGTTAACATAAATGATTTAGCGGACATCGATTCTGAATTTGAATTAATTGATGATGATGATGATGACGAAGATAATTAAATGATGTTATTGTTTTAAAATGTGTAACTTAGTAAATTAGAGCTTACATCTTAATTATTTATTGTACTTTTAATGAAACTAGGTAATTTATTATCAACTTACTTAAAAGTCATACTCTCATCAGTTCTTGTGAATATTTTTGTTAATATATATTTCTGTATATATATAATATATTTATAGACCTCTTAATAAGTCTGTCTGCGGTTTAAAGTAAATACAAATGGGGAAAAAACGTTTTTTTTTTTAAATTTTCATTTCCTTTTATCCCAGAAAGTGCACATTTGGCGCACTATGTGTCTTAGTATTAAATATAGCTCTTAGTAATAGCATTACGATATTAGAGACCGCTACTTGAAACAAGCCCGGAATCAGGAGGGAGAGAGCTCAATACACTCATTTTCATAGTAAAATTTCACATTTTCTCAAATTACTCCCGAAATATGGGAGTTATGAAGAAATTCATCACCACAATTTATGAAGGCATTAAGTAATCGAATAAGATGGCATCATTAGTTTGTCATAATTTTACTCTTATTTTTCGGACATGTCTACGTCCAACCGCTCCCATACATTCGTTCCACTGTGCGCCGCGCAGACTCACACTTTCGCTCGTTCACGATACTGCGCTGTGTGGCACTGACATTGGTCAAAGTGTGCATCCGCATTTGCCGATACGAGTTGTATATCAGTGGCATTAGCGATGTGAACCAAACAACTTAAGATGGATGCCATAGATTTAGAAGAGGAACTCGTGGCTAAGTAATAACAGCCGCACGGGTCAATCCGTCAGGCTAAGCTACGCTTGCCGGGGTTGGTCCGTGGATGGGTGCCAATTTTTACATATCGAGACTCCTCCGTACCTCGGAAAGCATGTTAAGCCGTTGGTTCCGGTTGTCATTCGTGGATCTTTGGCAGGCTTTACGGGTCGTCAGAAGCGCGAAAGTCTGACAACCCAGTCTTACCAAGGGGTACCGTTACCCAGTTACTAGGTTGTGGATATCGGATAGGCAGTCGCTCCATGTAGAATACTGGTATTCAGTTACATCCGGTTAGCCTGGACCCGGACCCCAATATAGTTGGGAAAAGGCTAGGCAGATTGATAGCCATAGATTTAGAAGCAATGGCGGATTCCGAATTTAAAACTATGGCGTCTGGTTTTCTGTTAATGCCGATGAACACGTGTCAACCAATGTCAGTGCAACATCAGCGCAGTATCGTGAGCAAGTGTGAGTGCGGCAGGCGTTATTACCATAAACACTAGGGCTTGGTAGTCGTACGTAGGCTCGTAGGTACATATTGGCAAATATTTCAGTGAGTATGTTGTTTTTAGAGTTAGACTGGAAGCCGAACCCAACATAATTGACAAAAGGCTGGGCAGACTGATTCGATTTTAGACTACAAGATCTGAAGCTGAGGCTGAAAAGGGATCTTCTAATTTTGTAAACCAACTATTAATAGATCTAACACCATAATTCAATTATAATTCTGATCAGATCCGAAGATAATAATTATTATTATAATACACCAAAATGTGGTTAAGGTAGGAAACGTGTCAAACCCCGTTTCAGTGTCTCCCTTACTCTATAAACAAGTCTACCAATAAACTGTACCTCTATCTCACTCACTCCCGATAAACATAGCTGTCAAATAGAAATGGTTTTGCCTATTCCCTGTGGCGTTCGCTAAAACCACAAAACCGCACTTTCGCGTTGTACATAATTTAGTAGGTATGCTATAACATTACTTCCGATCCTGTGTGAATAAGGCCGTCTGTAAAATATGCCACTTTACTTACAGATTGTTGTTTGTACGTTTCGTTACTCGTTAGTTTTGTATAAGTAAATATGTAATAAATTGGAAAAACAGTCCGTTTTTTATAGAAGAACTGTGAAAATGTATACAGTTAGGGACTACTGAGCTACTATTTTCCGTATTAAAATAGCCATTTCATACAAACGAACTGTCAAAGAATAAGTTATGATTTCAATATTATACGGACAATTTAAGTTGGTAAGTAGCTAATTTGCTTAATAATTAATTTCCCTGACTTTATTAGTGTGCAGTGCTGAATATAAGCCTTTTCACCACCATAATCTCTTTACGCTTCGCAGAGGGATTAATAAATTAATCACAGTATGACAGAAGAGTACCTAATAATGTTCTGCTATTAAGTCCAACTTCATACAAGCAACTCCAGTAATGGGCGTTATATATTTATATGACACATCGAGCAGTGAGTGAAAAATTTGTTCGGAAATAGAAACGAAATCACTTTACACGCCAGGTTTAAAAAAGCTATGTGGATGGAAACGACATTTCCCATCTGACTACCTCGTGGTGACCGAGACGACGATCTTCAAAGCCGAAGTTTTTCTATAACATGATGTGCCTATTTACTTCTGGGTACTTAGGTATTTAACATACAGACGAACATAGAACCTCCTCCTTTTTGAAAGTTGGGTAAAAAGTAGGGAGTCGTGGGAAACCCAGTTGGAATGTACAATAGTTCCTTCCGCTGTATATTTTGCATAATATACATTAATACAAAGCCATCTAGTATAAGTTTTAAGAAGCTAATAAATTATACTAGATGGTTCTGTATTAAAAAACAAAAAAATTTGACCCTTTAAACTTGACACCTTGAAACTGACTTTTTTGGCATAACCCTTTTTCGTAACGTGGCGATTTCTACTTGTTACCTCCTACCGCAAACCGGGTTAAAGAACTTAGTTCCAAAACATGCACACACGCACGCACTCTAGGTACTCCTGTTCTTGACACTACTGCCTCTTCTTCTATTAAAAGATTCTTCTATTAAAAGAAGAAAACCACTACATTTACACGTTTTAGAATTTTTTAAAATAGGCAGACATGGAGACTGTCGACAGGAGTGAAACTTAAAACTGGTTTTAGCGCCATCTATATTCTATAGTAGAGCATTACGACGCGAGCATGTCGGTGACGCGAATCCATAAGTTTACCTCCTGCCAAAAACGCGAATTTTTCAGTTAAGGGCCTATTCTACCTCAAATTGCTTAGCATGATCCTACGTTATGCCGAAAATACTGCAACATTAATTTTGAAATAAATGTTAAAGTTGAGGATTGGTGCTTGGTCTTATGTTTGACGAAGACACGATAGAAAAAAAATCCAACGTTACCTCTAAACCAAACTATAAACCGCTAGTATTTAAAAAAACTTCAAATTAAATCATGAAGCTTTGCGTATTATCTGAACTAACTATGATTTATTTTTATTTTCCATTATTTCCAGATGATGAATTTCAGATGATTCAGATGATGAATTACCATTTATTTTCACCTTAAAAAGCAATTACCATAATGTTCGAGCCATCCCGCTCTCACTCAGTCCGCGAGTAGTATGGTGCGAGTGAGATATAAAGTGAATTGAAGATGAGGCAGCGTAGGCTCTTAAAAAAAAAAAGATTAATTCTTTCTTCTATGATGCAAGAATCTCCCTGAGCTTCAATACTTCAGCTACCAATCTGACCGGCTAATCTTTTAACAACGACCTGAGCTATTCTCGTATAGCTCGAGCAAAGCTCAAGCCTAAAGAAATTTATTGATTCTAACTTCTGCAAAGGTATCTCTTTTGAAACATCAACATACAGTATGTTGTCTGTTACTTACAATAAAAAAATAAAATAAAAAATTTACTTAGTAAAATTTTTACAAAAATATTAAATTGATACGGAAAAGAAACATTTGTCCTTCTACGTTGAAATAGTGTGCGTGTACGAAGTGTTTCTTTTACGTATCAATATAATAGTTTTGTGAATATTTATAAAAATAAAATTGTTTTTTTTATGGGTAATATTTTTTTATTATGTATGTACGCTATACTATTGCTGGTTAACGGCAACGTCCTTTGTTAGTTAACATACTCTATACTTCGATGTTTCTTCCACAATATCTTCGTATCTTTCCTAAAAAGATAAATAAAATAACTCTCAAAACAGTTGTAAAAGTCGAAGTAAAATAAAACGGTCTTGTTACGAATGCCATAAATAAGCTAAGAAAGGTGTAGAATGTTGTGTTGTGTTGTATAATAAATTTGATAAAAGCGATAAACCAAAAAGTAACCTACTTGTGTTTAAATTACAGCTCTCGTATTTCGAAACAGGCCAATCAAAACAAAATGTTTTACAGTGAAGGTTACGGTGGAAACAATGTTATGTTTTGGTTACTTACGAAAATTCTAGCAATCCTATTAAATATATATATATTTAAACATTCGAATTGATAACCTCCTCCTTTTAGAAGTCGGTTAAAAAGGCTTTTTACCTCTTCTAATAATACCTACCTACTCGAAATTAACGTTATTTAAAGACCTCCTCGAAATTAACGTTCATGTCTATAGTCAAAATCATCACGCTTGGTACAGACATTAGTGATCTCTTAAATTAAGCTTAAAGCAGAATGAAGAACTAACTTTACGGAAAATTTAAAAAAAAATGTTTGGTACGTTACTTATTCTACATATACGGTTCAATACATGAATAAACAAGAACTCTAGAAAGCACTTAATATTTTAATGTTATTGATCTATCTACCTACAATTGACCTTGCATACTGGCGCGATATCGCGCCTGTTTGTGGGAGCCTTCACCCACCAGCATTTACAAGCAAAATAATACCTAGATACTAATAATAATCCTAATAAAATTGTTTGGTATTTTAACGACAGCCTAATAATCTTCGTAAGTATTAAAAATCCTTTCCGTAAAATTTTGCAAAAAAACATCCTCAAAAGGTTGCCTTAAATATCCATGTCACAATAAGAAACGATGACCTTTTCGTAAGAACACTTTTTTCGGGTTCCGCTTCTTAAAATGATGGGCTTAAAATAATTGAGAAAGTGTTTGTTATGAAAATGTATAGGGATAATGCCTTTAGAATGGCACGAGAAAGGGAAGAAATGAAAAGAAACATAATCTACGGGTTTCTGTTCAGCTAAAAGCTAATTTAGGTAAAGGCTGAATGTCACGACTTTAATACAATTTATTATTTATTCAGTAAAAAGATTTTCAAAAGAGTAATGCAATCAAAATCAAAATCAAAATATTTTATTTCACATAAGCCTACATGGGCACTTATGAAACGTCAGAAGCTAGGTGCACGGTTCCAATTGGTCGTTTCCTATGGAGAAGAGCCGGCAAGAAACTCCATGGTTACTCTTTTAAAAGATAATTGGCTTTTACAAAATTTTCGAATTACAGTGTTAATAGTTATGGGAGGACAGTGTAGGCCTGCCTTTCAAGGAGTTTCATGTAGGTAGTTAAAAGAAACTGAAATTGTTCCATAAAAAAAATAAAAAAAAATAAAAGGTCTACAGTCCACTAAGCCTACAACGTTCTCACATTCACAAGGTCTATTAGAGGAGAATCTATATAAGATAAATAAGAAACTAATAATAAAAACCTAATTAAACCAAATGACATGATTGCTATTACAACTGACACAAATCTGGATAATTAACATGTCCGCAAAAGCCACTATTATAGAGTTGAAATTAAATATGGTAGGTATATAAAGTAGTAGGTGTCAAATAATATTATAATATGATTATGTCTGTCAGGGATGAATGTAAAAAATAAACATGGTAATTTGGGAGCAGTTAATAGACTTACAAAATTATGCCGTTAATGACGTACCAGGGAAGTAACGTACCAATGTAGTGACGTACCAATGCAGGTACTTCTCGGTAATAAGAAGAAATGGCTTTACATTCGTTGAGTATGTTTGTTCATGACCGACAAGCAAAATATTCCTTGGCTATAACAAAAGTAGAATAGGTGCCCTAAAAAGTAGTAAAAATTACTAAGAAACTTAGGCAAGTATTCGAAAAATTTCATATTTACAGTCCTTTAAAAAAACTATAAACTAAAAACTCCCCGAACCCTCTAGAAAGAATTTATTTCCGCTTGACCGATTTTTTTGTAACGAATTCACTGAATCAGCTCCTTGTAAAAGTCCCAAAGAATATTGCAGAGAAGACATTGTTGGCAAAGTTTTTTGTAAGACTGAGGGTATCAGGGTAAGTAAAGTATATTACACGTCACACAATATAGAATCAGAAGTACTGTCGACATGGTAACGGCCACTTCCAACCTTATTGGTAAGGACTTAAGGGTGAAAAGTGGTCAGCTGCCAACTTTGTCGTGTGGACAGTCGACTCTTGACGTCGTTTCGATATTATGTATGAATATGATTGTCAAAGTTTTTAGGACCAAGTGATGAATGTTTTTTGGAAAAGAATAAGTCATTGGATTTCTTTTCAGGAGTTCAGGATGGACTCGTTTGGCTGGGTTAAATGAAGTTGTAAGTTGGTTGTATTCTTTGCTTCAGAATAATGAGTTATTCAAGTCCGATCAAAAGAATAAACACCTTAATATGATTATATTAAAGTGTTTATTTATTTTATGATACAAGGCTTGAGCTTAATGTAGAGATCACTGAAAAATTACGATTATTATCATTTTTTTCATGGTTATTAAAAAGAATCTACTGTTCTTGTAATTTCTATTTTAAGATTTGGTGTTATATTTTGGGGTTATTGTAGTGAACGAGAAAGCATTTTTAAAGCTCAAAAGCGCTGTTTGAGAGCTATATTTGGCCTCAAAGTTACTGACAGTTGTGTGCCTATATTTAAGTCTCAGAAACTATTAACTTTCCCATGCCTCTATATCCTCGAATTAGCAATATTTGTTAAAACAAACCGTAATTTATTTGCCACATTAACAGGAACCAGAAAACGGAGTACATCATTAAGATCACAATATCAGAATTTACTTCACACAGGAACATTTAAAACGAGTTTATTAAAAAAAAATGTAATTTGTATGGCTCCTGTTGTCTTTAATAAAATTCCCGATCATATGAAAACCTTGCCCTTGATGAAATTTAAAAAATGTTTTACTGAATTACTTCTAGATAAATGTTATTATTCTGTTCAGGATTTCCTAAATGATACATCTTAATAACCTATTTTGATAACTTGTATAATAATTATTGTGTTTGCATGCCAACAAGGCAGAATGTACACGGTTCTTTATTATGTTATTTACGATCCTATTTGTATGTACCTGCATTCAAAGCAAATAAAGTATATTCTATTCTATTCTATTCTATTCTTTTTTGTAAAATAAATAAACTATAAGTGGTTTTGGAATTCAATACTAATTTAAAAAGGTTGATTGTATTTGATCATAAATAATACGTAAGTTAATCAGCTTATAACATTGGGACACAAGGCTCCTCTCTGCGAGAGAGTGTGGGGAATAATCCACCACGTGGCTGCGGGTCACCCATATTTCGCCAGTTAATATAGTGGGCACAAATCCAGACTCCGGACTGCTACCGAGGAACTCCAGATGGAAAAACCCAATAACACTTTACCCGACACGGGAATCGAACCAAGAAACTCATCCTCAGCAGTATCGCTTGCGACCACGAGACCAACGAGCTGGTGACAGTTCCTAAATATACTAGTAAAGTAGTAATATTAACATAAACCTAAAGAGAGCAGAAACAATGAAAATAAAAGTGAAGCAAACGTTAATATTTTCGTACTTAATAACTAAGACGGTTCTAGAGATTGTAACGAATCTTTTGCGGTACAAATCGTCGAAATGAGGCCAAATATTGAGAAAAAATCTCTTAATGAAAATCGATACGACTCTCTCAGCGTTATTTGTGTCCTTGTTATTATATCTCTGAATAAGTTATTGACGAAAGATGAGACTACAAAATCCTGAAATAATCCCTCAAGAATAGACATAACCCCCGAGCAGAGATATACCTTAGTATGTGCACCCACATTTCGCATGTAATAGGGGGCGAGCCTATTGCCATCAACCGGGCACAAATCCAGACTCCGGGCTGCTACTGACAAATTCCTGATGAAAAAACCCGACCTGGGAATCGAACTCAGGCCCTCATGCTCAGCAGCAGCGCTTGCGCCCACTAGAATACTGGAATTTTCTTCTAAAAGATTTCTTTATTTGTTTAATTACATTCAAGTCAAGTCAAAGAGAAGGTATGAAATAGTAACGATGTTGTAGACGACCCAATTTTACGCTCAATCTAGGGGGCCATTAATTAAGTGAATGGCCCGAATCTTTGTCATTTGGGGTCGGTATTATAGACACTTTTGTACACACATCCCCAGCGATTAGAGTTTCTTTTACGGATTCATTCTTTATTACCTACCTACTTTGACCTTATGTTCATTAAAATCTGCAACCATTTTATAAAAACAAGAGAATTTATCACAATTTTTTTTTTTAAACAAAAATCTTGTGTTTTTTAAATATTTTTTACAATTATAGGAGTTTATATAATTAAGTATCTATTGTACCGAACCTACGAATAAATATTTGTGTCATTTGTCTACTACGATACCTACTACATTTTAAGCTGTGTAGTGGCTTTAATGAAAATATTTTTAATTTTCAAGCATTTTAATAACGCATCTTATAATTTCTACTGCATTGCTTTTTAATATGAAATTGTTCACATGTTTTGATCGAAATAATTTTCGATACAACATTCTCCAAACGCATATTTCCCTTGTTTTTTCAGTAACCTTGAATGCAAATCAAACCTAAATTCATAACGCCAATACGGAACCCATTTCCTCGACCCACACACCTCTTTATTCTCTTTTATTACACTTAAGTACATCGTGCACTATACCAAAATGTACTATTACCCTCAAAAGGTACTATTTAGGTCAAATACCATTCGTATACTTCCGGTCAGAGCCATTCATAACCCGGAATGGCAAATCATTGACAGTGGAAAGCACTTTCACCGGTTTCACCCTTTTGTATAATCGACCTCGTATTTGCGTTACCACCTGAAAGGTGAATGTAAGTGACACATGTAACAAGAATATGATATATACAACACTAGCTGCGCCCCGCGATTTCACCCGCGTAAGTCTCGATCCCGTGAGAATATCGGGATAAAAAAGTATCCTATGGCCTATTCCAGGTCATGGTCTACCCAAGTGCCAAATTTCATGTAAATCCGTTTTAGCGTGAAAGCAGAACAAACAAACAAACTCAGTTTCACATTTATAATATTAGTCAGGATAGTATGTATTAAATGCTTCTTATGTTGTGGACCAAAATAGTAGTCTATAAATAAATGTATAATTATCAATATCTATACATATAATAAAATAGTAACGAAGGTAAAACTGAACGAATTCTCATTCCTTGGAAATTGCTGTCAAAAGTGGCAAAGAAATAACGAGGTCGACTATACCTACGAAGGAGGCAAGGTCGAACAGGTAGAATATGAAACCGAGACAATAGATATACTGTGTTGATATTTTTTCGTTCCATTTCGGGGTGAAATGGGGAAAGGTTATCGTCAGGGGTCCACGGAATTTAGGAGTGCCTTGTAGCGATATTGGCTGTGATGGGCCGATATTGGGCGGGGAAATGGTTTTATTGTATGAGGATGGAAAAGAACGATTATTTATTGCTAGTGTTTGATACTGCCTGCCTAGCCTTTTCCCAACTATATTGGGGTCGACTTACAGTCTAACCGGATGCAGCTGAATACCAGTATTTTACATGGAGCAACTCCTATCTGACCTCCACAACCCAGTAACTGGGTAATACGATACCCTTTGGAAAGACTGGTCGTCAGACTTACGGGCTTCTGACGACCTGTAACGACTGTCAAAAATCAACGAATGACAGCCGGGACCAATGGCTTGACGTGCTTTCCGAGGCACGGAAAAGTATCGATATGTAAAGATGGTCACCCATCCACGGACCAACCCTGGCAAGCGTAGCTTAACCTGGCGGATCGATCCGTGCGGTTGTTATTACTTAGCCACGAGCTTAGTTAGTTAGTAGTTCTTGATACTGTGAGTGAAAATAACACGAAGGGGATCGTGGCTAAGCAATAACAGCCGCCAGTGGTCAATCAAAGTCAACAATGCAAACTTGGCTGAGAATCTGCACTATATGACCGTCAAAATTACATTAAGAAAGTCCCCCTAAACTTCCGCCCTTCACTAGATTCACCACTTCCTTGTGGTTTAGCGGGGAAGAAGAACAAATTCTCCAGCAGCACAGCTGTCTGTCAGTGGATTGGTGACTAACCATTACATACAGAGATCTCTCCGTTCCTCGAAAAGCACGATAAGTCATTGCATGTCATTCGTAGATCTTTGACAGTCGTTTATTGTTAGTCAGAAACCCAAAAGTCTGATAACCAGTCTTACTAAGAGGTATCGTGTTACCTAGTAACTGGGCTGTGGAGGTCGGGTAAGAAATCGCTCCATGTAAAATACTGGTAGACTGGAAGCTTACCGTAACATTGTTGGGTAAAGGCTAAGCAGTTGCTGATGACTGATAGAAACAAACGTCTAGAGGTTGCTTTGTTTTTAGTAACTAGATTAACCTATCAAGCCTCGAGTAATGATACGTTATTATCTACCTATTGATTGTGAGTTTTAACTCTCTTGGGAGGCTACGGTGTTCGATCACTCAGTCCCTGCTAAATTGGTTCCAATAAACTAGCCAATCATGACTAAACTACAAACCAAACAGCTCTAAGTGCTCTAACACATAGGTATCTAAGGTTGTGTTTGAAACTTTGAACTCCTGCCCTTTCAAACGCGCCAATGAGTCAGCTTACACCATTACTTTCACAGATCAAGATAACTGCGCTTTTACAGCGAATCAGCAACGCTTTTACTCCGTGTTTCCACACTTTAGCAAAGCCAATTACCGGCAGGTTACAGAAAATCGTCCGCATTTTCGGACTCACGGCAGATTTTAGCCGAACCCTATTTATTTATGGATGTCGCTTAGCCGGAAATGCATGGTCGTCTATCTTGAAAGGGTTTGTGTCATTCGTTTAGGGTGCTATGTCACGGACATCCATCTAATCAGGGTTTTGCAGAGCTTGTTATTTTGAAAATGGATGTGGACCGTGAAGCAGATTCCCAGGTCGTTTTTAAACGGCACATTTCATTTTCAAAAGAAATATGTAAAGGTCATAGGAGGTGGCGTTCTGTAGTTTCTGCCTAGGCTCATGGGAAGAAGCGTAAGTTTATGTATATTTCGTATATATTTTTGCAATGTTTGCCGCACATGATAGAAGCTTTAATTTTTGTTGCAAGCTCTACCTATCTTGTGTGACACAAAATGTCAAAATGCTGGTGGTCATTATAGTGAGGTAACCGATTTTTGTCGGTCTGATTTTTATAAAGATCAATAGGAGATTAAACATGGATAAACAGTGTAACAAGTGGAAAGTAAAACAATGATGGACCATAAACTTTAGAAGGCAAATATTGGTTAATCATAAAACTTGGTTTCACTAAAAATGCCAATGACCAAAGAAGAAAAAAAGTCCCACATTACACTCCGCCAAAAGATATCATCAACATATTACACGAGGCGAGATACCTCGCATCTACACGTCATATCTCATCTCACAGCGAGTGACAAAGCCATTAATAACGTTCCTTAAGAGATTATATTTATAATGAATGTTTCTCGTTTCTTGCAGAGCGGTGGCGTGATGTTCTCTCCCTTGGGACGTCTGCGAGTGGCGCAGGCTGTCAGAAAACAGGTGAATATTAATCAGTTATTGTCGGATCAATTAGGGAAGATGGTCTAGTAACAAAAGGAAATAGGACCTGTCATTAGATTGGAACGGAATGACGTAGATGTGATCATTAAAGGAATATAAAAGAGTAAATTAAAGGAATATAGACGATGAAAGTGCATGTTAGATTTGATTTATTAGGTTGTATTAATAAGTTTTTGGGCATTGATTCCCAGTATCAGTGTGACGATATTATCCAACCCAGTTAAACACTTTTTGTTCACGTGAGAAATAATATACAGTTACCATAGAAATTAAGTCGTTAAGTCAGTAGAGACAAAAGAGTAGAAAAGATTATAAAGCAAAATGGTGTACTTCATAGCATTCTGTAATTTTCCGTATTAAGAGTTGTTGAATGGTACATAAATGAGTTTTATCAAACACAAAAATAAACAAAAATTCACGTGTTTAGCAAAAATTTTATAACATTATGTTTTAGAAAAACCATAACTAGCGCATCAAAGCAAGAAATGTCACAAAAGACCTATTACAGCACACTCGACGTCATCTCTGCGAATAATGCTAAATACTTCAACAGGTTGACTTTAAGCATAGTTCGTCTACTTCCAGATGAGTCAGCTGCCAGTCCTGGGCACAGAGGCTGCTCCTCTTCAGGCTCCACTGTGTTATCAGCTGTTATGTGCCCCCCCTCTCGCCCCGATGCAGCCGTGTGCGCCTTGTGAAATGCCACCTCCGCCATACGCTGTGTATCCGATGCCGTATGATAGTGAGTACTACCCAAACTTATAAGCAAGATTATGTTCTACTTTACCATCGTCAGCAACTTGGAGTGACTTAGATGTAAAGGAGTTTTCTTAGGTTGCAACCAGACCGCGGTCGACCCGATGACATTTTGACATTATATGAGCTGACATATCTGACGCCGGTCAACATCAATCGACTGCAGTCTGGTTGCAGCCATAGGAAACGTATCATACATTATATCAAAGATGATTTTGGACCTGTAAAATGTATTTGTAAAGATTCAAGGGAATAAAAAAAAAAAAATTAAGCATTGCCGCTTAAAACAGTTGCTTACTTATCAACGATTCAACTGCTACTTCTAAGAAACTATTTATTTACAGCGAAATACATATACAGGGTTACTGGTAACTCGACGTATTCCTTGCAGGACGTCATAGTAGGGTTAAAATGCAACAAATTAAGCCACCAAATGTTCTACCGAAATTCAGTAGTTTTTGAATTAGTTAAGAGTTTTAGTTTTTTAATGAAAAATCCCAGATTAAACCATTTGAAACCAATTTAAAAATGATTTACGGCGCGACTGTACTGAAATTTAAGTTATTATCATAATTGACGCCGTAGCAGACCTTTGTTAATAATTAAAAGTTCAATAATGCCTAAAACTTTGGCAAATATCACTAACAAAACATTTAATTTTTTGTAATTTTTGCTATTACTTCATAAAAAATGTAGTCTAGTGCAAAAAAAAATACTACACCTGGTGTACAAATTACTAAGAAAATATCCTTGTCTTATCAGCTATCCAAAAAGGTATGAAAGTTAATACAAAATCATGGACTACATTATGAAAATCGTTTTTGATTTAGTACAGGCGTGCGTTTCACAAAAAGGTGATTATTCGAAAAATCAAAAACAAAATCGTGAACATTATTATTCTTTTTAATCAATATTAAAAACTTTAATTACACACATTTCACACGTCTTGTTCGATGTGCTGCCCTCGGTTTCGAATACATGTTCTTATTCGCTTCCTTACTTCGGTTTTTGTTATTCTTGAGGTGATTGTTGCCCTCATCTGGTCCGCCGCATTTGTAATTCTCTCCCTTAGTTCTTCAATTGAATTTACTGGGGTCACATAAACTAGATCTTTCATATGACCCCAGACGTAAAAGTCTAGCGGCGTCAGATCAGGGCTTCGTGCAGGCCACGGAATCGGCCCACCGCGCCCTATCCATCGGTTTGGATAGTTTTCATCCAGCAATTGTCGAATTGTGATTCGGAAGTGGGCTGGACATCCGTCATGTTGGTAAATCATGTTTGTAAAAAGAATAATAATGTTCACGATTTTGTTTTTGATTTTTCGAATAATCACCTTTTTGTGAAACGCACGCCTGTACTAAATCAAAAACGATTTTCATAATGTAGTCCATGATTTTGTATTAACTTTCATACCTTTTTGGATAGCTGATAAGACAAGGATATTTTCTTAGTAATTTGTACACCAGGTGTAGTATTTTTTTTTGCACTAGACTACATTTTTTATGAAGTAATAGCAAAAATTACAAAAAATTAAATGTTTTGTTAGTGATATTTGCCAAAGTTTTAGGCATTATTGAACTTGTAATTATTAACATGGGGCTGCTACGGCGTCAACGATGATAACTTAAATTTCAGTACAGTCGCGCCGTAAATCATTTTTAAATTGGTTTCAAATGGTTTAATCTGGGATTTTTCATTAAAAAACTAAAACTTAACTAATTCAAAAACTACTGAATTTCGGTAGAACATTTGGTGGCTTAATTTGTTGCATTTTAACCCTACTATGACGTCCTGCAAGGAATACGTCGAGTTACCAGTAACCCTGTATACACATAATGAATAGACATAAAATAATAATATGCACATATATACAAAGGAAGGGAGAAAGAATCATAAGGTATCAAAAATCTATTTGTTACTTGTCTACTAATCTTCATCATTTTCTTTCTCTCCAGCCACCCCAGCGATCTATGGGCCACCAGCCCAGTACGCCCTGCTACCGGCTCCATACAGCACTCCATGCTGTGAGCCCACCTGCTGCGCTCCCCTGGACAAGCAGCCCCGAGTGCCACCGCCTCCGCTGCACCCCGCGTTCATCTACTAAACTCACCCCCTGCAGAAATATATTGAAGGCATTGAATAATATATGAAATTTAAGGTACTGATGTTGGTATAAAAGATAGTATTGGATAGGAAGAAGTTGAAATAAATTACAAAAATGGTTTAAAAGTACAGAAACTATTTAGCACTATGTATGTAATAGTAAAGGCAAAAGAAGTACAGAAGTTACTGGTATAGAGATATACTAAAAGTATATCAGAACAATTTGGCAATAATTGTGAACAACGAAATAATCAAATTACAGAGATATAAATAATTGTAGTGGGAGTTACAGAAGCTAGAAGTTGTCGGAACCCCAGATTGATAGAAAAGTCTAAAAATATTACAAGATATGAAATCTTTGCAAGATAAGGTAACAATGGTGATGCATCTTGTTTCAACGATAAACGTAGTTTGTATTTATCAAAATAATAATATCTATAATATCTTTTCACTCTCAAATCTAGAATCCAAAATTTTAACAGATATTTTAATAATAGTTCTGATGTCAATGTCTTTAATATATTTCTCCATCCAAAATCATTCGCGAAGAAGATTTATTTACTAATTATTATATTCAGCTTCTTCGATGTATTCCATCTTGATTGCTCAAGTCTTCCAATCCAGTCCATGCTCACCTATCTTCAATACATTACTCCTCTTTAAAGAAAGTATTTGTGAGAGATTGTCTGTGACTAATAAATAGACGTCAATCAGAGAGATGGTCAAGTGTTCAAGTTAACTCTCGGGTTTGTTTCGATTTCTCTGAATGTCTGGTCGCTTTTATTTATTAGATTTAAGATATTTAGCTTCAAACTGGTATATTTAAGAAACCGTGCATTCGTGCTATCATTATTATTATAGTGAATCTTATTGGTGTATCAAATTGCTGTTTAAATAAAAATCATTTCTCATTTTCGTGGCGTGACTTGCAATCTTATATTATATAATTATGTCATCTATATACTACAGTCTATTTTTATCATGTACTTGTAAACATCTATGTATGATACGAATTATCTGTCATGGAATTTGGATTTCAAATAATGTAATCAAAACGTAAAATATTTAATAAGTTTCACTCTAATTCAATGAGTTGGGTTATAGTAATCTGGTCAAAAGCCCAGGCAAGATCAATTTGATACATCTGTAGTTATTCTCATTATTAGTGTTAAAATATCAAAATCAACTTAGGTGCGGATATCTCTATCTTTTTAACTATATCAATGTTAATAGTAATTCTATTGTGAATGTCCAAACTTCTTAAATATGGTATAAATAAACTCGTCAAATTGACAGTCGTCTTTTGAATAGAATAAAATAATTCAAGTATCTAGTTTTTCATATCCGCACCCAAGTCAAATATTTTAACACTTTGTTTAATAATACAACAAATGTGCGTTAAGAGCACAACGAATTAAGCACAAAATCGGTTAGTTGCTAGTTTTAGATGACGTTACCTCTGATAAAAGACAGATTTGTTATTGCTTGTTATCCTTGAAAAGGATTTTTGTTTATCCTTAGAGTAAGTTGTTTTTTGAAACCCCAATGTTGGTGCATAGGCGTCTTAGAACTGGAAATCGGAATAAAGATTTTGATAGAACAATTTGTAGAATAATCAGTACTCTTAATGGAATGAATGGATATTGGTGTAAGAGAGATATATCGAAATATGTAATTGCTTTTATGAGCTATAGAAGAGAAGATAGTTAGCGCAGTATTTACAGATTTGGCGATTGGCTGCTTGCCTACTTGAGGGACCTAGTTTGAAGATAATAATAGTACTTTTAGAGTCAGATTTTAGTTTCATTCCCAAGACGCCTATGACCTTCATGATCTAGAACAGAGAAAACAAAAAATATTTTTTAATATTATTTAGTTTTTACATGTTGCTGTTGAAATACACTGGGGTCCAAGATGTGATACGGGAATGTGAAATTCAAAGTTGGATTTAAGATTTTGAAAGTCACATTTCTAAACCCGTTATTGTTGTGTTGGAAATAAGAGTTAACTCAGTTTTATGCACACATTAAATTTGCTATCTTGTAACATGTTTGAGTAAGATAGACATACTGAAATAGATGGACGTAGAAAAGAAATACATGAGTTCTAAGATGATAATATAAAAGAAAATACAAATGCTAAATCTAATGCAAAGATCATCTTACTTGAACATGTTAATAAAGCAATCACTTAAAATGTTTTTTTTTAATGTTATTGATCAAACAGCACTGTGTTCTCCACAAAGTGATTAACAATAGACTTATAACGAACCCATAAAGCAATGAAATCGTCAAGTATGTGATACGGAATAATTTGAGAAACGATAGCAATAGTTTTATTTAGTATATTAGAAATAGATTCTTTTAAATCTTCAGATTCTCATGACCCGTTGCATCGTCGTAATTAACATAAATATCAAAGAATTTAAATACTTTAAAGATAAGATCTCTTGCGCATGTGATAATTTCAGTGTCACGCGAGTTATTAGTCCTGTGGTGAATGTATTTCGAGTGTGTGGCTTACCTTACTGAGCTAGAATTCTTGCTGATGCAATTGGGTTTTCATATAGTACCTACCAGAATAATAATAGGACCAAACAATGATTCCCAAATCAGAAATGTGCAATAATCTTCGCGTCTGTCTAGATTAGTATATCACAAATCTCTATACGTAAAAAATGTTGTACTAATATTAATCATTTTGATATTGTATTCTATCACTTTTTATGGCTGCTAGTTGTGTGATGCTGCGGTGAATGAATTTGCAGCTATTTTTCGTTTTGCTTCTCTATTTTCATATTTGTCAACCTTTTGATTTGATTCTTATAATTAGATATTCCGATGATCTCACTGGTTAGAAATATTATCACGTTCTCTAAATATTATTTAATCTTTTTTATTAGCAAGCTGTTCGTCCTTCTCTTTTGATATCTTCAGGATAACTGCTATTTGTTAAAAACTTTTGCTACAACTGTTCTATCAGCAAGTTCATTCACCCGAGCACTGTCGATGTGGTCTTCTGCCTTTAGTCTTAAGGCTTTCGTCTCAATTACTATTGTACATCATAATTATACGATTAGTGTAACTGGAAATGCTGTCAATTTGTCGTCTTGGATTTTTACAATATATGTATATGTTAAGTATAGTACTTAATGCGATGCTTCGCTCAATATATCATTTGTATCTTCGTGTGCTTGTAACTTCAGTTCCTTGACTTTGTGTTACCTCAGAAGTAAAGTTTATATCTAATCTATTGTCGTGTCATAATCAATCTCACGTGATGGTTCACGCGATGCGAGTTTTTTTACTTTTGATTCTTGAAGAAAAAGGCTATTAGTGGTTTTTTTTGTAAAGGAAGACGAGGAAGGATAATCAGGGAAGATGATTTGAGTTTTGAAAGAAGCCAATGTAGAATGTGAAAAAAGAATTGAAAGATCGGATATATCATCTTATGGATGTCGATCACCTATGCCGCATTCTTGCTAATTCTTTGAGGATTATATGAAGCAAACACTTTGTCGTCGTGTGGACCAGAATAGCACTCATCGTAGGCATATATTTCGATGTTGCACTATCGATGTTTTGAGTACAAGAAATCTATATCCAAGCTAAACTTTAAGTATATCTTTATCACTTTCATTGCTTTTACAGTTTTTGGCGTAAATGCATATATATAAAGCAGTTGAGTTGGTATTTGTACAATTGCATTATCTACATAATTTTTCTGAGAGATTATGTCTTTCGTATCTTTGAATGTTAAAATTGTTCAATTAATCCTTGTGAAATTCGATTTGAATAAAATTGAAAATCACCTGTTTTTAACGTAGCGGTTATGATTTAGCGATTTCAAGAGGATTTTAAAAATAAAGAAAAAATTGTTTAACAAAAATGGTTTTAGAGAGTTACCAGGTGAAAACAAGGTAGCTGTTTTGCATGTATTTACGCCAAAAACGATTACTACGAACATAATACGTGGCCTAGATACATACTGCCTAACATATCGGATAACGAATCACTACGCTAAAGTTAGTTATTTTTGTTATAAATGTATATAATCTCTCGCTAGGTGGTTGTAGTTGTGTGGACGAATGTAATTTAGACAATATTAATGTAATTATAGGATAAGAAGATTAATGTGTACTTATTGAGATTGTCACTTATCTTAGGTCGGCTTAGTATTGTGAATCGTCTTGAATGGGACTGGCTTTAGTTTGAAGCATTATTTTGTCTAAAGGATAATTATAAGTAACCAATAATGTTTGATAATTTGAAGAAAGCGATAACTATTCTTCAACTTCAATTGATGTTATCAACGTTATTTGAGACAAAGCGATCATCTTTCTCAAGGCAGTCAGATCTATTATCTCTTAGATCTCTTTTCTCCATAATATCTTCATCCTTGAAAATAACCGCGGAGCTAAATGATTATCAATAATGATTATTGATCTAGTCCAGGTTCTTCATCTATTTCTGCTAAAGATTTTGCGTGGAGACTTTTAATCGAAAGCACTAAAGCCAGTGGTATGCAAGACTTAACTGTCGCCATTTGTGAACCGTAGTTATAATTAACTTTAGTGGGAAAGCTGTCAATAGCAGTAGTGACACTCACTGTATCACTGTCGGTATTCGTACCATCATTCTGATTATGTACTGGTTCGATTTTGACTATGATGGTCTTTTATTGTTATCTGAGGCTTTCATTTTCAGGATTGTCTATTGATTCTGTCTAATAATAATCTTTGATTAATCCAAAAAATATAAACACACTTTATTTGTGAAATTATTGTTAGGAAAGTCCTGTTTAGATTGAATTAGCGTGGAACTCCAAATTTTATAGAAATTGCTCTATAGGAAGATTATGCACAGATGATTTTTTTATCAAGAACGCTCATATTTCAACATTGGATTCTTACGAAAATATTTTTTTCATGTTACCTACCGATAAACTTAACTCAATTCTAGAGATTTCGAGCAAAAATGATCTCCCTATTTCTCTATTCTTGTATATTATTATTTCTTCTTATACTAAAAGGGCTCTAGAACCTTCCTAACCGTGTCCACATCATTGACTCGTGACATACAGGGACAAAGACAATACAGTTGTTTTCTTTGTAGTTATTTTCTTAGAATGGTCATCATGAGATGTTCATTACGTCCACTTATTATTTGCTTTAGCGGGTAGACAGGATTAGTGGTTATGCTAAAATAAGTCGTAAGTTTTGCTCGATTACGTATATTTTGAGAAACTATATTATAAAAGTTTTAGCTTTGGAATCTTCAACATCATGAAGTACAGTTATAATTGTGAGAGAAATCGGTCGTATAAACTGTCAAAAATGAGTAAGTAAGCAACATTACAAACGAGAACGCAAGTCTAATATACGGTAAAGCTTGATTCACACATATCAGTGAAGCCACCGTTCCGACACCGTTCCGGCACAGTGCAATATATTCTATCATACATTCTCGTGCCGGTGTCGGCGCTGACACTGAGACACTGACACTGACAAGTGGGGATGCGTTCATAGAGAATGTATAAAATAATATTTTGCACTGTGCCAGTACTGTGTCGGAACTGTGGCTTCACAGATATGTGTGCACAATAACGCCAGTTGCATGTCTCTCTTCAGGAGTTTTAAAACAGACACATTTCCTACCACTATTATTATACCTTTGTAACATTTAGTCTTATTCCTGTCTTATAAACAATATTGCTGGTTATTTAAAAATCTACGCAATCGCGCAAAACAAAATTTACTTCTACTAATAGAAAACTCTCGATGTTTACAAAAACTGAAATATCCAAAAAAAAATATAAAATAATAATTATTACTATAATAAAAGAAATAATCGTAACTTTTCTTAATCCCAGTGTCCGCAGCAAAAAGCTTAATAACTTAAATAATAAGTTACTTCTAGTGGTCGTTTAAGGATTGTCCAAAACAAGGCATCTGTGAACGTTTTGTTGATTTTGTCCAATTTTCGAATTGTATAACGTGCTGTTTGTTTTGTATAGTGGCGTTATGATGGGGAAGATTAAATAAAAATAATCTTTTCGGAAATAATAATAATAAGAAATCTTGAAAAAATATTTGGAGAGCAATTTATTGCTCCTATCTTCAGGAGTTAAATAACAAAAGTATTTTTGAATAAAGTTCTACAATGTTAATTTTACAAAAATACATATAAGCTGTTGAAAAAGTAAAATAAAAAGGGATTTACTAAGAAAAACCCATAATTTACAAAAAAAATAACGAGAATGATGGCTGACTGAAAAATTGTTGTCATCATTATGGTGAATAACATGTTAACATTATTATTAAATAATAATAATTATTATTTGAATATAATAATAAAAATCTTGGGACTGAAAAATAATAATGAAATCGTGGCGTCACTGTCCAAACGAACACATTTTTGATAAAACCTTTACAAATTTGTAGTCCAACGTTTTTTTGTTACGATAGTTTTACCCTTTTTAGAGATACGTATAACGCGAAATAAAAGAATATTATTTGTTGAATATAGAAAATATTTCATAGCAATATTTTTATTGTTAACTACTTTTAAGGTACCCTCTTAAAAGCTATGCGACATAGTAAACGGCTTTTTATATATCGACCAGTGTTTAGAATGTATGGCACATAATAATTATTATATTATTATTATATAGTGAATTTAGAAAACTATTAAAGTCACTTATCAAGCTGTCTTTATACTGTATGTAGCAGAAATATAATATATGACTATATCTATCCTATTCTATACATGTTAGTATGTGACTCTGTATATTTCCTAATAACTATTAAGCGTGGACAAATTTTAATGTCGTTATTAATTTCTATGTTTAATAATAATATTAGAATATCTTCAATAATAATAATTATTATAAAATAAGTTACGCGCGCTATCGTGATCATTATTCAATCATTACGCACATAAGTAAAAAATAATAATATACGAATTAATTATAAGTAATAATAATAATTACACCATTGTATCATCGAATGTAATTGTTGATTGTTATATTATAATTATTACAATACAATTATTGTCTAGTTATTATGTATGTGATATTGTTATTGGAATAATAGATATTTTAAATGCTAATAAAGTAATTTATCTATTACCCTTCTTGTTGACTTGTGTGTGTAATAGTGTTATTAATTAAGACACTAGTTTTAAGTAAGAATTTTAAAGGTAATTTCAGAAAGTGGTCGTATTCGTGGTAATATAACATTTATAATATCAACCCTAATAACTGCTTGATGTGTTCTTGTAGGGATAAACGAAACATTTTTGGACATACAGCCTTTTGTCATTGGAAGATTTTAATAACTATTTCACTATAATACTGTTGTTTTAAAACATGAAAAATGTTATTAAAAAATCAATTATTATTTTCACTACTATCACTCTCGTTGATTTCTTAAATGCTTAAAAAAATAACAAATAACAATAATACTATTCACTCCATTGTATTGCACTTTAAATCTAAATTCATGTTTTAAAATAACATTTTTTACATCCATATAGTTACCCTATTCGAAAAATATCTGACAATAATAATCATCATTATTAAATAAAAATATAATTATTATTGCCAGAACTTTGTCATTTCAAATAAAGCTTGTATGTAAACTTAGTATGATCTCACATGAAAATAATAAATTATAAACGATCTATTTTACAAAAAATATCTTTCCTGGATACTGTAATAGAGTTTTTCTTTTAAAAAGTAATCTAGAAGCTCTCATATCACTTGCAATCTGCGAATCACTGTGAGAGGGTCGGTCATGAGCTCTCATTTATAATGATCTTAAATAGTGGAAATACAGAAGAAGATTTTTCAAGTTTATTTCGTAAAAAATTCAAGAAGTTTTTGAATTATTGTCGTTACTAATCCATTACTTGGTAAAGGATACTGAATTTCAACTATAAATTAGTTTATATAAGTGAAAACATCTAAAACACGCGTCAAATATTATGTACATACATTTTTTGAAGATCAACGAACAAACAGCGCAAATAGAACTAGTTGTAAAATGTGTATATTACCCATATAATTATTTTTATTTGCATAACATTATTTAGTCTGCAATTGACACACAAATGATCAAATAAAGAGCATGCTATAAAGTCAAAATGAAATGCTGTATTTCAAATGAGCGCTCATGACCCCTTCTATAGAGCTAAGTACAATAATTAATATAATATTGAAGCAATAACGAATAAATTAATTTAAGTCACGTGTAATAAATTTAATTAATGTACAATTTGTTGTTTTATTTTTTCAAAATCCTATTACATCATTTCAGCCGAAAAACTTCTGCTACTGGATATAGCCCCCCCGAAGCACCACCACTTCGACCGGTCCTGTGCTACCCGCATCCAGCGGATTCCTGCAGCCTTCACAAGGTCTTCGGTCCATGGGGGCCTTCTGACGCTACGTCTTCCGGTACGCGGTTGCCACTCCAGAATCTTTCAGCCCCCTCAACCATCTGTTCTGCGAGCAATGTGCCGTGCCCACTGCCACTTAAATTTGACAATTCTTCGGGCTATGTCCGTGACCTTGGTTCTCCTGGGGATCTCTCCATTTCCAATTCGATTCGATACGTGGCACATCTTGAGAGGCTGTTGATGGAAAAATCAAAGATGCATGAGATTGACATAAGCCACCCGAAAGCTTATGTCAATTCTGTTGAAAGTTATTGTAGAAATACGAAACACTTTGAAAGCGATTGTGACTTATCCCCTTTGGATAATCAGCTATGAAAGTTGCTGGCTGACCAATCTTTTCACAACGACCGACATAAACTATCTTGTAGGTATAAGTAGCTCAAGTGATAACCCAGTGGTGTGTCCGTCAGACTGCCAAGTCATAGGGTCTTGAGTTCGAACCTAAGACACGCACCTCTGACTTTTCGGATTCTTGTATAATTATCACTTGCTTCAAAAACGGTAAAGGAATACATCGTGAGTCTGAGAGATATTTCTCAAGGGCATGTGAAGCCAAGTCAGAGACCCATGTGCGGCATAAAAGAACTCTTTCACTAGGTTAGTCACCAACCACAGGAACACTAGAAAAGAAGAATAAGTTATACGAGTAGTTACAATATTTTTATTAACTGTCTCATTCGGCCAGTGGTCGCGCCACTGCTGAGTACTGCTGAGCATGGTCCTGTGTACAATTCCTAGGTCGGGCAAAGCTTTAAAATATTGTCCCAAGCATCCCCGAGCGAGTTTGTGTTCGGTATTGTAATAGCTAGGCTTGCCCCTTCCAGGAATACGTACAGGCGTGATGATATTAGCCTACCTTTAAAAAAAGGTATTACGTAGGAGTAAATAAAACTAAACCGTATTAAAAAATAATGGTTCATTCAAAAGAGGAATTCATTGTGTGCCGGTTTCCGCGACATGGTTATGTGACACCTTTATCTAGAGGTATACCATTTTTTGGACGACGTTTCAACTGTGAAAAACCATCTACAACTGCGTGAAAAACTTTGCCCAATGAATTGTCTAAAACAATACCAAATCAGGGATCTTTATTAAAACTTCCGCCCATCCATGATAAATAACCCACATGTCCAACCTCAAATAAACCAACCAACCACGTGGTCGCCTCAGCTCCTTCACTAGACGGGTCACTGACCCCGTGACGTTGGCTGGTAGGCCCAGACAGCTAAATGAACTCGGCCTGAGCCTAAAAGTGTCATCTCATTTCCATGTGAGTCAGTCGGCATAACTCACTACCATGACAGCGAACAGACTAATCGATTTATTTGGCGGTTGACTCCATTTTCTTAGAGACAGACCATAGATTTTTTTATGCATAGTCAAATTTTATTTCATACTAGCTTCTGCCCGCCGAGGAGCTCGTGGCTACGTAATAACAGCCGCACGGGTCGATCCATCAGATTAAGCTACGCTTGCCGGGGTTGGTCTGTGGATGGGTGACCATCTTTACATGCCGAGACTCCTCCGTGCCTCGGAAAGCACGTTAAGCCGTTGGTCCCGGCTGTCATTCGTGGCTCTTTGACAGTAGTTACGGGTCGTCAGAAGCCCGAAAGTCTGACAACCAGTCTTACCAAGGGGTATCGTATTACCCAGTTACTGGGTTGTGGAGGTCAGATAGGCAGTCGCTCCATGTAAAATACTGGTATTCAGCTGCATCCGGTTAGACTGGAAGCCGACCCCAACATAGTTGGGAAAAGGCTAGGCAGATGACTAGCTTCTGCCCGCGACTTGTCCGCGTGACATTTCATGTTCCCCGAGCCAACCCATCGCATCGCATCGCCTGCCGACGCTCCTTGCTACTAGGTACTTCGTTTTCGCTTAGCGTACTTTCCGACTTTTTTTCTTTTTGCTGGGCTCCTTTTGTGATGATAATAGCCTATAATAGCCTTCCTCAAGAATTAGGCTAACAAATGAAAAAAGATTTTTTCAAATCCGACTAGTAGTTCCAGAGATTAGAGCATTCAAACAAACAAACAAAAAAATAAACTCTTCAGCTTTATTATTAGTGAGTGTGCTAAATCTATAAATATAAATCTCTATCAAAATCAAAATATTTTATTTCACATAAGCCTACATGGGCACTTATGAAACGTCAGAAGCTAGGTGTACGGTTTCAATTAGTCGTTTCCTATGGAGAAGAGCCGGCAAGAAACTCCATGGTTACTCTTTTTAAAAGATACTTGGCTTTTACAATATTTTCGAATTACAGTGTTAGTCTACTTATGGGAGGACAGTGTAGGCCTTGCAAAAAGAATCATACAGGTAGCTAAAAAAAAAAAATTGAAATTGTTCAAAAAAAAGTCTTCTGTCTACTAAGCCTATCAGATTCATAACTTAGACTTAGCTTTATATTTTAACACTTTCAATAAAAAAACAAACAAAAAAAAAAGCGCCTTACACACACTCGCACATGTCGCTCCCATGGACCAATATAATACTACTCCACACACACACACACACACACACTTCCACACACAAATAACCTAATTAATAAAACTTGGATTTAAATGTAAAGTTCACTCCACTCGAGCCACCAATCTTTTTATAATGTTGATTTTTTTTCTTCTAACTTGTCAGCCTTATAGCGAATTATATTTTCGAGCCGTTTGGGGTTGAAACTCTAGGGCCGTGGGGTCCGAGTGCTCATAGCTTGTTTGATGAAATTTCCAAACGGCTATTTGACACTTCCCGTGACCCAAGGGCTGGCTTTTATCTTGGTCAGAGGATAAGCATTGCCATACAACGTGGCAATGCCGCCAGTCTCTTGGGTACATTACCAGCCGACAGCGATGCGGAGGAATTTTTCGACGCTATATTATAGTTTATTGTTTATTTGTATAGTTACTTTTAACTAAGAGAGTTGTATATATATAAATAGTTAGTCTGTAATAAAAAAAAAAAAAAAATATATATAATTGACAAACATTATGTTTTGGATATACAAACTAATAAATAATCTACTTGTCAGTGTACAAGTACAACCAAATAAAATGTATAATTTTGTAAAAGGGCGGAGCCCTGGTGTCTTGAAATACAGGCCCAGAGCTTAGTTTAGGCACCAGTCTCCCACAATATTGTAATGTTGTCTGACTCTGATACCATGTAATACGTGTATGTTGTAACAAATCATATCATCTTATCCTAGCACAGAAATCTCGATGTATTCTATGTTAATGTATGTCCTCTTTGCATGTGCGAGGCTAGGGACACTCGCTAGTGCACAATAAAATAACCTCGCTTGTATTACAAGGGTATCTTGTTACAAAGCAACTACGTTGTGGAAGTCAGATAGGCAGATGCTGCACGTGAAGTACCTACTGGTATTCCGCTGCATCCGGTTACACTGTTAACCCAGGCCGATGAATGATGTATCCCGAGCCTATGATGAATCACGCTAGTATTCTAGAAGGGACTAGCAGAGTAGCACATTCACAAACACCCTATTAACGTGATTTTGTGGGAAAATCACGTTAATAAGCCAAGTCTCTAAATCTGTATTCCCAAATCCTTACATATTATATAACAAAGTCCTCCGCCGCGTCTGTCTGTCGTCCTGTTCGCGATAAACTCAAAAACTACTGCACCGATTTTCATGCTGTTTTCACCAATGGATAGAGTGGTTCTTGAGTAAAGTTTTAGTATATAATAACCGACATCCACGCGGGCGAAGCCGCGGGCATCATCTAGTAATGTATAAATAAAACAATCAAACCCGTAGGCCGTAGAGTGCGGGCAACCGTCTAGCCACAGCATCAAATTGCGCAATCAAAGTTGGCCAATAGGTCGATGGAGCACCTGATTATAATCTAACGAGGCTTGTGGCCAGACAAACACAGTGAGATAATATTTGTTGGTAAGGTTTGTTCCAAAAGTATCTGATGAAGATGTAAACAAATGGATCAAAACAGGTACCTTGGCAATTTAAAGCGCCACTTGAAAATTGAGTGCTTTGATTTTATTATTTGAATACTTAAACAATTCTTATTTTAAATCACCTTGAATAAGTTTTTAATTTTTCACTATTCATTTATGTTATGTTGGAAAAAGTGGTGAGTTATAAACTTGAAACCTTCTTTAATACAGAATGAAGAATGTAAATGAAGAATGTAAGAAGAATTTATTACTAATTTCCTTTAGTGAGTGATTGCGTAAGAATTTAACTCGAACAGGGTTTATTTACACGTTCATCTGATACTTTTGGAACATACTCTACCTACATACAGTTCCTTACATATATCTCTAAGTAGTCTGTGCATCTAAGTGATTTTTACGAGTTGAAGGTGTCATTTTTTGGTACCTACTTCGGCCAATAGTCATTCGTTAATGTGACATGCCACTATTCGACAAACAATATTCTAATATTATTATAATCTTAAAATGAATTATCTAACAAGCTTTCCTCTTTCATTTAAATTCAAATTTCGATTAAGTAACTAGAACAATATACTTAACTGATCCACATCGTTACTTAACTCAGTGCTAGGCCCGTTTAGTCTGCCACCTATAGTTGGAGGCGGTCGGTACATCGCGTCGTACGTCGGCGTCGCTCCGAATTACCACCACTGCTACCCCCATTTGACTATTAATTGGCCGCAATCCAGTTAGAGAGATGGGGGAAGATGGGATGCGGCAATTTGTGCCGAAAAATACGAGTATTTACAGCCCCTTCATAGTTAGCACTAGCTGATGCCCGCGGCTTCGCCTGCGTGAATGTCGGTTATTATATACTAAAACCTTCCTCAAGAACCACTCTATCCATTTGTGAAAACAACATGAAAATCGGTGCAGCAGTTTTTGAGTTTATTGCGAACAGACAGACGCGGCGGAGGACTTTATTTTATATTATGTAAGGATATTGTATATTTTACCTCTGATTGTGCATCACTGTCAAAATCATAGTGATTTTTAATGACGTCGCAATAAGGTTGGTTGGGTTGCTGCTGTCAGAAGTTAAGTAAGTACTTAACTGTGAAAGTCTGGTACCTATCGTAGTTAGGTGGAAGAGTTCTTGAATGAATTACTTATGAAGACTTCTAGAAGAGTATTTTTTTTTTTTTTGTTTTTGTTGGTATCGAGTTTTTGACCAGGAGCAGCTGGTAATTTTCAAAAACCTACACTTTCGAAATCATTTTTTGCAAAGAGTTTTACTAGATGGCTCTACTGAGAATTCTTGTCAAATTCGTATTACTTAAACAAAATAAATTGAAAATGTAGCGTAAATTCCATTAAAAATGAGTTATTTCACTTATTTCCCGTCCTTTTTTTCAATTACTAGCAAAACTCATTATGAATGACTATTTTTATTTTTATGAATGACTATTTTTACAAAATATTTTACTTCTTGTCATCTTAAAGCATTATATCCATCACTGCTCAAAGTTCTATAATTAAAATTACATCCACTGAAAGTTTGAGTCACTTTAATCTTGAAACCTGTTAAGTAATACCACATCCATTCAAACTATGCTCATTGCCGAGTACATGCGGCCTTGTGTAAGAGCTCTTTCTCATTGAGCGCTGTGATATTTTTCTAGACTCTTTAATTTATTTTAAAACTTACAAGAAAAATCTCGAGATTACTTAAGGTGGATAATAATATGCTAACGTAGTCCGCGAAATTCAAATCTTACGTTTTGCAGGTCAGTTTATGGTCGAATGTTGGTCTAAATGATTCGCGGTCTTAGCATATATTTATTACATGAAACTTTCATTTTGACAAACTGAATCTAAACAGATTCTCATACATACAGGTCTTACTGGAATGAAGGCAGCTACAACATAATTAACCTATGTTGATTCTACTGCCGGGACACAATCCTCTGTGTGAGAGGGAGTGGGCCGTGAAACTACACGCGTCTGGTGCAGGACTGCAGGCTGGTACGGATTTGGGGTAACTGGTATTGGTTAAACCTCCACACTGAGTCATAACTATCATTTTCAACTAAGCACCAGATTTCAAAGACCTACATCACAAAAAAACCCACTTTTCCACCTGCTTGATGAGAACACAGCCTTACAACGCGAGAGGCAACCGCGCAAGCTATGTAAATCCTCAAAAATATTATTTTTAATTTATCGTGGTCAAGTTGACTTTATTATCTGCCTGCTTTATGATGCAAGGGATCGTTGTAAAGGTTTATTCTTATTGTCAGTGTACGCTGTACTGTTTGTTGGATCGCTTTATTCAGTTAAAATGGTGTCAAGAGTTTGTTGGTCGGGGAATTGTTTTTTTTTTTTTGATGAATGAGTTTGTTGAGATTCAGAAAGTCGATTTAGGCTATTTCCGAAATTGGCACCTGAGGCATGTCCTAAAACAAAAAATCGAAGACATGTGACTTCTACCAACTCACACTGGGTCCGCGTGGTAGATTCAGCCCACTCCCTCTCGAAAAGAGGAGGCCTATGTCCCTGCAGTACGAACCTTATCTAGGCTGATTATACTTACATTTAAGCCTGCTTCCACCACAACTCACTAAATGCATTTAGCGCTAAACGTATTTAAAACATCATGCTACCTCTGTCAACTTCAACGATTTACAGAAACAGAACGATGTTTGAAATATGTTTAGCGCTAAACGTATTATTAGGTGATTGTGAGTGAGTACCTTCAGGACTTTGGTCAAATTATAGTCGCTTGCATCTTTTCAACTTCGCCTGTACAACTGATGAGCGTTGGCCGCCCCAGGCTCTCACATCAAGAGATAGTTAGTCGTGTCTCGTTAGTCAACGCTCACATCTCATAGGCTGGCGAACAGTATCGGAATAAGCACTATCCACTTGATAAATCCAGAGAGCCTAACTGTATGAAAGTATATGCAAGTTTAGCTTTTGCCCGCAACTTCGTCCACGTGTAGCTCGAGAATTATCCAACGGGAACGTGCTACCATAATAAAAAGTCCATGTCTGTTACGAGGTAATGGTCTACCTGTGTGTTAAATTTCATTAAAATCCGTTTAGCCGTGACGGTGGCAAACAGATTTACTTTTGCATTTAAACTTTGTGGTTATGAAATGGTTTTTTTTTTTCACCGAGCAATTAACAATTTTTCGTGATTTGAACCGTTAATTTCTCTAAAAGAAGGATGTAGGTGTACATATATTTTTTTCAGGACCTAAATACAAAAAAAAAACTATTTAAAATTGATTCATAAACCTTACCCAAAACTTATTTGGAGGAAGAGAAGTAAGTAACTTAATTTCACAAATAAAAACGTCATATTTTATTGTGTGTACTTACAGACTAACATAACATTACTAGACCCATGACATACACATTAAGCCATAAATACACTCATGTACGAGCTAGTAATATATGTAAAAGTGCGGCCAAAAGTGTCCACTGTGTAAAGGCCGTTAAACCCGAGCTGCGGGTAACGACCCTTGGACGCATCCCTTAGATGCGATGTTGAGCATATGTGCGACACACCCTAGAAATGGGGAAGATGATAACTATTTGTGTAACTACAGATTGTTGTTATTATGACTGGGTTCATACTTGGTTTTTTATTTTATTTACGGGGTTTTTTTTATCAACCTTTCGTTAAGTTATGTTCAAACGTCGAAAAATGTATGGTTAAACAGTAGCTAATTATTACTTAACTTGCAGCGTTTATAAATAAACCCCTGGATACGTACTTTTTTCCCGTGGGGGGTAGGCAGATACTACAGAACGCACACGCACCTGTGCACCTGCTACGATTTTGCTTCGTTCATTATTAATAATTGGTAAGACACTAGCAGCTAATGTTCATGTTCAAAAATAATTATGTTAAAAAACTACACACTAGACAAAAAAAAAGGAGGAGGCTATACATTTGAGGCTTTTTCATTTAAATTTTCTGTACAATATAATTATTATTTATTTAGCTATATATATCTATCATATGAAATATATCTTTTAAATTGTTAAGAGCAGTAATAGAAAAAGATATATCGCTCCGTCACCGCCAGTCTTCGTGTGACCGCGGTCGGTGCAATTCGAGTTTCAAGACGTTTCTTGAACAAAAACCTGTTTATACCCAGTAATTGGATTGTGAAGGTCAGATAGGCAGTCGCTCCATACAAATACTGGTATTACGTTTCATACGGTTAGGCTGGAAGCTGACCCCAACATAGTTGGGACAAAGCCAGGCAGTTGATGAGTGTACAACCCTGAACGTCAGTCACGAAACATTATCGGACAAGCTGATAACATGTTCCATTTTCGTGATAACAGATAGCAAAAGGATATACAGGTGCGGTTTTCGTTTACCGTAAAATATACCGTAAAATATACTATGATCACTGATTTGTCAGGCATAGATTATGATGTGACAGTATTTCCTGCTTATAAGCTGAATCATCGACTTCTATGATTGGCGTTTGTCCAAAGTAGGTATTGTAAGACATATTATGTGGAGTCTGGCCAACGAAAGCTGATACTGAAATCACGCGCGAATTTTTTTTTTTTTAAACAAGACTTTTTTCCCTTAACATAGTAAGATAATTCGTGTTGATAACTGAATTTTAATTTTATATAAATAAAATAAAACAAGTATCAACATGTGTTATCGCACTTTGTACAGCGAAAAACAGTCTTGTTTTTTTAAATTTCGCGCGTTTTTTCAGGATCAACTTTCGTTGGCCAGACTCTACTCACCTAATACAAAAAACTTTTAATCTAATCTAACTAGCCTGTATTGTCAACATTTCTACACAATTCTTTCTTTTACTAGTGCCGTCCAGTTCTTTCGGTAGCAGTCAGGCCGGTCCCGCCATCTTCTACTTAAACTTTTAATATTCTACTAATTGAACCTTACCCAACACGACATTCATAGACAAACATACAAAACCTACTTGGACCTCTGCCCGACTCCCAAGCATAAAGGGCGTGAAGTCGCCATTTTAAAATAAGCATACGCAATGCGTATTTTATTGGAGTTTCTCGCATTCTATTCCCACGCTTAGCTACAAAATAAAAGCACTAAATGATTGTAGCGACTGAGGCGACATCTATTGTAGGGATGCACTCAACATACATATCCTCCGTACCCTCCCCCACCCCTCCAACACACCCCTCTTCCCTATCAATCAGTACTGTAGCGCAAATGTGAAAAATCGAAAAAAACCGTCGTGGAATCCGCCTGTAGACTGGTTTAGAGTGAGATAACAGATGTGTTGGAGTAAGGCGGGAAAGAGATGGAGAGAGGATAGTCTAAATTATTGTATTATACATAATAATATTCGGGTGGTTTAATGTATATGCTTGGGTTGAAGAATCGAAATCAATAGACTGATTTAAATAAGGTTTATGCGTTTTTTAATGGTAGTGGGGTAAGCAGATCAAAACATTGTGTTATCAGCGGTATGTTCCCGTTATCTCTGTCAGATAACTTGTACTATGCCAAATATTAAAGTCACGTCACTTCTGCCATAGTTTGGCTTATCTTGAAAATTATTTCATCAATACAGTTGTGCTATTCTGTAACCATCTCACCGTGAAAACTTAGGTGAAGTGAGCTTGAAGTGAACTGTCACTGTCTTAACATCAATAGGTATCGATGACAATGACAGCTCACTCCACGTTCACTTCACCTGAGTTTTCACGGTGAGATGGTTACAGAATAGCAATGCAGAAACTAAAGTGATTTTTCAATCATAAGTTACATAATGAAGCTTTGAAGACACGAGTTTTTTTTTTTTTTAATTTACAACTTGTGTTTATTTCTTCAGCATTTAGAATGTGTCGTTTAATTGACAAATAACCAAATAATGGAACATATCATGTAAAATTCTTACATTTGTGCAATTTACTAGATCTTTTTGAATCTTATAAAAACTATCATCTGTTTTCCCAGCATAAAACATATTCACCATCTGAAATCCTAACTTATACTGCAATACTATAATCGTATTGTCTCCATTTTCTTAGAGGACGCTTCGAGCGAGCCCACTACACACCCCTACAAACTGGCTACACCCCATTCCCAAACCCAACCCTACTCCATCCAAATAGAGAAGAAAATTCACTGTTAGATTTTGTATCATAAGTCTTTTCGTGGCAACCCGTCGATTTGCCGAGACCCGCCGGCGCGGGCGGTCGAAGGAAACCTCACCACTTAATTTAGGGTTAAAATATACTTCACCCGATTCTGGATAGCGGGGGAGGCGCTCAAGGTCACATGGCTCGTCACGACACATGTCATTGGACTGGGTTTGGGTAAGACTGGTTGGTGATTATGGGAACTGGTGTTGGTTGTTCAATTTAATGTCTCTACATTAAATTTATGAGCTTGTTATGACCTACTTTTGTAGAAGGGTCATTGGATGATGTAATTATTTTATAGATTCTTGGGTATACATTCTTAATCGCCAACCTTGGCAGACGAGTCGGTGATTTTAAAAAATAGATCTCGTTTACCTTTTACCATAAGCTCTTCGGTAACTTATGTCAGTCCCTTGCGGTTTTGATTTGTCCATCATCTTCACCGCTCTAGGCCCTCATGTCTGGCCCTCAGGTCAGAAAACATTTAATTACATTGGTTAACTGTTTCATTTTGGCTAAGCATTGTCATACCGCATTAGCTAATAGGTTTTGTTTTGAAGGGAACAGCGTCCTACTGTGACCAAATAATAACTCGGTACGATACCCACGCTTGGTAATTATGACGATATCCACGTTACTCGTAATGATTTACGTGTTGGTTATTTACATATCTACATTATATTGAAACCTGCACAGATCGCTATCGTGATCTTTAGAGCTAGAGCAGTATTTTTGTTCTCAACTATCAGAATGTGCGTAATAGCGTAGCTCAGCTTTTTTATCTCTGAACCTGACTTGATTTCCGTACGTCTTTTTTTCGGGTGACCACTGAAAATCAGCGCTGTGCTGTGTGCCCCATAGCGCAGTATCATGCTGAGTGGAAGCCTTCTTGTCACAGTCGTGACGTGCAGCTGCCGTTTATTTATCTGTATACTCGTTATCTCATATTTGTACTTAGATCTATTTTGTTTAATTTAATATTGCTGATTACTGTTGTTATTTACTTGTTGAATATTGCTTATTACGGAGTCACCTAACACAAGCATCTCCTTGCTTAAAAGGTGATCTCCAGCTCACATGTGATATGTATTTTATACGTGCAATAAACATTTTTTTAATTTTTTTATTACTATTATCTCTTTTTATGCACGTGTTCCTGAGACAAATAAACCTATTTTTCTTTCTTTTCTTATTTTATTTAGCACACATCTGACATATCGCTTGATGGAAAAAACTGTCCAAGTGTTGTTCTCGCAACTGAAAAAACGGGATCGTAAACCTTTGAGTGCCCACAATCCTTAAATAACAATAACAAATAATTCAAACACCCATTTACCAGCCTGACAAAATCCTACAGTAACGTTGTTTTAACTGAACAACAGCCTGCCTGGGATAAAAAATGATAATATAAACATATGAATATTAAATGAACGAGGGACGCCCCGGTATAACTCACTGCACTCTCCATGTGTCTGCACAAGTACAAACATGTGCAGGAACACTGCACCACTAACACTGCAAAAGTAAAAAACTTTGTTATTTTTTTAAAATTAAATCGTTAGTCTAGTGGTTACTTTGTAATCATTAGAATTATTCCAGGTTGGGCAAAGTTTTATTGGGTTTTCTCATTAAGGATCGCTCAGTAGCAGCGCGTAGTCTGGAGTAGTGCACCGTTTGATGGCATTGAACTGAAACATAACAGGCGAACTGTAAGTCTTCGTACGCACGGGCGACGATTTATTATCGAGAACTGGATTTTCAACTCTCGGGTCTAAGCAGAGCGTTGAAAACCAAATGCACGTTTAAAAATAGCCCGTGCGTACGAGGGCTACTAAACCTCTGACTAACGCTTCGGGGCATACAGGTGCGATGTTTCGTTACAACTGTGGCCCTAGTGAAAAGGGATCTAAGTCCAAAAATGCAACTTTACAGGAGACGCAAAAAACACCCCGCGCGCTTCAAATTCCATGATTGACATCGTGTTACACTTAAACCGCTACCAAATGAAATAAATGTGATATTTTTTATAGGTAAACAATTTATGCTCTTTATTATTATTGAGTTATTTTTTATGTAAAGTTATTAGTTTTTAAGATAGTCACTTATATTAACCACAAAATTAATTCCTTGAAGGTATATAATAAGTTATACACCTTCTCCCCTATGTTAAATGATAATTCACACAAGTGAAAATGGATACGCATTTGGAATGATTATGTTAATACTAATCTCAACAAAGCTATTTTTGACTTTTCGCTTTATTTTGGTGATAACGGATTTATGTTTAATAATAAAATATTAATCATTACTCACTAAACCATTTTCAAGAACCAGGTGTTGTTGTATTGATAAACACCAACCAAATTAAAACGTGGGCAATTTATGTTAATTTAGATTAAAAAACACAAAATGTTTTTTTTATTTTTCCGTTTAAAAGACTACAAACGTACTTGAAACCGGCTTTTATAGTTTTTTTGGTCTCAGTTGAACCCTTTTACACAAGGTAACTTCTTTATTTTTAGAGATCGATCCGTTACACCAAACGATAGAGCTTTTTTTTCTGATCACTTCTGTATTCTTAACTCATTTTCCACAAAATCGGACGACCCCTTTTCACGAGGGCCACTTAATATTGTGATAATGTAGATTACAACCGCGAAAAGAAACTTGGCCTTTCATTAATTAGTACGTACTTAGTAAATCTTTTAGTGAAAGCGTTTATTCGGGAAAGGAAAAAGGAAGGGAACGTGGTTACGGTTCGGGATTACCTATCTTCATCCGGTCATCATCATTGGCCTAGCCTTTCCCCAAATATGTTGGGGTCGGCTTCCAGTCTAACCAGATGTAGCTGAATACCAGTATTACACATGAAGTGACCGCGTATCGGACCTTCACAACCTTTACTGGGTCACACGATAACCCTTGGTGAGACTAGTTATCACACTTTTGGGTTTCTGACGACCCGGTAAGACTTTCAAAGATTCAAGAATCTCAGCCGGGACCAGCGGCTTTACGTCCTTTCCGAGGCAATTATCTTAATCCGGTGAGAACATGAAAATAAATCAATGTTCAGTTATAAATTAATGAGTAAAGAAAACTATGTAAATACGTGTCTATCTTGTGGCTATATAAAAACTTCAACAACAATAAATAAATGGAATAGAAAAAAAAAACTTGTCTCCCTGCGAATACGAGTACCTACCTCTGTTTTTAACTCGCAAAAGTTAACGCAGTGCACGCATACCCTGCTGGCTCACCGACCGGTCATCCTGGGACACGCGATTATCCGTAATTTGTACACAATCAAAATGATCGTTTACCAACAATACAGCTGCCCAATGCCAGCTAGAGTACCTAATGATAAAATAGTTATCATCAGCATACAATACAGAGTAAGAATTTTTTTTGCAGACTTCAAATGAGAAAATGCTGCTCAAAATAACATGGATATTATAATCGCTACCCACAAACTCTTTTTTTTTTTCCATTAGAGTAGGAGAGACTTCAGAACTGCTACTACGATTCCTTAAGACACCTTTGGCTTCGTCCACATTCATTAAAGCGCTCTGGTTGTCCCTGTATCACTCATAAATCAAATCATTATACTTTAGACCAACTAAGTATTGAAATATATAATCCACCAATAGCAAAAAGTCGAATTAATTCGCCGTAGCACGACTATTTATTAAAACTAACGTTTTTCTATCTCAATCTATTTTCAAAGCATTCCATTCAATCATATAATAGTATCCTTCTAATCCACCTGCCACCACTACATCACCGCGCACAATCCCCAAACCACAGCCAATTCCATTCATACTCCACAATAAAACTCTATTTAAAAATTTAAAGAACTTTTCTTACTTAAAATTCATGAAATACATACAATATGACCAGAGCATCAACTACACAATCTCATGATAATATCCCCATGCAGTTTGCTTTATATATGGTACTAAAATACTTGACAGCCATATTTATTGTCGCTTAAAAATTATTACACTCACATTAAATTCGGAGCTGTTAGCTACGAATGTGCTACGAGACTGTAGAATCGTTCGTAGCGCGTCGTAGAGGGTCTACGACGTACAACCTTATGTGCATGACATTAAGTTCTTGAATAGTTAGAGGTATTAGTTTTGGTTCAAAATTAGTTGAAGTCTGTTTTGGTTTGAATGTAATTACGTACTTACTCATAAATAAGTTACATAAACATTTAGTTCATTAATATTACTGTGAAGGAAAGGAAAACATTTTAATGAAGCATTCAATGGAAGCGTAGTGTTGTATGCTTTTTCGTATGAGATGAGGTCATTGCCCTAATTTTGTAGTAATATTAGACTATATAGAGTATAGACTTATGTTTTCATTAACTTCAGCCAGTTGAGCTTTCATCCTGTTGAGGCGGTCTTGCTGGGGAATTCGTAGCACCACTTCTTAATTCCAGTTAACATAAATTATACCTGGATTAGTGACGTAAGGTTAGCGGGCGTTTTGGGGGCTGTTTAAATTACTTATATAACTTTGGAATGTGTGTATTTTTTATCAGTTTGATCCTTCTGACTTTGAAGTTCTTATCTGAGACATTTTTTGACTAATTCTGTGCCTTTGTGAAAGTGGGCAGTCACTTCTAATCTTCATTGAAAAAACAATTAAATCAGCATACCTAGGTATTGTATGTTACTCGCCGACAAAATTGACTCCGATGTTGATCCAGAGCATTTACGAGTACAGCATTTGACGTTCAAGATAAATCATCGAAATCACCCAAGTCTTTTGTTTCATAAAACAATAAACTACCGTCTTATCTATGATAGCTTGTAGTAAACCGTTTTCCTAAGTCATTTTTTATGAGAAGTACATGATAAGTGGTTAAGAGGTTTATATGCATTTCTTGCCCAGTGGTCTGAGGAGCGCACGTCACAAGTTTATCTTTAAATATTCTATATGTGTGTGATTTAGGAGCCCAACTTTATTCCCCGGGATGAGGGGAAACATTTTGGCTTCATTAGCATATGTTGGATAATCTTACTCCAATAATCTTATGATATAAACGACTAAGTTGAAGATACGGAGGGTAAATCAGATGAAACATTCTTGAAGAACAAACTTAAATATGCGCATTTAAGATGTATGGTAATGTATTTCATCAAAATTCTACATTCTACAAAAAAGAAAACTCATATTTTTTCACAAAACCCAAAGCGAATAAAACGGCGTTGGTAAAATTTATTATATCTAAGATCTTGCTGTCTTAGGAGATAGTTTTTTTCTCCGTCTCGTTCCATCTAGTCATAATTTAACATGAAAACGTGCCCATCGCCGAAATGAAACATCTATATTCATGCTCTATAGTCTTCTAAAATATGAGGACGACTAAGACCGTCACGATCGACACGAAACATGAAAATATACAAAATTATCTGATTAAGTTCTTTTGAGCGGAAATCTTTTTGATTAAATTGCATTCGACGAGCGTTGAGTCAAGCAAGCGGCCAATGAGGGCTGATGCGATTACTGCCTGACTCATAGCCAAAAAAGAACACGATGCGGCATTCCAATTGCAACTGTGTGTAGTATTTTCTCCCGATTATCAGGGATCGTTTGAAGGATGCAACTGGGGGGGGCGGGGAGGGCGACGGCGGGGGAGCGCGCGCCGCCCAGTCGAGCCGTGGCCGCCGCGCAAACCGCACGTTAATGGCGCGCTAGAAACAACCAAATGAGTACTCCGCGAGACCAAACGCGAACCCCGTTCATCACGAGACGACCGGCCAGATACTGTTGACTGTGATCATTATTAGTAGTTTAAATTAATTAATCATCTAGTATAAGAGTGTTTCGGACTGTACCGGTTTGTGGCTAATGTGAGTTCAGATCGCGAGCGTGTGGCTGCGGATCACGTGCCCTACATTTGGGTGTCGTCGCCGGAACGCTCAAATGCTGCATTTTTACGTTTATTTACAACCAGGCAATGCTTCAGTAGTAATAGTCGTGTAGCCTTGCTTAATACGTAGTTAAGTAGACCTAGTGTTATTACTGTCATTAAAGTGTATCGTCTCGTAAAATGTTGATGTCATCTGTATCGAACGCATGCGATCTCGCAAAGCATTTGCGATTTAGACTATGTAGTGTTCATGTATCAGCTTGATGCGATTAAATTGTGATCAATAAATCATTTAAACACTTTTTTTCATGTTTTTAGTATCACCCCCCGTCCGTTTACCGAAGACCAGCCAGTCTTTTGCACTGAGTGTCTTTGCGTATATTTATGTGGCGTAGCCGATAGCGTTGTAGTTTGAGCCCTATTACTAGTGTTTAGAGTCTAGATTGGGGTGTGGAGCTCTGAATAGAAACATTAAACCCGAATGTCTGTAAATTCACCATCTTATTTCTTCATTTTTAGTTAGCTCCTCCGCAATGCTTCGCTAGTGGCTATATATATTTCACTATATGTAGTTTTTGGAGTGTGTAGTTTGTGTAATTTGAGGTTGGAGTGACGTTGTATTGGAGTACCGTGAGCGATGCACGTGGCTACCTGAAGGTAAATAATTGCTCCCACGTGGCTGTGAGCTCAATTAACCTCCCCGTGGGGTCGGCACGCACACTTTCACTGATGGAAAACCTGTACAACTAACTGTTGTTATAAATACAACCATTACTGACGTCACCCTCCATTCGGTGTTACTAATTACTGATTTTCGGGTTGATTAGGTTTTCTATTAACAGTTTTGGCATTGGATTTGATTCATTTTAATTTGAATGCGTTTTTTTTTGCTCTGGATTTGTATGGCGGATACTACTAATTATTTTATTTTCTTTGAAAAGTGTTACCTAATATTCTTAAAACAGAAACTCACAAAATACATTAAAATTAAATAAATCAGATGACTAAGACCTAAAAAAATTCAACCAAAGCCATGACCATCAGTTTTATATACATAGATGAATTAATATTCTATTCGGATCATTTGGTAGAACACATTAGATACGTGGTGTGTGTGCGTCTGTGCGTGAGGGTGTTTGTGTCTGGCGGGGTGGATGGGTGTGCGAGGGGTGTGGGGGTGTGTGAGGCCCCGGCGGCGCGGAGGGGGGGTTGCGGGCCGGCACATGGGCGATCGATGCGGGGCGCGTTGCCCGCGTATCATTTGCGTGCCACAGCTCTTCTCCCCTCTCCCCGGATTCCTTCGATGACCTACAGAGTCTAGGATCCCGACGGATCCCGTCAGATCATTTGTATTACATTGTAGGGAGCACGTGATAGTCACATGGTTTTTATTGAGAGGTTATTCTCTTATGTCATGTCGATTAGCAATTATGTTTTATTTATTTAATTGTTATTGGTTTGTTGATGGCGTTCTTGCTTCGGGATATTTTAGTCGTTTGGGGTTATTTTATTTTTCGTTTTGACGCGTTAAATGTGACAAAAATGACTTTCGATAGTAATAATAATTATGATCAATTCGATTAGTTATGAAATATGGCTGGTAATGAGATCTAAAGTCAACTTAAGTTCAGATGTAACATTTATTATTGATTACTTTTGAAACTTACTTTATTTGCAGCATTTATATGCATTAAATAAATAAATGGCAATTTGTACGAAATAAATTTCAGAGCTGATAGTGAAATTCCTACGAATAATTTATAGTTTAACATTAGTTATATTAATAATTATAATGGATACAAATTTTATAGACGAGGGGAATAACTTGTGATAACTGAATTGATCTGGTACACACGGCTACACATCAAGCTATAAATTTCCAGTATAAGCTAACCTCGCATTGTACGGAAATCCTATACAATGCGAGCTCAGCATAAACTGGAAATGTAAAGCTTGATGTGTAGCCGTGTGTACATACAACACCTTCGTGGAAGATTGCATATACACACTTATAATTTCGTATGTAATTTATTGTCATAAATTAAATATATTGCTAAATAAAATATGAACGCTTCCTTGCACTTATATAGTATCCACATATTTTGTACATACATCTTAGATATTTTCAGATAAAAATGTTCTCAGTTTAATTGTGGATGCCTTTAGTAAACTGATTTCTTTGTAGTAACTTAATTATGTTACCATAATCAAATTGTTTTGTGTTATTTGATTCAAGCATTTCGGTATTAATTCCTTCACTTGAGCCTCTTATAACGAAAGCCAGATTGTATTACGAAAAGGTTTTGGCAGATAAATGATTAGTAGATTGACTTACAAGATACTTGAATATGAGATGCTTTATATTCTGGGTTCTTCCTATCCCTTCTATCTTCTAATATTTTCCGATAATTATTCAAGTGCCAATTTCGATAAAATAATGCTTGACTGAATATCAGAACGGAAAAATGTAGATATTTAGTTGATTAGTAAAGATTGCATCGTTTTTATTTAGATTTCGAAACAACGCAGTAAACTAAATGTTTCGAAGTTTTTCAGATGTATATATCTAGATATAAACATGATTATGAAGAATTCAAATGCAATTTATTATTCTGCAAATTACATTTGAATTGGGAAATGGTACCTACAAAACCATCGTATCACGTGACTGCACATCCCTTTCTTAATTTTCAATTACGTATAAGAAAAAAAAAAATGTTGCGTCATAAACAACAAATCTTTAGACACGCTATACTCAAAACTTTACTTACATACACAGAAACATAACATCACGCCTACAATCCCCGAAGAGTCAGTCAGAGGTGCACCCAATAGTACACCCTGACCCCGATGCCGATAACCGATTTACTCAACTGCAATCATTTAAAATATTATAAACTTCAATATACCTCTCAAAATTTTATGCTGAAATATATTTTTTTATAGAATTTCGCAAGTTAGGCACATTTAAAAAAAAAATTATATTGTATCCTCTATATCGGTTAGTGATACTTTATTAACATGATTATAATCAAACTATTCGTTAATAAGTAAAACTGCTAAGTAACTATAAAATTAAGAAACCGCCCAATAACGTCTTTCTTATTCAATTTATGTTAAGGGAAAGAGATTAATTCACGTGTACCAGGGCGCGTTGACTATATCCCTGAGCACTTTGTTTTGGACTCGTTGTATGATATAACGATTGCTTTGGTTGGTGCCGACCTCAGCTGTGAATACCGTTGGTACAAAATACAATTTTTTAGATAATTACAATGGCAACTGTCTACCAAGTAGCCAATACCTTTTTTATATCTAATATCTAATTCGGCTCTTTTCTATTTGACATGATCGTTCCATCGTAGTTTTGCATCCAAGGTCATGCCCAGCATGATAGTCGCGTATGGTATAGGTTGATTATTCATGAACTCCGGGAAGTATTGTGGCTTTTTATCAGTGAAGTCAATGTGGACAGACTTGCTTTCATTAAGTTTGATACGCTATGTCGCAGTCCACTTATAGACACGATTTATGGACTCTTTGACATTTTATACGGCTTCCTCAAGATTATTTCCTACTGCCATGATAGCTGTGTCGTCAGCAAAGGTAACCCGAATTACATTGACGGATTTCTCGTATTTTGAAATGGGTAAAAAAAACACACTAGATGTTCCATCAGATACTGTAGATATTAGAACAATGACAACAAATATTTGAACACACAATATCCAAAACAATATTTTGACAAAAATTAATTACCTCTTTAACGTCGACAATCTTCAGCATCCGTGAACATCCACCGTTACATTTCCTTTCATCCATATCACAGGACGATCTCATTTACCTAATTTAAAGGGTCACTCTCCATTGATGGTTTATTAACGGCCTCGTCAACAACCCTTACTTCCTTCCCGGTATTATTTGGGGTCCAATGGTTGTCGGAGCCCACATTATTTGGTTGAAATTTTTCACGGTAGTATTCTTTCTTCCGTAGCATTATGAGATCCGTTAAGCGTTGCAGCGGGAAAATGGAATCTGTAGGTTGGATAGTTTTTATTTTATCTTAGAGTGAATATGTTTATATGGATTTTAATGTAAGTACTAGAGAAGACCCAGAGTATTTGAATATTTTGATCTTAGTAGACTGTGTGATTGGGAACTGGAATGATATTGACAATTTAATCTATGTATGTACATAACTACTTGGAATTTTTATTAATTAATGTTGTTTTCCTAAAAACAAACAAAAATGTTGCATAAAAAATATAATTAGGTATATCTGAGTTACAAGCAAAATATAATACGAAAAAGATATGTTTATGTTAAAAATTCTTTCATTAGATGTTATTTAAACAGATGGTTCAGATATCTATGAAGGATATCTGACACGTGGATTTGATAATTTAAATTTAAATTAATAAATAAAGTTAGAGATGCTGCCTTTATAACAATATAAACGCAACTAACCTATCTGTCTATTAGTGTGCTTGTAACTCGAGAACCACTTTATCTGTAAATAAAGTTAGTTTTTAAATGATTTACCAGAAAGGTTAGTTATTAACCGACTTCACAGCAGAAGTGTGATTGGGACAGCCGCCCAAAACTAAATACATCGTAATTAAATATTGTATTTCACCTAGTTCACGTCAGCGCCGCTATTATTTTATCGTCCAGACATCATAAACCTATTGAAGTGAAACAAAATACATCATAACGATACAATTACATAATAAAAATATGTCGTCAGCAGAACAAACGGTCGTTACTCATGATCGATTAGTTTTAGGCATGTGTTTATTGGTACGAGGTAAAAATTAAAACGTTATTATTTTATTTTTACAAATAAAAGAAATTATGAAGGTTACAATAATGTTGATAATGCCAAACAAAACGTTTCATTGCAAACATTTACAAAGACATTTTGCATTAGGCTAGGGTTCTTTTCAGAAAGCTTTGTTTAGGCTTATCCTTGTTGTTCAAACAGAACAGACAGCTGTTTAGTGTTGCCCAAATGCAAGAACAAGACGAGACTTAGCCAGTCTTGGTCTTGGTCTTGCGCCAATACACCTGGTCTTGGTCTTGGTCTTGGTCTTGCGCTCCCAGTCTTGGTCTTGGTCTTGGTCTTGCAGCAAGAGTCTTGCAAGTCTTGCAATTACCTATTAGTCTATTACTATTTATTAAAGTTTACTTTAAATCTTAGAAAAACGTATTAGAATTGGAACATTGTGAGCTTGAATTAACATAGCCATAGTAAAGATCAAGCAGATTAATAAATAACTGAAGATTTGATAAGAAATTCGAAAAATCAACTGACCTATATGTCGTTTTCCATGGAAGTAACTGTTTCTTAATAAACATTTATGATTTATAAGCTTACATTTGCTAAAACATGTAAAAAAACAAATTAATTACAATAACTTGACTGTATTTTAAAGAACAATACTTATCTGTCTAGAAAGAGATTGAACCCTCAACTTATAAGAAATTTAATAAAAGAGTTTTACGATTTATCATTTATTTGAATAAAAAATAAAATACAACACAAATCAACAGCTTTATCATTAGGTTATGATACTTTATAATTCGTAATGCGCATAGGTCCAGTTTTTCATATTCTTTGATACAGTTTTTTGCGTCTCATAGAATTCCTAAGCGTACCTACCTATACACCGAACTGTTACACCTAACTACTCAGTGAAATAGCGCTAAGTCCTAGCTGCAAGACGCAAGAGTCTTGCAGGCTATGTCTTGTTCTTGCTCAAGTCTTGCACGGTCAGTCTTGGTCTTGGTCTTGCTAAAAATACGCGGTCTTGTTCTTGGTCTTGGTCTTGCAAAAACGCAAGAACAAGACCAAGACTGCAAGACCAAGACTGAATTTGGGCAACACTACAGCTGTTTGTTGCGCCACTTTTCTTCCCAGCACAAGTAAGTGGTGAAGGGTGGGCGTTTTAGCGGACTGTCTTATGTTATTTTGACGCTCGAAAAGTGGTAATTCTCAGCCTAGTTTGAATAAATGACTTTTGATTTTGATCCATCGACATACCTTTATCTATATTTAATTAATTTATATCGTTTTTAGGGTTCCGTACCCAAAGGGTAAAACGGGACCCTATTACTAAAGCTCCGCTGTCTGTCTGTCCGTCTGTCACCAGGCTGTATCTCATGAACCGTGATAGCTAGACAGTTGAAATTTTAAAAGATGATGTATTTCTGTTGCAGCTATAACAACAAATACGTTTTTTTTGCCGTTTTTATACATAATGGTACGGAACCCTTTGTGCGTGAGTCCGAATCGCACTTGGCCGATTTTCGTGTCTACCTGTGTGACAGCGTTGTTCTTCTAAACTACGCAATGCATTCTGATGCAATTTTCACCATCATTTAGAGAATTTATGCCGAAAGGTTTAATACATTCATAGTAAATTACATTTATAAAAAAATCTCGATGTTTTGTCAAGTTGAAAAAATCGTGCGAAGCTGGGGCGGGTCGGTAATCAATGGATAATGGACGATACCAAGTAGAAAAGGCTCGGTGGCATGGTAAACAAAAAGCTATAGATACTCTTATACACACATATTATGGTTCTTCCAGTTACGTAGTTGTACACTGACAACCCTCACCCCCATTAGCTTCAATCCTGTTTCCAATAACGTCTAAGAAGTTCCTAAACGTGGCTTGCGATAGTAGTAAACTGGCAGAAATCTTCACATAACGAAAAAGCGTTATACCTGAAAAACTTTTTTCAAGTGTCAAAAGTTTTTGTTTTTTTTTTAATAAAGAGCACGTGGCTATGTAAGCCGCACGGGCCGATTCATCTGGTTGAGCTACGCTTGACGGGGTTGGTCCATGTATGGGTGACCATTTTTACATACCAAAACTCCACCGTGTCTCGCAAAGTACGTTAAGCTGTTGGTCCCGGCTGTCAATCGTGGATCTTTGACAGTCATTACGGGTCGTCAGAAGCCCGAAAGTCTGACAACCAGTCTTACTAAGGAGTATCGTATTACCCGTTACTGGGTTGTGGAGGTCAGATAGGCAGTCGCTCCATGTAAAATACTGGTATTCAGCTGCATCTGATTAGACTGGAAGCCGACCCCAACATAGTTGAGAAAAGGCTAGGCAGATTTGTTGTCACCTATGCCTACCTGTGTACCCCTACATCGAAATTGGTTCATAATTAAGGCGTGAAAAGGTAACAGACAGATAAACCGAGTTACTTTCGCATTTATAATATTATAAGGAAGTATGGATTATCTGCGGAAAACCTCAAGCGGCGAAAGTATAACAGAAGGATAGGTAATTATATTTTCGAGCCGTTAGTGATTGAAACCCTAGGGCCGTGGGGTCCGAGTGCTCATAGGTTGTTTCATATAATCCTCAAACGGCTATTTGACACTTCCTGTGACCCAAGGGCTGGCTTTTACCTTGCTCAGAGCATAAGCATTGCCATGCACGTGGCAATGCCGCCAGTCTCTTGGGTACATCACCAGCGGACAGCGATGCGGAGGAATTTTTCGACGCCATATTTTAGTCAATTGTTAATTTGTATAGTTAGTTTTAATCAGTAATTTAATTTAGAATATAATGTAAATAGTTAGTATTGTTTTTCAGCTTATGTAATTTATTCTTGATACATAATTTAAAAAAACAGATACAGCCATCACATAGTCTTCCCTAAAAACTCAAACAGATCGTCGTTGCCAATTCTTATTTAAGAATATCTCAAGAATTAGTGGTCCGAGGAGATCGACTACGCCCGACCTGATTATAATGTCTAGACTAGAAATATACAGATCGACAGACACACTGGCTTCCTTATAGTTGGCATAAATCATAATGTTCCTAGACTTTTTTCTATTCTGATGTACCACTACTCCATCTCTGTAGTTATTTGTGTCTGAAAACTTGCGGCTTAAAATGAGTAGATATGACTGTTCTTTCCTGCTTTTTATTACCTGAGATGTAAGTAGATGACTTCTCTTTAACTCGTTATTGCCCACGACTTCTCTCGCTTAAAATTAATTAACTTAACCCCTCGCTCTGTTTGGAAAAGTTTTGTATAATCGGAAACATTAAATCTGCCAAACATTATCTTACATAATCAATGTTATGCAGCCTTTTGGCGGTTGCCTTTATGTTGCCATAATATAATCTACACTAATATTATAAAGAGAAAAGGTTTGTATTTTTTTAGGGTTCCATAGTCAACAAGGAACCCTTATAGTTTTATTTAATTGTATTTATTTCAGACATAATTCTTTACTCATAATTTTGTAATGAATAAACTCAAAAACAACTGGACCGGTTTTATAAATTCTTTCACCAGTTGCATGCTATAATATCACTGAGTAACAGGCTATAATTTATAAAGATATAATGCGGGCGATGCCGCTGCAGAAGCTAGATGAAAACAATATCTTATCACACTGAAGATATGCTTGCATATATAAAAGCGATATAGTACTTGAATTTTTGCTAATTACTCAAGTAAAAAAAAACCTGAATATTTTTTCAAACCGTGACGATGTCATTCCCCCTTCCTACGAGTACCTGCATCTCTATCTACCCCATTTTTCATGTGACGTCACCCCTTTCCATACCTTACAACCTGATCTCATTAAGAAACTTGTGAACTCTTCGCGAGCCACTGAATCCCGACGTTTCCAACTTTTACAAAGTTTATTTAAAGTTTTTTTCAATGTCAACAAACTGTAATACGGTTCTGAGAGAGAATAAATTTGTTTTGAGGTAGACAGGTGATCGTTACGTTTTGTACTAAGGAAAATGAATAGCTGACTCTTTGAATTTGGGAAACGTAATTAAATATTTTTACTTTCATCATAATATGATCATTCATCACATTGGCAGCCTGGTTCCACCCACTGCTGACTACAAGCCTCCCCGCCTCAAGACCAAATTTAATATGGCGCCAACAAGAGATAATAAACATGAAATAAAAACATAAAAAAATTGTGGGACCGTTTTTGGTATCGAAGGAAATGGCTTAATAAGCTCATTTAAAAAAAAAAAATATCATAAGCCCAATTTTTTTTAAATAAAATTCATAGTTACAAAACTAGAACCCTACTACGACAAAAAAGTCAACTAAAAAGATATAAACAAGAATCACAGACAGAAAAATTAAAAATCCGGAGTCACAAGTAAGTATCTGTTTCATTGAAGCCCTAATACGTGTGACTCCGGATTTTCAATTTGTCTGTGATTTTTAATTTGGTGAAAATTCGTATGGAAGTTCGATATTTTTGCCGATGGACAATCATGTCGCGAGCACGGCTTGTAAAAAAATATAAATCACTTCGACACATAGAATGTAAGTAAACGCTTCATAATCGTTGTCTCAGCTTGTCGAGCTGAAATACATTGAAACACCATGTCGTTTATTCAGCTCCACTATCACCTAACGACGGACTAATATTTTTTAATCACGTTAAGTATTCTCGTACGGGTAACGCACAAGACGAATGAGCTTGATATAGAACTAACAGTACACCTCACACCCCAGAGGTGTGCAGTAGCACTTATATTTTACCGCAAAAATGAACCTTAGTCACCAGGATATAGTGGACGTAACCTTGAAACACCGTACTATCTCAAGTTCGAATCCTGGGCGTGAACCGGTACTGTAAACATTAACTCGTTATTTATTACTGTCGATAACACGACGTGGAGGAAAAACATCAGAGTAAGGAGTGGAGTGATTAATTCTGAGGTGTTTAGGTATGTTGTAAAAGTTGTCGTTTACATAGTAAATACTACACTCTCACTGAAATACTACTACTAGTAGTTTTCGAAAAAATTCACGTTGCAAAAGTTATGTTTACACTTGAGTTTTTTTATAGAACTTTAACGACCTTTAAATATTTAACCTGTATGACCGCGGCCGGGCCGCGCGCGGACCAAAAACTATAGTAGTTTAAATAGAAAGTCCTTATAAAAACTAGCTGCCCGCCCCGGCTTCGCACGGATAGCACTAAGTAGCTACGCCTACTAACCTAACCTAACCTATCCTACGTACCTACCTACTTACATACCTACCTACCCTACCTACACCTATTTTACGTACAAACCTTGTACTGAGAATAACGAACACAACATAAAAATAATTATCCAATACAGTCCAGCCGTTCTCGAGTTTTAGCGGGACTAAAGATGAGCAATTCATTTTTTTTAAATAAGAGAAGATGTGCAGAGCTCTTTATTTCACAATATCACTTTGCCCAACCTGAAAATCGAACCCAGGACCTCATCGACACCGCATCACTCAGCAGTATCGCTTGCGATTACTAGACCCATTTAACAATAAATACTTAAAACTTATTATACCAAACAGAACACAATTCAATAATCCAAAGCCAAATAATTCATCATTCTGTTTAGTTTTACAAAATATTCCAACTATATTCTCTTTTAAACTATCTCAATCCGGCTTATCTAAGAAACCTCTGCAATCAACGGTATTCACAGTTTTCTCCGATTTCAGCTAAAAGAAAAAGAAACAAAATAAGATTATTTCTGAGAAACAGCGATCCAAGGTGACCGGGGTGACATTGGTTCAGACCATCAAACGATTGGAACTTCATATTATTTACTTGAATTCTTGAATGTCCCGCGATTCTGTTCGCAACAAAAATGTACTATTTAGATGTAGATACTTGATTTACTTTAGTACTACGAGTGGAATGTCTATGGGTGAATAATAATTTTCGGAAGACAGTGGCTTTGAATTTTATTTTTTGTCACAGACTTCCGAAATTGAAGTGATTTTTCTCTGTTGTAGTATTTGTTTTTGGAATTCGGTTGTTTTTTTTTTGTAAAAAGTTTTTATTTTTAATTTTTTAGTTGTGGTACTTACCCCACACAAATTCGAATACCACTGTCTCATGCTATGTAAATAACAGTGGCAGGGACAATATCCATAAAGGCTAAGTGAGAAAAATACGTATTATTGAAGCTAACTCAAAACTACCCAAGCAAAGGAACCACCGCTGAAGCATGACCTACCAAACAAAAAAATAATCATCAAAATCAATTCATAATTAGCGGAATAATCGCGTAACAAACATACAAAACCAACACTGTCGAATTGAGAACCACCTCCTTTTTTAATCTGGTCAAAAAAGCGTAATCATTTTTACAACTGTTATTTTAAAAGAGGTTACTAAAAATCAGTTGAAAAAATTAACGGGCAGTAATTTAACTTTTGTAGATGGAAGGAGTGGAAGGAGGCCTTTGCTCAGGAGTAAGACAGCGTAGGCTAGTAAAAAAAAAATTTTTTGATGGTCGGTAAAACATGAAAAGTGATAAAAAGAAAATTGGTCGGGTATTTCATCCTACAACGTCAATACAAAAAATATTCAAGTAGTGTAATAAATGAATGGACAGTAAAAATGTTGGAATGGGCGGTTAGATAGTTTGTGGGTTAGGTTGGAACTGTGACCAATAGCGCGCCAGCCGAATTGGTCACACTAACTAAGCCAGGACTACTCGACCAAATGGGTTAGGTTAGGTTGGAATTGTGACCAACCGCGCCACTTCCAAGTTAGATTTCTTCCCGACTAACTCCGAATTGTTACAGTATTTTTATCTCACGAAGCGACGTACTCTTTATTTGTGGTTACCAAGTGTAAGAACACGCTGTGAATGTATGTATAAGCACAGGAGCTCTGAGAAAATGGTGAAGTCGGAAGTGTATATGTTTTATTTGCTGACGCTTCTCGTCTTGACGCTCACATTCTCAGCGTGTTTGTACAAGTTGTTACCGCAAGTAAAGCACGCGTCGCTTCGTGAGAGAAAAATACTATAACTGCCCACTGAAATAACTGAATGGGCAGTTACGTACTGCCCATTCTGTTATTTTACTACTCAATTATTTATTTAATTACCCATTTAAATATTTGTTACGATTTATTTTTATTTAGTTTAGTGGTCAGTTTTTACTGCCGAACTTTTTAATAAACATTTATTTAGTCATTTTTAATTTACCGAAACTATAATAAACAACTGCCGCTTTAAATCAGTGCCATTAAAAAATGCATCGTTGTGCGTTGTTTACGAGTATAATCAGTGAAATTAATTAGTATTGGGTCTTTTTACAAAACATGGGAGTATTATTAATCGCCAACTCTTTCATTCTGCAAAGATAGGCATCATCTCTTTACTTAGGTACTGCTTAGTCAGTATTATGAAACGGAATTTAATCCTATTTTATAACTTTTGTCTTACGCTATTGAGTGGTAAACATGCGGGTGGCCTTCCTGGTGATAAGTAGTCAATGCCACCTAAACTGTCTTTTAAACGGAAACACAGCAACGATGGCCCTCGTCAGTAGGTCCCAAAAACGATCAATTGCCATCAATTTTGTATTGTATTAATATTTTCCATCGCTCCAATTGCATTTTGTAGACGATCAATTTCCGCATCAATGTGTGTCAGGAATCATGTAAAAATTGACAACGGGTCCCTTAATCAGTATGATGGTAATTGGTACTTCCCTGAACGAAGTCCGTCACATCATAGCACTTTCTTGGCAAAAACATAGCCTCAAGGTGACCGCGACGACATTGGATGCTCCATCTGATATTGACAAACAGTCCCAAACGGGCCAATTTTTTTTTTTAATATTAATTCCTTTGGCTTCAAATTATTTTGATAGATGAAAAGTAGTTGAATCTCTGACACGAAAAGCTGATTTCATGTCTGTACAAATTGACATTATTTTTGGAATAAAATTGGTTGACTTTTTCATACAATAGTTGTATTTTTCTTAGACTCTTTCCTAATTCTGACTTGTTTGAGCCTCCGTAGGTTGAAGACAACCCACGCTTCTTGGGTTTATTTTTTTCATAGATACACGTGGACACCGCTCTTTGATCTAAACTAGGCTTATCCCAAATGCATTTATTGCACACTAGCTGCGCCCCGCGGTTTCACCGGCGTAAGTCTCGATCCCGTAGGAATATCGGGATAAAAAGTATCCTATGTGTTAATCCAGGTTATAAACTATCCGTTTGCCAAATTTTATCCAAATCCATTCAGCCGTTTTTGAGTGATTGAATAACAAACATCCAAATACACAAATACACAAACTTTCACATTTATAATATTGGAGACCTTTCAATGGAAGCTTACCCCGAAATAACAGTTTAAATTGATAATAACGAAATATGGATCCTTCTTCAGAATAATAATTATAGTCAATAAACAGCTTCATGCATTCAAAATATTCTCATACCATTTCAAATCCCGCCATCTTTCACAAACAGACCGCATCAACCTCCCCACACGGTACCTAAAACCCTTAAAACCATGTTTACTCATCCGTTACGATCCACTGCATAACTTTGACAATACAGACTGGCACTATTCGATATCACTGCATGCAGACTGGCGGTACTATTGGTACCGATAGTGACAACTGATGTATATACGTTTGTCCGAAGACCATTAAATTCGTAATAATGCGATGCAATTGCAGAGCTGAGTCGTTGTGATTTCACGACGGTCAGGGCTGGCACGAGAGCGAAAAATGTTTTGTAAGTTGCGTAATATATTTTTTCTGCAGATAGACTAGAACATTCCTTTAAAATGAATATATGTATTTGTGTTAGGAAACCTCTCTTTGGAAAAGTTCGTCAAAAATATTATTGAATTTTTCCTCGGTGCATTTTTTTTTTTAACTACAAATAATATATCCTGAATGATGGGTTCAGTTTCAATCGCGTAAAAAGGTAAATTAAGGCTATAAGATAAAGTTGTTATCTATAACAACCTTTTAGCCTTAATTTTTTTTTACCGAAAATTAAAAAGTTCGACCCGAGAAAATCTATTAATTAAGATATTTTTTTATTTGCCTCTAACCTTTTATTAACACAAGTTTTACAGAAAATCGTGCCAGTAAAATGACAAGTAGACTTTTTAAAACCTAGTAGTAGTATGTCAGAGAAAATAATATCAGACAGGCAGAAAACAATGAACCGTTGCAACGACAATTTCCGTAACAATACCTAACTTCTACGCCGAGATTTCCCCCTCTGAAAGCCTTCCACGTGACGTCACCTGACATTCACAATCAGAAATACACAGGTGGTTGCTGTGTACCACGTGATACATTTCATAAACTCTTTCATATACTTGGAGCTTTAGGAAAATGTTCGGAAATCTATTACTATAGTGGTTTCATTAACAGACAGCTGTGCCGCTGGGGAGCTTGTTGCGCCACTTCTTCTTCCTAGCTAAAGCACTACCTTTTGGAAGGGGCGACTAGAATCAATTACATTTCCTGAAAATTTAGACGTTCAAAAATGCCTTTTATGTGCCTATTCGAAATAAATGTTAAGACTTTGACTAGGAAGTGGTGAAGGGCGGGCGTTTTGGGGGATTGTCTTATGTAATTTTGACTTTAAAAAAGTAGTGATTCTCAGCCTAATATGAATAAATGACTTTAATTAATTACCATTCCAAAACCCGGATAATTAATAACAAGAATATTGAGCTCATAATAACACAAAATAAAATTAATATCCAACCCGAAACTGTCAACCCTCATCTGTGTGACTTAATATCTACAGGGTGAGGTTGTGTGCGTTCCCCCCCACCCCCTTCCCCCCTTTGGCAAGCTCCTCAGTATACATACCCGTTATGTACTACACTATGTACTGTACAGTATACGCATTTTCACACCAGTTTATATATATACAAGGCAGAACCACTAGTGTTTGACCGATTTGGCTGCAACACAGTGGTATAATGCGTTTGAGTGCCTAAAGGATTTATGGGCAGACAATCTTACAAGAGATTTATTGTTAGTTTTTGGTGAAAATCAGTTTAAGTTAAGTGGTGACTGAGATTGTTAATCGGTATCGTTTGGTGATCAGCGGATTGTTGAGTTATTATTCTGTAGCTCAAAATTGTCAAACAGAAATATTTTCTGCCTAAGCTTTTCTCAAAAATGTAGGATGCATTGTAACAGCCTTCTCTAGAGGAGAAACTACACAAATAAACAGTGTAACCTGAAAAATAAATGAGCCTTGCTAGGCTAGCGTTATGAAGACTTCTATGGTTTCTCTCCAAGAAAATGGGTGCACATTAAAATAATGAAAACTGTTACCTTGGCATTGTTCGTACTGATAAATCACATAATTAGAGTAATTTATGCTTTAAGGAAGAACCTTGGTACAGTTATGGATTTGTGCTCGAAAACTTCCCGTATGTTAACCTTAAACTACCTGATACATTAATGCTATAAAAGGTAATTGTTATCAGCTCATTCTTGACCTAGCCTATTGTGGATCTTATTCTACACCCATGATAATAATAGCATTGTTCACAAAAAGCCCCCTAATCCATTTACTTGTAATGACTACATTTGCCTACGATGTAGCCTGGCCTACTACGCCGTTGCACGGCCTACGCAGTAGCCTGGCCTACGCCGTAGCCTTGCCTACGCCATTGCCTAGCCTACGCCGTAGCACGGCCTACGACGTAGCTTATCCTACAACGTAGCACGGCCTATGACGTAGTCTGGCGTACACCGTAGGTCTGTGCTACGATGAAACGGACATTTGATTTCTTAATAGAAAGAATGTCATTCATTATTTCTTTATTCTCTCTGTACCTTACATATTAAATTTAAATGAATATTTCTGTCCGTCCGGCTGTCTGTTAATGCAAGTTATTATGAACACAAAAAAAAACCGAAAAAGTGCGTGTCATAGTCGATTCTCCAACTACAAATGTAAGTTTGTAATCGCATTATTTTTATTGTTGTAAAAATACAAAATAACAATTTTCAGATTGTTTCCTTTACTGAGAGATCTCGCTTCTTGCCAAAATTTTAAGATTCTAGGTCAATGGTAAGTAAGGATTTGATTTATTTGCGAATATCAAAATGTGTCGCATAAATAGCCGTGTTTTTGTATTGCGTTGACTTAGAAGCTTGATTTTTTTAGAGCTCCTAGGGACTTTCTACTTGATACGTCTACGGGTTCCTGAAAAAATGTCTTTTTTTACCTTCGAAATACGAAACCCTAAAAACAGCCTGTTTGATGGTTGTGACCATTTACTTCAACAAAACAGTTACAACTACAATTTAACTTAATTCTTCAAGGACATTCTAATTAACTACAATGGTTTTTGGTACGCAGGTGTACCACGCGGTAGCATAAAGTTACATTAAACCATTAGGGGAGACCTGTACAAAACCGTATACCGGGGTAAAACAGTACAGCATGTCTATTCTTGTCAAAAATTAAAAGTTCCCGCTCGCAAACTGCTCAGCGGCGTCAACCAATGGGAGCTATTTGTCAACAAACACTTGTCGCTGCAGGAACGCGCGTTATCAAAATATTCGATTTTATTGTTTTTCGGTGTACTTGATCTTATTTTTGTGAAAATTCAATCAATAATAGTGAAATTTACGAATATAATAGGTAAGTGTCCAATCAACTTTATTAAATTGTGTGTATTTACTCGTAATTAACAAATATTTGAGTAGGCAAAATTGGTATGCGTATGTAGTAGTGAGTGATATATTTATACATTGAGCCTTGGGTCAAAACCGTACGGGGCAAAACTGGCCACTATACGATTATGATCCGCATGAATGAATATAAACTTACTATTTTTATTTTATTTTAGGTGCAGTTAAAATGCCACGTAATTATAAATGGAATACTTCTAGACAAGAATGGGATCCAGATAACATGAAAAAAGCCGTTCAAGCCGTGTTTGATGGCACCATGGGTTATTTGAAAGCTGCTAAAACTTTTGAGGTACCAAAATTAACATTACAAGATCGAGTAAACGGATTTAGACAGAACAATGATCTGGACTTTTCCACACGCAAAGGCTTGGACGATTTAAACCGATTTTTTCTACTTCGCAAGAACAAAGTCTACGTATCGTATCTGCTATACGGTTTTGCCCATGTGTCGGGGCAAAATCGTAATTAGAAGAAGTTTAATAATTTTTGGTTTTGATTGTTTAATATTTTAATTATTCCAAATATGTGCAAGTGATTATGTTCCTTATGAGACTGACTAATTATAATTGTTGATTAGATAAATTAGTGTTTTGAGATGAAAGATCTACAACCCTAAACCCTTAGCTATACGATTTTGACCCGGTCTCCCCTACTAAAGTTATAATAGTTAAGTTAATGTGAGACTTTCTGAGTTCCCCGCAAGATCACCGCTACCCCAGCACTGGACAAAATTATCCCACTTTCTTCTAAAAATTAGATCGCCTTATTTTTTTATGTTTCTCGTTCTGCTACTAAAACCTATAGAGATACTTTTATTACTATAAAACTGCATTTTTTCGGTTTAATATGCATTTTTCAAGTAAATGCCGTTTCAAGTATTTTTTTATTCCGATAATTTTGTGTAAATTTTTGAATAACTGACTAGATTGAGTTTTGATGAAGCTTTTATTTACATTTTATACTAAGCTGATTTTTAAAAGGATAGTAAGTTTAAAATTTTAAAAAGTATGTAGGTATTTAATCGGTTAAAAAACAAGAAAATAAAGTTAACTTTCTAATTTTGTACTTATCGTCTGTTTCTCAGTACAATGGAACAGTATTTAAATTCAATTATCTGCTTTATCTAGCAGATATCTGAATTCAGTTAACTGGGACGTATTCGAAGATGGTCTGTTTGTGCGTTTGTATAGATTCAATGCTGCATGTACAACTCTCTTACAATAACTTATAACTCTCATGAACAATAACTTTCTTTATTTGCTCACCTCATCCATGTTTTTTGCAAAATATTTTTATTCATCCATTTACAATATAACTTCAATTTATATTCCAATATTTGTATTCACCTTAGTTGTGTTGTTCTTTTTTGTATCTCTATTTGTGAGTCGGACTTCATTTCTTCAGTCAGTGAGTCGTCCTGGGGGCGGAGTTTGTATAGCGTAACCTTCCTGCCTTCCTGTATTTACATTCGCCTCTTTGGCCTCCCTGATTTTGGAACTCCAGAGCTCTGTAAATCAATGACGATTAAGTCATTGCTATTAACTGGCATGCCATGGCCGGGTCATCCTCGTTTCCAAAGTTTTAGTTCTCCCATTGAGTCCATCTCATCTCATTTAATATTCACTTAAAAACGCATTTTAAATAAATGACACATACCTTTTGCAATAACACATTGCGTCACTGGCCATTTTGTAATTATTACATCAGTTTCATAATTCTTTGGTGCATGTTGGGTGTACGTCAAAGAGGACGCTTCGAAATGTTGCCACTACATAAAACGTAACACGGAGGATGATATTCTCATATCTTAACCGATAAGTTTGCCAATTTCTTTTATTTATTTTTGTTTTATCTTTTTTATGTATAGCTTATGTATAGTATATTCGTCACTTGTTTATTCTATTGGGTAATAATAATGGTTCACCGTGCCGCACCGGTCGACGTCATTACGTCAGCGCCGGCTGTCGCTGAAAACCAGCGCTGGGGCTCTGTCCTGCATAGGGTCGCAGCATAATGCTGAGCGATAGCCGTTTTGCGTGAATGTGACGCATGTTTCCCCCAACCTTTTGTATTTTTTTTTTGTGTTTATTTTCTTTTTTTTTTTGCGTCATGTTTACCGCAAATAAACGTATTTTCTTTCTTTTCTTTCTTTCTTTCAATGCCGATAGATTCATCCGCGCCAGACATACATAATTATAACCGTAAGTATAAACATAAATTAGTTTTAAATGCTGTTGAAACACCCAGTAACAGTGTTGTGGATGTCAGATAGGTAGTCGCTCCATGTAAAGTACTGGTATTCAGCTACATCCAGTCAGGCTGGAGGCTGACCCCGGCTGATGATGATAACTGTTAAAGTATCTGCCATAAATATCACACAAGAAAGATTCTCAAGAATAGAAAAAAAACGAAATCAAAACTTATCACCATCAGAAAACACACAAATAAACAACATACTTACCTAATCAAATGGTACCTAACATTAAACTGAGCACCGTAGCACACACATAACCTGTGCCCGGACATACGACATGCCCCATGTGCCGACACGCGTATTACTCATACAGCAGCTAGAACTTAAAATTTGGGTCAAACTTTCAAGTATCTACTACCCATTAGGGGCACCATTTTTAATCTCTTCACACGGGTACATCCATCATCTTTTAGATTGTGCTTTCCTTGTTTTTGTCTCGGTTTTCTTTTAAAGAGTTTGGTAATTTAAAAAATCATCACTAGGGAAATATTGTCGCAAAGGTCTTTGCAAACTTTTTGTTTTAAATTAACTAACACATTATTAAAACAAAAATGTTATATTCCAACCTAACTAAAACTAAAATATGACACCGAAAAATTCCTCCGCATCGCTGTCGACTGGTAATGTACCCAAGAGATTGGCGGCATTGTCGCGTTGTATGGCAATGCTTAGCCTCTGACCAAGGTAAAACCCAGCCTTTGGGTCACGGGAAGTGTCAACCAGCGTTTCGAGATTTCATTGAACAAACGATCTTTGTATAGATTTTAAATGGAATACTTTTATGATAAAATTTTGTGGGATGGATTTTATTAATGTGACAAGACCCGCGCCCGCTGGCGTTACCGATCGGTTAACTTTCATCATCTATTGAACTCCTTTGTGGAATTAGTTTTCAAAACTCCTTCCATAATGTGCTCACATTCGTTTTTAAAGAAAAACTTGTGCAAAATATGCTTGCAGACTCAGTGGTTAAATAATACATCTATGTATGCTGGATACTGAATTACGTTAGTGAAAAACTACACTTTAAAAAAAATGGCCTTGCTTAGTTCAATAAACTTTCATTTTGACAGATCCACAATGTTTTCAAGGTTATGAAACTCTACTATTTAATCATGGTGAGTAACTTTCTGTTGATATTTTCCAAAAAAACAGTGCGTACTAAAACACCAACAATGTTCTCCATAACACAAGATATTCTTCCACCATGATATGATGGCATATTTCTGGTTATACGCGAAGTAAACTCTTGATGTTTCCCGTAACATTTCACTATAAAACTTTTGGTTTTTTCGGGACTTTTCCTCAACCGTTTGGTTAGTCGTAAACCTTGTGCATGTTCAGGACAACATTCATAAAGTTAGTTATTTATGCTTGTGCTTTTCGCGATAATGGTGTAAACATGATGATTTTAATCATCACTATCTGATGCCCGCGGCTTCACCCGCGTGGATGTCGGTTATATTATAATATACTAAAACCTTCCTCGAGAACGACTCTATACATTGGTGAAAACAGAATGGAAATCATGAAAATCGCGAACAGACAGACAGACACAGCGGAGTAACTTTGTTTTATAATATGTAAGGATTATGATAATAATCAGCTACGTCTATAGTGCAATGGTAGAAATAGGGCTTTCTAACTGCACGATGCAAAAGTCGATTCCCATGTATAGAATGCAAGAACAAAATTCCAATATCAACTACAAAAAACGCCTTATTTCTCTTCTTTTGCGTGTAGTGCTGGCCTCTGACTTGGCTTCACATGCCGTCGACAAATATCTCGAGAATAAACGCCATAATCATCAAACTTGCTATTTTAGTGTTGTTTGCTTTTAAAAGCAGACAGGAAGCTGATACTGATTTTGTGACCATTCATAGAAAAAAATCATGTAATATGTAACAGTACTCAACATTACAATTTTTATTTATTTACTACGCAACGTCTTTAGGGAAATATCTTAACACTATCCCTAATCATCTTTTGAGTTTCATGATTAGTAGTAGTCATAATTATTATTTTACAGACTTATGATCATGAAACCTCCGCAAATAAAGTCGCTTTCACAATGAAATACCTATAAAAATACAAATAAAAACATTTACGACTTTAAAAATCTCGAAACAGTAATTCTATACACAACATCAAGTAACGACTGTATATGCGAACATCGAAGTCAAATCTGGGGTAATGTTACTACCATAAAAAGACCCCCTAATTTTTCCAAAAGCCACCAGGTGGCATCACGATCGGAATCGTTTTTTTATAACCGATTACCCATTACTACGATCTGCCCCCTTGTGAACTAAACTAAAATTATGCCCCTAAAAAAATCACAACAGTTATAAAAAGGGAATTTTTAGCAACTTTACCATATTAGAAATATATATTTTTTCCCATACCACGGGTTTACGATGTCAGTTTACGATCCAAGGTTTTACGATTTTTTTATATGTACCCCCAGACGGAATTATGGGTGGGGTAATGATGACGGTTATCAGGGTTCTGACAATCGGCAAATTATTATCGATTCATCGGCCGAGCGCGGGTGAAGCCCCCCGTGAAACTTGATGGTACACCGTAATAATTTTATTATTAACAACATATGTCACACGCAACGTGTTATTCATGGCAGGGAAACATATTTTTATGTGGTATTAGGATGTTTTTCACACGTTGGTTCTTTTGTTTAGGTTTATACTCGTATTTCTGTGCGAACGTCTTATTTGGTCCTTGTTTTTCTTTTTCGGTATTTCGAAGTGCGGAGATCGTTGGGTAAATCTTTGCGGCTAAGGAGTTCTGTCACATCAGTTTATGACTCGTATCTAGAACGATAGTCAACCATGAGGCTCGAATTGATATCTGAATAGATTATAGATTTAATATGAAATGTCGTCGTTGTGTTCTGTCCTACCCCCATGGGAAAATGGCGTGAATTTATGTGTTTATGTATGTCAGTTTATAATTGATTCAACATTTTAATTTCTGCCAGGTGTATCGAAAATCGATATAGCACATTACTTTTGGTCCTTCTTATCTTATTATTTCTTCCAAAAGGGGTTATTGTATGTCCGATCAGTGAGTAAGATACTCAGATGGATAGATAAAATATGCTTTTTTGTACACAAAAATGTAACAAAGCTCGTTAAACGTTTCAGCACTACAGTGCAACTATTTTCTTAATGTCCTTTGGCAAACTTCGTGTTGCGTAGTATCAGTTGCCCTTTGCACTTGGCGTGCGAGAGTTGAGAGTGTCCGGTCTGAACGCTCTCAATCGACTTGGAAGTCGATTAAGTGCAAAGGGCAACTGAAACACGAAGTTTTCCGAGGGACATTAAGAAAGTGGTTGTACTTTACAATAATAATATAAAACTACTTATTCCTACAATAACATTAAATCGTTACAATTCCAGCTAAATATTGAGCCAGGTGGACAATCGTAATACGATAGCCCAGTCGCCACCCTTCTTACAAATGTGCGTGGGAGTCACACAGCTGACACAAACTACATTTCATAATATTTTGCGGCAATAATGACATAAGTACACTTACTAAGGCCATTTAGCTTTGTTACGAGTATAAAGCAGATTTTTCGATAACGTATTTGCAAAATAATTTTTTGTTTGTTTTTTTATTTATGTTTGGGACCTGTACCTACTTTCAGGGTAATTGCGTACGTAACCACTTACAACGGCATTACCTTTAATTTTGACAATTGAGCAAAATTCATTGCGCTATTTATGTTGTAGAGCCGACGAATTTTTCAAGCGTAATGAAGCAAAAATGGATTTATAATTTCCTTAAAAATCTTGTGAGTTGTGATAGAAAGTGTGTAACACAATTGAGATACTGCTCTATGTCCAGCGATGGACGCCTTTCGTCTGTAATGAGAATGATGACTAATCTCTGTTACTAAAGAACAGTCAAAGGTATCTTCAAATAATCGGATTAATTTGATTTTTTTAAGTAGAGTTGACCTTTTCTAGGATGTAATTAGGATAATTTGAATAAAAAAGAGGATAATATTTTTGAAAAAAAAAAATGTAATTCATTATCCCCTACTATGACCGTTATCCTCACAAACTAAGCTAAGTACCTATTTGTGCTTCTGCTAGAAGTGGGTTTGCGCCAATAGTGCATCGGTCAGGGTTCGACTTTACGACCTCGAGCTCGCCAGTCGGACGCCTTTAACAGCTGAGCGTTTGTTGTTTTTACTAAAAGTTGTATGAGCTCAGTCGGACCAGTTAAGCGAAGTTTTTTAAATCCATAAGGTACCGTAAGAAAGATTCTATACATATTTTTGGTCCAGTGTATTACGGGTAGTCAGGAACCCAAAAATCTGACAACCATTCTTACCAAAGGGTGTTACCCAGTAACTGAGTTGTGGAGGTCAGATAGGCAGTCGCTCCATGTAAAATACTGATATTCAGTTGCATCCAGTTAAGAGCTCCCAACGTAGTTGGGGAAAGGCTAGGTAGATTGATGAATTTTAACGCTATCCCACAAAAAATCATTCCAATTTCGAACATAGAATAAAAAAAACCACACGCAATTAAGCGAGTTAATAGTATCTAGACGAATCACTGCGAAGCTCGATATAATTTCAATTTTGAAGTAATGTTTGGCCCTAATAACAAAAATATAGCTACCTAAGAATATTCGTAATTATTTTTCTCGTATACCTTTTATTTTCATTAAGTCTCAAAGGACCATTCTATTTATAATTAGTTAGACAACTCGTAAAGGAACATGAGTCTCCTATAATATTTAAATTACATTAAATTCACGACCTCAAGTGTCTATTTTAAGCATGTATGATGTCACGCCAAACCTACCTAGGGTTAATTGAGGTCAAACTTTGCTTTGTCTGGCATTAATGTCTAATTTAGGTAAAGAGGGTACTTAGGTATATAATAGGAAATATAATTTTGAGACTACGAGTTCATTTTGGTTCATAAAGAATGGTTTTCGTGAAAATCATAGATGTTATTTTTTGTTGTAGGTTTTTAAATACTTCTAAACTAATATTATATAGAGAAAAGATGATTTCTGTGCAAAACCTAAGTGAAATATCAATGTAATATGCACATAAACCTTTGAAGATCTAAGCGGTCACACAAACAGACACGAAAAAGACTTTATTTTATACTAGGCATTGCCCGCGACTTCATCTGCGGTACAGGATGGAAGCTCAAAGGAAACACGCAGTGTTATGTATATTTTAAAAGAATATATATATCGTCAGTGGAAAGGCGAAAATGCTAAAGCGCCAAAATGGTACTTTTAGCATTTTCGCCTTTCCACTGACGATATTATGTACGTATATTATTGTCGCAGATGGTGCCTGTCGCACTCGTTATTATTTCGTCACTAGCTGTTGCCCGCGATTTCGTCCTCGATCCAGAAAAGTACCCTATGTCCTTCTCCAGGTCAAGGTCTACCCATGCACCAAATTTCATCCAAATCCGTTCAGCCGTTTTAGTGTGAAAGCATAACAAAAAAATTATCAAACTTACTTTCACTTTTGTAATATTAGTTAGGATTATGTATGTCTATGCATCTAATAGACATAGATACAGATATTTCTCATATAGACTGAACCAACTAAGAAACAGAGCCATATCCCAATTAAAACCGTATAAAAATCTTCATATTGTGGTCCTTACCAACCAAACTATGCAAGATAACAACTTTCCAATTTTTGGTCCTTGACCCTTACGTAAGCGTCTCAAAAGATCAACTGAAATGCTCGTAATTCGAGTGAAATAGTAATAGTAAAAGACATAAGGATACATTATCGGGATCTAAACAAGAAGAAACAGGATGTTTTCGAGTTCTTACAGACTTTTAGTCTAATCTGTGCTACATCTAAGGAGTGGGTTCCGATTCTGTGATGTACCTCTTGGGCGGGTAAATGTAATAATTATAATGTGTAGTTTTGTGACTTTGATTATACGAGCGTTTGGACCAAAGAAATTAATGTCAGTTATATTTAAACTGTTAATTTAAGAATCAGATGATCATAATCAGTCTATAATGTTCCCGACGTGCTGGGACACAAGCCTCCTCCCTGTGAGAGGGAGTGGGCCGTTATCTACCACGCAGGCCCAGTGCGGGTTTGTAGATGTCTTCGAATTTTTGGTTCTAGGACATGCAGGTTTCTTCACGATGTTTTCCTTCACCGTTTTGAAAGCACGTGGTGAGGAAATTGGGATAAAACGGACGAATTTTATCCTACGAATTAATATTATAAACGCGAAAGTTTGTGAGGATGGATGGATGGTTGTTACTCTTTCACACAAAAACTACTGAACGGATTTGGATGTTTGGCACACAGATTATATACTTTTAAAGCCGATATTCCCACGAGATCAAGACTTATGTGGATGAAACCGCGGGGCGAAGCAAGTCTACTATAACAGTCAAACCCTTCCCTCTCCATCTTCGTGTAATTTTGGAAATCGTAACGCTTCGGTACTCGGTACCATTCAGAAACCACTTTTAGAGAACGTAAAAAAGTTGATTTTCTTTTTAGTTGTAATTGACACTGTTAGTAGATAATGAGATAGTAAACCACAAGAGCTAAGAACCTGATAAAAATAGGAAGTTCAACAGACTATCAATTATCATCAAAGTGTAGATACATGCACTTGGTTGATATCCCATTAAGTTATACTCAGCTCCTCCACATTTATTATGCGGACAGCCAAAATGTGAGACTCTCTGCCAGCGTCTGTGTATTCCACTTATAATCCGACTGCCTTCAAAGCAAGAGTGAACAGGTATCAGATCTGAGCACACTCGCTTCATTATATAACTCCTCGATCGTTTGAGCTCGAGGTCAAGAGCAGGCCCATACAGCACATAAAAAAAACATACCCACGTGTATATGCTAATCATCCATGATAATGGAAACAGCCCAGTGTTCACCCTTCAACTTAATAAAATATCTTTCTATTTACGTTCAGAAAGCGTGACTGAAGTAATTTGTAGTATTTTACGATACACGTGGCAACTGTTTATTGACTACGAGTATTTACGTCCTTGTGTCATATAACTTAGTTTAATTTAGAAATAGGTCCATATAATAATGAAGAAACATATAAAAAATATGCTTTATTTCACACTAAAATAGTCTTTCTTTTTCGTGTGGGTAGTGACTTAAGTTGTGTCAGAATTTTTATTCCTCCCATGGGCCCCCGACTTGGCTTCACATACAGGGGAGAAATATCTCTCAGGCTTCACTGTGTTTAAAGCAAGTGATAGTTATACAATACGCATATGAATCCGAAAGGTCAGAGGTGCGTGGCTTGGGTTCAAACTCGAGACCTATGACTTGGCAGTCAAAAGGTCACACCACTAGGCGATCACTGCTGTAGTAACACAGAGCTTTTGGCATAATTTGAAATGCTGATGAATTTAATTGAATTTCATCTCTAAGCCATTTAATGCTTGAAAACATTTACGTAAGTAAAAGTACAAAGTAAAAAGTGTAAAAAGATTTAACATCAATTTATTTTTTCAAATTTTTTAATTTAAAAGCTGCAAGATTAGTTAAAATCCTTAATCTTTAATACTTCGTGACTATTTAGTTAAACCATAAGGACCACTTTATCAACGTTCAAGCTGAATATTCTAAAAGTGTCATCTCACTCAGTAACACATCTAGAACCAGCTATCTTATTGCGTAACTTATTTTCGTAACCGATTAAGACTAATCTGTTTCATTTTGACACTTCAACAACATTCATTGCGTTATTTACGTTGTTGAGCAGACCTTTTTTGAACTTATGAAGCAATTGTTTAGCAATTTGTTTCAAACCGATTAAAATTTTGATTGATCGGGTATTACGCAATTGGGGTCCAGATGCAAGTTGAAGTTTTCATAAAATCTGAAAATATCGAGATTCAGAACTAGACATCGTTCGAAATCTGTCAATTTAAAATCTAGGTAGATTAAAAAACTTAGTTTTCTATCCAAAAACCTAGAACTCAGACCCCAAAAACCCCAAAAAACATGGCCAAAAACTCCTCGTAGCACATCATTAGGACGGACACCCAAACACAAGTTTTCATAGGTTGGGAGCGACGCGCCGCCGCCCCGAGCCCAGACTCCGTGGCGCCGCACAAGGCTGTCTGTCTAAGGTTAAGGACTGGCCAGCCTGCAGATTGATTAGGTTTATAGGTCCTGACGGTTCTTTTGCGGGCGGTGTTTCTTTTTGGTTAAAATTTCTGGTTAGAATGGAGCGGTGGTTGATTTTGATTGTAGATTTAGGTAAATAAATCTTCTTAGTAGATTTTTTTTAAACTGAAAATTTGTTTTTTACTTTTAAGACGTTTTCGGTACTGTTAAGATTAGTACCCAATATTAATCTGTCATATATAAAAAGGTTAACATTATTTAAAAAAAATGGTAATAATTTTTACAAAAATTGATAATTTCGGTGAACTTAAGTGTGATGCACGTAATTTAGACAATCCTTCTATAATGATTCCGTCAACCTTTTGTTTATGTTTTTGCACTTATTGGCTCAAAACTGTTCAATCCACAAATAGGCCACAAAGATCATTTTATCCTCAGGAATACAACTGGAAACAGCTAGACATATTTGACCATTATTATGATTCCTTATACGCTTCACCATATCTGAAGACAAGGAGTTACACCGGTTCCTTGTCAGCACCGGCTTACGTACATAGTAACTACGGGTCTCCCAGCTTAATAATGTAAGTAGGTATGCTTTGAACAGGTTCGAGACTCAGTTTCAGAGTCGTGTGACCTGTCAACAGCCATTTTCGTATCTAGCAAACATCTTCCTATCTAGACTTCATTGTGTACATAGACAGAAAGTGTTTACAAAAACTCAGTTTCATATTCTCGTGTGATTTTTCAATAGCTGATGACTATCACCTCGTTTGTTGATCCCACAAAATGGATCATTGGACATCATATTATTAGTCAATTGTTTTTATCTCAAGTGTGTCATATATGTAATACATACCTGCTATACAAGTAGGTCATTGAAGACACGTGGAGTGATAAAAGAGTTTATTACAATTGCCTATATGTAAACAAGTTTACTATACTCGTAAGTGCATGTGGCAGTACAAGATATGGCGAAATGTGTCATCGCACAGAATATATTTTACTAGCTGCGCCCCGCGGTTTCACCCGCATAAGTTTCGACCCCGTGGGAATATCGGAATAAAAAGTATCCTATGTTCTATTCCAGGTCATAGGCTACCCATGTGCCAAATTTCATCCACATCTGTTCAGCCGTTTTAGCGTGAAAGCGTAACAAACAAACTCACTTTCGCATTTTTAATATTAATTAGGATGATTAGGATTTACTTACGACATTTTGTAATATCGCATTATTAGAGGACCTCGTGGTTATGTAATAAAAGCCGCACGGGTTATGCTACGGTTGCCGGGGTGGGTCCATGGATGGGTGACCATCTTTATATACCGAGACTCCTTCGTGTCTCGAAAAGCATGTTAAGCCGTTGCTCCCGGCTGTCATTCCTCAATCTTTTGACAGTCGTTACGGGTCGTCAGAAACCCGAAAACCTGACAACCAGTCTTACCAACAGATATAGTACTACCCAGTTACTGGGTTGTGGACGTCCGATAGGCAGTCGCTCGATGTAAATTACTGGTATCTATTCAGCTGCATCCGGTTAGATTGGAAGCCAACCCAAAATAGTTGGGAAAAGGCAGAGAGATTGATTGTATAACCGCATTTAAAGCAAATATGACTTAAAATTTGAGATAATATGAAAAATATATTTTATCTCAAGGCAATTTAAGGAAGATCGAAGCAGGTGGCGTTCTGTAGTTTCTGGGGCTGAATTTATGTATGCATGTGTATCTATTTCAGCTTATAATATTCCACTGCTAGGCAAGTTACTCAACCCTTGATTTTAAAACTGCATGGTTTAGTATTTATCGAAATGGCTGTCGTCCCACTTCTGAGAGTTATCCAATTTAATCTCTTGTCAAATTAATTTGTGTCTGTTATTCATGTCAATAGTAATTAATCACTTACAATTTATCGGTTAGTTTACCGATGTCATTAATAATTATGGACCTTGCCAGTACTCACATAAACGCGAACGTAACAAATTGAACATAATCGCACTCGTTTGAAGCAATCGTTGTGATTACTAGCTATTTTAAAGTGGCCTGTAATTTTGTTTATTTAATCATTAAACATATTGACAGTATTTACATGACAACATAAATGTCTTACTAACATTTCGTTTATATCATAATTATTATAAATTATCTGAATTTAAGCCGTTAATGGTTTTATTTTCGTTCGGAGATTTGAATTCAAATGTGTCCATTTTAATTCCAACGTCCTGGATCATTTTTAACCGATTTCAAAAAAAGGAGGAGGTTATCAATTCGTTACCTCAGAACTTTCGACTGCGTGAACCGATTTTGATGATTCTTTTTTTATTTGAAAGCTGGTGCTTCTAACTTATTAACTTTGCTTGAGTCGTTTTTGAGTTAGCTTCAATAATTACGTATTTTTCGCACTTAGTCTATATAGACGACATCTTATTTGATACAATCACTGTTATTTACATAGCAGGTAGTGGTATTAGAATGCGTGTGGGGTAGGTACCACAAATAAAAAGTGACAATTTTTTTTTTTACAAAAAAAAAAACCACTTCCAAAAAAAACACTTATAAAAAGTGAAAAATAACTTTAATTTCGTAAGTCAGTGGCAAAAAACGAAAATTGAAAAGCAGACACCGACTTCCGAAATTAAAGTTATTTTTCACTTTATATAACTGATTTTTTTGGAAGTCGATTGTTTTTTTTACATTAATTGGTACCAAAAAATAATTAAAATGAATTTCAACCGACTTCAAGAGCTACAAGTGTCAATATTCCACAACAGCTCTTAAACGCGGTTTAGTTAAGCTGATCGCGTTCAGTTTCATTGGTTAAGTTCGTCTTAGGCTTTTAACTTCGAACAAAGCTCGATCTGAACCATTAAGCCTATATTAAAGTAGTACTCTAAAACATAGAAATCTTTAGATCATTTTAATGTGTCTCAGGCGACCGGCGACCTTCGAAGGATCTTGTAGTAAACAGATTGTGGTGAAACCATGACTCACTCGTCCGTAGAATTGTAAATACTAGAAAATAGTGGAACTAGGATATTCACACGTGAGTAACATGAGCCTGTTAAGGTCGTATTGCAGGGCAAAAGCCTCATCTCATACAGAGAAGGCACAAGCATTGATTAAACATCGAACGACATTTTAATTCCGGTTGGACTTGAACTTGAACTGTTTTTGAAAACCAACTACTCAATCTTAGTAGGTTTTCAAAAACAGTAACTTAATAAATGCGAAAGTGAGTTTGTTTGGTTGTTACTAGCCGATGCCCGCGCCTTCCCCGCGTGGATGTCGGTTATTATATACTTAAACCTTCCTCGAAAACCACTCCATCCATTGGTGAAAACACGCATGAAAATCGGTGCAGTTTTTGAGTTTATCGCGAACAGATAGATAAACGCGGCGGAAGACTTTGTTTTATAGTATGTAGTGATACTTTCGCGCAGGGCTTGAAAACGTTACCAATTCACATTAAAAGTAACGTTAAGTAACGGTATTTCCGTAGACATATCTGGATATCGGTACGATTTGGTAGCGTTACTTAGTAGCATAACATAATAATAACGTTAAAAATTGTGGTAAAAATTACTGGTATTTTTAATGTTATTGTAAAAATAGCGGTAAAACATTACCGGTATTATTTTTGTAATTTTATGCAACGTTGCCGGCCCGTTTTCTCAAAGGCGGCCGGCGGACAAACCAACCAAGTATATTCACAAGAACATTTGCTTGTTCTTGTGAATATACTTGGTTGGACACAGAATAGCAAAGAGAATACCTATTATACACGCAAATAGTCGTACGGCACAGTCTTAGCATCGATGCAGTCTGAAATTTTTAACGATATCCAGAGCGACGGTAACAAAACTAAATCATAACGATAAAATTTTCGATAGCATAGATTTTAACGTTACGTATGTTTAACGGTAAAATGTGCGAGATATAACGTGAAATATTATAAAGTTATTTAATAGTTAACGATATCTGCATCAGAAGGCTGTAACGATACCATATTTTTAACGGTATTTCAAGCCCAGCTATCGCGCTCAAACGGCTGAACGGATTTAAGGGCGAAAAATAGGTAGACCGTGACCTGGAATAGGACATAGGCTACTTTTTATTTCGATATTCTCACGGGATCGAGACTTACGCTAGCTAGTGTAATGTAAAACAAAAACATAACATCACGGATTTTTTCCCGGAAAGGTTGGGCAGAAGTATACCTCAATGTAATAGGCTGTTCAAAGCAATCAACCTTCATGTAGATTGTGAGGTATCAGACTTACGATTGGCTGTTGCAGTTCGGTTAAGTAATCGTGACATCGAACATGAAGATAAGATTAGTTATAAGTTGTGTTAATTTGCATGCCTACGTGGTAAAATATGGCTGAACTCTAACATTTTTGTCATCAATGCTGTTACCCATATTTGCAAAATAAATTATCTTTATCTTATCTTTATCAATAAGCAAGTTCAAGATAATTATTTCCAGATGTTTGTTATCAGTGTTATTTTAGCTAAATTTTTGTCATTACAAATAGCTAAATGCTAGGTTTGAAGCTACAAAGGTCCTATCAAGAAAATGCACACATTGTATATTTTATGTTTTAATAAAAATGGTTCATCTTTGGAAAATGCTGTTCAATAGTTTTCAGTTTCTTTCCGCGCTGAAATTCAGTAGGTCAATACATCACTGTATGTTCAATCGAGCCTGAACTTTATTAACAAACTTATGCGCGGAGTCATCATCCATTCCCCTTCAAATTATGCAGCAAGAATAGTTGCAAAACTCGTGTAACATCACTACACCACACCATTAAAAATTCACTCTTATAAAGGGCGATATATGGTTGAAAATGCATTGACAGAAAAAACTTGAAGTCCACGCGATTTCCTTGAAGTTGTTCGTTTATAAACCAGTTTTATTTCTTTCTATATATTGATATATTCGGTTAATGTAACAGTCGACGATGGCTCCTCTCGTCAAATGTTCATATATTTCCGTTGTTTATGAAGATTGCAGTAGATTTTGGTCTGTTGAAGTAATAGAGGATATGGGGTAAGTTTCCCAATAGGAAGATGAGTTTGAAGAAGGGTCCATGATTGGATACATGATTTTTGGATAAAATATAACTGTTAGTGTTGATAAAGAGAGATAAAAGCCGCACCGGGTCGATCCACCAGGTTAGGCTACGCTTGCCGGGGTTGGTCGGTAGATGGGTGACCATTACATACCGAGACTCCTCCGTGCCTCGGAAAGCACGTTAAGCCGTTGGTCCCGGCTGTCATTCGTGGATCTCTGACAGTCGTTACGGGTCGTCAGAACAGAAGCCCGAAAGTCTGACAACCAGTCTTACGAAGGGGTATCGTATTACCCAGTTGCTGGGTTGTGAAGGTCAGATAGGCAGTCGCTCCATGTAAAATACTGGTATTCAGCTGCATCCGGTTAGACTGGAAGCCGACCCCAACTTAATTGGGAAAAGGCTAGATAGACAGACAGTTGATGGGAGCCCAAAGGAAATACGCAGTTTTATGTATATGTTTGTATAATTTATTGTTTAAATAGGTGTCTGTCGCACTCGTTATTATTTCCTTACTAGCTGATGACCGCGACTTCGTTTGCGATCCAGGATTAAGGAACTTATATCCTTCTCCAGGTGTAGGTCTACCCCTGTGCCAAATTTCATCCAAATCCGTTCAGCCGTTTTAGCGTGAAAGAGTAACAAACAAACAAACAAACTCACTTCCGCATTTATAATATTGCTAGCTTCCGTCCGCATGGTATGTCGATAAAAATTAGCCTATTTCCTATTCCAGCTCTTGGTATACCCCTGTGCCAAATTTCATCCAAATACGTTCCGCCGTTTTAGCGTGAAAGCGTAACAAATAAACTCACTTTCGCATTTTAGTTAGGATAGTTAGGATTATATTGGAATCTGGTATGAATTGTTTTTACTTCTTCCATAAAGAGTATTTACTCAAAGTGTTGCTATCCTTACCTCTCTGGGTCAAAAGAGCTATATTTTAGAGCTTCCTTGTCCGGGAAGATACCATCACCTTATTACTTATGTCTGCCGATGCCAACGTTGCTATTCCGGAGTGAAGGGTACCAACCCTTCGTAGCGTAATATGACAGGCACTGGTGAGGTTTCAGATTTATCTTTGAACGAGGTAATGTAGGTACTTTGTTTCCTATACTTGTTTGCAAATCCTAGAGGCATGACGTAGAGATTTTTTTTTCAATTTGACCTACTGCATTGGTGAACCACCTACAGCAAAAATAAAAAAATAAAAAAAATTATCCGAATTGATTACATCCTCCTTTTAGAAGTCTGTTAAAAAAGGCCAAGTGCGAGTCGGACTCGTACACAAAAGATTACGTACCACCGTATAATATTTAAAACAATTGTTTTTAGTTAAGTAAAAAAAAAAAGTTTCTTGTACTCATACGTGGAGCGCCTATAATTTTTAACATTTTTTTTGTTATTATTAATTGTTTTTATAGCGGCAATAGAAATACATTTTGTTACCTATGAGATACAGCACGCTGACAGATAGACGAACGGACAGCGGAGGCTTATATACTAATAGGGATTCGTTTGGCCACCTCAGGCCTAAAAATATTCTTGGGCACGCCACAATAGCGGCAATAAGTCCCCTCTTTGAGGAGTGGCTAGAGAGGCGCCACGGCGTCCTCACCTTCCGCCTGACACAGGTCCTCACCGGACATGGCAGCTTCGGGAGGTACCTGTGTAGGATTAGGCGGGAGGAAACGCCCGGGTGTCACCACTGTGCGGATCGCCCGGAGGACACGGTGGAGCATACGGTTGAGGTATGCCCTGCTTGGGCGGAGCACCGCCGTGTCCTCGCAGAGGCGATTGGCGGCAATGACCTCTCGCGTCCGGCCCTGGTTCAGGCCATGGTACGGAGCGAGAGGGCATGGGAAGCCATCACCTCCTTCTGCGAAGCAGTAATGCTCGCGAAGGAGGAGGCGGAACGCGTGAGGGAAAGGCAAAGTTTGCGCCCTCACGCTCCTAACCGCCGCCGTTGGAGACGCCCTGGGCGTTGGGAATCCCAGGCGGATTCCCGGCCACCATAGGCGCGGGCTTGCGGACGGCGAGCAACGGGCAGCTCGCCGTCCGATAAGGACCAGTCCCGGGTCGATGGCGCGTCGTGTTCCACGCGCGCCTCATAGAGATGTCAGCACAATTGACGGGGTCCGGTAGGACCGATGCCTGCCAGGGTTGCGGGAAAGTCCGAAAGGGATACCGGGACCTTGGCAACAGGCAAATGAAGGAACACGGGTGGGTTTTAGTCAGTAAAAGTCTGACACGCCCTTCCGCTCCGCCCAGAGCGGGAGAAGTCATTGGATGATTTCCCACACTCAAAAAAAAAAAAAAACAAAAAAAAAAAAAAGAAGGCCTAAAAATATTCTGGAAAAAAGTTAAACAAAATGTCCTCTTCCTAAAAGATCATCAAAATCCTTGAATACTTTCAGAGACACTCTTGTGGGTCAACTAATATTCTACTGAAATTCATAATGTAAGTTACGCGTACAGCAATAACCTAAATAAACCATCCTCAGACCCGACGCAGACACTATAAAACAATTCAGAAAAAAAATCTCCAAATTCTATTTCATACTAAACAGAGCAATTATCATGACAAAGGCCGAATAGCCCCAATAGTCACAAATAGCCCGGATATTGTATAGAAAGGCTATTTATACTTAGAAATAGGACGGTTCTCGTCTGTTTCCTAGTAAAATACGGCTTTTAGTCTATAGAAGCAATGTATTATGTATTGTAGGTTAAAGTTTTGTGGTGATGTAATAGTTCTTTGGGTATTGTGTCTAAGAAGGGAATTTGGTTGAAACTATTCTTGTTAGTATTGTAACATTGAATACGGGAAATTAAGTATATTTTAGCGTATGTGCACTTTGTGATTCTGGAATAGTTTAATTACCATCGTTTAGCGTCTCCGAAAATATAATTATTGCAATCGTCAATTTTTACGTGATTGATGCACAAATTGGTCGTGCAATGAAGCAAATGACAATATTACTAAATGCGAATGCAATTGAAGCGATTGACAATATTACTACAATTGCAATTGATAGTTTCAGGGACCCTTTACGGCTAATAGGAAAACCAAAAGTCTGACAACCACCCTTGCCAAGGTAGAGAGGTCTGTCAGTGCAGTCACTCAATGTATATAAGTAAGTGGAATTCTTCTGCTTCCGGTTTGATTAGAAGCCGAACCCAACTTAGTTGGGAAAAGGCTCGGCAGTGCAAGCAATCAGGGATTCTGGGGTTCGAATCCCACTTCAAACAATAAGTTTGGGCTTCTGTGTGGCAATTTATGCCTGCAATGTGTAATTGTGTTTGTTTGCAAGCTCACGAAATTAATTACTGCGCTCCTCTCAACATACACACTTATGTTGTTTGCATGGTAATTTCTAATTTTAATTGACATAACATCACGGCTGTATTCCCCGAGGGGTTATGCAGAGGTGTACCTATAGTACACCCTCATTTCGCCAGTTATGTTTAAGTCCCATGTAATAGGGGGCGAGCCTATAGCCATACACCGGGCACAAATTCAGACACCAGACTGCTTCTGTGTAATTCCTGGTGGAAAAACACAGTTACACTTTTCTCGACCTGGGATTCGAACTCAGGGCCTCACGCTCCCTGCCAGGGTTGCGGGAAAGTCCGAAAGGGATACCGGGACCTTGGCAACAGGCAACTGAAGGAACACGGGTGGGTTTTAGTCAGTAAAAGTCTGACACGCCCTTCCGCTCCGCCCAGAGCGGGGGAAGTCATTTGACGAAACAGGAAAAAAAAAAAGGCTCTCACGCTCAACAGTAGCGCTTGAGACACTAGACCATCGGGGCAGTTATACAACGCGTAACGGAATAAACGCAAGAGCTCATACACCCCAATCGGAATATTAAATTATAAGACTAAAATAATATCTGTAATTTAATTTAATTAAACCACACCTTAAATTAACTATTTTATTTAACGCGCACTACACATAGGATAGCTATGAGCGTATTACAAATTTGGTTATGCATTTAAATAGGCTTTATTCCTTTGAGATAAGGATTAAGTTTCCTTAAATAAAATATCTTATTACCTTGTTATGACGGAGTGATTCTAATTTCAGTTAAATAAAAGATTTTTTCATGAAAAATTAACATATATAAATAATGACGGAAATCGATTCAGAAGCCGATTCTGAGCAAACTGCTTTCAGGTCTTGCGCTTATTCTGTTACACGTTGTATATTTGTACATTTATTACTTGTTTCATGCTGGATTATACTTTAAAATAATGTGAATTGTTACTGACTAAATAAATTGAACATATGGATGGCACTAAGTTAAATACCCAAAAAAGGTTCGTTGCTTTTCGTTTCCCTCTCTATCCTTAGTTTGTTGATACTAAGTATAAGAAGTAATTATTTGTGAATAGTCTCGTAACATGTTGTTAATTTACTATCATTATCAATTCATAATCTAGTCTCTTACTGATAAAACTATCCCAAAATTAGCCCCACAAAAATAAACAACAAGACATAGCCATACATTGCCTCCCGCCGCTACCCATTTAAATCTGTGCCTAGCAATAAGTCTAAGTAGCAACGATCCCAGCCTATATGTCTACTAGTAACACTATATCATTTTAATAGTACACTAAAGAATAGCCAACATTCCCTCGAATGCAGTAAAAACATTAATCTGGAAAATTTGGCATCAACGTTGTAAATTTTAATAGGATATCTTTCCACAATGGGGTACGTCCGCGGTTTATTCCGTGATAGAAGTATGTTTTCGCGAATTGTCGTGACGTGTCCTGGCTATAAATATGGCCTATCTCTCATGGGTTTGTCATCTCCAGCCTGTAGGAGTACACTGCTGGTCATTGGCCTCTGATCCTCGGCCACTTACGTATGTCTATTACCAGAGAAATTTATTATCCTATCCTATACTATCAAAAGAGCAATATTTGTAGTATATGTATACAATCTATACTTCCTTACTAATATTATAAATGCGAAAGTAACTCTGTCTGTCTGTCGCGCTTTCACGCCAAAACCACTAAGCCGATTAAAATGAAATTTGGTACACAGATAGTCTAGACCCTGAAAAAGGATATAGTTTACTTTTTATCGACATACCACGCGGACGAAGCCGCGGGCGGGAGCTAGTCATATTATAAATTGAAGTCGCTTTTCGTATTCGTCTGTATGTCCGCGTTGTTCTTCTAAGTCACCCAACTGATTTTGCTGAGGTTTTCACCATTGTTTAGAGAATTTATTCCGGAAGGTTTTAGTGTATACTTTACTATTAAAGTTACATACAGCTTAGAAATCTCGATATTTTGTCAATTCGTAAAAACCGCGCGAAGCAGGAGCGGGTCGCTAGTAATGTATATTTGTAATCACGTTCTCGAAAACGGCGCTAACGATTTTGATAAAAATTGCAAGTTATAGGTGTACGGTGGTGAAAAATCGATCTAGCTAGATCTCATATCTGAGACAATTCGTTTTCTCTATTTTCACAGCCTCGTAAATGTGATGCACCGTTGGTATACCTGGACGATATTTTTATCTATTTTCACCCGAGCAGCGCTCGTTCGACCAGGTAAAATGTTTAATATACGGTAAATTAGGTATCAAGGAATAATGCACTTCATTTTAAACTTTTATACCTGTCTAAAACACTGAAAAGATTTTTCATTTAGAATAGTACTAGCTATTGCAATTTCATCCAAATCCGTTTAGCTGTTAAGTCGCGAAAAGGTTCAGACAGCCAGACACAAAGTTTCTTTCGCATTCATAATATTAGTACCTAGGGATTTAATAATGATTTAGAAACTTTTTATTATAATATTAAAATGCCTACATACTATGACTAAAGCTTCCAAAAAGAGAATGATAATCTCTTTTAAATTGCCAATTGTCAGCTTGGTGTTGCAACACTACCAAGGTTGCTAATGAGATTAATCATAATCTGAATGTTATAATTAATCACTTAACCAACTCTGCCTACCTCATACAGATCACACGCATGATAAACCTCATAATTTACGCAATGTAATCTAGATCCAGACCTCAGAGATCTGTTGTAAACAATAGTGGTGACGTCACCGGTAGGTGCGGTAAGTAACCTTCGAACAAATTACTGTGATTGGTCAGATAGGGGCCGGTTCAATAAGTTGATTGTAAAGGTTGTGAATAAGAAAACATAGGCAGTACATTTGACTAATGTCAACTTTAATGCTCTGGTAACTAGGTTAACTTTTGAATTACAAAAACTGTAACTAGTGATTTTAGGCTGTTGCAAATTAACGTGATAAAATGATTTATGGTCTGAAGTCGCCTTTCGACTCACTGAGTTAAAACACAGTTTTTAACTACTCTAAGAAAATGATCATCCAAAGAACACATAGACCACTGCATTGTATTTGCAAATGTCATTTTTAGGAGCTAGTAACTAAGTTAGCTTTTGAATGACAAAAACTGTGAGTAGTGATTTTTGTCCGTCGCAAATGAAAATGATAAAATTACCGGTCTGAAATCACCCTTCTTTCTCTGAATGAGCAAATAAAAAGTGCTCTGACCAAAATACTGACTGACTAAATAGTTTAAAACCAATCTTAAAATTAACATCACTGGCAAAATGTTGGTGCACTATAAATACATCTCTGGACACCCCGTGGGTACAAGATTGGTTCTATGTTAATTAATCTATGACCTCACTTGTTTCAGTAGAATCTCTCCGATAAATACAACTTCTCTGAATCACAGCTTACATCACACATTCATAATATGATCAACAAAACTTGCCCTAATTCTTCGTCTACATACCATCCTTATCTATACATATTATAAATTAGAGTCGTTTTACGTGTCTGTCTGTATGACGTTGTTCTACTAAACTACCAACCGATTTTGATTTTTCATTTTCACTATCATTTAGAGAATTTTTCTGAAAGGATTATATTGTGTTGAATCATTCATATTAAACTGACTTAACTACTTACCTCATAAAAATCTTAAATTCATTCATTCCATTTCAGTAAACTCGATATTTTGTGAAGTCGTAAAAACCGTGCGAAGCAGGGGCGGATCGCTAGTAGATACATGAATAATTATTAGTCACATAATTCCTTAGAACTGTTGTCTAAATATAATTCATGTATCGATTAGGCCATTGTCTATGCGAGGTGTAACGCAGTCGACAGATTTTTCTATGTCACAGTCGACTTAATGATTAATTAGTAGAGTATTGTAGCACAATTCTAGTATGTCTCAGTAATGGAACAGTATTCTGCCTGTTAAGCTAGAAGAGTATGGAGGCTTCTTTTTTTCGCGACGATGAATTTGTATTTAATGGGGAATTATAGAGATCCCTCTGATACCCAATGTTAGTGTGGTGCACTTGATCAAGCCTTGCTCCATCCGTTGGAGTCTCCAAAATGTCCTTACACTTGCAATTTTGAGACACAATGACACACAACTGATGTGGCGACCCACTGGGCTCATGTATGCTGCTAAAATTACAAGCATTATTAACAAGTCAAAGTCAACTTAAACCATTCAAATAATTGAATTTGACAAGTTACTTTGAAAGTCAAGAATTTACAAGGATTAATTAGTCTATAATGTTCACACTGCTGGGACACAGGCCTTCTCTCTGTGGGAGGGAGTGGGCTGTAATCCAGCACGCAGGCCCAGTGCGGGTTAGTAGATGTCACATGTCTTCGAATTTTTGGTTCTAGGACATGCCGGTTTCCGCACGATGTTTTCCTTCACCGTTTTGAGAGCAGTGGTGATGCAATAATTTACACAAAGTAAATCGCCCGTCTAAGTTCAAACCTGTCGTAAGTCGCGCCGTTACCACTGTGTCACCACTGCTCTCATTACCACTACTCATATCAAGACGTTGTTCCTATTTATAATCTAAATCACCAATCCGTCTGATAAGTTATCAGGAAAGCATTAAAAGAAGCCTCCTGAACCATTCTGGCTAATATTTTCACGTAGCATGTGACCATCGTAGAAACGTTGTCGACGAAAGGATAGACAAAATGACAGATAAACAGTCACAATCTGTCATTTTATCTATTCTTCCGTCGACAAAATCCGTTTCTACAGTGGTAATGCTACGCGTGCTGAGACTGTATCGGCCATAACTCGTGCCAACACAAGAATGCGTAATCCTCACCAGATTTTATTTTTTGAAGATGTATATTTTCCGTGCAGTTCCGTAAACCAACGTTCTAATAATGACACAGCTCATGTTCGTTACTAAATAATAATGATATTCACGATTAAATAATCGCTTGTCTGTGTACGCCCCAACAAGGGGAGCCCAACCCTTTCGGTAACAACACCACATCATGGACTACCCTACTATTAAGTGTAATTATGTGACTATTATTTAATGTAGTCGGGTAGGTTTAGGGAAATGAGGTGTTATTTTGTTTATTAAGTGCTGTTTAATTATGTTGAATTATGGATGGGCGACACGTGTAGAGACTGTTGTGTGATCAAGTATTTTTGGTGTGAAAGTAATGTAGTGGAGGTGTGGGGCAAATTTTTGGAGCGTCTCGAAACAAAAAAAGGCGTAATTTGACAATCTTCTTCTTTTCGTGTGGTTAACGACTAACAGGTGTCAGAGTTTTAAAGCCGCCCATGGGCCTCTGACTTAGCTTCACATGTCGTTGAGAAATATCTCTCAGGGATAGCCGGCTTCCTCGCGGTATTTTGCTTCACCGTTTTTGAAGTAAGTGATTTATACATACGACATGAATCCAAAAAGTCAGCCTTGGGTTTGAGACTTATAACTTGGCAGTCTGACGGTCACACTACTAGTCTAATGGTGCTGCTGCTGCTGCTTAGTACATTATTATCTGCATGAGTTTTATGGGAAAAATATCATATTTGAATATAATTTATTTGCAATTCCTTAATATGTACTAAGAAGTATTGCATATCCGACATCAGGCGACTGTTGATCCCAATATGTTTGAAATAAGAACAGTATTCTTTATCACATTAAGCTCGTAAGGGATAACAGTCTACTTTTACGTTCATTGATAATGTTATGTGGTGCTTTATAGACCCTTTAGGGGTATGAGGAACAGGGTGTAAAGTTCACTCATCCACCATAGAAAAGGGAGGATCCTCCGACCAGACGGGTGTTGTGTCTGGCGGACAACTGCCCCTATGATTGATATTGTGTTTTTGTATATATGTTCACTGCACGGTAAACTCTAATTGCGCGATGCAGGATTTTTGTGACGTCAGGATTTTTGTGTGACGTCAGGTCTTTGATGCGTAGTTCGAATGTGGCGATGTAGGTACCGCCACAACCCCATGAATCGGTTACTTGATATACTTTAGGGTCATATTTCGTAGAATTCAGTACCTAACAGGCTCTCAAGTAACAAGGCACCAATATATCTAGTTTGCTACAAATTAAAATTATAAAGAACCAATTTTAATAATCATGATTATGAACGACAGACAAATTAATGTCTGCGCGGCGCGTCATTATAAAATGTAATAACCGGTCGTTTGAAAAAAGACCGCCTCGTTGGTTTAGTAGCCGCTAGAGGTACTGCTGAGCATGAGGTCCTGGGTTTGTTTCCCGGGTCGGGAAAAGTGTTATTGGGTTTTTCATCTGGAATTTCTCAGTAGCAACCCGGAGTCTGAATTTGTGCCCGGTTGATGGCAATAGGCACGCCGTGTTACACGGGACCGGGACTTAAACATAACTGGCGAAATGTGGGTGAACTATAGCAGCTCTGCCTAACCCTTCGGGGAATACAGGCATAATGTTATGTTGTTTGTTGTTGAAAAAACAATACCGTCTATCCTTCATCTTCCTTTAATATAAAAAAAAATTAAAGTAATAAAAACTAAAATCCAACTACTACGACTAAAAAGGTATAAACAAGTCACCACAGACAGACAAATTAAAAATCCGGAGTCACACGTAATCTGTTCGATTTATGCCCTAACACGTGTGACTCCGGATTTTTAATTAGTCTGTCTGTGGTGTCTTGTTCATACCTTTTTAGTCGTAGTAGTTGGATTTTAGTTTTTATTACTTTAATTTTTTTTTTGTTGGGTTTTAGTTTTTATAACTTTAATTTTTTTTTATTCTTTTGGTGTTATAATATATATATATATATATATTTTTGAAATGTGCTCATTAAGCCCTTTCATTTGATACCCAACATGGTAAGATTAAACAATTTTTTTTTAGTTCCTGACTTTCTGTCCTCTAAAGGACGCCATTTCTATGGCAATGTGACGTCACATAGCCTATAACCAGCGGACGATCAAGATGCTTCCAACGATACCTCATTTATCAAATTGTGGTGAGTGGTTTAGAAGATAGGAGGGAACAGATGAACATACATACATACATACATACCGGTCAAAACCATAACCCTCCTTTTATCTTCGCCGTAGTCGGGTAATCAGGGTTGAAACCACCAGTAACTTAATACTTTAATAGCCCAAAAAGTGTATAAAGTACACAAGATCGTGTTATCAATTAGCAAACGATCCATCAACTCGATCCTAATCTAGATTGAAAAGATTTAGGGGTCACTGACCTTGCTGTATCCGTAATGCTGGGGCCACACTTATGCTGATTCTGTTATTCACAAAATAAACTGAATTTGAGTTCAGTGCATCTTTTTCTTTCTATTTCATTAAGAAAAGGACAGAAGGTAAATTTTAGTTTAGTCCTGTCAAATTAATCAGGTCCTGACGTAAATTGAGTTTTTAATCACGTCTAAACTTGTATGGAGTAGTGACATTCACTGATTAATTTGACAGGACTAAACTAAAATTTATCTTCTGTCCTTTTCTTAATGAAATAGAAAGAAAAAGATGCACTGAACTTGAATTTAGTTTAGTTTGTGAACAACGCAATCGGCACCATTGTCAAGATAAGGCGAACTACACTCTCTCGCACACCGCTCGACGACGACATCTTTCTGAGAAACAGAGAGTCAACCTCGTAATGGTTTACCACTTTGACAATGATTCCCAATATCAAACACTTAGGTTAAAATTATCTAATAGTCACATTCATAAATATATCTGGTCGTGTTATGACGTGCTGGTGACATTCAACTCTAGGGGTGATAAAGCAATAACGAGGTCGACAATACATATGTACTACTGTTTAACATAACAAGGGTAGTTGAGGCTGTAGGTACTGGCTAATCATACTGTGGAATACGGTCTTTAAATAAAGCCAGTCCAGCAGGATAACGTAGATCTGCACTTGCTTGATATCCCAAAAAGTTGCATTCAGTTCTTTACCTCAACATTTATTATGTAATACCAAAATGTGGAACTTTTAACCAGTATCAGTGTTTTCCTTCCATAAATTATAAATCTGTCAAACTTCACAGTAAAAGTGAATAATCATCACAAGTCTGCGGAGAACTGTTTTTCTGTTTTTTCCATTTGGAAAGTCTCCGTAGCGTCTCTCTGAGGACCTAGCTATGAGGAACAGGATGTAAAGTTCACTCACCCTTCATAGAAAAGAAAGGTTCCTCCGAGCAGACGGGGTTTGTGTCTGGTGGACAACTGCCCGATAATTTGATGTCGGAAACTTATTTGCTAGTCGTGCGGTAAACTGCTTGCGCGGCGCAGGATTTTGCGTGACGTCAGTGTGATACGTAGTTCGTATTTGGCAATGTAGATGCCACCACGAAGTAACAACCTATCAGCATAACGATGATAGGAAAAGTAAAAAATGTATGGGACTGACATAGTAGGTAACCGAAAAGCTTATGTCAAATTTCAATCCTGTTGAAAGTCGTTAAAGAAATACGAAACGCTTTGAAACGCTTTGAAAGCGATTGCCACGTATCTAGGCCCTTTGGAGTCTGGATCTGCGCTCTGTTAATGATAATAGGTTTGCCCTCTATAAGTACTTCAGACTTTAACATAACGTATGAAATTTTGGTGTGGTATTGTTGGTACACCTCCGCCTTCACCTTCGAGGAACACTGGCATGATATTATAAATTACTTTCACAAAATCTCTACACACCATTTTGAATTCTATTACCCCTCAAACCGTTCTATTCTCCACATGTGTCTCAGTTCCCCTGTCCTCCATTTTATGGTGTCGCGAACAGAAAAGTTCGAGAACGTTACTCTTATAACTACTTTATGAATAGGCTTTTTGTGCACAAGTAATGGTGCAGTTATTTTGACTTACTATTATCGAAAGACCTTTATTTTTCCATGGGACTTCCCGTTTGGATGTGTAATTAGGTTTTTGGTAAAAATAAGACTATGACGGTAATAAGTTTCATACAAAGTTTAGGCTGTACGGGGAGATTTCTTTTCAGATTGAGTTCTAGAAACTATGATTCAAGTTGTACAGTTTTCAGATTTCATAAAACTGTATCGTTGACAAGTACATTCGCCAGGTGTCTATTTGAACGCGCTAAATCCAAATGCTTAACAGAATTTACTTATATTTTTAACTCTAAATGTAAGTTATTAGGCACGTTTATTACATCTGCTGACTACCTCCATAGAAAAAGGCAAAGGATAATTGGCTTTTAGAAGAATGCTAAAACCTAAGTCAATAATTTATATTATACATCTAACACTAAAATAATAATAATATGTACAAGTATTTAAAAAAAGGGGTGCAAAGTAATCATTTAAGTGCATTAAAAAATTCGTCCGCATCGCTGTCAAAATGTGCTAAAAAGCCAATTTTTATGTCGTTTCATACAGAGTCATGATAAATTCAGTATATTTAATTATTGTCTGCTATTTGTAGTTATCGTATGTACCTAATGTAACTTACATTAATATTTAACGGTCCACGTGCTACCTCTAAACAACGAACGATGAATATTAAACAAATAACATTAAAACTCTAGACTCGCCCCCAATTTCAACCCCAATCTTCGACGAGGTCGGTACAAACAGCAACTTCTCAATTAAACAAGAAACGATAAACAAATATATACCCCATTATAACTGGAAGTAAAACATCCATTATTGAAGAAAACATTCAAATGTTTTTGTCATTTTTTTTACATTTCAAGTTTCCACCGACCTTTAAAAGTTTGGAGGAGAAAACCTCTGAAGTTTGAAAATGGTTTGGAAGTGATTTGTTTTGATTTTTACCATTTAATCGTCTTGCTCTTGTGGCATATTTCTCATTGGAGTCATTCAACATGTTATTTTGTTTTAACTTGAAAATACCGGCCAAGTGCGTGTCAAACCACGCACAATGAAGGGTTCCGTAGTTGGGATGAATTTATCAAAACAGACTTAACATTGCAATTGAACTCCCGACTAAGTTTATTTTGTTTATAATTTATGTATGTATCTATGTATGTATTAATTAGTATTAATTATTGCTCAAGTTATATGTATTGTCTTTTGTTGCACCTACCATGTCTGTCTCTGCATCACCCTAAGGTTGACTGGTAGAAAATGCCTCAGGCATTAAATCCACCTTTGTACAGTAGTTTTTTTTTACTTGTGTGCATAAAGTTTTAATAAATAAATAAATAAAAACTTGTTCTCCCAGACAGAATGTATGGGGGAACATATTTTTACAACTGCAAATGTAAGTTGGTCGATTATAACTCGGTAACTTGTGGAGCCTACTTAGCTGAGATAGTTTTCCTTTTAATTTCGTTATGTATACTACTGCCGTGAATTTTTTAACATATCCGAATCCAACCATTTAGCTTACAGGGGGGGGGGATACTAGACTGTAACAAAAATTTGCACTTTAAAGCTTTTTCGCAAACAGATCCCTTAATCCAAAAACGGTTTTGACAAGGGTAGCCCTGCCTGTCGCGCCCGCGATATCGCGCCAGTTTGCACGAGCCTTAAGTCGATTGATATTATGCGTGTATAATACCTTCTTTCTACCCGGGAATGAAACAGCATTTTCCTCTAAGTACATTTCATCCCCAAATGAGCGAATATTTTTTAAACTTATCACAAGTTATTGAACTCTCATTGGCCCACTTTTGAGTCGAAACTTTCCACTCCATGAATAACGTCCCGAGTTTGATTCCCGTGCAGTGCACCGAGCTGATTCAACGTTATTGTGTTGTAAATCATATTATAGTTTTGTTTGTTATGTATTTTAATGTTAGCAAGAGTTTTGTGCGGTTGCGATATTTTGGTGAAATTAGAGGAAATAGAAGATTAGTTTTAGTTTGAGATTTTGTTTAGATGACCGTATTTTGTCATTTTATATTTTTCATTAGATGAGTTTTAAGCTCTGGCCAAACTGAACCGAATTCCGCGCGGGATTCGGGACGAAATTTACTCGAGCCGATTGTGTCAACTTGTAAGGACATACTCAAATTAGTGCGAATAGTTGCGTAACTTCCTAATCTTTAAAGCAATCGACACGCATCGTCGCGTCCCATGCGGGATTCGCCTCGGTGTGGCCAATTAGATCATAGAAGAAAAATACTATATTTTATGGGTTAGGTTAGATATTACTATGTAGGAATAATAGATGATCGAGATTTTAAAAAATATCACCTGTAACGATTACAAAACTTCAGTTTGAATATAAAAATATTTACTAAAAGGTAACATACAAATGATTCGTTAGAGATGACCAAGAGTCTCAAATCAGAAACACCCTAAAATATATCTCAGATAAAATATATATCATTATAAATATCAGTGATTTTATGTAAGATATCCTACAAAAAAATCAGGTGCAATACTACTCGCAACCAACGTGTTTTTAAATAAGCATGAAGAATATGCCTTATGCTCGGTTCCTATGAACAAATACGAATCGTTTTGCTTACCAATGGTACAAATTTTTATTGCCAAACTGGGTATATAAATAGTCGTAAGTTAATTTTACCTGTAATAGCGACTTCCATATGCGAGGGTCTACTATGCAAAGCTATGAGATTTTTGCTTCATTATTAGTAAAGATCCAAGAGTCTTAATTTTAACCAGTAATGGTCCGTAAATTATAGGAATCGGCTATTAATCGTTATAGCACATAACATTATTTAGTTTCTAAGTAAACGGCTAAAATAGCTACAATTATGTGAGTAAATGTTTCCAGTGACACAAACCTAAACTAATATCGTTCCCTAGACACCAAATCCTAATTATTCTAATACCAACGCGTAGGTGTCACATGTTAAAGTTAGCACAACTTAAGGCGAAAGCGACGGTATCCCGCGAATTTCAAATTTTCTTTTGTAATGTGCAGACCGATAACAGGTTTTATGTTGATCAAAGTATGATTCGCGACCGTAACAGGTATGTAGTTACAGCATTATAATTTTGAAAATCATCAATATTACTCTACGTTCAAATTACCCTATTGAATTACTAATTCATGAAATCATGACATTTGAGATCAACTCTAACTGAGAGAGATGTATTGACGATTTTAATGATTATAAATCTGTAAATACCCCGTTGTTGTTGTCGCGAATCATATTTTGAATCAAAATACAACCTGGTACTGAAATGCTAATTGCAAAAGACGTAAGAAGAATGTCCTGGTACCTTGGCGCATCCCCCTTAAAGAGGCAATTCTCCTAATGATGTAACTCCAGAGATACTCTAACCACTTAGCATTATCTGCTCCCTGAGGCACACCGCGTGTGGGCGTACCCTTATAACGTTTTAGACTTTTAGAGTAATGAGTTTCTTGCACTAAGCTTTTAGTGGGGGTTTGCTTGGGATACTTACAATTGGTGATTTCTCGAAAACATTAGGGTAATCTTAAGTTCAAAGGTAGTCATGAAAAGAACATGAAACTATCGTCAATTTGTTTTTCAAATGTGTTGACCAACATTATATATTGAGCAGTCGCCTCCTGACTGCTTTTTGCGAAAATAGTTTTTCAAATGTGTCGACCAACATTATATTGAGCAGTCGCCTCCTGACTGCTTTTTGCGAAAATAATTTTTCAAATGTGTTGACCAACATTATACGTATATTCAGCAGTCGCCTCCTGACTGCTTTTTGCGAAAATAGTTTTTCAAATGTGTCGACCAACATTATATTGAGCAGTCGCCTCCTGACTGCTTTTTGCGAAAATAATTTTTCAAATGTGTCGACCAACATTATATATTCAGCAGTCGCCTCCTAACTGTTTTGCGAAAAGAATTTTTCAAATGTGTCGACCAACATTATATTGAGCAGTCGCCTCCTGACTGCTTTTTGCGAAAATAATTTTTCAAATGTGTTGACCAACATTATACGTATATTCAGCAGTCGCCTCCTGACTGCTTTTTGCGAAAATAGTTTTTCAAATGTGTCGACCAACATTATATTGAGCAGTCGCCTCCTGACTGCTTTTTGCGAAAATAATTTTTCAAATGTGTCGACCAACATTATATATTCAGCAGTCGCCTCCTGACTGCTTTTTGCGAAAAATTACTACCTATTTCCAAATTATTTTCCAAGTATGGTGATAAAGGCTAGGGATTACGTGGTTGTCATTGTTGCTATCAATGTTGGTGTTATGAATAACACATTGAAAAGCATATTGTGCCTGAATGTGACAATTATAGCTATGGTATTTTACTTGTGGAAAGAATTATAAGTAATACTTAGATAGACTTCTATACTTCTTCTTGCTGGGCCGTGAAGAAGACGGATGAAAAAAGAATGCATATAGCGGAGATGAGAATGTTGAGATTTATTTATTTATTTATTTATTTATTATTATTTATTGTTAATTAAAACGGTAACACCAATTACATTAATTAACATAGGTAACAAAAAAAAAAAACATATAAATTCTAATACTAACATATAATAGAGGACAACCTAGCATACTTACTCTCACATAACATCAGACATACACGCATAATTCTGCTCCATTCATCAGCAAACAGATCACATTCAGGGTAGGTGGTCAGGAGGGCGTTAAGCATCCTTAAGCTACGACACACAGGGGACTCAGCTCTGGCGACAGTTTTAGATGACGGCGGCGCAAACAGATTGCGCCGACGGCTTTGGCGATGTCCGATGTATTTATCGGGAACAAATAGCCGACAGAAAAGATCGTGGAGTTCGGGACTGTCGATGCGGCCTCTAAGAGTTTTGCAGGCTACAGTGAGCTGTAGAAAGCCTCGTCTAACCTCCAACGAGTTGAAGCCCAAAACTCCTAGAAGGTAATTAGTAGGGTACATGAAAGGAAAGAAGTGAAACGTCTTTTTATACAGAAATCTCAGGAAGGTTTTCTGTACCTTTTCCAGCGTTAATGTTTGAGTCGCTGAGTAGGGATGCCAGATACAGGCTCCAGCTTCAAGTTTACTGCGAACCAAGGTGTTGTAGAGCAGTTTAATCACATTTGGGTTGTGAAAATCACGAGCATTTCGCAAAACAAAACCCAAACGCCTAAAAGATTCCTTCGCGAGAGTGGAGACATGATCTCTAAATGTCAGACCAGTGTCAAAGGTCACGCCCATGTCCTTTATTTTGGTAACACGACTCATTACTTCACCACCCAATTTGTAATTATAGTGGAGTGGTTGACGTTTTCGACTATACGTCATGACGTAACACTTACTCGTATTAAAAAAGAGTTTATTGACCATGCTCCACTCATATATAGCATCAATGTCCCTTTGTAGGAGTATGCAATCCGAGACCTTATCAATTTGAACTATTAGTTTTAGGTCATCGGCGTAGAGCAAGCATTTTGCGAACCTAACCTTATTTATGAGATCATTGATCATGATAAGGAAAAGCAGTGGGCCAAGCACGGATCCTTGACTCACACCTGAGCGGGTATTATAAGGTTCAGACTCAAAGCAACCATGCCTAACAAACTGCCTACGGCCTCGCAGATAGTCCGCAAAGAAGTTCAGAAACTCAGACGAGAAACCTGACGCCTCCAATTTCATCAAGAGCACGTCATTGTCGACACTGTCGAACGCTTTGCGGAAATCGAAATAGAGGACATCCACTTGCCCCCCACTGTCCAAAACCCCAGAAATGTAATCAACGTGAGTCATCAGATTCGAATTGACAGAGCGGCCTTGGCGAAAGCCGTGCTGGGCATCAGATAGAAAAGCATTTATACGTTTATAGATGTACGTGTGGAGTATGTGCTCGAAAACCTTCGCGAGAGTTGGCAGTACAGCAATAGGCCTGTGTTCCACCACAGATGATTTGTCCGTAGTTTTTGGGATGGGAATGACACGCGAGATTTTCCATTGCCCAGGATAGAGACTGAAGAGCTAGATTAAAGATATGGCAGAGTGGAGTTGCCAGGATATTGTGGCATCCCTTGAGGATAAAAGCCGGGATGGAGTCAGGGCCGATCGAGCTATGTGGTTTCAGTTTAGCAATACCTTTAACTACGTCTTGTGGGGTCAAAAGGGGGATAGGAATATGATTTCCTGAGTAGTAGGTTGGCCTGAGATTATATGGGTTTAACTCAGGAGAATCTGTTAAGAAAACGCTGGAAAAGTACTGAGCGAACGCTTCCGCAGCTTCGATACCCGAGTAAAATATACCGTTGTGCACAACGTTAGGCTCGAAACCACCCTTCGATCGCAGGCTCGAAATATGGTGCCAGAACTGTCGTGGATTACTTCCTATGGTGTTCTCTACAGTATCACAGTATGATTCATAGGCTTCTTGAGTTCTGATTTTCAGATGGATGAGATGGATGTGTGGAGTGACGAAAATGGATAAAGTAAGAAATGAGTATATAAGGGGATGTTTAAAAGTGGCGCCAGTGACAGAAAAGTTGAAAGGTAATCGTTTGGCCTGGTATGGGCATGTGATGAGGAGGGAGGAAACGCATGTGACAAAAAAAGTGATGAATATAAGCGTTGATGGATGGAGCGGGAGAGGAAGGCTAAGGAAAAGATGGATGGATTGTGTGAGGAATGATATGAAAGAGAAGGGAGTGAATGATAGCGTGACGGTTGACAGGGGAGAGTGGAAGAAGAAAACGTGTTGCGCCGACCACGAGTGGCATGGGACAAGGGCAGGGAGATGATGATGACTTAGATAGACTTCTAGGTCTGCGTCAGAAAACCTAAGAAAAAGTAGTGATTCATATTGACAAACGTCCGCTGGTAAACATGGGACCTCTCACTACATACATAGTTGTTACAGTATGTTGTTATTAATGAACAGAAGAACGTAGATTTTCAGGGTCCTATTGCAACCCCTCTCCCCGTCTCATGACGAAGAAGAATGATTAGCAGAGAGAAAATATCTTTGAACAAAAAAACCGCTATGCCTACTAATAATTATGCTGAAGAGTTTGTCCGCCCCTAAGACGAACCACTGACATTCAGGGTAAACAAGTGAAAACGCGGATGGGCGATGCGATGTGACGTGGTGGGTCCGGGGGCCCGGGGCGGCCGTATGATATACATATTTTATGTTAAAACAAGAAATTTCATAGGGATGGAATCTGGTACTATACACTCTGCCGAACCCATTGGGGAGTACAGGCGTGATATCTGTTAGCATAGTATCGACATACGCAATAACATTTGACATTTCAATCCAAAATGACCGACCTAGATCTAAAACTACAGTTTGCAAACATACTATAATAAATATTTCAAGTTAAATTGCAAAACATTGACTTATGGCGCTTTCCAAATTTGTTCGTTGGTGAAATGAAAAGTCTAATTTGCTGAGTTATCTACTTGGATTTTTCTCGTATCACACCGTGGTCATAAATTAATGATTAGTGTATAAAAAAATGCAATAGACGTAGATTTATTTAGTAACCTATTCTGTAGATATATTTATTCGGGTTTGCGACAATTCAATCGTCGAAAAAAAACAGCTGTTCCCTACATGTTGACGAGCTATGCGAACATAAACGCTGCTGATATTTTTTTGCGATTTCTGAGTTGGTCCCTTAGTGAAAGTTGTTCATAGAGATGATTACAATGACCCCTTAAAAGGATGATTGTATTCCCATGAATTCAGTTTCACCTGTATATTATTATTTTGAAAATCCCACAGTACAATGACCCCTTAAGAGGATGCCCATGAATTAAATTTCACCCTGTATTGATAAGGTTGGTAGTGATTTTTTTAAAGGTATTGTGTGTATCTATTAGTGGAACGTCTGAACGTAACGTAACGTCTAAATCCGAACGTCTTAACTTGCATAAAATGTCCATATAAAGTAAAACCATTGAGTCTAGGACCATAATTTTGTTTTATGGATTTTTGAAAATTATACTGTTTTAATTTTATTTTAAGTAATGAAAGTTTGTGTAAAATTTTGTCATTTACGGTTCGTTTTTATATAAATTGGCATTTATTCATTCGTTCATTCGGCTAGTTTTTATATAAATTGACATTTAACTTTCCATCAGCTAGAATGAATACGCATTCTGAAATCGCGCGTGAGTGATCAATACAAACAATAATTTTCTTCCAGAATTTTTCTCACTGTTGTCTCCACAGACAAAAAGCCTTGATATCTAGTTTTTTATGTGCGTAGATCAAATATAACGGTATAGTTAAGAATTGAGATCTTTAATAAGGACCGCCCACGTGTGACTGGTGATATATATAGATGACATGGAGGTGGTCGTTCTAGATGTGGTAAAAGCAATTTTGAATGATGAGTGTACTGGTTTTGGGAGTATGAGCGTACTTGGCTTATGATGTTAGTTATGCAGTTATGTTTTGGTAACTTGATTAATTGTTTATTGGAAGAGTGAGATGGTATTAGGGCTGTTGATGATGTATTGTTGTCTGTCATCGATAACTTCTACTATCTGGCAGTTTGTGTTTCAATATATGTAAAGAGGGTTTATTTTTTCTAGGAAAACTTTTCAATTAATTTATCGCATTGGCACATTTTACCTACCATGGCGTTAATTTCGAAATTATGATTCAATAACCTTATTCAGAAAGGCGTGCATGTATGACCAATTCTCGTACTTAAAAAAACGTTCACATTCAAGTCGCAATCTGTCAAACTTCTCAAAAATGAAGTTTATTCTTGTTACGGCAGAATCTGCCGTAACAAGAATCTGCCCAAACCAGAACCTGTTTAAACCGAATAATCCAAATTGATTCTATTTTTTACAGATTGCGAATGAGAACGTTCTAAAAAATTACGGTAATTGCCCCCGGTGAACGTAAACGAGGAAAAAGGAGTATTTAAAGATCGTAGCAGATGGCGTTTTGTAGTTTCTGCCTACCCAAATAAATAATAAGTAAACTCATAAAAGTAGATTAAAACTAATGTCCCTTTGATTGTGTCCCGTTCATCTCCTTTTTTACTAGCGTTATCTGTCTTGAACCCACGTTTAAATCGATAACACTTCTCCTATTCGAGTCTGACGTCACATTTAGTAGGTACCTTCTGACATCTTTGTATTTCAGGCAAGATCCCTCACTTGATAGACAATTTAAGTAAAATAAGTATACCTATAGGTAAACCGGAGTATATAATAGAAGTATCTAAGGTTTACTGCTCAGTTCTGTTCTAACTGTCATCAAAGGTACAAGTGGCTTTAAGTAAAGTGGTTCGTTATAGAGCAGTTAATGAAGTCGTTGTTTTAATTGAAAGTGGAGTGTTTTATGAGGTAAGTGGGCGGTTTTGTGTTTTGAGAGGTTGGGTTAAAGGACTGTTTTGATCAAAGGGTTTGATTTTGAAATGAAATTTGTATGATGGGAATGGAATGAGCTTTTTAAGTTAGTATTATGAGGCATGCTTAATGTTCTGCATTAGGCTAGTATTATTGGTAAGTACATGTTTTTTTTGTTTTAATGGTAATGATAAACATTTTAAGGATTTACTTCGTACATGATAAACTTTTAAGGAAAACTTTAAAAGTAATAATTAAAACAATCATAAATGTTGGTGTGAAAAAAAATCTTTTTTAAATAATAAACTCGTTGCTTGAATGACGTAAAACACTCGATCCTCGAACGATCGATTATTCTTAAGACTTGCTTTCTAACTCAAGATGTTCCAACATAACCTTTTCCTATGCAATTAACTAAACCATCATAATGTCGGTTAACCTCGAAGGTTTAAAAGGATAACAGAGTTGCCTCACCCTCACAATACCATAAAAGTTAATAGCATTGACACGAAGCTCTGTTTAGAAGAAAAAAAATATTAGCAATCATTGTTCTGCAGAAAAAAAATGGCTCCCTGGGTTATAATCATGCTTATAAGATCATTTACAAATAAATAAATTCTAATTATATAATATAGCGATATTTACTTGAATATAATATAATGATAAATAATAAGTACCTACCTACTTCCTGTAGGTGATTAAGAGTAGGGTTAGAATAAGAATAAGAATAATTTATTGGTCCATTGTTACAAAGTAAATTTCAAAAATTATAATATTGCACGCTTACTGTAACTGGAATAAAGAAAAGTGTAGAAGTATTATTATAGTTAAGTGGAACTGTTGCTCTTCTGGGAATGTTGATAAAATATTTCGACGCCATAAATATTAAGTAGTTAAGTTTGAAATAAAATTGTATTAAATAAAACTTTAATAGTTTACGTTTTACGTACGTCGTACGTTTTTATTTACGTTTTTATATCTTTCAAATTGGTCCAATATTGGAGGAGGAAATAGACGAGAGCCGAACCTCGAATTATGACTTTTTGTATGGAGAAAAAAACCGACCCTATTTCCTCTTAAGACACCTCTTAAATTAACCACAAACCACCACTGTGGTTGGCCCTTGAATCTTTAAAACCAGCAATACTTACCTTTATTAGAAGTGTGTCTATAAGATATAAACATCAAGTGAGGCAAACAAGTAACAATGTAACTTTATAGGCATGTCAGGATTTACGAGTTCACCTTTTCCTGTTAGTTCATAGTTATTTACCTTTTATGTTGAACTCTAAAATTACGATCTTATCATCATCCTGCCCCTATTCTAAACTAACTGCGCCCCGCGGTTTCACCCGCGTAAGTCTCGATCTAGTGGGAATATCGGGATAACAGGTATCCTATGTTCTTCTTCAGTTAGGATAGAATCCTTACATATTATAAAACAAAGTCCTCCGTCGCGTCTGTCTGTCGGCCTGTACGCGACTAACTCAAAAACTACTGCACCGATTTTCATGCTGTTTTCACCAATGTATAGAGTTCTCGAGTAAGGTTTTAGTATATAATAACCGACATCTACTCGGGCGAAGCCGCAGGCATTAGCTAGTATTATATAATATAACTAGCTGATACCCGCAGCTTCGCCCGCATGGATGTCGGTCATCGCGACCAAAAGTAATCATGAAATTTTGTCCCCGTTCCCGCAACCCATGGGAACCTTTTCCAATGATAAAAAAGTAGCCTATGTTTTATTCCAGGCTATAATCTATCCCTGTACCAAACCCAATGTATACAAAAATTTGACAAATTATACAACGTGTAACAGAATAAGCGCAAGACCTGAAAGTAGTTTGCTCAGAATGGGCTTCTGAATCGATTTCCGTCATTATTTATATATGTTAATTTTTCATGAAAAAATCTTTTATTTAACTGAAATTAGAACCACTGCGTCATAAAAAGTAATAAAATATTTCATTTAAGGAAATTTAAGCCTTTATATAAAGCCTGTTTAAATGCATAACCAAATTTGTAATACGCTCATAGCTATCCTCGTTTCATGTTTAGTCAGGACGTCTATTTTATAAAAAATAACTAAGATAAGATAAGATAAGATAAGATAATACTTTATTTGCCAAAATGTAGGTGTACAAAGTAGTATGATGTTATTATAAATGTGACCCATTTACATTCTACCATTACATGTGGTGTGCAAATATTTATTTTCAAAATACATTAAAATTATTAAAAATGTCAATATTCCTTCAGTCATCACTAAAAACGTTACAAATTGTCTTATTAAATTAATTAATTGCAAATATTTAATTTAACAATACATTACACAATTAAAAAGTGTCATAACATTACATCGGTTACCAATGTGATTATTCATGAATATTGTTATAATGTCAAAATAAAAATAATAATAGTAAGCAAAAGTCAAATTATAAATATAAATAAAAGCTATAAAAATCAAATTTGACATTACTTTCTTTCCTCGACATGTGACACAAATTCATTTACAGTGTAAAAACATTTTTCTTTAAGCCACTGAATCAGCTTTTTTTTAAACATAAGCAAAGGAAGTTCTTTAAAATCGTTTGGTAATTTATTGTATACCTTAGTAGCCATTATAAACGAATTTCTTTTAAATAAATCGAGCTTGCATTGTGGCAAGCAGAGCCTATGTTTATCTCTAGAGGCAACATTCCTTTTGGTTACATCTCTATGCTTAATAAAATTTTCAGGATGTTGTCGTACTAATAGGCACAATTCTTTAATATACATGCATGCTAACGGTAAAATGTTGTACTTTTTAAACAGTGGTTTACAGCTATCCATGTACCCGGCTCCACAGATTGCACGCACACATTTTTTTTGTATCACAAACGCTTTATTGACATCCACCGAATTACCCCACAACAAGAGACCGTATGAGAGTACGGAGGAAACGTATCCATGATAAGCACAAAGAGCTGCTTCAGTTGAGACCGTGGCTCTTAATCTTCTTAGTGCATAGATAAATCTGTCCAGTTTGTCACAAACATAGTCGACATGCTTTTTCCAATCGCAATTTTGATCCAATTGTATGCCCAGAAATGCAGCACTTGCTACTTGTTCTATAGTAGTGTCATTATATTTAATAGTCAGCGGTACTGGGTTTCTCCTGTATGTTTGAAATTGTATCATTTTCGTTTTCTCCATATTAATTTGTAGGTTATTGGAGTTCAACCAGTGTATTATATTTTTGATAGCTTCATTAATCTCATACTCGTAGGTGTCGACTTTTTCACACTTCACGACAAGGGTCGTGTCATCAGCAAATAAAATCACTGTGTGGCGAGTGATATTTGGGAGGTCATTGATATAGAGAAGGAATAAAAAAGGCCCCAATACACTGCCCTGCGGCACTCCGAAATTATTTTTCTGATAGTCGCTTCTATATGACACCTTTTCGCCATTATGGATTCTGGAGATTTCCACACATTGTTGTCGGTTTTGTAAATAGTTTCTTAACCAGTCGTTTGCTTTTCCTCTTATTCCGTATTTTTCTAACTTGTGTAAGAGCAATTCGTGATCTACAAAATCGAACGCTTTGCTCATATCCAAGAGGATTGCCGCTACTGGTAAGCTGTCATTTATCGCCTGGGTGACATTCTTCATCAAATTGAAACAAGCCAAAGACGTGGTACTGTTTTTTCTAAAACCAAATTGCTCGTCTTTAAGTATATGATGACTATACGCAAATTCTTGGAGCCTTCTCAGCATGATTTTCTCCAAGATTTTTGACATGATTGGTATCAGAGTCACTGGCCTATAGTTCTTCATGTCAGATGTATTACCTTTTTTAAAAAGTGGCTTTATTATTGATTTTTTTAAAATGTCTGGGAATGCACCTTCTTCAAAAGAAAAGTTTATTAAATAACTTAACGGGTGACAAATACATGAAGCGCCTAATTTAATTACCTTTGTTGTTATGTCATCCAGTCCTACTGCACTTGTATTTTTAAGATTTTGTATTATTCTAAAAACCTCGGTAGCATCAGTAGGTTTAAGAAATATTGTGTGGTCATTATTACCATCGATAGTCTTGTTTATCTCGTCAACATTGTATTTAAAATTAGACTTATTTGTCGATTGTATGTAGAATTGATTAAATATGTCACTTATTTCCTTAGGATCTAGAATTTGGAGACGCCCTGGGCGTCGGGAATCCCAGGCGGATTTCCGGCCACCATAGGCGCGGGCTTGCGGACGGCGAGCAACGGGCAGCTCGCCGTCCGATAAGGACCAGGCCCGGGTCGATGGCGCGTCGTGTTCCACGCGCGCCTCAAAGAGATGTCAGCAAAAATGACGGGGTCCGCTAGGACCGATGCCTGCCAGGGTTGCGGGAAAGTCCGAAAGGGATACCGGGACCTTGGCAACAGGCAAATGAAGGAACACGGGTGGGTTTTAGTCAGTAAAAGTCTGACACGCCCTTCCGCTCCGCCCAGAGCGGGAGAAGTCATTGGATGATTTCCCACCCTCAAAAAAAAAAAAAAAAAAAAGGATCTAGAATTGTCCGGTTATCTTTAGTTATTACGTCAATTTGCGTTTTAGCGTTTAAATAATCAATATTTTCATTAATCACCGCCCATGTGGCTTTACACTTATTTTTATTATTGGCAATATACTTCTTACTTTGTAGCTGTCTAGATTTATGTATACACTTTTTGAGAATGTCACTGTATGATAAATATGTGACTGTCACTGTCACTGTACTAGGTGTGGTTTAATTAAATTAAATTACAGATATTATTTTAGTCTTATAATTTAATATTCTAATTGGGGTGTATGAGCTCTTGCGTTTATTCCGTTACACGTTGAATACTAAAACCTTACTCGAGAACCACTCTATCCATTGATGAAAACAGCATGAAAATCGGCAAATCGGAGCAGTAGTTTTTAAATTTATCGGAACCGACAGACAGACAGACGCGGCGGAAGGCTTTGTTTTATAATATGTAGTGATAATAGTAAGGATTATTTTCGGATTAACCGGATGCAGCTGACTACCAGTATTTTACATAGAGCGACTGACTATCGGACCTCCACAACCCAGTTACTCGATACCCCTTGGCAAGACTCGTGCTCAGACTTTCGGGCTTCTGACGAACCGTAACAACTGTCAAAGATCAACAAATGACAGCCGGGACCAAAGGTCGTGGTATGTTAAGATGGTCACCCATCCACAGATCAAACGCGGCAATCGTAGTTTAACCTGATCGATCGACCCGTGTGGCTGTTATTAGTTAGCCACAAGCACCTGCACACCACTCAACTTGGTAATATAACCCATTTCTCCACGTGTCGTATTGCCCACCTTTACCTAACGTCCAAACCGTAGCGACAGCTGATATTATTGTTTCTATTTTCTCTTGATTCTTTTATGTCTAAGAATAGGTCTTATATCAGAAGCTGTGGGTGTTCCACAAAGGTCGGATGTATTTATAAGATGCGTGGTTTACCCTCTCTAATAATGTTTTATGCTATTTATAAATGTTATATTTAGTTTATTGACAGAATTGTCTATCAACATATACAACGTGTAACGGAATAAACGCAAGGGCTCATACACCCCAATTAGAATATTAAATTACAAGACTAAAATAATATCTGTAATTTAATTTAATTAAACCACACCTTAAATTAACTATTTTATTTAACGCGCACTACTCATAGGATAGCTATGAGCGTATTACAGATTTGGTTATGCATTTAAATAGGCTTTATTCCTTTGAGATAAGGCTTAAATTTCCTTAAATACAATATCGTATTACCTTGTTATGACGCAGTGGTTCTAATTTAAGTAAAATAAAAGATTTTTTCATGCAAAATTAACATATATAAATAATGACGGAAATCCATTCAGAGCAAACTACTTTCAGGTCTTGCGCTTATTCTGTTACTCGTTGTATAACGAGACCTATTAAAAAAAAAGTGTAAGTAGTTCCTTTGGAGCGCCTGAGGTTTTGAGCTGATTCTGTTATGTGCTGATGATTATGTATCAAATCATATGTTTTTGTTAAACTTTCAAGAATACTTTTAAAATCGAAGGTCTTCAAAATATTATAAGATATTATTTGGTATAAACACTGTAATTCGAAAATATTGTAAAACCAATTATTTTTAAAAGAGAAACCGCTCTTCTCAATTGGAACCGTGCACCTAGCTTCTGACGTTTCATAAGTGCCCATGTGGGTTTATGTGAAATAAAATATTTTGATTTTTGATTTTGCTAAAAGATACTCGTATTATTTAAAAAACTAAGTTTTATTTGCTAATCCTTAAAATACTTTTATTCATATTGATTTTAATTAGTCCACTTTATTATGAGTTTACCAGCGTTTAAAGAAACTTACACACCACAAGCCCCGGAAAGATCAACGTCAGGTCAAAGAATATTATTAAGTACTGATCTTGAATAGAAGGGGAAAATCTGAACGGGGATAGTTCCGATGTTCCTTTCTATAGTGAAAAATTGAGCACGACACTTCAAATTAAGCTTAGTGTTGTCACGATCGTTTTATCGAGAACTAGCTGCGCCCCGCGATTTCACACGCGTAAGTCTCGATCCCATGGGAATATCGGGATAAAAAGTATCCTGTCCTATTCCAGGACATGGTCTACCCATGTGCCAAAATGCATCCAAATCCGTTCAGCCATTTAAGCGTGAAAGCGTAACAAAAAAACAAACAAACTAAATTTCGCATTTATAATATTAGTTAGGATGAGATAAGCAGAGATATAAATTCACAATAACAACAACAAGTTAACAACAGACTTTAATTTAATTATCTTCTTAATTTAAATCGGTAGTTGCCAAAAATCGGTTTAAAAAAATACAAGCTTGGTTGAAACTCAGAAAAAAAACTTCCGAAGCTCATTTTTTCCTCCATTTAAAGCCTCAAATAATTAATCCTATAAATATCTAAGTGGTCACACTAATAAAATTGAAAACCGGGGGATGGGGTGGCCAACTGGCCATAAGTTTAAAAGGGTGCACTTCCACCCCACTGCCTTTTAAAACTTTTACTTAGCTAAATGTCTACGGTTTTCCGATATAAGTAGGTACCTAGGTACCCAAGAGTTTCACCTTGGGAGTTTTAACAGTTAGAGCAATATCAATATTGCCTGTCTCCATTTAGGTGTGTCATAATGTGCAAAACCTAATTAAGTAATGCTGTATAGCGATTAGTTCTGCACCCTAATTACGTAAGACACACACACAATCACAATCTGAAAGATTTTTTAAAGAAATTGCTAATCCATTGTAAATAAATCCATGGTCAATCTTATCTCATTGCTTGAATAAAGTTATAGCTACAAGTAGTTACAAAACGATATATCTATTGATATATGGTTTATGATTAAAAATTTGATTATTTTATTAAATAATCATGAAATAATACCACAAAAGCTTTCTTAATAACTTTGGCATAGTCGAGCAGAAATACATTTCGTCACCTCTGACATTATTTATCAATTTAAACGTTAAGAACTTTAGGTCTTAAAGTAGGTACAGACGAGAAACCCCTAAATAAAACAATAGAATATCTAAAGTTTATTTACGCCGAGTCCTAAAAGGTTTTCATTGAAAAGCTCTTAGTATTTCAATGAAATTAACCCTCCAATGCGAAAAGTATTTTGAATAATATTAAAGTTAGTTTTGCGTGGGTGGTCCTTGGAGTCTTAATTGTAATAGGCTTTTAATGTTTAGAGCTTATTTAAAGAAAATAATTTAATAGTTTCTTTCAATTTAATTTACAAAAGAATATGGTAATAAAGCACAGCTATTTTTAATAAAACATAAAAGTAAAAATTAAGTCTTATTTTGCCTTCACAATTATTGTGGCATACACAAACCAACTTATTTGTTCCAACCTAGACCTTTTTTAACCGACTTCAAAAAAGGAGGAGGCTATTCGGCGAGTATCTTTTTTGATTTAAAGAAGAATGTAAAGCGCTGTGGTCCATAAATATTTTTACTTTTACTTTGTAGTTTTTGAGTTAGCTTCAATAACACGTATTTAATCCACTTTGTATATGTTGATGATATTATACAGCCCCATTTTCACTATCCTGCGGAGCGAAAATTTTGTTCAGAGCAAACGTTTGCGGTTCTGCCCATTTTCGCTCAAAATATAAAAAATCTGAATGCTCGCTCGCCGTGACGTCGTTCTCATTGAAAGAATTAGCGAGCGAGCATTCATTCAACGAGTCCAACCGATCATCACTGAACAAACATGTTCACTCGCTCAAGTGTTTTCATTTACCGCGTGAACAAACGCTTGCTCGCTCAGAACTGTTCAGAACGCTAAGTGAAAACGCAGCTTAAAACTTCCTGTTACTGTTGTTTGCATGGCAAGTAGTGGCATCCGAATTTGTGTGGGGTAGGACACAAAGACAGCAACTAAAAAGAGAAAGGAAATAAAACCCCTTTTTCGAAAGTTTGTGGCGAAAAAGAAAATACAAAACCAAAGCCGAAATTAAAATAATTTTTCACATTGCAGCGTTTATTAAAAGTTGTTTCATTTTCTTATAATTATGTGCGCTGCCGTTGTGTCAATTCACTTATTTATGTACTGCTTGAAATATCTATATCTTTCAAACAATAATCTTTTCAATTCGTAAAATGAGCCTTATGATCACATAACATCCAATTTGGCTACAACAGCTACACACATTAGCACAGTTACTGTTAACATTTCACGGTCATAGTTCTCCCCTTGAGTCCATATACCTACCGGCCTGGCCGCGAGCATTACAGGGTTGAATCCATCGCGTGTTGGCATTGAACGCCTTGAATTACTAAACTTATTGACAGTTTGAAAAATGATTTATTGCATAGTAGCACTTTGCCCGCGACGTCCTCTGCGCGGGTATTGGACTGCCAGGCGTGGTGTTTATGTTAATTTCTCGTTCGACTTAGGATTAGGTTGATATTTTTTAGTAGAAATTTCGAGACTCATACTGATTTTATAATTAAACACAATAATAATAAACAAACGCCATAAGATGAAAGCGCCAGACATTGTCTTACGTTTTTTTTGGAATTTGTAGCTCAATTAAAAAGCTTTTTTAATAATATTATTCAAAGTATAAAAAATTGGAAAAGCATACTAAAATTCTCTGAAGATACATCATTATCATCCTGTGCCCGACTTCGGCCACTGCTGGGCATATGCCTCACTTTGCTTGTGCCTATCCGCGCGCTCATCCAGGTGGCAACAATGTCATGGCAATATGGTGGCAACAGACGATGGCAACAATGTCGCCTTCCCATCTCGCCACCGAAGAAGATGCAACTATGCCATACATGTTAAATACTCCATTGTTTTAAAAAGTCTTCTTAATTTTTTCATCATTATCATCAGCCTTAAAATCTCGTCTGTTTTACCCCAGTGTTCCTTCTTTTAATACAATCTTGTTCAAGTCTTTCCAACAACTTTAATTACGTCATCGACCCATCTAACCATCGGTTAACTATCGCAAACTTTTGGTCCTTCAATACGAACACAAGAGGAAAAACCTCAAACGATATTATCTCATAAAAAAATCAAAGTAGACACATCAATAAAACAAGTCATAAAACAAAAATATACAGAACAGTCGGAGAGACGAAAGTACCGATGGGACTAAAAGTACCGTAAAGAGCACTAAAAAGTGCCGGCATCGTAACGAGACCTTTAACTAGAGTTAAACTGTGGTACCAAGGTAAAACTTGACGTGAGAGTCAGTCATAAAAATGGTGCGAAGGGCGCAAGGAATGAACGAACAGCGGTTTAAGGAAAATTCATTTATGGCGGTACTGAAATTGTAACTATCCAGTTTTAACACTGGTTTTCACGAGAAAGAAAGCAAAATCGTGTAAATAAAATCAACCGAATACTTAGTAATTATTGATAAGTATTTAAAAATCCGTAATAAAAGTTTGTTTCTAACTTTTCTGCCAAACATCATTAAAATGCTTTAGAGGGGACAACGATGCATCACCAAATTCGTGTATTGTGATCCTAAAGGCGACTATGCGTTTTATTTAAAATTTTAATATTCAATTCTATTACAGAATTATTAAAAAAACACTGACATTTATACTCTATTTTATTTATCATCCTTTATCTACCCTGAGGGCCGTGAAAATCGCTTCGAAAGCATTTCGTATTTCTACAACGACTTTCAACAGGATTGACATAAGTTTATCGATAGCTTATGTCAGTCCTATACATTTTTGCCTTTTCAATCATCGTTATCGCTGATAGAATGTCACTTTGTCTAGGGCCTCTGCTGTCATTTTAAACTAGCTTAGTACTTTATTTCCACAAATCTTCAATTCCTAATTAACATATTTTTGAATCAACTTTATCAGACTCTAGCCTTGATAACAAGACTTAAAACTTCACCTAATCTCATTCTCTCTCTTTTCTCTCCGATAAAAATCAATCTCTTACTCCAACCCGCTTCATCCTCTACTTTATCTCATCCCCGGGAGGGTGTCACCCTATCCGTCCGGCCCTTAATATAATACCACGTTAAATCAAGCGAAAGTAACGGATGGCTTGCTTGTCTGCTTACCTACCCGATTTCCTTCGTAAGTTAATTAAGTCATTATATGTGTTACGGTGTTATGTGACCTTGAACGTGTTTCCACGTGTTTTTGTATTTGTGTAGCAGTATTCAGACTTCTTGCTTGCAAGTTCACTTCTAGACTTATGTCTTAGCGTTATTCAATATTTTCTAGAGAAGATGCTAATGCCCAGTTTCTAATTTGTTATCTCCAAATCAAGACATAGGGTTAAAAAATAACAGCTCCATTCTTTCGACATTCAGAAGCGTTTATTAAGTAGTGATAGCCTAGTGGTGTGACCGTCGGACTGCCAGGTCTCGAGTTCGAACCCAAGACACGCACCTCTGACTTTTCGGATTCATGTACGTTTTGTATAAATATCACTTGCTTTAAAAACGGTGAAGGAAAACATCGTGAGGAAATCGGCATGCCTGAGAGATATTTCACGACGGCATGTGAAGCCATATCAGAGGCCCTTGGGCGGCTTTAAAAGTCTGAAACCAGGTTAGTCACTAACCACACGAAAAGAAGAAGAACCGTTTATACAATAATATTTAGGGTTTTTCGCTCTACTTTAGCAATAAAGAAACAATAATGAACATTTTTTTTTCATTCTTCTGCAGCCTTTCGGCCTATCGCTCAAAACCTATAATAGTTATTCTTGTTTGATTTCCATTTTTAGGGTTCCGTACCCAAAGGGTAAAACGGGACCCTAATACTAAGGCTATGTCCGTCCGTTTGTCTGTCTGTCTGTCTGTCCGCGGCTTAGCTCGGAGACTGTTGGTACTAGAAAGCTGTGATTTGGTATAGGTATACATATAAATCACGCCGACAAAGTGGTAAAAAAAAATCGTTGAAAGTTTTTCAACTACAATGTTAAGTTTGTTGGATAAATTCATCCCAACTAGGGAACCCTTCATTGTGCGTGGTTCGACATGCACTTGGCCGGTTTTTATTTATTTATTTGGAAATCAAACAAGTATTTCAGAAGATGTGATGAATAAACTATGTCATTATTGAATAGTGATATGTATTAAACAGTTAGTATGTATTCAAACCACAGATTTGCCCTCGACACCTTATTTATTGTACCTATAAAAACATTGTATTTAAACCCTTGGGAACATTTTTACGACATTTAAACTGTGCAACCAAAGGAAAATGCCATTAATACCATGATACTCGACACTAAACGGTTTTAACTTTTCAATTACATTAATGAAATAGATTCCTTTGACCCAGTTAACGATTTCCGCGGATATTAGGGTGTTTGGACTTGAAATATAATGGTATTTGATTTCAAATAATTAAGGGGTGATAGATGATAGATTTTTGTTATTTTGGCTTCTTATTTATTTTCCAGAAAATTTACACTTTTTATACGTCATAATTTTACAGGTAATGTTGCATTAAACAGGCGGGTACACTATTATTTCATGCATAATGCATATAGGTATATGTGATTTTAACAAAATTATACAACTATTTTTAGTTTTTAGTTATTGTAACTGGTGAAATGTGAGTGCTTCTGCCTTTCCCTTTGGGGAATACAGGCGTGCTGTTATGTTTAAGTTATTTTATTTAGACACGCAATTGAAAAATGTTAGTGGCTATCCAAATTGCGCTTCGCTTAAACTGTAGTCAGATTTTCACCTTAAATATAATATCAACAATATATTTTCAAATTATTTCATCACAGCATTTATAATTTCATTCGCATTATAATTTTTTGTTTAATTTTTTTAAACATTTCTTTTCATTTCTTTTGTCAAAGATGTTGGAGTGTTGAGGTCTGACAGAACGACTGAACGACAGAAAAAAATAGTGCGAGTCTGACACTTGCGGCTGACTTCAAACGGAGCGTCTGACCGTCTAACTTCAGAAACCAAACTTGTGGGGACATCGGTATCTTAAGGTTAGACCAACAAAATCTAAATTATTTTCTTACTTTTAATTATTTTGAACAAGAGGTTCTGTATTCTTTTATTTCTGATTCACACAAAACGTTGGTTAGCCAATAAGTTTAAAACTTTTTTAGTTACTTTGGTCCTAATAGCTGTCTTATTCAAGATCACATTAATATTGTCAATCTGGAAGATAATTTTCAAATCCATCACACAAAATAGACGCTGCTGGTCACTCTTTCTAACCAGAAGAAGCACTGTTATAAGTACTTACAAAATAATAAATTCAAATATACATAACATTATTGTAAATAATGCACTTTAATATTTTTGGACCTGGCAACCCTATCATAGTGTTAGAAGATGTTGACAACGCAAATATTCCGCTGGCAGAGCTTTGTACACAACTGATGGTACACACTACCCGCACTACATTGCTGCGCTCTTGTAGCTTGCTCTTCACATTTTGTTTCTAACTTTAAAAGTTTTGCTGTGAGACAATCTAGCTTGTAGTTGAAATAGAGTAGTCTATTTTTTACAAGTATAGATGCTATTATAAGCTGATGAAATGTATATCAAACAGCAATTAATCATAAAATCTCGTCTATCATTTAACATTTTATCCAACGGACGATGTAATTGAATAAAATATTTAGTTACTAAGTTCGGAGAAATATAGTCTAATCTAATATTTGGATGTGAACCTTTAACCCTTACCTTACCCTTTGGTTCTGTTTGTATTTCGTTTTTAAGGCGTCTAACCGTTAACTAAACCTAGACCTTCGATCCTCAGGCCCGGAGATGTCGCGTTGGCGCGGCTTCGATGGCGCGGGGTGAACGCGCGCCGCGGCTAGGCGCCGATGCGCGCCTGGCTCGTCGTGTGTGCGGCGCTCGCGCTGGCGCCCTGCCGAGCGACCGCGGCGCACTCCCACCAGGACCCTGCGCGGCTAGAGCGCATCAAGTCACAAATATTAGCCAAGGTAATGTATCAAATGATAATCTATAAAGACACAAAGAGCGTAAATCCTACCTTTCCTAAAGACCACTCACAAGGGCAGCTAATGCTAGCAAATGGTGCTCTAAGGACCAAAAAATGCCAGGAAAATGTATTAAATCAGTTACTCGTAGTCTATAGACGATCAACAGCATAGCGATCACAGCGATCACTTCTTGCATAATATGTAGTTACAGAAAGTTCTTCGCCTTGAAATACAGATGCAATAGAACGATCGTCCTGTAAAAGGAATGTGTCTAAGAGATATAACTGGCGGTGTTTTAAAGTTCTAGCGGAGTTTCCTACACTAACTTTATAATCCTCGTTGTCATGTCATGAGACAATTCAGAACCCCCTGTAATCTTTTCCCTCTATCTGTACTGATTTCGTTCTTCTTCACCAGCTGGGGCTCTCAACGCGACCGACGCCACTAGGGGCGCCGCCGCGCGACGTTGTGCGACAGATATTAGCACGAGCCGCCGACCCGCGGCCCCCTCCCCGCCACCACGATTCAGACACCGAACACGCCATGAGGGAAATCATCGCGATAGCACATAGAGGTACCATCATATACACAGACAAATCGATTAAAAGAACATAAGGTACGCTGACGACCAATAGTCTAGTCGTATGACTAGAGAGAATTCATCCCAGACAGAAAGACTGACGATATCAAATACAAGAACAGAATATGCGCAGACAGACTCAATGACAAGGCATGCAGACTTTCTAGGTATGACATGAGTAAAATCTTCACGATAGCACATAGAAATCCTAATACACGGACAGAAAGTCGAATACATGGAAAGATTGGCAGACAAACAATTAAAAGAAACTAGCTGTTGTCCGCGACTTCGTCTACAATCCAGGACAAAAAGTAGCCTGTGTCCATCTCCAGGTCATGGTCTACCCATGTGCCTTATTTCATCCAAATCCGTTCCCCCGTTTTAACTTGAAAGCGTAACTAACAAATCAACTCACTTTCGCATTTATAATATTACTAGCTTCCTCCCGCGGTATTCACCCGCATTAGTCTCGATCCCGTGGGAATATCGGGATAAAAAGTATCCTATGTCCTTTTCAAGGCCATAGTTTACCCATGTGTCAAATTGCATCCAAATCCATTCGGCCATTTTAGCGTCCAAACAAACGATAAATCGGTGAACAAATAAGTGCGCGCTGACTAGCTTCCACTCGCGGCAATGTAAATTGAGTCATAGGAACAGTTGACAAGATCACGAATTGTTGTAATAGACAAACTGACAGTCTTTTGCGCAAGTCAAGAAAGGCCATCTGTCACACAACCGGACTAAATGTTATAGTAGAGCAGGTAATTTCTACTCATCAATCAGTCACCAAGAACTAATAAATAGGTGTCTAAGAGCACTGTAGGCGACTAAATCGTATCCAGCCTGTCCCTTGCTGTCCTCCCCCAGCGACGCCCTAAGCCGAACTCCGTACCCCACAGGGGGTGCCCTTAGTGTGTAGTCGCTGGATTTGTAAGTTTTATGGAGGCCTTAATTTATTGAGACACCCACAGGAAAGTCCTGTTAAGCAGCTGACAACCTCCTAGGTTGATAAGCGACATGACATATAAAATAAAAAAAACTGTAGTCGACGATGTTACTGACGATGCAAAAAACCAAATATAACAACTTGACTCAGCTATTTATTAGTTATCTGATTTCAAGCACCAAAATGAAGGAAGGCAGTTCCTTGCTGCACTAAAATAATACCTTAACAATATAATAATAAATATGGTCTTTTAAAAAGTATCTTATGTAATCACATTCTCCATCCTGAAAACCGTGAAATAATTTAACTTAACACCTCCTCACAAACGGAAATAATGTTTAACTAACTTGGACTTCTATCTGATAGTAAGTTTGCAAAGTTTCCAAGATGGCCGCGCAGAGCTAACTCGTGGTTCCTGTTTTAAAAACAAGAACTTACTATACCTAGAAAAGTTGCCTTACATTGGGTACGGATTAGCAATAGAGAGAAGCTATACAGTGAAAATTGTGACATGAGTATGAGATGTCAACACAAATGTGAGCAAATTCGTTTGTTTTAGTTGTAAAGTTGTCACAAGTTGCTATTAGTATTTCGTTCAAACGCTTCTAACTATGCCTGTTTTCTTACAAGGGGTGGGTTTATGTAGGTCAACACGATCCTCAGTACAATTTATAGTCTCACTCAAACTACCCATAAATACCTTTGGCCTCGTAAAAATAAAAATAATTTTGCTATACATCGTAGAAAAAAATGATAAAGTGTCACCTACACAAATCAAATGCCGACAAAAAATATATGTTACCATTTTGCGTCCACCTCAGTGACCACATTACCACTCTATAGCTAAGTCATACCACAAGTAACTTGTATTTTATTGTGCCCCAGAAATGGGTCACAAACATCATTGGCAGCTCTATAACGTCCACTTGGGGTAGTAACTAGCCAATAATATTACGTCTAGACTTAGCCATTCGAGAGCCAATTATGTGCTTTGGCATAAATACCGAGTAAACCAGACCGATATAGATTTTTTTAGACAAAAACTGCGTGATAGACATTGTCTGTTCATCAAAGTCTGAGTAGTGACATCATTTGGTTGTATAATCGTTTGATACACTTAGCAAGTTTGATACTATCAAAAGTTTTGTTTGGTTCGCTGAGTTCAGACCTAGTTTTTCTAGTTCGTTAAACATCGTAAGAGCGTCTGCGAACTCAGAAAGTTCGAGAAAAATAAATTTGTTTAAAAAAAAGAGGGTGTGTGCTATGACCACGTGATACAAGTGAAAACTTACGACTGGAGCCGAGTTTAAGCGATTAAGCGTCACCGACCGACTAGAGCCGAGTATACCCTATTCAAGGTTACCGACCGACTAGAGCCGCGTATACCCTATTCAACGTCATCGACCGACTAGAGCAGAGTATACCCTATTCAACGTCACCGACCGACTAGAGCAAGTATACCCTATTCAACGTAACCGACCGACTAGAGCCGAGTATACCCTATTCAACGTTACCGACCGACTAGAGCCGAGTATACCCTATTCAACGTCATCGACCGACTAGAGCCGAGTATACCCTATTCAACGTCACCGGCCGACTAGAGCCGAGTATACCCTATTCAACGTAACCGACCGACTAGAGCCGAGTATACCCTATTCAACGTTACCGACCGACTAGAGCCGAGTATACCCTATTCAACGTCATCGATCGACTAGAGCCGAGTATACCCTATTCAACGTCACCGACCGACTAGAGCCGAGTATACCCTATTCAACGTAACCGATCGACTAGAGCCGAGTATACCCTATTCAACGTTACCGACCGACTAGAGCCGAGTATACCCTATTCAACGTCATCGACCGACTAGAGCCGAGTATACCCTATTCAACGTCACCGACCGACTAGAGCCGAGTATACCCTATTCAACGTAACCGACCGACTAGAGCCGAGTATACCCTATTCAACGTTACCGACCGACTAGAGCCGAGTATACCCTATTCAACGTTACCGACCGACTAGAGCCGAGTATACCCTATTCAACGTCATCAACCGACTAGAGCCGAGTACACCCTATTCAGCGTCACCGACCGGTGCGTGATCTTTCAGTTTCGTTCACTGTTCAGAAAGAGCGCAAACTGCGCCTAAAGAAGTTTTCACTGCAAAAACATGAACTGAACACGATTTAAAACAACTCGAATCGTTAATATATTTGTTTTCAACAAGAATTAAAAATAATCCTCGAACATTACAATTATTAAAGTTGTACGGTAACTATTATTTTTACATAGGTAGTTAAACAGCGAATAGCGAATAATTAAAATAGTCAAAACAGTACCAAATTGCTATAACCCAATAACGACTAGCAGTGAAACTCTTTTAGTTGACTAGTACTACGAACTAGTATATTTGGCAATTGTTTAATTGATCCTCTAAAAACTTATTGACTTTTTAATGATGAACACTTTTTAAATTAATGATCCCCTAAGAACTCGGGTTTCTAATGATGCAAACTTTTTTTAAATAAATGAGCCTCTTCTTAAATTTCGGGCCTTTTTTCAAAGTCCTTGGCTATTTAGTATTTTTTGGGACCCCAAAATAATAATATGATTATTAAAATGAAAATGAGAATTATTTGAAGTTTCATTAAATAGATACATGCTATGTTTCCCATCACTATCGCAAAATTTCCCTGGTCTGTGCCACGTTTGGCCTACTGTGCGATATTTACATATTCGATTTGTGATTCCGTAGTTATCTGTCCATTGTCTGGGCCTTCAATTTGAGGACTGGTCTTGGCACTCGTTGTACATCATAAATAATCATAGTACATGATAGATACTACAGCCATTTGAGGACTGTTGCCTTTTTCTTTTCGTGATATTGATTTCTCGTCCTTTGGTACCTATTTGGTTTAGATTTTGTTGAAATTATTCTACGAAATTATTCTTTGTTTTGATTATTTTAATGTTTCTGACATTTTTATTTAATTTATTACATTTTTATTTGATGATGCCCTTCGAATTATTGGCTGATAATTCTTTGGGAATCAACTTTATCTCTAATTTTGGTTTATTTTATTTAAGACATAGAGACTAGAGACACTTCTGACGATATAGACTTCCATATTCTTTAACAGTTATCCAATTATCATTTGAACAAGTACATTAGGTGTTTTCGAAATGGCCCATCAACCATTTTTATTGATTTTAATTTCTTAAGTATATAAAATATTTGAAAGAATACAAACATAGGCTAATTCTGTCTGAATAAAATGCATTGCCTATTGTTAAATGTTTTTTGCAAGTATGTTTTCAGATCAACTGACTTTTTCAAAATGTGGAGCGGGACTAAAAATGTGAGTACCTTTTCAAAAGAATTATACAATGTGTAACTGAATTAATGCACATTATGAAAGTAGTTTGTTCGTTGTATAACTAAATTAATAAACAAACAATGTTTTATATATAAAAGTAAAAATTCAGTGCAATGTATTAATATTATAACATAATAATTGTCATTGAGGTATTTTTTAGTGTGCGTTAATTCCGGGACATGCTGTATTAATATAATGTATACATAATAATATTGTGTATAATATTATATAATTTAATAATAAACTAAACTACATCGATTGTTTTTCAGGTTCATTGAAATTGGAACTGGGAAATGATCCTTTCGATTTACACACACATACCATTTTATGGAGGAGTTAATGTTTGTAAGTTTTTATTTATTTTCTCGTTGTTAAGTTACGTTCTTTTTCAGACAATTAATGCTGACACTGCTACAATTAACAAAGACAAAATTGGTGGAAGGACTAATTGGTGATCTCAGTTTATTGTCATGAATATTTTTATAGATACTTAAAGGTAAAGTCCGAAAAAATCAATTGCTAAGCAAATTGACCCTGTAAGTCAATTTTCCGTGTTATAGCCATTTCATACAACTGCCTAAAAATGTTATTATAGTTGTGTTTTTAATTAATATTTTCTTAACTACTGCAGATTTCCCTGACTTAACATTACTCACAATGAACTTACTATTTACATTAATTAGGTACACAATTAAATTAGATAGAAAAAAAATAGACATTATAGGTGCGGTCAATCGCCAACACCCGTCTTAAGCAAGCGTGGAGAAGGTGCGTTTACCCTGCAGTGGGACAATAATCACAATCTACACAATACTATATCATAATAAATCAAAATATAGACCTGAAAATAGAAATCAGCAGAATGTAGCGCCTTAGCAATAGAATAGTTCTTTATTTGCACAGAAAGTAGGTACAAGTTATAGATGTTAAGTTTAATTTTGATCCTTATATTAACTACCTTAACTAAGGCATGCAAACAGTTTTGGGCTATAATAATAAAGACTCATTTCTTATATATTATAAACACATTCAGTCAGATCAATACAAGTTTAAAAAGTCATGAAATGAAATAGGAAATACAATACAAAATGTCTAATTTAATAAACTGCGATTATAAATTCGTCAAGTTCGAGGTCAATACAGTTAAATTAAAATATAAATGATTTGGTACAAGTCAGAAGTACAGACATGTCATAATATCAATTTAAATTCTTATCGGTCAGAAATTCGCCAATTGAGTAATAACATTTATTATATAATAGATCAGTCAATTTCTTTTTGAAAAGTGGAAATGTCTCATTTTTTATTACATCAGGTATTTTGTTAAATATGATCGGACCCATACATATAATATAATACTTTTCTTTAATAGGGCGGTGTCGGAACCACTAACAATTAGCAAATTTTTATACTGTTTCCTGATTGGCCGGTTTCTATTTTCTGACACTTTATTATAGAGATGCATATTCGATTTAACAAAAACAGCCACTTTGAAGATATAAAGTGATGGTAATGTTAGTAATAGTGACTTAAATACAGGTACGCAGCTATCTGTTACTATTAAATTGCACATAGCCTTTATACAGCGCCTACATATCCTTTACGCACATAGCCTTTTTGAGCTTGTCACCATAGTTCCTATTAGTCTTATTGACAACAGGTGTAATACCTAAACTGCTCCGCCATTACCACCCTACACATATCAGACTCTTCAGGAAGCTGCAATCTTGAATATCAGGAAGATTGTCAGAAAATTTCTACAAAATGACAACGATACCTCAATCGTCACCTCACACATGAGTACAGCAACCACTGCACGAACACTGTCTCATGGACAGACACACTCACCATCACAAACACTGCACGAACACTGTCTCATGGACAGACACACTCACCATCACAAACACTGCACGAACACTGTCTCATGGACAGACACACTCACCATCACAAACACTGCACGAACACTGTCTCATGGACAGACACACTCACCATCACAAACACTGCACGAACACTGTCTCATGGACAGACACACTCACCATCACAAACACTGCACGAACACTGTCTCATGGACAGACACACTCACCATCACAAAATCCGAACATACCATCATCCCATCATAATCTAACCAATTTACAGAGGTAGTACCTGGCTTCGGCCCGCACTATTCCAAAAAGCTGGAGCAAACGCCGAGATACGTAAGAGTATAAAAATAAAAACGAAATACTTACATAATATTCACTTAAACTCAAAGAATAAAAAGCTACAAAATTGTAAAAACTATTCTACTCTATCGGTGTGCCTCTTGGCAAAGACCTGCTCCAACGATTGCCACTGTTGCCTATCTTGAGCAACCCTTTTCCAGTCTGTTCCTGCTGTGAATTTTATTTCGTCTTCCCACCTTGTGTGTTGTCTTCCTCATTTTCTGTGGCCGACTCTTGGGTACCATTCTGTGACTCTCTTGCTCCACTTGGGCAGTAACAGGCTAGTATTACAACGTCGTAACGTCGTCGTCGTTTATCGTCGTATTTGTTTTTATAGTTGTGGGGCAACATGACTCTATTTTCTCCCAGTAATCAGTTACATACTTGTGTACCTACCACTATGTTACAAACCATTTTATCAATATACCCTTCAAAGTTACGCCACGGAGCCTCGATACCCGTCACTTACTATGTAACGTATAGATTTCTATGGGGTTATGCAACCGGGCCATTTGGGCGCTCGCCAGAGACTTCCCATTCTCTAGCCAGAACCACATAACGATTTATGTCATAGTTTTTAACCGTTTTCAAAATGCAAAGCCTTTTGAAATGGGAAATTGAAAAAGTCCTAAATGTATTGAAAGGATGTTTGTAGGAATGTAAAGTAATGAATTTAAAAAAAAAAACAGTAATTATTGATTTTCTACGAAATTATAATTTGCAGGATTGTATTCCTAAAAGTAGTAGGAGTTGTTGATTGGTAATATAAAAAAGAAGGATATTATGAAAAAAACTGGCCAAATATGAGTCGGACTCGCACACGAAGGGTTACGATCGGGCAAAAAATGCAAAAAATAACACGTTTCGTGTATGGGGACCCCCTTTATTATAGACTTTATTTAATTTTATGTTAATAATTATTACAGCAACAATAGAAATACACAATCTGTGAAGATTTCAACTGTTTACCTATTACGGCTGTCCGTCTGTCTGTCAGCAGGCTGTATCTCATGAGATAGCCCGCTGCCAGACAGACGGACGGACGGACAGCAGAGGTTTTGTGTTTGGCACCCTTCGGGTACGACACCCTAAAAAGGGATTCACATTTTAAGCTAAATAATAATGATACAATAGGTATCCATTTTCTCCAAAATCGAACACATTTCATTTCAACACTTTGGTCTGCTTCTCTAATTGCAGCTTTCAATTCGCAGTTTTATCTCCAAAATTCATCGTTAACTGTATATTCCAAGTTAATTTATGAGACAACTGACCGGCGTCGCAGCAAAATATCGTAAACCTTGACTGAACTGTTTGATATTGCCAACTCGCAGTGAGCATTCGAGCAAGTGTATACATTCAATGTTTTTTACCCTCTTTGTGAGAAGAGCTTAATTTTTGCTTAATTTTATACTGGTATAAATTAAATGTCAAAAGGTATTCCATTCTTCTCATCTCTCTTGTCCAAAATACATCCACGTGAACTCCGTTCACTGACGTATTTCATAAGGTCATCAGGTGACAGGGCATTCTATTATACAAGGATAATAATAAAAGAACAGGGCAGGCTGTATCGGGGACGCAGCCGCAGTGGAGTACGTGTGGTGGGTGTGTAATAAGCACTATTGCTTGGTACTCTACAATACAGGTCCTGATATGGATAGTCAAAGAAATACATAAACACAAATAGCATTTATTTACATATTTTACTAAAACATAAGCTTATGTTATAGTTTACAACTAGGTACTATATTTTATTATGTAACTTATTAAATGAACTAAATTAACTTATTAAACTAAAACTAGTTACTTAATCTTCAAATGGTTCGATGACTGCCTCTTCCAACTCAGCCGTAGATGTGCTGGGTCCTGGCATGGGGACTCTACATTGCTGCACCAGTCTTTCCCAGTCAATGCGAATTTTATAAGTTTGTTATACAGAATTGTTGGTGAGATATAGCAGTCACTCTTTTCACCTTTCCTTTGTGTACAGACCCACTCAATTATCCAGTCTTGTGAATGAGTGACCGCTTTATCTAACGCGTTCCTGTGGAGATGAATACGAGCCGCCGAGATTAAAGCTACCCGCTTTGATCTCGGCGGAACGTATTCATCTCGCTCGAGGGCCCGAATCTCTCTCTCTTGCTATCATGACTATTGAACGCCAGTTTTGTAAATAACGTTTTTTTTTTCTTTATTTGTTAATAGGGGCTTTTACGCATAACGTACGTCAGTCCCATCGTATCCTAAACAATTATACGTTCACAAGACGTGAAATTACGTTTCGCACGCGTTGGTGCCTTATTAGAGCAGTCGTCAAATTTCTGCAAAAAAACCACACCTTTTTAAACTCTACAACTTTTAATGGTCATGAGTATGAGTTTTATGTATCACACCTAATTTAACGTCAATCTCTGTCATAACTATGTGGCCACTTTCGCTCGAATCAATGTTCTGCTGAGTAATCACTAAATAAACAGCGCGCGATGGTAAAAGTTCCGAATGCGTCGTGTTGCGCGCGATTACAGCGCCATTTACGCCAGCGACATATGCAATACGAGTAATGGCTTCTATCCTCTAAATTATCGTAATAAAATAATGCCGCTAGGGTTTACTTCCTAAGTAACAAATAATAGCCCGATATTGCCTTAATATATTTCGTTACATAATAATAAATATGGTTTTTGGAAGTGACCCCTACTGACCGATATGAAAGACATTACACGTCAGAAGTAAAATTGGCTGTTCTGGTAAATATAAATTGCAGTGTAAATCTCCACAGAAAACAAAGCCAACTCCTTTAAATCTCCAAGCTATTAAATTCTTCTTAAAAACATCCATTCCTCACACAAGCGCATCTCGACAATTTAATGGCAACTTCTAAAACTGTCATAAGAAAAAGACGAAAAAATACTTTGTCTCAAGTGCCTGCTTGAAAAAGGCCAAGTGCCTACACTTGAGCTAATAAATAATAAAAGGATCACTGGTCGAGGCCATTCCCATACATTCTGGGCTAGGTTATACTATAAGCGGGTAAAAAAAAGCTTAAGCGGAGCGATTTACAGTCAACGACGAGAAAAACCACCACATTCTCAGTTCAAAACGCGGTCCTTCGAGCCGGATACTCCAACGCTCACTTTTCTCGCTCCACTAATTTGATGCCCGCTTGCAGAGTGACAGCAGCCTTATAATTATGCGACGCATTCTTTACATCGTCGGCGATATATCAAAAATTATGCCTTTTGCAAAGCTATAAAATTTTAAAGTTAAATTTCTGCGCTTTGCCGATTTTAAAAGCGGCAGAGCTTTGGAACGGTCGTTGGCGCGGATTGTTGCCTCAGTTCCATTATTTGGAGCACTCGTATTATAATTTGAATTGTATAATACTTTTACAAAAGGGGTAAACTGAAAAGAGATAAAAAGCTTTCGAGATCTAAGCAGTACCTAGATCAAAATAGTTATTGGAATTATTGGTTATTGGTCCTACCAAGGAAGGTGTAGTATCTATCGTATTACCCAATTTGTAAAGGTCAGATAGGCAGTCGCTCCATCTAAAATACTGGTATTCAGATGCATCTGAGGCCCTAGACAAAGTGACATTCTATCAGCGATAACGATGATGGAAAAGGCAAAAATTTATCGGACTGACATAAGCTATCGAAAAGCTTATGTCAATCCTGTTGAAAGTCGTTGTAGAAATACGAAACGCTTTTGAAGCGATTGTTACTTGTCTGGGCCCTCGGAAGTAGAGACCGATATAGTTGGGAAAAGGCTAGACTGATGATGAGTTAGTATTTCGACAATATTTCCACAGAATAGTTAATTACCTTTTTAAGTAACGTTGACCTTTTTCTTTCAGGAAAAGGTGAAATAAGAAATGACGGTGCACCGTAATGAGATGTTCTGAAACTTGAGCTAATTCCCGGTCAACGAACAAGATGGCGCAGCTTACCTCTTCGTGGAGGATAGCGGTAAGTTTTATAGATAAATAATAATAGATACATAATTATACAATGATTTTTATAATTATCGCAAAATGGATTTTGATAAAGTACACCCACATTTCGTTAAGTCCCATATGTACCAGGCATTTCGCCAGTTATGTTTAAGTCAATAATCAATCGGGCACAAATCAAATTCCGCGCCCAAAAACACTTTGCCCGACCTGGGAATCGAACCCAGAATGTTAGGCAGTAGCGCTTGCGACCTTAGACTAATGAGACCTTAGACTAATGAGGCAGACCCAAGACTCAGGAATTACATAATTATATGTAAGTATTAGACCACATTATAGTCTGACTGGGACCGCTGTTCCACGCCTTAGGATGGTGCGGGACGCCGCACGCCGTGAGATTTGACCAAAGAGAGTCATTGGATTTGACGAATTAGCGGCCTGCACTGCCCCCCCCGTCTCGACACGCACATGCGCCGGGCGCGGAACAGCGGCTCGGTCAAAGTGTAAAACCATACAAGTTTCATGCAAGTCAAATCAGGTCATTTTACCCCCAGGCCACCTCGACACTAGGATGTTAAATAATATCAATTTATTGGAGAGAGATAACGAGTGACATTTGTCTCTCTACATTATATTTACCGAGTGATTTGTGCAAGTACTCGTACTTCATTGTTATCAGTGAACTTTTGTTTTGCGTTTGAGATTCTGGGTCTGTTCTCTACGGTAATACAAGATATATGGGAATGCTTATAAATTATTATAATGGTTATAAGTTTAGTAAAGTCAGTGAAGTAGCACTGAATAAAATTACTTCACAAGTCAGAGGTAATTTAATTCCCCTGGAGTTATTATAACTGTGTGATATTATATTACCACACAGTGATTATAAGACTATAATTAGACAAAATCAAACTAATTAAAAGAAATGTTCAACTTACTAGTCAATAAGAGAGGACAAAATCGTTAGCTATGACGAGCTTATTAAAATGATGTAACTTTTTCAATTGCCGTACCCACCGTTAGGACTTTCGAAAACGAAGAACTATCACAACAAGCATGGATCTAATCTACATTGCTGTCTTTTTTTGACAGATTTTTAAAATCTTGATTATTGTACGTTTAGGGGTATGAGGAACAGGGTGTAAAGTTCACTCATCCACCATAGAAAAGGGAGGATCCTCCTACCAGACGGGTGTTGTGCCTGGCGGGCAACTGCCCAATGATTGATATTGAATTTTTGTATATATGTTCACTGCACGGTAAACTCTAATTGCGCGATGCAGGATTTTTGTGACGTCAGGATTTTTGTGTGACGTCAGGTCTTTGATGCGTAGTTCGAATGTGGCGATGTAGGTACCGCCACATACGCAAAGAGATCAAAACCGTTCAGTATACTTGTAATAAAACAGATTATGAGTTTACCAAAATGAAGGGAAAAGGGACTACAGCATACCTCATGCATCACAAGTAAGAATATTAAAGGTACGCTCAAAATATCGCATATATCATGCTATAATAGCATCGTAAATATCTGTTGTTGACCATGAGCAGCCCCATAGATCCAGCTCTTATGTTATATTACTATTGGCACGCCTAGTAAGCGAATATTAATTTGTCACACCTGTAATAACCAGATAGGGTAGGTAGAAGTATGGTAATATGCGTAAAACATTTTCAATGGGAATTCATTAATTTTGACACATTAAGAACATTCATTATGTTATTAACGCTGTGGAGTAGACAAATTTTTTAAACATGAAGAAATAGATTAGCAACTTCCTTCGAAATCCTTTGGCTTGTGATTGAAAGTGTGTTATGCAATTGGGGTCCTGACAGCTTGCTCCGTCAGTGTTCACGTAGACATGAGACACCCAAAACCAAATGGGGTAGGAATTCATTGGGCAAGGTCTAAGGGTGATAATCTATTTCATGAGTTGATAAATGCTGATGATTAGAATGTCCTTAGTTGCTGAGAAAAGTGCCTCGGTATGCACGTGGTCCCAGCTGTCATTCGTTGATTTTTGACACTCGTTACGGGTCGTCAGAAGCCCGAAAGTCTGACAACTAATCCTACCAAGGGGTATCTTATTACCCAGTTACTGGGTTGAGATCGGCAGTCGCTCCATGTAAAATACTGGTATTCAGCTGCATCCGGTTAGACTGGAAGCCGAGCCCAACAGAGTTGGGAAAAGGCTAGGCAGATTGATAGAGTGGCTGACAAAAGTTGGTCTCTTCTTCGTTGTAACTACGAGTACGTCAAGTTCAAAGCACTCTTTTATCTTTTACGTGTAAAATTGAGTCGGTACCATATCGTTCTGAGTTCAATGTCGGCCATTGCCACTTTTTAGTTAATTATCTCTCTAATTTATTTTTTGTTTTGCAGTTATTGTTACGCATGTATTTCATTCATTATTTAACGGTTACCTACTTATTTATTTAATTATGTTGAAATAACCGTCGATTCTTACATTATTGTTCGGTTTTGTACGAAAGTATTTTTGAGTGATAGTCGTCAAAGAAACGATGTTATGTTCAGGTTAAGTTCTTATATTGTTCACAATATTGAATACGGGTACACGGTATTTTTAGTTTAAATGTCTACCTGCTTGTCAATTCTGATTTTAATTAGGTACTTACCTCCATATGGTTTTAAAAGAAGAGTTTTGGTGGTTTTGGTTTTGCGGCGAAATTTTTTAGAAGTTTTTAGAGAAATAATTAAATATTCCCCCTTAAATATTTTAAAATAGGCTTTTTTTTTACTCAGTCAGTCATGTACACTATTATTGTCAGAATAAAGTTTTGTTGCATTCTTTCCAAGGTTGTTGAATTAGGGAGTAACAAGGCCAAAAAGGTCATAATATGTCTTTTGAATCCTAATCCTAACTAATGATATAATATTTCGCATTTATAATAAGTATTATCCTTATCCTTACATAATTATTATAATACAAAGCTCTCCGCCGCGTCTGTCTGTCGTCCTGCTCGCGATAAACTCAAAAACTACTTCACCGATTTTCATGCTGTTTTTACCAATGCCAATGTATAGAGTGGTTCTCGATGAAGGTTTTAGTATATAATAACCGACATCAGCTTTTTATACTTATTATAAATGCGTAAGTGAGTTGTTTGTTTGTTTATTTGTTAAGCTGTCCCGTTAAAACGGCTGAACGCATTTAAATGAAATTTGGCACATGGGTAGACCATGATCTGGAATAGAACATAGGATACTTTTTATCCCGATATTCCCACGGGATTGAGACTAAGGGTCGCCGAACACGGGCCACACGCGACAGTCACAAACGCCGCCAGGGTTTGGCGAGTCCATATAAAATGTATGAAAACTACAGGAAATATGACTGTGGCGGCGTTTTGTGGTTGTGGCCGGTGGCCCGTGTGCGGAGACGCTTACGTGGGTGAAACCGCGGGGGGCAGCTAGTTGTTTATAAAGAAACATTAAGCACCGAAGGGTTGGTACTCAAACCAAGGCCCTATAACCAAGCACCATAAACAGAAGGGCGCGTGTATCAGTGTTCTTGACATTAAACTCTATGTTTCCGAGTGCGAATAGGAATATTTCTGAGTGCGACTCTCTCTTATCAAGCTACTGATAACCCGAACAACACTCTCTGACAATTTATTACGGATATATTTAGTTGTCACGGTAAGAAACATGGAGCGTGTTAGTTTAGTAATGGTCATCATTTTTACTTAGTGACTGAGTCTTGTTCCAGAAAAAAAAAAAAGAAAAAAATACTTCTCACGTATTGATGCCAGCATCATGAGGAAACCTCGTGCTGTGTAAAATATTAACAAGTCAGAAAGGAGTGTGGCTGACTGACCAGGATGCATTGAATATAATATAGTCTGTTCCCAAATTATCAGATGATAATGTATACAACTGGATCAGAAAATGTACCTGTGAATGCCAATTTGTTGGACCATTGTAGATAGTGGAAGCGCGGAGTCAGCTAACACAAGCATCGTCTTGCTTAAAAGGTGATCTCCAGCTCACATGTGATATGTATTTTATATGTGTAATAAACATTTTTTTTTTTTTACTTACAAATTGAGTGCTTTGGTTTGATTATTTGAATACTTAAACACGAAATTCTAATTTTAAATCATTCTTACGATGATTTTCATTTGTCAATTGCGGTTAATTTTATAACCTCAATTTTTGACGATGATTTTTCAATGACAATTTCGTAATGTTGTTCAAACAATAAATTGTTGGAAAAGGTGGTGAGTAATCAATTTGAAACCTTCTGAATACAGATGAATCTGTTACTAAAACCCTTTAGTTAGTGATTGCGTAAGAACTAAACCTGAAAAGGCTTCGTTTACACTTGCATCAGATACTTTTGGAGTGGAGGACATATTTTTGCACCCAGCCTCATAAAAAATTACATCTCGAATGCACTCTCTAAAGTTGAAAACCTCTAAAATAATCAATTTATAATGTTAGAATTTTACACACCTACTGATAAAAACATCATGAGACTATCCTTACATATTATAAAACAAAGTCCTCCGCCGCGTCTGTCTGTCTGTCGTCCTGTACATCATAATAAACTCAAAACTACTGCACCGATTTTCATGCCGTTTTCACCAATGGATAGAGTGGTTCTCGAGTAAGGTTTTAGTATTTAATAACCGAAATCCACGTGGATGAAACCGCGGGCATCAGCTGGTATAGGTATATTATTATATTCAATCGGCCATAACTTATTATTTTTGACAGTCAGAGACTTGGAGCAGTCCCATTATCTATTTACAAGCTTTTTTCCTTTGTTTCTCGTACTAGAAACATAGAAATTATGTAAGTTAATAAAAGGAGGTAGTTTCCTCAAGTTTTCTAATTAATAAGCTAAGTTGTTTATTTCTGCGACTTCAAAATTTTTAAATATCAGCGCATTTCCCAGAAGGCTATCAGTTCGCAGAATTATAACTTCTCGACACATTTCTAACAGTTGTATAAACAACACACATTAAATAAAAGTAAATAGGAAGGAATGTTATACTAATTTGCTTCCTGAAAATGGTTTGTCTTTGGCATGTATTTAATCGAATCTCAAATAATTCCCATTTTACTTTTCAAAAATATTATTGAACACTCTAATAAAATGATTACGCCTCTTTTCGTAAACCTCAAATACTTATTTTAGTGCCCCAAAAATACTAAATAGCCAAGTAAGACAATAAGGATCAAAATAAATATGGGTATTTTCCTTTTCTTTGATTAGAAAATAGATAAAATTGTATTCATTTGATTCTTCTTAGCGGTTCGGTGACACATTGAGCGGGCCCTTAATTTATTTATTGATTTAATTGATCATAGCATTTAAGCCCCGAGCACACGTGGGGTAAGGCCGTTGTACCTACACTGGGGGCTTTAGATGAATGTGTCCTACAGGCTCTAGTATTCTAAAGTGTCAAGTGACAAGCTTACGATTCCTTCCTGAAAAAGGTTGAAAGTTATGATTTGTAACCAAAACCTTATATACTTATAAGGTTTTGGTTACAAAACATCATGCTTTTGTCCCCGAAGGGTTAGGCAGGTGTACTGTAGTATACCTACATTTCTTTAATTAAGTTTAAGTCCTATATAGGGGGTGAGCTTATTGCCATAATTCGGCTGCTGCTAGAAATTCCTGATGGAAAACACTTTGCCCGACCTGGGAATCGAACTCAGCACCTCAAGCTCATCAATAGTGCTTGCGTCCACTAGACCAAAGAGGCAACCTCCGTTACGTATAAAACCGTCAAACGTAGTCAAATAATTTTTTCGACTATGTAGGTATACTTTGGCAGTTAATTTTGTACCTACACTTAAATACTGCCCATGTTCCACAAGCCTCTCAAGGCCTTAAAAGAAAGAAAGAAAAGAAAGAAAGAAAAGTAAGTTTATTTGTCACAGAAACAAGTGCATACAATAATATAAATAACTTGAGTAACAGAATAATTACATAAAACACAAAGATCTAATAAGTATAATCACGAGTATAAAACAGAAATAGTCGGCAGCTGCTGGCACGTCATGACTGTGACAAGAAAGTAAGCATGATGCTGCGCTATGGGGACCCACAGCACAGCGCTGATTTTCAGTGGTCAACTGAAAAGAGATACGGAACCTATTTCTTGTCTTTTGTTCTCTATGATCACTTTTTCATACCTATCTTGCAATTCTTGATGACATCCAAACATCATTTCCTATTTTTTACCCCGAGAGGTCAACGTTTCCAAACCCGTGGTAAACCAAAACCTTGAACGCATCACATTATAATCAATAAATGACTAATAATTTCTTCAATAATTAATGATGAGAAACACCACGTGCACCGCATCCGGCAGTAAATAGATAAAATACTGCAAAACACACTCAATACAATGTTGTTTGATTGCAATAATCAATGTTTTATCAATTTGTTGATGTTTCATTAATTAATTGAGTGAATCGATTGCTGAAATTCATTCATTGCCTATTTATTCTTGCATGTTTTGGTGTCATGCAAGGTCAAAGGGCTTTCTCAAAGACCACCATCGAAGCAAATGATGTAGATAATATATTTTATATTTCCTTTTTATTTTTCTTTCTTTCTTTATTTCCAACTTGACTCAAGTGAATCAGCGTTTTTTGCACCTGGACTTAGTAGCTGTACTATGTTTGATGTTTCGTGTACCTTTTTTTTACGGAGCTGGGCTCCTTTTGACGGTTTCCCCTAAAATATCCGCGGTGGTCACCATCTGCACATGGAAGAGGCACCGTTACCTCTCAAAAGACCGATCCGAAACCACCTTTGTACATCACATACCTAGGGAGACTGTAAAGGGGTCTCCTCGAAACCTAACTGTCCAAGTGTACAAGGCAGCACGGGCCCACTGTGCGCCGCCATCCCTGAGGTCAGATTTCGTGTACCTAGAGTCTAATCCCCGATTTATGCAGCCCAGCAGATACTCTTTGAGAAAAAAAAAACCGAGAAAATACCACCACCATATTGTGCCTATTTCTGTCACCAAACAGCGATGTTGTGTTCGGTTTGAAGGGTGCCGGTGTCATTATAGACTCGTGAGATATTTCAGCTTCGTATCTGGGGATGGTCATGCACCACGTGACCCACATTGGGTGGCCCCCAATATGTCAATTCACGGATGCCCAAGCAGTTCTAGAATGTCAAGTTAATTATATTTTTGCTTGACATTAACGTTTACCTTTAAGTTTAAGATAACCTCCCTAGAACCACGTATACTAATAAGGTTCAAAGTTTGCTAATATAAGCGTCACATATCAAGACGTTAGTTTACTTAGTTGACATCTTCAACTAGTGATAACAAACTGTGTTATGTAAAAAGGTATAACTATGTTAGGTAACGGCTATGCTTTATGTCCATTTTCACTAACACTTGGTGACACCTAAATGAAAGCGTAATTTAAAGCGTACTGTTGGAATTTCAACACTCGAACCAAGAGTCAAAAATTCAATATTGCCAAAATATTGAAGGCATTTTAGGTGTCACCTAGGTGTTAGTAAAAACGAGTATTACTCACATACTACTCTGATAAACTCTTTCAGAAGAGCATTAGGAAAACTTCTACAAATGACTTTACTCCGGCGCATCTGTCAGGCCTGCTGTTAACAAAGTTGCCCGGATAATCTTTTCACTATAGCATGACCTACTCTCCTTCAATTTGCGCGAACATAAGGGACGAAAGAGCTGATACATTTTCGTGATAGTAATCAATCTGCCTAGCCTTTTCCCAAATATGTTGGGGTCGGCTTACAGTCTAACCGGATGCAGCTGAACACCAGTAGGTATTTTACATGGAGCAACTACCTATCTGACCTCCACAACCCAGTAACTGGGTAATACGATACCCCTTGGTAAGACAGGTTGTCAGATTTTCGGGCTTCTGGCGACCCATAACGACTGTTAAAGATCCACGAATGTCAGCCGGGACCAACGGCTTAACGTGCTTTCCGAGGCAGGGAGGAGTCTCAGTGTGTAAAGATGGTCACCCATCCACAGACCAACCCCGGCAAGCGTAGCTTAACCTGTTGGATCGACCCATGCGGTTGTTTTTACTTAGCCAAGAGCTTCTTTTCGCGATAGAGCAAGCTAATATTTCCACTCGTCTCTCAAAGCTCAATAAACAAAATTGCCTCTTCTGGTAGGTTTATGAAAAAGAACCAACCTACTGGTTTGGAAAAAGCTAAGACAAAAGACCTACATAATAAAGACAAAACCTGCCACAATTTCCAGTGGTGCCTGTTGTAAAAGAGATTCTTCACGAGCATAATCTACATCTAAACATTACAAAACAAAGTCGGATAGATCCTGTACGAATTCCACCATCATTTACACCATTTATTCCGGAAGGTTTATGTGGATAATACATTCACATGTAACATAGTACAGAAATCTCGATGCTTTGACATGTCACCATTGCTTCCGTGGGAAGCAGGGGCGGTTCGTTATTAGTATATCCAGGAACTGCTTAGCAACGAATGTCCACAGTCATGTCTGCATCTAAATTTAGCTTCAAAAATAAACCTCAATATATAAAAATAAGAATCATGAACAAAGAATAATAAAGTATTGTTTATTCGTTCCCCGCGTATCGGGGGAGCAATGTTCTTGAACAATAAACAGGCACTATCATATGTGATTAATAATTGTGCTACAATTTACAATTTGTCATAATTGTTCATTTGTTTGTCACTTGGGTGGTTGTAACGGTGGAGAAATTGGATTTAATCTATCTGCAAAATCGTCGATTTCAAACGAAAGTCAATATATTTGCGTGATGTATTTTCTTCACTTCCAATGCAAATAAAATATCATTCATGAAGGAAAAATCATATCCAAAAGAAAGAGAAATTCTATTCGTAGAACATTAAATTGAGTTATATCGTAGGGATCTTAGAGAAAGAAGGACAAAACTCATTATCATAATAATATGATGTTCTATCAAATGTAGAGCAGTGGTGGCCCAGTGTTAACGGCCGCCACTTACGACTTGTATGACGTTGTTTCGAACCTAGACAGGCGCTTTACGTGTAAATTATTATTTTGATCACCACTGCTTTCAAAACGGTGAAGGAAACCGGCATGTTCTGAAACCAAAAATTCGAAGACATATGACATGTACCAACCAGCACTTTGCCTGCGTGGTGGATTACGGCCCACTCCCTCTCACCGTGAGGAGGCCTGTTTTCCAGCAGTGGGAACATTATAGGCTGATTATGCTAATCAAATGTAGGGACGATTCTACTTCTAATCACTTATTTAAGAGGGTAGCGCTCAGATAACTAATAAACATGCAAACAAGCCATAACATGAGAAACATAGTTACTATATCTTGTAGACGTCTGATTAACACGTCTAGTCTGACCTGTATCACAATTTCCTTCAATTTTATGATCACATAATAACTGCGTAGTGGCTAAAGGCTTTGGCGGTGATAGGCAATAAGCTCACCCGCAGGTTAGCACGAAGCACCTCGAGGTGAAAATAATACTTTTTAAGGCGCTCTGCCAATATTTTTACTCAAACGACCAAACTCAAACTGAAAACTCAAACTCAAAGCATTTATTTCAAATAAACCAATTACAGGCACTTTTGAATTGTCAAGGGGTCGGTCAGTCAGAAAGATGAAGCTAGTTGCACATTCCAAAGCGTAGGTTCCTATGGAGAAGAACGAGCAAGAAACTCCACGGACACTCTTTTGAATCAGAATATTATTACAATATACCTGGAGTGAAACATACACAGCGAACTTACACGAGTTCTGCGCACCCAGTTTAATGAGGCTTTTAGGATGCTGTTAGGGCGGCCGTAGCGTAGCAGCTTGGGGTGTCAACTATAACAATAAAAAAATAAAAATGTTCAATATCTAACCTTTGTTAAATTCTGGGGTACTGGGCTGTCAGATAGGCAGTCGCTCCATGTAAAATATTGGTATTTAGCTGAATCCGGTTAGACTGGAAGCTGACCCCAACATTGTTGGGAAAAGGCTAGGCAGATAATGATCACCTACATTGTTAAATTCGGAAAAAAATAGTTGCTGAAACGCGTAGGGAAGACTTTCAAGCCATCATCATGGGACGAATGATTATTTATTGGGATTACGATGTTGGTCCCATGGAGAAAGTTAATCAGTTTAATGGCCTGTACCACACCCTTAATTTAGACCACTACTTTCTGATACACCCTGTATATAAGGTGCATCTTTTTACACACGAAATCTCTTTACAAAAATCAGCTGTTCCCTACATTTATGTTCGCATAGCTCGTCAAAATGTAGGAAACAGCTGTTTTTTTTTTTTCGCGATTTCAGGTTTGCTCCCATAGTGAAAGGTATTCATAATGATGAGTACAATGACCCCTAAAAGATTTCGTGTATAAAAATATACACCATAAGAGGCGACAGCGACCCAGACTCATTTTCATTCCTTTCGTGAGCTCCCCTCATTCGTATGTACAGTCACGGACTTTAATTGATGAGCCACTTTGAAACTTTTATATTTAGCTGTTTCATACATTCACGAGATTCCACGATTAAACACGAACTCAAATCGCATGTTCGTAAACAAGATGACAAATTGCTAGTAATCGGAAATAATCTTATCCATAGAGGTTGACTAATAAATTCTCAATGATAAATAAATACAATGTTTATCCAATCTATTGATACTGACCTCTTTTGAATCAGAGCTCAATAACTTGATATTTCTGAAAACTTAACCGAAGACAGTGACATTTGAAATGTCGATGTCAGAGACGTTATTTTAGAATTTGTCAATATGAGTAATTAAAATTTCTCCGTACGCTACCGTTACTATGGCTACGCTAAAACAATCGTTGCTAGGTTACGGTTGCTAGACCTGCAATTGGTTGACTTTGATTAGTCATTCTGCTGTCAAGTTTATAGTTCTGGCTCTCAGGTTAGCCAACCGGTAAAGATATTAAATATAATTTTCCTCTTCTTTAATACGAAGACATGACTTTCCGTGTCTGGATATACGAGTGTAACCGACTAAGCCCGATTTGCATTACACGGCTAAAACACGAACAGTGCCAAGTGGCTCATCAATTAAAGTCCATGACTGTACATTATGTAATATATAAGCAAATTAGCTGTCTTAGGAACTATTGAAGACGTTAGAGTTTCATTAGTTATACCTACCTACTACTTAGTATACCTAAATAAACAACTTAGCTCATTAGTGCTCGACACTCGGGTCTGAGTGTCTCAGTGATGTTACCTCATAATGATGCTATTTATTATGTCGTCTAACAGAGTGATCCGCTAATGATTATCAGATTATTATTCCTCTATATACCACAGATGGTTCACTCCGCATTTTAGATATGAAGCTTCAAATACGATGCGGGCCCGTCTTGTCGGGCCAATTCATTGAGTGTAACGTAGTCAAGAGATTTGTGTCACGTAGCAAGAGTCGCTTTTTTATCACATCATGAGGAGACTGGCATGTCCTAGAACCAAAAACCAAGATATGTGATATCAAAGTACCAACCCGCACTGGGCCCGCGTGGTGGATTACGGCCCACTCCCTCTCACAGAGGGATTATAGGTTGATTAATGATTATGCTACGTGCTCACCAACACGTACAAAAATCTCGAAAGAACCGTCCATCCATTTACGGACTTTTTCTTTTCGACAAAAACCTTCCAGGTAGTGGTTTACGAGTAAGAAGTTTGCTCTATTTTAAACAGTTAATCCTCTATTGTTTTAAAGTTGTAAATATTTATTAGCGATATTAGTAAGTGGGACGCGTGAATAACCCAGATAGGTAATCTCTTAATGGTTTTCAAAAGTCTTAAGGTTTCATTTGTTTTGTTAGCATGATATTGCTTTCTTATAATTGTACATAAAGTAAGTATTATGGTAGTCCCTATTAGATGTTCCCAAGAGTTAACTTTAACCAAATTAAATTGTTACATAACTTTTTACTATCATATCACATCTTATTAGCCTATAGCAGTCCACTGTTGGGCATAGGCCTTTCCAATTGCACGCCATTCAGCTCGATTCTCAGCAATCCTCGTCCAGCTGCCACCAGCCATCCTGCGAAGATCGTCGCTCCACTTAGCTTAAGGGTGTCACACCTTATGGTTGCCAATTCGCGGTCTCCATTCAAGAACACGTTTACTTTAAAAAATATTATTCGATTAATTAGAGCCGATGCGTTTCTTCAATATATTATTACTAGCTGCGCCCCGCGGTTTCACCCGCGTAAGTCTCGATCCCGTGGGAATATCGGGATAAAAAGTATCCTATGTGTTAATCCAGGTTATAAACTGTCTGTTTGCCAAATTTCATCCAAATCCATTCAGCCATTTTTGCGTGATTGAGTAACAAACATCCAAACACACAAACACATAAACACACAAACTTTCACATTTATAATATTAGTAGGATGTATGTTTGTAGGGCACGTGACTTCGGGACTTTCCCTGTAACGATAACAGTTTCACGTTTTATAAAACGGATGCAACCATGCAGTCTCCATATACATTGTAGGTTATATTAGGCAAATTGGCAGAATGATTTGAATTCGATTTAATTTTGGTAATCAAAACCTGATTTTTCCAATTTCGAAAGTTGTCTTCTAAGCGTCTTCTTAGCTTGTCGATGGTAAATATTGCTTGAAAAGAAGTAAAATTTTGGGTATTTTTAAATCCTATTGAAGTATTAGTAAATTTCTCCCGGACTCGCAGGACTGGTTAAGACATTTCCTGGGAATCGGATATGGTAGAGCGATTATGTTCTGCATAACATATAATCCTCGAGGTTTATGGTCTGAACTATATGTCCTAAGAATTTGTGCTAGTGAGATTTTGTCTGTAGATGCACTGATGATAGTAGGAGCCATGCTTTCCTCCAAATACACATAGGTAGGTACGACAATAGGTACATTGTGTTATGTGGATCCTAGTTTTAAATGCTATCCAATACAACCTTGACACACCAAATACTGCTTAACCCTACGGTCTACCAACACTTAACCACGACACCCCAATTATCTACCTATATTATTACCCTATAAATGGGGACAAAAGCTCCCCAAACGCATGTCATCCTTTCAATGGGGTAATCCGAATGTACGGCGAAACATCACTGCCTAACTTTTTGGGTATCTTTTAGGGATTGCCGTATAACTTTGTCTTTACGCACTAGTTTATGCTTGCAGTGGGATAACTACAGCCTTATGCTCTTGTATGGGCTTGTACTATAATTATGAAAATAGTTTATGATAAAAAGGTTAGTTATTCAGCATGGTGGTAGTGGTGTTAACTGACGAGACGTGCATGTAACTGTGGAGGCTATTTTGTACATATTGACATAAATTATTTTTGATTTAGTACTTAATTTTCGCATTGAAAATCAATCAAAAATCAAAATATTTTATTTCACATAAGCCTACATGGGCACTTATGAAACGTCAGAAGCTAGGTGCACGGTTCCAATTGGTCGTTTTCTATGGAGAAGAGCCGGCAAGAAACTCCATGGTTACTCTTTTAAAAGATAATTGGCTTTTACAATATTTTCGAATTACAGTGTTAATAGTTATGGGAGGACAGTGTAGGCCTTTCAAAAAGTTTCATGTAGGTATTTAAAAAAAGAATATAAATTGTTCAAAAAAGTCTACACTCTACTAAGCCTACAACGTTCTCACATTCACAAGATAGAAAGGAATCTATATACGATAAATAAGATACTACAGATAAAAACCTATTTAAACCAAATGACATGATTGCCATTACAACTGTAACAAATCTGGATAATTAACACGTCCGCAAAAGTAAAGTAAAGGCAGACGAGGTACAACCAGTCGGATGCGCGCTAATAGAGAAGTATCTATCCTCCTGGGCCCTCGACTCATGGTGGTGGAAGGGACTGTGGGGTTTAGTTGCTAGAATCTGAAAGAAGGAGGAAGGAGGACAGGCAATCCCTGGGGATTTCCCGATAGAAAACAAAAAAAGTATGGTGCAAAATCAATAAAATTGATAACAAATACAAGGTCGGGTTCTCGGATTCTCAAAAAAAAAAAGGTCGTGACTTTGATTTCCATTCGTTTCAGTACCTACACTTGACATCTGACAGGACTAGTATAACTAATAGTTGATTAATACACAAATAAACCTATTTGTGGAATCTTTTGAGGCTAATAACAGTTCAGTAGGATGTTTTGATGCTCCAATTGGTTGACCTTAGAAATTAGTCACTCAATTACTTAGTAGTTCTTATCTACATAATAATATTTTGCATGTTACGAGTTATGACATGATTTTCTAACACGACAAAGTGTAATGCTCTTTTTCATCTCGATCTGGCAGCAGCTATTGTAGTCAGTCAGCAAAGTCTGCAATAGGGCTAAATGTTTTGGATACGTAAGAGTAGTACCGTTACTTATACCTTGAATGTGACTCAAAAATTACTTGGAATGATGTCAGAACAACAAAGAGCGTGTTTGAGACTTTCGTCCTTCGAGCCGATAAGCCTTCTCTTATCAGATTTTCTGAGGCAAAAGAAAACCTGTTCACCGAAGGCGTCAGTCGGAATGGCCTCGAGGTGACGTAGAAGGAAAACATACTGACGAAACCTGGAACCTGTTCTGTGGAAATCTGAACTCTGAAAGCTGAACTGACCAATGGTTTAACCTTCTCAAAAAAAAAAAAGGCTTTTAATCTGCAGCAAGACAATATTTTACAACTGACGCCCTAATGATAGGACGTTTAACGTTTCAGTACCCAAAGTTTACCAAAGGGACCCTATTAAAAAGGCTTCGCTGTCTTTCCGTCTGTCAGAGGGCTGTATCTTTTGAACCGTAATAGATAGACATTTGAAGCTCTTGGCTAAGTAATAATAGCCACATGGATCGATCCATTAGGTTAAGCTACGCTTGCCGGGGTTGGTTTGTAGATGGGTTACCATCTTTACATACCGAGACTCCTCCGTGCCTCGGAAAGCACGTTAAGCCGTTGGTCTTTGGCAGTCGTTACGGGTCGTCAGAAACCCGAAAGTCTGACAACCAGTCTTACCAAAGGGTATCGTATTACCCAGTTACTGGGTTGTGGAGGTCAGATAAGCAGTCGCTCCATATAAAGTACTGGTATTCAGCTGCATCCGGTTAGACTGGAAACTGACCCCAATATAGTTGCGAAAAGGCTAGGTAGAACACACACACATTTGACATTTTTAGTGTGCTGCATAACAACAGATAATAAAAATGTGTAGTCTTAAATATTGCACGGTGGTACGGAACCCTTCTTCGATTTTTTATTTATAGTTCACACTTAATGAAAACAGAAGAATAACATCCATTAACTACCACTATCTTTGTATTTACACACAAGTACATACTGACATCAACTACCTACTCTAGGCTTAATTCAATACAAATTGCTGATAAATATATCTGTGCGACCCTTGTAAGACAACCGTTAATCACTCTCATTTTAGGCTAACAACACACTAGAGAGGGTATAAAGGTATTCAAAGGGAAAAGCACTCATCAATGAACTCGGCCTCTTACGGTCCACAGTTGGATTAAAAGCAATTATGCTATCCCCAGACCCACCAGTAACTGGATTGTGGTGGTCAGATAGGCAGTCGCTCTATGTAATAACTAATAATACTGGTATTCATCTGCATCCGGTTAGACTGGAAGACGACACCAATAGGCAGACTGATTTGGATTAACAGACAATTCCTAACTTTAGGAAAAACTTAATTCTATTCAATTAGTTTAAATAATTTATTTTATTAATATAGACCCCACTAGCTTCCGCCCGCGGCTTCGCCCGTGTGTTATGTCAATTAAAAGTAGCCTATGTCCTTTCTCAGGCTCTAGACTATCTGTGTACCAATTTTCATTTAAATCGGTTGAGTAGTTTTGGCGTGAAAGCGCGACAGACAGAGTTACTTTCGCGTTTATAATATTAAGTACCTAAGGATAAGGATTTTTGGTCCTTGGACACGAGCGCGCAAAACAGACTCTATTCATAGCATAAATTAATGCGTACAGTTAGTTTTATGCATAATACTATGAATCGTCTGTTGTCTGTTTGGTTCTACATAACATGACGCCTCGTTTCCCCGAAGGGTTGGGCAGAGGTGGGGTGGGTTAGTTCTGTATTTAATTATATTTCACTCAAAACTTCACAAGTCTTAGTGTACATACAAAGAGTCTAAACCGTTGGTCACCACTTATGTTTAATACGGAGCTAAATAATCAAAATACAATAATATGGTACACAAACACATGAATACACAGCAATCGATCAATACTTTTTAGAGCTTAGTAACACAACACCCTTTTGTGATAATAATAATAAAAAGTAAGTATACGAAATAGCACTTCATTTATTTTTAACTTTATCTGTTTGTGTATTTTTATCTTTAGAACCGATGAAGGGTTAATGTTTTCATTATCAAAAGAAAAAACCACAGCCATTAGCCCTTAAAAAAAAATCCTCTATAACCAGTATTTTATATTACAGTAGCTTCCGCACACGGCTTCGCCCGTGTGGTATGTCGATAAAAAGTAGCCTATATCTTTTCTCAGGCTCTAGACTATCTGTGTACCAAATTTCATTTAAATCGGTTTAGTAGTTTTGGCGTCAAAGCGCGACAGACAGACAGAGTTCCTTTCGCATGTATAATATTAGTAAGGATTATTTTACTACAACCCCGTATACAATGTCTTCTTGCACAGCCATTATCAGCCTATAACGTTCCCACAGGCCTCCTCTCTGTGAGAGAGACTGGGCCATAATCCACCACGCGGGCCCACTACAGATTGGTCGATATGTGGAATCGTGAAATGGCTTCTAGGAATTAATTTGTTTTAGGGTCTCAACAACCACAGCGTCAGCACAGCCCGCCGTCATAGGAACATGAGATAGCGCAAAGGTGTCGACATAGGTTGCGTCCCACACCTGCCTTCCATGGCAACGACGTCATGCCGCCTGGTCACTTCCCATCGCCACATAACAAGCAGTTATCCACACTAATACTTATTATAAATACAAAAGCAACTCTGTCTGTCTGTTATCTTTTCACTCTAAATTGCATACATTACATGAGGATACTTTTTATCTCGATACAAGGGGTCCATCCACTGCAATTGACCATCGAGAAACATCTTTAAAAAAGTATGGTCCTTCTACAAAGCTTCTGAAATGGACCATGATTAATATTGGCTTAACTTATGTTTCGTTACTGAAACACAAGGCGATACTGACAATCCTATTGGTTTGATCCTTTAGACGGCTTTTATGACTTCCAGGAGAAGAAGGGGTGGCGTAATCTTTACTGTTAACCTCACAGCATTTTGTTACTAAGAAGTCGTAAAAATACTAAATAATAATACACATAGCTTTCTTTTAATTTATTTTACTACAGCTTATAGGGGTGTAAATCGTAGTAAAAGAAAAGATTTAGTAGGAAGTAGCTTACACTCACGATTTATAAGTTCCGTACTAAGAAATATAAAAAAACTGACGAAGTTTTGTTGTCAAACAACCTATTGATAAGCTTTCCAAAAATAAAGTGTATCAAAATAATTATAAAAAACTGGTCGAATAAAAACGTCAATAAGACTACCAAAATAAATTGGTCTTATAACGTTAGTTAGCAAGTTTATTTTACAATGTCTTCCAATCTACAAAAGTCAAAATAAGTCCAAGGGAATAATGAATGAGTTCGATCAAAAATGTCGATTGCAGATTTTCGACGACATAACTTTTTAAATAAGTGATTTAGAAAATTCATAAATTTTTACATTAACATTAATTATTTTAAGCCGTGCAATTTTATCAACAGTTTTTTTTTAAGATATTGGACAGTTGGTATTTTTATTTATCTCTACGTGACACCGAGTTGCATACATTCAAGTTCGAGTTGTTACATTCTAACTTCTAACGCGAAAACTATCCCATAATCTACAATAGTACAATACCTATCGACCTATGACCATAAACTTATCAATAACAAATATTCTTATTAGATTTTGTATCCACAATTTGGTGGCTCCTGATTGGTCGAGCTTAAACGTCTATAAAAGAGGAAGTTGTGGGTGACTCCGGCGCATTTACCTACAGAAGCAGGTAGCCGAGGGACGTATTATTGTAACAATAAATAAGACTGATTTTATGTGTTACTTTTACCCCTTTCAAGATGGGGAAAAGTAGTATTAGCGTTTTAAGTGTTATATTATTAATTTCCGTTTTATGGAATCCAACTTTCGCCAATGGTGAGTGAATTTTATTTTGGTCCTTTTGTAATTTTTTTGGTCTTTTGGTCCAAGATGAGTAATTTTGCTTAATTTTATTATAAAATCAATTCAAAAATTTTTAAACAAAAATGTTTAAAAGCTCCCCGCATGTTCAGAAAACAGCCTCTGAAATTACTTGATTATTACATAAAATACTTTTAAGATAACTTATATTTATAAAATTGTGTGCTTAGTAAATTATTTTACTTAATCGATATTTATTTACTATAACTTTAAATTTTCCGAAACCTCACCATCATCAACATCAAAAGCTACCGATACTAACTTTGCGCAGATTAGATTAACTACAAAATATTTCTCACAACACATTCTTCCTAAATATACATATCCTATATCGTAGACTGTAATATCCGAGCTCAACCAAAATTACTCACAACTCAACTAAAATGGTAGCTACAGTTATTTCTTTCCAACTAAAACTAAAAATAAGGAGCAGTAGTAAAAAAATATTATGTCGTACAATGAAGCTACTGAAAATCGTGATTAACTGCTCATCAAAGAAAGGCTGATTCTTTGCATAAAAACTTGAATACATCTAAGATACAAATCCAACTCCAACTAAGTTAGGAAAAGACCAGCTTGATAAAAATAAACATACTTTAAGAAAATCTTTTGACCCAAAACCAGATAAAAATTTAAATAATTACTATGTAACATGATAACCTTGGTCCTTGTGTATTTAATTAGCGACAATTTATTAATAAGTTGTAAAATAATTGAAATAAAATTTTTAAAAAAATGATAATATATGTTAACTCTCTATGACTCAGAAAGATAAGAGCCTGGTTATAGTGACGAGTATTTAATATAAATACTTTTTAGTATTAATATAATAAATTCTAGGTATATCGCGTCTGTGGTCAGAAAACTATTTAAAACTTTAATTAATGACGTGAAAGACGCAGCAGAAGACTTATAAAATAAAATCTACATTGGTGACTCTGAAAATTAGCTTGAAAAAAGATGTATAGACGTAAAAACTCACTGTATATATAAAATATTATATTTTATTTATATTCAGGGAAATTATTTTTTTAACAAATTAATACCCTAGGCAATTTGTAACTAATGCTTAACCTCAATACACAACTTTTAAACGAAGGTACCAAAGACAACAAAACTGAATTCTACCTACAAACAGCCAACATTTCGCAGAATAAAACTTCTCAAGATAATAATGGAAAAAAACACGAACTGCCAAAAAAATTCCGCGTTAGGTACAATGAAGAGTAAAGTGTAGTTAACGACCACGATAACGTTTACATTAATTTATTTGCTGCAAACATTGATAGCACTCATCTTTGACCTGAGATTGTAGTATCTCCTTCCAATGTCAGCAACGAGTCATAGGTATTTATATTTAATGTTGCTGGATTAAGCCGTTTATTTGTTTAAGGAATAAAAGTAATGAGTAGTGTTCTTCCATCTTCTTTGCCTAAAAGAAGATTAGGATTATGATCGTGACGACTCTCGTCAACATCATAATCTGCCTAGTTTTTTCCAACTATTTTAAGATCGGTTCCCAGTCTCAAAGGATGGAGCTAAGCGACTGTATATCTGATCTCCAAAACCTGATGATTCTTACAAAGAACAAAATTGTAGAGTATTCAAAATTGTAGTATTTTCTATTAGATAATGTTTTGGAAAGTAAGACGTGATTTCTATTCTTTGTCAATAGAAAGATTTCTTACTTCAAAAAACGAAAGTGCAGAAAGTCCTTGGCTACAAAAATAAACTTAGAGTGAAGTTTCTTTTCAACATAATTTCATATCAGCTTTCAACAATGGTGTATCACCAAAAAGCCTTGACAATGGGCAACGTTCACCGATGATGAAACTATTATATATATCACTATAATTGATAACTTATTCACTGTTTCGATATCATTATCAGAACTGTCTGTTATCAAACCTTTGTTCTTTATAATTGTATAATTGACCGTTGTATAGTCTTTTGATACGGATGAGCCACGATCATAACAATCGGTTAAGGTCGGTCTTCCACAAGGTCAGAAGCAAAGGATAGGAGAATTATAAAATCTGGAAACACGTTAAGTACGAATGAAAATGTTGCATTTAAAGCAGAGCCTCTCTGATATATTTAAAGCTGGTCTTAATTCTCAAAATAAAGAGCATCTACAAGATTTGGAAGAAACGTATTCTATAACTATTAAAAAAATGAAAACTAAATCAACCACTAAGTCTGAATTAACTTCCACAGCTTCATGCAAAACATTTCCCAATGCTCAGTATTTTGACAATTCAACCATTATCATTGTGTTATTTACGTTGACAAGCAATGAATTACGAAAATCCTTCGTATTGTGATAGAAAGTGTGTTACGCAATAGGGGGGCTATACTACTAACAAATGTTCATTTTAAAATGAATCATGGAATGATATCCTAAATATCGGACTCCCGTCGTCATTACATCAATTATATGCATCCCAGCTGTGTACGGATGTGTCAGTTTAGCGATCGCTCTTAGATTAACTGATGTTAAGAGCTTTGTTCCGTTCCCGGTACATTACCAACCCGAATTCATGACAGTATGAAAATATTAGTTTCATGTAACGAGAATTTTCGAACTTCTTCTTAATAATATTACATTCTGTTAAAATAATTTCTAATATAATAATTTCAATACTTTTTATTAGTTATGAATGAAGAAGTAGAACAGACACTCAATGACCAATCCATTTAGAAGGATTCTATACTTGTATATACTTTTTTTTTAAATTTCTTTTTTGCTTTATTAATTTTTACATCGTCAACACCTGAAATAATTCCATGGTCTTAAAAAGAACAGTCCAGAGATCTAGATATGGGTCGAATATGATTTTAATTTGGAGGTCATTGTGGCGGGTCGCCAAACTCTGGCTCCTGTCTTGTCCCCTCGGTGAGGCAAATTGGATAATCGGCTGTTTATCGAGAGGGACCGTGGTTGAAAGGGAGAGGGTTCCTGCGTTTGGGAGACAGACAGAGAGAAAAGCTTTCTAATTCGAATCATGGTCATGATCGATCATTTCTGGGACCTTTGCCTTGCTTGCTCATAAGGATGCAATTTCTGTTAATGATTCGAGTATCGGTTTGAGGCTGTGACGACAGCAGATGACAAGTTTTAATTTGTACCCTACCAACACCTAGGTGTCTAGTGTTTTTACAAGATTTACTATCAGTTGACTTACTCTTTGGTGTCTCTTTAGTTCGAAAACATGTATCCCGACTTCGTAAAGATCATTCACATAATTGATAAGCTTTACTAATTATATTTTAATTAGTAAAAAGCAACACTTCGTTACTTTCTTCCATCTCTAGATAAGTAATGAAAGCCTTGAAGTCTCATAATATGTTCCACTATCATATCTGAATCATACTGCTTATGCGTGTGTTAGATCACATTTGACCTCATTGATCCGGGATCTACTTTGTTGTCAATGTTCAAGTTAATAGTGGAATTGTACCTTGAACCGACTGTTTACGGATTTTAATTACTATTTACTTCTTATTTACTTCTATGATAGCTTGGCGATCTCATTTCTTTAGCTTATTAGGCTTTCTCCTGCCAGAATTTTCCTCATATATGTTGGTTATCGTTATATTGTTCCCTGAAATCCTGATTCTTTTCTTTATAATCCATCACTTGATTTGTAGCATAAATCTCTGATGTCATGATTTTCAAAACATTGATTTAGGCTTCAGTAAAAAGTCATTTACTATTTACCTACCTAATTCTGTACACAAAACTTTGTTAAAAGCAAAATCATGTGAAGGTATGACTACCGTTCTGAATGATAAATATAAATATCAGTTTAAAACTATTATCTAATTACTGGATAAGACGTCCGTTACAGCAGTCACTTCATTTAGCCAAAAACATAAAGTTACCAAATGTTTTGTCCATATGTGCTAATAACTCGTTATTTGTTTAGATCTGATGAATCCTACTCATAGGGTTATCAGTTCCTAGCACCTATGAACTTTACATATTTTTTAATTGTTTATATTGTAATGGAAAATAATGATACAATTCACTCTTGATAAAATATTATACTTACCATCTAGATTTTATAATTATAATAAGTTAACTGTTTTACAATTATATTGACACATATTCCATTATAATTGTTCTGTTTAAGCCTTTGTGTTTCTCCATCACAAAAGAGCTTTGCAACAAAGAGCTTATTGTCATTATGTTTATCAACACCTATAATGAGTTTGTAATTATTCTTAACCATTATAATTAAGTAATTGACACAAATTGCTTTGTTTGTTTCAGATAAATGCTCTATAGGATGCAAAGGATGTGAGTATTTCTTATCATCTTTCTCATTATGACTGTTTTCTTTTAAATGACCTTTAGAGGCTTCGTTATTATTATTTCCTGGGTTGCTATTTTCTTCATTAAAATTAAGATTTTAAAAAAAAATTGACGAGATTTTTAGAATTCTTTATCAACCAAACCTTTTTCGATATCTTCACTAATTTTATGTATTCCTAGAATCCACCACGATTTTTATAAACTTCTGTTTTTTTCTGTATACTTATTCTGTCTTCCTCTCCCAGCCCCAACGACTCAATCATTCCTGAACGGACATAAGTACAACTATGGCGTGGAAGGTATCGTGACCATCTACCTAACTGGAGCCTCCAACCAAGAGACCAGCGTCAAGCTCCTCGGTCAGGTCTCTGTGGCCTCCGTCGGCAACTGCGTACATGAGCTGGCTGTGCAGAACTTGGTGATCTCTGGCCCTGATGGCAAGGTTTGTAGAAATTATTACCCATCTTGTAGTATAAGTTATAATATACTTAAAGTTAAATTAGCGTTTTTGGCACAGACTTTGGTGTGTAAAGGTCGTCTAGATCCGAATATTTATGAAATTTTCAGTAGGTATTTTTATCGATATGTAATAATGTCATCTTAACATGATAAAGAAAAATCTACACTTACTATAATGTTTAAGATAAAGAAATGACTCTTCATTGACATATTTTTCAGAACAAGGGCAAAATGATAATTACTACGAATTTACGTTCTCATTAGCTTACAATACCAAAATAATAAAACAGTCACGTGAGCGAAGCCGCGGGCACAGCTAGTTATAATTAAGGTAACTGGTAACGAGAAAAAAAGGTTATTAAAAATTATCATTACTCTTAAAACAAATGATAATTTTGTTTATCTATACTCCATTTGAAATAAGATTAGACATATAAATAAACCTTATTTACAGTTCGTTCATCCGATTTTGACTTCTATTGCGTTGGTGGTATGACAAATGACAGCTGCAGTAGACAGTTGGTTTTGTGTAACCTTTTTTGCTTTTAATGTCATCCTTATGCCTACGGTATATAAGTCAAAATCGGTTGAACGGACTGTAAAAAGGTTTGTTTAAATATCTAATCTTATTTCAAATGGAGTATAGTTACCTTTCATTAAAGTTCACTTTTTAACTTTGTGACATCTTTTATTTTACAATTATAAGCATCATCTAACCTATCCTACTTACTTCTAGAAACACCAAAGCCCGCCCGGCATTGAGAAGCCAATCCGCTTCACCTTACAAGATGGTCGCACTGGAGCCGAGATCTGCGCAGAAGAGGGCGACACCCGCCGCTCCCTCAACATCAAGAGAGCTATCATCTCGCTGCTGCAGACAGAACAGAAGTCGTCCACTCAGGTAAGACCTTCAGCTTTTTAAGAAGGAATCACAAATTTAAAAAAGCAAGCAGCGCCCCTCTTGCGTTGTTGTTGCGAAGTATTTTTATGGCAATTCCTAGTTGATTAAGGTAATTCCTAATCCATTACTTCATATTTATGTTTGAAAAATTTGTCTGCTCGGTAACATAAATAACGCAATGAATGTTATAACAACTTCGAGAAAATGAAACGTAACATCATGCTTATTTTCAAATATGAATAGTACACTCACGTTCTAAGATTTTGCTACAAATATGAACAGTAAACTCGCATTCTAAGATTTGTTTATTGCTACAAATCTCAAATCAAAACTGACTAAAGTAACTTCTACACTATTGTAATATACTTAAAAGCTGAAGATTCTAATCTGACCTTTTCTTTCCCACAGGTGGACATCTTCGGAACATGCCCCACAGAAGTGTCTTCGTCTCAGGAGGGCAGCGCCGTGCTAGTGCACCGCAGCCGCGACCTGTCCCGCTGTGGGCACCGCGAGCAGGGCAAGAATGACCTCATCACTGGAGTCTTCAACCCTAATGCTGTAAGTATCCTGGTCAATGAACTAAGGAAAGCCATTTAAAATGTAATGCTTTTTATTATTTTGCAAAAATCATTTGTAGACAGCAACTTTAAATATTTTTTTAGAAATATCAAGGTATTATTGTAGGCACTCTAAATACCATTGCTAAGTCTTCTTCTATAACCCATTTTTACTCACTGCTGGCTGCATCAGCCTTTTCTTCCAGTTAAATAGACTAGTCTAATTTAACCAATTTTACTTCTACCAGGAAATCAAGGACACCCAAGTTCTCCAGTCCTCGATGAATGTAGAAACCAAGGTCAACAACGGCGTCCCTGAGAAGGTGGCTGCGACTGAGGAATACTTGTACAGGCCTTTCTCTGTGGGAGAGAATGGCGCCAGGGCTAAGGTCCACACCAAGCTGACGTTGACTGGCAAAGCTAGGGCTGCTAATAACCCAAGTAAGATTTGAAGAATTTATGAAAACGGTTAAATTATAATTAAAAAAAAACAACTTTTAACAAAGGACGACTTGAAAATCAACGTAGTTTTCATAAACAAAAAGACTACATTTATATTATAAATAAAAAAAAAACAAAGATCGGTACTAAAACATTACCAACTCTGTCTTCAAAATTCCTAACCACCACATCCCTCCACCAGGCCGCTGCACGGAGACACGCACCATCATCTTCGAGAACCCCCACGGCGTCACTAACACCAAGAGCAACATGCAAGCAGCGCTGAACTCCGTCAAGGAGACAGCCAAGACCGTCGCCACTGAAGCCGGCTCCAAGTCTGCTGGAAACTTCGCCCAACTTGTCAGGGTAAGGATTCCTTACTTTTGGAAGAGCAGTAACAACTTTAATTTATTTCGTAATCTGATTTCGATAAGCGGGTTACTAAGAATATTGAATATTTCAGATCTTACGCACGACTACCAAGGATGATCTCACGAAGGTCTACAGCCATATCAAGGGAAACAACGTTGAGAAGTAAGTTTTTATCTTCCATTATTTTTATATTGCACAATTCTTTTTCTCCTGATAATTTAATTGTTGTCTTGCACAGCTGATGTAACTTTAAAAACTTATAAACGTTATTCTACGGTTCCCAATGATTCGCTCCAAAAACTTCTGTTATAAGAAATGGATACCTTAATCCTAAAATAAGTCACAAATTCTCTGATTCTTTTTCAACGAGGTACTTGCTAAGTTCCTTTATCATTAAAGCCTAGACTGTTACCAACTAACTCCACCTTTTTCCACCAGGCGTGTCTTCCTAGACGGTTTGATCCGAGCCGGAACTGGCTACAGTATTGAGGTTTCCATCCAGCTGCTGAAGAGCAAGGAGTTGGGTCCCATCGAACAGAAGCTGGTCTTCCTCTCTCTGAGCAACGCCAGGCACGCTAACAATGACGCCTTGAAGGCAGCTGCTGTAAGTTTAAAAAAAAAATGAAATCCAAAACATTGACGATTTTTATAGCTAAGTTTATGAAGTATACTGGTTGGATTGAAAATATCCTAAAAAACTCTTTCTCTCAATGATCAATAAAAAGACAAATAATGTTTTTGATTTTACCTGCATATTAATCACATTGCATATTAACATAATTATATCAAACAACTGTCTCTTTCAACTTCAAACAATTGACAGAAACAGAACAAAGTTTTAAAGTTGTTTAGCACTAATCGCATTCAGCGATTTGTGGTGCAGACGGGCATAATCTTTGAAATATCAGAGTCCACCACAGCTTCCTAAAAAATGATCTCCGAAATAGGGAGAAATTTTCATATGCCTTTTACAGAGGCGGATGTATCGAGAAAATATTAATTGTACTAACTCATATTAATAAAATAAAAAAGCTTATGCTTTTATAAACAAACTTTAACTTTCTTTACTATTCTAATAAAACTTCTTACTCATAGGGACTTTTGGACCTTCCGAACCTCCCCAAAGAAGTGTACCTCGGCGTGGGTGCCTTGGCTGGGGCCTTCTGTCGCGAGAACGAGTGTCATCACACCAAGAACGACGGTATCGTCGCCCTGAGCAACAAACTTGGAGCCAAGCTGCAGAACTGCAGGCCGAAGACCAAGGTTGATGAGGATAATGTGAGTATATTGAAGGTTTTGGTACCTGCTTACTGAAGATGGCGGTAAAATTGACTCAGAATCAGGTCTTGCTGACTTATTGCGTTAGAGACTTTGACGGACCAATTTTCCAAACATAAATTTTTTTATCAAATAATTTAATTAATTAATTAATTATTATTATTAACATAATAGGTACTATACAACAATATCAAATGCTGCTTAAGTAGTATCAAGCATTTGGTTTTGTTGTATAGCCAAATTGAAGGCGATAGTCGTAACAAACGAGTGTGTAACGCAATCAGAGTGCTGGGTTCAATTCCCCATTAAACCAAATATGAGTTGTCTTTTTTGGTTATGAAAAATTAATCCTTTCTGACATTTTTTAAATTGTATTACCCACCTAAAATCTAAGTTTTTCTTCTTCATCACCAGGTCGTAGCAATTCTGAAGGGAATCCGCAACATCCAACATTTAGAGGACTCTCTCATCGAGAAGCTGGCCCGCTGCGCCCTGGACAACAATGTCAAGCCTAGAGTTAAGGTTGCAGCGCTGGAAGCCTTCCAAGCTGATGCCTGTGCTGCCAAGGTAGAGTACCAGAAACTCGTAACAGAGAATTGGTTTTGATAGTATGGTTAATAGTGAGGAGTCTTGACGATTTAAAACTTAGGTAAAATAGAACAACTGTATTTTTTTAAATTGCCATCGCTACATTTCGTATATGCCACTTACTGGGGCAGGATACAGAGTTACCTACCTACATAATTTTCGTGACATCTACCTTGTACCTGTGTGCTCAAATAAATGTGTTTGATTTGATTTGATTTAATTAAACAATTGTGTTTTGATAGCAACTAGTTTTAATTTGTAGTAAAAAAAAAGATAACGTAAATACTAAACATATAAATTAATGTCAGGCAATAGTACATTACTGTCGCGGCCAGCAATAAAGGTATTGATGGACGGTCGTGAAAATGAGGGCCGAGGCGAAGCCGAGGCGAGGCACACATGCATGAGTCCATCAATTCCTGATTGCGGCCAAGGCTTGTACAGTACATTTCTCAAACAACGCGCGGAAATTCAAACCGAGTAAATTAAATAGAAATTCCAGAATCAATGACGAACAACTATCATTTTTCATGCGCCAATATGTTCATTTATTTCTTCTTTGTTCGAAATTTAAATAAAATCTTTCATAAGTTACCTCCTTGGTTGCCATGTGTTGAAGTAAAAAGTTCGTTCCATTTTTAAATAACACGACAGATATGAGTTTTCATAGTAATTTATTTGGTCGCTAAACACGCCAGACATGGATTTTCATAGTCACTTGTTTTTTACCAGTACAGCAATTTTGATTTATCTCGAAGAAGGTTGTCAAAATGCTCGAATTTCCAAGCATGTTTGGGAAAAACAGTTTTTTCTCCTCGTTAGTACCTAGTAGTAGAATTCAAAATATTGCTAACAAGCTCTACTTTCATAAAATCGTCTTTCTTATTATATTTATCTGCTTCCGTGTTTTCCCTTGTTCTACAAACTCTTCTACTTCCATTTGTTTACAAACATTAACCATTAGTTACAAATCATTTTCTCAACAGCTGAAGAAAACCGCTATTGACATCCTGAAGAACCGTCAGTTGGACTCCGAGATCCGCATCAAGGCCTACCTCGCCGTCATCGCCTGCCCCTGCGCAGGCTCCGCCTCCGACATCAAGAACTTGCTGGACTCTGAGCCCGTCCACCAAGGTAATTCATATTTTACCTACCATCACGTTTAAAATTAAAATGTAAATCTACATTTTGCCAGTTTTACTTTGTACATTACATTTAAATTACAAGTATTTTTTTATATCTACAATTACAAGATTTATTCACAAAGTAACATTAATGAAATCTAAATAAAAGTTTAATTCTTTAAAACTTGAAATTGGTTCATCATTTTCTATCAAATTCTCAAGAAAATACATTTACAGTCACGGTAATTCACACCCTTTGTCAATTTGCCGTGTTATAGTCATTTCATACGTCAAGGAAGTTGGTAGTCAATTTGCTCAACAATTAATTCCGCTCCCTCCTGACTTTACCTATAATACATTTTGTTCATCGTAATGTATGTATAAAGAAAGTTTATTATACCATGTCTCTCCCACCTTCCCCCTTCTAGTCGGCAACTTCATCTCTACGTCCCTCCGCAACATCCGCGGCTCCTCCAACCCCGACAAGCAGCTGGCGCGCCAGCACTACGGCCTCATCCGCACTCCCAACAAGTTCAACACCGATATCAGGTAAAATGATCATAATATATTTGGATAGAAAGAATAATGGAAAGAATACTCTATTGTGCTCATCGACACCAAGAAGAGAATCACGGGATATATTGAAGTTTTGGTCTAACAAAATTTAATTAATTTCCGTGCCATCGACAGAAATAAATAGAGAGAAAAACCAAAATGGGTGATATAATGGGCGGTCAATTGTAATCACCGATCTAACCTTAAGATGGACAAAAAGTGAGGAATGATTATGAGACATTATTTTGAGGTTCAATATCAAATTCACGACAAGTTTTAAAATCATTAGTGGAACATTCAAACACCCTGAGGGTTTAGGCAGAGGTGTCCATATAGTACAAACAGGCTGTAAATATTCAGATAGGCATTCGGATCATTATCGATTTTTAATCCTTACTTGACTTATTTACAATATTAGCAGCAACGTCCACGTTATAACCATTTCTTTCTTCTCCAGGAAATACTCTTTCTCTGAGGAGGAATCCTTTAACATTGATGCCCTGGGTATCGGAGGAAACATCGAGAAGAACGTCATCTACTCTCAGGACTCCTTCCTGCCCCGGTCTGTCAACTTGAACATGACTGCCGAAATCTTCGGACGCAGCCTGAATGTTCTTGAGGTTGGTATTTTTACATAAGGAAGACCAATAATCAAATACTCAAGTAACTCTTTACATTGAGACGCTCTTTTAAGTCTTAGTATCGCAAAATTTTGGCCTAACTAATTCGGTTGCGTCGTGTATGGACCACCATTGAAATACTAGTGCTGTGACATTCTAGCTACTCATTGACGGTTTGAGTTTGAAACTGGTTACTTTGAGTAGCATCGTCTTAAATTGAGTTGCATTTTAGTATTTAGCGTTTTGTAGCCTAAACAGATGCAAATCCACTATAGTGATTACAGTCTCTGCAATTTTTGTGTTCACCGTTTAAAGTAAATCATAATTCAACTGTTTTAACTTTCATTTCAATAATTTAAGATGTAAATCTATGTTATTTTAATGATCCAAAAATTCTCTACCAGGTTGGAGGTCGTCAAGGCAACTTGGACCGTGTAGCCGAGCACCTGTTCGGACCCAAGAGTTTCCTACGCACCGAGGAGCCCCAGTCCCTTTACCAGAAATACATCGTGGAGAAGTTCAACCAGTACAAGGACAAAGTCGAGGGAGGCTTCCACAGAGGTCGCCGCTCCGTAAAGAGTGATGTCGATAGTTTTGACAAGAACGTAAGCGATTTTTTCAACTATTTTCTGGGCAGACACGCTAGGATGAAGACGATTGTTATTTGATCCTTTCATGTCTAGGTCTTTCTTGTGTTGCATTTCGATTTCTTGCACCACTTCTTCCAGACCTGTATTCATATGTTCAAGATATCATCACATCTGGTAGATTTCAAAAACAAATTCCGTTAATTCTGTTAAAAACGTCTTGTGTAACGTTTATTTGCTTTTAAAAGTGAATCTGAAATTAAATCGTGCAATAACTGTCTACTTAATCAGGTAGCCAAAATATTTATACCGTTTTTTCAACCCATAGCTGAAAGCCGAAGCAACGCCTTTCAACAACGAACTCGACCTGGACCTGTACGTCAAACTGTTCGGAACTGACGCCGTGTTCCTGTCTCTTGGAGACGACAAGGGATTCGACTTTGACAAGGTCATCGACCAGTTCATGCAGTACTTGAACCAGGGAATCAACGACGTGAAACACTTCCAAGTAAACCTTCTTTATTTTACGAGTTTTTAAAACTAACAACATTACATTTCTAACCAACTTCTTTTAAAGTTCACATCTGCATCTTAGCATGGTCACTTCTGTCTCCACTTTGCGAAGACAAAGAGACATTTTATCTTCATTTTTGAAATCGCGCCTTGATTTTTTATAATTTTGTCTTTCGCTTCTTTTGTTTCTACGGTAATCGTCCACTCCACGTGCTGGTAATTGAAATGTTGGAATTGTAAATTTTTCTTTCTCTTTTGTTAACTTCAGTAGCCTCATTGGACATTGTACCTAATAATTTATTCCACATTTGCAGCAAGAAGTCCGCGCCCACATGCTGTTCATCGACGCCGAGTTGGCCTACCCGACGTCCACCGGCCTGCCCCTCAAGCTGGACATCGTGGGCGCCGCCACTGGCCGCCTGGAGCTCGCCACCAACGTCGACATCCGTCAGTGCATTCACAGCCCTAAAGACGCCAAAGTTGACATCAAGCTGGTCCCCAGCACTGACATCGAAATTACCGGAGCCCTATTAGTCGATGCTGATGCGATTGCCGCTGGTCTCAAGGTTATCGTCAACCTGCACAGCTCCACTGGTGGTCACGTTATCGCTAAGGTCCTGGAGAACGGACGTGGTTTCGACCTGCAAATTGGACTTCCCGTCGACAAACAGGAGATCATCACCGCCTCCAACGACCTGGTCTACTTCTTCTCAGAGAAGGGACAGCCGGAGAAACATACGCCGATTAAGATGGACAATGTTGTGAAGGAGAACACTGGCTGTTTCGACCAGGCTGCTGACTTCCTCGGATTAACTGTCTGCGGAGAGATGACAGTGCCTTTCACTGTCTCAGGTAAGATTTTTTTTTGTAATTTTGACAACCTCTGTCCAATCCATTCAAAAAGTTATTACAGCAAGCTACTTTTATCATTAATTTTGTCTTAAAATAAACCAATTTTTACTTCAGGACCTGATGCTCAAGCTTCAATCAGCAAGTACCTGTCAAGCTACCCCCTGACTGGAAAGACCAAGTTCCGCGTGATGTTGGAGAAACAGAACCTCAGAGGATACCACATCAAGGGTGTGCTCCGCTCAGACGAGGCAGCCGGCAGGGAATCCTTTGAACTGCTGTTCGAGGCTGAAGGTAAAGATCATATTACCACCCTTATCAATAAAACCAAAGCTAAATTTAAAAAACACCACTCATCTAGATGAAAATTGCAAGAGGCAGTTTCTAAAACAAATTCTTCTGTTTAGGTGCCAAATACGGCCGTGCTCAAATCAACGGTGAATACGTCTACAACAAACATGAGATGGGAGCTCAACTGTCCCTCAACTCCCCACTCAAGGTCGTGTCAGGCCAGGCCACTTTTTACCGCAAACCGACCGAGATGACAGTTGTCATTAAGGGCAAGTACGACGCCAGCGAAATCTATGGCAAACTTGGTTTTAACGTCCAAGGAAACGCCAACCGCAAGGTTTACAAACCCATTGCTGAGTACCAGATGCCAGGAGAGAAGGAGAAGCACAACATTCCCATCTCAGGTCAAGTTGTTGAGGAAATCGGTGGTGGAAAGACCAAGTACTCCATTGAGAACATCAAGATGAGCTTGCCAAGTGTAAAGGAGCCAATTTGCATCGATGGACACTTCACCAGCAGTGCAGAAAAAGATATTGACTTTGATACCACTGTGAAGGACTTGGCTTCCCTCAAGGGATCCGTGAAGAAGAACGACGTCAACGTTGAATTCCAGAATAAGTTGAATCCGTTCATCAACTTCAGGTTGAAGGGACACTTCGAATATGAACCTATTGTAAGTAGATTGACTATAAATTACAAAACCAGGAATAATACGAATCACATCATCAACATTATTCATACTAACGTATTTTTTTGTACAGGTTCGCAATGAAATCGACCTGGTTTACGGTGGTGACCTCCGTAACAACAACAACCGCATTGTCTTCGGGCAAATGCTCAAATACCACAAGAACTCCCCCGAGGACTTCAACGTTATCACCAAGAACAAGTGTAAGTTACGCATCCTTCCTTTCCAAAATTCGTAAATCAAGCACTAATGTAGTCATAATAAACGACTCAATCAAATAAGAAATCACATGATATCAAATGAGCATATAATTTACTGTCCCCTCTTACAGTCGAAATCTACGCCATCCCCCTGAAGATCAAATTTGACGCCGACATCGACCCCAAGAAGGTTGACATCGACCTCGATGGTCAGTACATGGACAAGAAAGCAAACTTCGACCTGGAAGCCAGACAGCAGATCAAGAAACCAGGAGACTACAGCATGAAGATGAAGGCACTGTACGACAAGAACGGAATCGAAGTCTTCTCCAAGAGGGACATCGTTTCTGCTGACAAATCCAACTTGGAAAACTACATTGAGTTCAAGAATATTGGCAGATACGAATTGTCGGGAGTGTTGTTACATAAAACAAAACCTAATGACATGAATGTCGGTGCTATTGGACACCTGAAGGCGTCTGTTGGCAGCAAGACACAGGACATCAAGTAAGTTCCATGAATATGTAATTATCAGCTTCCTACAACATTAGGATATCAGAGAAATGCATAGGTACTGTGAGTCTGACTTGTTTAACGGATCATATTTTCGTATACCTTTAAATCTCTTTCTTATACATGTAATTTTCCTTTTTTCTATTTTATTAAAGCTTCATAAAATCAACATCTGTCTTTTTCACCAGATTCGACATCGGAGCAATCCAAACCTCGGCTTTATATTCCTCCCACGCCAAGATCTCCGACTCCCAGGGTGATATAATCGATTTCCTCCTGAAGACGACTCGTGGCGCCAACGCCAATGGACAACTGAAGTTAATCATCAAAAACGCCATCTCTGCTAACGGCCAGTTCAAGGTTACCGATAGCGATGGTAAAGGCAACGGCATGGTCATCGTTGATTTCAAACAGGTGAGGTTTTCAGTCCTTCATGTGATTATTTGAATGAGAAGTAAAATCTTACGTAAAGTTAGCTTGCTATTAGACATATATGACCATGTGCCACACTGAGAGATGCCACCTAATAATATTCAATCATTCACTTTCAATGACCAACATGAATTAAATGAAACGCTATCTTTAAAAAATAATTACAAATTGCCCGCGTGGTGGATTACGGCCCACTTCCTCTCACAGAGAGGAGGCCTGTGTCCCAGCAGTGGGAACATTAAAGGCTGATTATGCTTTATTCATTTTGTATGACACCTTTGAGTGCAGCAATAAAATTAAGATTAGTTAAATTCTCAATTTACAATATTTGGAAACCAAAAATTCCATTTTAGCATTCCCGTCATAAAACCAATTATAACTAATATTATTTCTTCCAGGCCCAGCGTAAGATCAAGGGAGACTTCAAGTTCATGTCGAAGGCCCCGGCCTACGGTGCCGACGTCGACATCTTCCTGAACTACGAGAAGGACAACAACGACAAGGTCCACTTCAGCACCAACTCTAAGAAGACCGACAAGATGGTCGACTCTAAGTAAGTTTTTTTAAATCTCACTTATTTTCCTTAAAACATTAATATAAATAATTTGCCTAAAAAACCAACTACAACTAACTTTTAAAATCCCCTCGCACAGAGAGGAGGCCTGTGTCCTAGCAGTGGGAATTTTATAGGCTGATTATGCGTATGCTTTTAAAATCTCGTATCGTGATCGGCACTTACTATAATAATTATACAAGAGAGTAACACAAGCTGTGGCTAAAATATTAGCTGGTCAGCAACGTGGTAACGGGACCGATGGCCCAGGGTAAGCCGGACATTCATTTAAGTGGAAACGTTAGATTTAATCTAGAAACAAAACAGAGGAACATGTTTGCTTGGAATCCACGCCATCTACTTTTCCTCTTAAGTATCGTCAGTCGACCAGATCAGCTCAGGTCTATGTACCCCATTTAAAATCATTCTTAATAGCTCCCAACAGCAGAATACCGAGGAACAGCTACAGACTGAAAATATATTGTCACTTAACTTTATACGATTTTTACAGGAACAAGTTCATCTACGCTGGCAAGAAGTTCGAGCTGAACCTGCACCAAGATGGAGTGTACTCCCCGACCGGCAAGACCCATGGCGTCGTGGAACTGGTCCTGCCTACTGACAGGTGCCTCACCCTGAAGGTGGAGCGTGACATCACGCAGAGCAATGACGTAAGTGGACATACACTTTGTTTCACACTTTGTCTATAGTAACTAATTTATTGTTGGGTGGAATGTTGGTCTTTTTACCCGACTGCCCCAGAAGGAGGGTAATTTTCAAACTATTACAGCTCACAATTACAGACACTTTTTATTCGCACAATTACAGTAACTTTTAGTTTTGAAGCCTAGCAGGCCATTTTAGATTTAAATGCCTGAAGACTTGCATCACTTTGATGGGCTATTAATAGGCCCGCGTGTACCACAAATAACTGCGTATCACTTCGTAACACTTCTGTCTCTATTCTGTATCTTCCAACGATTGACAAAAATAGAACAATATTTGATTTTTTTGGTGCTGAATGAGTTCAGTAATTTTTTAAGCAAGTGGACCTAATGAGGGTTTAAAACCTAAGTAAAAAATTAAGCAACATTTGATTTTTTTGGTGCTGAATAAGTTCAGTAATTTTTTAAGCAAGTGGACCTGGTGAGGGTTTAAAACCTAAGTAAAAAATTAAGCAACATCCAAAGATATTGGTTAACTTTTCAAGGCTTGGCACCAAACCACGGCCGTATTTTCACCGTACCTACCTATTGTCAGTATTATAAACATCAAACCATGGAAACGTTCTTCTGTATTGGCAATTTTTAAATGGTTTTACTCTACTTCATCTTCCACTCCATAATTTCTCCAAAAAACTTCTTTTAACCTGTCAATGTTCTCTAACAGAAATACAACGGCCACGCCGAGGTGGTTCTCTCAGACGCCACCAAGCGCGGAGGCCCAGCTTCCATCATCGCCTACAAGGGCAAGGTCACCAACACCAACCTGGACAAGGAGCTCATCAACTACGAGGGCCAGGTGGAACTCAAGCTGAAGGATGGACAGAATCTGCTGAACACCTTCGCTTTGAAGAACAACCCTGAAGGGTCTGACAAGTTCAAGTTTGACCTGAAGGTGAGTTATTATGACCACAGGATTTTTATTTCAGGTCCTATTCGGAGGACTATTCACTTAAAATCCAGTAAAGATTTTGTTGATGCGAGTGAGGGTTTTTTTTTTTTTTTTTTTTAAATATTATAGGTAAATATAGATAGTCGACCTCGAAATTTCATTATCAACCTAAGGTTGAATGTCACTTTCACGTCATGAACCGACAAGGCTATTTGACAGTTATAATTTCAACATTATCGAGGATTCAATTTACTGGGAATTGTTGTCAAAACCAAAATTAAAAAGTATTTATTCAAATTAGGTTGCGTATCACAACTATTTGAACGTCAAAATTACATAAGACAGTAAAGTCCTGTGACCCAAGGGCTGGCTTTTACCTTGGTCAGAGGCTAAGCATTATCATATTATAACGTGGCAATGCCGCCAGTCTCTTGGGTAATTTTTCGACGTCATATTTTAGTTATTAATTGTTTATTTGTATAGTTAGTCTTAATAAATATTAGTTAGGATTTATTTAGATAATTAAGTTATTTATCGAGTAATTATTTCTATACAATATACACGTTGGGTAAATAGGTTGGGATTTAAAAAGGTTTACTCTATCCTTTGTTAAATAATTTTACACTAAAACAGAAAAGTCTTGTGTATAATAACCATAAACTTTGCTATATCATCACAGAAAATGGTCACTTCACAGTTTCTCACCAACTTTTTCTTCCCCAGTACGACATAACCGGTAATCTCCTGCCCAAGCCTGTGTCCCTGCTCGCTTCCTACACCTACTCTGACTCCGTGATCATCAGAGACGACAAGTACCGCGTCAAGGGAGGCTATGGAGACGACACCAACTTCGAGCTGACTGGAGTTTGCGAGTCCAACTTCTTGGAGGGAGATAAGAAGTAAGTTTTCCTCATATTTTGTTAGAATTAAAAGTAAAAAATAACTTCTGATACCGTCGAAAAAATTTGAGCTCTACATTAGTCAATGTTTGAATGTTTTCATGATAGTATTTTTATCGTCTTTAGAAAGGAAAATGAATGGATGTAATCGATTCGGTTTGAACATTCATCAAAGTCAAAAAATCATTAATGAGCACTTTGAAAGTGAAAAGCATTGCAGCCTGATTAGCAATAGGCAGATAACTTTTATCTAAGGAATAAATATTTCATTGAAAGCCCGGAAGCCCTAAAGTCTGACAACCAGTCTTACCAAGGGGTATCGTATTACCCAGTTTCTGGGTTGTGGAGGTCAGATAGGCAGGCGCTCCATATAAAATACCAGTATGCAGCTGCAACCGGTTAGACTGGAAGCCGAACCCAACCTATTTGGGAATAGGCTAGGCAGATTGATTGAAATATTTCATTGAAAATTTTTCAAGCTGTCATAATAATTATTCTTCAGAGAAAAGTTATCTTAGTATTGACTGAAAATCAGCCCTACCTATAGTCTCTTAGCTAAAGTAACTATCACCAAGCTTACCTCTTCATGACACTCCCCCAGATTCCTGGATGACTTCACTCTCACCGTCAGACTGCCCTTCGAGAAGGCGCATGACATCAAGTGGTTATCTACCGTGAAATACCTTCAACCTGAGACCAAGGATACCGCTGAGGTAAGCAGATTTTTTTGTAATAAACCTGGATTTTATACTAAAGTAGTCTTTTCTCGAGAACCTCGAAAACCAGTTAGCATGGCAACTCCAGATTCTTTTGTAATTACACCTTTTTCTTAGTTAAAAATTTAGTTATTTATAAGTAAAAACGTATCCGGTGTTTATTTTTATAGAATAAGTATCTATTATTATTTTATTTATCGTGTCCCTATTCTATTTTGTGCCACAGACCCAAAAACATACAAGTAATTTTTTATCTTAAAAAAACTCACTTTTTGTCACGATATATCTAAAGAGATATATAAGATATATCTAAAGTAATGATTAGCGACTGTTTAACCATATATTTTTGACGTTTGAACGTCACTTAACTTTAAGCAACGTTTATAAATAAACCCCATAGTCATTACATTTATAAACGATCGGGTACATTAAATCAGGAAGCTCATTTAACCTTAACTCTTCCAAAAACCCCCAATTGATAACCCACAATCTCTCCCACAGTTCGCCATCGTGGAGTCAGTCCAAGTGAACGCTGACTTGTACAAGATCGACGCTAGCGGCAAGGTCGGCCCCCAGACCGGGCTGTCAACTGTCAAGGTGCTGGTGCCGCATGTGGACCCAGTGGTCTTGGACGTCAACTACAAGACTGCTCAGAATGGTTAGTACCATTTGGTTTATTCTTCTAGTTTATGACGTGACTTCAATGTAACGTTCACGTGTAGGTATGCACCGATCATCAAACGTAGTCGAGGGGTTTCTATTTTACATAGCAAATCATTAATGGTAGTTAGAAAACCGACCTAAATATTAAAATATGATAATATTTCAGAAAAAAACCATTACAGTACGGCGAAGTTTTTAAAGGATATCAGTAATCGATAATACTGCGGTAAATAGAAAATATTTAAGTTACCCTTCCTATTAATCCAAATAAACAGTGGTTTATTTTTGGTTAAATGCGTTATGGCAGACTACAATATTAGTCTTTTATAAAGACCTTAATTGACTTAGCAAAGATTGATTGATGAGAATCAGATACCTTAAATTTCATATCATTTCATTAAATTCAAATGCATCTTTTCATTACCACCATTTTCTAATCGGCGTAATTCCGTAGGAGACAAGAGCGACAACCACGTGGAGCTGAAGGCCAAGTACGGCAAGGGCAAGTCCGCCGTCATCTCCGTGGACGCCGCCGTGGCGCCGCGCGACAACACGCTGTGCATCAAGGCCAACGCGCCGGGTGCCGAGGGACTGAAGAAACTCGAGTTCACTGTGCACTCCAAGGTGAATTTGGCATCAAATATTATAGGAGAAAAAAAATATTGCTGTCCATTTGAAATACGAAATGCTGAAAATAGCTAAAATCTTTACAATAAAATTATTAAAAAATAATATTACAAAAAGGCCGATTTACCTAGATCCAGTATATCAATCCAGCGCTAGAACCCAGGGAAAAGTAAGATAAAGTCTGTTTTTGACACCGTATCTTCCAAACGCAAGAACTTATTTTAATTCGGTTTTTTCATATTCTTCGTTCCGTTAGAACCCCGCTCCGGACACCTACAGCTCCACCATGCTGGTGGACGTTGATGGCCGCATCTACAAGGCGGACTCTACCTTCGTCTTCTCGAAGGCGCATCCTCAGATTGATATCAAGTACACCAGCCCTACTACACCGCAGACTAGCAGGTAATTTATTATTCATCTTCTCTTGTTTGCACACGTGGTAACAATACTAGCTTGTCATTGTGGCGTGTGTTCATATAAATACCTATCACCAGCCGTAGAAGCTTCAAGTGCAATATTTACCTAATTGTTTGCACTAAGTAAAGTATAATTATTATTGGTGCTGCTCCACTGTTTTTTTTTTTTCGTTCAATTGACGTACCTAGATATTATTATTAAGTAACCTATTCGCTTAACTATTCTTCAAGAGCCATTAAAAACCCTGTAAGAAATCGACACCTATCATCGAGGCATTCTCAGGCGACGATTGACCAGTCGCGAATCCGAACACGACGTGTTGCCACGCCAGTGTATTTTATATTTGGATTTCCGCAAAATCACGCTTGAATCAATTAACGGTTTGTGCATAGCCATTCTGAGAGAAAATAAATATACTTATTATAACTATCTTTCTTCGTTCATTTAAAACCTAGTACTGTCATAGCAATAAGTACTAAGTAAACCCTTGCTGCTACATCATAAAGGCGCTGTAAATGTTATATTGTTACCACTAAAGTGCGGTTGACTGTACATCGTTAGTATTAAATGGTTTCGGTCTGCACTCTTACTAATGAGAAACCAAACTCTTTTTTCATTTCAACAGAAGATCTAATCGAAGTCCGGCCAGTTTTAGTCCAAGTCTCTTTACCTCTACTATCATTCAGTTCTTTACCAACTTCTCCATCTTCCACAGGGTATACGTCAGGGGCAGTTCCCTAAGCTCCACCCAAGGCAAGGTCGAGCTGAAGGTCGAAAATATCCGCGACATTTCCTTCGACTGTGTCTCCGAAGCCAACGTCCAGAAGGACAACGTGAACATCAAGGTGACCGCCAACTCCGAGAAACTTGGTATGAAGAACTATCTGGTCGAGATAACCAGCAAGGACGCAGGGAACGGCAAGCGATTGGAGTTCCACGCTACTAATGATAACAAGAACGTTCTCAGTGGAAGGTAAGGATTTTTACTCTTTTTAACCGACTTCTTCAAAAAGGAGGAGGTTATCAATTCGTCTGTAATTTTTTTTTTTTTTGTTATTCGATTACTCCGCCAATTATGCATCGATTTTGATCATTCGATTTTTTTGTTTGTTAGGTAAGAGGTGGTCTAAGGTAGTCCTATATAAATTGTATGAACTTTGCTTGCGAAGTTCTTAAGTAAGCTTCAATAATTACGTATTGTTCTCACTTAGTCTATGTAGACGGCATTATATTTGACTCCGACTCGTACTTATATTGTTATTATAACTGTACTGCACTCGTGCTTTACTCTTTCTACTCTACTTTCTTGGCCCAATGTTTTAAGGCATAATGAAACCGACCATCGTCAGTCACTTGTTTATTTTACGGAACTTCTGAATACCACCATTTTATAAAATTATGTTTCTTCCAAATCTTATGCGAATATGGCATAATTTCGTTCATAACACCACCAGTTTAATTATCACCACAACAGATAATCTTGGAAACATCCTCAAGTTCACTGTGTCCAGACACCAAGTTTTAATGTCATTCTTCATCATCTCCAGCACATCCTACATCAGCAAGCAGGAGGGTCCCAAGATGATCATCGAAGGCTCCGGCGCCGTCAAGGTCAAGGAAGAGCAGAAGTCTGCCAACTTCAAGTACATCCGCACCATCCTCGGAGAAGGAAATGAGAAGGGAGTTGAGGTTCGTGTCTATACCTTAATTTTTTTTTCTGGCTATTCGTAATAGTATGCTTCTCTTAATAGTTTTCTATCATTTTTCTATAATTTTTTAGTAAGATCTCGTATACAGTACTCGCTCCAGTCTTAATTATCAAAATTTATATTCGTTTTATTTTGCAAATATCTTTTACATCAGTAAAAGTTTGAATTTGAAGAGTAATCAAAGTATTCAGAGCTGTTACTCTAATACAGTTCAACAGCATAATATAATACATTTCAAAATATAGAATAAAGTACTTTGTGACAAATCTTTCTAATTTTCTCACTCGTATCTACATCATCAGTCTGCAGCAGTTCATGTCTGGATGAACATTATGCCTCTTCAATTAAACGATAGGGATTCTCAGCCACCTTCATCCATCCATCACATTATATCTCACTATTTGGTCTACTGATATTATGTTAATCAATATAACCTGACCCTCTCGTCTGCAGACTTTCTTCAACATGGCTATCGGAGAACGCAGCTACGTGGCGGAGTCTCGCGTCACCAACCTGGAGTACAAGAACTCGTACGTCTACTGCGAGGAGAAGAAGCAGTGTGCTCATGCTGAACTCCACTCCAAGATCGATATGTCCAGTAAGTTTGAGTGGACTGAATTGATTACCACTTATAAAGAGAGAGAGAGGTTGTATCCAAGTTATCCAACGTTCAAGGTCAACGTCGAATCGGTTATTACAAGTAGGTAGGACAAAAGACACTTTTGAACGTCAATTAAAGTAAATTCGTATAAAGAACGTCGTTAGGTATAACAGCGTTCAAGAAAACAAGATAATAGAATTAATTACAGGCGGTATTAATTATATTTTCCAAAAAGTAGTTTCGTATAGAGAAGAATGGATAAAAAACTCCATAGTAACTCTTTTACAATATTTTGTATACATTAATTATAGTTAAATGTGAAAGCCATGTACCTAGAATATAATTACTGTACTCATTAGTACAAAGTATAAAAAATTAAGCAACGGATTATTTTGATTACCAATCATTACAATAAAATGCCTCACAAAATCTTTGAGTAAATTCGAGAGGCAATTTTACTCGTAAACGGATAAAACAATACCCTATGCTCAAACATGAAAACTACGTATTGCCGAGTCATAAGGAATCTGTCATTAGCCTTTTTCTTCACCAACCACTCTACAAGAATAAGTAACTGTATTCTGATCAACAATATTTTAAAAAACAGTTATCTTGTTCCCTATAAGCTAACACCCTAACCGTATCTTCCTTCCACCAGAACCCGGAGTAATCACCAATATCATCAACGCCGGTTTCGACCTGCGCAAGCTGGGCATCGCCCCGGAGTTCGGCTTAATGATCAAGGACGAGGTGTCGGACCAGAAGCTGCCGCAGTACACCCTGGACCTGCACATCAACAAGGAAGACAAGAAGTACCACATGCATGTATACAACACACCTGAATTTGGAAGTAAGTAGACCTTAGCCAGTATTTCAGGCTATCCTGACTTGTTCTTTGCGTGTCGATCTGATTCAAATGTCCGACCAGAATTTAGCCAACTGGACAGTTCTATCATTGGCTTTGCTTAAATACTAGAAAGTGCTATAGCCAAACTCCTAACTTTAGTAAATTCACCTAGTAGACCTGTCGCATACGGGGAAAAATAATATCATAACCTACCTGCAAAAATTACTAGTAACCAAAACTTGATGACTTTAAAACTTGTTGAAATTCATATAAGATAATATAACTATAATTATTTGATAATGAAGTTTTGCAACAACAAACTCAATTTTACAAAGACAAAGTGACAAAGCTATGTGACAAAATTCAAATTCGATTTCAATAAAAAATATTTAGGACCTTTTTGGTATTAATGGTTACTCAAAAATCAACTTGAGTTGTTAGTTGAGAGTTGAGAGAGCAAATAAATATATTCTATTCTATAGTTGTAATTGAATGAAAATAATTTGAGAGAATTCAAGTGTAGGTTTGTAATAAGCATTCGTTTTGGCACACGTTAGGTAACGATTTTCGTAATTGTAAGAAGGTTTTTCATTATGACCTTTTTAAAAATCTCTAGAAAATTCAAACAAAAACACTTATTAACCAACCATCCACTTTCAGATGCCAAGTCTGGAATCACCATCCAGCTGCCTCAACGCGTCATGGCTCTAGAGTCCGTGGTCAGCTACCCAACCAACAAGGGTCTACCCTTCCCGGTCCGCGGAGAGATCTGCCTCGACCTGGACAAGAACAAGCAGGGCCACAGGACCTCTGCCCGGTTCCTGGTCGATTTGGACGTCACTAACGACAAGCAGCAGTCTGCTGTCGCTGAATTTGGTTTTAACCATCCTAAGTTGAACAAGGTATGATATTCCTCGACTTTTTTGCATGCAAACTTCACCCGTTCAAGTTGCTCAGGGGTTTCAAAAAACTCTTTTCTTAGCACTTCTTCAATCCTTTAATTACTTTTCGAATAGTGTTTTTTATTTATTCCTAACTAGTTTTGACAGTCACGGAATTAATTGCTCTACCTACAAACATTTCTCAACTCATATAAATTTGCGCTTGATTTTTACTTGGGCACTACATAAATTAAAATACAATTGAGTTGTGACAACATCTAGTCTAGCATGATTTGTTCATAGATTTTACTCAATAGCACAGATATGGGTCTATAATTTACTCCTAGTCGAAATTTATTCTTACTCTTCTATACTCAATCCCCCAAAACATTCACAGTTAACTAACAAATCATTATTCTTACCACAGGAAGCCGTAGTGAAGATCCGTGGAAACCTGCAGCGCCCTCAACAGAACTCCGTCAAGATCGAGACCTCAGCATCCATCTCACACCCAGTTCTCGGAGCCGTAAGTTTTTGTCAACTATCTCATATTTTTACAGAATAAAGAACATCTTTTGTCTCTTTCTGGATGAATATTAAACCTGTTTATACTCTGCTATTAAGGATAAGTTACAATAATTAATATCTTTTACAGGATCGCGAATCTAAATTGTTATTGGAGGGATCACCGACCCACATCAAGATCTTGGTAAGTCTACATCATTGATTGAATAATAAAAAATGTCAGTAATCATTCAGTCATCATTTTGAAATGTTACTCTTCAATTATTATTTTTTACATACCAGTCGTTATCAACAAGTTTACACTAATGTCTGTTTGTCAGATTTTACTACCAACACGAAAATTTTGAATTTCCAAATTTTTTGTAACCTATTTCACTTTAGTCTCAATAACCAACCTTAACTAATAAAACCTAATTCTTCCAGATCAACACTCCCCTCGTGAAGGTCATTGACGTGGAAGGCTCAGCTACCATCAACGACAACCTGCAGAAGGGCGAGATGAAGGTCTGTCTGCTGGAAGGCAAGCCAGTCCGCGTGTCCGCCATCGCCAAGGACTACCAATACTTCGAGTTCAGCACAGGTTATAGCGGTGATTAAATTTAAAATGTTTGGTGTCAGGAGATCACCAAATTTTTTGAAAAGTCACAATGTTTTGTTCGACTTGATATTTCTCTTGGACTGTTATTGGCTTTTGATTTTTTAAATGAGTTTTTGGAATATCAAAAGGCATTGATTTTATGATGCTTGCTTGATTGACGCTTCAAGTCACGGGCTCGATTCCCAAACGGAACGTAATTTTCTGGCCAAGTTGGTTCAAACCCTACTGCTACTAGAAACACACGTGGATTCGCGTACGAAGGGTTCCGTACCATTATCTATAAAAACGGCAAAAAAAAACATGTTTGTTGTATGGGTGGCCCCTTAAATATTTATTTAATTCTGTTTTTAGTATTTGTTCTTATAGCGGCAACAGAAATATAACATCTGTGAAAATTTCAACTGTCTAACTATCACGGTTCATGAGATACAGCCTGGTGACAGACGGACAGATAGAAAAACAGACAGACGGACGGACAACGGAGTCTTAGTAATAGGGTCCCGTTTTACCCTTTGGGTACGGAACCTCTCTACACCTAAAACTCAAGTAAATGACAAAGAACCAAAATGGTTACCAATTCAAGAACCATCCATCTAACGACATCTCCTCAACAGACGAATCTGACCGCAAGCTGTCGATCGTGGGCCACATCCAGCCTGAGAAGCGCGTGGACATCAGCGCTGACATCATCCTCGGTGGGCAGAAGAAGAACCTGCTCCATGGAGCTCTGTTCTTGGATGATAACCTCGTGAAGAGCGACTACGGCGCGTCTAAGGACAACTGTAACTACTTCTTGGTGAGTTAACATGACGTAAAGCCTTTATTTCCCAAGGGATTAGGATTAAATAAACCCATATTTAGCCAAAGTAAATAAGAGGCAAGCATTTACCATTAATGTGAATAAATCCAGACTCTTGCTATAAATTTACAAATAGGAAACCCAATAATATGTTGCAGTAGTTTCATGTTATTTTGAATTAACTTAAACAAACATACATACATACTCTCGAAAAACACTACCCTCCTTCTGGGGCAGTCGGGTAAAAAAATGTAAAATCTGTTCATGCTGTGTGGACTTTTGACTCCATTTTTAATCTTCTTCTTTTCGTGTGGTTAACAACTAACCTGTTGTCAGAGTTTTAAAATCATCCAAGGCCTCTGACTTAGCTCTACATGTCGTTGAGAAATATCTCTCAGGCATTTCCTTCACCGTTTTTAAAGCAAGTGATAATTATACAATACGCATATGAATCCGAAAAGTCAGAGGTGCGTGACCAGTTTTAATGATAAATGATGATGATTTTATTTCTGTATGTAGGTTTGTACATACAAAATAGATCTAACTACTCTAAGAAGAAAGACTGAAACAAACTCTCTCTCTTAAAGTCTAGACATAATCTTGGTCAGATCATGTGAAAGCCATGTAGATCGGTGTCTGAAATGATCACACAGATTGAGTGGACCTGTCTAGTCAGCATTTACGCATTTGTCAGTACTCGTGCATTTAAGCTTCAGCAATCATATGAATTAATCCTATATACTTGTATCCTTATATTATATAATCCTTTTTTTCCCCAGACTGCCCTACGCAAGGACCTGGACAACCTCGAAGGTCGCATCAAAAATCTGGGCGAGAAAGCCAGCAACGACTTCAAGGCGGTGCTGCAGCGCGTGGAGCCAACCTTCAAGAACATCGAGAAGTCCTACAGCGAAGAACTGGCCAAGTTCTACAAGGAAATCGCTGATGATAAGGTGCTGAAGGAGATCTCGGAAGTTTTGTAAGTTGATTTTCTATATTTTTTCTGAATGGAAACTTTTGTGTGCTCTAAAAAACCTTTTATACATACATTTATATCAAAATAGTAACGAAGTCAAAACAGAACTGTACAGTATGTTTTTTTTTAAATTTTAGTACATTTGTCTGCTTGTCTGTATTATGTCTGTAATAATTATATTTATTGGTGCGGGCGTTATATACGTTTATTTCCACTATTCCTGAATAGGTAATAACTTGTTTTATAAACTCTATACTAACTGAACTATTTAATTTCAGAAACGTGATCGTGCAATCCCTCGCCAAGATCTTGGACACAGTGATGACCAGCACCAAGCCCATCGTGGACACCATCATCAACACCTACGTCAGCGTTGCCAAGCAAGTCCAGGAGATGTATGAGAAGAAGGTACGTGGGCTTATTTTTAATCTTATATTTGTGGCGGTACCTACATCGCCACATTCGACCTACGCATCAAAGACCTGACGTCACACAAAAATCCTGACGTCACAAAAATCCTGCATCGCGCTATTAGAGTTTACCGTGCAGTGAACATATATACAAAAATCCAATATCAATCATTAGGCAGTTGCCCGCCAGACACAACACCCGTCTGGTCGGAGGATCCTCCCTTTTCTATGGTGGATGAGTGAACTTTACACCCTGTTCCTCATACCCCTAAATTGGTGACCCCGAATATGAACGTCAACGCAGCCTTCGTGCAACTACTCCAGCGTGACGTCATCATCATCACTCCCGCAAGCTTTCAGTGAGGCGAGTCACACAGCCAAGCCAACACCCGAGGCGTCAACGGGTATCCTGACCACCAGCATGCAGCGAACGCGCATTCCTGGTCATCACCCGCAGCCTCATCACCCCGACCCACTGGGGAATCACCTCAATCAACTCAATCACCACAATCGCCGCAAACAGTTCCGACCCACTGCGAACAATGCGGCACCTGGTTCCGACTCACTGGAACCACAACTGGCACTGGCAAGCATCGCAAGATACAAAACTCAGCCCACTATCGACCTTCGGTCTCCGGAGGGGAGTGATGTGGCGGTACCTACATCGCCACATTCGACCTACGCATCAAAGACCTGACGTCACACAAAAATCCTGACGTCACAAAAATCCTGCATCGCGCTATTAGAGTTTACCGTGCAGTGAACATATATACAAAAATCCAATATCAATCATTAGGCAGTTGCCCGCCAGACACAACACCCGTCTGGTCGGAGGATCCTCCCTTTTCTATGGTGGATGAGTGAACTTTACACCCTGTTCCTCATACTCCTAAATATTTTAAATTGTTTTTGATTATTTTTCGTTTGACATTGTTCTCACATATAGAAGCACCAAGAATACTGTACCCAGGATTTTGTAATATCTATATACATTTTTAAAAGAGTGTCCTTGGAGTTTCTTGTCCGTTCTTCTCCATAGAGATCTGCGATTTGGAATGGGCAACTAGCTTCAACTTTTTGACTAACTGACCGACTCTTTGACAGTTCAAAAGTTCCTGTACATGATTTAATTGAAATAAATGCTTTGAGTTTGAGTTTGAGTTGAAAATTGGTTCTCTAGATAAGAGCTATTATCTACCAGAAAGACCCTTAACCTCCTGAACTAGCTAGTGATGGTGTTTCCTAAATATGGTAAAGAAATTTTTAACGAAAACACACTATCGTTTCATACTTGCTTACTTGCGATATTCCCAGCAACCATGTTTCGGAAATTAGAAAAAAAAAGAAATTATTGATTAATAAATATTGCCAACGTTTCAGAACTTAATGAAAATATAGTTTGAGTTCGTTGTCTCGACAATACAGTACATTCTGGCTTACTAAAGTATCAGTGGTTAACCTATCCCAAAGAAACCCTTACAAACGTCTAATAAAAACCTTTTTTCTCTAGTTCGAGCCCGTCATAAAGCAATTCTACGCAACATTGGCCAAATACTTCAAGGAATTCTCAGACTCTGTCATCGAAATCGTCGCTCACTACGCTGCCATCGTCACCGACTTCTATGAGAAGCACAAGCCTGAACTTGAGGAGTTGACCAACACACTTACTGCTATATTCAAGGGTGAGTAATGTGTCTGAAGTATTTTGTCATGGTAACTAATGCTACTGCCTAAAGTGGTATAACTACCAGTTTATTTTACTGACAATAGAAATTACCTACTACAAGTACCTATATACGTAAAATCTACTACTCTCTACTAATAATGAACATTATTACATATCATAATTATTACTTTTCCATTTTTAAGTTGTCAATAAGTGTTATTTGTGGAAGAAAAATAAACATTATTTTATTTTATTGAATCATTTTACTTTCCACTTGTTGATTTTAAAATCTTCTAGTTAATTTAACCTTTCACTAGAGTAATAAGAATGTAGATCCGCAATTAAAAAAATCGAAGAAGATCGACTATTCACGTCACTAAATAATTATTATTTTTTGTGTTGTTTAGACTTGACCCGTCTCCTGGTCACTCAACTCAAAGAGTTCCGTATTCGCTTCGATGCTCTGACCAAGGAACTTACAACTACCATCAAGGATTTGCCCATCTTCGCCCTCATTAATGAGAAGGTAAACAGAGAACGACTTCCTTCATCTATACCTGAACTTATCAAAAAAATTGATTTATCTACAGAAAATAAATTAATATATAAGTATTTTAAGAATATACCTATTCACCAGAACATCACTCTAATTGCTTAACAAAGCTAAAAAAAAGTTTTTGGAGACCATTGAAATCAATTTTGGAGTTAAAACGCCGTCTCGAGAGAAAACCCATTTCTTTCACAAAACAATACCTACCAAATACTTATTTCTGTAGGCAAACTTATCTAAAAATCATGATCTGTATATTTTGGCCAGATTTTGAAGTGCTGAGGTCTTAAATTTGCTTTACCACAAAGGACAGATGCTATTTCTCCAGTATAGTTCTATCTTCCTCTCGCGCTAGAACAACATTGACATTACTGTCAACACGTCATAACACTAATAATTTCCGTCCAGTTCCAAGAGCTGGCAGTACCAGACCAGGCGGTGGCCCTCCTGAGCGACGCGTACAACACCATCCGCGCGCTCATCCCCACGCCGGAGATCCGGGACTTCACTGACGCTCTGCACTCATACATTGCCAAGGTAAGACCGAAATCATCTTCAAACCATGACCAAATATTCTATTCATGGGCATTATTGATCTGAAAAATAATGCAGAAGACACATAAATATTGTTCCTGTCTGACATGGTTTCATCATCTTAGGTTCAAAGGGTCTTAGGTTCATTCAAAGTTTTCAATTCGAGATTTTGAACAGCGAGAATAGAAAAAAACATTATAAAATCACAATGAAAGGAGCAAAAGAATCAGCATTACCATTCAACGTGGCAATGCTGCCAGCCTTTTGCGCACTTTTCCCATTAACAGCGATGCGGACGAATTTTTTGATGCCCAATGAACTCCTCCCCTTTATTTATTTTTAAGTTTGTTAGAGTATATATTATAACTAGCTGATACCCACGACTTCGCCCGCGTGGATGTCGGTTATTATATACTAAAACCTTACTCGAGAACCACTCTATCCAGAAACAAAATATTACTTGCTCCTTCATCTCTAATGAATAAAGCCAGCCTGTATTTACATACGTGCTGCTTTAGTAGTCCCACAATAAAACGAAGACTTCGTCTCAAACAGAGAAGCGCCACCACCGGCACCGGTCCTAATTCATCACAATCTACAGCAGTCCTAATCTTCTTCTTCGTCTTTCTAGAAACTGAAACAAGAGAAGGTGGACGACAACAAGGAACTGCGCGTCATCTACCAGAAGCTGTCCACCGCCATCACGTCGCTCATACAGTTCATCCGCGGCCAGCTCGGACAATTCGGAGTGGGTGTCGGACCAACTGGCTTCAGCCCTGTGAGTATTTGGAAAATTTTCAGTTGCTATGTACCATTAGTATTAGCTACTTATTAGTCAACCTTCACAGCAAGAATGAACAGGCATCTTAGAGGTACGGTCGTTCCATCGTAGACCTCATCTAACACTTTCCACCAGTGGAGATTGAGTTCATAAGTCGCCCAACTTTTTAAAAACAAAAAAAAGTCTGCTTTTAGTGCTGTAGAAAACTTTGCTGTAGACCTCCTGGTGAAAAATCTTGTCCAGTAAAGTACTACCGCCATACATAAATCCGTTTGAAAACTATGGGTTCCAGCCACACACAGGCATATAAGATATTATTTTGATCGTTGCCTTTGTGCTGGCAATACACCTGAAATTGAAATGCCTCTCCCTCTGTGTGGTAGAATTCCGTAGGCGTCAGGGACCACTTACATAGAACTGACACAGTCCTTCTCTCGCCAGATCTCCTTCACGCCCGGTTCCCTGTCATCGCCATCATTCGGCAGACCGCCCTCGACCAGCCTGCTCAACAAACTGTTGACCGGCGACGTTCCCGATGTCCTCGCTCTCATGAAGGCGTACAGACCCAGGAGCATCAACCCGCTGGATGAGGTGCCCGCTAAACGTGAGTACATTTTGTATTACATTCGGAATTATGAAATGTGTATGATACTTACTAGTAGGGTAGTATTATGACGCATCGAGATTGGGAAAGAGTCTGTCACACATGAGTGACGGAGACATCAGCAGAATTTTCATATTTATAACGACCAGGAAATGTACGTAGTCTGCGTCTAGAGATAAAAACAGAGATATTTCAAATGACTATTATTATTAAGTTTTTATGTTTGGATGTTTGAATGTATGTTACTCAATCACGTAAAAACGGGTAAACGGATTTGTATGGCACACATATAGTTTATAACCTGGATAACACATAGGACACTTTTTATCCCAGTAGCACGTCTCAGTGGGATAATTTCCGACCTCCACGCGGGTGAAGCCGTGGGCAAAGGCTAGTTCAATAATAAAATTCAATGACAGTGATCCGTTTTCAATTAATCAGATGTTGTATGACGCGTTTCTAATATAATATTAAGCAATAAGCCTCGAGCCTAGACTTTGCTTAGCCTACACTAATAGAGTAACTTTAAAACTATCCTGAAACACATTTCGGTTCCTTATCTTTGGATTATGTTCTGTTACAATAGAATACAATTTTATGCAAAAATAACAAGACATAAAAATTAGTACAGTTTTGCTTAAATGTAAATTATATTCTAAGACTTACGTGCCTGAACTAGGTTATCCTGTGTTTCAGGCGTGAAGAGCTAAAAATAGATAAATTAAATAAAAAAATAATCAACAAGTTGATCACTAACTATGTTGAGTAACTTAACTCTTAGTTATATAGCTAGTTATATTCTGTAATCGATACCATTTCTTAAAATAAGTAACTTCATGCTAATATTCACCCCCATCTCCGCTCCGCAGTCCGCGCCGTGGTCGTCAACGGCCAACACATCTTCAGTTTCGACGGCCGCCACATGACGTTCCCCGGCAACTGCCGCTACGTGCTCGCTCACGACCACGTCGATAGGAACTTCACCCTCATGCTGCAGCTCGTCAACGGACAGCCCAAGTCTCTGATCTTGGAAGACAAGAGCGGTTCTATTGTAGAGCTGAAAGATAATGGACAGGTGAGCATCATTCTTTCTTAAATTCGCGGTCTTCTCCTCATCAGAACAGAGTATACTACTCTGTTCTGATGAGGAGAAGACCGCGAAGAAAGGAAATTTAGTTTTGACAATTTTAGATTATTATTTAACGATATTGTCCTGTACGTACCGTTAGTCAGTAATGTCCAGTAGAGTCTTTGGGCCTGACCTGATTTTGAAACTACATCCATAAGGTTAAAAACCAAAAATAAAATAAAATGATTTAATTTATCTTCATTAATTCACAAGTATAGAAGAAGTTTTTATACGCTGGGGCGTAAAGACATTTTGAACATACAAGCTACAAAAACAAATCATCTTTTACTTAAGAAAATTCACACAGCCTAAACAGCTGGACCTAGAAACGTGGAATTTTGCATAAGGGTTACATGAACATATAACCAAAGTGAACACTAATGAAGGATTTTTGAAAATCATCCCCTTAACGGGTTCAATAAAAGATGAAAGTAATAAAATACCATCGGTCACATGACTTGTCCCTAACTAAATGTATACTAACCCAAACCTATTATTTGCAGGTGACCCTGAACGGTGCCGCACACGGATTCCCAGTTGAAGAGAAGGACTCGTTCGCTTTCCGCGAGGCTAGCGGCCGCATTGGAATCGGAACATTATACGGACTTAAGGCTTTCTGTACTGCCAAACTTGAGGTATGTACCCATTGGATCTATCTAGTGTACCATTTGTTCAGCAGAAGTGGATAAACCAAGTAACATACCCCGCCACAGTGAATTTCTATGGCCTAATGTCCTGGACCAACAAAGTCCTTGCACCGTCTTTAATTTACAGATAATAAATATTTTAAGATTTTTTACGCTGTATTTAATAATGTTGGGTGTGCGCAGGTGTGCTACATCGAAGTGAACGGCTTCTACCTCGGCAAGCTGCGCGGTCTTCTCGGAGACGGCAACAATGAGCCCTACGATGACTTCCGTCTACCCAATGGAAAGGTACATCTTTATTTTTTGGTATTTCTAAGTATTTATCAGCAGCATTTTTCTTACCTTGAAATCATAGATATAAGAAAGAAGGAGATATGCCCAGTAGTAGAAAATGTATCGGTACCCGGTGTCTTCACTTGGTCCCCTCCACGGCGAAACAACACACATGCAATTCCGTAAAACCAATAGATACGAAGTCGCGAACACACTCGCAATTTATAAATCAGAACGTACTACACAATCAATTATAAACCTTATCTCTTCAAACACAGCGTGCACCGTATAACTTACGCACACATAAACATCGCACGCTATCGCTGTGCTGTCCAAAAGCCATTTATTTTCCATATACGCTAGTGCATGACAAAATTGGAAAGTCATCGATTCTCCCATTTATTATTGTATTAAAAATTTTGGGAATTCCTTAAAATAAATTAAATAAAAAACGATATACATTTATAATAATATGATTTATAAATAAAGAATACGTAGCTAAGAAAAGAAAATAAGTAAATCATTTTTTTTTAACATTAAGTGAAAATCTGAATGAGTTAACTTGATTTCAAATCGGTCTTCCAACCGGGGTATAACGGTTGACAAATTGAAGAATAAACTTTAAAAGTAATAAAAATTCATACTGCAAGCGACATTATTGTCGATAGAATTAGTTAGTGGATCTGCACAAGCACATCACTAGCTCGGCGCAAGACACAGCGGCCGTACTACTGATGCTTTCGTATAGTTATATTATCGTTTTGTGATTTTTACATCGCTTGTCCAGCCACTTAATAATATTTAGGTAGTGGATAAGGAGCAATGTATTTAGTGCAAAAATAATACAGTCGCTGTGATATATGAAATCGCATGAAATATTTTTCGATTTGTTGATTTTCATGATTTTAAAGACAAATAGTGTAAAATACTTGTACTTACATGTGATTCCATTGGTCACAAAGTTTTTATTTTGGCTTCGGTTTTTACAAGAAACCACTGAGCAACTCGGCATTCTTATAATTTGTCACGATCACGGTCGAAAGCGCACTAGTTCGCGGAGACGGCCATTTGCCTAGTGCATGAGCATTTCGTTCATGCAGCGCGGATACAGACACGCCCCCATGCCACTTCTCCTGTTTTTTATATTTCTATGCTTGAAATAGTTTACGAAGAGCCTTTTGAAAAATTTCGTCTGTGGAAGTAGTTCCCGGTAAAATAATAGGAACTTTATCTCTTTGATCGGCAATCTGAAAGATTCTTGTGGACCTCTCAGGGAACATGGTAGTAAATATTACTGCGGTAACTATGAATTTACAGTTGATGATCCGTCGATCTACTTGGTGCTAATAACATCAACGTTCTACGGCAGCAAGAACATTCAATCCTTTCACTAATCATAAGTTTCCTTCCAGATCTGCACATCAGAGAGTGAGTTCGGAAACGCATACCGTCTGGCTAAGAGCTGCCCCCAGGTCCAGGCTCCGGAACACTCCCACCACCAGCTCCACAACATGGCCATGCCACCCGCGTGCGAGGAAGTCTTCGGAGGAGCCTCACCGCTTAGACCACTGAGCCTGTTCCTCGACATTGCACCTTTCAGGTAAAGCTCAGGGATGATACTGGCAAAGCCGCATCAGATTGGTCATTTTTGTACACAAGGGCCAAAGCCTCTTCATATAACCAAAAGTCACAAGTAAATCTTGTTAGAATCAAAGTTGGTATCGATCAAAATTGTTCAACACATCATTCTGGATACTAGTTGGTTTGGATACTACTTAGGATAAATAATTCTTCTAGGGCCTAGAAGAGTTAACTACAAAGAAGTATTTATTAGAATAATGTAATCTTCCATAGATTAAATACGAAGTCTGAGCAGAGTTGTTAGACCACGAGTTCTTGCTAAATAGTGTATACATAACTTAATATATTCATCTCCGAAATAATCCTTATTTACGTACATATGACAATTTACTTGCGCCAAGTTTGCGTATTTGGAAGTAACACAAATGCACTTGTTAGATACTAGTTCGCCTCCCGTCATTTCAAGTTCGCCTCCATCTAAACCAGTATTACAAACAGCAAACATAACCTCACCTTCCAATTAACAGACAAGCCTGCATCCACGCATGCTCCGGCGACTCCAAGGAAGCCCTGCACCAGGCGTGCGACCTCGCGCGAGGCTACACCGCCCTCGCCGTCACCGGCATGCTGCCTGCTGTCCTGCCTGAAGTCTGCGTGCAGTGCACGGATGCTGATAAGCCCAGGAAAGTGGGAGAGAGCTACGAGCTGAAGGTTCCCAACAAGCAAGCCGATATTATTGTGGCTTTCGAGACTACTGTTGTAAGTGTTCAATTTAAATCTCTGTTTTATTCAATTCAGTTCTTTATTGCATATCACGTGTGATTCACACGATCTTCATAAAAATAAATGGACTGATTGTCTGATTTGACTGTCATGTGATTATCATTATTCAGCCATATAGGCTGTACTGCTGTTTAAAAGTTCTCTAATCTCTGATTTAAAGAAAGGTCTTTTCAAACATTTTAAGTGTGCAAGCTAAATCAAATAACATCGTTATTACTAACAAACTGTAACTTGGGATACATGTTGATGTGTCTTTAAATTCTGACTAACTAGGTCTAACTCATACATCTATACAAAAAAATCACTGAAAAAGAAGCCATCTCACTTAATTTTATATTTTCAGGATAATGAGAAGAACTACAGGAACATCGTGGTTCCCCTGTTGGGACAAGTTCTGGACGGCCTCAAGAGCAAGCACTGCACTGACGTGAAGGTCTACCTCGTCGGCATCACCCCCAAGTTCCCCTACCCCATCCTGTATGATACTGACGGTGAGTAGACGTTGTTACTCATTTACAAGAGAGCCAGTGGTTTGTTGCAAATAGTCTTCTTTGATTACGACAAAAGTATAACTTTGTATAAAAAATATATAAGTAAAGTAGGTAGGTTTTTTTTTTCTATTTTAATATTTTATGTGTATTGCGAGACCATTACAGGCAGAAATCGTACTAAACAGAGAAGTTTGGAAGTAAAAGGGGAGACCTTTGCTCAGCAGTGGGACATAATGTAGGCTAACAAAAAAAAGTATAGTTTTAGATGTTTATAAGATTCTGGGAATAGTAGAAAAACTGCATAGCAGCGCGGAGCGTCAGCAGTTAATATTGTTAGTCTCAATAGTAAATTGCCACATAACTGAAGCCCGTGTCAATTATTCTAATTTAAACCTTATGGTATTGACCATAAAACTATCGTAGGTAGCGTGCACTCTTGATTTGCTAACATTCCTGTTAAAACCACTTTAGTACGATATATCGAGTAGGTTCGTGCTCTAATAGGAACCTCAAAACCTCTTTTTGCATACTTTCTCTAACCAGCAATAACCTCCATCATCTCATTACAGTGAAACTGAAGACCGCGAAGCCTATGTTCGGCGACAAGAGTCGCTACCAGATACTGGCCGACCCCGCCAAGAACAAGGACTTCGCTACCAACCGCTACATCAACGAGGTGCTCTCCATCATCGACCGTCTTAAAATTGAATTCGGTAAGATAAATGATAAAATATAATATCACATGTGTAGGTTCTTAAATATGGATGGCCACGTGAATAATCGGAAAATGGTTGATGATCACATGTTTCTTTTCTACTTTTATTACATTATTGTCTTACAATGTTGTGTAAAACTAGAATCAATTCTATTTCTTTGTTTTTCATTGACGTTCAAAAGTGCCTTTTATGTGCCTATTTGAAATAAATTATTTGACTTTGACTTTGACTTTAAACTGGCAACACTTTGTTTGTCAGTATTATATAGTCAGGGTTGATAGGCAAGTTGACTACCAACTTAAATGAAATGGTTATAACACAACAAATTGACGCTCTACGTCAATTTGCCGTGTTATAACCATTTCAATATACCTACAGCTGGATGTAGCTGAATGCCAGTATTTTACATGATGGAGCTACATACTCACTGGTGTGTCTGAAAGAATTGTAAACAAAGTATTAAAAAATGTTGGTCTTTATTTTATTTCTCGGGTCGAACTTTACAATCTACTATTATTACAAATGATTAGATAACATACTGGTACAATTTAAGGCGTTGACAATAACCTTATCCTCTATCTTCCAGGTCTCACCAACGTCGTAGCTGGCTACCAGTCCATCTTCGACCTGCCCCTCCGTGCTGGAGCTGTCAAGCACACCATCAGCGTCGTTGGAGAGGAATGCATGAGTCAATTCTTCCTAGTAAGTTTCAATGCTTTATCAGTTCTAGACGCTTAAACCAGTTTATCTAGGTCTAGCTTATAATCTGTCTATAATTTTTTTTACAATTTTTTTCTTTTTTTTTAATTATCCGTTATTGTATTTATCAAAACATATTTTGTTAAAATGCAAGTAATTTTTACTACAAAAAGAATATGTTTTTTTTATTTCATTATCTATTTGATTACATGCGTATTTTTTTTCTCTGTATTTTCTTCCTTTTTACGAATTTATTTGTTACTCATTGCTTATTTTGCTTTTAGCTCGAGGTTGGCCGTTCCTTGGCCTACAGCTTTGCCTTCGACAACATGGCCTACACACACTCCATCGTGACAGTGACACCTGAAGGATCCCTTACAGTTGGCAACGGCAAGAACGCTGCCCAGATTGTCGGTCAGTATAATACTTTTATTTATTTATTAAAACTTTATGCACAAGGCGGACTTAATACCTATGCCATTTTCTAATCAACCTTTGATTTTGAATCCATTTTTTTTTCATTTCACTGATCCGTCCGTGGTCGTGTCGGATTACTGTCCCATCGAACTTTAGCAGTGAGGCAAGGGGAAGTGCCCCTGTGTTTGCGCACACACTTCCGCATTATATTAACTCTCGCGTCCTTGTCTCCGTTGAGTTTGGGCGTCATAACCGAAATTATGATTTCTCGTATCGGTTGAAAGTATAATTAAAATTATAATATATTATTAATTATTAAAATATCTCAAGCTATGGTAATTATACTACCCAGTCACTTAGGTGGTAGCGAGGCTGATAGCCCAGAGAAACCCTAAAAATAAGTCTTTTTGTAACTAAAATGTGAATTATTTCCTTCAGGCTACACCGAGAAGGCTGTTATCATGTTGGGAGACAAGAAGGTCGGCAAGGATGCCGAAAACCTCAGGAGCACTTTCACAAAGACACCTGACGCGTGCCGAGACTTCGTCGAGTCGGTAAGTCTACTTCACATCTCATTTTTTAACGATACTCCCTGCTGTAACTTTACGATTTTCGTGAACACAATCCACTAGAAACACAATTAAGTTAGCTTCAATACCGAAACAGTATCGACTCATGAGTTATGGCACTCTAAGAGCATAAACCGAAACGATAACAGAAATCGTGTTTTTTTTTTTGCCAACCTTTAAGGAAATACCCATAGGAAGCAACACCTTAGGTAGCATGATCTCAACTTTATTTTATATTAATTATCGAATAATTTTAACTTCATCGCCTTGAGGGCTCTATATTATCAACTTTTGAAAGACTATTGTAACCAAATTCGAAAATCAACCTTGTCCTCACAGACTGACGGCATCGTGTTCTCTGCGACGAACTACCACGCGCTGAACGCTGGACAGCAGAAGCAGTTCCTGCAGACGGCAGCCGCAGCCATCAACCAGAGGATTATGCACGCGACCATGGTGCAGGACTGCACCTGCGTGTACGCAGACCCCTTCAGGGTCCGCTCCGTGTGCGTCACCAAGGATAGGAAGGAAGTGGTAAGGAAATTGATTTTATAAAAATATGTTTTCTCTTGTTAGTCAAGCAATCGCAAAGGTGACTGCTGACATGTGATCCTGTTCTCGATACCCGGCCAAGCCGAGCAGCCGGTCAGACCAAGTATTATTGAGGGTTTCATCCACAGAACTTAACTCCAGCGGTTCTCCTCAGTTGTAGCAGACTGAGTACAAATAATAGCACAGAATTTTATTTTAATTGTTTGCCATTGTATAGATTTTTGTTTCGTTTGGATAATTGCAATCTGAAATAAATTAGTTAATAATACGCTCGCCTCTTTAACACGGAATCTATTACATAACTCGCTCAATATGGGTGTGCTACAGGTATTATATTTATACATAGCACTCCCTAAAATGATCGTTAAACTTTTTTTACATGCTCGTTCTTTGTTCACAGGCTCGCAGACGGAAGTAAGCTCTGCACCCGAAACTGTGATCGAATCGTGCCAAATACCAAATACTTTAGCGTTATGTAGTCGCGTGGGAGCGAGACACACATATACAACTATAAGTGCGTCCCTCTCGCACGCTTTCATCAAATAGTCTCCCACGGAAATATAAATCATTGTAGTATCCATTGCCGCTTCGGCATTCAATAATTTAACGTCATTTAGTTAGTAGACCAGCATTGGATGGTAGTTTTATAGTGTTATATGTTTCCGTGGTAGAAATAATTAATTATTCATTATAATTGTCATCAGCAGAATCTGTTGTATTTATGAATTGCGCGTACCATGAGGTATTGAGTGATCATGATCGACTCTATATTAGATTTAATAAAATATGCTATTTAATACTTGATTTTTATTTTGATTTTTATTTGTACTGTGTAAATACATACATGTGAAACACCATACTGCGTTTCATCAAATAGTAATGTTGGCTCCACTGTTGTAGGACTAATACAAATACGCTACGCCGCTACCTAATAAGTAGGTTTTTTTTAATTTAACAGTGGAGCCAACATTCTGGCAACGGAATTAACTGATGAAATATTTCGTGAACAAAATAAAAAACAAATGTATAAATCAGCTCTTTATTACAAAAAAAAAACATTTCAAATACAAAAATATATCCATTTAACTTTGGCAATATGGAATGTAATTACTTCTATACAGGATGTTAGGTCAAACGAGTGACAAAGAAGTAATAGTACTCATGAAAATGAACAAATGGCCAGTTCTGGAAGCAGGTGACTTTTGCACTAAAATAAATGTAAGAGCATTTATTTTAGTTCGAATAACTCGACAAAATTAAGCGAACACAGCTGATTTTTGTTTATACTTCAGAGTTGTTCCCAAACAACAATTGTTCTTGTTGTTGTTTCAAAGTTATAGTTTTTATAAGATTATGTCACTCCTGTACCTTGTTTAACTTAACACCTTGTATAATTTGACACAACAATGTTATTAGTGCGTCAAATTAATTACAAAGGTATATTTTATGGGGTCTAATAAAATGCATCATCATCACTTCTTTAACAGATAAAATAGCACTACACAAGTTCAAAGAAAATTAGCTAGCGAAACTTCGCATAAGTAACGAGTAACTACCGATGTGTAAACATGATAAAACTAAAAAAAAAACATGCGGGGCAGCCTGTGGGGACTACCGATAGAACTGAAAACTAAGCAACAGTGCATAACCTCAACGTAATTCAAACGGTAGACGGTAGATGGCGCTAAAAACATTTCTTCAAGCGTGACGGTGACGGTAACGATGACGCGAGATCCATGATTTTTGTTCACACAAAAAGTGCTCAACGCGCCTAAAAAAGTTTTCACTTCATAAAAAGATTTAAGTGTCTATTTTTCTGAGGGGTCAACGACCTCTGGTAGAGTAGTACTGTCTTGAAGTATGATTATTGGAACGAATTTGAAGATTTTAGGAAAAAATCGTCACGAAAGTAAAAAGCGTGGAGGGATACGACTTTCTCTCTCTCTCTCTTCTATACATACTCGTATATAAATTAAAATCGCTTTTCGTATTTGTCTATATGTCCGCGTTGTTCTTCTAACCACGCAACAGATTTTGATGAGGTTCTCACCATCGTTTAGAAAAACTTATTCCGGAAGATAGTTAATATGAAAGTTACAATATTATACTTAAGCTAAGAAATCTCGACGTTTTGTCAAATCGTTAAAACCGTGCGAAGCAGGAGCGGATCGCTAGTTCTATTAAATAGGAATGTGTCTGTGAGTGCGACTATCGACGATTCGAGCAGACGAGCATTGTACGCGGCCGGTTGTATAACCTCAATACTGAACTAAGTTGTAATTTTTTTAAATGAACTTTACCTTACTTTTATCACGTTTAGATCGCTAGCTACTTTAACTTAATCCTGTTTAACATGCTTGGAATGTAAAGTGTAAGTTATTTTATAGTAGCTGAGACGTTAGTAGACGGTCTTGCGCACCCACTTCATCCTCGGACCGCGCTGTGACATGATCTTGACGGAGGCACTGGCAGCGCCTTTCACTACGTCTTGGATCTGAAAGAAAACGTTATTTCTTATTAGACAAACGCCAGTTTAAAATGCTTACAGAGGATTTCGTAATTTTAATACATTTATTGACTGATAGCAACACTGCACTTGGGTACCAAAAATAAAGGAAAAAAAATAACAAAGATCAAAGATTTTTGTAAATGGATCGAGATTGGTTTTAAAAGTTTTCAAAAAACACGAGATCTGGAGAGCCCATAGTTTGATCACTCAAACAACATTTGGTGTTTGGAACATGGGTAGACCATGACCTGGAGAAGAATATAGGCTACTTTTCATCCTGGATCAGACGAAGTCGCGGGCAACAGCTAGCTTTGTAATAATAATATTAGACTTACACTCAACATCAAACTCTGAGCGTTGCCCACAAGCATGTCCAACGCTTCTTTGTCTTCTTGTGTACCTGGAAAAACAAAATAACGATAAGAAAGGCTAGAATAGATGAAATGAAACAGTGCACGGAAACCTGAAAAATTATTACGGGGATTCACTTTTTGACTAAATTAAATTTTTCAGATTTCTGTTTTTTTTACAGATTTTTTCACCTAGTCAAGGTAGTTGAATAAGCGTTATGTAAAATGTTATTTTAGTAAAAATGAACTGTATTACCGTGGCGTCCGAGTGAGAATCCTTTGACCGTGGTCAACATCTTGAGCTGACCGCTAATGGTCGGGATCCTCTCGCAGGTTTGTAGCAGGTTCTAGAAAAATATATAAAAGATATACTCGTAGGAACTTCTTAAAAAGAGAGATACGAGCTTAAAGCACCAGAAAGATATCTGGGAGGTGTAAATGTAGGTCTTTAAATAAAGTAATACTAACAGTCTTGATCCTGTGGTCTGTACACTCGTGCGCTAGTTTCTTGGCAAGTCGCGCGACTTCGTGCGACTCTGTCACTATCGACTTAGAAGTCGCTAGGACTTCGCGCTGCTTGTCTGTAATACAAATAAAAGGTTTATGCTAAAACAACAATTTTTTTTATCAAAATGGAATGAAATAAAATAAAAAAACAATTAGTCGTAATAAACGTATTAATTAAATTAATAAACTATTAAACTTTAAATAAGAAAAGGAACATATGCATTTATTTAGTGTAATTAAACAATTATATTATAATAAACAAATATATTGCCCACCAGTGGGACCGTTAAGGTTATTCCAATTGATAGACAGTCTTATTAAATATATTATTTCCTTTCTTTCTGTTTCTTTGTTACCATTATTCATGAAGTTGGACAGCTTGGCCATGAGCACAGCCATGCGCTTGGCGACGGCCACGATCTCGTTGTCTCGCGACGACCAGTCGCGGATGGCCACGTGCAGGTTCAGCGCCTCGTTCTGTGGGGACACGCCGATGTCACATTATTAGTGAAATATTCAACACAGTGTCTATCGTATGGTTGAAAAAAGTTTTGATATAACATATCATTACGCCAATCTCCCCGAAGGGTTAGGGAGAGGTGTACTTACCTGTATATCTAAATTTCGCTAGTTATGATAAGTCCCATGTAACGGCGGGAGTTTTATTTTGTATTACAAAATTTCGTTGCATTTCTTTTATTTATCCTTTCCCGTTATTTTTAAGAACGTTCGCATTCACATCTCATTCACGATCTATAAAAGTGTACTCTGTGCACGATCTGTTAAAAATAAAATCAATTGACCAACATTTTTGATAAGTTTTACAGATTGCGACTTGAATGTGAACGTTTTACATGTACAAAAATTGGTCTTTTGATGTTATGGGAGTCAATTAGAGCTAGAGAGATTCTTATTTCGGTGAACTATACACAGCACTTTACAGTACAAAAGAGTGTTTTCACTTGGCTCATTTTAGTGTTGATTTAATCACCATTAATTTCAGAAACTGGGCGTTAGTGTCAGATCACTTTAAATACTATCAAATACCATTGGTTTAAATTTTAATTTTCTGAAATTCGAGAGATATCCTACTAATATTATAAATTTGAAAGTTTGTGTGTTTATGTGTTTGTGTGTTTGGATGTTTGTTACTCAATCACGCAAAAATGGCTGAATGGATTTGGATGAAATTTGGCAAACAGACAGTTTATAACCTAAATTAACACATAGGATACTTTTTATCCCGATATTCCCACGGAATCGAGACTTACGCGGGTGAAACCGCGGGGCGCAGCTAGTTATAATATACTTACGTAGATGGGTTGGTTCGGTCCCGGTTGTTTCTTGAATATAGTCTCGCCGCAGAGGAGCGATTCCACTTCCTCAGTCGCTTGCAAGATCTGTTAAATAAATAAAGTTTTTTTTTTTTTGGGTTTTTATTTCATTAACATTGCTCTGAAAATTATGAAGAGAAATGATAGAATGGTCCAGAACTAAAATGAGAGAACTAAAATAATATGCCAATTTGTAGTGCCAGTTAAAAATTGAGTGCTTTGATTTGAATACCCAAAATGCTAAATATAAGATGTTTTTATAACCTCAATTGAGGCTAATTTTTATAACCTCAATTTTCGTCGTTGATTATTCAATTACAATTAAATAATCTTATTCAAACAGTAATTGGAAAATGTTGACCTTACCAATTCCGTTTACTGAACGTTAGCGTAAAACCTTGTTCAGGTGCGCAGTGTTTGTTTTTAATTTCATGCGACACTTTTGGAACAGATTATGTATATATGTAGTCCTCCAGCCAAACTCAACGGAGACTAGCCTTCGTCGCGGGAGATATTGTAGTGCAGTCGTGTGTGACACAGGCGCACTCTCTCTTCCCTCAGTCCCACAGCCCTCAGGCCCTCGGGGCGCAGGCCCCGCGCGCCGCACTCCAACTTCCACAGTCGGGGCTGTTGGTGCTGCTGTACTGTGTTGTTTGTTTGTTGTGTCGTGTCCGGGTTGTTGTAGTAAGGAACAGACTATATCGTTGGTTACGCCAGGCGTGCTACCTTGGCCGTGGTATCCTTCCAGTCGGGCAGCCTGCTGGCGCGCGTGCCGGCGGCGGGCGCGACGTCGCGCAGCTGCTGCTGGGCGTGCGCGAGCGCCGCCTGCAGCTCGGGGTCGCTGCGGGCCGTGCGAGAGGACATGCCCACGTGGATCACGCGGTTCGCTAACCTGGATACAGACAGGATTTTTTTACTCGAAGACAACTCTTTTCAATATTACTCGATGAAACTCTGTTCGTATCTATTACTACTTGAAAAATAACATAAAATTAAATTTTGAACGTTTGCGCATTGTATTTGATCCGAATTGAAAGTGTTTGATCCGAATTGAAAGTGTTCTAAACTCGTAAAAATAGAAATTTGGATCTTGTGCCCAACCCTGTTAGCGAATAAATAATACTACGGCAATTTAGAACTATCATTTCACAAACCAAAGAAGCGATGTGTGAAAGGTGATATGGCTAGAAAGGGAGTGACTACCAAGATGACGACTAATAGAGAAGTGTGGAAGAAAAAGACGTGTTGCGCCGACCGCAAATAAATTGGAATACGGGCAGGAGAATGATGAACTTCGGACCTTCCGCGTCACTTCATGGATGCAGTGCGCAAACGCTCTTACATTTGCAGTTTTAAGACCCGAATTAAAAAAATACGTATTAAAAAAAAATATTATAGAAAGAAAGAAAAATGCGTTTATTGGATTGTAGTAGAAAAGACACCTTAAAACTATAAAACAGAAAACAGTCATTACAGTGCCAAAAGGGTCTCAGCTCAGCATAATGCCAGATGGAAACACAAAGTGTACCACTTGACGCTGATTTTCAGCTGCAACCCATTATATAATATATAATATAATAATTTATTTGCGCCAAGTTTAACATTTAACATTAAATACACGTTAATACATACAATTTAAAGACAATTAAACAATAGCGTGGCGACACCAGCACCCTTGCTAAGTTGTCAAGACAACTTGTGTTAAAGATGCAGGGCTCAACCTTTTTAGTGGATGTTCCTTAATTGTATTTAGTTACAAACATGCCATTTTACAAATTATATGACTAGTCCATAATGCAGCATAAGTAAACGGGCAAATAAACTATTCAGAAAAGAAATAAAATGAAAACAAAAGTAATATATGGTATGAGCAGAGTAGTGTAGTGTGTGAACGCGTGTGTGTGTAAGTGAGTGGGTGTGTGTGTGTGTGCGTGTGTGTGTGTATGTGTGTGAGTGTGTGTGTGTGTTTATGTAAGTGTGCATGTGTATGAGCAAAGGCTAGTTTAACGGGAACTATATTGAGTTAACAATAAATTTTCTGTGTTGTTGTAGTTAAGTGTTAGTAGCCAATCACTTAGTTTCTTTTTGAGTGACATTTTAGATAGTGAGTAGAAGTCTAGTACTTTGTTAAGGCTATTGTAGAGATGAGGACCTTAGAAACAAGGAAATCTTCTTGTAAAAGAGAATTTACAGGGGAAGGGTTGACATACTTTGTCTTTGCGTCTTGTGGTGATTACTTCATAGGAGGTTCTTTGGTGCTGATGTAGTACCATGTGTAAGACAAATAATTGTCTCACTGTAAGGACTTTACAGTTCCTATATAGTTCCTCAGTTGGAAAAAGTATGGACCTGAAGCTGCTAGTTTTTAGCACGGCTCTCTGGGCTCGTTCTAATTTCAAAAGTATAGTTTTTGGTCCACCACCCCAAGCGCTTATACAGTACGTTAAGAGAGACTGACACAGAGCAAAATATGTACACCTAATAATTTGGGGTCCTGCGATATGGCGAAGAGTACTAAAGACAAAGATTAGCTTTCTGATTCTTTTTGTCAGTAACTCTATATGTGGTGCAAAACTCAGGATATCGTCGAGAGTCACACCGAGATATTTAAGGGTTCTACAGCGTTCCAGTTCGGGACATGTACATGTTGCAGTGCCAGGCAGTACACAGGAGTGCGCTACCAGAGCGTACGAATTTGGTGGCTGACTCGAATTTCTTAAGCTGTATGTAAGAATTTTAGTTTTGTCGGTGTTGACTGTGAGAATGTGTCTTTTGAGCCATTGTAGAACACTATTTAGTCCTTTTTGTGCGGAATCAAAGGTGTCATCCCAAGTATCACCAGAGAAGGTAAGGACAGTGTCATCAGCAAACGCCACGATTTTCCCACCTCCCAAACTCAGATTACATAGTTGGTTAACGTATATTAGAAATAAGGTTGGACCAATCACACTGCCTTGGGGAACACCGAATGTCACTGGTAGCTCTCCACTGAGGTAATTTTGAATTTTTACACATTGTGTTCGATTATGAAGGTAGTCTTTGCAGATGTTAAGTGAATGGTCACGTATCCCCAGTTCTTCAAGCTTTGTTATTACTTCAGAAATCGAAACCGTATCGAATGCCTTTTTTAGGTCCAAGAAAATTGACAATACCTTCTTTTTCCTGTCAAGATTTTTGGTAACATAGTCAATTAAGTCAATTACAGCGCTACTAGTAGATTTATTGCGTCTAAAGCCGAATTGGTTGGGAGAAAAAAGCTTTTTATCTTCCATGTAAGTCACAAATCTTTTATTAATTAGGCGTTCTAGTATTTTGGAGATGGAAGGTAAGACTGCAATAGGACGATAATTATTTAGCAATTTTTTGCTTCTAGTTTTATGAATTGGGTGTATGATGGCCTTCTTGAAGTACAAAGGGAAAGTGCCAGTATGGAAACAGAGATTAAAAATATGTGTGAATATGGGGACTAGTATCAATTAATAGCGTTTTAAAAACTTTGTAGGAATATTGTCCCAGCCTACAGCCGAATCTGTTTTGAGTGACATTAGCAATTCTCCAACCTCCGCTTCATCGGTGTCTAACATGACGAATGATTGTAAAGGTGGAGATGTAGGGATAGTGTCTGATGGGACTTTATGACTACCAAGTGGACGTGAAAAGTTATCAGCAAGTTCCTTGCCGATATTGGCAAAAAACTCGTTTACTAAGTCCACTGAGAGCTGAGGTGACGTAGAAGAAGCCAATAATTCGATGTTGGGTATGTTGGGCTTGTCTGTGTTAGTCACTCTCTTTATAACCTTCCAAATCTTTTTATTGTCCTTAGAAGCCTCAGTTAATTCTCTCCGATCAAAGTCTCTCTTTAATTTTTTCAAATTTTTTGTGCAGTAGTTCCTATACCTTTTATATGTAGTACTTAATATAATGTTGTTTGGAGAAAGCTTGAGTTTTTTGTGCATTGCATCTTTATTACGCATACAGCGGAGAATACCAACGGTCATCCACGGTTTGAGTAAACGTTTTTTATTTGGAACCTTGATAATAGATGTGTGGGTATTAATGAGTCTAGCGAGAGTGGTGATTAAACTTTTTGTCGCTTCATTAGCATCGGTGTGTTCATAAATTGCTTGGAAACTTGTAGTCTTCATCTCACTATCAAGAGTTTCATAATTAGTCTTCAAAATGGTGTATGACTGTGGATTCACATCTCGTTTAAGATTAAGACACAGCATTACAGGGTTATGGTCGGTGACAGAGGCGTGTAAAACTATGGTGAGTGCAGTCAAGTGAGTTTTGAGCATGACGTGGTCAAGACAGGCATTTTCTCGAGTGGGAAGTGAGTGAGCAGGTAGCAAGCCATGGGAAGCTATGAGATCGAGATAGTCCGAGGTTTGGTTTGAAGATAAAGTACATGCGATGTCAAGGTTAATGTCACCAACTATTGCTATATTTTTATATGTAGTCAAGCTTGCCAAAAGAGAGTTTAGAGACTTTAGGAAGTTATATATGTAAGTATAACTCACTTGGTGATGGCAGCCGACGTGTGCGCACACTTCGTGGGGTCGTTGTGTTTCGTGGACTCTTCGCGCATGCGCTCCATTGTCTCGCCTGCAAAATATTATCAGCTTTATTAGTCCTAAACTGTGAATTTAATGTTAAATATATTCATGCTTACAGTGTTTCCATATTTTACAAAATCTAGTTTTTCAATAAGACACGTTGTAATGTAAATGAAATTACGGAAAACCCGGAAAGGGGTCATCGTACTCTACATTATGAAAAAAAAAATACTATGGCTATGGTTTGGTACGTTCATATTCATACAACGCGAAAAAATTTATGTAACAGCTAATAATTTCCAATTGCTTGTTAATCTGAAAATATTCAAACGATTACTGCATGTTTCATTACGACTAGCGACTGCAGTGCTAGTGATGTTGAATAATACTTTCGAATAACTTTACCTGCAGTCTGCACAAAGTCCATTGGATCAACAGACTGGTCGCACAGGTCTCGTATCTTGGACAACGACTCTGCATATTTTGTTAGCAGGCTCTTGTAGTTCTCTATCACAGCCTGAAAATTAACATAACATTGAGTAAGTAAGTAAGTAAGTCATATTTATTTTGTAAAACATGAGTACAGTATGAAGGTGTTATAATTAAAATGAGGTGGCTACATGTTTTGCCATTTATGGCGTACAAACTTAGTTGCACTAGACAACAATAACAAAAAAAAAAAAAATTTACAATGTCAAAATTTAAATTAAATTGAAATTACAATGTCATGCAAACATTAACGAAATATAGAATCAAATAAAAAAAACAATAACAATGTCAAAATACAAAAATTAAGTAGTATTTAGTGAGAATAATTTAGTGGATTTCGACATTCTACTTGGTATCCTCAAATCAATCAATTTCTGTTCTTCCGCTTTAGCTGGGTTCAGTTCTTATCTTCGGGGTCGCTCTCAGTGTGTTCGCCTGGAGGAGTCCTTCTCTGATTGCTGTAGCCTCACTGAGGGTGTTCCTCAGGGTAGCGTTCTGTCTCCTCTTCTTTTTTCAATTTTCATCAACTTTGTTACCGGAGTAATCTCATTTAGTTTTCATCTCTACGCAGATGATTTGCAGCTCTACCGACACTTTACTGTAGCTGACGCGGGTTCTGCAATTGCTGCTATGAATCATGACCGGGTTTGTATCAGCGCTTGGGCTAAGTCATTTGGTTTGCAAATTAATCCAACTAAATCCCAGGCCATGATCATAGGCAGCAGATTCGTTCGCAATGCGGTTTGTGTTGCATCTCTGATGCCTTTATATCTCGATGGTGTTCGCATTGACTATACAATGCGAACACCATCGAGATGCAACAGGTATCTTTTGCGACCTATCTAAGGCTTTTGATTGCGTGAATCACGAAACGCTGCTCTTGAAACTTGAGCATTATGGACTGGGTAAACTTGCGCTTAGCTTAGTAAAATCATATTTGAATGATAGACTGCAGCAAATTCAAATAAACGGTATGAATTCATTGGGTTTAAAAGTCAAAATGGGTGTACCACAGGGCTCGATATTGGGTCCATTCCTCTTTTTAGTATATATGAATGACTTACCTCATCTACTAAAAAACCGACCACAAATGGTGTTATTTGCTGATGACACATCACTGATTTTTAAAGTAAATAGACATGCACTGGAACGCTATGTTAAAGGTCCATAATTGGTTTACTATAAATAATTTGGTATTAAATGAGAAGATAACGAAATGCATAAGATTCACTTTACCGAATGTTAGAAGTAGTGAATGTCACGTTGTACTGAATAGGGAGATACTAGAATTCGTCGAAAAGACAGTTTTCCTGGGGATCACGCTTGATTCAAAACTACAGTGGGGTCCTCACTTAACATCACTTGCAGGGCGACTAAGTTCAGCCGCTTACGCTGTTTGGAAAATCCGCCAACTAACAGACGTGGATACCGCAAGGCTGGTCTATTTTAGTTACTTTCATAGCATCATGTCTTACGGTATTTTGCTGTGGGGACGGGCTGCAGATATTGATTCTATCTTTATACTGCAAAAGAGGGCTGTCCGAGCCATCTACAACCTCCACAGACGCGAATCTCTAAGGGAACTGTTTAAAAAAATTAACATCATGACGTTTCCTTGTCAGTATATATATGAAAACATTATGTATGTTCGGAAAAATCTACATCTTTTTAGTAAGATAAGTGACAGGCATAACTTTAACACTAGAAATAGGATCAACCACGTTTCAGATTGTCTAAAGTACATACTTCTTTTATGGGGTACTGTGTAAAATGTTATAATAAAATACCACCCGATATTCTTCAACTAAATGAGAAGAAATTTAAAACATGCATTAAACGCACGCTATGTAGACAAGCATATTATAAGTTGGATGATTATATCGTAGATAAAAATGCTTGGCTTAATGCTGGTCCTGCTCCACAGGCACTTGGGCTCAATAGTTAATTTTTTATTTTATTTGGAAGAGTGGCTTCCCCTTATTTTTTATTTTTTCTGACTTTAGGAACTTAATGTTTATTTTTTATTTAAATTCTATTATATTAATCTCTCAAGTGCATTGCGAACTATAGTTTTGTATAATTTAGAAGCACTTTTTTAATTTTGTAAATGTGAGTACCATGGGGCCGTTTCATATGGTATCATGTTGTATGTTGACTTGAAAGAGCCTGGTAGATGAGAGTATGTCATACTCACTTAAATGTCTCGCTGATGGTGGCGCGTGTGTTGGATCATTCGGTTCCCTACAAAATGGTTGAGCTGGATGGTGCTGATCCACGTGTCATGTTCGTGAACGGGCGCCGTCAGTTGACACTGGTCATCTCTTATCTGTCAGGGCTTATTTTTAATCTTATATTTTGAATTATTTTTGATTATTTTTCGTTTGACATTGTTCTCACATATAGAAGCACGAAGAATACTGTACCCAGGATTTTGTAATATCTATATACATTTTTAAAAGAGTGTCCTCAGAGTTTCTTGCCCGTTCTTCTCCATAGAGATCTACGAATGTGAATGGGCAACTAGCTTCAACTTTTTGACTAACTAACCGACTCTTTGACAATTCAAAAGTGCCTGTAAATGGTTTAATTGAAATAAATGCTTTGAGTTTGAGTTTGAGTATACCGAAACCGCCAAAGATCTGGGTGTAATAATTGACTCCAATCTTTCGTGGCGTGCTCAGGTCAATGAGGTTAGTCGAAAGGTACATTTCTCCTTTCATTCGTTAAAAAGCCTTCAAAGTCTCCTGCCCTTGAAGACTAAAATTTCCTTAGCACAAACACTTATCCAGCCGATTATAGATTATGCCGACGCCTGCTACCTGGATGCTACCGAGGAGCTATTAAACAAGCTTGAGCGCTTGCAAAACTTGTGCATTCGCTTTGTTTTCGGTCTTCGAAAGTATGACAATGTTTCTCACCTTCGCAAGGAACTCAAGTGGCTCCCAATCCGCCTTCGCAGGAACACTCGGATTTTATGTCTCCTCTTCAACATCTTACACAACCCGTCTTATCCGTCCTACTTGCGTGCGAGCGTTTTTCTTACGCTCGTCCTCGTGACGCACAATGTAGATCACACCTCATAAAACTAGCTATTATTCTTATTCCTTTTCTGTCCATGCTGTTAGATTGTGGAACTCACTTCCGCCTAGCATTCGTGATTTAAAATATAGGTATTTATGTTTATATATTTAAGCTTTATGTATTTATTTAAGTATATATTAATTTTCTTGCGTATATGTGTAGGTATATTTAATATTTTTGGTTAAGACTTCGCATAATATTTTTTTTCTCTTCTTGTTCTCACACACTATTGTCTACATTTCTTTCATATTTCTCCTTTCGCAGGTCTGCTGGAAGAAATGTCTTAAGAAATAAGCAGTACCTTTGTACTCATATTATAATTATGTTGTATCTCTATGTATTTTACTGTGTGTACATAAATAATAAAATAAATAAATAAATAATGACTTCAAAGGGATACAATGTCGTAAAATCAGAATTATAATCAAAGTCTTAATTTAGTAAGCCCTCAATATTACCTTGTCGTCCGGAGATGCAACTCTTTGCTGTGCCGCCTTCACTAACATTGGAGCCAGCAACTCCGCCTGTAAAGATAACAATGTGTTATCAGCCAATGTATAATTTTATAACTTATTTAATTAATACACTTTCAGTTTTATCACCAAAATACCACAATGATGGTCTCACAATTATGAGTTTTTGATAGATTTTGTATGGCAAATCTGTCAAAAACTCATCATTGTGAGACCATTGACACGTTTGTAAATTAGTAGACTTGGCCCCCTGACTTACTGTCTAGTTTGGGCTCACTGGCAAATAATACGGGGCATTACAGGGTGGCAGAGACATTGACGCCATGGAACCTGTAACCATGGATTCAATATATGATTCTGGGCAAAAACTTGCTGAAAAACCTGCGGATGTTATGTCTGGTGAGCAACTGCCCGACAATTGATGTCGGGACGTTGTATATATATGCTAGTCGAGCGGTAAACTTTGCTTGCGCGATGCAAGGCTTTGTGTGACGGCAGTGTGATGCGTAGTTCGCATGTGACGTTGTAGATGCCGCCACAGAGGCATACCTTTCCAAGTAGTACATGATGAGGTGCTTACCTGTTCACTGCAACTATTGAGCTGAGTGCTGGCAGTAGTTACCGCGTCCTTATCAGTGTCTGCGATGAGTCTGGCTGTCTTAGTGACGCGGCTTAGTTGGGCCAGCAGCTCGGCTATCTTTTTTTCCAAAAGGAACTTGCGTTTTGATTCGTCTGGCAAAGTTTAAAAATACGTTATTGGCAAATGTGATTAACATAGTATTAGTTGATGGTCAGTCTTTCTGTTTCAGATATGAACGGGTCGTTGAGCGACCTCAAATAGGGTTGAGCTGCACGATGACTGATGCATGCATGCCGTCTGTCGGGACAGGTCAAACTCAAACTCAATTTTTTTATTGTCAATTCAACTCAAAGCTGCAAAGGCTCTTTCTTCAAGAGGCCCTTCCAGACATTGCCCTGCATTGTTAGACTCACACAAAATAATTTTTGTACTTTAAGAGCCATGACCTCTGAGTTTATTTCGACATTTGCCAGGGCCATCTCAGTCTCTCATCTCAGTTTTAAAAAAAAGACCGAATTGAGCTGTAAAAGTGTCTAAGAAGATCTACTTACAGAAATCAATCTGCCAGCCTTTTCCCAACTATGTTGGGGTCAGCTTTGAGCCTCACAGTATGCAGCTGAATACCACTATTTTCCATGGATTTACCGCTTATCTGATCTCTATAAGCCGGGTCACTTTGAAAACGATACCCTTTGGTACTCGTAAGACTGGTTGTCAGACGCGCCAAGCTTTGCTTAATCTTCGACAGACCCGTGCGGCTGTTCTCATTTAGCCACGAGGGCCTCTATCTAAGAAAGTACAAAAAAAAAAAAAACATTAACAGAACCTACCCTTTTCATAATCGGCCACTAAGTCCAGGTCCGCGAGTGGTGCCTCAGCGTCCATGAAGTCCTGCACGACCCTGGTGACTACTCCTCGCTCGATGCACTTCTTAAGCTCGCGAACACGCTCCATCAGTGCACTAGGAAAAGGTAAGGGTGTTTTAAGATCATATTTACGGTTTTTGTGACATAGCAAGTCTAAATTTAACGACAAAATTCGTAAGAACATGATAACTTTCACTTTTTTTTTAATTTTGTGTATAAACAACCTGCCAAATGCATATCGAAACATGCACAATTACCTTTCCAACGATACCCCATACCACGGGATTGACGAGAAAAAAAAACCATCCCCACTTTACGTGTAGGAGAGAAACCCTAAAAAAATATTTTTTACGATTTTTTTTATCACTTTGTCGGTGTGATTTGTATACCCATACCAAATTACAGCTTTCTAATAGCAACAGTCTCTGAGCTAAGCCGCGGACAGACAGACGGACGGACAGACGGACGGACAGACAGACGGACATGGCGAAACTATAAGGGTTCCTTTTTGACTACGGAACCCTAAAAACGAACAAAAATATATTCTAAACTCATATTTTCAAAAACCTACAACTGATCACGTACTTGTTTAAGGTCTATTGTAGGTCTACTAAGTATTTTTTACGAATTTCAAGAACAGAAACTACTAACTTGAAGTTGTATCTACAATCGGAAAAAAGGTTTATAGACCGTGACTGTTTACAATACAAATACAGAAGCACATAGCAATACTGACTGCCTCATAGGTCTAGTGGGCACAAGCTCTACTGCTGAGCATGAGGTCCTGGGTTCGATTTCCACGTCGGGCAAAGGGTTATTGGGTTGTTCCATGACGAAGTTCTCAGTGGCAGCCCGGAGTCTGGATTTATGCCCGGTTGATGGCAATAGGCTCGCCCGCTATTACATGGGACTTAGACATAAATGGACAATTCACCAGTTCTTAGGAGTATTTTAGATATATCTCTCCGTAACCCTTCGGGGCTTACAGGCGCGATGTTATGTCTCACAGCAATATTGAAACTGCTCCTGTTTACCGCAAATAAACGTATTTCTTTCTTTCTTCTTTCTTTCTTTTCTTCTCCTCTACATACCTGTACTGTTCATGATCATATTTCTTGCTACACTCAGTGAGCAACTGTTCGGTTTCCTTCACCAAGATCCTCATGTCCTCCTTTTCAGTGCCCTTCAGGTCTTCCGTCACCTGGAAAAGTATGACATAAGTACAGAAAACTTTCAAAATTGAGCAAAGTTTAAACATTCTTCTCTCCACATTCTCCACGTGGTGAGAAGAATACTTCTACGCGGAAGGAAATAGTAGACGGTACATTAATTAGATTCCATACTAGGATCTCTATCGTATTACCCAGTTACTGGGTTGTGGAGGTCAGATAGGCAGTCGCTCCATGTAAAATACTGGTATTCAGCTGCATCCGGTTGGTCTGGAAGCCGACCCTAACATGGTTGGGAAAAGGCTAGGCAGATGATGATACTTGGAACCCTTGATAACTATCATTATGATAATTATGTAGAATCCTTATAATATTATAGGGATCCTGAGGTCCTAGACAAAGTGACATTCTATCAGCGATAACGATGATGGAAAAGGCAAAAATGTATGGAAATGACATGCTATCGAAAAGCTTATGTCAATCCTGTTGAAAATCATTGTAGAAATACGAAACGCTTTCGAAGCGATTGTCACTTGTCTAGGCCGTCTGATCCTGGATGTGAAAAGCACAGAACCGGTGGAAGTGGTGGTGCTTGGGGGAGGCCTATGTCCGGCAGTGGACTTCTTTCAGTTGAAATTATGATGATGATTATGACGAAACCTACGTGGCACAGCAAATTAAAAGAGTTAGAAAACTGACATTTTACATTTTATTTTGAATTTTTTTTAACCGACTGTGGTGAAGCCTAGTAGGAGAATATAAGATTCAGTATTCCGTAATAGGTGGAAACGCTTCCTCCGAAGCTCTACTACGACAGATTTTTGTGTTTATAAAATTAATGGTGGAATCTTACCCTTCTCTCTCTTGGTGGGTCTTAATCTTACCTTGTTAGCAACTTCAATAAGGTTGCGTACAGCTTGCTGTCCGTTTGTCTTCACCTCTGCCTTGGATACGGGCTTGAGAAGCCATTTGGACGCCGAGTCGAACCTGACACGCAAATAATAAATTAATATTTTTAATTTTTATTTATGTTCATTAATAATATAAAATATAGGCTCGCCCCCTATTAAATAGGACTGGTGAAATGTGGCTGTACTATAGGTACACCTCTGCCTAAACCTTCGAGGTATACAGGCGCGATGTTGTGTATGTGTATTGTGTATGTTCTTAATATTTGAATTTATCATCGCGCGTATTTCTGAAGATAGACGATGATTCCCGAACCGCATACTTTTCCTTGGAGATCTGTTACGAGTAGTACCATTAACCTGTATGACCGCGGACGGGCCGCGCGCGGACCAAAAACTATTGTAGTTAATAAATTAGAAAGTCCTTGAAGAATTAATTTAAAACATTGATTATACTCACTGTTTCTGAACATAGCTCTTCTTTTCTTCCTGTAAAAAAAGTGTATGAATTAGATCGACCCAACTTATTAAAAAAAACGAGCGAGTCTTACAGTAGTCCCTTAAGAAGTGTAACATGTGACATCTCGGCTGACGTATATAAGGTGTATCTTTTCAGACACAAAATCTCTTAAGGGGTCATTGTACTCATCATTATAAACAACTTTGACTATGGGATCAACCCTGAAATCGTGAAAAAAATCAGCTGTTCCTTACATTTTTACGAGTTATGCGAACATAAATGTAGGAAACAGCTGATTGTTTTTTTGCGTCACGCACCATCATCCTGTATACAATCTCCTGGAAAATGGGTTAATACCATCTGATGGCCAACTTTAGCACCACGCACGCTCATTGGTTAAATCAAATAGTGCGCGCTTCCGCAGCTTAGTGTTACACACTTCCGTCCCTTTTCACGAAATCAGTCCCACAGATTACAGGAAAGTGAGAGGACACATAAAAAATAATATTTTTTAACCAACCATTCATTGGTCTGGACTGTCCAATAACTTTAAATTAAGTAATATAAAATTAGAATACCTCTGAATCGTCTGTGGAACCTTCTATAAGTTTGAGACGCTGGCCACTGGTCCTGCAAATACGATATCATTGTAACTTTACACCAACATAAAATCAAGTTGACGTCTACCACTGAACTGGAGACGGAATAGCTTTTTCTTTCTTCATGGTACACCTCTGCCTAACCCTTCGGGGATTACAGGCGTGATGATATGTTTTTATTTCTTACTTGACATTCTTGAGCAAGTTCTCGAAGGCGTCGAACACGTCCTTCCGTTTGTTGAACATCACCCACTTCATCACTTCCGGCTCACCCGGGGCTGACTTCACCTGCTTTATTAACTCCTCTGTGTTTGTGAGAAGAGCTCTGTGAATACAAATAGATTTTTATCATTATTATTTTGGTCGAATTACGAAACGCAACTCAATTTAAAGACACAGCTTAGACTAATGCTGTCTCAGTCACTTTAGGAGGTCTTGTAGAGACAAAGACTTTTAAGAACATCATAAAGTAAGTTGTCCTGTTTATAATAGGTTAAGGCTGTTTCTAGCTATGCGAAGTTACTCGTAGTGATTTTTATCCTTTTTTGCCAGATAAAGGGAAAAACTTATAAGAAAAGCTAGAATCTAAAAAACTGGGCAGATTTGAATAATATACGAAAATACGTTACTAAAATGAGTTTCCGTTTTCCAGATATTTTATGAGGTCCGGAACCACAAAATATGAGTAATAATTGGTTTTTAGAGTACTCACAGAGAACTTTTCATGACCTCGTCAATTTGCGTCTGGGTCTCGGCAGAGACTTCGCCTGCAGTTGGTACGAGGTCGGGATGCTCTATCAAGTTGGAGGCATCGTTGATATCGTCCATCAAATCCATCACCTTCGATATTATTCCCTCCTAAAGAAAAAAAGAAAAGCAAATTAATTTAATTTTAAAGAAGTTCATCATAGCCTTCCTCTGTTTAACTTAGGCCTCTCACAGGCTAGATCGAGAGACGCAGGTGACGGGAATCCGCTGAAAAAAGCTACAGAAATCCGAATAATGTCAATAAAAAATAAAATAAAATATGTTGTTTTAAACCATTTATTTTATATATTTTTAGTTTTGTTAGAAGACAGTTCTGCCGCTGTCACGACATCTACCCCTTAAGCACGAAATCAGAAGTTACGGGCGATTACTACTTCGTATCACCTACAGACATAAGCTTAGTTTGAGGCCCAAATGACATCATTATTTGACAGTTCTCTTCTCCCTACTCCCGATTTTTTTTACCCATCTGAGGGTTAGGGTTACTTCCGAAGGTTCGTACTACATTCGGGCCCGTATCTTCGGACGGGCATAGACAGTAGGCCCCATGTAACAGACACTGAACTACTGACACGGAGTTATTATGTAGCATATAAGTTTAACGTCAATATTTTACCTCAAAAAAAAGATATATTAGGTTGGTTTATTTACTTTAGTTTTTCACCAGTAGTTTTTACTATTTATTTTCCCTACCATACCTTATCATTAGGGTTTCCTGCCACACCCTTGAACAGAGCTCCACTCGAGCTATTGATCTCCTTCCTGCACTGTTTCAGCATGTCCTTCAGCTCTCCATCTTTGGTCTTCTTGATGCCATCGTCTATGTCCTGCAGGAGATCTTGCACCTGGGTCTTCAGGGCTGCTGTCTCTTCTTGCACCTGGAATACAGTCAAATAAATGCATTATCAAGGATCTATCAGTCTTCTTGGATAATGTACTTAGCGTGCAGAAGATAGCTGGTTTTTAAATATTATTCGATGGCAAATTCGACCAAACTTTTATAACTAGTGTGGCGGCATCTATATCGCCACATGCGAACTACGCATCAAAAGACCTGACGTTACACAAAAATCCTGACGTCACATAAATCCTGCATCGCGCAATTAAAGTTTACCGTGCAGTGGACATATATACAAGAACCCGACATCAATCGTGGGGCAGTTGCCCGCCAGACGCAACACCCGTCTGGTCGGAGGATCCTCCCTTTTCTATGGTGGATAAGTGAACTTTACACCCTGTTTCTCATACTCCTAAACAAGTACAAGTCTTATTATATCTAGTCCTGTCAGTGTCCTGTGTAGTATTGCTGTCATTTGTCAATCTTTGACAGTCGTTACTGGTCGTCAGAAGCCCGAAAGTCTCACAACCAGTCTTACCAAGGGGTATCGTATTAACCAGTTACTGGGTTGATGAGGTCAGATAGGCAGTCGCACCATGTAATATACTGGTATTCACCTGCATCCGGTTAGACTGGAATCCGACCCAAACATAGATGGGAAAAGGCTAGGCAGATGATGACAATTCTTATCTAGTCCAATTATTGAGGAAGATTATAGGCTATGTATTTAACATCACAAAACGACCCTTAAGAGCCGAGCAAAAAGAACGCTTAGCGAAATAAAGTAATAGCGAGGTGATGGGTCGGGGGCCAAAACTTCACGTGGACATAGTCGCGGGCAGAAACTAGTTTATAATATATCAAATTACGATATTTTCACACAAAAATAAGCTCAAGTAATCAGAATACACAGTTACCTGCTCTTCATGAGTGGCCATGATGATGGACACACAAGTCTCCTCGACTGCTCCGACAGCTTTGTGCAGTTTGGCCACATCCACTATACCTTCCTTGCCTATGGATATATCTTTTTCTGATACTGATATCTGTGGAATAAATACAAAATATAATTAGAATACTTTTTATTATTTACACCGTATGAATTACAGATATTTTTTTTACATAAGTAATTTTGCTAAAAGTGATCAACACTATAATCAAGCCTTTTTTTTTGTTAATAGGTGGCTAACAAGCAGGCCGCTACCACTACCACTTTTCTGCATTACAGAGTCATCACAAGTACTTTACCATTCCAGAGACAAACTTAATACCTACTCCTCCATGCTGTGTTTTGTTTCAATTATTTCGGGATTACGATGTTGGTCCTATGGGGTAAGTTGTTCAGTTTACTGGTCTGTACCCCACCTTTCTGATACCTGCTGTATATTAATACTAATATACTACGTACTAAAGTACTGCTTACAGTAGAATAATCGCGGAGTGGGGCGCATCTTCATGGATAGCACTACCTATAATTTTGGTCATTGCTGCCAAAAACTAGTAAAGAATCATCGAGGTATACAACTGACCAGATAAGCAGCTTGAGCGGCACACTCAGTACTGTTGCTGACTGCGGAGGCTACGTAGTTCAAATTCTTGAGGAACTCTTCTTGGGACATAGCCTGGTCACTGTTTAATTTCTCTGTAATAATTATAATATAGAATTTAATAAAAACACATCTAGTTGACGAAAGCCAAAGCATGAATCCAGCTTATGAAGGGGCACGAAACAATTTTTTTTTTGCCCGATCTTACACTCTGCTTTGTAGTATACCTACATTGCTAAGATTGAGTAGCAGAAGATTTACTGATGAGCGAGTTGATCAAGCAAGACGTACTAAAGGAGGGGTTGAAATAAAATTTGAAACAGGGTTCATTTTTTAACTGGTTACAAATAAATAAGTCTATCAAGCAAACGTTATAAGAATGCAAATTGTATTTTGTAAAGTTTGTTGAAAAACATAACATAAGATTATCACTTCTATTTTCCCCGAAGGGTTAGGCAGAGGTGTAACTAAGTTTAGTTTCCGAAAAAAAAATTGTTAAACAATCACTACATATTATAAAACAAAGTCCTCCGCTGCGTCTGTCTGTCTGTCTGTTCGCGATAAACTCAAAAACTGCACCGATTCTCATGCTGTTTTCACTAATGGATAAAGTGGTTCTCGATGAAGGTTTTAGTATATAATAACCGACATCCACGCGGGCGAAGCCGCGGGCATCAGCTAGTATTCTATATGAGTACTCACGCAACACATCTCTCTGCGACTGCAGGGTATCCACACAGTGCACATAAGGCAAGGCTCCACACGGCTGCGGCGATGCTTGTAACAAGCTTCGTTGTAGTTGTAAGGATCGGTGCACTTCACCGCACTCTTGGTTGACGCGTCCTGCTGGGTTTACACTGCGTACCTGTGGACGACAGACAAAAAGATTTATAATCGTCGAAACATGCATCAAACAAAACGGTGGTCAACCTCATGGTAAGTAGTCACCGTCGCCTTCAACAATCTGCATTACCAGAGACATTACTGATGCATTACCATCCTTGAACCAAAGCAGAAATGGTCTGAGTACATGTAATCACAAAACCGGAAAGCGCCCTCTGTCGGCACGAACACGCGTTAAGGATCACCGAACAAAAAGTGACATGTGAACGTGACGACAGCATTTGAATAGGATGCAGTTTACAAGACCTAACTCTACAAACTATACACACCCCTTTTGCAAAAAAAACAGGCACCTTAACAGTCCTTGACTTTTCTATGGATAATATTAATATTTTTACTATGTCATTAGTATAAATGACTAGTAATTTCTTATTATCAATAAGAATATCGTTTTATGGCTACACCCCTCTTCCAGCAGCGCTATAATTTTACTAGCTCTTATTGCTTTTTCTGCCATTACAATCGACACAGATACGAGTATCTGTTTTAAGGCTGAATTATGCGACAAACATAAATTATACTACAAATAATAACGGGAAGTTAGTTTTAGTTGCCAGGATAACCTTTTAACCGCAAACCCGCAAAAAGTTACTAAAAGTCACAAACTGAAAAAGGGATTATTATTGTTTTAAACAAAAGTTTCGAATTTGGAATTAACTTGTTTTTCATACCCAGACTCTTTATTAAGTGCCAGTAACATAGTTTGGCTATTAAAACCTCTTTACACCTAAATGATTACCAATAATGTAAAAAAATCAAAACCAGCAGTTTTTTTTAGCAAAGGGATGTATCTTGGTCAAAATGTATGGCTTGGCCGTTCCATTGAACTATTTCATGACACAACATTAAAGACCTGTGACTTAATTTCTGGCGATTGAGTAAAGCTGTGTTCGAATGGTGGCCAAAGTTAGGCCAAAGAACCACTAACTACATGTTTTTGGACGGCGACTAGTTTCTATTCATTTATGGGGGTTGGAGGGTGAAATTACAGATTTCTGTTTTTTTTTGTTGTTTGTGTGCAAGTCCTAGCCTGTATACAAAATTTTAGCTATCTAGGACTTCGGGAAGTGCCCTAAATGTTTTGATGAGTGAGTGACGAAACCGACGTATTTTAGGTATTAAATAAAATCCAAAGTATAAAAGCTAAATCAAACTTACAAATCAAACTTAGTGCATTTTATAAATTTATTAACTACATCTCATCCAGAGAATTTGAGCTCTCTAGCCATTATCCAGGCCTATGAGGGTTTTAAAACACGACGAAACTTCTAGAAAACGTGGGCAGTGCCCCCTGCTTTTTGTTTTTTGCTCGTCTTGGCGGGGGCACTGCCATGCCCCCAGATAACATTTGACGGCAAGGTACTACTTATTTCTGAATATTATGTGTACGTTAAAATACGAACCAATTTATTGATAGAGTCGTTGAGGTGACGGCACGCCTCCAGAAGCTTTCTTCTCGCGTCATGGTGGTTAGGATCCTGAGACAAAGCAAGTCCTTAGTTTCTGTTTTCTTAAATTAAAAGAAGATAAAGAGAAGATGTCGAAGAGGAACAAGAAGAGGCTAATAAAAAATAAAAATATATTTTATCAATAGCAAACAGAATAATTATAATGATGGCGTTTAAAATAGTTTTTCAACTACATTATATTTACTTGACAGACGAGTTCTGAAGTCTGCAGCAAGTCGTAGGTAGCGAGGCACATCTCGTGCGAAGCTTCCTCGATATTCTTGCATTGGACGGGTCTCTGAAAACGACAAAACACTATTCATAAATGAATTCACGATTGGGGGCAACCGAGAAAATATTGGGGAAGTGGAAAAGCATGGGATACGTGCGGGCGTCGTGCAGGCTGCGCGCGAGCGACTCCGGCCGCTTAGTTAGAGCGACTCCGGCCGGTTAGTTACCTTCCTAACCCGCAGCGCGCGCGCCGGCCCGGACAGCTGCGCGGCCGTGTCGGCGGCGGCGTGCAGGCTGCGCGCGAGCGACTCCGGCCGCTTAGTTAGAGCGACTCCGGCCGGTTAGTTACCTTCCTAACCCGCAGCGCGCGCGCCGGCCCGGACAGCTGCGCGGCCGTGTCGGCGGCGGCGTGCAGGCTGCGCGCGAGCGACTCCGGCCGCTTAGTTAGAGCGACTCCGGCCGCTTAGTTAGAGCGACTCCGGCCGCTTAGTTACCTTCCTATCCCGCAGCGCGCGCGCCGCCCCGGCCAGCTGCGCGGCCGTGTCGGCGGCGGCGTGCAGGCTGCGCGCGAGCGACTCCGGCCGCTTAGTTAGAGCGACTCCGGCCGGTTAGTTACCTTCCTAACCCGCAGCGCGCGCGCCGGCCCGGACAGCTGCGCGGCCGTGTCGGCGGCGGCGTGCAGGCTGCGCGCGAGCGACTCCGGCCGCTTAGTTAGAGCGACTCCGGCCGGTTAGTTACCTTCCTAACCCGCAGCGCGCGCGCCGGCCCGGACAGCTGCGCGGCCGTGTCGGCGGCGGCGTGCAGGCTGCGCGCGAGCGACTCCGGCCGCTTAGTTAGAGCGACTCCGGCCGCTTAGTTAGAGCGACTCCGGCCGCTTAGTTACCTTCCTATCCCGCAGCGCGCGCGCCGCCCCGGCCAGCTGCGCGGCCGTGTCGGCGGCGGCGTGCAGGCTGCGCGCGAGCGACTCCGGCCGCTTAGTTAGAGCGACTCCGGCCGCTTAGTTACCTTCCTATCCCGCAGCGCGCGCGCCGCCCCGGCCAGCTGCGCGGCCGTGTCGGCGGCGGCGTGCAGGCTGCGCGCGAGCGACTCCGGCCGCTTAGTTAGAGCGACTCCGGCCGCTTAGTTACCTTCCTATCCCGCAGCGCGCGCGCCGGCCCGGCCAGCTGCGCGGCCGTGTCGGCGGCGGCGTGCAGGCTGCGCGCGAGCGACTCCGGCCGCTTAGTTAGAGCGACTCCGGCCGCTTAGTTACCTTCCTATCCCGCAGCGCGCGCGCCGCCCCGGCCAGCTGCGCGGCCGTGTCGGCGGCGGCGTGCAGGCTGCGCGCGAGCGACTCCGGCCGCTTCACGCTCAGCACCACGGTCCCGCTCATTGACGACAGCTTCGTGGATAGCTGGTGCAGCTTGTCTTCTAGTTGTCTGTCATTGATAGGAAGAAAGTACTCAATAAGTAAGTACAGTATAACTTTTTTCTTAATGTCCCTCGGCAAACTTCGTGTTTCGTCAGTCGTCGGATTTCTATCAGTTGCCCTTTGCACTTGGTGCAGACCGGACGCTCTCAATTCGACTTGGAAGTATACAGAGTTGTAAATACTCTTTTAACTTTATGTAATTTATTGTAAAAATTGGAGGAAATAGTTTAAGGAAAATAGATTTACAGCTCTATATAGTTCACACGGAAATCAAAACAAAACAACAATAAAGTACTTTCTTCTGTATTCAAATGATTTTACACGATAAATCTAATAATTAATGGACATGGAAATTAGCATTCGTTTGTATTCGGAACTGCAATGATTCCAGAGAAAATTGTTTTCTGGTACCCCAGTCATGTCAATTAAAATATGTAATAAATTACGGGAAATAATTAAAGAAGAACTAAAATTGTATGCATTCAGAAATAAAATAAAACATTTTCTATAATCCCATAATCGTCTCGCCACGTATCGTAATCGCGAAAAAATAATCAGCCATCCCATACATTTGTATTGAGTAGGTATTGACGTTTTGTATGGGATAGTTGATGATTTTTTCGCGATTAAAATGTTGGTCTCAAGCAGAGCACAAAGTTGTTCAGTTTCACCCTTAAATATGACCACACCTTTTTGACACCTCCTGTGTATTGAGTATAATGTAAATATCTCACGACTCAGAGTCGAGAGATATTTTTGACCACTACGAGGTATCTCATTCTTCTGAACTGAACTGAGTGCAGTATTAAACAAGACATATCCAATATTTATACATTCTGAGGTGACATATCTTTTTGAAACCGATGCCGTATGCTATATTTTGGCGTCGCATGCCTCGCTTGCCTCGTCCGATAGTTTTATCGATGTCACGTATTTGTGCCGCTACTTACGAGTATATACCTTCCACATGTGGCATAATATATTTGCTGTCTTCTTGAGAACAGATATTTATGAATGCAATAAGAAATCATTATATTATTGCCGAACTGTCAATAGTAATATATTTGTGCTCGTTACTGTACAGTCACATCCAAAATATGTTCGTTATTTTTGTCTGGTAGCGGCTATTTTTGTCCGGCAATTTTTGTTATTAGGCTATTTTTGTCTAGTCATTGCATGATAGAATCTACTTTTATGTGTTTACATAACTCGAGACTCGGGATTATTGGTTTTTGGAATTTCTGCCTATCCCTATGATACATAATAATGATATTCTTCTGTCATTATGGTAAACTAGCCGCGCCCCGCGGTTTCACCCGAGTAAGTCCCAATTCCGTGGGAATATCGGGATAAAAGGTATCCTATGTGCTATTCCAGGTCATGGTACACCCTTGTGCCAAATTTCATCACAATCCGTTCAGCCGTTATAGCGTGAAAGAGTAACAAACAAATAAACAACCAAACAAACTCACTTTCGCATTTATAATATTAGTTAAGATTAGGATTAGTTAGGATTAAGATTGCTGTCTACTTACTTAGGAGTACCCTCGACCGGTTGCGTCTTACACAGTAATAACTTGTCAATATCCTCTGCGTTCAACACTGGAGTGTTTATCTTCCGCGAAGAAATCATGTCGTCAGAGTCGTTAAGTTCCTGAAAATTTTCCGTTGAAAAAAGAAAGTGCATGAGGAAGATCCCTAGCAATTCAACTTTGCGTTTAAAACAGTTTATTTTTTGTACACACAGTATAAACATCGGTCCCGGCTGTCACTTGTAAATTATTGACAGTCGTTACGGGTAGTCACAAGAAGTTTGATAAGAAGCACTAGGCAAAGTGACATTCTGTCAGCGTTATCGATGATGGAAAAGGCAAAAATGTATAGCACTGACTTATGCTATCGAAAAGCTTATGTCAATCCTGTTGAAAGTCGTTGTAGAAATAGGAAACGCTTTCGAAGCGATTGTCACTTGTCTAGGCCCTAAGGAGTATCGTATTTATAAATAGTTTTTTGTCGTAAATACGGACCTTTAGTAAAGTGTGCGCTTGTGTATCGATGCTGCACGTGTCAAGGTCGCGTGGGTGCTGTAAACTGCAACACACGTTTGTGAGCTCCTGCGTCGTTCGCACCATGTTCTGTATGGTTCCAAGATACCTAAAACGTGGATTATAAATAGAATTTATAACATAATAACATGAAATGGGTGATATACTAAGTCATAACAGCCACACGGGCAATGGATCAGGTTAGGTTACTTCTCGCGGTCGGATCACGGGTTTTGACAGTCATTACGGGCAGTGAGAATTCCGAAAGTCTGACAACTAGTCTTATCAAGGGGTATTGTAAATCCAGTAAACCCGTCCAATAATGACGTCAGCTCAAAATGGGGTGGGAGGGGTCCAGCAAAATCTTAACAAATCTCATTTGAAGGGAGGGGGGGAAGAGGCGGGGGCGTCAATGAAAACCTCACGTCAATTTTGTAATTTAGAGAAGAAATATTATTATACAGATAATTGAACAAAATGAATGGGGAAATGTCTATGCCCGGGTCTCCCCGAGTATAGTCAATATTTTATCTATAGAATTTTGGTATTTCAGGTTACTCAAACCAATTACCTGAAATATGGTGTTTAGAGGCATGAGGAACAGGGTTGCCACCCTGTTCCTCATGCCTCCTGTTCACTCATCCTGTATAGGCGCACTTTTGTTTGTTGCCAGCGATACCAAAATTCTATAGATTATAATGATTGGTTATCTCTTTTCAGTTCGCTCGTTTTCGTTTTTTCAGTTTTTGCCGTTCAGTTTTTTTTGTACTGACTTTTTCTTCACTTCACTCTCCTCTACAGCATCAGTTTTCTCCACACCCCCAGCCGCCGCCTGCCGCGGCGCGGCGGCGCACGCGACGGCGCAGGAGGCGAGGGCCGCGCACGGCGGGCCGGGCGCGCCCAGCGCGGCGCGCGCGCGCAGCACGCAGCGGTGCGCGCGCCGGGCCGCGCCGCGCACGCCCAGCGGGGAGCAGTATGGCTGGGGAGGACATGGTGCTCATATACAAGGGCTTACAAAACTCCGGAGACGTGATGGGTATCGATAACAAGACATGGCAAAACAAAAAAAAAGTTTTTTTTTTGGAGTAATGCAACCAGCCCGACTAGGGTGGTTGAGTGGTACGAAATAATATGGTTTAAAATTTTTATCGATCCAAAGTAGAGCATAGCAGCCGAATTATATTAATCGATTGATATTTTCGATTACAATCGCAGGTATAACTTTGTTTCTTTAAGTTTTTTAGAAAAAACTATTTTTTGCGCCGTTAAAATCATGCGTCAATCATGACTCATTCCGACTCTGAAAACCTTTACTGTGGTCGTGTTCCGACGACCCGCACTTCGCCGATTTTTTTATGTTTTTAATGTCCGTTAAGTATTTGAATATGTCTGTTATTCTCTGTTATTTGAAAAATCCGAGTTAATAAAATAAAAAACTCTCAAATGTTTTTACAGTACCTTCTTCTCTTTCTGGCTCTTCCTAGCGGCCTCGTTAGCGAGCGGCTGCATGACGGTATTCTCGAAGTGGTCGAGGTTCTGCAGCGCCTCGTCGAAGGCCGCGCTCTTCGTCGCCATGATGTGACTGTGTACCGCGAACCTGTGGGAAGAATATGATACCATACACGGTGTAAGGGTTATTAAAAAAAAACTTTTTATTTTATTTATTTGGTACACCAACAGCAGTACATGTAAAAAAAAAAACTGGTATGAATGCCTATTATGGTATATACAGCATTTTCCACAAAACAACATCGTAATAAAATAAAAATAAAACTTAAATAATATGTAAACATAAAATGGAATAAGTAAACAAAATACAAAATAAATAAACTACAAATACTAAAAAAAAAAGTTGCCAGAAACGGTGGCAGATGAGTGTGAGTGATAATTAAAATCCCCTCGGATCCCACATCGTTAATACTTCTACACTAATTTATATAAAGTGAAAAGATTTGTATTTTTGTTTGTTATGAATAAATTCAAAACCACTGGACCGATTTAAAAAATTCTTTCACCAATTAATGCTATAATTCACTGAGTAACACAGGCTATAATTTATAAAGATAGCACGCGGGCGAAGCCGCTACCGGAGGCTTATAAATAATAATTCGTTTAGTAGTAAAACGTTATCTTACCTCAGCAAGTGGCAGCTTTCGTTCAAAGGCAAAGCCTTCGCTCTGAGCGCTTGCTTCGCCTTCTGGTCGTGGACGCCTTGTATCGCGCCGTTTATCTCCTTCATCATAACATCGCATTCCTGCAGACATAATCAGTTGAAGTTGTTTACTTTCTCCAATCTTAATTTTTAAGACAGTAAAAATATGTTTTCCAGACACAAGGGCTCAATCTTTTAACTGAATCAATATCTACAGCTGTTACGCCAACCGTCAGTAAGGTTTACCATTATTTCTATCTGTATTGGTTGGCATAGCTGTCATAGCGATTTCTTTGAAAAAAAAAACCTTCTGTATAGTTTACACATTTTTACCGAAGTATGGTCGCCCTAAGAAATCCTTAATTACAATGGCGACGTCAAAAATGACACGTTTACAATGTAGTGATAAAGACAGCTACTGTTGAAAAGAGACAAAGTTCCAAATTTGATCAAGGTTTTTGTAAGGTGATCGTAAAGTCAAGTAAATTTCCTAATAGTCCGCGCGCGACTGCTAGTCACCGCCTGAGGTATGTGAGCGGGGAGGGGGGGGGGGGCGTGACGGAATTGTCAGACTGAGCTTGGCCGTTCTCTACCTCCCCCGTATTACCGCTCACATACCTCAGGCGGTGTCGCGCGCGGACTACTAAGGAAATAGACCACCAACTGAAATAGTCCGTATATTCAATCACAACTGCCAGTTCACAGTGAATTGAATTCTTTGACAGTTATATGAAATTAGCTGCGTCCCGCGGTCTCACCCGAATAAGTCTCGATCCCGTGGGAATATCGGGATAAAAAGTATCCTTTGTCCTAACCCAGATCATGGTCTATCCATGTCCCAAATTTCTTCGAAATCTGTTCACCCGTTTTAGCATGAAAGAGTAATAAACCAACAAACTCACTTTCGCATTTATAATATTAGTTAGGAATAGGATAGTTAGGATGGAAAATTGACGTAGGGTGTCACTTTGCTTAACAATTAATTTGCCTGACTGTACAAAGGACTTTGTAGTAAGGTGGTTACCTGTCCAAACACGTCGATGTCCATGATATCATCGGCGCTGTTCATCACCGTCACTCCGTCACCGAAGTTATCGGGCGGGTTAAACAATCTCGACGCGTCCTCGCTAATCTTACTGGACAGCATTTTGATGTCCTGTGAAAAGAACAAATTCTTCATCATCATCTACTTAGCCTTTTACCAACTATGCTGGCGTCGGTGAGTTAAGTTCCATCTCAGACAATAATCTGCATGGTCCTCATGATCAGACCAAGACTGTCTGGACTTTAAAAGGGACTGTGACCTCTGAGTTTGTTTCGGTATATTTTCTCAGATTTGTCAGATATGAAACAGAAACACTGACCTCATCTAGTTTTAAAACGTAATTTATTTTGGACTGGTAAAAGTGTATTTTATAACCTACTAGCTGTGCCCCACGGTTTCACCCGCAAAGTCTCGATTTCGTGGGAACATCGGGATAAAAATTATCCAATCCAATGTCCTAGCCCAGGTCATGGTCTACCCATGTGCCATTTCATTTAAATCCGTTAAGCCGTTTTAACGTGAAAGCCAAACAAAGTCACTTTCGTATTTATAATATTAGTTAGGAAGTTAGCATTTACGGAAATAAATAATTTATCAATAGAGCTGAAACTGCCAAACCCAGCCCTTAAACTGGGCCCAAACAATAAGAGACACAGATGTACAGTCGAAGACAAAAGAAGGAGTTAAAACTGTAACTTACATCAGCTGTTCTTTTGCCAACTGGTCCCTCGTGCTTCTTAGCAGCCGACTGAAGTTCACCAGCTTCCTTCACCAGGTCTTGAAGGAAGTCCTACAGTAATAACAGGAGATGTAAACACGAGATTCTGAACTTAAAGACACAAAAATACCAATCATTATTTTAAGACTAGCTTTTGCCCCGCGGCTTCGCCAAGGTATCCACCTTTGTTTCGTTTCGTTGGAAAATATCCCAAGAGGACATACTACCGGGATTAAAAGTACCCTATGTGTTAATCCAGGTTATAAAGTACCTATCTGTGTGCCAAACATCAAAATCCGTTCAGCCGTTTTTGCGCCAATCGGGAACATACATCCAGACAAACAGACAAAAATTCTTCGATACAATTTTATTAAATGTATATATGTATAGATTGTCGTCACGACATTCGAGAGTAAATAAGAATAAATAACCAACAATTCCTGTCTTCACTTAACGGATGGAATATCTAGATTGATATCCTGGAAATCAATAGACCTAGAAACCTAAGATAACATACCCTAAAGTCCACAATGTTGTTCTGTTCCTGGCCGGCTCTTGAGGGTCTGGTCTGCAGCAGTGTCATCTGCAGGTCCTGGGTAGCTATCTCCAATTCTTCTCGCTTGTTTTTGTCCTGTAGTTTGTAAAGACATTTTATAAGCACAGTCTAGCCTTGGTTTTACGACAGAAGTTGGTTCGCAAAACCAAGATGGCGGATGGGAAACACCTAAGCGTAGTGATCACGTGGTCGTTGGCGTTCCATACTAACGTATTCCTGTTTTCTTCCTGGTTAATAATACTATATTTATTACACAGTTACTGGATTGTGGAGGTCGGATAGGCAGTCGCTCCATGTAAAATACTAGTATTCCGCTGCATCCGGTTAGACTGGAAGCCGACCCCAATATAGTTGGGAAAAGGCTAGGCAGATTGATTTAACTGTGTTGTTGAAGTCAGATAGGCGGTCGCTAAATTTGAAATACTGGTATTCAGCTACATCCGGTTAGACTGGAAGCCGACCCCAACATAACTGGGAAAAGGCTAGACAGATGAAGAGTTCTAGGCATTGTAAGGTTTTATGCAATAAGCAACCTTAAATTCTACAGGCTGTAAAGAAAACAGCTGTGGCTTCTTTCGAACATTCTAACAATTTATATTTTAAATATTATTATTATTTTGTTTAATAAGATGGCAGGATAGATTTCGCAACCGAACAGTGTGCGCGTTTTCTATTAAATATTATGATGAGCTTAGAATAAATATGAAAGCATCATCTGTCTTTTCTATGCCCTTCTCCCGCACACACACATTCTTTGAGTAACGTGCCTGTAACGTCGCAGTACTTACACGAGCAGCTCGCTGGTACCTCGCGCTGGCCAGGTCGAGCGCGCGAATGGCCTCCTCCAGCCTGTTACTGTAGTTGATGTACTCCTTCCTTTGTTCAGCCGTCATTTCACCGTATTCCGCCATGCTCTGCAATGATACATATTAGTTATTTCGTGGCTTTGAACAGGTGATATTTTTAGGGTTCCGTCGTACCCAAAATTTAAAACGGGACCCTATTACTAAGACTTCGCTGTCCGTCCGTCTGTCACCAGGCTGTATCTCACGAACCGTGATAGTTGGACAATTGAAATTTTCACAGATGATGTATTTTTATTGCAACTATAACAACAAATACTAAAAAACAGAATCAAATAAATATTTAAGGCGGCTCCCATACAACAAACATGATTTTTTTGCCGTTTTTATAGATAATGGTACGGAACCCTTCGAGCGCGAGTCCGACTCGCACTTGGCCGGTTTTTATAACAAACGACAACACACAGTGTATGCTAAGTCATTAGGAATCAATAAATTAGGAGAAGATACATCGACTTGCTTATTAACAGTACAACTATTATTATTTTATTCTTACATGCATCTTACTATAAGTCTTTTTAACGGACTTCTAAAAGGAGGAGGTTAATCAATTCGGATGTTTATATAAATATAACGGCGTCAGCGATGGCTGAGCGATAGTGCCGCCATCATCTCGATTCGGTGGTACGGACTTCATAGTGCAGGTTTACAATAAAACACGATGATACAGCAAATCAGTTAGTATTTCACTTTCAGACTAATCATCACAGTAGGTACAATACTAATAATGTTCACGCACTACTTTCTACGTTCGGGCAAACCGACAGTCTCACAGGAGAAATGGAGTTCTGCATCAGTCCGTTACCCTCACACACTCACACACACAACACGGACTCGTCGCTCAGCCACTTCCCTTAACACGACTCGTGTCCACGTGCCGCCCCACTCTAGCGAGCGCATCACGCCGTTTACCCTCACCTTAGTACTACAATAATCAATTGAGAGACTATTATCGCTCAACTTTTATAATCTTCAACAAATATATGGTTTTTTTTAATTAATGTTAGGGCATAACTCTTTAAAAGTTTGTTTTGGCCTTTCTTCTCAGAGTAAGTAGTCAGATAGGAAACGCCCACCTCATCTAGTTTGAAAATTATGATTGACGTGTAAAAGTGTTTGCACAAACCTGCGTACATCACTCATATTTGTATAGAACTAGATGAGGTCGGCGTTTCCTAACAGAGTACTCTGAGAAGCTAGGCCGAAACAAATTCAGAGGTCACAGTTTCTTTTAAAGTCCAGACGTAATCTTGGTCAGATCATGTGAAGACCATGTAGATTGGTGTTTGAAATGGTCTTTTGAGGAAAGAACCACACAGGTTGAGTGGTCCTGTCCAGTCAGTGCACACATTTGATACGCATATGTAAGCTACTAAGCACATACTAAAACCTTTTGAAACCAAATACAATCTCAGCTCGAAAAATAAAATCTACGTCTTCACACAAAACCTTCAGACCCTTATTAATAAACGGGGAGTAAAGTTATGCCAAACTTAAATCCCGAAAAGTAAAAGATAAATCTGATTTTAATACTGTTTGTAACCTTAATCCCACGTTTATTAATAGGGTGTCAGACACTAAATATACTTATCATATGGAATCAAAGCTGCGACTACGCAGAAGCGACACTGGATGCGCCGTTTAAATGCCATCTTGTTTCAGAATTTAACATAAAGCACAAATATATTTGTTATTAGTTACAAAATACATAAAAGATTAAATCAAAATTAGTCACATAGGGAGATTTTCATTCAAACATAAACCAACCTTAGCCGTCTCAATAATCTGCACGGTCATCTTCCTCAACGGAGAGTCCAGGTTCACAACCTGTTCCACCACCTTCGTCTTTCCAAGTTTCCCTGCCTTGATATCTTTCCTCAACCTTTCCACCAGGTCTTCGAGATGACCAGCTTCCTGGGTCAGTTTGTGGACGGAGGGCTGCTGGGAGGAAGCCAGAGGGGCCCAGGTCTTGGAGAACTTGGTGAGAGTTGCGGATAAGTTGTCTGCTGAGGATACAAGGGTATCCTGGCAGGTAGCGTGGTGGATGGTTGGGGCGATCAGCTGTGGAGAGATTAATATGTTTTAGTAGTTGATTGAAGATATACTTTTCCAAAACGTACAGAATCAATCAATAGCAGATTTTTTTTTTTAATTTAAGTATCCTATTTAAAAGTAGAATGGCAAGACTCCATGATATGAGTGTCACATTTAGATATCGCATTCATTGGCAATATTTGTCAATGGACTTAATAACTGAAAATGCATATTGGTAACGTCGTTCACAAATCATATTTTGATAAAAATGCAACCTAATTACTGACCTGAGAATTGCAAAAAACGTAAGAAAATTTTAATTTCACGGGTTACTCGGCTTTCGCTTTAAGCAGCTGTGGAACAACATCCTTAGTGAAACAGGCGCCATCGTTATCACAGTCAGCCACGTGACCAGCCACTCGCGTCATTTTAGACTGTTCGGGATGTTTGACTTTGTGCACTTTCTTTCTATGTCCCAAATGCTGGCATATGGTGGATTACTAGTATGCACACACCTTGGCAGTATACACCAGCTTCCCGGCCGCGTCCACGCAGCTGGCGCCCGCGGCACAGATGTGCTCCACGCAGCGGGCGGGCGGCGCGGCGCTCCCGGCGGCGGCCGCGCGGCCGGCCTCCTGCGCCAGGCGGGACGCCGTATCGCCGATGGCCTTCGCTCGGGATATTACCTGGATAAAAGAACAGAGGCGCTTAAAATAGTGTCAAAATTAACTGAGTTTCGGTTTTTTTCAGACTGAAACTCTGTTATTTTACATAATTATTATTTACATATACAAGCCAGGTATCTGTACCTGTATACGTCCTGACATATAGCGCTAACCTATTTTCTCTGTCTCTTTTTCGCACTGGAACAACAGGCAACAAAAACTTTGCATTTTTAATTATACCTTCTTGGAAGTGCAAAAAGTAAGTCGGTTAGAAAATTGAATGCACGTTCTGCAATATAGATAGTTTGAAGAAGAATGGGCAAGAAACACCATGGTAACTCTTTTTCAACAAGCTCACTTAGAAATCGGTTGGAAAAGGCAATGGCCAGAAAAAAATAAAGTAAGAGACTCCAAAGTAACGAAGAATCCTAGTAATCTGACAGTAAAATATAAAACTTACTCTGTTTTGAAGTATAATATTATATTTTAATCAATGGTCCAAAAAGTTTTACTAACCATCTACCTACATAAGTCTTGCTAAAGTTTAATTCAAAGCAAGTTATAACACTGATACTACATTAGGGTCATTCCTAAGTGTTAATGGTAACACACATACCTCTTGCTCCAAAGCCGGGTCAACCTTACAGCTGACCACTCTAAGCAGTTTGACAGACTGGTCACCAAACGATATGGCTGCATCGTTCAGTTTCTGTGGAACAAAAACACATTTTATCTAAGACCCGTTTTCGAAGACTGGTTTAGTCTGTCTCATAGGTTGGTATCATTATTATGTCAAAATACAATAGAAGTAGATATATTTAGTAACCTATTCCGCTTAACTATTTAAAAAGAGTCATAAAAAACCCTGTGAAAAATCGACACGTATTTTACCTCTCAACGAGGCATCCTCAAGATGACGATTGACTTTTTTTTTTTTGTACTTGTAATTTATTTTTTTGCACCTGCGACAGCCCCATTTTATGTCCAGGCAAATCACTGTCCATTCCAAGGTTGTCTGGAAGAGATCGCGGAAAGCGATAAGGCCGCCCATTGTATATTTTGTAGTGTTTGTTTTTTTCCTTTTGTTATATATTTTTGTGGTGTACAATAAAGTATATATAAATAAATAAAATTGACTTGTGGCGAACCCGAACACGGTGTGTTGCCATGACGAGCACCACACCGCCAACCTCATTAATATAGGATCACTATTCGGTCCACCTCGGCTCGGATCGTTATCAGCGCGATTAGGGATGATTTCCGCAAAGTCACGCCTTAATCAATTAACTATATTATTATGCCACTTACCTTCACTTCCTCTTTACTCTTGGCCGCGTCACAGATGCTCTTGGTGGCTTGGCAGAGACCTGTCATGTTGTCCACAAACGGCTTGCGAGTGTGCTCGGGCAAAGAGCTGTAGATCGCACTGCCATCTATACAAAACACATATATTTTACCTATTCAGCTAAGTTAAAGGAACCAGTCCGTCAACCAGAACTGACAAGGGCGATCATGTTACCCAGTAACGGAGTAGGTAGGAGTAGGTTGTGGAGGTCAGACAGGCAGTTGCTCCATGTAAAATACTGGTATTCAGCTGCATCCTGTTAGAATGGAAGCCGCCCACATCATGGTTGGGAAAATGCTAGATGATAATGAGTATTAGTTTCAAGTAAAAAAAAATACTGAAAACAGCAGCATAATTATTAAAAAAACGTTTTTTTTTTGTTCAAATGTTTTTCGCAATTATACTAGGGCGATAGGGTTGCACCTATAGGCCTAGTCAAGAAGATGGATGACCGATTACTGACACAGTACGCTAGTACGTTTTGTACAGAAAGTGCAGACGCGCTCCACTCCACGATTAGTGTAATGTAATCAGGCGCGGTCCGAGGGAGGGGGGTCCTGGGGGTCATGACCCCCCCCAAAATCATTCAAGCTGTCGAGAAACTGATGATTTACGTGCTTTACTAACTAATAACTGTAGGTACTTGAGCCAGTTGAACAGTGTTGCCGTTTTAGTGACTTTGTCACTAGATCTAGTGAGTTTTTGAGGTTTATGGTGACTTTTTTTCACGATTTAGTGACAAAAAAAAGTCTGGTGACTTCTAGCGACTTTTTCATGATCAAAACAACAGTACATATTATTTATCTTGTTGATGCAATCTATATTTAATAAACCAGAAAATTGTGTAGTTATTAAGTACCTAACGTGCACTGGGAACACGAAATGTTCATTTGACCCATAGACTTGTTGGGTCCATGCTCTATGTACCTATAATATGATTTGACCAACCGGGTATTCCCCTATTAACGTTCCACGTTGCAGCACGATTCGTTCGTTTATAGGCATGATCGTGCATCTCGCTTTGTCACGAGAAAAATATATTGCTATCTTAACGTAAAATGTTTAAAGTATAGTCAAGTATTATATAGTTTATTTGGTCCATAGTTCTCGAATGTTATTGTTTGTAGTAACATTGATATTCTCTGAGTGAAACTGGTTTATTTTATCGTTTTGTTTTCAAGTTTGATTAAAGTTTCTGAAATGGATCTGCCTTTTAATCAGAATACTTTTAATCAGTAAATTTAGTGACTTCTAGTGACTTTTTGAATTAAATTTTTCACCCAATCTAGTGACATTTTAGTAGAAGTTTGGTGACTTTATTTTTCCCTAAGCGGCAACACTGCAGTTGAACCACAGTGAGCATCGGGGCATATAGTATATAAAAAAAACTTTTTTGAGTACTTATCAATTAGGTAACCATTTCCCTAAAAATATTCCTCGGCACCAATGGTGACGCCTGACTGTAATCTGTACTTTAGTAGGAGTGGAGCGAAGTGGGGCGCCTGGACGATCTATAGTAAGTATATTACCATTAACGACGCTCTTGACAGATTCTGTGAGAGCAATAGTAGGTTCCATCGCAGCGTTGTAGTCCAATTTGTCTGCATCTAAAACAATGAAACGAGCACTGTATTCCATTTATTACCTACCTACGGATTGGACCCCAAACACGCATGAGGCTCAAACCATTTAAAAACAATCATAAACTTTTGACCGTCGAGTCCCTAGATCCGGTGAATGAGTCGATGTTCTAGAGATACGCAACTTAGAGCAGGATAGGATTAATACTAAATTACTAATACAGCATTATCTATAGTTCACTTCAAGCTCACTTCACCCACGTTTTCACGGTGAGATATTTACAGATTATTTAGAAAGAAAGAAAAAGAAGAAAGAATAACATTCATTTGGATACAGTTCGTGAAACCCAAAATACAAACAGGTAACTAAAAATAAAAAGTGAAAATAATGTTTTAACAACAATGTGTGCCTCACGCCTGCGTCAAAAATGTTCATTTCAGCATTAATGATGCCAGACAAATGCTGTCTGACGCTGGTTTTATAATGAACCTTTAGGGACAAATGAAGAGGGGTACAAACAGTATTTCGGCTGGTGGTCCTGGGTCTAAGGAACTGTATTTTTTTGTATTACTTTTCCGTACGCAAATTACGCGCTTGGACGTCGAGTCGCGGATTCCAGGCCGGTATACAATACAACTATTTCTATTCACAAATTTACATGAGGTTGTAAATAATACTTACAATTGGCAGCAACCAAGGCAGCCACGTGCACTCCCGCGCGCGCGAGACTGTCTTCCATATGCTGTTCCCTCCGCGCCACCTCCACGGCAGGGAGAGGCTTACCGGCTGTGGTAGTCTTGGCGTTGTGTAACTACAATTTTAACATCTGTTTTATACTTTCATAGACAGAATAATAAACGTAAGGAAATAATACTGACAAGATAAAAAGTCTTATTCAGTAGCCATTTTTTAATGTATCAGAAAGGCGACATAATAGTCCGTTCTAAAAACTCCTATGGAAATAGACAGGCAATAAACTAGAGCATGGCTTTCTTGTCGGATAAAAACAGAAAAATATACCTAATATGTGGAAGCAATGTAAAAGAACCAAGTTAAAAGATTCATTCATAAAAGTTAATTTCAATCATATTTTGATTGTATTTACTTTTATTCATAAATCTAAGAGCTTATTTCGCCACTATCCACCAAATAAATTAAAAAAAACGCAATAACTTATTTGCCAGATAAATTATCCTGAACTTATCTAGAGGAGGTAAAACTGGTCGTAAAAGTTTTAGGCAGACAAAAATGTATTATGAGTATTTCACCTTCGTGTTACCACAGATATACATATAAACATGAATCCCTATTTCCCTTGACCTATACAGGGTGAAATTGAATTCATGGGCATCCTCATACGGGGTCATTGTACTCATCATTATGAACAACTTTCACTATGGGAACAACGCTGAAATCGCGAAAAAAAATCAACTGTTCCCTACATTTATTGTTCGCATAGCTCGTCAAAATGTAGGGAACAGCAGATTTTGTTTTCGCGATTTCAGAGTTGGCCATTTATAATCTATGTCGCCGCGAATCTCTCAGGGAACTATTTAAAAGGATTAATATTATGACGGTACCTTGCCAATTTATTTATGAGAATATTATGTATGTAAGAAAAAATTTAAATCTATTTAAGAAAATAAGTGACAGACATAATTTTAATACTAGAAATAAAGATAAAATAGATCAACCATTTTTCAGATTAGCTAAAGTACAAACATCTTTTATGGGGTACTGCGTTAAATGCTATAACAAAATACCTTGTGATATATTGCAATTAAATGAAAGAAAATTTAAAACTCATATAAAAAGTACACTTTGTAAACAAGCTTATTACAAATTAGAGGATTATATCCAGGATAAGAATGCTTGGAAACATGCTGGTCTTGCTCCATAGGACAATTTAGAGTCTGGACAAAATCAAACTGGTTGCTAATTTAGTTGTATATTTTATTATTTGTATGTCATAGATTTTTACACTCTGTGATTGCATGGAATCACGCACTGACTTATTAGTATTACTTGTAAAGATGTTAGGAATATTGTAATATCGTATACTTTTACAATGTTTGTAAATATGTGAGCACCATGTACCTATCACATAACTGATTTATTTGTCATTGCTCCATTTATAATTATTTTTTTTTGCCTTTTGTGGGACAGTAATCTTATTGTGGGTGCATGGTCTTCACATGTAATTATATAATTCATGTATACAAAATATTGTAAACATTTTTGAAAAGAGTAACGGTGGAGTTTCTTGCCCATTCTTCTCCATACGAAATCTACCTTTTGGAATGGGCAACTAGAATCAATTCTATTCCTTTGTTTGTTTATCATTGACGTTCAAAAGTGCCTTTTATGTGCCTATTTGAAATAAATTATTTGACTTTGACTTTGACTTTGGTCCCATAGTGAAAGTTGGTCATAATGATTAGTATAATGACCCTTTAAAAGGATGCCCATGAATTCAATTTCACCCTGTATAATCCTTTTTTGTTGTGTTAGTTATTCTCAGTACAAGGTCATAGGTAGGTGTAGGTAGGGTGAGGTAGGTAGGTAGGTCTGTCAGTAGGATAGGTAGGTAGGTATATGTAGGTAGGGTAGGTAGGTAGGTAGGGTGAGGTAGGTAGGTAGGTCTGTCAGTAGGATAGGTAGGTAGGTATATGTAGGTAGGGTAGGTAGGTAGGTAGGGTGAGGTAGGTAGGTAGGTCTGTAAGTAGAATAGGTAGGTAGGTGTAGGTAGGTAGGGTAGGTAGGTAGGTAGGTCTGTCAGTAGGATAGGTAGGTAGGTATATGTAGGTAGGGTAGGTAGGTAGGTAGGGTGAGGTAGGTAGGTAGGTCTGTCAGTAGGATAGGTAGGTAGGTATATGTAGGTAGGGTGAGGTAGGTAGGTAGGTCTGTAAGTAGAATAGGTAGGTAGGTGTAGGTAGGTAGGGTAGGTAGGTAGGTAGGTCTGTAAGTAGGATAGGTAGGTAGGTGTAGGTAGGTAGGTGTAGGTAGGTAGGGTAGAGGTAGGTAGGTAGGGTAGAGTAGGTATGGCAGGGTAGGGTAGGTAGGTGCGCCGTAGATAAGTACTTAATGCTACACGTGTGAAGCCGGGCGGGCTGCTAGTAATCTATAAATCTTTGTAGGCTTGTTCCCTACCACTCTGAGCCCATCTTCTGCAGTCTGCAGCCCCCTCTCTGCGCTGTCGATCATCTCACAGAACTGCTTGTACGCTCTCTTCTCCTCTTCTAAAGCTGCGAGCGCCTTCTTAGCGTCGACACCTACTATTTTAACTTTGTCTGTGAAAAGAAAACTCAAAGAATGCATACATTAATTATGTAAAACTGAATGTTTTCTTTTACAGTCTAAAAATGAGAAAAATCCTATCCGTTCGTTTTCTGTGTACTTCGTAATTGGCGTAATGTTAAGAATAATAATAATGATTTCATTTTTTTTTTCATGATTCATAAAGCAGTACTCCTGGACACGGCACACATAGTGAGGAGGTTCCTCTCTCTAGAGCCCTGACCACCGGCAGCTTGGACCCTGATCCTGATGCCGATGGGCTACTAGTTTTTATATTTTTAAATATTTTTTATAAAATATTTAAAAATGTAAGGATTATGTATTTAAAAAGAAATAAAGATAATAATAATGTTATACTCACTGTCAGCTGTGAAGCTACCTTATATTAAAGAAATAAAATCGGTATCTGTAGGAGATACGACAGAATACGTAGGGAACTTGGCGCTACAGCTTACCATTCCCAGACCAAGACCCAGAGGCAGACCCAAAACAAGATGGAAGGCTGCAGTGCTAAAGGACATGAAGGAGTGTCAGGTCTCCGAAGACGATGTCGAGGATAGAGTGAAGTGGAAGAGAAAGACAAGAAAAGCTGACCCCACCACCATGTGGGATACATAGCTAGGAAGAGAGAGAGAGAGATCTGTAGGTGATACCTACGGGGAAACTTTTTTAGGAACCGTTAGGTCTTCTGGGATCTTTTCTTGCACGTTGCGTTCTGTTGTGCCTGCCTAGCCCCATGGGAAAAATGGGAGAGTTTATGCTATTTTGCTTTCTTACTGAAGTTTTTGGTCAAGTTTGGGTTGTCCATAAAAATAATTAAATTTCACCCAATTTTTGTTCACATTTTATTTTAAAAGACTATTATTTTGATTTTATCGGAAGAAATTTGGTCAAATTTACAAATTTTTGAAAAATTTCTGGCCATCGAAGTGGGTCCATAGGCCGCTCGCTTGTTTGCTATAACATTACATAAAAAGACAAGTCCCTTACCCTGGCTCTCCTCACAGCGTAGTGTATCGAGGAAGTCTTGCGTAGAGTCTGCGTGTAGGGAAGACCTTACTGCATGAGCAACTGTATGCTTTGGATCCCGCACCGGTGTGGGTGGAGGAGCCTTCCGTACTGCTACTGCTGGCTTCGAACCTAACACAAAAACTTAGGTCTTTCAGGCGGATTTTCGCAAAAAAAATATGTATTTATAGAATTATAATAAGTGGAATCATTAATATGAATAAGAATTGGCCTCAAATGTCGTGATTACATGAAATATAGTAATTTATAGGTAATTTGAAGTTTTGATACTTTAGATTTATACATATAACATCTCAAAGCTGAACCCGTCGTACCCCATGTCACACGATGACACAATTTGTTGACCCCTCCCTCTCCTTAACGTGTGACGTAGTTTATGGACGGCTCCTTAGACATTACTACAAGTAGTCTTACCTTGCGACCCCTCAGGACTCACTATGTTCACCAGCTTGCCTGATGCGATGGCAAGCTTAGCCGAAGCCTCGTTTAATTTCTACAACAAAAAAGGATATTACAGCATAATCAGCCTATAATGTTTCCACTGCTCCTCTCTTCGAGTGGGATGCCAGCCCGATTACTGGGTAACATGGTACCCCTTGGTAAGACTAGTTGTCAGACTTTTCGGCTTCTAACTACCCGTAACGACATTTAAAGATCTGTCTAAAAAAAATCAATCATTTTGACTGTCAAAATAATACAATGGCGTCAAATACGTCCGCATCGCTGTCGAGAACGTCATAATGAAAAAAAACTAGCTTCATCTTTCTGACTGATCGACCCCTTGACAATTGAAAACTGTCTGTAATTGATTCTTTATGTTTGAAAACTTTATGTTTGATTTTGAAATGTACCCAGTAAGTTTTAGAAGAGTAAATAAATAACGTCACCTTCGGTTGCCCCGCACTGTCACAGATGGCGCGGCTGGCGTCGCACAGCTCGCGCAGCTGGCACAGCGTGGCGGCCTGTCCCGCCGGGGCCTGGCCGCCGCACAGACTGTGGGCGTCTGGAGGATACATTAGGTTTATATAGAATATTCTATATTAGACAGGAAAAAAGAAAGGCAAATCGTTTATTCTGCACAAACGAGACGCACATTTACAACATAGACGCGCTGCCACTACTAGGCCGACTTCTTGTTTTTGTGTCGAACGTACCTACTTTGATTTGGCTTCGTTATATTGTTTGAGCCCAGCGGTAGGTGGCCACGTTGATTGCGGCATCAGAGGCATTCTTTAGGTCATCAAAGTCAAATAATTTATTTCAATTAGGCACCTAATAGGCACTTCTGATTTTACAAAAAAAAAAATTATTCTAGTCGCCCCTTCCAAAAGGTAATTTCATTAGTTTTATGGTGAAGATAAACAAGAAACTCCACCGTTTCTCTTTTAAAATCAAAGGTGCAAGTGAACATAGAGCCACTCCGACACTCCAGCATGTGGGACATAGCCGGACTCGCACTGGGCGTTGGATGGGTCGATCACCCACTTCGTCAAATTGTATTTGCAGTGGCCTACTTGAACTAGGTACTAGGCCGAGGAGACGGTAAAACATATCTATATATAAAACAAAGTCGGGTATGTTCAAGCACTTTTATAACTCGAGAACAGCTGGTCCGATTTTCATGATCTTTGATTTGTTGGATTTGTCTCCACCCAGAATAGCAGAATAACTATTAAACCATCAGAAAAGTTCACAAAAAAAATATATGAGGAAAATTCGTTTTCTCATACATTCTGTATAGAATGGCTTTTCGGTAGATAGGTAGGTAGGTATACATGTAAGCATGTATGTAGGTAGGCAGGTACGTAGGTAAGTAGGGTAGATAGGTAGGGTAGATAGGTAGGGTAGGTAGAGGTGTAGGTAGGGTAGGTAGAGGTGTAGGTAGGGCAGGTAGAGGTGTAGGTAGGGTAGGCATGTAGGGTAGGTAGGTAGGGTAGATAAGTAGGGTAGGGTAGGGTAGAGTAGGTACCTAAGGTAGGGTAGGTAGGGCAGGTAGGTAGGGTATGTAGGTAGGTAGTTAGGGTAGGTAGGTAGGTGCGCTGTAGATAAGTACTTAGTGCTACCCGTGCGAAGCCGGGGCGGGCAGCTAGTTACAAATAAATATTCACCAACCTTGTACTACTTGCGGTATCAGCTCAGTGATGGTTGTCACGGCCCGCTCTGCCGCCGGGTAGTCAGGGTTCTTGGGGATATCTACAGTGCATATTATGAAAATAAATAAATTCACAAGTATTATTTATTTTATTAGTATAAAAATTAAATCAGATGAAGATGAATACTGAAATGGCGCCGGATACTTAGATGTATGGAATAAAAGCAGAAGGATTAATAAGGTAAATATTATGTAATTTTCAGTATGGATGTGCACTCATTTACTATACACATTTACAAATCTCTTAATTGCAAATAATAATAACCCAATTCTGGGTTAACACTTCGAGCGACACTTAACGCCTCCAGACGTAATAATATTAAAACTTCAATTGTGTCTCGTTCAGTGTCCTTACAAATACAAACACAAATCTTGGAACAACAAAAAAACAATTTTTGTGTACTGCGTTAGTTTAGTAACTGTGTCGCAGTTATAAGTGCCCAGCCCAGGAGCGTAAGACAACTGAGTTCCATAATAACAACAATGTTGGTTCAACTTATATGTAGAAACTAGACATGAGCGTGTATGTGTATGCGGAGGATGTGATAATAATACTTTTAACGTAAACTAGTTACTTTTTTAACCTTCAACAGATTAAGCTCGCCTTTGTTCATCCGCTGTAATATTAATGTTGTAACATTTTTTTGGTAAATTATGTGTACAATAAAGACTATGAAAGAACGAACGGATTTTGAAGGACACTTACCTTGAGTGGCCGCGGCGAGTGCAGCGACTGCCGCGTTGAGCTGCGCCAGCGCACGCGACAGTTTGTGTTGCAGCGTCGCTCCGTCAGCTTGATTCAGCTTCTGACTCACCACCGGCTGACAAAGGAGATGGGAAATAAAAATAGAAAAGGGAAAAAAATCAGCAGCTGCACTATGTGATTGTGACACTTCTCTTAGCATAATGCTGTACTGTGGGGGACCCACAGCATAGTGCTGATTTTCAGTGGTCATTCGAAAATGACTTACGGAAGCCAAGTTGGTTATTTGTGACTTACTACCGGCTGGCAAATAATATGAGACATACAGGGGACATACAGGGTGGCCCGTAAAACGAGGTCCAAAGCATGATTTTTTTAAGCAAAGGGCTTCCCAAAACGCCCCCATTTATCATCATCATCTGCCTAGCCTTTTCCCAACTACGTTGGGGTCGGCTTCCAGTCTAACCGGATGCAGCTGAATACTAGTATTTTACATGAAGCGACTGCCTATCTGACCTCCACAACCCAGTAACCGGGTAATACGATACCCCTTGGTAAGACTGGTTGTCAGACTTTCGTGCTTCTGACGACCCGTAACGACTGTCAAAGATCCACAAATGACGGCCGGGACCAACGGCTTAACGTGCTTTCCGAGGCACGGAGGAGTCTCGATATGTAAAGATGGTCACCCATCCACGGACCAACCCCGGCAAGCGTAGCTTAACCTAAGGGATCGACCCGTGCGGCTGTTATTACGTAGCCACGAGCTCCTCCCCCCACAACACCCCCATTTATGTTCAATGATTATTTCTAGTTTAGAAGTTAGACTTCTATTTTTTTTAGGGAAATTCTCACTTCATTTCAAACTTTTTTATTTTTCTCTTTCTGTGTCGCATTTTTTTTTAATTTTAATTAATAATTCTTAAAATGTGGTCTACCCTCGATAAAAGTATTTTTTAGCAAACGTTACCTTCTTCATCTGCTGTTCAGCGGTATCCAGATGTTTCTTAGCTCCAGACACGTTGCTGACGAACTTGATGCGTTGCTTCTCTTTCTGTGGCGATAATACCACATCCGTACCTAAAGGATAATATTTACATATCAATCGAATGTAAGTATGATCTTGTGAAGATTTTGCTTACTAAGTATAGGTAAGCACGGGCGATTTGTTCGCGCACTGAGGTTTGTCATTTTTGTCGATGAGAAACTCCATCGGGCACACGGCTTGTCGCTTATAACTCACCATGTTGAGCTGTCTTGCAGGCCTGTACGAGCTTGTCGAGACTGTCAGCAAGCTGTGTCTGATCACTCAACACTTGCTGCTTCATCTCAGGACGCTGCGCAAGGTGCGGCGCACACGATGACGTCAGCTCTGATGCTGCACTGCGCAGCTTCTCAGCTGCTGAGATGAGCTCTCTCTGGCAGTTAGCGTTAGCTATGGTTGGAGCTGTTGTCTGGGGAAGAAAAAGGTGGAAAATTTGCTTAAACGGCTTCGAGTTAGAAATGATAATATTAAGGAAAAATCAGAGGAAAAATGTGGCATAACTAACTTTAATTTAATTTAATAAGCTGTTGAGTTTCCAAATAAATAAATAACTTCTGCCTGTTATAACAATGAGTTGAATCAAAACGTCTTAGAACAAAGTGTTTACAGACATGTGATGTCTAATAACACCCATCGTGCTCGCTTGGGAAGTCACGGCCCGATCCCACTCACAGAGAGGAGGCCTGTGTGCTGTGTCCTGTTGCAAGATAAAATATTCTGGTAGTACCCAATTTAAATAGTAAAACACGCGCATGTGACGTTTTTGCTATTGACGTGATTTCGCGAGCAAAATCTCGCCATGTTTTCCTACAACGATTGATCCCTATAGCTTATTTGGAGTTCGTAATCTAACACATGAGAGACAAAAAAATAGACCCAGCAATCATCTCCCAATATCCTTCTCACCTGCGCCACAGTCAGTAGCGCCTGCGCAGCATCAGCAGCGCGGGCCCCTCGGCTGTCGAGCTCGGCGGCTGCGCCAGCATCCGGTACCAGCTCCGTGAGACGCTGCACTTGCGACAACAGCTCGCCCGCCTTGCCGCATGATGCAGCTGATAATGCTAACACCTGTGGAAACTCATTTTTAAGGTGGTGATACTTTTTCATTGTTTTAAACCGGTGAAAACACAACCCTCCTTCTAGGACAATCGGGTAAAAATAGCCCAGTCTCATCCCACTTCCTCACCTGTTTCTCGTGCACATCTTGAGCTTTAGGACTGACGATGTAAACCAGCTTGCCGGACGCCGCTGAGAACTTGGCAGCGGCATCGCTCAGACCCTGCCACACGAAGGATAAGGAAGTTATATTTATTTATGTCAAAACTATATGCATAACTGTCATGGAAGATCTACATTAACTAAACCACTTTTGAAATTATAATTTTTGTTAAATACTTTAAAATTTGATGGCGATGGTTGATTGATTCCTGAGAAGAAATGCAGAAGCAACTCCGAGGTCATGGTCTCTTTGAAAGTCCAAAATCATAAATTATTATTAAGATATTATGTGAGTCTATCAGTGCAATAATTCTAGTAATGTATCAACAGCTCACAACTCACCTGCCCTTGTCCCACACTGTCACATATCTAGTGATGTACCAACAGCTCACAACTCACCTGCCCTTGTCCCACACTGTTACATATCTAGTAATGTACCAACAGCTCACAACTCACCTGCCCTTGTCCCACATTGTCACATATCTAGTAATGTACCAACAGCTCACAACTCACCTGCCCTTGTCCCACACTGTCACATATCTAGTAATGTACCAACAGCTCACAACTCACCTGCCCTTGTCCCACACTGTCACATATCTAGTAATGTACCAACAGCTCACAACTCACCTGCCCTTGTCCCACACTGTCACATATTTAGTAATGTACCAACAGCTCACAACTCACCTGCCCTTGTCCCACACTGTCACATATTTAGTAATGTACCAACAGCTCACAACTCACCTGCCCTTGTCCCACACTGTCACATATCTAGTGATGTACCAACAGCTCACAACTCACCTGCCCTTATCCCGCACTGTCACATATCTCGTTATGTACCAACAGCTCACAACTCACCTGCGCTTGTCCCACACTGTCACATATTTAGTAATGTACCAACAGCTCACAACTCACCTGCCCTTGTCCCACACTGTCACATATCTAGTAATGTACCAACAGCTCACAACTCACCTGCCCTTGTCCCACACTGTCACATATCTAGTAATGTACCAACAGCTCACAACTCACCTGCCCTTGTCCCACACTGTCACATATCTAGTAATGTACCAACAGCTCACAACTCACCTGCCCTTGTCCCACACTGTCACATATCTCGCGACTCGCTTCACACAGCGCTCGCAAGTCACGTAACATGGCGGCTTGTTCCTCGCCCGTCTTAGTGCCGCAGAGAGTGAGAGATGCTGCAAATACAATAAACAAACCCAATTTATTTAAATAACAGAAATTTTAGGAAATATTCTCGTATAAAATGAAAATGTCTGACCTTGTACAACTTGCGGCGTCAGTTCAGTGATAGCTCTGACCGCCCGGTCTGCTGCCGCGTAGTCGGGGTGCTCGCGATCTGTGCCAAGATACAAGGATTAAGAAGAAACACAGAATGTTAGTTGGTTGTTAGTCTAGGAGTTGCAAGCGCTACCGCTGAGCATGAGGCCTTGCGTCCAATTCTCAGAATGGGCAAAGTTTTATTGGATTTTTCTACCGGGTTGTAATGCTAAGCACTCTGATCATCCCATAGAACACCTAGAGTTAGTATTCGCACTACTGCTATACTAAACCAACGAAACTGTAAAATACATTTCCATTGAAAAAAACGAAACAGATTGTTCTGAAATTCATAGAATTTTAAGCGTTTCCTTACCCGCAGTGGCAGCAGCGAGTGCTGCGACTGCCGCGTTGAGCTGCGCCAGTCTGTCGGACAGGTTGCGCTCTAGTGCTGCGCCATCTTCTTGCTTCATCAGTTGACATATCATCGGCTACCAGAACAAAATAACTACGTTAATTCGAGGTAAAAAGCTTTATAAATATTTCTTAGTTTCACAAAATAATGTGCAGATACACAACATACTAATCAATAGTTAATCTTAAGTAATTGTTGCGAGGTTATGATCAAAGCTAGTTCAGGTGAAATAATCGAAACTTGACTGTTCATATACTCTTGATCAAATAATGTCTGATATTAAGTATAGTATTACGATGTGAGGAATCTAAGTAAAGGCATTTTGATAGGTATAACCTTCACAGAATGCCCCACAAGGGTACCCGACAAACAGCACGCATTCAACTTAATATATTCACACTTGAGAGCAAGTTTCTATAAAAAATGTATAAGTTGTAATGCTGACCTCTTTCAGCTGTCGTTCGGCCGCATCCAGTCGCTCCTTAGCTCCGGACACGCTGCTGATGAACTTCAGACGCTGCTTCTCTTGTTGCTGAGCTGATGGCACATCAACTAAGTTACCTGTGCGAAGTAACTCTGTATGAGAATCTTAGCGTGTTTGACATCCTGTTTCGGCATATTGCGTTACATGAGAGAGAAGAAAGATATCTCCCTCTATCTCTCACACTTAATCACTCTTATTCGTTATTTTTTTAAGAAAACTCACTTCGATCACCTATACAGTCCTGCACAAGCAATTTTTTTTATGGCACTATCGTACTCACCACCTTGTGCAGACTTGCAAGCTTCCACAAGCTTGTCGAGACTGTCAGCAAGCTGTGTCTGATCACTCAACACTTGCTGCTTCATCTCAGGACGCTGCGCAAGGTGCGGCGCACACGATGACGTCAGCTCTGATGCTGCACTGCGCAGCTTCTCAGCTGCTGAGATGAGTTCCTTCTGGCAGTGAGGGTCTCCAATGGTTGGAGCTGTTGTCTGGGGCAGAAAAAGGTGGAAAATTTGCTTAAATGACTTCGAGTCAGAAATGATAATATTAAGGAAAAATCTGAGGAAAAATGTGGCATAACTTCTGCATGTTATAACAATGAGTTGAATAAAAACGTCTTAGAACAAAGTGTTTACAGACATGTGATGTCTAATAACACCCATCGTGCTCGCTTGGGAAGTCACGGCCCGATCCCACTCACAGAGAGGAGGCCTGTGTGCTGTGTCCTGTTGCAAGATAAAATATTCTGGTAGTACCCAATTTAAATAGTAAAACACGCGCATGTGACGTTTTTGCTATTGACGTGATTTCGCAAGCAAAATCTTGCCATGTTTTCCTACAACGATTGCTCCCTGCAGCTTATTATGTGGAGTTCGTAAACTAACACATGAGAGACAAAAAAATAGACCAAAAAATTATCTCCCAATATCCTTCTCACCTGCGCCACAGTCAGTAGCGCCTGCGCAGCATCAGCAGCGCGGGCCCCTCGGCTGTCGAGCTCGGCGGCTGCGCCAGCATCCGGTACCAGCTCCGTGAGACGCTGCACTTGCGACAACAGCTCGCCCGCCTTGCCGCATGATGCAGCTGATAATGCTAACACCTGTGGAAACTCATTTTTAAGGTGGTGATACTTTTTCATTGTTTTAAACCGATGAAAACACTACCCTCCTTCTAGGACAATCGGGTAAAAATAGCACTGCCTCATCCCACTTCCTCACCTGTTTCTCGTGCACATCTTGAGCTTTAGGACTGACGATGTACACCAGCTTGCCGGACGCCGCTGAGAACTTGGCAGCGGCATCGCTCAGCCCCTGCCACAAAAAATTAAGGAAATTATATTTATTTCTGCAAAAACTATGTGTATAAGTGTCATGGAAGATCTACATCTTCTAAGCCCATTTCACTATTATTGTTTTCGTTAAATATTTTAAAATTTGATGGCGTTAGTTGATTGGTCCTTGAGAAGTAATGCAGAAGCAAACTCAGAAGTCATGGTCTCTTTGAAAGTCCAAAATCCTAAATTATTATTAAGATATTATATAAGTCTATCTGTGCAATAATTCTAGTAATGTACCAACAGCTCACAACTCACCTGCCCTTGTCCCACACTGTCACATATCTAGTAATGTACCAACAGCTCTCAACTCACCTGCCCTTGTCCCACACTGTCACATATCTAGTAATGTACCAACAGCTCACAACTCACCTACCCTTGCCCCACACTGTCACATATCTAGTAATGTACCAACAGCTCACAACTCACCTGCTCTTGTCCCACACTGTCACATATCTAGTAATGTACCAACAGCTCACAACTCACCTGCTCTTGTCCCACACTGTCACATATCTAGTAATGTACCAACAGCTCACAACTCACCTGCCCTTGTCCCACACTGTCACATATCTAGTAATGTACCAACAGCTCACAACCCACCTGCCCTTGTCCCACACTGTCACATATCTAGTGATGTACCAACAGCTCACAACTCACCTGCCCTTTACCCACACTGTTACATATCTCGCGACTCGCTTCACACAGCGCTCGCAAGTCGCGTAACATGGCGGCTTGTTCCTCGCCCGTCTTAGTGCCGCAGAGAGTGTGAGATTCTGCAAGATTATTATGTCCTAGAAGGTTGCATTCAGAATAGTAGCTACTTTGAAATAGCTGTTAAAATATGTCGCAGTTCTGTCAGTTGTTTTGTGATTGTTTTAGAACTTTTAAATGTTGTATGTTGTAAAACTAAACATTCAAGGTTACGTTATTTTAATGATTGAAATTCATTGTCATTATTAGCGCACTACAGAGCGATGCTCTTATATTAATTAAGTAGTTTCGACAAATTATTCAAAACAGAGAAATATGAGACAGTTAATTACAATTTCATAAGAGGCAGACATTTAAAAAAAATACGAATCTGTTAATTATAATTATGTGTGTATTTTCTATTGGTTAAATTTAGAAATTTTTCCTTGTGGATTATCGTTCATTAAACCTAAATAAACATATAGGTTAAAAAAAAATCGTTTTATTTTTAAGAAGATGGACTGACCTTGTATAACTTGCGGCGTCAGTTCAGTGATAGCTCTGACCGCTCGGTCTGCTGCCGCGTAGTCGGGGTGCTCGCGATCTGTGACAAGATACAAGGATTAAAAGAAGCTCGGAAATACACCGGCGCAAAATAATACTCAGGGGTGCTATTGAGAATATCATAGCAGGAATACCCATCAATACTGACCGACTCAGATATCACACAGGGTATATTTTTTACTCAAAACAGTAAAAGAACAATTCCATTTATTACACCGATTACAGCGACGAAAAAATAAAGTGAAAGTCCTAGCCCGTTAAAGCCGTTCAGTATAAATAATGAATGAATGAATGAATGAAATGCACCGACCCCAGCGTGGCTTAACCAGACTCGATAAATCGAATGAACCCCAGGATTTGCACTAGCCCCTGAAGCCTCATGGTTCATGGGGTTTCAGCAGCCATTGCATATCCTGAAGTAGACCGGGGGGCGCGGGTAATGGTAGGGAAGAGTGTGCCCTTCGGGATAAGGAAGGATTTGCGAGCCTACCGGATATGCATCCTTGAGTAAGCAATGGACTAGTGGAGAGACGGGTAATAGTTATCTAAGGAGGGGCATCTTTTTACGACGTCGCCGCCAGTTGGCTCCGTTCAATCTTCACCGTTGAATCCATTGGCGGAGATACGCTTCGTTCTCGGCTCTTTTCTAACTCCTTGCTGTGCTATGCTACAATTTGCTGTTTACTGTGTCTTCATCCGAAGACTCGCTGCTGTCCGTTTCAGGTTTCTTGTATATCTCGCTGGCTGCTTTCTTGATCTTGTTTCGGTCTCCAGCCACGTCCATCCAGAAGTCGATTTCCTTGTCGAAACGCGCCATGTCCTGTTTTAGGTTGTCGTTCCAAGTGTAAATAGGTCGGCCTACTTTCTTGGATTTGGCCTTGTACTGTAATGCTGCATATAATAGGTGTGGGTTTTGTAGGCAAAGGCCTGTTTCTTGTAGGCAACCTATGTGGATACCCCTGTTTGAAAGTTCTGCATCTATTCTATCTTTTTTGGTCGGTTTTGAGGCCCCGCGGACGTTCCAAGTTGCAATACGTAGTTCTGGGCAGGCGTATCTACTAACGGAAGAAGGCGGGTTTCTAAGTATTGTGTATCCCACGGAATAGATAAATAAGGTTGGAATGGTAATGTGGGCGTGGCAAGCGCGCCACAATTATGATTCGATAATCATAACTCGACCGATTCATTAATTCACCGCGTTTCGTGCGCTTCGGACTACTGCGGAGAACAGAGCTCTGCTTTAAAATGCCGTGTTGTGCAATTATAACTTGTAAAACAAAAAGTCAGACCGCAAGTATAGAGCGAGGGGGTATATCTTTCCATCGGTAAGTCGAAAATAACATTTAATTATAATTTTATTAGTAAAAAACATAAAAATATTCTGATCACTATGAAATTCCAAACATTAACGACATTATTGCAACAAGTAAAAAAAAATATACATTGCACGATGTGTACTCGCGTAATCAACGCAATTACTAAGTCCGCTTACAATGTACTGCATGCGTCGCGTCCTCTTCACTTCAACCATTGACGTTTCGTCGTTTGCCCTGATTGGCCGTGATGCACGGTCGATAGTGAGGTGACCATGTGGTTAAATAAAATCATCGATAGAATTCTCAAATAATATAAATTTACGTTCGACAAAGATTCTTTTTGAATTATTTTATATTTAATTAATGATAGTATATTTTTATTTAGATGTATAATGAGTCAATTAAATATTACAATAATTATTGAACGAATGATACAATATAGTAAATACTTGTAGATGACAGATTTACAGGGAGAAATTGAATTCATTGGCAACATTATACGAGATCATTGTACTCATCTACAAGTATTTACTATATTGTATTTAGTACTAAAATATAAGTAAAATCCAATTTTACTTACGCAATAAATTATAAATTTTAGGTTTCCTAAAGAACCTAACGCCAGGGAACAATGGATTGACGTGACAGGTAGTGGAAACTGGATGCCGACAAAGACGAGTACTATTTGCTCTATACATTTCAGTAAAGATGATTTTATCATTAAAAAATCAGGTTATTTGTAATTAATAAAAGTAAAATAAATATTTCTTAATATTTATTTCATGTTTAATTTTCCCCCATACATTCATCAGATAATTTATCGATAAAGAATATCGGCTTTATCAAGCACTAGCGTGTATGAAAATTTTTATTGCTTTTTTGCGTGTGTGTGTGTGTCTATGCCTACGAGGGCTTAGTACTAGTGTGTGAACGAATATCTGCCCTGAGATTTATGTGTGTCTGATTTGGTTGTGTGCGAAATATTTGTAAACATAGGAGTGCGTATGTGTAGAAATTAAAATAGTGGGAGACAAGCGGTGACACTGGTCCTGATACAAAATTGGAGCTAGGGCCTTTCCAACCTTATTTATCAATTCCGTGGTGTATCCAGTGTCGTCCGCGACTTCCCCTGATGTCGGTGTATGTAATGTTGATGCTACTTGTACACACTGTGTTAATGAGCTAGCTAATTGGGTGTTCTGGAATCGGGGTTTTATGGACTGCCCTTGCATGTTATTGTTGTCTTGATCGTCGTTGATCCAGCTATCATAATGTTGATCCTTGTAGAGGATATGTATGTTACCGGGCACTGAATCTCCGGCAGGTGAATACACCAGTATGTTCACGTTATTTATGTGTACATGGACATTTACGAGATAGAATTCGGACGCGGCGATTATGATGTCTTCTCCTCCCCAGAATGACTCGTTAAATTGCTCGGTTATGTATTTTGTTATCAATTGTTCCTGAGGAAGCTTGTTGTTAGGAAGAAGCTCTTGAATGTTATTCGTAAGTGCTAAACGAATTCTGGCGTCCCATCGGTTCGTTAAGACGTAAGTAGCGAGGTCTTGTCGAACAGACACGTGGTCGAATGTCAGTGCCATTAAGCTGTTTATTTGGTGTGCTATCGCCCTATATAGGCAGTTACCATCTTTTTCCATGGGCACTATTGTTACCATTGTAAAACTTTTGTTTGGGATTTCTAACGGCGTTATTACTGCTGGCGTCACACGTGCAGTGCAGGCTTTGTTTCGAGGGATACAAAATTTTAGCAGCGTTGCGCTTTGCCTGGAGATTTATGAGCTTAATTCTTTGTTTGAACGTAGAATTGAATCTTAAGTTTCCGGGTTATGTTTTTGTTTTTTGTTGAATGGGCCACATGTTGGCGTATATTTGTTGACCGAGCGACTTTTTTGTAACGCTAAAGAAATAGTTGATTTTTTAATGTCGTTTCTGGGTAAGCTTGATGTTATAATCGTCAGCTTGCAGGAGGTTTTTAAGACTTTCACGAAATCGAAAGCGATAACGTTATTTTGTTAGAATGTTGTTGTATTTATAATGAATATTTAATACTTATTACGCTTAGGAAATAAGAGTTGAATGTGCGACCTATTTTGCAGCGGAAAGCATCGTCTTGAAAGATATGGAAAGGTCTCCCCAGATTAGCTTGGGTCCGTTGAATGCCGTGGATTACTTGCGTGAGATCAGGAATGCACCTCAGTAATAATATATTTAGCATGCACAGAATGTTCTTATAAAATTGGCTTAGAAAGTCAGAGTTATACGTTCGGCGTCAAACGCCCGTCTTTTCCCCACTGCGAATCAACGCTTGCAGTGTTTTCCAACAATCAATCAGATAAAATACCGATTTTGCAGCGGGAAGTAAAACCCTGAAAGCCCTGAAAGATATGGAAAGATCTCACCAAATTAGCTTGGGTCCTTGCGTGCCCTGGATCGATCACTTGAGATCAGGAACTCACGTAGACCTGCACCTCACTTTGGCACTATTTGCACCACACTTTAGCACTACTTTAAAGTAATTATTTAGTGTCCCAGCAGTATCAAAGTAAAAGAAAACACTGTTCGCTTCCGTCGGCAAACGGGCGCCTGACGCAGTTGCATGTGCGGACCCAAGCGTATCGTAAAAAATTAAACGAGCTAGCGAACGACCGTCCGCTCCGGCGACCAAACAACCAATCCGTTAAAGCCGTTCAGTATAAATAAACTATAAAAATATGGCTTCAACCCAACAATTAACGAAAATCAATCAAGCTATCATAGTTTACGCTTTTCGTAAGTAACTAATTTGTTTGTTTGGCGCCCGTTCTCAGAACTACACGCGTGTCAAGTTTTAGCCGAATCGGTTTACCGGTTAAAATATGTAAAAATGTGAAAAATCAATCAACCCCTATTTTTTTACCCTTAAGGGTGCATTTTATTATTTTTCAATTTTAACCTTTTTTTCTTCGATGAAAAACACTAAATATGTAGATTGTTTTTAACAGCATTTCGAGTGTTTCCTTACCCGCAGTGGCAGCAGCGAGTGCAGCGACTGCCGCGTTGAGCTGCGCCAGTCTGTCGGACAGGTTGCGCTCTAGTGCTGCGCCATCTTCTTGCTTCATCAGTTGACGGATCACCGGCTGCCAAAACAATTTGTTTACAAACACTTCTCGAGTTTCAGACGAATAAGTGGTGCAGATTCACAACACACGAAACAGTAAATGAAATGTATTCGTCGCGTGTCTATGATCAAAGCAAGTTCGGGTGAAAGGTTTGTCATATGGCCGGATTTCTGATCTGATAACTAGTTTAAAATTATGATGTTACAAATCTAAATAAAGACAGTTTGACAGGTATAACCTTCACGATGCCTGTATGTATAAGTTACAACCACTACCCGTCTTACAACAAAACGATTCAGTTTTTTATTCTAACTGATACACAAATCCTGCATCGCGCAAAGAGTTTACCGCGCAATCGACATTTATGACTACCCGACATCAATCGTCGGGCAGTTGCCCGCCAGACACGACACCCGACCGGTCGGCGGATCCTCTCTTTTCTATAGAGGTTGAGTGAACTATAAACCCTATTCCTCATACCTCTAAATTGGTGACCCCAACATGATAAACCGCTGTCCCGCACCCTCGGCACGCGCGGCTCGCGGGCTCAATGCAGCGCTCATTGGTCAACGCTGCCGCCTGCGAGCCGCGCATACCTAAGGCTAATAGTAAGTAAGCGTAAGGTAAATAAGTTTTATTGCTGACCTCTTTCAGCTGTCGTTCGGCCGCATCCAGTCGCTCCTTAGCTCCGGACACGCTGCTGATGAACTTCAGACGCTGCTTCTCTTGTTGTTGAGCTGATGGCACATCAACCCGGTTGCCTGTGTGTATAACTCTATATGAGAATCTTAGCGTGTTTAACGTCCTATTTCGGCACATTGCGTTACATGAGAGAAGAAAGATATCTCTCTCTGTCTCTCACACAAAATTTCTCTTATTCGTTATTTTTTTAAGAAAAATCACTTCGATCACGTATACGGTCCTGCACAAGCAATTTTTTTATGGCACTATCGTACTCACCACCTTGTGCAGACTTGCAAGCTTCCACAAGCTTGTCGAGACTGTCAGCAAGCTGTGTCTGATCACTCAACACTTGCTGCTTCATCTCAGGACGCTGCGCAAGGTGCGGCGCACACGATGACGTCAGCTCTGATGCTGCACTGCGCAGCTTCTCAGCTCCTGAGATGAGCTCTCTCTGGCAGTTAGCGTTAGCTATGGTTGGAGCTGTTGTCTGGGGAAGAAAAAGGTGGAAAATTTGCTTAAACGGCTTCGAGTTAGAAATGATAATATTAAGGAAAAATCAGAGGAAAAATGTGGCATAATTTCTGCCTGTTATAACAATGAGTTGAATCAAAACGTCTTAGAACAAAGTGTTTAACAGACATGTGATGTCTAATAACACCCATCGTGCTCGCTTGGGAAGTCACGGCCCGATCCCACTCACAGAGAGGAGGCCTGTGTGCTGTGTCCTGTTGCAAGATAAAATATTCTGGAAGTACCCAATTTAAATAGTAAAACACGTGCATGTGACGTTTTTGCTATTGACGTGATTTCGCGAGCAAAATCTCGCCATGTTTTCCTACAACGATTGATCCCTATAGCTTATTTGGAGTTCGTAATCTAACACATGAGAAACAAAAAAATAGAACCAGCAATCATCTCCCAATATCCTTCTCACCTGCGCCACAGTCAGTAGCGCCTGCGCAGCATCAGCAGCGCGGGCCCCTCGGCTGTCGAGCTCGGCGGCTGCGCCAGCATCCGGTACCAGCTCCGTGAGACGCTGCACTTGCGACAACAGCTCGCCCGCCTTGCCGCATGATGCAGCTGATAATGCTAACACCTGTGGAAACTCATTTTTAAGGTGGTGATACTTTTTCATTGTTTTAAACCGGTGAAAACACTACCCTCCTTCTAGGACAATCGGGTAAAAATAGCACAGCCTCATCCCTCTTCCTCACCTGTTTCTCGTGAACATCTTGAGCTTTAGGACTGACGATGTACACCAGCTTGCCGGACGCCGCTGAGAACTTGGCAGCGGCATCGCTCAGACCCTGCCACACAAAAGATAAGGAAATTATATTTATTTCTGCAAAAACTATGTGTATAACACTGTCACATATCTAGTGATGTACCAACAGCTCACAACTCACCTGCCCTTGTCCCACACTGTCACATATCTAGTAATGTACCAACAGCTCACAACTCACCTGCCCTTGTCCCACACTGTCACATATCTAGTAATGTACCAACAGCTCACAACTCACCTGCTTTTGTCCCACACTGTCACATATCTAGTGATGTACCAACAGCTCACAACTCACCTGCCTTTGTCCCACACTGTCACATATCTAGTAATGTACCAACAGCTCACAACTCACCTGCGCTTGTCCCACACTGTCACATATCTAGTAATGTACCAACAGCTCACAACTCACCTGCTTTGGTCCCACACTGTCACATATCTAGTGATGTACCAACAGCTCACAACTCACCTGCCCTTGTCCCACACTGTCACATATCTAGTAATGTACCAATAGCTCACAACTCACCTGCCCTTGTCCCACACTGTCACATATCTAGTAATGTACCAACAGCTCACAACTCACCTGCCCTTGTCCCACACTGTCACATATCTAGTGATGTACCAACAGCTCACAGCTCACCTGCCTTTGTCCCACACTGTCACATATCTAGTAATGTACCAACAGCTCACAACTCACCTGCCCTTGTCCCACACTGTCACATATCTAGTAACGTACCAACAGCTCACAACTCACCTGCCCTTGTCCCACACTGTCACATATCTAGTGATGTACCAACAGCTCACAACTCACCTGCCCTTGTCCCACACTGTCACATATCTAGTGATGTACCAACAGCTCACAACTCACCTGCCCTTGTCCCACACTGTCACATATCTCGCGACTCGCTTCACACAGCGCTCGCAAGTCGCGTAACATGGCGGCTTGTTCCTCGCCCGTCTTAGTGCCGCAGAGAGTGTGAGATTCTGCAAGATTATTATGTCTTAAAGATTTTTCAAATTCGATTGGTATTTCCAGAGCGATCAAACAAACAACTCTTCAGATTTATAATATTAGAATAGATAGTATAAAATAAGAATATCGTAGTATACATTAGGACAAATTTATCAAAACAGCGAAATATTAAACAGCGTTTCACGAGACGTATACATATACATATATTTTTATATATAAACAAAATCAAGTAATCGTAGAATAAACGTAAATGTTTGTTTGTGTGTGTAAATGTTCGTTTTGTTTTAAAGAAGAAGGACTGACCTTGTACCACTTGCGGGGTCAGTTCAGTGATAGCTCTGACCGCCCGGTCTGCTGCCGCGTAGTCGGGGTGCTCGCGATCTGTGCCAAGATACAAGGATTAAGAAGAAACTCAGAATTACACCGGCGCAAAATCATATTCATATTCATATTTATTTATTTGCGTAAAACATGGTATACAAAGGTGTTACATAAGTATACATACTCAGGGGTCAATCCATACTGTCGCCGATTTCATAGCAGGCATACCCATCAATACTGACCGACTCAGGTATCACCCAGGGCTTGTACATGCAAGCATGCAAGGCAGGGGTTTTGCACTACCGCTACACTAGTCTAACGAAGCAGTAACACATTTGTCTGGGTAGGCATGATTTGGATCAGCCAGGTTACAAAATCGAATATAGGTACATATGTGTTCGGGAAAAGCCGCTCAGCCTAGCTCAAGTTGTGGCGAGCAGTCCCAAACATAGCAACGAGTCTACATGCCAAACGGAGTGTTCCAGTCGGCATGAGCCGAATGAAAGCCGAATATATTATGTAGCTTAGTCATCCAATACTGCCAAATCGAATGTCCTCCTCTGAAATTCACAGCATAATGAACATTTCCTTACCTGCAGTGGCAGCAGCGAGTGCTGCGACTGCCGCGTTGAGCTGCGCCAGTCTGTCGGACAGGTTGCGCTCTAGTGCTGCGCCATCTTCTTGCTTCATCAGTTGACATATCATCGGCTACCAGAACAAGTAAATAAATAAATTCCCGCAGGACACTGAACGACATACAAAAGAAGTTTTATTGTTATTACGGCTTAATATGTTGAGAGTTCGAGAGCAAGTTTTTATAAAAATAATCAATTTAATAAGTTGAGAGTTTGAGAGCAAGTTTTTATAAAAATATTCAATATATACTGCTGACCTCTTTCAGCTGTCGTTCGGCCGCATCCAGTCGCTGCTTAGCTCCGGACACGCTGCTGATGAACTTCAGACGCTGCTTCTCTTGTTGCTGAGCTGATGGCACATCCACCCAGTTGCCTGTGCGATGTAACTCTGTATGACGTTCTTGGCGTATTTGATCATATAATATAGCCACGTCGTATAAACACTACACTTTTAAAAACAAGCCATATAAGACCATTATTTTGGTAAGTGGATCCACTAAGCATACAATACCGCTGTACAAGGCTGGCACAGTGGCACATGAAAAGAGAGGCCTATGCTCAGCAGTGGGGTAATTTGGGCTGTGGGAAGACGGATATTTCTTTATCTCCACTTAAAAACCCACTCCACTCGAAATATAAAGGACGCGTTACGTTTCTGCACATTGCGTTATATGAGAGAGACGATAGATCGCTCTCTTTTTTAAGTAATTTCAATTCTATCACGTGTACGGTGCTGAACGCGCAATTTGTTTTATGTCGTTATCGTACTCACCACCTTGTGCAGACTTGCAAGCTTCCACAAGCTTGTCGAGACTGTCAGCAAGCTGTGTCTGATCACTCAACACTTGCTGCTTCATCTCAGGACGCTGCGCAAGGTGCGGCGCACACGATGACGTCAGCTCTGATGCTGCACTGCGCAGCTTCTCAGCTGCTGAGATGAGTTCCTTCTGGCAGTGAGGGTCTCCAATGGTTGGAGCTGTTGTCTGGGGAAGAAGAAGGTGGAAAATTTGCTTAAATGACTTTGAGTCAGAAATGATAATATTAAGGAAAAATCAGAGGAAAAATGTGGCATAACTTCTGCCTGTTATAACAAAGTGTTTACAGACATGTGATGTCTAATAACACCCATCGTGCTCGCTTGGGAAGTCACGGCCCGATCCCACTCACAGAGAGGAGGCCTGTGTGCTGTGTCCTGTTGCAAGATAAAATATTCTGGAAGTACCCAATTTAAATAGTAAAACACGCGCATGTGACGTTTTTGCTATTGACGTGATTTCGCAAGCAAAATCTCGCCATGTTTTCCTACAACGATTGGTCCCTGCAGCTTATTTGGAGTTCGCAATCTATCACATGAGACACAAAAAAATAGACCCAGCAATCATCTCCCAATATCCTTCTCACCTGCGCCACAGTCAGTAGCGCCTGCGCAGCATCAGCAGCGCGGGCCCCTCGGCTGTCGAGCTCGGCGGCTGCGCCAGCATCCGGTACCAGCTCCGTGAGACGCTGCACTTGCGACAACAGCTCGCCCGCCTTGCCGCATGATGCAGCTGATAATGCTAACACCTGTGGAAACTCATTTTTAAGGTGGTGATACCTTTTCATTGTTTTAAACCGGTGAAAACACTACCCTCCTTCTAGGACAATCGGGTAAAAATAGCACAGTCTCATCCCACTTCCTCACCTGTTTCTCGTGAACATCTTGAGCTTCAGGACTGACGATATACACCAGCTTGCCGGACGCCGCCGAGAACTTGGCAGCGGCATCGCTCAGACCCTGCCACACGAAGGATAAGGAAATTATATTTATTTCTGTCAAAACTATATGCATAACTGTCATGGAAGATCTACCTCAACTATACCATTTTTAAAATTATCATTTTTGTTAAATACTTTAAAATTTGATGGCGATGGTTGATTGATTCCTGAGAAGAAATGCAGAAGTAACTCAAAGGTCACGGTCTCTTTGAAAGTCCAAAATCATAAATTATTATTACGATATTATGTGAGTCTATCAGTTCAATAATTCTAGTAATGTATCAACAGCTCACAACTCACCTGCGCTTGTCCCACACTGTCACATATCTAGTAATGTACCAACAGCTCACAACTCACCTGCCCTTGTCCCACACTGTCACATATCTAGTAATGTAACAACAGCTCACAACTCACCTGCTTTTGTCCCACACTGTCACATATCTAGTAATGTACCAACAGCTCACAACTCACCTGCTTTTGTCCCACACTGTCACATATCTAGTAACGTACCAACAGCTCACAATTCACCTGCCCTTGTCCCACACTGTCACATATCTAGTAATGTACCAACAGCTCACAACTCACCTGCCCTTGTCCCACACTGTCACATATCTAGTAATGTACCAACAGCTCACAACTCACCTGCCCTTGTCCCACACTGTCACATATCTAGTAATGTACCAACAACTCACAACTCACCTGCTCTTGTCCCACACTGTCACCTATCTAGTAATGTACCTACAGCTCACAACTCACCTGCCCTTGTCCCACACTGTCACCTATCTAGTAATGTACCAACAGCTCACAACTCACCTGCCCTTGTCCCACACTGTCACATATCTAGTGATGTACCAACAGCTCACAACTCACCTGCTCTTGTCCCACACTGTCACCTATCTAGTAATGTACCTACAGCTCACAACTCACCTACTCTTGTCCCACACTGTCACATATCTAGTTATGTACCAACAGCTCACAACTCACCTGCCCTTGTCCCACACTGTCACCTATCTAGTGATGTACCAACAGCTCACAACTCACCTGCCCTTGTCCCACACTGTCACATATCTAGTAAATTACCAACAGCTCACAACTCACCTGCCCTTGTCCCACACTGTCACATATCTAGTGATGTACCAACAGCTCACAACTCACCTGCCCTTGTCCCACACTGTCACATATCTAGTTAATTACCAACAGCTCACAACTCACCTGCCCTTGTCCCACACTGTCACATATCTAGTAATGTACCAACAGCTCACAACTCACCTGCCCTTGTCCCACACTGTCACATATCTAGTAATGTACCAACAGCTCACAACTCACCTGCTCTTGTCCCACACTGTCACCTATCTAGTAATGTACCTACAGCTCACAACTCACCTGCTCTTGTCCCACACTGTCACCTATCTAGTAATGTACCTACAGCTCACAACTCACCTGCCCTTGTCCCACACTGTCACCTATCTAGTAATGTACCAACAGCTCACAACTCACCTGCCCTTGTCCCACACTATCACATATCTAGTGATGTACCAACAGCTCACAACTCACCTGCTCTTGTCCCACACTGTCACCTATCTAGTAATGTACCTACAGCTCACAACTCACCTGCCCTTGTCCCACACTGTCACCTATCTAGTAATGTACCTACAGCTCACAACTCACCTGCCCTTGTCCCACACTGTCACCTATCTAGTAATGTACCAACAGCTCACAACTCACCTGCCCTTGTCCCACACTGTCACCTATCTAGTGATGTACCAACAGCTCACAACTCACCTGCCCTTGTCCCACACTGTCACATATCTAGTAATGTACCAACAGCTCACAACTCACCTGCCCTTGTCCCACACTGTCACATATCTAGTAAATTACCAACAGCTCACAACTCACCTGCCCTTGTCCCACACTGTCACCTATCTAGTAATGTACCAACAGCTCACAACTCACCTGCCCTTGTCCCACACTGTCACCTATCTAGTAATGTACCAACAGCTCACAACTCACCTGCCCTTGTCCCACACTGTCACCTATCTAGTAATGTACCAACAGCTCACAACTCACCTGCCCTTGTCCCACACTGTCACCTATCTAGTAATGTACCAACAGCTCACAACTCACCTGCCCTTGTCCCACACTGTCACCTATCTAGTAATGTACCAACAGCTCACAACTCACCTGCCCTTGTCCCACACTGTCACCTATCTAGTAATGTACCAACAGCTCACAACTCACCTGCCCTTGTCCCACACTGTCACATATCTCGCGACTCGCTTCACACAGCGCTCGCAAGTCGCGTAACATGGCGGCTTGTTCCTCGCCCGTCTTAGAGCCGCAGAGAGTGTGAGATTCTGCAAGATTATTATGTCCTAGAAGGTTGCATTCAGAATAGTAGCTACTTTGAAATAGCTGTTAAAATATATCGCTGTTCTGTCAGTTGTTTTGTGATTGTTTTAGAACTTTTAAATGTTTTATGTTGTAAAACTAAATATTCAAAGTTACGTTATTTTAATGATTGAAATTCATTGTCATTATTAGTGCACTACAGAGCGATGTTTCTTATATTAATTAAGTAGTTTCGACAAATTATTCAAAACAGAGAAATATTAGACAGTTAATTACAATTTCATAAGACGCAGACATTTAAAAAAAAACACGAATCTGTTAATTATAATTATGTGTGTCTTTTCTATTGGTTAAATTTAGAAATTTTTCCTTTTAAATTATCGTTCATTAAACCTAAACAAACATATAAGTAAAAAAAACGTTTTATTTTAAAGAAGATGTACTGACCTTGTACAACTTGCGGCGTCAGTTCAGTGATAGCTCTGACCGCTCGGTCTGCTGCCGCGTAGTCGGGGTGCTCGCGATCTGTGACATGATACAAGGATTAAGAAGAAACTCAGAATTACACCGGCGCAAAATCATATTCATATTCATATTTATTTATTTGCGTAAAACATGGTATACAAAGGTGTTACGTAAGTATACATTATCAGGGGTCAATCCATACTGTCGCCAATTTCATAGCAGGCATACCCATCAATACTGATCGACTCAGACATCACCCAGGGCTTGTACATGCAAGCATGCAAGGCAGGGGTTTTGCACTACCGCTACACTAGTCCAACGAAGCAGTAACACATTTGTTCGGGTTGGCATGATATGGATCAGCCAGGATACAAAATCGAATATAGGTACATATGAGTTCGGGAAAAGCCGCTCAGCCTAGCTCATGTTGTGGCGAGCAGTCCCAAACATAGCAACGAGTGTACATGCCAAACGGAGTGTTCCAGTCGGCATGAGCCGAATGAAAACCGAATATGTTATGTAGCTTAGTCATCCAATACTGCCAAATCGAATGTCCTCCTCTGAAATTCACAGCATAATGAACATTTCCTTACCCGCAGTGGCAGCAGCGAGTGCTGCGACTGCCGCGTTGAGCTGCGCCAGTCTGTCGGACAGGTTGCGCTCTAGTGCTGCGCCATCTTCTTGCTTCATCAGTTGACATATCATCGGCTACCAGAACAAGTAAATAAATAAATTCCCGCAGGACACTGAACGACATACAAAAGAAGTTTTATTGTTATTACGGCTTAATATGTTGAGAGTTCGAGAGCAAGTTTTTATAAAAACAATGAATTTAATCATATGTTGAGAGTTTGAGGGCAAGTTTTTATAAAAATAATCAACTTAATAAGTTGAGAGTTTGAGAGCAAGTTATTATAAAAATATTCAATATATACTGCTAACCTCTTTCAGCTGTCGTTCGGCCGCATCCAGTCGCTCCTTAGCTCCGGACACGCTGCTGATGAACTTCAGACGCTGCTTCTCTTGTTGCTGAGCTGATGGCACATCAACTAAGTTACCTGTTCGATATAACTTTGTATGAGAATCGTGTTGTATTTAAACATTATATGGCCACGCAGTGTCGCTGATGGTGGCGCGTCTGTTGGATTATTTAACTCCCTTCAAAATGGTTGAGCTGAATGGTGCTAATCCATGCGTCATGTTCGTGAACAGGCGCCGTCAGTTGTGATTGGTCACCTCTTAGCTGCCATGGCTTATTTTAATTTTTGGATTGTTTTTTGTTTTTATTTTATAATTGCGGACGCTCTTAACGTGCTTTCTACATTTTTCTCACATGTATAATTTCAACATGAATGATGTAATAAATTTTTGGATATTTTGTTTTAATTTAAACTAGTGTCCGTGGTGTTTCTTGCCCGTTCTTCTCCATATGTACCTACTACGCTTTGGAATGGGCAACTAGCTTCATATTTCTGACTGACCGACTGCTTGACAATACAAAAGTGCCTGTAAATGGTTTGATTGAAATAAATGCTTTAAGTTTGAGTTTGAGTATAAAACTATGCGTTTAAAACAAGCCGTAACATTTGGTAGGAAGTTGGTGAATGTATCGATTTTGCATAAAATAAAGCTGTATGTATAAAAACTTACTATAAAGTATAGAATCATTTTCAATAAGAACACGCTGCATATAATCATTATGTGTGAGAACATGATGTACTCGTATATAAAGGCAATACGTCGTCTTTATGAGAAGAGGTCTTATTGTCTCATATGCGTGGGTTTGCGGGCTAGGAGATGTAATTAAATGAAAATGAATAATAATGTAAACGACGTTCCACCGAGTACGTGAGGCGCGAGCGCAGATCAATCAACTCACTGCCCTGCCAGGGTCGTCACCATTATCACCAATCCCACAGTCGCCATTGATCCTTGCCGGTTTCCAGGTTTCGATCCATCTCCGCGATCTTCCATTATAGTGGCGGGGGGCCGCCTCCCCAGTACTCGGCGTTACGTCAAGTTGACAGCTGTCACAATCGTTCGAAAATCAACTACGTAATTTTAGCGTCGTAAAACCTTTAGACGCGCTGACATATATAATTATTCTGTATAAGTATACAAACATTTCGTTTATTTATGACGCTGTAAGAAATCAAGCCTATATTACTTATGACACGCAGTAACATTTTGTATTATAGACATTTTGTTTTGTATTACATTTAATTTTTGGGTTATTTTGTTTTGTTTTGACGCTTTTTCAAGTCAATTTTATTTTGCACTAGCATTTTGTGCCTAAGTTTAATTTTAAATTTATTGGATCGCACTAAAAATGATCTTCTTAGTGACCCTCACCGCTAAGCCCCGGCTGGCACGCATGCACAAGCTTGTCGAGGCTGTCAGCCAGCTGTCGCTGTGAGCTCAACACTTGCTGCTTCAGCTCAGGTCGCAGCACGAGCGGACCGCACGACGCTGTCAGATCTGATGCTGTGCTGCGAAGGTTCTCAGCGGCTGAGATGACTGCGGCTGAGCAGGTGGGCTCTGATATGGTTGGACTTGTTGCCTGTACATGGGAACAATTAGAAGTTTGGAAAATATTTTGGAGATGTAGAATATCTTAACTGCTGTATAAGTATTTCCATGAATAAGAATTTTTGAACCAACTCTGAAATATAGAAAAGTGATCGGCAGTTTCATAAAACCATACAACAATGCGCAACCTACTCAATTAACATGACTTATGTGTGTGAAACCTAGACCCTTTATCATCCGGTATTTCAGACTTGGTTTCATGGTAGTAGTTGTACTTAATCATGAGTACTTTCAGCCCCTAAAGGATGACAATCATTCAGGGGCTGGGTACCCAACAAAATTAAATTACTGTCGTGATTTGAATATACGGACAGTTTAAGTTGGAAGTCAACAGTTTAAGATGCCTAAATGTACACGAATAGATTACAAAATAAAACTATAATATTACAAAACAGACAATATCTTACGTGTGCAACCGCACTCAAAGTATCCGCAGCATGTAGCACCCGGGCCCCGGCCGGCCTGAGCTGGGCAGCCGCGGCGGAGCCCAGCTGGGCGGCCGCGGCGGGGCCCAGCTGGTCGGCCGCGGCGGGGCCCAGCTGGTCTGTCACAGACTGCACGCGTGACACGTGCTGTGATGCCTGTTCGCACGCAGCCTCAGATAGGTCCAATACCTGTAAAAAGTTTATTATTGGCACGATCTTGGATGGATGGCTTCTAAGTATGTAAATAAAGTTCAGGGGAATTAATTTACCAACTTAAATTTCCCGTATATTAATATAAGCACTGCCTTTTTTTGACAGTTATAACACGGCAAATTGGCGTAGTGTCAGTTAGATAAATAATTAATTTCCCTGGCTGCCGGTGTGATACTAAACACGTTCGAAGCGACACTTTCCCTTCTATTTTAAGTGTTACATCATTACTGTATTTTACGTAAGCTTTTCTACGTCTGGGTCATGTCCTCACCTGTTTCTCCTTCGTCTTATCAGCTGCTGGACTGACGAGGAACACCAACTTACTGGCAGCTTTGTTGAAGTCCGTAGTGTTGACTTTAGGACTCTGCAACATAATTAGGATTTCTTGACCAAAGAACTTAAACGATACACTTTAAATCAAGAGGATAATTCCACATACACCTCAATACACACAAGTGAGTTCTACATTCGGAATGAAAATACATTTGCATTTTAACTGTACAGCGGCACCTGTGACTGAACAGTTGGGTGTAAATCGGTGGCCTGGTCTGGGCAAGTGATGCGGAGTAAAAGGAAAATGTCGTGAGAAAAGTTTCGGGTATGAATGTGGATGGATTTACGAGTAGGGGAAGACCAAAGAAACGATGGATGGTCTGGGTGAATAGTACATTACTGTCGCGGCCAGCAATAAGGGAATTTATGAACGTACGTGAAAATGTGGGCCGAGGCGAGGCCGAGGCTCATATACGTGAGTCCATTAATTCCTGATTGCAGCCAAGGCTTGTATGGTACTTTTCTCAAATAATGCGCGGAAATTCAAACAGAGAAATTAAATATAAATTCCAGAATCAATGACGAACAACTATAATTTTACACATGCCAATATGTTCATTTGTTTCTTCTTTACTTGAAACAGTTCTATTTGCAAGCCAAATCGAAATTTTAATAAAATCTTTGATAAGTTACCTCTTTGGTTGCCGTGTGGTGAAGTAAAAAGTTCGTTCCATTTTTAAATAACACGACAGATATGAGTTTTCATAATAATTTATTTGGCCGCTAAACACGCCAGATATGGATTTTCATAGTAACTTTGCTGGCCGCATCGTCACTTGTTTTTGACCAGTACAGCAATTTCGATTTATCTCGAAGAAGGTTGTCAAAATAATGCTCGAATTTCCAAGCATGTTTGAGAAAAGATGATATGGCTAGAAAGGGGGTGAGTACCGAGATGACCACTTATAGAGAAGTATGGAAAAAAAAAGACATGTTGCGCCGACCGCAAATAAATTGGGATACGGGCAGGAGAATGATGATGTAAGTATAACTTTTAGTCAACAACTTACAGTTTCCGTGTTCTCACAAATACTGCGGCTGGCTTGACACAGTGCCTTCAACTCGTCCAACATGGCGGCCTGACCATCTGCGTCCTTTGTGCTGGATAACTTGCGTGAATCTACAAGTTTATCAACATTATCAATACCTACACATAAGCTGTCGCATTTTTCCGGTGAAGGTAAAGTCTAATAAATTCCTTATTTCCAATCGCTGTTATTTCCATTTAAACGAATATCAACTTTATGTTAGTGTTAATTAAGTTGATTTCTGAATGACTCGTACCATTGAAAAAGTCATAAAAATGTTTGAAGTTGTACGGGAAACTGACCTTTATGCGCCGATGTTAAAGTTGTTTTTCCAAAAACCCATAATTATTTGTGTACATTTTTGGAAACTAAATCGCGAACACAGTCTATGCAGAATTTTTTTATGTTTACTGACCTTGCACAATTAACGGCATCAGTTCAGATATTTCTTTAACAGCTTTTTCCGCTGCCGCGTAGTCTGGGTTCTCAGGATCTGAAGACACATCATCTCTACTTTATTTAACACCATTAAATATTTAAGGTTTCATGAAGAGTTTATAAATACTCACTCATTTATAAAAACACAAGGCTGTGAACTTTGTATTTAGCAAGAAATATTAATATTAATTAAATGACAGCTTGGCCAAAAGAAAACAAACTATCTCTTGTATAGCACCCTGAAAAAAACCTAAATACTTTACAATAACCATTCTGGTACAATTTCGGATAGTCTTGTATAGTTGACCTCATAATTGCTTTATTACTTCTGACAAAAACTCCCAGTCACTTGAAACTTCCTTAAGGTTGAAAATATCTATCACATTAGTTGATTTTAAGCAAAAATAGACTCTGACGTTCTATGACGTGCAAGTGAGATTCAACCTTAGGGTGGTGGCAATTACGAGGACTCGGCCTCGTAAATTATACAACTTCCCGTTGGAAGGAGCAACTAGAATCAATTATATTGTCTTGTAATATTTTACATTCAAAAGTTTATGTGCCTTATTGTAATAAATGAGTTGGCTTTGACTTCGACTATTTTCTTATAGCTTGCGCCAGATAACCGTGGAATAAAAGTCGTTGACGCCTTCTACCAATGTAATCCAATGTTTTAAAACGATACGAAAAAATGTGAAGGTCGTTTCGCTAACACCATCAAAACAAACGTATGTCGGTACGAGGCGTCCCTGGAGCGTGCACGTGGCATGTGTTTTTTTATTTGCATTTCGGTTTCGAGACAAGTGGGGTTAATGACTTTTATTCCACGGTTATCTGGCGCAAGGTATAGTTTATATTTGGGGTAGGTAATACTCAAAATACTTTACTGTCTAGACGTTTTGACCAAGCACTGATAACAAGTACTGTCCTTGCCAGCAAGTATACTGACCAGCCTTAGCAGCAGCGAGTACAGCGACTGCGGCGTTGAGCTGCGCCAGTCGGTCGGACAGTCTGTGCTCCAACGCTGCTGCTTCTTCAGGGTTCATTGCTTGTTTTGTCATCGGCTGGAGATAGAGAATATTATTTTTTCAAATTATGTAATTTACTGGATTTGTTAACGAATGTGTTCTATAAATAGCGCCCCATGAAACCTCTTTAGACAAGCGACACATCTCTCTAGAAATACGACTTAATTTGGGCCTGACATTGTTGAACCTACTACGCTTTGGAATGGGCAACTAGCTTCATCTTTTTGACTGACCAACCCCTTGACAATTCAAAAAGGCCTGTAATTGCTTTATTTGAAATAAATGCTTTGCGTTTGAGTTGAATATTCTTGGTAATTTAAAAAGTAACACAATATGGCATTTCAATCATCATTCAAAAGAATCCCTCAAAAGTAAAGGCTGCTCGAAATGAGTGAAGCTCCCCAAAGAATAAATATTTTAAAACTTTGTAAAGCTCGATTCAAGTACCCGTATAACGAATGCTCGTAGGCGAATGACCATGCGCACAAATGCTCGCGGTGGAGACGCCCCTTAACGCCAAGCGCACATAACAGCCGCAACGAGTCGCAGCGCTACATGTTTTCATAAAACAAAGTGCGGTGCGGCCCGCTAGTAGTAGTGTGCGGCCCGCTAGTGGTAGTGTGCGGCCCGCTAGTGGTAGTGTGCGGCCCGCTAGTAGTAGTGTGCGGCCCGCTAGTGGTAGTGTGCGGCCCGCTAGTAGTAGTGTGCGGCCCGCTAGTAGTAGTGTGCGGCCCGCTAGTAGTAGTGTGCGGCCCGCTAGTAGTAGTGTGCGGCCCGCTAGTAGTAGTGTGCGGCCCGCTAGTGTTAGTTTGCGGCCCGCTAGTAGTAGTGTGCGGCCCGCTAGTAGTAGTGTGCGGCCCGCTAGTGTTAGTGTGCGGCCCGCTAGTAGTAGTGTGCGGCCCGCTAGTAGTAGTGTGCGGCCCGCTAGTAGTAGTGTGCTGCCCGCTAGTAGTAGTGTGCGGCCCGCTAGTAGTAGTGTGCGGCCCGCTAGTAGTAGTGTGCGGCCCGCTAGTAGTAGTGTGCGGCCCGCTAGTAGTAGTACTTTGGTTCATTATAGTAATGTGTTGCGATGCGGCGCGCCCGCGCATATGTGCGCAAGCCTGTAGTAACATCGGTATAACATCACCTGTTTCAGCTGTTGTTCGGACTCGTACAGACGGTTCTTAGCTCCAGTCAGACTGTTAATGAACTTGAGTCTTCGCTTTTCTTTCTCAGCGGGTGATATGGTACTTTGAGTACCTGTTTGAACAAATTTTATTTATATTTTATATCGTAAAGATTTTTATTTTTTATTTTATACCGAAAAGTTTGAAGTCAGTGTGACTTCAAACTTTTCGGTATAAAATTTTATTTAGTATTACACTTTTTTTTTAACAGAGCTGCCATTCCTATTGCCATTTTAAACAGGGCGATCATAATATTTTTTACAGACTAACTAAAATGAATACAGAGTGCTTGTATTTTACATAGGCTGTTCATAACATATACATTTTTTTTATATCTTTATCGTACTCACCACCTTGTGCAGACTTGCAAGCTTCCACAAGCTTGTCGAGACTGTCAGCAAGCTGTGTCTGATCACTCAACACTTGCTGCTTCATCTCAGGACGCTGCGCAAGGTGCGGCGCACACGATGACGTCAGCTCTGATGCTGCACTGCGCAGCTTCTCAGCTGCTGAGATGAGCTCTCTCTGACAGTTAGCGTTAGCTATGGTTGGAGCTGTTGCCTGCGTAGGAGTATGGATGTTAAGAACTGGTTTTTAAGATTTGGCTTCATTGTTCAAAGTCAGCATGTTGTAGCATTGTGTAAGCTACGCGGTAACGTAGCACGAGAAGAGCTACGCCGTAGATGCTTACGCTACGTGTCTGTCTACGGCGTAGACACACGCGTAGCGTAGTAATACGATTCGAGAGTTTTGCAGATTTAACTCGTTTTACTGTTCGAGTAGAGCGTGAAGAATTATATATATATTTTTTTTATTCTGGACGAGGATGTCTACCTTTATTGTCACTTCCCTTTCGATGAATATACACGTAAAAAGTCTTTTGTCATAAAAATGACATAACCAACCTGTGCGACAGTAAGTAGCGCCTGCGCAGCATCAGCAGCGCGGGCCCCTCGGCTGTCGAGCTCGGCGGCTGCGCCAGCATCCGGTACCAGCTCCGTGAGACGCTGCACTTGACTCAACAACTCCGAAGCCTTGCCACAGGCATCTGCTGATAGACCGATTACCTGAAAACAAATGATTATACAGGATGGATTTTTGAGACGGGACAGTAAGGGCTAACCAGCACCACCTTAACTAGTGTACAGATAAAACTAAATGCGCTAAATTGAGTTCAGCCAAACACATCTAAATACAGTTTCAAGATTATAAAAGAAACGGCAAAGGCCGTTTACATCTACATATTGTAAACTGAACTTTACTTTGTAAAACTTTAAATTTAAACGAAGACAAAGATGCTGTCTCGTATCAAATAGGTAATAGAAACTGAAATCCGTAATAAAAACAGAACTAAAGTTCCTCACCTCATTTTCCTTATCATTATCAGCGTTAGGTGAGACGTAGAACACCAGATCCCTGGATGCTGCAGTGAATCTGGCAGCAGCTTCGTTCAGACCCTGCAACTAATTCATTTTTGAACTAGCTTCCGCCCGCGTGTCATGTCGATAAAAAGTAGCCTATGTCCTTTCCCAGGATGCCATCTATCTCCTTGTTCAGCGTGCCAAATTTTGACGAAATTTATTCAGTGGTTTAGGCATACAGACAAACAGAGTTACTATTAGATATACTATGGATAACTTTTTCACCACCAAAAGTCTGTTTATTTAATTGAGGGCTGACTATTGATGTATTTATTTGAACTTCACGTACTCGTAGGACGGTCCAAACCCCCAGCAATCACAACCATCGTTGTTAAATGGCGAATTCTCAGAAAATGTATTTGTATATTTTTGTGTTTTTTTTCAATTATGTAACTTTGAAGCCCGTGAAGTATTAGTAGGTTAACTGTGATTCTGTATAAAATATAATATAGTTTTATCTTGCGTTCGCAATTTAGTTTCGAAACATGTAAGCAAAAATGTGTTTTTGGAGAAATTACTTTAATACAAGTACTTAAAGTTCAGTTTGTGTTACAAGCGCAATTTGCTTTATGTACTAGTAGAACTTAATCGACACTAGAATAAAGGTGATATTTGCATAAGTGGCAAATAACTTCAAGCAAACATGTATTCGAATATGGAATAGTTGATAGCCCACCTGCGGCTGCCCGGCACTGTCACACAGCTCCTTACTAGCGTCACACAGCGCTTTAATATCTTGTAACATGGCGGCTTGTGCTGCGTCATTCTTAGTACCACACAGTTTACGAGAATCTGCAACATTACATCAACCTTTTTACAGAGGATTACTCAAGTAACTGAAATCAATTCAAAAGTGAACTCAGTTTTTAAAATTGCCATTTTTACTAGGCATAAAACGTGCGAGTAGGACGGTGAACGTTTTATATAAAAGAGAAAGAAAGAAAATACATTTATTTGCGGCATACATGACGCTAAGAAAAGACAAATATACGAAAATAACAAGTTGGGGGAAAATATGCGTCACATTCACGCAAAACGGCCATCGCTCAGCATAATGCTGCGACCCTATGCGAGACAGAGGCTGGTTTTCAATGACAACCGGCGTTGACGTCATGACGTCAATCAGTGTATCAGATTTGTATAGTCTTGTGTCGTCTTTATCACGTATTATCAATGATTATTATAAGTTAAAAGAAGTAGATAGGTTACACACGCTCCGCACGTGACACGTCAAAACTTGGCTAATTAGCCTATTTACGTATCGTCTTGTCTCATTTTCACTCCCGATAATTACGACATGCCGTCCTACTTCCACGAGTCACCTAATAGTATGACATTGTCCAATGTTGACCTACCCAACATTCGATCTTAAAAACTAAAAAAAACTCAAAGCATTTATTTCAATTAAACTATTTACAGGCACTTTTGAATTGTCAAAGAGTCGGTCAGTTAGTCAGAAAGTTGAAGCTAGTTGCCCATTCCAAAACGTAGATCTCTATAGAGAAGAACGGGCAAGAAACTCCAAGGACACTCTTATAAATCAAGATATTACAAAATCCTGGGTACCTTCAGAAACGTTACGACCATGGTCACAGACGAACGTGTTTAGTATAGTAAATTATCACGGATTATTACCTCGACACCTTTCGACTTCGAGTTCCAAATTGATATTTAAACGCATTACAGCATGGCGCAGACTATTCAAAAGACTTCTAAGGGAACTAATACGTCATAATATCACGCCTGTATTCCTATGAAGGGTTAGGCAGAGGTGTACCTATAGTACACCCACATTTCGCCAGTTATGTTTAAGTCCCATGTAATAGAGGGCGAGCCTATTGCCATCAACCGGCCACAAATCCAGACTCCGGGCTGCTACTGACAATTTCCTAAGGATTTCTAAGGGTAGTTAATTGATTCAGGCGTGACTTTACGGAAATCCATTATAACATACAATAGACGTAGATATATTTAGTAACCTATTCCGCTTAACTATTCTCCAAGAGTCATAAAAAACCCTGTAAGAAATCGACACGTGTTTCACCTCTCAACGAGGCATCCTCAGGATGACGATTGACCAGTCGCAAACCAGAACACGACGTGTTGCCACACCGAACGGTGGATTCAATCTGCGTCCAGCGCTCACGTCGTTTTCTAAATATATCTACGTCTATTGTATTTTTCTAAGAGTAATCTAAATGAAATAAGTAATTAAGTTTTGTTTATCAATTTACCTTTGACCACGTGCGGCATCAATGAAGTGATGGTATTGACGGCTTGCTCGGCAGCCGCATAGTCGGGGCTCTCGCGATCTGTACAGTCATAACAATGTTTAAATGACATAGCTACTTAGTTTAAGTAAAAGTGTCCGAGTTGAAAGGCGGTGAATTAATAATGAACTTCTCCCGCGACGCGTGACGACGGCCAACACGAGTAGCGCATTAGATGCCAACAGAGGAAATTTGCTATTGCAAAGTTAACATTATAGAAAGAGTATGTGTTGGCCATTTTAATGGACAATGCTCACTAACCCGCAGTAGCAGCGGCGAGGGCGGCGACGGCCGCGTTGAGCTCCGCCAGTCGCTCTGACAGTTGTTTTTCCAACACTGCCGCGTCTTCTACCCTCATGATTTGACATGCCATCGGCTGTGAAATAAGAAGCGATAATTATTCAATATTTGCATCCTCCTAGTAAGTGAAAGTACTCATTATGAACAACCTTATTATGTGGCCAACTCTGTAATGGCGAAAAATAAAGCATCTGTAATAAATAAAGCATGCTGTAGGTCGTGAATACTTTTAAAAATAAACTTAAGAAACATGTATTTACATTATAACTAAGTAGTAATACTTTGGAGGAAAATTGTAATATTCTGTATATCATACATAATATTTTGTATCTCATTATAAGCGGACTGTAAGTTCTTATGAGAAATAAATTTCTTTACACCGGTATCAACTTTCGGCGCTGGGCCGAGCGTTGAAAATCCAACAGTGTGGTGTTAGCTAGGCTGTGCCTAGCTAAAAGTGCCTAGTAGGCACTCATTCAGTGTCGCCTAGTGTAAGTAAAACGAGCACAGTAACTGGCTTGTTATTCTATGCTCGCGGTTTTGTAGGAAACAGCAGTTTTTTTTAAATATATTGTTTCGCCGTTTCCTTTAGTTTTTTTTAATGGTAAACACTCAATGAATACAGCTGTATACATACAGTGTGTAACAAAAAACCGGCCTGATCCATGAGGATGTTGTTAAGAATCATACTGAGAGTCTATTTATGTGGTAATAATCTGGAAAAAAGGGGGTATTTTACCGGATTAATACATGGGACGCGTGCGGCCGTCGTTTAGCGGGTGCCATAATGTCCTCTGAATAAACCTCTGAATAAATTTTGCTAATTGTGTAATTTGGTAAGAAACGTGAAGTTTAAGTAGAAATAACATTTATATTTTCCCTAAAAAAAAAAAATTACTTTTGTGGTAATTTTATTTTAGTACCCATGGCCCCCTTTTTGATCGGACAGGGTTTTGTTACATGTTCAATAGTAGTACTGACCTTAGTAAGTTGTTGCGCAGCGGCGTCCACGCGACGTTTAGCTCCACACATACTTTGTACAAACATGAGACGTTGCTTCTCTCGTTGAGCTGGTGAATCATCGACCGAGTCTGTTCAAGTCATATAATGTTAAATTATCATTTTGATTCGTTATTTGATTAGAAGTATGTCATAATGGAACTCCATTTATACAAGTAAGTTTTTTCTATTTTGTATATTGGAATCATGGAGGAGCTCGTGGCTAAGTAATAACAGCCGCATGGGTCGATTCATCAGGTTAAGCTACGCTTGCCGGGGTTGGTCCGTGGATGGGTGACCATCTTTACATATCGAGACTCCTCCGTACCTCGGAAAGCACGTTAAGCCGTTGGTCCCGGCTGTCATTTGTGGATCTTTGACAGTCGTTACGGGTCGTCAGAAGCCCGAAAGTCTGACAACCAGTCTTGCCAAGGGGTATCGTATTACCCAGTTACTGGGTTGTGGAGGTCAGATAGGCAGTCGCTCCATGTAAAATACTGGTATTCAGCTGCATCCGGTTGGACTGGAAGCCGACCCCAACATGGTTGGGAAAAGGCTAGGCAGATGTATATTGGAATCATGTTTTTTTATATATTTATGTAATTTGTTATCAATTGTGCTTTTGTGTGCCTTTTGTGTGCTTAGCATACATTTTTTATCTATCTCTCTATCTATTTTAAATTAATATAGAATTAGGTGGAGGTGACAACGCTTCTATTGAAGAAACTGAAATATATTTCTGTCCTTATTAAATGTTTATCCGACCACGGGAAGGATTATGAATTTCATTAGTTAGGTATCTGTGAGAGTTAGGTTCAACCACGACAATGATTTCAGACAGGAATATTAAAAAAAAAAAAACTCTTCGACATTTTTAAAGTCTTTGAGTTCAATATTAAACAAATAACTATACACGCATTGTGTATTTTTCATTGAATTCACCAAAATCACAATCACAACAATGTTTACTTACCACCCATCTCACAGACATCAGCCAGCTTGCCCAGACTATCACTGAGCTGCCTGTGCGCATCCTGCACGGCTGCACACGACTGCTGCAGCTGCGGCGACTCCTGCGACTGGCAGCAGGAGGTCAGCTTGTCTGCTGACCCCTGCAGCTTGGATACGGCAGAGCTGAGGGCGTCTCGGCAGCGCGCCTCGCCTATGCTTGCGGCAGTCACCTGTATATATCACATAACTTATCACCAGTGATCGGAATAGGTAGAGCTAATTTACCTAAAGTTCGAAAAAGAACAGAGACAAAGTGGAGACGCCTTACGACAAAATATTTTTTCAGGACTAATGTCCCGGGTTTCAGAACATTACTTAAGTACAACTAAAATTAATAAAGTAAAACAACTATCGAATTAATTTCCTGTTTCTGTTTAAAAAAAAAGTATGCACGATTTCTATTGTTTAAAAAAAATTAAGGTAATCTCCTAATAATCTAATATTCGTTTGAACGATGTAAGTAAGCGCAGAAGCTAATGTTATTTACATAACAGTTTTAATAATAATTTATGTAATGTCCCGAAATCCCGACATTAGTCCCGAAAAAATATTTTAGTCGTAAGGAAGTCTCCACTTTTTTTGTCTCTGTTCTTTGAACTTTAGGTAGATTAGCTCTACCTATTCCGATCACTGCTTATCATAATGCCTGTATTCTAATTGTAGTACTCGAGAAATCGTTAATTCTGTTTATTCCAGCAATTTTTCAAAAGATAATTGTCATAAAAACACTATAATTTTACCGAAAATATTGATTATTATTTTAAATCTGCATATTTTTGAGGACATTATGAATATTGAGTTTGTACAATCTTGAATCTTATCGTTAGCATCATCATAATTTTGGGGTCGAGGTTATATTTTTATTATTATTGAATAAAGTCAAGGCTGCCGACCTGTGCAACAGCCCGCAAGGCCTGCGCCTCGTCGTGCGTGCGGCCGGCGCGGGTGCCGAGCTCGGCAGCCGCGGCCGGCCCCGCGCGCTCCTTCACACGCTGTGCTTTTGATACCAGCTCTGCGGCTTGCTGGTGTGCCGTGGAGGATAGGTCCATGACCTATAAGCATACAGGGGAGTAAAGATTGATGCAGATCATAATCCTTACTAATATTATAAATGCGAAATTAACTCTGTCTGTCTGTCTGTCGCGCTTTCACGCCCAAACTACTGAACCGATTTCAATGAAATTTGGTACACAGATAGTCTAGAGGCTGAAAAAGTACATAGGCTACTTTTTATCGACATACCAAGCGGGCGAAGCCGCGGGCGGAAGTTAGTGCAAAAATAAATTAGGATTAAGCCGTGTATTCACTAAGGCAAAATCATCCACAAACACGTGTCTTCAGTGACAACTTAACCTCTGCGCCGACGGTTTATTTTGTTGCTTTTGATGTCGCCAGACATGTCGCGCAACTTCCCGCAATTTCTTCGGAGACACACACACACCTCGGGAAATATTTATCCCTTATATTCATTATCATCCTATATTTCACAAAATAAAATGGAAAGAACATAGTTTACTCACATGTTTCTGCATCCCCTTATCAGCGCTAGGACTGACGAGGAACATCAGTTTACCGGACGCGTGGGCGAAGTTGGCAAGTGGCTCACCCTGGGCCTGAAAACAATGATATATTTTAATATAACACCACGCTTAAGGTGTAGGTGTATAGAATGGACACACTTCGCCAGTTATCAAGTACTTCGGGGCAACTCTGTTACCATCAACGCGGGGGGTCCGGAATCATGTACTGAGTCCATGGTAACAGGTTGCGCGTCGATGTTCCCGCCACCCTGTATAATCTCCGGGGTCCTACTGAGAAATTCATCAACCACTAGACCAACACTTTAGGTAAGATAAACGTCTTTTACAATGCATGTGCTCGAAAAAAGCGTTTTCAAAGCAGCCAAATCGTGCGGAAAGTGCAACTTTTTCGCACTAGAGCTTTTTACTTTTCCATTTTTTTAACTCCGTCGTCAGCCCGACGTTGTTTTTGTTTTAAATCACACGTGAGAAGGGACGAGGTGGTGCCGTGTGCGGGCGAGCCCTGTCACGTCAGGACCGAAGTACCTTAGCAATAAAACTAATACTTTATTAAACGCGTTAGTATTTACTTACTCTAGATTTAGACTTTGGTCACTATATATATATTTCTTTTTTTTTCCTCTCATGATGCATCGTAAATTGTTGTATGGTACACGTGCGTAAGATGATTTCCGACTCGTGGCGGCCACAAAATGCCACTCGTCGGAAATAACCTACTTTCCGCACTTATATCATAAATAACTATTAAGAAGCACATACGGTATGAATAACATCTAAAGCCGCTTCATTAAATAATTAGATTTCCATTTCTCCATATGCCATATTATATCGTAGAAAAGTACTTAAAGAAAATAATAATCATTTACTAACATGTTGGTACCCGTCTCCCTCGCACATATCTCTGGTTGCGTCACACAACGCACAAAGGTTCTTCTGCATCGCGCGGCGAGTTGCCTCGTCCTTGTCGCAGCTTACTATCTCAGTATCTGAAATATTATGTCATTTATTATACTGTTCAAAATAGAAAAAAAAATTAAGGTTATATGTTTGCCTAGGTGCAACTAGATTGCTGTCATGAAGAGCTCGTGACTAAGTAATAACAGCCGCACTGGTGGATCCATCAGGTTAAGCTACGCTTGCTGGGGTTGGTCCGTGGATGGGTGACCATCTTTACATATCGAGACGCCTCCGTGCCTCGGAAAGCACGTTAAGCCGTTGGTCCCAGCTGTCATTCGTGGATCTTTGACAGTCGTTACGGGTCGTCAGAAGCCAGAAAGTCTGACAACCAGTCTTACCGAGGGGTATCGTATTACCCAGTTACTGGGTTGTGGAGGTAAGATAGCCAGTCACTGTATGTAAAATACTGGTATCCAACGTGTGATTGACTAAAATAATAATAAACCATTGTTTCTTCTCTTCGTGTGGTTAATGACTTACCCGGTGTCAAAGTTTTAAAGCCGCTCTTGGGCCTCTGACTTGGCTTCACATGCCGTCGAGAAATATCTCTCAGGCAGTTTCCTCACCCCAAGCCATAAAAGCTATCAAAGCCATTAAATATTTTGACAACCGGTTATCTAATTATAATACAGATAACTAAACCCCACCTTTAGCTATTTGCGGCATCAGCTCGGTGATGGTAGAGATTGCCAGCTCAGCAGTCTCGAAGTCAGGGTTCTCACGATCTAGGAATAATAATAAAATGTAATATCCTAGTTTTATAACATAAAAAAAACTTTGTAATGCCCAAAATAGAACTCTCAAAAAATTAATTATAAGCGGAACCGAAGCTCTTATCAACGCTTATAAAAAAAATAGAGTGGTTGTTTTAGGCAAAAATCGCGGACAATAGTCATGGACAACTGCATTTTTTTTTTGCGATGCACTCGCAGTTTCAAAACCAAAAAAAAACAGGAGAAAGGGTAAATACAGGGTGTAACGGACAGCCCTCCGCAAACTGATGGGATGAATTCCGTATATCATACTAAGACGACCGGTACATGAAATTATTTCAGGAACGTTATGAGAATCCAATAAACCTGATTTGTTTTATTACCTCACACGCAATGTATCGTTACCGTGGCACAACGTGGTGGTTTATCAATGTAAACACTGCGCTTTACGCGTCGTTCGCTATAGTATATCAACATCTATTGCTGTTTTATTTTAATTTTAGTTGTTTTATTTCCAGCGAACATTGAAATAAAAAAAATAGTAACTGAAAAAACGAAAAAAAAAATTAACATTTTCCTGAGAAAATTTCCAGTGGAATATGATTCAAAATAAGGAGCTGAATGCCCGCTGTTAATGTGCGGAGGGCTATCCCTTACACCCTGTATAGGGCCTATTAAAAGTATTACGAGTTGAAAGCTGATGCACAAGGCACGTTGCATGGGTTGCAGCTGTGATTTTGCAGTTTACATTCGTCAACATCGAGATGAGCTCACCTGCAGTGGCCGCGGCGAGCGCGCCCGCGGCCGCGTTGAGCTGCGCTATCCGCTGCTCGAGGCGACGCTGAGCCGCCGCCTTCTGCTGCTCGCTCGGGGCAGCCGCACCGGTTGGCGGCTAGAAGACAAACATGATGCATTTATAGTGATTAGGTATAGAAATTCAAAATATTTTTACCCGACTACGACGAAGAAAAAAGGAAGGTTATGATTTTGACCGGTATGTATGTATGTTCATCTGTTCCCTCCTATCTTCTTAACCACTCATCACAATTTGACAAATAAGGTATCATTGGAAGCGTCTTGATCGTCCGCTGGTTATAGGCTTAGGCTTAATGTGACGTCACATTAACACACACATAAACTCTCAGCTATACAATGTTTCCTTAAAGAATAGTATTTAATCTGTTGTTTTTAAATCTCATTTTAGTTAAAGTCAAAGTCAAATAATTTATTTCAATTAGGCACATAAAAGGCACTTTTGAACGTCAAAAATAAAGAAATAGAACTGATTCTAGTTGCCACTTCCAAAAGGTAGTTTTCGTATGGAGAAGTTAATTTGATTGCCTATTGTTCATAATGTCAAACGTCATATTTGAAATTAGAATCTAATGTAAAATAACAAATGATTACATTTGATTTAGTTTCTAAAAAGGCCAATCATATCTCTGCTCTGCTAAGTAGGTAATAATAACTGTCTAACATCCATTTTAACTGTTATCTACGTAAATCGAAAAATATATTTACCAAAATATTTCTGAAATCACTATCTTGTACTTACTTCTTATCTATATATTCAACATACTTACATAAAAGTATTTACATATAGGTATGTGAAAGACTCGATAATTTCTCAAACAGATTCCACCGGCGCCGTGGCTTAGTTGGTTAAAGCGCCTGTCTAGTAAACAGGAGATCGCGAGTTCGAATCTCGCCGGGGCCTTGTGTGAATTAGTTCTTTTTCTTTCACCGAAATTTCGATTTAAAATAGTGTATAATATTTTATAGAATAAGTAAAATTCTTTATTTGAAATGCACCAAAACGCACTTGATTTAAACTAACCCCATAAGTTTTTATATTTTTAACATTAGGATTCATCACTGTTACAGGTTGTGGCGTTAGTGCAAAATGCTCATAGTACTTATAATATTTTAATAAGTAATCCTGAAACGATTTATTTTTATTTTGTAACAAATAAAGCACTGAAGCCTTAGTAAAAAAATAAGCTACCTGTAAAGTAAAGTCAAATTAGGAAAAATAATTTTTTAAGCAAATTGACTGCCAATCAAAATTTCCAAAAAGTTTGTAAAATACTTTTACACGTCAATATAATTCAATCACAATTGTCACTCCCTTGCAGTTGTATTGAATAGCTATAACACGGCATAGGACATAGTACATTTGTTTTGTGCCTAGATTTCGTAAGTGATTTTATTATTAAATAAGCTGCGCCCGCAGTCTCTCCCGTATAAGTCTCGATCCCGTGGAAATATCGGGATAAAAGGTATCCTATGTCCTATTCCAGGTCAAGGTCTACCCCTGTGCCAAATTTTATCCAAATCCGTTAAGCAGTTTTATCGTGAAAGCGTAACAAATAAATAAACAAGCAAACAAACTCACTTTCGCATTTATAATATTATAGTTAGGATTAGGATTCACTTAAGATTTCGAACGTACCTTATTCCACTCGTCATATTTGACTCCTAGCAGCTTACTCTTGGCTCCAGACAACGTCGTTATGAACTTGAGGCGCCTCTTCTCCTGTAGCGGTAACCCGTTGTCGGCATATTCACGATCTGTGTACCACAATATAATGAGAAGATGTACACGGTGTAAGGGACATCGACGCGTATACTGTTACCATGGTAATTTAGTACCTACATGATTGTAAACTAGACCCCACCAGCGATGAAATCTTTCGTCAGTCTTTGTATCCCTAGTACATTCCCGTGGGATAATTTCCGACCTCTACGCGGGCGATTAGATAATTTATAAGGGTCAGCGCACACCGAAATGCAAAATGCTCGCGTATGGTCGAGCAAAATGTTGACTGCGCGACCATGTGCCTGTGCTTGCCCTTCCGTGAGCGAGCTCCGTTGGTAATGCTCTGAGTTGCCAGGCGGGCGTGCATGAACAACGACAATCTCGCTGTAGCCATACTGAGCGCGGGCAACTCGAGCATGCTCGCGCATGTAGTACGCATACTTGAATACGCATCTTGCAAGCTCAAGCATGGTCGAGCATCAAGTTTGGACGTATATTTAATTTTGCAATGTATGGAATTGTCATAAGATGAATTTTTCAGTAGTCTCAGAAAATGCTCTGCTCTGTTCTGTTCTTGGTGTGCGCTGACACTTAGCAGTGTGAGTTGCACATTACAAGAAAGTACTCTTCCCGCTCGCAGCTAATCTTTACTAAAATCAAGAATCTCACCTTCCAAATTCCCATAAGCATCCTTCAGCCTCTCTAACGCCTTCATGACGTCATTAGCCCTCGTGTGCAGCAGCTCGGCCATGTGCTGCCTGGTCGGGTCCTCCAGCACGGGCCTCCACGTGGCCTCCAGGCCGTGCACGGCCGAGCCCAGGTTGGAGGCCGCGGCTGTGAGCGCGCTCTGGCAGTGCGGCTCGTGGATCGCTGGGGCTGTTAGCTGAGAAGAAAGAAACATTAGAAAAAAATATATCAGGCGCGGCCATAACAAATCATAGTAATTAGAACTAATTCCATTGAATAACTTATTCATGAAATCATGATATTTGAGAACAAATCTAAGTTAGGATGATAATGATTGTTATGATCAAATACGTATTTGTTATGCTCGTGAGTCATATTTTGATCAAGATACAAGCTGCCACTGGCCTGCAAATTGCAAAAAAAACGTACGAAAATTTGAATTTCGCGGGCTAATTTTTGCATACGCGGAATCGGGCATTGTCTTGTAGTGAATTTGACCAATAGTTTACGTCTTTCAGCTGACATATTGATGATGAAACGTCGGAGGTGTACCAGGTGGCAGGCAGTTACCTGCGCACTGTGCAGCAGGCCGCGCGCCGCGCCGGCCGCGCGCCCGCCCGCGGCCTGCACTAGTGGCGCGGCGGGCAAGGAGGGCGCCTGGCAGGTCAGCTCGTTGGTAGTCACCAGCAGGCGGGACACCTTCGCTCCAACGTCCTTGGCTAGTTGGACGATCTGCATCAAAAAGAGGTTTTTTGTTAGGCAATGATACGAAGGCGACAGTGGGCTCTGAAACAACCATTCAAAATCATTTTTAAAAAAACTTAGTATCTCCGGCAGGGGTGGAGTGGGGGGATCTCCTAACCCTTCCCCCCCCCCAATCCCGTATAGAGGCGGCACGTTTTAAAACTTTAACCTGCTCAGATCCTATGGTAAATCGCGCTCTCAAAAATAATTTAATATCAATTAAGGGCCCTGAAATCAAAACTAATTCACGCATAATTTATTGTTTCTATTTTTGTTTCGTTTACAAAATCACCAACTTTTTATCAAAAGACTCTTCCATTGACTCACCCACCAGGGACCACTTTTAATTAGTTCTAATTAAAACTGTCTCTCATAAGCTTTATTGTCACCTTATATATTGTCCAAGTGCCCAATGTAGTAGGTATACATACACTTATTATATTATAAAACTGATTTGCATCCGTCACCTCACACTTTCGGGTCCGGTTGAAAACCAGCGTCAGGCACTTACAGTTGTCTGACATTTTTGCTGAACTGGACCTTCTTGGTGCAGCCGTGAGGCACACTCCCCTACATCGCACGTTTACACATTTTTTTTTTTTTTTCCTATATTTTATTTGTTATGTGCTGTATATTATGTATATTGTGTGCCTTTCAGTCTGTACTGAATAAATGTATTTTCTTTCTTTCTTCTTTCAATGCAAGTGCCAATGTAGCTTAGGAACAGTGTATTTTAATACAATTTTAATTGTTCTTATTGTAAACCTTATTTTGGGACTTTATTTCATATACATTAAAATGCTTCTCAATCAATCTGTCTAGCCTTTTCCCAACTATGTTGGGATCGGCTGCCAGTCTAACCCGGTGCGGCTGAATACCAGTATTTTACTTGGAGCAACTGCCTATCAAACCTCCACAACCCAGTAACTGGGTAATATGATACCCCTTGGTAAGACTGGTTGTCAGACTTTCGGGACAGTCAAAGATCCACGAATGACAGCCGGAACCAACGGCTTAACGACATCTTTACATACCGAGACCTCGGTATGTAAAGATGGTCACCCATCCACGGACCAACCCTGGTAAGCGTAGCCTAACCTGATGGATCGACCCGGGCGGCTGGTATTACTTAGCCACGAGCTCCTCATAACAAAATACCTATGTAAGTACCTATAATCCTTTACAATTCCTCATTTATTTACATACCTCATTCTCCTTGTCTGCATTAGTGCCTCGCGAGAACTTGTACAGCAATTGGCCAGCAATGTCCGCGTACTCGTCAGATGCTTCTTGCATTTTCTAAAACATGTCCGTTTAATTAATAGGTAGGCTCAAACAGATATACCTAATTTGAAAGTAAAACAGCGCTGTAATTTGCAAACATCATAAGATTTTTTTAAATTTCACAGCCTACTTTGACGTATCCCCCTTAATAGCACGGCTTATATTTTGTGAGGTGCGTCGGCAACCATCACCTGTTTTCAGATATAATACACCAACCAAGGCAAGCTTAAAATTCACTGAATATGGGAGTAAGAGTTCTTTCTTTCTTTTTTCCTGGAGCTGACCTCATGATTCTGGTTGCCAGTCATGCCGCAGACTTTCTTGGTGGCTTCGAACAAAGTTTTCATCTCGTTCTGTAGCTCCTTGCGAGCTTCCGGGTCCTTCGTGCTGGCTAGCATCTGGGAATCTACAATATTTAGGAAAATCAGTCATAAGTCAGGGAATTTTAGTTGTTTACCATATTGATACGTTTGTTTTGGGGAAATAGTAAAGATGACTTGCTTAGCCGTAATAATGTAGGTACCTCTAGCTAGCTTAGGCATCAGCTCATTGATGGTATTCATCGAATTGATTGCGGCAGAGTAGTCAATGTTATCTGGATCTGTAACAAGAAACATTATTGGTCGATACTTTTACACAAAACCTAACCTTTTAGTGAAGCAGACATCCAGACAAAGAGACAAACACGAGATTTGTTTATATCTTGAAATACAGAACCCAAAATTTCTTCCTACAACCTGGTGATCAAACCTAGGCCATTTGAAGCCACTAATATTATTATCATGCAACCAACCTTTTATCTGGTTTTCTATATATGGATCGTAGCCTCTTGAAATATTTCGAAGAAAGTCATAGATATTTACCCAGAAAATGTTAAATAGGTAATAATGATTTATATCGATATTTTTTAATAAAGGAGTAAATACTCCTCAATTTTCATAATTACACCTACCAATGTTTGCCGCTGCATCACCCAAAGGTTGACTGGTAGAAAAAGTCTATGGCATTAAATCTGCCTGTTTAAGTATTTACAGGCGGACTTAATGCCATAGACTTTTTTTAGTGCTTGAAGTGTTAAATACATACAATGTAAAACAACTCTTACCAGAATGAGCCATAAGGTACAGCGCTATAGCCGCGTTGAGCTTGCCCAGTCGATCCTCCAGAGCTTTCTCCAACTTCCTCTTTTGTTCCTCGTCCAGCTTAGGTCCAGTGTACTCCTAGATAGCCAATAAAATAGTGTATTGTAATCAAGAAACGATGGAGTTTAGCAGATGGCCAAAAGTTCTTGAAATAAGTCACTTTGCAGTTTGCAGTGAATTAAGCACAAAAGCAAAAGGGCCCAAAGTCATTAAGATCGGCAAAAATTGGAAGAGATTTCAAGATAATTTTGACAATGAATCACCAATCCACTTTGAGTAAGCGTGGATATCAATGCTCATGTCTTCTCTGTACAAGAAGAAGCATTTGCTTGCAGTGGAACAACAATAAATCAAAATCAAAGTAATTTATTCAAATTAGGCTGAAAATCAGCACTTTTCAAACGTCAAAATTACATAAGACAATCCCCCGGCACACCCGCCCTTCACCACTTCCTAGGCTTTAGCTGGGAAGAAGAAGTTGCAGAATAAAATATGCAGCAGCCCAGCTGTCTACTCAGGTAGAAAAAAAATAGGCTGATATTATTATTATGGACAAATTTTTACTTTCTTTACAAGACAAATTGTTGATTTGGAAGAAAATGCTGGTGTTGATTTAGAAGTTAGTTTTAGTTAGTGTTACCTCTTGAAGAGCTTGATTAGCAGTGTCAACAGAATGTAGAGCGGTGGTAGCGGCCGCTACGAAGGAGGCTCGTCTGATCGTCTGCTCAGTCTTCTCGCCATCCCTGAAGCTCTTGCGTGAACGCTATAATAATTACATAACATACGAGTAATGCAAGAAGCACACAAGAACAGTCGATGTGGCGAGTGTGGCGACGCTTGAGGTCGAAGAGTTGCTTATGTACAGCAGTAGGTATGAACATAATACGGGCGAGTCTATTGTCTTAAATCCAAACAATACAAGGTCAAATTAAAAGACTGCCATGGTTCCTACAGTCGCTGACACTTAAGAAATAATATCATCATATCATTTTTTTTTGGATCAACTTGTTTAAATATCGAAACCAATAATATCTTTTTTTTTTTGTGGTTGGTAAGTCATCCAATGACTTCTCCCGCTCTGGGCGGAGCGGAAGGGCGTGTCAGACTTTTACTGACTAAAACCCACCCGTGTTCCTTCAGTTGCCTGTTGCCAAGGTCCCGGTATCCCTTTCGGACTTTCCCGCAAAACCAATTATATCTTGAAGAGGAGTTTCGCAACCGGTTAGAGTTGATACCAAACGCCAACTATGTTGGAGTTGGTTACATTAAGAAGAGTTTGTAGTCAAAAGCGAGCATGAGCAAACAACGAATGGGTCTTGTTTAATTTAAGTCAAACTCAAAAAAAATAAAAAAATAAGATCGAATATTAAGACGTATTCAGACTCAAATTAAAAATAGTTGGCGAAACTCCAAACTCCTCATATGAGTTTGGAGTTTCGCCAACTATTTTTAATTTTTACATAGTTGGTGTATGGTATCAACTCTAACCGGTTGCAGTTTAATACCAGTTTTTTCCATGGAGCGACTGCGAATCTGAAGTCCACAACCCAGTTACTGGGTAACACTAAATATCTGTCAGTTCGTGATAGTCAACTTCGTTTAAAACACATTAAGTATCTGAGGGTCTAGACAAGTGACAATCGCTTCGAAAGCGTTTCGTATTTCTACAACGACTTTCAAAAGGATTGACATAAGATTTTCGATAGCATATGTCAGTCCTATACATGTTTGCCTTTTCCATCATCGTTATCGCTGATAGAATGTCACTTTGTCTAGGGCCTCTGGTATCATACCCTGAGGAGTTCACTGCGTCTCCTGGTCTTGGGGTCGATCGAGAAGTACATCTGAGTGGTCAGATCGGCAATACTCTCTGCAGCATCCTTCGCGTCGTTAGGATTCTGATAGAAAAGATATTATTGGTATTAGCAAGTATTTGTTACGAATTGACTAACTCGTTGCTATTGGACGCTGTGGAGTAAAGAAGCTTACAGTTGAACAAAGATATTGGTCTATAGTCAATTTTTTTTATCTTCGCACTACATTGTCAATATAAATTTTATTTGTATGCGTAATATTGCTTCACGCTTAAGACATAATTGTAAGTGAGCTAAAAGACTTGACTATTCACCACATTGTTTAAAAATAGTTTCAATTTAGCTGCCTGTATAGGTACCAATCTCTTTGTTCGTCTGTACTTTTGCGTAAATCTTGTATTTCTTTTTTTTTTCAATACAAATATCCAGGATGAAAAGTAACCTATATCCTATTCCTGTTCCCACACTTTAGGTAGTCTGGGACCTGGAGAAGGATTGACTTTCATTACGATTGGTTCAGTGATTTAGGCATAAAGAGGTTATATACGGACAGACTTATTTCCGCATTTATAGGTGTGCCCGATGGAATTCCCCATCGGTAAAAATCACAAGCTTTCATTCAACCCCTTTCATTTAACTCATATAGGGGATGAATGTTTTAAAAAAAACTTATAAGTAGCTCCAGTGCAAAATTTCATGCTTCTAGACCCAGCGGTTAAAACTGCGTTGTCTGTCAGGAAAATTTTATAGATAACAACACTTTTTTTCTGATTTAATATGAAAAAAAATATTGCGATTCTGAGAACTAAAGACTACGAACTTTTCCTATACATGACTTTAATTTACCCAATTAAATTACTGATTAAAATAACAATATTTTGTAATGTTACTTACGACTTTCCCCGTCTCGATAGATCCTGCCAGTTTGTTCATGAAGTTGTTCAAATCTTCTAACTCGTCTAGAAGCATCTTCTTTGCGTCTTCAATGTCTTGTTTATCTGCTGTCTCTTTCACGCCTAGTTAAAATAGCCATTTTTATAAATTATATTCAGGTCATCTCAGTTTTAAAACTGTTACTAACCTTATACTGACTTGACTTTTTCTGAAATAAAAGTTATTTTTTGCTAGCTGCGCCCCGCGGTTTCACCCGCATAAGTATCAATCCCGTGGGAATATCATGTGTAGTATAGGGTGTAGGGTGTAACAAGACCCTTCACGAAGCCGTCATCGCATTCTGTACATCAAACTAAGTAACTTTGTCCAAAAATAATTGCTGGGAAATTACTTTTATTATTTTTGGTGTGAAAATACGTTTTTTGCGGTAGTGCGCAACGTAACGGACGTAAAATATTGTGGTTGTACATGCAATGATGCGACTTTACAGGGAATGTGGGAGTATTTAAGGTTAAGTTTAAGAAAACTTTTTTTTTTTGTATGATCTTAGACCTTCAACACCTCCGTAACCAGGAGGTTCTCAGGCAAAAAAAAAAACATAATAACGGAAAGAACCAGTGACTTTCGGCTTCGTATGTTTTTTTTTAGACCCGATTTTAGGTATCTATTTATTGACACGCCCTTCCGCTCCGCCCAGAGCGGGAGAAGTCATTGGATGATTTCCCACCCTCAAAAAAAAAAAAAAAAAAGGTATCTATTTATTGTATTCTGAGATAATATGAATTTCGTAGATATTTTAGACCTTAATGTCCGATTGACTTACCTTTCTGAACGACGGGGAAGTCCTCCTGCATATTCCGTACGATCTGTTGAGCTTCCTTTACGTTCGTTTCCGTGGGATCTGACAGAAATATAAAAAGGATTATTTAAACGCTGGACTTTGCAAAGCAATTTCTATCTTGCTCTATCCAACGGTAATTTTAAATTTGCTTTTACGTTTTTCCTAAATTAATTTACCCTAGGAAAAATCCTTCAATTGCTCAAGAAAAAATATAAACTAACTAAAAAAAATTAGGATCTTTTATTGATTGTTATTCCTAGATGAATCATACACTATCAATTACAATTGCTAATCCGTTACTTCATAAGTTCGAAAAATTTGTCTGCTCAAAAACGTAAATAACGTAATTAATGTTGTTGAACTGTCAAAATGAAAGCCTTTGTACTGTTTGTGAGTTACACAACTACCCCGGTGGCTTTGTTATAATAAATGTTGTTACCTGTGAGTAGTCCCACTATCTTGACCGAGTTGGAGTTCATTCTGTTCAGTTTTGTTATGCAGTTCTTTGACATGTCACCGCGGAGAGGCATCTCACCTTTCTACAAGAAAAAGGAGTATGATGGCCGACTAATAGTTTGAAACTGTGATTTAAAAAAATACAGAGTTTTTAATCTGGTGATTACATTTTTGATGCTATACCACAGATGAATACGATGGTTCACTCCGCAAACTCAATTAAATAAAAAGCGACTTTTGCTACGACACAATAAAGTGCAATTTAGGTGAACAGCGCTAATATTTACAGTTATATTCACTTATAAGTTGCCTCTCTTATATCTTCTGACTACGTTACACGCACTGAATTGGCCCGACCGTCTTGTCGGGCCGCCGCGTACTTGTAGCCTCTTACCTAAAATGAGTGAACCATCTGTATTCATCTGTGGTTATACCTCAACGCTAAAACTTAAATTTCAATAATACTGCCTAGGAACGCAGGTACTATGTCAACACGGTGGATATCCTCAGTAGAATCGAATCCAAGAGAAGGTCTTTAGTTTATAGGGAGAAGTACTTACCAATGCCTGTTGCTGGTTCTGAAGATGGTCGGTGACCACTATCTGTTGAATTGTGGTTATCATAGCGCCGGAGTGAGCCTGAGAACCTGGTTCAAAAATAACATTATATTTGAACCTTCAATTATTGTTTTTATCTAAAACTGTAGAATTACGTAGTTTTGAAAACTTTTTTTTTGTTTTCATTATAAAAAGTAAATGGTCGTACGTGACATAAAAATACAAAAAAAAAATACATTTCTCGTATGATAATACATACTAACCATGTTTTTGGTAGAAAAAATAACATGTTTAGGGGTATGAGGAACAGGGAGTAAAGTTCACTCATCCACCATAGAAAAGGGAGAAACCTCCGACCAGACGGGTGTTGTGTCTGGCGGGCAACTGCCCAACGATTGATGTCGGGTTCTTGTATATATGTCCATTGCACGGTAAACTTTAATTGCGCGATGCAGGGTTTATGTGACGTCAGAATTTTTGTGTGACGTCAGGTCTTTGATGCGTAGTTCGCATGTGGCGATGTAGATACCGCCACACATGAAAATATTTTTTGTAATTTACCTTTTCTATGTAAAGTAAAAGCATAATTTTTCAGTCGAGCAGTCTGTAAGATATTCGGAACTGAACGGAACTGCTATGATAAGAAACAAAGAAAGAAAGAAAATGTATTTATTGGCAAGAGCTGACCTTGATCATAGGGCACGAGCTTGGTGGGCCCGACGAAGGTTTCCGTCACTAACTTAGACGGATTGTTGGCCACATGCTCGATCAGATGACTCCTGAAACAGGTCAATTTATTGTACCGTTGTAATGTCATAAAGCATAACATCACGCCGGTATTCCACGAAGGGTGACGCAGAGGCGTATCTATAGTACACCCTCATTTCGCCAGTTATGTTTAAGTCCCTGTAGTGCCACTTACAAATTGAGTGCTTTGATTTGAGCACTAAAAGCGAAATCCTAATGTTATTTCACCTTAAAGATGTTTTCCATTTGATAATTGACATTTATTTAATAATATAAATTTTCGTTGATGATTTTTCAAATCCTTATCTAACTAATATTATAAATTCGAAAGTTTTTTTGTTTGTTACACTTTCACGCTAAAACGGCTGAATAGATTTGGATGAAATTTGGCACAGGGGTAGACCATGACCTGGAATAGGACATAGGATACTTTTTATCCCGATATTCCTACGGGATCGAGATTAACGCGGGTAAAACCGCGGGGCGCAGCTAATTATTTAATAATTTTATTCAAACAGTAATTGGTGACAAAAGTGGTGAGATATCAATTTGAAATACAGATGAATGTTTTACTCATTTATTTTGCACTTACTTGCCCATCTGCACGCTATTGAAATAGAAATAGAAATAGAAATATCATTTATTTGCTAAAAACATGGTATAAAAGATGGTAATGTTAATAATGTGGACAAACATGTTTTGCTTAATAGATATAAGCGTGCAAATTTTACATGCATAACAAAACAATCAGTCTTCATGCTATTTTATGTTCCAGGAACTCCCTAACACTGTAAAAACTATTGGCAGATAGCCATTTATATAATTTAATTTTGAACAGTCTTGTGCTTAATGATTTTAATTCATTTGGTATTTTATTGTATACCTGGACACACATAAACATGCAGTTTTTATTATATTTCGCAAGCCTTGGGAGGACATCTAACACGAGCCTGTAGGGGTCGCGCCTGCTGCGAGAATTTATATCGCTTGCTTTCGCAAACAATTTTCTATGCTTCCACACAAACACAAATTTCAAAAATATAAAGGGACGGCAGCGGTAACAAATCAAGTTTCTTAAACACTGGCCTGCAAGATTCGTCGGGTTTAAGGCCACACAATGCTCTAATGCATCTCTTTTGTGCAACAAATGCTCTATTTTGATCAGTACTGTTTCCCCACATAATTAAGCCATAGCGTAGGACTGATTCAACATATGCATGATATGTTGTTGTAGACGTTTTGATGTTTGTTATGTTTCTTATCTGTTTCAGTGCATATACAAACTTATTAATACGTTTGGATACTGTATCGACATGTGCTTTCCAGTTGATGTCTTGATCCAAGGTTACGCCAAGAAATTTTGTTTGCGTTACTTCGTGAATTCTATGTATATCCATTTTAATATTGTGTTTTGCATTATTTGCTTTATTAAATTGTATATAGACGGACTTTTTTAAATTTAAAGATAAGTTATTTTTCTTTAGCCATTCAATCAATCTTTCAATCACATTATTAATTTCAGTCTCGTGGTCATTAATTGTATTGTTTTTTTTATCAGATGTCACAATAATAGAGATGTCATCAGCGAATAGTATAAATTTATGATTAGTTAAAGTAGTGATAGAATTTATATATAATAGGAATAAAATAGGGCCTAGTACACTTCCTTGTGGGACGCCGTGTTTATTGGATTCGAAGTTAGAATAATAAGATGTCATATTATTATTTTTATCCATTTTAGTAATAGTAACGCGCTGTTGTCTATTACTTAGATATGAGCATAACCATTGAAGTGCAATACCTCTAATTCCGGATGCCTCCAATTTCTGTAACAACAGGTCATGAGAGACTAGATCAAAGGCCTTAGATAGATCGAAGAACAGCCCTGTAGTAAGATAGTTATGGTTAATATTCGTTAATACTATTTTTATAAGACTGTAGATAGCTAACGTTGTGGATTTATTTTTTTGGAAGCCAAACTGTTCTTTACCAATAATGTTAAATTTATTACAGTAGTCAATTAGTCTGTTATACATACACTTTTCGAATATTTTCGATAGAATAGGTATCAAGGTTATTGGGCGATAATTGTTAACGTCTGATTTTTCATCGGTTTTATAAAGTGGCTTTACAATTGACAGCTTTAGTGCTTCAGGAAAAATGCCAAGTGAGAATGATAAATTAATTAGATATGTCAAAATTTCAGTAAGTTCATTGGTACATGCTTTAATGATTTTAGTATTAATTTCGTCATAACCTTCGGAGTTTGTGTTATTTAATGACATAGTCACTGCTTTAACTTCATTCTCGGACACAGGTTTAAGGAACATTGAATGGCCTATTTTACATTCGTTACAGTTTATTTTTGCACTCTTACTCGAAGATTGTGCCATATTAATATAGTGGTTATTGAAAGCTGTTGCTATTTCTACAGGATCTGAAAGTACTTTGTTATCAATCAGAATATTTTCTATGTTGTCCCTATGGTTATTACTCCCGATTTCATCCTTTATCACTCTCCAAACAGCTTTAAATTTGTTTTCACTATTGTTTATGTACTTGATATTTGCGTTCTTTTTTGATGCATAAACGCATTTGATGTATTTTGCACTTACTTGCCCATCTGCACGTTATTTTGCATTTACTTGCCCATCTGCACGTTATTTTGCACTTACTTGCCCATCTGCACGTTATCTTGGGTGATGGTCATGGACTCGCCGGGCTGCACGCTGGGCCTGGCCAGCATGCGGCGGCGGATGATGTCGATGTAACCCTCGAGGATGTCGCGGATGCGGTGGCAGTCTTGGGTTTTAACGCTGTATTCTTTGTCACTGCACAAAGAAAAAAATATTTGAATCTTGCTTCACGTCTTCTCCTGTTTTGACGGTGAGTGCGTTTATACAACTAAGAACAGATGCACAATCACAAAGACAAAGAAAAAATATCTCGGAGTCATAAAAAATAAGATAAATTATTTGAAAATTAAACCTGTACCAAGCTGTTACCATTATGACTCAGTCATGGGCCATTCAAGCAGTCAAAATTCACGGACGTATCAAATGATGCAGCGTAAGAGAAAATCTGGCGCAAAGGTTCCTAAGATTAGATTCAAGGAGCGAATGCTCATATTAAAGGCATTATAGAGGATGCGGAATTTAAAAAAAAACAATAGTATGTTAAAATTTTAGTTAGAACCGGACCATAAATCATTGTAATACGACTAAATCAGGCTAAATAATTCCTCCTTGTAACAAAACACTAAAACAAACCTATAATCTCCGAAGTTAAGCGTGAAAGTCTGCGACTTCCCCGCGTGGTACGTCTTGACGTGCGTGAGCGGCCATTGCTGCAGGATCTCCTTCGTGACCTCGTCCAGGCGCAGGATCGCTTCCGCGTTGATACCGAGAAGGCGAGGGACTAGCTTCTTCTTGTCTTTTTGTTTCTCCTGTATTGACAAAAATGTTCTAAATCAAATACCTAATTATTACTCTCTCCGAAGGTCAGAATCGCAACAGCTGAGCGAGTAGTTGTTAGTTTCGTTCGTTCTTCTTCTTTTCATGTGGTTAGTGACTATCCTGGTGTCAGTTTTTAAACCGCCCAAGGGCCTCTGACTTGGCTTCACATGTCGTCGAGAAATATCTCTCAGACCTTTTCCTTCTTTTGAAGCAAGTGACTATACAATACGCACATGAATCCGAAAAGTCAGAGGTGCGTACCTTGGGTTCAAAGTCGAGACCTATGACTTGGCAGTCTGACGGTGACACCACTAAGCTATCACTGCTTAAAACTGCAATAAAATCGATCTTCCCGTTTAGAAGTAACGATGCCTCAGACAGTTTGGTATTTTATGGCTAACTACTCTCAGTTTACGTTGGGTGTTCAAAAATTAAGAGCTGTTTTTCATGGAGCTTGTCCAGGGTTTATTTCTGCAATCAAGCAGCGTTGATCTTTTGCTGATTTGAAGAGTAAGTTTGATTTAATTTGAATTACAGGCTCATGAGATGTTTTGCGTTTGTCTGCAAGATGACAAAGCACCAGGAGGCCAAGTCTACTAATTTACAAACGTATCATTGTGAGACCATTGACACGTTTGTAAATTAGTATACTTGGCCCCCAGGAATGCCATAAGTACCTATTGCACGTTGCACGTGGTCACAGGCGGTAGACTTAGGCGGTAGTGATGCTCTTACAACCAGGTGGTTTACGATTGTCCACCCAATAACATAAAAGTACCTATCAAATCATACCTTAACCAAGAAGAAGGTGACTCCATACGTAGGCATGGCCCGCGCAGTCTTGATGTAGAGGAATTTGGCCTCCAGCTCGCTACTGCCCTGGTGTGTCGCGTATTCTTTCAGGATCTTCTTTTCTACGCTCCAAGCATTTAAGTACTGGTCGGGGAGATATTCCTCGAATCTAGAGGTTAGGAAGATGGTGAGAAGGTAGGTAAGTATACACATAGTCTCGGGTCGAGTTTGCAGAAGACTGCATGTGTTTTGTAAGAGCGATTTATAAAAATGTTTCTGTATTTTCACTTTTATGTGCATATGTGTGTAAATGTATAAGGTGCATCTATTCATACACGAAATCTCTTAAGGGATCATTGTACTTCTCATTATGAATATTTTCACATTGGGACCAAACATGAAATCGCGAAAAAAAATCAGCTGTTCTCTACATTTTGACGAGCTATGCGAACAGCTGATAAACTGTGTCTTAAATTTTTGTATTTGGTTGTAAACTGTTTTGATTAAAGAAAATAAATAAACGGGTGTAAAAAGAATGGAATATTGTGTAACTTAGCTGTAGATAATATTTTAAGCTACTCACGTCATCTCTTCTCGTCGGCGTTTTTACATATATTATCATAACATTTTTCCCTCTTTATCTTGCACTTTATAATTTGACCTTTAATCCTCAGCTAAAGCTCGAGCAAGTACAAAGTTACGTTAATTTTTTTCTTGGTCATAGTCTGGGCTCATTTTTCGTGTATCGTGGGGTCAGAAATGTCGATCCTTGTAATCTTTGGAATCCGCAAGTAACTGACTGTCTCCTTGACCATTCAAAGTTGCCTGTGAATGGTCTAATCTCAGACCAAATACAATGAATAACACAGTGAAGCATGCCAAAACTACACCTCCGCTCTGTGCATATACACTCACACGGACACATTTACTATCAAACTATACCTCACTAAGCGCACACGTTTACGAACCTGGCCTCACGTCACTGATGACAGCGCTGTCTTGGTTTTTTATTTGGTCAAAGAGTCTAATAGAAATAAATGCTTTGATTGAAATGATTAGCCACTTCATTGTACATAAAGCAGTATATCTCATGTACAAGGCCATCACACGTAGACCACGTGAGATTGAGTCTGTACTTGATTAACTATGTAAGTCCTCTCTCTGGAGACATGTTTGTAAACATTTTTTTCCGTGGTAAAATCCCCATGTGGTTATACCGTCCGTCTGTAGGTATAAGTAGCATGTAAACCTGTGCTCGGAAACGTCTCAAAAGATGTTGATGTGTTTCATATTCCGCGTAGACGTTTGTCCAACTTTTTCCTTTTTGAGACTTATAATAAAACCGTAAACTCCTACTCTGTGTTTCTCTCGGTTCTTTTGATGAATTCTTACTTTTCGATAAAACCAGGCTTGTGTTTCTTCTCGTCATAGTCTCCTAGTTGTATCTGACACTGGATCCCCGCGAAGTTCACCGCTATAATAATTAAAACACAATATTTAATGGGATGGTTACGGCATAGATCGTAGAGTTCATCACTTAGGCAGGCACTCACACGCATGTCTCAGAGAAAATCTAGGGTGTAGTCGTGCAGGGCTGATGGGACAATTGAGGACGAAAGAAAGAAAGAAAGAATAACGTTTATTCGGACATAGTTCATGAAATACAAAATACAAACAACAAAATAAAGTGTTAAAAAAAAAATTGGAGGCTATTAATTGTCATCCCGAATTACCGATCCCTCCCTATCCCACATTATTCCTGCGGTATACCCTTTCCAGCGTAGGAGTGCCTGCCTTCACAAAAAGGTGGATGTGTGCTGACCACATTGTGAAATGTGTGAGTACACACTCACACATTTCATGATGTGGTTTCAAGTGTTAGTTTATTCCCATCTTCAAGTATCCATCTAAATGTGACCAGTGCCAATATGGTGGATTTTGTAAAAGACGTGCGTCTAAAGAATTATTTCAAAAGGATATGACTAGCGCCTTTGTGATCGCTAATAGCAACATGTTGCGCACTCCATTTTGTCTGCCAGACGTAGTTACTAGGCAAATTGCTAGTGACTATACACTATACATTACAAGTTTTTAGGATCCAGTTAAGGGGGATGCGTAAAGGTAGCCTGCGAAATTCAAACTTTCTTACGTTTTTTGCAATTTGCAGGTCAGTATCAGGTTGTATGTTGATCTAAATATGTTTCGCGGCCGTAACACATATGTATTTACAGAATTATAATTATTAGAACAAGCAATACAACTCGTTAAACTCATGTAAGTGTATTGAATGACTATTTCATGAAATCATGAATCATTGAATGACTATTTCAACTAGCTTCATATTTCTGACTGACCGACTCCTTGACAATTCAAAAGTGCCTGTAAATGGTTTAATTGAAATAGGTAAATGCTTTGGGTTTGAGTTTGAGTTCATGACATTTGGCACTTATATGAACTTAAGGAGTTGTATTACTGGGAGTGCAGTCACCAAAAATCCAGTGCGAAAAACAGATGACGTGCCGTACCTATAGGGCGTTATCTAGCAATTGTCTTTATTAACTGCTAAATATCAATTTCACCTTTAGCACAAAAACACAGCCTGCATGCACCTTTACAAATTACTATAAGTAAGTATTACATGCCACAAAAAAATAAAAACTCAAAAATCCCTTAAAAATACTTTATTGTCAAAAGCTAACAGTCTACATCACTATCTATTACTATCGCTGCTGCCAGCCTGTCCTTCCTTATTTACAATCTGCTGCAGCTCATAATCCTGAACCACTTGAAAAATCTTACTTTTAGCCTGGTTCAAGTAATATGGGCTGAACTTCCTTAGCGTCGAACCTATAGTTAACAAAAACACGTCTAAAGGATCCGTAGGGCTCAACTCCTGGAACATCGATTCCGAGAACTCTCTTGATGAGTTCCCGTCGTCTTGTTGTCTCTTTCGGAAGACAGGTTTTATCTCTCTCGGCTCATCGAAGTCCAAAGCCTCGTCGACGAAGACTTCCGAAGGCATTTCGACTTCGCAGGCCTCGTCTTCGAGGAAGCCTGCGTACTCCTCAGCTGTGGATCCTGAGGAGATCGGCTCCTTGAAGTAAGGCATCATGAAGGATAGTTCTTCTTCGTATTTATATTTGTAACTGTGTGCGTTCGGGTTTTTCAGTCTTTCTCGGAATTTTCGCCGCATCATATCTCGGATGTTTATCCATCGTGATTTGCAGACGAGAGCTGGAAAATAAAAAGGTTTGGATCAGTTAATGGGTAGATGTTATAAGTTTATAACTTACAATATGGCTAGCTACCTATGTACCTACTTTATATATCTACATTAATATCACTACATATTATAAATCAAAGTCCTCCGCCGCGTCTGTCTGTCTGATCGCGATAAACTCAAAACCTGCTTCACCGATTTTCATGCTGTTTTCAACAATGGATAGAGTGGTTCTCGAGGATGGTTTTACTATATAATAAGAATAACCGACATTCACGCGGGCGAAGCCGCGGGCATCAGCTAGTTAAGTATAATAAAGAGGTAAAGTTTATAAGTTTGGATGTAAGAGGTAATCTCTGGAAGTACAGAACCGATTTATAAAATTCTTTCACTAACAGAAAGCTACACAAGCCGAGTGCCATAGGGTATGTTTTATAGTAAGTATAGTTTACTACAACGCGGGCGAAGTGGCAGAAGCTAGTTGTACCTAGATAATTCTCGACGTCGATAAAAGAGTGTCCGAAAAATGCTAAATATCCTCATTATATTATTAAACAACGTCTCCCGCTGCGTCTGTCTGTCTGTTCGTAGTAAATTCAAAAACTACAGAACGGATTTACAAACGGTTTTCCCGTGCGATATTTTCGTGTTTTATACATCTACGCGGGCGAAGCCGCGGGCAAAAGTTAGTTAAGGTCTAAATTACGATGTTTCGTGTGATCCTTAATCAATAAAACATTAACATTTCCCTAAAACGGACATGGGTGAACTAACAATGACGATGGTGCGTAGCAATGTACCGACAGACATTGATATAAATGCCTACAGACAAGTAAAGTCACCTTAGTGTGTAGGCACGTAGAACAATGACTCAAAAGCGTCAACAAATGCTGCCAAAAATAGTTGAATTAACAATCGGCCTCAAGTAATTTATTCCTATTATTTTTTTCTTTCAATCCTAACTATAATATTATTATAAATGCGAAAGTAGTTTGTTTGTTTGTTACGCTTTCACGCTAAAACGGCTAAAAAGATTTGTATGAAATTCGGCACATGAGTAGACCATGACCTGGATTAGGACATAGGATACTTTTTATCCCGACTTTTCCACGGGATCGAAACTTGGATTGGGTGAAACCGCGGGGTGCGGCTCTAGTTACCCAATTATTTAAAATTTCTGCTAAATAAACGCCTCTATAGACATCTATATTAACCATGTGGCCTTTATTAGGGCCTGGAACAATTTAGCTTACATACGTAAAAGAATAAAACCCAAGTAGGTACTTAATAAAAAATCAAAGGCAACGTCACAATCAAACTATTACAAAACACACACAGATAACCCTATCAACTAACCTACTTGTAATTCTACAGACAAAATCGACGCCAACTTCACTTTCAATTCACTATTCAATAATAACCCTTATGTCTGAGGAATAAGGTGCACAAGGAATATAAATATATATGAAAGAAACTTACCTGGTCTGCTCAGTGAATCTCCAATCTTTTGCCAAATAACTTCTCTAGAATCAAAGTCTAGATATTTCGCGTGTCTCGTGTTATATAAAATGGAGTTTTCTTTAACTAATTTTAATAGTTTTAAGTCTAAGTTCTTGTTGAAAGGCAGCGGCATCGTGTCGGGTGCGCGACGGTGTCGTGTCGCGACTGCGCGGCGGCGCACTGAGCGGCAACGCCGCGTCGCGGCTACGTCACGTGTCGGCTCCGTTGGTATTGCAACCGGTTGCTAAGGGGCGGCGCGCATTCTCGATTAGTAGGTTGTATTGTGATTGTTTGCTGGTGTTTTTGTTATGTTACTTGTGCTTTATTCATTATGTTTGATTGTTTGATTAGATTATTGTTAGAGTATTGATTAGAATGAGGCTAGTGTGATTATGATTATATTTATGAAGTTTTTTTATATAGTAGGTCCTTACTTTACTAATTTTTTGATTAAGTAGATACCTACTTGAAATTTTTATTTAAAAAATTTTGATTATGTACTTACTTATTTTGTCTATAAAGTGAATAAAAATAAAAAAGCAGCAAGTAAAAAATAATACTTAGTGTAGGTACTTAGGTACTTAATTGGATGGTTCCCTACTTGAAATCGAATGTCAAAACTAGTTCCGGTATTTTTATGTTGATCGCGTTTAACCGTTCTGTAAATTAGATTATTCAACCGTCAAGCAAAAAACGACAATAATAAAAATCGGACTAATAAAAACATATAGGTACACACGGCTACACATCAAGCTATACATTTCCAGTACCTATAAGCTTGACCTAGCATGGTACGGAAATCCTATACAATGCGAGATCAGCATAAACTGGAAATGTGTAGCCGCGTGTACGTAGTCAAACATTAAAAAAAAAATGCTTCGAACTTAGAACCTTCTTTTTTCGTCGGTTTAAAAAGTGCAATTAAAAGTCCGCATTTCATGTTCTCGTATCGCACAGTATGCGGCCGGCTCCTACCGGACGACGCGACGCTACCTAGTGTGTGTGTGATCGATCGGCGAATTGCCGGGTCTCGACTACTGTGGGAACTCGATAGTAACTCGCGTTTGTTTTACAAAGTACGGGAAATAAAAATGAAAAGTATGGAGTTGTATTTTTTTTATTGTTGTATCATTTAACTTGCGTAAAAAATAGGTATAGGTAAGTATGTATAAAAATGAGGTGAGATAACATAGTTATTTCACATAAGTACAGCTAATCATCGAGGGAGCACATGCCTACCTTTAAAATTCGAAATGAAGTGCAATTAAAAAAAAAAAGAAACCGTTGATACTTGCTGGTCAATAATAACGAAGTATCCCTATGATATTATAGAATATAAGTATTGAACATTCCACATACTTATTATCTCATTATTTTTAAAAGCTTCGAATTATAGCAACAAAACCATAACAAAAAAACAGTTATTTCAAGTTTCAATTACAATATCAATATGACAAATATTAATTAAAAATAATAAATGCAATTGATCTACATACTAGAGACCATTATTTAATCAAATACTTATTCCTACGTTACTTAAAATACACTCATCAAAAAAACCTTATCGTAAAAACACAGACTCAGTAGTAGAAACTTTAACATCAGAAGAATGCCCATGTTTTTCCTTCTCAACAATTTGCTGCAAATCATGATCTTGGACTACCGCGAAAATTTTACTTTTCGCTACATTTAAATGATAAGGCGAAAATGTTTTTAATGTAGACCCAATGCTTAACAAAAATGCATCAACTGGATCCATAGGATCCAACTCCGGAGTTTGAGTTAAAGGCTCACTAAAACTTGGCAAATTAATTGTCTGGTTAACCTCCTCAAAACACGGTTCTTTTTTCTTCTTAGATCTTTTCTTTTTAGTTTTAGGTTTCTTTATTATTGGTTCATCAGAGTCGTTACCGTCGCTGCAAGGGTTTAAATCAATCTCTTCGTTTGCGGAGTCGTTGACCAGGTCATGCCAGTTCTTGGTCTGTGATTCTTCTTCGTCTTCCATTGATAGGACCACTACATCTCTGTAGAATGGCCTCATGAACGCTAGCTCGCTTTCATATTTGTACTGCCTTGGGGGATGTACTGGGTCTGTGACATTTTTTTTAAGAATTCTTCTGTGGACGTCTCTTATGTTTATCCAACGGACTTTGCAGTCGGCGCCTGTAATAAATAAAATTAGAATAAAAAATATATTTTCAAATTAAATTTAAATACGAGTAACACGCACTGTAATAAAGGGGAGACCAAGCAATGTAATCTGTCCCTCGTCCGCATATAATCACAAAATAATAATCTTTATCTTTGGAAAAGAAAAATGCACAGCTACCATTGCCTTATTTGTATATTACTGCGTTAAATCAATGACAGATATCATGCACCCATAGTGTATTTATGACCGTTATTTTAATATTGTAAATGTATTGAAGTTTGAACGATATTTTAACATTACGTAAATCTTTAATCTTTAAGTAATTTTTAAATGAATTTAAAGAAAAAACCACTTTAAGAAATCTCACAGGTGAAACTCACATTCCTCTCTCAAAAAGTCGGCCATTCTCGAACGCAAACAAAACAAATAGTAGCGTCGGATCGTGATACCTAAATATTACTTACCCGGCCGTTTTAATTCGTCTCCTATCTTCTGCCATACCACTTCCCTTGAATTAAAATCCATGTATTTGGCATGGTTGATGTCGTATAGCACTGAGTTTTCCTTCACAAGTCGTATTAACTTCACGTCTTGTTTGTCTGAGTTTTCGTGGAACATTTTGACGTGCACTGATCGGCAACGATGGTCGGACACTCGCGAGTCGCGCGGTCGATTCATCGGGCCTCAGTCGTGGTCGGGGCCTCTCGCTCGCACACTTTTAGGGACGGTTTTTATGAGGTAAAGATGAAAAAAGATAACGTGGTGTTTTTTTTTTTAATTGTTGATGAAATTGAATAGTGTTTGTTACTATTAAGTTGTAGTGCAACAAACGTTTTATTTTTAGCTTTACTTGTGTGTTAGATATTCTGTGTCAGTTTTAAATTAAGACAAAAAAAAAAGTTTTTTTGTTTGTTTTATATAACATACATGCCTACAAAGAGTGTTCTAATATTGCTACTTATGTTTCCTCCTTTAATCTCTAATTGTTGGAATACACATTGAGTATATTATTTTCCTGAATACACATTAAGTTATAATTAGGTATCACGCAGTCAGTCGTAATTACTAAGTATTTATACTTATTAAATTAATTTACAAACAATGAATGAGCACACCATACTAACTAAACATTAACATAAATATAAGGTGCATTTTCGCAAACATGGCCTCCGACTGCTTTAAGTACATTTTATTAATAAATGTTATACGTAATGTAGGTTAAACATTTGTGCACTATATAAGTCAAGGTTACGTCACCTACGATTCTAAATACTCAATACAAAAAATAAATTTTAAACAATAACTTTTAATGCAGCAAGACTGTAGGTAATACCTACCGACATTCTACTTGTTTTATTTATTTTTAAGCTCGTCACAATTTAAACAAATTAAGCTTCACAGTGAATGTGCCTGGGGAGGTACGCTGACACCTGACTGGACACGTCCTAGTCTGGGTGTCAGGAGTTTCAGAAAATCGAGCATGTACTTTGTCTAAGTATCTAAGTTACTTAATTAATTCATTGATAGAATAACACTTTTTCTCTTCTATGTGTAAGGTTTATGAAACTAAAATGAAAAAATATAATTTTTAAACATTATTAAAATAACAATGGGTTACGTCACATATTGACGCTGTAACCGGAAAACTACGCAACGGACATCCACTTACAACATAAAGAATTGAAATCATTCTATTAAGAGTGTGTTCTACAATGTCTGGTTAAGCATATCTTATCAAATAAAAGCCAACAGTGACTATTATCACATTTATTTGTGTTACAAATCCACCGCCATGTAAGCTCGCTGTAAACCGATCCATCTGGCCCATGTGTAATTTCGACGCGTCGTGTCGGGCTCGGCGCTCTCCTAAAGTGCCACTTGTTTTATAGCGGGTGCATCGTTACGATAGCTACGGTATCACAACGATTTAGAACGTACTTCTATTTTAAATATTTAACCCGACAAAATGTACTTGATCATATGAAAAATACTCTCGTAATCGTGAAAACCGTTGAGCGGTTACATGCAAACGGCTTCTAGTATGTAGTCGATCGTTTGACGGGTAAGGGGTAACACATTTTTAAACTCGCGACAATCTAACAAGTCCGTTTTGACGTTTCGTTCTCGATGTAATAAAACGTTATGCCTTGAGAATCAGTTTTAATCAATGTAGATAAGTCGTGGATTACAAACTCTCTAAGTAGGTATGTTCAATCGATATGTCTCGAGAATCAGTTTATAAGAAACAACTTTTTTTTTCATTGCTAGACAAAGGATTTTTATACTTAGCTGTCAAAACGGACTTCTTAGATTGTCGCCAGTTTAGCTTATCTAGTCCGATTAAAAGTAACCTGATGATTGTTAGAATATACACATAGCATGATTATTATGCTAGGTATAATTATCTTAATTAACATTCACATACGCCTATGTAAGAATGTTTACCAATTTAACATTGTTAGTTAGCTGAATCATAATTATACTTAGTGTAAATTAATTTTTTTTCTTGACACTAGGTGTGTCATTTTAATGCTAGTTTAGGAGCTAGCGAACGTTTAAAACGTTATACGGCAAGCCAGCGGCCGATCCACAGACTGCTAGAAGCCTTTTTTTTTTTTTTTAACTATGGCTTCTTGAAGTGTGATTTCGGAAATCATAACTTCTTAACCGGACTTTCTGCTCAGAAGCCCTAGTGTGAGTTACTTTTAGCTATCTCGCCTTTACGCATCGACCGCGTTCGGAGCTCCGATTGGCCCTTCCCTGGCCTTCACTAGTGAAGGGCCAATCGGAGCGCCGAACGCAGTCGATGCGTAAAGTCGAAATGGTTAAAAGAAACTCGCACTAGGACCTCTGTAGTTTGGTTCGCAACCTTATTTGTGTAAGCCAGACAAGCTCTTGGACAGTTTTATTGATATAGGTACTCGTATCAGCGCCTGGTAGCCAATTCGAATACCGGCACCGGCACCAGCAGTTTTATGAATAGCCATCACCGGCGACCAAATCTGCTGCCGGTGCCGGCACAGGCACACCCTATGTGTTATGCTGTATGAATGTTAAATACGGCTTTATATACGATAATATCGCATATATCCTTAATTTTAGTAAAGGCCATATATAACCACCGCGGTAGTATATCTAATTTAGGATTAATTATCTTATCTAATTCAGGTTTAGTTATTCAGGGTTATTCTCATTTAGGATTTAGGACGTTTTTCTTTTAATGTACCTATACTATGAGGAATACAAAAAGTACACGCTTATTATGAAAAAAACAAAAACATAGCCACGAACCTTGCTGCTCAGTAACAGGATGTTGTCCCTTCAGTATCGCGTCTCTGGTCTGCACATACAGCAGGTGCAGCTGCACAGGGTCCCGCGAATCCACGTTCCGGTCGGAGTAGAACAGTCTTCGCTTAAGGAGTAGGGTTTCTTTGAAGTCGATGCCCTGCTCCCGGATCGTGCGGTGCTGGTCGAGCCATTCCACTATTGGAGATATGGAGAATTTAGAAAATAATAATAATCTCAATAGGGGACATAAGAGACGCCCTTGTATTCCCGATACAAGGGCGTCTCCTATGTGCCCGAGGAATTCAAAATTTCTAACGTTTTTTTGCAATTTGCACCGCTTCATCGCTTCGTTATTTGTTACTCAATACTCATAAGCGCTGCGCTGTTTTAAATTATATGGTGATCAAAATTGTTTACGCTGCGATTATGATAGGATAATTACAGAATTATAATCATTGAAATTAATTATCAATATAGCTCTGGAATTTATATTTGCTGCGACTCGTCATATAACCACGAAATAGTTTATGCCGCGTAATAAATATCGATCAACAAAAAACATTTAAAAAAAAAATCCTGCGAGTAATTTGTCTACTCGTCCTACATGGCTTTTTTTTTTTTTTTTTTTGAGGGTGGGAAATCATCCAATGACTTCTCCCGCTCTGGGCGGAGGGGAAGGGCGTGTCAGACTTTTACTGACTAAAACCCACCCGTGTTCCTTCATTTGCCTGTTGCCAAGGTCCCGGTATCCCTTTCGGACTTTCCCGCAACCCTGGCAGGCATCGGTCCTATTGGACCCCGTCATTTTTGCTGACATCTCTTTGAGGCGCGCGTGGAACACGACGCGCCATCGACCCGGGCCTGGTCCTTATCGGACGGCGAGCTGCCCGTTGCTCGCCGTCCGCAAGCCCGCGCCTATGGTGGCCGGAAATCCGCCTGGGATTCCCGACGCCCAGGGCGTCTCCAACGGCGGCGGTTAGGGGCGTGAGGGCGCAAACTTTGCCTTTCCCTCACGCGTTCCGCCTCCTCCTTCGCGAGCATTACTGCTTCGCAGAAGGAGGTGACGGCTTCCCATGCCCTCTCGCTCCGTACCATGGCCTGAACCAGGGCCGGACGCGAGAGGTCACCGCCGCCAATCGCCTCCGCGAGGACACGGCGGTGCTCCGCCCAAGCAGGGCACACCTCAACCGTATGCTCCACCGTGTCCTCCGGGCGATCCACATCGTCCTACATGCCTGCGGCCCATTTAGGACGTTCTTTTGATTTTCTGCAAGATGTCCTAAATGGGCCGTAGGCATGTAGGACGGGTTGACGAATTACTCGACCACGCGTTTCGGTACTCTAAAACTGGTATTCAGCAGCTTTCGGTTAGTCTTGAAGCCGACCCCAATATAGTTGGGAAAGGGCTCGGAAGTTTTTTTTTTGTGGTGGTTTAATGTCACACTATATTCTACGTTTCGGTTTCGTTATGTAGGTACATGTATGGAAGATGAAGTCACGCTGCGCAGACCCCAAATATAAGTTGACATCGGATGGAGAGGATAATGATAATGAAAATACATAATACACCAACCGTTATCATCAGTTTTGAGCCTCTTGCTCATCTGTTCCAAGATCACGTCTCGCTCCTTGGCCGGCTTGGGTCGTCTCAATGTGAAGCCGCTGCTACTTGGCTCCTTGGTCTCTTTGCCGTCTTCTGCTTCTTCCACTTCTTCTCTACACTAGAGATGGAGAAGGAGATTATAGTACGAGACGAATTTAATCTATCTATCTTATTTATAAAGTTTTTAAGGAAAAAAAATGGAAAAGTAGTTTCTATCGTTTCTGCGGTTCTGCCTAACCCAATGGGAAGAAGGCGTTTATGTATGTATTATGTTAAAATGGAAAAGTTGCCCGGAATATTGGTAAACACAGGAAAAACTCCAAATCAAATCAATTCAGTTTATTGTAAACATGTTGTTGCCCAACCACGGCGAAGCGAAAACGAGGGTTATGGTTTTGACCGGTAGGATGTATGTAAGTATATATGTATTTATGTTCATCGGTTTCCTTATAACTTCTAAACTACTCATCATAAGTTGACAAAAGAGGAAGCGACCATTGGTCACATTAAATTGAATTTGGCGCCCTCTAAAGGAAATAAAAACACGAAAAAAAAAAAAAACCTGCTCTTTTGGACATCAAATGAAAGGGCAGAATTAAAAATCCGGAGTCACACGTAATCTATTCGATTTATTCCCTTACACGTGTGACTCCGTACTTTTAATTTGTCTGTCTGTGATGACTTGTTTCTACCTTTTTAGTAGACTTTTTTGTCATAGTTGGGTTTTAGTTTTGTAAATTTTTATTTAACAAACTCAGACCATCAAAAGAAGGTAGACGGAGAATTCCGAACATCAAAAGTGAAGCCACAAAACCGTGCTCCTGCAAGTAAACATACCTACACTTCACTGACCTTCACTGGTGAAGGGCCAATCGAAGCGCTGAACGCGGTCGACGCGTAAAGTCAAGATAGTTAAAAGAAGCTCACACTAGGGCCTCTGCAATCAACTCGATTCCGACTACTTCCTCCGACATTTATAGATTTACTCACCAGTCCATACTCATCATAGTTCTTGATGCCGATGCGAGCACAGATGTCCATCATCAGCTCGCCGACTGTCTTGGCCTCGTCCACCTGCAGCGTCTTCACCGTGTCTGGGGGTAATTGATGGATTACTAAGGGTCTTCCCATAGCTACTTGATCGGTTTTATCGGTTCATGGACGTAGCTTTGGCTGATGGACGGATGCAGCTCACAATCCCAATGCAATTTTCCCAGTTTTGAAAATTCAACAATATATGTATTATTTATTGTGTTATTTACGCTGACGAGCAGACGTATACATATATCAAACCTATGAAGCAATGGATTACGAGCTTTTAGCGATAAGACTGCCCATTTTGTCGCCCTATGTAAAGGAGATCATTCATTTTGAGCTAAATTATGAAAGTGCCAAATAAACAAAATTATATATTGCGTTAAATCATGTTATTCTCTTCACTTTTTACTATTGGGCCAAACCTGTAGGACCCTGCACAGATATAAGATTTTGAAAATACTGTTTTCAATATAGTTTGTAGTTAAAATAATTAATAGTAATCTAATTAAAGCAATAGCTTGTAGTAATAAAAAATTAAGGGAAAAACGTACTCTTTCGGAATATAGCTTTTTTTTTGTTTGGACGGCTTTCACATTTAGCCCAAAAATGTATGGACGGTGAATAATTCTCCTTTATGTCTGGAATTTTTATGGTGTACACACGGCTACACATCAAGTTATACATTTCCAATTTAGGCTGATCTAGCATTGTATAGAATTTTCGTACGATACGAGGTCAGCTTATACTGGAAATGTATAGCTTGATGTGTAGCCGTGTGTACATAATAAAGAGTATTCTATTTGTCTATCTATCTATGATCTTTTTTTAAACGTGTTACGCATTTGGCGTGCTGACATTAATCGGTGGTACCTACCTGTATCGGATCCGCCACGGGGCCTTATGCATGAACGAAGGGGCGGCGGGAGTCAATCGTCTCCGCATTTTATTAAAATAAAAACATGGAATGTGAATAAATAAAAGTTGCTTACCGTCCAATAGCCTGACTCTCAGGTTCCTCATCCTGCAGATATAATCCAGGGAGTCTCCGTCCCTGAGTAGGTAGTAGTCCAGGGTCTTCTCGTCCTCCAGCCATACTCCAGACATATCATCATCAGCGGAGCGGAGGAATAACGCGTATTCTACGGGATTAAGAATGAGTCTTCATATTTAAAGTTATTATGTCGCGTTAAGGCTACCATACATAGTTACTTAGTTAATTCTACCTTCAGACCACATATAACTTCACCAAAATCCGTATCGAGTGAAGTTGTGTTAGCCCACGTACGCACGGACGCTTTTTTATTGCGAGGGTTTTTTTACCACACACTGCATTTTTTACAATCGGCTTAGATAGTCCAATCCAACTAATCGATAATCCAACAGATAGATCATCCAATAGTAGGCTTTTCTAACGTGCAAGGGATGCACTTTGTTGGATTCTCACAACGAGTTGAAAATCCAGTGCATTTTATAAAAAGGTCGCGTTGAGAAAGCAACCCTGCGGGCATGGTCTTACAGCTTCACAATCTACGCACCAATCTACCATCAGCTCCGTCTGACTTCGCCAAATCCCATACCGCGTTTTAGTTTCAAAATCCATTTTGGTGTCATCATGATTAATTGCGAATCTGACGAATCACCTGGTCAGGATCGCCAGGACAATCTGGCGCAATTTTGCCTGCTTAGATTGATATCTCCACCATTAAGATAGCCTTTAGAATCAGTCAAAGATTTTCAGTTACACTCGATTTGGCCATTTCGGATTTTGGTTACTTAGTGTGCAAGCGGTGTTTGTTGGTATGATTCCCAACAACGGCGCACGCGGCATTTTTCCCGCGTCATTACTGGTCCCCATATATTTTTTATAGGTTTATATGAGATTACATTCCGAGCTTGGAAGCAATGCTCCGCGACATTGCTGCGTCACATTGCTGCCGTGCCGATAAAATGGCAAAATAAGTTTTTGAAGGAGTATGTGACACAGGACGAGCGACAGAGGCAACGCTATAGACACAAAGTCGGAAATCATTTTAAAACTTCATGTGCCATATCAACGGCATATGGAACAGATGCTGTAACATGGACTTCTTTTTCTTACCTTGCCCCTTGTTGGGCACGATGACCTTGTCCTTGACGACCTTGTGCGCTTCCTTCACGGTCATGTGCGAGTCGAACTTGACCTTCCGGGTCACCGCACCTTCGTCCTGCACTATCTTCAGAGATAGTGACGGCATTTTGAACTAGTCCTGGATTTTGGTAAGATAAGTAATTTTAGGAATAGATATCTAGACTAAGTAGAAGTTACCAAGATCGACTAGATTCAAATAACTTTATTTATCCTTATAAGGGCTCCGGGTGAGCTTGAAACAAGTCGGGGAATCCCGATAAAACGCACGCGAATGGAGGCCTACACGTAAATAAATAAGAATAGAATCAGGTATATACTTTTAGCTCATAATGAACTTCCACAGAATTTAATAAAATCCAAGTAAATTGTAATTATTATTTGAATCATTTTTAGTTGAAATTCCCAAAGATAACCCTGATTTTCCAACAGGAATCATTTCAATAGATCTCTGTGTTTTACCTAGTAATCATTTATTATTTTAATACTTCGTGCACACAATTGTACAGAGTACAATTCTTTCGCAACCACGGGAATATTCTAAAAACAAATGGCATTGTTTAACTTAAGCAGTCAACGAACAAATCTAAATACGTTATTGCGTTAATTACAGTATTGTTCCGACACCAACTAAGTTGGGTTTTTCCTGGTAAATCACTCCTAATTAATAAAATAGAACACCTACTTATCATTTGATGTTTAATTTTCAATTCTTTCATAGAATTTTGGCACGAACAACATTTTGTGTAGAACCTACCCAGGAAATTTTTTGACAACTAATTGAGAACAAACAATTTTTGTTAAAAAAATGAAACAACTGATTTATTGCGCAATTATAATCGGATTCAAGGCTGGACATAAGTGGCACAAGACAAATCCTATCCAGGTAGGAAGAGCAAGCATCATCATCATTTCAACCGAAACAAGTCCTCTGCTGGACATATGTAGGCCTCCCCCCAAGTACCGTCACTTCGACCGGTTTTGTGGTTCTCGTACCCAGTGGATTCCCGCGGCCCTCGCCAGGTCAATGGTCCACTTTGTGGGAGGTCTTCCGGTAGGTACGCGGTCGTCACCCCAGAACCTTTCGACCCCATCGGCCATCTGTTCTACGAGCAATGTGCCCTGCCCACTGCCACTTAAGTTTAGCATAGCAGCAAGGAACCACAATAGTTTAGGGATGTTTACCTAACATCCGGCACGGAGATATAGAGGGTAGTGGTTGATAATATTTTTCACACTTTCATTCGATCTTAATTCTCAGACTAACGAATTTCCCACAGTTGGCCTACTGGAAGTGTCAGACATCAAGATCAAACATGGACAAAGTTATATGACAGCAGTGTCACCGGCACCGGAAGCTAGCTTCCCAGAGACGTGTGGCGGCATCTACATCGCCACAAACCGATCAGGCAGCGTCACGGAAGCTAGGTAGGAGTCTATGACGTAGGTATTTAGAATAACGGGTGTCAAATGGGGCGTAGACAAGGGAACCTTGGTTGCAAAAAACGACACATCGTTCGATATCGACCGATGATTAGATTGTCCTACTATACAGGTAAATGCTTCACTTCCTGTGCCATTCAACCGGTAACTTAAATTGGATATGCGCGCACCCCGGCCGGTTGTTTAGAGGTCACAGCCGTTACTTTATTTGAAATCGAGATTACCTAAGTATGACATAAACGCCAAGCTAAATGAGTCACTTAAAAAACACTACAAACACTTCCTCCTAGTTCACGCCCAGCTTTTCCAACGCCCTTTTCAACACATATATTCTCACAAAACTAAAAGTTCTTCAACAAACTGATTTAAAAGGCCGGTTACTACTTACAGTTAATTTTAACCGACGTAACTTGCACAAGTACTGTCAACCGCGGTCGACACACTGCAATGAGCTGTTTACCTCATCTCCCGGTAAACTATAACAGGGCTATGATTTCATCGGCGAGTCATACAACAGCGTTTTCCTTAATTTATGTATTTTGATTGTTAAAGTTTCATTAAATAATTATAATTATTATAAGGTCCTCGAAGGTATTTTTAGGTCTGCCAGCAGTACGGCAATCAACATCATTTATTAGCAGTCCACTGCTGGCCACAGGCCTCTCCAATAGCACACCATTTGATTCAATCTACGGCTACTCTTATCCAGCTCCCACCACCCTGCGAAGATCGTCACACCACCTAAACTAAGGGAGGTCCTACCTTACCTTTACGGATTCAGTCTTCACTCAAGAAGCCTTTAATCCAAAGGCTGATCGGTAAATAAAATCACAAAATAACAATAACACAAAACTCAGAACAAATTTATCTAGTTATCTATTAAACGGACCTAAAGTATTCCGCAAACGATGTCGAAACTTCGTGAGGCACTTCACCATAGACTAGTCACTGCGAGGGAAATGCCGGCTGAGTTAACAATAATAATAACAAATGACACACGCTTACTTTCAACACGTGTTACTGCTGTGCATAAGAAGCCCTTGACTGACTCAATAGTTTACAAAGATGAATTGTTATGATACCAGACATACTTCCGCGGAACGCACGTGCTTGGAGCTAGGACTACTCAGGAGTGATGTGTAATCTCGAAGGGCGTGGTCAGTAGCGGTGCAAGCGCATCTGTACTTATGACTGATGCGATTATACGTGCATAGTGAAGCAACGATCCGGTGCGACTCGAGATTTATGTGCTTTTAGGATTACTGTCAATCCGGATTCGTTCGGACCTGTCCGGCTTTTTGGCCCCCCGATCGGACTTCGTCCCACCTGGTTCCAGCATAATTATTAGCTACCAGCTGCAGTCCGAGAATTCACTCGCGAGGACCCTAATTATTTTTCTAAAATAAATGTAGCCTAAGTTACTCCTTATAACATCAGCTATCTATTAAAGAAATTTCCGTCAAAATGAGTCCAGCCGTTTTGGGGATTAGTCGGAACAAAGAGACGGAAAGAAAAAAAGAAAAGATTTTTTGTTATAAGTACCGTATATACTTTCATATACATTTAGTAAAAAGCTGTTATTTTGACATTACAAACAGGCACTTCAATTTTATTTATTTGTGTGTTTGTAGGTATGTATAGTATGTATGTATGTATAGAAGATGTATAGATATCTTATGAGCCTCACATCCGCACAAAGACGAACATCGCTCTTGCATAATAATGCTCAAAGCAGCAGCTCTATTAAAACGCTGAAACTGATTTTCAGCAACAGTCAATCACAAACCATTTATAGATACAAGTAAAAATATTTGTTTAGAACACTGATATTTTAACTCGTACAATGTATCTTTACCCGACTGTTTTCTATCGTGTTCAATGAGTTGTTTACCTCATTAATTATTATTAACGCGCTTAATTAACAGTTGGCCAGAGTTTTCAATAAATAGGGATAATAGGTTCAAACCCAACAGCATAAGGACACATATTCTTGTAGGATAAAAAATTAAAGTAATAAAACTAAAACCCAACTACGACAAAAAATCAATCAACTAAAAAGGTATTTATTTGTCGTAGTTGGGTTTTAGTTTTTATTAATTTTTTTTTTTTTTATTCTTTTGGGTTTATAATACATATATTTTTTAAACGAGCTCATTAAGCCCTTTCATTTTTCAAATTGTGATGAGTGGTTTAGATGATAGGAGGGAACAGATGAACATACTTACATACATACATACATACCGGTCAAAATCATAACCCTCCTTTTTTCTTCGCCGTAGTCGGGTAAAAATAGGCTCGAAATTCATCTATCTTGTCATTTAAACCCAATGGTAATAAACACTAGCTTTGCCTGCGTCTTTATCTGCGAGGACTGTGGGCATTGAAGACTTACCAATTGATTTTCACGTGTAAACCCACTGCGATCAACTAATATTTACATTCTTATGCGACACTGCACCCTAATTGCGTATGATACGATCAATCACAATCTGAATCGGTGTGAAACAAACGCCTAATCCATTGCTTCATAAGTTCGAAAAAAAATTTTGTCCAAGAACGTAAATAATGCAATGAATGTTGTAGAACCGTCTCCTGTTTCTATACTTATTTAAGTCATGATAGAAGGTATAAAAAAAACTACTGTATATAAGAATACGTTTATTTCTATAAGAAAATAGTTCTATCTACTTATTATTAGCTACGGCATAAATACTCGTATCTACTACAGACTTATTTATACTGATTTACTATACTTGTTGCAAAAAGAGTATGTAAGGATCGTAGCAGGTGGCGTTCTGTAGTTTCTGCCTACCCCCATGAAGGGAAGAAAGCGTGAGTTTATGTAATATGGCCATACTTATAACATGACTAAAATCTATACATGAATGTATAATTATAATTGTCCAGCAGTTGTCAATAATTGTGTAGATTGAGTTATTTCTGTCTTTTCTTGTGGTGTGTTTACAGAACTGTACATAAATAATTATTACTGTTAAAATATCATACATTAGAGCGATGTAGGTAGGTATATACATTATAGAGTAAAATTAATTCTGTTATTATGTGGGGTAAATGCTAAACTGCTTTCACTTATCTGATTTAACATCTGAGTTCCCCTCCTCCGGGCTTCTAATGAATGATACCACTGAGGATGTCCTAATGAATTTAAAGTTTTTAGTTAAATATTTCCTAAAAAGGGAAATATTTAACTGAAAACTTCTAACTCTTGGTCACAGTAACTAAGCTAGGGAACCCCGACCAAACGGAGTAGGTTAGATTAGAACTGCGACCAACCGCGAGTGAGCCGAGCGAGCGAAGCGAGCAGTGCCACGGCAGCGGCCGGCGAGCGCTACATTTAAGTTGGTCGCAGTTACTTGGCTATTTAGTATTTTTAGGATCTAAATAACCAAGACAGATAATAGAAATTATTTAAAGTTCAAAAAAGGAGGCATCATTATATTAATATTTTTAGTGTTCTTAATATTTTTAGTAATACAAAATGTGAATTATTTGAGGTTCGATTAAATATATGCCATGGCAAAATCTTATAAAACTTAGCCCGACCCATGTCTGTACTTAGAATTCAGAAAGGTTTCAATAACAATACAACTATCTAACAGGTACATTAAAAATACAGAATACAAGAGTGACAGTAATGTTTCTAGCTACTCATTTAGGCCAGGTGGAAACTTGCTCATTGTATTATGTGAACATTATTTCTAATTATTGTAATTATTTCAATATTAGCCCCGAGAAAAAGGACCAAGCCAAATAAGTACACTACGTTATAATTATTTTAAAACGATGTTCGAGTATGAATCTTTTGGGGATATGAAGTAGTATACAGGATCAAATTATATTAGGTAGCGAAACGCCGCAGACGTGCTCGTTGACACAAAAAAAAAAAAAGACTTTTTAATTTTAATTTTGTCGTGTTTAGACATCCAGGTGAAATAGGAGATGAGGATTTCGTGGCTAAGTAACAACAGCCGCACGGGTCGATCCGTCAAGTTAAGCTACGCTTGCCGGGGTTGGTCCGTAGATGGGTGACCACCTTTACATACCGAGACTCCTCCGTGCCTCGGAAAGCACGTTAAGCCGTTGGTCCCGGCTGTCATTCGTGGATCTTTGACAGTCGTTACGGGTCGTCAGAAGCCCGAAAGTCTGGCAACCAGTCTTACCAAGAGGTATCGTATTACCTAGTTACTGGGTTGTAGAGGTCAGATAGGCAGTCGCTCCATGTAAAATACTGGTACTCAGCTGCATCCGGTTAGACTGGAACCTGACTCCAACATAGTTGGGAAAAGGCTAGGCAGATTGATAGACATTGATGCCCATCATGACTGTGAAGTTTACATTAAAAAACTGTTTTTTTAAACTGATATTTCAAGTGACTAGTGACTACTCTACTTGCGGTTGCTGACCCCAAAAAAAACTCATCAAATTAATTCCATTTACATTTACCATGTTAAGGATATCGATCGAATTTAGATATCGACCCATCGAGCGGAGTTTCACTAGCGAATTTAATTTGATCCTGTTTACTACCAAATCTAGGGCTCACCTATGAAATCTGAGTTTTGAAAAATAATATAAGCATCGTTTTACGAGACCCAGACACGATCAATTACAATTTTCAATGTTTTGTGTATTTATTGTCAATCGCTTCAATTACATGGTAGACGACCAATTTGCGCATCAATGTGTATCAATCACGTAAACATTGACAATTGCAATTAATAGAATACGACTGACATGTTGTTGTGACGTGGTGGACGTACATCTTAAAAGTACATTTTGTTAAATATAGATGACTACTCTAGTCTAAATTAGTCTTAAGTTGAGGTAAGAATTTTCGAAAAGGGAGGCACGCCATTTTATTTTTAGTACGTACGTACTTTTTGTTTCTTTTTTAATGCCATTATCATGTGTAATAATACCTAAGTTGTATTCACCTATTTCGACCTAGATTTTTCATCTCTTTTACTTCTTAGAATGCTATTATAAAATATAGGTATATAACTGTTTTATGGCGTTATTTCAACTCGCTATAGAACTAACAATGTTTTTGATGTATTTCGGGTATTTTTTTCAAACCTACTTAGTTATTATTGTTATATACTAAATAATTAAGGCTATAAAAGTACTTAATTGATACGTATGTATAGGTATCACATCTTACTATAAATCGACAACAAACTAAGGAAGCAAAGAAAACAAAAATCTAAATAAAAAATCTTTATTAGAATAAATAAAATATTAATAACAAAAAAATGTGTAAAGTGTACAGATACTATGTCATAAACACAAACAATTTATTAAAGAACTAACTAACTATACCAAAGGAAAACATTATATATAGAGGAAGGGCTCATAGGGCGTCAAAAAATTCTTCCGCATCGCTGTCAGCGGGAAAAGTGCCCAAAAGGCTGGCAGCATTGCCACGTTGGATGGCAATGCTGATTCTTTGACCTAGAAATTGTCCAGCCCTCTGGTCACATGAAGAGTCGACCAACCGCTTGGCGATGTCCCGAAATACTCGATGAGCAGTCGGACCCCACGGCCCTAGTGTTTCAACCCCAAACGGCTCAAAGATATAGCTACCAATGAGGTTGTTATATTTGCGCCGTTTGAGATTTTCTGCACCTGCAGCAGCCGCCCCAGCACAGCCCGCCGTGTTAGGAAGATGGGATGGCGCGAGGGTGTCGACACAGGTTGCATCCCACACCAAGGGCCTACCCAACTTCCAAGGCATTATGGTCATTCCGTCTGGTCTCTTCCCATCGTCACGTGCCAAGCCATTGGGTTCTAAAACAGCTGGCACCCCGGCGGTGACAAGAGCCCGACGGATGATGTCATTAATGCTTGCGTGCCGTGCCAACCGACCAGCGCTCTTGCTGCAGGAAAGGCCATGGTGGCCGAGGCAGTCGACACCTTCACCGCACTGGCAGCGATGCGGAGCCACGCAAGGAGCGCCCAGACGCAGACAAGTAGCGAGCCGGAAGGTGGTGTCACTCAGCATAGTGCCTATGTTGGGTGACGGTAGTGCCTGAAGCCAGAGGCCCGACTCCCATTCACCCACAGCCAGCAGGCGGGCACGCTCTGCAGAATTGGTGGACGTATTAATAAGATTATTCCGTACCAACCTGCAGAGCGGCTCATCCCATTGCCTCTGGGAAAACGGGTTCACGGGCCAATCTGTACCCGGGCAAGCCGCTTTCCAGGCGTTCTCTGCATCAGTCAAGCACGGCACTTCAGGGTCAACCTGGCAGGGGGCTAAAATTTTCCCGGTCAACTTAACAGTGCTGCGGACAGAGGACAGGAACGCCGGTAAGCTAATACTCGTAATTTTGCGGACGCCGAGGCCACCAAAACGGATGGGTAGTGTGGCTTGCAGCCACGCTCGGTCGTCCAGGGCCACATTAAGGATGGACAGATACTTAATAAAAATAATAAGCACGCAATATATGTAGTTAATAATTAAATACTATTTAAATATATTCGATAGGCTTGCTACAGGAAAGTTTAATAGTTGTTTCCATACATATATAATAAACTAGCTGATGCCCACGACTTCGCCCGCGTGGGTGTCGGTTATTATATACTTAAACCTTACTCGCGAACCACTCTATCCATTGGTGAAAACAGCATGAAAATCGGTGCAGTAGTTTTTGAGTTTATCGCGTACAGGACGACAGACAGATGCGGCCGAGGACTTTGTTTTATAATATGTAGGGATGCTCTATTGTACCATCTACCACACTGTGCCCGCGTGGTGGATTACGGCCCACTCTCTTTCGCAGAGGACTTGAGTCCCAGCAGTGGGAAACATTACAGGCTGATTATGCTATGATGTACTAAACCAGAATTCTAACACAGCTCGTATAGCTTTTTTAAGTAATGGGGGGCTTATGTACTTATTGTTAGGTAATAGTGTACTCATTGTTGAAGTGCCTCACAAACAAATAAATATCAAAACATTAATATTCGTTTCTATTTTCATAAACTCAGACTAGGCATTGCTACTGATAATCCCTGATAAAGAAGAATCTAATAGCACCGACAGTGACATGTAAAAATAAATTTCTGTTCGTTAGTCTCGCTAAAACTCGAGAACGGCTGCACCGATTCCATTTGTTGTGTTCGTTATTCTCATGGCAAGGTTTGTACGTAAGGTAGGGTAGGTAGGTAAGGTAGGTATGGTAGGTAGGTAGGTAGGGTAGGTAGGTAGGGTAGGTAGGTAGGGTAGGTAGGTAGGGTAGGTAGGTAGGGTAGGTAGGGTAGGTAGGTAGGTATCATTATGATAGAGTATATGTAGATATCCTTTATTATCAGTATTTAAATATTTAGTAGACCTCGGTTATGTCAATTCTTTTCAACTATGTATACTTCTAATCTATATCTATACTAATATTATAAAGAGGAAAGATTTGATTGTTTGTTTGTTTGCATTGAATAGGCTCCGAAACTACTGAACCGATTTGGCTGAAAATTGGTGGGGAGGTAGCTTAGAACCAGGAGACGGACATAGGATACTTTTTATCCCGTTCTCGGTAGGGTAGGTAGGTAGCGTAGGTAGCTAGGGTAGGTAGGGTAGGTAGGTAGGGTAGGTCGGTAGGGTAGGTCGGTAGGGTAGTTCGGTAAGGTAGGTCGGTAGGGTAGGTCGATAGAGTAGGTAGTTAGGTAGGGTAGGTACTTAGTGCTACCCGTGCGAAGCCGGGGCGGGCAGCTAGTAATGAATAAAAACTTTAAGCAATTCAGAAAAAAACACAGTACAATATTTTTAAAGCCGATTACATAGGCGCCTTAGGTTGTTATACAATTTTTACAAATTCCCTGGACTATGATTCCTTGTGTCGTGGGTGTCTTTCATGCAAGACTATCGAATACGTCTGAATCCCTACAACATTCCAGCATTACGTTATTTACAGAATACATTACTTAAACGATACTTTATTTACTACATAGTTATTATTACTGTACTACTCTCGTTCACCATACAAAAATATTGCTATCACGCCGCTTAGGTCCTACGCTTATTCGGATAAAATAGAGTAAGTTTATTGTACGGAAGAACATTATTAATTTTAGGCTGGTTTCACATTCGAGAATAATTAGTAAGGAAGATTTTATAAAACAGTTCCTGGTGATTTTCTTCATCAATTAACGGCAAGGAAAAATTTGCAAAGTGGCCCAGATTACATAAATAAAGTCTGATTCACGCTGTCGAAGCGTGCGTCTATAGATCTTACTACCAGTCATACAATCACTTAAATGGGAGTTGCTGCAAACTCCTGCGCCGAACTCACTAATGTGAAAACAGCCTTAAAAAGGAAATCATCTTAACTACAGTTAACATAGCTGCAATTCTAAGGCCTCTAAATCTCAATTTAATGCCCGAGATACACGAGGCTAGTTTCTCAAACCAGGATAGTAAGCTAGTGTTAATAAGCTAGCAAGCTAATAGTATCTCTGGCTTCGTATATACAGAACTAGCTTCATCAATAGGCTAGTAAGCTAGCGTCCAAAGCTAGGACAGATTAATAGGATGAGGTTCTGTTTTTTGAGCTAGTAGCAACCCTACCACTGATTTTACTATCCTGGCTTGTGAACTAGATTCACGTGGCCACGATTTCAACGAATGCAGTACATTTTACTTCACGGACGTGTTTTTACCATAATCACTGCAATGGAAACCTAGTGATAAACTAGTGGTGTGACCGTCGGACTGCCAAGTCATAGGTCTCGAGTTCGAACCCAAGCCACGCACCTCTGACTTTTCGGATTCATGTGCGTATTGCGTAATTATCACATGCTTCAAAAACGGTGAAGGAAAACATCGTGAGGAAACGGCATGCCTAAGATATTTCTCGACCACATGTTAAGTCAGAGGCCCATGGGCGGCTTTAAAACTCTGCCACCAGGTTAGTCATCAACTACACGAAAAGAAAGAAGAAGACAATGGTACTGACTAAAAATTATCTGGCATCGTGTAAATTACTATCATGTGCCAACCCAGGATAGTATACCAAGCTGCGGGAAAGTTCGAAAGGGATACCGGGACCTTGGCAACAGGCAACTGGAGGAACACGGGTGGGTTTTAGTCAGTAAAAGTCTGACACGCCCTCCCGCTCCGCCCAGAGCAGGAGAAAACACTTGATGACATCCCACCCTCGAAAAAAAAAAAAGTATAGTATACCGAGGTTCTAGCTTGCTATCCTAGCTTTGAAAAACTAGCCTTGTGTATCTCGGGCATAATGGACTGATGAATACGTACTACAAGTTACAAGTGTATACAGATAAGGACATAGTAAATAGCACTACATATATGTAAGTTAGCTACCATTCGATACAGAAGGCGTCGGACCTATCCTACTACTAAATATAAAGTACAAAGATGGCACTTACGTTCAGAATCACACTTGCTATCACTATCGCATTATTCTATTACTTCATAAAATAATTCGTTGTTCAAAACATAAAATTTATTGTGAACTATAAAATCTGTTAATTGTAAATGTATATTTTCAAAATATCAACGATAAAATCGTTAGGTATTCCAAAAAAAATGGTACTTTTATTACAAAGGGTGCCAACGGGACCCTTCTCCGCTGTCCGTCCGTCCGTCTGTCACTTCAGGGCTGTATCTTATGAATCGCAATAGGTAGACACTTGACATTTTTACTGAGTATGTACTGCTATGGCATTTATAAGAACACATAATAATAAATATGTAATGTTAAATATTATACGGTGGTGCGGAAAACTTCGTGTGCGAGTCCGTTGGTGTAAACAAATGTTAAATTTATTGGCTATTTCATTATCAAGAGCTGCCTGAATTACCTTGGGAATCACAATTAGCAGCTTTAACATAAAGATTTTAAAAAATCTTTACGGATCTATTATCAACTGTTTTTAAGGCATCGCAAGTTGGGTCAAGTTTGTAAAACATGCCAAAATTTCTGGGAATTTTGATGTGTGAGATTCTGCAGTTTTTAGTTGTATTATTTGCATAAATATAAAATTGTGATATTTTCAATTTCGAGTAAGTAACATACACAGTTTTAAGGTACATTACACAGGGAAGCTCAATACTATCATAAAATATATAATATATTCTACAAAATATACTTTAAATCAATATTAATATAATATGCACTATGTTTCATTACAATCACATATAAATAATTACACACAACAGTATATATTTGTATAGTTAACTTAAATATTGTAAATAATAATAATTAATTGTCATTAATAATTCTACGATAACGTTTCTCGGCGATGTACTTAAATATTATTATGTGACGATCATTGATGCGTGTGCGCATAGGACTATGTGCGTTAGAGTGTATTGTGAACGTTTGTATTTTATTTATGTATGTGGAAGTAAGTATTAAAGAGATCAGACATAATGATACACTTACAACCAATTAAAGGTATTGGCAGTGACGAAAAGGCAGTCTATCACTAGTTAAAGTAAAAAAAACTCGAGCAGTTTTATATTTTAAGATGAAAATACTAGATTGTACTAAAGAAAATAGTCTTATTTTTTAATACAACCAATAATAATATCGATCCTCAGTATTTGCCAACTTAGAATTTTTCAAATCTAGCAATACAGCGGTGTGTGATAAAATCTAATTGCGATGAAAAACATTACACTCCTACGCACAAAGTCCTGCAACAAATCTAACTAAATTACAAGTTCAACTTATTGCTGTTGCATTGCTACAATATTACAATCTCATTATTACAAAAATTTGTCAGTACTCAACCTGTGACCTCAACAGACACAACAAAAAATAGACATGGACAAGTGGCAGAGGGCTGGCCATGTTTGTCGACGGACTAATGGCCGGTGAAGCAGACCAGTCCTGGTGTGGAGACGGGTAGTGGCTAGCGTAGTGTGGGACGCCCTCCAGCGATGATGGAGTGAGCTTATAAAAGTGGCCGGGACTGGCTGGGGGTGGAAGGCGGAGGACTGGGTGTTGTGGCGCAGCCTGGGAGAAGCCTTTGTCCAGCAGTGGACTGTGATAGGCTGAGTTAATTAAACTCCAATAGAACAGTGCTTTGAATTTCCCCCTAACTTCAAACCACGAGTGGCATCACCCATTTTAGAAAAGGTCTGAAGAAAGTTCAGAGTCTCTGGGATCTTACCATAATCATTTGCCTAGCTTGAAGCGGACATGTTACAATGGTACGCAATGAACTGTCAAAATGAAAGGCATTGCCATCGATTGCTGCTTAATGTGTGTTAAGCAATTACCTCGCTAAGATGACATTGTGGCGATATCTACATCGCCACATGCGAACTACGCATCAAAGACCTGATGTCACACAATAATCCTGACGTCCCATAAATCCTGCATCGCGCATTTAAAGTTTACCGTGCAATGGACTGTGTGTCTGTATAGTATCCATTGGCCACAGGTTGAGTGACGCAGTAACGGTACAAGCTAACCGGCCGCGCTAGATCTGGTACCAGGGCGAGCGCCGCACCCAGCGCAGACGGTAGCCGCCCTGCTCGGTGCGGATCTTGATGGAGGCGCCCTCTGCAGCTTTCACTGTCTCCTTTACCTGTAAGTGTATAAACATGTGAGTAAAATTATATAAGGTAGTGGTGAAAAATTGGCATATCTTATCCTAGTCTTTTATAACTATTATAAATGCGAAATTGAGTGTTTGTTTGTTACGCTTTCACGCTAAAACGGCTGAACGAATTTGGATGAAATTTGGCATACGGGTAGACCATGACCTGGAATAGGACATAGGATACTTTTATCCGGATATTCCCACGGGATCGAGACTTACGCGGGTGAAACCGTGGGGAGTAGAGTTGATTATACTCGAACAGTTAACAAAGGAATTATTAATTTTGTTTAAATGGTGGGGCGACGTCACTCAAGAGGGGTCATAATATTTCGCCATTTAAACAGCAGGCAAAAGACCAACTCATTAAAAAACAAAATGAATCTTTAAAAAGACAGCATACTCCTATATCCTAAATAGCTGCTGGGATCTATGCCACTGCTAGGGATAATAAGAAAAGAGAGAAACACTTACGCTCTGCATCAAGTTTTGTGCATTTCCGACCAACATCTCTGTCGCTTCTTGGTCCTCTTCGCTACCTGCAAACACGACAAATAAAACGTTTACTAAAACTGAATAAATCGATAAAAATCTTAGCCAACACCAATGTCATTGTGCTATGGTTATATGTCCATTTCTATGTAGGTATTATAACATCACGATATGAAAAAAATGAGCCGTCGCGCGAAGTCTGGCAGATGTAGAACATCTCAACTATTTTGTATAGAGAATATGCATGAAACGATGGTTTATAAAGGGTATAATCAAAAACATAAAATTTCGATTTTTTCCCCCTCTTTTAAAATTACATATTAATTTCACGAGCGCATGGCCACCAGCCGGTCACACCGAAATTAATTTCACGAGCGCATGGCCACCAGCCGGTCTGACTTGCCGAATTAGAAGTTTCACATCAAAAAATAAGAATATTTCAATTTCTTAGGCGAAATATCGCTTAGTCTCTGTTTAATTGACGATTATAATCAAAGAAGGTTTTTATCTTATGGTATCTGATACTTTTATCTAAAGAAATGTTCAAACAGCTCCACCAGAATATGCATTAGCTGTCTTAAATTAAAAAACAACGAAAGTCTGAATTATGCTAGTGCACAAAAACAATAACAATATAAAGGGAAGATGTATGTAAAACATATTATAAGTATGCGTATGTATGTTTTGATGTAATATTAATCACACATTGACGTCATAATATTTTACCTTTGTAGTCCGGCATGCCGACTGTTAGAAAAGCGAGAAGCACAGCATTAATAGAGAGAAAGCTCTTGATATAATATACTAAGCTTAATTGTAAATAGGCTATTGGATAAATAAGTGTGGAACAGCACAGCGGTACTAAGACTAGTCAATTAACAATCGAAAAAGAACTATAGTGGATTCGACATGTGGTTGAAATTGGTCTAACGGATCTCTGTTATACCAATTTCAACAGATTATGTACCTAACTAATGAGTTTCAATTGTTATTAAAGCAGCCGTGTCGCTCATGTATTATGTTGACCCTTACATCGCATTAATAATTAATTTTCTGTTAATATCAATGAAAATAACAAAAAAAAATGTATCTCTAGTGTATTTTTTAAAGCTAGTTTTTTGTAGAAATGATGATTAAGTGTATACCATTTATTTATTTATTGAATAATTATTTTATGTATTTTTGTGTTCAGCTGCATCCGGTTAGCCGATCCCAACAAAGTTGGCAAAGACTAGGAGGATACAGATGATAAAACCATAAATTGAGCTTGAATATAAGCGGAATAAAAGGATTGTGTGAAAGCTCAGTTGGCGTATTATGAAGTATTATTGCCACCATTTTTCGAGTGTGAGAGAGAGACGGACCTAGACCAGGCCGCTAGCATCATCCCGTTTTCGCATTGGAATAATGATGCCTTTAATACTTCATAATACTACCCCAGGAAGCTGTTATAAGCTTAAGTAAAGCCTTTGGTCAAAAGTAGGAGAAATAAACACGCAGAAAGTTACATGACATATAATAAAGATATAAATATAAAGGCATATGAAGGAGAAGAGATGTAAGTAAAAGGAAGATGTTGTTACCTTGCGCGCCCAGCATGGTCGCCTTGACTGTTGATAGGATCTTGAGCTGCGTGCCGATCGTGGGGATACGCTCGCAGACTTGCAGCAGGTTCTGTCATGAGCAAGAATAATATTGTAAGATTATGTCAGATAGGAAACCGTATTCCGTATTACCCAGTTACTGGGTTGTGGAGGTCAGATAGGCAGTCGCTCCATGTAAAATACTGGTATTCAGCTGCATCCGGTTAGACTGGAAGCTGACCCCAACATAGTTGGAAAAAGGCTAGGCAGATTGATTGATGTCAGGTAGGAAACGCCGACCTCATCCACAGTGCGGTCATTTTAACTTGATCCGCGGCGCGATTTGTAGCACTGAATTTTGCAGTCATGTGATTTTTTGTGTTTATAATACGTCAATAACATGACTCTCAAGCTAGGCAACTTTGACATGTTTACAATAATTACAGAGCTCTGAGTGAGACGGGTTGGCGCCGCGAGGCCGAAAATCAGACCTTTTTGAAAACTAATTTTGACAGCTGTCAGTTGAAGGGATAATGAACAAACTGTAGTTTTTAAAATGTGATCGACGTGTAAAAGTGTTTGTAAAAGCCTACTTACAGAAATAAAATCATTTATCATTCACGGAGTGGTAGGTCTAGGATTTAATTCTTAAATCAGGACAAGTGTGGTATTGTTGTATTGTCGTAGAAAATACTCAGTGCAAAGTTCGAGTTGGCATTCAGACAGGAAACTTAACTATACTCCATTTGAAATAAGATTAGACATTTAAACAAACCTTTTTACAGTCCATTCAACCGATTTTGACTTCCATACCGTAGGCATAAGGATGGCATTAAAAGCAAAAAAGGTTACAAAATACCAACTGTCTACTGCAGCTGCCATTTATCATGCCACCAACGCAATAGAAGTCAAAATCGGTTGAACGGACTGTAAAAAAGGTTTATTTAAATGTCTAATCTTATTTCAAATGGAGTATAGGTATTATCGAGATTTTCTTTTTTTGAAAAAACTTGTACAAACACTACACTTACCGTTCTAATCCTCTTATCGGTGCACTCGAGCGCCAACTTCTTGGCAAGTCTGGTGACCTCCTCAGAAGCCTCTGCGATCGCCTTGGCTGTAGCGATGAGCTCTCTCTTGCTACCTGTGGGTAGGAGGATTCAAAGTTTATGGTTGAAGATATGGGATGTTGAGGTGACATGCTCATTCACAAATAATAAAATGACCAAGACCAAACCAATATTCCTAAAATAAAAAGCTTCCTTGATTCTCAAGTCATAAACGATAAGCGAGGAAAAGAAGTTCTTCAGAGGGGCCTCTGAAGAAGTTCTCACCAGTGAAGGTCAGTGAAGGGCCAATCGGAACGCTGAACGCGGTCGATGCGTAAGGCATTTACACCATGCATAAAGAAAATTATGAGATGCTAAATAAAAGTAGGAATTTAAACTTTAAATAAAAAATATAAAGTATGCAGAGTGAGTTTTTTTATAGGTTTTTAGAGCGAAATTCTTTCGTATTTCGCTCTCAAGGACCCCACATTAAAAACTCATTCTGTTGCTATAATTTACTATATCTTTAGTATGTAACATAAATAAATTATTATTCCTACGGCTAGTTACACAACATCATAAAAGCACAGTTTACAAATTATATCTACATAATCTACAAACGATGAAATGAAACAGTGTGACTTACCGCTTAGATTCAGAGCGACCTCTATCCGGAGGCGAGTGAGAGACATGTACAATGATTACAACATCGAACGTAAAGCTTAGTAAGCGCATATTATTATTATTATACAAGCAAGATAATTATTTAAAAAGCTGTGTGATTAATTTGTACAAATATTTTGTAAAAAATCGTAGAAGACGAGCGTCTTTTGATCAAATATAATTTAAATATATACGCCTAACTATGCATAGTAGTGTTAGCATGAATAGTGCTGAGCATAGATATATCCTGTTATTTTTATTTTTGCTAAAATAAATACAGGGTGTAAAAAGACACTTCATGAAGTCGTCATCTACGCATTCAGCTGAACATAATTGATAGGAAGCCCTTTTACTTTTGGTGTGAATTCGCTATTTACAGCAGCGCGAAATGTAACGCACGCACGCTTATGCGTATATTCTAGACTCAAACCTCAATTTGCCGTATTCATACGACTCATATAACCAACGGTCCGGCAGTATAAATAACAAAGCTCTAAATATTATTGTAACGGACTTAGAGAGCTTTATTTTAAACCTAAACGCACTAAACACTACCTACCTAGATATTAATTGTATACAAAATCTTAGCACGGGTAAAATTTTAACACAAAATGATATTTCTGTTATAAATGACACTAAGCACTGTGATGAGGATAGTTTTTTTCGTGTATAAAAATCTCAATATTATGCATCAAAATATAAATGGCCTCTTAAATAAATCCAATGTATTTACTGTACTGCTAGAGGAACTACATAATTCAGGGAAAATAGTGGATGTGTTATGGTTTTCTGAGCACAATATGATATTGTCGGATGTAAACCTATTACATATACCTAATTTTACTTTAGCCACACATTTCACTAGAGAATCCAGACATGGAGGCACATGTATAATGATAAGAAACGGTATTAAATATAGAACTTTGGAGTCAGTTGCGAAATATAGTGTATCCAATATTTTTGAATGCTGTGCAGTGGAACTCACCGACCACAATATTATTATAATATGTTTATATAGGAGTCCACATAGTACCGAAGTAAAAAGCAAACATGAAATATTTTTTAATAAATTAGACAGTCTTTTAAATTCTTTATCCATTCACTCAAATAAAAAAGTGCTTCTGTGCGGTGACTACAATATTGATTTGCTAAAAGATACCACAAGTTCGCAGCAATTTAAGCACTTAATAATGGGTTATAATCTTAAATTTGCCGTAAACGTTCCAACTAGATTAAGCAGTGGGACCTGCATTGATAATATAATCCACAATGTGCGAGGAGCTAAAGGAGAAGTTTTGGAACTAGCTGTATCCGATCACACAGCACAATTTTTACGATGTCCAGTTAAACAAACGTGCCTTTTAGACTACTGGCACTGTACAAAACGGGACTACTCAAAAGAAAATTTAGAAAAATTCGCAAACTATTTAAAACAACTGTCATTTTCTGATGTTTATGAGGAAACAGACCCTGAAAAAGCATTCAAATTGTTCTATGACTGGTTTAAATTGCTATATGACTTATGTTTTCCTAACATTAAAATAAAAATATCGACGAAAGTAAAACCAAACTGGATTAGTCGCGGTATTAGATTATGTAGCAAGAAAAAAAGAGTTTTGTTATGGAAATACAGGTTATCACCGACTGAACATAATAAAACAAACTTCAAAGCGTTGTCTAACCGGCTTAAAAGAATTGTCAATTTCACGCAGAGAGCCCACAATAACCGTTACATTCACTCGGCTAAGAATCGATGTAAGGCAACGTGGAAAGTCATAAATAAAAACAAACATAATTTACCAAATCAATCCACAATGAGAATTAAAGCAAATGATAAAATACTTACCAACCCTCTTGATATAGCAGAGGCTTTTAACAATTATTTTGCGGATCAAGTCAAATCAATTAATAGTTCAAATAATAATAATAAATCACCAATAAATACAATAAATTCGTCCATGTTTATGAAACCTACAATACCACAAGATATTCATAAAATTATTATGTCTTTAAAGAATACTCCCAGCACTGGATATGACGGTATTAGCACAAAAATAATTAAAACAGTATCTACAATAATTGCACCAGTCCTTAGTCACCTGATCAATATGTGCATCTTGCATGGTGTTTTTCCAAAAGAATTAAAAATTAGTATCATAAAACCGCTTTTCAAAAAAGATAATAAAGGCAACATGTCTTCCTATAGACCTATAGCACTGATACCTATTTTGTCAAAAATATTTGAAAGAGTAATATACAATCAAATCAATTCATATTTTGAGAAAAATAAATTATTTGACGATAGCCAAAAGGGCTTCCGGAAAAATAAGTCCATTGACATGGCAATCTATGATTTTTTAAAACTCGTTAGCAACAGAGTAGATAAAAGAAAACCGGCTCTGGCTCTATATATGGACATGTCGAAAGCCTTTGACCGCGTAGACCATAGAATATTAATTAATAAACTTGACGCATACGGGATTAGAGGTAACATATCAAATTTAATTAAATCATACCTACAAGATAGACAGCAAATAACAGTTATTAATAGAATATGTAAAAAACATGAAACAACATTTAAATCTAGCCCGAGAACAGTGATGTATGGAGTTCCACAAGGTAGCATACTTGGACCTCTCCTATTTATTATATATATAAATGACTTCCCAAAAGCATCAACCTATCCCATGACAATGTTTGCAGATGACAGCACTCTACTTTTCAACAGTGACCAATTAGATACATTAGAATCAGACATTAACTCTAACATAAAATCAGTTATAAATTGGCTAGAGAATAATAATTTGGTAATAAATTTAGATAAGACAGTAATAATGAAATTTCAACAAACAGTAAATCAAAATTTAAATTTAGATATAAGATATAATGATAAAAGGATTGATGAGACGAATGTGACAAAATTTCTGGGATTAAATATTGAAAGCACATTAAAATGGAATACCCAGATTGACAAAGTATGTAGTAAAGTAAACCAATTTTCTCATGCGCTGCGTATGCTAAGTAAAACGGCCAATCAAAACACCGTACTAACTGCATATCATGGTCTAGTAGCCTCAGCATTAAGATATGGCATTATGTTTTGGGGAAACGCCTCGGGTAAAGATATGGTGTTTAAGTGTCAGAAAAGGTGTATTAGAGCGATCTGTAACCTGCAAACCACTGACAGCTGTAAACAATATTTTAAAAGTATGAAAATTTTAACAGTGCCCTCATTGTACATATACCAGACATCTATGTTCGTCAAAAATAATATGTATAAATTTGACCGAGTAGGTAGTCAGCGTCGAGCTGACCGGCTACAAACTGTTGGATCTAAAACTGCTTTATACAAGAACAGTATTTTCGTAATGGCTCCAAAATTATACAATAAATTGCCAAAATGTATCAGAAGTGAGGAAAATGTCAGCTATTTTAAAAAAAAGTTGTTCCTGTTTTTAGTTGAAAAGACGTATTACTCGATTGAAGACTATTTAAATGACAAATTATGACTAAATTTAATTTTCTTGACATTCTTAATAATTAATAATATAATTCAATTACTTTATTTTATGCGGCTCATGACATTTTTCAATTGCTTCATTTCTTTTATCCTAGACTTTATTCATTATGATAGTAAAAATAACCTGATTACTAATATTATATTTGTATGCCGATTATTGGCCGAACATACAGATCAGCTAAAATGTATAAATAACATCTTTTTGTACTTATGTTCACAAATAAAGATTTGATTTGATTTGCACATTGTGCTCATGGATGCATGCAAGAGTACAGGGGTCGTGGAGGTATTTTAAATTAAGCTGTAACATATAAAAGTTATTTACGGTAAAAAAAAGTTGGAATTTTGATCGTAAATATGTCCATAAAGAGAAGGTTCCCAGGTATGGCCCATTACAAAAAAGTGACCATAATTTCTGGAAGAACAAGTGACTCTCGGTTTCGTTAAGCGTATTTTTACACCCGTTATACACCAAATATTGCAGCTTTTATTTCACGATATAAAGCTGTACTTCATAATTATTTTAATGACTTAAAAACAATCCCACTGGTGTGGAAGAGTGGCACACATTTTTTTTTCTTTCTCGGCCGTGTATCTCGTATTGAACAAAATTCTATTCTTCGCAGTTTTGGTCCGAAAAAGCCGTTTATCTTCGACGACTCCTCACTTATTACTTTACACAAGTAGTTGGAACTAGATCTACACATTGGGTCGATAGTTAAACTAAAACACGCGCTTTATATAGCTCAATAGCTTATAGAGGTTTCAGGGTATAAAGTTCACTCTTCTACTGCCCGACGGTTGCTGTCCGGACGACATTCTGGTCGCGCGGTAAAACTGCTTGCGCGATGCAGGATTTCGAGTGACATCAGTTTGAAGGATAGTTCGCATATGGCGTTGTAGATGCCGCCACAAGATCATAATCTGGATTTGCCAGTGTGTTATTCCTGAAAGCTGTTTGAATAGCTTCCTAATGAAGTTATATTTACCTTTAGAGTCAGAGCGCACGAGCTCGGACAGACGCGCCATGAGAATAGCCATACGTTTAGCGGCTGCAATGATCTCGTTGTCTTTGGATGACCATTCGCGGACCGCCTTGTGCAAGTTGTGGGCTGCAACCTGTGTATGGGAAGCTTATGTTTATTTAACAACTCATTTCAATTATTTGTTGAACATTGAAGGGAAAACTTTTTTAGGCGGACTTTGCGCTCTTTCTGAACAGTGAATGAAATTGAAGCGTTATGTTCGGGTGGGTGACGCTGAATCGCGTATACTCGGCTCCAGTTGTAAGTATCACTTCTATAGTATGGTAATAAGCACACACCCTATTTTTTATTAATGTTATTTTATGAGAATTCATATCCTCAAGCGGTTAACGATTCATGATTGTACCCGGTAAAATCCCGACTAGTCGACGGCACTTTCGCTTCTATAGTTTGACTGAGCCGCTGTTCCGCGCCCGAACATGTGCGCGGCACACGGGCGGCAGTGCGGCGCTCATTGGTCAACGCTGCCCCCTCACCGCGTATTCCAAAGGCGCGGCACAGCGGTTCCGGTCAAATTGTAAATCAATTTATGATAATGGTAATAACGTTTGTACAGCTTACCAATATAGGATGACTGGGATGCGGCTGCCTCCTGAAGATGTCCTCTCCCTCGTCATCCGTGTCGGCGGGCGGCGGGGGGCGCGGGGGGGGCGCCTGGCCCGCCGGGGGGGGCGGGCGGGGCGGGGCCGGCACGTGCGCGGGCGGGCCGGCCGGCGCGGGCGGCGCGGGCGACACGTGCGACACGGGCGACACGTGCAGGCGGGACAGGGCCTCCGGGAGGGCGGGCGGCGGGGGCGGCGGGGCGTAGTGACCCGCCAGAGCTGATTCTACTTCACCGGCTGCGCTGATTATCTGGGGAATGGACAAACAAATTAATATATCCATACTAATATTATAAACTCGAAAGTTTGTCTGACTGTATGTTACCTTTTCACGCCTTAACCACTGAACGGGTTTCGATAAAATTTAGCAAAGAGATAGATGGCATCCCTGGGAAGGACATAGGCTACTTTTTATCGGTATACCACGCGGAAGAAGCCGCGGGCGGAAGCTAGTGTACTATATATTTACTACAATCTTGTAACATCTCTGGCGGGCTAGGATAATAACTAATTATAATTATAAGTTAGAATGAAAAAGACTATAGTGATAAAATAAGATCTATTTGTTTTTGCTATACTCCAACAGATACATCGCACTTTACTATAGCGAGTTTAGACGTGATTTTTGACCTATGTATATGGTTCTTGTTTCAACAAAGCATATCAACAAATTCTGATATAATAATAGTAACCTCTAGTAGAGAAAGTAGAGATCGTAGTTCCATTAGAAAAAAGGACATCCAGATTTTCCCGAATAGAATTTTTTTCCGGGAGATCCCATTTATAGAATCCACTTTTTTTACCACCATTACCACACACCATTTATAGAATAGAAAAAAAATATTTAATTTCATATATGAAATACTAATTTAACAAAGTAAATTTCAAAGCTCGGTCTGTGAATCTCGTCTTACGCGTAGTTTCGGAAAAACAGAACCACTTCTTAATAGAATTTATCATTAGGCTATAACCTTATCCCTCACTCACCTCAGCATTAGCAGATCGCCACGCTGCCGCCTGTGCCCTGTCCCCTAAGGCCACGGCCTTAGCGCGGTGCACAGCGGGCGGGATGGCCGCTTGTAAGCGTTGCTGAGCGGATGTGAGCGAACGAGCGAATTCCGCGTCTTCTGTGTTGTCGCGTTCCGCTCCGCCTACCAAGAGGACGCGGTTGGCGAGTCTGGCGGGCAGAGAGTATAACAATAAATTGAATAAAATCACAAGATCATATTATGTTTAATGCCAGACAAACGCTGTCTGACGCTGGTTTTCTTATGAACCCTTTGGGACAAGTGACGGGGAGTACACACAGTTTCAACATACTTAATACTTATCTATAGACTTCTAAATAAATAAATAAAAAAACAAATACAATTACAATTACATAAAAAGTATCGTTCAAGAGCAAAACGTGCGAAAAAGATGCGCGTATGTTAGTTTCAATCGCCTATCCCGACGCCGACGGTGCGTATTATATATTTAGTGCTTTGGATTTCTGAGAGTTAAGGAATAGTGGAAGTGTTTACCTGGCGATAGCGGAAGTATTGTCGACCATCTTCTGCGAGTCGTTGTTGCGGATCGCATCCTCGCAGAGGTAAGTGTGCTTCTGCATCAGTTCACCTGGGAATGGAGACGGCAGTTACAATACAGAGCAATAACACATTTGATACGACGTCAACCGTCTCACACAACTGGTAAAATCTTTCAAATTTCGATTTATTTATAGATAGAACAACTCGTATAGTTTACTGATCATAGGATGCCACACTAGCTCTCCCGAGTCATTATTTCAGCCGAAGGAACTCCACTGACAAAAATAGGTATGGAGCCAACATTGATGTCACAATAGCATTGATATAACCAAGATTAATTCATCCACATCATCATCTGCCTAGCCTTTTTCCAACTATGTTTGGGTCGGCTTCCAGCCTAACCGGATGCAGCTGAATACCAGTATTTTACATGGAGCGACTGCCTATGTGACCTCCAAAACCCTGTGTTACTGGGTAACACGATACCCCTTGGTAAGACTGGTTGTCAGACTTTCGGGCTTCTGACGACCCGTAACAACTGTCAAAGATCTAAAAATGACAGCCGGGACTAACGGCTTAACGTGCTTTCTAAGGCACGGAGGGGTCTTGGTATGTAAAGATGTTCACCCATCCACGGACCAACTGCGGCAAACGTAGCTTGACCTGATTGATCGACCCGTGCGGATGTTATTTCTTAGCCACAAGCCCCTCCAATTCATCCACATTTATGTTATTAGGCCACGAGCTGCTCCAGTAAGACATTATGAACAGATTCATATTTATTTCCTTACCAGCAGTCCTGACAAAGTCGAGTGGGTCAACGGCCTGATCACACAGATCTCTGACGCGAAGTACTGCGTCCGCGTACTGGTTCTTAAGATTGTTGAAATGCTCTTCGGCTACCTGAAATTAAAGTAGTTTGAAAAGGTATACATAACTCTACAAATTGGTTGAAGGTTTGAAAAAAAGGTGACCTCTTGACGTAAGTCTGCAGATACTGGTCACGTATTATAGTCTGACCGGGACAGCTGTACCGCGCTTTAGGTATGCGCGGCGAGGCCGGCAGCGTTGAAGAATGAGCGGCGGGACGCCGGGAGCGTTGACGAATGAGCGGCGGGACGCCGGGAGCGTTGATGAATGAGCGACGGGACGCCAGGAGCTTTGACGAATGAGCGGTGGGACGCCGGGAACGTTGACGAATGAGCAACGGCACGCCGGGAGCGTTGACGAATGAGCGGCGGGACGCCGGGAGCGTTGACGATTGAGCGTTAGAACGCCGTGAGCGTTGACGAATGAGCAACGGCACGCCGGGAGCGTTGACGAATGAGCGGCGGGACGCCGGGAGTTTTGACGAATGAGCGGCGGGACGCCGGGAGCGTTGACGAATGAGCGTTAGAACGCCGTGAGCGTTGACGAATGAGCGGCCTGCACTGCGCCCCGTGAGCCGCCAGCCGCGCACATACCTCAGGCGCGTAACATCGGTCCCAGTCAGAGTAGTTATAAACTTGAAGGGTAAAGTAAAGTTCTTTTCTTTTATCTCACCTTGCTTTCCGGGTTGTACAGCCTGATCTTGCCCGCCGCAATCAATTGTGGAGACAGTTTCTCTACCTGTAAAAAGACACACAGTTCAGATAAAATTTCACTGGAGTTGGTACAGGCAGACAATGCAAGCGGTAATTTCTTTTTAGATTAAATTTAAGAGATTTGATGCGATTCCATCACGAATCTCATAAACTTTACTCCTTGTTAGGTATCAGAAATGACCCTGAACATCCCGTGAAGAGTATCCATATCCCATAATTGAGTATAAAGTTGAATGTTTCTAAGTGCCTTTTTTTTTTTTTTTGAGGGTGGGAAATCATCCAATGACTTCTCCCGCTCTGGGCGGAGCGGAAGGGCGTGTCAGACTTTTACTGACTAAAACCCACCCGTGTTCCTTCATTTGCCTGTTGCCAAGGTCCCGGTATCCCTTTCGGACTTTCCCGCAACCCTGGCAGGCATTGGTCCTATTGGACCCCGTCAATTTTGCTGACATCTCTTTGAGGCGCGCGTGGAACACGACGCGCCATCGACCCGGGCCTGGTCCTTATCGGACGGCGAGCTGCCCGTTGCTCGCCGTCCGCAAGCCCGCGCCTATGGTGGCCGGGAATCCGCCTGGGATTCCCGACGCCCAGGGCGTCTCCAACGGCGGCGGTTAGGGGCGTGAGGGCGCAAACTTTGCCTTTCCCTCACGCGTTCCGCCTCCTCCTTCGCGAGCATTACTGCTTCGCAGAAGGAGGTGACGGCTTCTCATGCCCTCTCGCTCCGTACCATGGCCTGGACCAGGGCCGGACGCGAGAGGTCACTGCCGCCAATCGCCTCCGCGAGGAAACGGCGGTGCTCCGCCCAAGCAGGGCATACCTCAATCGTATGCTCCACCGTGTCCTCCGGGCGATCCGCACAGTGGTGACACCCGGGCGTTTCCTCCCGCCTAATCCTACACAGGTACCTCCCGAAGCTGCCATGTCCGGTGAGGACCTGTGTCAGGCGGAAGGTGAGGACGCCGTGGCGCCTCTCTATCCACTCCTCAAAGAGGGGACTTATCGCCGCTATTGTGGCGTGCCCAGCACTAGGTTGCGACAATCGCACTCTCCATGCCGCCATGAGATCTTGCCGGAGCTCTGTCCGCTGTGCCGCGATTTCTCGCGGCAGCGGAGTTACACCCCGGCGCTTCACCTCCTCGCGCCACTCCCAGATGTGCGCGAGGACCTTCGCCTCCAGATCCCATGGCGCTAACCCGGCAAGGAGGCTCGCCGCCTCACGGGAGACCGTGCGGTATCCCCTGGCCAGCCGAATGGCCTTGACCCTTTGGGATGCGTTCAACCGGCGGGCTGGCCGCAGCCTTAGGGAATGCGCCCACACCGGTGCCCCGTAAAGGGCCATGGACCGCACGACCCCCGCGTAGAGCCTCCGGCAGGAGGCGTTTGGACCCCCTAGATTGGGCAGGAGCCGCCTCAAGGCGGCCCCAGCCCGGTCCAGCGTTAGAGCCAAACGTCGGAAATGCTCCACGAAGTTCCACCGGCTGTCGAGAACGAGTCATAGGTACTTCATCGTCGACTCGACGCCGATGTGAACCCCTCCTACCGTAATTTGGGAACCCGACGGTGGCGCGTTCCGAGGGCCATGAAAACACATGACCTCGGACTTGTGCAAGGCCACCTCGAGTCCCAACTGCCGGATTCTATCGACGATTGTCGCAACCCAGCGTGTCGCTAGATCGGCCGCCGCCTGGTGCGACCTCCCCTGCGCCAGGACCAGCGTGTCGTCAGCGTAGCAAACTACGCTGACGTCGCTAGGGAGGTCGGCGCGCAGCACCCAGTCGTATCCGATGTCCCACAGATGCGGCCCCAGGACCGATCCCTGTGGGACACCGCACGACATCTCTCGCCGGTTCCACATTCCCTGGTGACCGGGGTAGATGACGGCCCTGTCCGTCAAATAGGCCTCGACCACACGACAGAGGTAGGTCGGCATCCGGTGGTACCGGAGTGCCTCCCTTATGCAACTCCAGGGCAGGGTGTTGAAGGCGTTGGCGATGTCTAGTGACACCGCCAAGACGACCCCGCCCCGGGTTTCTAAGTGCCTGTAAATGCTTAGAGTTCGAGGTAGTATACCTGCTGCGCATTGTGTATGAGCTGGTCCGCGAGCCGCTTGTTGTGTCCCACGCCGGCCGCGACCACGCCCGCGGCGCCCGCCGCCCGCCGGCTGAAGGCGCCCAGCGCGCCCGCCGCCGCCGCGAACTGCGCCTCGCGGCCGGGGGCGCCTGGGGGAGACAATCTTTATTATGTACACCATAACACACCGTACTTAATGCGAGTATAAATCTATATATAGTGCCATCCACGAAGACGCGCCCCGCTCCGTACTACAGCACAGTTTACAGTTCAGTAATCACGGAGTGGGGCGCGTCTTCGTGGATGGCATTATCTGTAATAGGTATCGCCGAAGAAATATCGATACTTATTGTGTTTGTTACTATTTGTAATGAATACTTTATGTTTTGTGTCAATATAACGTATCTAATTAGTTTTATTAATTGACTGTTTGAGATTCTGATTCAATAATAGTTATTTATGCAACTGTTATATAATAAGGGGTATTAAAACACGAATGTGGGTTCATCTCACGAGGCAAAGCCGAGTGTAATAATAATATCACATGAATGTTTTATTAGCCAATTATTTACAGTTGCATACAAGAAAAGTCTCGAAAAAGTCTTGGGTAAAGACCTACACCCATGATATGAATCCTCTATAAAAGGTTCTTTGCTATACTAAGATCTAACAAAATCGAAGGGATACAACGCACGTGAACTCGAATTTTTCGAATTCGAATAACCAATAAGTTTTTTTTTAAATTACATTGCTTTGTTAGTGAAACGCGCCTGCATGACAATGTTCTTTTTTTGAAATGAGTTGTATTATGAAACAAACAACAACATTACAACAGCTCCCTTCAAAATTTAGCTTTAGCTCCCTTCAAAATGGTTGAGCTGAATGGTGCTGATCCATGCGTCATGTTCGTGAACGGGCGCCGTCAGTTGTGACTGGTCATCTCTTAGCTGCCATGGCTTATTTTAATTTTTGAATTGTTTTATGTAATAATTGCGGACGCTTTTAACGTGCTTTCTACATTGTTCTCACATGTATAATTTCAACATAAATGATGTAACCCACATATTGTAACAATATTTTGATTTAAAAGAGTGTCCATGGAGTTTCTTGCCTGTTCTTCTCCATAGGTACCTACTACGCTTTGGAATGGGCAACTAGCTTCATATTTCTGACTGACCGACTCCTTGACAATTCAAAAGTGCCTGTGAATGGTTTAATTGAAATAAATGCTTTGAGTTTGAGTCTTGAGTTTGACAGCCATACACATATACAGTACAACATTATGACACCCGTTTGGATGATATAATGGTTACACTGGTTGTTTTAATGTTGGCAATAAGCTAACTGTTTCAGAAACTTTTATAGAGAATTTATAGCATGGGTGTAGAAAAATAAATGATTTCAACATTTTCAACTCGCTGGTAAAATTTAAGCCAATGAATAAAACTGTAACTTACCCATAGGCGCGTTAACAGCATCAGTAAAGTGTCTGAGCGGTGCAGCCACATCTATAAACTCTTCGACCACTCGGTTAACTACGGCGCGTTCAGTAGCTCGCTTCAACTCGTGTAGTTTGTCTGTCAGCTCCCTACAACAATTTCCGTGATAGTAAAAAACTTTATCATCATATCAGAAACTTATACATCAAGCCTTTGAAACTGTCAAATCCAAGGAAGGAACAAGGAAGAAACAAGCGAGTTCTGGCTTCTGACTTGCTAATATTACAAGTAACTATAAATAGTACCATAATTTTTATTAAATATTTTGCCATAAGGTTGACATAAAAAATGGCTTTCGTGACAAGTCGAAAACATCAGTAATATTTCACCAGTTGTAATCACCGAAAATTACGGTCTTAATTAACGCCAACCGAACCAAATTCAGTTATAATGATGGGAAATATCCAACGTTAATAAAAATCCCAATATCTGACAGTGGCCCATATCCAACAGTGGAGTCAAATACACCTTAACTGCAATAAATAGTACGTACCGGGTAACATCCCTCGCCTCCTCACTATCCCCCTTCCCACTGGCGCACAAGTCGGCCAACTTATCGGACAGACGCTGCACCTCGGAGCACAGCTGAAGAACCTCCGCTTTTTCACGACCTTGAAGGCCGTCGGCGATCTGTAGCAATATTGATTACGTAAGTGTTGGAAATTATCGATACATTATATCGACATAACAAAAGAAACAAGAAAAGCGATGCCACAGAAGTTAGGGTAATGTTAGACTTTAAAACATAACATAACATCACGCATACAAATCCCTGAAGAGTTATGCAGAGATGTCTATAGTACACCCACATTTCGTCAGTTGTTTGTCCCATGTAATAGGGACCATCAACCGAGCGCAAATCCAGACTCCGGGCTGCTACTGAGAAATTCCTGATGGATAAACCCAATAAAACTTTGCCCGACCTGGGAATTGAACCCAGGACCTCATACTCAGCAGGAGCGCTTGCGACCAGGAGACAAACGAGGCAGCCAATTTAAAAAGTCTGTGTTTTTTACCTTTTGGCATCTTAACTTATATTATAAATGTGAAAGTGAGTTTGTTTGTTTGTTACGCTTTCACGTTAAAACAGCTGAAAGGATTTTGATGAAATATGGCACATGACCTGGAAGAGGACATAGGATACTTTTTATCCCGGCAGTACGTTCCCGTGGGAAAATCTCCGACCTCCAATAGCTAGTTAGGAATAACGCAGATGGAGAAGAAATTTCTTACAAAACCATAGCAAGCGAATGGTAAACGGCAAGTAAAGCTCACTTCAAGGGTCTTTTGGATTTTTATTTTGTTTTAACGATGGTCTGGCAGTTTGAGTATTTTTTGCGACCTACCCAAATGTCCTTTCTTTGGTATTGTTCGTCGAATCGTTGAGCTCCTTAAGTTCTGAGTTGAGCTCCACTATTACTGACAAATACTTGCACTGACTGGACAGGTCCACTCCAATTGTTGTGGTTCTTTCCTCAAAAGACCATTTCATACGCTAATCTATATGGTCCTCATATAGCGTGACCAAGATTATGTCTGGACTTTAAAAGAGACTGCGACCTCTGAGTTTGTTTCGGCCTTTCTTCTCAGAGTAGTCAGATAGGAAACGCCGACCTCATCTAGCTTTTTTTTTGTTTTTTTTTAATATGACGTGTAAAAGTGATTCCTATATCCTATTTACAGAATAAACAATTTCATTTCAAGGTTCAAAACTATTTCGTTTGCGTGTATTCCTTCTTCCACACCATTTGAAGCAAATTCAATAATGTTGTGTGTAATATATTATGTTTTAATTACCCTCTGTCCTTGAGAAACGATGCTGTTGATGGCCTTCTGACCTTCCACCCTGGTGACTGGATCCGCAGCCGGGTGCAACAACCACTTGTGAGCTGTCTCCAATCTATTTACAAACAATTTAATATATGATTGTAAAACTATTTAACCACTGCATAAATCACAGCAGATTTAAATTCAACGTTATCTGTCCTAATTTTGACTCTAAGACCAACAAAAAAACGTTGCGGAGAATACACTGAAGCATGCCAAAACTACACCTACGCTCTGTGAATATACGCTCACACGCACACATTTCCAACCATTTGCAATCAAACTACACCTCATTAAGTGCACACACTTTTAAGAAACCGGCCTCACGTCACTGTTGACAGCGCTCTGTCTTGGTTTTTATTTGGTCTGAGTTTGTACTACTATGATGACACTATTATACGATCATTTCATTATCATCAATTTCAGAAACACTGTGTTTATGTACATACTTAAATTCATTCTCTGACAGACAATGCACAGCCTAAACTGCTGAGTCTAGCTAAAAGCATGAAATTTTGCCCAAGAGAAATTTTTTCTTACAAAGCCAATGTGAGCACTACGGAAGGGTTTTTGAAGATTCACCCCCTAAAGGGGTTAAATAAGGGATGAAAGTTTGTATGGAAGTTCGTAATTTTTGTCGATGGGAAATTCCATCAGGCACACGGTCCTTGTAAGCTATAATTATGGTAGCCCTCACCTGGCCTGCATGGTCTTCCCGCCCTGCTTCTCCACCGCTCTCACGCCCTCGTTCACAATGACATCCAGCTCGTTGATCTGGTGGCGCAGGTCTGAAGCCAGGTTCAATGCCTGGATGATTAAATAATATTCAGTTAAGCTGGAAACTTACGGTATGTAAGAGAAATATATATGTTTTATTGGTGGTTAAGTCACCTTAGCTTCTCTGCCGTGTCCGTATTGTCGCTCATCGCACAGATGGTCGGCGTTTATACCGCCAGATCTGAAATAAATACAAATAAAGAGTTATTAAGAGTTTACGAAGGTTTAAGATCAATTAAAGTTACTAGTAGTATCTGACCAAAATTCCTGTTTCTGGCCCAAGTCAAAACTGAAGGTTTTTAATAGCCCTAAGAAAAAAACTTTTTTTTTTGTTTAAAGTTTTTATTTTTCTCTTTTTAGTTGTGGTACCTACCCCACATAAAGTCGAATACCACTACCTGCTAAGTTAATAACAGTGACGGAGTCACTTAAAACATCGTCTACATAAACTAAATGGGAAAAATACGTAATAGTGAAGCTAACTCAAAAACTACGAAACTCGGCCCATCAAATAAGTACGACATTGGAGGGTGTAATGCTATCCTGGCTTGCCCTTTATCGGAACAAGCTAGGATACTGTACAGACTAGCATTTTTTGTTTTAAAATATTAATAACAGTATCATTAGAATGAAACTGTGTTTTTAGGTTTCGTTTATCGTGCTGATGTTACAGGGTGACGTAATCGCTCAGCGATAAAGACCATAAAAAAAAGAAAAAAAAAAAAACTACGAAAGCAAAGTTAATAAAATTTATATGGGACCACCTCTGAAGCATGACCTACCAAACAAAAAAAGAATCATTAAAATCAATTCATAATATTGGCGAAGTAATCGCGGTAACATGTAGAAAAACAAAAAAAAAAACTACTGGCGTATTGAGAACCTCCTCCTTTTTTAAGAAGTCGGTTATAAAATAACTCTTTCGCACTCGTTTTGCCAGTATTTTCATTCTTTGTGGTACAGTATGTCTGTACCCCGCCCCACCTGGCGAGCCTGCGCGCCGCGTCGGCCGGCTGCGGCGCGAGGTGCTCGGTGGCGCGCTGCGCTGACGTCAGCACGCTGCGCAGCGCGCGCTCGCCGTACCCTTTGTGGTACAGTTAGTCTGACCCCGCCTCACCTGGCGAGCCTGCGCGCCGCGTCGGCCGGCTGCGGCGCGAGGTGCTCGGTGGCGCGCTGCGCTGACGTCAGCACGCTGCGCAGCGCGCGCTCGCCGTACCCTTTGTGGTACAGTTAGTCTGACCCCGCCTCACCTGGCGAGCCTGCGCGCCGCGTCGGCCGGCTGCGGCGCGAGGTGCTCGGTGGCGCGCTGCGCTGACGTCAGCACGCTGCGCAGCGCGCGCTCGCCGTACCCTTTGTGGTACAGTTAGTCTGACCCCGCCTCACCTGGCGAGCCTGCGCGCCGCGTCGGCCGGCTGCGGCGCGAGGTGCTCGGTGGCGCGCTGCGCTGACGTCAGCACGCTGCGCAGCGCGCGCTCGCCGTACCCTTTGTGGTACAGTTAGTCTGACCCCGCCTCACCTGGCGAGCCTGCGCGCCGCGTCGGCCGGCTGCGGCGCGAGGTGCTCGGTGGCGCGCTGCGCTGACGTCAGCACGCTGCGCAGCGCGCGCTCGCCGTACCCTTTGTGGTACAGTTAGTCTGACCCCGCCTCACCTGGCGAGCCTGCGCGCCGCGTCGGCCGGCTGCGGCGCGAGGTGCTCGGTGGCGCGCTGCGCTGACGTCAGCACGCTGCGCAGCGCGCGCTCGCCGTACCCTTTGTGGTACAGTTAGTCTGACCCCGCCTCACCTGGCGAGCCTGCGCGCCGCGTCGGCCGGCTGCGGCGCGAGGTGCTCGGTGGCGCGCTGCGCTGACGTCAGCACGCTGCGCAGCGCGCGCTCGCCGTACCCTTTGTGGTACAGTTAGTCTGACCCCGCCTCACCTGGCGAGCCTGCGCGCCGCGTCGGCCGGCTGCGGCGCGAGGTGCTCGGTGGCGCGCTGCGCTGACGTCAGCACGCTGCGCAGCGCGCGCTCGCCGTACCCTTTGTGGTACAGTTAGTCTGACCCCGCCTCACCTGGCGAGCCTGCGCGCCGCGTCGGCCGGCTGCGGCGCGAGGTGCTCGGTGGCGCGCTGCGCTGACGTCAGCACGCTGCGCAGCGCGCGCTCGCCGTACCCTTTGTGGTACAGTTAGTCTGACCCCGCCTCACCTGGCGAGCCTGCGCGCCGCGTCGGCCGGCTGCGGCGCGAGGTGCTCGGTGGCGCGCTGCGCTGACGTCAGCACGCTGCGCAGCGCGCGCTCGCCGTACCCTTTGTGGTACAGTTAGTCTGACCCCGCCTCACCTGGCGAGCCTGCGCGCCGCGTCGGCCGGCTGCGGCGCGAGGTGCTCGGTGGCGCGCTGCGCTGACGTCAGCACGCTGCGCAGCGCGCGCTCGCCGTACCCTTTGTGGTACAGTTAGTCTGACCCCGCCTCACCTGGCGAGCCTGCGCGCCGCGTCGGCCGGCTGCGGCGCGAGGTGCTCGGTGGCGCGCTGCGCTGACGTCAGCACGCTGCGCAGCGCGCGCTCGCCGTACCCTTTGTGGTACAGTTAGTCTGACCCCGCCTCACCTGGCGAGCCTGCGCGCCGCGTCGGCCGGCTGCGGCGCGAGGTGCTCGGTGGCGCGCTGCGCTGACGTCAGCACGCTGCGCAGCGCGCGCTCGCCGTACCCTTTGTGGTACAGTTAGTCTGACCCCGCCTCACCTGGCGAGCCTGCGCGCCGCGTCGGCCGGCTGCGGCGCGAGGTGCTCGGTGGCGCGCTGCGCTGACGTCAGCACGCTGCGCAGCGCGCGCTCGCCGTACCCTTTGTGGTACAGTTAGTCTGACCCCGCCTCACCTGGCGAGCCTGCGCGCCGCGTCGGCCGGCTGCGGCGCGAGGTGCTCGGTGGCGCGCTGCGCTGACGTCAGCACGCTGCGCAGCGCGCGCTCGCCGTACCCTTTGTGGTACAGTTAGTCTGACCCCGCCTCACCTGGCGAGCCTGCGCGCCGCGTCGGCCGGCTGCGGCGCGAGGTGCTCGGTGGCGCGCTGCGCTGACGTCAGCACGCTGCGCAGCGCGCGCTCGCCGTACCCTTTGTGGTACAATTAGTCTGACCCCGCCTCACCTGGCGAGCCTGCGCGCCGCGTCGGCCGGCTGCGGCGCGAGGTGCTCGGTGGCGCGCTGCGCTGACGTCAGCACGCTGCGCAGCGCGCGCTCGCCGTACCCTTTGTGGTACAGTTAGTCTGACCCCGCCTCACCTGGCGAGCCTGCGCGCCGCGTCGGCCGGCTGCGGCGCGAGGTGCTCGGTGGCGCGCTGCGCTGACGTCAGCACGCTGCGCAGCGCGCGCTCGCCGTACCCTTTGTGGTACAGTTAGTCTGACCCCGCCTCACCTGGCGAGCCTGCGCGCCGCGTCGGCCGGCTGCGGCGCGAGGTGCTCGGTGGCGCGCTGCGCTGACGTCAGCACGCTGCGCAGCGCGCGCTCGCCGTACCCTTTGTGGTACAGTTAGTCTGACCCCGCCTCACCTGGCGAGCCTGCGCGCCGCGTCGGCCGGCTGCGGCGCGAGGTGCTCGGTGGCGCGCTGCGCTGACGTCAGCACGCTGCGCAGCGCGCGCTCGCCGTACCCTTTGTGGTACAGTTAGTCTGACCCCGCCTCACCTGGCGAGCCTGCGCGCCGCGTCGGCCGGCTGCGGCGCGAGGTGCTCGGTGGCGCGCTGCGCTGACGTCAGCACGCTGCGCAGCGCGCGCTCGCCGTACCCTTTGTGGTACAGTTAGTCTGACCCCGCCTCACCTGGCGAGCCTGCGCGCCGCGTCGGCCGGCTGCGGCGCGAGGTGCTCGGTGGCGCGCTGCGCTGACGTCAGCACGCTGCGCAGCGCGCGCTCGCCGTACCCTTTGTGGTACAATTAGTCTGACCCCGCCTCACCTGGCGAGCCTGCGCGCCGCGTCGGCCGGCTGCGGCGCGAGGTGCTCGGTGGCGCGCTGCGCTGACGTCAGCACGCTGCGCAGCGCGCGCTCGCCGTACCCTTTGTGGTACAGTTAGTCTGACCCCGCCTCACCTGGCGAGCCTGCGCGCCGCGTCGGCCGGCTGCGGCGCGAGATGCTCGGTGGCGCGCTGCGCTGACGTCAGCACGCTGCGCAGCGCGCGCTCGCCGTACCCTTTGTGGTACAGTTAGTCTGACCCCGCCTCACCTGGCGAGCCTGCGCGCCGCGTCGGCCGGCTGCGGCGCGAGGTGCTCGGTGGCGCGCTGCGCTGACGTCAGCACGCTGCGCAGCGCGCGCTCGCCGTACCCTTTGTGGTACAGTTAGTCTGACCCCGCCTCACCTGGCGAGCCTGCGCGCCGCGTCGGCCGGCTGCAGCGCGAGGTGCTCGGTGGCGCGCTGCGCTGACGTCAGCACGCTGCGCAGCGCGCGCTCGCCGTACCCTTTGTGGTACAGTTAGTCTGACCCCGCCTCACCTGGCGAGCCTGCGCGCCGCGTCGGCCGGCTGCGGCGCGAGATGCTCGGTGGCGCGCTGCGCTGACGTCAGCACGCTGCGCAGCGCGCGCTCGCCGTACCCTTTGTGGTACAGTTAGTCTGACCCCGCCTCACCTGGCGAGCCTGCGCGCCGCGTCGGCCGGCTGCGGCGCGAGGTGCTCGGTGGCGCGCTGCGCTGACGTCAGCACGCTGCGCAGCGCGCGCTCGCCGTACCCTTTGTGGTACAGTTAGTCTGACCCCGCCTCACCTGGCGAGCCTGCGCGCCGCGTCGGCCGGCTGCGGCGCGAGGTGCTCGGTGGCGCGCTGCGCTGACGTCAGCACGCTGCGCAGCGCGCGCTCGCCGTACCCATTGCGTTGTGCGCCCGAATCCTAGGGGACACAAATTACAACAGTTATAAATGAGAAAATAGAGAAACATCCATCCAGTAGATCTACTGTTTTTTCAATGGCAACCCTGTTTTCTGTTTTAGTCCATATTTCTACAGTTTGTTGTACTTAGGCGCCATCAGAAGCAAAATATCAAAAATGCTTGTTTCCTGCTATTCGTGTGGGTACAAACAAAGTCTACCGTCTACTGATTCTGTGTTTAACCCAAAAACACACTTTTATCGGAACATAACATCACACCTCACACCTGTATTCCTCGAAGGGTTAGGCATAATACACTCTTTCGCCGGTTATGTTTAAGTCCCTAGTAATAGGGGGTAGCGAGACTATTGCCATCAACCGGGCACTAATCCAGACTCCATGTTGCTACTGAGAAATTCCAGATGGAACAACCTAATAACTCAAAATCAAAATATTTTATTTCACATAAGCCTACATGGGCACTTATGAAACGTCAGAAGCTAAGTGCACGGTTCCAATTAGTCGTTTCCTATGGCGAAGAGCCAGCAAGAAACTCCATGGTTACTCTTTTAAAAGATAATTGGCTTTTACAATATTTTCGAATCACTGTTAATAGTTATGAGAGGACTCTCGTTGCCCGACCCGGAAATCGAACCCGAAATTAGTCATCATCCCGCCTATTCATTCAATCTTAAAGCAATCTAAAATCGAATACAAATCCCGCATTATTTTCGCTGTACACACGGCTACACATCAAGCTATACAATTCCAGTTTATGCTGATCTCGCAATGTATCGGATTTCCGTATAATGCAAGGTCAGCTTATACTGTAAATGTATAGCTTGATGTGTAGCCGTGTGTACAACAGTATAGTTATAAGTTGTATCAAACCGGAACTCACATTAAGAAACTCGTGCGCAGCTCCCATCTTGGCGTGTATCTGTTGCTGCAACGCCTTCAGTACTGCAACATTGTCTTTCTCACCGCCATCTTCTACATATGACGTCAGTTGAAGCACACTGCGAACAATCATAGAATATTTTATTTATTTGACGGCAAAGCAAGTGGCACCACCTTGTTTTGTTACGAAGTTACTAGAATCACCGAAGAGGTCGGATAAGAGTGACACTGGTTGGTGACAGTCACTCTAGCAGAGCGTCGCGTCGATGATTGTTGTGTGGCGGCTGTCTCATGGCTGTCTTCTGATGACAGATGATGTCAGGGGAGTCACTGTCGTGCCGCATGCACGACGAACTGCTATATTCCTGCACAATCCTGATTATATGAAGCTGCTGAACCACTAATACGATGACCACTTCTGGTAAAGGCTATCCTGTCTCGTTACATATTTACAGTTTTAAGTTTTTAACACATTATAAACAACCGCTACCTTCTAAATCGCATTGTGGTTTAATCATTTGAGTGCTAATCACTTAAAAACGTGATTATAAATTGTCAAACGTTGGCCATGACACAGTCTGATGGTCTGATGTGAATGAACGTCGTAATATCAGGGAAAATAATTGTTGAGCAAATTGACTACCAGCTTAAATCACTGTATATTCAAATCACAACTACCACTTTTCGAACATTTTATTGTATGACATGGCTATAAAACGGCAAACTGACAGAGGGTGTGGTGGGTGAACCCACGATAGTACGATATGTATTTTTTTTTATATGTACGGTCAGGGAAATTTCAACTCACCGTATGATCTCATGTATTTCGTCAGCCATTCTCTGCGCCAAATAGTTTCTGTTCTCAGCAGCTTCCTCCATACCTTTGCCTCCTGCGATAAAAAATAAAAATGATAAGACCTTATATTAAGGTGTATCTTTTCATACACGAAATCTCTTAAGGGGTCATTGTACTCATCATTATGAACAACTTTCACTATGGGATCAACCCTGAAATCGCGAAACAAAATCAACATTTTGACGAGCTATGCGAACATAAATGTAGGGAACAGCTGATTCTCACTTTCGCATTTATACTATTAGTTAGCATTTATCGATTTATGTTATTGACCTTACTATTAATTTTCTTTTATTTTCTGACTAGTTTTACCTTCGGTGAGGATGTGTATGTAGATCTTCATGGAGCATATGAGCACCGGAGCCAGTTGCTTGACGCTCTCGAGGCAGCGGTTCAGGGTTTCTGCATGTGGTGGATGGGTCAGCTCGGCTGCCCTGGCAGCAACCTATAAAGTAATTGAAAAAAATGGTAGTAGTGATTGCCTGTAGGTAAATTAATCAAATTGACTACGACTTAAATTGTCCGTATGTTCAATTAACAACTGACATTCTCTGACAGTTGTATGAAATGTAGAGTAGTGTGTTAATTTGATAAACAATTATTTTTCCTGAAAGTACATCGTGGATCGTGTTTCCCAGTAACTGGGTTGTAGAGGTCAGATAGGCAGTCCCTCCATGTAAAATAGGTATTCAGCTGCATGAATGCCTCCTCCATTAATTATCAGTTTCTTGCTTTCATCCACCATGATTTATTAACCAATTCTACAATCTTGTTTTAATTAATTAATGAGTTTTACTCAGTAGAATTCGTTTGGATTTTATGTTATTTTTAAATTAGTGTTTATATTTATTACTATGCCAGCAACATCAAACAAAACCTTTTCCAAGTAGAGCTTACCTCTCTGGCAGCCCTGGAGAGTGCAGGTGAGATGTCTCTGAGGAATTGCACCAAGTCTTCCATGGTGTCTATGACCTCCGCCACTCCTAGGTAGTCTAGCACCTGAAATACAATACACAAATAATTCAAAATTAAGGACTTACAGTTAATATTAGACTGAAATCGCCAACCCGTCTTGAGCAAGCGTGGTGATCAATGCTCATGCCTTCTCTGTATGAGAAGAGGCCCTTTGCCCAGCAGTGGGACATTATCAGGCTTTTTTCTATTAAAAATATCAAAAAGTCTATAAAATAAGTTACGAAGTAAGTAGTAGTCTGCTTATAAACATTTTCAAGGTCGATTTAACGAACTCCTAAAATAATATATCACCATTCTACGGTCTGACCAGAGGCCCTAGACAAAGTGACATTCTATCAGTGATAACGATGATGGAAAAGGAAAAATCTACGGGACTGACAGCTATCCAAAAGCTTATGTCAGTTCTGTTGAAAGTCTTTGTAGAAATACGAAACGCTTTCGAAGCGATAGTCACTTGTCTAGGCCCTCAGAGCCTTTCAGGGGTAGTATTATGAAGTATTAACGCCATCATTATCCCACTGCGAAAACGGGATGATGCTATCGGCCTTGTCTAGCTCCGTCTCTCTCTCACTCTGGAAAAATGGTGGCAATAATACTTCATAATACAGCACCAGGCCTGTGTTAATAACTTTCTCAATCCAACTCTACTCAACTCTCATTTCTATTTCACATTGTTTTTACCTTATAAAACCACAACATACTTGATATTTCTCACGGCACAAACAATACGTATACTCATCCACTGGATAACAAGTTTTTACATTATATAAAATGAATAGAAATTCCTAAAAGATCATGCTACTTTCATTTTCGCACAGTTATATGAGGAAAACACAATTCATAAAAGTTAGATGGGACGAGTCTATCAATTATGTGGGTAATGTATGTTTTGTAATATCATGGATTAGAACCCGTCGTCATGTTTTAGCGAAAGCAACTGTCTCACAAAAACCTCGGAAATCGGATAATCATAACGAAATTACCACTGTTTGCTATAACATGGAAATAACAATTGCAAGCATTTGCTGAAAACTGACGATACGAAAAACTCTCAAAAACCTTGTCAATGGCATAATTTTAAGAATTTCCTTATATAAGCGCTGCGAGAAGCACAGAACCAATCGAAATGGCGGTGCTTGGGGAGGCCTATGTCCGGCAGTGGACATATTTCGCCTGAAATTATGATGATGAAGTGTTGCTACTACTGAATCATAAGAAAAACAAAATACCTTTTTACACTCCTTAACAATCTTCCGGACCTCAGACTCGTCGAAACACAGCAGCAAAGCGGACGTCCCTTGCAGGATACCACGGGAGCCTTCAATCAGCTTCTTCCTACAAACAACACTCAGTTTCAACTCCCTCACACTCGCAGTATCCGAGTCGAAGGTAAAGAGACTAGCGTCAACAGACATTGACATCATGGCCGAGTATGGAGGAATCGAACCTTCGGGCTTTCCGTACCTAGCATGACGAAAATACGGATATTTTAACATTCTTTTTTTAGCAATTTAAAGTTATATTGTCATGCAAAAGTGTAGTTGAGAAGAGATTTATTTGTGAAGGTAAATGACCTGCAGTTTTGCAGTATTGATCTTTCTGGGCTGATGAACGAATTGTTGGTTTTGAAACAGCTGCGGAAACTTGTGTAAGAAATGCCAATGGTTATTTTTGAGATATTTATGATAAGCATTCCACTGTGGAAACTTACAGCATTGGCTAAACTGCTTCATAGTCATAAATTAACCATCTTTTTTTAGATAATTTCCTCGTTGGTCGGAGTAGTCTAGCAGGGATTCCTCTCCCCTCCTCTCTCTTTTCTTGAATTCCTGATAGTAAGCAGTCACCTATCGAAATCTGCAATAGGCATAGCCATAGCCAGTGCAGTGTTTTCAACCCGAAGATAAGACTGAAATGTCTTTCAAACCAGAACACATCAACGATGTTTGGCGGCAGAAATAGGTATGGAGGTAGAACTTTCCCACACGGAGCTAGCTCTCGTACTAAACGTAATAAGGGTGATAATACCTTGCAGGTCCTGAGAAAGGGTCAGATCGTAGCATGTCGGAGGCCTGCTGGAGGAGGGTGGCAGCTGTTTCCACGCGGTGTAAGGCGCCTGGCATGTCGTGTCTGAGGACTGAGTCTTCTGAAGACTCGATGGTTTCGTGGCCGACCTGGGGACATACGATGTAAAGTATTGTGAAGATTTAGGTACGATGTAATGCTTAGAGAATACAAGTAATCGTAAATAACCGTAATCCTAAAATATATCTGTGCCCTGTTTACCAAAACTTACAAGCCTTGTGTCATGATTTAGTTCACAAGTACTTATATTTTTCGCTTTTATTCGTGATTTTGTTTAACAAAAAATTCTTTGTATAGTTACAACTTGTAGAAAATCATAAAAAATCCTGATTGTCCGGCGACTCTTTATTCCGTCTTACAAGTTTACAAGTGTCGTGCTTAGTACCCCAATAAATTCGTTTTTTTTTTAATGTGGTCAAAAGAGAGAGATGGCCTGATTCTCATGTCCCAGCAGTGGGAATATTAAGTCTGGTTATGAATGTGGAGATGAGCTATGAATTTAACGAAAATAAACATTCTAGGTAACTTGTAGACTTGTAACTTTTGATAAACAGGGCCCTGGTTCACAATGTTGTTCATGATTCTACTGGGATTCTCATGTTCGCAGCAGTGCAACAGACTTGCCCAGCAATACATCTCTTTTCCGTCAAGCACTAATATCCCTCTGTTGCACAAAGGTCTCTTTATAGGCTTACACACTTCCCTGTGCCTTTTCTGACCAATCCGTCATAAACGCTTCCATGGCATCCCGCCAGCATTGCCTAGTTCAGTCTCGGCGACGACACCCAAAACTGTGTCTAGTTAATACTAGCAAGTAAGAACAGCACGAAAATTCATAATTAGTGTGACTCACCTTGACCAGATTGTTGACGGCGAGCGACACGGCTTGCACCGGCCTCGCCAGGTCTGGCATAGCGTTGCCATCTTCTGCTTCTTCATGGAGGATCACCAGACGAGAAACCTGACGGCAAAAGAGTATAGTGTTACAGAAATGATATTACAGTCAGTGGAGCCATGACAATTAATTTGTATCACCTTATGTTCCGTGTTGGTCCAGCATTCTTTACTGCTCTTTATTGTTAGTCGTCACGAGTGTCACGAAACTCGAGTATTATTTATTACTACATAAATGTGCCTTGTTTATGAAATTCACTTCTAACTAAAGAAAAACATATTATACAGGGTGTAAAAAGACCCGTCACACAGCCGTCAACTATCAAATTAAGTAACATTGCACAAAAATAATTAGCTGGGAAACGACTTTTATTTTTTTGGTGTGAAAAATCGCTGTTTACGATTTGTGTTTATGGGTGCATACAACCTCATGGAGATATTTAAAATTAAGTTATAGCATTTAAAAATTGCTTTCTTTAAAAAGCGCCTGAAAAGTTTGAACTTTGACCTTCAATATCTCCGTAACCAGAATGTTGCCAGGTGTGGTCCAGAACAAAAAAATGATCACAATGACGGGAATATCAAGTAACTTTCGGCTTCGTTAAGCGTCTTTTTACACTCGTTATTTATCAACCTATCCAAGTTATCGTACTATAGTTTCTTGACATTTACTCCACTTTTTAAGGCATCATAAATTATGAAATGTCACTTCGTTTCGCTCACATGAAAGCGAAAATGAACATAAGCTTGAACTTTAAAGTTTAAGAACATAACATACAAGAATACATAAATGATCGATTATAGCCTATGTATGTATGGCCTAGGTACGTCATTTCCGCTCATTAGGAGTTTCCACTCTTTAGAAAGCCTAGATATATGATTGTATGGAATTTAAAATTCTTTTATGATGTGAGTGTGATGAACTGATGATAATAGATTTATCTGAGGATGTTACAGTATAATTTTATATCTATTTTTATTTGTCTATGCGTTTCTGTTTTCTATAATATATTTGGTAATTTTATTTACGCAGTATGTGTCAAAGCAGCTTCCAATTACCTTTTGTCCTGCCTTTATCTTTAGCTAACTATGCAGAAACATGCAGCACAAAGTCCTGTGCTATCGCAGAAAGTTCGAGAGCAAACAATGCATAATACACAACCAGCTTATCTGCAACTTTCACTGACACAGCGCCTGTTGTTCGTTCACCTTCTCTGGAGATAAGCATGCCTTTCTGTTTGCAGTATGGTATGCTAGGTATTCGGAGTTGCACGTGATGATAGTGAGTTTTGGAAATGTGTTGAATACATACATTCAACACATTTCATTTTATATTTAATAATCGTACGGCAATCCTGCATGAATTCAAACTATTTTATTTTATGCTGCTTCTAGCTAGTTATATGGTTCATAACATTCGGACAGTTGAAAATCTTTTGAGATTATTTCCATGGACAAGCAAAACTAGCTTTATCGACTATCACTTTGAGTTGCTTTTCTCGAGTTTTGGCTGCAGGCCGTAATTTAAATATATGTATGTTAGGCAAATGACTCTAGGAGCCAAATGCAACAAATAACAACAACAATCGCCTATAATTTTACCACTGGCGGAAACATTAAGGCCTCTGAGAGGAAGTTAACGCTCACTAGGTACCTACTTCAAGCATAGTTGTTTTACGATTTTGATTTATATTTTTAAAGACGTAAGTGTATTCAACTGCTTGGAAGTCATCCGCGTAGGTCTGCGCATTGACGTCTTGGCATAGTTCCTTTTTGTCTATTAATGTATAATTAATAATTATACCTACGCTTTCGTTGTACCATTTGACTTCGAAACAATACCTCATCTTTTAGCTCCACCCAAAATTTGACACATCATCAATCTGAACTGATCCTTATCAATTTTCAACTGGCTTCCGAATCCATCTGGCCAATAAATTCAATCTCAAAACGACGCACCTATTAATAAATCCTTGTCTACACCAAACCTTAAAGGCATGCGCCAAGCAGATAAGCGCTCGCCATATTAGGTGCGCGCACGCAACACGTCCGGCCAACGCAGCATTCATTCATAGTTTTTTGTACACTGAAATAGTAGTACGAGTACCTACTTTGTTTTTGTTTGAGTTTTCGATTTTAATCTTGATGTATGTCACTAGTGTCTGTATTATGAAATTGTAACTGTAGTTACTGTGTCACGTATTTAGATGCGGTTATAAATGCTTTGCTGTTCGTGAGACTTATGTAGAATGCAGTTCATCTGTGTGCATGTCCGAATAATATTCGTGTAAGTAAGTATATCATATTCAGATAGACGAGGAAATCAGTGGATTAAGCCATAGCCTCCAATCTATGGGGATTTGGTGAAGTAACACCAATTAAAGTCTCAACTCAACTCTAATTCTCTAAACAGTGCTCAAATCTTTATGACTTGAAACTAAAAGCATTTGAGGCGTTTCATTCAGTCTTATCAAATCGATTCCTAAAAACCAATCTATTTTTTTTCTCTCTAAACTGGGAGCTACAAAAAATGCTAAATCCTCTTTTACCGCATCAACCACTTAGCCAAATAAAACATCCTTATCGAAACACAAAACATTCCAGAAATGACTCCATATTTTTTCTACTTACGTGACTTTTACAAATCACCCTTATATCTCCTCCATTCACCTGGGGGAGTGGCGGAAAGGGCGCGGCATTTCAACCCCCATGGCTCTAGCCTTGGGGACTGATTGTATTTGTCCAAGATGATTACGAAACGGACGGACGCTAAATGTCTGCAGCCTGCTATTGGAATGGGGTGGGTGTGGGTGTTATGTTTGTGGGTTGGGATTGGAACGCATTTGAGATAGAAACGTTTTTTTAAATACAATTGGCTCTCTGTCCAAAAAGTTGACCGATGAGTTGGTTGTCTGACAATGACAACCAACTCACTGGTCAACTTTCAAAGCATTACCTATTTGAAACCCTACTTGGTGAAAGAAATAAAGAAAAATAGCGACAATAGCTTCCTGAATCTCATTAGGTAAACTTTTTATCAGAGGACAAATTAGGATTCCCTCAGGGGGAGGACCTACTCAAAATATCAATAACAAAAAGATTTCAGACTATTTCTAAGAAGAAACTTAAACAAATCATCTTCCATACCATTCTCAAATTAAACCCTATGTCTCATACAAGGAAAATAAACAAACTGAGCACATTTATGCCTAAGGGCTCCCCCGCAAACAGGCGCCATAACTACTATATTCCCAGAACCGGCTGGCTACACAGTCACAACAAGTATATCATCTCGACAAGCGAGAGCCAGTGGGCCAAGGTAACGCCGAGATGTAACTAACTAGGCTTAGTTTAGGTCTAGTCTGGCAGATACTGGATTTTAGCAACAGGGACCGGTGACAATATTTCATGTATGACTGTCGTAGAACGTACATTTAAAATGTGATATTGGATTCGAAAACTGTTTAAAGGGAGGATGGTGCAGGCGTGTCTAAAACTTATCTCTTGTTCGAAGACTTCCAGGGTATAGCAATTGGGAAATACATTCTTGACTGTCGACAACATTGTGCCACTCATAGTTGGAATACATGCGGTGGCAAATGCAGCTGTCAACATGCGATTTCATAAGTGTCGTCAAATACGCGATGAAGCATCGAATCATTGATTTAGTTGCGACAACGATAATCTTGATATGCGTTGGTACGTATTGTGCATTAGTATAAGTCAAGTGAAAGTTAGCACTTAAGAGCTTATAACTTTAGAAGTATTTGAAAGCACTTCGAAGAGCACAGAGGGGAAGGCTTTTTAAGAACCAATTTGTTCGAGGTACTGTGTTGTCCAATTATTGGGGCAAGACACGTAAAAAAAATTCAAGAGTCCATAAATAGCAACCCAGTACAACTTTTCACACATCTACCTCAATACATCATCTCATCGCTTCTTTAGTTTAGACATCCACTCAATTAATGTAAAACAAGCAAGTTGAACTGCCCTCCAGAATTAGCTTATCCACTGACAGGTTATATGAGTTCATATACATTTTTATTCTATTTTATTTGGTCTGTTTAGTCAATTTATTTTTAATTTAATTTATTGTTGACATAATCTACTCATTACAATGTTTTCTATATGAGTTGTATTGCAATATGTGGTTAGCTAGCGACCTCAACAATAATTGATAATTATATTTTTTTTTGTCTGAGCAACCAGCAGCAGGTTCGTCATGCTCCCTTAGATGTCACTGCTTGCGGTAGCGTCGGGGGTCGGGTTGTCTCTTTCCCTCAAATATGGCGAGGGGGGTAATGGCTGATCTTTGCGTTATGCTCGTGAACGGGTGCTGCTTGTGGTGACTGGTCGTCTTGCTGATCTCGGTTTTGTTAATGTTATTAGTAATTAACTTTTTATTTATTTTACTTCGAGGGTCCTAGTTTATCATGTATAACTTCCAGTTACAGCATTAAATGGCTATATGTAAGCGGGCACGCCCTTTGTGCCTGGAGGCTTTTATTTAGTCAATTTATGTTTACATTTACTTATTTCTGCTTGAGTACATATAGTTCTCGTTTTATTTATTTTTTTGGGTGGTATATTGGCGTGTGCTAGCTGACATATGGCTAATAATTCGATTTATATTTTATGTTACGTAATGTAAATGATTTTGCATACTTTTGTATAGAATCAATTGTTTCTAACTGAACAGACAGCTGTGCTGCTGGGGAGTTTGTTGCGCCACTTCTTCTTCCCAGCTAAAGCACTAGGAAGTGGTGAAAGGTGGGCGTTTTGGGGGACTGTCTTATGTAATTTTGACGTTCGAAAAGTGCTGATTCTCAGCCTAGTTTGAATAAATGACTTTTGATTTTGCCCCAGACGCTCAATGCAAATGTCGTCGCAAAGAGTAGTAAAGACTTCCCACGCAAATTAATATGGCAAATAATAAAATCTAAGTATGAGCAGTGTCGTAATATTCTCCAATAGGTCCACGGCCACTGCCACGCGTGGGCAGCGACCATATGGTGAGTTTTAGCGGTGACAGCTTGCCTATTATAAAATTGATTGGATAAATTCTTCACGCCAATTTTCACTTATCGATTGTGCTAAACTTGAGTCTCTTGTGACCGATTTCTCGGCATTTTGCCAGTCAACTGTTTGTAGAGTGTTGCGCTTTTCAACAAGGGTTTTATTTATAAGAGCTTTTCCAATAAAGCGAAGCTCTCCATCTTAAAGAGCTTGAATGTTTTTATTGCTAGGGAAAAATAATAATGATACTTACGCGTCGACTTGAGAACTTCGTCCTATTTTTTGACGGTTTAAAAGAACGAAGAATATCCACAACGTTAGAAAGGCATTTATCACGCCAATCGTATTTCCAAGCCTTTCATTTGACACCCCTTTCCTCACCTTTCTTTTCATTTGACGAAATCTTGGGGGTTTAATCTCTGTATTCATATTGAAGGGTGTGATCTAATTAATACCAGGCGTCAAATAACTGCCAATCCAACAAATATTATGCTACTCTTGAAATAGACGCCATTATTGAATTCGTAAAGCTCCATCTCGCTTTCACAACGGAACAATGGAAGCTCTGTAGTCCAAATATTCGAATGTTTATCAAAACCATCGATGAAAGTTTATGCCGTGAATTATGGCGGTCTGCTAATGCGATTATGTTAAAAGTGTCGAAAGTCCAAACAACAAAAGGGGAGATTTAGAAAGGTTTGGACAAAGACTGATTGACGTCGAACAAATTGAATATTGTGTCTATTTTTATTCAGGGTATATTGAGATGTCCAAGACCAATGTGACGATGACGCCGATACTTCGAGTTAAACGCTTGGATCAAGTTACCTAGTTGGCGTGCGACTATATAGACCTATATGTTCAGCAGTGGACTAAGTTTTTGACTAAGTATTAACACTAACGGTGGACTAAGTACTTGACTAAGTATAGGGCTGATGATTATGAAGAAGGCTTTTGCCAAAGTCTACCTAACGACACTGACATAGCATACCTAATAGTTCCTTTCATATTCACATCATCATTTCAGCCAAAAGACGTCCACTGCTGGACATATGCCTACGCCAAGCACCGCCACTTCCACCGGTTCTGTGCTTCTCGCAACCAGCGGATGGCATATTCACAAGCTTAGTTATAAATGAAAAGCTGTAAACAGATTAGAAATTGCAACATTAAGTACCGGATCACGAGTTCACGCCATAGAACGTTACTCACAATTTCAAACAAAGTAGGCAGAGATTTACTAGCTAAACCAATTAATCAAGCCGTAATACAAAGTGGTTTACCACGTGCTATGTAACGCTTATATACTATAGAGCATAATATATTATTTAACCCACTTATTATAAGTGTTTACAAACCTAGTTTTATGCTCAATCTGTAGTCATGCAAATGGTTGGGCCCCTTCATATAAAATCGTTTGTACGTTTGTAGGCATATCAGTCTCGTGAGGAAAAGGTAAATCAAGACAAGTGTGATCAGCATCATTTGCCTAGACTTTTCCCAGCTATGTTGGGATCGGCTTCCAGTCTAACCGGATGCAGCTGAATACCAGTATTTTACATAGAACGACTGCCTTTCTGACCTCCACAAACCAGTTACTGGGTAAACACGATACCTCTTCGAGGTGATAATTGTAATTAATGACCGTACCTCCTATTGGAACAATTACAGGGAGAAAAGTCAGAGCAAATGTCAGGGTATATTCAGCCCATTTCAGACTAGGAAATCATTCAAGGAATTCCTGCAGCAAATAAGGAAATCACAGAGTCGGAGATTGCCTCGTCTGGCAAGCGAGCGACATAACATTGAATTACAGATACTCACAGCTATAGCAATAAGTCTGATGTGATAAGACCTACATCCCCTACAGGCAATGTTTTGCTTGATATAAAAAGTAATGTCACATTTATAGCACACGGGGTCAAGCCCAAGACAAGCACTTAAAGCTCGACACGAAATATCTGCACAGGAACCAAACACTTACTTGAATGTGCGGAAATTAAACTAGCGACATATTTGAAACAAGAAAATTCGAGGATGAAGAAGGATCCCAATAGTAAGCTAAGTGGCCAGCAACTTCAACGAAGAATTTTCGTCTGTTTGTCTAGATGTATGTTCCGGATTGGCGCAAAAACGGCTAAACGGATTTGGCTGTTTGGCACATAGATAGTTTTATCACCTGAATTAACAGGTAGGGTACTTTTAATCCCAGTAGTACCTTCTCATGGGATATTTTATTTATTTATTTTCAACATCCACGCGGGCAAAAGCTATAAATAACAAAATGATGACATTATTGCCCAAATCGAAACTAATCTCTACATTTATAGACTTGTATAAACAAATGGCGTCGAACTTTTACGGCACTTATTAGAGCAGAAAGCAGCCATAAACGGCGAATCGTTTTCTGATATTTTTATAGGTTTATTGGTGAATCAATCATGATTTCATAGCCCATCTTACGTAGGATGCGGCTGTCTAAACTTCTTACAATATTTATAAGTCTTTGAAAGCATGGTTGTTTCTAAAAAGCATCTTACTGTGCGAGCTTTTTAATGGGTTAGAGCCATTAACAGACTTCTAGAGAAGTATGGAAGAAAAAGACGCGCCGACCTTGGCTTGACCTTAAAATTGGGATAAGGGCAGGAGACTAATGATGATGAAAGCCATTAACAACTTGAATTTTGAAACTCTAGTAAAGATTAACAATGTGTTACGAGTTCACAATCCTCAAGTTTATGATATGACGGAGGGAGATAGTGCTACTATCCCGCTAAGTGCTAAAAAGAGAGCGATCATACTGCCGACCGCCACTTACAACGGGCGCCGCTAAATAGTTACGTAGTAACTATTCAGTAATCTGTGCCTGTAGCCCATAGTCGTAAGTAAAATCAATACAAATTAATCTGACGATACTGACGTCACCATTACATGAATAAACAATACAATCTCAAGTGCTTCATCTCATCTCAAGTACACGTAATCATGAGCGAACTATTGAACGAACAAGTTCCGTTTCGACTATGCTGTTAAAAAATATCTTCAGTTTTATTGAGTCCAAAAAATCGTTTTAATTTCGTTTAAAATTCTTCGTTGTAAGATAATTGATGATAGACAAAAATAGTTTATACGATAAATACTTTTTTCATAAACTTGTAAAACCATATTCATAGTATGGAACAACGAAACGCAACAACTGTCATTCGGAAATGACAGACATTCGATGTTTTTGTGTAATGTGTTGACTTTTTGCTAGAATGATAAAAATAATGGAGCCTCGAAAGCAAATATTTACACTTCCAGAAAAGAAGAAGTTTTTGGAGATATTAAAGAATTACTCGAAAGTAGTGGAGAACAAGCACACCCATAGTTCGGCATTGAAGGTGAAGAACTTAGCTTGGCTGAAAATAACTTCGGAGTTTAACTCAAGCCCGCAAACAAACTTACATGTGAGTATGATGTTGATTATAAAAGCTTGTTGTACTTCAATACTAGATAGATATAGCCGCAGCTTCGTCTGCGTAAAGTTTAAGATTTGGAAACTAGTTTGACAGTTCTTGAGATTGTGAATTGAGAGATTGTCTCATGTCGACAATAGGAAGTGTTTAGCCTCCATATTTCCTTCAACTTGTCAAAGTAGATTATCTGTTGGGTTTTTATACAAATTTTTGGAGATTTCATGAAAAATCTTTGCTTTTGAATATTGTTTGCCAAAACAATTTTTTTTTTTTTAATTTTTATGTTCCAAGCTACAATGTCTTTATATTATTTCTTTAAATGAAAATCCTGTCTGATACCACAGTCGCCTTATTTTATAGAGATCGTCAAAAATACAGAAAAATCTTTGAAAAAATGCTTCAAGTAAACAATAATTAATAAGTCATTTGAAGATACAAATAATAAATAAGGCAATATTTCGATTCAGAGAACTCCAAAACAGCTAAGAAGACTATGGATGAACTTAAAGCACCGCCAAAGAGAAGTAGTAGCCAGGACCCTTCACCCATTGTCTACGAGGGGACCCATGGATGATATTATATCAGGATCCAACATGATGAATGTAGCGCATGCACTTATGACCGGTGTTGATAGTTCCATGGACTCTGATATTGTGTTAGGTAATAATAATAATTAAATAATTTCTTATTTTTTTATTTATATTATTACAGAAAAACACTTTAAGGTTCACTAAAACGGTAAGTAAGCGATCACTAGTTAAATAAGTATCTCTTATAAATTATTCAGATAAGATAATTTATTATTTAATGTTTTGTAAAACTATTTGAATTGCCTGTTGCTTAAAGATAATAGCCTAAAGTTGGGCATTCTTTTTCTTCATCGACCACATATGACGCGTCTCCAAGCTATGCGGTCTTCTGCAGTGTGGACCGCTTGCTAGATGCTGCCTCCAACAACCTTTTCGATTGCGTCTGACCATCTTGCCAGTGCTCTGCCTTCAGCGCGTTTTCCTACCACCCGGCCCATTCAAGTCGGGCATAAGTTTATTTTATTGTTCCTGTCAGTAGGGTATCGGGATCTCCCCTCCATCCCTTATTCAGTTCGAGTGGTTTATTTATTCTGTCATTATTTTATGCTTTTTATTTACATTTGTAGAAACAATAACAAATGAGGACCCAGATCAGTTGGAAACAAGTCTTTGTCTAAGTGAAGAATCTCAAAATATCTCTAATCAGGAAAAACCAATATTTAGCACCGTAAAGATTGAACCAATGTCCCCGATCAATGCTCATCTTGCGGACACTATAGAGGCAACACTAACACCCATTCAAAATCCAGTCTTAACACCTAACAATAAAGCACATATCACTCAACAACAAGACAAACAGGATAGCAAATCTAGACTTCAAAGTAATTTGGAACTTCAGGGTCTGGAAATACAGCTGTTAAAAGAGAAATTAAGATCTCAAAGAGAAGAGAATAAGAGTAGAGAAGCACGTGCTGCAGCTATACACAACTTGGAGTATCAGATTTTGAAGGAAAAGCTTCGCGAGGCTAAAGCTAAGGCTGACTTAGCAGAATTGTATTTGAGGAGACAGCAGTATTCAGATGGTGGTAGGTGATGCATGATGTAATATTTATTTGCTATTTATAGTGTGATCAGCATATTCTTGGTAACTTCCAGCTTAGCAAAATAAGTCAAACAAATTATTAAAAAGGCATTTGCATTATTATTTCCCACATTTGGCCCTTTTTATTCAATCTTAAACGATTATAATTTATAATTCTGAAAGAATCCTTGTTTTTTTGATTAATTATAGTTGATTTCAAACTATAAATTATCAAATAACTAGGAAACTTTCAGAATTGGCAAGGTGAGATTACGAAAAAATAGTTATAGAAACTTTAAAATTTATATTTTCTTCCAGATTAAACTAATATAAAGAAGGTACAGCAGTTACTTATAATTTTATTTTAAGATAAATATACAGAAGCAATTTATTTATTATTACGTGTATTATTATTGATGCCAAATTCACTGTAAACCCCAACAATAATAGTTAGGTGTTTAATCAAAGCCTGAAGCCCAGAAAGAATAAGTCATGAAGTGGTAAGTCACCTGTTAGTATTCTGATTCAATTGCACATTTGTGTAATCTATACAAATAAATAAAGTGAAGTATCTGTTTGTAATGTCAAAATAACAGCTTTTTACTAAATGCATATAAAAAATCATTTATTTTTATTTTTGTCTGTTTGTTCCGGGTAATCTCCGAAACGGCTGGACCGATTTTGTCGGGACTTTTACTGGCAGGTAGCTGATGTTGTAAGGAGTAACTAAGGCTTTTATTTTAGTAAAAGAATTACCACGCGGGTTAAGCTGGTTTTATTATAAGTTTCTAAATCAAATCTTGAATGAAAATGTAAACACTTCTTGAAAACAGCTCCATTCCCGTCACACTAATGAATGATTGTTGATTTATTTTGTAAAATACAGAACTTGCAATCCCCCAACCAGACCAAAGCTCTGCTTTGCGTCAAACTGGATTGAGGAAATTATCAATACCATTTCAAAGGGCACTAATCGAAACAAAAACAAACATTTTAGTAAGTATCCCATTTACAAATCACCGTTTTCTACAACTCACATAAATCGCTATCAAAACGAAAATAAAAACAAAACTGAAATGGTTCCCGGTCGATTCCAAATTTAAATTTAGGCGCGAACACTGCGCGCTAAAACTATAACAAACAGCCAGTAGTGAGTCAACGTATAAATATAGAATATTTGAATTATATCACCTGGCAACATTTTCGTGTGTACAGCAAAGTTTTAAATGTTTACAACGTTCAAGTCATCTGTGGAGTAACGAAACTATTACGGAATCTGAAAATAGTTTACATGGCAATAATTTTTCGGGAACATCGGCTATTTGTGAGTCAACGCAACTCGGACAACGAATTTTAAAACATCAATCAATTACCTTGGCCTATTACAATCTATTTTGGGTTTTGTTCAGGTATCTATGCATTCGCATTTTTAGAAAAGGTGTTAGCAAGCTAAAGCAGTCAGATTATCCTTACCTAAAGTAAAACATACTTTGCCTTCGAGACTCCAATAAAGTAGGCACTAAGAGAGTAGGTAACAATTTCCATGATGTTTATGTATTGAGGAAAACTCATTGCTTACGATTCAATGCGAGTCATATGTTGAATGTGACTTGCGGTGCGAAAACACTGCTTCTACTTTTCGATAGCGTGCCTAGTCATATGCACCTCTAGTATCGATAAATTAATGCAATCAGGGACTGCTAAAACTAAGTTTTTTTTTTTATTTGATTCCTACATCAAATCATTCCAATGTCCTTTCAATATTTCGTTCATATATGGTTGGTTACTAAAGTTACTCTCACTCGAACACCATGTGCTGCCCCGCTTGGAGTATGGTGTTATACCTACCTAGGACACAGGCAAGTCTGTCTGTCTGAACCCAGACGGCGAAAAGCAAAAAGGGTAAAACGATTGGGACTTAGCCTACAGTTTATTTATAGAAGCGGGAATGCACGGGATGAATGCTTAATGCCTTGTCCACTTTGCAACTAACTATCGATTTTACAAGACTTTTAGTGCTTGTTTGGCGCCGAATTAAAAGGGAACATACATTTTACTTCATACTTGTACGTATTTTTATATTTAGCCAACGCTATTATATTGCAGGAATATGTTTTTGGTGGAAGATAGTCCGTTTGGTCGTCTGTGTAAATAATCGTAACTATTGCTGTCTCTGAGTTAGGCAGCTCACAGCTGCGATAGACTGAATAAATATAAATAATCTTTATCATTACATAAGAATTGGTTACAATTGTGTGAAGTCCCTGACTTGTGCTAGGTGGTTAACCTGCGTTACAAGAGCCAGTGAGTGCCCTCTCCCGGGAGGAAATACTATTGTAAACTTATGCAATAAGATTAACAAGGAGAATGCGGAAGAATTCAGCCTATCGCATCTGTGAGCTTAAAATATTGTGAATGGCGATGATAGAAGTTGAGGGCTAAGTAGAAATACTTAAGATTTTCCTAGTTTATGGCTCAAAATAAGATTTCGTCAGGAAAGTTAAATATACAGGCCTTAGCATAATTTTAAATTTTCCTCAATAGTCTTCTACGCGATTTGCGCAGAATAATAGGAAACTGCGACTTTGTTACTTGAACAGTTCCAGGCCAGAGCAATAATTTATACAGCACTTTAACCAGCAGAGTTACTATAATATTAAACAAAGCACAATATACAAGGAATAATCGTTCTCGCTCTCAATAGTGCAACACAGCTCTTATATTGAATAATTTATTGCGATACTGGCGCCTGTGTTTCAAAACTCTTCGCTATTTTTATAGACTAACGTGTTTAAAGTTTTGAGGAAACACGCTCTGATTTGTCTTGCAAAGTTTCTATTCAGTCAAATGCAAACCTGTGTGTGATACTATAAACAGAGAGAAAAACCTGTTTAGAGTGGAAATATTACTCATGTTTTCTTCAGGAGAAACCTGAACCAATATTTGAGCATTTAATGGTCATGTTGAGAGGATGAATGAAAGGCGACTAACAATTACAAGGTAGATGTGAGTGGAAACGCCGGGAGGGGACGCCCTGGAAGGACATATATAGTGACCTTATTGGTGATGTTCTTCAAGAGAGGTCAGATCCATAGTAAGATAGAGATAATATCTAGACGTTAGCCTATGGATATCCTATGAAAACGTTAGCGTTATTACAAAAGCAAATCATTTTTAATTCTAAAATACCAATCACGCCGGATAAACATCGAAAAACAACGACTGTATTTCTAAAAACCATAACAAAGAGAAAAATCTATTCTCGTGGGGGACACAAGTCAAGTATACAGCCAACACGACCTTGCCGTGACCATTAGTACGCTAGGGCCGAGCCCAACAGTCCCATGGCAGAAATAGAAGCGGATACAGGCGAGGTTATGCACCTGCCCTAATTACTGACACGTGGGTGGCGAAATATGATTGATCTACAGCTCTACTTTCTAACTTTCTGATAGGAAAGGTTGATTATCTCAGGGGTTTAGCAGAAGTGCTACTTAGCATCAGCGATTTACGACTTCACCAATAGAGATCTACTGCATCGCGTATTGGCGACTCTGGGTTCTGCAGTCGCGTATCTCGCGGTTTAGCGATTGATTTGATTCTGCATCGAGTGAGGTCATTCACTATATCGACTATCCGAAAAGCAAACAAAATTGCTGATCGCTACTGCTTTAAGTTATCTGCTAGAGCACAAGGAGCTTTTAATATTGAAGATCGAAAAGGTGGAGGGGCCGTAGGAAGTGGCAAGGTTGACACCTCAAAGATCAGCCTACATTCACGTATTTTTTTGTAATCCAACTGTTTGTATACGCATGCTTAAATAGTACATTTTTGTAACGTTATTCTCCTTTATAGCCTCCACGAAACAGGGTGTGTAATTCATATTCAAATCATTTATTTCGAGTAGCATAGACTCATAGAATAGGCATATATTTACAAATAAAATTAAATGAAAACAAAATTACAATAAAATAAATAATATGTAGGGTTTGCAACGTTAGCGCAGGGAGAAATACATAATTTGAGCTGACAAAGGTCAAAACGCTAAAGTATTTCAAATAAATGGTGCCTACAGCGTGTAAATTATAAATTATAAAACAGAGTCCAGTAACACGAAAGCGTACTTTACACGCAAATATGATTGTATACTAAATATTAAAATATTTTCCTAGTGGATGGCCTTTCGTGTCGCCAAAGCCTAGCTTATTAGCCTATTGGGAACAAAGTTTACCGATTGCTACGCCCAGAATGCCCAGATACAGTGTAGGCTATAAATGCTAAAATATTTATGTGTCAAATAAGAATAATGTTTGCGTAATCATTGAGGGTTAGTCAATCTAGTTCAATATTGGCAGCCACTATTTCTAGGAAACCATAAAGCTAATCTCCCTTGCCAGTGGCAGTATAACCTTACTTGTCACCTTGCCACCATAATAATCAGTTCTCGCGAGTTCTTGATGATAATATGCTAAGAAGTACGGTCTTTGTTATATCCCATCGTATTTTCACCGGTGGTCTCGTAGGATACCAGCAGACTATCCTGCGTTTTTGTCGGTCGTAGCAAAAGTTTCAGAAAATTATAACAAAGAACTAGCAGCCTCTCTGTATCAACAAATCAATATGCAAATATAAGTGTGACAATATGCAAAACCTGTCCAAAGTACAATGTCAGTCATCGAACCCAGGACTTCACGGTCCAAGTCGCTTTATGGACCATTGTTTCTATGATGATTTCATTAAACAGCTGGTGCAATAAATGACTTTTCGTAAATCGTTATCGTGTCCAAAAACATCTTTGTGTAGTAAAACACGAGATGATGACTAACCTTGGCATGAAATTACTTAGTCATAACCTTTTTTAAACTCTTCACGTGTTTTTCTTGTACTGTCAGTGTCATGGCCGATTACACGCGAGTCTACATTTAAATAATCGCGATTTATTGAATTTTCCTGATGTTAACCTCGTCAGAAGCCTTATGAGCTGACTTAGGAATAGACTACTCGAATACTCTTTTCTCGAGTACATTAAGTATCACATCACGTGGCATTGTATCCATCGGACACTGACTGACTACTTACAAGGTGTTCTGTGCCTTGGTCCCCACGGTCATTGATTCACTTGGGCATAGGCATAGGCGAAATAACTAGTACTTCGGTTTCATCGGATCGTATTGAAAACTCAGACCAAATAAAAAACCAAGACAGAGCGCTGTCAACAGTGACGTGAGGCCGGTTTCGTAAACATGTGTGCACTTCTTTTGGTGTAGTTTGATTGTAGTGTCATAGTAAATAGTTTTAAATGTGTGTGTGTGAGCGTGTATGCACAGAGCTTTAGTGTAGTTTTAACATGCTTCACTGTATTGTTCGCAGCGCACCGTCTTGGTTTTCATTTGGTCTGAGATTGAAAATACCTGTTTTTTTAACCTACCCATAACATAAATTGGTTTATGGTGTACCAGACGGTAAATTCCGCCTCGTATGATCATCAATTTGTGAACAAGCTCGAACCAATTAAGCGTCAACAGGAAAGATGGTCTGGCTGCTGCAGACCGTCGTCTGCAAGCATTGCGATATGAATGAAGATTCATAGAGGTTTCTCTTGAAGACTCACTGGATTTACTAAAACTGTCTAACCTATAACTGGACCCTTCTGGTACCTTGGGCTGCGCAGCCGTCGACTTGGTGTTGATTTTTTATAACATTTTGAACTCGATGCTCACAGTCGGCGACCGACTATAATGCTTGGTCTGAACGTGGCCTGATTGGTGAAGTTATTGTCGTTGTTATTGTCCACTACTAATTACCCGCATTCGGACATTCCCAATTGGAATCGCTCGAAATAACTAGTCATGTCCTTAAATGCGTTAACTGCTGAATCGTCGTAAATCAATTGAGTTATTGACAAATGTCCCCCTCTGTAAATGCAAAGGCATCGCACTGACTACGCCGTTACAGGATGAATTTTAGAGATGAGTCTTCACGGCGAAAACGAATCCTATGATTTGTACAGGGTGGATTTTGAGATGGGGTAGCAACTAGCTTCAACTTTCTGCCTAACTGACCGACTCTTTGAAAAAAATGGTTTGAGTAGTAAGGGCAACTTCTTAGGAGACTGCTTAAGTTTTTGAGTAATTGCTAACTACATTACTTAAAGATTTTGGAAAAATGGTACAAAAAAATTACAGTTTCCATGCTTTATTTGATGCCAATCGAAAACCCATAAATCGCAACAAAACTTTTCCCATATATTTCGTAAGAAATTAACGTGGATTATAAATGAAACGAAAGAGCGTGGCACAGGAACAGCTGCATACTGTATTGTTTGTTTCAGAAATCTGACTAGTGCAACACTTATAATTAGATCAGATTTAAAACAGATTGTTACAGAGTATAGAGATGGTGGTGTGACTTATGAGAGGAGCATGGTATAAAATCTTTTACTACCTTGAAAGTAAGTTGATTTGGCATAAATTAAACCAAATCCAACTGGTCATTCAACCTTGAAATTACAGAATTATTGATAAAATAACAGAAATACATAAACTTCAGCCCACAGAGATTTTAAGTTTGCATTTGGTTTTACAGGAAGCCTACAGTTTTATTCATAAACCGAATCAAATCGAATGTTGCTGTATATAATACTAGCTTCCGCCCGCGGTTTCGCCCGCGTGGTATGTCGATAAAAAGTAGCCTATGTCCTTTCTCAGGCTCTAGACTATCTGTGTACCACATTTCATTTAAATCGGTTCAGTAGTTTTGGCGTGAAAGCGCGACAGACAGACAGAGTTACTTTCGCATTTATAATACTAGTAAGGAAGTAAGGATTTTCGGCCTCATTGGTTAAGTGGCTGCGAACGCTACTAAGCGGTCTGGCAAAGTGATATTGGATTTTCCCAACACGAATTTCGCAGTAGCAGGTCATTCTGGATTTGTGCCTGGTTGATGGCAATAGGCTCGCCCCCTATTACATGGGATTTAAACGTAGCTGGCGAAATGTGGGAATTACAGGCGTGATATTATGTTATGTATAGTATTTTTATAGTTGAGCAAAAGGACTTTGTTCAAAAAAACATTTTTATTAAAGTTGAGACATTATTTCTGGATGTTTATCAACATCTTTACCTCAATAAATAGATAGTGACCACAAGTAAAAGTACCAAGGTATCAGTATTACGGCTTGTTTGAATACTTTACAAGTATGGACCTTGCAGTTTTTACCTTGACTTTTGATCAAATCTGACTTATTTACATGTCTTATATAAACAAAATGATAAGGGTGTAAATTCATATTGACTTTGGAATTTAATCTTATAAACTTATTTAACTATACCTACTACAAAACTGTAATATTTTATAAAACACTGCAGCTGGTAAGACTGGCAGCCGACCCCAACAGAGTTGAGAAAAGGCTAGACAGATGATTTATACAAAACCAGTAATGTGAAATACTATACCAAGTCTATAGGTAAATCTACCTATTTACCATGCATGTTTTGCTGTGGTAAGTCAGTTGATTTACTGAATCATTATAGGAATAGTAAACTATTTGTGTAATAGATATAGAAAATAGTAGCAGTGCTTGCAGGCCTATGTCAGCAGTGGATGCCTTTTGGATGAAATGATGATGATTTTCAGCCTCGTTTGAATAAAGTATATTTGATTTTGATACAAGGTGGTTATTCTATGGGCAATAGTGACTTGGTCAATGATTAAGCTCAATAATGACCTTTAAACCTGCTTCGTTTCTCAGAAAAGTTTATTGAAAACAGGTGAGTCAGTGACCATATCCAGAATGTTATTTGTTACAAGTTTTCATAACAATTACTATATTAATTAATTAGCTAATATATCAAGTGGTTATGTCCATTCATTATTTATTCATAATGAGTCATTTTTGGAATTATTAACATAATGAGTCATTTTTGGGTTATTTGTGAGGAATGATTTGAAAGAGAAGGCAGTGACATAATGGTTGACAGGGGAGAGTGGAAGAAGAAAATGTGTTGCCTCAAGTAACATGGGACAAGTACAGAAAGATGATTAGGATTATGGTTATTATTTAGAAGTGTCATGTCAGTGTCTTATTTGTTAGAAGTGGTCAGCATTTTGTATTTTTCAATTACTTGGACCATTTTGTTTTCAAAGTTTCATAGTAGCGCACTATCATTTATGTCAGGTATGGAGTAATGCTAAACCTGCCTAGATAATATAACAAATCCTATATAAATTAGATCATTCTTTGTTTTGATTATTTTTCATAGTATTAAAGTACCTAGTTGCCAGCTTGGTGGTTAAACCTACTTGGAAAGTAAGTAGGTAAGTACTGCATTTCACTGCAACAGCAGGAATAATAGTAATGAGATTATAGCTCTCTAGCTATAATCTCTCATAGATGTCTGGCATATACTATCAATTAAGAACTTTATAGTAGGTATGTTTAAATTAACTCGGAATGTGTCATTTAACTCTACATAAACTTATTTCGTCATACTTTAATTAATTCTAATTACTGACATAACATTCAAAAACAGAACAGCAACAACTGATTCACTTCACACTTCTTACCAGCCAAGGTTATCCATCATACGACACCTCACACCCTGGTTCGCCCGCTAAACCAACCAAAAAGGCCGACACAGCCTCGCGACCAAATAAAGTGATTTCCATCGCATACCTGCTGCGTTAATCACTGCTATGACATAATACACCGATAATATTGTAGTAAACGACCGCTGTAAACAATAATCTACTGATCTTACACCTACACTGGTAAACTAGAACGTTTTTCTATAAATAATATCGTGTTAAACTCTCACCTGTTGAGCAACTGGCTCCAAAATACTTTCGATTATCTTCGTGTGAAACACCGGCATTTTGTATTTTTAAGTCTGACACTTAATTTACATTAGATAATAAACACAAATAACAATGATCTCACAAAATATTCACAAAATAAAAATAACACAACCGAACGAGATAAGCGACCGAAAAATACTGACGGAATAGTGTTGTGCCACGCTAGTCGACGTCCGCACGAATCGAATGTGTTGTCGGCAATAATGTCAAATAGTGTGGTGAAATAACAATGAAATGTCACATCATAATATAGCAGTTCCTTTGCATTTGTAAATAATGTGAACTTTATCGAAATAAGTCACGCAAACTAGCGTGAATAGTAACAGGTTCATTACTGAATAATAAAAGGCTTTTAATTAATCATGAAATCAATAATCCAATACGAATACTGTGTTGCATGTTAAGGTTGCATGTCATGAGTCTGTGAACACTTTGTATTTTAATTTACGTACTTATGTACCTCTGCCTCTGTCTATACGGTTGATAGAAGTCTCACATTCGGGTGCATTCGGGTGCCTGCGTAGTATCTCTAAGTAGTCTGTGGGTGCCTGGGTGAGTCGACTTGAGGAAGTTTGCAAAACCTTTTCCTTAAGTTTACTTAGTCTATGAAACCGTCTATCACCGCTTAGTGTTAGGCACTTAGACTTATTTTATAGTCTTAGAAACAGACATAGAAGGAACTGGATTTTCATAGAGGTGACTAAGGTTGATGTTTGAAGAATAGGCAAGGTGCTGCCTACTGAAAATTTATTTACGGTCACGTCTAGCTCCGTATTGTTGAGTAACTCTTGGTTGGCAGTGACGGTTTTCTGAACCTATTTAAAATGAAATGCTGTTCGTTGTTTCAGAACGGCTGGACCGATTTGGCAAATATTTGTTTTAAAATGTTCGTGGCAGACCCACGCAGGTTCGTAAGGAAAGAAAAAAATTAAAACGTGCCGGGAAAATTGGAAAATTCGGGAAAACTGAAAGTGTTCTATGGGAACTTTGTACGAATTATGGAAATTTGGACAAGTCAGCTAGTTGATAATAATTATAATGAATTTATTGGACGGAGAAATTATGCATGTACCTATTTTCATTGAGAAAAACGAACCCTTCTGTAACCAAATCATTTATTTATTATTTTATATTTTAATCTTATATATTATCAAGTCTTTAAAATTACGTGCAAATAGACAAAATTTTCTTTCTTTAATTTTAGGAAAAATCATATAACAGTCGGTTCGTCATTATACATAATAAGTTTAACAATATGGGTCGTAAATTGAACATCTAATGGTGTAACCGACTTTCTAATAAGTAGTTAATACCTACAAATTAGATAAAATTTATTAGGTAACAACTGAACACATTAAAATCTAATTTGACTAGGTTTATCACAAATAAATAGAATCGGGAAGTTTGCCCAACATGGGGAACCCAATTTGTTGTGCGTGAACAGATCCTGTGCGATTTGACTAAATATTTATACACTTATTCGATGTTAAAAATTTAATACTTTCGATATTTTTACATTTTACTTTAAAGACCCGTGAGCGAACTTGTCGATGATTTTTTTTGTTACATCTAAAACATTTATTTAGAATCTTGTACTAGACTACCATCTGTCACATAAACTTTATTAATAATTGATAAAACATTGAAACAATTTTGAGGCCAAATCAAAATACATTTCCTAGACAAGAAACATTACAAATAAAAAAAATTACAGGTAGCTGTGACTAGTCTAGTATTTTCACTATGCCTGTTCCAATAACAACAACAATAATTATAACTGGCTTTTATTTTACCTACCCCTCTACAAACGATGTTTGGCGGGAAATTTAAAACCATATTTGTTTGACGTTTGCATTCATTTGGAATTTTGGATTTCATTTTCACAAACTACCGTAACTCGATTAATAATGTCTATAACCATCACGAATAGAGAATATTTTGTAAAGAAACGAGAGACGTGGTTTTTTCAAACAATAATAGTCTGTCTCTTATACCGTTTGGCCTTATCTTTTCCTTGGTTTACGAAACTTTCACTTTTTATAGAGGTCATCAGTAACGACACTAACGTTGACATCTCTTACAAATACTCAACGATATCACACTTGATGGATATATTAGGACAGCTCACTCCGTAGCTGAGGTTCAGTCCGTGCGGCTGGCTCTTATGCCGTTCCGTGAGGAGTTTGTGGAAGATAGGAAGTATGGCGCACTCGAAGAGTTCAGACTCCGAGCTAGCGGTGTACATCTTTCGCGTGTCTACTGATTCTTGGCGTTTCGAGTCGCTCCTGTATCCTGCAGATTTGCGGTCTTCCCGTTTGTTTGGAGAATCTGAGAAAGACATAAAATATTAAATATTTGTTCAACAAAACATGAATATAACATCATTGTGTGATAAGGTCAGAACAGGCCCGTTGTAAGTGATGTTTTGCCACTAGAGTGGAACAAAAATGAAATCTGCTGATCACTGGCAAACATAACCACATTTTCTGTGATAGTAGGTACTTGCCTAACAGATAGAACTCAGAAGAGTCAGAAAGCTGCAGGAGAGTATCAAAGACTTAAAAAAGTTTTAATGGAAACAGTAACCAACCCGTTTTATGCCTTGAAGCTACATTAGGACTACTCTTATGATGATCAGGTCTCGGTGTGTGACTGGCTTGCGTCAGCCGCGGAGAATCCCCAACGCCCTTCGCCCTCTTCAACGGCTCAGCTTCCTGCCTTAATCTCTTCGCTGGAGAATCCTGGGTCTTCACCACTCTGATGGTATCAGGGTCTGGTTTCCAGGTGTCTGCTTCAGGTACAGGTTCTGGCATAGGTTTCCGTGGTATGTCGTCGTGTCTTCTGGGTGTTGATTCTGTTTTCGTTTTGGTTCGTTCTTCTATTCTTTCGTCGTGGTATGATCTAACCTGGAAATGGAAGAATTTAAAGCTATTTAGTAGAATGTTGATGACGAAATGATTATAATTCACAGGATTGCAGTTACAAAATGTAGCTAGTTCATACTGGATACTACTTTTATTATACAGGGTGAAATTGAATTCATGTATCCTGTTCAGGGGTCATTCTACTCATCACTATGAACAATTTTCACTATGGGACATGATATCCCTGAAATCGCGAAAAAAAAGCAGCTGTTCCCTACATTTATGTTCGCATAGCTCGTCAAAATGTGAGGAACAGCTGATTTTTCTTCGCGATTTCAGTGTATGTCCCCCATAGTAAAATTGTTCATAATGATGAGTACAATGACCCCTTAAGAGGACGCCCATGAATTCAATTTCACCCTGTATAAATACGAAATTAATCTGTCTGATACTTTTTCACGTCTCCTGAAACGATTTCAATGAGGGACACAAGTAGACCATGACCTGCACCAATAGATATAAAAAAATAGTTTACGAACTTATGAAGCAATGGATTAGACATTGGTTTCGAACCGATTCCAATTCTGTTTGATCATGTACGCATTATGGGGTGTGGGTAAGGGCACAGGGTACATTTTTCTCCCGGTAGTGCGTTCTCTTGGGACAATTTCCGACCTATACGTAGACGAAGCCGCGGGCAAAAACTAGTGCAGTATGAGTTCCTGTGTTGTATTACTGCTAGCCAAGGAAAATGTTTACCTATCGATTTTGTAGCATATAGAGTCTACTAACTACTGAGACGTTTTGTAGCATGTAGAGTCTACTAACTACCGAAACATTTTGTAGCATGTAGAATTGTAGAGTCTACTAACTACAGAGACATTTTGTAGCATGTAGAGTCTACTAACTACTGAGACATTTTTTACTCACTTGAGCTGCAGATTGTCTTCTTTTAGATTGACTCTGCTGTGGAGGTGTGCTGACTGGCTGCGGAAACTCTGACCCTCGACGCTGAAAAAGAGAAAATCTGTCATTACAGTTGTGTCAAAAAGTATCGATTTATATCGTAACGAAAAAACTATCGATTTCGCTATATCGAAAAAAAAATATCGATAAATTGATATATATATGGAATTTTCTAAAAAAAATTTACTTTATGTAGATCATAATATAAATAACAAACTAGGAAAAAAAAGTATACTTTTTACGGCTCTGAATTCCAGTCAGTGGCGACAACGGTGTTGCTATTGGCACTATATCATTTTTGATACATTTTCGATACTTGATATTTTATATCTATACATCGATATATAGAAATAATAAATATCGCCTAAAAATATCGATATATCGATATTTTTTTCTGAAAGCCTACAGTAGACGATGAGGATAAAATAAAACCCTTTACCTTCGACAACCTATCTGTCATTCTAAGGGTTTCTGCTTCCCGATACCCTTCAGGAGTGCCTCCTCTGGTGCCGGTCCCAGTGCCAGTGCCTGTTGAAAATAAGTTTTAAAACGGAGTAAATAAGGTTCATATTTGAATGGTAACTCTAGGATCATGAGGTTTAGAAAAGATAAGGCTTACCGTAGTTTATGGAGGCATTTGAAGCTCTTCTTTCAATACTTCTCGTGTCAGTTTCCCTAAAATCAAAGAAGGTTAATTTTCGGAATGAAACTTAACTTCAAGATTCAAGTCAAGGTCCAAAGATACAGAAAGATAATATATAATATTCATATTCATATTCATATTTTATTTGCATTCCATAATGTAGATAAGGTATTACAATGGCTTAAAGCTAAAAGTACAATTACGGACCCTGTACGGCACAGCAAAAAGTATAAAATGACAAACTCTTTATATAAAAATAAAAGAAACATTAAATAATTCAAACAATTTTTTAAATTAAGTTCTTAACAATAATTGAGATCATAATATTATAATATTTTTCTATGTACTTATGTATGAAATGTACGACTAACTGTTTAAGGTGTCTGTTTGTGTTAAATCAATTTTTTTGTCTTGTATGTATTCGTTTATTGTGTAGTATGCTTTTTTAATTAATATTTGCTTGATTTTATCTATAAATTTCGTATCGCTGGTTTCATCTTTTATTGCATCCGGTAATTTATTAAATATTTTTATGGACATTACGTAGGTGCTATTGGCATGTAGTTTCATGCGCGAAGAGGGTAGCATTAACATATTTTTATACCTAACAGATCGGTCTCTATGTTTATCGCCGCGTGTTGTGAAAGAATAAAGAAACTAAATTGAAGGTACGTTAAGTACCTGTGATGGTGAGGAGAAGACTGGGACTGTCTAGTCTTTTCTGAAACACTTCTCTGCATCGGAGAGTGATGGTGACTAGGTGCTGCAAACAAAAAGGAAAATTATTAATTTGCGAAATGATTTTATGGTATGCGGCATCTATATCGCCACATGCGAACTACACAACACACTGACGTCATACAAAATCCAGCATCGCGTAAGCAGGGTTTACCGCGCGACTAGCATATACAGGGTTAAATCGTTTAAATCCTCTTAATAAGGGGTCATTGTACTCATCATTATGAACAACTTTCATTATAGGACCAAACCTGTAATCGCGAAAAAAAAATCAGCTGTTCCCTACATTTTGACGAGCTATGCTAACATAAATGTAAGGAAACGCAGATTTTTTTTTTCAAGATTTCAGTGTTTTTTCCATAGCGAAAGTATATCAACCGTCGGGCAGTATCCCACCAGACACGACACCCGTCTACTCAGAGGATCCTCCCTTTTCTGTGGAGGATGAGTGAACTTTACACCTTGTTCCTCATGCCTCTATAGTGCTACTGCAGGTTTTAACTACGAAAGTGGTATATTTATGTCCCGTACACCCTGAGCGGTCAGCCTCGCTGTCACTTTATTGATTGGCTAATATTTTATCCATGCAATGAGATCTGGCCGATATGAGATCAGCCCCCTTCGTACCCTCGGGTGATTGCTTTTCGAGGAGATGAAAATCCAATAGGCGTTGTTTTGACGCACTGGAATGAGGTCTGTTGGATTGTCAATCCTCGCCCAATATAAAGAGTTTAAAATACAGTGCAGCACGAAAAAGGGTCGCGTTCAAAAAAAAACGTACGGACTAAGAAGAACAACAATTCAACCATCTCTACTTCTTAATCTACGCTAGCACTACGTATCTGCTCTACTCTGAGTCCCAACTCTACTGCTACATCTGCTCTACCAAGAGAGTGGCTGTATGATCACCTGTGGCCTCACCTGCAGGCGGAGACTTCTGGCAGGTGTACTGGAACGTGTTGGTGTCCCACAGGTCACTCTGCACCACTATGAACTCTTTCTTTCTCTTCTCGGAGTCTTTTCTTTGACCTGGAAACAATACATAGAAGGATCTTAACAATATAAAGTACTTATAAACGTTATTGCTGGCACTGACACGACAAGTCCTCTCAAATATGTGTGGTTCTTTCCTCAAAAGACCATTTCAGACATTAATCTACATGGTTCTCATATGGCCTGACCACGATTATGTCTGGACTTTAAAAGAGACTGCGACCTCTGAGTTTGTTTCGGCCTTTCTTCTCAGAGTAGTCAGATAGGAAACGCCAACCTCATCTAGCTTATTTTTTTTTATATGACGTGTAAAAGTGATTTCGATATCCTATTTACAGAATAAACAATTTCATTTCATTTCATATTTGGTTTGGAATTGAACACATATTACACTCCTTTGCAAAAAAAACGGGCACCTTATAGTCATTTGCTTTTCTATGTATAATATTAATATTTTTACTATGCCATTAGCATTAATGACTAGTAATTTCTTATTATCAATGAGAATATAGTTTTTTTAGCTACACCCCTCTTCCAGCAGCGCTATAATTTTACTAGGTCTTATTGCTTTTTCTGCCATTACAATCGACACAAAGATTTCTTTTTAAGTCACAATAAGGCTGGATTATGGGACAAATATAAATTATTCTGCTAAAAATAACGAGAAGTTAGTTTTAGTTGCCTGATAACCTTTTAACCGCAAACCCGCGAAAAGTAAGTAAAAAGTCACAAAATAAAAAAGGGATTATTATTGTTTTAAACAAAAGTTTCGAATTTGGAATTAATTTTTTTTCATATCCAGACTCTTTATTAAATGCCAGTAACATAGTTTGGCTATTAAAACCTCTTTACAACTAAATGATTATCAATAATGTAGAAAAAACAAAACCGACCGTTTTTTTTTTGCAAAGGAGTGTATTAGGCTCACTTGCACCATATAACACTAAATCTGTCTCTGTCATGTTCAAAGGATTGACAGAAACAGAAAGATGTTTTAATAAGTATCAGTAGACAGTAGACTTACATGATTTTCTCCTCTCTGTTGAAGAGTAATCATGGTCTACATCCAGGATGTCTTCTGGTTCCACCTTAGGTTTTATTATAGGCACTGGATCTCTTTCTTGGCCTGAAACACAGAAATAGGTATGATAATACATAGTATCCGTCACAAAATATTTCATCTTCAGGCGCAATTTCCACAGACGAGAGAATCTTGGCGATAGTGAAGATTTCATCGCTGCGATGATATCACCGTGTGGATTTGATTGATAGTTTCTATTGAATTTGATGGCACGGCGACACTATCGGTACGATTTTCTCACCCGTGGAAATTACGCTTTACTACTTCAGAGGCATGAGGAACAGGGTGTAAAGTTCACTCACCCTTTATAGAAAATGGAGGATCCTCCGAGCAGACGGGTGTCGTGTCTTGTGGGCTACTGCCCGACGATTGATGTCGGGATCTTGCATATATGTCCATCGCGCGTAAACTCTAATTGCGCGATGCAGGATTTTGTGTGACATAAGGTCTTTGATGCGTAGTTCGCATGTGGCGATGTAGATGCCGCGAGACTACTATTAATTCATGATTATACCCTGAGCGGAACTGCCCTGGAATTTACCAGTCACCACGGTTCTGTGGAATTGACTAGTACTACACAACCTTACTGACTGGTTTGAATTTCACTATGAACTTTTCTTAAATTATAGTTCCTGCCGATACGAGAGAGAGGGAGCGCAATGATCATACCTATAACCTTCCTCTCCATCCCCGGAGGTGGCTCCAGGTCATCCTGATCCACAGAAACATGCATCAGATCAGTCAGTAACGCGGCTTGACTAACACTGGACATCCTTCTATGACCCCTGGATGAAGGCTTATGGTCTCTCGATGGAGTGGTCTTTGTGGATAACGAGTCTTGCCGGTCTTGTGTTTTTATGATTTTCTTTTGAAGTTCTGGAGTCTGAAACGAAGATTTAAATTAAATGGATGCTATGTATTTATCAAGATCTAGCTCATAAAAGATTGAAATTGAGGTTTGCGAATGTATGACTAAAACCAAGTCTGAATTATGATCGAGCTCCTGCAGCTCTTAGGACCAAAATTCAAAACAGATGGACGCATTGGACGCAGCTGCATGTAATGGTCAAACTAAACCTAGCTTTAATTTCACTAATAATAAAGCCAATATGGGACTCACGAGTCTCTTATGATCGAAACTAACTCTAAATTATATATGTTTACAAATTACCTTATTGACTTTAGGCGTGGCTGCCTTAGTATACATAGGTTCTTGCACCTTGGCAGGAATGGACTTAACAGTAGGAGTGTCGCTGGTCTTCAGTGCTGGTATCGTCTTCGCCTCTGCTCTCGCTGGTTCTGGAGTCTTAGTAGCCTTAGGAGGTGGCTCTGATGGTTCCTGCGATAAAATATGAATTAATAAGCGTGTTTAAGGCTATAAGGAAGACTCTAATTATTGGGACAGTTTAAGTGAATTTGTTGTCGTCACTTCTACCAAGGTTGCTTTTACAAAGACGGTAGCTATGCTGTAAGACGACTCATTGACTTAAGAAAGAGGTATTTTTATTACAAAACCGTATTCGTCGTATTCATAAACGTTACTTCATCAGTTAGTATATATGTTTCTTGCCAGATCTTTGCTTTTATGTCATCGATCTTAAATATTATACGGAAAAAATGATGTAATAAGATGAGTATTTATGTATGTTCTCAAATGGTTTTTACCTCAGCGCTCCATCCTCCATAGGGAAGCTTAGCAAGCTGGTCTTTCTCTGGAACAGCTTTAGAAGAAGGTGGACTGGTGTAGTCCAGGTGGTTCTTGAATGAAACGTTCTTCGTCTGCTCCTTCTTGGGTTCCTTTGGAGGCGGCTCTTTGAGAGGCTCTGGAGGTGCTGATGGCTTTGGTCTGCAAAGGAACAAAAATAAAATGTTCATAAATTGTAAAGCTATCTGTGGATGCGGGAGTGCTCTGTTATTACGAGTTTACTCAGCCTTTCATTATTTTCTCTTAACTATCACTGGGGTATTGTGACAGTTCAGTTTCTTTAGAAAAAAATTGTTAGTCATTTTTTTTTTCATATTTGGTTTCCCTAAATAGAAGTACTGTCCCTATATTGATCAAGACTTACTTCTCAACAGGCAGTTGACTCTGAAGGTTGATGTATTCTGCTTCAGCTCCAGCCGACGCGCTCAGGCTGCATACCGATGTTATGTCACTGGTTTCTGCAAGTTTTATTAGTACGGCTTTAGCTAAAAAAAAGCGACATAATAATTTAAAAAAAATACATGATACGACTACCAAATCATCTAGATAAACAGCTACTATTTTGTAAAGAATAATATCAGGTACCAGGATGGCTGATATTCTCCTTGGGTACTGGAAGCCTTGTCCTCGAGGGTGCTGGTGACCGAGAGTCCCGCGTCGTGGATGACTCTGAGCTGGCATCGCTTCCCAGCTTACTTAGCAGCATCTGAAGAAAGCCTTTATTACTATCCATAATTTTACTCCTATTTTTGTTTGTAGGTTATCGAAATGTGTTTCCCAATTCTGTTTTCTTGTTGAACGAACACGAACATCAAACAATATCTTAATTCAGATTATGAATGGAATATAAAAGAAAAATAGCGTTTCTTTATTAATGAATCAAGATTTGAAATAATCCATAACTAATTTCGTACGAAACTTCAAGCGTGCAACTATAATAATCTTTGTTTGATGTTTATTCGCTTGGCAGCATTTACAAATTAACAGAACGGCAAAAATAGCTTAGTGAATATTTTTAATCGTACGGTACTAGTTGCTTTTGTTTTTATTTGAAGATCACATAATACATATATTTCAGTTTGTTGCGCGACTATTGAATACCAATTTGACATGTTCATCTGTGGGAAAACTTTACATCTTTTTTTTCATCAATTTTTTTTTTTTACTTCATAATATTATTTATTTATTAGAGCATAGTTTGTAATCCATGTTACCTGCAGCTCATTCTCCTTAGCCTGTAGCGTCCTTCGGTAGCGGTTATTGTACTGCCTGAGCTCCTTCATGCGTCGCTCGAGCTCCGGCCCGGGCGAGCGACACTCGTGCGTGGAGGCAGGCCGCAGGGTCGCTCGGATGCGGCCCGTGCCCGCGCCACCCGGCCCATTACGACGAAGCTCCAACAACTAGAAATATAGATGAGAAAGTCTTTCGTGCGCCCATCAATAATGTAAAAGGGAAACAACAAAAGTCAGAAGACAAAGATAGTGTGTGTACCTACCAAGAGGAAAGTTACAAAAAAGAATGTTACCTTTGGTACAAAGACCAGACATAGTGTGCCCGTCGTGCAGAAAATTATGAAGATGGCGATGAGGACGAATAACGCGTCCTTGTGATCTTGCAGTACCTGAGAAACAAAAGAGAAACCATATTGTATAGCAAGGTATAGCTGCATCCTTTCGTAAAAGAGAGATAGATAGAGAGAGAAGAGATCATCAATGCAATCGCGGTAAAAGTTTAGTAATTTATAAAAGGACTTAACGTTACTTACTAGTGTAATAGCAGCCCCCATGATACACATGATGAGTACGTTGTACACTGATAGGCCGATATGCTGCGAGTCGTTCAGGGCTGGGATGGATACATGGCGCGTCTCCCAGGCTAGGAAGGCGCCGAATACCTGGTGGGAATAGGTCATAGATCTGTAGATAAATAATTCAGGAATAAGAAAGGTCCTAACATAGTGCCTTGTAGTACGTCAAGCTACATAAGTATCTACTATGAAAGATCGCCAGGGTTTAATGTTTACTATCGAAAAATTAAAACTTATTTAAAAGAACACAAAGAGTAAACGTCTTTGCTTTATTCAGTAGCTTGTTACAGTGGCTACGTTCGCAAGATACATGTTTTAGTGAACGCAATCAAAGGCTTTGGGAAGGATCACTGAATCTGGTGTATTTATAATATCGATACAAAATATATTTCTGGGTAAAAAAAAATTGGTGTAATTAGTAGGAGACAAACCTTGTGCTATCTTTAAATATAAGTATTTTTCAAACACTTACCAACAAGAGCCCCTTATAAGCGTAGATGATTCCGATGAAGATAGTCATTCTTTCTGACTGACAGTATTCGTTTTCTTGAACTATCACGATGTCTTCACTTGAAGGGTGTGGCTGCAAGGTAACGATTAACATCATCAGCAGAAGTTTTTTTTCAATTGAAACGATTTTCATTAGAATTATGTTTAAAATATAAGCAATAAATAAATAATAGTTTTACGTAAGGATCCATCTGTTTAGTAGCTCGGTAGAAGGGATCGGAGACCTGCCACGTGGTCATGATAGCCAGGTCAATCGCTAGTAGCACACCCACCACCATAAACAGCTGGTAGTCTTTTATGACCTGGAAAATAGTTCCACTATAGCTTTCATAAAAACTTGAGTCTTACTAGAAATTCATAGAAATGGGGAGTTTGAATTCTTGAAATTGAAATTCATGTTGAATCCTTTATTATTTTTGTTTATTCCTGCTGACGAAAAATTCCTCTTTATTAAAAATTCAATAGAACATTCGAAAGACATAACTAACCTTCTTATTCAACTTGACATCTGTAAAGATGGAATGGACCCGCCAGGTCTTGGAGAACATGGCACCGAAGGCGAGGCTGAACCCAGCCATGAGTAGCCAGGCTCTGGCGGTACAGATGTAGGGAAATGCCGCTGTGGATTCATAGATCGAGATATTATAGGTAGGTTTGATTATTTGTGGAAAATGTGTATTATACAGTTTGTCTATTGACGTGACCGCGAGACTCAGCAAAACGGTATTCGTAATAGTTATAAGCAGATTATCGTTGAGCTATTAAATCCTTTTTATATCAGACAAATTTAAAATGTATGCTGAGCCTCGTAAAAATATTAAAATAAAAAAAGTATTTTTATATTCAATATCACACACATTTCTAATTTATTAATATTTTATTTCGCACATTTAAACATTGTTATTTACATTTTAATTGCGGAACTGAAAAAAATACATGCGTCTTTGCAAAAACAAATTGATATAAATAAAAACAAACTGGTTGATATGATTATGGGAAGTAAGAAAGAACAGATGATGCGGGTGATTAGAAATATGAAGTCAATTATCAGTGGAAAAGGAATACATATTAATTCATTAATTTTACCATAGGAAACACAAACGTACAGACCACAGATGTAGACGAAAAAGTCAAACACGAAATACTAACTCAAACGGGAAGAAAATAGGAAATCATTCAAGTTATTCACATAGCACATCTCTGGTCTGTCAATAAAAAGCATACCAATAAAAAGAAGCTTTAAGAGAAAACAGAGACATACGAACCGACACTAAGCATCGCGGATGGATGAAGGAGCAAACAAACCAAAACTTGGAAACATGCGCGACTCCTTGGACCTAGAAAACTGCCTAGGTCTTTCTCAGAATGAAATTCTATCAAGGATGTTGTATGAGAGCCTAGTTCCCAAAGAACAATAGCAGGAATGGCAGATCTTCATGCAATCTTAGTGTTGCATTTAGATTTTACGTTCATTGGTACAATGCTCTCAAAAGATAGATCCAAATCTAGATCAAAATAAAAGGTAATCACAGCATCAATTTATTTTATTTGTTTACATTGCAGTCGTGGACCATTTGTAGGTCCCATGACAGTAAACGATATTGAAATTTAAGATGGTGGATATTATTTCTATCAAGGATGGGTGAGAGTTCCCAAAATTTGGTTGAGGATCCACATAGCCCAGGATTGAAGCTCAAGCTTTGGGGGTGGGATCAAGCCTTTACCTCCGTGCGGCGTGTCCTGAGAAAGACCTAAGAACCAATGGCATTGATGAGATCAGATGACTTTGTAGCGTGGTCGATGATTGTGCTAGCGTCATGCGAGTCGAGAGTGCCTGTTTAACCAGATATTTTAGTTTAGTTTTTTAAATTTTGTTATTATGGAAGTGGGAGCTAAGCAACGTTGGTTTTTGTTGGAAATTAAACTGGCTGTAACTACATCGTTAAGAATTTGAAAGTCGAAATAGTTGGTCTATAGTATATTTTATCTATGGCAGAAAATATGTAAACTACTACCCCAAATGTATGTTTCATGATAATATTTAAAACCGCATAGACTTACATGGTGAAACCAAAGCCTAGGAAGGTTCCTGAATAAAAGATAATTTAAAGGTTTTCGAATAATATAGTTAGACATTTCTCCAAAATGTTTTAGCAACAAAACTTTTAGCATAATAACTGCACTTGCTTAGCACCAGCACTCCTCAGAATCCAAAATGATGAGCATGATCATTACCTCCGGCTCCAAAGTCAGAAAGAACACAAAGATGTTAATAAGGCAAGTCAGCACAAGATGGAAGTTGGTCCTAAGGTACCTACCAATGCTGCTGAGGCTGGAGTCGAGACCGAGGAAGATGACGCTCAGGTACGTCAACATACAGCCTACGATGATCAAGTTGTTCAGGTGGGGAGATGACATTTTTATGTACCTGAGGAAGATGGAAAGTGATTAATACTGACATTATATTATTATTCATATTTACCAATAAGATGATGGAGTACGATACTTCTTTAAAGATAAAGATAAAGATAAAGATAATTTTATTGTCAAACATCCGTTTACATACAAATCGAGCATGCAAGATCTTAAATATACATAGCTAAAAGTCCGTACATGTTTTGCCTGACGAGGCGTACAATTTTATGATTTTTTTTTTTTTTTTTTAAGATAACAAACAAAATATAATTTATTCAATAGACTAAAGACTGGTTCAATAACATTCATTATTAAATATGAGAATAACAATACTATAGAAATAATCACAATAAAGGTTCAAGCATGTCAAAAGGTATCTGTCAAAAAGTTATTTATATTATAATAGCACTTGTCTGTTAATAGATTTCGAATCTTGTTTTTAAATTGATTTGTTGTCATATCTCTATATGACTTTGGTATTTTGTTGTATATTTTCGGGCCCATACAAAAAAAGCTTTTCCCCATGAGGGCAGTTTTTGCCGAGTGCAAGCAAAGTTGGCTATTGTCACGTCTGTTACGCGGAAAAGTATCAGATTGTCGTGGAAAGAGTCGGGGGTTAGACTTTACAAATGATGCAACTTCAAAAATATATAAGGACGGTAAAGTTAATAGTTTGTATTTTCTAAACAATGGTCTGCAGCTTTCTGTCGATTGTAACTTAAACATAGCCCGAATACACCTCTTTTGGGCTTTAAACGCTATTTCCTTGTCCGTAGAGTTACCCCAAAATATGATACCATAGCGCAAAATTGATGCTACCAATCCATGATAGGCCGTCACCAAAGCATCTGGGTTAAGTTCTGAGGACAGTTTGTACAAGACATACGCAGACGAGCTCAGTTTTTTGCTTGTATATTCAATGTGCGCTTTCCAGTTCAGTTTTGAGTCTATCATTACACCAAGAAATTTTGTATCGTCGACTTTATTTAATTTTGTGCTATTGTAGAGGGCTTCAATGTCACTATCAGCATGTACCCGTTGACTAAAATGCATTATCGTCGTCTTATCTAAATTAATTTTAAGATTATTCCTATCTAACCATGATATTATTGATGTCAAAGTTTCATTAATGTCAACTTCATAAACGTCCTTATTATTACATGTTATAGTCACTGTGCTGTCATCTGCAAATAGGGTCATGGGGTAGTTAATAGCATCAGGCAGGTCATTGATATATAGGATAAATAAAAGTGATCCAAGCACGCTCCCTTGTGGGACACCGTAAATAGGTGTTCGTTCGCCAGATATGTAAAATTCCTCTCTTTTTGTCTTAATATTTATTTTTGTTATTTCTGTGTACTGTTTTCTGTTAATTAGGTAAGACTCTATAAGGTTAAGTATGTTTCCTCTTATGCCGTATGCCTCTAGTTTCTGAAGTAGAATGTTATGGTTTACATAGTCAAAAGCTTGCGTCATATCACAGTAGATAGCGCATACTGGGATTCTACCGTCCATATTTATCATTACCTTATGCAAGAAGTCATAAATTGCCATATTGGTTGTCCGGTTTTTTCTAAATCCCTTTTGTTCATCGATTAAAATGTGTTTCTTTTCAAGGTATGAGTACAACTCCTTATAAATATACTTTTCAAAAATTTTCGATATGATCGGAATGAGTGCAATTGGTCTGTAGTTGCCCATGTGTTCATTATTGTTTTTTTTAAATATTGGCTTTACTATGGACACTTTTAAGGCACCTGGATATACACCTGAGCAAATGCACAGATTTATGAGATAACTCAAGTGTTTACAAATAAAGTCAGCCACATACTTGATTACCTTCGTAGAAATTCCGTCATATCCTGTACTATTCGTGGATTTTAATGATTTTATAATATTTTCAATGTCTATAGGAATACTGGGGGCAACAAAAATTGAATCTTGACGTTTTGTAATATTAACTGAATTATTACCTGAACATGAAGTGGGTTGAATTTTGTCTACGAAAAAATCGTTAAATGCGTTTGCTATTTCTTGGGGGTCATTTAATACTTTATTTTCTAAATTAATGTGTCTAATGGAGTCCTTAGGGAAACGTGGTTTTGATTTGTTTATTATATTCCAGGTAGTTTTTGACTTATTGGTAGAGGTTTTTATGGAATAGTTGTTTTGAGCACGTCTAGTAAGTTTCATAATTTTTTTAAACCTTTTTTTGTAGTTTAAGAAACTTGCCTTATTCGTTATATTTGGTTTTAGTCTATAACGCCACAGCAGTTGCCGTTTCTTTTTGCTGCATAATTTTATGCCGTGTGATATCCATTTAGGTTTCGTTATTACCCTTATAGTTGTCAATTTAAAAGGAAAACATAAGTCATAAAAAAGTTTGAACGTGTCAATAAATACATCAAATGCGTCATTAGGATTATCCGTTTCATACATTTCTGAAAAAGTCACTTGTTCTAAACAATTTTTAAATTTTATCATATTCTCTGCATTCAAATCACGTCTTTTTATGCGCCAATATTTTAAAGCAGCAGTTTTTTTCACCGGGCACTTTATTATTTGAGCTGTGTGGTCTGAAAGTGCAAATTCAATTACTTCAGTTTTACATTTGGTTTTAAAGTTATGTGCTATATTGTCTATGCACGTTTGGCTATGTATCCTGGTTGGTCGTTTTAAAGCTAATGTTAGATTGAAATTTAGTAACAGACATTCAAATTCTAATACAATATTATTCTTTTTCATTACGTCAATATTAAAGTCTCCCGTCATTACAATATGCGCATATTTTTTTTTACATATGATTCGTAATATTTTTTCTAACACTTCATAGAATGTATTTATATTATTTATTTTTGGTACTCTGTATACACACACTATAATGATATTATACTGTATGAGCTCTACACCGCAGCACTCAACTACACCAGTTATTGACAAATTAGCTATCTGCGGGACCGCTCTCCATTGGTGCCCGTTTCTAATTAAGATACAAGCACCACCACGCTTACTATGTTTTCTACAGAACACTGATGCTAAACAATAATTGGGTACCTTTAAGTGACCCTCGTAGCCTGACATAATGAAATGCTCTGTGATACATAGTGCGTCAATATTAATGTTTTTTTCTTCTAGTTCCTGTAGGCAAACAGTTAAAGCATCTGTCTTATTTAAAAGGCCTGCTATATTCTGATGCATCACGTATATACTATTACTAACGAAAAAAATCTCTGCTACTATCTATATTCTGGTTTTCTAACATAAAACTACTGCTATTACTATTACACGCTTTAATAAAACTACTCCTATTATTATTACACGATTTAATTTTTAAGATAAATAGACGTGCATTAAATCTTGACGACGTAAATAACGCCCTACTGCAGGTCCAAAATTGGTTCACTGCTAATAATTTAGTATTAAATGGGAAAAAAACGAAATGCATAAGATTTTCTTTACCGAATGTTAAAAGTAGTGATTGTGACATAGTATTGAATGGGGAGAAACTAGAATTCGTCGATAAAACTGTTTTCCTGGGGATCACACTCGACTCAAGGCTGCAATGGGGTCCTCATTTAACATCTCTTGCAGGACGGCTAAGTTCAGCAGCATACGCTGTGAGGAAAATCCGTCAATTCACTGATGTAGATACCGCGAGGCTAGTCTATTTTAGTTACTTTCATAGTATCATGTCTTACGGTATTTTACTATGGGGACGGGCTGCTGATATCGATTCTATTTTTATTCTGCAGAAAAGAGCGATCAGAGCAATATATGGCCTCCGCAGGCGCGATTCTCTACGGGAACTGTTTAAAGATATTAACATCATGACGGTACCCTGTCAATATATCTATGAAAACATCATGTACGTAAGGAAAAATCTAAGTCTTTTCAGTAAAAGAGGTGAAAGACACAATTATAGGACTAGAAGTAGGGACCAATTAATCAACCGGGCTTCAGACTGGCTAAAGTAGACTCATCTTTCATGGGGTACTGTTTAAAATGTTATAATAAAATACCTCCCCACATACTCCAACTGAATGAAACAAAATTTAAATCTTGTATAAAACGCACACTATGCCGCCAAGCATATTATAAATTAGGGGATTACATTACGGATAAAAATGCTTGGCTCAGCGCTGGTCCAGCTCCACAGGGCGCATAAACTAATTGATTAGCATTCGAAATAATTGTTGGAGCTGTTGAAGATTGTAAAAACTATAATTATTTACATTGTATAAATTCAATCTCCTAGTTTTGTATAACTGCATAGCACATGTGTGTGAGCACTATGTACTTACCTAAGTACTTTAAAGCTACCATTTACTAGGTACGTCTTTCATTGACTTGAATGTGCCCTGGCGACTGAGAGTATGTCATGCTCACTTTAATGTCTCGCTGGTGGTGGCGTGTGTGTTGGATCATTAAGTTCCCTTCAAAATGGTTGAGCTGAATGGTGCTGATCCATGCGTCATGTTCGTGAACGGGCGCCATCAGTAGGGACTGGTCATCTCTTAGCTGCCACGGCTTATTTTAATTTATTTTAATTTTTGAATTGTTTTGTTTCTTTTTTATCTTTTTACGGACGGACATTGTTCTCACATGTATAATTTCAACATGAATGATGTAACCAATATATTGTAATAATATTCTGATTCAAAAGAGTGTCCGTGGAGTTTCTTGCCCGTTCTTCTCCATAGGAACCTACGCTTTGGAATGGGCAACTAGCTTCATCTTTCTGACTGACCGACCCCTTGACAATTCAAAAGTGCCTGTAATTGGTTTATTTGAAATAAATGCTTTGAGTTTGAGTTTGAGTTTGAGTTTGAGTAAGATATTACTATTTTTGTGAAATTACTTTTGCCTCAGATAAGACTAAATATAAAAAACTAAAAGAAAAAAAAGTCAAGATACGGAACAAGATAAATATAGTTAATGTAAAATGTAGCTCTATAGTATGTTCACTATAAGTAGGACTTTTGTAAAATACACTTCTTTCACGCTTTTCAAGTCTGGCTACTGCATAATTGTAGAGAGCAGAAAAGATAGTCAAGCAGCTATTTATACGTATGTCTAATAAAAGGGCCAAGTTTTTGGCAGAAGAGTCCATACTCTTAGCATGAAAGTTAACTTAAGTAGGGTTCTTTTACCTCTGGTTCCTGTAGTGTATGTTCATGGCGAGGAAGCCGGTGGCGAGCAGGATGCCGAGCACGGAGCACGACACGAGGATGGAGTAGATCGTGATGTTCACCTGTGTGTGCTCGATCAGACGGAGCGTGCGGTCTTTTGGAGGGTTCCTGTAGAAAAAGGTGTGATTGAAGTTAATTTGGATGTTACTAACGACACATTCAAATGGCTTCAAGGATTTTCTGACGAATTAAATACTGGCATTGCACTTGCTAAAATCGTCAAACATAGGAACTGAATTACGTCTCCCATGCTAAGTATTACATTACTTAACTTCATTTTGAAACTTATTCAAGACTTCTTTTAGAATTATATTTTTCCTACAATTAACCTACCGGTTGAGCTCCTGCCGCCTGTGATACCTACAGGTTTGTCTTAGTACTAGTTTAACATTTTAATATACCTTTGTTAATTATTTCTTAGATTGGTATATTAATGTTTTACCAATTCTAATATAAATTTCATATACCTGCCAAACCACTTGAAGGGCTCTCCACTGGCCAGGTCGAGATGGTCCCTCTCCGCGCAGTACTCCCCGACCTTCACCTCTCCTGTCCCGTCTCCCTGGAACTGCTTCAGCAGAATCGAGGCCTTGCGCTCGTTGTCGTAGAAACGAACTGGACCCTACCATGAAAGATTATAATATGTAGGTAAATGGATCAATCAAAAACAGTATGTAATTGTTGATCTTGTATTTTGAACGATTACGCCATTTATAAACTACCTACTGCTTCAATATTTAGCAGAATCTTTCAAATCATATAATTTATTCGGTTGAATATGTGTAATACATGAGGTGAAACATATAACAAAAGTTATTTGAACAATATCCTACGTTAACAGGTGTACAAACATCTATTATGATTAAAATATCGAACTGAAGGACTACTTTAGTGGCCATCTGATGTTTTGTAATAATTGTAACCTATGTTGCAAATTGAATGGGTTTTAGTATAAGATCATCTGTCTTATCTATTACATAAAAAAATTGGATCCCGTCTTCGACTTTCATCAGATGTAACTTAATCATTTCCAAGTACCACCAATATACTTACCGTAACACCTTCAAAGGTGACGTTGCCGAGAGCATCCAAAAACAACGACTCCCACTCCTTGTCTCTATACTTGAAGTCTTGTACCGTCTTCTCTTTATACTTCGACCTAACTCGCTGCGCCACCGTCTGAATCGCCAGCGCCATTGCCCATATACCTGGATGACATATTTTATGTAACAAGTGTTGATATAACATAATTTTATGTAGAAAACTTCGAAAAGCTTACCATCATAAGTATATCCGTGGAATCTGGAATACTCTAAGCCTCTTCTCCGATCGTATTCCACTTGGTAGTCCTTCGCAGTCTGAAAGATAAAGTATCCATTGAATGATATGAAATACAACAGTCAGCAGAAAAAGAAGAGACATGCAAATATAATAAAATTGTGTGAATTTAAAGAATGATGCACAAAACATAATTTAGCTACAGGGGCGGGGGCTTAAAGCAGTCACTTTGGCAGAATCTTACTATATAGGGAAATAATAGGTCTTTACCTATGAAATTGCCGTTTTGTATGAAAAAATTTAAACTAATTTTTTTCATGAATTTTTTATTTGTATTAATCGAAGTAATCACCCATGCAATCAATGCATCTTTGCCATCGCAGTGGCAGTTTATTGATGCCCTTCTTAAAGAAATCAGCTGGACGGGAGGCAACAAATTCTTCAAAGGCATTTTGTACTGCCTCTCGGGTATTGAATTTTTTTCCCGCCAAGAAGTTATCCAAATTCTGGAAAAAGTAGTAGTCTGTAGGCGCAAGGTCTGGTGAGTAGGGCGGATGACGGAGAGCTTCCAACCCCAGTTCTTGCAACTTGGAGACCGTCTGCTGTGCAGTATGAGGTCGCGCGTTGTCGTGCAGGAGCAGCGGAGACGAGCGATTGACCAATGCTGGTTGGAGATGCGCCAGCTTCTCCATCATTGTGTTCAGTTCTTCACAGTACACATCTGCAGTAATGCTCACCCCGTTTGGTAAGAAGCTGTGATGAATCACACCGGCGCTAGACCACCAAACAGTGACCATCAGTTTTCTAGGGGTAAGTTTTCGTTTAGGGCATTGTTTAGGTGCTGAACCAGGATCCAATCAACTTGCTGAGCGCTTGCGGTTATCAAACAGAATCCATTTTTCATCGCAGGTAACAATGCGGTCCAAAATTCCTTCATTTGTGTGTCTGTTGAGCAGTGCAAGGCACGTCTCGACGCGTACTTCGCGCTGGCGATCATTGAGTTCGTGGGGCACCCATTTGTCAAGCTTTTTTACCTTGCCAATTTGACGCAAATGGACCAATATTGTTTTGACGCTAACGTCGAAAGCTGCTGCTAATTCAGCCGTAGATTGTGTATCATCAGCTTCCACAATCGCCTTTAATTCGTCATTGTCGACCAAAGTCTTCGGACGACCGCGAGGTTCAGTTTTCAGGTCGAAATTTCCAGAACGGAAGCGAGCAAACCAATAACAGGTGGTGCGTTGGTTTGTAGTGTTAGCTCCGTAAACGTCGTTGATGTTGCGTGCCGCTTGTGCCGCGTTGCTGCCACGACGGTACTCATATTCCATAATTACTCGAATTTTTAACGTATCCATGATGACGAAAAAGGTTGAAATGCGATGAAAATGTAACACTAATCAATAAAGAAATGACTACTTTTGGAAAAAAAAATCCATGTTTTTAAAATAAAATTAATTTGAAATTAGAATTCTTAGCCAAACAAAAATTATTTTGATTTGAAATGGCCAGTACTGCAGAACGGCAATTTCATAGGTAAAGACCTAATATTATGAATCATCGTAAAATGTCACAAATTGACAATTCATAATATGGTCTGCGAGCGATATTTATTACGTAAATAATTCATCTGTTTGACAGTTTTCTATGTAGATTTGTAAAATGGTCCACACATGAATTGCTTTTGTGTCAAATTAGGCTAATGACAGCTGCAAATTCCGGTAATTTAATGCTTTTAGAGGAATTGCTAATGTGGCCGTTTTAGGCCCCTGGCCGCAGTTATGCGTTTACAGGATGCGCGAAGCCAGCCAAAAAGAGAAGAGAAAATATTCCTTTCTCAGTCAAAATAGAAAAAAGAGACTTACAATCCCCGACACAGTTGTCTCGCCCGTGGTCGACAGCGGCAGCAGGTCCGTGAGGATGGCGGTGTCGAGCGCGGCCGACAGGTTGCGTGCGGCGCACGGCGCGCGGCGCTGCCACCAGCTGCTGCTGTACGTGCCCAGCAGCAGCCACGTGTAGGCGCGCCCGTACATCTCGAGGCTGACGGGACGAAACACGTATATTAATACGTACGTATATGACACAATCCAAAATCGCGGTGTCTGGATATGTGCCCGGTTGATGTCAAAAGACTCGCCCCCTATTACATGGGACTTGAACAAAAGAGGCTAAATGTGGGTGTACTATAGGTACATCTCTGCCCAACCCTCCGGCGAAAATCCAAGATGTCGGTCGTTTATTTGTGCAGTAGCTGTAAGATATAAAACTAGTAGTTGTCAAGGGCGGTTGAATGTATTTTTAAACATGATAACAAAGATCACAGGTAGTTAGGAGATTTTAAAAATCAAAGCTAGATTGGCACATGGCACTTTTCCGAAACAAAAGTGATAGATAGAAGAGCAAGGTCTCATTCAATGTAAACCAGCATGTTAAAATTAAATTCGAAAACTAGGACAAAACATGCTACGCAAGCCGAAGGAGCTTGTCACTGATAAGAATAACTAAAAATACAGGGCATACTTATAAGCCTCGCAGAATATCTGGAGAGCCCAGGTCTCGTTGAAGTTTCCCAGGATGATCCGGACATCTTTCTCCTTGAGCTTGGATAGCGCAGTCTTCACCTCGGTAGCGAAGCTCTGGGTTTCTTCAATGAGAAACCCGTTGGTATCCAGATCCGCTAGGAGACGGTTGTGAGCCTGGCAAAAGTAAAATATTTGATCTCTTATGCTGACTAAATCTTTTCAGATCATTGGAATATTTACTGTGCAAGGTTTATCAGCAGGGAATTTATAGTAAATTCTACTCCATGTTCGCAAAATGGGTTGAACTGGATTATTATTGTACACTATTGGAATTTCATTCCAATACACGACAACCTTTATGATGGCTGAAGGGCTCTTCTGGCTGATTTCTTACATACTACATATTTTAATCCATGCCTACATATGTATATGATTGGCAGATACCTTACTGTAATCATAGTTAAATCCAGAAACCATTTTTGAAAGCTATCTCAAAGTACTTACCAAAGCATATCTCGGCTCATTTTGATAGATAGTCCCAACCCTTGTCCAGTTAAAGTGCTGCAGCAACCTGATCCTCGGCAGGTTGAAGGCGTTCTCCGAAGGTACGATGCGGAAGAAGTTGGGGAAGGCTTCTTTCGTGAACATCGGGTGGGTATCCGCGTACGACAGCTGGAAAAAACGTACAAGGAGGACTAACGAACCAGAGAACACATACGCGACGACGAAAAGGTAAATGATCAAAGGACCAACATTCGGGGACTGAGGACCTGACTAAAGAGCATGTGAGGCTGAAAAAATTACTAGCCATGTTTTGCATTACAAAAATTTATTTTAACCCATCTAAGATATTGCTAGAATTGGACCCACTACATTAGTGAATCAGGTAAGATTCCTGAGACCAACGACCCCTCGATCCTCAGTCTAACGTCTCAGCTGTTGCGCTATTGTAGTTTTTATTTTATTTGAATAACCAACTTGTCTACTTATTTCCGCCATTCCAAAAGCCTGGTCAGCTGCAGCTTTCAATTCTACTATTTCAGAAACGGTCCTACCTATTGTTATTATTCTAGTTATAACATTTGTTAGGCCCTGGTCGTTCGCCTGAAACTTTTTCCATTAATTCGTAACCATATTTTTAACTATATACACTAGCTTATCCCCCTACCTGGGTCAGATGCCAATGTTTGGAGGCCTTGGCGATAGGGTCCGTGACGTGGGTGCAGGCGGCTCCGAACAGCATCAACTTGTGGGGGCCGCTGTGCATCATGTCAAAGAATGACTTCACTCCTACTGCGGCGTTGCACTGGTTGAAATGAAGAATAAACAATAATTAGCTGGTGGGCCCGTGTGGTAGATTATGGCCCATTCCCTCACACAGAAAGGCTGGTTCAAGCAGTGAAAACATTATAGCCTGAGTAAGTAATGTAGCCGTTCATTTAGTGTGATTTGTGATTTCCAGTCAACAAAGATTTTTGTGCATTGTTGATTGTAAAGAAGTTACTCTTTTGAAATAGATCAGCAAAATTCTAATAAGTAATATCCCCAACTTCCTCAGGCACAATATCCATAGATGTTAAGTTGTTATCCGCCTTCTCCTTGTTTCCTTGAATGTGGAATTCTCCTTACCTCAGTATCATTCCACCAAATGTGCACGTAGTTCCTGAGCTTGACGGGTGCAGAGCGATATTCACGATTCACGACTCAACCTTTAAGGTTACGGCAGTGCTCACCTCGGTATCGTTCCACCACATGTGCAGGCGGTAGTTCCTCAGCACGGAGTCGTGCTCGTTGACGTGGTCCAGGGCGAGCTTCACGCTGGGCATCACGCCTCGACCTACAACAGTGTTTACCTCTCGATGGTACATTGGATTATGAACGATTCGAAATGAATTGGAAAATGAAAGGAAAGAAAAGTGGTTAATAAATAATTTATATACAACTGTCATTGCTTCATTCGTTTTTACCAGTTGTGGAACATAAAGTAATTTTATTGTAGGTACCTGGGTACATACATCGTCTTCACATAAATCATATGTGTTTGTCACATGTCAAAAAAAAATTGTAAAATATTTTAAAAGAGTTAGTGTGGAGTTTCTTGCCCATTCTTCTCCATCAAACTACCTTTTGGAAGGCGCAACTAGAATCAATCAATTCTATTCAATTAAAAATATAGGGGTCGACTTGAGAACCTCCTCCTTTTTTTACGTCGGCTAAAAAGTGCCAAGTGCCTATTTGAATAAAAGCTTTGACTTTGAATAATTGGAAAAATCCGTTGCCGTTCCTACCGTCCTGTCAGTGAGACTCAGGGAGTGTTTCATATTATATTTATTTGTGTTTGTTTTGTTTGTGTGTTGTTCTTGTTTTTTCCTCTATTATTACCCAATATCATCCCCTTTTAGCTTTTAAGGGCTAGGTCGGTATTACGAATGTTCATGGATGAATTTAACCGATCCCAAAAAACAGATCCCGAAAAACACGAGTTGTGAGACCGGGATCTAAGGATGGCCCCATATGTAATGAATAAGCTTTATTGTAACTATGAAGCTTTTTGCAAAGCGAAGAGGTCAGGTTAGTTTATCATCCATACTTCCATACTAATATTATACATTCGAAAGTAACTCTGTCTGTATGTTACCTTTTCACGCCTAAACCACTGAACGGATTTTGATAAAAGCACGGAGATAGATGGCATCCCGGGGAAGGACATAGGCTACTTTTTATCGACGCGGGCGAAGCAGTACTAAATACATAGCTCGTAGTAAACTAACAACTTATTAAGTATATACTCTAAGACTAACATGGAAACTTGTTCAAACTTAGACATTTGCCGTAACTTCGTCGGAACTGCCTGAAGTCGTTCCGCTTTCTCAGATAACTTCTTACTTAAACATAAGAGGCAATTTACTTAGAGGCAACGCTGTTATTTCACTACGTGGTACAGAGAAGCTTTGGTAATATTCATTATTTAAGTTAGGCCTGTGTAGAGTAGGATTTCGTTCGGGAATGAATTTTTAAATACTTAAGTTTTTTTTGCATGAGCTGTGCGATCTGAGAACATCGTGTTCTCCGGGTCCATTTTCATATAGCGTAATGGTGCGAATAAAGCACTTGCTTTGCAGTCAGCGAATGGTAGCGAGGCTGACAGTCTAAATAGAGTGCGCCAGATGTTAATATAACGGTCGAGCACTGCAAGCAAGAATAGTCCTTACGGTGTTCAGTCAGATATGCGAGTCCGCGATAGTACATGTCAGGGAAATTGATTGTAAAGCAAATTAACTACTTACCTACCTCATTAAATTAACCTTATATTCAAATTACACGTTCTCATTGTTTGATAGATGGAAGAAATGGCTTTATGTAATAACACACACGGCAAATTGACATAGGGTGTTAGTCAATTAACTTAAAAATTATATTCCCTGTCTGCGGGTAGGTACAATAAAGTATCGCCTCTCATTGGTGCTCAACTCATCATCATCTGCCTAGCCTTTTTCCAACTATGTCGGGGTTGCCTTCCAGTGTAACCGGATGCAGCTGATAACAGTATTTTACATGGAGCGACTGCCTGTCTGACCTCCACCACCCATTATTTGGGTAATACGATATTCCTTGGCAAGACTGGTTGTCAGACTTTCGGGCTTCTGACGACCCGTAACGACTGTCAAAGATCCACAAATGACAGCCGGGTCCAACGGCTTAACGTGCTTTCCGAGACACGGAGGAGTCTCGATGTGTAAAGATGGTCACCCATCCACGGACCAACCCCGGCAAGCTTAGTTTAACCTGATGGATCGACCCGTGCGGCTGTTATTACTTAGCTACGAGCTCATTAATAATAATAATAAATAAATTGGTGCTCAACTATGATTAAAAATTAAATAGATACCAGTATTAGAATTCTCGACCCCCTTCCCGAACGGGAAGAAGCCCGCTATGTAAACATCAGTCCTCCTGTTCAGGATGGCGTCCAGGTTCGGCTTTTGCGGGAAACACTGGCTGATGGAGACCAGCACGAAGAGTAGCAGTAGATGCATTTCTGGAAAAAAGGTTTATTGAAGCTTTGAAGTTGAAACTACTAATATTTATGGTTACAAGCTTACATTTTTTTTTTGGTATGTCAAGTACCCAAGTCCATTTCTAACTAGGTATAAAATCCTTACTAATATTATAAATGCGATAGTAAATCTGTCTGTCTGTCGCGCTTTCACGCCAAAACTACTGAACCGATTTAAATGAAATTTGGTATACAGATAGTCTAGAGCATGAGAAAGGACATAGGCTACCTTTTATCGACATACCACGCGGGCGAAGCCGCGGGCGGAAGCTAGTAAATAATATATACCTTTCCCATCGGTTTTTTTTTTCAATATATAAAACTGTAGCTAGAAGTATTGCGACGTCTATTAAGATTCATGTAAATATTTCAAGAGATCCGAGATCCGATCACCTTAGCAATCTGGGTTAAGCTTAAAATCCTTAACAACTTTCATTTGCGGTCTCAGACCCACAAAAAAAGCTCTTTTTGTTCGTCTGAGTTTGCGGTATGTTCGACGAGTTAAGTCACAAAAAAATATCTGCTTTCAAGTCTGTTGGCAAAACGTGGCCTTTATCACACAATAAAATATGATACCAAGCAATAATACCAAACCAAAAGAACGTACATTTATAATTCTAGAGACGGGAACAGACGCAGTGTTAATCAAATATTAACATTGACACTCTTCGGCAACTCGCTAGAGACACCACATAGATAAGAAATTAGCTAGGTTTTTCAAATTCTGTGGAGAAGGAACGGCCTCTTGGTGCTTGGGGGTGGTGCGTCCTCCAAGTGGGGCGTGCTCTCAGACAGAACGAGAACAGAGGTTCTGCATCAAGGTGATATATATAAAGCTTTTACAAAATCATCAAAAAAAAAAATACAAACTCGCAAGTTTGCGACAAATTAACAAAACTTAAATTTAAATGTCTGCTATGTTCTTATAATAAGGTAAGTATACAAATATGGGACGCCGCCTGGCTGTATAGTATACACATACTACACGCGTCACAGGTCTCAAATTATGGTTGTAAAAACGACGCCTCCGTCAGACATTTAGTTTTTATGGAACGAGTTGATCTAACGTGATTCAATTCAATTAAACATGATTTACGTTGAAAAATGATTAACAACTCGAAAAAGCTCTAAGCAGTATGAACGTAGCAATGGAAGTTTTTTTTTTTTTTGGCGCCCTACTGCGTCTGGTTGGGCGCCAACGGCGATCTAAGCTCAATGACGCTAACATTATCTATGAGGTTTTTCGGTGCAATTTAGTAACCAATTATCACTTGATAGCTATGCTTAACATAGGTAGTCATAAAAGTGTTAGCAGCTTGTTTAAAAGATCCTCCAAGACTTTTCTTAAACCATCTTACTAAGGGTCTCTGTGCGTATAATCGGACCCCTCACCATTATTACGCGACCCGTTAGCGTAGTTTGTAACGCACTAAGAAGCAACTGGTAGCTCATTAGCGTCATTGTTTTCCTCCAGGATTGTAGCACAAAATACTCCCGCACAATTTATGTAGTCTCCAGCCCCATAAATTACTATCTAGATTCAGCAGAGACGCCGAAAAAAATCCCGGAAACCGGAATGCCTAAGAGATACTTCTCGACGACATATGAAGCCAAGTCAGAGGCCCTTGGGTGGCATAAAAACTCTGGCACCAGGTTAGTCACTAACCATACGAAAAAGAGGAAGATGGAGCAGAGACCACAACATGAGTAAAAATAAATATAAATATGGGCGAAAATAAATATCTTACCTACTTTACAGAGCTCTTGTACGTGCCCGTCACGTAAAGTATAGTTAGTATATCAGAAATCGTGGGTCTTCATGGTTCTATCTATATCCATAGATCGATATTTAGTCAGAAATAACACCACGCCAAAAGAAGCAGAAATTATTTCAACCTTGCTACAGTGATCGATTATTCCGACTTTTGTAGGTACCTAATGCAGAATCATTTATTCATATTTCAATTACTTAGGTACACTATAATTAAAACCAACCCTATCGATCTATACAATTCTAAGACCTAAGCAAATCTACCTACTTATAAATCATATTTTAAGGCATAGTCTTTCACATTCATCAAACACAGAAATCCATCAAAATCTCGAATCTGTCTAGCCTTTGGGGTCAGCTTCCAGTCTAACCGGATGCATTTACATGGAGCGACTCTCGCATAATTTAATCAAAATCTCGACTAAAATGCAAAAAAATCTCACCTTAATATTCCTTTTAAAAACGTTTCTGTATTAAAACCACACAAATTGTGTGCTATGAAAAGATCAGCATGAGGTCACCGTGAAATCACCATTTTTACGTCAATCACCAATGAAAATAACCGAAGCTATGACCTCTATTAGTTAGAAACACCATTATTTTGCTAACTTTGACTAAGAATCACTGAAAAACGTGAAAGCAAAGCTGAAATCTACATTTTCACCTGGAGCTGTACTGCCAGACGGTTACAAGGGCTTGAAATGCCGTTCGACCTATCATTACAAAGGAAACTGGACTTTATTAATAGCACCATAAGATTCAACACTTCACCACTCACCTTGGTTCGTACAATTTTTCTTTCAGTAGCGAAAGACGTAATACACTTTTCTATAAAGATGGAAAGTAGTCTTTGAATTGTAGGAATAAAGTACAGTTTCAGTTGTTACGTGATGCTTGTAAGGTTGTTTCAGCAAGGGTAGGTCTGTGCAAACAGATAAAATTAGGCTTCGGCGGTGGAAATCGATAGAGGGGTGGTTTCACGCGTAGTGTTGGGCAGAATTATATCGATGAAATATTTGTCATGTGATCGTTCATTGCCGAGAGGGTCGACGAAGGACTAGCAACCAGCTGAACAAAAGATTTGAACCCGTAAAACCGAAATTACAAAGGCTTCTATATGTATGAGGTACGACAGAGAATTCATCAACTTCAACCCTCAGACCAAATAAAAAACCAAGACAGAACGCTGTCAACAGTGACGTGAGGCCGGTTTCGTAAACATGTGTGCACTTAGTTTCGTGTAGTTGATTGTAGTGTCATTGTAAATAGTTGTAAATGTGTGTATGATCGTGTGTGCACAGAGCGGTGGTGTAGTTTTAGCATGCTTCACTGTATTGTTCGAAGCGCTCCGTCTTGGTTTTTAAATTAATAATGGATAATCTTCTTACTTCACCGATTCTGAACTTTTTTACCCAGTTTACCCTGGGATTGATTGTAGTCGATTAAATTAGGTATACCTACCTACTTATAGTCCCGGGAAAGAAGGTCATTAGGTTATACATGCTTTGACGACGCAGTGCTGAACAGGATGAATTTTGCGGTTTCAACCGAAATTGAGAACGTTATACAAAAACTCTGCAAACGTAAGCTTCTTTCGTAGCTTGCGTCAGCAGACTTAATAGTTAGGAACACATCATACTTAATTCTTCAAGGACTTTCTAATTACCAACAATGTGTTTTGGTCCGCGCGCGGTCATACAGGTTACAAGTATCGACATTTCACTCCATTCCATCGATACTACACATGCTTCGCCCCCATCCCGACGTTCAGCTCATAACGCATGCGCGGACCTCAGGGCAAGGGGTGTGTCGTACTCTATTTTATGGTCCAGCCACCTCTCACTATTGCCGGGGAAGCTAGCTCTCCTAAATTAATATATCAACACACTTTATTGATATCCTCCATGGTTTTGTTACTTTTCTGATATTTATGATGTTGAATATTTTATTTCGGACGTTTTGCTGGTAGGTAGCTGTAGGGTCTTCTCCATAAGAAAGGTTTAAAAAAAAAAGTTTCAACCAGTTTTTTTTATTTTTGTGTTACATGCTGAGCGACATTGTTCAAGCCTTGAGTAATGTCGATCAGCATGTACCTGCGTCATTAAGAACCTTGAAGGTTCAATTTATATAATCTACTAGCTGAAGCCCGCCTGCGTGGATGTTGGGTATTATATTTTATACTAAAACCTTACTCGAGAACCATTATATCCATTGGTGAAAACAGCATGAAAATCGGTGCAGTAGTTTTTGAGTTTATCGCGTACAGGACGACAGACAGAGGCGGCGGAGGACTTTGTTTTATAATATATAAGGATAAAATTATACATATATGTATAGATAACTAGGTGGCTAGGTAGGTATGTCTCGTTAATATATTGTGTAATATGATTGACGTGTAAAAGTGTTTGTACAAACTTACTTACAGAAATAAATTAATTTATAATTTACTTATTTATTGGATGACTAAGTATCTACCTACCTTGTTAGTTAGTAGCTAGACTCAAAAAAACTCAAAGCATTTATTTCAATTAAACCATTTACAGGCACTTTTGAATTGTCAAAGGGTCGGTCAGTTAGTTAAAAAGTTGAAGCTAGTTACCTATACTACTAGGTACCTATATTTTGCGTATAATAAGAACAACCACTGTGTGTGGCTCTATCTATGTTTTGCAGTGGACTTAATACTGCTATTTTGTTTGCTATTCGCCTTGTTGACTGTCCGAATCTAATACATAAAAATAAAAAATAAATATAAAAAAACCTGGCTAGAAGAAACCGTGATAGGTTCAATTTAAATTCTCCCACAAATGTATAACTATTATTTATTTGTAAACGAATTTCAAACCACTATCTTTAAAAATAGAGTTCACTTTAGAATCCGTTATATGAGAATTTGACATTAATTAATCGTGATTGCCATACTGACTAAAAACGTTCCGTTAAAACCACGCGCCGTGAGCCTGACATTGTTTTTAAGTTTTTATTTTGTATTAATCAGTAACTTAAAAAAAATGTTTTATATTCAAAACATTAATAATAAAGACAAAAATTTTGAATATCTAGTTAACATAAATTAATCTCTAAAGCTCAAATACTTTATTTTGTTGTTGCGTTTCGTTTTACGCAGCTGGAATGAAAATCAAAAAGTTCCACATATGCGGTATGCGACTGACAACACTGCCGAATACGTGGCCCCGAAGTTGTGTGATTAGTGAGACTTGTTTATATTTTTTATTGTGTTATTTCTATAAAAATCTCCTCGGAAGCCGTAAGTAATTGAAAATACATTATTCATCATCATCCCCGTTTATTTTCGTAGGCGGAATCATTGTGGGTCTTTGCGTAAATTATTTACAAAGTTTAGGTTGCAGCTGTCAAAATTTGTCCTAACAAGATTTCGTTGTATTTTTGTGATTATCTCAATATTTTAACATTATATAACGCAAATCTTGAGATTTATATCTCAGGCGGTTGTAACAATACCTTTGCATTCATAAAAAAGTGTTATTTTGCGTAATTATAGTGTTGTGTTAGTTGCCTTGTCAGAGGTATACCATTCAATTATAAGTCAGGTTTCATCGTCATTACACTCAGGTTTCCGTGTTTGCGTACTGAAAGACGTTGCATTCATGACACAGTACCTAATATCTGCTTGTAATAACATCCAAACCCCATTCGATTGTAATGTATGTCATGGAATGTGTTGTGACTTCTTATCAGATTTCGTAACTTACATCTGTATGATGTATTCCAAATTAGATGCGCCGATTCTATTAAAAGTAATTGACTGTAAATCATCAGGATATTAGGACAGTGTTAGAATGTATGAGTGTGATGAGTCAGCTGGCACCCAAGTATTGGTTATACTAATAACTTGTATGAGTGAAAGTGATGACCATATAACATGTTAGGTAGTGGGAAAGGGACCTGTTATTATTACATTATAAACATCTTCTATAATTGAGCAAGAACCTGTCCCAATACATTTGAGTGGTCATAATTATGATCTGAGTTGTACAGGTTAATTTCTATGCATTAATGCTTATGAATGTTTCTGTATACCAAATCTTTCCAATCTATCTGTATGGTTGCTTGTTTTATTAAAGTGTTATTGTTTAGTGAGAGTATAATGATTCCCAAAATTATTTTCTTTGTAAATGACATTAGATAGCATCAAAAATGCCAAAAGTTAATAATGAAAATTTTGATTATAAAAGAGAAAGAATAAATATAGAAGAAACTATAAATAATAACAAACCAACCAATACTTTAGACAGTAAATTAAGAATTTCTGTTTTTGAACCCAACATTTAACAAAAATGATCTTTTTTCATAAAAAAGTCAACAAACTTCGTCTTTTCAAATAAAAAAAAAGATATCGTCAGTGGAAAGGCGAAAATGCATTTAGCATTTTCGCCTTTCCACTGACGATATGAATATTTCTTGAAGTGTGACCCAATGTCTTATATGACCATTTATTTCCATAAAATGCTACTTTACTCAGATTGTTCATTATCTAACAAAAAATATTGCAGATTTTAAGAAAGAAGAAAGGGATTCCAATTTCTGGTTATTTGTATGATAATAAAACTTGTAATGGAATGGTCAACAATGTTAATGAAGATTTGTATGTTTTGACAGGATAATCGGCTCCAAGTACAATGATGAATCCTCAATATCCACCACCAGGGCAGAACAATAATGCACCAATAAACCCCATGTTTCCACCAACATCCCAGGATTACAACGGAGTCCAGAATGCTAATATCTACAGTCAGATGCCACCAAACGGCCCACAAATGCAACAGAAAACTTTTGATCCATTGGACATGTCCCAAAAGATGCAGGGTATGAGCATAAATGGACCCCAAGGCTTCCAATCTATCCCACCTACACAATTACCCCCTGGCCAGGCTCCTCCTGGGCAGTATCCTCCTGGAAGTTTTCCTCAATCCACCAACTTTGGTCCTGGACAGGTCCCTATAGGTCAGGCACCACAAGGTATGCCTGGTCGCCCTCCAGTTAGTGGAGCTCCTCAATTCCCCCCAATGGGCCAAAAACCCCAATTGCCCCCTTCATCCGCACCAGGGCAAGTGCCAACATCCCTTCCTCCAGGTTATGGGATGCCTCCTCCAAGTCAAACTCCAGATCCCCAGAATAGACAGTATCAGCCCCCAACTTCGATGCAGCAAAGACCTCCGAGTGCTCAACCTAGTCAACCATCTATGGGACAACAACCTGGTTTCCAAGGCCCTGGCCAGATGCCTCCACATTCTCAACCTGGTCTCCCACCCCAGCCAGGCATGGGCCGGCCAGCCATGCCACCGCAAGGTGGTCAGCAACCCCAACAAGGAATGCCTCAACAACCTCAGATGGGTAGCCCACCAGGCGTGCAACCTGGTCAGCAAGGTATGTCTCCACAAGGAATGCCCCAACAGATGAACATGGGTCCACAGTTGCAGCAGCAACCTGGCATGCCTCCTCAGTCAAAACCTCCAGGCCCACCTGGACAGCCTCAGCCTGGTCAAATGCAGAGGCAACCAGGGCTTCCGCCGCAGTCAGCCATGATGTCAGCACCTTTGCCACCTCAACCTGGGCAACCACAACAACTGGGTCAAATGCCTGGTCAACAGCAACAACCAGGTCAGATGCCTGGGCAACCTGGTAAAATGCCTGGCCAGCAGCAAATGCCAGGTCCTCCACAACAGGGGCCACCCGGGCTACCGCCAGGGCAGCAACTTCCGCCACAACCTGGTCAGTTACAAGGCCTTTCTCAACAACCTGGGATGCCTCCGCAACCTGGAAAAATGGGTCAACCTGGAATGCCTTCTCAGCCGGGACAGATGGGTCAACCGGGAATTCCCCCACAACCTGGTCAAATGGGTCAGCCTGGTCAAATGGGTCAGCCTGGTCAAATGAGTCAACCAGGGATGCCGCCACAGCCTGGTCAATTGGGCCAGCCTAGAATGCCTCCTCAATTAGGGCAAATGGGTCAATCTGGTATGCCTCCTCAGCCTGGTATGAATCAACCCGTTATGCCGCCACAACCGGGTCCAATGTCGCAGCCAGGATTACCTCCTCAACCTGGAATGCCTCCACAACCTGGTCAAATGTCTCAGCCTGGATTACCACCTCAGCCTGGTTTCCCGGGGCAATTCCAAGGGCAGGCGCAGACGATGCCTGGTCTGCCTCATATGCCGCCTCCTCTACCGCAGCAGCAGAGGCAATACCCTGTGCAACCTAATCAGCCCGGGTATGGGCAACCTGGACAGCAACCTGGTGCTCAGTATCCTAGTAAGTTCATTTTGCTATATACTAATACTAGCGACACGTCAGGGGCTCGCACGGTTTTTGCGACTTGACAAAACATCGAGGTTTATACATAAGGTTAAAACCGCATCAAAATCCGTTGCGTAGTTTAGTAGGGCAATGCGGTCACACAAACACACACGAAAAGTGACTTTAATTTATTATATGTATAGACAACGGATACAATTAGATGTTGTTTATTGACCCAAAAAAATACAGGCATTTCCCAATTTTTATATTTTTCCTTTTATTTTGACCTTAACTTGTTGCCTCGTTGTTTAATAACGGGTGTAAAAAGACACTTACCGAAGCCGAAAGTTACTTGATATTCCCGTCATTGTGATTTTTTTTTTGTTCTGGACCATACCTGGGAACCTGCTGGTTACAGAGATATTGAAGGTCAAAATTCCAACATTTTCAAACGTTTTTTTAAAGAAATTGAGTCTTAAACAAGCCCTGTACCCAACGTTTTGCGTGCGTTACGTTGCGCACTACCGTAAAAAGCGATTTTTCACACCAAAAATAAAAGTCTTTTCCCAGCCATTATTTTTGTGCAATGTTACTTAAATTTATGTACAGAATCCGTAGTTGATTCCGCTATGTGATTAGTTTTTTTTACACCCTGTATTTTATCTGGTTCTATCATACATAATAATGTGTTAATTTACACATAGCTTGCTTAAACTTGAAGATTTTCTGTTATGTACTTTTACGATATCTGCATAAAAAACGCTGTTCCTGCGAAAACATATATTATTTATTTATTTATAAAAGCTTACTAAATAAATACATACACAGCATTAATACACAATCTTTGTGATCTCGCATGTATTAAATTATAGAAAGCGCGGCACTATTCATCAATTTTATATATTTAATAATATTAATAAAATAAAACATTTTTTTAATTTAAACTATGTTATAGCTTATGTTGGGTTTAATATATTAAAGATCCGTCTTTAAATTTCCAGGTCTACCACCAATGCCAAACCAGATGCCGCCCCAGCCTCCCATGCCAGGTCAGCAACAGCGAGGCTTCCAACAGCCTGCCTCAGGGTACCCCCCGCAATACCAACAGCAACAATACCCTGCACAACAGCCGTACCCTGGCCAGCAGTATCAACAACAGCCGGAGCAGAAGAGATTGGATCCTGATCAGATGCCTAGTCCGGTACTTAAATAATATTTTTATTGTTTTAAACTAGAATGTAAACATGATAGTTGAGAATGGCATGCTAACTCAAATATTTCACTGACAGTGGCTTGTGTGTTGGATCATTCAGTTTTCTTCAAAATGGTTGGCAAAATGGTGCTGGTATACGTGTGATCGGGCTCCGACTGCAGGGGCTGGTCATATGTTATTGTTGTCTTGCTCTCATAGTCTTGATTAACATCTTTGTTCAAGCAATACAATGGAACATTAACATTTTTATGCAAGAGATAATTTATGAAAATCCATCATAATGCTTGTAATGAATTCAAACTTTTGTTTTGAAAATAGGACTTTACTTACTGCTGAAATTTTATACCAGATCCTTTGTAGTTAGTGATATCTCAATTTTCTGGTCATTCCACCTTTTCTTATCGCGAATTTATTTCCTCTGGAGCAGCAACTATAACATTATCAATCAACTCAGCCTATCGCAGTCCACAGCTGGACATAGGCCTCTCCCAAGCTGCGCTCAACACCCTGCCCGCCGCCTTCCGCATCCAGTCTGTCCCAGCACTTTCTTAAGGTCCATCTAGCTGGAGCTCGTGCCACACTACGCTTGCCGATTCGCGGTCTCCACTCAAGGACTCGTCTGCTCCGCTGGTCATCGGTCCTTCGACAAATATGGCCAGCCCACTGCCACTTCAGTTTGCTTACCCTGCAAGCTATGTCGGTGACTCCGGTTCTTTTCCAGAAATAATGTTATATAGTATATATAAGTAATAATATTATCATCATACTTCAATTCTTTCCCCAGATCCAAGTGATGGCAGACGACCAACAGAACCGCGGCGCTATCTTCGTGACCAACGAGAAGGGGCTGGTTCCTCCACTAGCCACCACCGACTTTGTAGTCGACGATAAGGGGAATGCCAGTAAGTTCGCATAGCTTATTTTAATTAAAAATTATTAATGATAAATGATTCTGATGATACTTATTTCTTTAAATTGGTTCAAAAAAAGCCTTTTACACTTCAAAATTAAATTATATTTTAAAACAACGGCTTAACGTGCTTTCCGAGGCACGGAGGAACCTCGGTATGTAAAGATGGTCATCCATCCGCGGACCAACCCAGGCAAGCGTAGCTTGACCTGATGGATCGACCCGAACTGGCATACAAATATTATTAGTTTAGGTTAATTATAGACCACCTATACTTTAGCATTGGTATGAAGAAACCCTTATTCATCTTAGGATTTCATGGGCTTGTATACCGCCCATGGGCCTCGGACTTGGCGGCACATACCGTCGAGAAATATCTCCCAGATATGCCGGTTTCCTCACGATGTACCGCGATTCAATAGCGAGATTTCTTCTCTCTCTGTTGGATTAAAGTCTGCGCCAAACCCTACAGTACCATGGATTATCTCATGAACACATTGCAACTATGCAAAATAGTGTACTCGTAAGTTTTTAATTTTATTTTCCAGGTCCACGCTACATTCGAAGCTCAATGTATACAGTGCCAGTTACAGCTGACCTGCTCAAACAGACGTCTATGCCGTTCTGTTTAGTTGTAAGTATAATGTTTTAAGATTCTTAGTCAGATAGTAATCTTTCTTCCTATCCTGTGCTGTGTACTTTTTAAATTCCGTTTCTGCAACATGTAAACCAATGCACACCACCCAACACCCCAATTAGAATATTATGTTAGATTATAATCATACACTGAATATTTGTTGTAATGTTTAAAACAACCAGAACAATGCTAACATACAGACAAACATGAAACGTAACTTTAATTTATAATGTGTATTTGTATTGATAATTCTAATAATTCCCCTCTCCAGCTCTCTCCAATGGCTGAAACGGTGGGTACAGAACAGGAGCCCCCGCTCATCGACTTCGCAGCCCTAACAGGGTCCCCTACGATGGGCCCGGTGCGGTGCTCGCGGTGCAAGGCCTACATGTGTCCCAACATGAAGTTTGTGGACGCGGGGAGGCACTTCAAGTGCGCCTTCTGTAAGGCTACTACTGAAGGTATGTGGAAAATTGAGCATTATGTTTGGTATAATAAAATGCTTGAGATAAATAAATACGGCAATAATGCACATACAATTCAGGACCTTCAAATATGTAAATTATCCTAACTTAAAATAATATTATAAATGTGAAAGTGAGTTTGTATGTTTGTTACGCTGTCACACTAAAACGGCTGAACACATTTTGATGAAATTTGGCACACGTGTAGACCATGACCTGGAGAAGGATATAGGCCTTAGGATACCTTTCATTCTGGATCGCAGACAAAGTCGCGGGCAATAACTACTTTACTATAAAGTATCTCGGCTAGACAAAACAAAAACATTACTTTCCTGTTGGGCTTCACTGCAGTCAAGTTAAAAACAAAAGGCAAACATCTCAAAACTAATTTAATAAACACAAAATCGAACTTTGAACCAACAGACAAAGCATTTTTTTAATAAAATCAAAAACGGGTATGAAAGTTCAGATTTGAATTTTAAATCTTTTTATACTACGAATTCTACGAATAAAAGTAAAAGAGATTTTGAGAATTCGAGGTTAGATTAGAATCAAAACTGACACCAACTTATTTCAGAATTGTAGGTGTGCATCACTAAAATAAATAAGAAGAATACTGATTCTCATGTCATGTCATGTCTGATTGTCAGTCGTTACGGGTCGTCAGAAGCCCGAAAGTCTGAAAACCAGTCTTGCCAAGGGGTATCGTATTACCCAGTTACTGGGTTGTGGAGGTCAGATAGGCAGTCGCTCCATGTAAAATGCTGGTATTCAGCTGCATCCGGTTGGACTGGAAGCCGACTCCAACATGGTTGGGAAAAGGCTAGGCAGATGATGACTGATTCTCATGTGTTTTATAAACGTTGTCTTCTCCTTCAGTTCCGATGGAATACACACAGTACATCAACAGCATGCAGCAATATGGCCGCGTTCCTGCTGAAATGGCGCTCGGAACTTACGAGATCGTAGCCACAAAGGAGTATTGCAGGGTAAGTTGATAGACGCGACGCTAACTTTACGTCGATGCGACGTATTTTCGTTTCATTCACGTCTGAGCACAGTTCATTATGACAGAGCTGGAAAAACTCGTCCATTTCGCCTGCTGCACTTGGTAAAATCAGCACACTCAGAAGCGTATTATCCCTAAGGCAAACTAGGCACGTGCCTAGGGGCGCGAAGTTACAAAGGGCGCGTGCGCAGTAGTTATACAACGTGTAACAGAATAGGCGCAAGACCTGAAAGTAGTTTGCTCAGAATCGGCTTCTGTATCGATTTCCGTCATTATTTATATATTTAATTTTTCATGAAAAAATCTTTTATTTAACTGAAATTAGAACCACTGCGTCATAACAAGGTAATAAGATATTTTATTTAAGGAAATTTAAGCCTTATCTCAAACGAATAAAGCCTATTTAAATGCATAACCAAATTTGTAATACGCTCATAGCTATTCTATGTGTAGTGCGCGTTAAATAAAATAGTTAATTTAAGGTGTGGTTTAATTAAATTAAATTACAGATATTATTTTAGTCTTATAATTTAATATTCTAATTGGGGTGTATTAGCCCTTGCGTTTATGCCGTGACACGTTGTATAATAAAAAAAAAAACAAAATTAATTGTGTGGGTACTTAATATAATTAAAATAAGTATTCACATACTTACTAATATTATATGTACCTATAAATACTATACTCCATTTGAAATAAGATTAGCCATCTCAATAAACCTTTTTTACAGTCCGCTCAACCGATTTTGACTTCTATTGCGTTGGTGGCATAACAAATGGCAGCTGCAGTAGACATTTGATATTGTGTATCGTTTTTTGCTTTTAATTCCATCTTTATGCCTACGGTATAGAAGTCAAAATCGGTTGAACGGACTGTAAAAAGGTTTGTTTAAATGTCTAATCTTATTTCGAATGGAGTATAGTTAAAATTTATTATATAGCCGCTAGAGGGGCGCCGATGAGGTGCTTGCATAGGGCGCTCTCGACATTTCATCCGCCTCTGACCACACTCCTTTTATAGCTTTAACAAAAGAGTCCAGAAAATAGACGGCGACGTATAGATAGACTGTTCAACAGCACTGTTGATTGCAATAGAGCCCTGATAATTACCAATTGGCTTCGACCTTCAAGAGGGTTTATTCAGAGTTAATTTTTGATAAAAACCTCAAATTACTTATGAGTAATTTGAGGTTTTTATCAAAAATTAACTCTGAATATATGTATCATATAAATATAAGATTGTTTTATTCACAGAATAATACTCTTCCGAATCCACCAGCTGTAGTGTTCTTGATCGACGTGTCGTACAACGCGATCAAGAACGGGCTGGTGCACACGGTCTGCGACAACATCATGGAGATTATTGATGTAAGTATCTCTATGGGTCTCTAATCTACAAGGTGTAAGGGACAGCCCTCCGCAGACTGATGGGCGAATTCAGCATATTATACTAAGACGACCGGTACATGAAATTATTTCAGGAACGTTATGGGAATCTAATAAACCTGATTTGTATTATTACCTCACGCGCAATGTATCATTACCGTGGGAAAACCCACGTAGCCGCACTCCCCTCCCCTGTCGGGGGGGGGGCGCGCTCGAGTAATTAAACATCCATTGATGTTTTATTTTTATTTTAGCTGTTTTATTTACATAAATGGATTGTTGCGTACAGAGAATGTAATTTTACATTGAAAAAAAGGAATAGTAACTGAAAAAACGATTTAAAAAATGAAAACTTTCCTGAGAAAATTTCCGGTGGAATATGATTCAAAATAAGGAGCTGAATGCCCGCTGTTAATGTACGGAGGGCTGTCCCTGACACCCTGTATAAGTCCACCCAAATATTTGTGCTCTTTTGTGTAATACCCCTTACTCCCGGTTTTAGAAAACCTATTGAATTTCGTCTGTTGTCAGATCTCATGATTTGAATAACTGTTGTTATTTCGGAGAGCCAATCATATAAGTTAAAATGACTTTTGGTTTATAGGCTGCCCGCAGCTTCGTCCGCGTGGTCTCCAATTATTTTTCTAATATATAAGTTACTCCTTATAACATCAGCTAGTGAAACTCACGTCAAAATCGGTTCAACCGTTTCGGAGATTAACAGGAACAAAACAGGCAGACAGGCAAATATAAAAAAAAAAAAAAATTGTTATAAATACCGTATAATACTTTCATAATGCATTTAGTAAAAACCTTACATTACAAACAGACACTTCAATTTTATTTATATTTTGTATTGTATAGATTTATGTTGATCAGTCTTTCGGATACTATGTGTTAAACTATCAGCGGGGCAATTCCCTAGAACGTTCATATTCGCATTGCATTCGCAGTCTGTCAAAAAACCATCAATTTACCAACATTTTTGACAAGTTTGACAGATTGCGACTGGAATGTGAACGTTTTTAACCTTCTTATTCAAAAAGGAAGACGTTCTCAATTTGTCTGTATGTTTTTGTTAGCATAGTTTTTGAGTTAGCTTCAATAATTACGTATTTTTCCCCACTTAGTCTATGTGGACGATATCTTACTTGACTCCGTCACTGTTATTTGCATAGCAGGTTGTGGTAAAAAAGTTTTTATTTAAGTAAGAGAATTGGCCCTCTGAACGCCAATGTTGTCTGAACAATGTCTAAAATGATGCTTTAATATGATAATTTACTTTCAGGCGATGCCCCGTGACGAGCAGACGGGCAAGAGTTGGACCCGCGTCGGATTCATCACATACAGTTCTACCGTCCACTTTTATAATATCAAGGTAAGACTGTTCTAATGCAGGCCATACGTTACGATATACAACAACGTGTGTGGGATGAATTAGCAAAAGTATCCGAGCCATTCGCTGTCACGCAGACTTGTGCAAGTCTTAACTTGCGCAAGTATATCTTAACGTATACTGCTACCATTTTTTAATAGAACTACCTCAAAATGAGACTAAAAATTTTCACCAGAGTATACCTACACAAGTGCACAAACATACAAGTAGTAGATTGAAAATCGATCATCAAGTAAATACGGACAAGCATTGTATTTGTTATTATTATTTAAAAAAACCGATTCAAAGAAAACATTCGGTAAGATTATTTGAAAGTAAAAACCCAGATTTCTTATTTAAAAAAAAAAAACCTTGACCCTGTGATGCCAGCGTTAGATATTTTTTCTAAATTGACAACCCCAATATTTTTGTTCTGACTTAACATTTTCCAACCCTTTCTCCCCAGGGCTCCCTAGCCCAGCCACAGATGATGTCAGTAGGAGACGTGAGCGACATGTTCGTGCCACTACTGGAAGGTTTCCTGGTGCTGCCAGAAGAGAGCGGCCCTGTACTGCAGGCGCTACTGCAGCAGCTGCCGCTCATGTTCCAGGATAATAAGGAGACCGAGACGATTCTCTTACCGGCCGTGCAGGTAATTGTCTAAATCACACAACTTTTTCTATTTTGTGTTAGATAAGTATTTGTTTTATGTACGTATGTATTTATAATATAAAAATAAAATGCTGTTTGTTGGTCAAAGACAAAGTCAAATAATTTATTTAAATTAGGCACATGAAAGGCACTTTCGAGCGTCAAAAACAAAGAAATTGGACTGATTGTAGATTCTGACTTTGACTTTGACTTTAAGCGCATCACTGTAGTATTGTCTCCCCTTCTCCCTTAATTCATCCAAAGGTAGTCTTTAAAAGATCTCTTGTAGCTATAAAGCCACCCATTGCATCACCCTATATCAAACTTAAATTAGTGTATCCGCACACGGGCCACCGGCCACAACCACAAAACGCCGCCACCGGCATATTTTCTGTAGTTTTCATACATTTTACGCCGCGGCGTTTGTGACTGTCGCGTGTGGCCCGTGTGCAGCGAGTCCAAATAAAATGTATGAAAACTACAGGAAATATGGCGGCGTTTTGTGTTTGTGGCCGGTGGCCCGTGTGCGCATACACTAATTAAAGTTTGATATAGGGTGATGCAATGGGTGGCTTTATTTTGTGTGCGGAGACCCTTATTATTAAGTATGTAGATATTGCTTCGGGTCGGCTTTGTTGTTCAACAAATATTGCCGAATTGAATGTGCCAACTCAAACAAGTGTGTAAGCACGCCTATTACACAGGTCCACAAGCTTTGGAAATCTCTTTCTATCAGGTAGTACACACGCCTACACATCAAGCTACACGTTTCCAGTTTATGCTGATCTCGCTTTGATAGGATTTCTGTACAATGCGAGTTCAGCTTATACTGGAAATGTATAGCTTTATATGTAGCCGTGTGTACATCTGCCAATATATAGCATTTATCTACTACCGAACTAACCCAGCCTCTTCCTCACCTCAGGCCGGTCTAGAAGCTTTAAAAGCCGCGGACACAGCAGGCCAGCTGTTAGTGTTCCACACGTCCTTACCCACGTACAACGCGCCCGGTAAGCTCGTCAACAGGGAAGACAGGAAGCTGCTGGGAACTGACAAGGAGAAGCAGATATTGGGTGAGTTAAAGAGACAAGCGAACAACGTTATTTGGTTTTTCCATTGAATGACTATTTCATGAAATCATGACATTTCGTACTTATATGAACTTAAGGAGTTGTATTGCTGATTCTAATGTTAATAATTCTGTAAATCCATATTTGTTACGGTCGCAAATCATATTTAGATCAACATACAACCTGATACTGACCTGCAAATTGCAAAAAATGTAAGAAAATTTGAATTTCACGTAGCCCGTGAAATTCAATTTTTAAGATTATTTCTATTATCAATGATTGATTTTTTTATAACCTTCCAAGCTTCCCGTATTCTATAGTTTTATTTAACTTTAAATTGGGTTCAAATAATGTAGATTTAATATAGATGAGATTCCATTCTAAGTCGAAGCTATTAGTGGAAGAATTTGTCTAATGTACTGTTTTTTTCTTCTACCCAGCTCCTCAAACCACCGCCTACAACGAGCTGGGCCAGTCGTGCTGCGCGGCCGGCGTGTGCGTGGAGATGTTCGTGTGCAACAACTCCTACGTAGACGCCGCCACCATCGGGCAGCTGCCTCGCCTCACGGGAGGGCAGCTACACAAGTATACTTACTTTACGGTGAGTGATAGTGACCGAGTTGAAAATTTGAAGACTTTTGACTTTTAGTCCCTTTGATACTGATCACTTTTAGTGCCCAGTACCCGACTCACGAGTGATACGATAATTCGTTCGCGTGCCCACGACTCGCCTCGCGGGTCGTACATCGGCGCGCCGATGGACTCGACTGACCAATTGTTATAGATGTATGAGATAATTTTATGGCATGCTAATTTGTATGCGTTCTTTTTACTTAGCAGTAAAAGTGTTAACTAAGGCTCTCTGTCGACATTAAAGTATTTCACCATGATCGACAGTGACTTCTGATCTGCTTTTCACAATGAACTTCATTTAATTACGCCCCGTCTTCGACCGTGACCACCTTTCAACAACGACCCACCTAACACAGACAGCAACCCCTAAAATATAAAGAAACTAGGTCCAGACCTACGGGCAAATACATGCTTGAAGCAGCTTGCCATTTTATCGTTCAAATTCTACTACGTCATATATAAAACTGATTATTGGAGTCTAGGGCTGGTTTGACGATGGAACTCTAAAAATAGCAGAGTGTCAAAGGGCCATCAAATCAGTATAATGTTAGACGATAGCACTAGCAACCACACACACCAACGGAACCGCCATCAACCAGACAGACACCAGAACCAGACATCTGGCGAAGAATGACGAGGAGAGCCGACTCCAAATAAAATGGGATATAGTTAGGCAAAGAGAGGGAGAACACTAGAAACCACAATCTGAGTGATGCTCCATGTGAACAATCCATTTAAGCATGCCCTTCCCCAGGCGGAGATGGACGGGCCGCGCCTGGTGCTGGACGTGCAGCGCGTGCTGGCGCGCGCCACGGCGCACGACGCCGTCATGCGCGTGCGCACGTCCACGGGCGTGCGGCCCACGGACTTCTTCGGCCACTTCTTTATGTCTAACACTACTGATGTCGAGCTGGCGGCTATTGGTGAGTTTAATTAACTATGTGTATGTAAATTGGGAAATACTGTTATGTGGCTTAATGAGTCCGCTTTTGTTCTGTTTATATTTAACAAACTGTAAAAAAAATACAGCATTTGCTGACACTTAGTTGAGTAAACCTCAACAAAGTGGTCAAGTTACTCGATTTTATACTTTAAAAACATTAGTTTTAATTTTTCTGTATTATCTCATTATCAACAAATCTTAATCAAAAGCAAGACGAATAATATTTTACCTCTAAATCCGACTCCAATAAGTAATTACCTTTTTTTTTTCTGCAGTTCTGCGCGCATCAATCATAGTAATTACAACCTTATGTCAATATTAATAAAGATCACACGGCGCGCTTGTGATTTCCAGTCACTATAATATTGCCAAATATAAGAAGGCCGATTCTCTTACTTAAAACGTACACATTCAAGTCGCAATCTGTCAAACTTGGTAAATTTATGGTTTTTTTGCCAGATTGCGAATGCGATGCGAATGTGAACGTTCTTAAAAATAAGGGAATTGCCCCGCTAATAGTTTGCCTGGGAAATAGAGCCCGCGAATCAAATTCGTTCATCGAGCCATCGGAATATTAACCCTCAACCTCTCCCACAGACGCCGACAAAGCAATAGGCATCGAGATCAAACACGACGACAAACTAACAGCAGAAGATGGCGTCTACATCCAAGCTGCCCTACTCTACACCCACCGCTCCGGACAGAGGAGGCTGCGAGTCCTGAACCTGGCGCTCAACGTAGCGCACCAGCTCGCTGACGTCTACAGGAGTATGGAGCTCGATACCTGCGTCAACTTCCTCACCAAGCAAGGTAAGATGGAGAGGATTATGAAGTGTTTGTTACTCGTCAACACCTTCAATGTATATGTCGCCTGGTAGCTCCTGAATTTGGAAGTATGAAAACGGATATTTCCGTCTACAATCTCATGAAACTACATTATGTAGCAAACCTTGTGCAGATTTTAGTCAGTTGGTTTGAAGCGACACTTTTCTCTTCGCGTTAAAATTATTGGAAAAGATGTCCTTGAATCCGGGAGATTTATGACTTTTTTATGAAATGCAAAAGACGTAGATATATTTAGTAACCTATTCCGTTTAACTATTTCTAAAGAGTACGTCCGGTGCTCGTTGTGGCAACACGTCGTCTTCGGGTTCCCGACAAGTCCATCGTCATGCCTTGTTGAGAGGTGTCGAGTGCCACGTGTCGATTTCTTACAGGGTTTTTTATGACTCTATTTAGGAATAGTTAAGCGGAATAGGTTACTAAATATATCTACGTCTATTGTATTTTATAATGGATTTCTGTCTGAATCAATTAGCTAGTTTTCTTTCTATGAATCCTCAATCGATTATGAGTGCAGTATTATTAGAAAAATCTAAAATAATAATTTGAGATACTACAGTATATTTTATTGCACATGTTTGTTGAACAGTCATAGTAATGTTGTGTTCTCTCCCCCAGCGGTGTGGGCGCTCCGCGAGCACTCCCCGCGCGCGGTGCGCGAGACGCTGTCGACCCGCTGCGCGCGCTCGCTGGCCGCCTACCGGCGCCACTGCGCGTCGCCGTCGTCGGCCGGCCAGCTCGTGCTGCCGGAGCCCATGAAGTTGTTGCCGCTGTACACCAACTGCGTGCTGCGGTCTGATGCTGTGGCCGGAGGTCAGTACAGGGACGTTTGAGTATACGAATTTACCCTCTTTTTCTTTTCGTGTGGTTAGTGACTAACCTGGTGTCAGAGTTTTAAAGTCGCCCAAGGGCCTCTGACGTGGCTTCACATGCCGTCGTGAAATATCTCTCAGGCATGCCGGTGTCTTCACGATGTTTTCCTTCACCATTTTTAAACCAAGTGATAATTATACAATACGAACATGACATGAATCCGAAAAGTCAAAGGTGAGTATTTACCTTCTATCTACAATATTATTTTTAGTATATGCGAAACCTGAATATAGTTTGTTCAGAATAAGTAACTGAATCGATTACAATAAGTTTTACACCATGTTATATTTTGTCTATTTAAAAAAGTAAGTAAAAATATTTAAAACAGGTTATAAGTTGGACACCGAGCGACACTACGATGTTTAACACTTTTCATCCACTTTAAACTTTAAGTAGTTGGCATAAGGTGCAAAAAATTGCATTGACTACATTTTATAACTTTCGGCTGCATTTACGAATAAAGTACATAATAATATCTACCTACAGTAGGAGCTCGTGGCTAAGTAATAACAGCCGCACCGGGTCCACAAGGTTAAGCTACGCTTGCCGGGGTTGGTCGGTGGATGGGTAACCATCTTTACATACCGAGACTCCTCCGTGCCTCAAAAAGCACGTTTAAGCTGTTGGTCCCGGCTGTTATTCGTGGATCTTTGACAGTCGTTACGGGTCGTCAGAAGCCCGAAAGTCTGACAACCAGTCTTACCAAGGGTATCGTATTACCCAGTTACTGGGTTGTGGAGGTCAGATAGGCAATCGCTCCATGTAAAATACTGGTATTCAGCTGCATCCGGTTAGACTGCATTTGATACATTTGATACATCATTCTGCCTCTGCCATTTGCAAACGATTTACAGAAACAGAGTGTTGACTTTTTTATGGATTTTTCCAATGAAACCACCATGTACCATACTTTTCTTTATTCTCTACTTTTTCAACAAGAGAACAAATTGACAACGTTTTCGTCCGCAGGCCATAACTTTGTTGTGGCGCCAACACAAAGAGATGTTTTAAATACTTACGCGTCAAACACATTTGTTGATATTTGGTGCAAGCGGCTTTGGAGTGTGTTCTCGTATAGCGTTGTATTTGTCAGTAGCATGACGCAGCGTAGGTGCTGCGTAAACCCGACGGTTATATTGCGTCAATGAGATGCTGTTCCCGATCCAACTATGTCAACGCTAGCGCAGCTATTGCATTTACGCGACGTCTTTGCAATGTCTATGATAGCGTTAAACGGTCTTAGATATATGAGCTGGCAAAAGACAGAAGTTAGTATTCAATCTACTCTCTGCAGGTCCCGACATAACCTGCGACGACCGCTCGTGCGCGATGTACCGCGCGCTGGCGGCCGACGTGGAGACGTCCATCGTGTACACGTACCCGCGCCTGCTGCCGCTGCAGCGCCTGGCCGACCAGCCTGCCAACACGCTGCAGCCGCTGCGGGCGTCGGTCGACAAGATGAACGAGCAGGGCGTCTACTTACTGGGTGAGTCACACATACCGACCAGCCTGCCAACACGCTGCAGCCGCTGCGGGCGTCGGTCGACAAGATGAACGAGCAGGGCGTCTACTTACTGGGTGAGTCACACATACCGACCAGCCTGCCAACACGCTGCAGCCGCTGCGGGCGTCGGTCGACAAGATGAACGAGCAGGGCGTCTACTTACTGGGTGAGTCACACATACCGACCAGCCTGCCAACACGCTGCAGCCGCTGCGGGCGTCGGTCGACAAGATGAACGAGCAGGGCGTCTACTTACTGGGTGAGTCACACATACCGACCAGCCTGCCAACACGCTGCAGCCGCTGCGGGCGTCGGTCGACAAGATGAACGAGCAGGGCGTCTACTTACTGGGTGAGTCACACATACCGACCAGCCTGCCAACACGCTGCAGCCGCTGCGGGCGTCGGTCGACAAGATGAACGAGCAGGGCGTCTACTTACTGGGTGAGTCACACATACCGACCAGCCTGCCAACACGCTGCAGCCGCTGCGGGCGTCGGTCGACAAGATGAACGAGCAGGGCGTCTACTTACTGGGTGAGTCACACATACCGACCAGCCTGCCAACACGCTGCAGCCGCTGCGGGCGTCGGTCGACAAGATGAACGAGCAGGGCGTCTACTTACTGGGTGAGTCACACATACCGACCAGCCTGCCAACACGCTGCAGCCGCTGCGGGCGTCGGTCGACAAGATGAACGAGCAGGGCGTCTACTTACTGGGTGAGTCACACATACCGACCAGCCTGCCAACACGCTGCAGCCGCTGCGGGCGTCGGTCGACAAGATGAACGAGCAGGGCGTCTACTTACTGGGTGAGTCACACATACCGACCAGCCTGCCAACACGCTGCAGCCGCTGCGGGCGTCGGTCGACAAGATGAACGAGCAGGGCGTCTACTTACTGGGTGAGTCACACATACCGACCAGCCTGCCAACACGCTGCAGCCGCTGCGGGCGTCGGTCGACAAGATGAACGAGCAGGGCGTCTACTTACTGGGTGAGTCACACATACCGACCAGCCTGCCAACACGCTGCAGCCGCTGCGGGCGTCGGTCGACAAGATGAACGAGCAGGGCGTCTACTTACTGGGTGAGTCACACATACCGACCAGCCTGCCAACACGCTGCAGCCGCTGCGGGCGTCGGTCGACAAGATGAACGAGCAGGGCGTCTACTTACTGGGTGAGTCACACATACCGACCAGCCTGCCAACACGCTGCAGCCGCTGCGGGCGTCGGTCGACAAGATGAACGAGCAGGGCGTCTACTTACTGGGTGAGTCACACATACCGACCAGCCTGCCAACACGCTGCAGCCGCTGCGGGCGTCGGTCGACAAGATGAACGAGCAGGGCGTCTACTTACTGGGTGAGTCACACATACCGACCAGCCTGCCAACACGCTGCAGCCGCTGCGGGCGTCGGTCGACAAGATGAACGAGCAGGGCGTCTACTTACTGGGTGAGTCACACATACCGACCAGCCTGCCAACACGCTGCAGCCGCTGCGGGCGTCGGTCGACAAGATGAACGAGCAGGGCGTCTACTTACTGGGTGAGTCACACATACCGACCAGCCTGCCAACACGCTGCAGCCGCTGCGGGCGTCGGTCGACAAGATGAACGAGCAGGGCGTCTACTTACTGGGTGAGTCACACATACCGACCAGCCTGCCAACACGCTGCAGCCGCTGCGGGCGTCGGTCGACAAGATGAACGAGCAGGGCGTCTACTTACTGGGTGAGTCACACATACCGACCAGCCTGCCAACACGCTGCAGCCGCTGCGGGCGTCGGTCGACAAGATGAACGAGCAGGGCGTCTACTTACTGGGTGAGTCACACATACCGACCAGCCTGCCAACACGCTGCAGCCGCTGCGGGCGTCGGTCGACAAGATGAACGAGCAGGGCGTCTACTTACTGGGTGAGTCACACATACCGACCAGCCTGCCAACACGCTGCAGCCGCTGCGGGCGTCGGTCGACAAGATGAACGAGCAGGGCGTCTACTTACTGGGTGAGTCACACATACCGACCAGCCTGCCAACACGCTGCAGCCGCTGCGGGCGTCGGTCGACAAGATGAACGAGCAGGGCGTCTACTTACTGGGTGAGTCACACATACCGACCAGCCTGCCAACACGCTGCAGCCGCTGCGGGCGTCGGTCGACAAGATGAACGAGCAGGGCGTCTACTTACTGGGTGAGTCACACATACCGACCAGCCTGCCAACACGCTGCAGCCGCTGCGGGCGTCGGTCGACAAGATGAACGAGCAGGGCGTCTACTTACTGGGTGAGTCACACATACCGACCAGCCTGCCAACACGCTGCAGCCGCTGCGGGCGTCGGTCGACAAGATGAACGAGCAGGGCGTCTACTTACTGGGTGAGTCACACGTACCGAGCAGTCTACATCTGAGCACACCAGCCTATCCACTGCTGGATAATGGCCACTGCCAAAAATGGCAGTCATCATGCTGAAAAGAGGGCAATATTGAATGGGCTCTGGTTGCAGGACACTGGTCCAGTGGTTTTGAAGTGAGTTTTATGACCACAGAGTCAAAAAGAAGGCGTTTTAAACGGTTCGACCGAACCCTCACAACCAATAATTATATGAAAGTATAAGACATGTTAATAAAAGGCAGTATTTATAAAAAGAAATCGCAAATTACTCAAGTCGAGACCTATTGAATAACATCATAAAATATTTTACCAGTTTTAACAGATCTAAACTCGATTGGGTTGTTCGTGAATCGTCGATAATCTTCCATCGAGTGTGCCCTCAATAGGATACAATGAAATTATGACCTATGACCCTACATTCTGGTTGGTCTAAATGCCGATACGCTACACTCGAGTGAATGGTTAATTTTTGTTTCATTTCACGTTCACACGACATAATTATATGGGAATGAACTGTTTATCCGCTCCTTTCATTTCATTTTTGGATTGGCAACTGCCGAAATCCAACAAGTTTGAACCGATTCATTAATGAATTAATTTTTCACTTTAGATTAATTTTGTGTTCAGACGTTTCACTTCGAGTAAGAGACAAAAATGTATGAAAAGTGAAGCGTCTCATCGGCTTTAGTGAGGATGAAAATAAAAGCCTCTATATGCAAGCACTGTAACACCATTCGTGTTCTAACAGAAAACGGCGTGCACATGCTCCTATGGGTGGGCTCGCAAGCGAACCCGGAGTTCGTGCAGGACGTGTTCGGTGTGCCGTCCGCTACGCAGGTGGACACGCAAGTGTGCGAGCTGCCCCAGCTGGACACGCCAGCCAACGCCGCCGTACGCGCGCTCATTGACGACGCCAGGGGCAGGAGAAGGACTGCTATGAGGGTGAGTAGAGATCTTGGTTGAAGAGATTAAGTTGCATAGCTTAAAGGTTATATTTAGGGAGTAAAACTAGTCATTTTGACCGTTCTGAACAACCAGAGTACTTTAAAATGTATACAGGATCAAGGGTCAGTTCACACCACGACGTGAAGCGACGTGACTCTGCATGCACTTTTTAACAATTATCGAACTTATTTTCTTCACGAAAAGGTATAATTTCAGTGCGAGGGTTGACACGTATACGTTAAGTACGTTGAGATGCGCGGTGCTGCGCAGCGCGTGTACCTTATTGTGTAGTATATAAATTCGATATTGTATCGGATCATAAAAAAGTTCGCGTCGCGTCTCGGTGTGAACTGACCCTTAGTGTTGAATTTGGGTCACCAAGATGCAGGCTGTGCCTAGTTTGGGACACGCTGTTAATTCTGCCAAAAGTCTTCTGTTAGTTACTATTTAATGTATTACTTGTTTTGTAACTGTGTAAGTTAAATCAAATAAAAAGTGAGTTCAGCTGATTGCACGGTCAATAGCCGCTGGCTAATTTAATTGGACCCTGTACAAAAGTTTTAAGTACCTATGCTGTTTTCGGGGTCTAGTACATCGAATCTGGTGAGATCGAACGATAAGCTCGATGTGGCGTAACTGTGGGAAAACTTATTGACTGCATTGGAATTTCCGTCTGACTTGCATTATTTTAGCTTGTGCTTTACCAGGATTAAAAACACAAATATAAGGTGTATCTATCTTTTCATACACGAAATCTCTTAAGGGGTAATTTTACTCATCATTATGAACTTCTTTCACAATGGGGCCAAACCTGAAATCGCTAAAACAGAATCAGCTGTTCCCTACATTTATGTTCGAATATCTCGTCAAAATGTAGGGAACAGCTGATTCTTTTTTAGCGATTTCAGGGTTGGTCCCATAGTGAAAGTTGTTTATAATGTTGAATACAATGACCCCTTAAGAGATGTATGAAAAGATCACCGTATATAAGACACATAGAAAAAAGTACACAGGTGTTGTTATATCTTGTTTTATACATGGATCTATTATCCCTTATAATGGTAGTTTTTGTGTTATTTTGTGTGACGCCTTTTTTTACTCAGAGCAGGCATGAAATTTTGAACATGTTTACACTGCCAAATGCTTACTTACTGAACAATTCGTCGTAATGAAGCTTGTATCTTTTGTAGATATTCTGCATATCTTTTACAATCTTTATTTTTTCTCTTAGTTTAAGTAATGCAGATATTTTATGAACAATTTTATATTACGCATGCAACAAATTTGTAGTCTTATGATTTGTTTCCTATCTATTTTCTTTAATTCCATGATTTTCGGCCTATCGCGTGTCACTTTTTATTCAGTCAATAATTATAACAAGGCGTCGTTACTAGCTGTTCAATAAAAAATCATATTACTCTCAGCATATGATCTATATTCGCGTCGCACCGTTTGGCTGCATCTAATTTTTTAACTAAGATATGGCTAAGATTATATCGCTCGTGATCTCGACCTCGTTTGAAAAAATGCACCCAAAACATACCTACATACTCGTACAATCCTACTTTAAAGATTACCAAGTTATAAATAGTAGGGAACGAACTGCCTCGTTGGGCTAGTGGTCCTGGGTTCGATTCCCACGTCGGGCAAAGTTTTATTGGTTGGTTCTTCCATCAGCAATTTATGAGTAGCAGCCTGTAGTCTGTCAATAGGATCGCTTTATTACATGGGACTTTAATATAATTGGCGAAAATGTGGGTGTACTATTGGTACACCTCTGCCCTTTGGTGATTACATGCGTGATGTTTGTTATGTTAGGATGTAAGTAGTAGGGGACCCGTTAAATACTACCGATAGGCCCGAAAATCCTTCCCAAAAAGCATGGCATGGCTTACCCTCGTGACTCCTGTTCCTCTCAGCTGACAGTAGCGCACCAGCTGTCGGCCACGGCCCCGCAGTTCCGCCGCCTCATGGTCGAGGACCGCGGCCTGGACGGAGCCGACGCCTACATGGACTTCCTCATGTCTGTGCACAAAGCTGTGCAGAAGATGCTGTATGTTTGATGGGTTTCTTGAGGGTTTTTGGGATGTGGGCTTTGGTGGGGCGTGGAATTGAAAGAGTTATTTATTTATGTATAAACTAGCGACCCGACATCGAGATTTCTGTGCTATATCTTTGTTAAATATTATGTTATACACACAAACCATCTGTAATAAATTCTCTAAATGATGGTATAAACCGCATCAAAATCCATTTTGTAGTTTAGAAGATGTAACCGGTCACACAGACATACACCAAAAGTGACTTTAGCCCGCGGCTTCTTCCGCGTGGTATGTCGATAAAAAGAAGCCTATGACCTTTCCCGGAATGCCATGTATCTTCTTGCCACATTTTATCGAAATCCGTTCAGTGGTTTAGGTGTGAAAAGGTAACATACAGACAGATAGACAGACGGAAAGAGTTACTTACGATTTTATAATATTAGTATGGATTATTATAGACATAGATAAAGTTTACCAAAAACTCTGTATACAATATATCCTTAGTAGGTATTATAAGTTTGTTTGTTTGCTAATCACGGGACCGATTTAATTGTATTTTGTTTGGAGAAATATACATTGCATTTCTCATGTCGGAAAATTAATGGAGTATTTCTAACAGAACAGGTTTTCATTCCATTATTCATTTTCCATATTGATTATCTTATCTACGCTTCTACACTAATATTATAAAGAGAAAGGATTTATTTGTATTTTTATTTGTTGTGGTGTGTCACGTACGTCACGTTTAGATCTTAGTTTAAGTTAAGGTAGATAAGCTATGTCCATAGGTATATTATGATATATGTCACGCACGGACTAGGTATATATTACACTAATAAAGGGAGTCTGGGGTCTTCGGTCTCCAGTTGACTCATGGACAAGTACACGACATGGTATTTACTTAACCCCTCCTTCCCTCCACATCGCATTGTAATGAATTTACTCAAAAACTATAGGATCGGTTTTAAAAATTCTTTTATCAGCAGAATGCTACATTATCACTGAGTAACATCATTTAAGTTTTCTTTCAATTCCACTGCCTTTTTTTTACAAAGATTGATGCACATAAGGACGCATGTTTTGAAGATTTTCTGGGTCCTGCGACCAGAGAGATGGTGATTTTGGTGATTATAGGTGATTTGGGTGGTTCTTACTACATTTGGGTATTGTGTGACGCTTTTTTCATTTTGCCAGAATAGTCTTTCATATTTGTGGTTTTATATTACAGTATATTATTCCATTTTGAAAGTCTAACAATTATTATCATTTCTAGGGTCGTCACACAGGACTTTTAAAAACATATTTGTGAACATAACATATTATATTATACATATAACATTACATCACACCATCATTATTTATCCTTACATGAGTACCTACACATCACAGTGTTTACGTTATGTGTCATTCACATTACAGCCATTACAAGTTCGATCCCATATTATTATCGATGTCTTTTCAATAATTTTACATATATTCACCAATTTAAAAATCATTCCAGTTACTATTTCCTCCCTCATAAATAAACAAGATTAAACGAGCATTTCTTTAGTTTTATGAATAAGGAAGGAGAATATTCCGCCGGTTTCTCCAGGAAACGGATTTTTTTCAGAATTAATGTGGATGGGTATAAGATTAGGGGGAAGACCAAAGAAATGATGGACTGTGTGAAAGATCATATTGCTGGAAAGGGGGTGATTACTGAGATGACGACTAATAGAGATGTATGGAAGAAAAACACATGTTGCGCCGACCGCAAATAAACTGGAATAAGTGCAGGAGATTGATGATCACCGTTGGTTTCTCCAATTTATTTAATATGTTTTCAAATCTCATACCTTCTATTGTGATTGGTAATGTTATTGAATCCAGCTCATGCAATCTAACACTTGGTTTCTAAATTGAGATTTTTTCAAACTCTTAGCATTAGCATTGTTACTTGGAGATTCCTTCAATGAAGCCCGCAAAATAAAAAAAATGTAGCGTTTATGCAAATAAATTTTAAATTTTGTGGACTACATTGAAGGAAGGAGTAAGACAAGTTCTCAACTACAAATTCTCAATTCAGAAAACTACTTTTACTGATCATAAACTTGATCATTCATCTAAAAACACATGACTATATAAATATTTAAAAATCCCCTAAAATCCCCTCATTGTTTCAGCTAACAACAATGCGCCAACATGACAAACTGGAAGCTGTGTTACGTCACTTCCTGGTCGAAGATCGCGGAGTGGATGGTAGCTCTTCCTACGTCGACTATCTGTGCCACATCCACAAGGAGATCCGGGCGCTGCTATAGCAGATGTACGGCTACTATTAAGCGTAGCCTTACACCGGTCGAAATTACGCGACGAAACTTCGGCGCGACGTTATATTATGTCGCATACTTGAACACCCAATCTCAGATATTTTATTGCCACTTAAAGTTGATTTTTGTGTGTTATAAGAAGGTCCTAAATAAATTTTGGCTGCAATGGAATTTGAACTTTATCATGTATGCCATTAAGTTTGTTGTTCCAAAACTTGATAATTATCTGAGATTCTGAATTGAAGTTTAGGTAATTTAGTAACCAATGCAGGCGAACTTTCCGTCGCGTATTTACAGTCGGTAAGCCTACTCTGTGGTAACGCCGCCCGGTCAATACAATGTGGGACACTTTTACATGGAGTGTTTGTTTTTCAACTGGTTATAAACAGAACCCCGCTTTATTGGTACTTGGAGGCGTGCTTGAAAGTTGGAAAAAGAGGTTCCGAATTCTTGGTGATTTTTCGTGCTTCGAAGTGTTACCCGAAAGTTTATTGAAAAAGTGTGTATTATAGATTTATAGCATTCAGGAAAGAGAGTATTTTTGTTTAATGATATTATGTCATTCAGTCCGGCGTTTTGTTTTTTTCCTTGTGTAGTATACATGAATAAGTAGTTTGTCTCCACTAAAAAAGCTTTCAGCATGTAACAGGTAAAAACTTATTTACTTGTGCGTGCTAGTATATGTCTAAATAATAATTAATTTCATATTGATGACTGGTCAAAAAAGTTCAGATGCAATAATATGTAAATAAATTACGTAGGGATGTTATGTGTGAAATAACACATTCTTATATGAGTTTTTAAAAAAACTTACTAAATGTAAAAGTTTTCCACATTCCTAACTTGTATAGTTGTGAAATAAATGATTTTGTTTGGACTAATTAGTATCAATGCTATTTTTATGCAATTTTGAAAGACTATTTGAGATTTCTACCAAAAACTACCAAGCAGGGTTGCTAGTAGTGAAAAATTATTAGTGCTAATATCATATTAAAACATGCGTTTTGGTGATGGTTCAAAATGTATAGGCTTCCAAAGTATTCAAACAACCGTAAGGTTTTCCACACAGGCACGACTTGTAATCTCACGTGCTACGTAAAGTCGTGTCACACAGTCGCGCTTGTGTATGAGAGACAAAGTCGATTGTTTATAGAGTTCTTTATATATCTGTTACGTCCAGACCTACGCGTGAAGATAAGCATTTAATAAAAACTAGTTGTTTCTTCGAATAAAAAGTATTTGTCCCCTTACTAATTAAAGAACATGTAAATAACTAAATACATAACTTTCACACTTAGAAACTATTGTTGGGGGTTGGCAGACGTGTACTTATAACATCTAGATTCTAGAATAAAGTTAGATATTCATACACTTTTTTTTATTGCCCCACGGGTTAAAATATACGGAAACTTAGCTTCCAAGCGTGATGTCCTTGATTTGATATCCAGACGGTGAAAATTCTAGTGATAAATTGGAATTCTGTCCGATAAATAGGAATAGGCTTACCCTAAGTTGCTGTAGTACACCTTTGCCTTCTCTTTTAATCAAATTGGCAACAAAGACATGGAATGAGCACATGAATAAAGGGAATTTAATAAATTAATAAGTATATCATTGTTAACGATTTCTACAAAGTTATTATTGAGAGGCTAATGCCACAGCACGGTTTCAAGTAAAGACCACATTAAGGTCTTAAAACCTTAAGGTCTAAGGTTTTAGGGTCAAGAAGGACCTATATTCTTCACACGGCAAATTAAATGTACGTTTAATTAATAATATAAGTCTTGTACAGAATAAAGATGAATACGAAAAGCATTTTGTATGATCCCTAAATCGAATAAGTAACTCTCACTGCATGAAGTCAATTTAGAATTATTGTTTTTCTACTTACAAATAGGGCGTTGAAAGAAATTACTTTGTTTAAACTTGCACACTAGCCGACAAACAATTAGACAACTTGGTAAGAAAACAACCTTCATATCTGACGGCCCTACTGACAGATGTCTCATTAACTTGATCGAGAAGTAAGTCTAAATTCTAACCCAGAATTCTTAGGCGCCATATCCACCAGCGAGACTATCGCTGCGATTCTCGCGCCCGTGGAGATGTCACCTTAATTTTTCAAGGACTTTCTAATTAAACTACAATAGCTTTTGGTCCGCGCGCGGCCCGGCCGCGGTCATACAGGTACAATCAAGTCATCTTCCATTCGTAGTTTTTGTACTCAACTAAGGCTGCCATCAGACGGACTGCATTCTTGCAGTTTGAATGCAGTTTATTACGACTGCAGTACTCGTAATGTACTGGTAACTGCATTCAAACTGCAAATTTGCAGTTGAAACAGTTGAAATGCAGTCCGTCTGATGGCAGCCTACTAGCACGTATTACAATAATGTTTTTTTTATAAACCAATATTAAGACTCCTGTACCGAGACGTAAATAAGGCACATCCGAGTTTTAGAAGAAGTTGGGATTTCTACCACGTAATGTGTCACTCATACTTGTATGACTTTCTCTTTCTAACGATCGATATGTCATATTACCGCTCGGATACTGTGTATTGCATAGACATAGAGAATGGACTGAGCGTTCCTTATTAAGTTGTGCAGTGAATACAGACGGAAAAGTACGAGAGAGAGCGAATGTGCAGCCAGTAGTTATCTCTTTAGTAAAACTACAGGTATTGGCCGCACAGTCGCTTTCTCTTTCTAGAGACTGGACACTTTTGTGAGGCTAACGCTGAGTCCATTCTCAATGTCTATTTATACTGCTACAAGGATGTTTTGGCGCCTGAAGGACATTGACATGGGGGGCGTTGTTGAAAAACATTTGTATTAAATTGAAAAATTGTTTTGGCAAAACAAGATGGCGGCGTTAGTTCCACGCGACAATGAACTTTGTAGCGTTGTAATTGGGTTTGTGTGGCCATTTTGGATCAACAGCAATGTCTATTGATGGCCTAGAAACTATATAAGAGACAAAAAGGCTTGTATACACAAAAAAGCTACGATTTTTTTACGGAATTGTCATGTATAAGAAAATTTACAATAATAAAAAAGAAAATACCTTGTCCAACAAACGCATTGAATAACCTGCCTAGGAACTTTGGTGTTGCTACAAGACTAAAATGTTAATTTATAGTAAAAATTCCAATTAATTATTATCTCAAAATGTTAATTTTTTTCGTTAACAATTGGAATAGTTTTTGTTTTCTACGATATTAAAACTAGACATATTTTTATCTATATTGGATTGTATTGTAAATGTAAATAAAATATGGCATCATTTAATTTTATTTGTTCTTATTTTTAAATTAGTGATAATATTAGTGGATTTTCGGTTTATAAACCATAGCTTTTATCTAAGAGCTCCGGTCGAGCACTAGGAAAATTACATAAGTTGAAATAAAAACAAATTAAAAAAAATCATACATTATCTATTTTTTTATCTAGAACTTTAGCCCTAGCAGCGAACGAGGCGTTCCCACTACATCAATATATTGACAGAATAGATATTGTTAATACATAACATAAAAAATCATTATGTTCCCTAGATACTGTATCACCACATTTGACTAAGTTATAATCTAGTTGCGTCACATCGTTGGCAAGCATACGACCGTTCACTTTTTTTTAATATAAGCAGTTAAATATTCACAAAACTATTAAATTGATACGTAAAAGAAACTCTGTACACGCACACGTGTCAAACTCGTTCCTTGCCGACATTTTGGCACTATTTTTGTCAGTTTAAAATGGCAACTGACAAAGTGCTTCTTATCGCGTCACGGGTCAAGTTATAATGAAGGCATTGTGGTTAACAAAACAATCTATTCAAAGATTTAAATCGTTAGATTTGCCCTCACCGTGCTTAGGTCGCGCACAATAGTATCCTTATTGAAAAGAGTGAGCGTTCACATTCCGCATGAAACGATAGATACGATTTTCAATATAAGTGAGCGAGATAGTACTATCCTTATGTCATTGTTACCGAAACAGAAACGTGACCTCTTTTTAACGCGATCGGAACGATCAAAATCTGCGACTTATGTTATTAAAATTATTCACTTTTTTATACGAAGGTATTTTATGTGCATTTATGATGAATTAAATAGATGTATTGACTGATCAAAATGTGGTGATATAGCCCCCCTGAACCCCGGTTTGCAGCCAAACTCGTGAATAAGATGCAGTTAATCTTCCGTTAATAGTAGTCAGTTAGAGTTAACTTCGGTAAGTTGAGGAGATTATTGTTAAATAGTGTATAATCCAGAACTGTATTGAACGTGTAAGTTTTTAATAGTTAATAAATCCTTTTGTATAAAATGGTTTTATTTTTAGGGTTCCGTACCCGAAGGGTGCCAAACGGAACCCGGAAAACGGAGTCCGTCCATCTGTCTGTCAGCGGGCTGTATCTCATGAACCGTAAATATTTAGACAGTTGTTGTCACAGATTGTGCGTTTCTATGGGCGCTTTAAAAACAATAATAAAAATAAAATAAAGTTGAAAATTAAAAATTAAAGGGGGTCCTCATACAAGAAACGTGTTATTTCGGCGTATTTAACTAAAATTGTACTTCGTGTGCGAATACGAACCGCCCTTGGTCGGTTTTTTTTTTCTTTTCAATACCAATTACCACCATTCATTTGATATTATGTTGACAGCCAAAGTTCGATTGATATAGGTTCAAGTGATAGGTAAATAAAACGCGAACTACTAATTATTTGGAAGTAATATTTTTCTATAATTCAGTTACATGAATAATGAACATATTATATTCATAAATATTTAACAAATTGATTCATTGTTACAGACCAGTAATTTGCCCAGTTAGCATCGCGTATTCTCGGACAAAGGCGATAAGTTGACTGAAAAGAAAAAATAATTACTTAACAATAATAGTACAATATGTAATAATCACCTGCCTAGCCTTTTCCCAACCAAGTTGGGTCGGGTTCCAGTCTAACCGGATGCAGTTGAATAGGTAGATACCAGTATTTTACATGGAGTGACTGCTTATCTGATCTGCACAACTGGGTAATACGATACCTACCCCTTGGTAAGACTAGTTGTCAGACGTTTGGGCTTCTGACGACTCAAAACTACTGTCAAGTAATGGATGGTCACCCATCCACGAACCGACCGCGGCAAGCGTAGCTTAACCTTCGGTCGACCCGTGCGGCTGTTATGTTGGGGCCACGTTGTCGCGATAAAGCGAACTAAATTTCGCGCGCTCTCTTTTTAACAGCGAGACGTCGAGCAGTGTACGAGAGAGAGCGTGCGAAGTCTAGTTCGGCATTTCGCGATAATGTGGCCCCAACATTAACGACACTCCAATGAGGTTAGAATATAGGAAGGATAGGAAGTGCAACGAAAGGCTGATGATTCCGGCCAAGGACCACGCAATCGAGTATATCTAGAGCTTTTCTATAATATATAATACAAAAATGTGATAATTACCGTATTATTCTGACGTTATCGTAATTTGAACTTTGGGTTTGAGTTTGGTAGTGCTGCAGGGCAAGCAATTGGAGGGGCACGAGCGCCTGCAGCAACACCCGGCCGCGCGCAGAGCCAACGAGCCCAGCGTCAGCACCGCCACGAGGATCTGTGCTAGCCTCATACGGGTACCTACACCACCTAGGGTTTAAGAAGAGTGTATTTCTTTTTGAAACACCTTTATTTACTATAAATACAATAAATAAAATGCACTTGCAACTTAAAATTGAATTCATGGGCTATCAGCATGACAAAAGTTCTGCGCTCAATTTGCGTCACGAATTTTGTTATGCTGGCGCCACATTGTCGCAATAAGGCCAATTACACTTCGTGCGCTCTCTCTCGAACCACCCTCGACATCTTGCTGAGCAACAGAGATCGTGCGAAATATACCTAGTTCGCGTAATCGCGAAAATGTAGCCGTAGCGTGAGTGCGGAAGAGGGGGATTCCGTGCTTTGTCCTTTTTTCAAAATAGGTAAAATTGGGCTACACAACATATGAAATGAGGTATGATAAATGATAAATGATTTTTATTTCTGTAAGTAGGTTTGTACAAACACTTTTACACGTCAATCACATTTTTAAAACTAGATGAGGTCGGCGTTTCCTATCTGACTACTCTGAGAAGAAAGGCCAAAACAAACTCAGAGGTCACAGTCTCTTTTAAAGTCCAGACATAATCTTGGTCAGATCATGTGAAGACCATGTAGATTGGTGTCTGAAATGGACTTTTGAGGAAAGAACCACACAGATTGAGTGGACCTGTCCAGTCAGTGCAAGCATTTGTCAATAATCGTGCAGCTCAACTCCAATTTTAAGGAGCTCAACGATTTGACGAACAGTACCAAAGAAAGGACATTTGGTTAGGCCGTATGGTGTCTTACAGGGGACTGGCATTGCACAAGATGCCACAAGGTGGATTCGTCTGCCCATCTTCAGACACGCGACCACCGAGATATCATTGCAGATTTGCACCGTGTGAAAGACGGATCTTAATGACCGGACTATTTCATCATAATCATCATTCCAGCCGAAACACGTTCACTGCTGGACATGGGCCAACCGTTGCCACATCGGCCGTTCCTGTGCTTTTTGCTTCCAACGACCTCACAAGGTGAACCGATCACCTGGACGAAGATCGCGAGAGTCCTTTGAAGACAGATAGAATAAGTATTAAATTCAAATTGTCTTATACGAACCAATTATTTACTGGAGTCTCACAGGACTTCTCTGCAAAGAAAATAAAAAACATGGTCACTTAGTTTCCTGCTGTTGGGGTTGGCTTCGAGTCAACAAAATGCGGCGAACACCTTTCAGCCACCTACTAATATTAATTTATCAAGGTTCAAAATGGACCAATCTAATTTAACTAGCCCGTATTACTTTTCCACACAATTCTGTGTTCGTCCCGCCATCTTCTTTTTGTGTTATTCCGTTTATCCACTTGGCCTAGCCTAGGGTGAATTCTCGGACATACGTGTCCGAGCACTGAGTACCTGAGGGTGGATTTTTCGGGATGGATAAACGGAGTAATCGTTTTTTTTCCTTCGAAATGATCTATTGCCCTTAAAAAATCTTCATATAAGCGGCATGCATCAATATTTTTTCTGCATTCTTGTAGGTCGGTGGCCGTTCCAGTAAAAGGAAAAGTAAATTAACCGGTCTGCTTCTGAAAACCAGAAAAGGTTATACGCTTCGGTAATCTTCTTTTTTCCTAATTAGCACGAACGTCGCGCCACAGGTTACCCCCAGCGAAACAAATAGGCAAGTAGGTACTTCGATGGTTGTAACAGATTTATAGTTATTAGATCTCATCTCCGCGTGTTGATTTCAGACGCGCCTACTTTTCCTAGGAGATCTGTATACGACTTACTTGAATGTTATGTCCCCTGAATAGTGGTGCGCAGTGGTCCTGCAGTGCCTCCCGTCGTTTGAGGATCACGCGGATCAGCACCGCGCTGATCGGAAGTAGAGCTACCAAAACGTGCCCTAGAGTCATGTTCATCGCTGCCGGCAAACATGTTCAGTTAGCCCAGGTACGCACAAAGGTGATTTTTTAACACGGAGATTTTTATATCGCGCACTTGGTTTTCAACTCTCGGTGTTGAGCGGAGCATTGAGAGTCCAACAGAATGAATTCCAGCGCGTAAAAAACGGCACGGACTTGTGCGTAGGTCAAGGAGACGGAAAATGGTCTATGAATCAATGGACATCAAAAATCAATTTGCCTAGCCTAGCCTTTTCCCAAGTATGTTGGGGTCGGCTTCCAGTCTAACTGGATGCAACTAAATACCAGAATTTTATATGGAGTGACTGTTAACCTCCACAACCCAGTAACTGGGTACCTAATACGATACCCCTTGGTAAGTCTGGTTGTCAGACTTTTGGGCTTCGACGGCCCGTAGCTACTGCCAAACAATGGGCATAAGGTTAATTTATTTGAAAAGTACACCTGTCTAGACAGCAGAAATTACGCAATGATTTGTGATTGGTCAGACACGTCAGACATAGGCACATACCTACATATTTTCACGCCTGTTTGTGCCCAAGCGTTGTGCAGAGTTGTACCTACCTAGCCATATCATCTTCCACACAGTCCATCCATCGTTTCTTCGGTCTTCCCCTACTCTTATAGCCATCGACATTCAGACCCAAAACTTTCCTCACAACATTTTCCTCATTCCTTCGCATCACGTGCCCATAACATGACAACCGATTTCCACACAACTTTTCAGCCACCGGTGCCACTTAATTATTATAGTATATTATACTTCATTATCTAATTAAATGTTAGACTACGCTATCCAACAAAATTAAACAAAATCGATAAAATCGGTTTCATGGAGTTAAATGTTCCAGAAAAGACGCTCACCTTAGCTCGAATTGTGCCGAGCCGACCGAACATGACTCAGCGAGGGTAGCTGCCGAACGGAGTAGGTACTTATGACGATCAGCACGAGCTGAATTAAAGCCGAATATGTGTAGACTTCAGGCCGACTTAATTGTTCAACAAACACTGCCGAATCGAATGTGCTGACCCGAACATGTGAGTAGCTCCCCTGAGAAAGGAACTCGGGGACGAAATAAAAGCTCTCACCGTTTTGGGTTTAGGATATATTACTTCAATGATAGGTCCGTCATAAGTGCAAGGGTCTATATAAAGCGTGTCTGGAGGCAGGGTCTGCCGCCGCCTGCAGCCGGCGATGACGCGGATCAGTACCGTACTCAGCTGCAGCAGAACTACCAACAGCTTCACATATTTCATTTTGGCTGAAACAAAAATATTTTGGATAACATTTTTTTATTGGAAGTCAAATCATCATCATCTGCCTAGCCTTTTCCCAACTACGTTGGGGTCGGCTTCCAGTCTAACCGGATGCAGCTGAATACCAGTATTTTACATGAAGCGACTGCCTATCTGACCTCCACAACCCAGTAACCGGGTAATACGATACCCCTTGGTAAGACTGGTTGTCAGACTTTCGGGCTTCTGGCGACCCGTAACGACTGCCAAAGATCCACAAATGACAGCCGGGACCAACGGCTTAACGTGCTTTCCGAGGCACGGAGGACTCTCGATATGTAAAGATGGTCACCCATCCACGGACCAACCCCGGCAAGCGTAGCTTAACCTGAGGGATCGACCCGTGCGGCTGTTATTACGTAGCCACGATTATTGGAAGTCAAATATTATACTAAATTTATTATATCTTAAATAATTAATTTCCTCATTAATAAAAAGAAATGTAAAGGAATAGTCATACTACATCCACAAAATGTCATGTTGCTGCTTTAAATCCTAAGTGATGATTTTTAGAAAAATAACAAGATTTTTTCTCACACAATTTAAAAACCCCAGACACGAATATCTAGGCCCTGTTCACAGGTGACGCTGAAGAAATATAAATCCAAAAGCTCCTGTTAAGGCTGTACCCTACCTTACCTCGCTCGCACCATACTACTTGCGACCTGAGTGAGAACCAGATGGAGTGGGGCGCTAGCGGGTCTCAAGCCTCGAAAAGTGTAGGTAATTGCTTTTTACGGAGAAAATAATGGAAATAAAAAAAAATTAAGAACATAAGACCTGCTTTATAGATAGTTCAGTTGTTATGCAAAGTTTCATGATCTAATTTGAAGTATTTTTTTAATACCAGTAGTTTATAGTTCTTTTTAGAGGCAGCTTTGGATTTTTTTTCTGAGAAAATTTTATGTTTTCGCCAAACTTGTGACCTAGCATCAACCCTCAACTTTAACATATATTTATTTCAAAATGAATGCTGCAGTATTTTCGGCTTATGCCGAAAATGCCTCCGTTATCGGAGGATCATGCTAAGCAATTTGAGGTAGGGTACGCCCTTAAAGGTCATGGACTATTACCCAATCTACTAAGTGAAATGGGGTGATTCAAATTTGTTTTTATTAATTTACTTGTCTAAAATAAAACGTTCTTAAAATTGCAATTACATACGATTAAATAATTGTTACTGCAGATTCTAAAATTAATAATAAAGTTTGAATATTGATTAAAATTAAATACTAACTTATTCTAAGCTGGTACAGTTCCTCTTAAATGGCTAGCAATAAAATTATATTTGCAGTTGAACGAACAGCTAAAGTTCCTGGTCGAATAATTTTCTGATAGTTTCGATTAAAATTAGTTACCTGTAAATGGTATCCGAATAGAAGGTGTTCCTTGGGAATTAAGTATATGAATAAATATATATTGTGAATTATATATTTTTCCATAAACTATAAATCTTAATCATAAAGGTAAAGAAATTGATAAAGATAATGCTATGCTAAGTGAATTGTTCTAGTAAAAATACATGGCAATAATCCTAAAAAAATATAAAATAAATTAAAAGGAAATATAGAAATAAAAATAAAAGGTGAATCATGAACATTATTATTTTTTAATAAAGTTTTAAATTCATTGTGAAGTTTGCATAAAATTAAATTTCAGAAATAATAATGTCGATTTAGAATTAATCAAAACGATTAAGGAATAAATATAATACTTACCAGATAAAATATATACCTATATACATTTACATTGGGTAACTTATTATACTAAATTAACTAAAACTAAAAGGACTAACTAACTATACCAATAAATACAAAAAATATCGATGAACATTCACAATAAAAAATACATACAGAGGAAGTCGGTTAAAAACAAAGGAACCCTTAGGCGTCGAAGTATTCGTCCGCATCGCTGTCGTCCGGAATCGGCCCAGAAGACTGGCAGCATTGCCACGTTGAATGGCAATGCTAATTCTTTGGCCAAAGAACAAGCCAGCCCTCTGGTCACGTGAAGTGTCGACCAGTCGGTAAGAAATTTCCTTAAAAAGGAGACGCGCACTCGGGCCCCATCACCCGAGCGTTTCGATCTCAAACGTCTCAAAACTGTAGTTGCCCATAAAGTTACAGTATTTGCGCTGCTTGAGGGACTCAGCAGCCGCAGCAGCGGCGCCAGCACAGTTGCCGTTCTAGGAACATGGGATGGCGCAAGGGTATCGACACAGGTTGCGTCCCACACCAGAGGCCTACCCATGCACCTTCCAAGGCAACAACGTCATGCCATCTGGTCTCTTCCCATCGTCGGGTAACCAAGCCGTTTAGTTCTAATACAGTTGCTACGCCGGCGGTGACAAGGGCTCGAAGAATAATATCGTTGATGCTGGTGTGCCGTGCTATGCGGCCTGCACTCCTGCAGCATAACAGGCCATGGTACCCGAGACTGTTGACAGTTTCGCCGCAGTGACGGGAGCGGCTGAAGCCACAAGCCCGACTCCCATTCTCCCACAGCCAGCAGACGCGCACGCCCAACAGTATATGACATGTTTACCAGGGTATTCCGTATAATACTGCAGAGCGGCACGTCCCATCGTCTCTAGGAGGAAGGGTTGTCGGGTAAATCCGAATTGGGACCAGCCATTTTCCAAGGGTTCAACGCATCAGCCAAATACGGTACCTCAAAATCAACCAGTGAGGAAGATAAAATGTTCCTAGTTCATTTATCGGTACTGTGGCCTGAGGAGAGGAAGGCCGATAAACTTATACTTGTAATTTTGCGAACGCCGAGACCACCCAAGCGAATGGGAAGTGTGGCTTGCTGCCACGCTCGGTCATCCAGAGCCACATTTAGGATTGAAGTTAGTGTGTTTCTATAATAATTTGGTCTACTTTTTCAAAAAGTTGTGGATGCTTCCAAAGGTGTGAGGAGCGAGGGCCAAAGCAACAATAACGAATGAGGGTGAAGGCCGAATGAATGTTAATTTTGAAAAAAAAATTATCTTATCCTCAATGAACGTTGGGAAATAGCTAAAATTGTTCCGATTTAATTAAAAGGGATACTTATTAAATAAATAGTTGAGGAGTAAAAAATTAAAATTTTAATTATAATTTTAAATAGAGATTTTTAATTTTAAAGTTACCTACTTACCTAAATTTTGTTTTTTATTAAAAACTTAATAATGTACTATATTAAAAATTTAATTTTACAGTAGCCAAAATTTTGAAATATTTAATTTTACTTAATTAATATCGTTTATTTAATTTTACAGTAGGTAAAATTTTGAAATATTTATGATAGAAACATTTTAATATGATTAGATTAGTTTTGCTAGTTTTCATTTAAGTTTTTGGTGTAACCCGGGATTCTATGGGCCTTATCACACTGGCGATGATTGACGCGCACGAGCACGACACGTGTGTGCAATGAGTTCGCCGCGTTTGCGTTTAGTGCTCAGCGACAAGACGCCGTCACCGCGCCGAGCACTAACGAGAGCGAGTGAAGAGAGTGTACACGAGAGAGCGAGACAAGCGAGTGAAAATGCGGAGAACACGTCGCGTAGTCGCGGCTAGCTCGCAGAGAGCACGTTCACAAATCGCCTCGCTACAAATACGCTGGCCAATCGTTAGTAGCCAACTTATGATGCGCAGCCGCATAATCTAGCCACTAACCAAACGAAAAACACTAGACCACACTGTATTTCTAGAAAATAAACGTTCATTTGATTTGGTGTATGGCGGTAGATATATGAACCAGTTAGTTACCTTTAAACAGCAAGCTTTTGTTCCACCGTCAGCAGGACGTTTCGGTGAAGATTTTTTCCAGCAAGCAAAAACATTAAATATAAACAGGACTAGGTATAGGAATATCTTCAGCATTATGTCTGAAAACGTTCAAAATCTACTGTTAAACATACAAAAATACAGCCGATTAGCAGGTGGGTTGACAGTTCACTTCAAGCTCACTTCACCTAACTTTTCACTGTGAGATTCTTTTTGAATAGTCAAAGTCAAAGTCAAAACGTTTATTGCGAAATAAGTGATGATGACAATGTTGGTGTTAATAGGCTGGACTGGTCGCGAGCGTGACTGGTCTGGTCGCGAGCGCGAATGCTGTTCTATACCTACACTTCTACCTATCGCTTCGGCGAATACTGGTGTGATTTGTGTTTATGTTTTTTGATTTGTCACGGAGACTGTCGACAGAACTGAAAACTTAAAACTGGTATTAGCGCCGTCTATATTAAAAAGTAAAGCACTACCGAAACCATAAGTTTATCCCCTACCAAAAGTCACTCAACGCGCCTAAAGAAATTTTCACTTCAAAGACCAAATTATGGTGAAAACCGCATCAAGATAGGTTTTAAAAAAACAACGCGGTCACACAGACTGAGACGAAAAGCGACTTTAATTTATAGTAGGTACCTTTATGATGAGATGGAGGAATTATAATACTTACTCAAGATACGTTATTGGATAAACTAGATAGTAGGTACACACGGCTACACATCAAGCTAAATGCAAGGTCAGCTTATACTGGAAATGTATAGCTTGATGTGTAGCCGTGTGTACGGTATGCACTAGTTCATTAGAGGTAAATTGCCAAAACTCGTGAGTCGTGAACATACGGTAAAAGCCCATAAAATGGGTCACCTTGGAAGTTATTTGAAACGTGTAGCTGACACTGGCATGGCCACCATTAGGGATTCTAATTTTGATACTTAACACAAAAAAATAGTCGGTAATTAGTCCAAAATTTGTCGCCAAATATCAGAATTTGTCGGTCATTAGTTCAAAGCTTTAAGTTTAAGGTTATTATTTAGTCGGGTCTTACTTTAGATGATAATTATAATGAGTTCAATTTTTAAGGTATTTTTTCGCGTAAACTCTTCGATCTAGCTCTTGGACCATGATATCGTATTGAACTCATTATAATTATCTTAAACTAATCCCTGATGGTGGCCATGCCAGTGTCAGTTACACATTTGAAGCACCGAACTATAAGCACTTGAGTAGGTGTAACTGCCAGAAAAAAGAACCAGATAAAAGAAATCCAAATTTTTATGATTCCTTACCTTCGCCTTTGGAGTGATCACCCGAATTCGCCTGGGTTCGTAACCAAGGTTAGAGTCAGGATTATAGGTAATTGGAGATCTTTTGTGACAACATTTCCGTCTTTTGCAACCCTGGGTCACCTCGAACATCGCCACTGCGAGATGCAGGAAAACTAGCAGAAAATCCTGCAGCAGCATATTCATTTGTTTCTGGGAGTTCTGCAGCCTTTCATCATTTGGCCGCGAAATTTGGTGTGACCTGATAGATAACATCATCATTATCATTCTCTTGCCCTTTCCTTATCCTTAAATAACATACATAATTAAATTTAATAAAGTCAGCGAGAGTGATCCTTCGGGATACATTTTATCCCGATATTCCCACGAGATCGAGACTTACGCGAGTGAAACCGCGGGGCGCAGCTAGTTCTAAGATAAATATTTTTAAAGTTGAAATACATGAAAATTTACCATTCCCCAAACCATAGGGATCCCCAAAACGGCTGAGCCCAAAGTATAGAATTATAGTTCTATACTATACAAATTAAAGGAAAACCTATATGAAGTCTATGGTTTTAAAATAACATGGTAAACTTCCCAATATTGTGCGTACAAACTAACATTTGCAGTTGGAATGTATGGGAGAACATGTTTTTCAACTTCTTTCAGTAGTATATATAACGAAGTTAAAAGGCTCTACAAGTTACCGAGTAACAATCGACCAACTTACATTTGCAGTTGCAAAAACATGTTGCAGTTGTTTGCAGTTGAAAAAGTTTTTCAACTAAAATGTTGTTTGTTCTTTGGATGAAATTAATCCCAACTACGAAACCCTTTATTGTGCGTGGTCCGACATGCCCCCCCAGTTCAGCATGAATGCCAGCCAACTAGTGCCTGCCGCTGGTTTGTACAGGTAGGTACAGATTCTGCACTGTAATGCTCGGTTCTGTTCCCTCACTGATGTAATGCTGGGCTCTGAACGTTACATTACAGGTGAATGCTCCGCGCCGCCGCCGCTTGGACGCCGCGCCGCGCGCCGTTCCGCTTGATCGCCGGCTGCTTGCAAAAGTGCACGCGCTTTATTACTTTAATTAATCAAGCGGAACGGCGCGGTGTCCGGGCGGCGCGGTCGCAGAGTCGTGTCACCGCGGTAGCGGCGCAGCTGCGGCGCGGTCGCGGCATCGTGTCACCACGGTGGCGGTGCAGTGGCGGCGCGATCGCGGCGTCGCGTCGTGTCGCCTAGCACTTAGTCATAGGGTTCACTTCTCAATTAGTTTAAAAATATTCAAACCTAAAATTATTAGGTTGTTTTCTTCTCTTGCTTGCACCTCGGGTTGGGTAGGGTACAGTCTATGTATTCGTGCTTCACGCAGCCGAGACACGTCTCGAGGTATGACAGCAGAAGAGTCACTACCAGTACCACCAGCTCTTGGACGAAGGCTTTATCCATCGCAATTCATCGTAACGCCAATGGATCTGCGAAGGGTGTTATGTAATTTATACTCATGAATAAATACAATATTACAAATGTGAAAGTAACTCTGTCTGTCTGGCGGTTACCTTAAATTGGCATTAGGGAAGGAGAATAGAAGAAAAATGAAAAATATTTCATTTGGAACACGAACAGGGAATACATACAATAATATAAAACCGGCCAAGTGCATGTCGAACCACGCACAAAAAAGGGTTTCGTAGTTGGGATGAATTCGAGGGTTCGCGGGCTATTTGTATTAAGCGACATTTTTGGAACTTTACAGGAGAGCATTTCAAAGTTTCATTTTTAGGAAAAAAAATCATTATAAAAAAAGTATTAATATTATTACAAAAAAGTGTTCTATGTTGTTTTCCTTTATAAAAACCGCACAATTTAGTCTAGTTTTCATTTTTGTAATGCTATTATTACCAGAAATATATGTCGCTTCATACAAAATTACCTCAAATCACTTTTATTTAGAAACAGGCTAAATGATTCAAGCGCCATAAACTGTATATTATAGGTTCAGGAAAAAGGATTTAAGCAACACTCGGTGTTGTTTTAGTGTAAGGTTAAATGTAAAAGCTACCATCGCGATAGTAATATAGAATCAGGCTATTAAGCTTATGCAGCTGAAGTATCATAATAGTAGTTTGAGACCAAAATTATTTATGTAGCACTTCACATTAAGTATTTATAATAAATTCCAGGTATAAATTCCACGTGCAGGCTAAATGTTTCAAACGACATCAAGCATGGATTTCAGATGCAGGCAAAATGATTCAAACGCCCTATGTTACGAAATTTATGTCAGGACAAACAGCTTAAGTCAAAATCACAAAATATTTGGTCTGTGTGAAGTCCATCTTTACTAAAATTTTATAAAATTTGTGTCGCACCAGTCAAGTCAGATTCAAACTTGACCTAACTTTACTGATGTTTCAAGCGCCATAAAAGTGCTCAGAATTGTACGAAACCCGGCTCATCCGACGCAGAAAAATTCGCTGATTCCGAATATGTATATAACTCAATATCGTCCAAAATGTCGCTTCAAACAAATAGCCTTTCACCCCTCGAATTTATCCCAAGAACAAACTAATCATTGTAGTTGAAAAACTTTTTCTCATACATTCTGTACGGAGAACATGTTTTTGCAACTGCGAATGTAAGTTGGTCGATTATTATTCGATAAATTGTAGAGTCTACTTAGCTGTGATAGTTTACCTTTTAACTTCGTTATAATATATACTACTGCCGTGATTTTTTTCACATATCCAAAACCAACCATTTAGCTGGCAGACTCTAACAAAAATTAGCACTTTAAAGCATAATATTTCGCAAACGGATCCCTGTATCCAAAAAAAGTTTTCAAAAACTCCCTATATTTTTGAACGACTTTTCCATCGACAGCCCACACCATGGGATAAGCGAGAAAAAAAACATTCCCAATTTAGGTGTAGGGGAGGCAGCTACTCAAAAATTTATTTTTTTACATTTGTTTTTATTTTACCACTTTGTCGTGATTTATATGTATACGAAATTACGGCATTCTAGTACTAAGAGTCTCTGAGCTAAGCCACGGACAGACGGACATGGCGAAACTATATGGGTTCCTTGTTGACTACGGAACCCTAAAAAAGGAACAGTAAAAACTAACAAAATAATGGAATAAAAGACCCGCAGGATAGCTGTGTGACAGACATAAAATTACAATTGGTCGCAACTTTAGACAGTTCACACGTTCATCGTCGAATTTTTCAAACCTATGAAGCAATGGATTAGCAATAATATCCTTCAGAACTTTCGAATTGTCATTGAAAGTGTGTTACGTAATTCGGGTGCCGTATGTGGCCGAAAAGGCTCGACATTTGCTGGCATTCTGTTATAGGTAAGGCTGGTATTCTGATAGAGCTCGGCGCTTTGATGCCCTGCAGCCTAATTGTGTACACGATCAATCAGAATTGGAATCAGTTTGAAACAAATGTCTAATCCATTGCTTCATAAGTTCGAAAACAAAATCTGCGGATCAATGTAAATTTTTTTTAATCCATAAACCAAAAGTTTTTTTTGAACATTCTTACCGTCGATAAAATTAAGCATAGATTCCCTCATTTCGATATGTGCACATTATAAAGAATCACACGGTATAAACTCATTAGATAAGAGAATAAAACAAAATAGTAACCATATTATATTCAATGAGGATTGTCTCTAGAATTCGAACTATTGTAGCATGAACTAGGGAGATGTGTAAGGCAATAACTACCAATATTTATTTCTTGCAAGGTGGATTACTTTCAGTGCAAGTGACGTTTTTTTTACCACAACCCGCGACTTCGAGCAGCAAGGTAGCTAACAGGCAGACGAGGAATGCTAGGCGCTCCCAGTGGTCTGACATCATACTCTGAAACAAAGTTGAATATTTAGTGAGGGTATTTGAAAAATAGGCCAAAGCTCTAAGTAAGACATATTCAACTTTGCTTCTAAATAGTGGCGTGTTTCTATCTCTCTGGCGCCCTGAGCCATAGGGACGAAACCAGTTTTGATAGAAACACGTTAGCCAAATACAACAACAATCGACGCAAGATACCGAGAAGGTATTAATATTTGAGATGTTGATGTCGAAGCTAATTGCAAAGTAAAATTTTAACATAAATTGGTAAGCAAAACTCGCAAATGAAAATTGCCAATTCGCTACAAACCAACTCTTGTACGTCAAGTTGTCTATACAATGATCTTTTGATGTTCCATAACTCCAAGGTTATATGCTTTATGTAAAACTTACACAAAAAGTCCGAGAACATTAGTCTCTCGATGTTTGTATTTAAGTTTCACTGATAAGTACGAGTAAATCATTTTCATTCAAACCAATCATTTATATTTAATTTTAAAGTTAAGAAAATGCGACGTTGTCATATTTCACGTAAGGATGTTTTACATAAAAAATCGTGTCTTTGTCAAATTATTTTGTATGAAAAATTAAAACGAAAACGTATATAATATTTATATGCCAGTTCATTCTTTGACATGCGTCTCATTAATGCCCTAGTGTTATGGCATATCAAAAGAAAAACCATGCATCTGTCGGGTCTGATCAGAAGTTATGAGAAGTTAAAAATAATAATTAAAGGTACTTACAAAAGCGGGAGCGTTGGCTTACTTCTAGGTATATTGTATGTTATTCGCCATTTCAAGTCGATGCGTCCATCTTCCCTCTGCAAACGAAAAAGAATCGATTTGAGTCGTTCCACCAACATACATAACAAACTAACTAAAGCAAGAACACTACAGTAATAAACTAAAATGAAAAAGTACAAATAAAACTACAAGGTGGAATTTGACCCAAATCAATACTTTACGTTTGCGATGGAAAAGTTGTTGCATAGGCAATTAAACAATATTTTTTTTACATTTTTTGTTGTTTTTTTTTACATATTACGGTTTGTGAAATGGAAAAGTTACTGACAATTTTTAAACATTAGTTCATTAGATCGTTTTGATCGTACAACAGGGTCTTCATCCAATTTTTGATCTTATTACTGCAGAAACCTGGTGAGATTGCCACACGTCAAAGTTTCCATTTACTCTTTCCATTTTTCTGAATTGTTTCCAACAGTAATAATTATCCCAGCAACTGTCTGCTACCCTTAAGTTTACCAAATGCTCATACATTGTGTTTCGTGATCACGGAGTTGGCGTTTAGATTCAGCTAGTGTTCTCAATCGGTGCGTCGTCCTTTAGGTTTGAGCCGGCGACGGCGACGCAAGGCCCTGCAGCAGTATGTCGTGATGATGGAATTGGTGTTTAGCTTCAGTTAGTATTCTCAATCGATGGTCGACCTGTAGGTTTGCATCGGTGTCTTTAGAACCTGTAGGGCCCTCGTCTGCAGGGGGCTTTGCCGGTGCAGGGGATCTTTTTCTTGCAGCACGATCCACACGATGATGTACTGACAATTAGTAGAGAGAATAGCGCAAATAACACTGCTAACAGACGGCTTAAGGAGAACTTAGCCATTCTCAGAAACTGGAACAAAGAAATGGCAGAATGAAAACAGGAGAAATGAGAGCGCGCATGACGAGCAGGAAATGAGGCAAAATGAGTGTGTGCTACAAATGACGTATGTACTTAGTTGCTGACATAAAGCTAGCTCCCAGTCCTTTCGTAGGGCTCATGAGTTCAATTTTATCAAGTAACAGTTGCCTTTTACAACATCCGGAGAAAATTTTGGTGATTGTAGACCCACCTTTGGTGCAAAATCGAGAATTTTTTTCTTTGTGAATAAATTCGTTCGCGATTAGGTACACATTCTGGCATGATGGAGCTACTTTCAATGCTATAAAACGAAAAAGATTTCTCAAAAAAAAAAAAACAGATTAACCAAACAACATTTCCGAAATTGAGTGACCAGACAAGCAGACATTTTATAGTAAAGCCCTTTGATATACATTTTATAAGCAACGTGTCATCGGTTGGCTCGGAGCGCAGGCGCTGTTCAAAAATAAACAACGCAACGCGCCGAATCAAATGCAAATGATTGGTATTAATCATATGGCTTGAACTAATTACATGCTTTGAACATCGTTGAAAAAATATAAACAGGATTCTGACCCGATGATTTGATGAAGACGAGGTCTCGTCGAAAATATTGGCCAAGGTTAGGTCTAATGGATTATAATTTATTGTTTATGAAGCATTTGTTTAAGCTGTTGTAAAATATTGCAATATGTAGATGCTTCTGGATAGAGTGGGAGCCAACCAATCATATTTGGGAAAATGGGTTAATGATGATGAAATGCTTTTAGAAACGGAATCCATGATTAGCAAAAGCAGATATTGGTGCCTGAACAGATAACTACTTAACCAATCTTATAGGAGGTATGATGAATGTGATCCGATAAGAAATGCCCTCCTTATTTGGAAAGAAACGATTGAGAGCACCAATTCCCGTATTTAAATACGTACAAATTCCAGTCGCAAGCTTATGTCAGCGACAATCAACGTCAAAAACTCGTCAAAAATGTAGGGAAATTAGAGGTATTTTGAGGAATTCAATTGAGACTGAAATTAGAACACGACTGTTCATAAAAATACGGAAATTTCTCCTCTGAACACCTAGATCCTGCTATCAATAAATCAGAAATAAAAGACAACAAGAATAAATAAAATAGAACAGTATCCTTACCGTTATTACTTGGTACAAGGCGCCGGCTGTCTGCAAGCGATGTAGACTTTCTTAGTGCACGCGTTGGTCAGCCCGAAGATTGACAGGATCCCAGCTAAGAGGAACAGCAAGGCTTTCTGGACGCCCATGGTCTAGCGCCTCATGGCTGCGGTGGAGGGAAGGAAAACCCTGCAAGCGTGAGTGGCCATGGCTCGGCCTTACAGCGTTTAAAGCATGGGTGTAAACAGGGACAAGGGAAGCACCAGCTGACCAATTCCCGTAATTTCTCATCTCAGCGACGATCAATAACAAAAATTAGTATTTTTGGCAAATTGAGACATATTAGAATGCAAACACTTTAAAATACAGGCACTGCCCCACAGGTTAAAGTATCCTCAGAATCAAATCCTAATTGTTCCCGTGGGTGCGAGAATTCAATGAATTTTGTTGTACCGTTTGGGACATAGGCTTGACACCTGACACCTGACATCATATCGAAGGATAAATCACAGTTTACTACATTTACGGTTCTGGTGTTCCTCAAGGCATTATTCTGGGCCCTACGCTACTCCTGATTTATATTAACGACTTGTGTGGTCTTAATATAAAAGACGGCAAAATTATATCTTATGCCGATGACACGGCATTAATATTTAGCGCTAAAACCAGTAGCGAACTGTTTGAAATCGCTCAACTAGGTTTTAATACTGTGACAAATTGGCTTCAAACCAGTTTACTCAAATTAAATGCTGACAAGACAACATTTATTCAATTCTCCATGCGCAAGCCTCAACATAACATTACTAACCCTCACCTATGTATATGCCCATCAATGTGAAAACCGTACAGTCAACATGTGTAATTGTCCTGTTATCCTCAAAACGAGCAACTTAAAATACCTCAGGGTAATAATAGACGACACACTCTCTTTTAGAAAACATATTGATAGTCTAGTTAAAAGAGTGCGCAAATTAAAATGTTTCTTTTTTAATAACGATCATTTGCTAATTCAAAATTAATCACACAAGTTTATTTGGCCCTATGTTAATCAATAATTCAATACTGTACCACTTCTTGGGGTGGCGCACCCAAAACTAATTTACTTCCTCTTGAAAGAGCTCAGAGAGCAATTTTAAAGAGAGCAAACTTCCATTCCTTCTTTCCCACAGATCAGCTATATAAATCCTGTAACGTACTGACGGTTCGCCAGCTTTTCATTATGCTTAGTATTAAAACAGCACACCATGCTTACCTATACTGCTGACAATACTAACAAGAGGCGGAATGATATAGTATGCACATCTAATGCAACCTCAAAATATGTCTATTTAGAAAGATTTTTTACATTTTTAGGACCATTTTTGTATAATAGATTAAATAGAATACATAATATCTATAAATTAAATTAATTAAGCTGTTAAAAAAATTATACTTAATTATTTACTATCCCTAGATTACGCACAGACAGAAGATCTACTTGTTGTCTGCAGATAGAACCGCTAACATGCCTTTTTGCTTTTATGTACCTAAGTTTTAATTTTGTTTTAATTTTGTACTCATTGTTAATTTATTAAAATAAGTATCTAAGCACTTTCTAGCCTGAAGCACAGGTTCAACCTAGTTCAGCCAAATATGCAACTGTGCTCTATTTTAAATTGTTATGGTATTTATTGTAAACGTGTCCCTTTTTTATAAATAATTATTTTTATTTGTTTTGTGTGTTACTATTTTCTGATTATATTTGAAACTTTTCACAATTCATAGGACTATGATTGATGCTACTTATAAGCATTTTCTACTATAGTATACGTTAGAAAATTAAATAAATACATGCTTTTGAACTGTCCCTACGCATCTGAAGTATCGATTTGGGTCAAATTCTTTAAATCTACGCAAACTATAGAAACACTATATTTTAGCTAAAATCGGTAACCTTACCTGTTTTATATTGGTTGCAATGGGTGATAAAGTTTAAATTATATTACTCTGAATTTTGTTTTGTGAATTTTTTGCTGAAGTTTGACTTGGTTGCAGTTTTGATTGACCTGCCAGATGGAACTGTTCATTTTGAAATTAATGACAGTGATGACTGGCCATTATTGCTAGAAAAAAGGTTGATAGTCTAGGAAGGAGGTCTTCATTCCTCTTCATGGCATCTCGAGAGCACGGTGCTGTGTTTTTCCACGGTATTTCTACTTTTTACGACAATCACATGGGAGCATGAAGGATGGTAATTAATGTTCTCAGGAATTCACTTTTTTTGGAAACAAAAAAAAAACCTAAACCATACTAATCCTAACTTCCTAATGAGATCCTAACTAATATTATAAATGCAAAAGTGAGTTTGTTTGTTATGCTTTCACGCTAAAACGGCTGAACGGATTTGGATGTTTGGCACAGGGGTAGACCATGACCTGGAATATGACATAGGATACTTTTTATCCCGATATTCCCACGGGATCGATATATTATAAAACAAAGTCCTCCGCCGCGTCTGTCTGTCAGTCTGTTCGCGATAAACTCAAAAACTACTGCACCGATTTTCATGCTGTTTTCACCAATGGATAGAATGGTTCTTGAGGAAGGTTTTATAATAATCGATATCCACGCGGGCGAAACCGCGGGCATCAGCTAGTTTAATATAAGAAAAAACCGTATCTAGTAATTAAATTTTATTCATCTTTCTCTTTTTTTGAAGCTATTTCTGTGTTCATGATAACTTCCACGTTTTATGGGATTGTTTTAAACAAAAATAGTACCAAACTACTAGTTTATGGTTTAACTTTAACAACATCGTTAAAAGAGATGGCATAGCCCAGTCTTATGAAATGGCTTTGAATTACTTACAGAAGTGCCATGAACTTTCTATTTTCAGGATTTTTAGGGTTCCGTACGTCCGAATGAAAAAACTGCTGAGTGCAGACAAATAGTCTTACGAATGGGTACCGTGTTACCTAGGTTTTAGAGGTGATACTTAATCGCTCCATGTTAAATATCAGCTGGATCCGGTTATACTGTAAGCCGACCCCAACATAGTTGGGAAATAATATAATAAAATAATAATGGTGAAACCAGTTGCCAGATTAGTTCGTGTACCTTGCGCAGTCGCAATGTCTTAGACTTGTTTATAAAAGTTCTGAATGAGAAAGTAGGTATCTTTAACCTTATTAATTTATTAAAACTTTTCCTAACTTATTAACCTTTTAGATCAATCTGCACATTAGTCATTTAGCAAACAAACATCAAATCATCATTGGAGGTTTTGAAATTGACTTATTTTTATGACCGGAAACCACATGGCATAACATTCAGCATTTCATCTGTGTTGTTAGTGTAATAAATGTTAAAAATAAACATTCCATTTGCAATCACGTTAGTAAAAATGCTATAAAAAAAAAAAACTGCTGTAATTATTTATGAAACACATAACTATCGCATTGTTTATAGTTGTTAATCTAAATAACGACATATTTTAAAACAAATAGAATGTTAATTAATGAGAGGGTTCTTTATTTATTAAAAAACGATTCGGTTGTTTTGCTGATTATCCTGTTTGTCTGTTCTCTCTTTTTTATCATTATCATCATTAACACTATCATAGTCGTCATCGTCATCATCATCATCATAATGAAAACCGTCGTCATCGTCATCATCATCACCGTGGTCATTATCATCATCGTTATCATCATCATCATCGTGGTCATCATCATCATCGTGGTCATCATAATCATCATCATCGTGGTAATCATCATCGTCGTCATCATCATCATCGTGGTAATCATCATCATCGTGGTCATTATCATCATCGTGGTCATCATCATTATCGTGGTCATCATCATCATCATCATCATCATCATCGTGGTAATCATCATCATCATCATCGTGGTAGTCATCATCATCGTCGTGGTCATCATCATCATCATCGTCGTCATCATCATCGTGGTCATCATCGTGGTCATTATCATCATCATCGTGGTCATCATCATCATCGTCATCAACCGTCACGCTTTCATTCATTACCTTCTCTTTCATATTACACACACAATCCATCCATCTCTTTTTCATAAGCAATATTATAAAAATATTATAGACTTATTTTTATGACCGCAAACCACATGGCATAACATTCAGCATTTCATCTGTGTTGCTAGTGTAATAAATGTTAAAAATAAACATTCCATTTGCAATCACGTTAGTAAAAATGATATAAAAAAAAAAAAAAAACTGCTGTAATTATTTATGAAACACATAACTATCGCATTGTTTATAGTTGTTAATCTAAATAACAACATATTTTAAAACAAACAGAATGTTAATTAATGAGAGGTTTCTTTATTTATTAAAAAACGATTCGGTTGTTTTGCTGATTATCCTGTTTGTCTGTTCTCTCTTTTTTATCATTATCATCATTATCACTATCATAGTCGTCATCGTCATCATCATCATCATAATGAAAACCGTCGCCATCGTCATCATTATCACCGTGGTCATTATCATCATCGTTATCATCATCATCATCGTGGTCATCATCATCATCGTGGTAATCATCATCGTCGTCATCGTCATCATCGTGGTAATCATCATCATCGTGGTCATCATCATCGTCGTCGTCATCATCATCATCGTGATCAGCATCATCATCGTTGTCATCATCATCATCATCGCCGTCATCATCAGCATCGTGGTCATTATCATTATCGTGGTCATCATCATCGTCGTCATCATCATCATCGTGGTCATCATAATCATCATCATCGTGGTAATCATCATCGTCGTCGTCATCATCATCGTGGTAATCATCATCATCGTGGTCATTATCATAATCGTGGTCATCATCATTATCGTGGTCATCATCATCATCGTTGTCATCATCATCATCATCATCATCGCCGTCATCGTCATCAACCGTCACGCTTTCATTCATTACCTTCTCTTTCATATTACACACACAATCCATCCATCTCTTTTTCATAAGCAATATTATAAAAATATTATAGACTTATTTTTATGACCGCAAACCACATGGCATAACATTCAGCATTTCATCTGTGTTGCTAGTGTAATAAATGTTAAAAATAAACATTCCATTTGCAATCACGTTAGTAAAAATGCTATAAAAATAAAAAAAACTGCTGTAATTATTTATGAAACACATAACTATCGCATTGTTTATAGTTGTTAATCTAAATAACGACATATTTTAAAACAAATAGAATGTTAATTAATGAGAGGTTTCATTATTTATTAAAAAACGATTCGCTTGTTTTGCTGATTATCCTGTTTGTATGTTCTCTCTTTTTTATCATTATCATCATTAACACTATCATAGTCGTCATCGTCATCATCATCATCATAATGAAAACCGTCGCCATCGTCATCATTATCACCGTGGTCATTATCATCATCGTTATCATCATCATCATCGTGGTCATCATCATCATCGTGGTAATCATCATCGTCGTCATCGTCATCATCGTGGTAATCATCATCATCGTGGTCATCATCATCGTCGTCGTCATCATCATCATCGTGATCAGCATCATCATCGTTGTCATCATCATCATCATCGCCGTCATCATCAGCATCGTGGTCATTATCATTATCGTGGTCATCATCATCGTCGTCATCATCATCATCGTGGTCATCGTAATCATCATCATCGTGGTAATCATCATCGTCGTCGTCATCATCATCGTGGTAATCATCATCATCGTGGTCATTATCATAATCGTGGTCATCATCATTATCGTGGTCATCATCATCATCGTTGTCATCATCATCATCATCATCATCGCCGTCATCGTCATCAACCGTCACGCTTTCATTCATTACCTTCTCTTTCATATTACACACACAATCCATCCATCTCTTTTTCATAAGCAATATTATAAAAATATTATAGACTTATTTTTATGACCGGAAACCACATGGCATAACATTCAGCATTTCATCTGTCTTGCTAGTGTAACAAATGTTAAAAATAAACATTCCATTTGCAATCACGTTAGTAAAAATGCTATAAAAAAAATAAAAAACTGCTGTAATTATTTATGAAACACATAACTATCGCATTGTTTATAGTTGTTAATCTAAATAACGACATATTTTAAAACAAATAGAATGTTAATTAATGAGAGGGTTCTTTATTTATTAAAAAACGATTCGGTTGTTTTGCTGATTATCCTGTTTGTCTGTTCTCTCTTTTTTATCATTACCATCATTATCACTATCATAGTCGTCATCGTCATCATCATCATCATAATGAAAACCGTCGTCATCGTCATCATCATCATCGTGGTCATCATAATCATCATCATCGTGGTAATCATCATCGTCGTCATCATCATCATCGTGGTAATCATCATCATCGTGGTCATTATCATCATCGTGGTCATCATCATTATCGTGGTCATCATCATCATCATCATCATCGTGGTAATCATCATCATCGTGGTAATCATCATCATCGTCGTCATCATCATCGTCGTGGTCATCATCATCATCATCGTCGTCATCATCATCATCATCATCGTGGTAATCATCATCATCATCATCGTGGTAGTCATCATCATCGTCGTGGTCATCATCATCATCATCGTCGTCATCATCATCGTGGTCATCATCGTGGTCATTATCATCATCATCGTGGTCATCATCATCATCGTCATCAACCGTCACGCTTTCATTCATTACCTTCTCTTTCATATTACACACACAATCCATCCATCTCTTTTTCATAAGCAATATTATAAAAATATTATAGACTTATTTTTATGACCGCAAACCACATGGCATAACATTCAGCATTTCATCTGTGTTGCTAGTGTAATAAATGTTAAAAATAAACATTCCATTTGCAATCACGTTAGTAAAAATGATTGTTTGCGATGGAGCGCCTTTCATTGATCATCCCAACATTTGGAGACCTCGACGTGATCGAAGCATGCAGCATGACGATCTAACGGCCGGGTGGTGACGCCGGCCGGCATCTATGCCTGCACGAAACACAAGGCGAGCTCAAGATAATTGGAACTCCGCTTCTACGAAGACTCACCTACCACCTGCCATTGCCATATGGGCCTGTGTAGTGTGTAGCGATTGGTGTGCTTGCAGGGAAGTACGCCCAATTTTAGTATATTTAACCTAACTTTCGTAACGCGAATAGCCGAGTTCTGTGCAGCATTTCCACTCTCACTACTGTATATGGAGTCAGATTAATTATTCGATGATAATCTTGCTAGGTAGGTACCTATTTGATGAAAACTACGCCTTGTGCCTACCTAACTACTATTTTACTTTACTTTTACTGTTCATGCATTCTGTGAATACAGATAAATAATTATTTCTTAATATGTTGGTACCCATTTAAAACGATAACTATACTTACCTACATCCCATTCTTTACTTTCTAATTTACTTGCATTCAATGCGGTGGGATTATAATGATTTCGTGGTAGCTTCTTGACTACCTTACTTTCTTCTTGCACTTCGCTCATGGGATCACCCTGGCATTTTTCAGAATCGCCGTGTGCTTCTGCCTTTTGGATCTCGCTGGAATGTGCTGCGATAAGTCTACCTACCTGCTAGTCACAGCTGCTGCTTGCATCTAATGCTGTGTGACCTGCTTTGCTCGTGTGTGAGTTGCTGACTGGGGAGCTATTGTCGTAGCCATTGCACGACTTGCACGGCTTGCACGGTTTGGCTTTGTTTTTTCTTAACTTTATATGCGGTATCTAATACCAGTACTTATAACTAATTACTTGACGGTCTGTTTAGTCTGTTTTAAGCTTTCACCATGTCTGCTGAATTAAAACCGCTTATTCAGCAACGTGGTACATTAAAGGCTAGAATAACTATATTTTCAAAATACTTAAATACTGTAAATTTAATAGAAGCTGATAGTGTTCCTAAACAAATACTTATTGAGATTGAGTTGAAGTTATCTAGATTCAGGGAGTTGTTGGTACAGTTTGATGATTTAAAAACTAAAATTGAAAGTTTGGATCCTGATCAGTTGGAAGAAAATGACAGGATTGAAAGTGACTTTTGCTCAAACATTGCTAAAGCTCAAATGTTAATTGAAAGTCTTGCTCCTAGTAATGTAATACCTGAAAATAATAACTGTAATTCAATATCTAGTTGTCAGACTATTAAACAAGATTGCCGCAGTTATAATATTAAGTTGCCCACCATTCAACTGCCTTCCTTTGATGGAAACTATTTAAAGTGGATGGAATTTCGAGACACTTTCGATTCTTTAATTAACAACAATGATACTATTCCTGATATTAATAAATTTCATTACCTACGTTCTTCACTAGAGGGAGGAGCATCCGATATAATCAAGTCAATAGAGTTCACTGCTGCCAATTATAAACTAGCTTGGAATTTACTTACTGAACGTTTTGATAACAATCGGATACTTACCAATAATCATTTAAAGGCTATCTTGAATTTTGACACAATAAATAAGGAAAATTACAAGTCTCTTCGCACTATGATAGATTACTATTCTAAAAATATTCGAGCCTTATCTTCTTTAAATGAAGCTGAATCCCGTTGGGATACTTTACTTGTATATATTATGGTGTCAAAACTGGATAGCGCCACGAGTCGCCAATGGGAGGAACACAGGAGTACTATCGCTGCCTCTCCAAAGATCGAGGAGTTCTATAATTTCTTGCGAAATCGTGCTGACGTCTTAGAGACGTTGCAGTACAGCAAGAACGATGTTACTACTAAGACAGAAAAACGTTCTTATTCTAAAGAAAATAAACAAACAAATTCATTTGTTTCTTCTTCAAACACAAGTGGAAAAAACTGTGTTGTATGTTCACAAGATCATTTATTATATAAGTGTGATAAATTTAAAGATATGTCATTGGATGCTCGACACAATGTGGTTTCCAAGCATAAGCTTTGTCATAATTGTTTGCGTCCTGGTCATTATTCTACTCACTGTAAACATAATTCTTGCAAATTCTGTAACAAAAGGCATAATTTACTGTTACATAAATCACAATCCAATAACGATAAGACAAACTCACCTAATAATACATCTGCCACTTCACTTCCTCAAGAAGCTAATTCCTCTCAAGCATCTTCCACTATTGCTATGTTTAATCCTGTTTCACTCTCTGTGGCAATGCCTGGGCAAATCCTCTTATGCACTGCTCAGGTAGAATTAATGGATAGCCAATCTTCTGAAACACACATTGTTAGAGCACTTCTGGATAACGGAAGCCAGTCTTCATTTATAACTGAAAGAATGCAAAGAAAATTGAATTTGCCTTGTACTAATACTAATGTATCAATCGCTGGTATAAATAATAAGCAAACTACTACTACTAAAAGGTGTAACATAAAACTTAAATCGCGGATCAACTTGTTCCATACTAGAGTTTCATGTCTTTTAGTGCCCGAGATTACTGGCATGTTGCCAGGCTCAAAGATTAACCCGTCTGAATGGAGTCTTCCTAACTTTATAGAACTAGCAGATCCTACTTACTATATACCCTCTGAAATTGATCTACTGCTAGGGGCTGATGTCTATTGGGAAATTGTAGATTCCAAACAAATTAAGTTAGGGAAACATAAACCTACACTACAAGGTTCTAAGCTGGGTTGGCTCGTGTCGGGTCCAACCGGTGTTAGCACTACTGCTACTACTACTCATTCAAACTTTTCTCAGGAAATCAAGGACTCTCTGGCTAAATTCTGGGAAGTTGAGGATGTTCCTGCTCTACCAACTAAAAATGTCAAGTTTTCCAGCGAGGAACAATATTGTGAAAGTCATTTTATTGAGAACACTGTTCGCTTGACTGATGGGAGATTTTGTGTAAAGATTCCATTGCGTGAAGTCCCTAGTGAGGCTCTAGGGGACTCTTATTTTATTGCTAAAAGGCGTTTCTTTAATTTGGAAAGAAAACTTAAGAAATCTAAAATTAAAAATAAATATACTGAATTCATTAATGAATATCAAAGATTAGGGCACTTAACTGAAGTAAGCCGTCCTGGCTTCGGATATTATATTCCTCACCATGCAGTGATTCGCGAAAGCAGTGAAACAACACGGTTAAGGGTAGTCTTTGATGCCTCTTGTAAAACTTCTACCAATAAGTCGTTAAATGACATCCAATTTGTTGGACCAGTTGTTCAGGACGATTTAATGGCAATCTTGCTCAGGTTCCGTCAGTACACCTATGTGGTGACAGGTGACGTGGAAAAAATGTATAGACAGGTTGTGGTAAATGAGTCACAGCGTCACTTACAACTTATACTTTGGAGGGAAGACGAAGGTCAACCACTCAAAACCTTGCAACTAAATACTGTTACTTATGGAACAGCTTCAGCTCCTTACCTGAGTACTAGATGTCTTGTTCAACTCGCATCGGAGTGTACTGATGAAGCTGTTGCTAATACTTTAAAACATGACTTCTATGTTGATGACCTAAACACTGGTTCGGATTCAAAATCTCTGTTAAAGGCTAATATTTCAGGAGTGATTAACAAACTTGCTGAAGGCTGTTTCCCTTTGCGTAAATTTAGAACAAATTCTCCTGATATTTTTGATGACATACGTATTACGACTGACAAATCTCAAGATTTTAGTAAACAATCCTCCGTTTTGGGATTGAAATGGAAACCTAGCTCAGACACGTTACACTACTCAGTCGAAAATAAATCCATTCAGAAAGTTACGAAACGCTCCATTCTCTCAAACTCTTGTCGAATATTTGACCCATTAGGTCTTTTATCTGCCTGCACTATTTTTCATAAAATCTTACTACAGAAGCTCTGGTTACTTAAAGTAGGTTGGGATGATGAAATTCCAAAAGACATTGAAAACTCCTGGATAGATTTCTATAATGAAACGCAACATTTCACTCATATTCAGATACCTAGATACGTTTTCTGTAGTTTTCCTACTTATATAGAGGCTCATTGCTTTACTGATGCCTCACAAGATGCCTACGGTGCATGTATTTATCTAAAATCGACTAATAGTTTGGGTGAAGTTAAATGCAGCTTATTATGTGCTAAAACTAAAGTTTCTCCTTTAAAATCTGAAACAATTCCCCGTCTGGAATTGTTAGGCGCTTTACTTGGTGCAAAATTATACTCTAAAGTACTACATTCTTTAAAAATTAAGATTTCACGCTCAGTATTCTGGACGGATTCAACCATAGTGTTAGGTTGGTTACGAACTCCACCTAAAACTCTTAAAACTTATGTGAGTAATCGGATTGAACAAATTAGAGAATTAACTGAAATAACTACTTGGCGTCATGTACCATCCGAACATAATCCTGCTGATATGGCGTCCAGGGGCATTCAACCACGTCTTCTCTATAATAATACTCTTTGGTGGCATGGTCCTTCCTTTCTGGCCATGTCTGAAGATAAATGGCCCCAATCTAAATCTACTCCTTCTAATTTACCTGAAATAAAAATAAGTTTAAATATCAAAACTCTGTCTACTGAAATTGTACCATTTCAAAAATACTCTAAACTATATAAACTACAAAGAATTTTTGCTTACATACTAAGATTTATAAATAATATTAAAAAAACTAATACTAAATTAAATGGTGAACTTACCTGTTCCGAGTTGAATACCTCACTGGAATTCATAGCTAAGGTATCACAGAGAGAATGCTTTTTAAAAGAAATTCACTCACTTGAAACTTTAAATAAACTATATTCCAAGTCACGAGTTCTCTCTTTAAATCCATTTCTGGATAAACACGGTGTGTTACGTGTTGGTGGACGGATTGAAAATGCATCCCACTGCCCTTATGGGAAAAGGCATCCCATATTATTAGACCCTAAACACACTTTAACTAAACTACTATTTGAGCAGGAACATCTTCGTCTCCTCCACTGTGGCCCTCAGCAGCTTCTGAATACTATTCGTGAGCAATTCTGGCCTATTGGTGGGAAAGTGTTAGCTGCTACTACTGTTAGAAAATGTGTTCGGTGTCAGAGATTTAGAGCTAAGCCGTTACATCCCATAATGGGTAACTTACCGCAACCTCGTGTAACTCCTGCTCCACCATTTGCGATTTGTGGCACTGATTTTGCAGGATCTTTTTTAATCTCAAATAGAAAGGGTCGTGGTGCCAAGACCTCCAAGTGCTATCTATGCATATTCGTTTGTTTTAGTACTAAAGCTGTACACTTGGAAGTCGTGAGCGACTTAAGTACCAACGCTTTTATCTTGTGCTTGCGTAGATTCATCTCACGACGAGGTAAACCTCACACTATATACTGTGATAATGGTAAAAATTTTGTAGGAGCTAATAACGAACTGAACAGACTGCTCAGGGAAAGTGAACGTACGGTTAGCAACTGCGCGAGCAAAGAAGGTATAACGTTCAAATTCTCTCCAGTGTATGCACCGCATTTCGGCGGGATCTGGGAAGCGGGAGTTAAAACGGCAAAATATCATTTGAAACGAATAGCGGGTAATTCCAGTTTAACTTTTGAAGAGTTGAACACACTGTTTGCACAGATTGAGGCTATAATGAATTCGCGTCCGATTACTTCAATGTCCGCTGATCCTTCAGATCTGTCGGCAATTACACCTGGGCACTTCGTTGTGGGTCGGCCATTGACCTCACTGCCTTCACCCGTTATTGAACGAGTCAGCATCAACCGATACCAACTGATTGAGCGTTTAAGACAGCACTTCTGGTCCCGATGGACAAAAGACTATCTAGTCACTCTACAGCAACGCGTTAAATGGCAACGTGCACAACACGACGTTCGAGTCGGCGACCTGGTCTTCATCCTGGATGACCAGATGCCACCTATGAAGTGGCTCATGGGCCGCATTATGAAGCTGTATCCGGGAGCTGACGGCGTTTGCAGGGTGGTCGACGTGAAAACAGAGAACGGCGTCATTCATAGACCCGTCTCTAGACTAGCCCTTTTAGATTCCCAAGAGCTCCTTGGGGAACATGTCCCCAAGGGGGGGGAGGATGTTTGCGATGGAGCTGGAACGTGATCAAGCTCAAGAACTCGAAGCTGTCACTTCGCGTCGACGGAACGCAGCGCGTGGCTCTACGGAGGAGCCGCCATCTTTACTCGCACTTACACATACGAACTCGACCGCGCGACGTATTTTTCATTTTGTCGTGACGAATTTTACTGGCTGTTCTATTATAACCAACTATCCTGTTCCCAGCGCCTTTAATTGATCATCCCAACAATGATATAAAAAAAAAAAAAACTGCTGTAATTATTTATGAAACACATAACTATCGCATTGTTTATAGTTGTTAATCTAAATAACAACATATTTTAAAACAAACAGAATGTTAATTAATGAGAGGTTTCTTTATTTATTAAAAAACGATTCGCTTGTTTTGCTGATTATCCTGTTTGTATGTTCTCTCTTTTTTATCATTATCATCATTAACACTATCATAGTCGTCATCGTCATCATCATCATCATAATGAAAACCGTCGTCATCGTCATCATCATCACCGTGGTCATTATCATCATCATCATCGTGGTCATCATCATCATCGTGGTCATCGCCGTCATCGTCATCAACCGTCACGCTTTCATTCATTACCTTCTCTTTCATATTACACACACAATCCATCCATCTCTTTTTCATAAGCAATATTATAAAAATATTATAGACTTATTTTTATGACCGGAAACCACATGGCATAACATTCAGCATTTCATCTGTCTTGCTAGTGTAACAAATGTTAAAAATAAACATTCCATTTGCAATCACGTTAGTAAAAATGCTATAAAAAAAATAAAAAACTGCTGTAATTATTTATGAAACACATAACTATCGCATTGTTTATAGTTGTTAATCTAAATAACGACATATTTTAAAACAAATAGAATGTTAATTAATGAGAGGGTTCTTTATTTATTAAAAAACGATTCGGTTGTTTTGCTGATTATCCTGTTTGTCTGTTCTCTCTTTTTTATCTTTATCATCATTAACACTATCATAGTCGTCATCGTCATCATCATCATCATAATGAAAACCGTCGTCATCGTCATCATCATCACCGTGGTCATTATCATCATCGTTATCATCATCATCATCGTGGTCATCATCATCATCGTGGTCATCGCCGTCATCGTCATCAACCGTCACGCTTTCATTCATTACCTTCTCTTTCATATTACACACATAATCCATCCATCTCTTTTTCATAAGCAATATTATAAAAATATTATAGACTTATTTTTATGACCGGAAACCACATGGCATAACATTCAGCATTTCATCTGTCTTGCTAGTGTAACAAATGTTAAAAATAAACATTCCATTTGCAATCACGTTAGTAAAAATGCTATAAAAAAAATAAAAAACTGCTGTAATTATTTATGAAACACATAACTATCGCATTGTTTATAGTTGTTAATCTAAATAACGACATATTTTAAAACAAATAGAATGTTAATTAATGAGAGGGTTCTTTATTTATTAAAAAACGATTCGGTTGTTTTGCTGATTATCCTGTTTGTCTGTTCTCTCTTTTTTATCATTATCATCATTAACACTATCATAGTCGTCATCGTCATCATCATCATCATAATGAAAACCGTCGTCATCGTCATCATCATCACCGTGGTCATTATCATCATCGTTATCATCATCATCATCGTGGTCATCATCATCATCGTGGTCATCGCCGTCATCGTCATCAACCGTCACGCTTTCATTCATTACCTTCTCTTTCATATTACACACACAATCCATCCATCTCTTTTTCATAAGCAATATTATAAAAATATTATAGACTTATTTTTATGACCGCAAACCACATGGCATAACATTCAGCATTTCATCTGTGTTGCTAGTGTAATAAATGTTAAAAATAAACATTCCATTTGCAATAACGTTAGTAAAAATGATATAAAAAAAAAAAAAACCTCTGTAATTATTTATGAAACACATAACTATCGCATTGTTTATAGTTGTTAATCTAAATAACAACATATTTTAAAACAAACAGAATGTTAATTAATGAGAGGTTTCTTTATTTATTAAAAAACGATTCGGTTGTTTTGCTGATTATCCTGTTTGTCTGTTCTCTCTTTTTTATCATTATCATCATTATCACTATCATAGTCGTCATCGTCATCATCATCATCATAATGAAAACCGTCGCCATCGTCATCATTATCACCGTGGTCATTATCATCATCGTTATCATCATCATCATCGTGGTCATCATCATCATCGTGGTAATCATCATCGTCGTCATCGTCATCATCGTGGTAATCATCATCATCGTGGTCATCATCATCGTCGTCGTCATCATCATCATCGTTGTCATCATCATCATCATCATCATCATCGCCGTCATCATCAGCATCGTGGTCATTATCATTATAGTGGTCATCATCATCGTCGTCATCATCATCATCGTGGTCATCATAATCATCATCATCGTGGTAATCATCATCGTCGTCATCATCATCATCGTGGTAATCATCATCATCGTGGTCATTATCATCATCGTGGTCATCATCATCGTCGTCGTCATCATCATCATCGTGATCATCATCGTTGTCATCATCATCATCATCATCGTCGCCGTCATCATCATCATCGTGGTCATCATAATCATCATCATCGTGGTAATCATCATCGTCGTCATCATCATCATCGTGGTAATCATCATCATCGTGGTCATTATCATCATCGTGGACATCATCATTATCGTGGTCATCATCATCATCGTTGTCATCATCATCATCATCATCATCGCCGTCATCGTCATCAACCGTCACGCTTTCATTCATTACCTTCTCTTTCATATTACACACACAATCCATCCATCTCTTTTTCATAAGCAATATTATAAAAATATTATAGACTTATTTTTACCGACTTCAAAAAAGGAGGAGGTACTATGTTCGGATGATTGTTTTTTTTTTTTTTGTTTTTTATGTATGTTCACCGATTACTCCGCCGTTTGTGAACCGATTTAAAAAATTCTTTGTTTGTTCAAAAGCTTATACTTCTGAGGTGGTCCCATTGTCACCAAGTCAGGATCTGATGATGGAATCCTAGAGAAATCGAGGGGAACTTTCAAAAATCGTAAGGGCAACTAGTGCATTCCTTAATTTATTCATTAGGTATTTTACAGCACTACAATTTTATGAAGGTCTGGAGTCGATCTGATGATGGAGCCGAAAGACAGTCAAGGGAACTCCTCAATGGTTTACAGCAGATACCTCGTGTTTGGGCTTGAAAAATTTGTATTGATAAAAACTACACTTTGATGGGTTGTGACTGTCGTTAGGGGTCTGATGATGAAGACGAAAGACAGTCGAGGGAACTCCTCAGTGGTTTACAGCAGATATCTTGTGTTTGGGCTTGATTAATTTGTATTGATAAGAACCTTACACTTGGATGGGTTGTGACTGTCGTTAAGGGTCTGATGATGAAGACGAAGGACGATTAACGGAACTCCTCAACGGTTCACAGTAATTACCTTGTGTTTGGACTTAATTCATTTATATTGATAAGAACTTTGCAACCATATAGGTTGTAAGTGACATTACAGATCTGATTATGGTCAACTTATAATATGATGATGAGGGGAATTATACAGTGTAAGCAAATGTATAGTGTTGACCCTTATATTCTTGAGAAGGCACGGGAGTCTCATTAGCCAGCCGGTTTCGTATAACATCTAAACGATACTTGCGCTGTTCAGACGACTCGCCACTTAATCGTTTTTGAATAAGATTGAGTCGGCAGATCTTATCATTTGGCGACTCCTGTGACAAATGAGAATGCATGTAATTTCTCATCTGAGATAACCTAGCATGACAAGCTAACGTTGATTCTTGGGAACCGGACATAGCACTCCGTTTGCGATTCTTAGATAGGCGTTCTTTTTCAGCAGTATTAGTCTCTTTAATTCTGTTTTTCTTCATGCGGGCGGCTCCTTTAGTTGGTCTACCCATGGTGATTACAAAAATAAAATTACACAAAAAATGGAAAAATAATAAAATTTAAAAAAAAAAATTGACCGACTTCAAAAAAAACAAAACAAAAAAGGACTACTGTACTAAAAACCAAACGACAAAAGTACTTCTTTAATAATAAGAGAAAAATAAAAAAATAACTTTAATTTCGGAAGTCGGTGGCCAAAAACTAAAATTAAAAGCAAAGACACCGACTTCCGAAATTAAAGTTATTTTTTTATTTTTCTCTTATTATTAAAGAAGTACTTTTGTTTTTTGGTTTTTAGTACAGTAGTCCTTTTTTGTTTTGTTTTTTTTGAAGTCGGTCATTATGACCGCAAACCACATGGCATAACATTCAGCATTTCATCTGTGTTGCTAGTGTAATAAATGTTAAAAATAAACATTCCATTTGCAATCACGTTAGTAAAAATGCTATAAAAAAAATAAAAAACTGCTGTAATTATTTATGAAACACATAACTATCGCATTGTTTATAGTTGTTAATCTAAATAACGACATATTTTAAAACAAACAGAATGTTTTTTAATGAGAGGGTTCTTTATTTATTAAAAAACGATTCGGTTGTTTTGCTGATTATCCTGTTTGTCTGTTCTCTCTTTTTTATCATTATCATCATTATCACTATCATAGTCGTCATGGTCATCATCATCATCATAATGAAAACCGTCGTCATCGTCATCATCATCACCGTGGTCATTATCATCATCGTGGTCATCAGCATCATCGTGGTCATCATCATCATCGTGGTCATTATCATCATCGTGATCATAATCATTATCGTGGTCATCATCAGCATCGTGGTCATCATCGTCATCGTCGTCATCATCATCATCGTGGTAATCATCATCATCATCATCATCATCATCATCGTCGTCATCATCATTATCGTCATCGTCATCATCGTGGTCATTATCATCATCGTGGTCACCGTCATCATCGTGGTCATTATCATCATCGTGGTCATCATCATCGTCGTTATCATCATCATCATCGTGGTCATCATCATCATCATCGTCATCATCATCATCGTGGTAATCATCATCATCATCGTGGTCATTATCATCATCGTGGTCATCATCATCATCGTTGTCATCATCATCATCATCATCATCGCCGTATTTTTATGACCGCAAACCACATGGCATAACATTCAGCATTTCATCTGTGTTGCTAGTGTAGTATAAATGTTAAAAATAAACATTCCATTTGCAATCACGTTAGTAAAAATACTATTAAAAAAAAAACTACTGCAATTATTTATGAAACACATAACTATCGCATTGTTTATAGTTGTTAATCTAAATAACGACATAATTATTTTAAAACAAATAGAATGTTAATTAATGAGAGGTTTCTTTATTTATTAAAAAACGATTCGGTTGTTTTGCTGATTAACCAGTTTGTCTGTTCTCTCTTTTTTATCATTATCATCATTATCACTATCATAGTCGTCATCGTCATCATCATCATCATAATGAAAACCGTCGTCATCGTCATCATCATCATCATCGTGGTCATCATCATCGTCGTTATCATCATCATCATCGTGGTCATCATCATCATCATCGTCATCATCATCATCGTGGTCATTATCATCATCGTGGTCATCATCATCATCGTTGTCATCATCATCATCATCATCATCGCCGTATTTTTATGACCGCAAACCACATGGCATAACATTCAGCATTTCATCTGTGTTGCTAGTGTAATAAATGTTAAAAATAAACATTCCATTTGCAATCACGTTAGTAAAAATGATATAAAAAAAAAAACTACTGCAATTATTTATGAAACACATAACTATCGCATTGTTTATAGTTGTTAATCTAAATAACGACATAATTATTTTAAAACAAATAGAATGTTAATTAATGAGAGGTTTCTTTATTTATTAAAAAACGATTCGGTTGTTTTGCTGATTATCCTGTTTGTCTGTTCTCTCTTTTTTATCATTATCATCATTATCACTATCATAGTCGTCATCGTCATCATCATCATCATAATGAAAACCGTCGTCATCGTCATCATCATCATCGTGGTAATCATCATCATCGTGGTCATTATCATCATCGTGGTCATCATCATCGTCGTTATCATCATCATCATCGTGGTCATCATCATCATCGTTGTCATCATCATCATATTATCGTCGTCATCATCATCATCGTGGTAATCATCATCATCATCATCATCATCATCATCATCGTCATCATCATTATCGTGGTCATCATCATCGTCGTTATTTATCATCATCATCGTCGTGGTCATCATCATCATCGTGGTAATCATCATCATCATCGTCGTCATCATCATCGTCGTGGTCATCATCATCATCATCGTCGTCATCATCATCGTGGTCATTATCATCATCGTGGTCATCATCATCGTCGTTATCATCATCATCATCGTGGTCATCATCATCATCGTCATCAACCGTCACGCTTTCATTCATTACCTTCTCTTTCATATTACACACACAATCCATCCATCTCTTTTTCATAAGCAATATTATAAAAATATTATAGACTTATTTTTATGACCGCAAACCACATGGCATAACATTCAGCATTTCATCTGTGTTGCTAGTGTAATAAATGTTAAATATAAACATTCCATTTGCAATCACGTTAGTAAAAATGATATAAAAAAAAAAAAAAACTGCTGTAATTATTTATGAAACACATAACTATCGCATTGTTTATAGTTGTTAATCTAAATAACAACATATTTTAAAACAAACAGAATGTTAATTAATGAGAGGTTTCTTTATTTATTAAAAAACGATTCGGTTGTTTTGCTGATTATCCTGTTTGTCTGTTCTCTCTTTTTTATCATTATCATCATTATCACTATCATAGTCGTCATCGTCATCATCATCATCATAATGAAAACCGTCGTCATCGTCATCATCATCATCGTGGTAATCATCATCATCGTGGTCATTATCATCATCGTGGTCATCATCATCGTCGTTATCATCATCATCATCGTGGTCATCATCATCATCGTTGTCATCATCATCATATTATCGTCGTCATCATCATCATCGTGGTAATCATCATCATCATCATCATCATCATCATCATCGTCATCATCATTATCGTGGTCATCATCATCGTCGTTATTTATCATCATCATCGTCGTGGTCATCATCATCATCGTGGTAATCATCATCATCATCGTCGTCATCATCATCGTCGTGGTCATCATCATCATCATCGTCGTCATCATCATCGTGGTCATTATCATCATCGTGGTCATCATCATCGTCGTTATCATCATCATCATCGTGGTCATCATCATCATCGTCATCAACCGTCACGCTTTCATTCATTACCTTCTCTTTCATATTACACACACAATCCATCCATCTCTTTTTCATAAGCAATATTATAAAAATATTATAGACTTATTTTTATGACCGCAAACCACATGGCATAACATTCAGCATTTCATCTGTCTTGCTAGTGTAATAAATGTTAAATATAAACATTCCATTTGCAATCACGTTAGTAAAAATGCTATAAAAAAAATAAAAAACTGCTGTAATTATTTATGAAACACATAACTATCGCATTGTTTATAGTTGTTAATCTAAATAACGACATATTTTAAAACAAATAGAATGTTAATTAATGAGAGGTTTCTTTATTTATTAAAAAACGATTCGGTTGTTTTGCTGATTAACCTGTTTGTCTGTTCTCTCTTTTTTATCATTATCATCATTATCACTATCATCGTGGTCATCATCATCATCATCGTGGTCATCACATCATCATCGTGGTCATCATCATCATCATCAATCATCGTCATCGTCATCATCGTCATCATCATCATCATTATCATCGTGGTAATCATCATCATCGTCGTCATCATCATCGTCGTGGTCATCATCATCATCATCGTCGTCATCATCATCGTGGTCATCATCGTGGTCATTATCATCATCATCGTGGTCATCATCATCATCGTCATCAACCGTCACGCTTTCATTCATTACCTTCTCTTTCATATTACACACACAATCCATCCATCTCTTTTTCATAAGCAGTATTATAAAAATATTATAGATATATTTTTATGACCGCAAACCACATGGCATAACATTCAGCATTTCATCTGTGTTGCTAGTGTAGTATAAATGTTAAAAATAAACATTCCATTTGCAATCACGTTAGTAAAAATGATATAAAAAAATAAAAAAAACTGCTGTAATTATTTATGAAACACAACTATCGCATTGTTTATAGTTGTTAATCTAAATAACAACATATTTTAAAACAAACAGAATGTTAATTAATGAGAGGTTTCTTTATTTATTAAAAAACGATTCGGTTGTTTTGCTGATTATCCTGTTTGTCTGTTCTCTCTTTTTTATCATTATCATCATTATCACTATCATAGTCGTCATCGTCATCATCATCATCATAATGAAAACCGTCGTCATCGTCATCATCATCACCGTGGTCATTATCATCATCGTGGTCATCAGCATCATCATCATCATCATCATCGTCGTCATCATCATCATCGTCATCATCATCATCGTGGTAATCATCATCATCGTGGTCATTATCATCATCGTGGTCATCATCATCGTCGTTATCATCATCATCATCGTGGTCATCATCATCATCGTTGTCATTATCATCATTATCGTCGTCATCATCATCATCGTGGTAATCATCATCATCATCATCATCATCATCATCGTCATCATCATCATCGTGGTCATCATCATCGTCGTTATTTATCATCATCATCATCGTGGTCATCGTCATCATCATCATCGTCATCATCATCATGGTCATCATCGTGGTAATAAATGTTAAATATAAACATTCCATTTGCAATCACGTTAGTAAAAATGCTATAAAAAAAAAAACTGCTGTAATTATTTATGAAACACATAACTATCGCATTGTTTATAGTTATTAATCTAAATAACGACATATTTTAAAACAAATAGAATGTTAATTAATGAGAGGTTTCTTTATTTATTAAAAAGCGATTCGGTTGTTTTGCTGATTAACCTGTTTGTCTGTTCTCTCTTTTTTATCATTATCATCATTATCACTATCATAGTCGTCATCGTCATCATCATCATCGTAATGAAAACCGTCGTCATCGTCATCATCATCATCGTAATGAAAACCGTCGTCATCGTCATCATCATCACCGTGGTCATTATCATCATCGTGGTCATCAGCATCATCGTGGTCATTATCACTATCGTGGTCATCATCATCGTCGTCATCATCATCATCGTCGTCATCAGCATCATCGTGGTAATCATCATCATCATCGTGGTCATCATCATCATCGTGGTCATTATCATCATCGTGGTCATCATCGTCGTCGTTATCATCATCATCATCATAATGAAAACCGTCGTCATCGTCATCATCATCACCGTGGTCATCAGCATCATCGTGGTCATTATCATCGTCGTTATCATCATCATCATCGTGGTCATCATCATCGTCGTCATCATCATCGTCGTGGTCATCATCATCATCATCGTCGTCATCATCATCGTGGTCATCATCGTGGTCATTATCATCATCATCGTGGTCATCATCATCATCATCGTCATCATCATCATCGTGGTAATCATCATCATCATCGTGGTCATTATCATCATCGTGGTCATCATCATCGTCGTTATCATCATCATCATCGTGGTCATCGTCATCAACCGTCACGCTTTCATTCATTACCTTCTCTTTCATATTACACACACAATCCATCCATCTCTTTTTCATAAGCAATATTATAAAAATATTATACAGGAAAAGTTTTTATCCACTGCGGAAATTTTGACATATTAACCTTAAACCAGTTTTATTAAACATATTTTTTTTATTTTGATGCGTCTTTATACAAAAAAATTAAAAAATCGTTAACGAAAGATGTTTATTTTAAAAGTGGTTGTATGGCTAACCGGCGCCGGCGGCGGCGCGCGGCGATGCGGAACGCGCGAAAGTACCTATCTATCAGCTGTGCGGTCGCTCGATTCGCCGGCGTAGGTATTTACGTGGGTTACTGGCCCTTGGATCTCGCTCAAAGAAATCAAAAATGCTTTCTTCGATTTCGATCGCCAGTCGGGGTCTGCCAGACCCTCGTGCATGATTCGGGGTTCTGAACTGTCCGTGATCAAGCAGCCTTTGAGTGGCCGCTAAAATGGTCCTTTCATTAGGGACCGCGGGGTTGAGGATTCCATGGGCTCACATTAGAGGTATGCTCTCCGTCGCATACATTCTGCGAGCTGCTCGCAAACTTTCAGCACTCAGTACATACACTCGCACCATCTCGTAAAACTCGCGGTTACTGAAGTCCGACATCGTGACCGGTAGGTACAAGCATGACACACGTGCGGCGCGGTGCTTGCGCGGGAAAGCGATTAGACGCGACGTCACACGACAGCGCGTGCGATGAGCGAACTGTCGGCCACAGCGCCCGGCGCCGCCCTGCCGCCCGGGAGGGGGTTGCACCCCCGTGCAACACCGCCGCCTGTGCGCCGGCCGCCGCACGCGCCCATTGATATTATTACGAATAGTTTGTGTCCATATTTTGCTGATTTAAAGTAGGATAAAAAAACTAAAAAAAGTATTGAATAAATAATGGAAATGTGTTCTATTACTGATACTGAACCACCAAAAAAAATTTGCGCACTGGTCAAAAACTTTTCCTGTAGACTTATTTTTATGACCGCAAACCACATGGCATAACATTCAGCATTTCATCTGTGTTGTTAGTGTAATAAATGTTAAAAATAAACATTCCATTTGCAATCACGTTAGTAAAAATGCTATAAAAAAAATAAAAAACTGCTGTAATTATTTATGAAACACATAACTATCGCATTGTTTATAGTTGTTAATCTAAATAACGACATATTTTAAAACAAATAGAATGTTAATTAATGAGAGGTTTCATTATTTATTAAAAAAACGATTCGGTTGTTTTGCTGATTAACCTGTTTGTCTGTTCTCTCTTTTTTATCATTATCATCATTATCACTATCATAGTCGTCATCGTCATCATCATCATCATAATGAAAACCGTCGTCATCGTCATCATCATCACCGTGGTCATTATCATCATCGTGGTCATCAGCATCATCGTGGTCATTATCACTATCGTGGTCATCATCATCGTCGTCATCATCATCATCGTCGTCATCATCATCATCGTTGTAATCATCATCATCATCGTGGTCATCATCATCATCGTGGTCATTATCATCATCGTGGTCATCATCGTCGTCGTTATCATCATCATAATGAAAACCGTCGTCATCGTCATCATCATCACCGTGGTCATCAGCATCATCGTAGTCATTATCATCGTCGTTATCATCATCATCATCGTGGTCATCATCATCGTCGTCATCATCATCGTCGTGGTCATCATCATCATCATCGTCGTCATCATCATCGTGGTCATCATCATCATCGTCGTCATCATCATCATCGTGGTCATCATCATCGTCGTTATTTATCATCATCATCATCGTGGTCATCGTCATCATCATCATCGTCATCATCATCATGGTCATCATCGTGGTAATCATCATCATCGTGGTCATCGTCATCGTGATCATCATCATCATCGTTGTCATCATCATCATCATCATCATCGCCGTCATCATCAGCATCGTTGTCATCATCATCATCGTTGTCATCATCATCATCTTCATCATCGCCGTCATCATCAGCATCGTGGTCATCATCATCATCGTGGTCATCATCATCATCGTTGTCATCATCATCATCATCATCATCGCCGTCATCGTCATCAACCGTCACGCTTTCATTCATTACCTTCTCTTTCATATTACACACACAATCCATCCATCTCTTTTTCATAAGCAATATTATAAACCTCATGTACCGATACCTACTTCAAACCTGGGCTTCCTCATAAAGTATTAGTGGCAATATGTCCATAATCACCACATTTGGCATCTGATGAGTGGAACAGATTGAATAGACTGGTGGAAGATGGTACGGCTAGAAAGGGAATGAATGCTGAGATGACGGCTAATATAGAGCTGTATGTAGGTAGTGGACATGCTGAGCCGACCCCAAACGAATTGGTTTAAGGGCAGAAACATTATGATTAGTAAATACATTAGGCAAGTGGTGGTCTTACTTGGATGGACTATGTAAAAGATGATAATTATGGCTAAGGGGGTGATTACCGGGAGCCGACTAATAGACTCTCCTTTGTATTATATAATTGCATAGCACAGGTGTGAGTACTATGTACTATTGAGCTACCATTTACCGGGTAATTTGTCTTTCATTGACTTGAATGTGCCCTGGCGACTGGGAATGTCATGCTCACTGAAATGTCTCGCTGGTGGTGGCGCGTGTGTCGGATCATTTAGCTCCCTTCAAAATGGTTGAGCTGAATGGTGCTGATCCATGCGTCATGTTCGTGAACGGGCGCCGTCAGTTGTGACTGGTCATCTCTTAGCTGCCATGGCTTATTTTAATTTTTGAATTGTTTTATGTAATAATTGCGGACGCTTTTAACGTGCTTTCTACATTGTTCTCACATGTATAATTTCAACATAAATGATGTAACCCACATATTGTAACAATATTTTGATTTAAAAGAGTGTCCATGGAGTTTCTTGCCTGTTCTTCTCCATAGGTACCTACTACGCTTTGGAATGGGCAACTAGCTTCATATTTCTGACTGACCGACTCCTTGACAATTCAAAAGTGCCTGTGAATGGTTTAATTGAAATAAATGCTTTGAGTTTGAGTTTTGAGTTTGAGTTTGAGAGAAGTACTGGAGAAGAAGACATGTTGCGCTGTTGCCAAATAAATTGGATTAAAGGCAAGAGAGTAATAAAGATGACGTGGTTGTCTTACAAAAAAAATGCGGGGCAGTCTTTGGGGACTGCCGATAGAAGTGAAACTAAGCAACAATGCGAAACCTCAACGTAATTCAAACGGTAGACGGTAGATGGCGTTAAAAAAAAACAAATCACTTCAAGCATGACGATGACACGAGTTCCATGATTTTTGTTCACCCAAAAAGTGCTCAAAGGCCTAAAAAGTTTTCACTTAAAAAAAACTCTTTTTCCACTAAGTTATGGACATTATACTTCATTTTGGTAAATTAATAAGCTGTTAATTTTATAGTTTAATGATCGATAAGCTCCAGGAGTCGACCATAAAATTAAATTAGCCGAAAGTGTGCAATTAACATTATATTGATGGTAAGTGTGTCGTGAATTTTAATTAAATGAGGCAGTACAGGCATATCGCGTGAGACATCGTAGTGTTGGGAAAATTTATCGATGTGAAAGCTGTAGCGAATATAATTTGGGCAGAAATAGCATTTGATCAGCAGTTTACACGGCATATTTGATGAAATTGCTATCGTAGTGATGTTTCTGGCAAATACCAGAACGTTGCCAGCGGTTTATGAAGTCCGTAGTAGAACCAGGTTCACCGATTCAGGCGGTTGCTCCATGGAATGGTGACCATCTTTACATACCAAGACTCCTCCATGCCTCGGAAAACACGTTAAGCCGTTGGCCCCGGCTGTCATTCGTGAAAAAAAAGTCAAATAATTTATTTCAAATAGGCACATAAAAGGCACTTTTGAACGTCAATGATAAACAAACAAAGAAATAGAATTGATTCTAGTTGCCCATTCCAAAAGGTAGATTTCGTATGGAGAAGAATGGGCAAGAAACTCCACCGTTACTCTTTTCAAAAATGTTTACAATATTTTGTATACATGAATTATATAATTATATGTGAAGACCATGCACCCACAATAAGATTACTGTCCCACAAAAGGCAAAAAAAATAATTATAAATGGAGCAATGACAAATAAATCAGTTATGTGATAGGTACATGGTGCTCACATATTTACAAACATTGTAAAAGTATACGATATTACAATATTCCTAACATCTTTACAAGTAATACTAATAAGTCAGTGCGTGATTCCATGCAATCACAGAGTGTAAAAATCTATGACATACAAATAATAAAATATACAACTAAATTAGCAACCAGTTTGATTTTGTCCAGACTCTAAATTGTCCTATGGAGCAAGACCAGCATGTTTCCAAGCATTCTTATCCTGGATATAATCCTCTAATTTGTAATAAGCTTGTTTACAAAGTGTACTTTTTATATGAGTTTTAAATTTTCTTTCATTTAATTGCAATATATCACAAGGTATTTTGTTATAGCATTTAACGCAGTACCCCATAAAAGATGTTTGTACTTTAGCTAATCTGAAAAATGGTTGATCTATTTTATCTTTATTTCTAGTATTAAAATTATGTCTGTCACTTATTTTCTTAAATAGATTTAAATTTTTTCTTACATACATAATATTCTCATAAATAAATTGGCAAGGTACCGTCATAATATTAATCCTTTTAAATAGTTCCCTGAGAGATTCGCGGCGACATAGATTATAAATGGCTCTGACAGCTCTCTTTTGCAAAATAAAGATGGATTCAATGTCAGCAGCCCGACCCCACAGTAAAATGCCATACGACATAATGCTGTGGAAGTAACTGAAATAGACCAAACGCGCGGTTTCTACATCTGTTAACTGTCTTATCTTTCTGACAGCATAAGCGGCCGAGCTTAACCGCCCCGCAAGAGATTTTATATGTGGTCCCCACTGTAATTTCTCGTCTAGCGTGATACCCAGGAAAACTGTTTCATTAATAAACTCTAGTTTTTCTCCATTCAATATGATGTCACATTCGCTACTTCTAACATTAGGTAATGTAAATCGAATACATTTGGTTTTTTTTTCATTGAGTACCAAATTATTTACCGTAAACCAATCTTGGACCTGAAGAATAGAGCTATTCACGTCGTCAAGATTTTGTGATCGTCGATTTATTTTAAAAATCAATGATGTGTCATCTGCAAATAACACCATCTTCGGTTGATTTAGAAGTAATTGGGGTAAATCATTAATATAAACTAAGAAGAGGAATGGACCTAATATCGAGCCTTGAGGAACGCCCATTGCCATTTCAGACCCCAATGTGAATCTTTGACAGTCGTTACGGGTCGTCGGAAGACCGAAAGTCTGACAACCAGTCTTACCAAGGGGTATCGTATTACCCAGTAACTGGGTTGTTGAGGTCAGACAGGTAGTCGCTCCATATAAAATACGTCGGACTACAATTTAGTTGGGAAAAGACTAGCCACGTGATGAAAACCAAGGTTACCGATTTAGCTTTCAGTAGGTCGGTACATTATTAGCAATTTGAATAGGCAATGGCCAATCGCTGGTGAAATGTGGCTCGTCTGCTTATCAATCTTTTTGATCGCGGTTAGGTTAGAAGATACTTTGCGGAAATCCATTATATAATAATATTTAATTATGATATTTTCACATAAAGTTGTAGGTACCCAAAACAGATTTGAATGCTGTTTTATTATCATAAGCATTGTTTTATTTTCCATGGAGATCCTTGCTTAATCTTCTTCATAGAGTCTGGTCAACGAAAGATGATCCTGAAAACACGCGCGAAAAAAAAAACAAGATTGTTTATCCCTTATTGATAATTATTATTGATAATTGAAATTTAATTACATTTAAATAAAATAAAGTTTTAAGTATCAACATATGTTATCGCACTATGTACAGGGCAAACAGACTTGTTTTTTTTAAATTTCGCGTGTGTCTTGTGGGTTAGCTTTTGTTGGCCAGACTCTAGGAACCTACTACGCTTTGGAATGGGCAAAGCTTCATTTTTCTGACTGACGCAAATGGTTTACAGTCCGGCCGCCGGCCGTCGCGTCGCGTCGAACGAATGCGCTACTGTAAGAATCAAATTCGCATAAAACATATTCTTTAGTATGAAACTGACAGGTATTAAGAATGCATTCTCTCGACTGTAATTGAAATAATAATGCTTTTAGCTTGAGAACATAAAATCAGATTTCACGCACCTGCAATGCATTTGTTATATATTGTATGGCAAAGGAAAACGGCGATTTCAATCAATCGAAAACATACCGATTGAAAAACAATAAAATCTCTTCACTAAATCAAAACAAAACCGTCTGATTTGATTGAATTTGGTTCACTGGAGCCTCAAGGTGTTATCCATAATCTTTCAAGGTCCTATTGTCAGAGTCCATTGCTCAACTCAGCTAACCTTAAAGCAGTACCTACTGGGTACTTACTGGACATACTCGTAGTAGGTCAACTCAAGGTGAATGTTTCCATAAAACATGAATCGTTTGCTGTCTTTTTATTATCTTTTATATAAACATTACCGAATTATTTTTAGAAGCATCTTATCTCTGTAGTCGACTATCTATCATAATTTTTCATAGTATTATGTGTTACAGAACCGAAATATATCGTAGAGTTATTATGGGTATCTACTTCCTGCACTTTTCATTCATGGCCAGTTTCCTAAAACGCCATACGCTCATCTGAAAGTGAGCCAACCATTTCCTTCCACTCGATTCGTCACGTTCCAGCTCCAGAACTTCCAGGAAGTTCCAGCAAATCGATTCTTCCATCGATACGTGCATCGTTCCCGTCCCGCCCTGTGTGAGATCATCACTAATGCACGATCACTGGCGGCATGCGCCGGCGTCGCCACGCGCCGTTTATTTATAACGAAAACTTCCGATCGACCAAACGAATACATTTTTAAATCTTTATAAATAGAGTTTCTATATTCCAATCTTCGTACTGCTTAATTTTAAAATGCACTTATGTAGTTACGCTGTGACAAATGTGAAAAAAATGTGTGTGTGATTTTTTTGTGACGAATTGTGTGAGTATTCCATAAATGCAATTTCAGAGATTTTTGTTCGGTGAGTGATGGATATTTTTGCTGAAATTTCTCTGAAATACGGATGACTGATTCGGGATACGGGAACTTTGAATCTTTAAACTCTCCAGTCAGTGTTAAATCGACATTACGACCGTGTGATGTGTTCAAGTGAATTAAAAGTGCCTTTTTCACAAAGTTTTTCCTGACTTCGCTGAAAACTGTAGGTAAGTTTATTGACTTAATTTAGTAAGAAATAAGACTTAAATATGAGAGTTTCTATCGCTCAAATTCGCGTTACCAGTCTCACTGAGGGATTGGTTGAGTGAGTCCCTTTTAGAAAAGTACTTTTTGGAAGGGGCGCCTAATATCAATTCTATTTTTTTCATTTATGTGCCTAATTGAAATAAATTATTTTTGACTTTTTGAAGTATAAATTGCGGCAGATATTTACCTTTTTCAATGATTATCACTTACATAAATAATATACTTAACGTACATAATATTTCACTTGAATTAGCATTTTCTGATGAGTTTTATACCACGTTGCGAAACACACGTCACAGGTGATATGACGGCAGATTCCGAACGTCCGCGTCGTCTTAAAAAATTCAGCTGACGCGTTTGCGTACAAAATGAATTTTTGTATATTTTTCATATCAGTAAAGTAACTGATGTGTGCGATTTGTTTCACGTTGTATTACATTTATTCAGTTTTTTTCCAGTGCCGACAATTTGTTGGTATGTCGTGAGAAATTAAAAAATATGATGTGTATTAATGTAGGTAGTTCTAGAATATATTTTTAATGGCGTTTAATCTTTTTAGATTATAAAACTTTTAAAGTGAAAATTTCTTTAGCCTCACTTTGCGCTCTTTCAGAACAGTGAACGAAACTGAACCGTCACGCTCGGGTAGGTGACGCTGAATCGGGTATACGCAGCTCCAGTCGGTCGGTGACGCTGAACCGCGTATATACTCGGCTCATATAAGTTTCTTCCGGCTTTTTTTTCCGAAGAATTTAGAACTTCGCGAGTTTCTGAAAAGAAAGTCTAATCTCGTTTGAACTTTGCTTGCAGTCACTTAATACTAATATTTTTAAGTATTCTGCAATAAAAGGTAGGAATTCAAATTGTTGGTAAAGTAGGATTGCTTATTTATTTTTCTAATGCATTTTACAGTTTCGCGGATTTTTCGGTAAAGATCTTACCAGCTTTTTTTACTCTCGTGGTTGTGTAAAGGTTTACATTTTAGGATTTGACCGCGTCAACAGATAATCACGTTTCTGTTTCATTTACAAAGTAGTATCTATCTATTGTCTCGCTTACTCATACTGAAAATCGTATTTAACGTTCCATCCGGTTTGTATGAACTCACTATTCTCAGTATGGACACTTTTCCACGTGACCTATTGACGTTGAGGTCAAACCTATCGATTTAAATCTTTGGTAAAAGGCATACGAATGAACCAGTGAACCCAGAAGTTGCTTGGTTCCTATTATTTTGAAAGTTAAAGTGTTATAATACTATTATTTGGATATTATCCAGAAATAACCAGCATGTTGTAAAATACGTAAACACAGTGTTTCAGACTTTCAGTGTGTGACATTTCACACATTTGGTCACACTTGTTTACTTAAATAAATAGGTTAATTCTAGTCTTCCTAGGTGGTCTGACAGAGCCGTCAAAATAGTTCGATGCTTTGGACTATTGGAAGTTTTTTTTTTCGACTTTATTTCAATGTTGATATTTGTTTGGCAGTGAAATCTGCATTTCGTCAGTTATGAGTTGACCCTAAGTAAGTCTGCTCTTCTAAAACGAAGTATATATATATAAAGTATTCATGCTTTGTTTGGATTCAGGGGGCTTAAAACGGCCACTTTGGCAGAATCATAATAGGAAAATATTATGAATCATTGTAAAATGTCACGAACTAACAATTCATATCATCTGCGTGCAATTCAAATAATTCATCTGTTTGATAGTTTTCTATGGAGATTCGTAAAATGGTCCACAAACTATGAATTACTTTTGTGTCAAATTAGAGGAATTGCTAATGACAGCTGGGAATTCAGGACAAGAATTGCTTTTATAGGAATTGCTAATGTGGCCGTTTTAAGCCCCCAGAACTGCATGCAATATTGACATTTTTGATGTCAGTATTGCATGTGGGACAAATCGATTCGGAGGCAGTTATCACTCCGATGGTGACATGGAACTTAAACATAACTGGCGAAATGTGGGCATACTACAGGGACACCTCTGCATAACCTTTCGGGTATTTCAGGCGTGATGTTATGTTATGTTAATATTTATTTAATCAAGCACGGCTCAGTCCAAAGATCAGTCTTCGTTTCCTGAGGAAATATGGTCATAATTGAGATGGAAAAAGCCGGTTTATAGCTATCATTGTGCTTCCCGTTCTATTGCCACCAAAAATAACAACTCTGAAACGGCTAAGGACAGTAAAAGGTCTACAGCATGTACCAAATAGATCAAAAAGATGGTTTGGTCTTTAAGGGTGTGGTTACAGCCATGAAACTGAACAACTTTCGACTCTGGGACCGACATCGTAATCGCGAGAAAATCATTAACTGTCCCATACAAAACTTCAATACCTACTCGATCCAAATGTCCCATACATTTCGGCTAATTATTTCTTCGCGATTACAATGTTGGTCCCATGGAGGAAGTTGTGAAGTTTGAAGGTTTGTACCATTACAATGTTGGTCCCATGGAGAAAGTTGTGTAGTTTGAAGGTTTGTACCATTACAATGTTGGTCCCATGGAGAAAGTTGTGTAATTTGAAGGTTTGTACCTTTACTTTAAATATGAACACAAATTTCTGATCGAGGTATAAAAAAACTTTCTTGCTTTTGGAATCTTTCTTAATATCTCTAGGACCATTCTTTCAACCCAACTTTATATTAAAGTCTCAATATAAATAGCTACTAATCAGGTCAGAGAGTTAATAAAAATGACGAACTCTGCGGTCCATAAGATTTGTGGCAAACTGTCACTTCCTGCTTTAAATAAATATTCAAGTTTTATGTGCGTGTTGATGTGCGAGATTGAAAAAACCGTTTAAAAATATAATTAATCTGTAAAAAATATAAAGTAGGTACTTAAATCTGTATTTTCAGTCACGTTATGTGAACTCGTAAATGTACCTACATACGATATGATTTACGGTGAAAGAAGATATTTTGTAACGATAACTGGGCTTTAATAAATGATCTGAATTAAAATAACTATAATTATTTATTTATTTAACCATTTCAACAAACAAGAAGAAAGGAAAAGAAAACACGTCCAAAGGTGATGCTTATTTCTTGAGAAATCTCTTTCAGCATACCTGCGAAAGGAAAGCAGATAAAGAGATGTACACAACATGTTAAGAGTAAAAGAGATAACAAAATACATACAATCAAAAAACAATTCAGTAAAAAACAAGTTTGTCGCGCTTTCACGCCAAAATTACTGAACCGATTTAAATAAAATTTGTTACACAGATAGTCTAGAGCCTGAAAAAGGACATAGGCTACTTTTTATCGACATACCACGCGGGTGGAAGCTAGTTTCAATATAAAAATACTATACTTACTACATAACATCACTTTTCGCCAGTTATGCCTTAAGTCCCATGAAATGCTATTTTATTTTTAACTAATAATTTTTAGTTAGGTTTTTACTTCATACTTATTGTTAATTTATTACATTAAGTAAGCACTTCCTAGCCAGAACCACAGGTTCAACCAGTTCAAGCAAATAAGCAACTGTGTTCTATTTTAATTGTTAAGTTACTACATTGTAAGGCGAGTTCACACGGCATTTACACCGCACGTTTTTTGAAGGATAAAACTGACCGAATACATAGTGGCACATGTATGAATGCCCGGTTCACATTATTCCAGTAGCATTCCAGTCCAGCGGTGGAATGCACTGGAATGTACCCATTCCAGTGATCACTGGAATAGGTACATTCCAGTGCCGGTTCACATTATTCCAGTGTTGGAATGTTTCTGGAATAATGTGAACCGGGCATGATTATAGAACCGTTCACACGTTGTTTGTGTTGCAAAAAACGTACACATCATGCATTATACGTTATATTACATTATGCATTATATCGAAAACTTTTAACATACTCGGTTTGCAGTAGTGCATATAGTATAACGATGTATTTCACACTGCGTGATGGCACACGTTTTTTATCGAATAGCAACCGAAGCATATAATAGTAACAGAGAAAAAAAAAATCAGCTGTCTCGTAAAAAACTTCAATACTACTCTACCCAAATGTATGCACCTTTCTGATACCTTTAATTACCCTGCTTTATGTCGAATGATACTTCAGTTTATTTATACAATCAATTCATCCACTCAGTCACTCAGCAGTTAGTTATAGGCAATCACCTTAAATCTTCCGTGAAAATTCCCGTTTTAACACAAATCACATCAAACACATCTAAATTAATCACCCTTTCTGACATTTTACATTTCATTTATAATCGTTAAAGTCGCTCCTAAGAAAAACAATTTATGACTAAACTAAAATGCTTGTTGCTTTCAATTATGAACCTTAGCTTGATCACAGTAAGGTTAATTTTAATAAATATTTGAAAATATCACAAAAACGGGGATACAGAAGCACAAGTTCTTACAATTCTTAAGATAATCGCGACGATTATTGTGTGCAACACAAAATTAAACCTATACTAAAATCATAGATGTATTATTAATCATAGATATAGTAATACTTTCTAAAATGCAAAGAAACATACGACCTACGGTATAATGTAACAGCTGTCAAACTTAGTTACAAGCCAAACTCAGCCCAACAAATATACTTTAACGACAACAAAAAGATAGAATAAAAGAAAATTATCTAGTGACAAATCTTCTGTAGTTTCTTACACCGCGTCAACAAGGTAGTTTATTAATAGCCAAGCGTTGTACCAGTGTTAAAAGATTTGACAGCTCACTGGCAGAGTACACGCGCTGTCAAAGAAAGACACCCTATTTGTGACGGAAAGGTTTCAACTGAATACTAAATGTTAAGGTGCGTCCACACTATATAACATAACACTTTATAAAAGATAGATAAGTAACATGTTTTTATAGAGAGATTAGCAATGTTAAATAATTTGGACATGTTATATAACAAAAGTTTATGTGTTTATATATATAACAGAATCCGGACGCACCCTTAGGACTGCTACACACTCGGGGCGCCATGATTCGGCACAGCCCCGGGTGGCACAATTAATTCGGGAAAAAACCGCTCGGCTTAGCTGGTATTGCCCTATGCCGAACCTAACATTATCCAGGGAGGATAAGTGCTGAAAGGAATTTGTCGATTGACACAAGTCGAATGAAAATCGAATTTTGTGTAGTAATTGCTTCGGTGCGGCTTTTTTGTTCAACAAATACTGCTGACTCAAATGTGCCGAACCGAACAAGTGTGGAGCACCCCGTTAACACCCATTTGTCTGAGAACTCAGATTCCAGATAAAATTAGAGCTAGGTCAAAGACATTTCAGATTTTCCTGGAGAGATGTCATAAGACTAAAGTTATATAAATAATTTGATGGCATAGTTGGCGCAGTGGTTCAGTAGACGTCTTTTGCGCTACGGATCACGGTTCCGAATAATATTTATCAAACCCATCTGTATCCGTTCTATAACTATATTAAACATAGTATAAATCAAAGTCGTTTATCATGTCTGTTTGTGTGACCGCGTAGATCTTTTAAAATGCACAATGGATTTTAATGCGTTTTTCACCATCATTTAGATAATTTATTTCGGATGATTTATGTGTGGCACAGAAATAAAGAAAAGAAAGAAAATTAAGTTTATTTGTAAAAGAAACACGTGCATTAAAAAAAAATTCGGTGGCAAAAAACTAAAGAGCAAAGACACCGACTTTCGAAATTAAAGTAATTTTTCACTTTTTTAATGTTTTTTTTTGGAAGTCGGTTGTTTTTTTTGTAAATAGTTTTTATTTTTCACTTTTTGGTTGTGGTACCTACCCCCCACAAATTCGAATACCACTACCTGCTATGTAAATAACAGTGACGGAGTTACTTAAAACGTTTACATATACTAAGTGAGAAAAATACGTAATATCTAAGCTAACTCAAAAACTACGCAAGCAAAGTTAATACAATTTAAATGGGACCACCTCTGAAGCATGACCTAACAAACAAAAAAGAATCATCAAAATCGATTATAGGGGGAGTAATCCCGTAACATACACAAAAAAAAAACAGACGAATTGGGAGCCTCCTTTTTTAAGAAGTCGGTTAAAACGATAATTAGCTCAAGTAACACTATAATTAAACAATTAATCTAATATCACGAGTATAAAACAGATATAGAAAATCACGATGTTTTGACATGTCGCCACATCAGTTTACACCCGTGCGAAGCAGAGGCGGGTCGCTATGATGTACAAATATTTCAAATCAAACAACGCTCATTGAGCTCGTCACAAACATCGGTCTATGTAACAAAACGTTCCTATTTCATATCAGCATACCTTGACGTTCAATTCAATGTACAGTCGCGTACGGTATTAACAAAGCCTATAACAGTCGCAAACAAAAGTAGTTCGGTAGCGTACAGTCGCGTGGTGTGACGTTATCTTTGCGGAACGGGAACGGCCAGAGCAGTAGCGTTGATAAGACGAAAATAAGTGCAAGGTTTTTTTAATCAAATCAATCAATTTTCAGTAAACTAGAGTAACTAATGGACAATTTGAAATAACTTATTATCGTTTTGGGCTGAAGCGGCAAATTCATTTTTTTTTTGTATATTCATTTATTATCTACTTAATGACAGATCATAACTGAAGTTAAGCCTTTCCAAGAAGTGAGAAAAACTAGAAATCTTAGGAAGCCCAAAAGATTTCGTCATGAATTTGCTAAATGTCTAGTACTTAGGTATCCTTGGTTAAAAATTGTTACAGCAAAGCTCTGTTTTATTTTTTTCTCGTTAATAAACCATTTAACCTTTTATAATTCACATAAATTCAGCATTCCTGCCATCTACCATCTCCATTGTCTTCTTCCCTTTTATCACACCCGCTATTTTCCTGGCCCCACATGACGTGTCACACAGCTGTCACGCCGCGCTCATCGTAACTGAATAATGTAGCACTTTTGTCGGCGATTGTACCCTCGGGACAAGCGCTACCTGTATATTTAAACGTTATAATAACTGCGCGCGACTGTACCGCCAATGACAGTAAAGTATGATGGTTTGGTAATTACCCTACTGCGACAAAAAATAGCTTATGTTATGGTGGGTTGGAATGTATGACCCCTTAAATTTTTATACATTTTTGGTGGTGTTAAAATTTTTGAATTGTTGGCGATGATGAATTGGTGACTAAATGATAACAGCCGCACGGATCGATCGAGGGTTAAGCTACACTTGCCGCGGTTGGTTCGTGGATGGTTGAGTCAAAGTCAGAGTCAAATAATTTTATTTCAATTAGGCACATTTATGGCTCTTTTTCACATTTACGGAACGTCAAAAACAAAGAAATCTGATTCTAGTTACCCCTTCCAAAAGGTAGTTTTCGTATGGAGAAGAATGGGCGAGAAACCCCACCGTTACTCGTTTAAAAATGTTTTACAATATTTTGTATACATCAATTATAATTACATGTGAAGACGATGCATCTAGAATAAGATTACTGCACCACAATAGGTAAATTGAATAAAAAATGGAGCAATGACTTTTACATCGAGACTCCTCCGTGCCTCGGAACGCACGTAAAGCCGTTGACCTCGGCTGTCATTCGTAGAACTTTGGACAGTTGTAACGGGTATTCAGAAGCCCAAAAGTCTGACAACCAGCCTTACCAAGGAGTATTGTTACGTAGTTACTGGGTTGTGATCAAATAGGCTGTCACTCCATGTAAAATACTGGTATTCAGCTGCATCCGGTTAGACAGGAAGCTGACCCTAACATAGCTGGGAAGAGGGTAGGCAGATGATGATAATAATCAGATTAAACTTGTATGAACGTAAACGAAGGAGTATGTAAGGAGCGTAGCAGGTGGCGTTTCTGCCTACTCCCATGGGAAGATGGCGTGAGTGTATGTATGTATGTATTAACCTTTTATTTCTAACCGTTTATTCAGATCCAAACATCATACTTTTCCGATTGGTGAACATGACTCAAACACAGCAATACAAATTCAGAGATTTATTTGATCAAATAAACATGTAAGTACTGAACATTTGGCTACGCAAATAAATATTTACTCAACAGCGAAATGAGGCATCGCTAACAATAGGATTTGTACTGAGATTCCATTCAACAGTACTGTAAGGGTGCGTATTGTGATATGAGAAGAGCGACGAGCGTATTCAAAACTGTTGTTCCCCTTCGGAAAGAAAGACTAAAACATTTATTAGGGATGACTCGTAAATACGAAATTACTTACAAACCGACGAAATACAAATATTAATTAGTGTTCCAACCGCAAAACATAGCCTGTCCCAGAGCTCTTTTATAAGCAAGGTGTGGGCAAGAAACCTAAAAAACCGGCCAAGTGCGAGTCGGACTCGCGTACGAAGGGTTCCGTACCATTATCTATAAAAACGGCAAAATTATCACTTTTGTTGTATTTTTGTAGTATTTGTTGTTATAGCGGCAACAGAAATAAATCATCTGTGAAAATTTAAACTGTCTAACTATCACGGTTCATGAGATACAACCTGGTGACAGATGGATGGACGGACAGCAGTGTCTTAGTAATAGAGTCGCGTTTTACCCTTTGGGTACAGAACCCTAAAAAGTGGGCATAAATTGAAACAGCTAGCTACACCCCGCGTTTTCACCCGCGTAAGTCTTGATCCCGTGAGAATATCGGGATAAACAGTATCGTATGTCCTATTCAAGGTCATGGTCTATCCATGTGCCAAAGCGAAAATACAAGTGTGCGTGTACAGAGTGTTTCTTTTACGTATCAATTGAATAGTTATGCGAATATTTCACAACTTAGGTACCAAACAAAAAAAAAATTTTTTTCGTTTTTTTTTATTTAACTTGTGTGGTCGCTGTACTGTTGCTTTTTAACAAGAACGTCCTTTGTTAGCTAACATACTGTATGTATCTCTTTTACTTACACGGGACCTACAATCTTTTGTACGTTTCGTGATAAAGAATATCGTCGCTAGTTCGTCGGGACGGTGCCTTCTAATTTGTATGCGCGAGGGGTACCCAATTACAGGCGTCTGTAGCAGGGTTGCATCTTCTCAAGTTAATTGTCAGAACAACATGAAACAAATGACGGTGTTAAACAAATGACGACGGTGTTAAACACCGTACACCGCTCACCGCTAGAAGCCACGCTCTAGTAATACGGACAATATTATATTTCGAGGTGATTTCAAGGCTATGAAAAGAATCGGAGATATTATGGGTTCATTTCTCAAGTCCACCTTTGTTCGTTTGTACAAGCTTTATATTAGTTTGCTCTGTTCGTATGTGTTTCCGGTTACTCCAATTGTCATCCATTTTTCAAGCACTTCCTGGCATCCAATTGAGCTGAAACTTGGCATACTTATATAATAACCGAAATATTTAAAAAAATGATACCATGGACCTGGTCTCATGATGGAGCCGGAAGTTGGCCATAGGAACTTCTCAATCAAACAAGATAGTACCATCGTGTTTGGACTCATTAGAAGTGCTTTGGCACTAGGTGATGTTCAGGGTCTGATGATGGAGCCGGAAGGTGGCCCTGGGAAAACACAGTTTTGTTAATTAAAAGCTTGTTTATAAAAAGATTTTTATTTGCAGATGGGTTTATTTATTCTTTTAACCGTGTTTATCTAAGGTCAAAAAAACCGGCCACGTGCGAGTCGGGCTCGTAGACGAAGGCTTCTGTATCACCGTACAATATTTAACACTACATTTTTTTTTTAATATTGTAGTAAAAAAAAACACGTCTCTTGTATGGGTAACTTTGTTTTATTTGTATTATTTGTTGTTATAGCATCAATAGAAATACACAATCTGTGAAAATTTCAACTTTCTACCTATAACGGTTCTTGAGATACGGCGCTGACAGACATACAGACGGAGGGATAGTGGACGCTTAGCAATAGGGTTTCGATTGGCACCCTTCAGGTTCGGAGCCCTAAAGAAAGAAAATGAAAAATAAAAAGAAAAAAAATTCACCAAGCAAAAAAAAACAACCTACTCCCAAAAAATTTTTTTATTTTAAATCTTCGATTTTTGCCACCGACTTCCGATATTAAAGTTCTTTTTCACTTTTTAGTGTCTTTTTTTGTCAAAAACTACGCAAACAAAGTCAATAAAATTTATATGGGACCACCACTGAAGCATGACCTACCAAATAAAAAAAGAACTATCAAAATCAATTCATAATTGCCGGAGTAATCGGGTAACAAACACACAAAAAAACAAAACAAATGAGTTGAGAACCTCCTCCTTTTTGAAGTCGGTTAAAAAGAACAAGTGAATTTATGCCAAGAAAAACTTAACATTGTAGTTGAAAAACTTGTTCTTCCATACAGAATGTACGGGAGAACATGTTTTTGCAACTGAAAATTTAAGTTGGTCGATTATTACTCGGTAGCTTGTGGAGCCTACGTAGCGGTGATAGTTTTCCTTTAAATTTCGTTATATATACTACCGCCGCGAATTTTTTCACATATCCGAAACCAATCATTTAGCTGGCAGGGGGGGGATTTTTTAGGTTTATTTTTTACTACTTTGCCGGCGTGATTTATATGTATACCCATACCAAATAACAGCTTTCTAGTACCAACAGTCTCTGAGCTAAGCCGCGGACAGATGGACGGACGGACGGACGGACATAGCCTTAGTAATAGGGTCCCGTTTGACCCTTTGTTACTTTCCAGGTGTTTTTAAACGTTAAGATAATGTACTAACAAAATATGGACATTTAAATAGTCTGAATTAAACGTATTTTATTTTATTTATTTTATAATAGTAGTCCACTGCTTCACAAAGTTTCTCCAAAGTCCATATTACACTTTGTCGTATCACTATCAGAGAGCTAACTTAGTTTTAGCTAAATATTAACACAATATTACGAACTTCTCCCTGAGGTCTCGTAGCATCGTAGCTACTTGCTACGACGCTACGCCGTAGCATCACAATGTTACTTAACATAATTTTATACGTGGGCCATTTTTTAAAGGAAGGTTTTTTTACCTGATGTCAAAATGATTGGTTGAATGTGTGAGAATATTAGAAAAGAGGCTAAAGAAAAGATTCATGGATTTTGTAAAAATCATTTTGGCTATCATAGGATTATTTTCCTTAGCCAAAGTGATTATAATGACCGATGGCAAAGTATGAAAGAAGGACACATACTGTGACAATTCAAAATAATTGAGATAATGATGATAATAATATTATGATTAATACGTGCTTTACCTAAGGTCTCGTAGCACCGTAGCTACGTGCTACGCAGCTACGACGCTACGCTACGACGTAGCGTCGTAGCCATAATTTAATACCCATATTTTTACATCAGTATTTTTTAGGACGTTTATTTTACGTTATTAGAATATTTGGTTAAGTAGAGCGGAGTGGAGTGGATGGAGCGGGAGAGGAAGGCCAAAGAAAAGATGGATGGATTGTGTGAGGAATGATATGAAAGAGAAGGGAGTAAATGATAACGTGACGGTTGACAGGAGAGAGTGGAAGAAGAAAACGTGTTGCGCCGACCACGAGTGACATGGGACAAGGGCAGGAAGATGATGAGAATATTTGGTTAAGTAGAGCTCTTTGAGGCACCACATCCTAGAGCTGAATAATTAAATACCATAATATAAGAACCAAACATCGCATTTTCTCATAGCCGAAAGGCTGATTGCAGATAAATAAAGGGAAAAAAAAAGGTAGAGCTGTTTGTGAAGGACCTCGTCGTTTCGGTATTGACAAGTGTGTTTGTACGCCTGTGTAATAAGAACTACAGGCATTCAGCTTTCCTCCTGGTATTGCAAATGTTCATAGATCGTAATGAACACGTTTGTTTGTCGTACAGTCAATGACAAAAGTCAATTAAAACTTTAGTTTTTTTAATCTCATTATTTAGCTAAATATTTAATTAAAATCGGAACAGAAGTAAATTTTAAATAATTTGATACTCTTAGCTGTAATGTAATGTATCGAATAATTTAGAGGATGTGTCAAAGTAACAGCGTTAATTGACTTTAGTCGCAGACCGTATGAAAAGATAAAATAAAATTATCACTACATCCTTACATATTATAAAACAAAGTTCTCCGCCGCGTCTGTCTGTCGTCCTGTTCGCGATAAATTCAAAAACTACTGCACTGATTTTCATGCTGTTTTCACCAGCAATGTATAGAGTGGTTCTCGAGTAAGGTTTTAGTATATAATAACTGACATCCATGCGGGCGAAGTCGCGAGCATCAGCTAGTAATATATAAAACAAAACCCTCCACCGCGTCTGTCTGTCTGAACACGATAGACTCAAAAACTTAAAAACGAATTTTCATACAGTTTTCAGTAATGGATGGAGTGATTCATGAGGAAGGTTTCTAAGATTTTAACATCACGCTATGACCCTTAGGAGCCGAGCAAAAGACAGAAAAGTTAGAGCGGGCGGTCGATACGCCGAGGGCCGAGGGCGCTTTATAAAAATGTGACTGGCATTTTAGTATATTGTGTATTTTACGACTTCCACGCAAACGAAATCGCAGGCAGAAGCTAATATTTCCTAATTTCAAGTCAACATATTATGGTTGAATGCGCAAGGCCCGGGCATTGCTACTTTAATACAAAGGTATTCTACGTATTTGAAAAGAAACGAAGTTGTACCAATTTCGCGCAGCTGCTTCCAATATCACGGAAAGCAAAAGCATTACGAGTACATAATCTTTTAGCAACGAAATAAGAAAATGCACTTAGTAGTAATAATATTTAATAACTTTGATGGAAACCAACGTTACAATATAAAAACCGCATTATTTAGGAAGTATTTTATAATTACTCTTAAAAATAGCTGATAGTTTTTTCATATTTTATATAATATCACTAGGTGCTGCTATTTTGCTGCCATACTGCTATTTTTCCAAAATAAAAGTAGCCTAAATTACTGCTTACACCATCAACTATCTGCTAGTGAAAGTCCCGTCCGGGATCTATTTTGAAGATTTTTAATTAGCCGAAACAAACAGACATAATTTCAAAAATCCATTTTTAAAACCGTAACCGTAATTTGTTACCGTAAGTACCGTATATGTATACATTCATATGCATTTAGCCAAAAGCTGTTATTTATCATTTACCAACAGACACTTCAATTTTATTTATTTGTGTAAAATAGATAGATAGGGTAAGGCAGAGATGTACCTATATATAGTACATTTCGCCACTTGTGTTTAAATCCCATGAGTACGAGCCTATTGCTATCAACCTAGCACAATTCATCTCGTATTTTATCGAAATAACAAAAAAAACTTAAATATCAATAAAGTTCTAGCACATTTCTAAATGATCATCTCTGGAATATGCTTCTCCAAAAAACACTAGAAAGTAAATAATATCAAACATCTCATAGACCTTGAAGCCTCAGCTAGCTTCCTGATTGGCCTACTGACCTCACCCGTGAAAGGCCCTGATAAAATATATTTTCTTTACTAAAACTATCATGTCTTACTATCAATATAGAGTTGGGAACCGAAATATATATTCTCAGCTGGGTATAAAGATGTTAATCCAATTACATAATGAAAAGGTTATACAATTATAAATTAGAATAACAATAAAAAAGAAGAGAATGCAAGTGCGTTGCCATTTCAAAAATAATTCATCGCGTCTCTGAAACCAGGTCAGGTTAATGCCACGAAGTTGTCCCAGCCGCCCTGCGCAGCGCATCCGCCCGAAGTCAGCCACAGTGCGCGCGCCGCCCATCCTCACAACCGCCCAAGTCTTCACCTGCCATCAAAACCTTTGCATCTTTAAAAAATAAATAATTAAAAAATAACAATTAAGGCGTGTACTCGATCCGAAAATTAAAGTTCGAATTCATAAAACAAAGATGGCCGACATTCGGTGTGTGGTGCGTCGTGGTGCGGACGTGTGTTAGGCACAATATGTTACTCTCAGTGTACGGGACCTAGGTTGTAACGATTGTAGTGTGTGTAGTATATGTGTTGTGTGTCGCTAACATTGCTTGCAGAGCAGCTGTCGACCCCTGTGAGTATATTTTCCTTGTTATTATAAAGGGGTGAGGCTCAATTGCTGAACTCAACCCCCGGGGATAATCCTTGTACTCTCATTGTTATACGACCCTACAAAACATCTCGAATGACTGCGTCGAAGCCAATTTAAGCTGAACAATGTAATTTTTGTCTCCAATTAATCGTGAAATTCTCTCAATCATTGAATTTGTCTTTATGCAACTTGATATCATTCACAAAAATATCCTTTTTAATCCCTTATCAATCAAGTATATAAAGCAACCATTTTATTAATTTCATTAATTTATGAGCAGCACAATGTTACTTTAACATTTGCTGTTACTTTTCATAATTAAAAGTTGAGTACTTCTCATACTATTTAATGATAACAATGACATCATTTGTGCTATTACTACTTACTTATAGAACTGTATTAAAATGATTGAATGAGTGCAGAAATAAATTATGATGATTGTCCATATCATAACGAACATGAACTTTCCTTCGACGGTGAAACGTCTTGAGGAGATTAACTATGCTATGAACACTAATCACCACACTTGACCAATGTCCTGGTGATTCCTCGTAGTTTTCGTTAATAGACAGAAACGTCATGAAGGTACATGGTAATAAAATTATATTCACATCCACATGGTCTTCGATTTGTTGATAACCGATCTATTAACTCAATAAACCATTAAAGCTATGAACACACGCAAGTTAGAATAGCTTAGATCGAACATTACTTACCGTAGTGCTAAACGATCATAATCATAGCCTATGGCACTCACTAGGCTATGATATGATCTTTAGCATGGCAGTAACAATGGCTTAGTGACGAGATTCGGAACTCGTTTGAGGTGATGACCTGCCACTACTCCAAGCGAAGGTGTTGGTTCGTGCGCTATATCACTAACTTTCGTCACTTTTAATCCATACCTGGATAAAGGAGCTAATATTCGTAGGGCTAATATTGGTGTCAAAGCTATTAGGACTAGATTATGACCAGACTGACTTGGTATTCATTTAAATTTGATAAACCACATGATGTCACACAATACACAAGCAACCATTTATTACCTTGGTTGCTTTTAGTGCTGGCGCCGCTTTGTCCGATCAGAAGCTGAAGGTTATTCAACTACTATGTATTTCAAGAGGCAGGAGGAAACTCACTTTCATGGCCCTTTTCTTAGACAGAAGACCCCCATAAAAACCTACTATTAGACACAAATAAGACTGCATCATTCCTGCAAGTCCTCCAGGCGCCAAACTAAGCTATTCTACCCACAGACTCGCGCGTGGGATAACCATAACATCGGTATAAGTCCCATGTTTACATTCCTGAACAAATGAAGATGAAAACAAAAGATTTTCAGAGTGTTTGCTTCTGGAACGTAAATACGGAGTTATGAATTAACCCTAGCAGAAAATTGTAGGAGAGTTTTGAATGCGAATTCTTTTGTAATAATTCCTTTACGATGATTTCATCATAATCTGCCTAGCTTTTACTCGACTATGTTGGGATCGGCTTCCAGCATAACCGGATACAGCTGAATATTACTTGGGATGACCACCTATCTGACCTCTACAACCCGACACTGGGTAAATACACCTACTTGTGAAAGATCTCCGAATGACAGCCGTGACCGATGGCTTAACGTGCTGTCTGAGGCACAATTTATTATACCCAATAGTACTAATATCAGAGAGATAAATGACCGTTTAAAACAACTCACGAACCACCTTCTTTAAGTTGTGAACGCTTCTAGAACAGTCACGTCCACAGCTGTCATGCTCAATGCCTTATTGCATTGCGCCCGTCACCTAGAAACAAATTAAAACGTCTCATTAAATAAAATACAACACCCGTTAAACAGAAAAACACCAATGGTGTTTATTAAAATCATCGAGTTTGACAAAACATTGACCCCCTTATTAATATGAGTATGAGGTCCTGGGTTCGATTTCCATGTCACTCAAAGTGTTATTGGGTTTTTCTATCAGGAATATCTTAGTAACAGCCCGGAGTCTGGACTTGTCCCCAGTTGATGGCAAAGAGCTTGCCCCCTGTTACATGGGACTTAAACATAACCGGTGAATATGGGTGCACTATTAGGTACAACTCTGACTAACCCATCGAAGATTACAGGCGTGATGTTATGTTTATGTATATAGTATTAACTTCGGTTTAACCATACACTTTTCGAGGTTTTGCATAGCTTAACTCTGGGTTTACAAATAAGACGGGAAATACATATACTTAACTAGCGACATGCCCCTGCTTCGCACGATATTTCTTTATAATTATGTTAGTTTTTTATGAATGTACTAGCTGCCCCGCCCCGGCTTCGTACGGGTAGCATTAAGTACCTACTCTACCCTACCTACGTACCTACCTACCTATCGTACCTATCTACCCTACCCACCCTACCCTACCTACATACCTACCATCATACCTACATACATACCTACATACCTACCTACCTACCCTACCTTACGTACAAACCTTCCCCTGAGAATAACGAACACAAAAAAATAATTATCCAAATCGGTTCAGCCGTTCTCGAGTTTTAGCGAGACAAACGAACAGCAATTCATTTTTATATATAAGAGAAGAAGATTATGCACGTAATCCCTCCGGAACACATTCTCTAAATGATAGTGAAAATTCGCATCAAAGTCCGTTGCGTAGTTTAAAAGAACAACGTGGAGAGATGCGGAAAGTGTCTTTAATGTATAATAATCATGTATCTACTTGTAGATAAGACTAGCTGCGCCCCACGGTTTCACCCACGTTAGTCTCGATCCCGTGGGAATATCGGGATAAAAAGTATCCTATGTCCTATTCCAGGGGGCCTACCACCACCGCGCACAGCAGTATTATTTTAATATTACTTCAGTGTAGGAAAGATATGAAGCTCTACAGGACGTATAGCTCTATCTCTTTCCCCCACGAACTGCTGTAAGCAGTGGTGGTAGGCCCCCAGGTCATGGTCTACCACTGTGCCAAATGTCATCTAAATCTGTTAAACCGTTTTAGCGTGAAAGCGTAGCAAACAAACTCACGTTCTCATTTATAATATTATAGTAAGGATATGGATTATAGATATAGTTATTTACAAAGGGTTTGAAAAAAATAGTCTTTCATTGTGTCCCCTTTTGCTCTCACCTTTGCCTCTGCCTACCCCATCAAGCGAGGCGATATAATCCCTCAATATATACGATAACAGTCTCCCATTGTTACGCGGCGTGAATCAATCAGACTGGTTCCACACGACAATGGGTTCAGACTTATAGTTCGAGATTACCAGGTTGTGTTGTGAAAGCTTGAACATAATCAAGCTGTACGTATATACAACGTGTAACGGAATAAACGCAAGAGCTCATACACCCCAATTAGAATATTAAATTATAAGACTAAAATAATATCTGTATTTTAATTTAATTAAACCACACCTTAAATTAACTATTTTATTTAACGTGCACTACACATAGGATAGCTATGAGTGTATTACAAATTTGGTTATGCATTTAAATAGGCTTTATTCCTTTGAGATAAGGCTAAAATTTCCTTAAATAAAATATCTTATTACCTTATTATGACGCAGTGGTTCTAATTTCAGTTAAATAAAAGATTTTTTCATGAAAAATTAACATATATAAATAATGACGGAAATCGATTCAAAAGCCGATTCTGAGCAAACTACTTTCAGGTCTTGCGCTTATTCTGTTACACGTTGTATATTGGGTAGCTAGGGTTTTGCATTTGAGGTGGAAATGAACAAGGGTCGTAGGGAATCATTGGATATAACGACTCATAAAGACTCTTTTAATTTGGGGTATCTTCAAAGTATATCTGAAATAGGGCAGGTACTTGATTGTCTGGTACATATAGGGTTAAATGAAAATTAGTTAGAAAATCCGCCGACGTGATGGGTATGAATATCTAAACAAAATAAAACAAAAAAATAAAGATTTTAAGATATTCGTTATTGGGTCAACGACCTTATTTGTGTTGTGTAGTTACTTGGAATATTATTTTTTAGGGTTCCGTAGTCAACAATTAAGGAACCCTTGGAGTTTCGCCATGTCCGTCTGTCTTTCTGTCTGTCCGCGGCTTAGTTCAGAGACTCTTAAGTTCTAGAAAGTTGTAATTTGGTGTGGGTATACATATAAATCACGCCGACAAAGTGGTAAAATAAAATAATAAAAAAAAAAAAATATGCTACTTGTAACGTGGTGGTGTTTTTTTATCCTCGTCAGTCCCATGGTATGGGGTGTCGTTGGAAAGGTCGTTCAAAAATATTGTTTTGTGTACACAGACGTATCGATATCTCAACACGATAAGTAAAAAAGGTAATATATATATAAATGAAAAAATCTCAATATTCTGAGGTTTCTGAAGCCTGAAATTATTATAAATATAATAAAGTACACAGCAATTATGAAAGATAACAAATCTTAACTGCACATAGATTTTTACTACCTAGGCAATTACCCATAGTCCCATTGTCCATGCGACCATGCCCTGTATTTCAAAAGGTAAACTTACATAAAACAGACATAATCTTTTCGATCCGATAAATACCTATACGGAATTTCGTAAGCATCTTGCTGCAATGGAATTAGAAGCGTGGGCGTGTCAGGTTCTGGCCATTAAATGCCACGGAGAAGGGAAACTGATGCGATTAGCATATACCGGGGAGCAGCCGGGAAAGTATTTATTAATTTAATTGTATTTTGTAGGAGCTCATGGCTAAGTACTAACAGCCGCACGGGTCGATCCATCAGGTTAAGCTACGCTTACCGGAGTAGGTCCGTGGATGGGTGACCATCTTTACATACCGAGACTACGCCGTGCCTCGGAAAGCACGATAAGCCGTTGGTCCTGGCTGTCATTCGTGGAACTTTGACAGTCGTTACAGGTCTTCGGAAGGCCGAAATTCTGACAACCCTACTTACATTCATTTTGATTGAGAGGCGCGGAAATGAAAGGAATGCGTGTTTGAATGATTCACTGTGTAATTCCGACATTAGTTATTGCAGAATCAGATAAATGATTTATTTCAACCATCATTCAGAGTGGTTTTTTGCTGATATTAATAATAAGTAGTAGATTAAGATAAATATACTACAATGTATTTTTACATATTATAAATTAAAGTCGCTGTTCGTGTTTGTCTGTATGTCCGCGTTGTTCTTCTAAACCACGCAACTGATTTTAACGAGGTTTTCACCACCGTTTAGAGAATTTATTCCGGAATGTTTATGTGTACCTATAATCAATCTGCCTAGCCTTTTCCCAACTATGTTGGGGTCGGCTTCCAGTCTAACCGGATGCAGCTGAATACCAGTATTTTATATGGAGCGACTGCCTATCTGACCTCCATAACCCAGTAACTGGGTAATACGATACCCCTTGGTAAGACTGGTTGGCAGACTTTCGGGCTTCTGACGACCCGTAACGACTGTCAAAGATCCACGAATGACAGCCGGGACCAACGGCTTAACGTGCTTTCCGAGGCACGGAGGAGTCTCGGTATGTAAAGATGGTCACCCATCCACCGACCAACCCCGGCAAGCGTAGCTTAACCTGATGGATCGACCCGGTGCGGCTGTTATTAGTTAGCCACGAGCTCCTCGTTTATGTGTACCTACAATACTTTAATATTAAAGTTTACAATATTACTAAGAAATCTCGATGTTTTGTCAAATCGTAAAAACCGTGCGAAACAGGAGCGGGTCGCTAGTATTATATAAATAAACAAGATCTGATATCTCTCGTTCGAGTCCGAGGTCCGTGTGTGAGAGGCAAACAACTTGGTTTTTAGACGTCGAATAGTCTTTGGCACTATTTATCTATTAGCACTACGTACATCATTATGACTTCTATACTATCTAAAACGTTAATCATTACCCACACCATCAATACTTACCTACTACATCCTCATTCCCAGAACTCAGCTGATATACGTTCCCAAAGTTTGAGCAAACTTACGTAAATGCTCTCCGTAGTTCCATTCATATTAAATCAATGATTGGAGGGAAGAGCGCTGAGAGACGGCGATGCCCTATTTTATACACACAGGTCCGGGTCGTATTTTCTCTGCTCCTTTTTCGTTTTATATGCATTACTAGCTGTAGCCCGCGATGTCGTCTGCGATCCAGGATGAAAAGTATCCTATGTCCTATACCAGGTCATGGTCTACCCCTGTGCCAAATCTCATCCAAATCCGTTCAGCCGTTTTAGCGAGAAAGCGTAACAAACAAACAAACTCACTTTCGCGTTTATAATATTAAGTTAGTATTAAGTAGTTAGGATTGTGTAGTAATAGTGAGGTTTAATAATAATAACAGGATCTCCAAGGTTAAGCAACGCTTGCCGAGGTCTGTGTACGATTGACAGCCGGGACCAACAGGCTGTACCCTACCTCAGATTTTATCTCGCTCGCACCATACTACTCGCGACCTGAGTGAGACCGAGACGGAGCGGGCGCTAGCGGCTCTCAAGCCTCGAAAAGTTTAGGTAATTGCTTTTTACTGTGAAAATAATGGTAATAAAAAATAAAATAAAAACATAAGACCTGCTTTATAGATAGTTCAGTTATTATGCAAAGTTTCATGATCCAATTTGAAGTATGTTTTTAATACCAGCGGTTTATAGTTCTGTTTAGAGGTAACTTTGGAATATTGTTCTATAGAGAAAATGTTATGTAATCGTGTTTTTCGCCAAACGTAGGACCTAGCATCAATCCTCAACTTTAACATATATATTTATTTCAAAATGAATGCTGCAGTATGTTCGGTATAACGGAGGATCATGCTAAGCAATTTGAGGTAGGGTACGCCTTTAACGTGCATTCCGAAGCACGTAGGGGTCTCGGTATGGAAAGCTGGTCACCTATCCACGGACCAACCACGGCAAAGGAAGTTTAACCTGATCGATCGACCCGTGCGGCTGTTATTACTGAGCCACTATAATACAAGTGTATTTATGTGCACAAAATCCAGTGTTTGTGACCGGATGACATGGGCTCACGATTGATTGGATTCCTATATCAAAGCTCGGTGTATTATTTTCTTGATGGCATTATAGCTACGTTTTATCAGTATTGAGGACAGTCTTTTTGTTCTTTTTTTGACTTTCTGTTCTCTTTTATATATGGTAGCCAAAAATACTGGCCCTGTGCTTAAAGTTAGATTGAACACGAAACAATTGACGCCTTATTACCATCGAACCTCCAACATAAACTGTAACTCTTTGAAACAGATTATCCTTCCTTTTCCGAGGTCGGGTAAAAACCGCGGAAAACCGAAATTCAACTGTGCCTTTGCTGAAAACTGGAAGCAAAGTTCATTGCCCTCAAACGTTCTGGGAATAGTAATAAATAACGAGTGAGTTATGAATCGCCTACTTTTTCGTAATTAGCTTTAAACTAACTGTTAAATCGTGGGCGAATTGACTACTAGCATGTAGGAGTCCACTGTCTGTTAGGTGGGTATTTATGTTATTGAATGGCAAACAAGTGGGTAGTCCACCTGGTCATAACTACCTGTAGATATATGAAACTACTGACTCGCCCCGACTCTTCGCATGGACGTGATTTACTAATGAGTAAACCACATCTAAATCCGTTGCGTATTTTAGAAGAACAACGCGGTCTCACAGACGGACACAAAAAGCGACTTTGTTTTATAATATTTAGAGATTTGATTATTTTCTATTTTGTGAATGTGAGAACGTTGTAGGCTTAGTGGACTGTAGATTTGTTGAACATTTTCTATTTTGTTAAGTACCTGGTACTTGTTGAAAGGCCTACATTGTCCTCCCATGCCTACTAAAACTGTAATTTGAAAATATTGTAAAAGCCAATTATATTTAAAAGAGTAACCGTGGAGTTTCTTGCCGGCTCTTCTCCATAGGAAACGACCAATTGGAACCGTGCACCTAGCTTCTGACGTTTCATAAGTCTGAGGTTTATGTGAAATAAAATATTTTGATTTTAAGAGATTGGAGATAGAGAAGAGTATAGATACACAGGCATCATAGGTACACACGGCTACACATCAAGCTATACATTTCCAGTATAAGCAGACCTCGCATTGTACGGAAATTCTATACAATGCGAGATCAGCATAAACTGGTACCGTATAGCTTGATGTGTAGCCGTGTGTACATTACTATTACAGAGATGAAACTGAAATGACTGAAGTGCTTTTTCTATCAGTAAGTACAGTGAGCCTCAAAAAGGTGTCTAAATCGTCGTTCATTTAATTTGTAGACAATCTATCCACATTCTTTATTTATTTATTTTATTTATAGTTAATTTAAACGGCATAACACCATCATCTGCCTAGCCTTTTCCCAACCGTTTTGGGGTTGGCTTCCAGTCTAACCGGATGCAGCTGAATACTAGTATTTTACATGGAGCACGGCACGGCATAACACCAATTACATTAATTAACATAGAAACATTGTTATGTATAATTTAAGCTAACATAGACCAGTGGACTTCCTTGCATACTTTCTCTCACAGAACACCAGACAAATACGCATAATTTTATACCATTCATCTGCAAACACATCACTTTCAGGGTTGGTAATCAGAAGGGCGTTGAGCATCTTCAAAGTACGACACACTGGGGATTCAGATCTGGCGACAGTTTTGCGCGTACAGATTGTGCCGGCGCGGGTCGGACGGTATCCGATGTATTTGTCGGGCACAAATAATCGGCAGAAAAGGCCATGGAGTTCTGGGCAGCCTATTCGTAAGGTTTTACAGACTACCATGCGCTGATCAAGTCCTCTTCTCACCTCCTCTTTAATCCATATTATTGTATCAATACTTAATTATGAGTAGGTACTTAATTATAGCTTTAATTAAATGCATTAAATTGTGTTAATTGTGTTATTTTAAAATAACCTAGAATCAACCACCTTTCACAGTAGCTACTTAAATGAACATTAAAAAAAAATTGCTTCAAAAAGCAAAAAATAAAAAGCAACGTTAGCAAAAGTTTTTAACTACATTTGAACAACAGTACTCTGTACTCCGCCGTCATTAGGAGGTACTTGTGTAAATGCACGCGATGACGTCACTAAAGCTACCCCCACTAAGTTTGCATAAAAAAGTGCAATAAAGCGTCCCATTCACTACGGACGCTGTAACCGGGTCATGGAAAACATACGGGGGTGTAGTTTGTGCGTGGGCGCAGTTGTAGTTGTGGGTGGCAGAAATAGATAAACAAGATGCGATTTTTTAATCATTCATTAAAAATGCGATAACTCTTTGGTCAACCCCTTTTGAACCGAATCGAACCCAGGTCCTTATGTTCAGCAGTATTGCTTGCGGCCACTAGACCAGGGAGGCAGTTACATCTTATTCTTATCTTCAAAGTTAGATATACCGGACTAATATTACAAATGCGAAAGTGAGTTTGTTTGTTTGTTACGCTTTCATGCTAAAACGGCTGAACGGATTTGTATGAAATTTGGCACACGGGTCGACCATGACTTGGTGAAGGATATAGGCTACTTTTCATCCTGAATCGCAGACAAAATCGCGGGCAACAGCTAGTTGTGTGAAGTTAAACGGTACAAGTAACTGAGGTTCTTGAATAAATGAAAATTGGACATTTTACAAAGATTTGTGAAGAAGTCAAAAATTTAAAACATAAACTTTTCGCTTTTAACACAGGCCAACTGCAATATAACATACCTATCCTACACAGAATGATTGAGCTAGCCACCAAAATAATGGTGTCAGTGAAACAGTTATGTTTTCATTGAATTCTGAACATCTGGAAATGATCGCGATGTTATTTTTATAAACAAGCAGAGCGTTGTTCTTACCATTGATTGAAAACAAGACTCTGTTGCACGGCTATCCAATTTTTATCTTATGGTAAGTATATACTAGACTAGAGCATTTTATCGAATATTTCCATATAATGTATCGTTCTTACGAATGGTACAATACAAGTAAAAGCTCAATTTAAAAACCATTTCCATGTAATGTAACTTTCTTACGAATGGTACAATACAAGTAAAAGCTCAATTTAAAAAACATTTCCATGTAATGTAACTTTCTTACGAATGGTACAATACAAGTAAAAGCTCAATTTAAAAAAAACATTTCCATGTAATGTATCGTTCTTACGAATGGTACAATACAAGTAAAAGCTCAATTTAAAAAACATTTCCATGTAATGTAACTTTCTTACGAATGGTACAATACAAGCAAAAGCATTTCCATGTAATGTAACGTTCTTACGAATGGTACAATACAAGTAAAAGCTCAATTTAAAAAACATTTCCATGTAATGTAACTTTCTTACGAATGGTACAATACAAGCAAAAGCATTTCCATGTAATGTAACGTTCTTACAAATGGTATAATACAAGCAAAAGCTCAATTTAAAAAAGCATTTCCATGTAATGTAGCGTTCTTGCGAATGCTCGACGCTACGAGTATATTCGACGTAATGCTCACTGCGAGTGAGCATTTACCTGTAACATTTACTTCGTACCTTGTGTTCATTGTAACGACCTGCCCCCGGCCCGCGCACCCATGTTGATTGGCCTTTCAAAGGCCGATAACAATTAAAATTCTGTTGTGTCTCGTTAGTGACAGTTGGACGTTTATTTGTGTTTAAGTACTCTAGCGTCTGTTTAGACAGGATTTTGATCTTATTGCTTTTGTTTTGCCGCAGTTTGTCATTTTATCTTAACACTAGCTGATGCCCGCGACTTCGCCCGCGTGGATGTCGGTTATTATATACTAAAACCTTACTCGAGAACCACTCTATCCATTGGTGAAAACTGCTTGAAAATCGGCGCAGTAGTTTTTGAGTTTATCGCGTACAGGACGACAAACAGGCGCGGCGGAGGACTTTGTGTTATAATATGTAAGGATGAATGTGTCAATGTAGATATATTTTTGAAGTGAAAACTTCATCTTCACAAAATATACGACCAAAAATTTGACGAAGTACCGAATAACAGCCGCATGGGTCGGTCGCTCAGGTTAAGCTACACTTGTCGCGGTCAGTCTACGGATGGGTGACCATCTTAACATACCGATACTCCTCTGTGCCTCAGAAAGCACGTCAAGCCGTTGGTCCCGGCTGTAATTCTTCAATCTTCGATAGTCGCTATGGGTCCTCAGAAACCCGAAAGTCTGGCAACCAGTCTTACCAAGGGGTATCGTGTTACCCAGTAACTAGGTTGTAGAGACAGATGGACGGACAACGGAGCCTTAGGTTCGCGTTGGCACCCTTTGGGTTCGGAACCTTAAAAATACATTAATTAAAGTTAGTGCTCTATGTTTTCTATAAAGTTAGTCGCGCGTCCCCGTACAAACTACGCCCCGTATGTTTCCATGATAGTTGCATCCGTGCTCAACGATGCGATCTTGAATACTGATAATCGAATACACATACATATATACAACAAGTTTGTATGTCACTAACTTTACGGAGACATTGATTTCTTGATAGATAATAGTATTCAAAGGTAGTCAACGTTCTTTTGTAGAAGTATCGATAATGATACTCTGATACTTTATCTATTAAAGTGAACGCACACTTATCCGAGCCGAACGCGTGGAACGAATCGAAGTCAACGAGAACGCTAGGACCGGTCTTCCAGATTCGGACGATTCGACGCGGGCAGGTGTGCGAGGTTTCATAGAATTTCATAAAAATAATTCTAAAACTCGTTTCGTTCGGTTCGTTCGACGCGTTCGGCTCGGATAAGTGTGCGTTCTCATCTTTAAACTACATGGGCTAGGCTTACGAAACGTAATATTAATTAATGTGATGGCCCTGTGGTTAAGGCCTGGCTTCTCATGCACCAGGTTGAGGGTTCTAATACGGGCAAGTATCAATGTGACTTTCTCTATTCATATATATTTTTAAAGTTTATCATTGACATCTGTGAAGGCAAACATCGTGAAAATTAATATAAGTTTGGAATCGCCAACCATTCTTGAGCCAGCGGTGGTCAATGCTTATGCCTTATCTGTATGAGAAGAGGCCCTTTGCCCAGCAGTGGGACAATGTTGTTAGGAAAGGCAATTTTTATTAAAAAAAAGGCTATTATTCTTCAGATTATTTATTAAATACTAGCTGTAGCCCGCGACTTCGTCTGCGATTCAGGATGAAAAGTATCCTATGTCCTATTCTGGGTCATGGTCTACCCCTGTGCCAAATTTAATATGAACCCGTTCAGCCGTTTTGGCGTGAAAGCGTAACAAACAAATAAACTCACTTTCGCATTTATAATATTACTAGCTGCGCCCCGCGGTTTCACTCGCGTAAGTCTCGATCCCGTGGAAATATCAGGATAAAAAGTATCCTATGTCCTATTCCAGGTCATGATTTACCTCTGTGCCCAATTTCATCCAAATCCATTCAGAAGTTTAAGCGTGAAAGCGTAACAAACAAACAAACTCACTTTCGCATTTATAATATTAATTAGGATATTATAGTTAGGATTTTCCGTTTGTTATTAGCGTTAAAGTAAGATACGCTTCTGCTTATCCTCTTGACAAAATCACCATTTTCTTTTATAATCTCATCTTTTATCTTCCCACTCGTTAACAAAGGACTCAACACTATCTTTCCCCAGACAAAAGAAGAATTCCCACCGCAGTCCGACCAGTAAATAACATTCATCAGTTTTCCTAATCGCTACGCTAAAGAACGCTGCAGCTGCGTACTGGATGGGAAAATTCCCATTTACTACGACTAATGGCATACTATTAATAAAGGACTTGACTTTTGTCTTGTTGGATAATCTCGTGGATTTTTGGGCTCTGAAGCCTAAAGCCTGGGGCTTAAGAATGGGGGTCCGTTGTCATGGTAATTTTAAGGTTGTGTTCGTTTTCGTTTTTGTTGCAATAGTAGTAAGAAGTCCTTAGAAGGTAAGTAGTTATGGTTACAAACTGACTTAGGTAGTTGTAGTTAGTAATTACTAATAAATATTCTGTGGTTGAACCCAAAATACTATTGAACCCAAAACTCTATGAAATTCCGACGCCAGACTCGAAAGTCCGACAAGCATTCTACCAAGGGGTATCGTATTACCTAGAATCTGTGTTGTAGAGATCAGATAGGTAGTTGCTCTATATAAAATACTGGTATTCAGCTGCATCCAGTTAGACTGGAAGCCGACCTCAACATAGTTGGGAAAGGGCTAGGCAGATCTTTAAAATACGGAAAGTTAACATTTTTGTGTGCCTGTGAACAAACGAAGGAACGGAAGAAATCTTATAACAATAACCATGTTACCAGTCACGCTAAAAGAAAAAGGAAATGTAAAAACACAGAAATAAAATAAAATGATAAAATATGCAAATGTATTCTTTATATCCAACTTTAGTAAATTCCGGTGCGATTTAGCCAAATCCCCCAGATTTAGCTGAAGTCACGACGGGATCATAGTCAGAATTGAAAAAGATGGCGTACGCTGTTTTCTTCGAAGCTTTTCTATGTAAAATATTATTATAAAATTGCATATGCTTGTATGTGTCCCAGCAGTGAGGCCTTGTAGGCTGATTAAGGTTCATTAATATCTTACCTGTAATTATGCAACATGGTCAAGCAATGAAAAAAGTTTAAATGAAAAAAAAAATTTTAAAAACCCGGTTCTGGGAATCAATACTTAAAAATATTACATTAACTTTACACGCAAACAAAGCGTTTAAAAATATTAATCTTTATGAATCTACATAATAAGCGTTTAAAATGCGTAAAATTGTAATACATGATTATCGCTAAATCGCTGATTAACAAAACAACGATTAAGTTTTAAACACGTGGTTAATTTAGATAAGAGATTATTTATGTACCTTATTAACTAAATGAGCTGCCTTATAGTCTACGGTCACGGATGGTCCGCCATTTTGTTACATTTTGGTATAGCAAGCTTCATAAAGGGATTATTTTAGGTCGTTTCAGGGGTTAATTTGTTTAAATATCCATAGATGACAAATCTTATACACAAATAGCCTTACTATCCTAACAAATATTATAAATGTGAAAGTGAGTTTGTTTCTTACGCTTTCACGCTAAAACGGCTGAACGGATTTGGATGAAATTTGGCATATGGGTAGACCATGACCTGGAACAGGACATACGATACTTTTTATCCCGATATTCCCACGGAATCGAGATTTACGAGGGTGAAACCGCGGGGTGCAGCTAGTTTCATATATTTTTTTATAATATTATTTTGATTTAAGAGAGTGTCCGTGAAGTTTATTTCCCGTTCTTCTCCATAGGGACGTACTACGCTTTGGAATGGGCTTCATTTTTCTGACTGACCGACTGCTTGACAATAATAATTCAAAAGTGCATGTAATTGGTTTCATCATCTCATCTGGCTAGCCGTTTCCCAACTATGTTGGGGTCAGCTTCCAGTCTAACCGGATGCAGCTGGATACCGGTGTTTGCCTGTACAATTGGTTTATTAGAAATAAGTTTGAGTTTGATAATATTTTAGGTAAGTATTTCAAATGCATTTTGGGAACAATTACGAAGACTTCAGTTTGTTTCTATACGGTCCGCTGAAATAAGATCGTGTCGAAACAACATCAAATTGAATATCAAAGAAGCTTCGCCATGGAATCTTCCGAGCATCATAAGTTATTCGTCAGTTGTCGAGCGATGAACGTTAACTTTCACAGTTAACATTAATTACAGCTATAACGTCGCCAAGGTGACGGAGTGCGTAAAAACTCAATAAATCTTACTAGTTTTAAGGAACTCATGGTGGACTTTGCAAGACTGAATTATTGTTCCTTAGAGAGTTGGTCGTGTTATGATTGTAAGTAGGTGTTTTCGGGTTACCAACATAATAACATCACGCCCTCTTAGAGTTTTTTAAGTCCCATATAACAAGGGGCAAATCTCATCCTGACTCCGAACTGATACTGATAATTTCCTTATTGTAACCCAACAAACTTTAACTCTACCCGAGGATTGAACCTAAGACCTCACGGCCAGCAATCGCCCTTGCAAAAAAAATACCGAAAGATAGTAAAAAAAGTTATTTAAAAAATCAAGACACCATTTCGACCGACTTCCAAGTATTGGGATTTCAATGTAATATTTGTTACATTCATGACATAAAATAATACCCTTCATTCACAAAATTAAATGCAGCATAAAACACGCTACCTACCCCAAACTCTGTCCACCTCCTAACTGACATGCCTACATCAAACGACGCTACATGTCCCAACATTTCAACATATTTCCAACAGAAAGCACTCTGAAACCCCTGAAATTCAGTAACATAACATTTAGAAAGTTTTCAGGCTTCAGTGCCAATGTTTTTAATTTGTCGTAGCGAAAGTTTCAAATATTTCATCATACAAAAAAAGGTACGGGAAACACAATGAAGAATGAAGGAACTCACTTGAACTAAGTTTTACAACATATTTTTGTACGAATGATCGATATCAAAGTTTTTTATTGAAAGTAAATTGCTCTTCGAACGAATGAGTGAATTTTATCGTTGATGATCGAATGAGAGATGAATGGTGGATGGAATGTTTTGTTGAGGATTTCATTGTGTTTTTTTGTTTCGAATGGAATTCGATTATCGAGAGAGATGAAAAAGAATGATATTCTTTGTCGCATGAGTTTATTGAGCGATTTTCTGTAATTTTAGCCTTTTGGTTTTTACAATAGTTCTTGTGCAGTAGTTAACATAAATTATATCTACACCAATATTATAAAAAGGTTTGTATTTTTGTTTGTAAAGAATAAACTCAAAAATACTGGACCGATTTTAAAAATTCCTTCACCAATAGAATGCTGTATTATCACTGAGTAACATAGGCTAAAGTAAAACCTCAAACGGTACAAATATATAAACCTTATTGGGAGTTATATGTTTGAGCCATTTGGGGTCGAAACCCAAGGCCGTGGCGTCCAAGTGGTCATCGAGTATTTCGGGACATCGCCAAGCGGTTGCTCGACTCTTCACGTGATCAGAGGGCTGGCCTATTTTTAGGCCAAAGAAGCATTGCCATCCAATGTGGCAACGCTGCCAGCCTTTTGGGCATTTGTCCCGTTGACAGCAATGCGGACGAATTTTTTGATGCGCAATAAGCTCTACCCTTTATTTATAGTCTTGTACCGACAAATTGGTACGTTTTGGTACCAATAAATAGGTTGTAAAAAATACTACAAGGTCGTATTTTTTTCAACCACATAATCTTGTAACAAAACAAGATACACATAAACTTGTAATACTTAGATGTATTTCTTCATGTACCCGTTAAGTTGCAATTAAGATGCAAATCCGCATTATTTATTCGTATCACCGCGCTAACGCAGTTAGGGGGTGGGATGACGTCATAGACATATTATGAAGAGTCTCTACTTTCATTACATTATTATTTAAATGAGATATACTTCAATGCTTAAAGAGATTAAGCTTCTTGAAGATTCCTTTTCACAAATTCCTTGAATTCATTTTGACAGTTTAAAGACATTCATTGCGTTATTCATGTGGTCGAACAGAAGCAATGTTCAAATAAAAGAAGCAGTGCATTTTGTTGTATTGTCAAAATGAGAAGAAACGTAATGACGTTTCTTCGCACGCAGTTAAACAGGGTTCGGGGCTTGTCATGTTTGAATTTGAATCACCAACTGGTAATGCATAAGTGTGCTGATCAGTCTTTGAACCTTCTCAGTATGAAAATAGGCCTTTTTTACCCAGCACTGGGACTTACACTACAGCGATTTTCTTAAAGAACGATGTAGATGGCGACCGTGTCCAATATCCGTCTAATACTGAAGGGAACGTTTATAAAATATTGCTTGAAAAATATAAAACATCGCAATGGATATTTTTCAAAAACCTCACAGACTTCTTTGGATAGTATTATTTACGATTGAACCAAGCAGTTTGTCTGATTGTAAAATAGATTGAGTTTTTACCTCACACAGATGGAACCAGTCATCTGGATAGAACACGTTATACATGCCAACTCTATGCTACGCCTTGCGATGCGATACAAAATTGCTGTGCTGGTTATAAGTTCTTTAACTAACTAAAAATTAAAACTACTTTTTCTTGTTAGTGGCTTTTGTGAACATGATAATTATTCAGATTTGTTACAGTTGTAATAGCAAGCACGTCATTTGGTCTAAATAGGTTCTTTTATTTTATTACTAGCTGCGCCCCGCGGTTTCACACGCGTAAGTCTCGATCCCGTGGGAATATCGGGATAAAAAGTATCCTATGTGTTAATCAAGGTCATTAAGTATCTGTTTGCCAAATTTCATCCAAATCCATTCAGCCATTTTTGCGTGATTGAGTAACAAACATCCAAACACACAAACACACAAACTTTCACATTTATAATATTAGTAGGATTTCATCCAAATCCATTCAGCCATTTTTGCGTGATTGAGTAACAAAAATTCAAACACACAAACATACAAACTTTCATATTTATAATATTAATAGGATTAGTAGGCTTTGTCTTATAGATAGATTCTTTTCTATTTCGTGAATGTGAGAACGTTGTAGGTTTAGTGGACTGTAGATATGTTGAACATTTTCTATTTTATGAAATACCTGGTACTTGTTGAAAGGCCTACACTGTCCCACCATGCCTATTAACACTGTAATTTGAAAATATTGTAAAAGCCAAATATTTTTGTTTCCGGCTCTTCTCCATAGGAAACAACCAATTGAAACCACGCACCTGGCTTCTGACGTTTCATAAGTGCCCATGTAGGTTTATCACTATCACTATATATTATAAAACAAAGTCCTCCGCCGCGTATGTCTGTTTGTCTGTTCGCGATAAACTCAAAACTACTGTACCGATTTTTATGCTGTTTTCACCAATGCATAGAGTGGTTCTCGAGGAAGGGTTTAGTATATAATAACCGACATCCACGTGGGCAAAGCCTCGGGCATCGGCTAGTGTGAAATAAAATATTTTGTTGTTTTTTTAAAACTAGGTATTGCTATCTTTGACGCCTATTATATCAGAATGAGGTGAATGTAAATAATTATTATTTATCCATTCGACAGGTTATCGTGTCGAAAATGACACATTTATATTACTTATTTTGCCATGCTCACAGCAAACAGCTGTCGGAAGAATAACGGTTGTTCATTCGCTTAAAACTGGCGAAATTTTCGGCAATTCAATTTGTGAACACCGTTTAGAGGACCCTTTTGAAACCATTGGTTGATGTTCGATTCGGCACGGAAACGTATCGAGGGATTTTGAATAGCTGTGTTGGGCTTCAAAAAACCGGCTAAATGCGAGTCGGACTCGCGCACGAAGGGTTCCGTACCATTATCTATAAAAACGGCAAAAAAAACACGTTTGTTGTATGGGAGCCTCTAAACAACCGGCCGGAGCGCACGCAAATCCAATTAACACCTAAGTTATTAAGCTAAGATGTTTACCGTATATCGTTATTTTATTCTGTTTTTTAGTATTTGTTGTTATACCGGCAACAGAAATACAGCATCTGTGAACATTTGTCTAACTATCACGGTTCATGAGATACAGCCTGGTGACAGACGGACAGACAACGGAGTCTTAGTAATAGGGTCCCGTTTTACCCTTTAGGTACGGAACCATAAAAACACACTGACATTTAAAACGTCAACTAGTTTGACAGCTCTTAAATATCTCGCCTCGCTCTGAATTTTAGTAAGAACAAGAACAATGTCTTATTTTGATTATGGTGACCATGAGAAGTCACCGAATCTTTGTGTTTACTCTCTTCGCTTGCATTGTAATTACGAATCAAGCCGACAATTTCCCGTGGGTGTACTTGAGACAAATAAGGAAAAAATAAGAAGGAAATTTACTGCGGTGACATAGGAAAAAAGGTCACGCTTTGCCTTCAGTAGTTGGGACCTGATTAAGGAGTCAGTTTTTAACCCAAGGGTTACTTACAAAGTCAGGTTTTACCCAAGGGTTACTTACAAAGTCAGGTTTTAACCCAAGGGTTACTTACAAAGGGTTACTTTAAAAGTATTTGGGGGTACAGTTTATACTTTTCTAGGTTAGGTGAAGTCAGGAAAATCCTATCCTAATCTATACTATTCCATACTAATATTATAAATTCGAAACTAACTCTGTCTGTGTCTGTCGGTCTATTTGCCTCTCTGTTGTATGTTACCTTTTCACGCCTAAACCACTGAACAGATTTCGACAAAATTTTGCAAGGACATAGATGGCATCTTGGGGAAGGACATAAGGTACTTTATAACTACATATCACGCGGGCGAGGCGCGGGCGGAAGCTAGTATTATATGCGAAATTGAGTTTGTTTGTTGGTTTGTTTGTTATGCTTTCACGCTAAAACAACTGAACGGATTTGGATGAAATTTTGCCCATGGGTAGACCTTGACCTGGAATGTGACATAGGATACTTTTTATCCCGATATTCCTACTAGATCGAGATTTATGCGGGTGAAACCGCGGCGCATAGCTAGTCAATTTATAGATACCATTACTTAAAAATAATTGACGAAATGTGGGTGTACTATAAGTACACCTCTGCCTAACCCTCCGGGGAAACAGCCGTGATTTTATGTTATTTTTTAAAAAGTTTATCCAAGTATTAAAGAAATTGAAGGAAAAATCTTGGAATACCCAGTTCGTATATTCAATAACGAGATTTTATTACTAACGGTAGGTAACTTTCGATAATCCTTGCGGACCTTCCTAAAGCAATTTTACCTTTATTGGCTTCTCCTCGATACTAATATTCAATTTAAAAAAATAAGGGACTGTAAAACATAAGTACCTATTGGCATTAAAGAGCGGTCCATTGACTTTGAAAATAGTTTTTATTTCTATTAACGTGCATTGTCTCACCCACACAATAAGGGTTTTCTCAAATGACGTACACTAGGTGGCAGCACTGAGACGTCAGGTCCGGACATCTGTCAAAAGAGTCAAAATTGTCGCTTGGACACTTTTGACAGATGTCGACTAAAGAAATTGTAGGTAATATCTTTAGTCGTTACTGAATTATGAACGAGTGAATGAAACGAATGAAATAATCTGCCTAGCCTTTTTTCAACTATGTTGGGGTCGGCTTCTAGTCTGACCTGATGCAGCTGAATACCAGTATTTTACATGGAGCGACTGCCTTATGCTTAGTTTGTTCTTGGGATAAATTTCATCCCAACTACGGAACCCTTCATTGTGCGGTCCGACACGCGCTTGATCGATGTTTACTAGACATCTCGAAAAGGTAAGACGATCGTCAAAAGATATAAAATAAAAAGAAACTTCATCTTCCTACTTATTTCCTTTAATCTTTCAAAACCGAATAAAAAGTAAACAACATAAATAAAAAATAAACAAAAAAAAAGGCTTACATTTTTATCTCTTTACCAGTTTACAAAAAATTTGATTTCTTAAAAATGTTTTACGTGAAACAAAATTGAACGAAAAACTTGCGATGAATCCCGGTTGAAAATGTTCGAAGCGTAAGTGAATGAACGAAAGAGTGATTGATTGAATGATGGCCGCTCGCTCGGCTGAATGAACTTACCGTCGTTACCTATACGTGTTTCCATCAGGTTTTTTTTGGTGTACCGTATACATTTTATGAGAAAATGTTTTATGTGGGTGAGAAAAGTTATATATTTTTTAAGCAGTATGATGTTGAAAAACATAAGCGGCATTGCCATACAACGTGGCAATGCCGCCAGTCTCTTGGGTACATTACCAGCCGACAGCGATGCGGAGGAATTTTTCGACGCCATATTTTAGTTAATAGTTTATTTGTATAGTTACTTTTAATTTAGTATAAACTGTAAATAGTTAGTATAGTTTGTTAGTAAATAATTGTTAAAACCATCAAGCCCAAACATAAGTAGTTTTATTTTTTTCGGAGAAACTGCATCTATTTACAAGTCAAGAAAAGAGTAGTGACAGATAGATACTAGTAGGTACGGTCAGGGTAATTAATTGTCTATCAAAATAAAACACCTTCGTCAGTTTAGCGTTCTATAGCCATTTTATAAAACTGTCAAAGAATGACAGTTGTGATTTGCATTTGTTTGTTTGTTTTTTTTTTCGGTGGTAAAAAACGAAAATTGAAAAGCAAAGACACCGACTTCCGAAATTAAAGTTATTTTTCACTTTTTTTGTTTTTTTTTTTGTAAAAAGTTTTTATTCAGTCATGTGATTGGTCGTACTCTCCTGTCAGTCGCCATTTTGAACTCTATTAGTATTGAAACTAAGACTGCAAAATGCAGTGCTACCAATCGCGTCACGGGTCAAGTTATAATGAACGCAGCTCTGTACGGACAATTTAAGTTGTTAGTCAATTTGATGAACAATTCATATCCCTGAATTTACATACGAATTAATGGGAAATCCCATTTTAAATATTTTTTTATTTAGTCGTAAAATATTGCGTAGAACCATATTTATGGTAGAGCTCAGAGTTGATTGCTTAAAAAAAACCGACATCAAAAATTACAAGTTCTCATTATATCTGTTTTTCTTTTTGTCTCTTCTGTTTTACCTGTTACCTACGTCATAAATTACAGATAATTATAGAGATAGAATAATAGAGATTATAAAACAAGGTCCTTTGCCGCATCTGTCTGTCTGTTCGCAATAAACTCAAAAACAACTGCACCGATTTTAATGCTTTTTTCACCAATTGATAGAGTGGTTCTCGAGTAAGGTTTTAGTATACATAATAATAACCGACATACTTTTTTGTTTTTTATTTCAGAGCCATCCAGATGGCACAACGCGACAATCTTTCATCACCAACTTAGCGAACGGCGTTGGTTATCTCATCACCACCAAGTCTAGTTTCCAAAATTCAGTTCCTAACAGTCTAAGTAGTTACAGAGACATTAAATTTTTTATCTCCAGCATTCAAATGTATTGTAAACACATAAACGTAGGTTTTAGATCATGCAATCAAAATGTATTACAGTTTATGAGTGGTATAAATCATGGGAGTTTTATCGTTTTCCATAAATTAATGCGCTGTTATATTGTTGTTTCTTTATGGATTTTCATCCTTTTTTTGACTAGAATATTTAAAAAAATTGTGCTTTTAGCTTTATGTAAAATTGAAGGGATATCTTGAATTCGGTGACTAAGTAAGGCTCTTTGCAGACGGACCAATTGCACTCGCCACTATACTTAATTGCCAGTTTATCCATCACAAAAAAGTAAGTTGGGAGTCCATTTTCTACGTTTACGGGAACACTTTTTTTCGATTACCGACTTTTCTAATAGGTACTCAAACATCAGTTGGTCCGATAGAGATTTTGATCCTTTTAAGAGGCAGGATCGATCAAGAAAAGTTTTGGAAAAATTGCTCATTTTCTTGATGACTATTTTTTTTTCAAAATCTGCGAATGGTAATCAATATTTTTCAAAAAAATAAGGACAGTATCATAGGTTATTTTTTTTGTAACGATAACGGTTAAGATGCTTACTGCCCCATCTCAAAAATCCACCCTGAATAAGTCACAAAATAAAACAAAAATAAGCTAAGTATAATCACTAATACGATGAACGAAATATAAGAAAACAACTAAAAACAAAACATGTATAACAAAACAAAATAACAAAAAATGCTGAAAAACAAGAGAATGAAAGATGTAAGTGGATACAAGTGTCGTTTTGATTATGGGTCGTTTGGCTAATAGGACCATTTGCTTTTAGGACGTTTTGATACGGAGGGAATTATTATTATCTTTATCATGAAGAACACATGAAGTAATTATCAATATACCTACCACGTAACAGAACTAATTCCTACAGTTTCGAGACACCCTATACTTTACAGCACTTTCACATCAGCGGGTCGATAATGTTAATAGCCCATCGTGCGTGTGGCGTGACCTTAACAATGGACTAGACAAAAGCTACGTTAATCTAAGCGTTGTTTGTGTTCGGCAGCTGAGAAAAACCTCAACATGTAAAACCTTTTAAATGTTGATGTTTTTGCTTCTGAACCGAGTTTTGGTTCAGCGTGATAATCTGTTGGGCCTTTATGAGAAGCTTCCTTTTTGGGTCCCTGTCCAAACATTGTAATCACTTCCTTACATATTATAAAACAAAGTCGCGCCCAGCTCACTTATGTGTACCTCGGCTTCGCCTCGGCCCACATTTTCACGATCGTCCATCAATTCCTGATTGCGGCCAAGGCTTGTATAGTACTTTTCTCAAATAATGCGTGGAAATTGAAACAGAGAAATTAAATAAAAATTTTAGAATCCATGACGAACAACTTAAACATTTTCATGTGACACTACGTTCATTTGTTTCTTCTTTGCTATAAACAGTTCTATTTGCAAGCCAAATCGAAAATTAAATAAAATCTTTGATAAGTTACCTCTTTTTCTCAAACATGCTTGGAAATTCGAGCATTATTTTGACAACCTTCTTAGAGATATATCAAAATTGCTGTACTGGTAAAAAACAAGTGACGATGCGGCCAGCAAAGTTTCTATGAAAATCCATATCTGGCGTGTTTAGCGGCCAAATAAATTACTATGAAAACTTTTTACTTCAACACACGGCAACCAAGGAGGTAACTTATCAAAGATTTTATTTAAATTTCGAATTGGCTTGCAAATAGAACAAAGAAGAAACAAATGAACATATTGGCGCATGAAAAATGATAGTTGTTCGTCATTGATTCTGGAATTTCTATTTAATTTACTCAGTTTGAATTTCCGCGCGTTGTTTGAGAAAAGTACTATACAAGCCTTGGCCGCAATCAGGAATTGATGGACTCACGCATGAGTGCCTCGGCTTCGCCTCGGCCCTCATTTTCACGATCGTCCATCAATTCCCTTATTGCAGGCCGCGTGTTGAAGTAAAAAGGTCGTTCCATTTTTAAATAACACGACAGCTATGAGTTTTCATAGTTATTTATTTGGTCGCTAAACACGCCAGATATGGATTTTCATAGTAACTTTGCTGGCCGCATCGTCACTTGTTTTTGACCAGTACAGCAATTACGATTTATCTCGAAGAAGGATGTCAAAATAATGCTCGAATTTCCAAGCATGTTTGAGAAAAAATATATTCACTGTATCACCCACTGCCTACAAAGGAATAATTCAGTTTCAAGGCGAATGAGTTTCACTTTTATCCATTTTCTTATTTCTATGGCAAAGGTCCCTTCCGGCTTCCACATTCTTCCGTGATTAAATCAGCATTTTGCACAGGGTGACTGCCATCTGACCTCCGAAATACAATTACTGGGCAATATCGATTACTTTTACAATAAGATAGATTGTTGGCCTTTCGTTGACCGACCGGGAAGAATGTTTAACGTGTTTTCCTAAGCATGGAAGGATCTTGATGTGTGTAGAATGACTTTCGTATTCGGAAAGATAGGTTCGATCATTCAGACCCCCAAAACTTTCCTAAAACGCTTTGTTGGATGCATGGAGAGCGAGAAGACGGCCAAAGAAAAGATGGATGGATGGTGTGAAGTAATATATTATGTAAGATTACAAAAAAAAACAACCGACTTCCAAAAAATACACAAAAAAAGCAAAAAAATAACTTTAATTTCGGAAGTCGGTGGCAAAAAACGAAAATTGAAAAGCAAAGACACCGACTTCCGAAATTAAAGTTATTCTTCACTTTTTAATGTTTTCTTTTGGTTTTTAGTTGTGGTGGGTACCTACCCCACATAAATTCGAATACCACTACCTGCTATGTAAATAACAGTGCCGGAGTCACTTAAAACATCGTCTAGATAATTATATTAAGTGGGAAAAATACGTAATATTGAAGCTAACTCAAAAACTACGCAAGCAAAGTTATTAAAATTTATATGGGACCACATCTGACGAATGACCTACCAAACAAAAAAATTATCATCAAAATCGATTAATAATTGTTGGAGGAATCGCGTAACAAACACATAAAAAAAAAAACATACAGACGAATTGAGAACCTCCGCCTTTTTGAAGAAGTCGGTTAAAAATCACTTTTCGTGTTTGTCTGCATGTCTGCGTTGTCCTTCTAAACCACGCAACAGATTTTGATGAGGTTTTCACCATCGTTTAGAGAATTTATCCCGGAAGGTCTATGTGGTTTACGTTAAAATTAAAGCTACATAATCCATACTAATATAAAAAATTCGAAAGTAACTCAGTCTGTCTGTCTGTTACCTTTTCACGCCTAAACCACTGAACGGATTTCGATAAAATTTGGCAAGGAGATAGATGGCATCTCGGGGAAGGACATAGGCTACTTTTTATCGACATACCCCGCGGGTGAAGCCACGGACAGAAGCTAGTGACTAATAAATCTCGATGTTTTATCAAGTTGTAAAAACCGTGCGAAGCAGGAGTGGATCGCTAAATTTATCATAAGATATTTTTTTTGCCAATTCTTCCCCTAATGGAGTGTAAAGGGGGAATTTAACTTGCTTTGTAAGAAAGAAAGAAAGAAATCATTTATTTGCTAGTATAGTTTTGCTAGTATACATATATATAGCTATTTTGCTAGTATACATATATATAGCTATTTTGCTAGTATACATATATTTGTTAGTATACATATAAGTTGGAATATTTGTAGATTGTCCGATACATTATGCCTTACGGCATGCAAAGTATTATATTTGAATTTAATAGGTAATATAGTTACAACCATTCAGGATTTTATAGGTAGGTACAGATTAGTCTAAAAATAATATAGTAATGATTAAAATATAAATCTCTCGCTTAACATACAATGTAACATACTTAATAAATATCGTGATGAGAATAGTCAAGTTAAAGTCAAAAGTTTGTACTAAGAAGACTGGCTGTTGTTGTTAAATTGGTGAACCAATCACATGAAACTGCAGATTTACTTATAAGAGCCTTGACCAGGCGCCCAGAAATCCACGGAATAAACTCTTGTAAACTAATAAAACATTTTATTAACGTTCTGCAGCTAAAGTAATATCTTTTACGATACAAGTTCCGTTTTAATTTGGACCCTCTTCATAATGTACGAGGGTGCAGTGTTGTTTGGGCCGACTGTTCTTAATTTATTCATGTGGACCCATGAACTTTAGGGAAACAAGGCATTGTCTTTATTAAGAACTAGCTACGCCCCGCGGTTTCACCCGCGTAAGTCTCGATCCCGTGGGAATATCGGGATATAAAGTATCCTATGTGTTAATCCAGGTCATAAACTATCTGTTTGGCAAATTTCATCCAAATCCATTCAGCCGTTTTTGCGTGATTGAGTAACAAACATCCAAACACACAAACACACAAACTTTCACATTTATAATATTAGTAGGATTGTTGTTTTTTTTTTGCATTTTGACTTATTAAAGCATCTAAGTTGTCTAGGTTATCTTTTATTTAGGATGTTTTCGAGTGGTATCTATACTTCATTTGAAATAAGATTAGACATTTATATAAACCTTTTTTACAGTCCGATCAACCGATTTTGACTTCTATTGCGTTAGTGGCATGACAAATGGCAGCTGCAGTAGACAGTTGGTATTGTGTAACCTCTTTTGCTTTTAATGCCATCCTTATGCCTACGATATAGAAGTCAAAATCGGTTGAATGGACTGTAAACAGGTTTGTTTAAATGTTTAATCTTATTTCAAATGGAGTATAGTGTTGACGAAAAATGGTTCATCGTGAGGTGAGGTTGTAGTTAAACTCAGTAAATGTGGTAATCATGTTTGTTCCTTTTCTGTACGAGAACATTCTTTTCCCATGATTGAGCGGTGATTTAAATTGTAATCTTAACACTTTCCGGGACACTTACAAGACACAATAGAAATTTTATTGATATGACGTCTGGGAGCGTTTAGTATCCCGGAAACTGTTAAAACTCTGAGTAATGTCATTTGATGTTTAGCCTATGATATCCCAGTGCAGGGCAAAGCCCTCCCTTTCTCCTTTCGACTCCTCTCTGCCTTGAGCTTATGTGGACCAACCCATCTGTAGCCGTCAAGCATGACCCGCCATATCCTCTTCTCCTGGGTCTGCCTCGATGTCGCCGGACGTTTTCTGGGACATTGTGGTAGATTCTGCCCATGACTCATTCGACTTGTGGCGTGTCCAGCCAGTCCACCTGCTTTTTGGGTGACGTTGGCGATTTATGTTTTGGAGCACAGCACTGTATTCCTTCTGATTCCAAGAATGCTGTGCTCCATTGCTCGCTGGGCAAACCACAAGCTTGAACTTCTGCTGAGGAAAGTAAACTAAAGGAAATATTTTTTTATTATATTGCTTGTATTTAGCGTTTATAGATTCCATTTTAACACCCTAACCAAACAAGCCACCACCTTTAAACCAAGCCAAGATAACACTGAACTTCACTTAAACATTAACGAGAGTTTAACACCAAATCGTTAACTGTCGTTGCCCATTGCGAAGTCTTGATAAGGGTTAGGATAGTCAACTGAAGCGCGAATCTTGTCCTTAGTGAAGGCTGTTAGCACTTGAGAGTTGAGAGCTTACAATGTCCCGAAATGGTTCCGAAATGGTCCCCGAATGGCCCGCGCTACCAACAATGCCCCAATATAGTGTTCAGAGGGAACATTCTGAAAGTTTCGCCCATCAAATGTTCCACTGTTTTGGTTAACTTATTAATTATAGGAGTACCCTGTTATAATGTGCTGTGTTCGGGACATCGCAAAAAATCAGCTGTTCCCTACATTTCAAAATCTAGGGAACAGCATTCTTTTTTGCGATTTCAGGGTTGGTCCCTTAGCAAATGTTGTTCATAATCATGAGTACAATGACCCCTTAAGAGATTTCGTGTATGAATAGGTACACCTTATACACTTCAATTACTATTTGTATAACTTTACCCACTCATAACTTTTTACAGAGTAGTCCGATTTGAACGATTCTTGTTTTTAACTCTATGTTATTGTTATGAATATTTTAGTGCACTACAAAGCGATATTCAATTATTCATTTAGTAATATTGACAAATTATATTGTGCCCGTGATTTGGTCCGTTGTAATTGTCCTCTCGCTATTACTTCGTTTAGCGTAGCGATCTTTCTGACTTATCTGCTTTTTGCTCAGCTCCTTAGGGTCCTAGCGTGATGTTAAATAGCTTATAGCCTTCCTCAAGAATTGGGCTATAAAATGCAAAGAGAATTTGACTGGTAATTTCAGAGATTAGCGCGTTCAAACAAGCAAACGATTTAGCTTTATTATAGCGAAATAAAATATTTGACAGCTATTTCTGACCTTGCCAACTTTCAGTAAACACTCTTAAGGGATGTTTTAGAATCTATTAATAGTGTTTTGTTAATGTCTGTGGTTATTGGTAAACGTAGATCAACTGATTTCCGATAGTCCTGTTTACATAGGACCCCTTTCTAGCCCGAGAAAGCTCCGTTTAGATAAATTGAAAACCAACCAAACAACCAACCAACCAAAGTTTGGGCCAAAGCAATTTAAATTATTGAGAAATTGAAGTTATTGAAGCGGCATTTCTGTACCCCGGTTCGGATAATATGCCGGGGATATTATTTGCACAACAGCCGCTACCAGCCACCCTGCCAAGATCGTCGCCCCACCTAGCCTAAGGGCGTCCTACCTTATGTTTGCCGATTCGCGGTCTCCACTCAAGAACACGTCTACCCCAACGGTCATTGGTTCTACGCCTAATATGTCCGGCCCATTGCCACTTCAGCTTGCTTATTCTGTGAATTTTGTCGACAACTTTACTTCCTGATTCTGTACCACAAAAGAATACAAAGTTTATTAATGTCTTTCTATCAATCTATCTCACGGGTTCGCCTAAACAAACGTTATGAAACAATTGTTTTATAAGTTTCATAAGCTGTGCTGGGGCGGCTGCTGCAGGTGCAGAAAATCTCAAACGGCGCAAATATAACAACCTCATTGGTAGCTATATCTTTGAGCCGTTTGGGGTTGAAACACTAGGGCCGTGGGGTCCGACTGATCATCGAGTATTTCGGGACATCGCCAAGCGGTTGGTCGACTCTTCACGTGACCAGAGGGCTGGACAATTTCTAGGTCAAAGAATCAGCATTGCCATCCAACGTGGCAATGCTGCCAGCCTTTTGGGCACTTTTCCCACTGACAGCGATGCGGAAGAATTTTTTGACGCCCTATGAGCCCTTCCTTTATATATAATGTTTTCCTTTGGTATACTTAGTTAGTTCTTTAGTTAATTTAGTATAATAAATTTTATCTCTGTAAATTAATAAAATTAAAATATAAGTAAGTATATATAACAAGTTTCTGGGCACGAATCATAAAATATTGGAATCATTGGAGATAAAAAAGTTAGGAAATTTCATCACTACTGCTCTCAAAACGGTGAAGGAAAACATCGTGAGGAAATCGGCATGTCCTAGAACCAAAAATTCGGAGACATGTGACATCTATCAACCCGCACTAGCCCCGCGTGGTGGATTAGGGCCCACTCCCTCTCGAGGAGGTCTGTGTCCTAGCAGTGGGAACATTATAGGCTGATTAGGACTATGATGACATAAAAGAGGCATCGCTGGTGCATTATTCAGCCTAGGGGCAAACCTGTAATGTCTCATGTAGAACGGAAGGTCTCGTTGAATAAAGCTTGCACTTTACTACAGTTCATACTCGTACGTAGAGGTTTGACAAAATATTTTAAAGTTGTAAGAACATACACATGTCATGTTTGCACGACCTACTCTAAAATATTGAGCCGAGCTGTGTTTGTTATACCGTATGACAGTGCCCACAGTATACCTATACGAATGTGTAGGTTTTAGGGGTCATTGTTTTTTTTTTCAGTTAGTTTTAATCATGGTCTGGCAGTTTGAGTTTACAGCTCACCCAAATGTCCTTTCTTTGTTCATCGAATCGTTGAGCTCCTTCAGTTCTGAGTTTAGCTGAACGATTACTGATAGATGCGTGCACTGACTGGACACTCAATCTGTGTGGTTCTTTCCTCAAAAGACCATTTTAGACACCAATTTATATGGGCTTCACATGACCTGACCAAGATTATGTCTGGGCTTAAGAAACCCGTTACGTCTCTGAGTCTATTTTGGCCTTTCTTCTCAGAGAAGTCAGATAGAATAGAAAACACCGAACTATCTAGTTTTTAAAATATGATTGACGTGTAAAAGTGTTTGTAGAAACCTACTTACAGAAATAAAATCATTTATCATTTATTTATCACATAGAGCCATAGAGTGAATTACCTTTTGCCATAATGCGCAGGTAAGACGAATGTGAATACAATCGTACGCGCATGTGTTGCGCCTATGACCTACTTGCAGTACAAAAATAGTGCGCCAACGCTTGACGCCGATGTATAATTGTGATGCTTTACAATTGCAATTGTACGGCGGTGAAGGGCGAAGGGGGGAGGGATTAGGGCCAACATGATTGAGATGCGAGCTAACTAGATACGAATTCAAATCATTCATTTGATTTTTATTGAAACCAACTATAGGTGTGCTAACTTTAAACCACTTGAACACTATCTTCTTTACATCACATAACATCATAACCAACCACCAACCAACCAACCAACCAACCACCAACCAACCAACTAACCAACCACCAACCAACCAACCAACTATTATGTACACATTATGAATTGTAATAAAGTATTGAGTATTGAGTAACATCACGCCTGTATTACCCGAAGGGTTAGGCAGAGGTGTACCTATAGTACACCCACATTTCGCCAGTTATTGTAATAGGGTGTGGGCGTATTGCCACCAACCTGGTACAAATTCAGAATGTTACTGAGAAATTCCAGATATAAAAACCCAATAGCACTTTGCCTTACCTGGGAATCGAACCCAAAGCCTCAAGCTTGGCAGAAGCGTTTGCGCGACTAACGAGGCAGTCTACGTATCTTCTTTACTTTTCAAAATAATTATGATTCGAATTGAAACTACAGGTATTCTGGTTGAAATGACAATCGAATCATACAATTAATTCCTTTTAATTCTGTTACGTGAAACATACCAAGATATGGACCGAATAGCATTAGAAGATCGCTAGGTACCAAACGATCGCTGTACGATTCTTCATAGAATTAGTTTTGACTACATTTCTAACTTCAGTTAAGTTAGACTCTCATTCAGATTAATGCATAATCTTAATCACCAGTCTTTGTCCAACTTCTTACTACATAAAAATACTTCCTGCTTAATATTTCCTTCACGAATCAGCGCATGAAAACCGATAAAACACAGGAAGAAAGTCAACACTGTCATAAAATTTACTCTCAATCTTTGTGAAAACTTGACCCCAAAAGGTATATTGCAAGCTCCTCTTTCGCACGCTACTAAAAGCTTAATGATATACAAAAATATATAGTGATACCATTATAGAGGAAAACTCAAAAGGCTTAGGTACCAAAAAATGTAAATATGTATATTATATATCATTCACATTAACATCTTCTATTTTGTTGAGTACCTGATACTTGTTGAAATTGCCTACATTGTCCACACTAACAATGTAATTTGAAAATATTGTAAATGCTAATAATTTTTAAAGAGCAACCGTGAAGTTTCTTGCCGGCTCTTCTCCATAGGAAACGACCAATTGGAACCGTGCACCTAGCTTCTGACGTTTCATAAGTGCCCATGTAGTTTTATGTGAAATATAATATTTTGATTTGAGTTATTGCGGATCACACATATAAGTAGGTAGGTACATACAATCTATATAAAATTAGTATCAAAGAATTAGAAATTATATTACAAACTAACCTAGCAACAAGAAATAACTACGTGGCTCAACATTTGGCACGTGCCTATATGCATCCAAAAAAAAAAGCCGTTGCCAGTTCCAACTGCATCTGATGTTCATTCTTGGCTACTGCATTTTTCTTAACATTTTCACGAAGCAAACGCAATAAATAGTTTGCACTGCATTTGGGAAATGTTTAAAGCGCAGGCCACACTCTGGAAACTCTGGGAACGAAGCGAAACGAAGATAATTTCGTTTAGCTTTCTTTCGCGTCTTTTCATACTTCGGTTAACACAGCGTACCTGCTAAACAAAACGAAAACAGAAGTATGACTTGTAGCTACCGACTATTTCTCTTTTGTGCTCATCCTACTAATCCTACTAATATTATAAATGGGAATGTTTGTGTGTTTGGATGTTTGTTACTCAATCACGCAAAAACGGCTGAATGGATTTGGATGAAATTTGGCAAACAGATAGTTTATAGCCTGGATTAACACATAGGATACTTTTTATCCCGATATTTCCACGGGATCGAGACTAACGCGGGTGAAACCGCGGGGCGCAGCTAGTAATATTATAAATGCGAAAGTGAGTTAGTTTGTTTGTTATTCTTTTACGCTATGACGGCTGAACGGATTTGGATGAAATTTGGCTCATGGGTAGACCTGGAATAGGACATAGGATACTTTTTATCCCAATATTCCCCCGGGATCGAGACTAACGCGGGTGAAACCGCGGGGGGCGCAGCTAGTAATTATATATTTTTTGTTTTAGGTACTAATTATCAATTAATCATGTTAAATTTTCTTTTTTATATGCACGTGTGTCTGTGACAATAAACCAATGTTTCTTTTGTCATTTTCATTGATACATACTTAATGAGCCTTCACCCGCGTTAGTGTCGAACCCGTGGGAATATCGGGATAAAAAGAAGCCTATGTCCTATTCCAGGTCATGGGCTACCCCTGTGCCAAATCTCATCCAAATCCGTTTAGCCATTTTAGCGTGAAAGCATAACAAACAAACTCCCTTTCGCATTCATAATATTAAGTTAGGATTACACTGCTGGGACACACTTCTTTCATACGTTCCTCGTTTACTAAAGTGTTCTTTGTTACACAACACAATTTATTTGACAATTCCTGTTACCTTATTGCTCCAAGTGGTCTTACTGCAGTGTATTTAGCGGTCCACAGTCTAATGGACACCATTCACCTCTGTAATGGATCCTCGGCATCTGCCTCCTCCCACGCGCCGTATGTCACGGCCCAATGTGCCACGTGGCGTCGTTTACATTCCTAGGAGATTATCATTGATTTGTGGAAGTGTTAGATAAATAGGAATTGTTTTGAAAGAAATTGTAGGGAACGTTTGAAGGTCTGAAACGAATGCCGCGCGGGATGTAGGACGAAAGTCGCTTGAGCCGATTGTATCAACGTCTTTTAGTTTGTAACCAATTTGCCCCATCTGCTACTGTAGCCCAAATGTCCGTTCACATGCACCCTTGACGACGCTTCTGACGCCGCAATAAACGTGGCCATCTACTGGGCATAAGATACATAAATGTACCGTCGAAACAAAAAGAAGAAGCAATTTGATAAACAATTAGTTTCCCTAACTTAGAATTCGCCACTCATGAAAGTCATGATCTTAATAATAGTTCAAGAAAATCTCAAAACTGCATTAATTGAAATATCAAAAAAAGGGTCTGTTATTCCATAAATACCAACAAATCCAAAACCATAAACAATAGAAATATTCCTAAAATCCAATAACCAAGTTACCTCTGACTTTTGATTAAAACAATAGCATCGTCAACTCGCGGCCACGTCGCCGTCAATAGTCCGATGTCGCGTCATCGTCAAACTCGTTGCGTTTGACGACGTCGAAGTCAGCGTCAGCATTGACGTGTTGAACCAACAGACGGGCTTGTGTTCGAATGGCTTTGTTTGCAAACAACTGGTTGGTTTGATATTAGTGAGTCTTTTAGTATATTAACTTTAAACCCTTAGTAATAATTAAATTCAGTCAGAGAAATAATAATAACAACTAAATAACAATGCATTTGTAAGTTGTTTAGAGTAAGTTGCATTGGTAAGGTATAGGTAGATGGGTAGGTGGGGGAGGGGGGGGCCTTATATGGGTGTAGAAGAAATGCCATAACATTGTAACTATAAAATGACGTGCTTAATTTTTTTTTTTCTTTACAAATGTCAATGTTCCGAAGGTTTCCGAGATTCAGGCTTTAGTGGTAATATAGCTTATATGATGCATTCTATGATATGGAAAGTTATATTTTAAGAAAGCTGAATTAATATCTAATCTGAATGAGAGTCTAACTTAACTGAAGTTAGAAATGTAGTCAAAACTAATTCTATGAAGAATCGTACAGCGATCGTTTGGTACCTAGCGATCTTCTAATGCTATTCGGTCCATATCTTGGTATGTTTCACGTAACAGAATTAAAAGGAATTAATTGTATGATTCGATTGTCATTTCAACCAGAATACCTGTAGTTTCAATTCGAATCATAATTATTTTGAAAAGTAAAGAAGATAGTATACGTAGACTGTCTCGTTAGTCGCGCAAACGCTTCTGCCAAGCTTGAGGCTTTGGGTTCGATTCCCACGTAAGGCAAAGTGCTATTGGATTTTTATATCTGGAATTTCTCAGTAACAGTCTGAATTTGTACCGGGTTGGTGGCAATACGCCCACACCCTATTACAATAACTGGCGAAATGTGGGTGTACTATAGGTACACCTTTGCCTAACCCTTCGGGTAATACAGGCGTGATGTTACTCAATACTCAATACTTTATTGCAATCCATAATGTGTACATAATAGTTGGTTGGTTGGTGGTTGGTTAGTTCGTTGGTTGGTGGTTGGTTGGTTGGTTGGCGTTGGTTATGATGTTATGTGATGTAAAGAAGATAGTGTTCAAGTGGTTTAAAGTTAGCACACCTATAGTTGGTTTCAATAAAAATCAAATGAATAATTTGAATTTGTATCTACTTAGCGCGCATCTCAATCATGTTGGCCCTAATCCCTCCCCCCTTCGCCCTTCACCGCCGTACTACAGCTAAGATGTTCATCCAACGTCTATGGCTTGCAGGCATCGATTGGGATGACGAACTTCCAGATCATCTTTTGAAAGATTGGCTTCATTATAGAAACAACCTTCATAACCTTAGTAATTTTCAATTACCTCGATGGATTCATACAAGTCGACACGACACCCTTCGAGAACTACAAGGATTTTGCGATGCTTCTAACAACGCCTACGCGGCTGTTGTCTATATTCGTTCTGTCGATTTCAGCGGTCATGTTCACAACAGTCTAATAGCATCTAAAACTAAGGTGGCCCCTGTCAAACAGGTTTCCATACCTCGTTTGGAATTATGTGGTGCTGTGCTGCTCTCAAAACTTCTTTGTGAAGTCTCGGACACCTTAGAAATTGCGAAAGAGAATGTACATGCCTGGACTGATTCTTCAGTGGTACTCGCTTGGTTGAGTAGCCACCCAAGTCGATGGAAGACATTTGTCGGAAACAGAGTTTCTGAAATACTTACCTTCATGGACAATCATCAATGGTCTCACGTTCAGTCTAAAGACAATCCTGCAGATTGTGCGTCGCGAGGAATAAACCCTTCCGAGTGTGCAAAGCTTGAATTGTGGGTACAGGGACCTAGTTGGCTGAAAAACAAAACTATAGATTATAGCAAAAAGGATTACACGAAAACTAATCTAGAAGAAAGAAATATGTTAGATGTTGTCTGTAATACTTTAGTGAAAGAAAAAGAAGAAAATAATATAATGATTAAATACTCATCTCTTAGAAAGCTAACTAGAGTCATTGCATATTGTAGAAGATTTTTAAAATCAAGAGGTAATGAATCTACTACTATTTATTTAAACTTTTCGGAAATTAATCAAGCATTACTTACATGCATTAAATTATGTCAAAAGGAGCACTTTAAGCAAGAAATAGATAGTTTAAAAATAAAAGCAAAAATAGATAAAAAAGGGATACTTACCTCACTCAATCCTTACCTAGATCAGGAAGATATTTTGAGAGTTGGTGGAAGGTTAAACCGAGCAAACATTCATGAAGACATGAAACATCCTATAATCATTCCACACAAGTCACACTTGACACACCTTTTGATAGCTGATGCTCACGAACGTACGTTGCATGGTGGACCTCAATTAGTTCATAATTATTTAAGATCCAAATACTGGATCATCAGTGCAAAGAGTGTCATAAGACAATATGTACACAAGTGTGTTACTTGCCTCCGTCATTCCGCTAGACCTGTAGCACCTTTAATGGGTCAGTTGCCATCTGCTAGGGTTAATGCTAACCGACCATTCTTTAAAAGTGGCGTAGACTATGCCGGTCCTATTAGCATCAGACCTACAAAGGGTCGCGGTTATCACTCCACCAAAGGCTACATTTGTTTATTTGTTTGCATGGCAACTCGGGCCTTGCATTTAGAAGTCGTAAGCGACATGACATCGCAAGCCTTTTTAGCCGCCTTCAAACGCTTTACAGCGAGGAGGGGCCATTGTGGTGAAATGTGGAGCGACAACGGCACTACCTTTGTAGGAGCCAACCGGGAGTTAAAAGCATTGTTCACTCACGAAAGATCTGGTGTAGCACCAGACATTGCTGAGTGGTTAGCAACCAATGGTACAAGTTGGTACTTTATTCCACCTCATTCGCCAAACTTTGGAGGGCTATGGGAGGCTGGAGTAAAGTCCAGCAAACACCACCTCAAACGAGTGATAGGCAACAGTACTTTAACCTTTGAAGAGTTAACGACAGTTCTGGCTCAAATTGAAGCCTGTCTGAATTCCAGGCCAATCTCGACTATAAGTAGTAATGCGGAAGACCCATATCCTCCGACACCGGGACACTTTTTAATAGGCGAGCCGTTGCTGCTCGCGCCGGAATCCAACTTTGAAACGTCAAATATTAGCACTTTAAAGAGGTGGCATTTGACTCAACGTATGGTCCAAGATTTTTGGCGTAAATGGTCCCGTGAATATCTGGTTCAGTTCCATCAAAGGAACAAATGGTCTCATCAAACTGCAGAACCAAGCTTGGGTGACGTGGTATTGGTGATAGAGGATGATTTGCCTCCTGCTAGATGGCTATATGGTCTCATTACTGAAAAGCATACTGGCTCGGACAATATCACAAGAGTTGTTTCATTGCGTTGTAAGGGTTCTATCATAAAAAGACCTGTATCAAAGTTAATATTCCTTCCTGTCACTACTTGATAGTATATTTTGTTGTTTTTTATTTTTGTTGATATTTAACTGAGAATAGCGGTTAATTTATAATTTACGTTTAGATTTAAGATGTCATTGCATACTATGGTTTTATATTTGTATAAACATAATACAGTCCACAAATATTTTTTAGTCCCCCATCTATTTTTGTGTATCGCTTCATGGTGGGCGGTTTATTTAAGTTCTTTTTATTGTTATAATAATTTCAGTTTTGGACATTCTGTCCATGGTGGGCGGAATGTTTGAGTGAGAGCTTCCTCAAAGCTCGATAGATGGCGTTGTACCATTTTCTAAATCTCGCTGTTATGATTTTCCATAAATGTGATATAGGGAATCGTTTTTCTAATACATATTGTACTCGCTATGGAAACATTGTTTTATTTTGGTTTATTGGGCAGCTGTCGGGTGCACTAACACTAGGCAGATTCACACGTGTGATGATTATCATGTAGAAGTCCTGTTTGATAATTATAATCCTCTTTCTTCTGGAAACGGAGGAGAGGTATGTTGGACTCCTATCGACTAAAAACCTCTACGACGTTCCTCAGCACATGATCAATCCCGTAATCACCTCTAATATATCACTTCGCTTATCGCTTTGTCTAATATCTGTGTGACTTCATGTGTCTTTAAAGTTCATGGAAGTTAGGTCAACTTCCACGTACCTACCTGATTAAATCTTCCATCATGGTAACTAGGAGCCGTGCTGTATCGATTTTCTAAATTAAATTATTCGAAACTCTACTCGGAACCTAGCGGTGGCCCAGTGGTAACGGCCGCGACTTCGAATCTAGACAGACACTTTACTTTGTGCAATTTATTCTATCACCACTGCTCTCAAAACGGTGACATGCCGCATGGTGGCTGAAAATGAAGCTCCATAGAATTAGCGTCGCTCAAAAATCAAGTAAAAGAATAAAATGGCATCGTTCAATTTTCAAAATTAGGTAGGTACTTGATTTTTGAGCGACGCTAATTCTATGGAGCTTCATTTTCAGCCACCATGCGGCATGTCACCGTTTTGAGAGCAGTGGTGATAGAATAAATTGCACAAAGTAAAGTGTCTGTCTAGATTCGAAGTCGCGGCCGTTACCACTGGGCCACCGCTAGGTTCCGAGTAGAGTTTCGAATAATTTAATTTAGAAAATCGATACAGCACGGCTCCTAGTTACCATGATGGAAGATTTAATCAGGTAGGTACGTGGAAGTTGACCTAACTTCCATGAACTTTAAAGACACATGAAGTCACACAGATATTAGACAAAGCGATAAGCGAAGTGATATATTAGAGGTGATTACGGGATTGATCATGTGCTGAGGAACGTCGTAGAGGTTTTTAGTCGATAGGAGTCCAACATACCTCTCCTCCGTTTCCAGAAGAAAGAGGATTATAATTATCAAACAGGACTTCTACATGATAATCATCACACGTGTGAATCTGCCTAGTGTTAGTGCACCCGACAGCTGCCCAATAAACCAAAATAAAACAATGTTTCCATAGCGAGTACAATATGTATTAGAAAAACGATTCCCTATATCACATTTATGGAAAATCATAACAGCGAGATTTAGAAAATGGTACAACGCCATCTATCGAGCTTTGAGGAAGCTCTCACTCAAACATTCCGCCCACCATGGACAGAATGTCCAAAACTGAAATTATTATAACAATAAAAAGAACTTAAATAAACCGCCCACCATGAAGCGATACACAAAAATAGATGGGGGACTAAAAAATATTTGTGGACTGTATTATGTTTATACAAATATAAAACCATAGTATGCAATGACATCTTAAATCTAAACGTAAATTATAAATTAACCGCTATTCTCAGTTAAATATCAACAAAAATAAAAAACAACAAAATATACTATCAAGTAGTGACAGGAAGGAATATTAACTTTGATACAGGTCTTTTTATGATAGAACCCTTACAACGCAATGAAACAACTCTTGTGATATTGTCCGAGCCAGTATGCTTTTCAGTAATGAGACCATATAGCCATCTAGCAGGAGGCAAATCATCCTCTATCACCAATACCACGTCACCCAAGCTTGGTTCTGCAGTTTGATGAGACCATTTGTTCCTTTGATGGAACTGAACCAGATATTCACGGGACCATTTACGCCAAAAATCTTGGACCATACGTTGAGTCAAATGCCACCTCTTTAAAGTGCTAATATTTGACGTTTCAAAGTTGGATTCCGGCGCGAGCAGCAACGGCTCGCCTATTAAAAAGTGTCCCGGTGTCAGAGGATATGGGTCTTCCGCATTACTACTTATAGTCGAGATTGGCCTGGAATTCAGACAGGCTTCAATTTGAGCCAGAACTGTCGTTAACTCTTCAAAGGTTAAAGTACTGTTGCCTATCACTCGTTTGAGGTGGTGTTTGCTGGACTTTACTCCAGCCTCCCATAGCCCTCCAAAGTTTGGCGAATGAGGTGGAATAAAGTACCAACTTGTACCATTGGTTGCTAACCACTCAGCAATGTCTGGTGCTACACCAGATCTTTCGTGAGTGAACAATGCTTTTAACTCCCGGTTGGCTCCTACAAAGGTAGTGCCGTTGTCGCTCCACATTTCACCACAATGGCCCCTCCTCGCTGTAAAGCGTTTGAAGGCGGCTAAAAAGGCTTGCGATGTCATGTCGCTTACGACTTCTAAATGCAAGGCCCGAGTTGCCATGCAAACAAATAAACAAATGTAGCCTTTGGTGGAGTGATAACCGCGACCCTTTGTAGGTCTGATGCTAATAGGACCGGCATAGTCTACGCCACTTTTAAAGAATGGTCGGTTAGCATTAACCCTAGCAGATGGCAACTGACCCATTAAAGGTGCTACAGGTCTAGCGGAATGACGGAGGCAAGTAACACACTTGCGTACATATTGTCTTATGACACTCTTTGCACTGATGATCCAGTATTTGGATCTTAAATAATTATGAACTAATTGAGGTCCACCATGCAACGTACGTTCGTGAGCATCAGCTATCAAAAGGTGTGTCAAGTGTGACTTGTGTGGAATGATTATAGGATGTTTCATGTCTTCATGAATGTTTGCTCGATTTAACCTTCCACCAACTCTCAAAATATCTTCCTGATCTAGGTAAGGATTGAGTGAGGTAAGTATCCCTTTTTTATCTATTTTTGCTTTTATTTTTAAACTATCTATTTCTTGCTTAAAGTGCTCCTTTTGACATAATTTAATGCATGTAAGTAATGCTTGATTAATTTCCGAAAAGTTTAAATAAATAGTAGTAGATTCATTACCTCTTGATTTTAAAAATCTTCTACAATATGCAATGACTCTAGTTAGCTTTCTAAGAGATGAGTATTTAATCATTATATTATTTTCTTCTTTTTCTTTCACTAAAGTATTACAGACAACATCTAACATATTTCTTTCTTCTAGATTAGTTTTCGTGTAATCCTTTTTGCTATAATCTATAGTTTTGTTTTTCAGCCAACTAGGTCCCTGTACCCACAATTCAAGCTTTGCACACTCGGAAGGGTTTATTCCTCGCGACGCACAATCTGCAGGATTGTCTTTAGACTGAACGTGAGACCATTGATGATTGTCCATGAAGGTAAGTATTTCAGAAACTCTGTTTCCGACAAATGTCTTCCATCGACTTGGGTGGCTACTCAACCAAGCGAGTACCACTGAAGAATCAGTCCAGGCATGTACATTCTCTTTCGCAATTTCTAAGGTGTCCGAGACTTCACAAAGAAGTTTTGAGAGCAGCACAGCACCACATAATTCCAAACGAGGTATGGAAACCTGTTTGACAGGGGCCACCTTAGTTTTAGATGCTATTAGACTGTTGTGAACATGACCGCTGAAATCGACAGAACGAATATAGACAACAGCCGCGTAGGCGTTGTTAGAAGCATCGCAAAATCCTTGTAGTTCTCGAAGGGTGTCGTGTCGACTTGTATGAATCCATCGAGGTAATTGAAAATTACTAAGGTTATGAAGGTTGTTTCTATAATGAAGCCAATCTTTCAAAAGATGATCTGGAAGTTCGTCATCCCAATCGATGCCTGCAAGCCATAGACGTTGGATGAACATCTTAGCTGTAATAATAACTGGAGCAAGCCAACCAAGAGGATCGAACAAACGGGCAATGTCAGAAATTACCTTTCGTTTGGTCACTGGGGCTTCAAGTGAAGGAAGATGGACAGTGTATTTAAAATGATCAGTATCTCTATCCCAGGATAAACCCAAAATTTTCATAACTGTATCAGTTTTAAATTCCAAGTTTTCATTTGATGAACTATCTTTTATTTTATTAAATAACTCTTCACTATTGCTGGACCATTTCTGAAGCTGGAAACCTCCTCGACTTAACATCTCGTTCATCTGCTGATAAATTTGCTCACCTTCATCAACAGACTCACAACCAGACAAGAAATCGTCGACGTAAAAATCCTTAAGAACACGATCTAATACTAAAGGAAAACATGTTCCTTCATCACGAGCAACTTGCTGTAAAGAACGTACTGCCAGGTAAGGAGCAGAGGATGTACCAAAAGTGACACGCAACAACTGCAAATGTTGCAACTCCGAATGAGGGTTGTCACGCCACAAAATGCGCTGAAAATCAATATCCTCTTCATTTACCTTTATCTGGCGGTACATCTTCACAATGTCCGCTACTATACTGATGGGGTGGCGGCGCCAGCGCATAATAATCTGACGCAAATCTAATTGTAATCTCGGGCCAACCATTAAATCATCATTCAACGAAACTCCATTGCATCCCGAACAAGAAGCGTCGAAGACGACCCGAACCTTAGTAGTACTTCTATCATTGCGTACTACGGCATGATGCGGCAAATAAACAGCATCTTTTCCTAAATCCTCCTGAGGAACTACTTTAGCATGTCCTAACTGAACGTACTCGTTGATAACAGCAGTATATTGCATTTTAAAGTCAGGATTGCTTATCAATCTTCTCTCCAGCATATGAAACCGTTTACGAGCGATAGCCTCTGATCCACCAAACTTACTACTAGGTTGATCAGACTTAAACGGCAACTTGACAATATATCGCCCTGTTTGATCTCTTTTGGTTGTGTTAGAGAAAAAGTCTTCACATTTCTGCTCTTCTTCTGTCAACATAGCCTTATGAGCTGACGACTCTGACTCTAACTCCCAAAACTTCTTCAGTAGAGTGTTTACGTCTGACTTTACTATAGCATTATAACAACTTGGCCTAGAGATTGAGGATGTGTGGATCTCACCAGACATAATCCATCCTAGTTTAGTCTTCTGAGCGACTGGAGTTCCCGGCGGACCCTTCACTAAACCATCCAATAAAACTTCTCCAACCACACGCGTACTCAACAGCAAATCAATTTTCCCAGGCGTATCAAAGGACGGATCTGCTAATTCTAAAGATGAAAATAAAGGCAATACCTGAACGATCTTTCTCTCAGGAAGATGTGATGTGAGCCTATTCAAAACAAAAGCATCGACATATAAAACAAAAGTGGGATCTAGGCGTGACTGCAATTTGAAACGAACTATCCACTTAGAGGGTATTGTATTTCCCTCATCATCGCCTAGTCGAAGTATGTCGGTGTGAGCAGGTGTTTTCTTCAATCCAAGCAACTGTACTGCAGCCTCTGTAATAAAAGAGACCTGAGAGCCCTGATCCATCAGAGCTCTTAAAACAAGAGCAGTCCCAGTTCTTGACTCAACGTTGACCAAGGCTGTGGCTAACAGACCCTGGTTGTGAACATCTGCGAAACAACAAATGGGTTTGGTAATCTCGCTTTGATTGGATGAAGTAGCTGCGTTAGCAGCCGCAACATCCTTGTCTGCTGAACTATCAACAAATTCAGCAGAATTGGCAGCTGTTTTTGGGTGAAGTAGTGTGTGGTGCTTCTTTTTGCAAAGGTGACATCTGGTAGACTGACGGCAAGAATATACAGAATGGTTGGTTCCAAGACAGTTATAACAAAGCTTACTGACTCGGGCAAATTCACGACGTTCGTCACAGTTTTTCTTTGAAAATTCTTTGCAGTGACACAATCTATGATCTCCAGAACATAATACACAATTTTGAGAAGCGACATGAAAAGATTTGGCATGATTATCACGAGCATTATTCTGCTTATTAGCTTTAGGATCCAAATACTCTAAGGCTCTAAACCTAGACTCCATGAAAGTTTTAAACTCATCAAACGTAGGTAAATCCTCATTAGGATTTGAACTAATTCTTAGTTCCCATAATTTACGGGACTCGGCATCTAACTTTTCGGAGCTTAAGTATACAACAATTGCATCCCAGGAGCTGACATCAATACCTAGACTGCGTAAACCGTGCAAACAATCAACAGTCGTGTCTAACAGAGTTTTAACGTTGGTTGATGATTCCTTAGTAATCGACGATTGATGAACAAGCCGTTTGAGCATACAGTTAGCTAAAAATCTTTTATTGTCAAATCGTTTGTTTAGAATCGACCAACACTCATGATAGTTAGACGCAGTCACAGGGATATGTCGTAGCAACTGCTCTGCTTCGCCTGTGAGGTGACTCTTTAAATAGTGAAGCTTTTGAACGTCATCCAGCGCATCATTTTTGTGTATGAGTGACGTAAATAAATCACGGAACGTTACCCATTCAGAATAGAGACCCGAGAACTTAGGCAAACTAATTTGTGGCAATTTGACATTCGAACTACTTTGATTAGAATGTTTATTATTACTGGCATTAGCACTATCGCACGGAGTAAGTTGAAATAAGCTCTCTTTCAATTCAGACTTATAGTTGATGTACAAATCTTCAGTTAAATCATAAACTTCTAATGTAAAATAAACATTTTTATTCAAGTCTTCGTCAGTTGCTTTCTCTACAATGCGCCTATGAGTTTCGACAAATTGTTGCCACTGTGACTCTAATGACTCTAGTCGTGTTTCTATGTAACTTTGTGTGATACGATCTTTAGGTGATTTTTTAAAATTAATTCTAGCTTTTTCTATTATTGTTTTATTATTAAACTGAAGTTTACGTAAGGATTCCATTGTGTAATAAGCTATAAACTTTTTAATTATCCAATAAGTAACTCAGTAAATAATGCAACTGTTGACAAATAAAATTCATAAAATTTTACAAGTCAATGAAAAAACCGAAAAAATTTACAAGTGTTTGAAACACTCTTTAAACTTAGAAAAAATCGGACATAGGTTCCCCGTCAGAACACTTTTTTCGTGATTATTCTAAGTCTAAAACTAATGCTAAAATTCTACAAGTCCCAAACACTTCTTAAAATAAAACTTCACTTCACTGAAAAAATTATAAGTCTAGACTAAAAACTTTTTGGATCGTAACTCACAGTATTGCTTCAACCAAACCTCTTCAAATAATTATGTCACAAATGACGTCGCTGTTAGGCCGTCCTTGACGTTACTGCTGACACGTCGTCACATCTGTGCTGACACCGTCTCCGAAGGGGCGAAGTCCTCACGACACTGGAGGTGCCTGTTTACGCCAAACCTGGTGGCCACCGGAGATCACCACATCGGTGATAAACTAGGCGCTTCAGGGTAATCGACCCTGTTTTCCGCGCCACACACTCAAAAAGCAATGAAAAATTCCGACTCGAATGGACCAAAAATGTTAGTGCACCCGACAGCTGCCCAATAAACCGAAATAAAACAATGTTTCCATAGCGAGTACAATATGTATTCGGAAATCGCTACGTCCCCGCAAGGGGGCGTGGCGTGCGGGATCGGGGCTTCGCCCCCTGCCCGCGGAGGCTTTACTGTGGCCCGTAACTACGGGCCCGTCCTTTTATTCGCCTTTGTCGGCCACGGCATCAGTCGGACGCGTTATAAATAACGCGTCCGTGTGACAGGTTGCAATGTGTTTTTCTGTAGGCGCGCCACGACGCTATGTCCATAGCGCCGCTTTCTTCACGACATCTCGGCGGTCTGTCACCGCCAGGTGAGACCCCTAGTTGCCTAGGGGAGGCCCAGCGGATGACGACCAGCGACAGAGATGCCGACTCGACGCTCCTACAGAGTAAGGTGTAGTTTTCCTTCGCCCCGGTCACAGATCTAGCCGTTCGCGGTTTGAAGGAGAAACTGTATGTATGTATGAGCGGCTTGTGTTGTTGTGTACCGCCGCTCAGTGATTGCGTGCGTCGCGGCCCGCGTCGCGCCCGCACGTGTTATATATAGGCGTCTGTCTAGTAGTGGATGTCTGTGTTTAGTTACGCGACATGCCTATATTAACTTAGCACACGCCGCGCAACAGATGTATGTGTACATCTGTGGAGTCTTATTGTTTACGAGTAAGCCGCGTGTAACCTGGATGCGGCTTACTCGAGGCGTCAGTCCGGTAAGGGGGCACTGTCCGCAACCAGGTCGCGGGGCAGACGCCTCGCGTCAGGGGGGCGCGCATGCAGCGGTGCGATCTGCCTGACATGGGGCCAGGCAGACGCGTCGGCACGCGCGAACATCCCCTTCGCGAGGCGCCCCACAAACTCCTCCAGGCTCTCAATCCCGAGGTCCCGGTGGATGATGTCGTTCCTCACGAAACGAGGGGCGTCCACTATGGTCCGCAACGCAAAGTTTTGTTGCGTGCGGAGCTTCTTACGGTGTCCCTCGCTCGTGAGGGCGTACCATGCCGGGGCGGCGTACGTCAATATTGGGCGTACGTACAACTTGTACACGCCCAGCTTGACGCGCGCCGGGATGCGGGACGAGAGCACTGGTTTGAGCAGGTGGCGGGCGACACTGCTCTGTGCGACAGCGTTGCGGACGTGATGCCCCATTGTGAGCCGACGATCGATGGTTACACCCAGGTATTTCACCCAGGGCGACCACTCGACGTCGGCTCCTTGCAGTTTCAGCGGTGGTGGGAGGTGCGCGTATCCGGTGATAAGCGCCTGCGTCTTACCCACGTTAACCGAAAGCCGCCACTTCGACAGCCACTCGGGGAGCAAGTCGAGGACGCGCTGCATCTTGACGGCCGCGTACTTCGCATTGAGCGACGTAGTGATGTACGCGGCGTCGTCGGCATACAGCGCGAGCATCGAGTCTGGAGTGGCGGGAATGTCGTCGGTGTAACGTGAGTAACACGCCGGCGACACGCAGCTGCCCTGTGGTACGCCCGCGCACACGGGGCGGGCGCACGACAGCGCACCATCAACCACCACCCTGAAGGTCCTGTTGGAGAGGAAACTAGACACCACCTTGACGACGCGGCGGGGCGTGTCAGTGGTGGCCAACTTGAAGATTAGGCCCTCGTGCCATACACGGTCGAAGGCCTTCTCCATGTCGAGGAATACTGCTACTGCGTACTCCTTCTTATTGTGAGCAGTTGTGAGGTGGTGCAGTACCCTCGACAACTGAAGCGTCGTGCTGTGCTCAGCCCGGAACCCGAACTGCTCAGGGCGAGGCGCAATATGCGGCTGTAGATGCCGCAGCAGGAGTGCTTCGAACACCTTGGAGACCGTTGGCAACAAGGTGATCGGCCGATAGCTCTCCGGCTTGAGGACGTTCTTTCCCGCCTTAGGCAGCATGATGACGCGCCCTTCCTTCCATAGGGCGGGGAAGGCCCCGGTGCGCAGTATCGCCGTAAACAGGCGCGCCAGTGCCGCTACTGTACGGAACGGCAAATGGCGCAGCGCTGTGTTGGTGATACCGTCGGCACCTGGGGCCTTTCTTGGCTTCGTATTTAGGATGGCGCGTCTGACTGCGCCAGGCGGGAAGAAGATAGGGTCTTCCTCGGGAGCTATCGGCGTTGCGAAATAGTCTCCAAGATGCTTCTCGACTGCTGCGACATGTTCGCGCTCGCTAGTCGGGTTCGGCTGGAACTGACGCTCCAGGTGTATGGAGAAGACCTCCGCCCGGTCCTCCGCCTTATACTTGAGGGCCCCGCCGCTGTCCAATAAAGGTCGCACCGGGGCTGGGGCTTTTGACAGCTGGCGGCAGAGTTTGTGTACCGACGGCCAGCTGTCTGCTGTCTGGTCAATACGTTCCTCCCAGCCCGCGGTGGCGCGGGCCTGTAGCTCGGCCTTCACCTTCTCCGCGAGATGGTTTAGTTGCCTTTTCATGGCAGGGCATCTGCTCTGTTGCCACTGCTTGCGAAGGCGCCTCTTCACGGCGATCATAGATGTAATGTAGGCCGGCAGGGGCGGCAGTAGCCCTCTCCCCTGCGGCACCGTCGTCGTCGCCGCTTCTAAGGCGCTCTGTATGCAGGCAGTGACATCGCCCGCCATCTTGTCCACATCCGCGGAGGTGATAATGGGCCGAGTAGGCGTGGTGGTGTCTAGTAGCTCTCCGAAGTATGTCCAGTCAATCAGTCGACGTGGCGCTAATGGTTTCAAGGAGGTCGGCATGCCCGATAGGACGACGAGTACAGGATGGTGATCCGACTGTAGCTCGTCGTCCAACACTTGTTGTGTGATCTGGCAGTGTAGCCCTCGGTGGACTACAACGTCCAGTACGTCGGGCATGTACCGGGCCGCGTCAGGGTAATGGGTCGGCGTCTCCGGCCCGGTCACCGAGTACCCGAAGGCTTCTGCGTCCGCGAAGAGCCGCCTTCCCTCAGTGTTCGCCTGCAGGCTATTCCACGCCGGGTGCTTACAATTAAGGTCGCCGGCAAGGATAGTTGCATTTGTTTTGCTGCTTACAAGCGCCCGCAACTCGTGAAGGTCGAGATGGGTCGCGGGCGGCTTGTAGCACGCATAGATGTTTAGGTCCTCGCCGGCGACATGCAGCTGCACACCCAGCGCGTACAGCGTGCGAAGCGACGGCAAGGGAAGCTCCTGGTGTACGACTCTCCGCCTCACTAGTACCGCCAGACCACGGTAGCGGACGTGCTGAGCCGACCTCTCATCCTTGCGGTAGATGTGGTATCCCGGGAACCTGACCCTATCCTCAGGTCCCAGGAGTGTCTCGCTGATTAGCGCCACGTCGATGTCTTGTTCCCGAAGGAGATGGCGGAGGGGGGCGACCTTATCCCGAAGGCCGCGGGTATTCCAGTGGATTATCCTTAACGACCTAGCCATTGTACAGGGTAAGTAAAGTGGCCAGTCCGTCAAGGATAACCGTCTCCACGTCCTGTCCCTGCCTGATGGCCTTGATTAAGTCCATCAGCAGCTGGATTGCACAGGTTGTGAAGTCGCTGCGTTTCCTTAGCGCGACACTTGTCGCGCTAGCCTCCATGTTGGCGCCGCTCGTCGATGCACCTGCGGACTCAGTTGCGACATTCTGACGCTCTAACTTTCTGGCGCTAGGTGCGATCGCGATCGGTGCGGCGCCTGGCGTCTTACGGGCGAACCTCTTTTGTTCACCACTCCTCCGCTGCGCCGCTTTGGCGCTAGTGGTGGGTTCGCCCTTCGCTAGCGTTCGCTGCCCAACCTGTGCAATGGCAGGGTCGGCCAACGGGATAGCTTCCTGTGTCTCCGGGGGGGGGGGATTCTTACCCTTTCCCCCCCGGTTTCTCTTCCTTCTCCTCCTCCGCCCTGAGGTGGAGGCTTGGACTCTGTCCGTGGGCTCATTTGCCGCCGCCATCAACGTCGTGGCATGAGCCTCTGCTGACACTTGCGGCCTATCCGCGGCCGCAGGTGTCTGGCGTTTTGCCGTGATGGCGACGGTCCCCGCTCGCTTATTCCTAATCTCGTGTAGGAATACGGGGCATTTCATGTTGTTCGCGGGGTGCGGCCCCCCGCAATTTGCGCAGGTGGCCGGCTCCTCCCGCGGACGTGGGCACTCCTTGGCTACGTGCCCAGCCCCGCATCGCACACAAGCGAGCGGGCGGTGGCACTGATGCGAGCTATGTCGGAAGCGCTGGCACCGGTGGCACTGCGCGGGCCCACGCTTTCCTCGCCAAGCCTCTATTTTGACACCGCGCATCAACAGAAATACGTCGGTGTCAAAGATGTTTCGGACGTCCGGGGTTCTCTTTAGAACTGCGTGGAATACGCAGCCGGGTCGTCCCAGTGCGCCTTTGATATGGCGCACATACTCCGGCTGGTATCCCAGCTCCCGGAGTTCTTCCTCAATCTCCTTCGGGTCCGTGTCTGCAGGCAGGCCCCGTATGGCTATCTTCATGTTCTTGTCCGCTGGCAGCGAGTACGCAAACCAGGACACGCCACTCTCCTTCTCCAGGCCGGTCAGGTACCGCTGGACCAGCCGGTACTCATCCTCGGTATCCGGGGTGAATCTCACCCCGGTCCCGTAAGGGCGAGCGTTAGGCGGCCGGCCCAGTTTCCCCGCCAGGGCCCGGAAGTGGGTGGCCCAGTTCGGCAGCTTCTCAGCCACCAGCGGAGGGAACCTCAACTTCTTCGGCTGCTTCATGCCCGCCTGCGGCTTCGACGGCTGAGTGGCCGGAGTCGCGGCGCTGCTTGGAGCAGCCGGAGTGGCAGCAACGGGGGGGGCAGGGGAGTGCCTAAGGACACTTACCCCTGCATTGGTCGGTGATGGTGGCGGCGTTTGTCGGACCGCGTCCGCAAACGTAGGCGATGTAGGCACCGCCCGACCCCGCGGCGCGCTATCGCGCACAGGCCGCGTCGGGTCCGGGCAGTACCGTTTCGCCTCCTCGGCCGCGGTCTCGCCCGAGCTTCTGCGCCGTCGCTGCGGCTTGGGGTCGAGTCGAAACTCGTACTCGAAGTCCGGCGACGGCGTTGGTGAGGCCGGTGACATAGGTATGTCACCGGCGGCTTCCCCACGCACGACGAGGGGACGTCCTCCGGCTCGCGGAATCGTGTCTCCCGACACGTATCCGCGACCAGAGGCGGCCGAGTCCAGAGACGCCAGCGACATGCTCGACCCCGCACGGGAGGAGCATGTCGACAGCATCGCCGGAGAGTCGTACGCGGAGGTCCGGGGGGGTGCCGGCGAGGCGGGCACCCTAGTTGCGGCGGCGGCGAGCGGCCGATATTTGCCTGCCGCCGACGGTCGCTCCCGCTCAGCCAGCGCCGGTCCCGCCAGCGGGAGGCGGGGACCCGGGGCGGCCGGGCGCGGAGGTTGCGGCGGTGATACGAACCGCGGCGGTGGGGCCGCGGTGCGAGCGGGGGGCGCGCGTGTGCGCGCGGACGGCGCAGGGGTCTGCGCGGGTGGCGCGGGATGCGCGTGCTGCGCAGCGTGCCGCGCGGCAGGCGCCGTTGGTGGGGCAGGCGCGGGGACTCGCGCCGGCGGGGCAGCTGCGCGCGCATACGGCGCGCGGCTTGCTGTGGCAGCTGGAGGTCCCGGGGCCAGAATAGGCACCGGGCGGAATGCTGCTGGGCGGACCGGGTACGCGTGCTGTCGGCTCGTCGACGGCACCGGCGCAACGCGCGCAGGCGCCGATGACGTCGGTGCGCCGGCCGCAACAGCGGTCCCCGATCCCCCTCTTCGTCCCTCCTTCTTCCTCGGCTTGGTTGGTGGTGGTGGTGGTCCGGACGGCGGCGTACCGGGCAACACGTCGCCTAGGTTAGGCAACGATATTGCCCGGTCCAACGCCGGGCGCACCTCCTCGGGCCCGACACCGCGGCCAAGCGAGCCGCGCATGCCGGGACTCGGCATCCCTGCGGGGGTTGTGGCCTCCGCGACCGCGAAGGCGCGTACGCGCCGGGCAGCCCGGGGCTGCTCCCTCTGTGCCTGCACAGGAACCGTAAGTTTCCTGTACACGCACAGAGAAAACGGTTAAAAAGAGCGGTCCGCGCGGAACAACGACTGTGGCTTTAGAACTAACCGACAGTGGATCGGCCACTGAGCTAATCCACAATATGTATTAGAAAAACGATTCCCTATATCACATTTATGGAAAATCATAACAGCGAGATTTAGAAAATGGTACAACGCCATCTATCGAGCTTTGAGGAAGCTCTCACTCAAACACCTAGCCTTTTCCCAACTATAGATATATGGTAGGGTCGACTTCCAGTCTAACTGTATACAGCATGGAGCGACTGCCTATCTGACCTGCAGAACCCAGTAACTACAGAGTAATACTATAACCCCTTGGTAAGACTGGTTGTCAGACTTTCGGGCTTCTGACGACCCCTAACGCCTGTCAAAGATCTACAAATGACAGCCGGGACCAACGGCTTAACGTGCTTTCCGAGTCACAAAGGAGTCAAAGTCTGTAAAGATGGTCACCTATCCACGGACAAACCCCGACAAGCGTAGCTTAACCTGATGGATCGACCCGTGCGGCTGTTATAACTTAGCCACGACCTCCTCAAATCATATCACGTATAGTTAAGGAAACTTGGACCCATCTTACAAACATTCCTTTTAGTGTTGACGTCACAAATCAATCGCTCTAGACGTAGGTACGGTTAATGGTAATCGATGAGGAGCCACTGATGTAGGAGATAAATACCTACCCACCCCCCCCACACAACCCCTAACGGGCACGCTGGCAAAGAAAATAGCGAGCGTGTTGGGGAACTTGTTGGAGGGATTAGTGATGTGGTTAACTCTGCCGTGATTACGTCAGATTTAGCTTTTAACAGAAGTGTTGACTTTCTCAAAGTTCTCGTAAGTTCAAGTTATAGTAAGAAAAGTATGTAAGTTACTTTTATAATAATTAAAGTCATGTCAGTTGTGCTAATGCAGAAGAAATAACATTTTCTCATTTTAATAAAAAAACACGCATTTATTAACTTTCTTGCTCGCTGTGTTGGTGATATTATGATTTCAGACAATCAACTCCAAGTTAAATAACTAAAAATACCTAGTAAAATATCAATTAATTTATAAATAAATAAACACGGACAGTATTTATAAATAAATTGGTATTTTACGCTTAGTTTTATAAGTTGCTCAAAGTTATGTAATGAATAAAGTCTGCGTAACCATACATTTTTTGACGTTTAAGCTTTAAGCAAGAGGGAAGCTAAACGAAATTATCCTTGCTCCCAGTGTGGCCTGCGCCACGGACGGGGTGTAGTTATAGTACCCACGACGAGCTTCAGAAAGAGATTGTCACACGAGATGAGTGACAAAGACGACGAACTGTACTCTGTCCAGTTGCTAATCTGTCCAGCTGCGAAACTGTCCAGCTGAGAATCTGTCCAGTTGCGAATCTGTCCAGTTGCTCCGGAGGGCGCATCCTACATCAAAACTTATTACAAAAGTTGATCTGCCTACTAAAGGAATGCGTTTTATTATTTCAGCTCCATTTTCTAAAGATTTTCTTCGCTAAACGCCGTATGTCCGTGTTCTCGTAATGACAAAGCATTTGTTAAGGATCTTTAAGCAATGTTTTGTAACGTCCTGTTATTAATTTACATATTATATTGTTTTTCCTTGAAGGTCGTGTGTCAGCTGACGTCATTGATGACGCGGCACTTAAGGATTCTCAAGCAATGTGCTGAAGACAGTGTGTCGTTAGTAATGGATGGGAAATTATTGATGTGAACTGTTGATAGTTTGTTAATAACACCTATTTCAGTAAAACGTACTGATTATAATAAATGAATAATTGGAGGTACAAGATTACAAAAACTGCTTTCATTAAAAAAATCGATAGGTAACTAGAAACATTTAAAAAATGAAAAATTGGGACCTCATATAAAACTGGTGCGTCTGGAACAAGATATTTTTTTTTAGATTTTATTTTACCACTTTATCGGCGTTATTAATTTGTATACTCATGCAAATTACAGCTTTCTAGTAAGTCCCTAAGAGTCTCTGAGCTAAACCCCGGACAGACAGACGGAAGGACATGGCGAATCATGTTGACTACAAAACCCGAAAAATTCCAATACCCTTTTTTTTTTGTGGGTGGGAAATCATCCAATTACAATTTCAATTCTTTGAGTGTAGGTTTTCAACAATTCAATCAAAATTCAATTCTTTCAATTCTCAATTTCAATTCCAAACAAATTCCAATACCCTTCCAATAAAATCTAACCACCTTCAAAATGTGTTCCTTTCAATTCTTACTAGGGGCTCATAACAACATATTAACACAATAAAAGTAAATAAAACATTCATTTATTGCAGGTAAATAAAATGAACCGAGTGTATACAATAAGCTCAACCAACCGTAACGAACCAACTTTCGCTTCGGCAGCTCTGAATACACCCGTGTGTACTTGTGCTGGGGGCACATTAGCGGGCACACGCGAAAATTAGGGGACATTGATTCAGTAAACTTTTGCGTACGTATTTTATATAGCTTGGACATGGAGACTGAGGATGTCTCGAGTATTTGCAATAGGTCTGTTATAGTTCTGTTTCTGGATACGAAAAAAACGTGTGTGTGAGGGAAAAAGGGTTAATAACCTATGATTGATCCTTCTATCTAATAATTTATTTTCATAAGCCTAATTCAGGAGCGAAAAAAAAACAACCAACTTCCAAAAAAAAAAAGAAAAAAAACTTTAATTTAGGAAGTCGGTGGCAAAAAATTATTGGCAAAAGACGAAGAAAGTCGGTTGTTTTTATTTGTAAAAAGTTTTGTTTTTTCACTTGTCGTACCTCCACAAATTCTAATACTACCTGCTATGTACGAGTAAATAACAGTGACGGAGTCACTTAAAACGTCGTTCACATAGTGAGAAAAGTACGTAATATTGAAGCTAACTCAAAAACTACGCAAGCAAAGTTAATTAAATTTATATGGAACCACCACTGAAACATGACCTACCAAAAAAAAAAGAATCATCAAAATCAATGCATAATAGGCGGAGTAGTCGCGTAACAAACATACAAAAACATACAGACTTATTGAGAACCTCCTCCTTTTTGAAGAAGTCGGTTAAAAAGGTTTAACAATGAATTTCTTAAGTAACTTAGGTCTTTATAGGAATTAGACTAAGCATATGCTCGATTTTGTGAAACTCCTGACACCCAAACTAGGACGTGTCCTGTATATCAGGTGTCAGCGTTCCCTCCATCGTTGGATTATATCCTTCATGACAGCACAATAGACGTAGATATATTTAGTAAACTATTCCGTTTAGCTATCTATTCCTTGTTCGCGACTGGTCAATCGTCATCCTGAAGATACCTCGTTTTTTGTGACTCTTGACGAATAGTTAAGCGGAATATATTACTAAATATATCTAAATCTATTGTATTTTATAATGGAGTTCCGCAAAGTCACGCCTGAATCAAATAACTAGCATAAAACTTCACCGAAGCCCGCCATTCTAACCTCAGCACTACACCACATCGGCTACAGCCAATTTCAATAACTTTCCTTATATCCGCGTTTCCGCAAACACAGAGCATGTGTTTGAATATGATTCCATTATTGTTTCTGTAGAATTGGAAGTAGGTAAAGATTTCTGAGTCGGAAGATGTAAACGCGATGAATTAATTACTTTGATTGCTAGTTGGTTTACGAAGACAGGAGATATTGCTTACTTTACTAAATCTCTTAACTACGGTATCCATGTCCGATCAACTGACGATTGGCCTTTAGAAGGCGATAAAAATTTAATTTCTATTGTGTCTCGTTAATGAGGAGTTAACGAAGAGCTCGTGGCTAAGTAATAACAGCCGCACGGGTCGATCCTTCAGGTTAAACTACGCTTGCCGGGGTTGGTCCGTGGATAGGTGACCATCTTTACATACCGAGACTCCTCCGTGCCTCGGAAAGCACGTTAAGCCGTTGGTCCCGGCTGTCATTCGTGGATCTTCGAGAGTCGTTACGGGTCGTCAGAAGCCCGAAAGTCTGAAAACCAGTCATGAGTTTATTTATGTATGTAAAGTATTGACACAATAATATCATGATATTTTCTTTGTTACAGGGGACCACCCATCATCAGAAGTAGAAACCATCCGAAAACCCGCGTCACAACACGGCAATTTTCATACATTTTATAATAACTCACTAGTTAAAAATCCTCTCCAATTATTTTAAATCCAGTCATGTGCGCTTAGTGGTTGTGTGATAAAAAACGTCGCATGGAATTACAGTGCGTCGGTTCGAATCTCCGGCTGAGCAATCAGAAAAATAGGTGAGTTTCTTATTTGTTTTTTTTTTTTTACCTTTTGAATATAAGGTTAGATTAATTAGGTCAGATAACTAAAGACAAATCGTGAGATTTTTGTAACCAAAATGGTACAGTCAGCAACAAAATTCAATGAAAACATTTATTTATTTAAATAATAGTAATCGTTTATTTAAAACAAAGGAGCACATTTGCAATAAGTAACTTTACAACTAAAATAGAGCACAGTTGCTTATTTGCCCGAACTACGTTGAACCTGTGTTCCAGGCTAGGAAGTGCATAAATCATTAATGCAATAAAATAACACAGAGAAAAATAATAATGATTGAGCAAAATATTTAATTAAAATTCGGAATTAAGTAAAGAAATATAACTCTCTAACTTTTTAAATACTTTATATATAAAAAGCAGTTTAACAAATCATCATTTTGCGTCCATTTAGTTTATATGCAAAAGTGACAGTGTTAATGGACTTTTGTTGATGACCGTACAACCTGTAATCGTCATAATCCACAGGCTTCCCTATTGCTGAAAACCTACACTCAAAAAATCTGCTTAGAACGTTAGGCAGTCAAGATTTGGTAAAAAGAACGGACTCAGCAAATAATAATCTTTAGCAATAGGTAACTAAATACTTAAGACCTGTCGTCCACGACACTACTCAAAAGTAACGTGCTACAAACTCAAATCATCAATGAGTAACTAGAATGTCACAGCCCTAGTAACTATTTAAACGGCGTGACGTCACCAATCAAAAACTTAAAAAAACGCAATACAAACACAACGCAACGTAAATAGGCAACGCATTAGTAAGTCGTGTCATGTATGAACCACCATTGAAATACTAGTGCTGTGACATTCTAGCTTTGATTCGTAATTTGAGTTTGTAACGTTACTTTTGAGCAGCGTCGTGGACGATGGGCCTAACTACTGAAAACTGAAACTTCATTCAAGATCTATTTCAATTACGTAATCGTAGTCTACGTCGTAAAGGTCGCGGGTCACTAGTGGAAGCGTATACCTAGTAAAGGTCACACCTAGCCCTTGCAAGCATGAGGGCGGCCAAATTGTGTAAATCTTGGAGCAGTGTGTCCAGCACTGAACGTGTTCTGACTCTTGCGATGACGGTGAATTTAAGTTGTATATTGTCAGTATGTGCCTATTTCTGCCGCTAAGCAGTGTTGCCATCGGTGTTTGAGGGGGACTTGAATTGTGACGGTGTTATTGCAAACACATGAGACAGTTTAGCTTTGTGTCTGGGATGGCAACACAACCGGGTCTGCAGTCTCAGCATGCATAGCGATCGCTTTACGAAAAGCACGTGATTTTTTCGTGCTTGCCAAACAATTTTAACCGTCTAGTCACCTTTAGGACTTTGCGACCGAATTCGGTCGTAAAGTGATCGCTATTTATGTCACGATTGCATCCCCAGTAATGCCTATAGTATTGCTAGTCACTAACCATAAGGTCGGTCGCCTGCTTGCTAACCACCCAATATTCCTGTATTATTTGCTAACCTCTTTAAATACATATGCTTGAGATATGAGAAAGCCCTCTGTACACACACGTTTTTCTTGCCGGGAAAAACCACGGTTTATTCGCCGTGTGTAGGCATGGTCGTCAGTGTTGTATGAGCTTGTTGACGGAAACGTTTTTTCTACGGCGTGGTTTATACGCCGTACCGTAAAGAAACCGTGCCGTGTACAAAGGGCAAAGCAGTTCACGATAATTAACCTACTATCCTACCATATAATATTACTAGTATAAATGCGAAAATAGTGAGGACGGATGGATGGATGTTTGTTACTGTTTCACGCAAAAACTACAGAACGGATTTAGATGAAATTTGGCAAACAGACAGTTTATAACCTGGATTTTCACATTAGATACTTTTTATTCCGATATTCTCACGGGATCGAGACTTATGCGGGGCGTTGCTAGTAGGTAATAGTTTCAGTTCGAATTCACGACCTCTCGTTCCACATTCCGAGTGCGTCGCCACGTCAAAACCATTTTCAATTTAACAAAGTCAAGGTATCCTGCCAAATAAACTGAAAGTTTAACAGCTACAAATGACTGTGTAATTACATTTAACTGTGTCTGTCTCTAGTCGATGGCGCATAAACTGGTGCCGGGCGATAACCAAACTATTTGCAGTAACAATTAACAAGCTGATTGTTATAGTTTGAAGCTTAATACCTAAGCTTAATACTATATTAGCTGTATACTGACTAGGTTTTAGAGATACTAAATGAAAAATGGTGAACCTGTTTTCAGTTTATGTAGAGACTAGAATAATGATGTGAGGGAATCATGAAAGCTGAAGAAGAAAATTTCAATAAACGGTCATGTGCGAGTCGGACTCGAACAAGAAGGGTTCCGAACTACTGTATAATATTTAGCAAAATTCGCCGAAAAAAACACGCTTCTTATAGGGGGACCACCTCTAATTTCTAACTTTATTTATTCTTTGTTTATATAGAAATACACAATCTGTGGAAATTTCAACTGTCTACCTGTTCATGAGATACAGCCCGCTGATAGACAGACGGACGGATGAACAGCGGGGGCTTAGTAATTGGGTTCCGTTTGGCACCCTCCAGGTACGGAACTCTAAAATGTATGTCGATCTCTCTCATGGTGATGATGATGGTTACCTGGTTGTAGAATAGCAGAACTCCACAATTATCGGCTGATAGTCGTGTCAGTAAAATCCTACAGCTTTTTACTAAAACAACGAATAAAAAGTATCCTGTTGTAATTCAAGACAAACATGGTGAATTCGCTTGCCATTATTTTATTCAAATCCGATTAGCCGTTTATGCGTAATTGAGTACCTAACAAGCACTACTACTACTGAGCATGAGGTCCTGGGTTGTTTCCCAGATCGGACAAAGTGAAGTTAAAAGTTTTTTCATCAGGAACTTTTCAGTAGCAGCCCGATGTCTGGATTTTTGCCCGGTTGATGGCAATAGGCTCGCCTCCGATTACGGGACTTAAACATAACTTACGAAATGTGGGTGGACTGTAGGTACGTCTCTGCCTAACCCTTCGGGGATCACAGGCGTGATGTTATGATTACATGGAAATATTTTCAGAACCTTTCACATTTATGTAGTGGGATGGGTAGTAATATGTTAAGAATGAGAGATATTCGTTGTTTTGTACGTGCAATAACACCCACAACGTTAGGAATGTGGGACGTTTATTATGATTTGAGTTATGGGGTGAGGGTTAGTCGGTTATCAAACAGAAATCTGCTGTTTCATAGAAAAGTGGTCAAAATGAATGGCACAACAGTTTTTTTTTTAAATATTTCTGTGACCTTGTTATCGCGATTAGGTTAACTACGCTTCGCGCGTTCTCTCTCCCATACAGCTAGGCGTCTCGTTGATGCTGGGGCTACATTGTCGCGTTATCGCGAACTAGACTTCGCGTGCTCTCTCTCGTCCACCGCTCGACGTCTCGCTGAGCAACAGAGAGCGCGCGAAGTTTAGTTCGCGATAACGCGACAAGGTAGCCCCAGCATTAGAAACAGAGAGAACGCGAAGAGTGTTAGCTTTATCGAGACAATGTAGCCGTAGCATAAAGCGTCCAGAATCATGTTCTTCAGCACATGATTCTGAACGCAGGGAGCGTTGAAATTGTCCATGGTAACAGGTTGCGCGTCTCTGCCACCCTGTATAGTCGTCCGCCGACTGTGATGAACTCACAGTTCAAAATGTATGAAAAAAGAACTTCAGCCACCCTCTGGGCCACTTAGCGAGTTTTTTTGTGTGTACACGGCCTTATTCTTTGTTACGATTGAAGCACCAAACTTCTAAGCCAATTCAACTGATCTTTGACGACTTAGAAGCCCTTCTGAAGCCCCAATTGTTTTTGAGCGCTACAGAACAATGGTAGTTACTTCACGATGTACTTGTAACAATGTGACGATCAGGATCATCTTGAATGACGCTAGTTTGTGTAAGCAACAGTAAATTAAGAGCTTTAGATGTGAATACAGATGCGTTTCATGGTACTTACGATACAAGGAAATGTTTATTGATCTTAAACGGAGCTTTTTCATGGTGGGCAATATTTCTCGTAAATACTATCAGGGAAATTAATTGCTTATTAAATTGATGACTAAGTTATATGACCCGTTTAATCAAATTACAACTGACATTCTTTGAAAGTTGTATGAAGTTGTAGGTGCTTTATCATGGGAAATTGATATAGTGTGTCAATTTGACAAACAAATAATTTCCCTAGCAATACTTAAATACATCAAAATCCGTTACCTAGTTTAGAAGAACCGCGCAGTTACACAGACAGACACGAAAAGTGACGTTAATTTACAATTATGTAGGTAGGTGTTTATAGAAGAATTGGACAGTATATTTTATGTTTATCACATAGTGTAAAGCCAAAAATATCTCATACTTATGTATAGAAACTATAAAATTTGATACACTTATAGTCGCAAATCAATTTTTCGTGACTCAGCCAGAATGAAAGCATTGAAACATGAAAAATTACATATTGATGTTTACTACCGACCATCAGCAAAATAAACGTATTAATGAGATATCGGTCTTCTATCAAACAATCTTTCAAATATTGCATTAGTAAAATCTTGAATATAAATTTCTCAAAGCAAAAATTCAAGAATTTTATAATACCTACTTGCAACGACGTGAGACATTACTACCCACAGGCCATCGCTAATGAAAATCTCATAAAAATGGCAGCAGCGGGTCTGTAGATTAAATCCGATATAATAAACAGATAGATTAACAGCTAAAGGCTCCCACAGACAGGCGCAACGCGACGGTGCGACGTGACACGATTGTGGTGGTACAATTTCCATGAAGTGTTCATAGAATTGTTCTGCTAGAGTCACGTCCGCGTCGCTCTGTAGCTTCGTGCCTGTCTGCGGGGGCCTTTAAGCGATCTTTAAGTACACCGTGCTAAATAAGTGCAGTAGTTACTCGAGTTGTTGCTAAAACAGTAAGTAGATGATCATCTTTTCTTTTCTCAGAGATAACATCCTGTGTTGTCATGTTGTAAAAACGTCTACACATGGAAAAAAGTGGCGACTCGTAGACGAAGGTTTCCGTATACCGTACAATATTTAACACGTTCCAGGACACTTGAGTATTTGCAAATGTCATGAGATGACACTACAAAATCCCAAACATTTTATCATACCGCCTACAGCCGTACTACCGGCCGTACAAACCCGTACGTACACATGCCGTGACACTAAATATCACATGTACTTGTATGGCTCCGCGCCTGTCGGCGGTGTGAATGTGTCATAAGGCACTGCATGTTATGTATGTGCTGAAAAATTACTTGAAAAGAGTTTTCCGTGACACCTATGAACGAATGAAGTCGCGTGTTGTGACACTAGATCATGTGCTTCCTAGGAATGTTATGGGCAAGCAACGGCTATCAACGGTTGGCCAAATTACATGAAATAAAATTGACCGCCCTTAGCCGTACTGTCACGTAAAGATATATCGAGATAACGCCGAGAGGTGCTCTGTCCCGGAATATGTCTAGTTTTTTTTAAATACTTTAGTAAAAATTAAATACACATTTCTTGTTTGGAAAAAATAGTAATGGGGGTCCCTATATTTTTTGTTGTTATAGTGGCTATAGTAGTCCACACTCTGTGAAAATTTCAAGAGTCTACTTACTTATTACGATTATAAATATACAGCCCTTTTTTTTTTTTGAGGTTGCGAAATCATCAAATGGCTTCTCCCGCTGTGGGTGGAGCGCAAGGGCGTGTCAGACTTTTACTGACTAAAACCCACCCGTGTTCCTTCGGTTGCCGGTTGTCAAGGTCCCGGTATCCCTTTCGTACTTTCCCGCAAGCCTGGCAGGAATCGGTCCTAGCGGACCCCGCCAATTGTGCTGACATCTCTTTGAGGCGCGCGTGGAACACGACGCGCCATATAAATATACAGCCCTGTGACTGACAGACGGACGGACGGACATCGGAGCCTCAGTAATAGGATCCCAGTCCCCCCCCTCCCCCCTTTGAATAAGGAAACCCTAAAAATTCACCATAAGAAACTTAAAATAGAAAAAATTAAAATATTTGCGAGAGGCAGAGTTGATTGATTCAAGATCAATAAATTATACTAGAGTAAGACCGGAAGCTAGAGATCTAAATCCAGTAATTCCAAACGCTCACCGTAACTTCCACAATCTAAATTTAGTTTAATTATAAAGTCAGCTCATCAGTGCTCTGGCGCAGGCGTTATGTCATAAACTGTGGTTAACGTAATCGATTCAATGGAGCTGGTCAATCAAACGTGTAGTGTTTATTTAGATTCGACTTGCATACTGTTTAACTCAGTATTTGTTATATGGCCTATTACAGTTCAGATCTTAAGAGATTACCTACTGATATTGGGGTCAGGGTCTGCCGGGCATATGGCTAAGTAATAGCAGCCCCACCGGTTGATCGATCAGGTTAAGCTACGCTTGCCATGACTGGTCCGTGGATGGGTGACCATCTTTACATACCAAGACCCCTCCGTGTTTCGGAAAACATGTTAAGCCGTTGGTCTGGCTGTCACTCGTTAATCTTTGACAGTCGTTACGGATCGTCAGAAGCCCGAAAGTCTGTCAACCAGTCATACCAAAGGGGTATCGTATTACTCTGTAACTGGGTTGTAGAGGTCTGATAGGTAGTCGCCCCATGTCAAATACTGGTATTCAGATGCATTTCGATAGACTGGAAGCCGACCCCAACATAGCTGGGAAAAGGCTAGGCAGATGATGGTCTTCCGGGCTCCGGACCGTGTGGTAACTAAGTGATCATGTACAGCAGATCATGTCGGAGCATGTTCCGAAATACTGACATATTTCAACAGCCGAAACAGTTCACTGCTGGACCTAGGCCTCTCCAATCTCGCCCCAGAATACATGAACCTCGGCTACTTACAGCTGCTACCAGACATCCTGCGAAAGTCGTCACTCCACCTAGACTGAAGGCATCCTCCCTCTCACCGATTCACGGTCTCCACTCAGGACGTGGTTTCCCATCCCTAACGCGACATTAGGCCCACTTGGTCAGAGACCGAGAGTTCCTCACCTTGAGTTGCTGTCATAAAAGCCTAAAGAGACCATTGTCTGATATCTAAATAGAAACAGCAAGCATCAGCAGTGCCCTAAGAAAACAACAAACTGCTTAACAATCCTTTTGCCAAACGAGGTGATTAACAAAACGTCGTCGTCACTGTTTATTCTAGCACCAGCAGTGTATAAAAGCCTAATTACTGTATTTATAGACTAAACAGCGCAAAAAAAAACAAAAATTTCAACGAATTTGACCCAAATATTACCGCTATTAGGCTATTACCCACAAAACACCGCGTAAAATGGTTTTACGCGTCATTGCGTAAAACCGACTTCAAAGCATCTATTTGGCCGGCCACCCGGGCCACCCTCAATTATATTGTTTTGAAAGTTCCCTCCTGGATCGTCTATCCCTCCCTGTCCTTCCTGTCCCTCTCTGTCCCTCAGATCGCGAAATTACATGCGGCTTTAACGGCTAATCGGCTAAAACGTTCGGCTAATCTTCTGGCAAATCACTTTATCTTAGCGCTGTCAAATACATTGCTAACAAGATTTCGGGACGTGATTTTTATTTCTTGATTTATGGTGTTTTTGTTCTAATAATGTTTGTCACAGACATTTACAACTTTTGAGTATCAAAAACAGTGATTGGTCGAAGAAGGAAAAAAGTTATATTATGCAATTGTGGGCAATACTCGCTACGAATTTGTTGGACGTATCATATTTTGTGGAAACCTTATTACAATATTCAAAATTTAATTGAATTTACCCTAGTATCTTAGACGCAATACCAACCAATTTATTTATATTTTATCTCTCATTGCTGGTATGCTGGTATTCTGTCAGAGCAGTGATGGCTCAGTGGTAGCGGCCCCGACTTATGTGTTGTAAAACGTGGGATGGAACCCAGTGAGGCGATTAACTTTGTGTAAATAATTTTATAACCACCGCTCTCAAACCGGTGAAGAAAAACATCGTGAGGCATGCGCCCACGTGGTGGATTATGGCCCAGTCCCTCTCACAGAGAGTAGGCTAGTGTCCCAGCAGAGGGAAAGTTGTAGGCTTATTATGCTATGGGTAAGTAGTAGGTACTTACTCTAAAAAATCTCAGTGTTACCAACGAAAAAATCTGCTTACTAAGCGTAGAACATATAAGAGATAAGACAGATTGATGATAGACTAATGATCTAATATCGTGTCGACCTTGTAACGATAATATAATCTATGTATGTACTTATGTATATGAAAAATGTATTAGATGTGACAGCATCTTGATGACATCATCAATTTACTTGATACATAATACTGTCTCTTCGATGATAAGAGAAGTGATGTCCTAGTACATCCACATTTTGCCAGACATGTTTAAGCCTCATGAAATAGGGGGCGAGCCTATTGCCGATAATTTTTTTCCTGATCTGGGAATCGAACCCAGCACCTCATGACCTCACCAACGAGGCAGTAGAAGAAATAATTTAGAAGGAAATCTTGTTGTTTTAAGATACAGGAACACAGGCCTCTTAAAATACCGTCATGGTTCTATGAGGAGAACATTCTTCCATACAAGTTGGGAAGATTCATCCGTCCTCTTTTTGGGATTCCTCTGTCAGCATGCCTAAAAACTATACATATAGATCTACACATAGACTGAATCACCTTCTATACGACTTCAAGCAAAACGCCAGTGTTGGCAACCTTATAATGTTAATCCGGTCAACCGAAGGTTAAGCTACGCCAGCCGCGGTTAGTTCGTGGATGGATGCCCGTCCATGATATATCGTTAAGTCGTTGGTCCCGACTGTAATTAGTAGATCTTCGACAGTCGTTTCGGCTAGCCAGAAGCTCAGAAGTCTAACATCCAGTATCACTAAGGGTTATCGCGTTATCCAGTAACTGGCTTGTCGAAGTCAGATAGGCAGTCGCTCCGTGTAAAATACTGGTATTCAGCTGCGTCCGGTTATACTGGAACCGACCCCAACATGGTTAGGAAAAGGCTAGGCAGATTAATTATGAACATCCCTGCAAAAGTGTATCTATTGAAATCTCTCTTGGTAACAAGGCACAAGTCGAAACATGTGCTTACCATTGGCTTTGATGAATTACCACAGAGAATATTACAACCAAGGTAAGATGGACAAGACCTTCGCTTATACCCGAAAGTATATATTAATACCTTTATGTTATAACCAACTGGCCTATATTTATATTGTTATAAAACAAAACGATAAGGAAGTTGAATGGTAAACATACTTTAGCCCTGTATTTTCAACAAGGTTGAATGGCAGCGCGACAGTTAAGGTCCTGGGTTCAATGGTGGGCCCCAGGTCGGGCAAAGCTTGATTGTGGTACTTAGGTATTTAGTCTGGATTTGTGCCCGTTTGATGACAATAGGCTTGTTGCCCATTACATGAGACATAACCTACATAACTGGCGTATTGTGGGTTTACTCAAAGATTTAAATCATTAGATTTGCCCTCACAGCACTCGAAAAAGTGTCCACAATGAGAAGAGTGAGCTCACACAAATTGACTTATCGATCAAAAATAACGAATAAGCAAGAACCTTTCAAACGAAAGGCTTTGTATGGCTTTGTAAAACCTGTTGTTTATTGAAAATGTGTCTAACGGTTTTTCCGTATATTTACTCGCTTTTAATTACTTACTCGGTATCGCGAACTCGCATGGCGCTGGCGAGCTACACGAAACTCTTTGCTTAATTACTGACATGTTAATTAAATGCTTGTTAAACGTAAACTATTATAATAAAGTAACATGTTTTAGAAATTGGTCATGTAATTTCGGAAATGAGTTGGAAAAAAATAGGGAATGAAAGTTTGTACGGAAGTTAGTCATTTTTGCCGATAGTAACTCCCATTGGGCACACGGCTTGTTAGATATAAAGACGCTTGTTAAGGCGCGTATAACAAGAGAACCCTTATACTTTGTACGACTTGCTTGTTTGACCCCTTATTAAGTTTTATTTCTTCCTGAACCTTCCTGCAGCTCTAAAGGGAATACTTTTCACTTTACGGGGTACAAATTACTTTCGTTGCAATGTAACAAAAAGTACCATGTTACCTTTTTATTACTTACTTCCATATTTTTTTGTGAAGACGTGGTTGGCTAAAGATTCAGTTCTTTTGTAGGGTTCCGTAGTCAACAAGGAACCCTTATAGTTTCGCCATGTCCGTCTGTCAGTCCGCGGCTTATTATAATTTAGCGGGCAGGATCCACACTAAATTATATTCGTATAGTAAATACGAAAAAGTGTCTAATTTTTTCAAAGCTGAGAAAAAATACCCTTCATTTCCAAGCTTCGAAGGCCCATAGCGTGTTAGTATTACAAGTTAAAACAAAAAGAAACAGACAAATACTTAATTTATAGTATATAACGCATCGTGTGTTTCATTAGCATCATAGAAAAAAAAAAAACTATTTATTCTTCATCTGGAAAAACTATATACGAAGACGTAGCCACGCCACGGGGCAATGTTTCACAGCACAAAATATACCACATATGTTCACCTAAAATGCATCAATGTATTACTATTTAGTGACGATATGGCGGTATTTCAACCAAGTGAAAATGAATGTAGCGTGTGACACGAGCGGCGGAGCGTAAAGTTCTTAAAACATGTGTGGGGAATGCATGGTGTGGTGTGACGGAGAAGCGACTGCGGGAGCGGGTTAAACCGTTCGTCCCGGCTGTCATTTGTAGATCTTTCACAGTCGGGTAGTCAGCAGCCCGAAAGTCTGACAACCATTCTTACCCAGGGGTATTGTGTTACCCAGTCACTGGGTTGTGGAGGTCAAATAGGCAGTCGGTCCATGTAAAGTACTGGTATTCAGCTGGTATTCAGCCCCAACATAGTTGGGAAAAGGCTAGACTGGCTGGGAAAATGACTTTAGAGCCTGCAAGAACACGTAGAACTAGAAAAAATGTTGTAAAATCAAAACCTCAAACTAAAAGCATTTATTTCAAATAAACCAATTACAGGCACTTTTGAATTGTCAAGGGGTCGGTCAGTCGAGCGTAATAGGTTCCTATGGAGAAGAACGGGCAAGAAACTCCACGGACACTCTTTTAAATCAGAATATTGTTACAATATATTGGTACATCATTCATGCTGGAATTATACATGTGAGTACAATGTAGAAAAAACAAAACCAATTAATAGCAATCATCTGTAATTAGTAATTACACATGGAGTCTGGACTTGTGCCCGGTTGATGGCAATAGGCTCGTCCCCTATTACATGAGACTTAACATAACTGGCGAAATGTGGGTGTACTATAGGTACACCTCTGCCTAACCCTTCGGGGAATACAGGCTTGATGATATTATAATCACTACCTCTTTAGTACGTTCGCATAAACTTGTTATATTAATTATCATTCGTTCAGCCACGTAACACGTCAATTGCTGGACATAGGCCTCGCCAAAGAATCGCCACAAAACCGACCTTACACAGTTCGCATCCAGCTGATTCCCGCAAACATCACTAGGTCCTTGACCTTCTTTGCTAAATTCCGTTAACACTATAAATAATTGTTCCTATATCCTAGTAATATAATAGTAACATCACAGTAATTCTCTGTCCACTGAGTCATCGTGTGAACCAAGCCAAATGTTTTCATGAAACATTCTGAATCGAATCAAAGTTCCTTCCGTTTTCTACAATATCGAAAACATTTTCACACACAATTTTTTGAAGGATAATCATTACTTTTATACTATGTATTTAGATAAATATTATGTACAGATTAACTATTTATATATATACAACTCTCTTAGTTAAAAGTAACTATACTGTCTTTTTAATTGTATTTAGATATATTATATATTATGTATGTGCAAAGTTATGTTGAATTACATTGAAGCATTAGACTTATATTGAAGCTTTTGTAAGTATGTGAGACGAGTCCGGGGTGCGAAGAATGTACAAGTATCTCCCGGGCCCCCGACTCATGGTAGAAGTAGAAACAGTGGGGTTTTAGTCGGTAGGAGTCCGACATAACCCTCCTTTCTCCCAAGATCGAGAGCATGCAAGAGGATGTCCCAACGGAAAAAAAAAAAATGAGCCGAACGTGTTGCTGTGTGTCGACTCGTGGTTCAAAAGACGGGCGGTAGCGATTTATCCCCTTATTTATAAAACGTGTGAAGTTAAGTAAAAGATAACGTCGGCTTAACCACACATTTTGACGTTCAAACGTCTCTTTGTTTTAAACAACGTTTATAAATAAAGGGGTTAATTTAAGAAGTGTCCCTTCACTATGAAACCTATCGATGTTTGAATGTCGCAGTTTCCACGCTTGCTCTTCCAGCTCTCTAGGAGAGGAGGAGGTCTCTAGGAGGAGAGGGTGGCTTGGAGCCATTAAACCGCATATAACAGACACAGTAGAACATTATAGTTACCTGTTCTACGTCAACTGTTAGTAGGTGCATAAATCGCTCAACGATTTTATGATGCTGTATTTCACTACGTTAAATAGACCGTCCATAGTTCTTACATGTAAGTTTTGTACGTTTGACTAGGCACTTGAGGTTCTTATAAAAACCTTGGCCTTGGTATACTACCATTTTCCATCTGAAGGTCTAAAGGTATGATTCTGAACAACGCAGAGCTTTTTTCCTAACTGACTACTCTGAGTAGTAAGACCGAACCAACTCAGAGGTCATAGTCTCTTTTAAAGTCCAAACATAATCTTGGTCAGGCCATGCAGATAGTGGTCATAAGCGAGCCTATCAATAATAAAGAAAAACTAAATTCTGCAAGTTTAATCGCCATTGCATTCACGAGATAGAATCTATATTGATCGGGAAACACATGTCAAAAAAAGAATCCATCCGGTACTCTGACATGTAAGATGATAAGCGGATCGTTTCGAGTATTTAGAACAAGAGACCTTGCATGTGTGGCTTGTGTGGTGACGATGCAAGTGACAGGCGTTTGGCTTATGAAAAGAAAGAATGAAAATACATTTATTTTACACAGACTAAAAGGCACACGACATACTATAATTGTATACTGCAACAAATAAAAAGTGCAAAGTGCATTTTAAGAAATTAGCAGGAATGTGTGCCTCACGGCTGCACCAAATAGGCCCAGTTAAGCAAGAATATTAGACATCTAGTGCCTGATGCTGGTTTTCAACTGGACCTGTATTATCTTACCATTACTCACTAGAGATACTTTTAGCCAAACAAACCTCTTCTTCCAAAGGATTTACAAAGCTTCAAGGACCAGAAAAGGGCCTTTCGAACAATCATATTCTGCGTGCTCTGAAAGCTCTCATGAAGCAATTTTTTGACTTGACAAAACATGCCATTAACATTATGGATTGAAAAGTCCTGAAAATGTTGTGCCCCAAACAATCCGCCTAGCCCTTTCTCAACTATGTTGGGGTCGGCTTCTAGTCTAACTGGATGCAGCTGAATACCAGTATTTTACATGGAGCGACTGCCTATCTGACCTCCATAACCCAGTCACTGGGTAATACGATACCCCTTGGTAAGACTGGTTGTCCGGACTTGAAAATGAAAATGTTGTGCCCAACGTAATTGATAATCTAAACCATTAAAAAAAAACCGCTTCACTGATTCATCATCATTTTCCAGCCCTTGTCCCATGTTACTTGTGGTCGGCGCAACACATTTTCTTCTTCTATTCTCCCCGGTCAACCGTCAGTGCTCGCCGACGCCGCGCCGCCACCATACCGTTACCGCGCCGCCGCCGCTCGGACGCCGCGCCGTTCCGCTTGATTAATTAAAGTATTATAAAGCGCGTGCACTTTTGCAAGCAGCCGGCGATCAAACGGAACGGTGCGGCGTCCAAGCGGCGGACGCGTAGCGGCAGCGGCGCGGTCGCGGCGCGCGGCGTCGTGTCGCTGAGCACTCACGCTATCATTCACTCCCTTCATTCACCGCTTCACCGATTACCTAATTGAAATTATCAACAGGAAAACTATTAAAAAAAAATACTCCTTGTCTAAAACCGCTACCGCTTATAACTTACTCACCACTGATTCACATCGGAAACGCGTTCCCCGAATTCAGTAAATGAGTCGCAAATGACTCAAAGAAACAATACCACACATATTCCTGAATGAACTTTATTTTAGTAGGTAAACATTCATTAATGGCCGAACTAAAAACGTTTTTATTGCAAAATTCTGCAACAATTAACATCGCAGAGCTGTCGTGAGCCAGAAAACTGAATGAGTAACATAATGTAGATGTTACAAAACTGTTATGTTCTGTTTCTATAGGAAATGTACCTATTTATTATGGTCTGTTCATCATCTGCCTACCATGTTGGGGTCGGCTTCCAGTCTAACCGGATTCAGCTGAATACCAGTATTTTACATGGAGCGACTGTCTATCTGACCTCCACAACCCAGTAACTGGGTAATACGATACCCCCTGGCAAGACTAGTTGTCAGACTTTCGGGCTTCTGACGACCCGTAACGACTGTCAAAGATCCACAAATGACAGCCGGGACCAACGGTTTAACGTGCTTTCCGAGGCACGGAGGAGTCTCGGTAGGTATGTAAAGATATGAATGATACGCTCGATACGCTCGATGTGTGTTTACGTCTGTTATGGCAGATAAAGTTACTTCCATTTTTTTATTTATCTCTACGTAACAATAATATGCCACTTCTTTTTTGAACAAATCAACTTAAGGACCTACCCTACCTCTAATTGCTTAACATGATCCTCCGTTATGCCGAAAATACAGCAGCATTAATTATGAAATAAATATATGTTAAAGTTGAGGATTGATGCTAGGTCCTATGTTTGATGAAAACAAGGTTGCATAAAATTTTCTTGATAGAAAAAAAAACCAAAGTTACCTCTAAACCATACTATAAACCGCTAGTATTAAAAAAATACTTCAAATTAGATCAGGAAACTTTGCATAATAACTGAACTAAGTATAAAGCAAGTCTCATGTTTTTAATTTTTTTATTACCATTATTTTCACCGTAAAAAGCAATTACCTAAACTATTCGAGGCTTGAGAGCCGCCAGCACTCCGTGTCGTTCTCACTCAGGCGGCGAGTAGTATGGTGCGAGCGAAAATGCCCATTCTCGGCATAACTGAGGATCATGCTAAGCAATTTGAGGTAGGGTAGGGTCCTATTTGATTCGAAATAGAGTTCATAACTTGTACACGATTCTTTCTCTTCATTTTTGCAACAAAAGTTACATGCCAGGAGTGCCAGCACGTCTTTCAAACTATGTTGAAGGCGGCGAGTCTCACTAGTTGTGGTTACACTGTCTTGGATTTCAGTAGAAATACTGAAACTTAGCAACAACTAGTTCGGACAACCTCTGGAGTAGTTACCAAAGAACTGAAATATAAATAATCGTTTTCTATATAAAATATGACGGCAAAATATACATCTGGCACGCTGAAATCTTAACGTAATATTTATAAAAGCTATTGTTACAAAAATGTATTTCCAAACAAACGTTTTTTAAGAGAACGATATTTATTTACGTTCGTACACAATAATTAATAAATCAAAACAGTTTTTGCGAGAATAGTAAACATTATAGGCGTATTTCGTTCATCGAAGAACTCGATCAATAGTAATAATAAATATATATCGTAGTGAAGGGCATTCGTACCATTAAATATAACTAATGAAACGCTGAACTCTAGTGTGGTCCCGTTATAAATAAGTCCCGGAAACCGGGAAAGAGGACGCGTTGACGGACAGAATTTTCGCACAAAAATGTTGTGTATTTTTAAGAATTCCCGTGAAACGAGAATTGATGGCCATTAGTAATTTGATGACAGACTTGTCATCACTTTTATCATACGAACACTGACAAGTATTTTTATTATTTTACTGTAAAAAGCAGATGTTTAATGTGAATTATTAAAGCAACCTATTTTTTATGTCACGTTGCGTTAACATGTAACGATCAGTAAACATGTCAGCATCGTAACTGATGTACAGCAAGAAAACTTCAATCGACGCTATGACATTGAAATGGCAAATTAAATATAGCTACAGGGTCATAATATACTACATAGAACCAATACATTATCTTAAAAAGGTGGATAAAAGACTATAATCGATCACCAGTACACCAACCTTCTAAATTCATAAGTAAAATATGAATCATAAAAATAATAAATTCAAACTTACTAATATCAATCCCGGGAACAACAGAAATCCCGGGAATTCTAAACAATAACACAATCAACTCATTTATTATTAAACGAAAACAATCGATCCCGATACACATAAATCCCGGTATCGAGGTTACGTAAGTGACAGCACTATGCAACATCTGTTCCTAGGAACGTTAGGATCTCCATGGCGTCAGGTTTCCTGGGATTTAATTTAATTTAAATAGTTGGCTAGATGTCTAATCTTCACAGAACTGTCATCGTTTGAAGTCATCTGGTTGTATGCAAGTTTTAAGAAATGAGGTACATTTACGTAGATATTTTTAAAATCCAATCAGTGTTGTTCCACAGTTTGCATTGTTCAACTGTTTAAATGACTTGCAGAACGTACAAGAACAAATTAATGACTTAAAAATTACTTAACTCTGATTTTTAATTTGCTTGAACAAAATAAAAGCAGCGATCGGCCTTTTTGAAAATAACACGATAAATAATTAACATTACAGAGACAAAACGATAACAGCGAAGGTTCTCCTGCACAGAATAATTCAGTGGTCCTTGGTGAGAGTCACTCGGTAATTAGATTATTTATAAGGTTACTTTTATGTCGACACCAAATGTAATTTTAGTCTAGCAAATTAAAAATCAGAGTTAAGTAATTTTCACACAAAAAATTTCGGAAGACGGGTGTATTTGCTTTTCAATTTTTGTTTTTGCCACCGACTTCCAAAATTAAAGTAATTTTTCATATTTTTTGTGTTTGTTTTGGAAGTCGGTTGTTTTTTTTTTGGTAAAAAGTTTTTATTTTTCACTTTTTGTTGTGATACCTACCCCACACAATTTCGAATACCACTACCCGCTATGTAAATAACAGTGACGGAGTCAAATAAAATATCATCTACATAGACTAAGTGGGAAAAATACGTGATTATTGAAGGTAACTCAAAAACTACCCAAGCAAGTTAATAAAATTTATATGGGACCACCTCTGAAGCATGACATACCAAACAAAAAAAAATCATCAAAATCGATTCATAATTGGCGGAGTAATCGCGTAACATACACACAAAAAAAACAAAAAAAAACAGACAAATTGAGAACGTCATCCTTTTTGATGAAGTCGGTTAAAAAATCAAATAATCTTTGCCCGACCTAAGAATCGAACTTAGGACAGTCAGGAGCTCGTGCTCAGCAATAACGTTTACGACAACTAGACCTGCTATAAAATTGCGTAACTTATTTTCTTAACCGATTACGACTAATCTGTTTAATTTTGACAGTTCAACAACATTCATTGCGTTATTTACGTTGTAGCGCTGAGTTCTTTTTTAAACTTTTGAAGCATATTTTTCGATTCCAATTCTGATTGATCGTGTATTAGGTACGCAGAGTAGTACGTTCAGAGGATTTGTTTCTCAAAAGGACGTAGCGTAGAGTGCTCCAAATGAGTGGATTAACTTTGAATGTAAACAAAATCAAGAGCAACAGGTAATTTACTCGTACGATGTAAATTTAGTAAATCCTGGAAGATATTTTGTAAACTGTGGTTGGCGGTTATCCGTCAACCAAATGTAGTGGTTACCAACCACAGTGGCTAATTCTGCGCGTGAGTCAATACGAATACTTTCAGTCGTCCACTAAAAATATATTGAGAGCACCTGCCGACTGCCGTGTCATTGCAATGCATGGATTATTCATTTGTAATGCTGATTTGTTTGTGTGCCGTGGCGGCTCAACGGAATCGGCCGCCCCTTACGAGTTGTAAGTCATAGGTTCGGACCCAGCCAGGCACTTTACTTTGTGTAAATTATTTCATCACCACGCTCTCAAAACGGTGAAGGAAAAGATTGTGAGGAAACCGGCATGTCCTGGAACCAAAAATTGCTGACGCTACTCGTATTCACGTACACATTCACAGCGTGTTTGTACTCTTTGTTACCACAAGTAAAGCGCGCGTCGCTTCGTGAGATAAAAATACTGTAGCTCAACTAGGAACTTAAGGAGTTGAACCATGCCTATCTATGGTATAATCGACCTCGTTATTGCTGTGTAAGGTTGAATGTCGCTTGTACGTCATAAAACAACAAGTTGTCCATGTGACGGTTAGATAGTTTCAGCCTTAGTGAAGTGACAATTTACTGGGTATTGTTATCAAAAGTGGTACAGCAATGACGAGGCCGACTATACTATCTGGGTGTGCTCCTTCATAAAGATCTCTATTTGAGAGATATCATTGATTTGGTTACCAAAAACTGATTTAACTTGGAATTGAAACCAGAGGGGCCATTGCGTAACACACTTACAGTAGCAATGGCTTTCATTTTGACAGCTCAACAACATTCATTGCGTTATTTACGTTGTTGAGCAGACTTTTTCGAACATATGAAGCAATTTCCTTTAAAATTATACAGATTATGACTGATAGTGTGTTACGGAATTAGGGCACAGGACTCCACGAGAGTCTTCTTTGAATTAGATTCTAGGGTAGTCCTTATCAAATGAAATAGCAGGACATAGAAAAGAAAACTAACATACAGGTCATAGCACACAAATCAACTTGGAAAGGGATCGTCACCGTCAACCTAACGTAAGCACAGCACATAACCAAAGCGGATCAGCAGCTTCTATAAGTCGACTCGGCTACAGCTAGGCGACGCGACGCCGCGCTTACGACTCGCCGACTGCTAGTACTGGCAAGAAATAGTGTGCTGCAGGCAGGCCGCGGGAGCGCTGAGAGGGGCAAGGGTGGACGAAGAGACGCAAACGCGGTGACGGAGAGGCGTAAGCGCGGGGTCGACGAGCCGTAAGCGCGGGGACCGCTGGTTAACCACACGCAACACCGCGGTTCGTGAGCTTGTCCCGAGGCGAATCGTTTGCGTTAAGATTCCAATTAGTGTGCTTTTCAGTAGGGAGTATCATACAAAGAATACTAAACGGCTCGAGTTGATACGGTTACGATCTGTTTCCGAGTTGATATGTGTGCTATGACCTTAAATCTCTTAACTGCTTAAGAAATATAATTTTATCCTTTTCTCACTGGCTAATCACAGAAGAAATACTCAAAACGCCAGATGGTGATCGTAGTTTGTTTTTATTACCAGACCACACAAATTGTTGACTTCTCAATTACTATAAAATATCAAACAAAATAAAACATCTACGACATTTTTTTATTTATTTACTGAAGGTTAACTATTTCAGCTTCTCTTTGATTCAAAATTAACAGGATAAAAGTGATTTTATTACGTCTAATACTTTCCTGTATTATAAACTTCAATGAGACGTTATAGTGATGTACTGCGACTTTTATTCCGGAAAAATTGACGAGACAAGGCCTCACACGTTGTCTCGTCAATATATTTTTACTGCCTAGTATCTTCGTAGGTCTAGAAGCAAGCGTGCCTGCCGAGTTTGGGATGCTAGGTTCGATTCCCATGTAGAGTTCGCTCTATATCGGAATCGTTTTTTTTTTGTATGTTGTAAATAACGTGTGTAGAAAGACGCTTAACGAAGCCGAAAATCACTTGTTATTCCGGTCATTGTGATAAATTTTTTGTTCTGGACCATACCTAACCTGGGATCCTTCTCGTTACAGAGATATTAAAGGTCAAAGTTCCAACTTATTCAGACGTTTTTTAAAAGAAGCAAGTTTTAAATGTTATAACTTAATTTTAAATACCGTCACGAACCCAGAACCGTTGCCTGCACCCAAAAACACAATGGTTTGCCTGTGTTACGTTGTGCGCTACGGTAAACAGCGATTTTTCACACCAAAAATAAAATTCGTTTCCCAGCAATTTTTTTTCAGCAATGTTACTTAGTTTGATATACAGAATGCGTTGTTGACGAATTTATGATGGGTCTTTTTACATCCTTTATAATACCAACTCATTATTTAGGACACCGATCATAATGTTCATCAAAAAGTTGTTCCCGACGTGTTGCGCTCACGGCTCGAAGTTTTTCTCCTTATTACAAGACGGTACTTGTATCAAGTGTAATGTTACGTCATAATACTTGAGATGCGAACTCATAATAAATTCCCTGAATCACCGCGAGTTAGGGCGCCGACACAATGTAGCTAATATGTTGTGTGTAGGTTTATGGTGTAAAATGTAAATCAAGTTTGCTTGTTTATAACTGACTAAAATAAACACTAAAAACGTGAATACTGGTAATTATATGATGTGCCTATGTCCCAAAGTGGGAATATTATAGGCTGACTATGCTTTTATGTTTGTAACTCAGTCACGTAAAAACGGCTGAACGGATTTGAATGAAATTTGGCACACAAGTAGACTATGACGTGGGTTAAGATTTAAAAGACTTTTTATCTCAGTATTACGTTCCTATGGGATAATTTCCGTTCTCCATGCCGCGGGCAAAAGCTAGTAGTAAATAAATAATAAAATAAAATAAGACTCGTTCGTATAGACGCACCCTTCCCTCATGTAATATGAGAGATTGCCATGATATAACTTTGTCGTGAACTGACACAGGGAAGATTCATCGCGTGCGAAGTGTCCCTATCACATTAACTGGTACTGAGTAAATAATTTTGCTACGCCATCATATTTCTGAACTTAGGAGAAAATACTTGGTCTATTTGGTTTTCATAGCGTAGATTTATGAGCACCTTAGCAAGTAACTACTAACCAGACCCTGTGGTCTGGTTAGTAGTTACTTGCTAAGGTGCTCATAAATGCACTACTTACTAATCTACTTGGTCCTCATATGGCCTGACCAAGATGATGTTTGGACTTTAAAAGAGACTGCGACCTCTGAGTTTGATCATAAATTATTATTTCTGGTTGAACAAAATACTTGGTCTACTTATTTGGTTTTCATAGCGTGTTTTTTATTATATTTATTCTCCCTTACAACTATCATTACAGGTGTATTCACCCAATGCGGCAGTGCGGCCCTATATACTAACTTATTTACAATTTAAAATACATTTGATACTAGGACTAAATTTAGAGCTAAATTTATGAGCACCTTACCAAATAACTACTAACCAGACCACAGGCACGACTAATCTACATGTTCCTCATATGGCCTGACCAAGACTATATCTGGATTTTAAAAGAGACTGCGACCTCTGAGTTTATTTCGGACTTTATTCTCAAAGTAGTCAGATAGGAAACACCGAACTCATCCGTTTTAAAACGTAATTTATTTTTGACGTGTAAATGTGTTTTTTTAATAATCAATTTACGGAAATAAAATAATATAATTTATCATTAACCTTGATGTAAATAACTCTTGATATTTTGCACTGTAGACAAAACACACAGACAGTGTTTTGTAAAAGAACCGATTTTTCAGAGAAGCTGCTTAATAATTACCTTGGAAACGAAATAGGTCTCTTACCCTATTTCGCGGAACCGGAACCGGTTTCCAGGTAACGGTTTTAATTTTTCGGGAAGAAAGTGAGTTGTGCAGGCATACTGTGTCCTTGTCATGAATATTAAAATGTAAAAACTTATTTTACAAGTGAAAATAGAGGTGAATAGATAGCTACATGGAGTTTTCATAATATTTCTAACTTTAACTCATAATATTATTTATTTATTTATATAAAGTTGAGAGCAGTGGTGGCTCAGTGGTAACGGCCGCGACGTACGAGTGACGTCGGTCAGAAGTTCGATCCTTGACTGGCGCTTTACTTTGTGTAAATTACTTCATCACCACTGCTCTCAAAACGGTGAAGGAAAACATAGTGAGGAAACCGGCATGTCCTAGAACCAAAAATTTGGAGACATGTGACATCTACCAATCCGTACTGGGCCCGCGTGTGGATTACGACCTTCATGATTACGACCCACTCCCTCTCACAAGGAGGTAGTCTGTGTCCCAGCAATGGGAACATTATAGGCTAATTATACTATTTAAATAAAGGCTTACTAATTAAATACATACACAGCATTAACCCACAATCTTTATCGTAATTATAGATCTCGATTGATGTATCCAAATTAAAGAAAACATGGCCTTACGAATTAACTTACTTGTAAAACGCGACACGCGCCCGTAAGCTTAGCTTCTCACAAATCTGATTGAAAGTCGGCAAACTTGCGACATTGTCCTTGATTGGTTCTATTTTCTAAACTGCCTCTCTCTCTTTCCAGGTCAAGATGAGCGTCGTAGAGGGCGGGGGGCCGGAGGAGCCAGCCCTCACAGCACCAGCGACCACCCCCACCACTCCTCCCCCCACTGTCCTACCTGATGGCACCGGACAACTCATACAGGTATGTAATATAAACATGCCATAAACTATGGTTCATAATGTTCCCACTGCTGGGACTCGGGCGTCTTTTGTTCACTCTGTGAGAAAGAGAGGTCATATTCCACTATGCAGGCGCAGTGCGATAGTATACAGATACAAATTAAAAAGATAAGTAGAGCTGCTTGGGCTCCTCTGAAGGGATGTACAGTCGAACAAGCTATTTGGTTTACAGGCAGATAACTTGCAATTACTTTTTAACAATTTTGTGACTGTTTTCAGTAGTCAATAATCTTTTTACGTCACTTTCCTCGGCCATAAGCTCAAAAAGTTAAATTACACACACAATCAAAATGAATTTTGGCAGTGTAGCGGAAAATGAATATATTTTGCCTGTATACCAAATAGCTTGTTCGACTGTACCTACAGGTGGCTTAAAATAGCCACTTTGGCAGAATCACAATAGCAAAATATTATGGATCATAGTAAAGTGTCATAAACTGACAATTCATAATATGATCTGTGTACAATTCGTCATACGAAATAATTCAACTGTTTTACAGTTTTCTTTGGAGATTCGTAAAATGTTTCACAAATTATGAATTGCTTTTAGAGGAATTGCTAATGTGGCCGTTTTAGGCCCTCTGAATTCGAAATTCATTCATCTAAATTAGACGGAGAATCACTTTTGATGGTCAAATGTTACAAATTATTGTCTTCAAAATGCCCATCTGTCACCATTTATTTGGAGAATAATCACAAGAATAAGTGGTCAACCAACTACCTGGAACCAATTGCCTGTAAGATAAGAGAGCAGGCCAAGAAGTGGCAATAGCTGTCAAAGCGTACGCTTACATAAGCTTTTAGTTACTTCTTTCAAGTCAATTCAATACATTTTTGACTTATCCATCATCGTTACCGCTCGGGAGGCCTAAAACGGCCACATTAGCAATTCCTCTAAAAGCATTTCATTTCCTGAATATCCAGCTGTCATTAGCAATTCCTCTTATTTGACACAAAAGCAATTCATAATATTTGGATCAATTTACTAATCTCCATAGAAAACTGTCAAACAGATGAATTATTTCGTAATATGAATCGCACGCAGATCATATTATGAATTGTCAGTTTGTGACATTTTACGATAATTCATAATATTTTCCTATTACGATTCTGCCAAAGTGACTGTTTTAAGTCCCCTGATCACTAGGACAGCAAAATCTTGAATCAATTCACTACCCCAAAAATCAACACCGATATTTCAGGCTTTACCTTGTTGACCCTTCTCCACTGACACACATACAAACTAGATTACCTAGGCACGCACTAGGCCTGTGTAACTAAACTCGAGCTCACCGCAGCTCGCAGTGACATTAGCTTAGCTAATGCAGTTTGGCCACGTACGCAGCGGATTGGATTAAACCGATCATACTGAAATTGGGGCTGATTCACTCCGGGACTGACATGTAGAATCGATTTTATAGCCAACAATCCTACATACATAAAGTCACAGCTATTGCCCATGGGAAAAGACAAAAACTGTGTAGAATGCCAGCTGCTATTCTTGATATTGTTACAAGAGTTGACACTGCGGATCAAGACCAAGGGATTTGATTGATTGAAGATCCTAAATTGTCCATTCATTTAAATATTCCTGTCATATTCGTCGTCAGTCGAATGAAATGGCTGTAACATGGCAAATGTGCGAAGTATGTGAATCTTCTCAACGAGTAAGTTTCTAGTATTTATATCATACACATCCAATGCAAAGAGATTAAGGCTTGAATTGCTCCTACGCTATTGTCAGTCGCGTACGGTCGGTCGCGTACGGTCGGGCGCGTACGCGTAGCAACGTAGTACGCCCCGCGAACGTCAGCGTCACAGTATGGTGCTATATAGAACACAATGTTATACATACGCGCGACCAACGTACGTGTCCGACATCAGCGTAGGAGGAATTCAAACCTAAGTACTAGATCTAAATAAAAATACAAGATTTTCACACATTGTCAAACGAAAAACAGATCAATCAACGAAATCCTTCGACAAAAAATATCAGACAAATCTACTTTTAAATTAGATTACAGTTGAATCTATCCTTTTCATAGATGAACAGTAAGAATCAATTTGGAATAGACTCTACAAGATTACACTAAGATTAGATTACTCTATAAGATTATCTCCCAGATTTCATAATAGGGTCAACTGACTCTGGGGCTTCCAATAATGATGTTCTTCACCAGCAGGTGCCAGTAGCCCCCCGCAAAGCCCCACGCAGAGGTATCAAGCTACAGCAAGAGAGGCCGAAGAGGGCGCTGTTCTGTCTCACCCTCAAGAATCCTGTGAGGAAGGGCTTCATCGATTTTGTGGAGTGGAAGTATCCTTTTGAACAATATTTTTATCGATAATTATGGAAGAACAATAGGACCTACGGTTAAAACTAAACAAAAACCAACGAATTGAGAACCTCGTCCTTTTCAGAAGTCGGTTACAAGCTAAGACAAAAAAGGTTAAAATAACAATTTACTTTACTTATTTCGGATATCCAATGTTAAAATAATTACCTATGTGGCATCTACATCGCGACATGCGAACTATGCATCACGCTGATGTCATACAAAATCCAGCATCACGCATGCAGAGTTTACCGCGCGACTAGCATATATACAAAGCCCCGACCACAATCGTCGGGTAGTAGCCCGGCAGACACAACACCCGTCAGGACGGAGGATCCTCCCTTTAGTATAAGTATAATATAATAGGTAATAAGTAAAAAATAAAAATAAAAAGTTTAAAAAAAAAGTGTAAAAATAGAGGTAACTGCAAACCTCACAAGATACATACATCATATTACATTATGTATTTATATTAGAACATGAAGAATATTATGTAAAAAAATCTTCCGCGAAAACTGTACCGATGAGCATAATATTGAGATATAAATAATTCATATGATCGATTTATTTAAAATTGATATGGCAGCGGATGGACGCAAGCCATTGGCTGGCTGCCAGACAACACTGACCCGGAAAATATTGAAAATCACCGTCTAAAATATAAACACGGGCGGTTTTTTTTTCTGATGGCAACAGCTTTATAAACCCTTGTTGATTAATATCTATTCAGTTTTAATAATGCCATGCCAATTTGTAGTGCCATTTACAAATTAAGTGCTCTTTTCCATTTGAATTACTTAACCCTTTAACATCCGACACTCTATTTTATTTTTATTTTTTAAACCATAAAGATATTTCTCAATTTTTATTACAATTCAGGTTAATTTAATAACCTCAATTTTCTTCGATGTTTTTTCAATTAAAATTTAATAATGCTAATCAAACAATCATTGTTGGATAAAGTAGTGAGATATAAAGTTGAAACCTTCTAAATACAGATGAATGTGTTACTAATTCCCTTTAGTGAGTGATTGTGTAAGAATTCAACCAGGACAGGGTTTGTTTACACTCTAACGCGTAAAGGAATAAACGCAAGAGCTCATACACCCCAATTAGAATATTAAATTATAAGACTAAAATAATATCTATAATTTAATTTAATTAAACCACACCTTAAATTAACTATTTTATTTAACGCGCACTACACGTAGGATAGAAATGAGCGTATTACAAATTTGGTTATGCATTTAAATAGGCTTTATTCCTTTGAGATAAGGATTAAATTCTCTTAAATAAAATATCTTATTACCTTGTCATGACGCAGTGGTTCTAATTTTAGTTAACTAAAAGTTTTTTTCATAAAAATTAACATATATAAATATGACGGAAATCAATTCCAAAGCCGATTTTGAGCAAACCACTTTCAGGTCTTGCGCTTATTCCGTTACACGTTGTATACCGGTGCTCAACTTTTGTAAGACTGCTCTGGACCATAGACAAAGGGAATGGACTGAGCGTTAGCCTCACAAAAGTGACCACTCTCTAGATAGCGACAAAACGAACAAGCGGCCAATACATGTCTTTTCTGCAAGCCGCAGGCAAGGCGTAGAAAGAGACAAGGCCGCACATTCGCTTTGTCTCTCTCGCACTATTTAGTCTGTATTCGCTCAGTCTGGGACGCTCAGTCCATTCTCTATGTCAATTCTCTGGACATTTTGGGAAAAAAACTGTTTTCAGACCAGATGCAATTGGTGCCACAAAATTGAGGACCGTGAATTTGGTTCATTACTAGATTCTGATCATTATTTCACACCAGTAGAATAAGCCAAGGGAACAACTTATTAGTAGATAGTACACAATATGTTGGCAATTTGTCGCTAAATTGTCAGTTGTTAAAATTTTACTGCTAGTCTCTGCCAGAGTCCGGAAGTTGTTACAATGAGTGCTTTTGGCTCTTAATGTTTACTGCGCATCCCTGCTAGAGAATCTAGAGTGAAGCTAAACAAATGGATAGTAGGAAAACATTGTGGAGAAAACTACTCTTGTTGGTTTAGTGGTCGAGCGCGGCCATCGAGCAGAGGTCCTAGATTCGATCTCCAGGTCGGACAGTCTTATTGATTTTTTTTACTAGGAATTTCTAATTCATGGGATTTAAACATTAATGGCGAAGAATGACTGGAGTATACACCTCTGCCCAGTCTTTTAGAGAATCCAGTCGTGATGTTATGGTGACCTATAGATCACACTTATAATGTAACGTATCATTTAATCTGATCAAAATATCAATATCCACAACATTGATTTTTATGATTGTACTCTGGTACGAGTATATTTCATCAAAATAAACACGTAATTAAAATCGAATACGTCTATAAAAATGAATGTCTGGGAAGGCCCAATGAATGTCTGGGAAGGCCCAACGCACAGTAAAATTAAATCACCAGGACCATATTGATTTGTCATGAGTTTTGGTTGAGTAAAACCAAAAAATACTCCACATATTACAACGTCATCAGTTCATCACCTCAGCCAAAATACATACTAAGCTGGACTTGGGCCTCCCGGGCCTCAATCAAGCATCGCCACATTGAAAAATTCTACGTTTCCCACAATAAGCAGATTCACGTGATCTACATCCGGTCATCAGTTCTCTTATATAAAAAAATTTCAGAAAAGAAAACATTAAAGTTAATTATTTTGTCATCAGAATGTAAATCAAAAGATTAAGACAAAGATATAAAAGTAAAATATGACAAAAATATATATTTTTGTCACTAAAATGTAAAGTTGAGCGGAAAGCGTTTGCAATAACTCATACAAAATATCGACGGACAGACAGTTTAGAACGTGCTCACCAGTTACAAATTATATGACCGTATTATTGAAATTTTAAATGCTTTGGGAGTGACATGAGCTAAAATTCAAGTGTACTCAACTCCATCTTGAGAAGTGTTACCACCCTATCAGCCGAAATACGTCCACTCCTCTCCCAAGCATCTTTTTTATACTAAAATAGTAACGAAGTCAAAACTGTAAGTTGAATATTTTTGAAAAAAAAAGTAAATGCTTCGAGGTATGGGAACGAGTCTGATGCCGAAAATACATTTTTTTGAATTTCTATCCGTTAGTCTGTTTGTCTGTATGTACATTCCAGATTCGTGAAAAAACGGCTGAACGGATTTGCATGAAATTTGGCACACAGTCTATCATCATCTGCCTAGCCTTTTCCCAACTACGTTGGGGTCGGCTTCCAGTCTAACCTGATGCAGCTGAATACCAGTATTTTACATGAAGCGACTGCCTATCTGACCTCCACAACCTAGTAACTGGATAATAGTTAGTCTATATAGATAGACTAGATAGTCTATATAACCTGAATTAACACATTGGGTAGGTACTTTTAATCTCGGAGTACGTTCTCGTGGGATATTTTCCGACATATACGCGGGCTAAACCGCGGGCAAAAGCCATAGTCATCACTATTGACCTATACTTTGCAGAATTCCCGCAATTTTCTCCAGGACGCCTTTCAACCTTGTGGAGGGCAGAAATGTTATTTTTTGTAGAGTGGCCCACGCAAAATACAGGAGAGATTTATTAGGCCATCCTGTCTTTCCTGTGGAGCTCTTATTTGTATATACTTTATTATATACCAGAAATACATACCAAAAAATAAAACTGAACACCACAAAACATACAACGGGCGGCCTTATCGCTTTCTGCGATCTCTTCCAGGCAACCTTGGAATGGACCGTGGGTGGGTGGACATAAACATGGGATTGTTATTGGTGCAAAATAATAAGTACCTATAGAGATACAATATACTCTAATAGATCTATACATAATATGCTATTTATTAGATAAAGATAAATGAAAACCACAGATTGTTACAGCTAGAAGAATAAGATCACAACAAGTAATGTTCCTTCATGAGTGTCTTAAATACAGGAAACGATTGCGCGTGTTTTATTACCGACTTCAAAAAAGGAGGAGGTACTATGTTCGGATGTTTTTCTTTTTTTGTTTGTTCACCGATTACTCCGCCGTTTGTGAACCGATTTAAAAAATTCTTTTTTGTTCAAAAGCTTATACTTTTGAGGTGGTCCCATTGTCACCAAGTCAGGATCTGGTTATGGGATTCTAGAGAAATCGAGGAGAACTTTCAAAAATCGTAGGGGCAACTAGTGCATTCCTTAATTTTTTCATTAAGTATTTTACAGCACTACAATTTTAAAATATATATACTATACTATACCAATAAATATAAAAACCGACAGACGTAAGCGACCGACATCAGCGTAAGAGGAATTCAGGCCTTATTCATATTTTGTTCCTCGTTTTCTCCCTTCCACAATGTAGACATAAATTTCATCCTCTCCACATTCTTCTTTCGTGTTCCAAGCACCCTTCATCACTAATAAGTGACACGGGCCTACTCAACTCGGGAGTCGCTACGCAAAATCTTAGCTGGTATTATTTTTATTGAGAATACTTTATCTAAACAAAAATATTATAAATAGTAACGATTAGCTTTGTAGTTTGTACAAATGCACAAGTAATCCTGCAATTTTAAATAAAAAATGTGTTATATTTTGTAAATTTATTTGGGGTCACGCACCATGTCTTCTTCTGTAGTAAATCTTTTTAGCGAAGCGAAGGCGAAGCAAAAAGGAGGGTTATGATTTTGACCGGTATGTATATATAGGTATGTAGGTATGTATGTTCATGTGTTAATGTGACGTCACATTAAATGAATATTCATGAATATGGCGCCCACAAGAGGGCAAAAAAAAAAAACTAAAAAAAAAAATGCCATGTTGGGTATCAAATGAAAGGACTTAATTAGCTCATTTCAAAAATATATATAATAAAAACCCAAAATTAAAAATACGGCGTCACACGTGTTGGAGCATAAATCGAACAGATTACGTGTGCTCCGGATTTTTTATTTTGTTTGTCCTTGATGTCTTGTTTATATCTTTTTAGTTGACTTTTTTTCGTAGTTGGGTTTTAGTTTTATAACTTTTATTAGCCATCATCCTTTCAAAAAATAAATCCCTGGATTTTTCTTTGGTCCTCCCGACTTTAACCGAGTCACATTCATGCTAAAACTGTGTGTAAATAATAGGTATCTGTGCTCGTATCTGAAATTACTATTCACCGCCAGATTATTTCATAAAAAAGTTCAGCCGAGATATAAGAGCAAAGAAATTACGAACAGAAAATAAACATCAAAATAAGCCCACACAAAACAAAAATACAGACAATGTTTGCTTTTATTTTGTACTGAAGCAAGACGTACACTATCACTAATAATAAACTTAAACTTAAAGCATTTATTTCAAATAAACCAATTACAGGTACTTTTGAATTGTCAAGGGGTCGCGGTTAGTCAAGTAGTTGAAGCTAGTTGCCCATTCCAAAGCGTAGTAGATTCTTATGGAGTAGAACGGGAAAGAAACTCCACTGACACTCTTTCAAATCAAAATATTGTTACAATATATTGGTTACATCATTCACGTTGAAATTATACATGTGAGAACAACGTAAAAATAAAAGCTGTGACTTCCTAGGGCAAAATGTGCAATGGTTCACAAGAAGAGGAAGACGACGGAAGAAGACTGAAGACTTTCTTGGACCCTGAGGAGTTAGGACGAATATTATGGATCAATCCGCTAGATGCGAGACGAGAAGCACAGAACCTGTCGAAGTGCCTGTGCTTGGTAAGGCCTATGTCCAGCAGTGGACGTCTTTCGGTTGAAGTTATGATGATGATGATAATTATCGATCATGGTTTTCGAAAGCCAACATTGCTATGTTAAAACTTTTAAACTAATGGACTCTTGACCATGACGTGACAGCTTACATCAGCCCAAACGGGGCCAAATATACTAAAACGTGGATCTCACTGATGGAAAGCGATGGAACTACCTACCCATATCATGTTTACTTATAACCTTGGTATCGATATTATTAAATTCAAATAGGAAGGTTCACTCACATACATACTAATCCCGTTACAGTGACTACAATGTTACTCAAAGTTCAAATTACGCTTAACAGCTGTCTAAAAACTATTACAGCTGCTAAATAGCGCCACTATAACCAGCAATTTCCATACAATATGCTACACAAGCAGTTTCTGTGCATTGCCGGCAAAGGCAAAAAAAATCTGGCACACACCCAAACAATGCCAGGAATGTATGAATGAGTGACAGAAAATAACGAAACGTACGTGTTACAATATAGTAGGAAATAGGACGACTTCGCGGTGGCTGCCAATGTCAAGGGTCTCAGGTTCAAATCCCATGCGAGTCATAGTATTTCTTATAATAGATTTTTGTGAATGACTTAGCAACAAGTTTTTTACTAGACCATTGAAATGGTTCAAGGTTGATGTGTTATTTTTATGATTATTTGAACACTGCTCTGATTTACTGATATGCTCCATTAAAGTAATGTACTGCAATTATATTTATGGGCAATATGTGACCTCGTCTCGCCTTCAATAATAGTCTTTGCCAACCTGATTTAAATGCTATACTAGCAACTTTGCTAGCAATCGTTCCATGCTTCGCACGGGTGTCATGGTGATATGTCACTATGCTATAAATCTAAGTTAAACATGTAAGTACTCATGGGGACGACGCCGCGCCGCCACCGTTCCTCTAAAGCTGTGTATATGCAACGTTGCCAGTCCGCTGCTGCGCCGCCGCCGCGCACTCCCGCGGATTGACAATATCAAGCGGAGACATACTGTGAAATGTTCTAAATAATGGTGTCTTCAAAAACCACTGTGTAGTTTAGAAGATCTGAGTGGTCATACAGACAGACACGAAAATCGACTTTTTTTTATAACTTTAAAATATAAAGTTAAAGATATAGATAGATCTATGTCATATGCTCTTCATCTCAATCGATATTTATTGACTGATCTTTCTGAACTATTTTGGTTTCAAGCACCACATTTGGCAAAGTAGGTATACAGGTATGAGGAACAGGGTGTAAAGTTCACTCATCCTCTATAGAAAAGGGAGGGTCCTCCGACCAAACGGGTGTTGTATCTGGTAGGCTACTGCCCGATGACTGGTGTTGGGCATTGTATATATGCTACTCGTGCGGGAATCTTTGCTTGCGCGATGCAGGATTTTGCGTAACATCAGTGTGATGCGATGCAGATACGGCCACATAGGTATTCGAATCGGTAGTCCTAGTATCTACTGCTTTAGCACACAAGACGTTTTGTCCACCCCATTGGCTAAAAGAAGTGGCCTATTGTTTTTCGGAAGTCTCACTAATTATAGGCTTACTCGATTACGTATTGAATCTTTTTATTGCCTCTCATGGTACTTAAGGGGTTCTTTTCATCGGCCACCTATAATAGCCCCTTACAGTTGATTAACTTTGCGGTATTCTCATTACCTGCATTTATTAATAGATTGTTATTGAACCAGATTCTATTATAGCTTATTAGTTAAGCTTTAATAATAATATTATTTAACTTTGCAACACTTTTGCAGATTCTGCAAATAGAAAATAATTGTGGCCCATTTGTTGCCAGACTGTTCAACATATTGCTAAATCGATGTAAATAAATCAATCTATCGAAATATGCTATTTAGATGAAACTTGGCACAGATCATATCTATCCTAAAATTGAACTAGTTTCCAAAGAAACAATATTATCGATATCTTATTCAAGTGACTGAAAACTGCCTTCTGTTTTGGCTGAGAATATGCGTTTAATCTGGAATTGTGACTAGTCTTAGATCTACTTTACTTTGCTAGAATGATTATTATGTACCTTTTGAACCAAAGTACTTCCGGCATTAGCCGTTTCTTCAGAATCCTAAACAACTTTTCCAAAGTTTAAGTAATCAAGAAAAGATTGATCAAGTACAAAGCAACTGCCCTGTGGAACACTAATGAAAAAACTTAGAATATAAACAAACAGGTTTTTAGGATGAAATTGATTTTCTCTATGAACTTTCAAATGATGATTCTTAACTCGAGCACCAGACCCTTCGAGTATATGATCCTGACCACCATCTTCGCCAACTGCATTGCCCTAGCCGTCTACACACCTTACCCAGCCAGCGATTCAAATTATACCAATTGGGTTCTTGTAAGTATTACTTTCAATGTTTTACTATTATCTACGTCTTGTTTGTTAACTTAGTTGAATGATACAATTTGAATTTCATTTGTTTTGTTTTTTATTATGTTGATATTGATGAGCTAACTTCTTATGGCTGTCAATAGCTCCTGGTTTGAATCTTTTAGTTCATCTCTTTAAACTTGAAGCGTCTGATTCCTTTTCAAATACTGTTTCACAGTAAGCATCTTTTCCTCGAATTCCTAATTACATGACGTGTTTATTTTAATCGCTTAAAGAATTTGTTGCCTCTTATTATATGTTTGAATTGCAGGAAAAGATCGAGTATGTGTTCTTAGTAATATTTACGGCGGAGTGCATTATGAAGATTGTAGCATACGGGTTCATTATGCACCCTGGCTCCTATCTCCGAAACGGCTGGAATTTGCTCGATTTTACGATCGTCGTCATTGGGTAAGTGCATTCCGATATTAGGTTAAATATTATCTATTGTTTCATAATGGTTGCATTTGGGTTTATCAGATATGGGGATAATATGTTCTTGAGAAACATCTGTAACAATTGTTACTACTATCGAGCCGTCTGTTACTGGTAAAACGAACACTTTAAATACTACTATTCGTAAACTGATGATGGCTGTATGCTTTTAGTATGATATCAAGCAATCGATTGTGTAATGAAAATTCAAGCATAGTTGTCGGAAACAGAACGAATAAGCTGATAACATTAATTTCATATCATTTTAGAAACAACTCCCTGAGAGAGTGATAACCTAATTGAACTCCTTTATTGAAAGTCTAAATACATGGCTCCTTCACATAATATATTTGGATTTATTTCTATTTCCCCGCCTCCAGTTATATACTGCTAAAATCCGCCTGATTTATATCACATGAATTCTTAATAAAGAATTTGTCACCTAGCCTCTGTAACGGCACATTTTACAACATATTTTCCAAAATTTTCAGAATGGTCAGCACAGTATTATCAAGTATATTCAAGGACGCGTTTGACGTGAAAGCTCTGAGGGCATTTAGGGTGCTGCGACCTCTACGACTGGTGTCCGGCGTGCCTAGTGAGTTGTTACTAATTAATCCCTTTATAAGATAACTGACAACCATGTTCTGCTTAATCATAAAGAAGGCTAGGTCCCTTTAAAAAATATTTCGAAAGTTATAGACGAATGAATACGCTTTCATGAAAATTGAACATTTAGTATCTTTTTGTGAGGATGTATTTTCATCAGACGTGAGTCTCTAACAGAAGACATACAAGTTCAATGGATTTATGCTTTACCTCTTTACAAAAAAGACATACTGTGAGAATAAATTAAAATTTCTTTATCAATTTATCAATCACGATTTTTTATCTACACACTACGTATTCTCTCAAAGAGACTATCAACGAATATATTTTTCATTCCTACTCCATTATTTATTTTGCCTATTTCTATCATTTCTAATCTACTGCAGTCTCTTCTAATCTGATCTTCCTCTCCAGGTCTCCAGATCGTGTTGAACTCAATCTTGAAGGCCATGGTGCCGCTCCTTCATATAGCGCTTCTGGTCATCTTTGTCATTATCATCTATGCCATCATTGGGTTGGAGCTGTTCTCCGGAAAGATGCATAAGAGCTGCTACAATAAGTATACAGGTTTGGAGTTCATTTATCTGCTACAATAATAGTCCAATAGTTCTTCTGACCAAATTTCGGCCATGGCAGCCAATCTAAGCGGAGACAAGCCATCGAAGCAGGGGATATTATAGTGCACAAGTGTGTGCCCTATAGTATCCCCCGCTCTCATAGTCCGATGAGACGGCAATCCGCACCACGACCGGAGAGAGATCAGGTGCATGAACAATGGCTTAACGTACCTATGCACCGAGACACGGAGGTAATACACCGCCTACTTTTGTGGCGGTACCTACATCGCCACATTCAAACTACGCATCAAAGACCTGACGTCACACAAAAATCCTGACGTCACAAAAATCCTGCATCGCGCAATTAGAGTTTACCGTGCAGTGAACATATATACAAAAATCCAATATCAATCATTGGGCAGTTGCCCGCCAGACACAACACCCGTCTGGTAGGAGGATCCTCCCTTTTCTATGGTGGATGAGTGAACTTTACACCCTGTTCCTCATACCCCTAAATTGGTGACCCCGAATATGAACGTCAACGCAGCCTTCGTGCAACTACTCCAGCGTGACGTCATCATCATCACTCCCGCAAGCTTTCAGTGAGGCGAGTCACACAGCCAAGCCAACACCCGAGGCGTCAGCGGGTATCCTGACCACCAGCATGCAGCGAACGCGCATTCCTGGTCATCACCCGCATCCTCATCACCCCGACCCACTGGGGAATCACCTCAATCAACTCAATCAACTCAATCAACTCAATCACCACAATCGCCGCAAACAGTTCCGACCCACTGCGAACAATGCGGCACCCGGTTCCGACTCACTGGAACCACAACTGGCACTGGCAAGCATCGCAAGATACAAGACTCAGCCCACTATCGACCTTCGGTCTCCGGAGGGGAGTGATGTGGCGGTACCTACATCGCCACATTCAAACTACGCATCAAAGACCTGACGTCACACAAAAATCCTGACGTCACAAAAATCCTGCATCGCGCAATTAGAGTTTACCGTGCAGTGAACATATATACAAAAATCCAATATCAATCATTGGGCAGTTGCCCGCCAGACACAACACCCGTCTGGTAGGAGGATCCTCCCTTTTCTATGGTGGATGAGTGAACTTTACACCCTGTTCCTCATACCCCTAAATTGGAGTGGTTCCGATACCGGGAATCGAACCCGAGCCTCCTGGGTGAGAGCCAGGTATCCTAGCTAGTAGCATAGCTAGCATAGCTGAGTTAGTCTACGGAGAGCCCTTAAGACTCCCAGGGGAGTTCATAAACCCATCACTCACCGGCACCGTAGACTACACTGACTTCGCAGCGAGACTCCGACATCAAATGGCGAAGTTGTCACCAACACCAGCGAGTCGACACGGCGACAAACCCTTCTACGTGCCCAGCAGTTTGGCATCGGCAACACACGTCTTCCTGCGACACGACGCCGTGCGCCGACCACTCGACTCACCTTACACCGGGCCGTTCAAAGTGCTACAAAAAAGCCAAAAAACTTTTAAAATTGAGGTTAAGGGGAAGGCAACCACAGTAACCATTGACAGGTTGAAGCCCGCTTACCTCAACGACGAACGCGACATCACTCCCAGCTCGACGGCATCATCACCGGGTACGCACACAGCCCCGACGCCAACCGTCGCCGTCGAAAGAAAAACCCGATCCGGACGAACAGTACATTTCCCTGATTACTATCGCCCGTAATTTACCAACCACGGTCTCAGGGGGGGAGTAATGTAGCGGTTAACTCCCCTAGATTATTATATAGAATCTTATTTAATATCTAGTTGTAAACACAACACACGCACATTTCATAACCTATTACATCACATTTCTCGTTTGACATTTCATTCTGTCACATTCACATTCCGTTCACCATAGACATCAAACGAGAAGTATATCATTATCTATTGCATAACATGACTAACAATTATTTACAAATATTACTCATTTACTATATTTACACTACACATAATATCTATAAACTATATAAACAAAACTTACAATTATATTTACACTCTTCAGCTAATAAAGCAAATAAAAAAAAAAAAAAAAAAACCAATTTAGGGGTATGAGGAACAGGGTGTAAAGTTCACTCATCCACCATAGAAAAGGGAGGATCCTCCTACCAGACGGGTGTTGTGTCTGGCGGGCAACTGCCCAATGATTGATATTGGATTTTTGTATATATGTTCACTGCACGGTAAACTCTAATTGCGCGATGCAGGATTTTTGTGACGTCAGGATTTTTGTGTGACGTCAGGTCTTTGATGCGTAGTTTGAATGTGGCGATGTAGGTACCGCCACACTTTATCTACTAGAAAGTAGATGAAGACATGAACACATGTGCCTCTCTTGAAAAAGTTCTGTATAATTCAATCAATACTGGGCACCCATTTTAAACAATGATTCATTCTGGTTACCGGTGTTACTACTAAGAACAACTCCTCAGGTTTCAATCTATTTATAATCACACAAGTAGGTAGTTTTGGTAATACTCTCTGCTACTTATTTTGCTGTGCTAGACAGCACAATGATCAAATATTTCTGGAACCGCTCAGATAAGTTCACATTGTGAAATGCAATGAATAGGTATATTTCAGTAGTTCCATCCAACAAAAAACGCTTGACGATCATCAAAACAGACTTTCATTTGAATTATCAACAAAAAAATTGATTGTAAAGAATTATAAAGTCCTTCAAAAACGTAGCCTTCGAAGTATGCACTCCTGTGCCGTTTTGTGGAAATTAATTACGATATACTGTCGAGCTGTCTGTTGACTGTCGAGTATGGTACCAACTTACGAGTATAGATAAGATGTCAGCGTATGCCTTATGAGATATAGTTGTAAACTGGTACTATCTAATGTAGTCGTATAATACTTTCTAAAGAAGTCGTACCGTGACAGCCGTTTTGATGGACCCCAGTTGTTGCAACTGGGGCCAGACAAAAAGTTTGCATACAGGAAAGAGAAGGAATTATTATATTTCTTACTAGACTAGCGGATCTAATAAGTGGGTCTTGCTCTTATTATTATAATTATTCCGTTGCTCATAGTCTGTCTACGTTAACTGTCCTCAGATGAGATCATGGATACCCCTCACCCCTGTGACGTGGACAATGGCTTCAACTGTTCCATGGTCGGCGACGAGATGGAGTGTCGGGAAGGATGGATAGGCCCTAACTTCGGCATCACCAACTTTGACAACTTCGGCCTATCCATGCTGACGGTGTTCCAGTGCATCACGCTTGAGGGCTGGACTGATGTTATGTATAATGTAAGTTAGAGTTCTATATTTTATCAATCTAGAAATAGACTAACATTTTATAAGACAATAAATTCGCTCCCTGTTATAACTTAACGTATAGGTCAACAAGTATGCTTACCCTTTCTGGAAACACAGGCGTAACTAGGTACCTATCAACTATTTCTATATGTAAGAAATACTACATGGCAATCAGTTGATGGGTTGTATTGCCCGGTTTGTTTTCCCAACAATAGGGAAATGGGAAAAGTCCCAGGAATACATATGTATATCCTTGGTAAATCCAAGACGGGAATGAGCTTTTTGGAATGAATAATCATATTATTTCAGATTCAAGATGCTATGGGCAACAGTTGGGAGTGGATCTACTTCGTGTCTATGGTCATCCTAGGCGCTTTCTTCGTCATGAACCTAATTCTCGGTGTGTTGTCTGGGTAAGTTTATATTTTTATTGTTTGTGGACTAATTTATTTATTTACTTATTAAAACTTTATGCACAAGTAAAAAAAACTACTGTACATCGGCGGACTTAATGCCTGAGGCATTTTCTACCAGTCAACCTTTGGGTGATGCAGAGACAGACATGGTAGGTGCAACAAAAGACAATACATATAACTTGAGAAATAATGAATACTAATTAATATATACATAGATACATACATAAATTATAAACAAAATAAACTAATCTTATTCTTCTATGTTTGCCGCTCCAAGTAGAGAAAGTTGGCAGACAGCTCCAAATATTTCGAAATACAGCCTCCCGAAATTCCCGCCCTGTCACCTCTTCCCAGTGCTTTAAGTTATCAGCAACTTCGCTTCCTATGATTGTAGTATGAAATATTCTTTGAAATGGGTTTAAAACTTCAAAAAATACCTTTACAATAAGATAAGTACTAGGCGCCTTAATTATAATTTTAAAAAAATTTGGAACATTTTAAATTATAGAGAGTTCTCGAAAGAAAGAGAAAAGGCGAAGAATAGGGGAGACTTCCAGAAGCTACGAGAGAAACAGCAACTTGAGGAAGATCTGAAGGGCTACCTCGACTGGATCACCCAGGCTGAGTACCTAGAACCGCTGGCTGATCAGCATGAACATCATCCACCAGTGGATCAGACGAGGGATTATGGGATAGGTGAGATATTAGACGAAGAAGATCGTTAAAAGCAAGCATTTTTTTAAATTGTCAATTATTAAAACTATATTGAATTTAAATAATTTGGTCTAAGTTGGTTATGGGTAAAGATAAATAATACAGGATGAAATTGAATTCATGGGCATCCTCTTAAGGGGTACAATGATCCTTAACGAGGATGCCCATGAATTAAACACCCTGTATGTACATGATTCAGTTTTTATTTTTATCTTGATAAAACTTTATTTTAATTTGCAGTATTCATTAAGATTGCTTCACTAGCGTTCCTTTAATAAATAAAGTAAAGTTTAAAGTCTGTTGCCCAATAAACTTACAATCAGAATGGACTGGCACTGAAGTAAGATGTTTTAGAATACATTTCAGGTCAGACACAGAATGAGCACGATTCTACAGACCATTTGGGAATAGAGAACAATGAACAGCAGAGAGTTTCAGTTTGCAAAGTGTGGAAGAAGGATTTTGATAAAGTAAGTCATAAGGAGTGTAAACATAGCTTTAAAATAATATGTGTTTAATAATATGTGTTATAATACGCCAGAATTAGAGCTGAATTACAGCACACCGCAAGAGCTACTGCGCAAGACCTGTAATAACCACGACTGCTCTGTCAGACACTAAGTAATTTAAGTAAATGAGCCTATGCAGACCAAGACTACTTTTAAATACCACAAATACATAGTACTTATTAATAAAAATACTGAACATGTGATTGATAAGTTGAACAAAAATAAAGACCTTTGGAATCAGACAGAAAATTATAAGGCATACGATAAAAAAAACACGTAATTGATTCTGAATCTTTCAATAATGAAAGAGCGAAATCTTTTACTAATTATAATATTTTCGCAGGTAAACCGTCGAATGAAGAGAGCGTGCAGGAAAGCAGTGAAGTCTCAAACGTTCTACTGGTTGATCATAGTGCTAGTATTTCTAAACACAGTCGTTCTAGCGAGTGAACATTACCAGTAAGTAATCAAACCAGACCAATCAATTTTCATTACGACATAAAGAACCACTGGGTTATGGGCTCGCCTCTTATGAACAAGGTTGTGGGCTTGTGGGTTCAAATCCAGGCAAGTACCAATGCGACTTTTTCAATTCATGTGCTTTCTGAGTTTATCTTGGACACTACTGACATCGCTGAAGGAAAACATCGTGAGAAATCCTGAACTTACATGTAGTTAATATAAGTCTAAAATCGCCAACCCATCTTGAGCAAGTGTGGTAATCAATGCTCGTGACTTCTCTGTATGAGAAGAGGCCTTTGCCCAGCAGTGGGACAGTAATAAAGTAGCATTTTTATTATAACCGATTACAAAATTTTACCCTGGGGTTTAGTGTCATGTGTTGAATTCATGGTAACAGTTTGCGCGCCGATTCTCTTACACCGTGTATTCCATGGCCAGTTAAAAAACTCATTGTATAATTTTCAGACAGCCCGAGTGGTTGGATCTCTTCCAGGAGTATGGAAACGCGTTCTTCGTCGCGCTCTTCACCTTAGAAATGTTAGTCAAGATGTACAGCTTAGGATTGCAAGTAAGTTATCTATGTTCCGAGCTCTATCTTACTATAACTTTTGTCTTCACACGATTCTTTGTTCAGCATTCATCATGAAACTGGAAACAAACTAACGATGGCAAAGTGAGTGTTGCAACATTGCTCTACATATGCAAAATATCAGCCAATGAAATTATCGTTCACTGGACTTTTACAATACTTACGGCCAGTTTCTTCATCAAAAGTAACAGCCAAAGTAACAGTCAACTTTTCTTTTGCACTGTTCTATTTTCAATCCTCGGCACTAAGGCGAGGGTTGTAAATCCAACAGCGCGGAAGAACAGTTGACTGTTACTTTGGCTGTTACTTTTGATGAAGAAACTGGCCGTTAGTCGTGGGGACCGCGTTCGCGTTTAGGTTCTCGAAGCATACGCAACATCTGGCATTGGTTTTTTAGACTATAAAACCTAAATTACGACTGTCAGACCGAAAAGCCGACCTATTATGCAAAAATTTTACCTAGAAAACCAAGGTGAAGCGAAGTTGAAGTGAGCTGTGTGAGTAGTGTCAATCCCTAGCATCATCTAAGAGCAGTGGCAGCCCAGTGGTAACGGCCGCGACTTAAGAGTACAATTCTAAGCCGTAGGTTCGAACCCAGACAGGCGCTTTACTTTTTGTAGATTTTATCATCAACACTGTTATCAAAAGGTTGAAGGAAAACCGGCATGTCGTAGAATCAAAAATTCTAAGACATGTGACATCTACCAACCCGCACTGGGCCCGCGTGGCAGATTACGGACCACTCCCTCTCACTGAGAGGACGCATGTGTCCCAGCAGAGAGAAAATTATTAAGCTGATTATGATAGCATATGCTAGCATCCGGTGGAATGTCAGCTCTCTTCACCTGTGTTTTCAGGGAAAAATGTTTATAGACAAAGAAAGAAAGAAAGAAAGAAAATACGTTTATTTGCGGCAAACATGACGCTAACAAGACAAATAAAATATACGAAAATAACAAGTTGCGGGAAAATATGCGTCACATTCACGCAAAACGGCAATCACTCAGCATAATGCTGCGACCCTATGCGGGACAGAGCCCCAGCGCTGGTTTTTTGTTGACGTCATGACATCAAACGGTGTAGCACATAACAAATTAACAATTACAAAATAAGAAATAAAATAAACACTACAGTTGTTGCGACCAATAGTTTGTTTCTAGCAATATCACCATTTTTTACAGGGTTAAAAAACCTGGTAAAACTTCATAGACGTTACGGGTTAAAAGTTAAATTGGAAGTCATTATTTTTAGGGTTCCGTAGCCAAATGAAAAAAAAACGCAACCTTTGTAAATTCGTCAAGACCGTCTGTCCGGATTTACTAGGAGGCGACAAGCACAGTGATTTTACTAGGAGACTATTTGCAATATATCGATGAAAATTAGAAAGAAAGTGTATTCTCAATCACGAAAATATATGTGAAGTTTCACCAAATCAACCCAATATTATGTCAATTTGTTTTAACCAGTTTAACATCACACACCACATTCTCTACTGACCTCTGCTTAACACCTATGCTTTGGTTGCTGTTCTTCTTCCATTAGACTTCTTATTTACGTACTTCCTCCCGGTTAAGTTGCCTCCGAACATGTTTCAGGGTTATTTCGTGTCTCTGTTCAACCGCTTCGACTGCTTTGTCGTTATTGGGTCTATCAGCGAGATGGTGCTTACCAAGACGGAGGTGATGCCTCCTCTTGGGATCTCTGTGTTGCGCTGCGTCAGGCTGCTGAGGGTTTTCAAGGTTACCAAGTAAGTAACACCTAGCGTATCTGCACATTAAAATGTATCTGTTTTTATAACGTCATCTGTAGACACGCATTGAGTACATACCTAACCTCTTCTCTTTTAAAGTTAGTTGAAAACTATCGCAATAAGTTTTAAAAGACATGGCTCTCCACTCAAGTCGATATTTTCCGCCATAAAAAAATAAACTATTATAAACTTAAACGCATGATTCTTTTTCTAGTTAAAATAAAAGGATATCATACATTATTTTGTCACCTGCCGAGGACTTAGCAGTCTTTGTTGTGTTTGTAGTTTCCATTTCTATCCAGTCCAACCAAACGCGCGACTGGACTAAACTGAATTTAGAATAAGACAAGGATCGCAGAAGGTTAGCATATAAAACACTTTCCGCGATTTAAAAGTCTCAAGTCAAATCTAGGTTAACCAAACGCGGTGAAACTGCCATATAATCACTGCATACAAACATGTCATACGCTGTTGGAAGTCTTTAATGTCTTACCTCTGCAATTCAAATAAAACGCTTTTAAAAAGTCTCTTATGATCGAATCCTCTTTCCAGATACTGGCGCTCTCTCTCAAACTTAGTAGCGTCGCTCCTCAACTCGATCCAGTCGATAGCTTCCCTCTTGTTACTGCTATTCCTCTTCATCATGATCTTCGCCTTGCTGGGGATGCAGGTCTTTGGAGGAAAGTTCAACTACGATCCAGTGGAGGAGAAGGATCGGCACAACTTTGATTGCTTCTGGCAGGCACTGTTGACGGTATTTCAGGTATTGAGGATTCCACATTTTTTTGTCGTCTGATTGAGGTAACTTGTTGAAAAACTGCGGCCGTTACTTAGCCCGTGCTTTGGCTTAGATATGTTCCCATTCCTATCTTTTGGCAGTTATGCGACAGACACAGGGATAACGCTTAACCAAAATACGTGCTAAGTAATGTTTATAGATCTCGGCCTAAGACATATGAATGTACTGTTATGAGTACCTACACAAAGTTAGTATTTCAGCTCCCTTAACACCAAAAGAATCGAAAACCATGGCTTATGAGTTCGATGTTCAACATTGAACGTTGAACGTCTACTCACGACGGGTATATTTGAAGTCAGTTTACAGGTTTATTAAAAAGCTCCACCTCTATTGTTACTTCCAGATCCTAACAGGTGAAGACTGGAACGCGGTAATGTACGAGGGCATCAAGGCCTATGGTGGTGTTGGCACACTCGGGATCCTCGCCTGCATATACTTTATCATTCTCTTCATCTGCGGCAACTGTATCCTTCTGATAAGTCTTAGTTTATGTTCAGAATCTATGGACAGCTACTCGTATTACAACTATGGCTTAATACTTTTTTATTTAGATATACCTTTATTGGATACGGTTGAAAAAACCATGCATCACATTAAAGTAAAAATAAATATTTTACTAATGACACAACAGTCAGTACCGTAATTGTAGTACTGAAACATGGGAACGACAATATTTATATTGATATCTTTATTTGCGTTTCATAATGTTAAACATGGACCATGGGCAATTAAGGCACAGAAAAAAATTAAAACAATTTTTAGGGAAAAAATATACAAACAATGTTTCCTTAACGAACCGTCTCGCAGACATCCTTCTGAATGTGTTCTTGGCCATCGCTGTAGATAACTTAGCCGACGCCGAATCGTTGACAAACATAGAAAAAGATGAAGCGGTAAGTGATAGTGGAAATTGAATTTGAATTCTTGAGTCTTTTTGGGCTTAATTCAAACGAGGATAATCCGCAGGCTCCTGAAGAAAAAGAAGGGGGAAGTGTGGCAGCAGCTGATGGTGTACACATAGATACTGATGATGAGTATATTCACGACGATGATGCGTATACTTCAGATAAGTAAGTATTTTATGCAAATAGCTTAACTATATTGATCCCTGCTGAAGATAGGCCTTCTAAAAACAGACTTTCAAAAATGTAAGTACTAAAAAATATAAAATTTTCAGCTCTGAAAGAGACTACGATGAGACAGGTTCAGAAGAAGAGAAAGAAGACATGGAAAGAGAACTGGACGAAATCATAGACGAAGAAAACGAAGCAATCCAAAGAGCTGAAGAGGAACAAGAGAGAGAAGACCAAGAAATGATGGAGGGCCATCAGAGGAATCATATAGGTATAATCGTTTTAGGTGTTCAATCAGATGTACCATCGACTATGATACTTATAAATATTTGGGAAAACAGTCTTGGGTTGTGGCTAACACTATGCAAGTTTTTACTTGGACGGAAACCGTCTATTCAGTTTCATGAATCTATTGTGACTATGTCTTACTTAATACAGAAATGAAAATTTATGAAAACCTATTGCAATTTGATATGAAGTCACCAAACCTGGTGTATCAATTAAGAAAATATTTTCTGTTTATTTTAAAACGAAATATTGTAATTAATGTTCAATTGTCAAAGAAAATGATAATACAAGTGTATAATCTATAAATGATACTACTGCAAAAGCTGTCAACAATGGTGAAATAAACATAACAATAAGCTAACCAACCAAAAACAGTGAACACAGAGTTGGAAGAAGAGCCTCGGCTGAAACGAAAGCCAACGACCTCATCGGCGCGCCCGCGCCGGCTGTCCGAGGTCGATATATGCGACACTAAGAAACCTATCCCTGATGCCACCTCCTTCTTCATATTTGCTAAGACCAACAGGTTAGGGGGGGGAAAGAAGATTAACAGAAACTTATTAGATGTTATTTTTTTACGTATTTTGTTTTTATGATTTGTCTTTGATGGTGAGTGAGAGATTCTCGTGCTTCTGGCGCTGAAAGGGCTTTTTATTTTATATGATTCAGTATATTTATTGATATATCATTTTCCATTAAAGTATGTGACTATAAACATGGATAATTTTTTATCAGTTATTCATGATCGGTAGGAAATGAGATGATGACATGTATTTATAATATATCTTTAATATTTTGCTGATAACGATTTGTATTTTGTATGTCACACGTCGTAAGCACGATTGTTTGTTTAATTTTATTATAGCAGTGACAATATTATCATCAGCTGTATTAATATCAACACTACCAAAGACAAATCCGTTTTCTACTTTATGCCTTACGTCTTTCTCTTCTTTCAATTAATTAATTATTAAAAATTAATTATTATTTACCATTTCTACACATTTAGCTAATTTCTACACTTGTGTTTGCGTTTAATTAAGCATTACAATAATTACTTGATAATTTAGTTGAGGCATTCTAGGTACAGGGATTTCGGCATGGTCAATAGTGATAGTGAGACTACTGGTATCTTAGGATTAAAATAATTTTAGTGCTAGACGATAGTGTAGAAAATTCTGTCATTTTCCTTCACAAAGATGGCGGTCAATCTGAAGAAGAGGGAACACTGGTAACAGCCAGACCACGGCGTGTGTCAGAACTGAATATGCCAAATCAGACGCCGCCTATACCGAACGCTAGTAGTTTCTTCGTATTCTCACCGACGAACAGGTGAATGGTGATGATTTCATCACCTGGTGGTACCCATGTCTCATTGTGTCGATTGGCGTTGTGTTGTCCTTGCAGTGATTGGCATTATATATCATCGATTGTGACTGTCCCTGTGTCTGTTGGAAACTGTATTTCCTTGTAGTATGTCCATTAACCTTCTCTAGGGGATTATTCCTTCAATCTAATGGTTTCTTTATTAAATGTCGTAGTTGAGTTCTTTTAGCATTAGAACAAAAATATTCTTCAGTTCATCCTGTTTCGATTTCATTTTCAAATTCATCAGAAACGATGACGAAATTTTCTGGTGGATAAAACTTCTTTTCACTTTATGTTTTTCAAAATTCCAATTTCTTAATTTATACCACAGTACCGTTTCCAACATCATATTCTTCATTCATATGTCCTCGTGATGCACGAACATTATAACCTCCATTAAGTGTGGAATAATCAAAATTAGATGAACATTTTGTTTCAGCAATGAGTATAGTGGGTACCGAAATCTGTGTTTCCCATTAGAAGTTAGGTTTGTTTGTTTAGTATGATAGGTTTCAAAGCATGACCTGAAATCCCTTAGATTCTTCATTGGTTTTTGTAAATCGGAAATCTTATTTTGGCTTGTAGCGTTTACCACTGAACGGATTGCATGCATTGTGTGTTCGCATGTTTGCCAAAGCCGTAAAAACTATATGCCAAAATGGACGATTCTGAAATTTATTTTGTGACGTTAATTTATTGCATGCGTGCATGGTGTGTCCCGTATTATATTAATTTGCTCGATTTTATTGCATGCGCTTCTATCACTGATTTTTGTAACATGTGTCTAGAATAATATGTGTATCTGTGTTACATTTTATATTATTTGAAACACACTTCAAAATTCTAAATCTTTTTTTTTACCTTTACATGCAATTTACATGCCATTGAGTGAAATTAATGTATTTGCTATCAAACCGATGAAGTCAACTTTTTAAGCAACAGCTTCATGTAATATTTAAAAATCAAAGCAACCGTCAATCGGGTATCAATTCTTTTATCAGAATTCTTCAATTGTTTGTGCTGTTTTATTCTTAATATTTTCTGGTGTGTTTCCTACCACGTCATTTTTATCTTTCTCGTCAAAATTCTGACACAGTTCTTCAATGCTAGGTTTCGGGTGTTCTGCTACCAGATGTCGTCATCATCTACGTTCGGGAACATCATCCTCGTTTGCATCATGCTGTCATCCGCTATGTTGGCTGCTGAAGACCCGCTCGATGCTGCTCAAAACGGGTTTAGAAATTGGGTTAGTATACTGCAAAACATCATGAAACTAGTTCTCGTATTGTAATAGTTCATAAAATATCGACGTCTTTTCTAATAAAAGTAACGATCGCAACTTGGACACAAAGTCGAAAATCCTACCTGCCTACCTTTTAATTACATGCCTTTCATTTCATTTCATTTCATTAAATCGGCAGACACCGAAATGATGGTTCCAGAAACAATTGTTTCTATTTTTTCACCTTTTAAAACGACTCCTCCAAGAATTATTCTTCGAGGAAACACTAATAAGAATTTCTCATCAAATTGCTCAGACGTGCGTTACATTTCATCACTGCCATAAAATATTTGTTTCCAGTTGCTAAGTCAATTCGACGTATTCTTCACGGGCATCTTCACACTGGAGCTGTTCCTGAAGCTGATTACTTACGGGCTGATCCTCCACCAGGGTGCCTTCCTGCGGTCCGCCTTCAACGTGCTCGACATGCTCGTCGTTTGCGTCTCGCTAGTCTCTATGAGTTTTAAGTACGTCATTTAATTTATTATGTTTCAAATCTAGTTTTGATTTCGAAGAATAAGATATGCGTTAACCATCGATGACCACATTCTATCTCAAACTCACAGGTAGGTTCGAAAATACTCGCAATCATATTTAATCAAAACTGGGTTCCTTACTTCCACAAAAATAAGATACAATAGTAAACGTAATAGTAGTAATCTTACCGTTTGTATGCAAATCGCAGTGCTTTCACCTCCTGTTATCTTCTTTTAAGTGTTCCGCACGTTCGTAAAAACGGAACACTTATGGTATCACCTCTGTTAATTATTCAAATATCAATATTATACAACATTAACACTTCATTTGATGGTAATTTCAGGTCGGGTAGTATATCGGTGGTGAAAATATTACGAGTGTTTAGGGTGCTGAGGCCTTTGAGGGCCATCAACAGGGCCAAGGGCCTTAAGGTCAGTAACAAATTTTGGACTTTCAAACAACTTATTATCAAATAGAAATAACATTGTGGTAAAAAAGATTTCAAATATTTAAGTCGACATTTAAATGTAATTATAACATAAAGCACTTCTTTTACAAATATTTTAGTTAAGAATTGTTTATTTAAACAGCCTTGCAGGTCTAAAATATTTTTACCATATTTGCTTACATGGATGATGATTGGTTTTGATTGTGATAATTATGTTATATACGGTTGTTATCCTATGATCAATTATTTTGATCTGACATGAAAGTACATATATTTTTCCGTGATTATAGCACGTTGTACAATGCGTGATCGTAGCCATCAAAACGATTGGCAACATATTGTTGGTAACATCGTTACTGCAATTTATGTTCGCTGTCATGGGAGTCCAAATGTTCAAGGTAGGGGGCAAACACTATATTCTGAAGAATTCCACACCATACTCCGTTATACGAAGCGTCTTGTGTGGCCACGACTGAATACACATTCATAATAATTATATCACCGATATACAATAGCTTTTCAATACACCTTTGGGTATAAATATTTTTTATTTGACACTACTTTTTGTATTTCTCTTTTTTCTTACTCATTTCTCATGATTTTTTATTGTTTTACTTTTTTATCTTATGGCTTTAACGCCTAAGAAATCACACAACAATCTACAATGTGTTATTTACCTTTATATATTTTATACTCATTATTATAAGCGAAATGTTTTATGTCTGTAGTTTGTACATTGAAAGTATCTACTTAAAGGCAGACCTAAGGTTGATTTATTACACAGGTGTATTTTATTTTAAGCTTCAACTAACTCTTGTGCTAATATATTATATTATTTTGTTGTTTCTGTTGAGCTTCCATACGATATAATTATATTTGGAAAGCTTTGCGATTTTACCCTTTTTATTTTTAAATAAGGTACCTATATTTATGTTGTGCTTCGAAAACTATTCCTGTGTTCATCAAAAATCATTATTGGAGAAAAATTGGTACTAATACGATGAAGAAAGGCCTTGAAGAATCAAAATTACGAAATTAGCATGTTGAACTCGTCAGTAGAAGTTATTTTATTAGTATTTATAATTTCAATGTCGTCAATTAGTTTAAGCATGACATCATTAATACAACCCAAAGGTGTAGTATATGTGAGACCAATCATTTAGATGACTAATTTTACCTTTATGTTAGAAGTTATAACCTACCCCCTACCTTGGCGTTTACTTGAAAAAGTGGAGTTCTAACCTTAGCAAGTGATGTGGTCCCTACGGCCCTTGTAAGATATCCCATGTGATTAAAAAATGGTTTGCTTGTCCCCTTATGTTTCCGTGGCTGCGTGGTGGACATTCTGGAATCCTCCCCCCTTGGTAACGTATGCCCTGACGACTAACTCACTGAATCCGTTAACAGTATGTGGTGAAGTGTGTGATAGTAGCGATTAAGACTATAGGAAATATAATGCTAGTTACGTATTTATTACAATTTATGTTTGCTGTGGTTGGTGTACAGTTGTTTAAGGTGAGCCTTGGAACGTTAGTTGGTAGTTGAAGTAAGATCTCTGAAACTGATTTAGTTAACTCTTCTAAAATATTAAATATTGGTGCCGATTCTCTTGTCACACAATTCTCTAAACTAGACTAAAAATCACAAAAATTTAGTTTGACAGCACTAAGATGGCACTGAGATAATAGTTTAGTTTAGTGAAAATGCTATTCTGGATTTAACGATTTAACATAAAATTTGGTCTTATAACTAAAATCCTCTAACAAAATCTGACTATTTTTAATCGCGATTAAAAATATGTGGAATAGAATTAGATGTCATGATCTAAAATTCAAATCAACACCTCGAATTCAGTTGCAAACCAGTACTGTATCTTTTTTTATTTTCTTTTGCTTATATCTCGAAAATGGTGTGTCCTATCGCAAAAATAATGAAAATTTAGACCCCCTTTAAAACACCCCTAAACCCTTGAGACTTGATGATGGTATTTTTTTTTGTTTTGCATTTTTTCCATACAAAATGTGAAAAATTCCATAAAAAAACACGTCGAAGCTGCTGTACATGCGCAAATCCGACTCTAAAAAAAATTCAAAGGGAAAACAAGTAGCAAGTGGAGGCGCGATTGTCAAATTTGATTTTAGTTGTGACAAAATTATTTTTAATATAGAGAATTTATTCTTCAGAATAGCGTTAAGATTCTCATAGCCAAAAGTAAGGAATTTTAGTGATAGTTTAGTTAGTTTAGTTCGGTGTACAACAGAATCGACACCATTGAAAACCTTAAGGTGGAGCAAACTTATTAAATTATGACAGTGTTAATTAAAATACTTGCAAAGCTGTATGTAATTTTAAAGAATCCACCTAGGATCCACACAAACAGAATGTAATCAAGTTCGAAGATCTTTTTTATAGCATGAAGTATATCCTAATTTTGTTCCATTGTAACCTATGTCGCATGTTCTTAGGGCAGAATCATAAAAGCTTGTAGTTTAGGAAAGGTATCGGTATTAGACCGTGTTGCCTTCATTTAAACAATAACATTAACGTCAATGTTTTGGCAAAATGCATTTATGCTTCTTTATAGGTTCTTATCATGAGAAATGGGTTCATTCAAATATTTCAAAGGAGCATTTTCAAAATTGGCTGCAACACATTTAGATGTCGTGGCATGAAACTAATCTAATGTCAATTTGAACTTGTCATTGATTTAATCGCTGAGATTTTGTTTCAGGGCAAATTTTTTAGGTGTAATGATATTTCTAAAATGACAAAGGATGAATGCCAGTAAGTATCTTTGTCCACTTATATTTTTTAATTATTAAAACACATTACTTTTTGTAACCACACGAAGGAAGGAATGAAGGATACTATCAAATGATTTATGTTTTCAGGGGAACGTATTTAGTATTCGAGAATCGCAACTATTTGGTGAGAGACAGAGAATGGACGCGATACGACTTCCATTTTGATAATGTAATGAAAGGAATGCTTACCCTCTTCACTGTGTCTACTTTTGAAGGATGGCCAGGGTACGTGTATCTCGATGATTTATTGGTTACTTAATACTTTCATAAAAATTATTATTGTATACAATAATAATTGTCCATAACGCATTTTTTTTTTCAGATTGTTGTACGTCTCTATAGATTCGAATGTTGAAGATCGGGGTCCCATAACCAACTTCCGTCCAATTGTTGCAGCCTACTATATTATTTACATTATTATAATTGCCTTCTTTATGGTAAGTAGATATTTTTGCAACCCCGACTGATATTATTGATAATATTGTATTGATAAATATTTATGTCACGTATTATTTTTAGGTTAATATATTCGTCGGTTTCGTCATAGTGACCTTCCAAAACGAGGGAGAGCAAGAGTATAAAAACTGTGAGTTAGATAAGAATCAGAGGAACTGCATAGAGTTTGCGCTGAAAGCTAAACCAATTAGAAGGTAAGATTTATATCAACTGATTAAGTGGCTATACCTACAAAACAATACATGAGCATAATTTAAAAAAGCAAAGAATAATCTGTTAGCCCAAATTATGAAAAAAGAATATTTACAAATTATAAATAATAAAATGAATTTCTTTTTCCAACTATCCTCGTTGATACCATCGTCTGGTCCTTCCAGGTACATCCCAAAACACAGGATCCAATACAAAGTATGGTGGTTTGTGACGTCACAGCCGTTTGAGTACGCTATCTTTGTACTGATCATGATAAATACGATCACTCTTGCAATGAAGTACCACAATCAGCCCCCCGAGTACAGCAAGGCGTTAGATTTGTTAAACATGCTGTTTACTGCTGTCTTCGCTTTGGAGTTTATTTTTAAACTTGCTGCTTTTAGATTTAAGGTATGTTTTATCTTCGTAACTACGTCGTATATAAATAATAATTTTTAAATTTTTCCATTTTCTAGTTTCATCTACTTGCACCTCAAAATTGACTCTCTGAATAGCCCTTGCAAAGTGATATTGTAAAATCTTGAGCTCAATATTTGTTTGATTTGTGTATGAGTTTAATGTAGTAAAAGTATTCGTTATATTTATTTTTGTCTCACCAAATGGATCTGTATCATCAATTTTATTCAGAACTACTTCGGCGACGCTTGGAACACCTTCGACTTCATCATCGTGCTCGGCAGCATCATCGACATCGTCGTCTCCCAAGTAAACGAACTCAAGAACCAGGTAACGGCACGGTGCACTCATAGATATACACTTCCTAGATATACACTTTCACTAATGGTATCTTGTTTTGGAATGACCAACTTTTTATTTGAATATATTTTTCTCTTTAGCTATTTTACGATAATCTTTATTTTGTTTTCAAAATACGTTTCATTTTGTAATTTTTGACAATGTAAAATAATTATAATTAGAAATCATGTAGAGAAAATGGAAAAATAATTCACGATAGAAAACTTAGATTAACTAGTATAATAAAAACCTTAACTTAGTTTTAATAAAGTCTTAATAGTTATAGAACAAATAGAATTAATTACTTTATATATACCACAAGTAATTTGATCATTCCAAAACCCAGATAGCATAGTTACTGTCCCGAGCATGGACAATATTATCGATGTTGTAATAACAGCAGATGCTAATGCTCACACATACGTTGAACCTGCTGGATCCGCCATTGAAGACGATCGTGTTGATTTCAGGGAAGTGGCATGCCTAGGACACATGTGGTTAAGGTAAGCTGCGCTTTCACGCTAATTGTTTTAACATAGACATTGTAAACGTTATTTAGTCACAAAAGAGGTAAAATTATTACTTTTATGACGGGCCAATAGGCAACTAAATGGTCAATTATACGCTCAAGTTATTCGAGAAACCAAAGAATAGTAAGGTTATTTACCAAACTGATTGAATGACGATTATAATTCATTTAATTAGATTAGTAGTAATAACAACTGTTAAACATAACAAACAAATAACACGTAATCAAAATAAATAGCACACTGAATTAAACTCGCACTGATTTAGACTTAGATAACCACAAGAAAAATAACAGCTTTGAATATTGAATGATACGAGGCAACTGACAAGAAAGATGGTGCTTTAGATGTGTGCAATGGAAAATATTGGGACAGTAACGCTAAAGTAATAATCTACATAAAATGTAATCCTGGTGAAAGCTGGGAGGCAAGACACGGCATAAAAGCCAAAGCACAAAAGCGCACTCAAGAAGCAGTCACCAATCAAGTAGAAGCTGTATTTTAATTGCTAATAATACAACAGCAAACAGCCGGCTAACCACTCGCGCTAAAACCACCTAGAATAACTTGTAAAAGCAACACGTAAACGTACAATTTATTTATTTGACAATAAAAAATTATTACACTTTTCAGTTTCCACTCCGACAAAAACAGCAAGCATAATTATACTATCCTTGGATTAGTGGTCTGACGGCAGCTTCTCACACATGGAATCAATAATCTAAAATAACATTTCCTCAAATCTTTAAATGGTAGTAAAATTGTATGCAATATCCAACCCTTAGTTCAAAGATAAGAACAAACAGACATACGGCGAGTTTTTTAATGTTACACAACAATGGAACATTGGTGTTTGTTTACCAAAATCACCATACTGCTATTTATTTATTTTTATTTGTTAGTAAAAAAATGAGTAGCTTTCAATTTCTACAGGTATCTTTCCACCACTGAGAACAAACCTTGACTTACATTTAAACTACATACTTACAGGAAAGTTCCATACCTTCAATAAACTTCTTCCGTCTCTTCCGAGTGATGAGGCTGGTAAAGTTGCTCTCCAGGGGTGAAGGCATCAGAACCTTGCTTTGGACTTTCATCAAATCCTTTCAAGCGCTGCCGTACGTCGCTCTGCTAATTCTCATGCTGTTCTTCATTTATGCTGTCGTTGGGATGCAGGTACGAATACAACATCTAAGATCTGATCACTTCTGAATAATTTCTACAAAGATTAGTAGCCTCAAAATGCCATGTAATATTTTATACCTAGATGATATTAATGTTAACCGTTTGGTTGTAGGTGTTCGGAAAAATAGCAATAGATGATGACACGCCGATCACAAGGAACAATCACTTCCAGACTTTTCCGCAAGCCCTTCTTGTATTGTTTCGGTCAGCTACTGGTATGTTTATGTTTATGTTTTATTCATTTTTTATTCACATATGAAAAAATCTTCATCATTATAGAAACAATTATTATGTTTGATAGTTTTAACCTCAATTGATTTATCATTTTCTAGGTGAGGCGTGGCAAGACATAATGATGGGTGTCTCTCCAGAGCCTGAAGTAAAGTGCGATAGGAACTACCATGAGGAAGGTGATGTGGAGATAGAAGACAGTGGTGGTACATGTGGCAGTGTGCTCGCCTTTCCATACTTCATTAGTTTCTACGTTCTCTGTTCCTTTTTGGTGAGCTATTGATACGAGATCAATCAAGGTCCTTGACAAAATAATGTCACAAAATTGTCGTTTTTATTGTACTGTTATCTGGTTTTCCCTGCAGATTATCAATTTGTTTGTGGCTGTCATTATGGATAATTTCGACTATTTAACTAGAGACTGGTCAATATTGGGACCACACCACTTAGATGAATTTATAAGGTACAGTAGAATTTATCACTAATATTCTATCTCTTATAGATGTCATGATTAAGTGCAATACGATTGTTTCAATATTTTCAGATTATGGAGTGAATATGACCCTGATGCAAAGGGTAGAATAAAACATTTAGATGTAGTTACTTTATTAAGAAAAATAAGCCCACCTTTAGGTAAGCATTTTTCATTTATTTCTCTCCATGTTTTACGTAAACATTATTTATATTTTCTAGTGAACTTTCCTTAAACTACCAACTCTTTTGCGGGTTTCACATGAAGGTTTCCTTGTCCAGGTTTTGGTAAGTTATGTCCGCACCGCGTGGCGTGTAAGCGTCTCGTTTCTATGAACATGCCGCTGAACTCCGACGGCACTGTTCTATTCAATGCCACGCTCTTTGCCGTCGTTAGAACTTCGCTCAAAATCAAAACTGAAGGTAAGTCCAGTGTATTTTGGGGATCTTGACATACGACCATCATCTTAAATCCCGCTTTCCGTTTTGGTCTTCTCGCACAAATCATTTAATTATCGCTATCTTCGTATAAATTCTTTTAAATGTTAAAAATCTTGAAGGAATTCCTCCAAGATTTAGAGGCGATGAAAAAATAAATATTTAAAGATTCAGGATTAGTCTGCTCACCATTTTCACCCCACAGGCAATATAGACGACTGTAACACTCAACTAAGAGCAGTCATCAAAAAGATTTGGAAGAGAACCTCTCCAAAACTATTAGACCAGGTAGTGCCACCGCCAGGAGATCCGAATGAAATCACGGTCGGCAAGTTCTACGCCACCTTCCTTATACAGGATTACTTTAGAAGGTCAGTCAATACTAATATAGATGAAAATGACATAACCATTTGCTGATATTTTATACGATTTGGATTTTATGGTACACGATGTTTATAAAATTAAGAGTAAGACCGGGTTAGAATAAACGAGAAAGTAGTTTCTTGAGGCAAATGAAAACAGATCATAAAACATTATCATGTACCATAGAATCATTGTAATTTAGTTTTTTTTTAAATAAATCGGTGATATTCTAAATTGGTTTTGTATTCAGGTGAACGATGCTGATACAGATAGTCTTATTTGATTATGATAATATATACTGATGAATATAGAACCGATTTAACCGATTTTAATTAGCATTTATTCAAAATTATCTTACAAAATTATTTGATTATATCCGTTTTCGTCCTTTGTCGACTCCCAAATCTGATTCACTATTGGCGTTTAGAGTTTTAGGAGAAATTAAATATAGAAGCAACAAGAAACCATTCGTGTGTTATACACATATAAAAAGTAAACCACGTTTGGTGATTGGTCAGAATTATTTTGTTTGATATTATTTCGTGTTTTGATTTGATTTCGTTTCATTTAATTTCGGTTAACACTGACAAATACATTTTTGTTTCATAGGAATCACGCGTGAGTAACAACAGATACGTATGTGTAGGAAAGAATGTTCCCTTTTTTAGTGTTTTTTTGTCATACAAATGCTGACATGACCCTTTGCGATATAGATCTAATAAATTATAGAGGTCAAAGCGTTACCCCTGAAAAAAACGTTGGAATTTGATTCAAACATACTGTTTTGCCCTGCATGTCCCTATGACGCTCCTACAACGTACATAATCTTTGGTTTAGCTTTATATAAGCTGTTTTGTACACATTTACGAATTGATGCTATCCAAAAGCATGCAGATGTTTTCTACAGTCCAACTACCATGTTTTTATTTTGTCCAATATTTTACGTTTCCCGTTGTTATATGTTGTGTTTTTGTGATATTTATGTTATAAATATTATTTTAGTATTAGTTCATGAAATTGAAAAATGATTATTTTTGAAAGATTTTTCATCTTCGCGTTTAGAATTTCTTATCATAGGCTATAGCTATATCTGAATTTTCTCTCTTTTGGGATTATTTAGACTACCTACAGACTCGTAGTAGATAACATCATTGTCAACTTTTTTATAATATAACTTTTCCAATTCTTAGAAAAATCTTTTCGATATCACTTCAACGCTTAGCATAGTTGCACACTGCAAAGGAATAAATTATGTAAGTACTACATAATTCTTCTCGAGGCTACAAATTATGCTAAACCTAATAATGTAAATCATAAGGTTCAAAAAACGAAAGGAGCAGGAAATGAGGCAGAGTGATGAGCAAACGCACCAGATGACGCTGCAGGCTGGCTTGAGGACATTACATGAAGCGGGTCCTGAACTGAAGAGAGCAATATCCGGAAACTTGGATGATATTTCTGCTGAATGTGATGTGCCTATGCATAGGGTATGTATTAATAATAATATTAGGTAAGATTATAAACCAAAATAAACAGTCTAAACGGAAATAATCTAATGAGATAGTTATAGTATTTGATATTTAAAGTTAAAGATATAGAACTAAAATTTGGACTATTTTAAAATCAAGTCAAGAATAAAAAAGTAACAATAAGTCTGTATTTTTTTCTATCACAGAGAAACCACTCCTTATTTGGAGGGGTCTGGTCAAGCATACGAAGGCACGGACCAAACAGACACTTCCATAGACATCGGAAACATGGAGAACCACCAACAGGTAAAGATTTAATTTCATGACTTCATACTTATCAACATCATATTAATATCAAATTAATTCATTACTAATATTCCACTGATCATTTTTCACACAATATTTTGCCTGAGAAGTATTGTGGTCAACACTATCTATGTATGGAGTTGATTGGCACTTGGCGCTAAAGCAAGGTATATACAAGGTTTAATTGAAATAACTCAAAATCCAAAAAGAGGGTATTAAAATCATGATTTTGAAACAACCCTGAAATCGCGAAAAAAGTTCAACTGTTCCTTACATTTATGTTCACATAAATCGACAAAATATAAGGAATATTTTTTTTTTTTTTTGAGGTGTTCACTCTTGTTTAGGGGTATTAGCGCTCGTGTACTTTGGGCATTGCACATACTAGTTTGGCATCTCAAGGGGTGCCAGACGAAGATGTGTAGACACCATAACCGTTTAAACTATACATAGATAGTGATTTGACTACCTTCAAACAGAATGAGAGTGGAATTAAAATGAATGAGTTTACCAGTGAAATGTCTTCTCTATGCAGATGAACAAATAAAACATTCATCGTCAGCGGAAGAACTACTAACAAATCATGGTAAATATGCTGAACAAGGCATTGGAGATGAATAGAATGAAATTAAATGTAGGGTATATGAAAGTTATGGTGGTTCAAAGGGGTGAAAGAAGTGTGGGTGAGATGAATGCAATAGAACTGATGCTGAGTTTGATCCCCAAGTCTGTTGAAGAGATTTAGTATTTTCTGAATTATTCTGTGACAGCCAAATCAACTCTTTGGCCTGGAAACGGGACTGACTCGTACATAATTGCTAAAAGATGGTAAGAATGATATACGTAGTTCTGGCTGCCATATACTCGTAGCACAAATGTAGTCAACCGATCTCATAGGAGTGTAGGTATGCTTTTCTTTAAATTAAATAAGTATTCCATGTGCCATAAAAGGAATGAAAATTAAATGCGTGAATAAAAAATTGAAGAATTGAGTGAAATCGTTGTGGATTAAAAGGATCTCCTAAAGTACATCATCATCATCACATCAGCTTGCAAATGTCTACTGATGAACGGATGATAAAATTCATTCACAAATACTAACTTTATCAGTGATGTTCTTAAAGAAAGTCATGTATGCATAAGGAGAAGCAAAAGAGTATGTAAGATCATTGCACGTGGTGTTCTGTAGTTGCTGCCTACTACCTTGAGAAATAGGTTTGAGGATATGTGAAATATTTTAGATGGCGGTGGCGGCGTCGGTGCCCCAGGTGGTGTAGGAAATCATTTGAGTTCAATGATGCAAAGGGAATATGGAGTTGGACCACTACCCCTTACACCTAATTTGTGAGTTGCAACATTAATAACTGTGTTCCACTGATGACAACAACACCATAGATACAGGAAAATAATATCAACTATAATTATATTACTATTGGAGAAAATACCGAATTCAAACAATAAGTACTTACCTGTATTATTTTCAGAGCAAATGGACAACCAAAGGAACAAATACCATTACGGCCTCTAATATTCAACGGAGAATCGGAGAAAATATATCAAGTGCTCGAGTGAGTACAACTTTATTACTGAACAACTAATAAATTCATAATATCATTTAAATCAATCATTTCAATAAATCTGTTTAATATTCAAATACATATTAGAGTCTAAATAAGAAATGCTTATATTACAGAAGAACCACAAATGACCTAAAGAACACTATTTACCAAGGTAGTGAAACGTGTGGTTTTGTAGTTGATTTTCTGACTAAAATTAAAGTTTGTATCACCCGCACTCTTGCTTAAATAACCTTTCTAACGCTTCCATCTTCTTTCACCGCTTCTGTGTGGATAACGGTACGTACTAACAGCAATCAAAAGTCCAACTACCCGGAGATGCTCGGGCAGATCGGTCTGGCTTTCGGCTGCGTCAACTATCTGTCGACGCCGAGCGAGGGCTTGACTGCATCGAAGCCAACGGCAACGGTATCGAGGCAGAAAGTTCACCCGGAGGACTCGACGTCTTCAAGGGAGAAACTATCGATACCAAGGAAGGCGTCAATGGAGGATAAGACGCCGTCCCCGAATACGAATACGTACGAGCAGATACAGCCGAAGATATCGCCGCTGTTAGCGAGCGAGTGCACGCCGACAACGGAGTCGCGAACGATGACGTTGTACGGATACAACGCGGCCGCGAAGCTGCCGTTCGCGTTCTCACACGCGAAGGAGCGCGTGTGCCGCGGCGGGGAGCGGCGCAGCCTGCGCGCCATCAAGCCGGCGCTGTGCGGAGCAGGTCGGATGGTGCGCAGCGCCTCGTCGGGGGCGGCCTCGCATGCGCCGCCCGCTCGGCTTGTAGATCGCCCGCACTCGCCAGGTCCGCACGCCACAGGGAGCTTCCTTCCAATTCTGTTGTCCCTCCTCTTTAAAAACTACTTTGATGTCCAATTAACGATAGTTTAAACCATAGATTTCTGGGTCTAATTAGTTGTTTTTATTAGACTCTAGTCTGATAGTAAATTATTGTTTTTAGCAATATTAATGAAATACAAGTAGTTAAAATCTCAAAACTTCTTTTACATGAAGGAAGCTTTCTACAATGTAGAATAATGAACGCTCATCAATAAAACTTCAAAGCTTACAGGATTACATTGCAGGCAAACGGAAACCTGACGGTATATACTAATAATTTCACACACTCACACTTTGCTTCAGCAAATTTCATGTTTTGCAACTTCACACAAATATAACAATACACAAATCTTGCACTAAAAATAAAATAATTGTGATAAAATAACTTAATTTCTTATTAATAATAAATAATGTTATTGACACAGGTTATGAGATATCATCATCGTAACTAGCATGTAAACTAACATTGAAGGGCTAAAATAGTGCATTTTTAGAATGATTGAGGATTTAGCAAAGCTTTTAGAGGATTTTGAGAACAAGTTTTTGTTTTGTATGGTTTGCACGAAAATTTAATAATCATAAAAATCCACGAGGACGCTATTGATTTAGAATTAATGTATAGAGAAATTATTGAGATTCATCGCTTTAAGAATCATTATAGGCTAGCTTATGAGCTTTTGAGAAATTAGAAAATTAATAGTTTAGATTTTAGATTTTCAAAAAACAATTTTATTGAGGTATGTTTCATTTTGTTATAATTGTTCACTGAAATTAGATGAATTGCAAATTAAAATGATTCTTAACGTTCCTTGAGTGAAAAATTATATCGTCTATATATATATATACGCGATAAATTACACCTGATATTACAGGAGGAGATAGCTTTGGGCGTGGGGTGGTGTCGCTTCCCGGCAGTCCGCGGGGAAACAATTCCTCGGCGCCTGTTGTAGTGGGATCTGCAGAAAGTCTTGTTACAAGAGTAAGTTCAATTATTATACGTAATAGGTATTTGATAATATCCTTGGTCCAAGTCAACTTAATATCTTGATATTATTAAACAATCAATAATAAACAATTGATATGTTTTATTTTCAGGTGCTAACTGAGCAGGGTCTGGGTGATTACTGTGACCCTGAGTTCGTGCGGAACACCTCTCGGGAGATGCAAGAGGCACTAGAGATGACGCAGGAGCAAATGGACAGGTGATATGAATCACCATTATGAATCATAAAGTCTTAACGATTACCTGCAGGGTGCAATTTTAATATTTAAATTTGAAAATCTTTATTATCACAGAGCCGCACATCAGCTGATGGTAAACGAGAAGAACATAAAACAAGCTCAAAGCCAACAACCCCAAGTTGTAAGTATCAGAGCTTCTCACACAGAATGCTGTACTAATCCTGCCCACTAATTCACTTTTCAGCTGACAACCTGCTATCATATTTTATAATGAATGTATAGGGTAACATTTGGGTTATAGGGCGACATCCTTGCCCGCCAGTACCACCCGTTCCACCAGCCGGCGACGATGCCGCCGCCTGTGTTGAAGCGGTTATAGCACCCGCCCACAGCGAGCCCGCGCCTAACAGAGCGGACGCACACAGCGCGCGCGACGCCAGGCGTCACACGCATCATAGGAAAAAAAGAAAACGCAAACCAGTATTGGTTTAGCAAGATTTTACTGTATAAAATTTGGTTCGTTTATATAGTTTGATTATTTCATTCTATCGTGAAATAATTCAGTCTATCAATGGTACGGTTGAATTATTTTACGTTTCACGATATCTATGCTCAAATTCTTCGTTTGTTTCTCAATTTTTCAAACGGGCGGATCAAATTTAGGGTACGTGAGTACTTTTTTAAATTCTATACTGTGGTTATCACAGGTAAAGTGAGATTGTAGTTGTTTAGGTATAGCGTAATTACGGGCAGAACACTAATGAAAAATATTTGTACCTACTCCAAAAGTGTTGGGTACTCTTTATGTCGCCATGTCAGAGAATTGGCCCTTTTAAAATCTTATACTAGAACATGTAATTTTTCGAACTATGAGAGTGAAAACGCTCTCATTAACTACATAAAATAGATAGAAATTTAATTCAAAATATATAATTTTATCCTTTTTATTAGGTATTAAAATGTATATTTTGCAAAATAGCTTATTATTGTATTGTGCAAGTTTTAATAAAAGTTTATTAAAATAAAAACATTGTAACTTTAATAGAATTAATTAATATATTGTGGTCGATTTCATAAAACTTGCATGAGACAAAAGTTTTTTTATTTGAAAAGTAAAAAATTTAATGCGAACGATTCTTCCTCTAGTTTAAATATTTGTTAAAGCAACAAAGCTTTCAAAAGTTTTTAACGCTAGAAGCTTTTGTGGTGAATTGCAGTGATTTTATTCAAAGAAATCGCTTTGATTGTTACAATTCAGTATTAAATGGGAAGCTAATTAACTTGTTTAGCGATATGCGAGTAACCTAAATTCTGTAGATGTTATTTTGTTTCCTAATTTTTAGCACCAGATCCAAGACAATACCGTATTTGAAGACTTTGACGTACTGATTGTAAAACTAGCCCTCGGCGGAGGGGAATCCAATTTTCTGTAGTTAACCCAAAAGTTGAATTTATAAAAATGTATGGTTCTCGATACAATTTTGTGATAGGGAACATAAATAGGTGTGACACAGTGATTTTTATAAGTTCAGCTTTATTGAATAGCTTTGACCACTTTTAGAATAGACTCTAATCAATTGTAGCGTAAACTCTGGGCTCGTTTGACGCCTACGATGAAACTAAAGATGAGGGTCTGATTTTCATCTTTTCAGTAACTTTACAATATAAAAGTAAGCACTCTTTTGAATTTTTAATAGATTTTATAGGCGGATCAATTTATATACGATTTTTCCATCCATGTCCTCCTCGGGTTGTTAGTTAAAGGTCAATTTTATTTCATCTACTAAACTCCCACTTATGGGCTTAGTACGGGAACATAGTTTGTCCTTTGCTTTAGATGAAGAGATAAATAATATTGGGCAATAATTTTCATAGCTAACATCCTCGCTTTTTCTAAAACTGCGTGTACTTGTGATAATGTCACGGAGTGTTTATTTAAAGTTATATCATCCAAACTTTGTTACAGTTCTACTGACTTGACTACTAATTATTTTTCAAAAATGCGAAATTGTTTATAACTGCGAAAATTTTGAGAATTGAAGAAATTGAAGATTTTAATGCCTCATCATACTTTTCCTCAAGGTACGTAAACTCGATGATAATGATAATAAAGAACGGTGGGTCGATGAGATAATAAGGTTACATAAAACATACCTAATTATGATAAAGTTAATAGAGCTGTAACCTGTAACTGTAAGGTATCAATATTTAATTTCATAAAAGACAGTTAAAGTAATGGCGTATTTGCGAAGAGGCATTTACTAATATCGATTGTCTCGACTTCTTGATTAGTTAGGTAATCATTAACTATTTAGTTTTTAACTCTAGTTAAACTTAATGAAATTTGCAATATCTTGAACTGTTTTATTTACTTATAACAAAAAAAAGACCTTAGGTAAATATATACCTAATTAAAAGGTAAGCATTTTGTCGAACGTTCTTACGAATGGTACACACGGCTACACATCAAGCTATACATTTCCAGTTTACGCTGATCTGTCATTGTATAGGATTTCCATATAATGCGAGATCAGCTTATACTGGAAATGTATAGCTTGATGTGTAGCCGTGTGTACAATACAAGCAAAAGCTCAATTTAAAAAAGCACGATTTCTTTTACACGTATCTAAATGCTAGAGGTCTGTCTATACCTCTCGCGTCCGGCCCTGGTTCAGGCCATGGTACGGAGCGAGAGGGCATGGGAAGCCGTCACCTCCTTCTGCGAAGCAGTAATGCTCGCGAAGGAGGAGGCGGAACGCGTGAGGGAAAGGCAAAGTTTGCGCCCTCACGCCCCTAACCGCCGCCGTTGGAGACGCCCTGGGCGTCGGGAATCCCAGGCGGATTTCCGGCCACCATAGGCGCGGGCTTGCGGACGGCGAGCAACGGGCAGCTCGCCGTCCGATAAGGACCAGGCCCGGGTCGATGGCGCGTCGTGTTCCACGCGCGCCTCAAAGAGATGTCAGCAAAAATGACGGGGTCCAATAGGACCGATGCCTGCCAGGGTTGCGGGAAAGTCCGAAAGGGATACCGGGACCTTGGCAACAGGCAAATGAAGGAACACGGGTGGGTTTTAGTCAGTAAAAGTCTGACACGCCCTTCCGCTCCGCCCAGAGCGGGAGAAGTCATTGGATGATTTCCCACCCTCAAAAAAAAAAAAAAAAAAAAAGAGGTCTGTCTATACCTACTCACCTTAATGATGATTAAAGGATTATTGATTTGAAATACTTATTACTTTACTGTACGCACGTTAAGCCATTGGTCCTGCGCCTGATCTCTCTCCAGTCATGTCGGATTGCCGTCCCATCGGACTATGAGAGCGGGGAATTCTCCCGCGCTGAAGGATCGTCTCCGCTGAGATTAGTCACCATGGCTGAAATTCGGTCTGGAGGAATACTTTACTACCCATTGGTTGCTTAACTGTGAAATAAAGGTTCTGTTTTTATACATTTTCATAGAACATACAGAAAATGTTTCAATCACAGTTACAAACTCAGTTTGCCATAGGGTGACGGATAACCGTCAGATTTAAAATACAGGATCCTTTTGTACCATTTTGGTATGGAACCCTAAAAAGAACCAAACTGTAATGTTACCTACTGAAAAAAACGGAACAAGGTATGGCAAGTTTCAGAAATATTAGCTATTTAAGATAAATTCCCTAGTAAGTGCCCTTTTAAACTCTATGAAGCGACGTAGTGTAGTATATTATCGTCAGCAACTCCATGTACCGTCAACACACTCCACATTCCTCTAGAATTAAGGTCAATCTTACCGACAATGTTTTATTCTGTTAAAACCTCTTCGCTGGACAAAGAAGAATTCGATTCTTCTAGAGTCGAGTATTTACAAATGACAAATACTGCAGCACTTCTGTTCAACGGCTTCTTACCTTATGAGATATTACCCACAATATTAGATTAAATCAATAATTTTTTTATTGGTCAATGAAATAATAAAGGGTAAGTAGGTACCTTTATTATTATTTCATTGATCAATAAAATTCTTCTTGATTTTGAAATTTTGGGCCGCAAGAGCGTGTGTTGTAGAAGAATAACATTGATGCATCTACCTACCTACTATGATCCTGTCAAGGAAGGTACACCTACATCATATTTTATTCTCCTGCTATTATAACGTGTGTAGCAACATTTGTCGTCTAGTGAATACGCGTCTTGATAAACCTGTCTACTTCTCGTTTAGGCTACAACAGCAAAGAGTACAGAGTTAATTAATTAACGCACAAAATAAATGTATGACTAAGATGTTCGTGAAATATTCTAAAAATGTACTATATTATATTATTAAATGTGACACCAATTTTCTGATAAAAAGGCCGTAAATTTTAATTGCGACAGATTTATTGGGCAATTTTCCCGCTGTAAAAGACAGACCGCTGCGCATCGTTGCCAGACACTGCTAAATTGTCTAAATTAGTAGATAAGATCTTAAAATTCATATCTTATGGTCAAGCAATGTTATGGTTCAATCATCGAATGATCTAGAATTCTAGATAATGCACATAAAGTAGATACGCTTAATAATTTCATACCTATACATATTTTAAGTAAATGCTCTACTTCTCTTTGTTGTTGAAGTAACCTAATCTATGCTTCCCCTAAACTTTTAGGTGCCAACTTGTTTTAGACGATAAAGTTATAAACTTTTAAAATTGCCTTTATATTTTCTGCCATTTTTTATACTCGTTTGAAATTCCTATCCTATTGTCTTTTCTGTTTAGTCTATGTAAGAGTTTATTGAAGAAGTTTTAATGATTTTTATTGAAAATAAATAAAGTAGAGCCCCATGACCTTTGTAATTATTTAAATAAACCGCTGCTGTTATTTTTTAACAGTTACATTTAAAATATTGAGTGCAAAAATGGGCATATTCCTAATTCATTAAATTCTAAATCTCCAAAATGAGAGAAGATAGGTAACTAAAATTTTAAAATATTCAATCGTTAGTACTTTCATCTGTAAATAATGTACAAAATTAAAACATGATTGTACTCGAAGAAACATGATTTTAAGTACGTTTTTATATTTCTAGCGTAATAATCGCTAGCAGTAATGAGAATCTCGATTGTAAATAGTTATGTAAATAAAAAAGTGTAAAAGATATATATTCCGTCAATCATATAAAAAATTGAGACATTATTAATTACCTATATTTATTGTTTAAAAATGAACATTGTAAATTGTTTTCATATAAATAAAAAATGTCGGAAACGCATTTGCATTTTATTTAGTTCACTCCCACTTCTTTCCCGCTACAAAAGATATACGTAGGTAACCTTTGTATGCGATGTATGTTGAGGCACTGTCGTGCCTCACCAGTATGGGTTTGCATAGTGAAACTGTAAGTATTTCTATAAATAATATTATTTGTCTCCTGATCTTTTCGTTCCAAGCGTCCGATTTAGATGAACAGCAGTTTTACCTCATTAAAACCAAACTGGTATTCCATAACTTCACAAATCGTCAATACTAAGAAATTATTATTAATAACGTACTTTGAGCAATTTTCATGATCCAAAATGTGAAGATACAGAAATGTTTTGTTTGAATTAGTTGGGTGTACCACTAGGTACCATCTTAGGCACAGTCCGGTGAACGGTGTTGACATAATCTGCACTACGAAATTTACTGAAACAGAAAGCGAATCAGTGAAGTCAAAGATCTTCTAATTTATAAAAATTCGAACTTTTAAGTTTGCATTCTGACTGTAAACCTTCGCACAATACAAGCAATTCTGACTACCCGTAACAACTGTCAAAGATTACGAATGACAGCTGTTACCAATGGCCTATCGTGCTTTCCGAGGCACCCATCCACTAACCGACAGCGGCATGTGTAGCTTAAACTTAAATCGACCCATATGGCCGTTATCATACATATAGGAAATCTCCAATTTAACTTTGTAGCCAGAATTATTTGTAGGTTACTAATAGGTAAAAGGCTTGATTGTAAGAGTGGAAATAAAAACAAATATATCATAGACAAGATTAACAATTTATTTTTCAATCAAAGTTCCTCTAACTCTCTTCTCCGTAGTGTGCGCTGGGGTCTCCGCTTGTCTCTTATTCATTCCTTTCCTTTCCAATTGCTTTTCGATAATCCTTGCATTATTAGCATAACTGTCTGCCACCTCCCGAGCCTCAATCTCATCTTCCTCCTCATCAATCGTAGAAACGGTGACTGAACTGAACTTGCCCATGTTTTTCGTGTGTTTCGTTACCATAATCTTCTTTGGTTGTGTTAAGGCAACCTGTTTATAGATGTCTGTGACTCCTCCCTCACCAGCGGTCTGTACCAAAGCTCCTTTCATAATAAAAACTATGTTGTTGTCTTGGTCATGTTTGTAGTAGATTGGTATGGCACATTTCTTGCACTTTAGTCTATACTGTTGCTCAATACCTTTCTCCCGTTTCAAGTACACTGTCTCGTCGGGGTCTGATGTAATTTTATGTGCGTGTTTAGAACCGTCAATGACTCGTGCGCCGTCAGTCGGTCGGAGGGGCAAACGGTCAATGGTGCAATCAAGAATAAGCGACATTTGGCCGCACAGGCAGTAGTAGATGTGTAACGGCTTCGTCTCATTGTATTCTTCTTGGTCTTTTGTGTCTGAGCACACGATGCTTCTCGAAACTACTTTTGGCATTGTGTGTTAAAGATCTTCGAAACACGTCTCAATTTTGCCTTCTTTGTTAATTTGCTTTATCAACAGTAACTTCCACCGTAATTAATGCACATCTACTTAGTGTTTAACTGATTCAATCCTCAAAAATACAGTAAGTTTTTAACTATCAGACAACATTATTTGGGCAAAATTTGGCAGAGTCAATGTTATTGTCAAATGTCAAATTATTATTGTCATTGATTGTCATTTTAATTTTGTTGTTAGTTTGGCATTTATCTGTGGCATAGACTATTTTTAGTTTTTTATATAGAAAAGGGTCTATTGGGTGTTTTTCCACTGAGTGACACCGCCTGAACTGCACAAGGGGCTACATAGCAGCGTCAAGAAGCACAAAGAGAGGCCTTACCGTGCGTTTGCACTGGCGAAACATTACAACAAAACATGTTTAAATCTCTAGTTCCTGTCAAAAATTGTATGGAACATTGACAGAAAATAGAGATTTCAACATGTTTTATCGTAAATGTTTCGCCAGTGCAAACGCACGGTAAGTCCTAACCGAACAAATGCTAGAGTGGCGGCAGGGGCATACAACATTGGCCTCCTCAGCTACCGAAATACGATTACCCAGCTATAAGAGCATAACGTTCGTGGTTAGCCTTAGCCCCAGATATTACAAGCTTGAATTTATTTAAATAAAGAATTGGACTAAGTATTTTTCCATTTATTTTTCCAGCAAGCGTAGCATGATGAGTAATGATGACAATGGAAACGCGTTTTGACGACGGCAAAATAGACAAAATCACAGTTGCACAATCACAATCTGTCATTTTGTCTGGCGGCGCGGCGTCGCGTTGCGCGACGAATCGCCCCAGTATGTAAGAGCCTTAAGGTATTCAGCTGCTTCTGGGTAAGTGGGTAGACTGGAAGCCGACCCCAACATAGTTGAGAAAACGCTAAGCGATTGATTGATGTTTCCAAAAATTCCAGAAAGCCAACAAAAATCAAAAGTACAAAATGATGCAACTGAGTGCAAAGTGCAATGCATTCTACCCTTTATATTACTTTCCTCTATGATGCATTCTAAAAAATCAATATAATCCATACGTCTATGGTGTACTCTATGGTTAAAAAATACGTTGGTAATGTTGGTAATACCTTCTGTCAACTTCACGCTACTGCGATTGTCTTTTATTCCACAGAATTGTGTTTCATTGCACATGTTCATTGATTTCTGTTGAATTTAGGGAAAGTATTCCGAATTGAACTGCAAAATGGGTGCTATAGCCAGCAGATACCGTGTTTACAACTCGGGACTCACAAACATCGACGCAAAACCTGCAGAAAGTGACACCCAACGTGATAATCCCGGAACGTTAGATGAGATACATAAAAAGACCAAAGGTATTTTTTACACATGTTTTAACTGTTTTAGCGATTATCAAAAGTGATTAAAATGATAATTGGATTCGTAAAAACATAACGAGGAAACGCGTTCAGTCAGAAAACGGCGGCAACCGTAGTTTTATACCGACACAAAAGTTGGGTTATCTTGTGATGTAATAATAGATAATTTACTAGATTACTTGCGATGTATACGTCTAGAAAACTTCATAGACATGTCCCGTGAATTAAATTGGTTATAAATTGAATGTATTCATACAAATTGGTACAAAACTAGTTTATAATACAGACTGACATTGAGATATCTCTACTTTATTTGTATTCTGATAACAATGTTATCAACCTCTATCGTTTAACCGTCCCGATTTCGAATTTATTACACACTGCGAGGTCGTAAATGGGAGCAAGAACACAGAATGGTATGCAGTAATTATCCTCAAGTATAATTAAATTTCTAGAGAAGTATTTAGTAATACCAATTAAAATTGCAAAAATAATCAGCTGTGGATCAATAAATTCCTAACACCAAAATACAATACTGTTTTGTGTTTATGATGTCAAGGTTTGATTACTTGTGGCCTACAGCTTATTTATTTAAATCAAAGTACGATAATATAGATATAGATCATACGATTTTACGATATGCACTATACGCTTGTCAAATTATTGTCATCTGCCTAGCCTTTTCCCACATATCTTGGGGTCAGCTTCCTGTTAACCGGATGCAGCTGAAAACATTCAAATAAATAATGTTAAAAAAATTGTATTCCAGATGTGATGCCAGTCAACTTTGAAGGTGGAAAGCTGATGGTGAATAGGGGGCTCTCCAATCATTTCCAGGTATTTAATTCCTTTACAAGTCTATAAATAATAACAAAAATATTTGAGGATATACCAATTCTACTATCCTACTAATATCCTACTTCCTACTATATAATATAATATAATATTATATTATAAATGTGAAGGTTTGTGTGTTTGGATGTTTGTTACTCAATCACGCAAAAATGGCTGAATAGATTTGGATGAAATTTGGCAAAGACATAGTTTATAACCTGGATTAACACATAGTATACTTTTTATCACGATATTCCCACGGGATCGAGACTTACGCGGGTGAAACCACGGGGCGCAGCTAGTACATTCATAAGTGTTATAAAATGGACTCTATGCTTTTGGAGAAAGGTGCTTTTTGTTTTAAAAACTAAATTATTATTAGTATTTTATTGGTCTTATTGTTTCCTAACATCTATAAAGACTACTAAATTAAATTGAGAATCTATACTAATATTATAAATCTGAAGAGTTGTTTGTTTGTTTGAACGCACTAATCTCAGAAACTACGGGTTGGAATTGAAAAATTGTTTTTGTGTTGGATAGTCCATTTATCGAGGAAGGTTATAGGCTACATAACATCACTCTACGACCAATAGGAGCGGAGCATAAATGAAAAATGTTGCAAAAACGGAAATAAATATTCCTTTTTGAGAGCTTCCGTTGCGTGCGCTGCGTAAACAGTTTACGTTACGCAAATATCATATATGATGGAATTGTTCCTCTTTAAAAGTTCTAAAAATAGTTCGCGACAGCATATGTCTATCTTTTAAGATTGACTCACTATAACCTTTTTCAAATTTGTTCGAAATTAATGCATTATTTGCGAAGGAGTTTTCTCAACATCATATTAATTTTTATTAAAATAAATAGTTTTAACATCAAGGTTATTTATGTAGCAGTAAAATAATTTTTAATTCATTCGAATCGGACATTTAATTTCGAAGTTATCACGTAATGCAATACGCGAACCGTTCGACGCCGGCGCCGCGCGGCGCCGCGACGTTCCCTACTCTAGAGAGGATAGGATGGGCACACGGGTAGACCATGACCTGTAATAGGACATAGGATACGTTTTATCCCTATATTCCCACGGGATCGAGACCTACGCGGGTGAAACAGCGGGGCACAGCTAGAATAAAGAAAAAAAAAAAAAAATTGTAATAAAGTAAAAAAAAAAAAAAAATATAAATAGTAATAGGCTCTTACAATTATTATACACTTATAAACCTACATCAAAAATGTATCATTTGTAATCTAAAGAGTAACTAAGCCAATCTTTGTCTGAAGAGCCCAAGATTATTTATTTATTTCTGAAACTATGTATGAAAGAAATGAAGATTATCTGAGGGAGAGAAGAATAATATTTGTAAAATTAGATTTAAATAGATGTGATTGGGTCCTAGTATGGTGCAATTGGCAGCACGCTACTAATTGTGCTATGGTATGTATGATGAACAAAAAAATCTATCTGCCTTGCTTTCTACCAACTATGCTGGGGTCGGCTTCCAGTCTAACCCGATGCAGCCGAATACCAGTATTTTACATGAGGCGACAGCCTATCTGGCCTTCACAACCCAGTAACTGAGTAATACGATACCCCTTGGTAAGACTAGTTGTCAGTCTTTCGGCCTCTGACGACCCGTAACGACTGTCAAAGATCCACGAATAACAGCCGGGACCAACGGCTTGGCGTGCTTTCCGAGGCACGGAGTACCAACCCCCGCAAGCGTAGCTTAATCTGATGGATCGACCCGTGCGGCTGTTATTATTTAGCCACGAGCTCCTCTATTTTTTAACCCCCAACGGAAAAAAAGGGGTGTTATAAGTTTAACGTGTGTATCTGTGTCTGCGCCATCGTAACTGCCAAACAGCAGGACCGATTTAGATTTTTTTGGTTTTGTTTGACGGAAGGTGACTAGGATGAAAATTAAATTAAAATGAAAAAATTAACTTCACATATGCTCACAAACCCTTACTCCCTTTCTAGATGTCCCACACGCTGACAATGAGTTCAGCACAGAACGGCTACAAGTTAGGAGCAACATACATCGGTACCAAGCAGATCTCGCCCACAGAGGCGTTCCCTGTCATCCTGGGAGATGTGGACCCCTCAGGGAACATCAACTTTAGTTTAATTCATCAACTTACTCCAGAGATCAGGCTGAAGGGAGCTGCACAGGTAAACTATATTTCCTTCATATTGTTTTTACATTGAAGAGAGTTTCTTTTACATTGAATATACATAGGAAACATTATATATGGTTCTGTTTGTTTTATATGGTATACAATAAAGTATAGTTGTATTACATTTCGCCAGTTATAGCTGTACAAATTTCATTTCTGCCCTTTAAAGGTTTAAGTCTCATGTAACAGGGGGCGAGCCTATTGCCGCCAACCGGGCACAATTCCAGACTCCGAACTGCTACTGAGAAATTCCCGATGGGAAAATTCAATGACACTGCCCGACCCGGGAATCGAGTCCAGGACCTTATGCTCAGCATCAGCGCTTGCGTCCACTAGATCAACGAGGCAGTATTTAATAAAATATTATTAATTATTCACAAGAGTTCCATAAGAAACTCTAATGTAGGCGAACTCTAAGGGCACACACACAGTGCCGGCGGCGGCACGGACCGCCGGTATGCCTGACGGCAATGCGTAGGTAGGCGTAGGAGTCTTTAGGAAAGATTTATGTAAATTAATTCCCTAAGAGGGTCAAATAGGAGACGAAATTTTCTATAGCAGTTCGTAATTGTTGCCGATGAGAAATCCCTAATGTATGTTCATTTCAGGTGCAAGAATGCAAGCTGACAGCCACACAGGGCACTCTGGAGTACAAGGGCTCGGACTACACGCTCGCGATGGCTGTGGGCAAGCCGGACTTCAACGAGAAGTCGGCAGTCTTTGTTGGACATTACTTACAGGTAAAATTGTCACTCATCCTTTGCCTTGCCTTTTTCTTATGTTGGGGTGGGCTTTCAGTCTAACCGGCAGCAGCTGAATACACACATATAATTACATGGAGCAGCTGCCTATCTAACCTCCTCAGCCCAACTTTTTCCAACTTGGCATATTTATGGATATGGATCATCGCAATATCAATAGGATAGGTTATGTAGTTTTCATTTGTCCATGTTTGGAAAAGAGGTTACCTATGTTTTCCTAATTACATTTGAGATTTTTATTTTTATTTTACAGCTTTTAGATATAGTTTTTTATTATTATTCATTCATTTAAAAAAGGAATCTAAAGTAAAAAAAATAATCCACTGAGTTTTTTTAAACTGACTACAAACAGGTTGTCGGTTCAATATATTTTTTGTTTTACGCTTATGATTCGCTGATTACGTGATAGCTTGTGAAGTCGACCGCACGTCGCGTCGGTGGAAACACTTTGACCTTGAGTTGGCCTATGTAATACGGAGTTTTAATAGGCCAGCTTACATTGGATTTGTTTCTACTGACGTACAGTATAGCTATTTTCTTAATGTCCTTCGGCAAACTTCGTGTTTCGTCAGTCGTCGGATTTCTATCAGTTGCCTTCGCACTTGGTGCAGACCGGACGCTCTCAATCGTCTTGGAAGTCGATTTCACAAGAAGTTTGCCAAGGTGCATTAAGAAAATAGTTATACTGTACATGCGTGCGTGTCCTACTGTGCGTTATCTGTACATACAATGGGATGTTAAAATACTTATGTTATGATTGCAGTCGGTGACGAAGCGACTGGCTCTGGGTACGGAGTTAGTCTACCAGTCTGGGGCGCGGGTCATGGGAGGAGAGATCGCCATCACCTCGGCCGCAGCTAGATACACTATGGACGGTAAGATCATCAATTGCTACATAGACTAAGAAAAAGAAAACTATTCTTGCAAGGAAGTCTGACTGTCAAAATTTCCATGAAAATAGAATTGACCTTTGAAAAAAAAAAGGGCACGAAATTCCATGCAATACTTTCTTGATGAATGTGTTTTCTGTAAAAGAGTTATAGGAAGTTGTTTCTAACATTTCAACGATGTTTTGTTCTATTTTTGTGTAATTTGTGCCAGTTCTTCATTGCAGTTTTAAAATGTGATTTAATCTTTATTTCCAGACTCTGAAGTGTCAGCGACCCTGAGCACAGCCAACTTCCACTTGTGTTACTTCAAGCAGTGCAGTGAACAATTACAGGTATGTGATCATTGCTATTGTTAACAACCATAAATTTACTCTGATTAACATAAACCATGTCCTCTGTAAAATTGCCACATAAAATGCAACTTAACTTGAATTGAAACATCAATCTAAACAAGAATAAAATACATGTACATTACATACACATTTACATTACATTACATACACATGTATATTACATTACATACACATGTATATTACATTACATTACATACACATTTACATTACATTACTTATACATCTTGTCTTTAATAAAAAATAAAAAATGTTTAAAAAGGTGCTACCTTGACTTCTTCTAAAACTTGTAATGTTAATTTGCAGGTGGTAGCAGAAATGGACACCTCATTCCGAGGGATGGAATCTGTAGGCACTGTCGGTTACCAGGTCAACATACCCAAAGCAGATCTAATCTTTAGAGGTGAGTTATTGGCTTGATTACATTTGTATGTATTCTGGGTAGCAGTCTGGATGCTTACTTGGCTACTGGTAATAGGATCGCCCCCTATTACATGGAACTTAAACATACCTTGAAATATTTTGGTTTTATTATATTACTTGAAAAAAGGCGCTATTGTTGCCAAATAGTTGCCTTTTTGCCATAATTTTTTCTTGTCTGGTTTGCGATCCAAAGTCTTCATTTTACACAGGCACATACGAGCCAATCAAGATTTTACAATGAACGTAAAAACTTTACAATAAATTAATGTTTGTTTGAATTACTAAACACCAATTACTTTTAAGGGGTCGCCCAATGTTAACGCCCCGACTTACGAGTTGTATGTAGGTCGTGGGTTCGAACCCAGACAGGCGTTTTACTTTGTGTAAATAATTTTATTACCACTGCTCTCAAAACGGTGAAGGAAATTATAGTGAGGAAAACGATGTCCTAGAACCAAAAATTCGAAGAAATGTGACATCTACCAACCTGCACTGGGCCCACGTGGTAGATTACGTCCTGTGTCCCAACAGTGGGAATATTATAGGCAAATTATGGTAATTACTTATATATAAATTCCAGGAATGGTAGATTCAAATTGGAATATCGGAGCGGTCCTGGAGAAGAAATTACAGCCCCTACCATTCACATTCGCACTCTCCGGCATGGCAAACCAGGCTAAACAACAGTTCAAATTCGGCTGTGGTCTCATCATTGGCTAATCACCAGGTGATTGTGATGATGACTGAGTGGTATGTCAAGCTAGTGATCAGTGTACATCAATATTTATATGTGATTAGTGAATTTGAAGTGGATAAGTTTTGCAATGGTTTCGTGAAACGTCATCTTGTCGCTCAGTTTTAAATGCTATAGAATACAGAATGCAAATAATTGGATTGAGTGTGTACAGGCTATAGTGGAAATAGTAGACGAGTATTTACACTACAGCCTGTATTTATGGTATGTTTCTAAATAATAATATTTGTGTGTAGATTTAATTTAGAGGTTTTAATGCTCTTGGTGTTTTAAAATTGCTGGACAGTTATTAACTAAATATATTTAATTGGTGTATACTAATGTGTTAGGAACAAAATATATATTTTAGCCCTAGATAGGTCAAGTTTTCTTCCATGTAAGTCATGTAATCACAATTACAAGCCTAATACTGTATTCTATGAATATGTCTTTCTTGCTAGCCGTAATAAAAATGTACTACTTACCTATAAATCTATGAACAATTTTGGGGTTTTTTGTGGCATTTGACACTTGTAAAAATGTTGAAAGGATCAGGGCAAGATGGCAAATTTTCAGTGAAATATTTTACATTGCATATTGAACGTGTCGGGTATGTAATGTAGACATTTGCGTGAAAGCAAAAATGAAAACTACATCTAGATACATATCGTCTAATTTAAAATTGCCCGCCCCTCCACTGCTTGTTGTACACAATTTCAAATGCTTGTATAGAAATTTTTGTGGAGTTTTAAATTAGACGATCCTAACCTCAAGGAGTGCACTTATATATATTAAATGCTGAATATGAAATATTTATTATAATATAAATATGTGATGTTGCACCTCTCTGTATAATATACTTTTACTTATAATTATGTTACTTGGACCACTAGCTTGATTTTGTCAATGTAATTATAATTTTAGTCTAATATTGACTTGATTGGTGTTATGGATCTGTATTTTAGACTTCCATGTTCAAGAAATATCATGTTCAGAATTTGGGGACGCATTTTGAACATGGTTATTAATATTTACTTTTTTTTTCTCACCTGCTTTTTACGCTATGTTAGTTCCGTTATAACAAATTAAAAGCTTGTAGTTTGTCGTGGGACCTGAAAAGTTCTCGAAATATTAATAGAAAGGTATTTTTTCTCATAAATTTAACTGACGCCGCAAATACAAGCTGAAGTCATTTCTAACTTAAGTTTATTTTTAACACATAAGTACATATGACATGGAAGTCTAAAATATAGAACAAATGAATATGATAGCTGATTCCTAAATAAATAAATCACAAGATACGTGTGAATGATATGAGCCCGAACACTGTAGGTATATGTATTGATAATCTTTCTTTGTACGTTTTACGTATACTTATTTTTAATTGTTATTGTAACGCTATACTGTTTTGCCGACCACCAGAAACGCATTTATGACATGTGAACTCACTCTAAGGTGTCTGAAAACATCTTTATCCTGGGTTTGAACCAGGATTGACTGTTCCTCATTTAAATGATTCAATGCATTTTGCAATGTGCTTTTATTAGACTAATGTACGGTGAACCGCACGTCAGTAATATCTCATGAACTACGAAGACAACCTTACTGCTAGGCAATTAAGGCGCTGACTGTACCTATTTTAATATAAGTCTGTAAACAAATGTTTCACTTTTCCTTCTCTCATGATTATTTAATGTTGAAAATAACAGTTTTGTAAGCATTTTAATTAGATGTCTTAGAGTGAGTAGCTAATACAGGTCCCCTAACCCGTTGTTCGTCCCCTATTCATATAATCATCCCTTTCTATTTGTAAGGCACCTGGCAAAGCTTGACGTCGATTATTCGCTGCCATCGCTTCGGCGTTCTAGAAGGCGCATATGTGCGACAAATACCTACGTCACTAATTGTATTTATTATAAAATAGTCCTATATTTTTAAACTCTTTCATGCTAACATTGACCAAATATTCTTCTTAATAATGATCTGAATGATCTAAAACCGTCTCGAGGCGAGTTTGTCGCAGATACGCGCCATCTCGTTAAGTATGAGTGTAGATAGGTTATGGCATAGTGTACAATGTACATAGCGCCTGTTGTTAAAATGTTTATTTTTAATATAGTTACTTATGTTAATAAATCAATTCGCCGTTTTATTTCGACGATACGATAGGTATTTGAATCCCTTATATCATATTCTATGCAGACAGCATTCCGCAATCTGCTCAAATGTAAAGTCACGATCGTTAAATATATTACTGTGGTTAGTTGGGCAACTTTAACTAATTTCATGATTAATTCATTGATGTGTTCTCAAGAAGACTGTAAATATAATGTGATCATCTGTGGAAGGCACAAATATGTGACATCGAAAAATAACCAAAATTATCTGGCTGAGACAGTTTTCGAGGGGTTAAGACTATTTGCGTTAGATTCACGCATATGATTACACTCACTGCCAAAAAATCTTATGTACCCACGCCTGGCAACCATTCATGGGATATGACATGTTGTTGATTGTTAGTAGCTTCACCGAGACAGCCAGGACTAAACGTCAATGATGATTTTGGTTTTTTCAACATTTATGGTTAAAATATAGGCCCTGATCCACTTCTTCATGAGTTCCTTTTGGGCAGCACTGAATATCTCATCCCAAGTATCGGCGGAGAAAAGGAGAGCTGTGTCGTCTTCATAGGAGATCGGAGAGAATTCGCCTCGGGGTAGATGGAGGCGGAGAGAATTCGCCTCGGGGTAGATGGAGGTTAGTTAGGTCGAGACGGTCCCAAAATACTACCCTGTGGTACCCTATAGTCGACTTCATGTTCGTGCCAGATCACTGCTCGTGTGTTGACCTATTCGGACACACTGGTTCACCCAGTGAGATAGCGCTTAAAAAGATTCAGTTGCGTGCCTCTGATTCCCATTCTATCTTGTTTGTTTATCAATGTAGGAACAGAAATTGTGTCAAAAGCTTTTTCCAGGATCTTTAAAAATGCAGGTCAAATTAATGTTGGTCTATAGAGTTAGACAACATATAGTCAGTCTATACAGACGCTTTAAGATTGTCTAAATTTTACTTAATGCCCCTCCATAGCTCCAAGTCCATCCAGATAATTAAAATTTATACTATAGATGCACCTCTGCCTAACCCTTCTGGGAGTACAGGCGTGATGTTGGTTCCATTACAAATTTATCAGCAAGCAGCTATCTGAAACCCCTTTGTCAGCAAAAATATCGAACACAATGTTTCGAACCGTTTTCTTGTATTTAGCAATGAGTGCCGGGTGATACTACTGCAAAAATATGTGACAACCCACACGCAGGATAAGGGTGGTTACACAAATCTGATGAAAGATGCGATTCGATCGCGTCTATTTATTCGCTCGACGCAGTAACGCATCATCAGTTGAGCGTGTAAGGTTAAATGTTTCATTATCTGCTTGCCCGTTCTTACGTTTCGCGACAAACGATACGCGACGCATCTTACGTCAGATGTGCAACCACACTAAATCTTAATTTTCATTGATTTTTTGTCATTGTGGTTCGTTTAAGAAACTTATCTAAAAGGGGTAATAAAAGGCAGATATAGTTTAAAAATAACGTAAGTTTATTACATGTAATGAAATAAAAATATAATATTATAAACTTTTATTCTGTTACATGTATAAATGATTCCGTGCTGCGGGCGGATTGCCCGTCATATTTTGGTAATATATTCAACCTCGATTATAATTATATCCATAAACCAAACAATTGTAACGTGACCGACGCAATATTGTCAAAGATTAAAAAAAAAAACTTTTTTTCGAACTTTATATCACGTCACCACTGTTATATAACGAAGGTTTTTAAATGCGCCATTTCTTTTTTAATTCGGCGCCAATTTTTTTTAATTTTTTCCTTTTTATCTCGCCCCTTATTTAGATTCAGAAATGAATATTTGGACATTTAAAAACCCTCGTTATTCACTTCATAAGTATTATAAGCTACACATCGACACCACAGCGACTTTCTAACTGAATGATTCATACCGATAAAAGCTGGGTGGACAAATAAAAATTCCAGAAAAATCCTGTCAACCCAACTTTCGAGAAGTAAAACTAAAAATTTTTAACTTGTTATTTCCTTATTACCAAAAATATAATATATTATTATGGCTGAGTTTTCAAAGATACGATAAATGTCTATCATTAATAATAATTTTTCGTGTTGTTTTAAACTCTATATTATTATAGCCTAAGGACTTAACATTAAGACGATTGCAACACTTACAGTTCGCAATGTGTCAAACATTACGGCCCCTGTACACAATGGCCGATGCTGGCGCATTACCACGTACCATAGACAACTAACTAGAATTATGAAAGTCTTGTATACCGACCGAGTAATTAAATGGATGTCACATAACAGTCACAGGCCATTATGTACGGAGAACCTTTAGAGATCTGTATTTTGATTTTATCTTTTGAAATGTTCTTTTTGATTCGCGCGCAAGAAACTCACTGATATGTATGCTAATATCAAACAAATTTTCGGTAGCAATAAAATGTCATGTAATAAAATTGATTATTTCGTTAAATTGGTACAGTCAGCCATATAAAACTCAGACATTCATGCAGAAATACAAAACTTCTTTCAGAAACATACATTTCGTAAGTCGACTGACTCAATACCATTTGTAGAAGAAAGGAAGCGCAAGCGCACGAGCGTTTATAATATTCATAATAGTTTCCAATATAATGTTATACATTAAATAATTCGGTTTACATTTAAACAAAAAGAACATCACAAAATTTGCTATAACACCAACATTTGGCAGGATCAGCGCTTGTCATCGATTCAAAGCCACTCAAGTAGACACAAGTTATTTGAAAAACTACTTAACATTATTCCCTAAAACCCTTTATTCTATACACGTTTATATTCAGGCTTAGTAGTATTTGAACCCCAGAAATATTGCATTGAGTTCAAATATTCAAATAAAAAAGTATAACTAGACATTTTTACTAATGTTTACGGTTTTAACGTGTTTGCCTGACTACTATCGGATTTGTACGGAGCTGAAGGCTCATTTTCATTGGTCGATCTCGATAGGGCTCGTATGCGGGGGGCGGGAGATTTATGTAACGCTTGCCAAAAGGCCCGCATGCAGGGAACCGTTTTCATTCGATGAAAACTGATCTCCGAATACGGGCCCTATGGCATGCTTTACAGAAATTTCCAGCACTCCACATGGCATGTAGGGAGTAGTAGTCGATAGGGAACGATTGTGGTGTACGAACACTATATAGAGAACCTGCATCGCAAGTCTGGCAGTTGCTTTGAAGGCTCATTTTCATGGGTGGGAGTCACCGCACGCTTTTTACCGACTGATGAATTTCATTGATCGCCAGCTTCTGGGATTCCCCGCAGACGGTGTACCGACCGCGTTATCCATTTATAACTTCCATTCGTCATTATCCCGCCTGCGGGACGTCCCCGAATGCTGTATATCGACCGAGTTATCGAATAATGAAAATTAGCCATAACATATAAGCCTATGATGCGAAGTAGTAAGACGATCGAGTCGTTAGTTCCATAAAAAACCATAAACATAAATAAATATAAACGTGTCTCACGGAAAAACAACATACTATTTTCAAACAGATAGCATTATTACTGTGATAGTAGTTACATTTCACGAGCGCACAGTAATCAGCACTTTAATTGCGTAACACAGAATCAATCAAAATCTGTTTCATTTTGACAGTTCAACAACATTCATTGCGTTATTTACGTTGTTGAGCAGACAAATTTTTCGAACATAATGCAGCAATGGATTAGCAACTTCCTTCAAAACTATTCTCATTATAATTGATCGTGATTTATGCAATAAGGCTGCTGATTGCTGTGCGCTCTTCTCATTTGCAACGACTATAGTACATTTTTCAAATAACAAGTACTTCACGCGGTAGACTGTACGAACAAAATGCTATTTATTTGGTAAAGCGAAGACTGCCCTGCTAAGCAAACTGCTTGTAAACACCGCCACGAGTCCACGACTTACTTCTATTACAACGTCGCTTTGTGATCATTATTATACAAAAAAAACTCTTTCAGTTAAAAACAGATGCTATGAGAATCTATTTTTGAAGTAAGCTAAAAATACAGTTAAGAGCAAACATCCTCTAAGTTCGTTACCCCTTCCTTGGCCACGACATCACCGCTCGCGCGACCTGCGTCTTGCGTGTGCGACCGCGGCGAGAAAAAAATGTTAGAAGTTATTGAAGTGAAAACTTCTATAGGCGCGTTGCACTTTTTGGGTGAACAAAAATCATGGAACTCGCGTTATCGTCACGCTTGAGGTGATTTGTTTTTTTTTAGCGCCATCTACCGTCTACCGTTTGAATTACGTTGAGTTGAGAGTTGAGTTACGCATTGTTGCTTTGTTTTCACTTCTATCGGCAGTCCCCAAAGACTGCCCCCAATGTTTTTTTTTTAGAAATTGCCATTAGTCGCCTCTGTGCGACGCGCGGAGAGGAGAGCGGTGCGGGAACATTCGAGCGCCTTAAGACGCACGGCCCTACGTCGTGGCCTCGGCCTCAAGACTACTTCGCGAAACCGCCGAGCTAAGGAGATAACAAGGGACGCGATGTTACAAAATCAAATATAGGCACTTCATTTAAAACATAATTTCTTTTAATATTATAATCGTAAAAATTTACACTGTCAGTAGGACGCTATTATGAGTATTTATTTGGTTATTTTGTCGAGAAGTTCTCAAAATGGCCGGAGATTTAACCGCGAAATAGTCTGTAGGTACGCGTCACTTTATCACGGCTCTGAAGTGCGCCACTGACTGCGCAATACCGCACCTCTCACCTCCGCTGACACTGTGAATTTGTTACAGCGCAGCGACTCGCCTCATGTTCCGAGCTGTCCTAAAGTTTTCATCGGTTTGTAGTGCTGTACAACGCACTCCATTATTTAAATAGTGAATTTGTGATATTTTAAACAATATTGTCAAATAATGCCTCTTTTCTAGCAATGTTAATGCATTACAACAACAATAAAAAATTCACTTACAATTTACCAAATACATTATTGTTAAATGACAATGACTAATGTTGGCAATATTAGCTTAATATTAAAACATCGAATAAAATCAAAATGCGATTTAAAAAAAAACGTACCTAACCGGCGGTGTTCAAAGCATAAAAAATAATGATTGTGCTAAGAAAAAAAAAAATAGCAACAAACAAATCTAAAATCGTCAAACAGCAATTAGACTAAGTACAGTTTTTCTTTTAAATATATATTTCTCAACCTCTTTTGACGAATTGACTTTAAAATTTCCACACACTCAAACGAAGGGAAGAAATGAAAATCACAGTTCTGTTACTAACAATTCGCGCCAATTCTTTCAACAGGTAACATTGGCGAGAGCATAGACAATCTATATTAGTGTTGCCAACAACGAAAAATATGGGTTGGGTGGAAATTAATCGGCTGTGATATAAATTCATACAAAATGTTTCAAACCTTTGAGGTAGACAGTACCGTACGTACTAGTAAAATATAATTACTTTACTATTTGAGACAGATATTCTTTATTCTTATAAAAAATAGTGGAACTTTAGAGAGACGATAGAACTACGAGCAACATTATTAGAAGAAATACAAAGAAGTTATAAAAAGATATCTTCGATTACTAAGTGTCTTTATTTAAAGTACAGCTGCTCATTAGTCTAAAAATATTTAAAAAAAGAATACATTAAAATCTTTATTCATTAAGGTAAAGTAAAATGGCCGATAATTCCGCCCAACCCAAGCGCCATGTAAGAGGGAGATCGATATTTCACAATGACACATTGTTTCGAATACAACTAAAATCATATTAATAAAAAAAATTAAATACCTATGAGATATAGTGATGACTTTAGTCCGACGACTCGGGCTCATTAAGTTGGATTTAAACTATGGGACAGATAGGATATTTACAAAATGCTATCTCGCTCACTCACACCGTGTGTGTTGCCAGTCGATAAAACTCTCCAACTAAAGAGGTTATGTTAGTCTATCATACATATTATTATTATTTTTTCGAAAGTTATTTTTAAGAGTATAGCGTACGTCTTTAAAGTTAAAATCTAATATTTAAATGTTCGTTACATAGAGGTGCGAATTGTACACACTTGTAATGTTGCAAGTAACATTAGTTGTTATCAGACTAATAAAATAGTATTTCAAATGTTATTAAATCTTTTTCTTTGTCCAATTACATTTTTCATGCTTATGGTTTTCAATTCTGCACATAATTATTTTAATGTCAACAGTATTTTACTCCCTAGCAGATTTTCGTAAAAACAGACAAGCGACTCATTCTATATGGGATTCTAATTGATTTATTTTCAATCAAAAGTGCACAATTTTTGTGTCCTAAATAGCTCGCAACATTAAAACTGTAACAAGTACGCAACAACATTCCTACGCGAAGATCTGACTGACCAAGATATTTACATATTTTATCCTTTAAAAAGAGCGTGAAGTACCTTCCATCAATATATGGCAATCGAATTGAGATCCCGGTCAGTCATTCCCCGACTATCTAGACGCAACTAGGGCTAATATCAACCATATTGGAATAAAACAGATATTTAATAACTTCTAAAGCGATAAACATCTATTTTAATGTGCATATTCCCCATTTTTGACATATCACCCCTAGTTACGCCCACCCATCATTTTCCAAGCCTACCTCCTACATTTTACAACGAATTCGTGAACACTGTTTTCTCTAACTTTCCCGCTAATCTTAAGCATATACACATTTAAGAGAAGCCAAACATTCCTAGAAACCTTAACATTTCCCAACACACCGAACGACTAAAAAAGTTAATTTTACCGTTTTATTATAATTCACGATCATCATGCATAATATATTTTTAATATATAATTTAAAGCGTATTCTGTTCGCCGCCTCGGGAATATCTGAGCATTCTTTTTTTTTTAACTTCTAAATTGGCAAAAGTTTGTGGTCCATTGATAGAGATATTTTTACTTTTTTTATTTATTGAACGGTGGCAGCGAACGTCTGTATGAGTACAGATAACTGGCTTTGGTTGGTATTTAGTCTTGTATGTGGTCTAATGTAGACATAGGTTTGTCGATTGTTCGAAAAATAAACTTGCTTGCATTGGCCCAAAATAACGTCACAATTATTGCAGCAATAGCAACAGTTTGGACAATGGTGTCGAAGTTATTGATTAATTTGGGTCAATCATGTGACTTCGATGTCACAGCAAGAGAATTAACGCATTAATTATTCGACGGTCCTACTTAGATCTGCTCAGTACATTTATTAAGACTACAACCTTCAATGAAGATAATCCAATAAGTATATAAGTGTATAATTCAACATTTAAAGTTCGGTCTTCAGTACTAAGAGATCAAACACTAATTAAGTATTTACAAATCTTAATCATAGCAAATATGCTGAAGTGTATCGGGTTTAAATGTAACTGGAAAAAAAATCTAGCGAAATGGCAGCCGCACACCGAAACATTTCGACAAGCACCTACTCGACCCAAAGTAAAGCATTGCAAAGTGAGCTTTATATAATGAGACGTACAGTACTAAATGCGTTGAAGTTTCGTTGTGCGATGCCCATAGCATTGTTTAACAAGATGGTCATACAGAAGCATCATTAGGGTTATATACATATCTCATAGCACTATGTACGACCTGGGTATCAAACCCAAGAACTTGCAGTCGCCTTTGCGACCACTAGATCGAACGAGGCCGCACAAACAGCAGTAACTACACCAGTTATAATATATTTTGATTTCGCATCAGTATGACCCATCCTTTATGAAATCTTTTAGTGCAAGATAAAAGTACGTCATTGAATGCGTTGTCAGAATAAGTTCTATAGATCAATCTTATTTCGAATAGTGAACGCAAAACAATTTACAGGTCGGTCGAAAAGGACCTTCAAATTCATATCTGGCTACTAGCATGATAAATACCAGTGAAACCACAATACATCCAGACGCAAATATTAATTATCATAATAATGGCAACACCCGTCACAAACACCGAGAACTGTCAAAACCGAACAGTGTTGCCACAAAAAAAAATTAAGACATTAGACCACAAACAAAACTTGTTTAAACACACAAGGCAGTGACGAGTGAGCAAGTATTACTTATCTGTGGTAACTTATGTTATAACTCCATGTCTTGCGCTTCGTCGTCACTGAACTCGCTCATGGAGGACTCTGTGTCGCTGTTGTTGTTGGCGTTGCCGTTGGAAGGCTTGGAGCCCGAGGAGGCCGGGGCTGCGCCCCCCATGCCGGTGATCGCGTCCTTTTCTAGAAGGGCTTCTTCGGTCGCGAATCTTCGGACGTAATCTGGAAAAGGGAGTTGAAGGTTATTTTTACATTGAAAAGACAATAACAGACCACGGAATCATATTTTTCTTGCCAATTTTGGATAATAGAAAAACAGCTTAACCCCCGTCATCATCATCATCATTTCAGCCGAAAGACGTCCACTGCTGGACATAGGCCTCCCCCAAGTACCGCCACTTCGACCGGTTCTGTGCTTCTCGCATCCAGCGGATTCCTGCGGCCTTCCCAAGGTCATCGGTCCGCCTTGTGGGGAGCCTTCCAACGCTTCGCCTTCCGGTACGCGGTCGCCACTCCAAAACCACACACACACATGCCACACGGGCCATCTGTTCTGTAGGCAAAGTGCCCTGCCCACTGCCACTTAAATTTAGCAATACTTCGGGCTATGTCGGTTACCTTGGTTTTCCTACGGATCTCATCATTTCTCATTCGATCACGTAGGGAAACCCCGAGCATAGCCCTCTCCATTGCCTCCTTTGGGTGACTTTCAGCCTTCTAATGAGGCCCATTAACAGCGACCACGTTTCAGTTCCAGACATAGGTCATCACTGGCTTGACCCTCAACATTAACCCAATCAGCTGTTCCCCCAGTTTGCAGTAAAAGTGATTCGTCGTAAATATGTAAATCAAACTCATTGACGTCGCGTCAAAACATGGCGACCGGCCAATTGTTGTAAGATATCACTTGATGAGTTGACGTGCGTAGTATTGTGTCAGTGCCAACTGCCAAGATTTCGCTAATTCACTGAACTGTTGATCTTGGAAGGTTGAAACCGTATGGTGCTGCCAGGGTTTCCGGAAAGTCCGAAAGGAATACCGGGACCCTTGGCAACAGGCAACTAAAGGAACACGGGTGGGTTTTAGTCAGTCTGACTGTTTTAAAAGTCTGACACGCCCTCCCGCTCCGCCCAAATCGGGAGAAGTGATTTGATGACTTCCATTTAAAAAAAAAGTTGGTTTATGGTATTATAGATCAGCTGTCAGCGTATACCTTATGAGCGAGTCTTTGACAGTAAATCTTGTAATTAGTACTATCTTATATAGTCGGGTAACACTCTCTATTAAGAAATCATACCGTGACAGGCGTTGTATTGGGCCCCAGCAACTGGGGTCAGACAAAGTTTAAATACGCGAAGGAGATAGAGAAAATATGTTTCTGTCTCGTTTACTCTTACTACTGGGTCTAATAGATGTGTCCTTATCCCATAATAATTTTTATTTTGTGACTTGTCTATCGCTATTCTCTGTCTACATTTGAAACAGTTTTTTGACGTTATTGTGTGCAGACAAGCAGGCGCCCACCTTTGCTAAGTAGCCACCGCCATCTTTGGACATCTGCTATGCAATTAAATGAAATTGTTTATTCTGTAAATAGGATATTGGAATCACTTTTACATGTCATATTAAAAAATAAGCTAGATGAGGTCGGCGTTTCCTATCTGACTACTCTGAGAAGAAAGCTGAAACAAACTCAGAGGTCGCAGTCTCTTTTAAAGTCCAGACATAATCTTGGTCAGTTTACTAGAGCTTATCGCTAGTCATCACAGTGATAAGCTGAATTGTCTTTGTGCCAGTAAATGCACCGACTTACCACCACACCCATTTAAAAAAAGCAATACAAACCAATATCTATTAAAATAAATAACATTGAAGTGTCTGTTTGTAATGTCAAAATAACAGCTTTTTACTAAATGCATAATTATGAAAGTATATGTATACGGTATTTACAATAAAATAAAATAAACTTAAAGTTTTTGTCTGTCTGTCTGTTTGTTTCGGCTAATCTCCGAAACGGCTGTACCAATTTTGACGGGACTTTTATTTTAGAAAAAGAATTAACCACACGACGAGCGAAGCCGCGGGTAGCAGCGTGTGCTTGCCCGCTTGTAGTATTAATGGCTAATGGCTAACATCATACATTGAAGAAATCAAACGGAACAGACGAATGTGTGTCACTTCATTCTGACCGGAAGGTCAGTTTGTTTTTTATGATTGAGGAGTAAAAAAAAACGTTAAAATTCAAGTCGTAATCTCATCTCAGCGACAATTAATATAAAAAATGTAGGTTAATTAGAGGTTTTTTTGACAGATTGAGACTAGAGATTATAATGCGTACGTTTTTGCATGCACATAAACAAAACGATGAGACTGTGTACTTTCAACGATTTGCTTCAACTAGTCATCGCTCTGCGCTTAACTCTTTCCAGTCTAGTGGTTACTTAGTATACATCTCTAGACGGTGTGGATCTTAATTTAAAAAATCTTGAAGAGGTGGTTAGTGACACTAACCACTTAGCCAGAAAGAGTTAGGGTCAGTTCACACCGAGACGCGACTCGACGCGCACTTTTTTATGATCCGATAAAATATCGAATTTATTTACTACACAATAAGGTACACGCACTGCGCAGCACCGCGCATCTCAGGGTACCTTTAACACGTGTCAACACTCGCAATGAAATTATACCTTTTCTGAAGAAAATAAGTTCGATAAATTGTAAAAAAGTGGAACCTAAAAGAAACACTCTGTACACACACACTTGTATTCAACGTAGAAAGACAAGTGTGCGTGTACAGAGTGTTTCTTTTCCGTATCAATTTAATATTTTTTGTGAATATTAAAAAAGAAAAAAATGTTTTTTTTTTTTTTTTTCATGTTTTGACGCTATACTATTGCAGGTTAAGCGGAACGCCCTTCGTTAGATAACATAACAGTACATACTTATTCAAAAATCCTTTCTTATCGCTCTCCTTCGTTATTGTGCAAAATTTCATGCTTCATCCGGACCCAGCGGTTTAGTCTGTGCGTTGTCAAGATTTTATTAAGTAGATATCTTACCTGAAACTTTCTTCTTGTACTCCTCAGGTTTGTGCAGGTACATGGCCGCGGCGTCACCGTTCAGAGGGTCGATAGGGTTGGGGTAGGTCAGCAGCTGCGGCAGGAACGACTCGAATATGTTCGACAGGTCTGGAACATAATAGACATGGAATTAGTATCTGTTCTACTGCATATGCTACCAAAAATTTGTAATTCCAATACATCGTTACTTGCACCTCAAAATAATTTAGTTGAAGTTTATCTTTAGGTACCTACTATTGTATAATTGTGTGGAAAGTCTTACTGTTGTTAACATGTACACTTTTTAAGCGTTTTATTATTCAATAAAATATTATTATTATAAATATTATATGGTAACAGGGTTTACGTCCAGAGATTGCGATGCACCCGTGAAAAATAATCGGCCATGTGCGAGTCGGACTCGCGCACGAAGGGTGGTACGGAACCATTATCTATAAAAACAAGCAAAAAAATCACGTTTGTTGTATGGGAGCCCCCTTAAATATTTACTTTATTCTGTTTTTTAGTATTTGTTGTTATAGCGGCAACAGAAATACAACATCTGTGAAGATTTCAACTGTCTATCACGGTTCATGGGATACAGCCTGGTGACACACGGACAGACTTCGGAGTCTTAGTAATAGGGTCCCTTTTTACCATTTGGGTACCACCCCCCCTAAAGTCTAATGGCGAACCCCTAGGGGTTCGCGTAACCCACATTGAGAAACCCTGAGCTAGGTCATAAGATTCCTGTCTGTTAAATGCTATAAATATAAAACAATCGTTTGACCGCAGCATTGTGGTTTAAATTTATGAGTTTTGTGGTCGATTTGATATTGAAACGCAACCTGTCAGAACAAATGCTGGGATGAGCAGTTAAAAATAGTTATTTTAACGATTATTTAAATAGTCTAGCTTTCGATCGACCCCTGCGGCTATAATTATTTAGCCACAAGCCTCCCATTTATAATATTAGTATTGATTGAATCAATCAAACTCACCATAAAGTGCAGTCCAAGCCTGATTGATAACGTCCAGACACACGGTGCCAGAAACCTCGTCGATGTTCGGGTGGTAGACCTTGTTCATGAAGCCAATGGACGGGGACTTGAAGGGGTAGTGGTCTGGGAGGTGCACGCGGACGCGCCATACGCCCCCCTCGTATGGAGCTGAAATTATGGTACATTTATAAATCAATGAGACCACCTGTGTATAATATGTTTTTGCTTGTTTTATTCTAGAGCATGGAGCCACACTTAAAAATAGGCATATAAACAATAAATCCTGAATCAATCAGTACACTCATGAATTGATCAATTAATCAATACACTTAGCGATCAATTAATCAAAATAAATAAATGACAATACTCACTTCCAGGAGGACCGAAGAATTTCACGCAGAACTCATTGAGTCCTCCCAATATCGTCACCTCATGTTTACTTTCGATACTGTTGGCTAAATGTTAAGGAAATGTGGAAAAATAACGTACAATCAATAACAAACATCTAGAAATCTAAAACTTTAAATAAAATCCTTTTCAAAAATTGGTTTTACCGAAAAACCTGAAAATCTGTTTCACGAGGACAGTTTCTTGAACGATAGGCGACAATGTAAACGAGGCTTCATAATAATTTACTTCGTTTATCACAATTTTTCAGTTCGGTAAATTAAGAAGAAAAAAAAAAGATATGATACGTCATTATTAATCTAGTAACCGTGGGTGGTGTAGGAGTATTGCGAGAACATGACAACTCTTAAAAATTAAAAAATTGCTTGACCCATATAGTCTACTTTTAGAAGGGTTAAAACTTCAGTCACACACTAACCTTTGTATATTTTAAGGGACAATATACTTATAACGGTACCCAAGAGGGTAGAAGTTTGCGAGTATAAATGCAACCCCACAAAGTAGGGCAGTATTATTTATTTATAGCATTCTTCTAGTAAATGCCATTTGCATTGTCATTAGTGAAGTGTATTTTCCGGAATGAGCACGCAACGGTTACTAACTGATAACAAATATACATTGTAACAGCGAAACATTTTTTTTTTAAATTTCTTAGAGTAATTTGACAGTTGCAAACTCCATAATGAAAAAACAAACGACAATCACTTGAAATGTCAAATTAGTCTATGAGATTAAAAAACAGACTTTAGGCCATATATTTTTTGATATTCGGATAGCACCTAGAGGTGCCATAAATAATATGAATGAGAACCCGGAAAAAAATACTTTATTTCGTATAAGCAATACGGATTACATTTCGCAGGTATTCTGGTGGTTAATATGTAAGAACGATTTTTTTTTTAAACTTAGGTTATTCGGGGTGAATTGAATTCATTCCCAGTTTTTCAAGGTATGAAAGTACTCATGAATATGGACGGACAACTTTGAGTAAAAGGGACCAATAAAAACTGTTTGTATATAACAGTTAGGTACAGCGGACAAAAACTATAACGCAAAAATTTCTTATGCGCATTTTGGCAGACAGCGTTTGCAAACTGCCTTTACAATTCACAACTCTTTCCAAGAGGTAGGCAGATACTACAGAAAACCACGTGTTCGATCTCTACATTCCTTTTGCTTTTACCAGGTCCGTACATGCGTATGAGTGCCTTTTATGAATTCATAATGGAAGGGATATGCTGCTACTGCAGCTAACCGTTTAACTAAACTCGCATACTAGGTCACCATACCCACGAGGAGTTAGCAGACGTAATCTTATCAGCCTTATCGTCACTTCCTTTTTGTGTTAATACATCTGTGTGAATACTTTTTACTTTTAAAACAGAAACCTACTTTTGAAGCAGATATATCCTAGTTATATTTTTTGAACTAAAGGTATCATTCCGTGGCTGACCGCAGGCGGCAGAACCAGGCGACGTGTCACCTGAGGGCCTGGACAAGTGACAATCGCGACTCTCAATAGAATTGACATAAGCCTTTCGATAGCGTATGTCAGTCCTATACATTTTTGCCTTTTCCATCATCGTTATCGCTGATAGAATGTCACTTTGTCTTGGGCCTCTGGTTTTTAGGGTTCCGTGACCAAAGGGTAAAACGGACCCTATTACTAAGACTCCGCTATCTGTCTGTCCGTCTGTCACCAGGCTGTATCTCTTAACCGTGATAGTTAGACAGTTGAAATTTTCATAGATGATGTATTTCTGTTGACGCTATAACAAAAAATTATTAAAAAACAGAATGAAATAAATATTTAAGGGGCTCCCATACAACAAACGTGACTTGAAATATTCATAGAATATTTAGTTACATATTCACTTTAAAAATAAATAATTAAATTAAAATAAAACAAATATTTAAGGGGGGCTCCCATACAACAGCCATGATTTTTTGCCGTTTTTATAGATAATAGTACGAAACCCTTCGTGCGCGAGTCCGACTCGCACTCGGCCGGTTTTTATAGAAATACATAGAAACCAAAACCAGTCGTGTCGCGGCGAACAGTCGCCTGCAGTTGCCGCCTGCGGTCGGTTACGGAATTGGACCTTTACCAAGACGATCTAATCATGTTTGCGGGGCCAACATGGCCAGAGATCGTACAAAATAGAGAAGTATGGAACGAAAAAGGGAAAGCTTTTGCCCAGCAGTGGGACGGGACACAATTAGGCTAACAAAAAAAAAACACGTTGGTATGGGAAAATCCCGACGAAGATCAGAAGCCGAAAGTCTAACAACCAGTCTTACCCAGGGGTATCGTGTTACCCAATAACTAGGTTGTGGAGGTCAGGATCAACCATTATTTTCTCGGTATGGGTTTCTGATATTGGCGAGTTAAATCGGCCAAAGCAGCTATTTTTTCTATCTCTATCGCATACGAACGAGCTTTGAGCCAATATAACAAAAAAAACACAATCAGCTCGGTTGGAAGACGGATCGACTGGCCTGGACGTCACCGTACGACCTTAAGTATTTGGTGGAGGCTCTTTCAAGACATCTCAGGTCTTCTACAGTAAATAGATTTTGGGACCAAGGACCATTCGCATCTGTCAAAGACCATAGAAGAACGAAGAGCTGGATGCGATGAAGAATACTCTTTTTTCGATAGTTTGCTGATGAAGGTTTTAGCAAGCGAATTGATCAGTTAAGTACAAAATCGCTATCCATGGAAAAATCCATATTTATAGATTTATGTTTGTGTTCGACGACACGCAGTGACATGGCAGAACAGTTGTGGTTATTCTGATAGTGTAGCATGGTATCTTTACGTATTTTTACCAAATATTATGATAGAAAGATAACGTATACGTAGAGATAGTGAGACGTGTGTTATGTGTAACGCTTGGTCATACTATACTGTTTGGTGAAACTGCCACAATCTCAGCTGATAAGATATGTGTGAAAGAAAACAAGCTTGTTGAAGATGGACTTGCGAAAGGGACTTTCTTTAGAGGATAGTTATCTTGTGTTGGCGCAAACTATACGAGTATAAATGTAAAGGAGTATGTAAGGATCGTAGCAGGAAGCATTCTGTAGTTTCTGCCTACCCCCATGGGAAGAAGGCATGAGAATAGAATGTCGGATGGTCAGATCAGTAAGGAAACAATGTACCAGCAGAAGTAAGTAGGTACTTAAGTTTTGTTGGGGTCAAGTAACACACGATCAAACACAATCTGAATCATTTTGAAGGATATTGCTAATCCATTGCTTCATGTGAATGAAAAATTTATTTGTTTAAACATCGTAAATAACGCAATGAATGTTGTTGAACTGTCAAAATTAGATTGTGATTGATCGTGTGTTACAATTAGGGTGCTAGTCATGATTCTGCAATTTTGGAAGAAATCTGAACCATCGTGAAATTTGTTGGAACTGTTGCTACGAGTGAATCAGAACAGACCGAAAAAAAAAATTTACAGTAAAATGAGTAACACTTTCGTTGACATAGTTAAATGTTGCAATAATTAGGTCCCGATTTGTCATACAGAATTTAAAATCCGCACACGTATAATCATTATATTTCCTGAAACAATGAATCATTGATCTATCACCCGGAGGAAAATCACTGTTCTCGAGATCATAGTCATACGCATGAATAGTACAAGTTAATAAAAATAAAACAAATCCGAAAAAAATCTTAAATTCACTGACAAATAGACAACGCACAGCCGACGCGTCGATTTCTGCCAATGACGCGTGCCGCTCATGTAAATGAGCACTAAAATGAAGCATGAAATTTTACACAAGAGCTTTTTTTATAATGAAGTTGAGAAGGCAGGAAGGTTTTTAAAAATTTCATCCCCTAAATGGGCTAAATAGAGGGTGAAAGTTTGTAAGTTCGTAATTTTTGCCGATGGCAACGCCACGTATATAAAAAAAATCCTAAAAGAATCCTAAACCAAGGCTTAGGATTCTTTGAGGATTTTTTCGATCCGACAGTTATGTATCAAAAATAATTATATTTATAAGCTACTAGCTTCCGCCCGCGGCTTCGTCCGCGCGGTATGTCGATAAAAAGTAGCCTATTACCTTTCTCAGGCTCTAGACTATCTGTGTACCAAATTTCATATAAATCCGTTTATACGCATTTATAATATTAGTAAGGAAGTACTGAATACTTTGCTACTCCATACAAAATAAGAAAAGACAGTTCAAAATCCGCCTGTTGCTACCCGCGAAGTATTGGCGTTGCTACGTGCAGACGATTAATTATGTAAGTGTAGGTGCAGCAGACGGCCATCAATCGATATTGTCTGCTCTTTGTCTGAAACAGGAGTGACCGACTGTCCTCGGTCGAGGACCCTTGTTTTGACTACACCACAGGATGGATCATTTGTTTAGGTTAATGACACCAAGAGACATTTTTTTTTCTACAGGGTCATATTAAATTACTTAGCGTAACTCCGCAAATGTGATGGCTATTGATATGTAAAACTCGACGTGGGATATCAACTACCGCGTGCACCTCAACTATTGAAGGTTGACTTAAGTAGGCCTGACACATGTCCGGGTTTCCTCGGATTCGTCCCAGTTCGCAAGTTATGTGAACTACCCTGGACGCTTTGACATTGAGTCCGAACTACTTATAACTCGGACGGGCGGATGGAACAGACCCTGGGGAAAGAAACTTTCACTTAACCTTCCAAAAAGCTTAGGTTCCAAAATCTAGGGTTTGCGAAATTGATGCAAAATAAAATACCCATTGTTATCTATACTTTAGAGTTTGTTTGTTTTAACCCGCTAATCTCTGGAACTACCAGCTGGATTTGAAAAAATATTTTAGCATTTTATAGCTCAATTCTTGAGGAAGGTTATAGATTATTTAACATCACGCTACGACCAAGCAAAAAACTTAAAGTCAGAATGAACGCTAAACGAATACGAAGTAGTGGGGCACAGCTTTGAGATATATTCTATGTTAAAACAAGAAATTTCAGAAGGACAGAAGCTACTGTCAGATAAATAAGATCTAGACAAAGTAGTAGATATTGCTCCTATGCATAGTTAGCATAAATATTTCAGCCTATGCTTGCGACAGACTGAGTCACAAGACTCATAACTCGTAAAGTGAATTATTTGCAACTATTGGTCATTGGTCAGTCACAATGTCGTTCATCTGACGTCATGCCAATAATCTTATCAAAAGCTGCAAGCTACAATAGGTCAGTTTTATGTTAATCCAGATAATATACAATTAGGTTTGTGCAATTTGGAAATAAAATAGCAAAATTGTTGAGGCTGTTATTTAGAAACTGCACTAAGTGCTGATTTTTCCACAACGCCCCAAATATCTTTATCCGACGAATAATTTTGAATTTTTGACAGATTTTCCATACAAACTTGGAAAAATAAACCCTTAATTCAGAATTATTTCGAATGTAACGAAGATTTTTTGGATTGAAACAATCCTACTCCCAACTAATATTATAAATGCGAAAGTGAGTTTGTTTTATTATTTGTTTGTTACGCTTTCACGCTAAAACGGCTGAACGGATTTAAAAGAAATTTGGCACATGGGTAGACCATGACTTGGAATAGGACATAGGATACTTTTTATCCAGATATTCCCACGGGATCGATATAAACGCGGGTGAAACCGCGGGGCGCAGCTAGTAGCTAATAATGACGAGCAAGACCAACGATCTTTTGAGTAATAGGGCAGCACCAGCTTTAGTAAAATTAATAAATACTCCACTGAAATACAGGGTCAATAGTTGCAGTTTTCTGGAGTTCTTATAAAAGAAAAGTCCTGAAAGTCAGTAAACTACGCTTATCCAGAGTAAACTAACGCCGAAGGGGTCAATCGAGGTGTATGAACTTCGGGTCAAATGATAATAATCGTGGTAAAAACACGGCTCAAATTGATTGCCAAACGAGTACAGGAATTTTGCAGGGTATAATAAATTTATGTCTAGCCAAAAACGTAGCGAGTGGGGGAAAAATTGGTATCCAATTTCGGCGAGACAGGCTTTCAAGAAAAAGACGTCAACGACCGAGACTCGAGAAATCAGCTTTAATAAATAAAAAACCAAGAAGGGGACCAAATTAAAGAGTTTTTTAACTTCTTTGTTTTTAACTACAGACGTCTCCCAGTACAGTAGGTATCTAAGCTATCTGATGACAGCTTGGTGATCCAGGTGGATGAAAATTGCCTCAACGACTGTCGACTTAAAGCCTGATGTACAGGTCTGGACAGCTCCACTCAAATCCGTGTTGTCCTTTCCTCAAAACCATCTTAGACACTAATCTGCATGGTCCTTATAATGGCCTGACCAAGATTATGTCTGGACTTCTCGCATCATGTAAATATTTTTTTCCAGCGGCGATTTTTTTTCGCGCACTCGATTTTCGGTCTGCTTAACGCCGAGAGTTGAAAATCGTACAGTATATTTTATGTGACTCGTTTCGATGTGCTTTGTTAGATTCTCAATGCTCGGTGCAACACCGAAAGTTGAAAATCCCGTGCGCCATAAAATCCCGCCGCGATATTTTTACGCCCGTGGGGAATGGGGGCTTACGTGAATTTTTTTTTAAAGTGTAAACCAATTTAGTAAAATAAATATCACTTATCATAAATCGCTTACTGATGAACCAAAAGGCCATGATCAGATGCTGATGGATGGAATTTTCAATATGGTTTTTAGTAGCAAGTGAAGCAACAGCCAATGTCACTAAACAAATTGATGTTTTTACAACTTACACGAGTTTAATTTGATAAAATAACTTCACGCCTGTATTCACAGAAGGGTTAGGCAGAGGTGCACCTATAGTACACCCTGACTTCACCGGTTATGTTTAAGTCCCATGTAATAGGGGGCCAGCCTATTGCCATCAACCGGGCACAAATCCGGACTCAGATCTGGTACTGAGAAATTCCAGATGGAAAAACTAACAAACACTTTGCCCGACCCTGAATCGACCCCAGGGCCTTATGCTCCCAGGGTTGCGGGAAAGTCCGAAAGGGATACTGGGACCTTGGCAACAGGCAATGGATGATTTCACAACCACAAAAAAAAAAAAAAATGCCTTATGCTCAGAATTTGCGTTTGCGACCATTAGACCATTACACCATCCATTATCATTTAAGAAACGTGAGTTAGTATAATAATAAGTAAACGTTGCACTTCGTTAGGAGATAAATGCAGTTAAACAATCGTGACAAAATAATTTTACAACGGAACGTAACCATTAGAATTCATGTTGAAATATTGCTTCCTTCGAGCCTTTTACACCTCCGTACTTTGGCCCTGCAATATTGAGATGTGTATGTATTATTCGGTACTAGATGCTTCATTTATGCATGATCGAGCAGTTATAGGTTGAACGCGGAGCGAATGCTCGACCTTTGAAATCCTACAGAGATTCATGATTTTATCTGTAATTAAAACAATGGAAATCAGTAATGACTGCCTCTCTATGGTCGAAAGCGGTACTGCTTAGCATGAGGTCCTGAGTTCGATTCCCGGGTCAAAGTGTTATTGGGTTTTTACATCTGGAATTGCAGCCCGGAGTCTGGATTTGTGGCCGGTTGATGGCAATAGGCTCGCCCTCTATTACATGGGACTTAAACATAACTGGCGAAACGTGTGTGTACTATAGGTACACCTCTGCCTAACCCTTCATAGAAATGCAGGCGTCATGTTATGTTATGTGGAAATCATTAATTGAAATGGGATAGTATTATAGCACCGTTGCTCTCGGTTGTCATCTGTGAACCTTCGACAGCCGTTACGGGGTTTGCAAAGCAAAGTTTGGCAACTATTCTTACCAACTGATAGTAACTGGATTGTGGAGAACAGATAAGCAGTCGCTCCATGTATAAAACTAGTATTCAGCTGCATCCGGTTAAACTGGAAGCCGACCCCGACATAGTTGGCAATAGGATAGGCAGATGATCAGTAGCAATGGCTAAAATTATGATTTTAACTCGTCAAGAGCTGCAGATTGTGAGATACTAAACCTTATTTAATATTTGGTAATGGTGCCGATTCTGTTGTTCACAAACTAAACTAAATTTAAGTTCAGTGCATCTTTTTCTTTCTATTTCATTAAGAAAAGGACAGAAGATAAATTTTAGTTTAGTCCTGTCAAATTAATCAGCGCCTGTCACTACTCCATACAAGTTTAGACGTGATTAAAAACTTGCCAACTAAAATTACGTCAATTTACGTCAGGCGCTGATTTTTTTATTAACAGTTTAAAAACGAATGCAATTAATCAATGAGTCATTTTAATCTAATCGTAGTTATAAATTAGCTTCGAGTCTAGTTTCTCGCTCTGTTTAATTCAATGTGCAGTCGGTGAACGTGAATGTCTGAATCTAGTTCAGAACCTGAGCGCTAAAACGGCGCCGGCGCACCGAATTTTAGAAAGGGAAATGTTTTACTGATCCTCTAAAAACATTGACCTTCTAATGATGAACGCTTTTTTAAATTAATGAACCTCAAAAATATTTTTGGGCTTCTAATGATGCACATTTTTTTTAATGAGCTTTATTTTATCTTTCTGGCTTTTTCTCACCGGTGCGCGTTGGTCGCAGTAACTAAGCTAGGATACCCCAATCAAATGAGTTAGATTAAATTAGAACTGTGACCCTGAGCAACCACGCGCGAGCCGAATTGGTCGCAGCACAATAACTAAGCTAGAGCACCCCGGCCAAATGGGTTAGGTTAGGTTAGAACAGTGGCCAACCGGACGCGGAAGCAGCCGGCGAGCGCTTCATCAAAGTTGGTCGCAGTTACTTGGCTATAAAAATCATTCGCATAAGTCTCGATTCCGATCGGAATATCGCGATAATAATAAAACTTTAAAAAAAAAATTGACCGACTTCAAAAAAAAACAAAACAAAAAAGGACTACTGTACTAAAAACCAAAAGACAAAAGTACTTCTTTAATAATAAGAGAAAAATAAAAAAATAACTTTAATTTCGGAAGTCGGTGTCTTTGCTTTTAATTTTAGTTTTTGGCCACCGACTTCCGAAATTAAAGTTATTTTTTTATTTTTTTATTTTTCTCTTATTATTAAAGAAGTACTTTTGTCTTTTGGTTTTTAGTACAGTAGTCCTTTTTTGTTTTGTTTTTTTTTGAAGTCGGTCAATTTTTTTTTTAAAGTTTTATTATTTTTCCCTTTTTTGTGTAATTTGATTTTTGTAATCATGGGTAGACCAACTAAAGGAGCCACCCGCATGAAGAAAAACAGAATTAAAGAAACTAAAACTGCTGAAAAAGAACGCCTATCTAAGAATCGCAAACGGAGTGCTATGTCCGGTTCCCAAGAATCACCGTTAGCTTGTCATGCTAGGTTATCTCAGATGAGAAATTACATGCATTCTCATTTGTCACAGGAGTCGCCAAAAAATGATAAGATCTGCCGACTCAATCTTATTCAAAAACGATTAAGTGGCGAGTCGTCTGAACAGCGCAAGTATCGTTTAGATGTTATACGAAACCGGCTGGCTAATGAGACTCCCGTGCCTTCTCAAGAATATAAGGGTGAACACTATACATTTGCTTACACTGTATAGTTCCCCTCATCATCATATTATAAGGTGACCATAATCAGATCTGTAATGTCACTTACAACCTATATGGTTGCAAAGTTCTTATCAATATAAATGAATTAAGTCCAAACACAAGGTAATTACTGTGAACCGTTGAGGAGTTCCGTTAATCGTCCTTCGTCTTCATCATCAGACCCTTAACGACAGTCACAACCCATCCAAGTGTAAAGTTCTTATCAATACAAATTAATCAAGCCCAAACACAAGATATCTGCTGTAAACCACTGAGGAGTTCCCTCGACTGTCTTTCGTCTTCATCATCAGACCCCTAACGACAGTCACAACCCATCAAAGTGTAAAGTTTTTATCAATACAAATTAATCAAGCCCAAACACGAGGTATCTGCTGTAAACCATTGAGGAGTTCCCTTGACTGTCTTTCGGCTCCATCATCAGATCGACTCCAGGCCTTCATAAAATTGTAGTGCTGTAAAATACTTAATGAATAAATTAAGGAATGCACTAGTTGCCCTTACGATTTTTGAAAGTTCCCCTCGATTTCTCTAGGATCCCATCATCAGATCCTGACTTGGTGACAATGGGACCACCTCAGAAGTATAAGCTTTTGAACAAAAAAAGAATTTTTTAAATCGGTTCACAAACGGCGGAGTAATCGGTGAACATACATTAAAAAAAAAAAAAAAAAAAAAAAAAAAAAAAAAAAAAAAAAAAAAAAAAAAATCCCGAACATAGTACCTCCTCCTTTTTTGAAGTCGGTAAAAAGTAGGTATCCTATGTCCTAATCCAGGCCATGGTCTACCCATATGCCAAATTTCATCCAAATCTGTTCAGCCGTTTTAGCGTAAACCATTAAAAAAAAAACCTACTCACTTTCACATTAAAATTTAAAATAGATTTGAGGTTCACAAAAAGAGCGCATTCATTATAGTAGTGTTCAATAATATTTTTAGGAAAGCAAAATGGGAATATTTGAGGTTTGATTAAATACACGCCTTTTAGAAAGAGACTGCCATACTAGTCGCACAGGTATGAGTGAGACCACGACATACAAAGCCGAACTTTTTTTAAACTCGATGTGCCAAATTAAAGGCCCCATACTGAATGTCTGAAACTCTGAATCAAGTAAATCAATATGAGTACCAGGTGCGAAAAGAGCCGTTAGTGGTCGTAAACTGTTCGTTTTATGAGTCAAGAAATTTTCGTAATTAAGCCATTTTTGACAAGGCCGAATATTTAGGGTTGCACCCTTTCCAATTGTTTTGGCGTAAAGAGAAGAGTTGAAATTATCGAAATAAAAATAGTTTTACTGAATAGCGAACATTCTGTTATTCTCTGCGTTAGTTCTCAAAGAATGCATTATTTGAAATAAGTTACAAAATTTAATTATAATTTAATATGTTAGGAAAAGCGTTAGATAAGTAAACTATCGCGATAGGTTACCCTGTAATTATAGATGTAAGTTGGAAATTAATAATAAATATTGTTTTCCCACATATAGTATTTTTTAATATTCCTTCATTCCCCACAATTCCACAGTGATATTGTTTGAAACTGTTTTTTTTTTTTTAATCTATGGAATGGTTGTGAACAATTTTTCTTTTGACAATTAAATTTAATGTGGCAGTAGGTAAGTTCATAATACATTTTACTTTTTCCTCACGAAAATGTATATATCGATAAAACAAGGAAAACAATTCCAACGCATCGCTTTAGATTCTTACGTTACGTTTTTGATATCTGACGCACGTGTAACTACTTGTATTATGTATGTATAAGACCATACACATGCTATACATAATAGGTACGTCACATTATTACCGATAGTGCTGCTTGGGACTGAACGCTATTTACTGAGAAAACGTGAATGATTATTTTTTGAGTACGATTAAATAAAACAATTTTTTTAAACAGAATTGCAGATTTGCGGACTAGCCCGTAATTACATGCTGAAAAGACACCAAAAAAAATGTTTTGAAATTATCCAATTAGGATAGAAACCTTATTCATTATTTAAACGACTTCTTAAAAAAAAGGGTAAAACGGGATAGATAATATGATAGATAGATAATGGTACGGAACCCTTCGTGCGCGAGTCCGACTCGCACTTGATCGTTTTTTATTATTTCTAATTTTGTCTCATCATTAGTTGTATTTAATTAAAGATCATATTCGCGTCTAATGACACTTGTTACTAGATATATGTATGTTATATTAGAAGGCAATAACTACTGACTTTTCTTTGTAAAAAATTATATTGTTCAAACTACAAATAAATACCAAAAAAAATATTATGTTTGAGGAATAATACCTACCTTTTGCTTATTTTATATAAAGTGACGTTGAAATTGAAACCACTCCTTAAATCCTAACTAATGTTATAAATGCGAAAGTGAGTTTGTTTGTTTGTTACGCTTTCACACTATAACGGCTGAACGGATTTGGATGAAATTTGGCTTTTTATCGACATACCACCGCGGGCGGAAACTAGTAAACTATAAAAACAATCTTTGTAGAATGTTTTATTCTCTCAAATATGGATGGATGAATTAGAATAATAATTATCAATAAAACAGCTAGCAACAAAAAAAAATTGAAAGTAAATATGTATATTATTCATTAGAATGTTAGGGTCAGACAACTGTGAGTCATTACTTTGCTACTTTGATTAGAACAATACAATAATACCTTTTTTGGTGTATTTTAAAGGAATGTGGTCTCATTTCTCTAGCATTTTTAATTCATAGCATAATCCACCTATAATGTTCCCACTGCTGGGACACAGGCCTCCTCCCTGTGAGAGGGAGTGTACCATAGTCCCTGTCCCAGTGCGGGTTGGAGGATATTAATTTTATTTAATTGATAAGTTAACTTAGTTTTTTACCAATTCCATTTTTAGTGCAAAATATAAGGTGTGTGTTTTCATATAATGATGCAATTTAATTAATTAATTTAGTTAAGATGTTTTATATGTCGAAGACCCTGACTAAATCAAATAAGTAAATGATTATAATTTTGACTTTGGTTTAATGAGGAAAGATGTAAAATGAATTAAGTTTTATAAATACATATTTTCTGAGATAAAGTGTTGAATGAAGTAATGTTTTCATTGGGAATTTGTCACAATAAAAACAATTTTTTATGAGTGTGATATGCTCTTCAGAAAAATAAAGAATAATAAAGATAATTTTGTTGAAAATTGCTTTTGAGAACCTCATTTGTAAATATTTACAGTTGCTTATGTCCTATGTGAGGGAGTTATATTTAGAATGTGTGCAAAACACATCAGAGTGTACCAAAACGAAGTAGAATGAATCATGTAATAAAATACAACATCAATGAAAATTAAGTATAGGGAATTATTCTAATGCAAATAAAACCTGTTTGCTGACAATGACCTAAACTTACGAGTAACAAAGGAATAGCTAGCAACAGTGTACTGTGAACCTATGTACATGCAATAACAATTAATTACGCATAATAGACTCTATAATCCGTTGTGAGTGCCTAAGGCCATAAACATAGAGAAAAAAAATGCGCAATCAAGACCGTGGCCTACATACGGAATTACGAAATATCACCAGCCAGTAGATACGGAAGAACACTGTGCTAACGTAACGCACCTACCTACTAGTTTATCAACGCGTTATATATAGATATGTTGGCCCACGGAGACGTGAAAAGAATGCACGCTCCTTACCCAGACAAATAGGCAAAGGTCTACATCAATAAGAACCTTCAAATAAAATGTTATTAATAACTTTTCACGGGTGTACAACAAAGAAATGTTAATAAAAACACACCCCATATTGATTTTATATAGAGTCGTGACAATCAGCTGACGGCCCTACAGCTACTTATTTACATGGTGGCCCTCGAACGCAATAGGTTCTTTGTAATGACGATAACAAAGAAAGGATACAGTTTGATGACATCGGTGTCCATGCGTCGTTTCCCAGCGCTCGGTGACGACATCTTCGTGATCTATTATTAATAAATCACAATATCGAACACGAACACTAGAACTAACTCACACTAGACGCAGCGAAACCAATTTTTCGTCCACCAGCAGCAGTCAGAAAAATAACATTGTAGAAAAACAATGGACACAAACCATAGACTATAATTTCGAAGATGATGTGTAATGAAAAGGATGTTGCCACCTAGCAAAACCAGTAAAACTGCGGAAAACCACTGATTTTAGCCCTATGTATACGGTTCTTTATGATAGACAACGGCAATTCCAGAAGATTATGCGTCAAAAATTAAAAAGTATGCAAATTTGTCTATGTGTCATCATCAGCGAAACTTCGCGTGTGTGAATCAAGGAAGATTATTTATAATTCAGTTTTAATTATAGATTTCTTTTACATATACATCCAAAACTTAGTTATAACGACGCGTTTGTGGACTGCGACGCTCCGTCGGCGCGCCACGAATGCGGAAACATGTGTTTTGATGTGAACATCAAATCATGATACATGACAACAAATTATAATTTATCGGAGTTTACGTGTGTAATTTCTGTGAATAGGAGTTATAAAGAGTTGTTGTGAGATCTTGTGGTAGCGGTGATTACTGTAGCGGATCCGTGTGGGGCTGGTGATAAGTGATAAAGTGCGGTCATTTCCGGTGTGTTATTCATGATGTGGGCGCCCCGGTGAAGACTCCTGCTAAGTTGTTCTGACGCCCTGGTACAGCCATGGCGAACATAGGGATCGGGGTCTCTTTTGACCCTAATGACATGACCAGGTTAGCAACATGATCACTAAAGTAAACCTAACCACAACACTTCTAATTTCCTGTTTCTCTTCATGATTTTACTAATAAGGAAGTAAGTACAAAGTACTGGCAAGTTTTAATAAACTTTGGAACTATCCGACGTAGTAGGTATTCAGTTCAAAATACTACATTTACACTATGAAGAATGTATAACAAACATGCTCAAATTAACAATATTATATTCTATCTGTGGTATTTCCATTTCTGTATTTATATAATTAAATAAGAAAAATTAACAACAACACAAAGAAGAAATGCCTCAAAACCACATTAATGATGACACATGAAGGAAACAAACATCAACAGTAGTTTATTTATTTGGTTTGCCTTTTAATTTAATAGAAGGCATATTTATCTGCTTGAAATACTATGAAATTGCAAACAATGTCACTTGAAACTCATAGTTTCATCCTCCTACACATATTATATATTTATTTGTGGTGGACACAGCCAGTCTTCTTCATCAATAAATCTCTATCACATATTATCTCAGTATTCACTCGCATGGTAAGTCTGCTGTGTTATTTTTTATACTTTTAGTCAATAACAATGGCTAGTTTCCTCAGATCAATTCAATCATCAAAAAACAAATGCATTTATTAAGTTCAAGGAATTTACCCATAGACCTTTATTTATTTTTTAACCAATTGTAAGTAACTAAAATCTTTAGTTTAGCCTCTTTTATGAAAGCCTATATCTAAGTATGTCAGATTATTTACTTTAAGTTTAATCTAACAAAATGATCTTTCAGAAATTATAACTTTTTTTTTTCTATGGTTGGACCTAATACTCCTTCTCAATAATGTTTTCATTATTGGTTGAGATTTAGACCTTTTAATACAAATCCACTAATAATGCTGAACACCGCAGTCTCCTAAGATAATACTCTGTCCTTCCTAGCAAATAAAATGCATGTTAACAACATGAAATATTATCTGTTAATCTGCCACTGATAACAGTTCTATAAATATACTACTTCATTATGCTACTTTATTTTTTTTTACTCAATTGCAGCTTCATGTATGTATTAAAATAGCCAACAGTGGCAAGTTTCTTTTAATAAACGAAAATAAAGTTTAACAAAAGAGTGAACCAACATTTTCAAATAATCCAGGAACTAATTAACCTAAAATCTTTCAATATGCTTTGAAGTGAAACGTAAATATGTTTTATGACTGTCCCCATTCTTAGAAACTAGGTTGTTTACCTCTAAATATAAACAAGACATACTAATAAAACAATGGTACTGCATAAAATATTGGCTAGACTTTGAACTTTGATCAAATCATAGGTTGTTGTTTGATTTTCGCATTATCTGTACTCCATTTGAAATAAGATTAGACATTTCAAAAAACCTTTTTACAGTCTGTTCAACCAATTTTGACTCGTATACTGTAGGCATAAGGATGGCATTAAAAGCAAAAGAGGTTACACAATACCAACTGTCTACTGCAGCTGCCATTTGTCATAACGCAATAGAAGTCAAAATTGGTTGATTGGACTGAAAAACGGGTTTATTTTAATGTCTAATCTTATTTCAAATAGAGTATACATATACCTAAAAATTATTTTTTGTCTTTTTGAGTACCCTTGAGCTATTAGAAATTAATCTCCTTATGTGTTTCTCAATTTTATAGTCTTCAATCCCTTTTAATATTCTTATAACAATCAAATAGAACTTGTTTTCGTTTAATTTGATGCTACGTATAAACCCAAAACCTTATCAGTTATTCTATTTTTAGATAATTATATTAATATTATGAAATTATATTTTAGCACACATATTTAACAAATGGGACTTCGAAGCAAATACAAAATGTCATTACAATAGATACTTCACAATTCTACAGAAATTATTTAAAAACAGCAATAGTAAATAATCGAAAAATCATTATGAATATCATGAAATAACTATTAGAACGTTACCTTGAATTTTTCACAACTCATGAAGAGTAATTAGCACAAAACCATCTTGTATTGAGACAACAAAAACATTTTGTTGGTAATTAGTTGCTAACTATTATGACCTTCAACTGTTCTGTAAGTGAAACTATTAATTCCTAGACTAGTTTAAATTTACTTCCTTAGTGTGGGAAACATTTTTAGGATATCTTTAATTATTTTCATTCATAAAAAACTATTTGATACATGAAATTACTGTAGAAATCAGAGTTAGAAGTTTCTGTACAAAAGTGGGCCTACAATAGTGCCTTGGGACATGCAAAATACATTTAGTGCCTTATAGGTGGTAACCTCCCCTTTAATTTGTCTGATATCCCCATTAGTATAATAAATAGGAAAATATAAGGAGGTTTTAGACATTTAGAGCATGTAAAATATTGTAAAATTGAGATTATGTGAAGGTTGTGGAAATCAAATGTTTGATTGATGTCTAATCATTGCCTTACCATGTCTTTTTGCTATGGGAAAACTAACTATCACTACTCTTTTTCAATCATTGCAATATGCCTTGATATCTTCACAGTATAAGGAACCAGGCCATTCCAACCTTTTTGAAATTGACTGAATTGATGAAAAGCCAATTCTTAGAGTATAAAAAATAACACAATTTACAATAATATTCTATTTAATGTATGTTATTGAAGGGCTATAAGAGTGAATAGAGGGAACACCAAAGAAATGATGGATGGACTGTGTGAAAGATGTTATGGCTAGTAAGGGGGTCAATAACGAGATGACGACTTATAGAGAAGTATGGAAGAAGAAGACATGTGGCGCCGACCCCAAATACATTAGGATAAAGGCAAGATAATGATGATTCAGATGATGCTTTATATATTTCTATCAACAGCTGGTACTTCAGGGAGCTTTCCCGCGCTGAAGCGACGAGGTTACTCCTCAATGAGACGGAGAGTGGCGTGTTCCTCGTCAGGGATTCCAAGACTATTACTGGAGACTATGTGTTATGTGTCAGGTTCGTATTTAAATACTTATTTCTTAGTGAGTTCCAAACCAACCACCAATGAACCCATAGCGATATAATATTATATAGAGTGCGCGTATTGCACAAATCGCTTAGTGTGCGTATTGTAGACAAGTGAGCTATAGATTAGTGTTGGGTAGGACATACAAGAGCCACTTCAAATGTCCCATACAAAGTGATTGAATGTCCCAACACCTCAAAATAACATTTTGTATCGCTTCACTGTGACATACAAATGAATGAATCTCGAACTGACAAGTGAGTGAGTGTGGTGAGGAACATTGTAAATAATAATAAATAAATAATAAATAATACTTTCATTGTACAAGAAAGAAACACATAAATTATACAGTAAAGGATGATTGTACAAGTGTTTATCAAAATCAGGTAGAACAGCTGGTTCCTGAACTAAGTAAAAAAATACTTGTATCTCAGGAGCCAAAGTTCCTCACAAACTGTGATTAAATTAACTAAATGCAATCAGTTTGAGGTGACTCAGTAATTACAGGTATCATTATTGAGAAAGGTATTCATTGTGTTGTTCAAACCCGTGTCTACTGTTCATAGGTTGTTGCGCGCACTCTATACTATAATTATATCTCTATGAATGAACCGTTTTCATTGGATAATTTTATAGTATACCGCGGAAGTATTCTTAGACAGATTTTCTATATTCTATTTCTGTTTAACATTATTCCGAATTATTTTTAATTCAGTAATCTAAATGTACAGTCTCTGAAACTGTGACGATTGGCCTTTGAACGAAAAAGGCTTCACATAAGACCAGAACTCAGTGTTCGTCGCTTTGTATTTTATTTTCGAATCTAATTACGATACGATTCAGAACAGGGAAATGTCGGTACTAATAAACCTACAACGTTTAGTTTTCTAGGGATTTTTAACCCTTCTCTCACCGCTTTCAGAGAAAACGATAGAGTCTCCCACTACATAATAAACCGCGTCGTGATGGGCGACGGCAAGATCGAGTTCCGTATAGGAGACACGCTCTTCGCGGACATGCCAGCTCTCCTGGCGTTCTACCGGCTTCACTACCTGGACACGACACCACTCGTCCGGCCTTTGCCACAGGCGCTGGCGACGGTGGCTGCACCACCGCCGCAGCAACCACATCAGGTTCTAGAGCTGGTCATCGCGAAGTTTGACTTTTCTGGCAATGTAAGTACTAAACCATTTAAAACATAATTAATAATAAACGGCCTATAATGGTCCTTGGTGGAAATCGAGAGAGGAAGAGTATGTGAGAGGGAGAAGTCCGAAATTCACCACGCGGGCCCAGATGTGAAATCCACCAACCCGTACTGGTTGGTGGATTTAACAGTTAGAATGTCTTTTAGGACATGCTGGTTTTCTCATGAACTCCAAATGTTTTTTTCCGCGGTTTAAAGATAATGAAAATTACGGATTCACAAAGTAAACTCCTGGATTTAAATTAGAATCCACGACTCGGGGCCATCAGTTACCACAAGGCCGTCTCCGTCTATACTATGTTCGCGATTTAGTTTCCAAACAAGTAAACAAATATGTGGTGGAAAAACAACTGTAATATTTAAACATAGTTCAGTTTGCGCTACAACTTCTGACATTTTAACGACTTATCAATATCTAGTTGTTCTGAAACCAACGCATTATTTAACACTGACAAAAAGTAGATAATTATTTATTTAAGTGTAAATAGCAGCAATTGGAAACCAATACTTGAATAGACTTTAGTACCGGTCTCTAAATATTGGGCTATCATCACAGTAACTGTTATGGAACACACATAGTTACAAAAATAATGGCACTTGTAACACGCCATGTGAACGTATTTGGAACTAAACAATGGTACCATGGACGTTTATGACAGGTGTTATTCGAAGCGATCAATACGCTTTATTTGTAAACATAATGTAACAATCGAGTGCGAGATGTTACAATTAAAGGTGTAGCCTACCTCAAATTGCTTAGCATTAGCACAGCATTAATTTTGAAATAAATATATGTTAACTAGCTGCGCCCCGCGGTTTCTCCCGCGTAAGTCTCGATCCCGTGGGAATATCGGGATAAAAAGTACCCTATGTGTTAATCCAGGTCATAAACTATCTGTTTGCCAAATTTCATCCAAATCCATTCAGCCGTTTTTGCGTGATTGAGTAACAAACATCCAAACACACAAACTTTCACATTTATAATATAAGTAGGATGTTGAGGATGGATGCTAGGTTTTGTTTGGCGAAAACACGATTACATAAAAATTTCTCAATAAAAAAAAATTACACAGTTACCTCTAAACAGAACTATAAACCACTGGTATTCAAAAAATACTTCAAATTAGATCATGAAAATTTGCATAATAACGGAACTATCTATAAAGCAGGTCTTATGATTTTTAAATATTTTAATTATCATTATTTTCACCGTAAAAAGCAATTACCTAAACTTTTCGAGGCTTGAGAGCTGCTAGCGCCCCACTCCGTCTCGCTTTCACTCGAGTCGCGAGTAGTATGGTGCGAGCGAGATAAAATCTGAGGTAGGGTACAGCCTTAATTATGCGACTGATAATTTTGTTGCGCTGCAATATTAAAGAGATTTTCCCTATGAAAATCAAATATCTGATTAGTGATCTATAAAAATCAGATCAGTGACAACAAATATTTTTTTTGTCTATTGTCAATATCTTTGTGGACTAGCACGCTTAGCATGACCAGCGTAGAAACTTGTTTTGTCGACGGAAGAATAGACAAAATGACAGATAAACAATCACAATCTGTCATTTTGTCTATTCTTCCGTTGAAAACACCCGTTGCTACGGTGGTCATGCTTCGCGTGCTAGGTAGCAACAGCGACTGCTGAGTGTGAGGACCTAGGTCGAATCAGTCGAGAAATCTGAATTTTTAAATTAGAAAATCTTATTAGGTAATAGGCTGGAGTCTGGCTGGATATTTATGCCCGACAATATGCACGCCCCCTATTAATAATAATAATAAACCATTTATTGCAGGCGACACAGGCCCATAGAAAAATACCTTAACCTAAACATAAATCCTTACATATTATAAAACAAAGTCCTCCGCCGCGTCTGTCTGTTGTCCTAAAAAACGCGATAAACTCAAAAACGACTGCACCGATTTTCATGCTGTTTTCACCAATGGATAGAGTGGTTCTCGAGTAAGGTTTTAGTATATAATAACCGACATCCACGCAGGTGAAACCGCGGGCATCACCTAGTATTCTATAAACAAAACTAAATACACATGCCTAAACTAACCACTGCCTACTATTACATGGTATGTATGGTAAACTGTCGAAATGTAGGCGTACTCAACACTTTCGCCTAGACTCGCCAAAAACAGGTGTAAGTATGCCAAAAAGTCCTAAAAATCCAGAATTTTCTACCCAGAGTTTTTACCATATCTATTTGTGCGTTTGCACTGGCAACAAAACATGTTAAAATCTCTATTTACTGTCAATGTTTCATACAATTTTTGACAGGAACTAGAGATTTCAATATGTTTTGTTGTGAATGCAGTATGAATAATACCGTCTGAATTAAAAATATGCCTACAAACAAGGAAGTACGATGTCTCATCGTAAAAACCAGGTCTCCAGTGAATGTTTTTCTAATATTAGCTTTCATAGTAACGCTGCCGGTGACGCTATGAGTAACTGCCGCAATCATATCGAGTTACGTTCTATTAAAAGGTTATAAGGCAGAAGGTCCATTTTTACCCGACTGCCGAAGAAGGAGGGTAATGTTTTTCGAGAGTATGTATGTATGTTTGTTTGTATGTATTTGTATGTATGGTTGTCTATTTCTTTGGCACGCTCTGTAGCCTAAACGGCTTGGTGGATTTTAACATACGAGATGTCGTTAAGTTCGTCTTAATTGTGGGAGTGGCATAGGCTATAATGTTTTTATATATTTCATCTGTAAAAAAAGGGGGAGGGGGAAGTTAAAAAAAAAAAAATTACAACAATATCGGTATCAAATAAAAGCTAGTAATGAGTTAATTCAAAATTATGTATTAGTAAAACTGAAAAGGTTGAAATATAACAAATTATTTAAAAAACAAAAACCCGACTGCAAAAACCTATAACCGAAAAGAGAAAAACAAGCGTTGAACTTTGTTTTTTGTAAGATATTGCAGGCGGGGACAAACCAACAACCTGAAATATGGTGTAACTTTGGTTGCCTGTATTCCCTGGCGGGGTAGGCAGAGGTGCACCTATAGGACACCCACATTTCGCCAGTTATGTTTAAGTCTCATGCAATAGGAGGCGAGCTTTTTGCCATCAACAACACTGCCCGAGCTGGGAATCGAACCCAGGACCTTATGCTCAACAGTAGCACTTGCGGCCACTAGACCAACCAGGCAGTCAATAACAAATCAATCTATCTAAAATCCTGAACCTACATAGAGTCCTTTTTTTTTTGGTTGGGTAATTGTCAAATAACTTTTCCCGCTCTGGGAAGAGCGGGAGGGCGTGTCAGACTCTTACTGACTGAAACCCACCCGTGTTCCTTCAGTTGCCTGTATGTTGCCAGAGGCCACGGTATCCCTTTCGGACTTTCCCACGACCCCGGCAGGCATCGGTCCCAGCGGACCCCGTCAGTTGTGCTGATATCTCTTTGAGGCTCGCGTGGAACACAACGCGCCGTCGACCCGGGCCTGGTCCTAGTCAGACGTCAAGCTAACCATTGCTCACCGTCAGCGAGTTCTTACAATTTAGACTTCTGAGGATCATCTCCACATGTCCATACGTACGAAGATAAAAATAATTCGGAACTAACATGAATTTATGGCAGATGTTCTCTGTTAATTTTATGCTTTGCTAATATGCCGCGGTGATAGTTATGAGATAATGACTGACGCACTGCGAGTCGCGGGTTCGGAACCCGAGTCGCGAAAGAATTTGTTTGGCCTAAACATAGATATCGAGGTCAGGATGTGGTATGGTATACAAATATAATGTTTGTGGATGCCGCAAGTGCGGTTTGGATTTTATGAATATGCAATGTTTTCTATACTGCTAAACAGATAAATTCGTAGTATAGTAACAGAACATAATATCGAGACAGTCTCCGGGCCTCGGATAGCACGTTAAGACGTTGTCATTCGGAGATATTTGACTTTCGTTATGGGTAGCCAGAAAACCAAAAGTCTGACAACCAGTCTTACCAAGGAGTATGGTCAGATAGGCAGTCGCTCCATGTAAAATTATTGGTATTCAGCTACATCCGGTTAGGCAAAAATTCGGTTCCGGTTAGGAAAATAGATTGTCTTACCGTATCAAGTAATCTGCCTGTCCATAATATCCGTTATCCTTACACATTATAAAACAAAGTCCTCCGCCGCGTCTGTCTGTTGTCCTGTTCGCGATAAACTCAAAAACTACTGCACCGATTTTCATGCTGTTTTCACCAATGGATAGAGTGGTTCTCGAGTAAGGTTTTAGTATATAATAACCGACATCCACGCGGGCGAAGCCGCGGGTATCAGCTAGTAATTAATATATCTTCGTACCATTTTTTCCAGGACGCCGACGACCTTCCATTCCGTCGCGGCGAGCGGCTGATGGTGATCAACCGCGACGAGGAGCAGTGGTGGACAGCTCGCAACAGTCTCGGCCGCACCGGCTCCATCCCCGTGCCCTACGTGCAGAGGGTAATGTTGTCTATGGCATTCTACAACGTGCCGCTACAATGGCGACATTAATTTAACACACGTATAGGATTTCGCGTATTCGTTTTAAGAAAATATTTGAATTTCATTAAACGTTATTATTTATTGATTTATTTACAATTTTCTAAATTACCATCCTGGAGCAACCTTTACTTAAAGAACTGTAGAGAAGAGGTCATTTGCCGGGGTCATGGATCATAATTATGTAGGCGAATAAAAGGAAAGCTGCACAAGTTCTTAGAAATTATGCCGACAAAGGAACTTACCGATAGAACGTAAGCCAGCTGGTAGGTAGCTTCATGAATGAATCTTTGACACAGAGTGTGTAAAAGAATTAATGTCGCCATTGTAGCGGCACGTTGTATACACCCATCCAACTATGTAGAAATCAAATCAGTTTATTGCAAACATGATGTACAGAGGTTGGAATAAGATTAAAAGTTTCAAACATGTGTTTTTATCCTTACAGGATTGTAAGGATAAAAACACATACGAACAGAGCAAGCTAATTCTTGTAACAAAATAAAATAAATTACATTACAATACAATCAATACACATTGACAATTGAAATTGAAATTTAAATGAAATTGAAATTGACAGTGAAATTGGAATTTGTGACATTTTTACAATCCAAATCCGTTCAGCCGTTTTACCTGAAAGCGCGCGTAACAACAAATTCACTTTCGCATTTCTGATATTAATTGGGAGGCAACAAAAGGATCGGGTCTGATCATTGGCCAGGCGGTTACCAAGCACCCATTTCTAGCCGCTATCCCACACTACCGCCCGATACGGGGACTTTTGACTGCTGGGTTTCCCCTCTGGCCCGTTTCGCCCCTCCTCAATCAACCTGCATCCCCCAAACTCCTTTGAGGAATCCATATTTATACCTGGCTTAGTATGGACGGCCAACATGGGCCACTTAGCACCACGAACCCTGACCTCAAATCATCCTCCGTACCCGACCTCCGTGTAGCCGGATTACAGGAGGCGCCACGCTCCCAGTCGGAAAGGTAGTTGAAATACTAAACTAGTACCTTTCAGAATGTCGGGGTTTCGATTCCAGCATTTTTCCTTTCACTTTTTGTAAGTTTGTCTGTGAAAAACGGTTTAATATGTTCTTGAATCTATTTTGTTATTTAACGCAGGAGATAGGGCCTTTTGCTATGCGAACCTGCACTTTAAACGCCCCCGTATAGCTTTGTGACTTGAAAAAGATTTTGTTTTTACTGTTTATCCATTTCCATCACCTCTATAAAATTTCGCCAGTTCATGTTAAATGGTTTCCTTCTTTGTTTTTTTTTTTACCGACTTCAAAAATATGAAGGTTTTAATTCGACGGCATGTTTTTTTTTGTGTTTGTTATGCGATTACTCCGCCAATTACGAATTGATTTTGATGATTCTTTTTTTTATTTGGTAGGTAATTCAGAGGTGGTCCCGTATAAATTGTATTAACTTCGCTTGCGTAGTTTTTGAGTTAGCTTCAATAATACTCATTTTTCCCACTTAGCCTATACAGGGTGAAATTTTATTTGCTTTAATCATCTTAAGGGGTCATTGTACTCATCATTATGAACAACTTTCAATATGGGACCAAACCGGACATCGCGAAAAAAAATCAGCTGTTCCCTACATTTTCACGAACATAAATCTAGGGAACAGCTGATTTTTTTTTTGCGATTTCAGCCTACCTAATTTAACTTAATTACCACCTTTGTTTTAAAGCATTTAAAGCAAATAAATTACTTTTACTTTAACATAATTTCACGTGAAGTCCCATTTTTACGGTTTTGTTTTCTATCCATTATCTTCTACTCATCTTACCACCAGATCCTGGACCCGTCGGGCGCTCCGTACCCACCGACAGAAGCGCTCAATCATCTCGGGGACCCGCCGAGCCCGCCAAGCAACAAGCATCCGCAACAGCGTACTAATATGCAGGTTTGTAACATAACAATACATTACGAACGTATTTCCAGAAGGGGCATGAAGAGGGGTGTCTTGTACCTTCATGTTGCTTGTTATGTTGGTAGCAAATTGCAGCCTATTGTTAAGGCGCAGCACATACACAAGAGGAGAGGGGCTAGGGCGAGGTGACGGTGTGGCCCGGGCGTTGCGCCGCTTCTTTCATATTTCATACAAAATGTATAGAAGCGAAGATACGCACCCAGCGCCCCACCGCCTGTGTATGTCTCGCGCGTCGTCGCTCCTATACGTTTTGTATGAAATATGAAAGGAGTGGCGCAACGCCCACGCCGCACCATCACCTCGCCGACGCCTCTTGCCTCTTGTAGTTGTGTGTCTTTCCCGCGCCTAAGGGATCAACTTTTTACATAAGTCCCATCTACCAAACGGTAAATATAATACGATTAACTTTATTAATCTGTGTTAATTCCTTGTTATGTACCGTTCTGATGTTATATTTATGTCAGTTATATCCTGAAGATCTTCTTTTCAGGAATATAATTTATGCTTTAATAACCGACTCTTACAAAACTTACAAAAACGTAATTCTTTTCCTCTTACGACCCTCAGAGGAGAAAGTTTTAGCCGTTACTAATCAAATCAAATCAAATCAAAATATTTTATTTCACATAAGCCTACATGGGCACTTATGAAACGTCAGAAGCTAGGTGCACGGTTCCAATTGGTCGTTTCCTATGGAGAAGAGCCGACAAGAAACTCCATGGTTACTCTTTTAAAAGATAATTGGCTTTTACAATATTTTCGAATTACAGTGTTTATAGTTATGGGAGGACAGTGTAGGCCTGCCTTTCAAGGAGTTTCATGTAGGTAGTTAAAAGAAACTGAAATTGTTCCATAAAAAAAAAAAAAAAAAAAAAAAAAGGTCTACAGTCCACTAAGCCTACAACGTTCTCACATTCACAAGGTCTATACATACATATACTCTACTACTACTTCCACAAGATCAGAAAGAGATAGCCAACTACATAAATTAATAACTTTTCTCATAAATTACAGCGCACTCTCCCCGCGTTAGCTCGGGTGAAGCAACCGAGAGTACCCAACGCGTACGATAAGACAGCACTGAAGCTTGAGGAAGGCGATATTATTAAAGTAAGAAAAATGTTTTTTGATAAAGCTTTTGTTATTTTGTCACAAGAAGTGGTTGAATGGGCACGACTTTCCAGCTGTCGGTTATGGGTTCCTGGTCCCAAGCATGCATTTTACTTTGTGTAATTTGTTTCTACACCACTGCTCTTAAAATGGCGAAAGAATACATCGTGAGGAAACCGGTATATCCGAGAACCAAAATTAATTCGAAAATATAGCGTACTAGCTGCGCCCAAGTCCCGATCCCGTGGAAATATCGGGATAAAAGGTCCTATGTCCTATTCCAGGTCAAGGTCTACCCCTGTGCCAAATTTCATTCAAATCCGTTCAGCCGTTTTAGCGTGAAAGCGTAACAAACAGATAAACAAACACACTTTCGCATTTATAATATTAGTTAGGATGTCACACACCATCTTACGCAGGGCCCGCGTGGTGGATTACCCGCTCCCTTGTCACAGATAACGAAGCCTGTGTCTCGGCAATGAGAACATTATAGGCTGAATACCCTGTTTTTTTATAGACTGTCTTTATTTTGTTCACATGAGATTTGACAGCAGATCTACATCGTATTTTTATCAATCGCAATTGAAATCTACTGCTAAGGAGCTCGTGGCTAAGTAATAAAAGCCGCACGGGTCGATCCATCAGGTTAAGCTACGCTTGCCGGGGTTGGTCCGTGGATGGGTGACCATCTTTACATATCGAGACTCCTCCGTGTCTCGGAAAGCAAGTTAAGCCGTTGACCCGGCTCAAGACCACTTCATCAGAAGCCCGAAAGTCTGACAACCAGTCTTACCGAGGGGTATCGAATTAACCAGTTACTGGGTTGTGGAGGTCCGATAGGATAGTCGCTCCATGTAAAAGACTGGTATTCAGCTGCATCCAGTTATACTGGAAGCCAACCCCAACATAGTTGGGAAAAGGCTAGGCAGATGATGATGATCGATCATGAACAAAGTAGAAATACGACTTGCTTGGTAGAATTTAAAGCATGGTAATTAATACTCCTTTTTTTTTTTCTAGGTGACAAAAATCAACATAAACGGCCAATGGGAAGGCGAGTTACACGGTAAAATAGGTCATTTTCCATTCACTTGCGTCGAGTTTCTCGACGAGAATCAGACCAGTTAAAATTGTGACGTCATATGACCATAGACACGCTGTCTATGGTTTAGGCTCTATGGACTGTGCCCACCGATAATGGGCTATTGATTGCGCAATAGTTATGGTGAAGTGAATTTGGAGTCCCATATTTGAAGTGTATCATAGTGAGTTATAGGTAAAGACTACCAATGGTTTCTTGTTTTAAAAAAAAGTGTGAGTGTGTAATGGAATCCAAAGAAACAAGCATTGATACAGATAGAAAAAAAAATAACAGTTGCTTTTATGCTACTAATATTTTAGGCCTATACAGAGAATGTACCACTGTGTCGTCCCTCTCAACGAAATAAGAAAATATTCGCACTAATACTTGGTCCTAAAATGCATGATTATCCTTCACAGCTGAACTAACAATTTGACTGAAGATTTTTTTGCTAAAAGGTACCTTTGTACTCCAGGACACTTTGTGCCCTTTCATGCTAGTTAATAAAGATAATGTGTATGTAGCTTCATAGTAACAATGTTGCCAGCAAATTATTTTGTTAGCCCTTTGAAAAAATAGTACTTAATGATACTTTTAAATATGGGATTTCAAAATGATCTTAATGCTATGAATAAATAACTGCTAACTATAATTTGTGATGTAAACTCTGTAATTATTACACACTTTTGTAAAACTGATTTAGTTAATAAATATACAATTGTAATACACATAGGACGCACAAAACATGTATTTTTAAACATAATTATTTACATATTATCAAAAAATATGTATGAAAAAATTGCAATTATAATTTTTTGTAATCGAAATATACTAAAAAAATATTATAAATCGATATTGAGATTATTAGAAACTCATTTTGAAGTGTATTTATTTCTTTTTTCGTGCATTTTACTGCATTTTCTAATGTTTATAAAGTGTAAAATTCTTATTGTCTCATCATTTTAAATGTATGACATTTATAATAATAATATAATAAATTCATGGCAAAATTCATTACTATTCCTAATGCGGTAGAGAAATTGATTTTGTCGCAGCTTATGGAATATGGAAAAATCATGTTGAAAGCTTATTTGGCTCGAAGGACCATTTTTAAATGTCTAGCAACTAATTATAATGCTTGACGTTGAACTAACATTACACTTGAATCCAGAATTTTAGATAACTTTAGTCCGGCCGTCGAGAGGATGAGTTCTTGACAACTGTCAGTTTCATACTAACGAATATGTGTTTTACGAATTTGATCCTTATTACTACTAGGAATTGTCCAACTGCCAGGTGCCAGAAACACAGTTTCTCAACGGCCTAACTGTAACAGACTATCAAGTTTTACAACATCAAACTCAATGTCATATACGATAAAGTTCAAATTCCATTGCAACCAACGCTCCAAACCTTTTTATGGTCACTCAAAAATCAACTTTGACTACATAACGCTAAAGTAGATAGTTGAGCAATGGCAACGGAATATAAATTATCTAAGATTGTAAATTCAAGTTTAGATCAATTAGACGTGGTCTAACATATTATTATTACTAATTAATAGAATTGTTGAATTGCGGAAATTGTCCTTTTATAAGAACTTTGAAATGCCCTTCTGAAAGGACATGAACTGACGGAGGAATTGACACTTTTCTTGTAACTAACCTTTGTACTTGATATATCAAAGAAGATTCGATAAGATTTGTTAATCGTTGTGATCTAAAAATCCGTTTGAAAGGTAGTTTATCTAACAATTTGAGACTAACCAGTAAAAAAAACGTTTTTAATAAGACTAAGTGTATGTTTTTCACACAAATTCAACTGTATTTATTTAATTCCGGAGACAATAGACTATGTAAACAGACTAGTTTCACGACATCATTGTTTCGAGCCCGAAAGCAGCTGCTCTCGTTCACTCCGAAACGAAGCAACCTTTCGGACAAACAGCGGTGTCGTCAAACAAGATTAGACCAAGGAGATGATTAAAAATCACGTAGTTTTAAGTAAAAATGTAAAAAACACCGGACATTATATACTCTATTAGTGAACGCAATAATATTGTACTAAACAGTTACCTAAGCGGTTTGTGGACCAAACTTTTGAGCAGAAAAAATACATGATAAATTAAATAATGCTTTTAATGATCTTCTTCCGCAGTGAATAAGTCCAGAATGGCCTGAGTAATAAGGTTTTTTGAGATGAAATCGAGGTGAACTTTTCTGGCAAAAGCCCAAAAACAAGATAAGCAATCTTGTTCCGCTTTTGATTACTCTCGCTACTTTTTGTGTAAATATAATAGCTGGTCAACATCTTGAAAAAAAGTGATCATAAATTGATTCCATTTTTACCTACGGACGGAACCATAAAAATGGCGTTGACTACACAGACACACATGACACACATGGCATGTTCAAGTTATTTACTGTTATATTTTCATGTTAACACCAGCAAACTATGCTGGCATGAGGCTTCCATATAAAAAAACAAGTTTGGTCCATAACCCGCCCACAAAATGTTTCCTTACGGAATTGATATTTATATTGTATACATCGAACGTTGTTTGACTGTTAACATTAGCTTTGTAAAATTTTTACTATATTGTACATTATTGACAGTTTGACATGCTTGTGCTCTCGTGGTTATAACTGTACTCAGGGCAATATTTCCCTACGTGCTGAGATTATTGCCTGCTGAGTCGGCAAGAGATGATTCTAAGCTGTTTGAGGCGAAAATTGAATTGTGGGTTTCATAGTGTACTACTGAAGGTGTAATCATAGATTTTGTAAATTAAACAGAAAAATCTGATGAATAGACAATTATTGTTATATTTTTATACATGTTGAAAGCATACCGCTACTAAGCAAAGGTATAGTCTTAACTTCCTCACTAATAAACGTAGTTTAACAAGTGAATAGTTCCACACAGATTGCTCTCTTTCAGTCGTTAGTAATTTGAATTTCGAAAGAAGAAGACAAAGCGTTGTGTAACTATACAGACGCTATACAATCAATATTAGTAAGGAGGTTCCTGTTAAAACATTATCTCGATTATCAGGACTCCGCTTGATAAGCGATGGTAGTGTAGCTAAAGGACACATCTACCTAATAATCGACAAATAAATTGTACTCCATTCTTCAAGGACTTTCTAATTAACTACAATGGTTTTTGGTCCGCGCGCGGTCATACAATTAAGTTATAAAACTATCATTACACCTCAGTATACTAAACACAAATAAAATGGGATTGTGACATATGTCGTTTTTGAAGTAAATCACTAGAAAAAGCGAGCACGATCATTAAAAAAAAATCGGAAAAATATATATTTTAGAATAAGTTCACTGGAAATATACTCAAGTCACAGGTAAAGAAGGTAAAGTTCTATAATGTGAAAAGCAACTTGTTTTCTTAAATGAATCATGCAATCTTGATCTTCCAGTTTCATTTTGTGTAGTTTATAATTTAAGGTTTATAGTGTAATGATGACGTCATGTTTTATGTAAATATAATTTTCTACCGAAATTTCTTGTGACTTGAGTTATTTTTTGAAGTACCACCTTATTTCTGACAGAGAGCGCTCTTGTTCAAAAACAGTACGTATTTATATCTCTGTAGAAGTGTTTTTCATTTGCTTTAATTGTAGACTTCGAAAAACACACCTACTCTCTAGGAGCTATTGATTGACTCAAGTTCACGGAAGTCCTTCCACATATAGTTATCGAAATTCCCTTTAAATCGTACCTCAAATATACTTCTTACCTAGTGTTTTCTGAGAGGTTCGTGGCTAACTAATAACAGCCGCACGGGTCGATCGACCAGGTTAAGCTACGCTTGCCGCGGTTATTCCGTGGATGGATGACCATCTTCACAGGCCTCGGAAAGCACGTTATGTTGTTGGTCCCGGCTGTCATTTGTGGATCTTTGACAGTTATTACGAGTCGTCAGAAGCCCAAAAGTCTGACCAGACTTATCAAGGAGTATCATATTACCCAGTTATTGGGTTGTAGAGGTCAGATAGGCAGTCGCACCATGTAAAATACTGGTATTCAGCTGCATCCGGTAAGACTGGAAGTCGTCCCCAACATAGATGGAAAAGGCTAGGCAGATTGATGACCTAGTGTGTTTCTGAATAGCAGTGAAATTATAGCCAAATTTATTCATATTTGTGCCTAAGGACCAACGTTTTGGCAAACTGTTTGCAATATATTATACTAGAAAACGAGTTAAATATGATGCTGTTTTTGGCCCTTAGAGCGCCAGCCAACAGTAGTTGACCTCTCAGAAATGAGGTGTAACTCTTCCAAAATATACCATTACATAGTCAATATTTTTATAATCGCGCAGGTGCAAGAAGTATTTAGTTTAGTATTACGGTAGTCGGCTGGCTGAGTTTATTGACATTGCCCTTTTCTGCTGTTTTCTTTATATTTATTTGGTTACACTTTGCGAGATACTAAACGCTCCTAGATGTAATAACAATTAAACTTCTATTGGATCTTGTTCAGTGTCCTTCGACGGATTAATAGCAGTTGACTTTTTATCCGTTGTGAGAAAGGGCTGCTATTCCATATGTGTAGTTAACATCTGCTACCGCGATCGGGACTCACTATAAAGGCTTTGTATATTTTTATACCGACTAATTTTGAAGTATATTTTTCTGCTATTATTATTAAAATAATGTCCGATGACAAAGACTATGTTTTTTACATAAAAATTTGCCTCTTCATGTGTCAATCCCCACGCTCTTGTGCCAGCCTCATCCAGGCTCTAACCGCGATGGTAACTTTTATATTCTCAGAATCCGGATCTGACTTCAACAACTTCCGAGGTTCAGAATCTTATCAATGTCTCTCAACTTGGTCAGCAGAAATGAAAGTATTGAATTTTTGTAAAGAATGCTCCTAATCATTATTTAATTCGGGGATTACTACATACCAAAATGTTATCGTCATTGTATAGAACCATTCTATTTTGAGATTATGTGTCATACTATAATGGATTGTACACTCTATTTAAGTCATATAAATTAAAAAAAATACATCAATTTTTTTTAAGTTAGTATGTTTAAAGGTTCGAAATAAAAATTAGGAAAGATTACATTGATTTTATTTTAATTTATCTCATCTTTTCTGGTTTATAGCGATAGACTGTCACTGCAGTGTTCAGACACATGTGCTAGGGGGCCCCCCAGCACATGTGTCTGAACACTGCAGTGGCCACGTCGACGCCATTTTTTGTGGCCCTACCAAAAACAATCTTAACATAAAAGAACATCAAAATCAAAAATCAAAATATTTTATTTCACATAAGCCTACATGAGCACTTATGAAACGTCAGAAGCTAGGTGCACGGTTCCAATTGGTCGTTTCCTATGGAGAAGAGCCGGCAAGAAACTCCATGGTTACTCTTTTAAAAGATAATTGGCTTTTACAATATTTTCGAATAACAGTGTTAATAGTTATGGGAGGACAGTGTAGGCCTGCCTTTCAAGGAGTTTCATGTAGGTAGTTAAAAGAAACTGAAATTGTTCCATAAAAAAAAAAAAAAAAAAAAAAAAGGTCTAGGTACAGTCCATCACGCCTCAAAGGTTAGACAGAGATGTACCAAATGTCGGGGAGGTTACTGAACATATCTTCAGGCTGGGCAAGTGTTATTGGGTTTCTCTATAATAATTTTGTGGGGCCACTAAAATATCCGTAGTGTTTTTACCATAGCTCGGCCAATACTTCCAGGCTGAAGATTGTAGTATAGCTGTGGTATAATAGCTGTCTAATAAAGGGGTGAAAGACGTGCGAGCAAGTACGCGTACTTATGGCTCGGCGAGTTTACTCGCCCGTCTGTCATCGCCGCGAGCCGCGAGCCAATTTGACAATGACGGCGAGCCGAGTAAGTTCTGCTGGTGACCGTAGTAGAAATATCGTCGGTTTATAGCAGCTGAACGAGTGGTCGCGTCCACTTTGAGAAATCACGTAGAATATATTTTGGGTTCTCAAAGCACTTTAACAGCAGTAGGAAGACGTACGTGAAAGGATCTTTATGCAGAACAAGCGTAGTGTTGTCTATAATAATAACGTATCGATCCACCCTTTATGAATTTAATCGATTGTCAATTCACACACAATTCTCACTTTCCAGTTATGTATTTTGAAAGAAAGAAAGAAAGAATAATATTTATTTGGACACAGTTCTTGAAACACAATATACAAAAAAAAAAGAAAAGAAAATGTTTTCATAATGTGTGCCTCACGGCTGCGCCAAAAAGGTTCATTTCAGCATTAATGCCAGACAAATGATGCTGTCTGGCGCTGGTTTTCTAATGAACCCTTAGGGACAAGTGACGGAGAGTACACACAGCCTTTTTTTTTTTTTGATTGCCATCTCGTAGGTTACCACTAGGGGGTACCGAAGATGCTCTAAGCTACTAACTTAAAGCCTCCAGCCAGGGGCATTTAAAAACTAACTAAAAACTAAACGACTGCATCGCTAAGGGCACCCCCTGTGGGGTACGGACCTCGGCTTAGGGCGTCACTGGGGAGAGGGCAGCTAGTCAGGACAGGCTGGATCGGGGAGTTTAAAACTACTACTGGCGGCTAACCGTCCGCCTGTGCGGGCGCTTCACCGTCGAACAAGGGTCGGGGAGGAGTAGGAATCATCCTGATGGATCGGGGTCGCGGTCGAGGTGGACCTCGACGTCGAGGTCAGAATGAAGGATACACACAGCCTCAACATACTCAATACTTATATAAAGACTTCTAAATAAATAAATAAAAAAACAAATTAAAATATAATTTTGCACTTAACTAGATTACTAATGGTTAACTAAAATTTACGTCTGCTAATAATTGTTAATCAATTTAGAAGATATCATTTTCCGATAAACGATTTAGTTGCGTTTTATTATTGCAAATTGGTATTTCGAACTCGCAAAGTAAACGCATCACTACTTATTTTGACAAGTGATGGCTGATTATGATGTGTGCCAGATAATCGATTGGAATTTTATGGAAAAAGGACATCTTAAAGGGATAAAATGCGTTATTTGGTATTCCCTGAATTCCTTGTGAATATATTATCAGCAGTTGAAGTGTTCAGTGTTTGTTACAACGCTGTGTTTAAAAATTGCAGGTGTTTAATTACATCACGTCGTCTCTAGCCGGCAGCTATCGGTTCATAAAATTGCGGATAGTGACTGAAAATCGCTAATAACTGTAAAATTTTGTGTAGAATTAACTAAACAAACGTTGTGCCTGTGACTTTCTGTGAAAATTACATGACATTGAACTGGTTATTGTTACAGAATGTGCATAAAAACATTGTAATTGATTTGTTACCGCAATTCTTTTTTTCTGTTTGGCAAACCATCGTTTTTGTGGCAGTAAAAGTAGGTTACTTAGAACTGTTTCTAACGGTTAGAAATGGAGACGACGTTGCCAGTGGTGGAGATAACTGTCAAGCTGGAACCTGAAGAAAGTGAGAATGCAGAGGAGAATGAACAATATGGAGATAATCAACAAACTGAAGAAGGTAATGTAAACATATACATAACATCACGCCTGTGTTACTCAAAGGGGTAGAAAGAGCTGTTTAGTAAACCCACATTTTACCAGCACATTTTATCTGAGTTCCATGTAACAGGGGGCAAGCCTGATGCCATCAACTGTGTTCAAATCCTGATCACAAGCTGCCACTGAGTTTCTAATGAAAAATATTTTTCTCGAAATATTAAGGAATAACCTTTTAGAAACACAGCCTTTTTTTTGTTCAATTAATTAGGTTTTGTTATGTTTTTCTAAGCACCTTCAGAGTAGCCTTATTATATACTAGCTTCCGGCCGCGGTTTCGCCCTCGTGGTATGTCGATAAAAAGTAGCCTATGTCCTTTCTCAGGCTCTAGACTATCTGTGTTCCAAATTTCATTTAAATCGGTTCAGTAGTTTTGGCGTGAAAGCGCGACAGGCAGACAGACAGTATTACATTCATATTATAATATTAGTAAGGATTTACAGAATAATTGCATAATACTTACCATTTCATTTGTTATTCCGATTCAGTCAAAGAAGAGTTATGGATCAAACCGGAGCCCCTCGAAGATGAATCTCAAGATTTCGTCATCAAGGATGAGGACCAGGGAACCCTCTCTGAAAATGAAGCCAGGTTAGATGAAGAAGCTCTTCATGACGAATGTAACAGTGAGTATCGTAGTAACACAAATTCTGTTGGGCATGCACTAAACTACACACGTTTTGTGGTAAATAAAAAACCGGCCGATTGCAAGTCGGACTCGCGCATGAAGGGTTCCGTACCATTATCTATAAAAACAGCAAAAATAATGTTTGTTGTATGGGAGCCCCCTTAAAAATTTATTTTATTCTGTTTTTTAGTATTTGTTGTTATAGCGGCAACAGAGATACATCATCTGTGAAAATTTCAACTGTCTAACTATCACGGTTCATGCGATACAGCCTGGTAACAGACGGACGGACGGACAGCGGAGTCTTAGTAATAGGGTCCCGTTTTACCCTTTGGGTACGGCACCGTAAAAACTAACATTAGCGAGGTGACTTTAACAAGTTAAATAGATCTGCTATTTAACTTGTTTAATTTTGGTGTGTTGAAAGCAGGCACAGTCTTCAGATACAGGACTTGTCAATGGATTATTTTTCTAATGGTTGGAAGGTTGGACTTCACCTGTTCACCTGTTGAGTAGTTTTAGTGAAGTCCAGTTGTAAAGTAAATATATGTAGTTTAGTTTATTAGTGCCATACTGAATTTAGTCTAGGTTAGTGTACTAATCTCCACAGATCTGAATCATAGCCTGTTGATACTGAACCATGAGGATACACGTGTGATATGGTGTTTGTAAATGAACTTGTAATACAGAAGAGAGAGAGAGACAGTTAATCTTCAAAGGCCAATGTTCCATTAGGTAGGAAATTGTAGTGAATTTTTTTGTATTTTGTCAACTGAACCGATGTCGAATATTCTGCCAGGTTCATAGGACCTCATTTGTGTCCAGAATAACTTAATACTACGTAAAAAATACCCACCCAAATTATATGAATAAGATGCACATTTATTTTTGTCTTTGGGACATTTGGTTGTGTTCCAGAAGTCTGTTCTGTAGTTACATCTAAATTGAAATGTTCTTTATTAGGGTCCCCGCACACGGGCCACCGGCCACAACCACAAAACGCCGCGCCGCTCCCGGCATATTTCCTGTAGTAAACGCCGCGGCGTTTGTGGTTGTCGCGTGTGGCCCGTGTGCGGCGACTCCATATAAAATGTATGAAAACTACAGGAAATATGTACGTATAATGCCGGCGGCGGCGTTTTGTGATTGTGGCCGGTGGCACAGGTGCGGAGACCCTTAGGTCCCATAAGATTCATGTGATTTTATTCAATTGCCAAACTTTGTGTTTCTGTTCATCAAAATCAAGTTAAAAAAAAACAGAAAAGTATCCACATTAATTCCGCATACTGTAAGTATAAATTATTAATATTACCTATTTGAAATATTCAAAGCTAGCAACCGATATAGAAACTTTTTGTTTTTTAGGAAACAGGCAATCTAATGCCCCTTCAAGAAAACATATTGTGGTGTTTCTAGATTTTCTGAATGAGCACAGGGAGCTGGCGAACTGTTTGTTGCGGGGACCGACCGGCCGGGCTAAAGCACAGCAGCTGTGAGAAGGCATTGCGGAGAAACTTAATACTATCAGTGGTTGTATTAAAAATTTTAAACTACTAAACAATGGCAAAGGGAAAGGGGGGATTCTTTTTGTTGCTATATTTAGTTGTGGAAAAGGAAAATTTTAAAAAGCAAACTGTCACCACAAAAAAAAAAAACACATAAAATCAACACTAAACGAGTTTGGAATGACTTATGAATAGAAAAATCCTAAAATACAAGCCTAGTGCCCGTTTTCACTAACGCTAAGAGACACCTAAATAAAAGCGCGCTTTTGGATTTTCAACCCACGGGTCAGCAACGAAAGTTGAATGTTTGAAGCCTGCTCACCCTAAGTAGAACTTAGGTTGCAGCAGTGCGATCCAAAAGACATCGTCTTTTTGATTCATTCACAAAATCGACGACAGGCTGTGAGAGACGCTGACCAAGTGTCGTATTCATCATTGACGTGTCTGAAAGGCAGCAGATAGTATAAGCGAAACGCCTTTTGACAATGTTTCCATAACAACATACCTACTAACAATATTTTTAGGTGTGGTCCGACAAAAAATATTTGACAAGAAAAATCTGCGGCAACAAGATACGCAGGTTTGTCAACCGGTGGACTCCTAGCACCAGAATTGACCCTTCAGGATGAGAATATCCTGGCTATTATTGGAGAACCCATTCCACGGAGGCGTGTTGGCCAGAAGCCGGGAACTCCTGAGGTGGATTTTAGATGAAAATGTGGATTGTTTTCTTAGCAGTATTCTTTACTGGTTTTTGCCCTCGTCTTCGCCCCCGATAAAGTCGGACATTATGTCCTAAACCAGGTCGAAGTCTATCAATGTGGAAAATTTCAAAGCGAATAGGTAACAGACATAGAGACAAGAGTCATTTTCACATGTATAATATTAGTAAGGATTTGAAAAATATACCAGTCATGTCTATAGTGTTCTGTTATGTGTTGGCATTTGAGTTGCTGATAAGCTGTTTATTTTCATTCTTTGATAAAGAAAGAATACAAGATTTGATCATTCTTGTATTTCAAAAATTAGACAACAACAACTGGCAGCATTGCGAGCTACATAGGGTCTTTGGTTCAATCCCCAAGTCGGGAAAAGTATTAGCAGCATTAAGGCTTGCCCATTAACTTAAACTGACTGGTGAAAAGTGTACTTGACACTTCTGTATTTAGTCCTAGGAAAACAAGTTTAAGAAAATATTGTATTAAAAAAAAAAAAAACCAGCCGAGTCCACAGACGCCAAAAATGGCCACAAGAAGTCTTAGTATTATCGGTACCTTCAAAACCTGGGCCTGGGACGATAGAATTAGAAACCACAACCAGTAATCCCAACAGAATGGGTCGTCCCGCAACCAGAATTACCAAGACAACCAAATATACCATCACGATAACCATATACTCCAAGAAAGACAGATTCTTTCCGAAATGAGGCCTCCAGGAAATCCGATAGTCCGCAGTCTGAAGTCCCTCCAACACCGGTAATTCCGCCGGATATCTGGAAACCACCGGATGACCCGCCTAAGCCTTTTGTACAGGAACAGGGTGACCCGCCGCCTTCACCTTCGATTCTTCGCCACCTACGACACAGCTAGGTTCGTCCTATTTCATTGATTTAGAGTATACTAGCTTCCACTAGCGGCTTCGCTTGCGTGGTATGTCGATAAAAAGTAGCCTATATCCTTCCCCGGTATGCCATCTATCTATTTGCCAAATTTTATCGAGATCTGTTCAGTGGTTTAGGCGTGAAAAGGTAACATACAGACAGACAGACAGACAGGAGTTACTTTCGAATTTATAATATTAGTATGGATTATTTACTACGACCACGTGTATCAAAGTATCTCATGAAAGTTACACTGGAAGTAGTTTGTAAATAAGGCTATTCAGGTGAAATTCTTCTGCAATCACTCTAAAGGGAATTAGTAACACATTCATCTGTATTTAGAAGGTTTCGTCTATATATCTCCCCACCTTTTACAACAATAATTATTGTTTGAATCATAATATTATACATATTGCACTCGTATCCTTACATATTATAAAACAAAGTCCTCCGCCGCGTCTGTCTGTCGTCCTGTACGCGATAAACTCAAAAACTACTGTACCGATTTTCATGCTGTTGTCACCAATGGATAGAATGGTTCTCGAGTAAGGTTTTAGTACATAATAACTGACATGCACGCGGGCGAAGTCGCGGGCAACAGCTAGTTGTATATAAAAATGAAACTTATCTTCCACAGAATTAAACCGCCAAGGTCGAGTAAGACTCCGCCTGGACCCGTACACAAAGAAGTTAAGTCGTATAGAAAAAGAAAGATTAAAGAATGACGCGAGAAGAAACACAGAATTATCAGAGATAAAACTGAGTTTACAACAAGGGACAGCAGAGTTGGCGGGAATCAGGACAGTTATGCAAGAATTGTTAGGAGTTATGAAACAAAATAATGATAGAGAGGGAGGAGAAAAAATAAAGCGTTTCAAATGTTAATAGTTTAATTAATTGTTATTTTTTACACAAATAAAATCAAATTATAATTATATTACAATAACAGACTTTTTCTTCTTGATTTGAACCTTAAAATTTTTAAGAATTATTGTTGTGTTACGACTTTGGCTTCAAGTTAAAATAAATTAAGTAAGTACTTAGTTACATTATACAAGTTAGGTAGTCAGCGACAAAAGTCGATTTAACACTTCAGTTTTTTTAAATCTTATTAATTATTGGGCGAAATATTTATCGGAACAGAAGTAAAATTAAAGAAAATATATTATTATTATATGAAAGACTGATTATATTATAATAATTTATGATTAATATTATATGATTTGTAAATGTAAAAGTAGCTGTGTTAATCGATTTTTTTCGCTAACCGTACAATCATTCAATCATCCTGTAGTCTTACTTCTTAATTCAAACTTAAACATAGACAATAATAAAGGTAAAGGTGTGAATAACACAAATAAAAAAAAACATACTATACGAAATTATCACGTAAAAACAACGAGTAGCTTAGAAATCAGAAAAGAGAGGAATAATTATAAATCCTCCATAGATATATAATTATTCCTCTCTGGACACCAACATAAAAAATTAATAAAAACGGAAATTAGACTTAATTGTAATCACACTAAGAGCGTATTCGATCAAAATCAAAATAGTTTATTTCACTCATAAACCTACGTGGGCACTTATGAAACGTCAGAAGCTAGGTGCACGGTCCCAATCGGTCGTTTTCTATGGAGAAGAGCGGGCAAAAAATTATAATCGTTAAAAAAAAAAAACCGTGTTAATAGTGTAGTAATTAGTGTAGGCCTTTCAACAAGTACCAGGTACATAATAAAATAGAAAACGTTCAACAAGTCTACAGTAAATCAAACGGGTAAATATTTTATCCTGTGATTCGGCGCTAAACAAACAAGGAAGCGATTTCATGAAATAGTCATTCGGTAGGATTATATGAACTCAAGAGAGTTGTATTGGTGATTTTTATGATTATGATTTTATAAATTAATAGTTGATACGACTACGAATCATATTTAGATTAACATAACACTTGATACTGACCTGCAAATAGCAAAAAACGTAAGAAAATTTGGACTTCGCGGGCTTCCCTGAAGCTTTCGCCTTAAAGGTTTATTTTTATTTTCGCTTATTTTATTTTTCGTTGGTTTAAATTTTTGTAAGAAACTTTTTTAATCTAGACTGATTCCAGAGTGATGAAAACTATTATTAATTATGATATAATTAATTCATTTGCTGTATTTATGATTTACATAAGTATGAGCGAACCCACCGTAAGTAGTCCAAGATATAATCATGGATAAAGTAGAAATAGTAACTCAATCTTTTTTTAAACTCTCTGTGGTCTCCATGGTGTTGCCACACTTCAACCTATTCTCTTCAATCCGCTGCACCAGCTTGTCCCTCTCTTCGACAACTAAACAATCGCCGCAAAAGTCCGAAACATCATTCTGTCTCTTTCTCTCTCTTTCAATGTCCGATTCCGACATTACAGGAGCTTCCAATCCCGCCATGTTACACATGTTATGTAAGACACAACAGGCTATAAAGATTTTCGCAGCCATTTCATGGTTGTAATGAAGCTCTTTGCAAGCAAGAAGGCAGCGCCATCTAGATTTTAATTTATAAATTGTTTGAGCTATGGTGGCATAGGCAGCTTCGTGAATTTCGTTGTATCGGCTTTCGGGGGAGTTCTCGATGATATTATCATCATTCGAGTATATAGGTATCATCAGGTGATGTTCTAAATTGTAGTCAGCGCTGCCTGTAATGATATTGAATTTGATAAATTAAAATATTGCTGACTAATCGAATTTTTTAGATGCCCAATAAACTCTACCCCTTTTGTTTTTATACAATCAGCTGTTCCAAAGATTTTGACGGTGTCTAAACTGACACTCTATACTCTATATGGAGTGTCAGTGTATAGATTTAAAAAAAACTGCAGTTTCAAAAACAGAAGCTTTTTTAACCTGTATGACCGCGCGCGGACCAAAAACCATTGTAGTTAATTAGAACGTCCTTGAAGAATTAAAATAACCGACAATCATGTTTACGCTGGGAGAATCATGATTGTGCTAAATTCATAGTAACAGGGGGCCTAGTCTACTAATTTACAAACGTGTCAGTGGTCTCGCAATGGTGAGTTTTTGATTTTGTATGGCATATCTGTCAAAAACTGATCATTGTGAGACCACTGACACGTTTGTAAATTAGTAGATTTGGCCCCCAGTTTGCGCGTCGATGTTTGTGTGGATGTACTATTGGTACACCTCTGCCTAACCCTTCGGGGAATACAGGCGTGATGTTATGTTAACAGGGGAAGAATTATTCGATACCTAATATATATGCTGTCTCCTCAAGGGTCTCCCATTTATGGTTGATGGGGTTAGTACTCCATATTTCGAAGTGATAGGATCCTCCGCCGAAAGACGCGTCGACATTCAGGATGTTACAGTCAGCATCGCAGATCTGCAAAATGTAATGTTTCTAGAAGATAAGTGTCCTCCAGTTTTAGGATAAGTTCCAGTTAGCTTATTCAGTAGACAATCCATAGTCCATACTAATATTATAAACTAGCTACGCCCCGCGGTTTCACTCGCGTTAGTCTCGATCCTGTGGGAATATCGGGATAAAAAGTATCCTATGTCCTATTCCAGGTCAAGGTCTACCCCTGTGCCAAATTTCATCCAAATCCGTTCAGCCGTTTTAGCGTGAAAGCGTAACAAACAAACTCACTTTCGCATTTATAATACTAGCTCCCGCCCGCGGCTTCGCCCGCGTGGTAAAAAGCGATAACAAGTAGCTTACGAGTAGCTATTGACGTTCAAAAGTGCCTTTTATGTGCCTATTTGAAATAAATTATTTGACTTTGACTTATGTCCTTCCCCAAGATGCCAATGCCATATAAAATTTTGTCGAAATCCGTTCGGTAGTTTAGGCGTGAAAAGGTAACATAAAGACAGACAGACATGCATACAGATAGAAAGAGTTACTTTCGAATTAATAATATTAGTATGGATTAGTTAGGATGTAGAAGTTACTCTCTCCCCGTTTGTCACTTTGTTACCTTTTGACGCCCTAACCGATTTCGATGTTCGGTACAAAGTATCCTATGTCCTAACCCAGTTCATAGTCTACCCATAGACTATGAACTACTACAACTAACCTAACCTAACCACTGGTGTAGTGGTGATATATTTTTTTGTTTTATCGTTATTAGTTAATCTACATAATTATAACCATCAGGTCTGCGGAGTTTCGCTAGCTAAATTAATTTGACCCTGGCTGTATAATAAATTAATAACAACGAGCGAGCCTTATGGTAGTCGCTTATGATGTGTGACATCTTGGCTGACATTACCAACCTCTTGGAAAATGGCTTGGTAAATCTGACAGCCAACGCCAGCACCGCACGCGCTCATTGGTCAAATGAAATAGCGCCCGCTTCCCCGGCTTCCTGTTACACACTTCCGTCGCTTTTCAAGAAAACACTCCCACAAATTACAGGAAAGCAAGTGGAAAGTTATTACACATCAATAATGAACGAATTAGCAAATACGAGTTAGCTATTTAATATCAAATGTTTTTGTAACATAAAGAAGATATTCTAGAGTATGTTTAAAATTAAAAATACTTACAATTTGAGGGAACAAAGAGTAGTAATCCTTATCGTTTAGGTAATTTCTTTCATAGGAAACTGGTTTAATGATAGCGATGTGGGTGCAGTCCATGCATCCTACCACATCTGGAAAACCGAACTTCTCAAAAAATCTGTAATTGTAAAAGATAATTAGTATTCAGCTGTAAGAAAGACTATATTAATATTTATGTTACATGTTAGTTACTGTGGAGGAGCTCATGGCTAAGTAATAACAGCCGCACAGGTCGATCCATCAGGTTAAGCTACACTTGCCAGGTTTGGTCCGTAGATGGGTGACCATCTTTACATACCGGCTGTTATTCATGGATCTTGGACAGTTGTTACGGGTCGTCAGAAGCCCGAAAGTCTAGCAACCAGTCTTACCATGGTGTATTGTATTATCCAGTTTCTGGGTTATGGAGGTCAGATAGGCAGTTGCTCCATTTAAAATATCAGCTGCATCTGGTTAGACTGGAAGCCGACCTCAACATAGCTGGGAAAAGGCTAGGCAGATTGATTGATATTGTTAGTTACTGTGGGTAAATATCATGATAATTATCGAAATAAAGGATTACAAAAGTTGTATTTTAGTATTTTGTAATGAAAATCACAATTATGAAACCATTATTTTTAGAATATTAATAAGGATTTTCATTAAAAACATAAAATCATCTGAGAACATTTATACATTGATAAGTACTCGTAAACCATAAATCCAAAACAAACTCACTTCTTTTTAATAACTTCTCTCTCAGCCTTATTTTGTGGGAACTTAACGTATTCCCGTATTATGCTGCTGTGATTGAGGGCCATGGTAACCTCTCTGATGCAATGGGACATTTTGTGATTTGCTAACAAGTTGAAGTTTTTACCCGTGGAAATTTGCAAGCGGCCCCAAGCAAAGAAATTTAATACGGCTAGAATCTGAAAAATATATTTTAGTAGTCTATTCAACACTGAATTTACCATAAAGTATTGGAAAAATAAACCAAAAAACAGTATTGGAAATGCATACAACCTTCATACTAGGATCAAGCTCATTCCGATGCTGTTTTGCGGGCATCAAAGGTGTTAATTCTTCACACAGCTTGTCAAAGAGTTCTCGGCTCAGCCTATATTTGTATATAAACTCTTTGTCAGGAATTGAATTCATAATGAATCTTCCTCGTAAGAGACGACGTCTTTGAGAGAGCCTATGCTTTTTTTCTTCTTCTTCATGTAATGCTGATATAAACGCTAAATACGCGAGCGCCATTTCGTATCTGTGCAAAATAAAAAAAGATTCAGATCATAATTTGGTCTAGAGGTCTTTGATCATATAACGCAAACTGTGTTATTTTAATTTGCTTTTAACCATTTTCATTAGAGTAAAGTTAAAGTTAAGAAAACAACAAAATGCATATCTACTTACGTTGTGCTGGACGGGCTGCTCAGAGACAGTTGTTTCAAAAGCCGGATAGTGAAGCTGGGCAAAACGTAGCAAACGTTCGGTTTCCACCTAAAAGGAAAAATGGAACCTTTCTAGGGTCACTTTCTTGTTTACTATATCTACATAACCTACGTACAAAAAAATGCAAACTATGAGATTTTTTAAATCAAAGTTATCAAAGAAAACATTGTTCTTTAGTTACAAATGTTCTGTTGTTGAAATGGCATATAATGCCGTCATCGGAACATTTTGATTCTGAAATGGTAAAGTACCTATGCGTACCTGTCTGCTATTTTGTATTAATTTTCGCCGAATTACGAAACTCGATCACTCGTTTTGTGTTTTGTTTGTTTAACGCAGTTTGACGTTTATTTGCAAACAAACGTGACATGCGTATCATAACTGTCAAATTCAATTATTCGTTCACGGAGTCACGCAGCAGGAGTGAACGGAACAGACTTTTAAATTAAAATTGCCAGTAGGGCTTCTCAGGGTTTCCCAGATTGTTGGTAGTCTGCCTTCAGTTGTTTTCTGTACTCCGTCAGCTAATAAATTTCTGTATAGACGAACAAGTTACAAGCTATATCATTTTTTGTTTGGAAAACCGGAAAGCGCCATCTGTCAGCGCGGCCACGCATTCAGGTTCATCGAACAAAAACTTTGAACGATCGTGTATTCGTACGAAAATCGCTTTTAAATAGGACGCGGAGTCAGGGTTTATCTGAGGCGCAATAAAAGCCTATACCTATGTCATGGGCAAAAGCAAGATTAACACACTTGAGAAACATTTATGCAAACCGAATGAATGGTTTTGGTATTGTAAATTGTTCAGTATGTTCTTGTCTGTTTACTTCGTGGGCAAAGGAAACACTTATTATCACTATAACTAGAAAAGTGAATTACAAGAGCGCAACGACTCCGCGGGTCGCGCTCAGTCTCGTGGTTTGAATGGAACTGACTGCCTGATCTAGGCTCCTCCGGTGCTAAACTACGGGAAAACCAAGCCGACCCCCGGCCACGTTCGATGCAATCAGGTTTACGTCGTCGCCTTTCTTATCGGACACAATTAATCATTATTTAATATCAATAAGCTCTGCGCGCTAACAAAGACCACAGTGATCTTGAGAGTTAGACGAGGTGTGACTGACGCCTTCGTCTCACGCTGATAAGAAAATGGACGAGGTGTGAGTTGACACCATCGTCTCGCGCCACGACATATATAATTTGAAATGTCACTTCGTCTGGTTGGTTTATTCATATATGGTGTTAAATCTTCTACCAACACATCAAACAACTCCTTCAATGAACCATCAGCTAGTAATAAATAATTTGAAGAAATACAGCAGTAAATAACACTAAAAAACCTCAATCGATCTGAATAGCTTCTTTGCTATAGTGTAATTTCACGTTTGTTTTCGATCCAACAAATCGATGATACAACTTTCAGATGGCGTGTGGAGTGCGTACTTTTCGATCCTAATGAATCTTTCAATCGAAATTAATTTCGCTTCGAACCACCGCACGATCGTGCGCTAGTGTCGGATTCGAGAGTATTAATCGGCATTTCGAAATGAAACGAATTCGATTGATTCAGAACTCGAAGCTGTAGGGAGTAAAATCCCTATACCAAATAGCTTATTCGACTGTCTCGACTCGCTACTTGCAACTACGTCTAACAATGTTGCGAGTGTGCTGAATAGCCAACTATTTTACATCACTTTCAAGTCATTAGTCATTACGTAGAAAATAAAAATGAATATTGTCAGTGTATTAGAAAGATTATGAACGATGAATATTTTTGCCTGTGTACCTACCACATGCTGTCAAATTTCAGTACTATTGGTTCAGAATCAGTAGTTTAGGCGTGAAAAGATAGACAGACGACAGACAGCTATTTTCGCATAATATTAATACATATAAGTTTAGTATAGAAGTATGGATAAGGTAATTTTCCCCCATTACGAGTCCTTCGAATGGGGATTTTGAAAATTGCCATAATTTTGCCGAACGTAACACACAACGTAACGAACGTACATTAGACCGCAACGTTTGTCCTAGAGCCTTCGAAATACACTTACATAAATTGTATAGAACGCAAACTGCAGATGATCTAGCTCCGCTCTCCCTGCGTCTACTCGTTGTGTTTCAATCTGCGCGGTATCAATTTACTACCTTGTATTGATCGATTAGTACTTTGATAGACATCTAGTGCTTATATTTGATACCTAACTGACTTGCGCGGGGATGCTGCAGTGTGGTACTCTGACTCGAGTATAAATGCGGTGCAACAGGACCGATGCGCACAGTTCCGCATCAGACTAGACCGACTTAGACTTGCACTGATATATTGTGCACAATTCAGTGGGGGCTTCTTAAACAAAGGGAAGTTTAGCCGTTTAATTTCGGGTCCGGGTTTTAATATACATAGTTTTAAAAAATTATCGGTTTGATAAAAGTCGTCCGCGAGATTCGATAGGATACGAATTTCTGATGTTTCGAAATTCGGTTTTTATCGGCATTCTTTGAAATTAGATTCGTAATAATATGCGATTGCCTTTTAGACGGAAGATCTCGGTAGCATTTTATTCAAAAACCGATTATCCCCTGAGATGGGCAACTTGGGTATCTCTATCTAGGGAAAATTAAAAAAACGCATGGCAACTCAGATGATAGTGCGGCGCCTTAGATAGGTAAACCTGCTCAAAATATCGAATTTCGTTTCCAAAACATTGCATCGTACGGTACGGATGCCTCCCCCCCTCCCTCTCAATAAATCAATACTCAATACTAACGAGGAGGCGAAACGAGGCGGTAATACAATTCTAATGCCGCTGCACTTTTGCAGAAAAAGAAACCAAACATCTGAAATCAACATTGCCGCTAAAGAAGAGATTACAGAAGCGAGTCAAGCCAGAAGATGACTTCCCGAAGAAAGAAAAACCGGAAGAAAACGTGAGTTTAATTGTTCATTCTCTAGATTGTTCATGTGTGCTGAGCTGCTGTGGCCAGGCGTTCTGCGTTCCACGAGTTTCTTTGTAGTAATTTATGTAGGTGCTGAATGCAGGATGCTGACGGAGCTATCTTTCCATCACTATTGCGGCATAATTTCTCCGGGCTCTGTTGCAATTGCAATAAGGTTGTAGTGGAAGGATTATGATACTTGAGGGAACCGATGATATACTGGGGGATCCTGATGGTGTATGGGGAGATAGCGATGGTGTAAGGGGGGGAGCGATGCTGTATAGGGGGATAGTGACGAATTATGGGAGAATGGTGCTTGTTTTTAGGGAGATTCATATTCTGTTGGTGTACCTGTGATAGATAATGATGCCGTGCTAGTGATTTTAATACTATATCTACTGATGAAAAAAGACAGGTTTTCGTCTTCTTTGTTTGTTTTGATATGTCATTGTTTGTTGTTCCAGAATGTCACCGAAGAAAATGAACAGCAAGTGGATAATTCTCAAACTAAGAGTAAGTAGAATTTACTAGACCATATCCTCAAAACCATTGAATAAAACTGGTTTCAATCAAGTTTAAGTATGTCAGAGACTATGTTGTTTAATTTATAAGCACATAAACTACGTTTAAGGGCTGTCAGTGTCATTATTTTCTGTGGAATATTGACACTGACAGCTCTTGAACCTGTTTGTGCTGATCGCGTTCAGTACCATTGGTGAAGTCCGCCCTTAATAATTTATATTGAGATCAGAGGGCCATGAGTCAGAGGGTCTTATAAAAAAAAAATGTTCACATTCAAATCGCAATCTGTCAAACTTGTCAAAAATGTTGGTAAATTGATGTTTTTTTTAAAGATTGCGAATGAGATGCGAATGTAAACGTTTTTAAAAGTAAGGGAATTGCCCCGCAGTTATTGGTAACATAATAAAATCACCATAAACAAAAGCCAATCGGACATTTTTCAATCCTATACCTTTTTCTCTTCTACAGCGGAAACCCCCTTGATGTACTCCTACGAAACGTTAAGGAACATAGAAATTGTGACCATCAACGAAGAAGAACGTCAGCAAGAGTACCAAGAGACGTTGAAGTCGCGTCAACACATGCGCCATGTGTGTGTGCACTGCGCGCTCGGATTCGTACTCAAACAGGCGTTTGATGTGCATATGAAGGTTCATTCTCCTGTAAGTACGTACGTGTTTTTCAGCCAACGCGGATTCTCTGATCTTGAAGTTGATTGATACAGATTCGCTAAGTCACTGTCAGTGTTACTGTTAAACAGTGACACGTATTCTTGTTTGAAGTTTAACAGTGGAGCCAACATTACGGCATCGGAACTACTTATTTGATGAAGAACATAATTACTTACGGGAGTCTCCTAGTGTAAGTATGTTCTGTGATGAAATATCCTTGTACAGCCAGCTATACACCCACATTTCGCGGATTTATATATATATTTTGTTAGAATGTTTGTTCATATTCTTTATGGCACCTCTTTAGACCGCCAAGTTACCCGAATTCGGACAGCTCGACGGTCAGAAAAGAAAATCCGGGGAGGCGTGAAAATTGATTAGCTGTTACAATGTATACTTGGGGCGGATTTTGCCAATGAAACTGAACGCGATCAGCACATCTTAAAGGGGTGATAGACGTCCGAGCAAGTACGCGTACTTATGGATCAACGAGCTTACTCGCCCGTGTGTCATGCTAAGTACGCGGACTTTAAACCGCTGAGTAAGTTTGTCGGCGATCCAACAGGTTTGAAAATTTGCTCGTAGCCCGCCTTGGCTCGTCGTCTGTCATCGCCGCGAGTCGCCAATTTAACAATGACATTTTGAGCAAGCTTCACGTGTGTCACCGACGGCGAGCCGAGTAACGTCGCGAACTTAAAAACCGTGTAAGTACGCACGTCTATCACTCACTTTAAACGCGTTCAAGAGCTGACAGTGTCAACACTCCTCAGAAAATAATGACACTGACAGTGACAGTCCTTAAACGTAGTTTAAGTGCTGATCGCTATCAGTTTCGTTAGTGAAATCCGCCCTACATAGGTAATTCTGCCAGTTATTTTCCGGCCCCATGTAATAGAAGGCATTATTTCTCTTTACCAGCAATCAGGCGACCACGAGTGCCTACTCTGTCACTCTCGTCTCAAAACCGCTGACATGTTGTACCGGCACCGCTTACGGCATTACCGCCGTTACCGGTGCCTGCTTTGCCGGACTCGGTTTAAAGATAAGGACACTGCCGCCTGCCATGTCATGAACGATCATGCCGGACAGACCTTCGAGTGTGATCATTGTGGCAGAGGATTCAAGTAAGTGCGGTCGAGTCTTTAAGGGGGATGCGCCAAGGTAGCCCGCGAAATTCAAATAAAAGTGCCAAATGTCATGATTTCATGAAATAGTCATTCAATGCACTAATATGAACTTAGAAAGTTGTATTGCTGATTCTAATGTTTATTATTCTGTAAACCCATATTTGTTACGGCCGCTAATAATATTTAGATCAACATACAACCTGACACTGACCTGCAAATTGCAAAAAACGTAAGAAAATTTGAATTTCGCGGCTACCTTGGCGCATCCACCTTAATATCTTTGTCAGTTTTCAAATTCTTTCCTTTAATCCAGTCAGGACATCTTCCTTTTGAAGCTGCTTAATGGAGCCTATTACATACAAAATTGTATTTAATTACTCGTTAGCAAAGATCAAAATAGCATACACCTTTGGCCAATGTCGAGTTGATAAAAGCTTTTTAATGGTCTGGCCGTTTTATGAAAACTATGTATAATATTCCTTCGGGGAGCTCGTGGCTAAGTAATAACAGCCGCACGGATCAGGTTAAGTTACGCTTGCCGGGGTTGGTCCGTGGATGGGTGACCATCTTTACATACCGAGACTCCTCCGTGCCTCGAAAAGCACGTTAAGCTGTTTATCCCGGCTGTCATTCGTGGATCTTTGACAGTCTTTACGGGTCGTCAGAAGCCCGAAAGTCTGTCAACAAGTCTTACCAAGAGGTATCCTATTACCCAGTTTCTGGTTTGTGCAGGTCAGATAGGCAGTAGCTCCATGTAAAATACTGGTACTCAGCTGCATCCGGTTAGACTGGAAGCCGACCCCAACAAAGTTGTGAAAAAATCAGGCAGATTGACGTAAGGTTCAGTTCACACCGAGACACGACGCGACGCGCACTTTTCTATGATCCGATACAATATCGAATTTATTTACTACACAATATGGTACACGCGCTACACAGCACCGCGCATCTCAGCGTACTTTGACACGTGTCAAACCTCGCACTGAAATTATACTTTTTCGTGAAAAATAAGTTCGATTATTGTTAAAAAGTGCACGCAAAGTCACGTCGCTTCACGTCTCGGTCTGAACTGACCCTAAGTGGATCGCTCTTAATTCATGATTTGTAAAGACAAGTTGGCCGTTGGGTCTATACAATGTTCTCGAGTGGAGTCCGCAGAATCAGCAAACGTAAGGTAGGACGCCCTCTGGTTGTGGTGGGTTTTTTCTGCAAAATCTAATTCTACACCTTTGACTGGCTGTAAACTGGTTACGTCAAAACTGCATCTCTGATTACAGACGACCGCAGTACTTGAAAAGGCACGTGGAACAGCATCACACCAAGCCCCATCATCTTGAATGTGGCGTCTGCTTCCGAGTCTTCCACGAGAGGGGCTGGTATAGGTCTCATATCAGGTAGGAACAGTTCTGGTCATCCTATAAGGAAAGAGGCATGTAGACTTTGGTAGGGTAACTTTGAGAAGGTATCTGGTAAAATGTTAATTTTGTATATACATACACTACCTTCCGACCGCGGCTTCGCCCGCGTGGTATGTCGATAAAAAGTAGTATGTCCTTTCTCAGGCTCTAGACTATCTCTGTACCAAATTTCATTTAAATCGGTTCAGTAGTTTTAGCGTGAAAGCGCGACAGACAGACAGAGTTACTTTCGCATTTATAATATTAGTAAGGATATGTCATGTACAGCCAAGTCTTTTATATCGTAGTCAGTTTTCATATTCTTTCCTTTAACAAGTCAGGAGTTCAGGACATAATTATAATACCTTTTCGAGGTACGGCACTGAGCAGACTATTGCAGTCAAAACTATATTTACTTACTTGATAATAAAGATCAAAATAGCATACACCTTTGATATATGTCGAGGTGTCATAAAACCATACTATAATGGCCTGACCATTTTATGAAATTCAATAAATGAAAAAATATTTGTCAGTATATCAGTGTCACATTTTTAATTCAATCTGACATGTAAAGAAGATTGCTGAATGTCATTCTGCGGTGTTTACATTCCAACGCTTATTGCGTCTGACGTCATGCTGAGTCGGTAAAGCAAATTCTATCGTTTATTTAGCAGACAAAAAAAATTCCATCAGGTGACGAACATATTTTGGCTGCGCCTGTACTGAATTTGTAAAATCGCCAAATCGCATCAAACCGCAAATACATTTGCACAAAAATATGCAAATAGCTTGCAGGCTATTGTGCCATTACGACTTCTGATCGGTGCATGCCACATTGGCTTGCAAACTACTTGCAAACTTTTGTGCAAGTTACATGTGTATTACGTGCCTTAGGTAGGAACTTGTAGGTACGTATATTATGCATCTGCTGACACTCATATTTTCCTATTCATATAACAATTATTTCCGATGACTCCCTTGGTTGGCAATTTTGTACATTTCTTAGTTCTAGATGGAGCAGTGGTTTACGATCTACACCGAAATGGAGGCCTTCCGCCGAAACGGAGGCCTTGGCTTCTATGAAAGACCTGGAGACTGGGCTTTAAGGAAAGGAAGTTGCTTTGGATTGAGGACACGCAAGAATTACAATTTTTCGATGTTTTTGTAGAAACTAGAGTCAAATACGCGAAAATTCTTAGCAGCAAATACCTTAAAAATATGCCGGTTTCAGTGAAAATGGTCAGAGGGCTACCACGGGATGCGGAAAAAAAGTTGCACCAAAAATGTTGATCGTATACCCTAAGTATACGAATTCGGATCATTAGCGTCAAAATCCGCGGATATGGGGATTAATAATAATCTTGTACTTGAGAAGCTGGATGCGGGAAGCACAGAACCGGTTGAAGTGGCGGTGCTTGCGGGAGGCCTATGCCCAGCAGTAGACGTCTTTCGGCTGAAATGATGACTTGAGTGAGAAGCGGGCCTCAACTTCCGGGCTTTCATGGCATACAACGTTTCATTGGTTGCGTGAAAAAATATATTGTTTAATTGACTTGGTGTGTTGGGTGTGTGATATGTTTTTTTTTTTTAATTGAATTTTTTAGTGTATAAATCCTCGCTTTAGTGGGTTAGATACCGGGGTTTGAAATTGAAAAACATTATTCAATTTATACTGAATTGTATTAAAGTCGTTAATTTTTGTGATGTAGTGATTAAAACGTACAACCGGTACTGCAGAAGACGCTGTCAATGTCAAAAACAAACTTTCGGCGGGAATTCAGACATCGATCGAGTTCGTACAACGCCATCTAGTGACAAGCAATCGACAACTTTTCAATAATTGACATTACGATCGCGGTTTAATCAGACATTGTTTCTGTCCGGCTAAACAGAGTGTATGTTTTGGGATATTGTCAGTCTGTAATTAAAAGTGCGTATAAACGTTGTCAAATACTTTTAATTTAAAAAATTACTACCTACTTTAGTATTTTTCTTTGATGAACAATCTGGAAATGAAAAATGGAATATTTAAGTTTGAGATGATTTTTTTTATATACCTACTTTAAGTCCTTAATATATGTATGAAATGTAAATAATGATAATTAATTTAGTTATTTTGACTTATTTAAATATAATTAAATATAATCATATAACACTTTAAGACTAGTTTAATAAGTGAGCAGTGGTGGCCAAGTGTTACCTAAAGACCACGAATTACGAGTTGTAGGTCGTTTCGATCCTAGAGAGGCGTTTTACTTTGTGAAATTTATTTCATCGTGAGGAAACCGTCATTTCCTAGAACCAAAAATTCCAAGACATGTGTCATATACCAACCCGCACGGCCTGCGTGGATCCACCATGCCTTCCGTGCGGGTTGGTAGATGTCCACCAGACGGCCCACTCCCTATGACAGAGAGGATGCCTGTGTCCCAACAGTGGGAATGTTATAGTATGATGCTATGCTTATTAGTTTAATAAATAATTATAATTTTGAATAACGTTTTAATACTACACTTTTTCTAAAAAAAAGGAAATATGAAAAAGTCCCGGAACCTTGTCATAAACACACTTGTTACGAAGCTAGTGTAAACCCAAGAACTTATAAAAATAATCAATAAAAATTTATCGGATCTTTTATATCTCGGTTAAAACCAACAAGGAGCATCGTCATAGAAGTGAAAACTCTTTTTCTGAACAGTCAGTAAACGAAACTGAACCATACACTCGGATCGGTGAAGCTGAATCGGGTATACTCGGCTCCAGTCGGTCGGTGCCGCTGAATCGGGTATACTCGGCTCCAGTCGGTCGGTGCCGCTGAATCGGGTATACTCGGCTCTAGTCGGTTGGTGACGCTAAATCGGGTATACTAAGAGCTGAATCGCGTATGCTCGGCTCGTAAAATTTTTCACTGCTATCGTGTTCGTGTGGTCAAATGTAAAAATAAAAAATAAGTGTTTATCCCAACTGGAGATCATTCCCGTCACATTTACTGAGCACCAGCACCCTTTATCAAACTAATCTTATTTAAATATAAAAATAGGACACATAACGAAGAGGTACGAGCCAAGACGGTGCGCCTACCAGTCACCTGCGAGATCTGCTCTCGCGACTACAAGAACAAAGCAAGCCTGAAGCGTCACCTTCTCACTCACGACGAGAATGTCCACTGCGAGATCTGTTACGAGAAGTGCAAGAATCGGATCACGTTGGGACATCACTATTTGAAGGTGCATAATGAGAAATATGTTGGGTAAGTATCTTGGGACGAAAAACATCTGTAGCACACAGGTTCGCTTCCAACGTTACAAATAGTGCCATCCACGAAGACGCACCCCACTTCATGATTACTGTACTGTCAAAGTCAAAGTCAAATAATTTATATCAAATAGGCACATAAAAGGCACTTTTGAACGTCAATAAAAAACAAAGAAATAAACTGATTCTAGTTGCCCCTTCCAAATAGGTAGTTTTCGTATGGAGAAGACTGGGCAAGAACTCCACCGTTACTCTTTTAAAAATGTTTTACAATATTTTATATACATGAATTATAAAATTATATGTGAAGACGATGACGATTGTAAGCTGTACTTTAGTACGGAGCGGAGCGGAGTGGGGCGCGTCTTCGTGGATGGAACTATCTATACACGGTGATTTTTTATTCACTGTTTACCTTTCAGGGCGTGAAAGTACTCATGATTTAGAGCAACTTTCACTATATGCCCAACTCTGAAAAATTGAAAAAAAATGATCAGCTGTTTCATACAAAAATGCAATATTTACGCGATGAAAATGTATGAGACGGATATTTTTATTTGCTATTTCGTATTTGTTCCTGTAGTGAAATTTGTTTATAATCATGAGTACTTTCACCCCGTGAAAGGTTAACAGAGAATTAAAAATCACGCTTATAGAGTTATAGCTCAATACTCGATCATCTATTACATTCCACAATGTGTACTTAGATGGTAACTTAAAATTTAATGAGATCATTATGGACCCTGTCAGGCACAGCACAATGGTAGGAGAGAGGATGCTTGAAAATTTAATATATCAATTCTTGACTCTAAAAAGATATATTAAAGGATTGGGTTTACCTTCAGACCGTATGAAATTGTCGGTTTTATACAGTGTTAAATACTTGTTTATTTTCTTTGGTTGTACTTGTTGGGGCTTATTTATAAACGGTGACGTTCAAACGTCAAAATTGTATGGTTAAGCCAGTCGCTAATCATTAATTAACTTTAAGCAACATTTATAAATAAATCCCAGTAAGTTACAAGCCGTGTGCCCGATGGGATTTTCGTGCACCATTAGCACAGAATGAGAGACTGCGAGAGTGTGTTACACTCGCAGTCTCTCACTCTGTGCTATTACAATACAATTTTATAATATACTGGATTCGCCCGTGTGATATCTTTGAAAATTATAGTCTATGTTACTCAGTGATAATATAGCATTGTATTGGTGTTTTTTTTTTTATCGGTCCAGTCCTTTTTAGTTTATTTATTACAAACAAAAATACAAAACTAGAAATCTTATAATTATACACACCATAATTTAATGTTATAAATTAAATATGGAAGATAACTATAATTTTATTACTTAATTAGCTGATTCCCGCGACTTCGCCCGCGTGGATGTCGGTTATTGTATACTAAAGCCTTACTCGAGAACCACTCTATCCATTGGTGAATACAGCAAGAAAATCGGTGCAGTAGTTTTTGAATTTATCGCTTACAGGACGACAGACAGACGCGGCGGAGGACTTTTTTTATATTATGTAAGGATTACAAAATAAATTGTACCAATTTTTTTTTTCCAATATTTTTCAGTGCAACAGTGCAAGCTTGCTCGCACTGCGACCGGATCTGTGCGACGCGCGCCATGCTCAAGCGACACATGCAGCGGATGCACAGCGATAGAACTAAGAAGTAAGTACATAATCTGCGATAGCATTATGTTTACTGAGTATGTATAGTGGACCTCATAATGGCGCTACCACAGCCAGCAGAGGTTTACATTCCGCCAGTTACGTCTTAAAGTCGTTTTTAGGGTTACGTACCCAAAGGGTAAAACGGGACCCTATTACTGAGGCTATGTCCGTCTGTCTGTCTGTCTGTCTGTTCAAGGCTTAGCTCAGAGACTGTTGGTACTAGAAAGCTGTAATTTGGTATGGGTATACATATAAATCACGCCGACAAAGTGGCAAAATAAAAGTTTTTTAGGGTAGATCCCCTACACGTGAAGTATGGGGTATCGTTGGAAAGGTCGCTTAAAAATAATGTGAGTTTGTGAAAACCATTTTTGGATTGAAGGATCCGTATGCGAAATATTAAGCTTTAAAGTGCAAATTTTTGTTAGAGTCAAGTGTCACTCACTCCCTGCCTGCTAAATGGTTGTTTTTATTCCTGAAAAAATTCACAGCAGTAGTATATATAACGAAATTGAAAGGAAAACTATCACAGCTATGTAGGCTCCACAAGATACAGAGAACAAGTTTTTCAACTACAATGTTAAGTTTGATGGATAAATTCATCCCAACTACGGAACCCTTCATTGTACGTGGTTCGACACGCAATTGGCCGGTTTTTCTCCCATGCTTCTCTATTAGTCGTCTTCTCGGTAGTCATCCTCTTTCTGGCTATATCATCTTTTACGAAACGACGCAACAAGTCAATAAGTAATTAATTCCATTACTCCTAGATACCAATGTGATCACTGCCAACGCCTGTACCTGACTAAAGGCGAGGTCCGGGCCCACATCACGTGGTCGCACATGCCGGCTGAAGCCCGAGGGGGGCACGCCTGCACCTGTGGTCGTATCTTCAGGAGCCCCTCACTACTTCGCGACCATAAGGCCAGATTCCATGCGTCACAGCCACCACCAAGGGTTCACCAGTGTGAACACTGTGATAAGGCTTTTGCGGTAAGATAATTCATAATAATTATACACTCACACAATTTTTCTTATGGAGGTAGGCAGAAAGTAGAGAACGTGTCAGTGGGGCTGCTCAACTAACAGGTTATGGGCCCAGGAAACAAAAGAACGTTGTCTTTGGTAATGGTCTAATAGTATCAAGAGTTCTCATAGAGAGCAGAACTCAGCAATGGCACAAAATACGGAGTCTTCAGGCAGGAGCTGGAGCAGCCCAACTAACAAAACGCCACCAGCTACGATGCTTACCTATGTGCTCCTCTTGCTTCGTTTACGTTCATACATCAATCTGCCTAGCCTTTTTCCCAAGGAGTCGGCTTTCAGTCTAACCGGATGCAGCTGAATACCAGTATTTTACATGGAGCGATTGCCTATCTGACCTTCATAACCCAGTAACTGGGTAATACGATACCCCTTGGTAAGACTGGTTGTCAGACTTTCGGGCTTCTGACGATCCGTAACGACTGTCAAAGATCCACGAACGACAGCCGGGACCAACGGCTTAACGTGCTTTCCGAGGCACGGAGGAGTCTCGGTATGTAAAGACACTCATCCATCGACCAACCCCGGCAAGCGTAGCTTAACCTGATGGATCGACCCGCGCGGCTGTTATTACTTAGTCAGGAGCTCCTCGTTTACGTTCATACATCTGGTTGCGAATACTACGCACCTGACCTTTCTGAAGAACAACACCATTAAGGTCACTATATATGCTTCTATGGCGTCCCCTCCCGGCGTTTACACTCACATCTGCCATATAAATAACCTCTATTTGTCGCCTTTCATTCATCCTCTCAACACGACCAAACCGTCTAAACATACTCTCTTTACATACTCTGACTCCTTAGTCACAGGAACTTACACCTAGTGTAAGTTAGGTTAGTTAACTTAGTAGTCAGAGATTCTCCGTAGCAACAAGGTTACAAGGCCATAATATTTCTAGTACTTAATTTTTTAACAATAAATGGTGGCAAAGAAAACATATTTGTAATTTAGGTACTAGCTGTTGCCCGCGACTTCGCCCGCGTGGATGTCGGTTATTATTCGTAAAGAAAGATTTAAAATAAATGTAATAATGCAATAAAAAAATGGTATAACCATAGAAATCAAGTTATTACTTTTGCTCCACCCGGATTCTTGAACGTATGATTTTTTGTATCCTCTTCTGATACAATTAAATATTTACTTAAGCAAACGTCGCATACGAAAATGACTTACACAGTGTTGGAACTTCGTAACATCGAGTTTTTTGCCCTGGTTCGCAAAATTGCATAAAGTTATTTTGCGAATCGTCGCTAAAAGAATCGATAAGCATCAGGAAGAGTAACAGGTTGGCCGCCGTCGCGTCGCTTCGTGATATATTTTCCAAGAACTTCGTCGTATATAAAAATGTATTTACCTAAATCATGTTGAACCTTCGTGTTTCGAAAATCGAGGTTTTTACTACGACTCGCAGTGAACTATTTTAGGGGTATGAGGAACAGGGTGTAAAGTTCACTCATCCGCTATAGAAAAGGGAGGGTCCTCCGACCAGACGGGTGTTGTGTCTGGCGGGCAACTGCCCAACGATTTATGCCGGGTTCTTGTATACATGTCGATTGCACGGTAAACTTTAGTTGCGCGATGCAGGATTTATGTGACGTCAGGATTTTTGTGTGACGTCAGGTCTTTGTTGCGTAGTTCGCATGTGGCGATGTAGATACCGCCACTCTATAAACAGCACCTTAATTGCGTAACACTTTCAATCGCGATTCGAGAGTTTTGATAATCTATTGCTTCATTATGGATTGCAATAAAGTATTGAGTATTGAGTATTCATAGGTTTGAAAAGTTCGTCTGCTCAACAACGTTAATAACACAATGAACATTGGTGAACTGTCCTTTGCGATCAATTGTCATTTTATATATAATCAGCCTATAATGTTCCCACTGCTGGGACACAGGCCTCTTCTCTGTGAGAGGGAGTGGCCGGTAATCCACCATGCGGGCCCAGTGCGGGTTGGTAGATGGCACATGTCTTCGATTTTTTATTTGGTCTAGGACATGCTGGTTTCCCCACGATGTTTTTCTTCACCGTTTTGAGAGCAGTGGTGATGAAATAATTTACACAAAGTAAAGCGCCTGTCTGGGTTCTTAAAACGGTAAAACGGGACCCTATTACTAAGACTCCGCTGTCCGTCCGTCCGTCACCAGGGTGTATCTCATGAACCGTGATAGTTAGACAGTTGAAATTTTTACTGATGACGTATTTCTGCTGCCGCTATAACAATGAATACTAAAAAAATATTGAATAAAATAAATATTTAAGGGGGTCCCATAACAACAAACGTGATTTTTTGCTCGTTTTATAGATAACTAGCTTCCGCCTGCGGTTTCGCCCGCGTGGTATGTCGATAAAAAGTAGTATGCCGTTTCTCAGGCTCTAGACTATCTCTGTACCAAATTTCATTTAAATCAGTTCAGTAGCTATGGCGTGAAAGCGCCACAGACAGACAGAGTTACTTTCGCATTTATGTATAATATTAGTACCTAAGGAAGTAAGGTTGGTACGGAACCCTTCGTGCGCGAGTCCGACTCACACTTGGCCGGTTTTATTTAAGTAGGTACGAGAAATTGCCCTTCTGGTGTTTCGCAAGTCGTAGCTAAAGAATCGATGACGAATTTTGAACTGTAAAGTTCTGGCCGCCGTCACTTCGTGATTACCTTCCATCGAATTCCAGGGCCGTTGAGGGTTTGATTCACAGTCCGCGGTCCTGGAATTCGGTAGTAGGCTTCCACCATAGTCTTCTGAGTATCAAGATCAAAATTCTGGGTGAGTTATAGTATAAGTAGGTACTGAACTGGGATTCTACACCTAGGTTCAGAAATCTAAGAGAGCCGGGTGATCTGTGAATCCTCGTGCAGACTGGCGCGACGCGACTCTAACAAAACAATTTCTAAGAAAACTTCACGGTATAACTATTACTGGCGTCGCGTCGCGCTTTGGCGTCCCGCCAGTTTGCACGAGGCTTACCTCAAGGCCCTCCTACCTGAGACACTTTTCTCTATTTAAGATTGTGCATTTTATTAACCAATGCTTGTAAAATGATGTTGAGATTTCCTAATAAGGATTAGTGATTATGATTCAATACCAAACAGCACCCTAATTGCGCAACACACGATAATCTGAATCATTTTGAAGGATACTGCTAATCCATTGCTTCATATGTTCGAAAAAATTGTCTACTCTACAACGTAAAATTGGGTTGCTGTCGGAGGAAAACTAACAGTGAAATGTCTGTTGTATCTATTCAATAATACAAATGATATGTTATGACTTCATTTTTTGTTGCCTAGATGACATTATGTAAAAATGTTCGCCATGAAAATTTACTAAAGGGGGTATTACACTATCATATCTATGGTCAAATGACAAAAATCAATCAATCTATCAATGGTCTATGAAATAGACATATTATGGGTAATTTGTGAGCTTCGTATATAGGTAAATTTTATAATATGATAGTATAATATCCCCCTAAGGCAGATATACCCTCATAACTACGAGTACATCCATTTTACAATTTCATTATATCTATGATCATAGATACAATAGTTGGGTACCCCCCACCTTAGGTTGAAACTATCTAACTGTCCCATAGACAAATACACCTTGTCGTTTTATGAAGTGCATGTGACATTCAACCTTAGAGTGGTAAAGAAATAAGGAGGTTGACCTATTAAAAAAATTGTTCTCTATCTAACATACAATTTTCTTTACCAGAACAAACAAGTGCTGAATCGTCACAAGAAAAGCCACTCCGACGAGATGTATCCCTGCAAAGAATGTGGATTGCTCTTCAAAACTCAACCTTACGTCAAAGTCCACTACCAAATCAAACATCTAAACATGACGAGAGCACAGATCAAAGCACAGAGGAAACTCAACAAGGAACAGTTAATACAGAATAATATATGTAAAAGTACGAATTGGGAACCACCAATCTCTAACAAGAAGAAAAGTTCAGTTGCAATTGAAATTGAAGAAGACCCTCTATTGGTTCAGGAGACGGATATAGAAATAAAATTGGAGCAGGAAGATGAGTATCACCCTCTGGTTCAGGAGGGAGGTATAGAAATCAAATCTGAGATAGGAGATGACCTTCAAATCCCGACGTTCCAAACCTTTGTTAATATTAGTAGAGAATAATAAAAACAAGATGGTGGCCGATAGATCCTTGTACAATTTTAGGTATATATTTTTTTGAATTCGGAACCTTAGGTTATTTACATTGATTGCCACTTACTCAACAATCTACTTTAAAGTTATGTTGTCAAAGTTGATTTTTGAATGACCATTATTTTTTTGTTTTTGTCCATGGTACTTACTTTGTAGTTTTCATATTGTTTGAGACCAGTAGCTGGCCACTTTGATTACGACATCAATTGCATTCTTTAGGTCATCCGAGGTGCAGGTGAACGAGCACTTACGACAATCCAGCAAATGGTGTATGGTCTGGTCAGAAGCACCGTACTCGCACTGGGTGTGAAAAGATGGTAAATGAAGAGCTTGCATAGCCACCCGTAGCCATGCGATGTCCGATGATACTGGTATACATGGGTACTATCGCGGTATAAAAATGTTTACCAGTTTTCAAATTTGATTCTTTACCACACTGTGTGCAGTAAAGTCTAAAATGCTATATCTTAATTTTTCAAATTTGACACATTACCATACTGACATTTAACAAAGAAAATAGGTTTGAATTTTGAATCATCGACCTTGTGACATAGATGTGTGCATGCAATTATAAGCCTTAAACAGACAGACAGTTTATAACCTGGATTAACACATAGGATACTTTTCATCCTGATATTCCCACGGGATCGAGACTTACGTGGGTGAAACCGCGGGGCGCAGCTAGTTATTATATAAATATGAAATACTGATGTAAGTATCGCATAATATGTCTTGAATAATAAGTAATGTCGACTCCGTTTAAGCAGTGTGTAGCAAGCTCTTGATTTTTAAAATAGCCGCCTTTTTTCATGGACATCTTTCGTTGGTCAGACTCTAAGTAAAGGTCGCCACATTCGCCACATGAGAAATATATGAAGTTCACTCGTAAATATCCCGACAAAGGTAAAATTTAGGGTAAAGTCAGGGAAATTAATTGATAATTAAATTGACCACCAACTTAATTAAATAGTTACTAATTAATCGTCCAGACCGAATTTCGGCCATGGCGACCATCTCAGCGGAAACCAGCCTTCGTAGCGAGAGATATTATAGTGCAGGCGTGTGTGCGCAGACACAGGTGCACTCTCTCTTCCCTCACTCTCATAGTCCTCCGGGGCGGAACTCGCGACACTCGCGGAGACCAATGGTTTAACGTGTTTTCCGAGTCACGGGGGTATCACATCGCCAACTTACAAAAAAATCCTAATGGCAAAACCCGGGAATCGAACTCGGGACTCCACGCTCAGCAAAACCAATTGTCCACCGATTGTCGATTGACGTCATCACGTCAACGCCGGCTGTCACTGAAAACCAGCGCTGGGGCTCTGTCTTGCATAGGGTCGCAGCATTATGCTGAGCGATGGCCGTTTTGCGTGAATGTGATGCATATTTTCCCCCAATTTGTTATTTTTCGTGTATTCGTATTTTCTTAGCGTCATGTTTGCCGCAAATAAAAGTATTTTCTTTCATGTTATCTTTTTTTTTTAAAGTTAATTATTAATAAATAAATAACATTGGTATATGCCAACAATGCTCTATCCCCTCACGGTTGCAAAGGAATTTGAACTTTTTCAAGTATGACATCGCGCTTGTCGTTCCAAAACATGATAGTTATCTAAGATTCTGAATTCAACTGTAGTGTTAAGTAAGCCAAAGATTCCTGAATTTCTTAGATAATAAAGAATTATTTGGAAATTTTGAGTGTAGTTGCTCGTGTTTAGCGAATGTGCGTATTATGTAGTCTCTAAATCTTTGATATTCCTAGGTAGGCAAGCTCTTAAGTTGTCTGGACTAACATTTAAAAAAAATCTAATCTAAAATACCTACCTGAAAATCATAGTTGAAAAAATGAATGCTCGCAATGCTCATTCCGTCTCTAAATGAAAAATTAATTTGCTAAAGTACTGTACTTGGATTTGTTAAGGACGTACAATCAATCAATCTGCCTAACCTTTCTATATCGGGGTCGGCTTCCAGTCTAACCGGATGCAGCTGCCTATCTGACCTCCACAACCCAGTAACTGGGTAATACGATACAAGGACGCACAATATTGTAAAGCATACTCTTCATAGGTATTCAGATTATGATTGATCCTATGTCAATCGCAATTAGGGTGCAGGTCCACTGTATTTTGTTTTACTTGACATTTTTAATGTCAATACAAAATGTATCCAGAAACTTATTAAAATAATTATAGTGTTCCTATTATGAGTATTAGGTAATGAAGTTATTTATCTAAATAGATTACTTTTTGATTATTTAATTAATTAATGTTTGATTATTTGATTAATGATTGATTATTGAATCAATTATTGATTATTTAACTTGCTAGCAGACCAAGTCAATTCGACAACAGGGTAAAATACAGCTCAAACACCCACAATGGGCCCACGTTTTTAAATATAATAATGCTGTCAGCCTTTTGGGCACTTTTCCCATTGACAAAGGTGCGGGCGAATTTTTTGATGCCTTTTATTTTTAATTTTTAATTTTGTTATATAATTGTACATACTATATTTATTTTTAAGTCTGTTAGAGTAGACATTATAGTTATAGTACTGAATTAAATAATTTTTGAGTAGGTAACTAAAAAATGGCTAATGGAAAAACCTAATAACATGCCCGAACCGGGAATCGAACGCAGGATGCTTTAGTTGTAGCGGTTGCGAGCTTACTAAGCACCAGTGGTCTAGTGACCATACACAACACACAATGTAATTATGTCCTATAGTTATACGTTATCATAGTTTCGACCGTAATTGCATAAACATAGAGTTCGGTTTACCTTCTTTCTTTTGCTCATCGTGCCCACTCAGGGCCGTCCGTCAAGATACCTTCCCTGGGACCGTTAGTAGCTTAGAATATATAATTACATACCTACTCTAAGTTAATAGGTCTCGAACTACAGGCTTGCGTAGATTCTCCTAGCCAGAAAACTGGCATGACCCAAGCCCAACCGTTGAAGACGCGTTTTATTAAGGTATATTAATATTAAATTATCCTTTTAAAGGTTTTTTGATCTTCTATAGTGTTCCATTGGAAGATCAAAGAGCCTTTAACCTTTCTTAGGTACTCAATGATCTTCTTTTAAACTTTCTTAATGTTTTTCTATTTTCTCGTTTATTGTGTAGGTACTTACTTAAAAACGGTGTCTTTACTTGTGGTTCATAAGTTCATAATCGTTAGAATTTGAGTCAATAAATAAATCATAAAAGACGATCAGTGAGTAAAAAGAAGATCGATTAGTATTTTTGGGAAGTATAAATGGGAATAGTTTGGGGATCGACAAATATTATGATTGTTTGTTTCCGCCTGATAAAAACTAAAATTGATTGTTTTAATGTTAAAAATGACGTATAATTAACAGTTGTGTAATTAACTTGGTCAGCTAATACAGTAATGATCTCTGAGAAGAATTTCAGTTGTGTTTTTTTAAATACTTAGTAAGTAAATAAAAATAATTAGATTGTTCATGGTGGTTTTATTTTTAGGTCTTGTCACCCTCAGACTAACAAACTCTTTATTTTTTAAGGAAATAGAGGTGGCCTTTTTTCAGCATTTGGACAAAAGGTTAGTTAAATATAAATATGTAAGTGCCGGGCGAGATAGTGTACCGTACCTACTCTATCAGTGAGAAATCATAATTTAAATGTCTTAACCTCAAATAAGGCAACCTTCTACAACGAACATGATAACGGGTGTAAAAATACCCTTTACGGACCCTGCCTATAGAAGAAATAAAAAAATTCAAATAAAACGTAAGTACTTACTTGTTCATGGTAAACATTTGCCTGAATTACACTATACTGATTTAAAAAAAACGATCTAAAAAAAATAGCTAATGATTTCTCCTTACCTCTGTTTTACGACGATGGCGCACCTACCTATGCCGACAGCATACTAAGGGTCGAGTCACACCGGAATGGCAGCGACGCGGTGAGCACTTTCAGTGAGAAATAATTTTAAACTTTATCTACATACTTAAAAGACCAGTATCGCTTGAAAAGCTTGAAAAGGTCGCGAGGCCGTCCGCAGTGTCGCGAGCAGCCGCGCGACACGTGCATCTTGTTGGTGGTTCTGCCCGTGGCTGCCAACCCCCTTTTATTTGTGACACTATGTTATTTAGCAAAAAATAATCCTTATGATGAAGCCTTTCGGTCGGTATGATAGAGCTACAGATGATTATTTTTCTCATGTAAAGGGTTTTATTCCCGGTTCAACCATGTAATTATTAAAATATCTATGAATGCAGTTTAAATTGTTTTTTAAATTCAAATAATGTCTTCTTTCAGTAAAATGTTCCATCTACAATATTCAAGGTACTTTCCCTCCATGTGGCATATCCGTGAGACGCTCTGTACCTATAGTGCTCTGTGACACCAAACGATAAATAGTCGTGCGGGATGATTGTGTGCATTGAAAGAATCACGAACACGAAGCTTAAGAAATGTAGCTCCATCTGAGCCCTTATTTTGTGAAAACACCAAGCCGGCTTCTTCTGCCAAATAAATGAAAGGAATAGCATTAGTCAGCCCATAAAATTACCATAACTCACTAAAAAAACTTGAACGAGGAACTACAACCCCTCCTTTTTGAAATTGGTAAAAGAAGCCTGGTAGTTGACCCTGGTTCACACTGAGTATTTGTGCATCTATACAAATGACCGGCATAACATTCCAACATTCCATAATAAAACTACGCTTGCCATTGACTTGAACTTATCAGTTCTCGATAAGAAACTCTCCTGTGTAGGTAGGTATGTTGTCTTTTATTTATATTGTTTTTTATCTCAACACTCATCGACTTTTGTATCTTATCTTTCTTGGAGATTGACCATGTATGTCATACTTTTGCTTGATTTGCCAGTTGAATTTTAAAATTTCATTTGACATTACTTGTGTCTGAGACTTGTGTTGACAATTTGAGTTGAGTGACATTTCTGTTCTGGGTTCTCGTTCTTTGTTTTGTTCACTAAAATTTGTGAAAAATGGCTTCAAAAGTAGCCGTAGTAACCGGGGCAAATAAAGGCATCGGCTTCGCTATAGTTCGCGGACTTTGCAAGCGTTTTGAAGGCGTAGTCTACTTGACTTCTCGAGATATAGAGCGCGGCAAAAAAGCGGTAGCCGACCTTGAGAAAGAAGGTTTAAATCCTAAATTCCACCAGCTGGACGTCACGGATAAGCAAAGCCTTGAAGTGTTCAGGGATTACATCAAGAGTAACTACGGAGGTATCGATATCTTGGTGAATAACGCAGCAATTGCTTTCAAAAGTAGCGCGACGGAACCGGCGGGGGTACAGGCTGAGCAGACATTATTTGTAAACTACTTTAATTTGGTGTCTACTTGCGATGTACTTTTCTCAATCTTGAGGAATGGAGCCAGAGTGGTCAACATCTCCAGTTCAGCTGGCCATTTGAGTAACATACCGAGCCAAGCTTTAAGGGACCGTCTTAAAGATGAGAAGTTGACTGTTTCGGAGCTGTCGAGTTTGATGCAAGAGTTTGTGGATGCTGCTAAGCAAGGTACTCACGCTGCAGAGTGGGGCAACTCTACGTATGCTGTGTCCAAAGTCGGTGTGACTGCTTTGACTAATATTCAACAGAGATTGCTGAATGACCGAGGTGAGTTATCCTTTTATTATTGCATAATAGCAAGATTTTCAAGTAAGTATTTTAATTCTGCATCTGAACTATTGTCTGCTTACACAATCCTTCATGATAGAAAGGTTATGAACCACAGTATGATACTTTTTTAATAACAATTATAAATCGATAAAACTTAACCTTTTAAAATATACACACCTTCTAAACAAATACTGTGCTAGGCAACTATGTGTAAATTTAATTATATTTTCTAAACATTGACATATCTTGTCTTTAACAAATAAATATCACTAACTTCAACATATTTACCATTCCACAGACATAAAAGTGAACTCAGTCCATCCTGGCTATGTGTCTACGGATATGTCATCCCATAAAGGACCATTGACTATCGATGAAGGTGCTGTAGCTCCGCTATACTTAGCCCTAGATGCTCCGGATTCCGTCAGAGGCAAATATGTGTGGTTTAATAAGGATCTCGTTGAGTGGGATGGTGTTAAACCAAAGGAGACTTATTAAAGTTTATAAAGGTACCAGTTATGCTTTTGTATATTTTGTAACAATTTTATCATACAAATATTAATGTAAGTTCTTGCTTTTTTAACTTCTCCAAGCATATTTTTTATTGATAAGTGCACTTGTTAAAATTTAAATAAATCAGTAAGTATTTTATTAGATATTGTTTCATTAAACTTTTACTTTTTTGTCAGATCATAAGAATAGGTATGGTATATTATGATTAAATATTAAACAGGTTCACATATAAAAGCCATTGCCATTGCCGGTGTAGAAATATGTAGAAAATTAAAGGTGTCTAATTAGCATAATCATAATAATTAGCGATGCTAATTATAATAATTAGCATTGTGTGCAGAAATTTTTTTTGGTCTGTCTACTTGTGGACCAAGTTTAATCACAATCGGTTCAGTAGTTTATTACATGAAGCAGTAAGATATACCTTCTATATGCACAGACACACTTTCGCAGTTATAATATTAGTAGGGATAATTATAATAGGTAGGCCATAATATGTGATGAAAGTCAAGAAAGCAAGAGGGACCAAAGAAACATGGAAATCCATTATGCCTCTCTGGGAAACAGAACTGACTGTGTGTGTTGACAGATGATCGTTATCATTAATTACCCACTTCCCACCCACTTATTTTACCCACTTCTTTTATAAAATCGGGCTATGTAGGATTATTCAAGAAGGCGGAGCACACTTCGGAAGCTCTACATTTCTATAGAATTAAATAATCTTTTATATTGTGTATACTTACTTATTTACACAATTAATTTTCATTATTTTTTGTTATAAGTCTTCCGCGCGCGCCCCTTTGTATCCTCGCGCCCCTAGGCACGTGCCCAGTTTGTCTTAGGGTTAATACGTCACTGGTTCAACGGTGTGTGAACGTAGGAAAGGGTGCCAACGGGAACGAGACCCTATTAGATAACGCTACACTGTGCACCAGGGATGGTGCGGAATCCACATCTCCATCCACAACCGCGGAGCTTCCGCTTCGATTAGGACATCTGCATCTGTAATAATTAATGCGAATGTTCATGCGGTTTGCGGATGTCGCACAGAACACGACAAAAGAAAGGAAGAAAATAGGCGGGGCCGGAGACTGGTGCGTGCCCTACGCACGTGCTCATTGACCAATAACAGCGAAGATTTCGATCAGAGACAAGATTCGAAGCGTTTGTTATTGTTCATTTGTTTCTCATAAATCAGTCGTAACTTGTTTAGTTGCGCTTATTATAAACATTTCAGTTTTCGAGTGTTATTGTGAATAAACTGTGAGCATTGTGTGCTATGCGAGATTGCTGCAGCTGATAGATTATTTAAAAAGTTAATTTACAATGCCTAGCACCAGTGCAGACATTTGGAAAAAATATCTTAAGATCTGCATACACAGATGTGAGCCTTTAAAAATAACCATCCGCAACATCCCTATTGTGCACCATCGCATCGGTCTGTCACAGTCAGTGCTGTCTGTACCAATGTCAAGCAGTAGAGTAACCCCCAAACTACGTTCGCGCCTAACGACTAAATAGCGTGACTGCATAACCCTAATTTATAATCTTTATTGCTTTTTAACTCTGTCTTCTGTAGGGTGTTTCTGGATCTTTCACAGAGCCGACTGCATATAAATAAAAACAAGTCATTAAAAATTGTGCATATCAATTTATTAGGTCTTTTGAGTCGAAGGCACTTACAAGTTACATTAATGTTTTATTTTTACTGGACTACGCCAATTCCAAGATTATATCATGGTTTTCAAGTAATCTTACACTTTTAAAATGTTAATGATTTCTATCTTATCATATCACTATTAAGTATTACAAATATATTTAAAACATAAGTCTTATATTTACCTTTATAACTTTATTATTAAAAACATAAATTGCTAAATTATAATAAAATCAGCTGAAATAGCATCAGTTCCGTGTATAAAAATTGTAAAATATATTTTTTTGTAACCAAAATGTTACATTCTTATATTTATTATTATTGTTATAAAATTTTAAGTTTTAGAAAAATGCTGTTTAGCTAACATATATTTTATTTATTTAAGTATAACGATTCGTCTAATTAGGCCCCTCTTGCATCACAAATCACTAAATGCATTTAGTGCTAAACGAATTTAAAACATCGTTCTATTTCTGTAAATGGGGGGGCTGAGCGTTGGCGAATGAGCGGCCTGCACTGTCTCCCCGTCTCGACGCGCAGCGCGCACATACCTAGGGCGCGGCGGAACAGCGCTATAGCTTGTCCACTTTGCAATTACGGGCTCCACTATCGCATTTTACGTACATGGCGCCTCGGCAAAATAACGCCTGCACAAAATCAAACTGGTTGCTAATTTATTATTTGCATAATTATCATAGATTTTTACATTTTGTGATTACTTAAACTCACGCACTGTCTTATTTGTATTTCTTGTAATAATGTTAGGAATATTGTGATATGGTATACTTTTACATTGTTTGTAATTATGTGAGCACCATGTATCAATCAAATAATTAATTTATTTGTCATTGCTTAATTTTTAATTCTTTTTACCTATTGTACAGTAATCTTATTCTAGGTGCATCGTCTTCACATGTAATTATATAGTATACAGAATATTGTAAAACATATTTAAAAGAGTAACGGTGGAGTTTCTTGCATATTCTTCTCCATACGAAAACTACCTTTTGGAAGGGGCAACTAGAATCAGTTCTATTTCTTTGTTTAAGACGTTCAAAAGTGCCTTTTATATGCCTAATTGAAATAAATGATTTAACATTGACTCATAAAATGCGGTAGTGGATTAATTTCAGAGGATGACATACAGAATGAAGTTTTTAGACAAATTTAGAGTTAAATGCGCTTAGTGAGTTGTGGTGCAAGTGGGCCTTAAAATATTATACACATTTTAAATAGAACTAACATTTTCTTGGAAGGAATTATTGCTTGCGTATGCGCAAAGCACCGAATACTTATATCTTACATACTGGCTTAGTACACTTAAAATACTTAAAGACGGCTCGTATACGCTCCAATAGAATACATGTACACATGTAACACCCGACGCCACCCCAAGTTAGTTCATTGGACAATTGACGAACACTTCACGATTCATTGACGTCATGTGGCATGGCGTGTTTTAAGTGTGTTTCCACCTTTATTCTATTTGAGCGTATAGACTCGGCTCAGATTAATAAACGTTGGCATTATTTTTGTCACTGTCTCACAATTCTCAAACTGTAAGATAGAAAAGGGAAAATAATTATCTATTTTACGTTATATATACGCTGCCGTGCGTATACTGTCACAGTGTACAACACCGGCACAATGGACCATAGAACTGGCGCTACATCAAAGAAAATTTTCCATTGGACCTGATATTCAGTATCACCAACCCCAAACACCATACCCATGAGCAATTTTACTAATTTCGGGGGTTCATATGCTGAAAATCAGTTGGTTGGTCAAAACTCAGAAAATAGGTTGAATATGTTATCCAATTTCGATAATCTTGTAAACAATCTGCCTAGCCTTTTCCCAAGCAAAGTACCAGCTAAATGAAGTTTATAAATCTCGGCCTTATCATGATTATCCACTTGTTCAACACACCAAGCTCCAAAGTCCATTCTAACGCTCAGCATTCAACAAGTAAGGTATGACGTCATCAATGCTGACGTCACCAACGAACCCCACAAAGAACACGTCTTCAAGGAATGGTCCTGAGAACGTTCTCAAGACCGGCAGTTGCAGCAGTAAGGTGGCGAGACGGTCCTCGTCAGGCTGACAGGACGCTCGAAGAGACCTCAGGACTTTGATTTGGTAGTCTTGTAACTTGCGGGTCAGGAAATCTGGGACGCCGTCTGGGAAAAAAATTATGTTGTAGTCATGAATTTGTCAGTGTAACTAAATATTTGGTGAATTGTTTTATGAAATAACTAGCTGATGCCCGCGGCTTCGCCCGCGTGGATGTCGGTTATTATATCCTAAAACCTTCCTCGAGAACCATTCTATTCATAGACGAAAATCGGTGCAGTAGTTTTTGAGTACATCCCGAACAGGACGACAGACAGACGCGGCATAGGACTTTTTTTTAATAATATGTATATGGATGTCACGACGTAAAGAATTCAACAGTCAAATATATTTTTGGGGTCTATTAAAAAACTCAGTCGGTGAACACAAGAAAAAAGGTTTTTTTTTTTAGTTTCTAATGAACTGCAGCAGGCGAGGCTTACTTCTATATACAACAGTAAATATAATCCTTACTAGTCCTTACTAATATTATAAATGCGAAAGTAACTCTCTCTGTCTGTCGCGCTTTGACGCCAAAACTACTGAACCGATTTAAATGAAATTTGGTACACAGATAGTCTAGAGCCTGAGAAAGGACATAGGCTACTTTTTATCGACATACCACGCGGGCGAAGCCGCGGGCGGAAGCTAGCAGAGTATAATTATTACCTGGTGAGAACAAGCACAGCGCCCTCAGATGAGCGTGCTCTCGTTGCTGCACGCGCAGTTGTTCCATGTTGCTGATGAACTGCTGCAGGCGGGACAGACTACTGCTCACTTCGGCTATTCGCTCGTCTGAGTAGTCTGAAGCTGTGATCTGTGAAAAAAAAAAACATTAAAAAAAATCCTTTCGCACTTCATGCTTGCATGCAGACCCAGCGGTTTAGGCGGTTTAGGCTGCGTTGTTTCTTTGTGAATGAATGAATTTAAGATTTTTATTAAGTAGATAAAGAATGAACCAAACTATAGTCGGTTCCAAAAGTATCTGCTGAAAATGAAAACAAATGGAGCAGAAAACATACATAATATGTATGCCAATCACCTTACTTATGTTTAAAAAAAAAAAAAAAAATATTAAAAGAATAATTTGTGGGAGGATATTGGTGAGATATAAAGTTGAAACCTAAATACAGACGAATGTGTTACTAATTCCCTGAATGATTGCATAAGAATCTACCCTGAACCGGGTTTGTTTACACTTAAATTACCCTACATACTTTTGGAACAGCATTGCTATTCTGTAACCATCCCACTGTGAAAATTTAGGTGAAGTGAGCTGTCACTGCCTTAGCATCAGTAGGTATCAATCACAATGACAGCTCACTTCACCTTAGTTTTCACGGTGAGATGGTTACAGAATAGCAATGCAGGGGCCGTATTATGAAGTATTAATGCGCTCATTATTCCACTGCGAAAAAAGGGATGGTGCTATCCGCCTTGTATAGCTCCGTCTCTCACTCACATTGGAAAAATGGTGGCATTAATACGTCATAATACGGCCCAGAGCATTGTCTCTCATTTGTTATTGCTTACCTCTGGCATGGTCATATCATGTGACCTATCCACACAGTCGTTGCTAGCCCTGTCGCGCAGCACTGCTTGCAAATGGCTCACCATCTGAGGCAGCAGACTGTTTAGAGACAGCTGTTGTGAGAACATTGAGAGGGATAGCACGAAGAGTTCCGGCCAGCATTTCTTTAGGAGGGTCACTTGGATCTCGAATCTGGGGGGAGATGTAGGTTTTTGTTAAAATATAGTAATAATAGATAATCTTTGACTTTTATCGAAACTGTCAAACATTTTTTCTGACAGCATTAGAAAGGAGAGCAAATACGTTTTTTTTTTATATCAAAATTATCCAAATTGGATAACAAATGTTACCTATTTTCTGAGTTTTATGTACCAATCGGTATCTGAATCCCTGAAATCTCAGCAGAAATTAGTATAATTGCTAATGGGTATCGTTTCTATTGTTTTTGGGGTTGCTGTTACCGAATATCAGGCGTAATGGAAAATTTTCTTTGATGTAGCGCCAGTTCTATGGTCCATTGTGCGAGTGTTGTGCACTGACAGAACAAAGTATACGTACGGCAGCGCGTGCGCCGCGGGCACAGCGCGCAGCCAGCGCGCGGCCGCGGCCAGCAGGCGCGCGCCGGCCTCGCACACGGCGTGCAGGCGCAGGTGCGCCGGCGCCGCGCCCGGCAGCGACACCAGCAGCTGGACCGACTCCGGCGTGCTAAGGATGCCGCCGCCTGTGGCGTCTGCTGGACATACATACAGCACATTCAATTTGTAGAAATAAACAGGCTATCATGTGGATATGATTCACTCGCGATTTCAGTGAGATATGTATGTATAGGACTATAGGCAGCTAGAACCGCGTAGACTAAATTTATCCGCAACCCTGCGCTTCGACTGTCAGTTTTGAAACACTCACAAACTAGTGGTTAACTTCACCACAACTAACGGCGTAATTTTTATATTATTTGGCAGTGACAATTGTACTTAGATCGCTTGGAACAAGACACATTCGTAAATAAATTGTAGCAGGTCTGGTAAACTCTTTATCATTATGGATTTCTAACATCTTTCAACCTAAATTCTCGTATTGATATTATTAAAAAAATGCGCAATAGTTGGTATAGCTGTCAAAGTGTCCCATGTTGAGTGAACACACTATATAGTATTCACATACCTTCAGTCTGTTGTGTTTCAGCGGCGGCGTGTAGGGCAGCTAGCGGCACCTCTGGCGGGGTCGCGCCGTAAGCGGATTGAAGATACTCGTTGATTGCACCTGAAGAAAATATTATGTCAAAGTCAAATCATTTATTTCAAATAGTCACTTATAAGGTACTTTTGAACGTCAAAAACAAAGAAATTGAACTGATCAACTGATTCTAGTTGCCCATCCCAAGGTGGCTTTCGTATGGAGAAGAAAGGGCAAGAAACTTGCACCGAGACTCTTTAAAAAAATGTTTTTCAATATTTTATTATATGTGAAGACGACGAAGATGCACCTAGAATAAGATTTCTGTACCACAATAGGTAAAAAGAATTAAAAATGGAGCAATGACAAATAAATTAATTATGTGATAGATACATGGTGCTCACATATTTACAAACATTGTAAAACTAAACGATATCACAATATTTCTAACATTTTTATAAGTAATACTAACAAGTAAGTATGTGCTTTCAAATCTCTTAGTAGACATAACTCTGGTTAGACCAGGGAAGCATGGACCAAAGGGCGGAGGGCTAGCAGTGGGCAAGGCTGCCAAGGTGATGATAACACTGGTTATGGCATTTACCACCCTATATTAACTTTTTCTGTCAATTACTTGGCGAGGCATTGTGGTTAAGTCTTGTAGGCACATCATTCATGTAACAGCATAAACTGCGTTCGCGACTTAGTTTCCAAACGTGTAAACAAATATGTGGTTTTTCAAAATTACTTTAATTCATTAAGTTCAGCTTGCGCTACCACTTCATACATTTTTACGAGTTTTTGAATAGTAATAGTTATTAATTTGAACTAACAAAGTTAATACTCATCATCATCTGCCTGGCCTTTTTCCCAACTATGTTGGGGTCGGCTTCCAGCCTAACCGGATGCAGCTGAATACCAGTATTTTACACGGAACGACTGCCTATCTGACCTCCACAACCCAGTAACAGTAATACGATACCCCTGACTAAGACTGGTTGTCAGACTTTCGGGCTTCTGACGACCCGTAACGACTGTCAAAGATCCACGAATGACAGCCGGGACCAACGGTTTAACGTGCTTTCTGAGGCACGGAGGAGTCTCGATATGTAACCACCAACGGACCAATCCCGGCAAGCGTAGCTTAACCTGATGGATCGACCCGTGCGGCTGTTATTACCTAGCTACGACCAAGTTGATACTCGTTCAAGTGGAAATAAATACCAAGGACTGGGATAAACTTTCTAGCAACTCACCGAACTGTCCCATCTTGAAGAGATTCTTAGCGAGTTGCGTCTGCAGCATCAGCTGTTGTCTGCGAGCGCCTTCGATGTCACCAGGGTTGCCTGGCGTTAGGTATGGAGATACTGGAAGGATTTTTTAATTTATTTAATACTTTAAGCACAGAAAACAGAGGCGGATTTAATGCCATAGGCATTTGCTACCAGTCAACTTAATAATATTGAATATTTTGTTAGGAATATAATCACAGAATCTCAGTATCTTGTCAGGAATCGACAGATTGATCTTAGTTTTGGGAACTATAATAAAAACCGGCCAAGTGCGAGTCGGACTCGCGCACGAAGGGTTCCGTACCATTATCTATAAAAACGACAAAAAAAAATGACGTTTGTGGTATGGGAGCCCCCTTAAATATTTAATTTATTCTGTTTTTTAGTATTTTTTATTATAGCGGCAACAGAAATACATCATCTGTGAAAATTTCAAGTGTCTAACTATCACGGTTCATGAGATACAGCCTGGTGACGGACAGACGGACTGACGGATGGACGGACGGATGGACTGACGGATGGACGGACGGACGGACAGCGGATTCTTAGTAATAGGGTCCTGTTTTACCCTTTGGGTACGGAATCCTAAAAAGAACTGTATGTATAAAAGATGTAGAAGAATTTTGTTTAATCTTATATACCTGGTCAAAGCTATATATATTACGAGAGATTAATCTGAATCTGAACATCCGAATGACCACATAGGTCAGACAAGAATTGTGCAATTGAAAACACCACACTGTTTTCAACTATTTGCCTCTGATAGTAATCAATGACCAGCCGTTGTAGGTGGAACAGGCACACGTGACACAGATTTTGGTCAAATTAAGGCCATTCAAGGCCCGCTTGCAGGGCAAACTGGTAGTTATAGTTGAACTGCAGATGGTTCAAAATCGCTTGACACTTCACTTTTTAAGTTTTTGTTGTCAAATATTAGTCTGTCAATATGATAACCACCCTGAAGTTAGAACTAACCATGATTTTAAACCCTATGGAGCGAACATAAAGTAGCTTGTCATATTAGACGCCAGCACGCTTGTTTTATTGCTTACTAGCTGATGCCCGCGACTTCGCCCGCGTGGATGTCGGTTATTAATATTATATACTAAAACCTTACTCGAGAACCACTCTATCCATTGGTGAAAACAGCATGAAAATCGGTGCAGTAGTGTTTGAGTTTATCGCGTACAGGACGACAGACAGACGCGGCGGAAGACTTTGTTTTATATTATGTAAGGATTATTATTATTTATTATTGTATATTTTTATTTGTGTATGTAACCTACTAACACTAGAAGTTAAGTAAAATTGTTACAAACCCTATGGACTCCGGTCTGAAATAAAATAATTATATTCTATTACCTGGATTTCCCTTATTGAATGCGACAGCTGCAGCGAGGGCGAAGTTAATAGCCGGCGCAGGAGACACCGCTCCGAATGCGTCACTAGGCTCTTCTTTAGGATTGATCTGAGAATATACCTCCTAGAAAAAAAATCCTCGCGTTAATATGAGACATCGTGCGTTAGAAGGACACTGTCATACATGTATGACATTGGTGCCCATTCTGTTGTTCACAAACTAAACTAAATTTATATTCAGTGCATCTTTTTCTTTCTATTTCATAAAGAAAAGGACAGAAAATAAATTTTTAGCTTAGTCCTGTTAAATTAATCAGCGCCTGACGTAAAATTGACGTAATTTTAGTGGGCAAGTTTTTAATCACGTCTAAACCTACAAGGAGTATTGACAGGCGCTGATTAATTTGACAGGACTAAACTAAAATTTATCTTCTGTCCTTTTCTTAATGAAATAGAAAGAAAAAGATGCACCGAACTTAAATTTAGTTTAGTTTGTGAACAACAGAATCGGCATCAGTGTCAGAGATAGGGTTCAAATGCGAACTTTTTCTGAAACTCTATCTAAAATCATTTACTGCCGAGTGCTGTTACTGAATTCAAAATCTATTTTAAATATACAAACATGACAAGAATTTTTTTAAATATACAAACATGGCAAGAAAGTATTCATTGCGTTAGTTTTGTTGCAACACAGAGAAAATTTTCATAATAGTTGCCTGATTTTGTTGCATAGTAGAGTAGAGAGATACATTTCAGAAAAAGGCTAGGATGATAAGAGTTGTCAACGTTTAGTGGAACTCAACAGTCTCGACTTAGATAGAACTCTGTGGTTACACTTTTAAATCAAGATTTTATAATTTCAGGAAAAGATATTGCAGTAAAACAGTATATCTTAAACAAATTGTATTTATACGTCTAGTTTTTGTTTTACCCTGAATCTCACGATCGGAACAAAAAAATACATGTCAGTACATTCTGTCAATTAATGTCTCAGACCAAATAAAAAACCAACACGGAGCGCTGCGAACAATACAGTGAAGCATGCTAAAACTACACCAACGCTCTGTGCATACACGCTCACACACACACATTTACAACTATTTACAATCAAACTACACCAAACTAAGTGCACACATGTTTACGAAACCGGCCTCACGTCACTGTTGACAGCGCTCTGTCTTGGTGTTTTTATTTGGTCTGAGATTTATGTGAACACAAAATGTATGGATAATTTTTTTGAGATTTCAGGGTTGATCCAATTATACTTGAGATTGGTAAACAAATAATAAGGTTATTTAACTTGAATAAAAGTATTGACTCACCTGTCCCCCCTGTGCCTGGCCCGCCAACCCCAGGAACTTGGAGTAAGCCGCCTGCCTGTCATGCATGCCCTCGCGCTGCTCACCCTTTGACTTGTCCACAATCGGCTTCCGCTCATGCTGGACCGCTGTCGCATACAGTGCAAGAATTATTGCTCATCAGAATAGGCGACATACAAATAGTTTCTATTTTCAGAAACACTACCTATCCATCTCGTCATAGTTGCATAGTTATTTTAAATGACATTGTAATTATATATTTTTAGTGATATTTATTTTATGTTTATATTTAAATTAGTGAATTGTTTTTGATTTATGTATTTTGTTTCTCTTCTACTCTTACACACGTTGTCTACATCTCTTTTATCTACTTTCCTATCGCGCGTATGCTGGATGAGATTTCTTTAGAAATAAGCATCACCTTTGTCTGTATTTTTCTGTTCCTTTCTTCTTGTCTGTATTTATATGTGTGTGCATATACAGGGTGAAATTGAATTCATGGGCATTCTTTTAAAGGGTCATTATACTAATCATTATGAACAACTTTCACTATGGGACCAACCTGAAATCGCGAAAACAAAATCTGCTGTTCCCTACATTTTGACGAGCTATGCGAACAATAAATGTAGGGAACAGTTGATTTTTTTTCGCGATTTCAGCGTTGTTCCCATAGTGAAAGTTGTTCATATTGATGAGTACAATGACCCCGTATGAGGATGCCCATGAATTCAATTTCACCCTGTATAATTAAATAAATAAATAAACAATATTTTGATTTAAAAGTGTCCACAGAATGTCTTGCCCATTCTTCTCCATAGGAACTTGCTACACTTTAGAATGGGCAACAATATTTCTGACTAACCGACGCCTGATAGTTCAAGTGCCTGTAAATGGTTTGATTGAAATAAATATTTTGGTGATCACGTTGTTCCTCGTACTATCTAATGCTAAATATTGTGATGCGGTTCACACAATCATTTAGAAAGACTTTTTGTGTCTGTCTGTGTGACAGTGTTGTTGTTCTTCTAAACTACGCAACGGATTTTGATGAGGTTTTCATCACCAGTTACGCTTGAAGCCTGCGTCAGCCTTAACACTACTAAAAAGTCTAGCTGATACTCACAGTCGCTTCTCATGCCGCAAGCGAGACACTTTTGCAGGCGACAGTACTGGCAGCGGTTGCGATGGTGCTTCGTCACCTCACAGTTCATGCTGCCGCGGCATTGGTAGCCCAGCTTCTTGCGGATAGAACGCTTGAAGAAACCTTTGCAGCCTGTAGATGAGAAGTGGTAAATAATTTAAAATTAAAAGCTGTTAGTGGCTAACTTGTTTAAAGCTGTGTGTATTTACTATTCTAATTTTCTGGGATGTCAATCAAGACAGGGTGTTCCAGATTGTGTTTTTTCTGAGAATTTACATGAAATTTGTCTGCTTATCTAGCCATGACTCTGCAGATATAGTAATAAGAACATAAACATAACATCACGCCAATAGTACTGGAAGTTTCGGAAGAGGTGTAAAGCTTGTCACGCGGGCCCAGTGCGGGTTGGTAGATGCAACATGTTTTCGAATTTTTGGTTCTAGAACATGCCAGTTTCCTCACAATGTTTTCCTTCACTGCAAGAGCAGTGGTGATAAAATTTTTAGCCTACAACTCGTAAGTCGCGGGTTAGGTTAGGTAGGCACAATGTGGCTTGTTTCTAAATATTAGTGACTGTGCCAATAAAAAGTTAAAGCACAACTTTGACAGCAAAATACATACCTTCACAGCTGATAGCTCCATAATGTCTGCCAGAAGCCCTGTCTCCGCACACAATGCACAGCTCCAGCCCCCCCACCTCACTGTTGCCACTGAACTTCATCTCCATCTGATCTTGGCCTTCCATCCTAACTGGTGGAATCATAGGAAAGGAAATGTTTTAATATATATTTTTTTTTTTTTTTCAAACAATGCAGTAATGTTATACCAGGCTGCGTACAATACTTATGCAATATATATAAAAAAAAAAATACCTGTACTTATTGAATCAATTTGAAATCTTATAACTAATATTTATAAGCTCATAGACCTCTTTAATTTACATGCCTTGTTCTTTACATTTTGACGAGTTATGTGAACATAAATGTAGGGAACAGCTGCTTGGCCCCATAGTAAAAGTTGTTAATTTTGTTTGTTTTATGAGTACAATGTCCTAAGAGGAGTTTCTTTCCGGCTCTTCTCTATAGGAAAAAACCAATTGGAACAGTGCACCTAGCTTCTGATGTTTCATAAGTGCCCATGTAGGTTTCTGTGAAATCGAATATTTTGATTTTGAGGTTTTCAGTTTTTACATAATTATACATCTTGTATACAACGTGTAACGGAATAAACGCAAGAGCTCATACACCCCAATTAGAATATTAAATTATAAGACTTAAATAATATCTGTAATTTAATTTAATTAAACCACACCTAGTTATCCTACTAATATTATAAATGTGAAAGTTTGTGTGTTTATGTGTTTGGATGTTTGTTACTCAATCACGCAAAAATGGCTGAATGGATTTGGATGAAATTTGGCAAAGAGATAGTTTATAACCTGGATTAACACATAGGATACTTTTTATCCCGATATTCTTACGGGATCGAGACTTACGCGGGTGAAACCACAGGGCGCAGCTAGTTTTTTATAAAATAGACGTCCTTACTAAACATGAAACGAGAATAGCTATGAGCGTATTACAAATTTGGTTATGCATTTAAATAGGCTTTATATAAAGGCTTAAATTTCCTTAAATGCAGTAGTTCTAATTTCAGTTAAATAAAAGATTTTTTCATGAAAAATTAACATATATAAATAATGACGGAAATGGATTCAGAAGCCGATTCTGACCAAACTACTTTCAGGTCTTGCGCTTATTCTGTTACACGTTGTATAGAACTTGGCCAATTACAAGTTTCCAACTTTACACTTGTATACCATAGACCATAGATCTACAATTTACATAGGTATTCCTTGAAACATCTATCTGTAAGTCACTTTGAGTATGCAGTAATTGTATCTACAAACAAACTACTTATGCCAATCAAATCAAAGCTATTAAAATTGTAATGATTGCCATTTTATGGCCAACACTAATGGATTAATTCAGTAGTCTAGTACAAATAATATAGTTGTGAAATGGGACTGTTCAGATTCAATTCTCAGGTTCAGGTTTTATTAGGTTGACAAGACAATCCCTGTTGCCTAGGTTTTTCATAAAATATTTTCAATGACATCAGTGTCACATGAAAGTGTTTACTTACACAATACTTATTAATTGTTTACTTCCTGGGTTTAAATGTTTATGAATACCTTTAAAGTTGTATTTTAAAGATAAAGAAAAACTTGTATTTATGTCTCTGCCATTGATTAGGTACACTAACAAGATGGTTTTTTCCCCTTTTGTGAAGATGGGATACCCTAAAAGTTCAAAGTTGTTGGCTCAGACATTCAATTCATTTTGAATTCAGTCTTTCTATTCTGTTTTTAACAAAGCCTTATGGTTAATGAAACCTGATAATTAGGAATATCCTCTAGCTTGGACACTGCATGGTAATTTACATGAGAAAGCATCCATGACCATACATACGCGTCTATTGTGACGAAAAAAACAACTTTTGAGTTTTAGCATACCTTTCACTTTTTGAGAGCATGGTATTTTTTGTCATATATCGAGCACTGAACTCATTGTTTGTACATAAATGATCAAGAAAATTTGATATAAGATCTTTTACTCACAAAACAAAGCAGAGGGCATGCTACGGTCAGTGGAGTGAAAAATCTATTCAACAGCCACAAATACAGTTACTCGATTGGACTTACCTTGTGTTTTATTGACAAGAATTCTGCTTATTTTGCATTTATAGTGGTTTACGGTGCTGAGGCAGCATACAGAACTTAACCATTTACGGTTTTATAATGTTTTCTTCACTTTATCATCACAAATTCCAGGATACACAACGAAAAAAAATAAAAAAATAATGAACGAATGGTGGATGTCGGAGCGAATGAAATGCCAAATGAGTTATTGAATGGTTCAAATATTTTTAATCTGTTGTTGAAAGTGTGGTCCGTCAACGAAATGTTGTAAACTTGGCAACTTTCACGCTTCAAGTGTATCCGACTCGATATTTTTGCAAAACGACTAGAGTTCAAGTTTTGTATTTATTGTCAAAATTGACATTTACGAAATAAACGAAACCGCGTGTGGTTTTGTTGTCATCAAAGGTGCTATTACGATTTATTTTCCATGCGAAATCTTCGGAAAATTAACAAATAGCTGTAGTTTAAAACAAAAAACACTATGGCGTGTCCAAAGTTAGATAAATTAATAGACAAATTCAATGTTTTTACAGAGAAACCAGTTAAATTTCTGAATGTACAAAGTGACCTCAAGGATGATATTAAAAACTTGGTTAAATCTATATATGACTATACGAAAACGGAGGAAACTGTTGATAATAAGTTAAAAAAAGCTGCGTTGCCAGAGCTGATCGTCGGGGATTTCGATGAGGAGCAGATTTGGCAACAAATCGAGCTTCAAAACACCGAATGTTGGGATCAACTTGTATGGGAGGTAGCTAGTTGCATGTCCACTAAAACTAACTTAGTATTCCCTGTAACGACTTCTGAAGATGAAACTAATGTTAAAATCGATTCGGTTAATGAAGAACCTATGTCAGGAGATGAACAATCTGATTCAGAACAAGAAAATGAAGACGATGACGGAATCAAAGAGAAACCTAAGAAAAAGAAGCCCATGTTACCAAAATCTAAAGTAAAACCTTCAATAGTAGATGATAAGTTCTTCAAACTACAAGAGATGGAGAAATTCTTGCTGAATGAAGAAAAGAATGAAGGGAAAGCTCATGCTTCAGACAGTGAGGAGGAATCTATAGACATGTTTGAAGATATTGATGATGATGAGGGTTCTCATGATGAGGAAGGTGGTAAAGAGGCTATGTACTCTGACTTCTTCAATCAAGAAGGGGAGGAAGATGGTCAGGATGATTACATTGATCAAGAAATAGAAAATGAAGAAGAGGTTGATGTTGGAGAAGAAATTGAAGAAATGGATGATGATGAAGAAAATGAAGAATCTGATCATGAGCCTAAAAAGGTAGATGATAAGAAAAAAGTCAGATTTGCTCTTGAAGCTTCTTCGGATGATGATGATGAATCCGTAGACAGTGAAGTACCTACTAACAACAATAACAAACCACCACCAGATGAAAAGAAATCTGAGTTTGAACATCGACAGCTAAGGCTGAAGCAGCAGATAGAGAAATTAGAACAGAAAACCCTATCTGACGCCCCTTGGCAGTTGAAAGGAGAAGTTGATGCTCTGCGGCGCCCGCAAAACTCTCTTCTTGAAGAAGTAGTAGACTTTGACCTCACAAGTAGACCACCGCCAATAATCACAGAGCAAACTACAGTCACTCTCGAAGAATTAATCAGACGTAGAATCAAAGACAAAGCTTGGGATGATGTTGTAAAGAAAGAGAAACCAGTTGATGACCAGCTTTCGTTCCGTAAAACTGAAGTCCTAGATCAAGCTAAGAGCAAGTTGAGCTTAGCACAAGTTTATGAAGCTGAGTACTTAAAGCAGAAGCAAGCATTATCTGGAGAAGTGGAAGATGACAAAGAACCGGAAGCTCACAAAGAGGTCCGTGAAGCAATGAACACATTATTCGGTAAGCTAGATGCTCTATGTCACTACCATTACACACCAAAGGCACCGCAGGCCGAAGTCAAGATTGTCAGTAACACTCCAGCAATTTCAATGGAAGAGGTAGCCCCAGTAGCAACAAGCGATGCCACATTATTAGCACCGGAAGAAGTTAAAAAGAAACGTAAGGGAGAATTAATGAGTAAAGAAGAACGGTCACAGACGGACAAGAATAGAGAACGGAGGAAAAAGAAGAAGTTGCAACGAAAGAAAGGCAATGTAACAAAGGTAACGGAACATCGGAACACTGAAAAGGGAACAGTCACAGATGATAAATCGTTGAAGACCTCTAAGGCTTTCTTCCAGCAGTTGACGGATGATTCTAGAAGCGTGATCAAGAAACGTAATGTTAAGAATAAAGGACAATAAAATAAATGTTTGTTTTCAATGTTTATTGTTGTTATTATTTTTTGTTATTAATTTTTAATTCAAATCTTTTATTTCGGACCATAGAGTCCATATTCTATTTTTTTCAAACCTTTTGTTTAATTTTTATCAAAAGCTAAATTAGTAATGTAAGTTGGTATTTACATTTCTAATCTAACTTTTGGTAAGAATTTCTCTAATCAATATAATGATTGCTTGAAATGGATAGTATGAAGATTCAAAATCCCATTTATGTACTTATAGTAAGACTGCCTCGTTGATCGTAAGCGCAAACGTTACTGCTGAGAATGAGGTCTTCGGTTCGATTTCGGGGTCGGGCAGTGTTATTGGGCTTTTCGGTCTAGAATTTCTCCGTAGCAGCCTGCAGTCTGGATTGGTGCCTGGTGGATGGCAATAGGTTCGCCACCTATTACATGGGATCTAAACATAACTGGCCAAATGTGAGTGTACTATAGGTACACCTCTGCCTAACCCTTCGGAGATTACAGGCGTGATGCTATGTTATGTATTAAGACTGCTCCGTTGGTCCAGTGGTCGCAAGTGCTGTGCGGGTTATGTCCTGAGTTCGATTTTCAGGTAAGACAGTGTTATCGCACCACACGGGTATCGCACTCATGAGGGTCACGTTTTATCGCGAGCACTGTGTTCCCCAAAAGAATAAGCAGAAGTATATAGGACAACTGTACAGCCACATTTCGACAGTTATGTAAGTCCCATGCAAATGTAATACATAAATAGGGTGCACTGCATTTAATAGTGCACAAATCAATATCCAGACTCCGGACTGTTACTGAAAAACGGAAAATTTCTAATGGCAAAAGCCAATAATACTGCCCGACCTGGGAATGGAAGCACTATACTAAGCTAACTAACTAAAATAAGCATCTAATTTATTATTACGCTCAGTCAGGAAGATGAAGCTAGTTGCCAATTCCAAAGCGTAAGTATGTACGTTCCTATCGGGAAGAACAGGCAAGAAACTCCATGTATTTTCATTCAAACCACACTGCTTTATCCCAGTATACCTTTCTCCCTCAACTTATAAGACTACAAGTAAACAGGCATCAACAAAACATAGCCACAGCTACATATGTACGAAATACAATGAAATCCCCCAAACTGTTGGCTTTGGGGAACTAACTCGGCTCGTAACTGCACACTGGCAGTAATTAGCAGAGGAAAAACCTAGCGATATGGGCCGAGACGAATCAGACGACAGGGGAATTGGGAAGGTTTTGTGGGGAATGGAGGTGGTATTGTTAAACGTAGGTATGTAATTAGTGGAGTTATACTTTTTAGTAGGGATCCGTACCCGAAGGATGCCAAAACGGAACCCTATTATGTACTAAGCCTCCACTGTCTTGTTCGTCCATCCGTCCGTCTATCTGTCAGCGGGCTGTATCTCATAAACCGTAATAGGTAGACAGTTGAAACAGCTTGTATACCTATTTCTACTGCCAAACAAATAATAATAAAACTTAAATAAAGTTAATAATTAAAGGGGGTCCCCATACAAGAAACGTATTCTTTTCGGCGTTTTTTGCTCGATCTTAATTCGGTACGGAACCGTTTGTGTGCGAGTCCGACTCGTAGGTACGTGGTCGTTTTTTTTTTTTTTCTTGGCATTTGAGCCTTTGTCGACTATGCTGCCAGTGTCACGTAAAGACGCCAGCGCAGTGTGGCAGGCCGTCGAACTTTGTACCTACCTTGTGGTAGTTATATAGCTGCAAGGACGAAAACAAGGGTTAGTAGATGACAAACAATCTGCTGGTCAATTGCATCTGATGACCTCTACACTAGACCTCGCAGTAGGTAGCGTTGCCATAAAAAGACACAAAACTGCAATGACTAATGTGCCTGTAGGTACTGTCTGTTTATGTAATTGTTTTGTTTGATGATGGTATGTATACCTAATACTGTTTTGTTTAATATGTTGATGGCACCTGGGCACCTACTGTTGTACTTGTAAACTGTGTAAAAAATCACGTACTTATAAATTCAAACCTGGGGTGGTATTATGAAGTATTAATGCCATCATTATTCCGCTGCGAAAACGGGATGGTGCTAGCGGCCTTGTCTAGCTCCGTCTCTCTCTCACACTGGAAAAATGATGGCATTATTACTTCATAATACGGCACCTGCACTTATAAATTCAGCTCCACGTACTTATAAATTCAAACCTGCACTTATAAATTCAGCTTCACGTACTTATAAATTCAGCTACATCCGGTTAGACTGGAAGCCGACCCCAACATAGTTGGGAAAAGGCTAGGCAGATGATTATAAATTCAAACCTGTTTTAAATAATTTTAATGCATGCAGTATTAAGGTATGAAAATTATTTAAAACAGGTTTGAATGTATAAGTACCTACGTGATTTTCCCTAATTGCGTAACACACTTTCAGTCACAATCCGAATCATTTTTTAGAATAGGTATTGCTAATCCATTGCTTCATAAATTATGTTGGAAAAAATTGTCTGCTCAACAAAATGAATGTTGTTGAACTGACAAAATGAAACCCATTGAGTGTGTTACACAATGACCCCGGTGCACTTAGATATTTGTGTCATGCTGGATACTTACCACATTTTCGCCGGTAGCACACCACAGTAGCAGCGAAATCGCAGTAGTTCAATTGAACTGGCTCGCGTCATGTTCCGCTACACTCGAATCGCGAAGTTCACGCGAGTGGTAGGTTTTGTGGCGGTGACCATTGTAGCATATTTGTCTATGAATCTATTAATCTCTATGAAAATAAAAATAACCAAAGATTGTCCTACCATTGTGAATGTACGCTGGTCCTAATAGAAGATTCATTATAATCAAGACTAAGCCTTATTTCAAGAACTTTGCTCAGTTCCAACAGAAGCCAGCCAAGCCCAAAGGGTCCACCATCAGTTGGGACGCTTGCAAAAATATAGAAGGTAGAGGTTCACTTCTTATTAAAACTAGCTTACCCTCTCCAATAGAAGAGACTACAGCTTCGTAACTTCACACCGCCTATTGCAGTTAGCCGCCCCGACTGAAAGTTACATAACGCGAACTCGTTACTTTTTAGTTTTAGACTACAAATGTTAAAATACCTAAGCGCACTTGCTGCTGTGATCATGATACGTACGTTCCTACTGTGTTGGCTTTGGGTAGTTTTTCTCTAAATTAGGTAACCTACCTAAATGGGACGTCTCATACACGAATGTTGAGAGCTGTCAAGGCGACATTTAAAAAAATTATCCCCTACTAATATTTACCCTCTTATCCCCCCTAAAGTATACATACATTTTGTATGTTAAAGCTTGTCTTATTCATAACGTTTTATAGCGATAACTAGTAGATAGTTACTTAGGGGGTGAATCCAAATCCTAACTTAATATTATAAATGCGAAAGTGAGTTTGTTTGTTTGGTACGCTTTCACGCTAAAACGGCTGAACGGATTTGGATGAAATTTGGCACAAGGGTAGACCATGACCTGAAATAAGACATAGGATACTTTTTATCCCGATATTCCCACGGGATTGAGACTTTCGCGGGTGAAACCGCGGGGCGCAGCTAGTGTTTAATAATATCAAGTGATATGGGGTTGAACTGAATGGCTGTTTTATTTTGTCAGACTATTGATCAGCGTTTCAGAAAGCGGGAGGCTGAATATTATAAATTGTTGTACTATTTATAGTATGTAGGGTATGCCGACTTTGTCCGACCAGAAATACCCACCTAGTGAACCTAGTAACCAACAAATAGGGAAGCGCCTAATATTGCGGCCACAGTTGCGCTTACTACAAATTGCTCTGAGTTTTTTTGTAGGAACTACGAAATTTTTAATTTTGTCTGCTGTGTCTGTACTTTCGTATTTCGGCATTATGGTGGAGTTTCTATCAGTAGTTTTATTTTATTTCAGCCTGTTGACGACTACTGCTGCACATGAGCCTCATAAATAGACAAATATGTGAAACATCAGAAGGCAAAACGAACATTACCTATTTGTAATTGCATGCGGAGCTCGTGGCTACGTAATACCAGCCGCACGGGTCGATCCATCAGGTTAAGCTACGCTTGCCGGGGTTGGTCCGTGGATGAGTGACCATCTTTACATACCGAGACTCCTCCGTGCCTCGGAAAGCACGTTAAGCCGTTGGTCCCGACTGTCATTTGTGGATCTTTGACAGTCGTTACGGGTCGTCAGAAGCCCAAAAGTCTGACAACCAGTATTACCAAGCGGAATCGTATAACCCAGTTACTGGGTTTTGGTGGACAGATATCAAAAATAAAATCAAAATCAAAATATTTTATTTCACATAAGCCTACATGGGCACTTATGAAACGTCAGAAGCTAGGTGCACGGTTCCAATTGGTCATTTCCTATGGAGAAGAGCCGGCAAGAAACTCCATGGTTACTCTTATAAAAGATAATTATTATTGGCTTTTACAATATTTTCGAATTACAGTGTTAATAGTTATGGGAGGACAGTGTAGGCCTTTCAAAAAGTTTAAGGAAAAGTTCATAAAATAGCGATAGGCAGTCGCTCCATGTAAAATACTGGTATTCAGCTGCATCCGGTTAGACTGGAAACCGACCCCAACATAGTTGGGAAAAGGCTAGGCAGATGATGACCTATTTTTAATTGCAAAACCTAAACAGTTGGTGTTGCTAAATACATAATTATAAGAAATAAAAAATGCTACCCACGTGTTTAACAATCTTAGCCAATTTTATTAATTTTAAAGATCATTTTTATATATATCGTATCGTCTTAACGCGATCTACTTCGCTAGAGATGACTTTTGAGCATCTACTCGAGACATGAAGCATGTTATATGGTTATTGAATACTTACCAGATATTATGGAGTAGCCATATACAAAGGGTCCAATAATTAGCCTAAGTACTTAAATATTGTTCCCACTGCTAAAGCTAGAACGTTCTCTCTGTCAGCTCCGGCTCCGTGAGAAAAACCAGGCCATTCACCACGCAGGGCCAGTGCGTGTTGGACAATCAGAAAACTGTATAATCAGAAATAATACGCCTGTCATGTGTCCTAGCAGTAGGACCCCACTGCTAGGTCACATGACAGGCGTCATCTCGGTGAGGCGGAGTGGGTCGTAATCCACCACGCGGGCCCAGTGCGGGTATGGATGTCACATATCTTCAAATTTTCGATTCTAGAATTCATGTTTTCCTTCACCGTTTTGAGGGAAGAGGTGATGAAATAATCTTAGTACACAAAGTAAAGCGCCTGTCGGGGTTCGAACCTACGACCTACAACCAGAACCCACAAAATTTTACTTAATTCGTAAAGATTGATCCAAAGTCTTTGCAGAGGCCCATATTCTGCAGTGTCTACGGTCTGGTATGTCTGAATTAAAATCACAATGCATACATGTTAATATAAATGGGTTTAATAAACAAAACTCTGCGGGCGATAGTACGAGTACCACTCGAGAGATTATTAAGAAGTTCCATTTCACATAATCTTGTAGAACGTAAGGGTCCGATCACGAGTACCTACCACAGCACAACGATAATACGTAGACGGGCGCTAATTTGTATAACAAGAAACGGACCACGTCTGGTCAAAATCAGCCGTGTGGACGATACCAACCACACCAAGGCTAAGTTGCAGCCACAATGCAACCACCAGCGAGACTGAATTCGCATGATGCCATGAAGCACAGGAACGGTTAATGTGGTGACGTTTAAGGGAGACCAAAGTCCAGCAATGAACGCTTTTCAACTGAAATGATAACGATGGTAAATTATGAACATAAAAAGCGGCCATGTGCGACTCAGACTCGCATACCCAGCGTTCCGTACCACCATACAATATTTAGCAAAAATGCGTTTCTTGTATGGGCACCCCTTTTAACTTTATTTTAATTATTGGACTGCATCTAGCGCTCGGTGTGGCAACACGTCGTGTTTAGGTTTGCGACTGGTCAATCGTCATCCTGAAGATGCCTCGTTGCGAGGTGAAACACGTGTCGATTTCGAAACACACTCTGTGAAAATATCAAGTATCTACCTATTACGGTGCAAAAGATGTAGTCCTGTGACGGACGGACGGGCAGACAGGGTCCCGTTGGCACCCTTTGGGTATGAAACCCTAAAAAGAAACGATTCGAATATTATTTACAGTCAGATTAGGGCGAAGCTTAACATTTTCCCATTTCCTTTATAAGTAAGGAAAACTCCAATGTCTAAAATTAAGTAGCCCATTTTCTATGGAGATTCGTAAAATGGTCCACACATTATGAATTGCTTTTGTGTCAAATTAGAGGAATTGCTAATGACAGTTGGGAATTTAGGAAATGAATTGCATAAAGAGGAATTGCTAATGACAGTTGGGAATTTAGGAAATGAATTGCATAAAGAGGAATTGCTAATGAGGCCGTTTTAGGCCCGCACAGATCTTCTGTACATTCATACTACATGACAGCGTTGCGACGCGACTGCGACGCCGCTGCGACTGCGCTGCGACCGCGACGCGAGTGCTACCGCGCGATTTAATCCCGCAACAGCGGCAGTCGGTCACAAATTTATAATTTGTACAATTACCAGCGCCCCCGAGACTTGGGGGAGAATAGAGCTAAGAAGCGTAGAAGAGGCACTGATTACATTTTTGTTTTGCGTATTTCATTGTGTAGGATAAAATATCTAAAGTACTTAACAATTTATGTATTATAATAAAACAATTTCTCGAAAGATGATAAATTCAAATACTTAGTCGGAGATCATCACCATCATTCACATTCTTTATTCAAAGAATATCTTGCTGGTGCTGCAGCATGTAAAAGCATCATGTTCAGCTGCATACGGTTCGACTGGAAGCCGACCCCAACATAGTTGGGAAAATGCTAGGATCTTGCCGGTGCTGGAATTTGATTTTATTTCAGGAAATGTATCTACTTTGACGTAATACCTTGATTTTGATAGACCAGCCCCGCTTTTTTGTTTCTTAAATTCCGAAGTTTTTTATTACGAATCCGTTCCTGTTCAGATCGGGTCCCGTCTACAACATTCATAGCCCAACTATGAGGGCAGAATCGCCTGGTAGCAGCGCAGACAAATAAATTTAGCAGCGAGATAAGCGACGTATAAATCAGACGACTACAACGCACGCTTACCACGGGAAAAATGTTCCGATGCAACGCTAAGCGCAGCTAACTTCATAGGTAACCTACTGACTTTAAGAAATGCGGTGAGAACCGGATTAACTTCTTTTCTTTACGGTTTAGCGTTCTAATTTTGAAATATTACTGTTTCGTTGTCCGGACTATATTGTGTTTTTCTCAGTTTAGTGTTCTTATTCTGAGAAATGATTTTTCCTTTGTAACTCGAAGCGCAGCTTATTTCAAAGGTAATCTACTTACTGATTATAAGAAATGCAGTGTGAATCGAATGAAACTGCTTTCCCTTGTGGATTACCGTTCTAATTTTGAAAAAAATGATTATTTCTTTGTAACTTCTAAGCGCAGCTAACTTCAGAGGTAATCTTTATAATATTATAGTGTATAAATATATATACTAGCTTTTGCCAGCGGTTACGATCGCGTGGAGGTCGGCAAAAAATACCAAGGTTCTAACCCAGATCATGGTCGTCCCATGTGCGAAATTTCATCCAAATCCGTTCAGCCGATCAAATCAAATCAAAATATTTTATTTCACATAAGCCTACATGGGCACTTATGAAACGTCAGAAGCTAGGTGCATGGTTCCAATTGGTCGTTTCCTATGGAGAAGAGCCGGCAAGAAACTCCATGGTTACTCTTTTAAAAGATAATTGGCTTTTACAATATTTTCGAATAACAGTGTTAATAGGTATGGGAGGACAGTGTAGGCCTTTCAACAGGTTTCAGGTAAAGTTCAGAACTAAAAAAAATAAAAATAAAAATAAAAGTCTACAGTTCACTAAGCCTACGACGTTCTCACATTCACAAGATAGAAAGGAATCTATATACGATAAATAAGATACTACAGATAAAAACCTATTTAAACCAAATGACATGATTGCCATTACAACTGTAACAAATCTGAATAATTAACATGTCCGCAAAAGCCACTACTATAGAGTTAAATTAAATAGTAGGTATATAATGTCAAATAATACTATGATTATTATTATGTCTGACTGCGAAGAATGTAAAAAAACAAAAAAACATGGTACAACGTTTAAGCGAGACAGCGTAATAAATAAACTCACTTTCGCATTTATAATATTTAAATTATAATATTAGTTAGGATAGTGTGATGGGCTCTTCCAAAACTGTATTAGATATGTAGGTAAACATTTTATGCAGGCCCGCGACCCATAGCACCGCAAGCAATCAAGCTGTAAACCTTCCCGCGACATTTTTCCTATAAAACTATCATATAACCACTTTAACTATAATATAACCTGCTCTAAACACACATTCACTAAACCTAACCCGGGTAAACCTAAGTCTCACAGTTTTAAAACAGTTTTACATAAAACTAATCCCCAAATGTTTTATGCCCTCGACGAGTTAGCGGAGAAGATTGCAATTTGCCCCTTACATTAAAATGTGCTGGCACAATTTGTGAATATTGGATAGGAATTTATATTACGTGGTTGCTGGTCTCTTGTGGGAGGAAAGGATAAGAAGGTGTTAGAGTTTTTAGTTTTAGGCAAGATGTATGCAAAGCTAGCAAGTTATTTGCAAAATTCATCTGTGGTTCTATACCATCTATCAAAGTTTAAAGCAACTGTGAATCATCGACTGGGTATATGCTAGGCTCATCATGGACCTCATCCATCGCTTTTTTAAATGAAGAGATCATACATTCCAACATGCTAGATCGAGGTGAACATCAGACTCGATTACCTAAAATAATAATAGAAAAAAAACAATGCACGTCAAAAAAAAACATAAGAATATAAAAAGGCTATTTATTGCAAAAAAAAAAAAAAATAATTTTAAGTGTTACGCAGTATCCGTAGCAGAGTTCGTAGCTCGCGTAGCACTTAGTTGTGTTTTTAATGTCTACGAAATAAACCCCGTTTACAATACATAGGATATATTTTTTGCCCGGGAATATAGTAATTCCCCTCAGATGCGAATAGGACAGCAGGCAAACGCTGTTAACCAAATAAAAAAATGAACTCTTCAAACTCTATAACAATAAAGCACTAACTAAACATTACCGCCGTAACAGCCGTAGTGTTGCGCCAATTTTCAAATAAACATAAAACGATATTCGTCCGATAGATAGTGGTGTGCCGTTACTGTTATCGGGCACATAAAGTCGAACGGTTCGAAATTAAAAAGAATAACGGTCAGCGACAGCGCCTCAGGCGGTTTGTGAACGGTTCCTGATATTTTGTATACACGTTATAGTCCGGTTTTTGTCACAATTATCACGGTGAAAAAGGGTTGGTAAGGGTGGTATTTTTTCTTTATTTTTTGAGCGGTTTCTTTATGGTGTGTAGGAGATTGGTCGGTAATTATGAGAGTACAATCTATTTATGCTGTCTTACAAGGGTGTCTAAGTGACAGGGGAGTAGTTTGAACTCCTTTAGAAAACACAGTATGAATCACTGAAAATATCCAACCTTTATCGTATCAAATGAGAAGTTTCCAGGGATAATTTTATTTTTGTTATGAGGATAACAAACAGTCGATTCATCGCCACCAATGGACATTTGCAATATCATAAGGCACTGCAATTCCGTTGCCATCCCAGGGACAATGTTGAAATTACTCCTGCGCCGTTAATTATACCATTTCAAAATCGGAACACAGCAACGTTGTTTTGGGGGCAGAAATAGGTATAGTGGTCTTTGTGAAGGAAATTCTACTTTAATTTTCTTCACAAAGAAGTCTACTACTACGACGAATTACGAAGACTATGGAGATCACGTCGCGTCAGTGATATTATGTACAACAACGTCTACCACTAAACCACCACCAAATAAGTACTACCAAATAATGGGCGGGGTTTGGTGGTACGTACTGCCACCACCAAATTAAGATCATTAAAGAAAGTAGTCAATGAAAGACTCGTCTTAATCAATTAGTCGTTGAGCTCCTTAAGTTCTGAGTTAAGCTCCACGATTGCTGACAAATGCTTGCACTGACTGGACAGGTATACTCAAATCTGTCTGGTTCTTTCCACAAAAGACCATTTCAGACGCTAATCTGCATGGTCCTCATATGGCCTGACCAAGGTTATGTCTGACAGGTCTAGGGTTCTCAAATCTGTGTGGTTCTTTCCACAAAACACGATTTCAAGATTATGTCTGGACTTTAAAAGAGACTGCGACCTCTGAGTTGGTTTCGGCCTTTCTTCTCAGAGTAGTCATCAGTTAAGAAACGCAGACCTCATCTAGCTTATTTTTAATATGAAGTGTAAAAGTGATTCCGATATCCTTTTTTTTTAAGTGTGGTAAATCTTCAAATGACTTTTTCCCGCTATGAGCGGAGCGGGAGGGCAGACTTTTACGGACTAAAACCCACCCGTGTTCCTTCAGTTACCTGTTGCCAAGGGCCCCGGTAACCCTTTCGGACTTTAACGCATTTCGGGCTTTATAAACAGAATTTAAAAAAAATACATTTCAACGAAGTTTTTCATTTAAAGTTTACCTATTATCTTAAATCATCTTCTCACAGCGCTCAGGCACATCACAACCTATTTACAACCCAAAAAATCGCTACATCTCTAATAAAAAACTTCAAACACCACTTCAATCATAATTTTATCTCCACGGAGACAATCCTACAGAGTGTCAAACGGATATAAAGTGTCAACGTTCGTGTCGACGTCAGTCAACACGAGAGATTCTTGGCACTAGCCTAGTGAGTGTTGATTCATGAGTTTTGTATATTCACGGTTAATTTCTGCAGCGAAGTGAGCAGTATTCTACGGAGTCGTGTCGGTGGTGTCGTCGAGAAGCCTGAAGGAACTTGTCCGGGGAAGACCTGCTATCTAATTAAGTAACTTATTTTCGTAACCGATTAAGACTAATTGGTTTCATTTTGACAGTTCAATCACATTCATTGCGCTATTTACATTGATGAGCAGATTTTTTTCGAACTTATGAGGCAATGGATTAGACATTTGTTTCAAACCGATTCCGATTCTGATTGATCGAGTATTTCGCAATTAGGGTGCTGGGAACTAGTAATCTTACTAATATCCTACTATCCTACTATAATACTATAATATAATAATATAATATATATAATATAATATATATAATATAATAATAATTATAATATATAATATATAATAATATTATAAATGTGAAAATTTGTGTGTTTGTGAGTTTGGATGTTTGTTACTCAATCACGCAAAAACGGCTGAATGGATTTGGATGAAATTTGGCAAACAGATAGTTTATAACCTGGATTAACACATAGGATACTTTTATCCCGATATTCCCACGGGATCGAGAATTAAGCGGATGAAACCGCGGGGCGCAGCTAGTACCACTATATTTATATTTCTATCGCCAAGCAGAGTTAATTACTTGCGCGTGAGACATTTCAACTTTGCCTCTAGTATGGAAACGTACATGTGATGCGGATAGATTTTTACAGACAGCAGTAACCACTTATCATCTGCTTGTTTATTCTCCAAAACTTAAGAATTGCTGAAAGGAATGAATTTTTATTAATGTTATGGAGTTTGTTTGTTCAAATCGTTATCTGCCTAGCCTTTTCCTATGTTGGGGTCGGCTTCCAGTCTAACCGGATGCAGCTGAATATTAGTATTTTACATGGAGTGACTGCCTATCTGACTTCCACAACTTTATAATACTTTTAATCATCCTCGAAATTATATCGAGTTCTAATCATCCTATTTATAACTAACTAGCTGCGCCCCGCGGTTATACCCGCGTAAGTCTCGATCCCGTGAGAATATCGGGATAAAAAGTATCCTACGTCCTATGGTATAAATGTCCGGTCATGGTCTACCCCTGTGCCAAATTTCATCCAAATCCGTTCTGCCGTTTTAGCGTGAAAGCATAACATACAAACAAACTCACTTTCGCATTTATAATACTAGCTTCCACCCGCGGCTTCACCCGCGTGGTGTGTCATTAAAAAGTAGCCTTTGTCCATTCCCGGGATGCCGTCTATCTCCTTGCCAAATTTTATCGAAATCCGTTCAGTAGTTTAGGCGTGAAAAGGTAATATACAGACAGACAGACAGACAGAGTTACTTTCGAATTTATAATATTAGTATGGATTAGTTAGGATAACATAAGAAATTCCCTACACACACACGACCCGAAGAAAATCAGAATTTTCTCTACACTCCGTAAATCAAATCAACCATTAGGCAGCTTCCGCACGAGCGACACATGATTAGGCAGTTTCCACACGGGTGACACGTGAGCTATTTAAGCTGAGTTCAGCTCTGTAATATAATAAAGCGCCAGACTTGTTGTACTGTATTCGATTTACTACTTACCTATTGTTTGCAGAGTAGTGCACGGAGATGGAGACTAAAATGTAGGATTTTACGTCCATTTTAAATAGTTTGTTTTCATTGTTGTTGGTAGCAAGCACTACTGTTAAGCATGAGGTTCTGGGTTCAATTCCCAGATCGGGTAAAGTGTTATTGGATTTTCTATCAGGAATGACTCAGTAGCAGCCCGAAGACTGTACTCGCCTCAAATTTTATGGGACTTAGTCATATCTGGCGAAATGTGGGTGTACTGTAGGTACACCTCTGCCTAACCCTTCGGGGCGATTCAGGCGTGATGTTGTAGTTATGTTAAAAGTAGATTTTTTAAGACATCTTGATTAATATTACATTACCCAATCATTATAATCTTGTTGTAAGAGCCATGTACATTCATTTTCCATTTAGACTTGAATGTTTTAAAGAAAACTTAAGATTTTTTAGTTAATAAACAAAGTAAAAAAAGAACTGTGGAGCTCGTGGCTAAGTAATAACAGCCGCATGGGTCGATTCATCAGGTTAAGCTACGCTTGCCGGGGTTGGTCCGTGGATGGGTGACCATCTTTACATATCGAGACTCCTCCGTACCTCGGAAAGCACGTTAAGCCGTTGGTCCCGGCTGTCATTCGTGGATCTTTGACAGTCGTTACGGGCAGAAGCCCGAAAGTCTGATAACCAGTCTTGCCAAGGGGTATTACCCAGTTACTGGTTTGTGGAGGTCAGATAGGCAGTCGCTCCATGTAAAATAGTATGCAGCTGCATCCGGTTAGACTGGAAGCTGACCCCAGCCTTTTCCCAACACATGGTTGGGAAATGGTTGGTTAGGATGATTGGAACACATTCGTTTCATTACTAATGAGAACTCTACGCAACAAAATAATTAATTTAACTCTATTTTTAGCCAGTCTCTGTCCCACCAACAACCCACACTACTCTGCACCACCAGGCAGCGCTCTGCAATAACATTACACTGCACACATTACGTCACAGAGCTAATCACTTACACACATAAATTATCAATACCGCGCCTGTGTGGGTGGCGTAGCGCCGTAGCTCGTAGCGGGTCTACGCCGCTACGAGATAGGACCCGTCTACGAGAATTGTGTATTTTCTTGCGTTTGTTTTTGTAGTTGGTGACTTTTGGTTAGAAAATATTGTAAGTAATTGTTTGTGTGCTTGTGAACAAATGTAATTAATAAGTTAGTACATTACCGTAATTACCACGTTTTACTGACATATTATGGATTATTGCTGTACTGTTATTGCCAAGTCTCTTGATTCTGTGATGCAATGCTTTGATTGTGTTTTTGAAGTTTTAACCATACTAAATATTTGTATTAAAAAAAAAAGGATTTTCTTTAATTAAAAAGAGTGCAGTTTCTTTTCGATATATTCTTCTTCAGAGGAGTGGGTAATTCTCTTATCTTTGAAACAATTAACTACAAAAAAAAACCGGCTAAGTGCGAATCGGACTCGCGCACGAAGGGTTCCGTACCATTATCTATAAAAACGGCAAAAAAATCACGTTTGTTGTATGGGAGCCCTATTAAATATTAATTTTATTCTGTTTTATAGTATTTTTAGTTATAGCGGCAACAGAAATACATCATCTGTGAAAATTTCAACTATCTAACTATCACGGTTCATGAGATACAGCCTGGTGACAGACGGACGGATGGACGGACAGCGGAGTTTTAGTAATAGGGTCCCGTTTTACCCTTTGGGTACGGAACCCTAAAAAACAACGTAACCTATGATATTTTTTTTTTCTGAAGTCGCCTTCTTAATTTAATTATGGTCTGATGAAAATAAATGATTTAAGTTTTAATTTGACTTGCAGTGGAATCACAAATGCAAGAAAATTGGTGCTTAGGTACATCATAATAAAAAAAATCAAAATCGAAATATTTTATTTCACATAAACCTACATGGGCACTTATGAAACGTCAGAAGCTAGGTGCACGGTTCCAATTGGTCGTTTCCTATGGAGAAGAGCCGGCAAGAAACTCCATGGTTACTCTTTTAAAAGATAATTGGCTTTTACAATATTTTCGAATTACAGTGTTAATAGTTATGGGAGGACAGTGTAGGCCTTTCAAAAAGATTCACGTAGGAAGTTAAAAAAAAAAAAATTGTTCAATAAAAAGTCTACAGTCCACTAAGCCTACGACGTTCTCACATTCACAAGGTAGAAAATAATCTATATAACATAAATAAGATACTACAAATAAAAACCTATTTAAACCAAATGACATGATTACCATTAATTAACATGTCTGCAAAAGCCACTACTATAGAGTTGAAATTAAATTGTAGGTAATACATAAACAAGTCAGTATATTTCTACATACACGTTATCTCGTTCTGATAGGAAATGTTTATGTTTCGTGTACTCTTAGATAAGCTGCAAACACAGAAACACTGTTATAATATGATATGCTTACTAAATAGTTTAGAAGATAGTTTATGTAGTTATTTCGACTGCGCTAAGGTTGGACTATTTTAGATCTTATACAGGGTGAGGTTACCGTTAGAGATATGATATTATATTATAATACTCCATTTGAAATAAGATTAGACATTTAAATAAACCTTTTTTACAGTCCGTTCAACCGATTTTGACTTCTATTGCGTTGGTGGCATGACAAATGGCAGCTGCAGTAGACAGTTGGTATTGTGTAACCTTTCTTGCTTTTAATGCCATCCTTATGCCTACGGTATAGAAGTCAAAATCGGTTGAACGGACTGTAAAAAGGTTTGTTTACTAATATTATTGGAGTATAGGTATAAAATGAAAGAGATAAAAACAGGAAACAAGTTATTGAGCAGTGGGTAAAGGTTGTTTGAACCCAGACAGGCGCTTTACTTTGTGTAATTAATTTCATCACCACTGCTCTCAAAACGGTGAAGGGAAACATGGTGAGGAAGCCGGCATGTCCTAGAACTAAAAATTCGAAGACATGTGACATCTACCAACCCGCATTGCACGCTTCGTAGATCATAGCCCGCTCCGTCTTGAAGAGAAGAGGCCTGTTTCCCAGCTGTGGGAAAATTAAAGTCTGATTATGCTATAAGAACCGGGCAAGTGCGAGTCGGTTCGCGCACGAAGGGTTCCATACCATTATCTATATTTTCTATATTTTTCTTTCTTATCTATAAAAACGGCAAAAAAATCACGTTTGCTATATAGCAGCCCCCTTAAATATTTATTTTATTCTGTTTTTTAGTATTTGTTGTTATAGCGGCAACAGGAATACATCATCTGTGAAATTTTCAACTGTCTAACTATCACGGTTCATGAGATACAGCCTGGTGACAGACGCACAGACAGATAGACCGACGGACAGCACAGTCTTAGTAATAGGGTCCCGTTTTACCTTTTGGGTGCGGAACCCTAAAAAACGAGTTCTTCCAGCGTATGTAAAATGCCATTCAGTTTTTTTTTCAACCTATAATATCCTAGCTTTAATAACTCGTGTCAACATTGGAATCGAACCCATATCTTAACTACCGGCTGCCACAGTTACAGAAGTCTTTATTATATTTTGTACATTTCCTCTCTGAGAAATGAACCTTGAACTCGAGGTCAAATACCATCATTTAACGTTAGTCACTCCGGATCATCCATCTTGAGGATAATAAAAGAAAAGACGGAGAAAGCAAAAAGTAATAATATGTATGTTAGCATAAAACTATATTTAATTCAAACTAGCTTCCGCCAGCGGCCTCGCCCGCGTTATCCTAACGAATATTATAAAAGTCACTATCCACAGGAAACCCCACCTCTCATCTCACCTGTTCATATTTTGTATTAAAGCGATTAATTAGTTTATCTCAGAAAATACTTACATCTTTGTTATAATACAGTAGTTTGCTAAGTAATGTTATATAATTAACAAATGCTTCCTCTCTCCTATCGCACTTATGAGGCTGCGCCCGACAGGGTCCATTTATGATCTAATTATAAGTTTACCACCTAATTGAGTATTGACTATTGAAAGAGAGAAGAATGCGAAACTGAGTTTCTTTGTTTGTTACGCTTTCACGCTAAAACGGCTGAACGGATTTGGATGAAATTTGGCACATGTGCAGACCATGACCTGAAGAAGGACATAGGCTACTTTTCATTTTGGATTGCAGACGAATTCACGGGCAACTGCTAGTATCATTATAAATTATAGCTTACTAGCTTCCGCCCGCGGCTTCGCCCGCGTGTTATGTCGATAAAGAGTAGCCTATGTCCTTTCTCAGGCTCTAGACTATCTGTGTACCAAATTTCATTTAACTCGGTTCAGTAGTTTTCGCGTGAAAGCGCGACAGACAGATAGACAGACAGACCGACCGACAGACAGAGTTACTTTTGCATTTATAATATTAGTAAGGAAGTAAGGACTAGCTTACGCACGCGGCTTCGCCCGCGTGTTATGTCAATTAAAAGTAGCCTATGTCCTTCCCCGGGATGCCTTCTATTTCGTTGCCAAATTTTATCGAGATCCGTTCAGTGGTTTAGGCGTGAGAAGGTAACATACAGACAGACAGACAGACAGAGTTACTTTCGAATTTATAATATTAGTATGGATGTCACTCAGTGATAATATAGCATACAACTGGTGAAAGAATTTTTAAAATCGATCCAATAGTTTTAGAGTTTATTCATTACATACATTTATTTTTATTTTTTATGAGCAATATTGTAATATTATAATTTTAATGTCATCATCATCTGCCTAGCCTTTTCCCAACCATGTTGGGGTCGGCTTCCAGTCTAACCGGATGCAGCTGAATACCAGTATTTTACATGAAGCGACTGCCTATCGAACCTCCACAACCCAGTAACTGGGTAATACGATACCCCTTGGCAAGACTGGTTGTCAGACTTTCGGGCTTCTGACGACCCGTAACGACTGTCAAAGATCCACAAATGACAGCCGGGACCAACGGCTTAACGTGCTTTCCGAGGCACGGAGGAGTCTCGATATGTAAAGATGGTCACCCATCCACGGACCAACCCCGGCAAGCGTAGCTTAACCTGATGAATCGACCCGTGCGGCTGTTATTACTTAGCCACGAGCTCCTCCATTATAATTTTAATGTATGACATTTTTATCTGAATATTATAAGTATGCGAATCAGATCGTCTCCAGTACGACATAATAATGTAAAACTTTGTTTAGGGGGCCTGGCGACCTGACATAAAGGTTTTGTAAAAAAACTTAGTTTAGGCACCAGTCTTCCACAAATTAATTATAAATTTGTGTCTGTAGACTATTTAATTACTTTCTCTGTAATTTGTGGTAAGAAAATAAATAAACAAAAACAGAAATCATTTCTCTTTATAGTGTAGATAATGTGTGTTTTCCCTGCCTCATATACACGCGAAACAATATCCATAGTCCATGGTATATAATTATTATTTGAACCAAATGGGTATCAAATCTACGACTCGTAGCTTAGTAAGCCAAGCGCTCAGCCACCAGACAATCCACGTTTTTTTATGTTCGAAAATTAAAGTCAGAGAGACTTTTCAACTTAGTTTCTGGGTAACTAGAACAGGCCCAAACAACACGTAAGTTACGGCCAAAGATATGTGACAACGCGTGACAAATAAAAACAAGAATTGGATGGAAAAACTTGCAGTAAATTAATTTTTCATTCACAGAGAGTATTTTTGGGTTCCGGTTTAGTGATAAATTGTTGGAGGTTTCACAAAAATATGTTATCTTAAGTAAAAGAAAATTATTATTATCTAACAAGGAAAAATCTGCCTAAAATCGCTACGAACGGTCCGCCCAAGATGTGTTTTTAACGCACACACACGAAAATAAACGCACACAAACGCACATAATGTGACATTTATAGACGCGTCAGCTGAAAAAGGCACGCAGGGCAAATGAAACTCTATCAGTTATTTAATAAGAGCGACAATACTCAGCAAAAACTGAGCTAAATTAGGATATTTCAAAAGTCAAATACAACACTTGAAGTTTTTTTTCTCAGCGCAAATTAAACTTTAATTCAAAGGGCGAAGCTTTGAAATTGCATTGCTGATGAAAACAGATATGTCATGTCTATGTTCCGAATTTGAAAGAGCTTTCCGAGGGGAGCCGAGCGCTTACCGATCGGGTCCGAGCGGCGCCGAGACGAGGCGAGTGCCGCGAATGCATTACGACGTAGTGCTATAGGGTTGGTACTAAGGAAAACTGCTATTTTTACATATAGATACTTTTTAGTTGTTATTCTTGTACTTTTATGCGTTTTAGTTATGTAGGTTATTTTTGGTGACTATAGTTTTGGTTATTTCTTGAGTGGTGTTATTGATTTTCTACTTAGTTTTTAAATGAAAATTAATAAATTACTAAAAATTTAATTGATCTAATACAATCAATATTCTGTAGCGCAGTTCCGATTAAAGACAATCTTAATCGTAAATAAAGAAGCATCTTGTGGCAAAAACTTGAAAATATTGCACAAAAAAAATCAATACTTCGCATAGCTTTCATCTAGCCTAAAAATAGCAGTCACAGCCTAAAAAAACCTTACGAAAAAGCCGGAAAAGCTTGCCGTCAGCCCTGTGCGTAGGGCGGGGCGGGGCGGGGCAGAGCGCGCGGGGAGGGGGCGCGGCGAGTCGCGCCAGTCGGTCGCGGGGCGCCGCGCAGCCCACACGCGTCATGCGCGCCCTCTAGCGTATTATGTTCCTCCCCGACCTCCCGCGAGCCTGCATGGTGGACGACGTAGCGACTTACTTGCAAGCGCCCTCCTCGGGACAGGTGGCTACAATTATTAACAACAAACCCATATGTAATTAACAATGATCATATTAACAGATGTTGTGAGCTAATGTTGCTTACCTAAACTGCGTCGGCCGCCCGGGTATTTTCGGGACGTACCGATTTCGCCGTCAGATCAATGTGGACGCACGTGATCCTCTAATGTTGTAGGCTGGATGCGACCTGGCCACATCAATAGTAACAAGGTAACTTAAAAAGAAAAAAAATAACACGTGTTCGACGTTCAAGTTGAAGATTGAGAAGAATTCAAATTAAGAATCAAGTGTAACGGTTTTCGATAAGGTAAAGGAGTAAATTGTGTTCAAAACAGTCCGTGTAAACAGATCGATAGGCATGCTTTCGTACAAGATTGACAGTTGCAAGCTGTTATGTACGTTGAATTTAAAACAATTCAGTGAACATTTTTAAAACCAAAACGACAAGAATGTGAAGCTTTGACACTAAAACGGCTATATCCTCAAAGAAACTGTAACATGGTGAATATAAGTTCCACTTTTATAATACAAAAAATATAATTTATAAATACTATACTAGATTTCATTCTAAATCTTTATGAACGATTATAACCTTCAAATGTGACTAAATTATTTATAATAAAGAAGAATCATAAAACTCAAACAACAGAAGCTCGAGTTTTTAATATCGTTTATGAAACAGAAATACTAAAATTAAGATCCTATATAGAAACAATCCAATGACTAAGAATTTTTGTTGCGTGATTCAGAATGACAATCATTTTTATTGAATGTGATCCATAAATAATTATAAAGACTAATCACAGCACTACGTAACGTAAATAAAACTCAAAATGGAAATCACTAATTACATTTAGCAAAAGCTAAACCATAATCAAGTTATGAGAAGAATCTCATTCCATTTTCAAAAACGATAAAATCAAATTTTAATCAATCGAAAACACAAATCCAAACTCTTTGCTAATACAACAGCTCCAATCAACATTTAAAAAAATAAAGCCAACCACGAAAGAACCATAGATTATAGCAATAATAGAAATGAAAAAGGTTAGTGAATCGATATGGTGTGGCTAAGATGTGAATAAGTTGACTGCAGGGAAACTACGGCATAGCATAGCATAACGCCCATCGCATCTGCAGTTTACCCTGTTTTGCTAAAATCGGCTCTATCTGACTGCAAAAACAATTTACTTGGCGTTTTTGAAAAGTTTTAGTTTTTAAAAGGAGTTTTTATGCGGGTTCACGGACCTGTTTCGTTTATATTACGTTTCTTTTACTGTAATGCTTTTAGGTTAGGATAACATGGTTTTGGGAAACGCGTGTTTTCCTTAGTTTAAGTATTTTTATTATTATTCTTGTTTCTCTTTGCAGGGATAAATGTTATGCCCTTTTGGGCCTTTTGGGCTGTCCTTCGTTATATTGATTACGATTCTTATGTATCAGTTTGGTACAGTTTTGTATCTTAGATAAATCAAAGTTCGGAAATCTACGAGAGTTCATTTCATCTACTTTATGAAGTAAATGGTTTATGAGATTCCCCGTTATTGTTTGTTTATTTATACTTTATACGATCGTTGTTTAAAAGTTTTCGTTTATTTTGTTCATATCTTGGAAATTTTGGAGGTATTGGCTCCGTGCCCTGTTACTTTGCCCTTGATCTTGATGATGAGAATTCGTTTGGTAAACATTAGTATTTTTATGTAATAGGTACTATTAAATCGATTGGTTTTATGATTTAGTATATTTTGTTATAATAATTCGTTCGTTTTCTTAATTATCTTTTCTCTAAAACATTCCTTTACGAAAAGTAAGAAAAAAATATCTATAGAATTACACATTTTTATAGAAAATAGTTTTGAATATTTCCATTAATACGGTTTCAATAAACGACTTTTCCTTTCGACTTTCCTTGTACATAGGTACTTAAAGTAACATACAAAATACATTATCGAATAACAATTTAGGGCAGCACACACATAAAATTCGTACATACGATAATATAAACGAGGTTGGGAAGGTAACCGGCTTCAAAGTTAGTCGGCACCCAGCGCTTATTCAGCAGAGATAAACCAACCAGAACTCGACACAACTTGAAATTCTAATTTAATTTCGTTCATTTCACTTGTGGAATACGAAGCATTAGATTAAAAGTTAAATCTTGCAGTTTTTAGTAAAAGGATCTGTAATAAAAAGTTAAATGATAAATTAAATGGAATCAACCAAAGTTAAGGAATAAACTTAGTCGAAAATTAAATGAAATAAAGATGTGGAATAATTACGATTCAATCATTAAAGGAGAACTAGTAAAATGGAGAAATCAGTGATCCATAAGGAGTACTCACTATTGATGGAGACAAATAAGAATTTTATGATGTTTTCGCTGATTTTATGGTCTGGAAACGGGAAGAGCGACGTAATCTACAAATCAACGATTAAAGAAGAAAAAACAAAAAGTATTGCGATACAGAAGACAGAAGAAAACCAATGACATTGTCACAAGAATAATGTCAAAAATTCAAACAAAAACATCTGTCTGTCGGAATCTTTGAAACAAAGTAAAAATAATGTAAAATGCAACTAACGTAAAAGGAAGGAGATAAATTAATAACTGTATTAGAAGTTAAAAGGACTGATCTGTTCAAAAAGTTGGCTACGTCATGAGATCTTTACAAATATATAAATATTACTAAAATAGATAGACGATGATTCACAGGATAACCTTTTTCAAAATAACAATTATCATACTCGCATGAACAGATAATGAGGTAAAAAAAAAATCTGGGAATAGACAATGAAGAACTCAATCACGGTTTAAAAAAAAAGTATTTTCAGTGTTTTAAAAATGGAATCATTATTTAAAAAAATGGCGCCCAAAGTACCCGGCCGGCTTGCGTTGAGCGGATCGCGTCGCATCGGTGTTTCTCGATGTATCCCCCTATTATTTCTTCTATCACCCTTTTTGCCACTCGATGTATGAATGTTTTTCACTAACTGTTAATGTTGATATTTTAATGTATCCCTAATAATTGTTAGTTCGAACTTTTTTTTCTGTATCCTTCGGGGTGCGTGAAATTTTATGTCATTTTGGATTTTTTCTAATGCGTCCTCAGCTTTATATTCTGTGAGACTTATTCCTAATATAAATAATCACACAATTCCTTGAAATGTGACTCAAATTATGTAGAAAATTAAGATTCTATTTTCGTCATTGTCAATCATAATGATTCACGCACCACAAGTATATTTTTATTTGTATTTGGATTGTTACATTGATTTTACGACCTTCTCATCGATATTATTATTTTTTATTCTTGCCAGCAGAAAATGCTCTTGTTAAGTCTTGTTTTAAAACATAATATGAGACAGTGAAAACAATGTAACATAATGTTCATTTACAAAATGGCCAAGAAAATAAAAAGTAAGAAAAAAATCTAAAAAGTTGGTCAAATAACAAACACTGTATCGGGAATACTACTTAACTATGATTGGATTTTTAGCTTATGACTTTATGAAAAGGAGTATTTCCCTGGCCACCGTGTTTAGTCGATAATTCTGTATATGTGCATGATTCCCGAATGCACTACCCTAAAAGCGAGAATGTGTTGCACGAACCTGTTATTTTTAATGTTCTTTTTTTAAATTTCTTTTTTAATTTCACTACTCCAAGCAAAGGAATCCATTAGTGAATTGGATTTGTATATTGATGTTTTTTATTTCGATTGCAGCGCACAGGTAATCCATGTATAATGCCTGTATGTAACCTCGTCTGTATTTTGACTCTTGATGTCTATATCTATATATTTTAATCGTCTTTATTTTATAGAATATCGGAGTTTTATCAGGTTTAAAATGTTATATAAAAATGTTTTTTTACTGAGAAGTTTAACATCGGAATAGTTAAATAGGTTAATATCTCTAGCGACAGTAGGAAACTCGTTCAATAAAACAGCGGATTTTTTTGCCATCTATAAATAAACTGAAATAATGTTTAGTCGTTTTCTGTAAAAACATTACAATTCTTATTTTTCAGCGTTGGAACCTCTGGAATGTTTGTTCTGAGAGTTTTAACATGGGAATATATAGTAGGTTCGGTTTTCAGCTGAACTAACTTTACTAACTACAGATTTCGAAGATAGAACCTCTTTAGGGTTCATACGAGTTTTCTTTGTTTTTTTTACAATTATTTTCATTTCAGGTTCGTTGTAATTATTCTAAAAGTGGATCCCAGGTAGTGTGATATCAGTGTGATATCAGTTTAGGGTTTATAGCATGGTTATGGTTTTGATTCAAGTGTTAAACATCGTAAAGTAATTGAATACGTAAAGACAAGCCGATAGGGTAAGTGAATCGATTTCTCGCTGCTCTACGCCAAAGCTTACGGTTTCTGAACATCAAGATGGGAATCGAGCTACATCTATAGCATTTGATATTAGGCCTTAATCTTTTGTACCATTTGTACCATTGATCTGTACCATAAACTAGAAACGTGTACCTTTGAATACTAAGAAGAGAACGGTCTACATACTTACGTATTGATTCCAAAAAGTTATTTGATAATCTTAATAAAAAGCTGGCTTTCTCAATAAGCGTTCACTTTTGGCCATTTCAAGTTCAGCCAATATACAAAGAAATACATAAAAACATATGAGAACGAACAAACAGAAATAAAGTTTATTACAGTCATAAGTGTATCTCTGGTAGCAACAATAAGGAAGAAATAAATAAGCATAGACAAAGAGGATTTACTTATAATTTCTATGTATAGAGGTCGTAAATCTTTGATATAACCTTTTTATGTGTTTCATTTGGTTAATTGTTTGTAGAAGGAGGAGAAGCTCGTGGCTAAGTAATAACAGCCGCATGGGTCGATCCATCAGGTTAAGCTACGCTTGCCGGGGTTGGTCCGTGGATGGGTGACCATCTTTACATAACGAGACTCCTCCGTGCCTCGGAAAGCACGTTAAGCCGTTGGTCCCGGCTGTCATTCGTGTATCTTTGACAGTCGTTACGGGTCGTCAGAAGCCCGAAAGTCTGACAACCAGTCTTACCAAGGAGTATCGTATTACCCAGTTACTGGATTGTGGAGGTCAGATAGGCAGACGCTCCATGTAAAATACTGGTATTCAGCTGCATCTGGTTGGACTGGAAGGCGACCCCAACATGGTTGGAAAAAGGCTAGGAAGATGATGATTTGGTTAATTGTTTGTGATATCGTAATGGGAATATTATGGAAACAAGAACTTTTGTGTAGGTTTTTGAGTAGAATAAGCAATAGGCTCGTCCCCTATTACATGGGACTCAAACATAACTGGCGAAATGTGGGTGTACTAATAGGTACACCTCTGCCCAACCCTTCGGGGAATAAAGGCGTGGTGTTATGTTATTATGGGTCTTTGAGTACCATTTTTTATGCTTGTGGTGGCTAAAGCCAATTTCTGGCTGTCCAAATATAGTGCGTCTTATGACACCTTAATGTCAAATACTGGTGAAAATTACAGATCTATTATGACGAATCCGCTCTCCTAGGAAACATACAACAACAACAACATAGTTGGGAAAAGGATAGGAAGATGATGAATACATCATCTTCCTATCCTTTTCCCAACTATGTTGGGGTCGGCTTCCAGTCTAACCGGTTGCAGCTGAATACCAATTTTTTACAGGAGTGACTGCCTATCTGACCTCCACAATCCAGTTACTGGGGAACGCTCCTTCTCCGTACAAAAAGAGTAATTTTCCCTACAATGCACAGTTCTAGGCACAAAGTTTAGTTCCTTAACTGTAACTACAAATCAATCATCAACATCTGCCTAACCTTTTCCCAACTATATTGGGGTCAGCTTCCAGTCTAACCTGATGCAGTTGAATACCAGTATTTTACTTGGAGCGACTGCCTATCTGAATTCTACAACCCGCATCCTAGGTAACACGACACCCCTTGGTAAGACTGGTTGTTAGACTTTCGGACTTCGGACTACCCATAAAGACTGTCAAACATCTATAAATGACTATCTGACACTATGAATGTACAGCATGTAACAAAATCCCTGTCCGATCCGAAAGGGGGCCCACGGGTAACGCAATAACACTACCAAAAAAAAAAAAAGTTTTTTTTTTGTGAAAATAAAAAGTTATTGCTGTAAAATTCACGTTTTTAGTATCAAAATTACCCCAATTTCAGCAATTTTTTATTTCATTTGAGCAGAGCTCATACTTTATGACTTGTAGACACTCGCTAAACGACGGCCACCCGCGCCCCATGTAAAATACCACATTGAAAAAGAATGCGGTGATTTTTTTATTTTCCTGAAAAGTACCAAATTTTAAAGACTCAGTATGACTCTTAACAACACCCCCACGGATCGGACAGGGTTTTGTTACACACTGTACGCTGCAAAAAAAGACTTTAATTTTTTTCTGGCCCCACCAAATGGTTACATCTTCAGCCCCACTTAACACTACCGACCCAAGTTCCCTGATACATCATACTTTGCTGGTTCCCCAGAATTTATGTCGTAACTTGTAGTTACATCAGTATGCGCCCTGCGTCTTGTTTACGAGATAACTCTGAAATCTTATATTGATGCTGTAAATCATGGGAAGGGGGAAACGCTGAAGGTTATTATTTTCTATAAGATGTTTTGTCGTGCGGTTGGTATAATCCACTTTGTTATGGCGTTAGGTTGGTAATCCTTCTTCAGCGAAAATGCCTTTTCTCATACAGATAATCTGCAGAGACGAGTAGGTATGCGTGATCTAGTGAAAATATTGCGACAATTCTAGACAGTTCTTCTACTTCGTCGGCATCAATGATTCCATTTCCATATTTAATATTATAAGGTTTTACCAGAATTCGGCCTCACCAAGCGTTTATAGCATTGGCCTCGCAGTCTTTCATACTGCATCACGCGTAGCCTGACCACCGCAGCAACGGGTTTTGTCTACGGAAGAATAGACAAAATGACAGATAATAATCACAGTCTGTAATTTTTGTCTATTCTTCCGTCAACGCGTGCTGGTGTTATTGCAAAGAGAGCAGGAGAGCAGCCTAATCGCCCTATGATATCAATGGATAGAGCTTTTTAAAAGAAACCATTTTTTACTAAAAACTAAATAATCGTTAAACGAATGAGTGCAATGTTTTCTTTTTTTTAATTTTTAATTGATCACAGTTTGGTCAGGATTTTTTTAGCCAACCCACTCGCGATGTATTTTGTGACATATTTAATTGAAAATACTTTTCATCCATTAAACAGATGGCTGAAAGTCGTTCCTAGGTCGGATCCTCTACGTATACAATAACAATTTCAATAAATTTTTGTTTGTATCTTTACGGAGCTCTAAAGTCTGTTTTTTAATCTCGTAGACTAATTTGACAGGTGCAAATGTCAAACTCCATAGTAAAAAAAACAAACAATAATCACTTGAAATGTCAAATTAGTCTACGAGATTTTAAAAAACAGACTTTAGTCATAGTAGTAGTAAATGTAAACATAAACTGCTACCCATTTAAACATAACACTTTAAACATCAAAGCTATTTAGCAAAGCTCCCAAAAAAGATGTCATCTTTAGTTTTAAAACTTAATTCGTGTTAAAAAGTGCTAGAAAATTCAGGAATGGCAATCTAAGTTAAGTTGGAATGGTTAGACATAACAGTTTGGTGCGCTGATAGTGTGCGGCCGCTGCCAACTGTAGCTGCTGTGCCAACAGACCCTCAGGGTACGACCTTGGTAGGAAAAAGAAGTTGATACGTTTACGGCATGTCAGAAGGATTGTTGTGAGATCTTTCGTCAGCTGGGTCTAAAATGCTAGAAGGTCCGCAGGAGGATCTATGGCGGAGGAATCCGAATATTAATGCGGAAGTGAGTTAGTTTGTTTGTTACCCTTACACGCTGAAACGGCTGAACAGATTTGAATGAAATTTGGCACATGGTTAGACCATGACCTGGATTAGGACGTAGGATACTTTTTATCCCGATATTTCCACGGGATCGCGACATATGCGGGTGAAACCGCGGGGCGCAGTTAGTATGTTTTTTTTAATAGTACATAACAAGAGATTCGATGATAGTCCTTTTGTTTTAACGTAACAATGCTAGTAGACGATAATTTACACCCGCGAGTAGATTTAAATTCTCTATGACAGACGGACAAGAAAGATATCTTTTATTGGTTCCATTTTTCCTTTTAAGGAAACCTTAAAAACACTACTTTTCTACATCATGGGCACATGCCACCTTATCAAATTGTTATTTTGATTCTTAACAATATGTTGTCAGTTTATTAGTGGCACAGCCAAGTGTCTTACCCTGTGCAAGTAAATAAATCCAACACATTATTGGTTCAAATATTTTTTTTTTCTCAAAAAAAAGATTAAGCTCTTCCAGATATCATTAAATAAATATGAAAAGAAAAGAAAACATGACTTACATTTTATACCGTCGGCAGCTGCCTGTCTACCTACCCTATAACGGTAACCTCCTTGAAGATACTCTATTAAAATGTGCCACCAACACACGTGGTGCTCCGTGCTGCTACCAACGTCACGACTATGCGGAACGTGCATGTATCTACTTTACGTTTTTACTTCGAGTACAGTTGACAAAGGAGTTTGGTATTCAGGCAAGAAATAAAAAGTTTAATAAAAATAACAAAATCCGACGGCAAAAAAATTAACTTTAAAAAAGATGGAAACAAGATGATTTATTTCTGTCTCCAAATCTCATGTAGTCGGAGGCATCTAACAATAAATACCTATTCCCTTCTTTGCGTCGCGCAGTCGGGTAAATAGTACGTATATATAATAAAATTAAGTATTTTGTACACTGTGATCATCATCATGCAAAGATCGGTTTATTCCAATCGAGCGTATGCACATTCTATTTCGACTCTGCTGAATTTATTTTATGTAAATGGGCGGGGACAGAGCAATTCTTTCATACCTACCAAAATGACAAAAATATCAAGAAAAATTGCTGTTTTTCTTATTCTGGTTGTATATAGACGACCTCTCCCAAGTGTCACCACCATGACTGATCCTGAGCTGCCTGCATCCAGCGTATTTCAGCGGCTTTTTAAGTTGTCGGTCCACCTTGTTGACGTAAATATCTTTCCATATTGCAGGCCATATTCATTATTATTCGTTACGGGTCGTCCGAAAGAAGCCCGGAAGACTGACAACCAGTCTTACCAAGGGGTATCGTATTACCCAGTTACTGGGTTGTGGAGGTCAGATAGGCAGTCGATCCACGTAAAATACTGGTATTTAGCTGTATCCGGTTAGACTGGAAGCCGACCCCAAAATAGTTGGGAAAAGGCAGATGATCAAGATAATGCTTCAATATTATTGCGAAAAACGAACAATAACAAAGTTTTGACTTCTGAGTTAGATGTGGCTGCGTAGTAAGCTGCCTGAACGCTTCTCTTTTTACTTGACTGTACTCTTGTGGTTACTATTTTGATTAGTAATGAGGTATGTTGTGTGTAGTATTTACTATCGCAGCAGTTAGCAAGAAAAGTGTAATCATTACATAATTTTGTAGTATTTTTCTCGGAAAAGGTTTCTCTATGACGCGAATCAAGTGGATTTGGTATATTGCCGTTTATCACTATTCTTCTTTTCTTTGCTCATCTTTTTTATTTCTTATTCTTCTTATTAATCTTCTATCTATCTATCTTGTACAGTTCTTACGACATGAATAGAGGAAGGTGATTGGCAGAGAATGCTTTGTGGTATTAAGTCGACATAATGTACCATTATTGTACATGAAATAAAATTGCTTTAAACTTCCTTTGAATCGACATTTCCTAATTTACTTTATCTACACCTATGCTATAAATCCTCTATAAAAGTTTCTGAAACAGTTAGCTTATTGCCAACATTAAAACAACCAGTGTCATAGTAACCATTATATCATCCAAACGGGTATTATAATGTTGTACTAAAAATAATGCAACTCATTTCAAAAAAAGAATGCTGTCATGCAGGCGCGTTTCACTAATTAAGCTCAGTCATTTAAAAAAAAAACTTGTGGTTTATTCGAATTCAAAAAAATTTAATTCACGTGCGTTGTATCCCGCCATTTTTGTTCGATATTAATATTATAAAGAACCTTTTATAGAGGATTCATAACATGGGTGTAGATAAAGTCTTGTATGCAACTGTAAATAATTAGGTATTAAAACACTCATGTGATACTATTATCACACTCGGCTTCGCCTCGTGTCATAAACCCTCATTCGTGTTATAATACCCCTTATTATATAACAGTTGCATAAATAACTATTATGATACTATGATAAGTATTATCTGACCAAGATTATGTCTGGACTTTAAAAGAGACTGTGACCTCTGAGTTTGTTTCGGCCTTTCTTCTCAGAGTAGTCAGATAGGAAACGCCGACCTCATCTAGTTTAAAAAATGTGATTGACGTGTAAAAGTGTTTGTACAAACCTACTTACAAAAATAAAAATCATTTATCATCATTTATCATTTATGCTTTAGATATCAATTATTAAAATCGCACGGACACTTAATAAAATCTAGTAAACATTTTTAAGAATTAACGATTTAATTCTTGATCTTATTTTTCGGCGCCATGTTTAGACGAATCAAAGGATGTTATTACCTAAATTGAAGTGAGTTTTAAGATTTTAATCTGACCTTACCCAGAAGTAGTAAACTCTTAAAAAGCTCGAGTCATTTCCCCTCTAATCATGGGTTATTTTAAGGTGTCTACATACTGTCCTAGTTTCACATCGTCTGTGCAGGGCATATTGTGTAACCTCTGGCTTATGAGGTCGTCTTACTAATTAGGACACTATAATTGATGGGTTGTTTTTTTATACAGCCAAGTTCTATTCGGTCTTGCGTACTAAAAGTTTTGCCCTCCAAAAGTTTTATAGTTAATTTTACTTTTATTATTTATCATGATATATAACTTAGGCGCTTATGGCTATGTAATAACAGCCGCACGCATCTATTACATAATTATTATATCCAGATACCTCCCTCCGTGCTTCTGAAAGCACATTTTAAGCCTTTGGCCACGGATGTCATTCGTAGATGTTTGACTTTGACAGTCGTTACGGGTAGTCGTAGTAGGGAATCAAAAGCTTGCAACAGCGCCACTCTACAAAAACAATTTGGACAAGAATATCTTCTCTATGGCCGGCGGCGTAGCCAGATCATAGAAATGAAATTGTACATTGCTACGCTCGTAGACGTACGTTCTGAGGCTTTTTTTACTTGACTACGGCGTAGCGGTTGATGATTTTCGTAGCGTGAACAAGTTAAGATTTCCGATAGGTAGGATATTAATTGAATATTATTTTTAGAATAGGTATGTTATGCTTATGATTATAAATACTAGGAGTGGGAGAATTGCAAGGCTCGATTGGAAATGACTATTATTTGCCGTTCTTATATACTAGTAAAATTATTGAACAAAATAGTTCTTGTTTTTTTTTTAAATAGTTTTCCCCAAGTACCTTATACGTTTAAGTATGTTTAGCATAACCTGCTTATAATATTCCCACTGCTGGGACACAGGCCCCTCTCTGTGAGAAGGAGCGTGCCGTAATCCTCCACGCGGGCCCAGTGCGGGTTGGTACATGTCACATGTCTTTGAATTCATCAACGCTGTCACTGAAAACCAGCGCTGGGGCTCTGTCTTGCATAGGGTCGCAGCATTATGCTGAGCAATGGCCGTTTTGCGTGAATATGACGCATATTTTCCCCCAATTTGTTATTTTGGGTGTATTTGTCCTTTCTTAGCGTCATTTTTTGCCGCAAATAACGTATTTTCTTTCTTTCTAATTGTTGGTTCTACGACATGCCGATTTCCTCACGACGTTTTCCTTCCTCGTTTTGAGAGCAGTGGTGATGAAATAATTTACACAAAGTAAAGCGCTTGTCTGGGTTCGAACCTACGACCTCGACCTCGTAAGATGCGGTCCATACTACTAGGCCACCACTGCTCTAAGTATATTTACCATGGATGAATTTTGTGAAAGTTTATACTATTATGGCTATGAAGAAGGCGAATAGAATAGAATATTTATTCAGTACTAGCTTCCGCCCGCGGCTACGCTCACGTGGTATGTCGATAAAAAGTAACCTATGTCCTTTCTCAGGCTCTAGACTATCTGTGTACCAAATTTCATTTAAATCGGTTCAGTAGTTTTGGCTTGAAAGCGCGACAGGGACACAGATAGAGTTATTTTTGCATTTATATTATTATAGTAAGGATTAAAATTTGTAAAATAATAACATAAAATCTTAGAAATAATTTACAAAGGTATTATAATGTTAGATGCCTGTACCAGGATAAACCTGTATCACAGGCGGCATGAGCTCACACGTTATGGTAATTGTAGGAAAATAAGAATTTTTAACAATATTTAACATTAGAAGTCTTGAAATAATGACAAAATGGATTTATCTAATGACGATAAATCCATTTGAGATGACGGCTTAGAGAGATGCATGGAAGCAGGCGACATGCTGCGCCGATGCCAAATACATTGGAATAAGGGCAGTTCGATGTTGATGACAAGATACTTTTTCAAATGACTTCTCCCGCTCTGGGTGGAGCGGGAGAAGTGTCAGACTTTTACTGACTCAAACCCACCTGTGTTCCTTCAGTCGCCTGTTGCCAAGGGTTCCGGTATCCCTTTCGGACTTTCCCGCAACCCTGGCAGGCATTGGTCCTAGTGGACCCCGTCAATTGATGAGGATTAGGTACTTACATGTCTACCTATTTAAAATCAACCAATTCTTTATTTATTAACCCGACAGTAAAATTCTTGTATGAACCAGGGATTGTTGAGAAAAATATACTCGAAACAACAATAATCGTGAAAACTGTTGAGCCTTTATATGCTTTAAACGGCTTCTAGTAGGCGATTGTTTGACGGGTTTACTTACCAGTCTTTTCAAGCCCAAAATATGACGAAAAAACCGGCCAAGTGCGAGTCGGACTCGCGCACGAAGGGTCCCGTACCATTATCTATAAAAACGGCAAAAAAAGTCACGTTTATTATACAATAAACGTGACTTTTTTGCCGTTTTTTTTTTATTTAAGGGGGGTCCCATACGGGTGCCCTTTAAATATTTATTTTATTCTGTTTTTTAGTATTTGTTGTTATAACGGCAACAGAAATACATCATTTTTGAAAATTTTAACTGTCTTACTATCACGGTTCATGAGATACAGCCTGGTGATAGACGGACGGACGGACAGCGGAGTCTTAGTAATAGGGTCCCGTTTTACCCTTTGGGTACGGAACCCTAAAATTAATGAAAATCATTTATTATTTCCACCTCATTTTCCAAAGAAACTGTCGTTAAAATATTCAATGAGAACCGTCTCACCTGCTGATTGATTACGTCACAAGATGGCCGCCTCACTTCACACACGTGGTCTGCCAGTCTTTGCCAACTGGCATATTCCGCCCTTGACACTGCTAGTCCCAATGTGTAACTAGCATTATGAAATATTGCTTCCTTTCTATTTTACGTAATTGGGTGAGACTTAATTGGATAAATGTAGGATTTTAGTGGGATGAGAGATTTATTGGTGTTTGTTGAGTTATAAGAGAAAGCTTGTCTAAAAAACAAATATATTTATTTGTACATAAAAGTGCACTCAAGTGGCTCCCAATCCGCCTTCGCAGGAACACTCGGATTTTATGTCTCCTCTTCAACATCTTACACAACCCGTCTTATCCGTCCTACTTGCGTGAGCGTTTTTCTTACGCTCGTCCTCGTGATGCACCGTGTAGATCACACCTTAGATCCCTCCTTAAGTCTCATCCTCATAAAACTAGCTATTATTCTTATTCCTTCTCTGTCCATGCTGTAAGATTGTGGAACTCACTTCCGCCTAGCATTCGTGATTTAAAAACTGTTTCTCTGTTTAAATTTCGTGTAAAAGAGCATTATCTTTCCTCTCAACTATGAGTATATTATTATATGGGTATTTATGTTTATATATTTAAGCTTTATGTATTTATTTAAGTATATATTAATTTTCTTGCGTATATGTGTAGGTATATTTAATATTTTTAGTTAAGACTTCGCATAATATTTTTTTTTTTTTCTCTTCTTGTTCTCACACACTATTGTCTACATTTCTTTCATATTTCTCCTTTCGCAGGTCTGCTGGAAGAAATTTCTTAAGAAATAAGCAGTACCTTTGTACTCATATTATAATTATGTTGTATCTCTATGTATTTTACTGTGTGTACATAAATAATAAAATAAATAAATAAATAAATAAAAATGTCATATACTTAGTAACGATAGTCTTTTGCTTTGTTGATAGGTTTCATGATTAGATACGTTAGAATAGAAATGAAGAATTGCTTTTTTTTAATATAAAAGAAGTACCTATATTATATCTTGTCTATGGTGCAGTTTTCAGCAAAGTTATGTTTTCTTTACCAGTACTGTAGGCTTAAAACAGCCACTTTGGCAGAATCATATAAGAAAATATTATGAATCATCGTACAATGTCACAAACTGACAATTCATAATATGATTTGCGTGTGATTCATATTACGAAATAATTCATTTGTTTGACAGTTTTCTATGGACATTCGTAAAATGGTCACCACATTATGAATTGCTTTTGTGTTAAATTATAGGAATTGCTAATGACAGCTGGAAATTCAGGAAATGAATTGCTTTTAGAGGAATTGCTAATGTGGCCGTTTTAGGCCCACTGATGACCGACGACCCATTGTGCAAAGGCCGCCCCAAAGATTTAATATTGTATTTATGTGATAATTTAAATATAAGATAAAATGAAAAAGTTAACGAGTCATAGTTTACATAATAGTAAATAAAGCAAGTAGCAGGTAAAGCTTTCGTACTAATTATACATTGGTTCACCCACTACATACATTAATAATGTAGTTTCACTAACAAACTTATTATTAACTTCCTCCTCATGTCAACTAAGCACTCCTAATGTAACTTTGGTCGCCAATTGAATAGTGAAAAGGTTTTAAGTACCTAGGTACCTTGAAGGTATAATTTCAAGGAAAGTTTTTCAAAATTCTTTTCCCCTTTGCCTACAGAAGCTCTGAAACCTGTAACTGACAACAATAGCTCCAGTGAAATAGATACGGGTATATTTCAGTATTTCAGCGAGATATGTATCGGTCTGGTATCGACTGCCGTTCGGATTCGATCCCTGATACTGATACCGCATCGTTCACGTGGAAAAACGGGTGCTCCTGAAACTCTAGCGTTTACTTTTTAACTTTCCGACATTTTTATTGATACCGTATCTAAAATAGTAAATACTCAAAGTAGACTTTGTTTTCTTAATCGTTGCCATAATCACGGCTGTATTTCCCAAAGGGGTGGACAAAGGACACCAGCTTTGTGCTAGTCATAAGTGCCATGGGCCATATGAGTTCACAGTTATAACTGGGCACAAATCCAAGTGCTAATAAAGGAAAAACTCCATAACGCCACCCAACTTTACCCAACCTGGGGATCAAATCTAGCACCTCACCCTCGGCAGCTCCACATGCGTTAACTGGAGGAAGAAAGTTAATTTATCTAATCATCATCTGCCTAGACATTTCCCAACTATTATGTTGGGTTCGGTTTGCAGTCTAACTGTATGCAGCTGATCACCAGTATTTTATATGGCACGACTGCCTGTTTGTAACACGATTCCTCTTGGTAAGACTGGTTGTCAGACTTTCCGAATTCTGACGACCCGCAACGACTGATCTATAAATGACAGCCGCCCCACGGCTTAGCGTGTTTTCCGAAGCTCGGTAGTTAATTTATCATGTATCTTTTAAATATTTTTGTGATAGGGACGGACTTAAGTCAATAAATCGCACACACCAGGTCTCGCCAGTTCGATGCAGTTTTCCAAAGCCATTGAATGCAGTTTTCTCTCGATAATTTCGTTGCATGTATTTCCGATGAATCACAAACATTGCCTAGATACATGTATTTGTTATATACTGCGATCACGCTTGCCTACCGTGGTGATAACGTGCGTATGACTTGGTATTAACAGCAGGATCATTCGAGGCATCAGTATAGGAAGCTTCTCTGTTACTCTTTCAGCTTACTATTTTATTCTCTAATTTTCTTCCTGTCCTTGTTAGTTGCGTCGGCGCAAAATGATTTTCTCTTCCATTTTATCTTGTCAATGATCACGCTATAATTCAATACCTTTGCATTAATTTTATCACTCATGTATGAGTGATAAAATTGATGAATGGATTGACTGTAGTCAATCCATCTTTTCTTTGTTTGATCTTCCTTTCACTCTCCATCAATCAATCAACATTCATCTGTTTCTTTTTTAAGACGAAATTATGAAATTAAAGTGACATTTTCAGAAAAAAATTAATGGAAAACTCTTTGCAAAATTGTACGCTGATTATGCTATCATAACCGGCTTTCATTTATAATTTTCCCACTGCTGGGACACAGGCCTCCTCTCTATGAGAGGGAGTGGGCTATAATCCACCACGCCGGCCCAGTTCAGTTTGGTAGGTTTCACATGTCTTTGAATTTTTGGTTCTAGGACATGCCAGTTTCCTCACGCTGTTTTGCTTCACCGTTTTGAGAGCAGTGGTGGCCCAGTGGTAGCGATCCCGACTTAGTTGTAGATCGTGGGTTCGAACCTAGTCAGGCGCTGTACTTTGTGATAGAATGCGCACGCCGTCGTTTCGTTCACGAGACTACTCTAAGAAAGCCGCTTACTCGCACACCACAAACAAATAAGTCTTTCGTGGGTGAAGCGCTTTATGCTGAAAAAATTAAAACTTCGAAAAGCTTTTTTTCGCGTCTATCGTTATTAGTGTTTATGCTATTTCAATTGAAGTATTATGATTTACGAAATGAACTATCCATGATTGACAACTATCACAACTTTTCCTACTTAACGTGATTCATTTAGCTAAGTAGCTAGCAAATAATGACATGAATGTTTGCTTTGTAAAGTATTATATTATTTTAATTATTGTGAATGTGAAGACTATGTGGATCTTTCTTTTCTTTTTTATTATTAATTTTTTCCTTAGTTTTAATTAATCATGGTCTGGCAGTTTGAGTAATTTATGCGGCCTAACCAAATGTCCTTTCTTAGGTATTGTTCGTCAAATCGTTGAGCTCCTTAAAATTGTAGTTGAGCTGCACGATTATTGACAAATGCGTGCACTGACTGGACAGGTCTACTCAATCTGTGTGGTTCTTTCCTCAAATGTCCATTTCAGACACCAATCTACATGGTCTTCACATGATCTGACCAAGATTATGTCTGGACTTTAAAAGAGACTGTGACCTCTGAGTTTGTTTCGGCCTTTCTTCTCAGAGTAGTCAGAAAGGAAACGCCGACCTCATCTAGTTTAAAAAATGTGATTGACGTGTAAAAGTGTTTGTACAAACCTACTTACAAAAATAAAAATCATTTATCATTTATCATTAAGTTTCCGTAAATGTTAGTTTTTTCTGTTCTCATAATGAACTGCCTGCTGCCCACGGGTTTCTTCGCATTCTCGGAGAAGTCTATTTATCTAGAGTACCTGGGCGACTGAGCTCAGGGGACTTAAAACAGCCATTTCGGCAGAATCATAATAGGAAAATATTATGAATCATTGTGAAATGTCACAAACTGACAATTCATAATTCATAATATGATCTGCGTGCGAATCATATTATTACGAAATAATTTATCTGTTTGACAGTTTTCTATGGAGGTTTGTAAAATGGTCCTAAATGGTCACACATTATGAATAGCTTTGTGTCAAATTAGAGGAATTGCTAATGACAGCTGGAAATTCAGGAAATGAACTCCTTTTAGAGGAATTGCTAATGTGGCCGTTTTAGGCCCCGTGCTCGGGTGAAAATAGGGAAACGAATTTTCCTAAATATGAGACCAAGCGAGATCGATTTTTCACACCCGTGAACCCCTAGTACCTATACTGCAACTTTCATCGAAGTCGTTAGAGCCGTTTTCGAGAACGTGACTACAAAAATATATACAAATATTGCTCATTTAATACGTTAAATTCAAATTCAAATTCATTTATTAATTTTGTGAGCATAGGGTAAAAAAAAGAAATATACAGATGTTTTACAAATAAGTGTCAGTCCATGCTATGTCCCGCCAGAAGGCATACAAAATAGATTTAGTAGATTCAAATGTCACATTTACAAAATGAATAAAAATATAAAGTCAGTTATAAAATATAAAGTTCTATATGCTAATCTAGGACTTAGTCTAGGTGTGTGTCTATTTTCATCCTAATCTGTTCAGCACAAATATGTTCTTCACAAATATAATCATATTATTGGATGAGATGGAATAAAAATGGATTAAAATGACGTTTTTTTTAAAATAACGGGTTGTCTATGGAAGAATTTAGGAAAAATGCAATAAGGATTAGCGTTAGGATTTCGGAAATTGGCTGCGCCAGTCTGTCGTAACATTGCAGTAAAACCGCATTATTACTGACGATGCATGAAGCTTTGTCATGTAGATTATTGTTATGGATAGAATTTAGAATATACGTACACAATTTAATTTATAAGAGAACGTATTTCAAATCATTTCTGTTTTGTTTACATGCCGTATTTTTTGTAATAACTCTCAGCCTGTTTCTGGAAGGTATATATCAACGGCGTGTCAAAATTAAACTCATTTCAAGTGATGTGATTGGTTGTTGACTATTCAGTCAGCCAATCACAGTAATAGACATGCGTTTGACAATATTTCTGTCTATGTTTGTAATCTAATTTTTATGTTCATTTTCATTGCTGGTGTTAGGGTGTCTATTCAACTTTCTGACTAACTGACCGAACTCTTTGACAATTTAAAAGTGCTTGTATTTTTTTCGTTAATTGAAATAAATACTTTGAGAGTTTGAAAGTTTGAGAGTATCTAATAATCGTTGTAATCCTATAAATTTGGGTATCTTTAGTCCCTTTTCAGGACGATAAAGATGTTAATTGATTTAAAGTTTCATGCAATATGACTCGTCCTTGCAATTTAATTACGACGTTACTTTTGGAGTTCATTCGTGTGAATAAACTCGAGTTTTGACGGACGTTCTTACTAATTAGTCCGGGCTTTTGCCAGATTTTCTTAAAGTATGACTAAACTCCGGTGCAAAGAGTGTGCAACAGTTTTCTCAACTAAAATGAAATTATAAAATGAATATTATAAAGAAAAAAGATTACCTACTGAAAAGACAAGAAAAGCTTAGATGTGGAGTTCAGATAGGCAGTCGCTCCATGTAAAATACTGGTATTCAGTTGCATCCACTGGAAGCCGACCCCAACATAGTTGGGAAAAGGCTAGGCAGATTGGTATTATAAAGAGAAAAGATTCGATTTTTGTTACACTTTCTCGTTAAAACGGATTTGGATGAAATTTTGAACATGGGTAGACCGTGACCTAACACAGGTCATGGTCTATCCATGTTCAAAATTTCACACACATAGGATACTTTTTATCCCGATATTTCAACGGGATCGAGACTATTACGGGTGACACCTCGGGGCGCAGCTAGTTTCTAATAAAACCATGACAATTATGATCTGATTTGTTTTCAATTCGTTTTTTTAAAGTTTAGATTCAATGTAGCTTTAGAACTAACAGCTTGCTTCGAGTATGACATTGAGGGCCCAGTTAGTTTTCATTATGCTATTACAAGTCCATATGCCATTGTCTACTATCGTGCAATATGTGCACGCCATCCATAAGTATCTATTGATATTATACCTATTTACTAGTGACGTACACTAAACAGCAGGCTTAAAACATCTCTCAACGTCACTTCTACGCTCAATTCCCCTTAAAATCGTCTAATGAGCGACACATTCCACAGTACGTATCAATCAGAATCCGAATCTGTATCCCGATCTCCGGAATCAAAGACTTGCCACAGCCGACGTCCGCTGCGTTCATTTTTCCGATAATAGACCGCGCCGTCTCGCTCGCACCACGTTGCGCAAACGCCACCAAGCCGAGCTAAAACAGGGGCTCAGGCATACTAAATTTAGTTCTGCAACACTGCACCGTGTCATGCCCATAGAAAACATTAACAACCATACACCACACGATATATGGACACCGCATATTCCCAGCCAGATTTTCGCGATCACAAATTGCTGTATAATATTCAATTAGGTCGCCCGATATTGATGGGAGAGCCGGCCGCCCGGCAATTTTGGTTAGCGCATCTGCTGCTCTATACGCGTAACGTTTGATATACGATTAGTTTTCGAACCGTTTTCACCAGGTTTATCCGGTCGATAGTCCATTATCGCCCGATAGCCTGTTAGCGTTTTGGACCGTGGCGAGTTGGTTCCGAGCGGCGACCGTTTGTCCCTCAAGGTGCGTCGCGGGGACAGCTAAATATAACCGCACACGCGGCCCGTCGTCTCACCATTTTTCCTCGGTCCGCCGTACTCCCGGCATGCTGCCAGCTCGACGTCACACCTCTATTACCTCATAAACGCCAAACTTTGAGAAAGGACTTTAAAATTAGCAAGGACGCGGGTTCAAACGGTTACAGACGGGCCGCAAGCTGGGTATTTCTGTACGGCGACAGCAGCGCTCCTGATAATTACGCAAGCTTCGGAACATCGAACATGGCCGCCGGCCGCCGCGGCAAAAGACGCGGGAGAGGAGAGATGAGCTGTCACGGGATATTTATGAAATTGGAACTAAAATAGATTCAGTAGTAGCTTGGAGCGAGTCACCTTGACGGCGCGTGTCTTATGTAACACGCGCCACGCGAATCGAACGCGACGCGCTCCAAAATCGAAATTCGAAAATGTCAAAAACGTGACGCAATCGGTGACGTGTCGATGTGTGACGTAAGTTTAGTGTTGCCACTCCTCCGTTCGACTAATAAATTTATTGTTTGGCATGTAAACGGATGCGTTCGAGCCAAGAAATTACAGCGTTCGGTAAAAAAAATATTGAATGAAGCAACGGAATGATGGCGCAGTGTAATCGGGCCCGCAGCTTTGCCAAACACTATCTTGTTTATAGTTCAACAGTTGCACAAGATTTTTGATTATGGGCTGTTTACACCTTCAAGTTTCCTTGTTTCATTGTGAACGGGCGGACTTTTGTTCTCTCGCTCTATTTTTTATATGACTTTTAATTACTCCTTTCTCCTAATGACGGCGGCGCCTATTGAAACGTTGGACCACTTAAACTTAAGTGTAGAAATGACTTTTTATTTTTACCGTCTGTAGGTAGTGTTCCCTAATGATTTTTCTGTGGTTCCTACTCGTTTGAGATGGTTGAAGTTTCGTTTGCATGCATTGTTTGATGAGTAAAGTTCGAGTTTGTTTGAATGTTTTCTGCTCTGGCAATACTGCTGGTTATGTCAGTTGACATTTTGTAACACATAAAAACGTTTGTTACATTGTATTGCCAATAAATTGGAGTATTAAAGTCGCTAATATATCGTTGGCATCTAAATCTGTATACTTTAATAGTTTAAGTACATTTTAGTTTTATTTATGGGTACGAATTGAACCAAATTGCTAAGATTTCTGTCCATTAGTTTGGTTTCCATTATTTTAATGGGAGTTTTATTTACTACGAATTCCTTTTGTGTCACTCTTTTTGGATTCGTATAGGTAGATTATTATCTTTTAAAAGTGGCAAACTTGGACTTTTCCGTTTTCATATTATATACAATAATCGTAATGACATGTGTTACAACTATATTCAACTAATTAAACTAAACGCCACTACCACCACCACCACCACCGCTACTAATAAACTAAATATTCAATTAATTAATATTATTCAGCTTTAGCTATCTACAGGATGTTAAGTAGAGCAATGCCAATCTTTCAGAGGCTGTTTTTCACTATATTTTCATCTTACGATGTTTAAAAGCCCCTTAAAATCTGTCGCTTCTCTAAACACCTTTTATGACGTTTTCAAAGTAGTTTTAGTTTTTCAAAAATTCGCAAAAAAAAAAAACGAATTTTCTATTTTGACAGTTCAAAACCATAACCTAACCCAACTCTATTTAGACATGCCAAAACCTATCCTTAAGTTGTGACGCCTTTTATTATTCTCCTATCGTACGGCACATGGTACGGAATCATAATGTACAAGTAGAAGCATGGTCGACTGTCGTCCGTATTGAGGAATTAATGGGTTTGTCTGTTTAATATGGCTCGTGGGTAGTTTAAGGTTATGTTACCTTTACATAAGCAGTGACAGTGATCGCGTTTTGACAGGCTTTTGTTTATTTTTTGGGTCAGTATTTTGTGAAATGGTTTTTTTTGGGGGTGTAGAAAGTGTTTTTCTACAGCCTTTAATTTTGAAGCTCTGAAAGTGTAATGTGAAAACCAAAACAGGTAATCCGATTTTGTTTTTATGCAGCCGTTAGCAGTGAATCTTCGTAACACAACAGTTACTTATGTAGACTACTATGTTTCATGTAGTACTAGTTATGTTTTGATCTCAAGAAACAGAAAGTACCAACGCTTTAAAAAAAAAAAGCTTGAGAAGTAAACTAGAAAGTGTTAAGCATCCACTTTAGATCCGACATGCCACATAATAATTATAAATACCTATTAAAAATGTTGACAATTTAGAGCGATCAAGATATTCTTACGCCAATGTAGAGCATTCGAAAACTCCATTGCATAATAGGAACTTTAAAGTTGACACTCACTTATAATAACACAAATAATCCATTACCATCAATTTTTCCAACCCAACGCCATGACGCACACGCGGGCGACCGGCCAACCCTGACCATTGCAAATCACGGACCCACAGACCGCAAATTGGGTGCCAGTAATCATAACTTCACTACAACACACTACTACACTACTACATATCTTATGATAAGCCGCTGACAACCCTAGCAGCCGAGGATTAGTGACGTGGTAGCCTGTAATCCCGGCATATCCCGGGACAACACGGGAACTATTTGCATACGATTGCAGTTAAACGTCATCTGCGGGATTTGAGACAGTGGTGCGTCTTAGCGGGATTGTAGCAAGTCGGTAGTAATTTTGTGTAATTTCACCCCGGGATTGTAGGGGATTCGGTCTTATATGGAGGGTAGGGATGTGTAGTCGCGTCGTTATGGTCTATGGTTCGATAGAGCAGAGTTATGGGATGTGCAGATCTTGGTTTAGGTTTACAGTGTTTATGCTGCGGACTGGGACTGTTTTGTCTATACCTACAATTTAGTTTCTGGCTTCGTTTTATTATCGTAGGAACTCAATTTTATTTGAAATTAAAATAAAGTACATATAATAAACCTACAAAACATCACCCCTTGTTTTCGCGAAGGTTTAGGCAGCGGTGTAGCCATAGTACACCCACATTTCGTTTTAAAGTTATGTTTACGTCTCATGTAATAGGGGCGACATAATATAAGCAGGTAGGTCAATATTGTTTACTATATTGGCTAACAAGGAAATATAGAGAATAATAAAAGTAAAGCACGGACAGACAAAAACACGTATCAGCAGAAAAGCTTCTTGAGACATAAGCTTCACACAACAAACGATTCATTGGCACATTTCATTACATAAAATTTCGGCCAAAAAATCAAAATCCTCCACCCAAAAATTCACCCGCTTTGCGCATGCGCATTTGACCCAAATCATAGCCGAACCCGGGTGAACGATCGTCAGACTTACGCAACAATGACAACTGACAATACAATTAACATAACATATTTATTATAAGCCACGTCGAGTGCACCATTGTAAAAAAAACTCGCCGCGCGTGATTAGAATCCAAGCAGCGTATTTGCAAATAATTGTGATCCAAGTGCAATGGCCTACGCTTACCTTGTGCTACGTGTAAAGAATTGGTCATAAGGAGCCCTGATGTTGGGTTTTTTGTTATAACGGCAGTTTTGGAATAACCAGTGGTCGTTGATATTGTTATTGTGTTTGGATTATTATGTGGAAATTGAATTTTTGCATAGATATTATGGATTTGTTTTGTGGTTGTCCTAAAATCGAATACGGGTCATTTTCTTCAAGTTAAAATTGAGGCTTTAAAATCTGGTTTAAAGTAATTATTGTTGCAATTTATTGATAAGACTCTGCTGTAACATATACAGGGTGCATAAGATATGTGGAGAAAAAAAACTTTTACAAAAAAAAAAACAACCGAGTTCCAAAAAAACACTAAAAAGTTAAAAATAATTTTAATTTCGGAAGTCGGTGTCTTTGCTTTTCAATTTTCGTTTTTTGCCACCGTTTTTACCTGTTGTAAATATGTATACAACGTGCCGCTACAATGGCGACATTAATTTAACACACAGGTAGGGCTAGTTAGTGGCCATGAAACATAAAAAATATAATAAAATAAAATAATTCGTCAATTGAAAAATTTAAATTTTCAAACAAACTAAATAATAAAAACGTAACGAAAATTGAGATCACTCTTTGTAAAAGATTCATTCATGAAGCTACCTACCAGCTGGCTTACGTTCTATCGGTAAGTTCCTTTGTCGGCATAATTTCTAAGAAATTGTGCGGCTTTCCTTTTATTCGCCTACATATGATCCATGACCCCGGCAAATGACCTCTTCGCTACAGTTCTTTAAGTACAGGTTGCTCCAGGATGGTAATTTAGAAAATTGTAATTAAATCAATAAATAATAACGTTTAATGAAATTCAAATATTTTCATAAAACGAATACGCGAAATCCTATACGTGCATTAAATTAATGTCGTCATTACAGCGGCACGTTGTATAACAGTGACAGTATAACTTAAAACATCGTCCTTAAAGACTCAGTGGAAAAAATACGTATTAAGGAAGCTAACTCAAAAACTACGCAAGCAAAGTGAACAAAAGTTATATATGGGACCACCTCTGAAGCATGAACTACCAAACAAAAAAAAAAACATCAAAATCAATTCATAATTGGCGGAGTAAACGCGTAACAAACCTGCAAAAAAAAAACATACAGCCGAATTGAGAACCTCATCCTTTTTGAAGTCGGTTCCTTTTCTGCTTGAGAAGAGATCTTTGTCCTGCAGTTAGATATTACTTTTTCAGACATTCCTTAAAATTTTGTCTTTAACATATCAAAGCCAATAAGAGTTATCTGGATCAAAGTTCTTTGGCCGATAGCAATCCTGGATAGCATAACTCTCCCACAAAGCAAAGCAAATAAAGACCTATTCTATTCTATTCTATTCTAAAGAGCGTGTCTGTTGGGAAGACCAGATATTCTGGCGTACAGAATATCTGGTCTTCCTAACAGAAACGCTCTTTGGAACGGAGTTCCTTAACGCAGCTTGCGATAGGAGTTGACTGGTAGATATCGTCAAATAAGGAAAAAGCGTTATACTCCATGCGACTTTCTCTCTCTTTCTCTCTCTCTCTCTCTCTCTCTCTTCGTCTTTTCCTCTTATAAACGAGTGTGTATGCGCGTGCGAGTATTGCGTAACAAATATCGTTCCTGAGGGGGTATACGATTTTTTATTCTTGCTGCGAAGTTCCAGCTGGATTTCTGTTCACCTTGCCTCAGACGCATTTAGGAAGTCGATTAAATCTAAGTCTTGATATATGCGGTACTGGTTCCAACTTCGTAGGCGCCTGAACGATCTCTCAAAAGGCGCCGTACCAAATCTATAATTCAGAAAGCGTGCAGAATAGAGACATCTGTGCACTTCCTAAGTAGACAACTTGGGTTTTTCTAAGCTTCCCTATGAGTAAGTCTCATATGTAAAGATTGCATTATCTTCTTTTTAAATGAGTTGAAAGCTGTTTCTGGAAAATGAGTGATGTGATGGCGGTGCTTTTACGTCTGGTAATTTTAATTTATGCAGTTTTTGTATCATTTCCTAATATCAGGTAATGTTACTGGCCAGAAATAGTCTATAACATTATTTTTACAAATTGACAAGTCTAAACTAATTCTAGCCATAGACAACGATTTTATTTCAATTTTCGCAATTCAAATTTCCCGTCAAAACAAGTCATCTATTTTAACCAATGAGGTTCAAATGTAATCAAATTTTTTTTGGCACTAGATTAGAAATAGTAGTTTATTTCTTTAAAAATGTTTTGAAACCCAACTTTTTGTTAGAAATATCGAGGTTACTGACATTAATAATCCACAAGACGTTTGAAACGCATTTCTAGACTACATAAAGTAGGGCCTAACTCACGTGTCGTTTAATTTAGGACGGATAGAACCTTGGAGTATTTGTGTTCGAGCAACATTGTGTGCACAGTGTGTGGGCAAGATATGTCGGGCTATAATCGACGTTTTGTTGTTTCTTGTGGGGTGGTAGTGTTAAGAATATATTGGAGGTATCAGTCGTTAGAGGACTTAGCACAAGTCTGAAGCTTTCTGTGTTGGAATATTGGTGTCTCCGAGAATGTTCTCTTATTGGACATAATATTTTGAATAGCTATTTATTAATTACTAGATTTCGCTAGTGGCTTGTGATATCTAATGCCAGTAATGCCATCCACGAAGACGCGCCCCACTCCGCGATTACTTTACTGTAAGCTGTGGTTTGGTACGGAGCGGAGCGGAGTGGGGCGCGTCTTCGTGGATTACACTATCTATACTCAGTGACAATATAGTAAACTACATACTGATGAAAGAATTTTTAATATCGGTTCAGTAGTTTTTGAGTTTATTTATTACAAACAAAAATGCAAATCTTTTCTCTTTATATTAGTCATTGGACAGAACTGATTTAAAGTCTCTGTATATCGTAAATATAAATCCCTAAGGTGACCTGCAATGAGACAGGTCGCACGAATGATATCCAAAAAAAATATAGATAAAATTAACAGATGAAATCGCGTGTTTTTTGGGAAAGATGGCAAAGGTTTCTGCACGGAGAGAAATATTTAATGAAGTATGGTATTTTTTTAGTTTAGTTAATTTTGTAATATAGAAGGCTAGGCAGATGATTGACTATTTACTGCGAAAACATAGAAGTTTTTAGTAGAACACGAGTCCTTTTCAAAATAATTCTGCTGGAAGTACTATTGCCGTAACTTTTACAGTCGCTAAGCAGGTTTAGGTCCAATTACAGACATATTATGTCGTTTTTTAACCAATCTTCAGGAATCTGTGTCGCTTGAATATTTCAGTGGTATCATAGTGTTATGGGCAGTCACTGACTTTTCCGAAGTTTTCAGAACCCAAAAGTCTGACCCGTGTGTTTTTTCCTTGGAAAAGCATTTCAGTGGCACATGGTCATGAGAAAACTAACAGAGTTCTATGTTAACTATGGGAAATTAAAAAGCCTTGTATATAAAATATAGCACCTCTTAACAGAGCAATAAAGCCATTTGGCGATACTTTAAAACTATTAATATAACCTTGGCGATTTGAGAAGGCAATCGTTTGAGAGGATGCCAAGCAAAATATTAGCTTCCCAAACTGGTTGGGTTACACAATTGGTTAGAAAGATAAATCAGAAAGTTTTGATAGTGCCCTGATTGTGGAGTCCCATGCAATTTTCTGTATCACTGCAGTATTGAAGTTTTAAATGATTTGTACAGTAACAACTAGGTACCTACTTTTGTTTTATTTCTTAATAAGTTTTTGTTCTACTGTTTGCTGCAGTAGTGGATCGGCCTTGGTAAGCGGGGCTGTGGTTTCGATTCTTGCATTGGAAACTATAATAAATGTATGGTCCATAAATAAATTAATAGGTACGTTGGTTAGCTGGATTGGCGTGATATTGCATTTTTAATGCTTAGCGGAAAAACCTACCACTTTGCTGACTGATCGCTAAACCATAGCATGGGTTGTTCTCATCCAGTCAGTGTCGATACTTTAGAAGTAGAGGAACCCGCCTCCATCTCCTTCAAGGAAAGTATACTTTATACTTTCTTTTCCTTTGAGATCCTTTCCATCGATTTCGTTAGTCTGTACTGTGTGTTCGTCTCTTAGTGATAAGACAACCGTTGGTATTATAATGTTCTGTTTCTCTATGTACGATTAATTTTCTTCTTCTAGTGCCTCTTCAATTATTGAAGGTTGGCAATTTACTACGAATATATGTCCTTATCGTTTGCGAGGTAGAATAACAATCCTTACTAATATAATACATGCGAAAGTAACTCTGTCTGTCTGTCTGTCGCACTTTAACACCAAAACTACTGAACCGATTTAACTTAAATTTGGTACACAGATATTCTAGAGCCTGAGAAAAGCTACTTTTTATCGACATACCACGCGGGCGAAGCCGCGGGCGAAAGCTAGTTAATATATAAAAGAAAAGCTTTGAGTAACTCACTCATACACTCACTAACTGATTCATCAACGATCAGCCCAAACCTTTGGACCTACATAGAAAGCTGACATTTTGCAGGTTCCCTTTATGATGTAGACAAGGAATCTGGCTGGATTTTTTTAAACTCCCACATTCTAGGAAGTCGCTAGTAAAGTGCTAGATGTGTTTAACAAACAATATCTATCGATATCTATGTAGATCTAGATGGACAGATATTCTAGAGACATCTATCAAGAGATATCTATCATCACAAAAGCGTCCAAACGCGTGTTACATAAACTCACAATACGTGTGTAGGAAAACCCGCGAACAGCACATTAAAACGCATCACCTTTATTAGAATTCCTCCCAGTTAGCGTATTTATTAGTACATGACGGTCGCAGCCTGCATTCTACGACGTATCCGGGAGCATGCACGATTATCCACAATTACTTGTACCTTGAGTATGCAGCCCGAGTTCCCACTGAATAGTGAAATCGATATACCAATCTGCCAATAGATTTCGTTGGCTTTATGTAGATTACGTGAGAGTGGCTCTTGTGGACACCTGTGATCAAAGGGGTGTCTGGGGTTTTGATTTGCATCTACATGGACGCGGTAGACTTTGATGACAATTTGTTCAACTGCTAATTGACTTTGAAGTCCTCAATGGCCATATTGTTCATCTCCATTGGTTATATATTCTACGTCTTTTGTTATCATACTCATTTGTCAATAGGATTCTTTCCCTTCTTTAGGCAGTTTGTATCTGAATTATGCCGAATGACAATTCCTTTTCCTTCCTTCTAATCTATATTATCTATAGGTTTTTCTTCATTTCTCTAAAGAAAAGATGTATTTTACTCTATGATTAAAAAAAAATTGGTGCCTCTTTCTTTCAGTCATTTGAAGTTAGCAAACGTACATCAATATTTCGAGTCTAACTCTCAAAAAGCTTTTGATTATTGCATAACTTTTCAGTAAGTTACTGGCAAATTTTACTTACTCTTGAAAGATCCTTGTTTATAATTTATAGATTCAAAATCGGATACAACATTTCCCCTTCCATCGAATACACTTTATCACTTAATTCTTTACGACCTACATCTCTACCCACCCTATTTTAAACACTACTACCACAGCTGCGGTGAAAAAACGCAAACGTTTTGCGTCGTACGAACTTTGAACGAAACAACTTGATGTAAGTTCTGCCCGAGAAGGTCGCTGGATTGCACATGGGGTACAGCCTTAATGCCAGCGGGTACTGAACGAGAACTAGGACCTATTTTTGAGGGGTTCTTTGAAAAATCTTTATTGCTTAAAATATTGTTTGTGAGTAGTTTTGCTTAAATGAGTCTCAAGTCTCAACAAATTTTTCGGAGACCGCTTGATTCTTCTAGCTTAAATTATATTTTTTGTCTTCATGGTACAACGCTGTCTAGTTTTGATGAAGGTGCCTATGTAAATCAGATTTTCTTTCTTCTTTTCTTACTTTATATATCAAGGTTGGAATTTTAATTAGATAACTGGAAACGGTCCCCTTTCTCCCATTCTTCTATTCTATCTCCCATATCATAATCATCTGGTACTTCAGTAACCACTTTTATTTTGCCTTTCGTAGCATCGTTATCAAAAGCGGAAGCGTTTTCCCCGCACACCGCTCCCACACACAGCACAACTTTAGTTCTTGAAACTATTTTCTATTTGTGCGCAACTGCTCAGCTGTTACTATTCTTCAAGTTGTTCGGTATAAATACCTTCTCTGTCTACACCTATGTTGGTAACGAATCTATTTGTTAAAAGGTATGTGGCCATTTGGAAATTGCATTTGTCAGTGTTATAGGAATAATATTTGGCGATATCTTATCACGTAACATAACGCTTATTTTCCCAAAGGGTTAGGCAGAGCTGTACCTACCTATAGTACGCCCACATTTCTCCTGTTATCTAAATATGTAGTTAGCAAAATGGTTTCTTGGTTAAGGCTGCCTTCTGAAACAAAGCTAGCACAAAATATGGCCCAGGTGTCAACCTAGACCTTATCTTACTGTTAAGCAACAAGGCTTAAAACGTTCCAGTGATTTACCGTTATTACAGTCTAGTTACTGTAATTACAATAGCCGTATCATACAAACTTTCTTTGGAAAATTCCCATAAAAACTCGTCTACATAGAACAGAAACAGTTTTTTTAAATTAGCTATCTGCTGAAACCCGCGAACCAAGTCAAGATAAAATCTAGGAGCTTTTTTTAACGTCTTAACTATCACGTTACGAAATTATTGTATTTTCTTGACACCATAACGAGTTTACGAGCACGGTCGTAAAATAAGCCACGTGTGCCATGAAAAACTCGTTCCTGATGGTTTTGCTGCATTATATCTACTCTATTTTTGATTGGGCAGTTTTGATTGGGCAAGAATACGAATTTGATCATGTAGAATTAACTTTGAGATTAATGTTATGTTTGCGGTGGTTTTATAGTTTTTATAAGGTATAAAATGGTCCACGCACCATTGTGCGTGGACCATTTTATACCTTATCCTTATTTTAGTTTCAGTCCTTAAGGTGGACCATTGTCCACCTTAAGGACTGAATGCTGAAACCAAATCCCTAACATAGTAGGTCTAGAATACTGTCTGCAAACTGGCGAAATGTGCACCTCTGCTTAACCCTTCTGGGAAAACAGGCATGATATTATTTTGTTGTTTTCATTAATACTGTTTCCTTATCTTATTTGATTATTAAAGCTATTATTAAAATCCCACTGCTAGACAAAAGCTTTAGGCTTTTAAATCACCTTGTAGGTTTTACTTAAAGGTAGACTGAGAACTGGCCCTAACATATTTCGAAATCATTTGGTGATCAAAAAGATACGAACACATTATAAAATTATCTTCCTAAGGTTAGTGGAGGTAAAATAAGAAAATATTTGTCTCGCGTTTATTAATAGCAAGTTTTTATAACCTTGGCTTCAGGAAAACGCTAACCTCAAAGCCAACATAGTCGCTAAGATTATTATAATAAAAGGAAAAGAGGCTTATTCTATTAAATAATGGTAAAACCTCAAAGGAAAAAGGTCACAGTAATTTATATGTAGATGATATTATAATCTAGGTCCTGGTTTAATCTAGGGTTTTTATTTTCACATGACTCAGACTTCAGACTTTTCGGATTCATGTGCGTATTGTATTATCACTTGCTTAAAATACGGTGAAGGAAAACATCGTGAGGAAATCGGCCGGCATGCCTGAGAGATATTGTTCGACGGCATGTAAAGCCAAGTCAGAGGCCCATGGGTGGCTTTAAAACTCTGACACCAGGTTAGTCGCTAACCACACGAAAAGAAGAAGAAGATTTTCACATGAGACAACTGATGATTGGAAAAACTTCACAATCACAATCTTTTCTAAGTTGCGTATTTCTCAAAAATATCTTATTCTTCTTTATTGTATTGAACTAATTTGGTATTCTTTCAAGTCTAATAGAGGAGGAGATGGAGAGACTGTAAAATATACCTCTTATTTTGATCTAGTTATGGACCTAGGAAACTAGGACTTCAGGCATTCTACAGTGTTAGGTAACGTCATGAAGGAACAATGAGACGAACTGAGATAACAGCTTGTGGGCAACGTACAAGAGAGCAACCTTAATTATATGTTTAAAGCATATAGGTACGTACCACAATTTTCAGAAAACTAAAGCTTGCATAACAATTTTCCCTCGCTAAAGCAGATTAAGCCGTCCGACATGTGCATATCGATGTATTTGATAGCTCATTACCGGCTCTCTAATCCGCCGCAACCAAGTTTAACATACTAACATATGCAACCAACCAGGTGCGCTTGCACACATGTTTCTTAGAAGCTTTTCAACATATTTCGAATGCATACCGTTTAAGTACCTAAATACATATAATCGTACAAACATTGTGCATTCCACTTACAATAGGATTTATTGTAAATTTACGTGCTGCGTGCGATAAGCGCGTTGGTACGCATCACTTGTTGAGCGCCAAAACCGCGCGTGGCAAGATGGCCGACGCGCGCTTTTTTTCACGGCGTCTTTCCGCGTGTGCCGTGATTTTGGCCAGTTCTCCTGCGTGACGTCGACGACCCAGTTAGGTACGCCAACCGGTGCCACGGCCAAGTCCATCCGGGCATCCCCAATGAACCAGCGCCAATGTCTATAAAATAAATTGTACACACGAAATAAAGAGAAAAAAAAAATTATAATGAAGTAAACGTCAGCTCCTGATTTGCCGCCAAAACCTGGGTGAACGCACTCCAGTGTTTTGGCATGCCGCGTTGGATGTTGTCCTAATAGTTCGTTTATTTGATAAGGCGTTTTATTATTACCGCACGGCCTTTTAATCAGTTCGCAATGGTTTGACATTAATGTTATAGTTACTGACAATTATTTAAGGATAGTTGCATTGCCAATGTTGAAAAGCGAAATGTTTTGGGTGTTGGTCACATTGACAGTGAAAACACGGACAGTTCGATAGTTAATCTGTTCACGACTAAATAATCGCAGGATCGTTTGATTTTGCAGTCGTTTGAGTTAGTATTCGTGTTATAGATTGCAGTACGTTAGCCGTCAGCTATCTGCAAGCGGTCGATTTTATCGTCAATGTGCGCCTCTTCTAAAAGTATAATAACATGAATATCGCGATTCCCGTGTATGATATCATCATAGTAGCAGAGCCGGCTCGTACCGAGAATCCACTATGAGCGAACCTTTGCCAACAATCTTACTATTCAGCATTTGTTGTTCTTATATTTGCCAAATATTTGCACCTTATCGCCGGCGTATTGTGATAGTTTTACGAGTGCCATTTTTATATTTTTTATTTCGCGCGCATTTTGGCCGTGTTTCCAATATGGTGGCTGTTTGTTTTGGATAATGCGGTAATGTGAAGCTTTTTAATGTTATAATGAGGATGTTTGTTCATTTTTGTTGGGTAAATTGAGCGATCAAAAGATTTAAATATTTGTATGTGTTTGGATAATCATTAAACTGATAGAATGAATTTCTTTTTAGATTCGATGGGTTTCCCAACGACACATGTACTATGAAGGTCACTATATGTATCTAATATTGGGCTGAAAGTTAAATCAACAATACTCTTCAGCGGAAATGTTCCACAAGCAGATATAAAAATCTATAATCATCCACACACTTGAAAACAAACTCAAAGAATAATCCAAGCCGAAAATTTTGCTCAGGCTATTGACTCACATTTGGCATGATAAAACCGATAATTTTATAACAAGGGGATTCCGTCCACGTGTGTCCATGGATCCTGCCAAGGGGGCACACCAGGCCGCTGGCAAACTGGCAACCGCCTCGTCTGTGGTGGCAGCCAACTCAATGTTGTGACTAGACCTTTTTGTTTATACCCACGGAAGTCGGCTGCTTTGTTTGGGCGAATCAATCATTGAGAGTTTCGTTTTTTTTTCGTGTGTTTCTAGTTCGTTGTCGATTTGGAAAGGTGTGTGGGCATTTGATTGAGTTGTAAACTGAATGAATGGATGTGATGTACTTTGATTTAGTTGTTTTTCTGAATGATGTTGGCGTTGTCTTTATCAGTTGTGACAGTAGACTGTTTTTGTTTATCGTCTTGAGTTTTCCTCTAATTTAGTTTACAAGATAAAGGTCCACATAATGACCAAAGGCTGTCATACTTAAAGTCGAACGCATGTTGAAATACCACGATGGAATAACCAGCAACATGAATAAATAAATGGCCTTCAATTTCATATTGTTTAAGAACACTATAATTATGTTAGCTGTAAGTTTCCCGAATAGAACCAAATTAACATTCTATTTGTTTTTTGTTTGTACTGACCTAGCCACGGCCGTTAGCATAATCAGCCTATAATTTTCCCACTGCTGGGACACAGGCCTCCTCTCTGTGAGAGGGAGTGGGCCGTAATCCACTATGCGGGCCCAGTGCGGGTTGGTAGATGTCATATTATGTCTTCGAATTTTTGGTTCTAGGACATGTCGGTTTCCTCACGATGTTTTCCTTCACCGTTTCGTAGCATGGTGATGAAGTAATTTAGACAAAGTAAAGCGCCTCTGAGGGTTCGAATGTATGACCTACAACTCGTAAGTTGCGGCCGTTACTACTGAGCCACGACTGCTCGTGCTACTGCACTGCAACGTCCGTTAGATTACCATAAAAATATTGGAAATAAAATTCTACTATCGTATCTTAGTAATAAACTGGTCTCACTTTCCTATAATATTAATAAAACGCACAAGACGTTAGTAATATTTTTTCTAGAAATATTTACCAAGTTTGACTCAAGCGCTGACCACTTGACAAACTTAGATTTTCTATTCACGTTTTCCAATAAAGTATTGTTGTAGTCGATCCTAAGTAGGACACAGGCCTTACTATCGATGCGAATTCCTGCGATAATAATACAATAAAGTCTGAAACTGAGGAGTAATTTATTGATTCCGTGACTTAGGATGGGCTCGCCCCTTTCTACTAGTACGTGATGTACAATTTTACTAAGAAAATATGTCATGAAGATGGCTTGTAGCATCGTTTTTGTTAAGAAATACAAACAAATGACTATCTCCAATCCGTTTGCTGAAAGTGGTGATTTTAGTAAAATTCCATACAACTATGATCGGAGACCCTGCTGTAGAAAAGGAAAATGTCGACATGAAATATGCTTAAATATTTTCATTATTAAAATAGTTGCAGTATCCAGCACGCGTAGCGTAACCACCGTAGAAACAGAACAAACGCAAGACAAAATTATAGATTGAATAAAGATTTCTACAGCACGATGTCAAATATGGAGAAAAGAAATGTCGCTTTGTCTTCGTAGAATAGAGATAGATTTGGTCATGCTACGCGTGCAGAAAGAGCTTAATTTATGAAACTAGTTGCCACTGTAAAACACGTAGAAACACAGAAACGATAGATAGACTGTGTGAAGGATGATATGGATAGAAAGGGGGTAACTACCGAGATGACCACTAATAGAGAAGTATGGATGGAAAGATATGTTGTGCCGACCACATAAAAATTTGGTATAAGGGTAAGAGAATGATGTTAATAAGCTGCCATTGTAAACATCTCTACTATAGTGTAAACTGAAACACGAATTATCTAATGTTAAAATTTTCCTAAGTCGTCATTTAAAGTTCTCCTTTTGGCTGTTGACAGGCAATGAGCTAGCTACCTGAGCTATTTATATGCCATTGCTAATTCTTATTCTAATTTTACTGTCAGACGCTTTTAGTCGTATCTACAGATGTCGTATTATAACGTCTTGAGAAGAGAAGGTTAAAATATTGTAAGTCTAGGAGGTTATTATTGGCTGCTATTTTACTAGATATTATATTGTTTTAAAGTGGACTTTATCTATTTGTAGTAGTATAGCTCAATCAGACGTAGTACATGTTTCCTTTCGTCGATTTTTGGATACATTTTTAAGAAATCTATAGATGCCGTAGACATATGTAATGTAATATAACTAGACTATCAAATCTTCAGATAAGTTGGTATATTCCATATAATTATCTTAGAAACTAGATAATGTTATTACTTACCAGAGACGATATTATTTAATGAGAACTTATGCTTCTGTAACATTAGGCGTATTTAATGTCCCAGCATGGGGCTGTCACGCTTCTCTGCTATAGTTTTCACAATGGACCTTTTTAGTGACGTCGAAAACTCTAATATTATTCTGGTGCCCATATTTGTTAGTAACCGTAATAATGAACCAATTGCTAGCTTTATTACCTATTATTACAGTTGAACGTACGCTTGATGATACAGGAGAACTTAATCTAATAGACTGAATATCTTCTAGACAGCTTTTTCGAGCATAATTGCTGCGACGGACCTTAATGTCTTGTCTTATCTTCTATACGCTTTATATATTAGATTTTTGCCGTAAAAGCATAGTAATTAGTCTCAGACCCAACCCCCGGGTTCTGTTATATGGTTATTTTGCCCTAAAATGTTGTCCTTTACCTGTTTTTATTTTAGAAGCAGATCTAGGAGTCGCAATGTCTCTCTTCCCTGATCAATTTTATCACTATTTTCTTGTGTATTTTACACGGACAGATTGTCGACTTTCTAAACTTGGCTTTCACAACATCTACCCCAATATTTTTAGGTCACTCACTGATAGTAATTCTTTCTGAGTTCTGATAGATCAACACTTTAAGGGTTCTTCGTCGACATTTTACTTGTACTTACTGGTTGTCATTCAGTCCACGTTTCTTCGCAAACTTTTAGAACATATTATGGTATGGGTATCCGAATACTTTGACTATTCTCGTCACGATCTATAATACTATCGTTTTGACCCTTGATCTTATACTTTTTAACATGTTTTTATGTGGTTTTATTAGACCGTTGATATTTTTCTTTCTCCATTCGTTTGTTTCTTAAGAAGCTGGTTAAATTGAATGGGCCAATATATAGGATAATCAGTTTTATGTTATGCATCTTTATGAGTCTAAGGACGGGTGTATATATTATCCTTCTTAACAAGAATAACAAACGTGCTGAATATAAAACTCATCTTAAATCCCTGCACACATCTCTCAAACGTCACAAAATTCCTTTGGTTGATTAAAATTCTGATCACAAAACGAAAGAATGTGGCCAAGAAAAGAATATATCAAAAAATCAATAACATATCTCAAAAATCATTTCACGAAAGGCACGAAAAATCGATACGAGTAACCGAATCGGGTAGGCGGTAAATCACAACATATTTGCATACATTACGCTATGATTCAACACATTACAATACAGTATTTGTTTCGCGCATGCGCGATGCATACGTTATTAATTTCTGCCTGTACCTCACGTAGATCTTTTTTTTTCTTTTGTTCGTACATGACACAATTAGGCCTACTGGTATTGAATAATAAGAAAGACAGTTTTTGATATGTATGACAGGTGTTTGGGTTAAGAATGGTAATCGATTTGGGTTTTAGGACATGATTCGCATCAAACGTGCTGGATCTTACTTCGAAGAAAGGGCTATAAGTCATATTAATTATTTCTTGGTTTTGGTGTTTTGGGTCTTTGATAATATGAGTTATGAGGCTGCCAATAGCTAAAGCGCAGTCACTGTTGAACTGCATAGAAAAGAAAAAGAAGCACGATGACACAAAAATCGTAATTTATTGCAAAATACGAAACAAATATCTTTTTACAACAGATCTGTTGATTGGATTAAAAAATTAAGACCTAAAAATAATCAAATAAAAATCAGAATGATTGCATGATTTTAAACGTTAAAAGATTTTATTTGAGGAATCTTTGTGATTTTTTTCTATCGCATCTAACTAGTTGTGTTATGTTTTCAACACACTATCTAACTAGCATATATCCTGAAGAATATCATATATTACTGATTTGGTTTACTGCAGTGGATCATATAATACTTTTAGGCAATAAAAAACTTGCGTTTAGTTCCTCCCTTAAGAAGAACTGGTAGGCAAGCAGACATCCGCCAACCTCAAATTTGAATGGGATGAGGGTGTTGAAGTAGCAACTTTGTTTTGTCTGTCATTAAAGATATAGGTACCAGTGTGGTACTTTCATCGATCCCTAGTAGTAAATGAAATAAAAGAAGAGAAAGAGTAGAGTCGATCAAAAGGTTATGAAGAGGCTAGATGACATCCAAGTGTCTAGCTTCATGTAATTACCTGCTAGAAAGGTTGAAACGCAAGTGAAGGAAAAATTATTCTGTTAAGAGGAAATTCTAGAATGTTTGTATAGTCAGAGCAGGTATAAGAAATTAACTCGTAACCGAAAATAAATATTTAGGTTGATAAACAAATAGAAATCGTTAATCGACTGCTTATTTGATTAAATAAAAATAAATGAAATGTTTGGTCTACAATTGTTTAAATTCAAAGGATTTGTTTGAGTTGAATCTTTGAATTCTTCATTTTCGAAGAAAACGGTATCCACCTGCGAAGAATCAATTCATTAGCACTTACCCTAATAAATTAACTCAGATTTACAAAGCTATGTCTAGAAGTCAGCTGTGCAGTAAATTTATTGTTTCATTACTGTTTCCTTTCTTCGGTGTCCGTTCAAGAGCTGTTTATATTTCTCTTGATGGTCGTATACAACGCAGCGAATAGATATGAAAACTAACTTGTCAGTTTATTTATAGATGCCAAAACACTCTTAATGTTTTCGCTTATTTAAAAAGTTAAATTTATGTGAACAAAGCTCAGAGTCATCAGTCTGGATAGTATAAACTCTGGAAATCTTATTTGTAAAAACATTCAGTGCTTAAATAATTGTATCTTATACAAAGATATGAGGAAAATCGTTTATCACAACGTTCAGAATGTCGATACTGATGAATTTATTACATCCTAAATTAAACTGGGATTTGGTATTTGAATGGTCTACTGGGATTTGGTGTCCCACGGTGGGCGCCAATTAAGAAAATTGAATCTACCAAGTTAATACCTGTTTTGAATGTTCTCCTTGTTCACAGGACGAGTTCCATCCGTTCATAGAGGCCCTGATGCCATTTGTAAAGTCCTTTTCGTATACTTGGTTCAATTTACAAGCGGCCAAACGGAAATATTACAAGAAACACGAAAAACGGATGAGTCTCGAGGAGGAGCGCCACACTAAATATGAACTACAGGTGAATATTATTCTAATTTTACATGTTTTTTCATGTTCCACAGCTCACACCTATAGCCTGGTACTAAGGTTTCCAGTGCCCGCCATTTCATGTCCTCACAAACGTCCTGCTTCGGAGCCAATATCTTTCAGAGTGACAGCTATTGCTTCCGATGCGGTAATCGAACTAGCGACAGGAGACGCTTCTTCCGATAGATATACTGAATATATTTGGGACTGTGGGTAGGTACACTTTTTGGTGTTTGTAGAATCTTATTCGTTTAATCGTTTTCACTTAATGTTTCTAAGCTGCTTTTGGACCGTAAGTGGCTATTGAATTATTTACAGCAATGATTACAGTAACAATGACAGTGATGACTGAATTCACATTTAAGTTCACTGAAAAATAAAACAGTCAAGTCAATGACTCAACGCTGTTGCTCTTGAAATTGAATTATAGACATACATCACAAAAAAAAATGATATTAAAGCATTAAATTAGAGTCAAATGTTCACTTGCTATCTAGCTGCATTTGGCAGCACCGAGACCAACTTCATTAAACCTATTTTAAAATGCTTATGCAGCCATACTACTAATAAACATGACGATGACGATAATTTTGACAACCTTCGAACCTAATAAGTTAAACCTGCTATATACTCTTTACACAACCAAACTTACAGAATCAATATCTAGCATAAACGCTGTCCAAACTAATTTCTCTTCTTTATCAATTTCCAGAACGAAAAAGCAGAAGTAAAACAAAAATGGGCATCTCGCTTGCTAGGGAAGCTTCGCAAAGACATAACACAGGACTGCCGGGAGGACTTCGTGCTCAGCATCACGGGCAAGCGGCCGGCCGTGTGCGTGCTCTCCAACCCCGACCAGAAGGGGAAGATGAGGAGGATAGACTGCTTGAGGCAGGCTGATAAAGTTAGTCTTGTTCATTTGTACTATCAAAAGTATTGTTGACTGAAGAAAGTACATGCGGTTCCTTAAATTAATATCACTGAATATTGGGACTGTGTTATTTAAGAATTTTCTTAGAGAGTTTTCTAGGTCAATCATAATTCCTATTACTTAAATCACCAATTGCACTACAAATACTACAATGAAATGCATGTAGCACGTAATTACTATAATATTGTTTTATGTTGCAATAGTAGTCACTTGATGAAATATTTTTACATTATATTTATTTGATGCCCATCATTTCCTTCGTAACTGTATCTGTTTCTAGGGTAAGAAATCTAAGCAAACGCTGCAATTTTCAAACCTCTTTTTCATTTTTCTTTTAATTTATCAGAATAGTTTATTAACTTTCCCATTTCTCTCATTCCAGGTATGGCGCCTAGATCTCGTAATGGTGATCCTATTCAAAGCGATCCCCCTTGAGAGTACAGACGGCGAGCGGCTGGAGAAGCATCCAGAATGCACGCAGCCAGGTCTCTGCGTGAACCCCTACCACATCAACGTCTCCGTTAGAGAACTGGACCTGTATCTCGCGAACTTTATTAACAGCTATGGTAATGGGAGCGACTTTCTACCAGGTCTCTCGCTCAATTCTGTTTTTGATCTGCTTCTTGGTTTTGTGTTTGGGATGGGTGTTGATTATAAGATCCTTCTGCTTTTCTTGTATTTGCACGAATTATATGATTTTAGCAGATAGTTTTAAACGTTGGTAATCTAATAATTACAATAATTATCAATTCAACACTTAGTTAGTTAGTAGTTAGTTAGTTAGTAGTTCAACGCGTAGTTGTTGGATTAAGAATCCATTATGTAATGAGTTGAAAGCAATGGATAGAGTAGAATTGTAATAAACTGTTGTAATTCTGCGTGCGGTGCGCAATGAAGGCACTGCAGATGCTTTCAATGATAAACTAGATATGAAATTAAATGAGAAGTTCCTAACCATGAAGATTCGAACAGGAGAAGAATTCGCAAATCAGAACAAAACTAATTTAATAAAGAACCGTATTAAAATATTTAGATGGTAGTTAATACATAATATTGACTTTAGTGTAGATGTTAATTTCTAATTTCGCTAAAGGGTTTTAAGAATTACTTACAATAGTTAAGTTTATTACGTTGGAAATATAATCCATACTCATCCCACATCGTTATATTATTAGTTGCAAATATTAGACTTAAGTAGTAGATGCATGTATTTATATTCTAAGTTTATCGTTTACCGTGATTATTTTTATACTTAGTTAGCTCATTAGATTTCCAATTCCTCACTCTTCTTTTTAATACATATACTCTATTGACGTTCTAATACCATTAGCCTAGTCTATTACCTAAGTAGCGTTTCTGATGTTTTAGCTCCTAACGTATCTGCAAGATCGACCAAATTATGATCGACCTTGTTCTGAAACTGCTTTTGTAGATCGAGTACTATTGCTAGTCAGAGTTCATTTCGGACTACTCAGGTCATGACAAATAAAATATTTCCACTCAGGCGCTATTCCGACTGTGTTCTGACGACTGAATCTGACAATCATCCCGTTTCAAGTATCGTAGCTTGTATATTGAAACGGAGCTGTTCACATAATATACAGCCAAGGAAATTAATTGTTTATCAAATTGACACACTACATCGATTGGCCGTATTATAGCAATTTCATGGCTATCAAAGAATGGGATTTTTTATTTGAATATATGGAAGTACGCTGGCAGTCAATTTCATAAACAATTAAGTTCCCCGACCGTACCGCGGCTAGATGCAAAATCCTCAATGATAAATTGTTCTCAATGAGGATTTTACAGTGTCAGGTGTCATCTTAACATTCAGACTTTGAACGGTAAAAATATCGTCACGACATAGTAGGGACGGTTCCTTGTACAGTATTTTTATCTTACGAAGCGACGAGCGTTTTACTTCTGGTAACTAAGTGTACAAACGCTGTGAATATGTGCGTGAGACGGGTAGCGTCAGCACCCAAAAAGACACACACATACTTCCAACTTCGCCATTGTCTCGGAATCGGCTCCTACACTTACACACACATTCACAGCGCGTTAGTACACTTGGTAACCACAAGTAAAGCGCGCATCGCTTCGTGAAATAAAATACTATATCCAGCTTTGTAGAGCGAGCGTCGTTTCTGTCACTCATTCCCATGTGACTGTCCCTTTTTACAGCTTCATGAGTCAGTTTATTGCCCGGGTGCTGTACATCATCGGTTCCTAATTGTACAATGAAGTTGGTGTGATTTCAGATATTCTTAGCGGGTCGCTTTCGCCCCAGACTCCTAGGGACAAAGAGAACGAACACGAGGCTAAGAGCAAAGGTAACTCGCGCGAGTACTGTACGTCTTGTGACACGTGTGTTGTTGTGCGTTGCTTCTGCGGTTGTGGCAAACAATTGGATTATATAAAATTTTCATCATATTAAGATCATATACGTACGTAGTTTAAAAAAAATATGAAAATAAACTAGTATTTTAACTGTCAATAGAGTCGTACAAAATATATCTGAAAAGACATAAAGCTAAGTGTAGTGTAAAAGCAAAGTGACATTCTAACAGCGATAACGATGATGGAAATGGCAAAAATATATAGGACTGACTTATGCTATCGAAAAGCTTATGTCAATCCTGTTGAAAGTCGTTGTAGAAATACGAAACGTTTTCGAAGCGATTGTCACTTTTCTAGGCCCTATGTACAGTTTACATATAGCGGCAATGAGAAAAGTATTTTTATTAAACGTCAGCGTCACATCGCGTTGAATTGATTTCATTCAGTAATTATAAAGTGTCGGGGTAATACAATCCATTATGAGTTAGCGGTTGTCAGCTATTTATTTCTGGGCACATTAGGAACCCTCCTTAATACTATTTGCGAAATGCCAAGGCTTAGAATGGATAATGAAATGGATGTGGCTGAAACAGGAGCGTGGACATTGGTACAAGCAAAGAGGGGCCTATGCCCAGGTGTGGAAAAGTGTTCTGTGTGTTTGATGGCGGTAAATAAAAATAAGACAGTGAGGGTAAAATCTTCTTCTATAAATATTAAGAATCTGATTTCGTATCAGAAGTAGTAGAGAAAAGTAAGTAATAAATCGTTGATTGCCACACTGTAGAAGGAACATTAATGTGATTGGTTTGCACAAAAGTATTTGTCCTACAAATTTCATTTTTTTATTTCATATATTTTATGCATTTTCAAAGCAAAATTCTTAATACCTGCATCAAATTGGCTTGCACTGACACTTTCATGCTTTTATTGGTATCAAAATTTTGATAAAAGATCACATTTTGGGATTGCCAGAATAATGTTTGCTCCTTGTTGTTGTTTTTTGAAAATTATTTGTATGTAGTCGGTGTTCCTTCTCTTTCACTCTTTTTATCTTTGTATTCATCGATGCCTTTCTCAAACGTATTATCTGTAAGCTATATTATTGCAGTATTATCGTCCACAATGCTGTTGTTTTTGCAAATGATACGTCTATGAAAGGCATCGATTTGATGTTTTCAATATACAACGTTGCATCTAATACGTATTTGTACTGTCGAAAATGGGCTCAATTTATCATCATCATCAAAAGTGGTCTGACTGTTTGGTGGATGACGAAGCCTACAATTTTCATTTAAGATGAAAATGAGTACTTGTTCAGTATTGCTGCAACTGGTTAGTTAATATTCTCAAGCCTTATTATGCGAAACAACATTTCAATTTCGACTTTCATTTTCTAAATAATTATCTTTGCTTAAAAATTCATCGAGACTATTCAAAAAGTCAAAAAATATGTTCAAGATTCTTGTTAAAATGATCTTTAATTGTTTCTTTACCATATTATTTTGAAGATATTTTATTTTGTTGTTTTTCGTAAAACTGCTTTAGAAAATTAACTGTGTCGTAGTTACTATATCGTTGAATGTTTTCTATATTGTACAGATGTTTGATGTCGTGGCTTTATTTATTATAAGTGAAGAAACCTGTAATTAAAACACAGGCGCATAAGTATAAGTATAAAAGTCTGTTTCATCACTGTCTCCATTTCTTGGTACCAAAATATTTGGCCTATGCTGTAATGAACAGCCTTTATGGCTTTGCATTTTGGTTAGAGATTTGACAAAACATTTTTTTGTCCGTCAGATTTATTATTAAAAAATAATGGACACGTATATTTTTTTTTACGTAATCAGAAAATGACGATCATACAGCGAGTTTTAATATGGTATGACGTCACTGGTCAGTAGATTTTATATTGGCTTATGACGTAGCGAGCCCCCCCCTCTCAACTTTAATGATATCTAATAATAATCTAAATCTTTATCTAAATCTTTTTTTATTATTATGATAAATAAAAAAATACGTGTCTATTTTTTTATTTTTTTATCATCTGACCGACGCGCGACGGTCTAAATAGTTTTTTTTTACCCAGTCGACATCCCTATTATAGACAGTGGTGCAATAGGACTTGTTTATCGGTGTTATTATTTATTTCTGTTGTCTTACTGTTTTTTTATGCTAAGTTAAACATAGCTTAGGGAACTTTACCTAGCTCATTTGAGTCATCTCAAATGGAACCATTAAGTAGTCAATGATCGTTTATCAATCATGGATTATTCATGAATTGCCGTAAAATATCACCCTCTTTGAATTATTTCAATGCCTTAAGACTTTAGGTTATGACTAATAAACATGGTATTACGAAGATAAATTATATGATGAATATAATAAGTTACTTGTTGTATTCTTTAGACATGGTTTAGTACATAGACATTTTCATATTTCCTGTCAGTCAAATAACAAATGAACTAAGTTTAACGAATTTACAAATGACGGCTAGTTATGGAGGACAGGATTTGGGTCCTAAGTTGTCTCATTCGTTGTAGAAAACTTATCAATGGAATAACGTCTCTGTTGTTTATACGAGTATACTCGATTATGTATTTGTTGAACGGAAGTGCGTATGACGTTTACATGCGTCACAGACATACCGTCATTAGACCGTGCGTCATTGACAATAATATCACTACACAAACTAGAATTGAAATACAATATAAGGAGTACGTTACCTCACCCACGGTTCAAGTGATGCGAGAAACACAGTGTAGCTCAATGGGTCAAAGCAATAGTTCAGACCGTCAGAGGTTGTGGGTTCGAGAACCGCTTGTGTGCGTAGCCTACGAGTTGTAGATGGTGGGTGTCAGACTGTCTCACCCAGACTGTCTTACCTTACTTTGTGCAATTTATTACATCACCACTGCTCTCAAAACGGTGAACAAAACCATCGTGAGGAAACCGGCATGTCCTAGAACCAAAAATTCGAACACATGACATGACTGGTGGATTATAGCCCACTCCCTCTCACAAAGGAGGCCTGTGTTCCAGCAGTGGGAACATTATAGGCTGATTATGTGTAGGTTTGACGTTTATAACGGGTGTAAAAATACGCTTATCGACGTCGAGAGTCACTCACAGTCCCCGTAATTTTGATATTTTTTTGCACTGTACCGTACCTGGGAACCTGCTGGTTACGGAGATATTGAAGGTCAAATTTCCAATTTTTATTCATTTTTTTCACGAAAACAATCTTTAAATTCCCCCTGTACCGGTGCCTGTATCCTTAAGCATAATGCTTTGCGTGCTTTGCGCGTTACCATAAACAGCGATTTTTCACACCAAATATAAAAGTCGTTTCCCAGCAAATATTTATTTAATTTGTCGTACAGAATGCGTAGTGAACAGCTAATATTAGGGGTCTTTTTACACCCTGTATGCGTCATTAAAGTCCATGTTACGACACCTAATTTAATATGATAGTGTCATTAGATTGTAACGTCTGGAATGGGTGATTTCAGGCTATAGTCACAATCCATACAACGGTGTAATATGCAACGATATTATTCTAGCGACCGGTGTCTTCTCGTCCAAGGAGCTGTGGAAGCTATCCAAAGGTATGTTTTTATGTTAGTTTGTTGATTCATTATCTGTAGAAAAGCCCACAGGTTTACTAAAAAAAAAAAAAAACATAATATGATGGTAAGCTTTTGTGATGACGCAATAAGCGTCATCGTTGACGCATATTTGCTTATTTAGGTCGGTTTAGACCAAACGAGCGAACGTGCATTCTATCTCAAATGTGTCAAATTTTCTTTGTGAAAATAGAGAGAGAGCTTATATCGGGTGAACCATCGTAAGACTGCTCTATCATTTTAGTATGGAAAGATTCTATCCATACTAAAATGTCAAGAAGATAATACTTTTGCTCTTGTTCTACATATATTCGTTTGGTCTAAGCCCATTTTTGCAAAATACTTAGATTAAGGTTGCTGTTTAAAAAAAAAAACTCTATACCATCTCCAAATTCTTGGACAGTCTATTCATCAATCGCAGGCCGCTTGCTCATCAATTATTAGGATCAGCTAACTATACTTATTCGTAGAAGAAAAAATAAACCATACGTTTACATTATTAAGGTTTCTTTTCCTTTATTTCCAGCTTCAATCCTCCAAGAGACTGGGTCGGAGTCCCCGAGTGGTTCGGGCGGCGGCATAAAGCTGGAGTCCGGGTACTACTGCGGGTACAACAGTCCAGCTCCTCCCGCCTTCGAGCCCCCCGCCGAGAGGGCCACCCCATCTGCTATGCTTGTGGGACAGTGCTATAGTGAGTCTATTAATTTTGTCTAGCAATTGTAATAAGAAAGATGTATTTTGCAACTATGATTAATAAAGACACTAGCCTTCAAAATTTTGTACCACACTTTTAAAATTGCAATTTCTCCTAAACCGTAGAAGCCAGAGTTTTGAAATGAAAAACGTTTTATACCAAATTTTATCAGCTTTCTTGGATATTATAGTTTATAAGTAAAGTTTTTAACTTAAACCAAAAAATAGCCATTTTGTAACTTACAGGCAAAAACTCAAATAACATTTATAACTACAGTTTTACGTCTTATTTACATTTTTTTTTTGACAAAATTGTCTTTTGAATCAAAATTCATCGATCAAGATATAAATGGGAAACCAAAAACAGAAACAAAAATGCAATAATGTGTTTTTGTTTATAAGGTTTTTTTTGCCATTCCTTAAAAGACGGTTATCGGCTATAAAGTTTTAATATAATAAAAAAAACTTTTTGTAATCCTTTTTATTTCGAAAATGTAGCTAGTGTAATTTAAAAAAAAGTTATTGCAATTTTAGTGTTGGAGTTACTAAGTGTGCCGTGTGGTACTAAGTTTTGACGGCTAGTGTACGTATATTTGTCTTAATAATCGTTACCAAGAAGAAGCTCAGAAATCTTTTTGTTCTTCTCATAGATATACAAAAATCAATTGCCGTGCATTAGTCTCTCAAAAACTCGAAAATGCCTCGACCGATTTGTTTATTTTTTTTGTATTGTTCGCGTCAGTACTGGGGTGGTTTAGGAATAAAGACAATTAGGAAAACCCAAAGGAAGAAACAACCGAAAATTCGAAAAAACTAAATTTGATGGTACATAAATTAAAAGACATGTGCCATCTACTAACCCGCACTGGGCCCGCATGACGGATTACAGCCCATTCCCTCCCGACGAGAGGAGGCCTGTGTCCCAGAAGTGGGAATATTACAGACTTATTATTATGCTATATTATGCATGTTGACAGGTAGGTAAATTGTGATTGAGAGTAGATTCAGAATCACAGATTGGGTAGGTACAGTACTTGACATATTAAAAAAAATATCATATTATAATGACTCATTACAACGATCGATTCAACATAAAAAACCGCGACAAAAACGTATGTCAATCAAAGTCCCGATGTTGGTGAAGTATTCTATGCACGTGCTCCCTCTCGCGCACCTAAATATAGTGTGCGTTTGTATGGCACATGTATTGTGTATGTAGAGTCGACGCGGTGACTGTGCAGTACACGTGCTATTTTTGTTATTCGTGGCAACTTTGTTGGTGTTTTCGTTTAATTTATAACTCGATATTATTATAGACATCTACTAACCCGCACTGGGCCCGCGTGGCTGATTACAGCCCCTCTCGAAGACAGGAGGCCTGTGTCCCAGCGGTGGGAACATGATAAGCTGATTATTATATGCTATGCTATATTTTCTTTATATATATAATTATTTTGTACGTGTGTTTGTCTCTTAAACGGCTGGACCAACTTGGATGAAATTTTGTGTGTATATTTGAGTGGTTCCCTGGATAGTTTGACCCGGTAGGTGGCGCTGTTCGGGCAGAACCACGTCTGCCGGGTCCGCTAGTTTTATAAGATGGTAGAAATTGTTATGGAATTACCATAAACTACAATCATGATTCGATTTACCCATTATTTTCTTTCTGGGTTCTTCCGCCACTATCACCTACATATTTAACTTCACATTTATCCCTCCGCCAGCAGGCATCCCGCACAGCTCAGCTGGCTTGTCAGCACAATCGCCCCTGGTGCCGTCGAACACCATCTTCTACCAGCACGCGGCGCCGCCCACCGATACCCATCCTACAAGTAAGTCGGGTCGTACCTTGAAGCGCCATCTATTGTGTTGGCAGGGAATTGAATCTGATGTACTGTACTAACTTTTGTGAGTCACTTTTGGGTTTATGGAAATATCAAGTGTATATTACAGGTATGCTCGACTATTTCGGGGCTAGATTTCTCGATTTTGCACTCACCTGTAACTGTATACAATGTGGCCATCTAAGGGTTAGGGAGATACTTCATGTAAATCCTAGGCACTTCAAAAACCGATTTCTTGAAACTCACAAACTAATCTGGCATCTGTCATGATTTACATTTTACATCTAGGAATCTATTTTCGTCTCCATAGGTATATGTCTTTGGTCTCTCTACAACATTGTGGCGGTATCTTCATCGCCACATGCGAACTACGCATCAGAGACCTGACGCCACAAAAATCCTGACGTCACATAAATCCTGCATCGCGCAATTAGAGTTTACCGCGCGATGGACATATATACAAAAATCCAACATCAATCGTTGGCCAGACACAACACCCGTCTTGTCAGAGGATCTTCCCTTTTCTATGGTGGAAGAGTGAACTTTACACCCTGGTCCTCATACCCCTAAAACACTTTCAATCACTAATGCAGTCGATTTACTCAAACGTATTTATTGAACGTTTCCTAAATTTGATACTGTAACAGTCAACCTCTTTCAACGTCTATTGCATTTTTCAGCATCAGAAGCGCTGTCAAGCCAGCACGCGGGAGGCAAATACGATGGAGCACCGCAAGACTCGCTCGGAGACTTTGTGACCTTCGTCTGCCAGGACCCTTCTGATGTGCAGCAATTACAGGTAAAATAATGATAATATATACATATAATACCATCATCACCTTTTGTGGCCAGGTTTGTCAAGGGCAAGGAAAATATACGGTCAAGGACATTCGGCCATTTTGGAATATCTCAAAACACGAGAGTTATTTTAAAAACACCTACATAAGAGGTGAGGCAGTCTTTTTACTGTTCTGGCGGTATCTATATCGCCACATGCGAACTACGCATCAAGGACCTGACGTCACACAAAAATCCTGACGCCACATAAATCCTGCATCGCGCAATTAAAGTTTTCCGTGCAATGGACATATATACAAGAACCCGACATCAATCGTTGGGCAGTTGCCCGCCAGTCATAACACCCGTCTCGTCGGAGGATCCTCCCTTTTCTATGGTGGATGAGTGAACTGTACACCCTGTTCCTCATACCCCTAAACTATAAATACAGAAGTGATAACACTTGTCTATTAAGTCAAAGTCAAAGTCAAAACGTATATTGCGAACTAAGTGTACAATGTTGGTATTATACTGTACATAATGTACTCGTACATAATGTTTGATCAGAATCTTAACCAGCAGTAATTTCATAATCAGGATACTCTACATCAAAATTAAGATGCAAAGGATTCTAAGGTCTTATTTATTTATTTAACCATTTATGTACACACATAATGAACAGACAAGGAGAAAAAAAGTTAAAAAAACGTACAAAAAAGTCTTATAAAAGTTTAGCGTCCACTAGCAAAGCTTCTTTCCTGTCCCAGTCTTCGTCCCTGCCAGTTGCTTAATATACTGGTCTATAAATTAATGTAATCTTCTGTTTCCAGGTGCACAGTTTATCAAGGAGTCCAAAACCGCCATACTTCAGCAGCTCAATGCTTCCACCACCACCGTTACCACCGATGGCTAGACCCGTCGCGATTATCAGATCCACAGGTAATTATTTTGAATCTTGATACTGCTGTGACACTGTGACATGATAACATAAATATTCTGGCAGTATTTTATTACTTGATTTTGACGAATTTAGCTATTACTAAAGTCACGAAGAGGTATATTGGTCCCTTGGGATATTATACCAAACTATTTGCATTAAAGGCTTTGAGAAGATTACTGCTCTGCTCTGATTAGTTTATGACTGGGTGGCAATAGGGGTCTATTGCCACCTCGTCATAAACGAATGGCTAATTTCAACAATGAAACTGAATGTGATCAGCACACAGTGTCATAGATATAGTTTTAAATAATATACGTCTATGGTCAGTACTCCACAACAATGATGACACTGACGGCTCTTGATTTTGTTGATTAGTGTGCGTTTCATCAAATAGTTCCCTTGCTATACTGTTGGCTCCACTGTAAAAAAAATTAAACAGACTTTAATAAGTCTGTTTAATTTTTTTTACACTAACTAATGTTAGTGCCGAGGCGGCAGTGGAAACAGTGGAGCCAATATTACGGCATGGGAACTATTTGATGAAACGCACTCTAGTGAAATTGACATTGGTGAAATTAGCCCTAAGCTAAGGCCACAGAGGCTAAGGTATTACGCCAAGTTCAGCAGTATCCCCTTGTCAGATAAAAAAAGTTCTGATTCTGGTAGATTCCACTTTGGGCTGACATTTACATTGTGGTTTTCGTCATTTCCAGGGCGCTATAACAATGACGATGATCCGTCTGTTGCAGCCAGTGAGATGGTGGGCGGCGGCGTGGGGGGGGGCGGCACGTCCCCCTCGTCCCCCGAGGTGCGCTCGCCCCCCGCCTCCCCGCGCCGCCGCTCCCCGCACCCCTACCGAACCGACTGCCACCCACCCATCACACACTTCAACCATTTCCACTCGCAGCCGCAACAGGTAAGTCTACTGTCTTACATTCTATCCAGCCCAGTTCTAGGTTATGGTCCTACTTATGTTTTTGGTTTTACTGAACTGGCAAAATTCAAGGGGCCTGGTTTTAAGCCTGTTGCTGGCTGAGTGGTGGAGATGGCAAAAAACTGTCCACATGATAGTAAGTAGTTGTTGGAGCCTTTGGACATCATACAAGTTGAAATATCTCGTGTGCCTGTAATAATAAACACTCTTCATCCCGACTCTTCAAATACATACGAAGCTGTGTTTTAAATACATGAATTTTGGTTTCAAGTCGGTTATTTTATGCCGACCAGAGCATATGTCTAATAACTTAGATGCTGTTCAGCAGTTGTTGTGTGAGTGTCCATGGAGTTTCTCGACCGTTCTGTTCTTTTGAATGAGCTTCATGTTTGTCACTGACCGACTCTTTGACAATTCAAAAGTACCTACCTGTAAATGGTTTTATTGAAATAAATGAGATTTGAGTTCTTTTGGTAATCTAAGAGAAACTTCACCTTTAATATGTCACCATCTTTTTTTACTAATCTTGACCTTTCAAACATTCCTTCACAGGTATTTAGCTATGCAAGTTCGCTTGGTGGCGTGGGTTTAGGCGGTGGGGTGTCGGGCGTGGGGGCCGGGGGCGGCGCCGTGCTGGCGGGCGCGGGCGGGGGGTCGCCCCCCGGCGGCCTGGGGCTGTACGCGCCGCGGGCCTCGGCGAGGGCTGCGCCTAGGTGGGTTTTAGAGGACTTGGGACCGATTAACAGGTCCGTATCAGGATTAAATTAGGGGTGTTTTGGGGCAAGCTTAAAAACCCTCAGATTCTGAAAGCCTGATCAACTGTACAGCACATCTGCAGTCAAATCTTATACTAGCTGGTGATCAGCGGTAAGTTGAAAAGGCTTGAAGGAAATTGGGGGTTAGTCTTCCCCAAAATGTCAACCTCACCTTTACATGGTACACCCCGCTTTTGACTAAAGAGGCTCTGACAACTCATCATCATTATCATCAGCTTACAGTAGTCCACAACTAGGTAATCATCCAACTTTGAAACTCCAGCTTAATGATGGGCAGCTAAATCACCGATGTTAGAAGGTTGGATCCAAGTAAGATATTTGCCAATGAAATTATGACTGCTCCAAGTGGCAAATACTTATGTTTAATTTGGCACATGCCTATGTCCGGCAGAAGATTGCTAAGTATCTCCGAGTGCTCCTTATTCACATGTCAAAGGTCTGAACTAGCTCCGTTCCGTATAAATGACAATTCCTAGTGATGACCCAAAGCTAGCTGATTTTGAAGATACTTTATCATAACCGTTAATAATAATGTGCTTGTTTATGTTGAAGGCCATGACCAGAAGCCTACATGTGCCGCTAAATTATAGCACAAATACTAGTAAGACCATTAATAGAGTTTTTAAATTTATTTGTAAAATACAGTAGGCGTAGATAATATATTAAGTAACCTAATCCGCCTAACTATTCCTCAAGAGTCATAAAAAACCTTGTAAGAAATCACCACGTGTTTCACCTATCAACGAGGCATCCTCAGGACGATTGACCAGTCGCGAACCTGAACACGACGTGTTGCCACGCCGAGCGCTGGAAGCAGAGTCGATTTCATAGAGGGTTTTTATGACTATTGAGGAATAGTTAAACGGAATATGTTACTAAATATATTATCGACGCCTATTGTTTTATAAATAATGTATTTCCGCAGTCACGCCTGAATCAATCAACTAATTTATTTGTAGTTGCATTTTCAACAGCCAATCATAAACCTGTACTGACTTTGACCACTTAATATTAACAAAAATGGTAATTCCAGATGGAACGCACCATTCCCTACCCTGGAGGAAGAGTTTAACATAATGACAGCGCCGCCAGGACCCGACCATGTGGTTCTGTTGGATGATGGTAAGTTTATTGACACCTTGATGAAGTACTGTCTTACTATAATATACTGGCTAATAGTGAATTGTTTAAAAAAGTCACGCCACGAGTTTGGTCTGCCCTTGAGTTAAAAGTAACCATCGCAGTCTGTACCCTAATTGCGTATTACAAGATCAATCACAATCAGAATCGTTTTGAAACAGATTGCTAACCCATTGCATCATAAATTAGAAAAAAAAATCTGCTCAACAACGTAAAATATATAATATACAGGGCGTCCCACGGATATGCCACATGGAGGGAAAGTACCTTGAATATTGCAGATGGAACATTTTACTGAAAGAAGACATTACTTGAATTTAAAAAACAATTTAAACTGTATTCACAGATATTTAAATAATTACATGGTTGAACCGGGAATCGAACCCGTTACATGAGAAAAATGATCACCCTGTAGCTTCATCATACCGATCGAAAGGCTTCATCATAAGGATAATTTTTTGCTAAATAACATAGTGTCACAAATAAAAGGAAGATCGGTATGATGAAGCTACAGGGTGATCATTTTTCTCATGTAACGGGTTCGATTCCCGGTTCAACCATGTAATTATTTAAATATCTGTGAATACAGTTTAAATTGTTTTTTAAATTCAAGTAATGTCTTCTTTCAGTAAAATGTTCCATCTGCAATATTCAAGGTACTTTCCCTCCATGTGGCATATCCGTGGGACGCCCTGTATATACGCAATGAATGTTGTTGAACTGTCAAAATGAAACAGATTAGTCTTAGGTCGATTCACACATAATATCAGTGAAGCCACAGTTCCGACACAGTACCGGCACAGTGCAAAATATTCTTTCATACATTCTCATGCCGGTGTCGGCGCTGACACTGCACTGACACTGACAAGTGGGGATGCGTTCATAGAGAATGTATGAAAGAATATTTCGCACGGTGCCGGTACTGTGTCGGAACTGTTGCTTCACTGATTATGTGTGAATCGACCTTTAATCGATTACGAAAATGTGTTACGTAATAAGATAGCTGGTAGGTAGCCTCGGTTTTCCAATGAATCAATAGAATTGAAAAGGAGTTTTTTAAGCAAGAGTGAATAAGAATAATCATCTTCTGAGAACGTTCGTTCCATTGTAGTCCTCATCCATCGCTTTCCAGCAGGCGACGTCAAGGTGAAGCATTATGCCCATTTATAAATTTGTATTTGCCTTTTTAGCTCAGGTAGTAACTGACGAGTCATTACTTTGATAAATATATAATTATAACGGGTGTAAAAAGACACTTAACGAAGCCGAAAGTCACTTGTTATTCCCGTCATTGTGATCATTTTTTTGTTCTGGACCTTACTCGGGAACCTTCTGGTTACGGAGATATTGAAGGTCAAAGTTCCAAATTTTTCAAACGTCTTTTAAAGAAAGCAAGTTTTAAATGTTATTACTTAATTTTATACAACCCCACAAACCCTGAACCGTTGCATGCACCCATAAACACAACGTTTTGCGTGCGTTACGTTGCGCACTACCGTAAACAGTGATTTTTACACCAAAAATAAAAGTTGTTTGAAGCAATTATTTTTGTGCAATGTTATTTATTTTGATGTACAGAATGCGTAGTTGGCGGCTATGTGATGGGTCTTTTTACACCCTGTATTATTTATATCTTTCATATTATTCGAGTAGCTTCATAAACCGCGTTGTATATTTATTATGCCTTTTCTACTTTCATGCGTACTTTTACAGAGTGCCCGTCAAGAGTGCTATTTTATGACGTAGCCATATTGTGTAAGATCTTTTATAAATAATTTATATCTCAAGTATCTAGTCCGTATCCAGCATGAAAATTATTGGCTTTGAATTTTTCAGTTGTCATAATTATTTATGTTTTATTTTTCTCCGCAGAACGCTTCTTCCAATCTAGCGTGATTACATCGGAAGCGACTGCGATGGACACGACCGGCTCGACGGTCGGGTCGGTCGTTGACGCGTCAGACGACATCGCGCCCGACAAACCGGCACCCGACTTGCGCTCGCCGTGATCCCACGCAACCGCTACGTCGGTCGGTGTCGCAAGTGTCGGACATATTGGAACCGACGGATCGGTCGGATCTGTAATTAGTGTTGATTCTGATACGCCCGTTTCGAGTGTCGGATCTGTCGCGACGGTCGCGCCGTCGGCGACCGTGCTCCGCTGGACACCCGCGCCCCTCCCGCACTGGCGACCCGTCTCACATCGGACTGTTTAATTGCTAACGTTATCTCTGAACGTCGGGGGATTAGTGTAAATATAAAAAGGAATTAAAACGGATGAGGTTGTAGTTGAAATTTAGATTTTACAATTTTTACTCTGTGTCGATCGACTGCACCTGTCTGTGTGATGTAACTTTGTCGCGGCGTTTAAACACGACCACAAGTATTGAAATACAATTTTCGACAGACGCGGGTGATCGACATGGTTTTCATTTATTACTTGTTAAGGCGATAACAAAATACAATACTCCAACGATAATTATGTAAAAAATATTAAAGCTACGAAATAAAAACAACATATTATATTCTAATATTTTTATAGAATATAAAAAAACAAGTATGATATGATCAAGCCTTCCAGTAATTTAGTGAAATAAAATGTTAATAAAAAGTGCAGCTTATAAAATATTGTTTTGCTGAGCTGTGAGACAGGACAAGCGAATAAAAATGCTTCCAAAGGCGTCAAAACAGTTTAAATTGACGAAAGTGTGATACTATAAGTTGTTTTTTTGTTTCGTTGTTGTGTGTTTTGTAATGGAAATAAAAATTAAATAAGTGTAAGACGTCGGTTAGTTTAAAAATATTTTTTTTATTTATTGAATGAATATTTAATAAAGACGAGCCTTGCTTAAGAGATTAGTTTAGTTGTAATTAGTAGCGAACAGAGTAGTTGATTTATTGTACTTTCGATCGGGAAATAATGACACTAAAATTTTTATAAAATAAAAAAATTGTAAAAAGATTTTTTACGTAATTTTCGCACAAAAATACATCTATATTGATCTCAGTGACACAATTATAACAAGACGAGATTTTTTTCCTTTTTATTATTTTTATTATTTTTTTGTGTAAAGTTCTGGGCATCGAAAGAGACAATAAATCATAAGTAGATCGACTTATGTCGAAGGACATTTTATAGGTGCCTTTCATAAAGAAACGTAAAATAACTTAAATAATAGGGATTTGTAAATTGTAGTGTTCTTTTTGATAAATCCATCCGCTCATACCTGTAACAAACGATTCATTGACTATTTAAATTAAGAGTTGTGTGTTTTGTAACCAAATTGGTGAGACAAGTGGTACGAGTATGTGGCTAGTCAGTATGCCGAGTGTTAATTTTCACACCTTTTAATTAATAATTATTTAGTTTAATAATTCTTATGAATCTTTTTTTAATAAGGTTTTTTAATGAAATGCAAAAATACCAACTTTATCTTACAGTTACAATGAGAGTTATGTTGTTACTAAAATATGTTTGATTTGGAATGCTATTGAAATGCACAAAATACTCAAATTAATATTTTTGGTTACTTAATACACACGTAAATTACTATAATCCTATAACGTAAATCCTAGAAAATATTTCGTTTCGTCACTCATGAAAATGATTTTTTTTCGCAATAACAGTGGCCATACGAGGAAAGCTAGTCATTAGAGTTACAATGTAAATTTAATATTACTTAAAATAATAAAAAAATATTTACAATTATAAAAAAAAAACCCCTTACGTTTATTAGTAAGGGGTGTGAAACTAAAAATGTGGCCAAATTACACTTAATGAATGAAATCCAAATATATATACACAATTTTTAATAGATTTAGATTTAAATAAGCGTGGTAAAATTAAGTTCGTAGCGAAAACAATTAAGTGACTATAATTCGAGTAGGAAAAAAATATACAATATTGAGACAAAAAATCCACGTCAAATTGTCATGAATATCTTAATTTATTTGGTCAGGCTTAAAACATCTTAATTTCCATCACCATTCTATCGACAAGTTTTATTTGATGCCTTTATAAACATTGTTTTTTGGATTTCTATAAAAATAGTGTAGTAGGGAAACGTAGCAATAACTACAAGCAATAAATAAAAAATAATTATAAACAAAAAAACGGCTTTAGTGAGGCTAGAATTTGGTACTGAAACGTAGTGTGACCTATATAAACGATTCGCGATATATTTTCTATAGACAGATCGGCGAGAGGCTGGGTACTATGTAAAATGATATATATAGTGCAGTTTGGTACAATTAATAGCTATTTGACAAAAAATATATTAGACTTACAGCTATAGTCGAACTAGGCAGAAAGGCGGGATTAGTCAATTGCTAGCTATAGAAAACATTATTAGAATACGAAAAAAAAACACTAGAAAGTAATAGTAATGTCATTAAGGCTTGTTGATAACAGAGAAAACAGTTTCGTCATTGAAAATCTGAAAGAGGTAACCTTGTAACGTGGTAAGGCAATATTAATATTGGTGACGAATTTAAAGCTCATTGGTGCCGAAAATTCTAGACTGTGATTCAATTGTTCATTCAGAACGTGTCTTATATTGAAATAGTTGTTTTTGTATGATTGGCAATGCACAGTGGGTGCTGTATAATACAAAATAAATGTATTGTAAAATGGCAGATAGGAACATGTTGTATGAAATGCATTTGTTATAATTGTAAAGATAATGGTAACAGCGAATGTAAGCTGAGATATGTAATTTTTTTGACAGCGTTAGTAGAAACGGTAGATTTATTTGATAGCTTTGCAGTAATTTATATGGATGTGACTAATACAAGATTCTGTATGGACATAAAGTTATGATGGGAAATTGAAAATTATGTATTGGTCGCGGCATGTATTTCTTTGTTTCATTATTAGCACCATTAATACGATATGGAGTAATAATTGAAAGCCTAAACATTATGTGCCTTAGATACAACAATATTGTATGATATTTATGATGCGTTCTATACAACGTGCTAACTAGAAATAAATGATAAACCTTATTTTGAATGCCTGGACTCTGAACGATTATCTTCATTGTTAGAATTCATTTCTGCAAAGGCTTGTATGTACTCCCAAAGATTTTGTAACCTTAAAATGCAATTTTTATTATTAAATTAGGCCCAATGTTCGGAAAACTGTAAGTAACCCTTAATGATGTATTAGTTTTCCCTAAAAACGTTTCTCTAATTTATCTATCACATTGTTTCTTTATTGTATCTATATGAAAATTGTGAGTAACTGGGCACCCAGCAGTCTGGAAATTGATTTCGAATCCAGAGATATAAATTATAACCCTCATGTAATAATTATTGTACGATTAAGTAACGCTTCTATGCGTAGTTTCGCTGAAATATAAAACTACTTCTATGATATTGTATAATTTTAGTAATTACCTACATTGTACCCACTTATGTACCTATATACTTTACTGGCATGTATATTCTTAATCTACGCAACTCGGAATAGCCACGCTTTTTTTTACGAAGTAGACACCACTTTGATTCTCGCATGGCTTTTTGATATAAAAATTACAATCCATCTATTGCATAAACTTGTATGATAATTTCTTTTAAGTTATTTCTTATTGTAAAAGGAACGAAAATCCGTCTTATAAGTTTCGTGGATTTCAAAAGTTGAATACATAATACGTAAATAGAGAAAAATAACTGTAAGGATAATTAACCAATAGAGAAATACTCCTAGTTACGAATTTCTTAGTTCATCTGATGTGCAATTATGATTAATTGTTTTTTTTAGCGAATTTGTTAATTTTTACTAGTAATTTTACGATTGTATCCATTATCATTGTATGTAAATATGTTCCGGAGTGTATTTATATTTTTTTTATTTGTATAATTTAACATTAGAATGCGTTTATATGTTATGTTTGTCATCGGTCATGTCCTCCGCGCTTTCATATTCATTTAGGTTTTTACAATTTTTCTTTATTTTTTTAAATAGATACTCACGAGTCGAATGGCTTATTCCAATGTGGGATGTTCACGAAAATAACGATTGTGTTCAGAAGTTGGAATAGATCATTAGATTCATGCAATAAACTAAAGATAGACTTGTAAAAATGTTATAACATGTATTTTTAACCTATACATAGTAAGATATTTATAGAATTTTAGTCGTTTAATTATTTCGAACGACTTGTTATAAAGAAAATTGGTGCTTAAAGCTTAAAACAAAATAAGACGGCACTTTGTCGTGTGTGTATTGTCATGGAAGGGGTCTGAGCATTATGACATAGCATGCGTTGTTATGCTTTCATGCGATACAGAATCGTTTATTTAAAAATCGAACAAAAAAACCGTTAGAAAATTTATTCGAGCCCGCCCGCCGCTCCAAAGTTAGGGCGTGCGGATTTCATATACGTTTATTTCTTTTGTAATTTTTCTTTATTATGTTTTTTTTTTGTTGTTCTTATGATGCAAAATAAACGATTGTTTATCACAATGCAAGCAGTTATAATAATGTAGGTAAACTTTGCTCAATATCGATGAAAACTGAAAGTGTTACAGTTGATGCAATACAAACAAACAAACATACCAATTGCGTTTTATTTTAATACTAGCTTCTGTCCGCGACTTCGTCGTCGCGTCGGCGTGAAACGTGTTCCCCCAACCCAACCCGTCGTCGTCGCATCGCATCGGCGCGGGCGCTGTTACCTACTTCGTTTTCGCTTCGCGTTCGTTCCCTCTTTTTTTCGTTACATGAGGATGGGATAAGCAGGGATCTAAGGTGGGATATTCACGGTGCGTCTCTAGGGGTGAGCGTAAGAAAATCGCTCACGCAGTTAGCAAAGATAAGACGCGTTTTCAAAGATGTTGAAAAGGAGCCATGAGGCCCTAGACAAAGTGACATTCTATTAGCGATAACGATGATGGAAAAGGCAAAAATGTATAAAAAGCTATCGAAATACTTATGTCAATTCTGTTTAAAGTCGTTGTAGAAATACGAAATGCTTTCGAAACGATTGTCATTTGTCTCGGCCTTTATGGAATCCGAGGGTTCCTGCGAAGGCGGATCGGGAGCCACTTGAGTCCAAGTCTTGAGTCGCAAGGGATTGCGAAGGTGTGAAACATGGTCATACTTTCGCAGACCGAAAACGAAGCGAATGCACAAGGTTTGCAAGCGCTCACGCTTGTTTATTAGCTCCTCAGTAGCATCCAGGTAGCTGGCGTCGCGGTCGGCAGAATCTATAACAAGCTGAATAAGTGCTTGTACCAAAAGAAAAACTTCGAGGGCTTTGAAGACATTTCAGCGAATGAAAGGAAAAATGTACCTTTCGGCGTACCTCAATGTTAAATACCATAGGAACCTACCTACCCAATCCTTACTAATATTATAAATGCGAAAGTAACTCTGTCTGTCTGTCGCGCTTTCACGCCAAAACAACTGAACCGATTTAAATGAAATTTGGTACACAGATAGTCTAGAGCCTGAGAAAGGCCATAGTCTACATTTTATCCACATACCACGCGGGCGAAGCCGCGGGCGGGAGCTAGTAAACAATAAATTTTAAATAATGCCGCTATAATCAATGTCATTGGCTCTATATGGCATGGCACCTACTTACCTATATATTACATAGTCACCTATGTATACAAGCGCCATCTATGCACCCGAAGTGGAACTAACACACATATTTGACGTCACAGGTGGTAAAACCCTCTTGTTGTTGTTAAAAGTGCAATGCTAGTCAACTGCTGTGACTATTATTACGAGGTTAGTAAAATTGATTTATTAATAGTTAATATAATGAGTATTTTAACCTGCAATGATTGATAGTTGTGTACTTTAAAGTGAAAAAGTATGCAAGCCATGCATAGGGTGCATTTTGCTGCGTAGAAACCTCCTTGGTCCAATTTTAAATAAGGAACTATACATTTTATTCTAAGCAATAGGTACCTTTACTCTATTTTACACACAGTATAGCGCCTACCTGGGTTCAAACCCACGACGTACCATTCATAAGTTACCACTGGGCCACCACTGCTCTGTGTAAATACCTACCTAATTTCGTCACCACTACTCTCAAAACGGTGAAACAAAACATCGTGAGGAAACCGGCATGTCCTAGAACCAAGAATTCGAAAACATGTGACATCTACCAACCCGCACTGGGCCCGCGTGGTAGATTAGAGCCCTATCCTTCTCGGAGAAAGAAGGCCTGTGTTCCAGCAGTAGGAATCCGGAACATTATAGGCTGATTGTTATTGTATTTTAAATCCCTGCTGGAGGCAAACGCTTTATTAGAATAAAATATAATAATTATCATTTATTTCTGAGTATGGTACACTAGCTGGGCCCCGCGGTTTCACCCGCGTAAGTCTCGATCCCGTGGGAATATCGGGATAAAAAGTATTCTATGTGTTAATCTAGGTTATAAACTATCTGTTTGCCGAATTTCATCCAAATCCATTCAGCCGTTTTTGCGTGATTGAGTAACAAACATCCAAACACACAAACTTTCACATTTATAATATTAGTAGGATAGTAGGATTACGATCTTAATATGAGACAGCTTCACAGTTAGTCAAAGTAGTGTAGTGTAGAAATATACAAATTAAAGGTTAATTAGCAAAATAATGACTCTTCACCTGACCAGAGGGCCGCCAAAGAATCAGCATTCCCATACAACTTGGCATTGCTGCCAGCCTTTTGGGCACTTTTTCTGTTGACAGCGATGCGAAGGAATTTTTTGATGACTCTATTTCCTCATTTTTTTTAAACTTACATAATGTACACACGGCTACACATGTCAAGTATAAGCTGACCTCGCATTGAACGGAAATCCTATACAATGCGAGATCAGCATAAACTGGAAATGTATAGCTTGATGTGTAGCCGTGTGTACTTACATTATCATTGTTTTAAGTCAGTTAGCATAAATTCTTTATCAGCAAATTAAGTTTACATTCCAATTAATATCCTCAGTAATAGATGTAATTATAAATAACTATTCATATGTTATCATTTTTATCTAATGTTTCATGTTGTTGTAATACTGCCCTATTACGTCATATGTACACACGGCTACACATCAAGCTATACATGTCCAGTATAAGCTGACCTCGCATTGTACGGAAATCCTATATGATGCGAGATTAGCATAAACTGGAAATGTAACCGTGTGTACAACTCGTTGCGTGTGCAGAGTGGTGCCAACGAAAACAACGCACGGGGTAGTGTCCCTCGTTCTCCCCTAAACATAACCGTACAAGTTCCTAAGGGTCCGATTTAGTAGTAGTAGAAGAGGAAACGATACTCACAAGTACCATCGAAGAAGTTCATATCTATGCACCGTAAGGACTATTTCTGCTTGCAGCGCTCGGCCGTTATAGAACCGGGGCGGTAACAAATGTAGTCATCATGTTCACGTGATTTTGTTTTGAAACTGCTAAGATATGAAGTTCTTCGATAGTACCTACGCTATCTAGCTGTTCTCCGTGGGTCTATTCGTACACACGGCACACATCAAGCTGTACATTTCCAAATTAAGTTGACCTCGCATTGTACGGAAATCCTATAAAATGCGAGATCAGCATAAACTGGAAATGTATAGCTTGATGTGAAGCCGTGTGTAGGTACCTATAAAACTTTGTTCTAAACGTCGTCAGTTGGGAAAGAAGTAAATAAAACGTTTTGTAAAAAGAAATAAAAAATGTAGCTACTTATTAAAAACTAACGTTTTATGCAAGAAAAACGACTTCCAAAAAAAATTTAAGTATAAAATATCTAACTTTAATTTCCGAAGTCGGTGGCAAAAAACGAAAATACAAAAACAAAGGCACCGATTTCCGAAATTAAACATTTTTTTACTTAGTGGTGTTTTTTTGTAAGTCGGCTTTTACGGTTCCGGACCTGAATGGTGCCAAACAGAATCCTATTACTAAGCCTCTGCTGTCCGTCCGTCCGTCTGTCTGTCAGTGTGCTGTATCTCATGAACCGTAATAGGTAGATAGTTGAAATTTTCACAGATTTTGTATTTGTATTGCGGCTATAACAACAAATACTTACTTAATAAAAACTAAATAAAGTTAAAAATAAGAAACGTGTTTTTTCGGCGTATTTCGATCTTAATATCGTACGGAACCCTTCGTGTGCGAGCCTAACTCTCACTTGGCTGGTTTTTGTGTCCTTCGAGCAACCTACCAACGAAACTTAAACCAAACTTAAGTTATTTCGTTCTATAAATATGGTTTATTGTAAGAAGCAAATTAGAGCACTAATCACCAAATTATTGTAAGAAAACCTGATAATAAAACTAGGTACGCACGGCTACACATCAAACTATACTTTTCCAGTATAAGCTGACCTCGCACTGTACGAAAATCCTACACAATGTGAGATCATCATAAACTGGAAATAATAGCTTGATGTGTAGTCGTGTGTAATATAATAACCCCGTCAAATAAACAAGATGGTCGCTAGCTCCACAATAGCATTGCTGCAATTAGATATTTTGAACACCCTTGGCATTGGAAAGCAGAAATAACACTTACGCATAAATTCATTGTTTTGACTAATTCGGTTTAGTAGGGGTACCTACATCAAATGAATTATTTCCTTACTGAAACAATTAGATAAGTCAAACCTTTCACTCAATTCTCGATCAAAACCTCAAACAAACAATTGTAACTTATTCATCTGTTCATTGCTGAACAAATTCCTGTATCCAGTTGGCGAAGACATTAAAAGAACATTACCTACGTAATTACAGGTCTCCCTAGCTACGCTAAAATGTTTCTTTTAAGTTACATAATCGACGTGCAAACGCGTAAAAATACACCCTGAATGTTGTAAGTACGTAATAAATAATCCAATAAATCGAAATTTCTCACAATCATTGGCAAAAGGGATCGCGAAAATCAATAGTCGATGGTTTGTTTCAACCGAGCAAGCTGCCTACAAACCACGTAACGTGACGTACGATCTTTTATACAGTTTGTTTCACTTCGAAAATAAGTTCTACCCTTAAGTAAATAAGGCTGCGGTTAGGTTGGGGGTGTCGATGAATTGTGACGTTACGGAACTGTGCACAAGAGAACAGATAATCGACGCCTAGCCTTGTGCGATATCGATTTTGACAACGGCTACTTTCACTGTCAAACGGAACGCATAGCATCTAGCTATCTCCCTCGCTCTCACGAGTGAAAATAGTGGTGCAGAGAGGGATAGGTTCGGCGCCGCAACTAGGGTCGCGGTCGTGGCGTTGCCATGACGACGGGTCACCGGGAGGGTATGATTTCCAATATAATAGCTCGATATTTTTAGGTCAAAATGTCGGAGTTTTTAATAAAAGTATTTATGAACGAGAATAAGCTTGAAATATGCATGGATGACGGTAATGTTAGGATGGTGATGGACAAAAAAGACTACCTTATTGATTCGGTAAGATTTTTATTGGAATATTGGATTTTGACGCATAGCAAAATGGCGGCTGTAGGTTGATAAAATAAATTATTGATATTCTGACAAACATCGATAATGTAGGTGGTAGATAAGTTTAGTTTTAGAATATGTAGATATTATCGTAATTCTTTACACAAGCAGTTACAGCTATCACTAGTTTTATAGCTATTGAGTAAAATCAATAGTTACGCAGTTTTTATGATTTAAATAATTTGTTGTATTGTTTCTTCATACGTATCGGTCATTAAGTATCTACTCATTAGGTAGAAAACTAGAATGTATAAGAATCTTATCTATAAGATTATAAAAGTATCGTAGATACTAAATAGTCCTTTTTCCAAAAATATGGGCAGAATCTTCGTGTGCTTTATCAACATAGACTGCGATTATCAATCTATTTGGCATGAATGGTGGTTAGGTAGTTAGTAGGTTCAAGAAGCACGTAACAAAACCTATGATGTAGACATTATTTAAGCTACGCTTGCCGGGGTTGGTCCATGGATGGGTGACCATCTTTAAATACCGAGACCTCTCCGTGCCTCGGAAAGCACGTTAAGCCGTTGATCCCGGCTGTCATTTTTGGATTTTTGACAGTCGTCATGGGACGTCAGAAGCCCGAAAGTCTGACAACCAGTCTTGCCAAGGGGTATCGTATTACCTAGTTACTGGGTTGTGGAGGTTAGATAGATAGTCGCTCCATGTAAAATACTGGTATTCAGGCAGCTGACCTCAACATAGTTGGGAAAAGGCTGGGCAGATTGATTGTATTTAAATAGATTGTAGGTATTATCTATAACAACAAGTAAGTTTTAGGAGAATCTAAGCTCAATTTGGAACGAGATTGGCGAACAGTAATGATTGTACCTATATTTATTTAATTAATTAGTGTTTTTGGTATCGTCACGAACTAAGTAGAAATAGTTCTGTAGTGGTTAAAATTCTTAGTAAGTACCAGTGTTGTTTTATAAGTAAGTACTTATTCTTTTTCGTGTAGTTAGTGACTAACCAGGGTGTCAAAGTTTGAAAGCCGCCCATGGGCCACTGACTTGGCTTCACATACCGTCGAGAAATATTTCTCAGGCATGGCTGGTGGTTGCGGGAAAGTCTGAAAGGGATACCGGGACCTTGGCAACAGGCAACTGAAGGAACACGGGTGGGTTTTAGTCAGTAAAAGTCTGACACGCCCTCCCGCTCCGCCCAGAGCGGGGGAAGTAATAGGATAATAACCCACGCTCAAAAAAAAAAAAAAGGCATGGGTGGTTGATCCTCACGAGGTTTTCCTTCACCGTTTTTAAATCAAGTGATAATTATACAATACGCACATGAATCCGAAAAGTCTCGAGGTGCGAGTCCTGGGTTCGAACTCGAGACCTGACATGGCAGTCCCACGGTGACACTGCTGGCACGCTGCTGGTAGGTACTACTTACCAGTGGGGCGAGCACGGCTTTGTGACATGTCTCGAGTCACAAATTTTATCACAGTGATAAAATATGTGACTCGAGCCATGTCACAGTAGGCCGTGTGCGCCGGTCAGGTTCTAAATTCGTAACCTTTACTTTAAGAATCAGGTTAATAAAATCTGAACTACCACAGCCACCTTGACCAATTCTGACGACAATTAATTTCGAGCTATGTGACCTAAATAGGTATATGTGAAAAGCTAGGTATCTGTCTATAGGTATCAGATTTCCATGAAAATACAATGGTTTCAGCTGTTTGGTATCTCACAGAAATGATAAATTATAAACATAATTATTGTTGTCTTGTCTTGAATGTGTAGATTAATTATGAATAAATACAGTGTAGAGGTATCTTAATGATAAGTTAGATTAGAACTAAGACCATGACGTAATGGCTATTACGTAGATATTAGGTTTAAAACCGTAAACTTACGTAAACAGTAAGAGGGGCTCGTGGCTAAATAATAACACCACTACAGGTCGATCGATCAGGGGGCCAAGTCTACTAATTTACAAATGTGTCAATGGTTTCACTATTATGAATTTTTGACAGATTTTGTATGGCTGTCAAAAACTGATCATTGTGAGACCATTGACACGTTTGTAAATTAGTATACTTGGCCCACTGGTTAAGCTACGCTTGCAGGGTTTGGTCCGTGGATGGGTGACCTTCTTTACATATCGCGACCCCTCCGTGACTCGGAAAGCACGATAAGCCGTTGGTCCTGGCTGTCATTCGTTGATTTTTGACAGTCGTTACGGGTAGTCAGAAGCACAAAAGTCTGACAACCAGTCTTGTCAAGGGGTATCGTGTTACCCATCGGCGTTGTGGAGGTCAGATAGGAAGTCACTCCATGTAAAATACTGGTACCTATTCAGCTGCATCCGGTTAGACTGGAAGTCGACCCAACATAGTTGGGAAAAAGGTTAGGCAGATCGGTTTAAAACCGTAAACTTAATCCTTAATCATTTAATCATATTTCTGTAAACACGTAACAAACAAAGACATTAGGAAAAGACAGAGATACTCACTTTCCATCTTACTAGCGCTTCGCCCGCGTGTACAGCACTCTCTCATTATTATTTTCCTATACCTTATTTTTTTTCCCATTTGTGAAAGAATTCTTGGATTCAGATCAGGAGTTCCGAAGATTATCCCCTACATACAAACTCACTTATCTCTTCCGTACTTAATTCTAGTAAGATGCTGGTAGGGATCTTGACCGTTTTTCCGGGATTGTACTGATAGCCGTGGAATACCTCTACTCCTCATAAACTCTTCAGGGCATGTTGCCCCCTTGTCACTACGACACCATGTGCTAGTGACCGGTTTCGGGGGCCCATTATTCTGTGTATTGTATATTAAATATAAGTCAGGCAGGGGCCATAGTCTTTCCATAGTTCTAGGTAACTAGTCCACTTTAGCCTCCCAAACTTACCATAATCCGACATCTTTGTTTCCATATTCTGCAATAGTCCTACACCAACCGAGGCTTGTCCTTGGGTGCACTTGCATAGTGTGAACACGGATAACTGTCGGTTCGTGCTTCTCTTAATTAAAAACGTCTGACGGGCTTCCGCGGGTAAGCTTCAGCCCCTCGTACGCCTTCCAAAAGTCCGGGACCCAACGGTCCCGGTAAATGTCAAGGGATGTATAAATAGTATTTAGTACTTATAGATGTGCATGTCGTTTTTCCAGCACCCATACCATTGGTTCGGTAATTTGGGGGTGATGCTTGCTTGACTGTAGAAATAGGGTATGGTACAGTATACGTCCCTGGGCGAGCCATTCTACAAGAAACTCTCAAAAAGTGCTATGAGTGTACTATTGAGTTACCAACGTGTTCCACTATGTATATGGCAACTATGAGAATACAAGTCCTTCTAACTGAACAGACAGTTGTGCTGCTGGGGAGTTTGATGCACCACTTTTTAGTCCCAACTAAAGCACTAGGAAGTGGTGAAGGGCGGGCGTTATGGGGGACTGTCATATGCAACTTTGAAGCTCAAGAATTGGTGATTCTCAGCCTTATTTGAATACATGACTTTTGATTTTGACAGTAAACGCACCCACGATGCATGAGAATTCCCCTTCTCGTCACAATACTTTTTTTACTGGTTGAGTTCAAGAGTATCGGCTGAATAGACACACGTTTCCATAGGATGATAAAAAAGGGGTTGCCATTAAAACAATGTAACGCTACCGTAGGAAGTGGCAGTAGCCCTTCGCTTCCGATGGCTACCACGAAGCCCTACTAATATATTTTTAATATCCTTACAACTAAAACGTAGGGTTGGGTTTTGTTGTATCTTGCGTTGTATAAAAATATTCGTATCCTTACAGATTATAAAACAGTCCTCCGCCGCCTGTCTGTCGTCTTGTACGCAATAAACTCAAAAGCTACTGCACCGATTTTCATGCTGTTTTCACCAATGTATAGAGTGGTTCTCGAGTAAGGTTTTAGTATATAATAACCGACATCCACGCGGGTGAAGTCGCGGGCATCAGCTAGTATTTTTATAAAGAAATGTTTAAGCTTAATAGTTCTGAAAAACTATAAGTAGGTTGGTACTTTTGTTTCATTGACATCGGTTTGGAAGTTTATACGTTAGGTTATGTTGGTTATGACAAACAGACGCTGACGACCGTGCCTACATACGGCGAATAAACAGTAGTTTTACACGGCAATTATTAAACGTGTGTGTACTAAGACCCTGAATCTTTAAAAAATCTATCGTTATGTTAGCTCAAACCCTTCTTATTTTTATCTTAGCCAAACAAAACAAGTCCTCCAACAAAGTTCCAATATCCTTTATTATTCTTTCCCTTCGTCTCAATCTCAACCCTAAGAAAAAAGTAAAAAGGTCAATGCACCCGGAAGCAGAAGCACGCGCGGGCCACAGGTGTGTGCTCGATAATATCGATTTTCGCGCCGCAATCGATACGTGACGTCACGCAACAATATGGCGGCTGCGTGCGCAGCTGTCACCCGATAAAAAAACACGTATGCTAATGAAAGTAGGGTCGATAAAATAGGGGTTTAATAATATCATTTTTGGGACACGCGAATGTAGTTTTTTGGGATGTATTATGAAGCTTGACGAATTTAAATATTTAGGGTGCTATGGTCTTTGAACTTAGTGGAGAAAAAGCTGAAACCAACGACAACTAACTAATCTATTTATATCGTCTGTCGAAACGCGTCGCATCTAAACGGCCGCAATGCCGACAACAGTAGCATTATTGCAATTACTTTGTTAAGTAATGGACATTTCACTACATCATTATAAAACAAAGTAAACCCCCCTACGTCTGTTTATCTGAACGCGATAAACTCAAAAACTACCGAACCGTTTTTCTTATGGTTTCCCGCCAATAGACGGAAGTGATTCATGAGGAAGTGTTAGGTGTATGTATAATTCATTAAGATTTTGTGTAAATTGGCTGAAATATATCTATGATTGTTGAAGATATTGGATCTCTTTCCTATTTCTACAAAATAACCTATCATAGCCTACAAAAACAAGTCCCAATTGAAAAGCAGGTTTAACCTGTAAATCTGTAGTCCAACCAACTGACCTTCCCAACCAACCAAAGAAACCAATCAAAAGATAACTCTCAAAAGAATCATAATTATTATTGTTTGTTGTCAACGGATACCATCAACGCGATACCATACCCTATCGTAGCCTACCAAACGCAGGGAACTTTACAGAAAACTGGACCTATACGTCACCTGATGCATAGGTCCTCTTCTGACGTTTCATAAGTGCCCATGCATAGGTTTATGTAAGATAAAATATTTTGATATTTGAGATTTTCTAGTTAAACAAGCTGCACCCCGCGGTTTCACCCACGTAAGTCTCGATCCCGTGGGAATATCGGGATAAAAAGTATCCTATGACCTATTCCAGGTCATGGTCTACCCACATGCAAAATTTCATCTAAATCCGTTTAGCCGTTTTAGCGTGAAAGCGTAACAAACTCACTTTCGCATTTATTATATTAAATTAGGATTCGGTCACATTTAAGACTTGTAGGTATCTCCCATAACTGAAGGTGGTAAAAACAATAATAATATAGTTATTTATTATTATATTATAGTTAAGTTCACGTTTACGCGTCGTAGTAATGACGTAACGCAGTTAGCAGGACGTGGTATAGGGGCTGCTGCCGTTTACTGTGGTCTAGGGATGTGATTAAATGTCGATAAAAACATAGCAAAAATGAGAAAATTATGTTAAAGTAATATTATTATCAGTTGTCATTTAGAAATCGTAGGTAATTTAATTTGAACACAATTATTTGTGGTAGCAAAATTAGAATTACTTTTACGCAGTTCTTAGGCTTGTTATAGTAATAACTGTAGTCCATTAGTGTAGTTATATTTTATTTATTTATTTATTAGGTTTTTACACAGAACTGATAATGAATATTGTTGCACTCACAGTTTTCCGAAGCACTTACAATCAATACGAGATTAAAATTAAGTATTTGATAACATGCTGCCCACCTTTAATTCAATGCCTCCTCTTACCTATATCCTCACGATAAGAATAGCTCAAAGGCTCCCGTAGACAGGTACGACGCGACTCTAGTAGAACAATTTCTATAAAAACTTCATGGAAATTGTTCTTCCAGAATCGCGTCGCATCGTCGCGTCACGCCAGTCTGCGGGAGCCTAAAAAAATATTAGCCGATCAGCAAGGTGGTAGCGAACCTGTCTACCCTGGGTGCACCAAACTTACCTATACGTAAGTATCGCCATTAATGAAAACTAATTTAATGCACCCCATGTAAGGGCTTTATCGACATCGAAAATTTAATAGTCACATCACTTAAAGCCCTTTGTCACGAGCCAGGTGTCGAGCGGGGTCATTCGGAGCACCTGTCTGTGTGTGTGTAACTATGTGCACACACAAATAAAACGCACACACACACACTTTAGGGTTTGTTTGTGTGTTTACGCTCCCGTCTGCTACATTCAGTTGAATACAGCATTTCTTTTTTTTAGCTAGCCTTTTCTGCAAAGGACGTTTTTATTGTTAGGTACCATGTTATGTTAGAAATATAATGCATAAATCCATTTAGCCATATGTCAACGTATCGTTATAGTATATTTAGTGTCTGTGAGACAATGATTTTTCATTAGTACAGGCACCAAAGATACTTTTTTCTGTAATGCTCATTTTTAAACTGAAATTTGGTTTTTGTGAACCTTATGTAACGTGTTTTTAAAATGTATCAATATATTATACAGTATACGTGGACCAGGGGGCCAAGTCTACTAATTTACAAACGTGTCCATGGTCTCACAATAATGAGTTTTTGACAGATTGGCCATACAAAATCTGTACACAGGTACAGGTCCACCTATTTTGTTTGAATATAATGCCCGAGTGGGGTGACCTATCTATGGGGTTAAATCAGTCAGGGAAAGTTTCGCTTTGCAAAAACAAACGAATCGTGTTAAATAAAGACCTTTGTAAAAAAATTGAAGCGAACAAAAGTGACCAAAATGGCGACCAAAACTATGTTAGTGACATTATAGTTTTTTAACAATTAAATTTTTCAGCCCCATTTTGAAGACTGGTTATCTGATATGATTAAATTCATCATATAAAAATATTCCTTTAATTTTATTATTGCTTACCAGTTTTTAGAACATTGCATGATCATAAACATGTTTTCTTTCGAATGCAAATGGGCTCTACAATGGAAATTTTTGACGTCAAATATGTTACCTACCTATATGGAATCAGGTTTTTCATTGTATCTCATAAAGTCAAGTTATTGTACTGAATAAAAGACATGGAATAAAATAAAATAACAACTACAATATAACGAGGAACAACAATGCCAGCGAATTCTGAGTTGAATTCATCCTACGCCAGACAGTGTATTTTCAACGATTATTTCATATTAGAATGTTTCAAAATACCGCTGAAACTACAATATTTGCTCTATAATACAAAACAGCAATAATATTTCAAGCTTTGTAGCGTTAATTATTTCCCTCTTGGAAGTTCCACCATTGGCACCATGAGGTAAGCTTGGCTAGCAAGTAGCCAAGTGACAGCGATGCTCGAACGAGGGCACTGCCGTCACCACCACACCACCAAACAGCAGACCAGACCTTCAACATTATCCTCCATAGACGCCCCAAAACCAACGACCCTATCCCAGACAAAAGAGAACCAGCAATGGTCACAAAACGATCCGTACTGTCACAAAAACGGGATGTACAACGCCCCAGGGTAGGTTAAGGGTGCATTGTGTACAGCTAACATCAGATAGCCCGACAAAGAAACCAATCCCAAACGAAATCCAACTTAACAGCTCTAAAATAAGGTTGAAAATAGCTATTTTAGTACCAAAGTTAGGTTGTTTGAAACGAGGGTGAAGAAACAGGGGTGTTTGCAGGATGCGGGGCGGGGGGAAGGTAGGGTGCGTCGCGCAGGCGTGCTTCAGTCGCCCGCGCGACCCCGCTGCCGCCGGCCGCGCGCCATGGACGAAGTAAGAGCGCGCGATCGCGCTCCACTCACGGTTATAGTCGCCCCGAGCAACGCCTCGCCGCCCAGACTGTCGCCTGCGGACCTACTGCCTGACGGCGATGCGGCGTTCCACCCCCTGTCCGCAGTCAACGGACGCCTGACCCCGCCGGGGCTCGAACCAGCCTCGTACGCCACGCTCACCCCGCTACTCCCACTACCGCCGATCAGCACTGTTTCAGACAAGTTCGCGTATCACGCTGGGGGCACGTTCACAGTAATACAGCAGCAGCAGTCCTACGCGTCCTTATCACCAACTCCTTACAATGAGCCATTATCGCCACAATCAGCATACAGCAGGCGGAGTGCGTCACCGAACTCATTTGAAAGGCGATCCCCCACGCCGCCATTGCCGAGTCCTGGGCTGGACCTGAACGCGGCGTTGCTGGCGAGAGAAGAGCAGTCACAGCAGCAGCAACAGTCACAGAGTGATTCAGAGGAAATAAATACAAAAGAGTTAGCTCAGAGGATAAGTGGAGAATTGAAGAGGTACTCGATCCCTCAGGCGATATTTGCGCAGAGGGTGTTGTGTAGGTCGCAGGGCACATTGAGTGACTTGCTAAGGAATCCGAAACCGTGGTCGAAGCTCAAGTCTGGGAGGGAGACGTTCAGAAGGATGTGGAAGTGGCTGCAAGAGCCGGAGTTCCAGCGAATGTCGGCATTGAGGCTAGCAGGTACGTGATGCATGATGTTGTAGTAGTAGGGTTGTAACTAGATGATGTGCTTTTGTTTTTTAATTGTGTTTTTTTTTTACTCCATGAATGTTACAGGTTATGATAAAAATGTTGATGGTCTAATAAGAATTTTCGAAATTTTTGTAGCATCAAACAGGACCAAATTATGATGCCTTGAATTGGGAGGTCCAAACGACAATTTTCTATTAGATTTTGGGAGACCACGTGGCCCGGCTTTCGTATCTATTTCAGAAAAAAATATATATCTTACTTCTTCATATTAGGACTGGTGTATAAAAGAAACACTCCTTTTTCTTTCCATTTTATTGTTACTTTCTGTGAAGGCTTTAACGCGACAAACTAACACTTTTTATATCTAAATTGTCTCATAAATTCGCAACTTGACTGAAGCGCGCCTCATTCAGCCCACATTTGCATAATATCGGCTGACCTGGATTACCACGTGGATTTAGCTTTTATTAAATCAGTCTAAATAAACATTTTCAATATTTAGATTCATATAGTTGCTGTTTTTATGTCAACGTTTTCCAAAATTGGGTTTAAAGTTGAGAGAAAATTGTTACCAGATTTCAAATCTTTTTATGAACCAGATAAAACACATAAAAACTATTTTATCTAAATATATTATAAATGTATTTTTTCATTGGAAGATTTAATTGATGCTGAAACAAAAGATGATATAGTATTATGATATGGACAGAAGTCTAGACGATTTGAGCCGGAATTGTTAATTCTATGAATAGGTAATCTAGTTGGAATATTATTATGACTTGAGAGATAACAACAACTGTATTACCCGAAAGGTCATATATACCTTTTAAAGAAATTCGCGTTTTGCTTGGTATGTTATATTAAAAGATATTTATTCTCAAAAAATAAATTGTTTCGAAGCTAAATTATAAATATAATCTTCATTACAATCGTCACTGCATCAATGATACACCCATCTAATGCATTTAATTTTTAAGACGTTGAGGAAGGAGTTTTTAGCGATTGAATATTCAGCCAATTGAGTCTTGAATGTATTGATTGAGTATATTAATTTGTAAGTCTACGTTGTAAGTCCCAAGTGTGTGCAAGATGGTAAATATTAATAAATGTATTTATTAACTAAAGGCAAAGGCAGGCTTATTTTTTTTTGTTTATATCGAGTAGTCTCATCGTGTCCTCTTACTTAGACATGCCTTCAACATTTATCAGTGCACCTTACCCTCCTATAATGTTAGATTCTTCGTCTACATGATGTCTTCTGCCAGCATTTCCACAAAGTTTCGCTCAGAAAAACTATGTGGCATCGCGGAAATGAAAGGTTTCATAAAAGATTTTCTAGAAGGCTCTTTGATAAAACTGGACTTTTGCCTGTGTCGACAGGTTTGGAATTTTGTATTCCATTCGCCTGGTTTTAAGTTGTTTACGTTTCACCACTCGAATACGATTTTTAAAGGCTAAATACTCTCCAAATCCATTCTACTTTCACAGTTATTTGAGCTTTATTCGAATTATACTATGTTCACATTAACACAGGCATATGGTTGCAGATGAAAAGCATCACCTTCCCATTCATAGTACAACATAAGAAGAAACAAACATTTCAATCCAAACCACGAAAACAACACAAAACAACATTTTAACCCCAAACGAAGCAAATCTCAATCTTGCTCTAGATGAGCTAGCAAAGGGTGAAGACCTCCTTACATATTCATAGCCGGCGATAGTTGTAGCGAAAGTGGCCCATACCTGAGCCCATAACCTTTAGTTTGCCCAACTTCTATTGTGACTCATATGAGAATGCAGGCAGCTGGGTTGTCATATATATTTTCAAACAAAATTCTTGAAAATTATTTAACATTTTCATGTCAACACTGCGGAAAATTTTCATTCGAATATTTCTATCTGAATCCTCAATTATTGTTTCCATGGATACATCCACTTTCATGTCAATGATGGGCTAATCACTTTTGTGATAATGACTTGTAGGTACACCATTTTGCTTCATTTACTACCTTGTATTTTATTTATTTTCTACGTAGAAATTTTGTTCGATGTCTGCTTACCGTGTGTTCATATTTTTGTGTGTTAAAATTACGTGATGTGCCACTAGAGTATTGATGTTGTGGAATGTCCAATAATGGTTATTCCAGTACATCAAATTGGTCTCTCGCTCTTACACTATTGCCACATTTCCAACACCTTCTTCCTTTTATTTGGTCTCATGATCATCAATATTTACATAGTTTATTAAATTATTAACTATATCATCAGGAACCCGTTAAAATATTTGCTACAGAGTAACTACAGCCTAGCCTTCACTATTCTTGCACTGGGAAATACCTCTTCCCGATCACAATCAAAATATAACGCGAAATAAAATAAATATCTGCATAAAAACATAGCATTTCCGCAAAAAGACGCCGCCGTTCCTACGTAGTTTACTACTGAGCCAGTGATGCGCCACTAGAGTATCGATAAAAACGCATATAGTTTACAAACAGCGGCCGCGTCAGCTGCGGCCATCGATTTGTACAATCGATGCGTTGGGTCACCGCGCGGTCGATGGAGTACGTCACTAGTTGCGGTGGCTAAACGATGTGAAGACGCGGGACTATTCTTAAATTTTTTTTTGCGTTCTTTTTTGTATTTGTAAACGTGATAGTGGGATGGAATGACTGGAGTTATAAATGGTTGTAGTAGTGCATCTGAGTTCAAGTTATAGCATAGTTAAGTGAAGCTTTCACAGTTTTTAAAGTTTTTTTTAGAATATTTTTCTTCATGTATTTGTTTACTAAGTTATATTTTTACACCACACAAACTTTACGTGTAATAGAAAAGCTGCTTATTAAATCTTAAACCAGTTTAAAAAAGTTTGAAACAAAAAATCATTAGAAAACGTCAGCTGCCAGCATCGATCCCCATTTTTCATGTACGCGGTCGATGTGTGACGTAAGTAAGGGGTGCGTTACCCTCGCGTTTGAAGGGGAGTATTGGTTCTGGTGCGTGTGTTGCTAATTATTTATTATAACCCTGGGCTTATTATGTAAATATGGATGGAACACATTGGCTATTACGGGGACAGTACTTTTCCCGGATACTATCTTTTTAAAAGAGCTTAGTTGGTAAATAAATGCCTTGTTGCCTTGCTCTTTTGACTTAGATTGAGAACTGACAGTCTTGTTCACAGCGAGTAAAAGTAAAGTAAAGTAAAAGTTCCTCTCATCGGTTAAAACTTGAAATATTCTATTTTTCCTAACCAATAAAATCCACGCTAGTAATCCGAGAAGTGAATGTACTCCATTTTATCTTTCCAGCGGAAAAATATTTATTTATGCTAGATTTGTTACGAATATCCCTCAACCACCGTTGCCATAGTCACCCTACACAATTCGGCGGTACGTGTCGTAGGCACGCGACCGCGAGCCCCCGTTCGATAACCATTGCGTTTTACTTACGTTACCCGCTAGTAAATCGGTGCAGTGGGCGGGCAGTGTATACTGTCGCGTGGTCAAACTGACACTTTACATGATTGATGGCTCCCTTTCATGCTGTAATGAAGAATAGTTTTCATGTTAGATTTGTATGATTTAAATGTATGTGTTTAAAGTTTATTGTGGGTTTCAAGCCTTTAGTTGACTTAAACCATGAGAGTTGACTTTTAACTACATATCGGTGTGTCTTTGTGTGTTTTGCCCATCACTAGTGCTCTTGCTGACATTTTCCATTTCCTTTTGCCGGCAACGGTATCTCTCGTACTAGGAGACTTCAGGTCTCCATTGAATGGCTTACTTCTAGGGAAGTCTGTACCATTGTCAACCTCATCATCGCTTACGAACAGGTGAAATAACAGTGCCAGGGCTGGGAATCGAACCCAGTACCCCCTCGTTAGCAGTCGCGCATACCACCACTAGACCTACGAGGCAGTTGGCGTTTATTTCGTCCGTTTATACCGTGGTAAAATAATAAATGACTGCGGCTGACTTCCCAAAAATCTTCAGCGCTGGACCAACACTAAGTACCATGACTAGTGAAAGCTCTTTTTACCCGACTACGGCGAAGCAAAAAGGAGGGTTATGGTTTTGACCGGTATGTATGTATATTTGTATGTTCATGTGTTCCCTCATATCTCCTAAACTACTCATCACAATTGGACAAATGAGGTATCGTTGGAAACGTCTTGATCGTCTGCTGGTAATTGGCAATATGACGTTCTGTTTTATTTATGCTCTAACACGTGTGACTTCAGATTTTTTATTTGTATGTCTGTGATGTCTAGTTTATACCTTTTTAGTTGACTTTTTTGTAATAGTTGAGTTTTAGTTTTAAAACTTTTATTTTTTGGCTCTTTATTTACTTGGTCTTTTATCAAAGTTGGTCGCAGTTACGCTATTTAGTATTTTTAGGACCCTTAAATATAAATTATTTGAGGTTCACAAAAAGAGGCGCAAACGTATTAGAGTGTTCAATAATATTATTTTATCGAGCACAAAAATGGGAATTATCAGAGGCTCGATTAAATATATGACATTTTTATTGGTATTTTAAATGATCCTACACCTAACAAAACTAAACAAGTCCATACAGCATTAATAGAGGATCTAACGTCATAGGGGTTTCTATGACGGTAGTTCGTCCACACATGGTATCATTATTATCCCTTTCTCCAAATTTGATTGAGTGAGCCTCTTCCGCATCTTTTTTACTGACTTATTTCTCACAAGTATGCTTAACGGAATTTCTGGCGTCATCTCATGTTCCTCATCTTCATCTTATATTGACTCTAGAACATTTGTGTTAGTAGGAATCAGTGTTTGGTTTACGATGACGACGTTATTAAATGTTGTTTCAGCTTTCATGTTGAATTTTGTATCAATGTCTATGAGTTCAAGATTAATTTCTTCAGTTATTAGAATATATGAATTTGGCGTGTCATCATTCTCCTGCCCTTATCCCAATTCATTTATGTTCGGCGCAACTTGTCTCTTTCTTCCATACTTCTCTATTAGCCGTCATCTCGATAGTCACCCCCTTTCTAGTCATATCATCTTTCACACAGTCCAGCCATCGTTTCTTTGGTCTTCCCCTACTCTTATAGCCATCCACATTCATACCCAAAACTTTCCTCACAACATTTCCCCATGAATTTGGCGTGTCGTCGATGTTATTTTAAATAAGCTTTAATACTTCGTTGATTAAAACTAACTTGGCGTGTCGTCGATGTTATTTTAAATAAGCTTTAATACTTCGTTGATTAAAACTAACTTAACACAGTCGTTTGAATAAAGGGAATCTTTCCTAACTTTTTCTGATATTAAATGAGCAATATTTGGATATATAATAAATATAATTATGTTTGTAATCACGTTCTCAAAAACGGCTGCAACTATTTCGATGAAAGTTGCAATATAGGGGTGTATGTGTACGAGGCGAAAAATAAATCTAGCTAGGTCTCTGCTTTATCTGGGAAAATCCGTTTTCCCTATTTTCACAGCCGCGGGGATATGATGCAACGTTGGTTTACCTGGATGATATGTTTAATTACATATTTTCACCTGAGAGAGCTCGTTCGACCAGGTACTATAAATTAATATTTTGAATAAACGTTATTTAAACTGAACAGGGAGATTTGACGTATTTTGGGGAATACGTTATCGGAGGGCGTCGAATTGGCCATACCTAAGATTAATCCGACTTCTATTATATGGTACCTAGTTAGAAGCTTAATGTGGACAAATCTTCTATTATATCACTGTTGTTATGTGTGTAGGTTACCCGCAATGTGGAGTAGTACAACCTGATGCTTTCTCTCAACATTTGTGACAAAAATAGTCACTTTCTTTTTTACTAAAATATTTTTCACCATACCTTTTATATTTCATCTCACCCGCCAAATTAAGACCAATGATCCCCATTAACACTGGCAGACACCATCAGTTATCCTGAAGAACTACAAAAACCCTCAAAAAGGTAGTACCGCAAACGAGGCAAGCGATGTTGGCGGCCCCCCCTCTCCCTGTGACGTCAGACCACCCCATTTATCGATCGACCCCTCCCCCCGCTGTCGCCCGCCGCCGGCTCCAGTTATACGTACCTATATGGGGTTTCTTGGACATTTTACCTTTGCTATAGCGTTTGGGATTTTTATGGCGTGTTTTATTTATTGGTTTTTGGGTTTCTCAGTTCTTGGTGCACGTGGTTTGGGTTCTAATGCCCTCACTTAAATTAAAGCTCAAACCTCAGATTTCTAAGCAAGATGAAACGAGAGTTAACTAAAAGTTATTGGGATTGTCGAATTCAGAATCGAATATTTTGTACAGGATATTTTGTTTCCTTGACCTTTGACGGATCCAATCTAAATGATCTGTAATGCCAATATCAAACAAAATATAGTCCAGGCTAATTGTTATCCTATATTATCCGAGGAGATCTATCGCGCTGATGTTGGCTAGGTTAATAACCTTTTATATTTTAATTGTTGTTTCTTTTTGCTTTCTAGGACTTTCTAATCGTCTACTAGTTCATCGTTTGTTTCAAATTGTACTGAAAATACTTATATTATTATACAGCAAACTGGTAGGACTGAATTCTCATGATATAGTGGCAATAACTTAATTTGGCAGACATCATAAATCAGTGCGTAAAGTTTAATTTCCGTTGCTAAACTTACTTAGAATATGTCTTCAGGATACAATTTTTCTTTAGCAGGCTGTCTCTAGCCGATAAATAAGCTTTTTATATCATTTATAATTACTTCTTAGTAATCAGACTCGCTGTAGTTTAACGATTTCCTGTATTTTCAACATATAACTGTATTTTTCTCCCAAATTAATAAAATAAAATAATGTTCCTTGTAGGAAAAAATTATGTGCTTGAAAATAACGATCAATCGAATAATCCATAGTACATAGAACGTGGTTATACATATAAATGTTTCCGATTGGATGTGTTCTTCTTTATCAGAACTATTATTTTCGTAGATACGGAATCTCCCACTGCTGCCACAACATTTATCAACATAGTCATCTGAATTAAACGCATATTCTAGCGCTGTTTCATGCATAGCGTGACAAGTGCTGCCATCTATTGCGTGACGTGGGAGTGTTTCAGAACACACTTTTTCAAAATCAGTTTGGCAACCGGGGGTAGACAATTTTCTTATAATATTCATTCGTATTTTAGTTTGGTGGAGAATAGTATCAATACGTAACCGCGGCTATGAGATGTGTCTATCATACAAACAACTTGATGGCCTAAAATATTTTGTTCAATCAATGGTCAAGGTTTTTATTTAAAACACGCTCATGATCATACTTAAAAACTGTATCTATCTAGTAGCTTATCTTACTCATGAATAATTTTCTCAAAGACCTTAAGTAGAAGAATTTTGTATTTTCTACTAGAAATAATATCCGCTTCAGTGTCATAGTAGACTTGAAGATGAAAACACGACAGTAAACAAAATTTAAATACTTTAATTTTACAGATACGCCAAATCAGCATCAAACAATAAAAGGCGACAATGTAAACAACATGCCTCAACAGGCTTACTGCCAGCCTCGGGAGTACCAGGGTGCTCCACCCGCGCCCCAGGGCTCCACAATGTACCCCGGGCCTTCGCCCCACTGGGACGCGCCATACGAACCAGCTGGGGATGTATCTTGCTTGTGAGTCCTCCCCTCATCTTGATTTGGCTCCTGGATTCCATCAAACTCCTTTCACCTTCTATTTTCTCCTTGGGGCTTTTGTTCTATCTCTCATTTATTATTTTTCTCTGGATCTTATTGTGATGAGTTTGTTATCTTCATCTTTTCGTTCTCGTTAACTTGTTTCAAACATTTTAATTTTATCATGTTTTGGTTTATGTGGACGACGTCATTCAAAATTTTGTTGGATCATTTCTATTGTATTCTCATGTTTTGTTGTTGAATAAAATGGATTCTAATTTAAACCATCCCCTAACCCTTTCCATCCACCCCGTCCCCGACCCGTGGCTGCGTAGCAGTGGACTTGGTTTCTCATAGGTATTATAAACATGTAAATAGCTTGTCGCAAAGGTAAAACAAACACATTATTAATAGAAATACTAATTATAATTTTGATTCGCAGACATCTTTGTGACAAGTCAACTTAGATTGAGAGGATTATCTGAATGGATATTTTTGTTCTGTCGATCAAATGTGTAAAATGTATAGAGATTTTGCTCATAGATGTTATTTTTTTCTGAATAGGCAGTATCCTTTCCCAAGCTTTGGTTTTGTTTGGCTTATGTGGTATCGATACTGCCTAATGATTGTTTATTTAGATAATGTTTTTTGAAACATTATTTTTAGCTGTAGGTAAGTGTTATTTTGTTAGCTTCAAGAGGCCAAGATGAATGTTAGACTGCTACCGCGCCCTCATCCCTCCCTTTTTGTTTCTCCCTGCGCCCGGGCTGCAATAGTTTTTCATTATATGATTTTATAGGTGCCTGCGAGATTTCAGAACCCTTTGTTAATGTTGTTTACATTGTCGCCAGGTATGCGTTTTTAAATAATACGTTTGGTGTCTAGATTACTTTCGACATGTTGGGATTTAATGAATAAGCAGAATTTCTAAAAGATGATTTTATATAAAATAACGAACATTGATACATTGCCACTACTTTTTAACAATTGTGAATATTTTATAATTCCAACATGTCAACGTTAGAATAAATAGAAAAACAAAAATGTACAAATAAACGAATCTAGATGGGTTTATAAGTATGGAAATACAATGAAAATGCTTTTATTTAACAACAGATTTTATTATTGACTTGATTTTTAGTTTTATTTCAACACTTATCAAATCCCATCCAGTAAATCCAATAGGTCCCATGTTGGGTGCCAAAATAGATAAATGTAAGATAATAAATGTTAGTTCCATTATTATTGATACAACAATCATTTTCAATCAATCTCAGTGAAATTTATCAGTTTTTACATTACCTACCGTCAAATCAGAGCTTACAGAAACTAACAATTTACTAGTAAGTAAAGTTTTTGATAAAAATGAAAAAGATGGTAGTATTGTAAAAGCTGTAAAGTGTAGTATATGTTTAGAAGCATGTTTGTTGTCTATAGATGATCAGCTTGATAGAGAACCGTCAAGCGGGAATAGATAACAATACGGCTCGTTCACACGACGATTATTTTACTGTATAATTTTGGAATCACAGTGCAGTTTCATACTGATTTAGTATTTAACTATATGAACAGTAAACTATCGTACAGTATAGCGCCGTATGAACAGTGTCTCAGCGAAATTTTTTTTAAATTGTTTAAATATAACTAAAGTTATATTTTTTATTTGTTTCAGCGGCCCAGATACCTCAGAGAGGCAGTGAGTATTTTTCATCGTTATACTAGATATTATAAAACTCATAAATACTATTGATACCCTTTTATGTATTTGATTAATTGGTCATTTTGTATTTAATACAGGTTCACCAAAGAAGTTTTTCATGCTCTAGCAGTTAAGAATATAAAATCAAATACATTTAATCGAAGTCAGAGTTACTGGTTTAGTATTTTAGGGATTGTATTTTGTGCTTATCACCAATACTATTGTAGCATTTTGTCAGCATGGTGTAACTATTGACTTGTTAATTAAAAAAATAAAAATAATTGTGCCGTAGGGTTTTGTAGAAGTATAATTTCGTTTTATGAAAGACTAGCTGATGCCCGCGGTTTCGCCTGTGTGGATGTCGGTTATTATACACAAAAACCTTCCTCGAGAACCACTCTATCCATTGGTGAAAAAATCATGATAATCGGTGCAGTAGTTTTTGAATTTAACGCGAACAGCCAGACGCGGCGGAGGATTTTGTTTTATAATATATAGCATTTTGCAATATTAATGACGCAAGAGTTGTTTTTAAACAAGAAGAAATAGGTGTTGATAGATAACGGATCGGAAAATTTAAAGGAAATATTGTTGTTAAAGCAGCAATAGACAGTCTAAAATAAAGCTTAGCAGGATCGAAATAATATCACAGAAGAGGTCAGGTATAGAATATCTGACCTCTTTATTTCTCAACAACCACGTCTCTAAGATCACGTCGGGGTCACCAATTTTTTTAATAGTATCATTTTGATTTAAGAAATTAAATAAAATGTAATAACATAAGTAAGAAAATAAATAAAAACAAATATAATAATTTAAAGTCTATGGGCGGGGAATATTGCATTTTGCATTGTTAGCATTACTGTTACCGTAGATCCTACACATCATCTATTTAGATTCACAATTTACATCAAAAATAGAAAATATAACCTGTGTTAGGATGTTACCAAATTCCAGTGTTCTAAATTACATAATTAAGCTCATTTCTTTCTTTTCACTCAACTTCAGGAGAGACCCGCATATGTACGTACATTCTTTATAGAAATTTCTTCCTTGGCTTGTTTTTGATGGCAGGTAATGTAAATGATACCTCCATTGGTTTCAGGTTGCAAGCGCAAGGAGGAATTGGGTTCGGATATGCCTTCCCCGAAGAAACCGCGTTTGGTTTTCACAGACCTCCAGCGGCGTACTCTACAGGCTATTTTTAAGGTAAATTGGCAATCATATTTTAGGGGTATGAGGAATAGGGTGTAAAGTTCACTCATCCTCTATAGAAAAGGGAGGATCCTCCGACCAGACGGGTGTCGTGTCTGACGGGCAACTGCCCAATGATTGATGTTGGATTCTTGTATATATGTCTATCGTGCGGTAAACTCTAATTGTGCGATGCAGGATTTATGTGACCTCGGGATATTGTGTGATGTTAGGTCTTTTATGCGTAGTTTGCATGTGGCGATGTAGAATCCGCCATAATATTAACCTATAGTAAAAGACGCTTAACGAAGCCGAGAGTCATCTTGTTCCTCCCATCATAGCGATTTTTTTTTTGTAGTGGACCATACTTCGGCACCTTCTGGTTACGGAGACATTGAAGGGCAAAGTTCCAACTTGTTTTGACAAGTTTTTTATGAATACTAGTTATTACTTGATTATCCCAACGATCTCTGTACTGCCTGCACCCATCAGCATAATGCTTTGAGTGCGTTATATTTGTCATTACCGTAAATATACAGTGAATTTTCACACCAAAAATGTAAGCTTTCCCAGCAACTGTTGTTGTGCAATATTATGTAATGTATAATAGGTGTCGGCTTTGTGATGACTATTTCCACCCTCTATATCCACGAAGGTAGGCGGCAAAGGTGTTCCGTAGTTACACCCACAATTAAGCCATTAGAAGTCTCATAATGGCGACCCTATTCTGGCTAACCGGGCACACATCCAGACCCTGCAACTGAACAGCAATCCTACTTTTGATAGACTATGGACATTAGGATTTTCACATTATGTTCTACTAACTGCGCCCCGCGGTTTCAAACGCATAAGTCTTGATCCCGTGGAAATATCGGGATTAAAGTATCCTATGTCCTTCTTCAGGTCTACCCATGTGCCAAATTTCATCCAAATCCCTTCAGCCGTTTTAGCGTGAAAGCATAACAAACAAACAAACTTACTTTCGCATTTATAATATTAGTTGGAATTTCAAATTGCTTCCTCTTCATTCACCAAAATTCTTGAAAATACCATGGACGTAAACTTGACCTTTGGAAAAGTTAACAGTAAAATGTTATTGTGTTGGTTATTTGGCTTCAGGGAGGAGTTATAATAAATACGCTTGGTAACTGAGCTTACACGTGTTTTTTATGAAAGAGCACAAAATAATAGTCCTTCAATTTATTGAATTAGCGTAGGATGAGGGAAAGTCTTAACATAACATATTTGTTATTGAGGATAGGTTCTATTTATGACAATAAACAGAGCAAGTTTGGGAGATGTAAATAAAAGTGATAATTAAGTACTAATAGAATAGAATAATATTTAGAATAATAATATTTATTTGCTTATCAAAAATATTGTGTTTAATCTGGTTTAAATGATTGAGAAGACCTTTGTTTAGACAAATCCGTACAGAGGTAGACTTAAAATATTCTGTACTAGCTTTTGCGTGGAGGTCGGAAATTATTCCACGGAAACGTACTAATGGGATAAAAAGTATCTTATATCCTAACCTAAATCATGGTCTACCCATGTGCCAAATTTCATCCAAATCTGTTTAACCACTTTAGCCTGAAAGCGTAACAAACAAACTCACTTTAGCATGTATAATATTAAGTTAGGATACAGTTAATTGATTCACGCGTGACTTTGCGGAAATCCATTATAAAATACATACAATAGACAGTAGAGCTTTACTATTTCTCAAGAGTCATAAAAAACTCAGTAAGAAATCGACACGTGTTTCACCTCTCAACGAGGTATCCTCAGGATGACGGTTGAGCCGTTGACCAGTCGCGAACCCGAACACGACGTGTTGCCACGCCGAGCATTGGACGCAGACCTTTTTATGACTTTTGAGGAATAGTTAAGCGGAATAGGTTACTAGATATATCTACGTCTATTGCAAGTTAGGATACTCTGTATATCACCTTCTAACTCAAAAATTTCTGCTTTCCAGGAAACGAAAAGACCATCAAAAGAAATGCAAGTTACAATAGCCAGACAACTAGGACTAGAGCCAACAACTGTTGGCAACTTCTTCATGAACGCAAGAAGAAGATCTATGGACAAATGGAAAGACGATGACGCGCCGTCAGAACTAGATCAGCAGTGTGAGACTCATGACCTGGATAGGGTTCCTAGTCTAGATTCAGGGGAATCTGAAGAAGATCATGACGACCATGATGACCATCTGTTGTGACGCCGTCTTCCTCATCAGCAACTACTTGTGCTATGAGAATCGCTTGTTACGGGCCCTGATTTGTCAGTTTCTATCGTTAAGAGCGACAAATATTAAATCTTTGGTGATTTTGCTCAGGTATTATGAAGTATTAATGCCACCATTTTTCCAGTGTGAGAGAGAGACGGGGTTAGACCAGGCTGCTAGCACCATCCCGTTTTCGCAGCGGAATAATGATGGCGTTAATACTTCATAATACTACCACTGTTCTTCAATTTTGATTGGTTTGAATTTCTTGAATTTGAGAGCGGATTTTAATATCTTTATTTTCATGATTCCTTCAGTTATTTTGACTGTTGGTTTGAGATAGGCGTCTGTTCTTCATTTAATTCTTCTCAATTTGTCTTTATCAATTCATCATCATACAGGCAATGTTAGTCAACTGCGTTATACTGAATAAGTTGATTGATTCAAAGATGTGTTTAGACGGACGCTCAAATATGTTATTGCCTTGTTGAATTTCTGTCTCTCTTACTCTTATTTTAAAGTTTACATGTTGTGTCTCGTACGTAATAGTTTTAAAATTCGGGGCCCTTAACACAGTAAGTTAAACAAAGTGTACAGTTAAAACTTACGTGAATAGTGAACGCCGAAGCCGTTTTAGATAACGTTTAGTTGTTAGCAGCTGGGCGGCGCCACTGTCTCGATACTCGATAGATTTGTCGATAAATGACGATCGACTCTTTTGATTGATTAAATAAGATGGAATGTTCAAAGTCGATTGATAGGGATAGAGAAGTTGCGATTAGAATGGGTCATTGTTATGATCAGTTGTTTTTATTAGGCAATTAGGCATGATTTTTGTAAGATAATGACTGAAGTGAAACAGGAAATTGTTGAGATTTACCTATATCTGCTTGTCGATACATCTATCGATATTGACATAGTGATGCCCCAGATTGATCTCTATATCAAACGTTTCTAGTCAAACGTGAACTAAAATAGTGAACTTTTAGTTTTTATTTTAGGACGACAATATGTATTTTTTAGTGTAACACAATCACTTTGGATTCGGGCGTCTGATTGATTCAACTTTATCAATCAATATTGAATCAATCACTAGTGAACACAGCCCTATAATTCTGCAATAAAACACATATTCTCCTTTAAATAATGTAAGAGTAAGTTAAAAAAAAGAAGTAACTTAAAAATGAATCAATCAGCGCTCCTTTGCAATGAAAATGGCGCCTTTATCCAAAGCTGATTGATACTAGATAACTGTTAACAAAGACAAGATCTTTTTAAAGTAGCGAGAAATATCCGATGAAATCGGATCAATTACATTAAATTAACCGATACGTTACATGATTAAAAGATTAACATTTTCCAATAAAACAACGTCATTTTGTTTCAATTCACTAAAGTTAACATAACTTTCTTGAAAATAAAAAAGTAATATAAAGGTTGTGCACACTACACGGGTTCAGCGATCTTTGAAACAAAGTAAACATTATTATTAATGAATATAAAAAAAAACAAAATAAAACAATTAAATTTTATTTTAAACAAACTATCAAGTATACTATTTATACATAGCAAGAGCATAAAAGTTAAAAAAAGTCTTGTAAAACGTTAAATCATGTGACGTATCTTTACTAGTCACGACCTCTTCGTCATTCCAATTATTTTGATAACGGCTGATTAACACTTGAAAGCAAATTTGTGCGTGATATTATCTAGTTATAACTTAGATATAAAAAATGGTATTTATTTAAGAACCGCTTCAATGTAAGTCTAGTCTGATTTGTGCAAGATGTAGGTATTTAATGACGCTTCGAATCCAGCCGAGAATGTCGGTAACTTGCACAAGAGGTTGCAAGAAGTTTGCGTATCTTTGTGCCATAACAACTTTTGATTGGTGAATGTTACGATGGCATGCAAGTTATTGCATACTTTTGTACAAGTAACCAGCATGTCAATTACGTGCTTTATTATCAATCAGAAGTTTTTATGGCACAACGGCGTGCAAGCTTCTTGCATACTTTCATGCAAGTTACACGCATGTGTATTTCTCGCTTTAAGTTGGTATCACTGAGCGAGCGAATGCTCTAATATAATATTTAAGTGAAGCTATATTTTATGGAAAACATTGTATAATATTTTAAACTAGTCAGCGGTATTGTAAAGTTTCTGTGTTGTGTAAGATAGGAAGTAGTCATTGGGTTTTATAGAAGTGTGTAAGAAAAATGACTATGTTTCAAGCAATATGGTTAGATATAAATCGTTGCAAATTCCTCCTTGTAATGCGTTAATGTAAGAATTTTGTACCTGTAAAGTATTTATACGTATCTTCTAATTACAAAACGAAATTTAATTGTTACATTCCAAAGCTATTTTAAGTATCTTTCGCTTCGCTCGCGCAGTGTAGTATCAACTTTATGTTTTGTTATTTTTTACATAAAAAATAACTTTCGATTTCTAGTTAAAAGAAAATATTTAAGTTAAAATAAGGATAGTTTATTTATTAACTTATAATTTATTTATTTTTGACCATTGCTAGTCTTTGTTTATTTAACACCAAAGATATGTGAAGTGCAATTGTATTTAAGTTTAATTTGACATGAGATAACAGAGTTGATTTTTATTTTATATTATAATCTATTTCTTGGTATTGGTTAGTACCATATTCATGCATGATTGTCATTTATTTGAGAGTGTTAATTTGACTCATTATTTGTATGCCTTCTTCTGAATAATACTACTTAGAAAACTGTGGAAAAATTAGTTTTTTTTTCGTGTCAGCATAATACCTATACTTACATGTAAATGTCATGGAGTGGTAAAAATATGCATTAAATTATTGTCCAACGTCCATCATCATTTTTCTGCCCCTGTCCCATGTTTTTGGGGTCGGCGCAACACATTTTCTTTTTCCATTTATGGAATGTCCAACGTCCATTTCCGATTCCATCAATCTGCCTAGCCTTTTCCCAACTATGTTGGGGTCGGCTTCCTGTCTAACCGGATGCAGCTGAATACCAGTATTTTATATAGAGCGACTTCCTATCTGACCTCCACAACCCAGTAACTGAGTAATACGATACCCCTTCGTAAGACTGGTTGTCAGACTTTGACGACCCGTTACGACTGTCAAAGATCCACAAATGACGGCTGGGATCAACGGCTTACCGTGTTTTCCGAGGTACAGAGGAGTCTCGTTAAGTAAAGATGGTCACCCATCCACGGACCAACCCCGGCAAGCATAGCTTACCGTGATGTTTCGACCCGTGCGGCTATTATTACTTAGCCACGAGCTCCAGAGAGTCCATTTCTGATTACTTAAAGGATTTATCTCGCAACTTTTATTTTAAAATGTTGTTATTTATTTCAGCTAACTTTAAAAAGAATGGCAATTCAAAAATACAGTGTAAAGTATAAATTCTAGTTCTAACTAATCACATTGTTAATTTGTTCACAACTTTGTGAAAACGATTACAGAGGCCCTAGACAAAGTGACATTCTGTTAGCGATAACGATGATGGAAAAGGCAAAAATGTATGGGACTGACATACGCTATAGAAGACATATGTCAATCCTGTTGAAAGTCGTTGTAGAAATACGAAACGCTTTGGAAGCGATTGTCACCTGTCTAGGCCCTCTGGTTACAATTTAATGCAGTATTTTAACATTATCACCTCTTAACATTACAATATCAGTTGGGGCGTTAAATGTGCGAAGTTTTTTTTAATGTTATTTCAATAATTGTAATTTTGGGTTAATTTCTAGTCAATTTACATTAAGTACCTAATTATTGTTGCAATACTTCAATATAAAGCTGTGAGTTCGTGTTGAGAAAATAGTGAATCTTTATATGGACAAGTAATCAGTGTTATAAACACGATATTTTGTAAGGGAAATGTCCAGGCTATTATAGCTTTTTGTGCTGTTAATTTAAAGATTTTTTTAATAGTCGTAAGCTATTTTTTTTTAAACAAAAATTTCGAATACTTCTACGTAAAAAAAAAAAAAAAAATTACTTTTAATTTATCCATTTCAATTTACAGCATATATTGAAAATAGTAACTACTTAAAAATACTGCATTATGTACATAAAGTTTCTATTTTCTGAACACGAACAGGTCTCCCCATATTGCCCGTTCTCCTTTTTGAAAGCAAAGTTTACTCATAAGACAATATTAATATTACAAGAAGTCCATGATAGAAGAACTTGTAGATTTAAAAAATATTATTCCGTAGCAAAATTGCAATATTTTCTCATTAACATTCCCAATACAGTATACGTCTGCAAAATAAATTAGAATTAATTATCTATTGTATGTTATTTACAAAACAAATTAAACAATTTGTGAAAAGAAAAACAAACCTGCATGTGGAGATATATAAACTAATGAGTTTTCACATTGTATATTTTTTTGTTTTGTTACTTTCAATAAAGCTCTGTCCAAACTGAAGCGAATCACGCGCGGGCCAAAGTTCGCTCGGTACGATTGTGTCAACTAACTTTGATGGCGGAGTTCGCTCTGGTGCAAATAATCACGTGACTTAGCGTTATATCACTGACGATTTACCAGCGTGTTTCTAGCGAGGCGATTTGTGAACGTGACGCCCGCGGGTACGAAGCGAGCTAACCACGACTACGCGACGTATACGCCGCATTTTCACAAAATTGTGTCGCTCTCTCTTATACTCCCACGTCAATTGCTCTCATTACGCAAACGCAGCGAACACGTTGCTCATACGCAGCGAGCGCATTGAACTTGCCTCGCTGATAGTTCACTCGCAAATCGACGATAAAGCAATCGACGCAGTCACGTCCCGTGTCCCACTCGGGATTTGCCTCAGTGTGGCCAGAATTTAAATTTTTGTATGCAATCTAGTCAAACCGCATGTCATCCCATAGTACTTAATTTATGATAATGTCTGTTAACCTTGAAACGCCTGAAGTATTGTTTTTTTTTTGTGAATATAATTTGACATTTAAAAAATCTGTATGCCCTCTTAGTCAAAAGTGCATACAGATTAAAAAACATTCCAATGACGTTTTTTGGTCTCAAGTCATTCCAAATATTTTCCTTTTTAATTTTTAAGCTTAAGAAATGAAATGTATCAAAAATTGCGCACAAAATTCAGTACCTACAGTAATCCAAAAGACAATTTTGTTTACATTTGAAGTTTCAAAAATTATTGTTTTCGCTGTTGGAAACTGTTTCGCGTAATATCTATACTAATTTGAAAACTATCGAATAAAATACAAAAATACAATATTTTTGTGTATGTATAGTACTAAATAGTGCGCTTTCTGATGTACATAGTTCGTGATTATATGTAAGATTATATGTACATTTTACAAAAAATCTGTGTGTTATTTGCCTCCCTATGCTTCGTTGGGCACAACAAGTAACTGTGGTGGTCACAAGTGAAGTGACAATTCTGAAAATACTCGAAAATTCATATGGACCGCCCAATCATTTTAAATTCATGAACCAATCTCCTGAAACGTGATCAACTTGTGGTGGTCCCGCCATCCAAATGTTAGCTTAGCGGGCCACTTTGAAAAGGTAAGTATTTAGCTACAAATTATTTGATTACATCTACATTGCTTTCAATTGTACCAAAAACAGTTGTTTTGTTTTAATTATTATTATGAATCACTTGCTTTTTCATTGCAATTAAGAAATTGGCAGAATGGTGTGGACATCGGCTTTGCTTGCACTATAAATTAAATTGAATACAATAGAATAACCACTGCTACTATTTTATTCAGTCATCAAATCACGTGTCAACCTTCGCACTGAAATTATACCTTTGCGTGAAGAAAATAAGTTCGTTAATTGTTAAAAGTGCGCGCAGCGTCACGTCGCTTCACGTCGCGGTCTGCGCTGACCCTTACTATAGTGCCTTGATGTAACCAACAGCGACATCTCTGTTTAAGCCAATGTACTAGATATACCAGAACAATAGAACGAACTGCGAACAAGTTTAACCAACTCTAGAGAACACGGCGCGGTGCGGCGGTAGTACGGAACATGGGGTGGACAGGGGTGGACAACAATGCGCTAGTTATTGCTGTAAGTGAGTATCCGTGGATTTTCAACGTATTTGATATCCCCGAAACGATCAATTGCCATTGTAGTAATATTGTCAATCGCTTCAATTGCATTTAGCAGACGATCATTTTTCATCATTTGCGCATCAGTCACTTAAAAATTGACAATTGCAAATTGATCGTTTCGTTTGTCAATTTGGGGAAAAGTTCCAATACTCAGTTTGAATAAAGTTACAGAAAACTTTAATCAGAAACGAAAATATTATGGTTATGTAATGTTTGACGAGTGATCAATTTTAAATTCTTAATTCATAAACCGGCTGTTAATGTATCAAAATACTTTGGTCATCGTCCGTATCACAGGTGACATAGTCAGCAACAAAAAAAAAATACAAAAAGAAACATATTCAATACTTATTATATTTTTCAATTTTTTCAATTTCATCAAAGAGCGATACAAAAAAAAACATTTTAATCTTTTTATAAGTACTTACGTGGTGCCGGCGGTCCGTGTTATATTGTTAGATATAAAATACTGAAATTGAAATAATGGAAAAACTGAGATTGCTCACTAACAGTCCGGAGTCTGGATTTGTGCCCGGTTGATGGCAATTACATGAGACTTAAACATAACTGGTGAAATGTGGGTGTACAAAAGATACACCTCTGTAAAAAATCCTTGTTTAAACAAAAATTATATTCATGACACACGGCAATGGTGTGGCTTTCAGTCGGTGAAAGAATTTTGTAATCAGATCAGTATTTCCAAAGATTGTTATTATTACGGTTTACAAAAAAAAAAAAAAAAAATTGTCGCTTTATAATATTACTAGCTTTTGCCTGCGACTTCGTCCGCGTGAAATTTCGGCCCCCGACCCACCGTGTTGCATCGCATCGCCAGCACGCACTGTTTTTACGTTTTCACTTAGCGTTGTTTCTGATTTTTGTTTTTTGTTTGCTCGGCTCCTAATGGTCGTCGACCTTCCAACCTTCCTCAGGAATTGGGCTACCAAATGCATACAGAGTTTTTTAAAAACTGACTGGTATTTCCAGAGATTAGCGCGTTCAAACAAATAAACAAAAAAACAAACTCTTCAGCTTCATATAATAAATATAACATATATTATATATTTATTTATTTATTTCAGACATTCTAGTCCATAATTACAACTCATACATTTAAATTACAAACTATTAATTAATAAATTCAAAACAGATAAAAACCCAAAATAAAATTGTGATTAAGTAATTTTAGGGGTATGAGGAACAGGGTGTAAAGTTCACTCATCCACCATAGAAAAGGGAGGATCTTCCGACCAGACGGGTGTTGTGTCTGGCGGGCAACTGCCCGATGATTGATATTGGTTTTTGTATATATGTTCACTGCACGGTAAACTCTAATTGCGCGATGCAGGATTTTTGTGACGTCAGGATTTTTGTGTGACGTCAGGTCTTTGATGCATAGTTCGAATGTGGCGATGTAGATACCGCCACATAATTAAACAACAACTCATCTCAGACCAAATAAAAAACCAAGACGGAGCGCTGCGAACAATACAGTGAAGCATGCTAAAACTACACCACCGCTCTGTGCATACACGCTCACACACACGCATTTACAACTATTTATAATGACACTGCAATCAAACTACACCAAACAAAAGTGCACACATGTTTACGAAACCAGCCTCACGTCACTGTTGACAGCGCTGTCTTGGTTTTTTATTTGGTCTGAGCAACTCATTAAAAATAATAATTAAAATTAAAATGCCAGAATCGTATAAAAAGCAAATAAAATGTCAAATAGAAAACTACTTTATTGCAGATTACTTTAAATTAATCTAGGGATCTCTCTTACCGATAAGTTGGTCTCAATTCGACTCGATGCAAATCTTCGTAATCTTGTCAAAGCCTTTGGAGTACGGTCTAGTAAAGTTGACACCTGGCTTTGAGGGTTCAAGTTATTTATTCCGTTGTGGTTTTGTGTACTTTGATACTTGGATTAGTTAGGTGAGGTAAGCAGAAGTAGAGGTTCTTACATAAAAAGAGGGCAGTAGTGGTCCAGTGGAAACGGCCGCGGTTTACGAGTCGTAGGTCGAACCCAGACAGGCACTTTACTTTGTGTAAATTATTTCATCACCACTGCTCTCAAAACGGTGAAGGAAAACATCGTGAGGCAACCGGTATGTCTGAGAACCAAAAACTTCGAAGACATATTGTGACATCTGCCAACCCGCACTGGGCCCGCACTGGTTGATTCAAAATCAAAATCAAAATATTTTATTTCACATAAGCCTACATGGGCAGTTATGAATCGTCAGAAGCTAGGTGCACGGTTCCAATTGGTCGTTTTCTATGGAGAAGAGCCGGCAAGAAACTCCATGGTTACTCTTTTAAAAGATAATTGGCTTTTACAATATTTTCGAATTACAGTGTTAATAGTTATGGGAGGACAGTGTAGGCCTTTCAAAAAGTTTCATGTAGGTAGTTAAAAAAAAAAAACATTTCGATTACCCACACATCCCACTCTCTCTCGCAGAGAGGAGGCCTGTGTCCCAGGAGCGGGTTGATTATGCACATAAAAGATATGTGTGTAAATGGACTATATTAAACTACTACTATGAATGAGATTGTTAATTTTCAAACAAGCCCTGACCACGGACTACTATTTTATATTTTGAAATGTTTTAATATTATTTATATTCAAATATTTAAAAATGTAGTGTGTCTGTTTAGTGAATAAACAAAATAATAATAAACGTTTATTTTGATAAATATAAAGTATATTTGCTCAAATACCAAGACTGGTACTATCCTGCAGTATCTATACCATAAAAAAATAAAAACTTGCGGGAATGGAACTTACGACCCATTGCGTTGTAGGTAGTTATCGAGCTCACTACAACAAAATATCAAAATGTCACAAATATTTAAGTAGTCACAATGTCCTTTCCACTTTAGTAACATCTATAAAAATATATACATACATACACACATACATACATACGGTAAATAAATAAAATTGAAGTGTCTGTTTGTAATGCCAAAATAACAGCTTTTTAAATGGATATGAAAGTATATACGGTAATTTAAAAAAAACAATTTTTAAAATTTTGATCTGTCTGTCTGTTTTTTGCGGCTAAGCTACTTTTATTAAAGAGGGATGCGCTAAGGTAGCCCTTGAAATTCAAATCTTACGTATTTTGCAATTTGCAGGTCAGTGTCGGGTTGTATGTTGATTCAAATATAGAAAGAAAGAAAGAAAGAAAATACATTTATTCAGTACAGACTGAAAGGCACACAATATACCCACATAATATACAGCACATGACAAATAAAATATAGAAAAAATAAATAAAAAACAAAAACAAAAAAAGGTGTAAACGTGCGATGTAGGGGAGTGTGCCTCACGGCTGCACCGAAAAGGTCCAGTTCAGCAAAAATGCCAGACAACTAAGTGCCTGACGCTGGTTTTCAACCGGACCCGAAAGTGTGAGGTGACGGATGCAAATCAGCTTTATAATATAATAAGTGTATGTATACCTACTTAAATAAAATAAAAAAAACAAAATAAATATCACATAATAATAATAAAAACGAAAATATAAAAACTAAAATAATTATAAATAAATGAGACGGACATTTAAAATACACAGAAGGAAATCCTGACGATGCCGCGGATATCGCAACAACAACCTCCGGACCGAAGACACAGGGGGACATGAGCAAGTGAGGCGAGCCGAGCGCGAGCATGAACGGGAGCAATTCCCAGCAATGAGACTGTGTAACCGCAGCCATACATATTTGCGTGCAACATTCACCGACAGAAACACTTATTAAACAAATATGATTCGCGACCGGAACAAATATGGCTTTACAGAATTACGATCGCAAATCACATTTTAATCAACATAAAACCTGATACTGATCTGCAATTTGCAAAAAACGTAAGAAAATTGGAACTTCGCGGGCTACCCGGAAGCTTTAGCCTTAAGAAAAATAATTAGTGCCTTTGTAGGCGAAGCCGCGGGCAGAAGCTAGTGGGAAATATAAGGAAAGCTCGAATCGCAAGGATTATACGTATGGTTTATTGGTATATGCACTTAGCGTGAACCCCCATTGAAGCCCATAACCTTAACTTATCCCATGGCCATAAACATAACTGTAACACCATGAGTTTTGGTAGTAGGCTAGGTTGATAGACTATAATATATTAATTAATGAAAATATTATATTACATAATTAATTAAATTATTATATTATATAAATGTTATATAATTAATTAAATTATTATATCATTAAATTTTATTATTTTAATACTTTTTTGTTAATAGCTTAACTTTTTAATATATTTATGTCACATAATGTATGCAGAATACAGAAACAACAACAGAAACTGAAGTGAAAATAAACGAAAATTGAAAAGCAAAGACACCGACTTCCGAAATTAAAGTTATTTTTAAATTTTTATTAGTGTTTTTTTTTGGAAGTTGTTTTTTTTTGTAATAGTTTTTATTAGTAGATAGAAGGCAGTCGCTCCATGTAAAATACTGGTATTCATTCGCATCCGGTTAGACTGGAAGCTGACCCCAACATAGATGGAAAAGGCTAGGCGGAAAGAGGTACCTAAATAAATAGTCACTTCAAGAACATCGTAAAATTTGTTTTTATTTAAAAACACAAATGCGTTACATATCTTTATACATATATATAATTCTTCTGTACGTGTGTTTGTCACCTAACTCCTCCTAAAGGGCTGGACCGATTTGGCTGTGTGTGTATATTTGAGTGGGTCCCTGGATGGTTTAAAAATACAATTGAACCCGGTAGCTGGCGCTGTTCGGGCAGGACAACGTCTGCCGGTTCCGCTAGTTTTATATAAATTCACAATTTTAAAGTTACCTTTTAAAAAAACTTTACACTTTGTCACATAACTCAACATTGGAGGACAAACAATAAGGCTAAGGCCATAAAACACAGGCCGCTGTAACAGCCTATCGCGATTCTCATGGCCGCACACGCATGCACCGCCCGCCCATCAATTTCCAAGCCTTACCCGACGCCGTTTAACTTTCCCCGCCCGGCAATCATTTTAGGCGTTAAAAAAGTAAAAACTAGCCCAAAGCTAAATTCAGATCTTTTCACTTCCTGAAGACAAAAAGCCTTTGACGAATCTCTTCGGAGCACTGGAAAATATACAAAAGGTCACTAGAGCTTAAAAGTGTGCGAGCGAGATGGGATGATGTGTTGTGTGTACAGTGTGAGAGAGATGGCTAGCTGAAAATCAATTTATTAGTCAGTGACGTCACGATTCACGCAAGCGCGGTGCGGTTGCTCCCGGGAGAGGGTTGCTGGTCTCGGGGAAATTTCCACTTAATAGTGGAAAATGGGAGAAATAGGTTTTCGGAGAAAATATTAATTAGTCATTTATATTTGCCATGATTTTGATTAGCTTTTAAAATGGCGAAATATTTTTACTTACAGAATATTTTTTTATATTTTTGTATGGTTTTTTCTTTGTGTTTAATTCAGTGCATTAAAAAATACGGTTGCCCGATGGAGCTACTAATAAATATACTTTATGATTTAATTTTGCTAGAATTTCTCCATCAATGGGTAAATAGTAGTGTCATTAATTATGTAAAAATGCTGATTTGATCATTGCTTTCGGTATACCTATTATTTGTAATTTTCTGTATTCAGTAAAATCAGTACCTTATATTATTATTTCAGTCCATCCTAATCTAAAAAATATAAAAATAACTCAAGTATTATCAAAGATAATTACGGAACCCAAACAAAACACTAAAACTACAAAATGCATAAGACGTAAATAAACAAAACAATGAGACTAAACACACAAAAATAGATCACAAAACAATGTCCAACTAAATTCGTAATTACACTTCGCGTGTGGCAACACCACGCTCATCTGGGCGGCCCGAAATAGTGGCACGAGGGGGGGCATCAGTAGTCGCGGCGGGGCCGCTCACGCCGCCCGCGCCATGGCGTCCGTCGCCGCTTGGCTGCCCTTCGCTCGAGCAGCCGCCATCGGATGGGTCCCCATCGCCACACACCCACTACCACCACCCCCAGTCCCCAAGGACCGACGCCGTGCAGAAGACGAGAAACTCCTCATCAACGTATCCGGACGACGCTTCGAGACATGGCGGAACACCCTGGAAAAATATCCCGACTCCCTGCTCGGCTCCACAGAAAGAGAATTCTTTTACGACGAGGAAAGCAGAGAGTACTTCTTCGACAGAGACCCCGATATATTCCGACACATATTAAATTATTACAGGACTGGCAAGTTGCATTATCCCAAACACGAGTGTTTGACGGGCTACGACGAGGAGTTGGCTTTCTTTGGGATCCTGCCTGATGTGATCGGGGACTGTTGTTATGAGGACTACAGGGATAGGAAACGGGAGAATGCCGAAAGGCTTATGGACGATAAATTAAGCGAGGCGGGAGATCAGAGCCTGCCTCAACTGACAGACTTGCGGCAGAAGATGTGGCGTGCGTTCGAGAACCCCCACACTTCGACTGCAGCCCTGGTATTTTACTATGTGACTGGGTTCTTCATCGCGGTGTCGGTGATGGCGAACGTGGTGGAAACAGTGCCGTGCGGCCACCGGCCCGGCCGTGCGGGGACCCTGCCGTGTGGTGAGCGGTACAAAATCGTTTTCTTCTGCTTGGACACTGCGTGTGTGATGATATTTACCGCGGAGTATCTCCTCCGACTCTTCGCAGCGCCGGACCGCTGCAAGTTCGTGCGATCCGTCATGTCGATCATCGACGTGGTCGCCATCCTCCCGTACTACATCGGTCTCGGGATCACCGATAACGACGATGTCTCTGGAGCCTTCGTGACCCTGAGGGTGTTCAGAGTGTTTCGAATTTTCAAGTTCTCCAGGCACTCTCAGGGGTTGCGAATCCTGGGGTACACGTTGAAGTCGTGCGCCAGTGAGCTGGGTTTCCTGGTCTTCTCGCTGGCGATGGCGATCATCATCTTCGCCACTGTGATGTTCTACGCTGAGAAGAACGAGCAAGATACTAATTTCACATCCATTCCCGCCGCCTTCTGGTACACCATTGTGACGATGACAACATTGGGGTGAGTACTTAAATATTAATTGATCACTGAACCAATCAAAGCTATTCGGGAGTATTGATCGTTCGTCATCGGTCAGCGCTGGAATGCATCAGCCAGCAATCATTAAACAAAATGTTGCGCATATCTGACACCTGTCGACGCCATTAAATATGAACGCGGGAAAATATGTGTCATGGCGTCGATTTACCGTTTCGACACCGTAAAATGTTTAACTTGATATTGACGTTTTACAACTGTTTTAATTTCGTGTATTTTTCATCTGCAGAGTGGTTTGTTGTGAGGATTTTGGGACCAAACATGTTTAGACCCCGGGGACTTATGTTTTCTGTTGTAAGGTCAGCAAATACGCTTGTGCGTGAAATACGGTGTTTTTATTTAATTATTTTGCTGTCGCTGCGGCTTGCCGATTTTCTGTCTTTGTTTTACTTTGGAGTTGATATTGGATAAAGTAACCGTTACATAGTTACATCTCTTTGATATTTCAGAGGGCCTAGACAAGTGACAATCGCTTCGAAAGCGTTTCCTATTTCTACAACGACTTTCAACAGGATTGACATAAGCTTTTCGATAGCATGTCAGTTCCATACATTTTTCCCTTTTCCATCATCGTTATTGCTGATAGAATGTCACTTTGTCTAGGGCCTCTGGATTGACTTATCTTTGTCAGTAAATTCAGCTGTTACCTTTCATTCGTTTACTGTTCATTGCTATTACTATCGATATTCACAAGAACTAAGAGATTTACGTACTTAGATGTTTAATCAAGTTTTATATTAAAAAAGACACAAATTACTTAAGCTACTGTCACCTTTTGTTACTTTGTTGACTTTTGGCTTGTTACCAAGAAAAACTTTGTAAATGTACTGGTCTCAAACAATATTAACATCGTCTAGTTAAGTCGAGGCAGATTACACCATGATTGTAGCAGAACGGGGGGCCTTAAACGCCCACATTAGCAATTCCTCTAAGTTGACACAAATTCCTAATGTGTGGACCATTTTACGAATCTCCATAGAAAACTGTCCAACAGATTAATTGTTTCATAATATGAATCGCACGCAGATCATGTTATGAATTGTCAGTTTGTGATATTTTACGATGATTCATAATATTTTCCTATTATAGTTCTGTCAAAGTGGCCGTTTTAAGCCTGGTCTTAGACATTATTAACATCGTCTAGTTAAGTCGAGGCAGATTACACCGCGATTGTAGCAAAACTGGACAAATTGAAGTTGAAATGCAGATTCTAATGCAGTTGGTGCATTTGCATGAGAATTGCTGCCTACTTTTGTATTCGTAGGGCTTATGCAGATGATATGCATAAGTTCGTGGCTAAGTAAGGCTCGGAGGAGCTCGTGGCTAAGTATTATCAGCCGCACGGGACGATCCATCAAGTTAAGCTACGCTTGCCGGGGTTGGTCCCGGCTGTCATTCGTGGATCTTTGACAGTCATTACGGGTCGTCAGAAGCCCGAAAGTCTGACAACCAGTCTTACCAAGGGGTATCGTATTATCCAGTTACTGGGTTGTGGAGGTCAGATAGGCAGTCGCTCCATGTAAAATACTGGTATTCAGCTGCATCCGGTTAGACTGGAAACCGACCCGAATATAGTTTGGAGAAGGCTAGGCTAATTTCATACAAAAAAATACCGGAAAAACGAATTTTTTAAACTTGCTAAATGTATAAGTATAACTTTTTTCTTAATGACAAACTTCGTGTTTCCTCAGTCGTCGTATTTCTATCAGTTGTCCTTCGCACTTGGTACAGACCGGACGGTCTCAATCGACTTGGAAGTATATAGAGTTGTTAATACTCCTTTAACTCAATGTACTTTATTAAAAAATGGAAGGAAATAGTATAGAGAAAGTTGTTTTACAGCTCTATATAGTTCACTCGGAAATCAAAACAAAACAACAATAAAGTACTTAATTCTGAATTCAAATTATTATACACGATAAAGCTAATAATTGATGGATATGGACATTAGCATTCGTTTTTATTCGGAAATGCGATGATTCCCGAGTGACATTAAGAAAATCGCTGGAGTGTATTATATTAGTGATCATGGCTGTACCGTCTCTAAGTAAGCTCTTAGTTCAAGCAGATAGCAGTTTTGCATTTACATGTACTGCATTACAACTTAGTTGGATTGCATTAAAGATGCAGCTTATTATTATGATTATTTTTTATCTACATTTTACCAAGATTTTTGTAAGCATTGTTTAGAAAAAAGGCTGATTTTAAGGAGTTATCATGCAGTTTTCGAAATCGCCTCAAGGTCTTATTATTTGAAGAAAAAATTTTCAAAATATGCATTCTTGAATTTATATATTTTATAAATTCTTGAATTTATATTTTAGGAAATAAAGATTTAAAAAATAATATACAATTGACGTAGATATATTTAGTAACCTATTCCGCGTAACTATTCTTCAAGAGTCATAAAAAACCCTGTAAGAAATCGACACGTGTTTCACCTCTCAACGAGGCATCCTCAGGATGACGATTGACCAATTGCAAACCAGAACACGACGTGTTGCCACACCGAGCGCTGGACGCAGAGAATAAAGAAATAAAGATTTCTTTAAAAATGCTAAGTACCAAAACACTGTCTTTATTACCACAAAACCGTGTTTATCAGTTGTTTAGCATAAACACCTTTTAAACTAGACATTTCTGTATGGAGTTTGACATCAAACGGACATTAAAATTAAATAAATAAAATAAATTGTCTTTTATTGCAGGCAAAATACCCATATATAAAAAAAAAAAAAAAAAATAGTAAAATACATCAAATTAAAAAAAAAAAAAAAATAATCACGCGTTGAACAAGTCTAAATTTTTGTGTTAAGGCGCTGTGTGTTTATAATACAGAATGATAACAAATATATTGCGAATTGTATCTTACTTAACCATCAGAATATTGCCTTATTTCAAATACCCTTATAACATCTAAATAATATTATGCATCTTTCCACACCAACAATTCTACTGACCCATAAAAGCGAGAGCATAAAACCTTTCATCACTAAAGTTTGACGGCCGTATGTACGTCATGCGTCAGGCAAGTTTGACAGTTTTGCGCTTAACACTTAATCTTGATTGACGTTTATGTGTGGGCTGAGAGATTCTTAGTTCGAGAGGTTACATCTTGTGCTATACGAGTTTAAAGTAGGTATTTAACATGAAATCGTTAAATGAAATTGCAAAAATCGATAATGAAATCTCCGGAACTATAAAGCCTACGCCGTAGCAAGGACGTCTACGGCGTAGGCTCATGCTACGGCGTAGGCTCCTTGCTACGGCGTAGGTTCCAACTTTTTTTTTTCCTTCTAGGTAGTATATTATTTTTTACTTTAATTACTACTTTATATGATAACAATCAAGGAAGCTTGTAACGTATGTAAGCAGTTCATATTGAATTCTGAGGGCTTAGACAGGTGGCCATCGCTTTGAAAGCGTTTCGTATTTCTACAACGACTTTCAACAGGATTGACCCAAGCCTTTTAGTAGCTTATATGTCTAATACATTTTTGACTTTTCTGTCACCTAACGAAACAAAGCGACATTTTATTAGCGATAACTCGTTAATAAAATGTCGCTTTGTTCCCTCTCGTTAATTTCTAATAAAGCTATGATTTTCGTCTACAAATGATGGATATAGAGGCATCTGTCACAGCCATCTGTAATTAAATTACAATGCCTTAATAAAGAGAAAATCGAACACTCATTTGTCGAATGCCATTTCCAATCTCTATTACTGCTGAGAATTTTCCTCCCCTTGGGAAAACTTGATTACGAGAATATTACTTGAATCGGGAAATGGGAGTCTGCAGCTGTGTTTATTAAGACAATTTTCTTTGAAAATGATTGCGAGTTTTTTTTACACAGTCTAATATGACTCACATGTCGTTTAGATTTACGTAATTACATGGTAAACATCAAGCCAGCCACAGTAAATTAATATGTACATTTAATAGAATGACTGCCCGCTACTGCTGAGCATGAGGTCCTGGGTTCGATTCCCAGGTCGAGCAAATTGCCATTGTGTTTTCTCCATCTGGAATTACTGATTTCTGGTTGATGGCAATATGCTCGCCCCCTGTTACATGGAACATAAACATAACTGGCGAAATGTGGGTGTACTGTGGCGGTATCTACATCGCCACATGCGAACAACGTATCAAAGACCTGACGTCACACAAAAATCCTGCCCTCACATAAATCCTGCATCGCGCAATTAAAGTTTACCGTACAATGGAGATATATACAAGAACCCGACATCAATCGTTGGGCAGTTGCCCGCCAGACACAACACCCGTCTGGTCGGAGGATTCTCCCTTTTCTATGGTGGATGAGTGAACTTTACACCCTGTTCCTCATACCTCTAAGGTGCACTCTGCCTAAACCTTCGGGGAATACAGGCTTTATGCTATCTATGTATGTATTTAATAAAATAGTAACGCAGTCAAAAGTGCCTAGATTGAATATTTTTGATAAAATGTAGGTAATTGCTACGAGGTGTGGGAACGAGTCTAATGCCGAAAATATAGTTTTCAGAATTTTTGTTCGTTTGTCTGTATGTATTTTTCCGGATTGCTGCAAAAACGGCAGAACAGATTTGCATGAAATTTGGCGCGCAGATAGTTTATAATCTGGATTCAAAGAATCTAATTAAATCTAATTCTATTACATTTTTAGGGTACTTTTAATCCCGGTGGTATATTCCCGTGGGATATTCTGCGATATACACGCGGGCGAAGCCGTGGGCAAAAGCTAGTCTTAAGAATATAGAATACTTAAGAATAACAATACAAACAACAACAACACACAACATATAACAACATAACATAACAACAATGAAACAACAACAACAATAACATTTGATATTCATGACTAAATTATTATTTTTGGGAGTGAGGGGCGGGAGGCTTATAAAAACACGATCAGCTGTAGTAACAAAGTTAGTCGTTTTGAGTTTTATCGCAATAGTTTCATCAAAGTTTTGCAGTTAAACTGGGGACCACGGATACGGATATAGTATACAGTAACTTTGGTAGGTAAAGGTTAACATAGGTATGTATATCGAAGCATGTTTGGAATACCAGTTTTTTAAATTCTGTTCACAATAATCGATATTATTTCGTATGATTTGGTATTATTGTAACTGACTTGTCTATACATCCTTACATATTATTATAAAACAAAGTCCTCCGCCGCGTCCGTCTGTCGTCCTGTACGCGATAAACTCAAAAACTACGGCACCGATTTCCATGCTGTTTTCACCAATGGATAGAGTGGTTCTCGAGTAAGGTTTTAGTATATAATATTCGAAATCCACGCGGGCGAAGACGCGGGCATCAGCTAGTAATTTATAAATTAAAACGATGCAACGGATTTTGATACGGTTTTCACCATTATTTGTAGAATTTATTCCGGAAGGTTTATGTGTATTTGTATATTAAACTTATATATAATAAAGAAAGGATTATCAAGTATTAAAAACCGTACGAAGTAGGTGCAAATCACTAGTAAACTTATAAGATGTTGGAAAAGTATGACTAACTTCTTATAACTTCTCTGCTTTCTAGCATCCGACAGCGGCTTCGCCCGCGTGATATCTTTATAAATTATATAACCTTTGTTACTCAGTGATAATATAGCATTATACATAGATACATTATACTATAGTGATATAGTGATAATATAGCATTCTTGTCGCATTCATGTGCGTATCGTCGTATCGTCACTTGCTTCAAAATCGGTGAAGGAAAACATCGTGAGGAAACCGGCATGTCTCAGGGATTTTTTTCGACGGCATGTGATGCCACGTCAGAGGCCCATGGGCGGCTTTAACACCAGTTTAGTCAATAACCACATGACAAAAGAATATAGCATTCTACATAGGTACTTATACATGTACTAAAGTTGTTGAGTTTGTTAATTACAAACAAAAATACATTTTATACTATCAGTGTAGATGACATTATTATTGAAGATCTAAAACCATAGTTTTATAGCAATTAAATATTTATTGTTAAATTGACTCTTTGAAGAATGGAAAAGTCTAACTCGATATACAGAGAATAGAAAAAAAAATGTTTAGTTTGGCTCATTTAAAAGGTGTGTTTTACGATGCCCACCCACGGCTGCAAGGTGGGTGGCCATCCTCTACTGAAAGCCACACGCAAGATTGTATTTTGTCTGAAACTCAATTTTCTTTTGATGTATTTCTTTCGCTCTCATATAATCACAGACTGCTACCTAACTATAAGTACAGTTCATATCGTGGTTAAAATATGAGATAGCCATAATCAGCGTGGTCTTTACATACCAAGATCCCTCCTTACCTCGTAAAGCACGTTAAGCCGTTGGTCCCGGCTGTCATTTGTAGATCTTTGACAGTCGTTACGGGTCGTCAAAAGCCCTAAAGTCTGACAACCAGTCTTACCAAGGGGTATCGTATTACCCAATAATTAGGTTGTGGAGGTCCGATAGGCAGTCGCTCCATGTAAAATGCATTCAGCTGCATCCGGTTACTCTGGAAGCCGACCCCAACATAGTTGGGAAAAGGCTAGGCAGATGATGATGAGTGAGCGTGGTGGTAACCCAGTATTCCCAGTAACTGTGTGGTGGAGGTTAGGTAAGCAGTCGCTTCATGTCAAATACTGGTATTCAGCTATAAAATAACCGGTTCCACTGAAAGCTGACCTGAACATAGTTGGGAAAAGGCTAGGCAATAGATGATGATGAGTCAGCAATGAGGTACCGGAGCTCAACCGTGCTACACCACAGCTGGGCGGCAAACCTTACTAATATTATAATTGCGAAAGTAACTCTGTCTGTCTGTTGCGCTTTCACGCCAAAACTACTGAACCGATTCAAATGAAATTTGGTACACAGATAGTCTAGAGCCTGAGAAAGGACATAGGCTACTTTTTATCGACATAACACGTGGGCGAAGCCGAGGGCGGAAGCTAGTATTGAATATAGTAGTCATCGGATCGGCTTTGCTGTTCAACAAATACTGCCGAATCGAATGTAAAAGTGTAACAGTCACTTACCTCTCAATAAATTAACTATTAATAAAGCCTTATGAAACTATAAGTGTATTATTGCCCACTTTCATATCACCAAGATGGTGTTTGTGCCCATACCTTATGTCGCAAATTCCCCTTTTATGGTAAGTTATGTACATACATTTGAATAATAGACTTGGACATGCTCCGACTCGAGCTCATAGCAGCAAGACATCATGTTTTCGACAACACTCAAGGTCGGGTTAAAAATACTGGTCTAAAATTAAAGCGGTGTATAAATAGATTGTAACCTTTTAGGGGGTCATTTTGGAGATAAGTATTAGTTGTTTGTCGTTGGATAAGTATTTGAGTAACGCGTTCATTTGCTGCCAATTATCGTGTTAATTGCTGGGACAAAATATAAATTACAATAATGTCTTAACAAAAGCTCGTGGCTAAGCAATAAGAGCCGCACGGGTCGATCCATGAGGTTAAGCTACGCTTGCCGGGGTTGGTCCGTGGATGGGTCTTTACATATCGAGACTCCGCTGTGCCTCGGAAAGCACGTTAAGCCGTTGGTCCCGGCTGTCATTCGTGGATCTTTGACAGTCGTTACGGGTCGTCAGAAGCCCGAAAGTCTGACAGCCAGTTTTACCAAGGGGTATCGTATTACCCCAGTTACTGGGTTGTAGAGGTTAGATAGGCAATCGCTCCATGGAAAATACTGGACTCCAACATAGTTGGGAAAAGGCTAGGCAGATTGAATGTCTTAACAAAAGATTTAACCGAAGTCAAATAACTCCTTTGGCTTGCAGTCGGACAGTCACAGGAATTTGGTTCAATATAATGTCAGTCTTGTTTTCAAGTCGCGAACTAATAGTAACTTCAAGGCAACCATTCGCGAACCAATAGTAACTTCTAGGCAACCATGAATTGCACCTCTACACACAAGAAATAAATGGCACTGTTAAAAAAAAAAACTAGTTTACCCATTTGACAATGAATTTAATTCGAAGCCCAACAGACATTAATATATTTGCTTTAGTATTCAGATAGAAAAATGGCCCCCTGTATATGGTTGAGGGAGATTGATGGGAACTGCCGGGAATATAATATTACTAGCGGCGCCCGCGGCTGCGTCCGTATGAAAAATGGAGAAATCTCGGATAAAAATTTCCCTTACATAATAATCCGAGGTAGGTATTACATAGCCCTGTATGTAAGGACAGTATCTTGTCGTAAATATGGCTCATTGGATTTTGTTGAGCGTCGCCTCTGCAATTCATGCCTTGTTTTTTTTCTGTGGTGAAGGATTCATCTGGGGAGAACGGAGGGTTATGTCGGACTCCTAATGATTAAAACCCCACGGTTCTTTCCACTAACATGAGTCGGAGGCCTGCAATTCATACTTATCTGACTGTCAGATAAGTATTCTAAGGCTGTCAGATTCTGACAGCCTTAGAATAAAATAGAATATTACTAATTCTGCGGACCGACGCCCCGCTATCTCACAGGCCAGATCATGGCAGGCTAGGCCGACAGGCCGTGGGAACCGTCGATCCGATGAGGCCTTTTTTTTTTTTAGGGTGGGAAATCGTCCAATGACTTCTCCCGCTCTGGGCGGAGCGGAAGGGCGTGTCAGACTTTTACTGACTAAAACCCACCCGTGTTCCTTCATTTGCCTGTTGCCAAGGTCCCGGTATCCCTTTCGGACTTTCCCGCAACCCTGGCAGGCATCGGTCCTATTGGACCCCGTCAATTTTGCTGACATCTCTTTGAGGCGCGCGTGGAACACGACGCGCTATCGACCCGGGCCTGGTCCTTATCGGACGGCGAGCTGCCCGTTGCTCGCCGTCCGCAAGCCCGCGCCTATGGTGGCCGGAAATCCGCCTGGGATTCCCGACGCCCAGGGCGTCTCCAACGGCGGCGGTTAGGGGCGTGAGGGCGCAAATTTTGCCTTTCTCTCACGCGTTCCGCCTCCTCCTTCGCGAGCATTACTGCTTCGCAGAAGGAGGTGACGGCTTCCCATGCCCTCTCGCTCCGTACCATGGCCTGAACCAGGGCCGGACGCGAGAGGTCACTGCCGCCAATCGCCTCCGCGAGGACACGGCGGTGCCCCGCCCAAGCAGGGCACACCTCAACCGTATGCTCCACCGTGTCCTCCGGGCGATCCACACAGTGGTGAATCCGATGAGGACTGTGGTGGCAATGCTCGGCACGGGCCATGACGACCGCGGCTTTATTGTTGCTATAGGTACTTTTTATAAATAAAACTAGTTCATTTGAGATAAGGACAGGAGATTGACGATGTAGAATGGAATGTAGTGTTTGTTTGTTTTTTTTACTGGCTTTACGATGATTATCATTTTTTGTTAAAACCACTTCGTGTATTTATTGTTAAAACCACTTCGTGTATTTATTGTTAAAACCACTATTCGACCAAAAAATTTAAATTGGGTGAAGAGTAAATAAATAAATTAATTAAATAAAAAAAACCGGTCAAGTGCGAGTCGGACTCGCGCACGACGGGTTCCGTACCATTAACTATAAAAACGGCAAAACATCACGTTTTTTGTATGGGAGCCCCCTTAAATATTTAATTTATTCTGTTTTTCAGTATTTTTTGTTATAGCGGCAACAGAAATACATCATTATCACTTGAAAATTTCAACTGTCTAACTATCACGGTTCATGAGATACAGCCTGGTGACAGACGGACAGACAGACAGACAACGGAGCCTTAGTAATAGGGTCCCGTTTTACACTTTGGGTACGGAACCCTAAAAAGATGATAAAAGCTACCATCTCGGTAGTCATAGTCATTGTCATTTAATTTTGTAACACCACACAATTTATAAAGTTCCTAAGCACATCCTTGTAGCTTGAATGTTACATTACATACATTGAAATCTAGTTCATTCTCACCTTGACATTTCGAAATAGCTCCACTGTTATTTCCGACTGAATCAGATTTCCTTTTATAATTGTTTCATCTCCCGTAGAGGAGTCCGTGGCTAAGTAATAACAGCCGCACGGGCCGATCCATCAGGTTAAGCTACGCTTGCCGGGGTTGGTCCGTGGATGGGTGACTATCTTTACATATCGAGACTCCTCCATGCCTCGGAAAGCACGTTAAGCTGTTGGTCCCGGCTGTCATTCGTGGTCAAAGTCAAAGTCAAATAATTTATTTCAAATAGGCACATAAAAGGCACTTTTGAACGTCAATGAAAAACAAAGAAATATAATTGATTCTAGTTGCCCATTCCAAAAGGTAGCTTTCGTATGGAGAAGAATGGGCAAGAAACTCCACCGTTACTCTTTGCAAAAATGTTTTACAATATTTTGTATACATGAATTATATGATTATATGTGAAGACGATGCACCTACAATAAGATTACTGTACCACAAAAGGTAAAAAGAATTATAAATGGAGCCATGACAAATAAATCAGTTATGTGATAGGTACATGGTGCTCACATATTGACAAACGTTGTAAAAGTATACTATATTACGTGGATCTTTGACAGTCGTTACGGGTCGTCAGAAGACCGAAAGTCTGACAACCAGTCTTACCAAGGGGTATCGTATTACCGAGTTACTGGGTTGTGGAGGTCACATAGGCAGTCGCACCATGTAAAATACTGGTATTCAGCTGCATCCGGTTAGACTGGAAGCCGACTCCAACATGGTTTGCAAAAGGCTAGGCAGATGAGATGATGAGATTGCATTAAACAATTACTACAAAATAATTACACAATCTTCCTTCCACGAAAAACAGAAGCAAATCTCATTACATTCGTGCCACTTGAGTTCATGACAGCGCAAACTTTTTCTAATTTGAAAAAGACCATTTCGCTAATATCCTCTGTGATACGCCGACATCCCCTCTTTTCGGCGTATCCTCATGTCGTTAATAACATTGTATTTTGTATGGGATCGTGTTTTTGATGGAATTTCTCTCGAACTGATAAAACACGCCCCTTGTATTTATCGGATGTGTAGATTTGAACAACTCTAATAAATAAGGTAACTGTCAGTGTGGTTTAGAAATATTGGTGACTAGCGTGTTTCCTGTGTATTCGCTCGCATTCTAGGGGATTTTTTCATGTGCCCGGATATAAATAATACTAAAAAGTGCGACTCGGATTCACACAGTGTACCGCACCACCAAAACTGTAACGTTATCACCACAAAACCGTGTTAATAAGTTGTTTAGCCTAAACATCTTTTAAACATGACATTTCTGTATGGAGTTTGACATAAAACTGACAGTAGACACGCGTTTAACAAGTGTGTAAGTTTTTGTAGTTAGACCCTAAATGTTTAGCATTTTTTTATAACTTACTTCGCTAGAAGGTATACGTACTCTGTGATAACTTTCTACCTATAAAGCGCACATTACAGCAGCGTCGAGTCGCATCGCATCGCATTTTAATACAAAAAACCGTGGTATGGATGGTTCATACATTAACGAAAGTGATTTATAGGATTTTTACAATGCGGCGTGCGGCGGGTCTCGCCCGAATGTCTCTCAAACTTTACGGTTGAAGAGATATAGCGCTGTGCCAGATAGACAGACGGCTTAGGCTTGAGATAGACACCCTCTGGGAACAGAACCCTCTGCATAACTAATAATGTTAAATACAGACAACACAGACTCGTACAAACAAAAATCTATTCAACATTTTCCCAAAACGTCACAACTAAAAAGTACCCCGTATGGCCCCGTACTTAGTAAAATAGGGTTGAAATCCCAGCCACAGTTCTAAGCGGACGATCCCCTGGGGCTGTTTATTTAGGGGCACAAGTAGCCCCTCGTAGGATATTCCTCTAACTAGTAGGCTAGATCTAGTTTGCTTAACTATGTTGAGATAGCCCGGGGGCTTCGGTGGTAGCAATTATTGCTCAGTGGGGGTGGGCGGGTAGGGCTACATGTGGCGTGATGATTGCTATATTGGGAGCTAACATTAGCTGGATTATTATAGAGGTATGGCTGTTGTTCTAAAGGTTATAAGGAGTTTTAAGTTAATGTAGTGAAGATGTGATTTATTGTCATAGTAAGAATACAGTTTGAGTCCTTGCTCAAACTAAACAACTTCTAAGATATTCAGAAAATAAAATCCGGCTTAGTGCGTTTCTGACTCTAGCACTAAGCATTTCGTACCAATCAATCTGCCTAGCCTTTTCCCAACTGTGTTGGGGTCGGCTTCCAGTCTAACCGGATGCAGCTGAATACCAGTATTTTACATGGAGCGACTGCGTATCTGACCTCCACAACCCAGTAACTGGGTAATACGATACCCCTGGGTAAGACTGGTTGTCAGACTTTCGGGCTTCTGACGACCCGTAACGACTGTCAAAGATCCACGAATGATAGCCGGGACCAACGGCTTAACGTGCTTTCCGAGGCACGGAGGAGTCTCGATATGTAAAGATGGTTACCTATCCACGGACTAACCCCGGCAAGCGTAGCTTAACCTGATGGATCGACCCGTGCGGCTGTTATTACTTAGCCACGAGCGTTTCGTACCACCAAAACGTTGTTTTTTGTTAAATTATTTGTCGTGATAAAGACCTTCATAGAAACACGTAGGCGGGTATTCTGTGCCAGTTTTAGAGATCAATTACGATTATAAAGATTATAGTCCTGTGACAGACAGACAGGCAAACGGAGTGGTGTAGTAAAAGGTATCGTTAACACCTTTTGGGTTGAGTGTGTTTTGGTGGTTGAGGTTGTCTATGAGAACTGAGGTGAACAACTAAGTTGCTTGAAGCCTCGTTTTCATATACTTCAAAAGGTGCAAAAAATTGTTGCAGCATTTTTTTGAAACATTTTTTACACAAAAACTTTATGAAATGCTGACAGTAACACATGTTTCTTGCAACATTGAAACATGTTGCGGACACAAATTGTACAACTTTAGTAATTAACACCCCTTTATGTAAGCTAACAATAGCTAGGATGTCAGCCATTGTTTGCAATGTAAGCTTAGATTGATTGATGTCATATTGATGACTTACTCTGACCTACCCGACCGTCCTACCTGCAATCTTATCTGCAGATTAAATCTTTGTTGCATAACAGTGACTATACATATAGCTATAATTAATAATATAGCCGTATTTTTGCATAACTTATGTTTCTTTTTTATTAGGGTTCCGTATCCAAAGGGTAAAACGGGACCCTATTACTAAGGCTCTGCTGTCCGTCCGTCCGTCCGTCCGTCACCAGGCTGTATTTCATGAACCGTGAAATTTTCACAGATGATGTAATTCTACTGCCGTTATAACAATAAATACTAAAAAACAGGATATAATAAATATTTAAGGGGGCTCCCGTACAACAAACGTGAATTTTTTGCCGTTTTTATAGATAATGGTACGGAACTCGACGTGCGCGAGTCCGACTCGCACTTGGCCGGGTTTATTCTTATAAATAATAGTACGGAACCCTTCGTGCGCGAGTCCGACTTGTACTTGGTCGGTTTTTTTTCTTTATGCACATAACTGTAGAGGCTGATTTAATCGCTTATGTATTTATATTTACCGGTCAACCAAGTCTTACGGCTGAAAAATAACTATATATTATCCAGTCAAAAGCATATGAATTAATGCTGTCAATGTCAATAAAAAAACTATCCTGGTTTGGAAAATGACTTCGTAGGATGATATGCCTTGTCGCGGGAAAGTCCGAATGGGATACCGGGACCCTTGGCAACAGGCAACTGAAGGAACACGGGTGGGTTTTAGTCAGTAAAAGTCTGGCACGCGCTCCCGCTTCGCCCAGAGCGGGAGAAGTGATTTGATGATTTCCCGCCCACAAAAAAAAAAAGGGATGATATGCCTTCGATTGAAAAAAAATTACTGGTTTTTTTCTCATCACTCTCCTACCCTTATCCCAATTTATTTATGGTCGTCACAACAGGTATTTTTCTTCCACACTTCTCTATCAGTCGTCATCTCAGTAGTCACCCCCTTTATAGCCATAATTATCATCTTTCACACAGTCCATCCATCGTTTCTTTGGTCTTCTCCTACTCGTGTAGCCATCCAAATTCATACTAAACTTTCCTGACGACATTTACCTCATTTATTACTGGTATTTAAAAAAAATACTTGAGCTTAAGTGTGACTTTATCAAATAGCGTACCATAAAAGGCTAATAACCTAAAACAAAACTGCTCTACCAGCTGATTACAATCGTCTCATTTCAAGGTTCTCTATAAATTCATGGAGTCGTTACCACAGGCCAGTGGCATTTATTATTTAGGGGCAAGGTGACCTCTGAATCTTATCCAGTGTAACTTAATTGTGTGTGTTAGTACCAGGTTTTTGCCCAGATGTAAGCCTGATAATTATACACGCTGAGATTTAATTGCTTGTGGCATACCATAGAATAAGCAAGCAACAAAAAAAAAAAGACTCGTGTATGGTACTCGTATTTGTCCCACGGCCGACAAGGCATCATCGCATTTCTCGCTCAAGAAACGTACAAAAGATTGTAGGTCCGCGTAAGTAAGCAATCGTGCGCAGCTGCCGCGCGCGGCTTGACCCGCTGTGATTAGACGACTGCCGCGCGCGAACGCTTATGTCTACCTGCCGCGCACAAACATTTTTATCTAAACAGAGCGCAGCAGAAATGTGTCCTGCAAACGCCGCGTGTTGCATGTTCTTGCCGTTCCATATTTGGACACACCTGAAAAACAAAGCTGCGAGAAGCAAAACTAGATGTAATTTAATATACCAGCAGCTGAAAGCCTTTAATGCATTACGTATTCAGTATAACAATGCGTTCAGAGCGTTGCTGAAGCTTCCTAGGTGCTGTAGTGCGTCTGGTATATGTTTTTTCAAGCAAAAACATGCTATTTCTATGCCGTAATGAGAAGGAAAGTAGCCTCTGTTGTACACAGGTTATGGACAAGCCTTAACACCTTAATGTTGGTGTTTGCAGCACGACTTGACAGCATGATCTTTGGGCGGTACACTGAGCTGCACGTTAGTGGAGTAACTCAGTAAATCGGACGGGGAATATGATGTCACTGATGTCAAGTTAGTGTAGGGTTGCCATATAAGCTTAAGTACTGACCGGGACATTAGCAGTAAGTGTCTGAAATTATCCAAGTAAAAAAAAAAAACATATTTATTACCATTTAATTTTATTACCTTCATGTTCTTAACAAATCAGCTTAAAATTATTAACAGCACGAATCTCATGAAACACTAATTCTTACTACATTTTTCAGATTTCTTCACCTTATTTAGCAGGTCCGGTTTGCCCATAACATACTTATGAAATTCGGAACATGGCATTTTGAAATTGAACTTGCATTAAATTATGCTTATTTGATTATGCTTCTGATTTTGTGTATGCGTGAAGGCGATTACCGGGACATTATGTAGATTAACTGGGACGACTGGGACAGAAGTTCTAGACCGGTGACATGTCCCGCTGTACCGGGACGGATGGCAACCTTAAGTTAGTGTCATTGTTGAGGTTGTGTCTTAATGTCAATTGTACTAATATGGACTAACTATGTTGTCTGAAATAAAATATATTTTATTTATTATTTATTAGCTTCCACCCGTATATCCTTTCTCAGGCGCTAGACTATCTGTGTACCTTTAATTTAAATCGGTTCAGTATTTTTGGCGTGAAAGCGCGACAGACAGAGCTACTTTCCCATTTATAATATTAGTTTGGATATTAGTAAGGATAAGAATTTAATATCCCTCAGAATTTTACAGGTATATTGTAATAGAAAATTTCAAATTTTTCATATAACTTTTTTTTTGTTTTTTCTTGGTCGGTTTTTTAATACAGTAATTCAATCATATACATTATTATATGTACATCCAATACTACTTAGTCTATCAAGATAACGCCAAACGGTTGGTCGACTCTTCACGTGACTAGAGGGCTGGCCTATTCTTCGGCCAAAGAATCAGCATTGCCATACAACGGGGCAATGCTGCCAGCTTTATGGGCACTTTTCCTGGTAACAGCGATGCGGACGAAATAAGGTGTATTCCCCCCCTCTCCCTTTTTATATACTTGTACATATTATTAGTATTGTAATAGTTTTCAATAGTATTTAATCTTGGGTTCAACAATCGAATCAAAAGGTTGATCAACCCTCTTTGTATAAGTAAAATATAATATTCTGTGCATAATATAATGCTTTCTAGTTTAGAATTAAACGAATGACCTCACCTTGTTATTCACCTTCAGGTAAGTACCATTTATTGTTAATACTTCGTTCTCATGCTCGTCTAGGTTTCATGGGTGTAGAAAATATAATAAAGGTATAAACATCACGCCAGCATTCAAAATAGGCATGAACAGAATTCCAGAGGAGACTAAAGCTCTGGGCACTCTGAAGCGAAACCCACGCGGGATGCGGGATGAAATTTGCTCGCTTAATTCGTCAAAAAACACGATACGTCATGACGGATGGACTTTCATATTGCATACGGAAACGAGATTTTTCGCGATTCGTCAAAATATCCGAATAGATGTTCACACTTGATTCGGATTCAGAATTCAGTCATGGGCTAACGCTTCAGCGGATCCGTCACAAAAAAATAGGGTTTCGTGTTTTTTGACGAACGTGATTTTTAAAAGACGATAAAGTGATTTAAGATTTTTCCGTAATTTTTCACGATTCATGATGCGTTTGAACACAGGCATTAAAAGCAGCAGCAAACAGCAGCAAAATAAAAACGAATCGTGAAATAAGACGATTCGTCAAAAAACACGAATCGTCTTCGTGTGAATGAACTCCTATGAAGGTGTTCAAACTAAATAATCCACGCATGCAGTCGTGTATCGCATCCCGCGTGAAAATTTGCTTCAGTGTGGCCAGCTTTGTTCTCTTCGTAATGGGAAAATGAGAAAGACTTTTCCGCTGCGGGAATTACGCCAAAGCAATGCTTCTGCCTCACTATCAGGTGGGCTGTCTGTTTGCTTACAGTAATATAGAAACTATGACTTTCAAAAAGCTTTAGTAAACACATATTTGAGATTGAGTTATCTGAAGAAGTGCATTAATTTTGACGTGTTTTTTACTGATTCATACTGTTCTAGTCTTGTCTAATGTAGTTGTTTTCGAGAAAAAAAAAAGCATTTAGTTAGAGCGGCTTTCAATTAGGGCCTCATAAATATTTTTCCACTGTACACGGTGGCAGTTTTATCGTCGTGCAATGGCGGTTGTCAGGGCTGAGGTCTCTCGAAACGTCTTATAAAACTATTTAATCAAAATAATATAACGAAAAATAAATATCGGGTGTAAAAAGACGCTTAACGAAGCCGAAACTCATTTGTTATTAATTTTTTTGTTCTGGATGATATCCATCCCTGGGACCTTCTGGTTACGGAGATATTGAAGGTCAAAGTTCCAACTTTATCACACGTTTTTTAAAGAAAGCAAGTTTTAAATGTTATAACTTAATTTTAAATACCCCCACGAACCCTGAACCGTTGCATGCACCCATATACTCAATGTTTTGCGTGCGTTACGTTGCGCAAACTACCGTATTACAGCGATGATTCGCACCAAAAATAAACTCGTTTCCCAGCAATTATTTTTGTGCAATGTTACTTATTTTATGTACAGAATGCGTAGTTGATGGCTATGTGATGGGTCTTAATCCCTGTTGTGGTTTAGAGATTATCGCGTCAAACAAACAAACTCTTCAGCTTTATTATATTAGCATAGATAGGTAACACCCTGTTTATTATGTTGACATGAGAAAAATATATTAGACGGGTCAACAAAAAAAATTACAGCAGCCAGATCAGTTGCAACCGAATTAACAATTTTTTTTTTCGAATAAACAATAGCAATTAAAACTAGCCTTCAAAACTTACCACACTTTTAAAATTGCAATTTCTTCTAAACTGTAGAAGCCAGAGTTTTGAAATAAAAAACGTTTTATAGCAAAATGTTATCAGCTTTCTTGGAAATTATAGTTTATTATACATAGTAACGTTTTTAACATTAACCAAAAAATAGCCATTTATAACTTACGGGCAAAAAACTCAAACAACATTTATAACTACAGTTTTACGCCTTATTTACATATTATTTTGACACCTTGGCTTTTGAATCAAAATTCATCGATCAAGAAATAAATGTGAAACAAAAACAGAAACGAAAAGAGTCAAAAGTTGCAACAATTTGAAAAGGAGTGTTTTTGTTTATAAGCTCAGACCAACAAAAAAAGAAAGACGGATCACTACCTATATCAAACGTGTAGCCACAAAACTATGCTCCTGCAAGTAAACACACAGGCTCACGCACACACCTACACAAAAACTATGCTCATCGCTCCTAGTACGTCACGAGTCGTCGTCTAGTAAACTTCAATAAAAAAAAATAGAATTATGCCTTCTTGTGTAGTGAAAACTTGTAAAAACAATAGCAAATCACATAAAAAGTCTCACGGAATCACTTTTCACATGGAAGTACTTCAAATAACATCGTTTCTTAATTTAGTTAACTATGAATTTTAGGTTACTTGGAACAAAAACCTGAACGAATGAACGAACGAAAACAGTGACATTTAAAGTGCGAGGGTTGCCATAATATGATTTGAAATTTTCCCGTTCGATATTTTTTAGTTCGAGTAATTATTAGCCTGTTTTTTTTAATGTATTTAATATTTTAGATTTCCAAGTAATATTGAAAATAAAAGTAAATGGATAGTAGCTATAAGAAATAGTCGGAATGATCCAGAATGGCTGCCATCTAAAACCAGCGTGGTTTGTTCCGATCATTTTGATAATAATGACCTTTATTCAGCTAATTGTCGACTTCGCCGTGTGATCAAAAGCGGATATAAAATTTGAAAAACAAAAATGAGATTTTATCAAAACAGTAATTAAACACGAGACTGTATTTTTTATTTTATTTTAGTTAGTTTCTCAGCTTAGTCTAGCAAATTTAAATACTACTGTATCAAATTTTATTTTTTAGATGTTATTTCCATCGTCCTACGTAATTGCTGAAAACTCAGTTTCACAAAGTTCTGGCTGTACGTTTATTCAAGTATGTCCTAATTCTTCATTTATCTTCCTAAGGTTTTAATCAAAAGCTGCCATTACTCGTGTATTTTTTTTTGTAGGAGTTACCAGACTTGCCTCATGTAGCCATTGACGATAGGGCTGTATGTAAATGCACTTTGTACTTAATTGTTATTTTATTTTGCGATGTAAAAAAAAATGGTTTTGTTTCGGAATCCTTCCTAACAATTGAGTTACAATACCATACTCAACAATATCTTACTCGTACAATATTATCCTACCCAAAATATTATTCCCCAAATTACAGGGAAAAACTTTAACAAATGACAACCCTTTTTACTTACACACAGATAAAAAGGTGGCTTCACTTTTGATGTACGTAATGCTCCGTCTTTCTTATTTTGTTGGTCTGAGAGCGCGACTAAAAGTTGCCTAGGTAGATACATAACTCCAGTATACTATAAGTAGTAGTCTTTGCTTAACTCTTGCTTTACACTCAGCAGTGCTCACTTTGAGAGTTTATTTTATCTAAGATTTCACCCGGTTTCAGGAACGAAAACAACACAAAGGTTGCTAAGAAAATTGTCAAACGTATTTACCTACGCATGTCAAGTTATCAACTGCTCTGATCTGTAACGGTTGACTGAAATAATATGATCAATGTCAAAATCAGCGGGAAATTCCCTTATTTTTAAGAATGTTCACATTCGCATCTCATTCGCAATCTGTCAAAAATACCATCAATAAAACCATACCAAAATTTTTGACAAGTTTGACAGATTGCGACTTCAATGTGACCGTTTTTTAGGGTTCCGTAGTCAACAAGGAACCCTATTAGTTTCGTCAAGTCCGTCTGTCTATCCGTTCGTCAGTCTGTCCGCGGCTTAGCTCAGACTCTTAGTCCTAGAAAGGTGTAATTTCGTATGGGTACTTAAATACGATTTCCGTAATTCCAAGTAGGTACGATGTTATCAATGAACAATACAATGAAGTCAAATGGTCGGTCCTGCTGGATCATCTTTCTTCCGAGGAAGCGGTGAAATTATTTTATGATGTGTTGGACGCTCAGACCAACCAAAATAGAAAGACGGATCACTACGTACATCAAACGTGTAGCCACAAAACTATGCTCCTGCAAGTAAACACACACGCTCACGCACACACCTACACAAAACTATGCTCATCGCTCCTAGTACGTCACGAGACGTCGTCTAGTAAACTTCAATAAAAAAAAAAAAATATGCCTTCTTGTGTAGTGAAAACTTGTAAAAACAATAGCAAATCACATAAAAAGTCTCACGGAATCACTTTTCACATGTAAGTACTTCAAATAACATCGTTACTTAATTTAGTAAACTATGAATTTTAGGTTACTTGGAACAAAAACCTGAACGAATGAACGAACGAAAACAGGGACATTTAAAGTGCGGGGGTTGCCATAATATGATTTGAAATTTCCCCGTTCGATATTTTTTAGTTCGAGTAATTATATGCCTGTTTTTTTATGTATTTAATATTTTAGATTTCCAAGTAATATTGAAAATAAAAGTAAATGGATAGTAGCTATAAGAAATAGTCGGAATGATCCAGAATGGCTTCCATCGAAAACCAGCGTGGTTTGTTCCGATCATTTTGATAATAATGACCTTTATTCAACTAATCGTGGACTTCGCCGTGTGATCAAAACCGGATATCCTAAAAAGGTACATAAAATTTTAAAAACAAAAATGAGATTTTATCAAAACAGTAATTAAACACGAGACTGTCTTTTTTATTTTATTTTAGTTAGTTTCTCAGCTTAGACTAGCTAATTTAAATACTACTGTCCCAAATTTTATTTTTTCCCAAATTGCGGACGCTTTTTACGTGCTTTCTATAGTCAGTGATTTTGTTATCGTGGTCTTCTTGAATTTAATAAAGTTGATTGTAAATATAATTAAGTACCTATTTTATTTCAAAACAATTTACTTAACGACACATACCTACGACGATGTTATGATTTACTCTTCAACAACCTTATAACTTAATTTTTCTATAATTTACAAACCAATTTTTTTTTTACATTCAATTGATAATTAATGGATAGTTCTAAGTGAAAGAGCGGAGCTCCTAACACAAGCAATTCTTGATTTAAAAGGTAATCTCCAAATCATGTATGTAAATGCACTTTGTACTTAATTGTTATTTTATTTTGCGATGCAAAAAAAAATGGTTTTGTTTCGGAATCCTTCCTAACGATTGTGGTACAATACCATACTCAACAATATCTTACTCGTACAATATTATCCTACCCAAAATATTATTCCCCAAATTATAGGGAAAAACTTTAACAAATGACCACCCTTTTTACACAACATAGATAAAAAGGTGGCGTCATTTTTGATGTTCGTAATGCTCTGTCTTTCTATTTTGGTTGGTCTGAGTTTATAAGTAATCTTTAGCCATTTCTTAAAAGACGATTATCGGCTATAAAGTTTTTATATAAAAAAATGTTTTTTTTTTTAATATTTTTTATTTCGAAATTATATCTTGTGTAATTTAAAAGTTATTGCAATTTTAGAAGTGTGGTACTAAGTTTTGACGGCCAGTGTAGATACACGAACTGGGTCGCGGTAAAACGATAAAAATGGCTCGTTGTATAACTACCCACATTTGTTTACATAATCGAAGGCCCCCAAACAATAGAAAAGACTCCAGCTTTGAGTATTTCGAAATTGCCCCGATGCGATGTCACGATCGAATGATATGGGTCAATGTCTGGTGGCGCGTCATTCGTCCAAGGTTCAATACCTGGATGATGTTATTTTTAGACTGCAACATACTAAGTCTTTGATAATTTTATTGCGAGATATCTTTATAAATTATATATATTGCCCGTTCGTCTCCATAGGGATCTACGTTTTGGAATAGGCAACTATCTTCAACTTTCTGACTAACTGACCGACTCTTTGACAATTCAAAAGTGCCTGTAAATGTTTTAATTGAAATAAATGATTAGAGTTTGATAGCCTACTATCTGTTGCCCGCGACTTCGTCTGCGTTCCAGGATAAAAACTAACCTATGTCCTTTTCCGGGTCATATTCGACCCATGTGCCAAATTTCATCCGAATCCGTTCGTTTTAGCGTGAAAGCATCACAAACAAACAAACCTATGGCGGTATCTACATCGCCACATGATCAAAGTCCTGACGTCACACAAATCCTGCATCGCGCAATTAAAGTTTACCGTGCAATGGACAGATATACAAAAACCCGACATCAATCGTTGGGCAGTTGCCCGCCAGACACAACACCCGTCTGGTCGGAGGATCCTCCCTTTTCTATGGTGGATGAGTGAACTTTACACCCTGTTCCTCATACCCCTAAAAAAACCCACTGTCGTATTTATAATATTAATTAGGATAGCCTATGTTACTTGGTGAAAGAATTTTTTAAATTCGGTCCTGTAGTTATTACGTTTATTCAATACAAAAAAAAAACTATAATATTCGAGTAGAAATAAGAAAATACCCTTTACTTGCATGTTAAAATATTTAACAGAACGTTTCGTATAAAGGAGAAGCAAAGCATATAAAATCATAGTTTACTAGCTGCGCCCCGCGGTTTCACCCGCGTAAGTCTCGATCCCGTTGGAATATCGGAATAAAATGTATCCTATGTCCTATTCTAGGTCATGGTCTCCCTTGGGCCAAATTTCATCCAAATCTGTACAGCCGTTTAAGCGTGAAAGTGTAACAAACAAACAAACTCACTTTCGCTTTTATAATATCAGTAAGGATGATTTTGTTCTACATTAATGTACATGTACATTAATGTAGAAATATGTTTAGTGGTCTCAAGCGCAACTACTGAGCTGGTCCTGGGTTCTATTCCCAGGTCGGGCTAAGTGTTATTGGTTTTTTCCATCAGGAATTTCTCAGTATCAGCCCAGAGTCTGGATTTGCTTCCGATCGATGGCAATAGGCTCGCCCCCTATTATATGGGACTTATACTTAACTGGCGAAACGTGGGTGTGCTATAGGTACACCTCTGCCTAACCCTTCTAGGATTACAGGCGTGATGTTTGTGTAACTTACCTTCACCCTAACAGATGCCTCCTAATGTATCGAACATAATTTGCAGCCTTTTTTTGCCGTATAATATCTTAAAACCGTATACTTTATTCATCTACCTTCTTGGACTACCCCAAACCCTCAAGAGGGATGAAGAACGTATGTTTCTTTCATAAACGACCCCATTTCTAATATACAGTTGGGTTCAGCAACATTTTTCGCGTTTACTGTTCAAATATTAATTTCCTGACCCTCTGGCTCCATTGCGGCACTTGTGGTGTAATGTGGGAAAAGTTAATAACTCCCCGAGTCTCCATTATGTGATAAAAGTGTTTAAATATCACATTTTAGTGGTGGATCGAAATGTTACTACATTTGCTATTACCTGTTTTGGTAAGGAATAAAAAATGATTTGAAAAGAAATATGGCAGAGTGATGGGACTGAACCTACTATCTATTTAAATATACAACGTGTAACGGAATTATCGCAAGATCTCATACACTCCAATTAGAATATTAAATTATAAGACTAAAATAATATCTGTAATTTAATTTAATTAAACCACACCTAGTTATTTTTTATAAAATAGACGTCCTGACTAAACATGAAACGAGGATAGCTATGAGCGTATTACAAATTTGGTTATGCATTTAATAGGCTTTATATAAAGGCTTAAATTTCCTTAAATGAAATATTTTATTACCTTGCTATGACGCAGTGGTTCTAATTTCAGTTAAATAAAAGATTTTTTCATGAAAAAATTTCATATATAAATAATGACGGAAATCGATTCAGAAGCCGATTCTGAGCAAACTACTTTCAGGTCTTGCGCTTATTCTGTTACACGTTGTATAAGTAGTCGAACGTTCGAAAACCATACACAAAAAACTTTTAAAAAAGCACAATCGACTTCAAAAAAAAAACACTAAAGAGTGAAAAATTATTTTAATTTCGGAAGTCGGTGTCTGGTTTTGAATTTTCGTTTTTTGCTGCCGACTCTCGAATATCTAAGCTTAAACCTACCGGAATAATTCTGCAAATGAGGGGGATAAGTGCATCACACAGCAGGCATGATTTCAATTTATAATATGTATAAATTGTATAAGGTATAACATACTTAAAACGTTTGAAAAACAAAGTCAAACAGTTCAATAATGATTAGTACCTACCTAAAATTAATTTCAAAACATCTTTTTCATTTACACGCCTAAAAAATTATCATTAAAATTAATACAGCTTTCATTAGTTCATTAAACCATTGTTCACACCTTAAAGGTAAAAAAATGATATAGTCTTAAAATACCTGACCTCAGTCAATCATTGTATCGACCTCGTCGTTAATATAATCAATATATTATTTTAGCCACACCTGCTTCTCTGCTGATGCCATCATAACAAACACGACCGGGTATTGAACCCGGGATTTTGCGGTTGCTTTGATGTTGAGCGAACGGAAATGAGAGGTCAGGAGGACATTAATCTTGAGGAAAAATGTAATTCTTTTGATGAAATAATTTCGCTGTTAGGTTTCCTCTGTGTGGTGAAGATTTTTTTTTTTTTATTGTTCTTTCGGTTTCTCATCCATCACCCACTGAATCAAAATTATAAAAAAAAACTTTTTCACAAAAAATATATAACATGCTACGTATTTCACGTTTGTAGGCAAAAGTGGTAGGTATGGTAGGTATTTCTACAAAAGACCCATGTTGTAAAGCTACCCTGTAAAGCCTTCCAGTACACGTTGGGCGAGACACACGTTGGGTGGTACAAGCAAATTAAACGGCAAATGACGCAAAAAGGCTCAGAAAACGTTGGTCGAGCGACGGGCTCGCCCAACGTGCCCAGTACACGTTGGGCGAGCCCGTAAGGCTTTAACATTACCAAGGTACAAATCCGGACTCCTGGTTGGTGCTGAGAATTTACTTGTAACACGATACCCCTTGTTAAGACTGTTTATCAGACACTCGGGCTTTGACGACCCGTAACGGCTGTCAAATATCTTGGTATGACCGCCGGGAACAACGGCTTAACGTGCTTTCCGAGTCACGGAGGCATCAAAATAAGAAAAAGCAGTTAGCTTAGACATTTAAATGAGGAAATGAATACTCTATTCCATTTTGTTAAGTACCTGGTACTTGTTGTCAGGCCTACACTGTCCTCTCATACCTATTAACACTGTAATTTGAAAACATTGTAAAAGCCATTTATTTCTAAAAGAGTAACCGTGGAGTTTCTTGCCGGCTCTTCTCCATAGGAAACGACCAATTGGAATTGCACCTAGCTTCTAACGTATCATAAGTGCCCATGTAGGTTTATGTGAAATAAAATATATTTAATTTTGATCTAGCAAACTAATTTAGCTATTTTATAGAGTGACTATTACGATCTAGATCTAGACTGAGATGTAGACAGTGGCAATAACACCATCAGTCAATTTGGCAACGGGTCGGCTGTGTAAATCGTAATTCTGTGTGTGTGTTTGGTGTGTATCGCCAGGCATTGTGTTGAAGTACTATATTCTATTCTTTATTAGCTGCGCCCCGCGGTTTCACCCGCGTAAATCTCGATCCCGTGGGAATATCGGGATAAAAAGTATACTATGTCCTATTCCAGGTCATGGTCTACCGCTGTGCCAAATTTCATCCAAATCCGTTCAGCCGTTTTATCGTGAAAGCGTAAAAAACAAAAAAAATCACTTTCGCATTTATAATATTAAGCTAGGATTACAGTATTACTGTTTGATTTTTAACTTTATTTTAGTTGAAGCATTCAGACTCCGAGCGTCGCTAACAATTTTCTTGACTGGCTTATATTTCTTTAAACAGATATCAGAGGCTATACTTTTAGTAAATTTTTTGCCTTTCATTCGGAATCGTTTAGCTCGGGGAGCAATAAAAGCATGAACTGTATGATATAAGGTTTAATCTATTACCGTGCTTATTAATAACTTCCCGTAAAAACAATTAAATATTAAGTTAGAGAGATCGTCCGTTGCGGTGGAGTCCGTGGAAGCGAGTGGCGGAAACACCCAATAATACTTAAACCGACCCGGGGATTGAACCCAGGACCTCATTCTCAGCAGTGCCTAGCGCTTGCAACTACAGGACCAATGAGGCAAGACATGAGCTAAGTATGTAAATCTTGTGCTGACGTACCCTACCTTATCACTAATTACTTCCCAAAGGGTGGTGGTAATTTCTAATTCTTTCTCTGAAGGCTAAGGGCCTAAAACGGCCACATTCCTGAACAATTTCCTGAACTCCCAGCTGTCATTAGAAATTCCTCTAATTTGACACAAAAGCAACTCATAATGTGCGGACCATTTTACGAATCTCCATAGAAAACTGTCAAACAGATGAATTATTTCATAATATGAATTGGATGCAGATCATATTATGAATTGTCAGTTTGGGACATTTTACGATGATTCATAATATTTTCCTATTATGATTCTGCCAAAGTGGCCGTTTTAAGCCCCCAGCCCTGCAATGTGACATTCCAAGCTGCTAATACTATTCCAATCATCAAGCCACGCATAAATTAATGTGGCCTATTCCTAGCACTCTAAAAGTATAAACCACGCATACCGCAAGCGCGGTAAATACCTGTGTATTATTAAGGCAAGCGTACATTACAGCCGCATACATTTTGTATGTCAATACAAATAAGTAAGCGCCGTGCAGCCTGCCTGTAGTGTGCGACGGTTCAGAATCCTAACTTATTTAAAAAATGCGAAAGTGAGTTTGTTTATCTGTTTGTTACGCTAAAATGGCTTTACGGATTTGGATGAAATTTCGCACAAGAGTAGACCTTGACCTAGAGAAGGATATAGGCTATTGTAGATCCCGTGTTGGTAAAAGTGTTTACACACAGTGTGAGTACTCGTTTGTTGTAGTGAAGCTATCAACGAGAGTACTTGGTCAGCAGTACTGGCTCGGCGGGCAGAACACGAGCTGAGAGACTCGTACTCATACGCATACCAGCGAGTTATCGCTCATCGCCGTCGCGCACTCGCTGCTCGTAACTGGCGAAACATTTACGACAAAACATGTTGAAATCTCTAGTTCCTGTCAAAAATTGTATGGAACATTGACAGGAACTAAAGATTTCAACATGTTTTTTCATGAATATTTCGCCAGTGCAAACGCACGGTTACACGCCAACTAAACTTGTTTTTAGTTGCTCACTCTATTCGTTTCTCGTTAATCGCCGGAGGCAGAACATGTGCCATTTACACACACGTTTGTATACACACGTTTTTTTGTCGTGACAAACTACGGTTTATTCGCCATCGTCAGTGTTCAATGGATGACTATGGAAGCTTGTTAACAGACACGTTTTTTCTACAGCGCAGTTTATACACCGTACCGTAAAGAAACCGTCCCGTTTACAAAGAGCCTTACTGTGTGCCATTAATAAGTGTGTACAATAACTGTGCTCGATAAATGCCTGTGTACTATTAGCAACCTTCCATGAGTCGAATTATAACGGTCACGTTGATGACTACATATTTGACGACTGCAGTTTTAAAATGGATTGGATCTGTGCCAGAACTATGGATTAAACAGAAAAGGTTCGTTTGAAATATTAGCGTAGGATTATTAACATTACTGAATTTCTTTGACCTGTAGGCAATGCTTTATTTAACGAAAACTTGGGTACTTTATATTATAAACATTGTCTGTGGACCACAGACAATGGCTCACCTCCCATGTTTTGTCACCTGTACACATGAGGACCTAATGGCTGCGTCAGCGAACGGTATTCGTGTAGATTTGGAGAAAAGAAATTTAAAAAAAAACCGGCTAAGTGCGAGTCGGACTCGCGCGCGATGTTTCCGTACCATTATCTATAAAAACAGCAAAACGTTTGTTGTGTGGGAGTCCCCTTAAATATTTATTTTATTCTGTTTTTTTTGTATTTGTTGTTATAGCGGCAACAGAAATACATCATCTGTGAAAATTTCAACTGTCTAACTACAACGGTTCATGAGATACAGCCTGGTGACCGACAGACAGCGGAGTCTTAGTAATAGATATTAAAAGTTATAGATTAGAGTAGAGTTATAAATTATAAACATTAGATATTTTTGCCATCGACACACTAAGAAGAATGTAAACATAACATTATGCTTGTATTTTTTCCCAAGGGGTGGACTAATGTTTATAGAACACCCACGTTTGGCTACCTATGCCACGCCTATGCTATGCCTATGCTTGTGACCAATGTAATAGGGGCGAGCCTATTGCCACAAACCTGGCAAAAATCCAGACTCCAGACTGATACTGCGAAAATCCAATTTAAAACCCCAATCACGCTTTCCCCGGCCTGGGAATTGAACCCAGGACTTCATGACTAGTCACATTTGCGACCGCTAGACTAGCGAGTATTAAATGAGCTTACATGATTAATTTGTACGATATTTGCACTATCATCATCATCATTTCAGCCGAAAGACGTCCACTGCTGGACATAGGCCTCCCCCAAGCACCGCCACTTCGACCGGTTCTGTGCTTCTCGCATCCAGCGCATTCACGCGGCCTTCACCATGTCATCGGTTCACCTTGGGGGGAGCCTTCCAACGCTACGTCTTCCGGTACGCGGTCGCCACTCCAGAACCTTTCGGCCACATCGGCCATCTGTTCTGCGAGCAATGTGCCCAGCCCACTGCCACTTAAGTTTGGCAATACTTCGGGCTATGTCGGTATTTGCGTGCTTTTGAATATTGAAGACGAACAACTTAGCTCAACCATAGTTTTTTGTCTGATAATACCTACCTTATGGATGTCTCGTTGTCTAGTAGCAGCAAGCGCTACTGCTGAGCATAAAGTCCTGCAGGGGTCGATCGGAAAAAGTGTTATTGGGTTGGTCCATGTAGAATTTCTCAGTAGTAACACGGAGTCTGGTTTTCTTCCCGGTAGATGGCATTAGGCTCGCCCCCTTTTACGTGGGACTTAAATATATCTGGCGGAATGTGGGTGTACTATAAGTACACCTCTGCCTAACCCTTCGGGGAATACAGGCGTGATGTTTTGTTATGAGTTATAGATATCTATGTGTCTTGGTTCTAGTGAACCTTCTGTACTCCGTTTTCATGGCAAATCGTCTCGCCTGTAGTGTGACCATGAAATGTTTGTGTACACAAAATAATTTATAAGTACATAAATATTATTTAGTCCTGACCTTAGGACCTTGATCGCACAACAGTTAACAGAGTGATTTATAAGTATTAAACAAGCTTGAACTTTGTGTAATTGAGATGGAAATTAATGTTCAGTTAGGCTTGCTTTCAGACATTGTTGATAGACTTATCTTTTCAGTCTATCGTGTTTAATTCGCGTTTTCGATGGAACATGAAAGAAAAATAAACTTAACTTTTGTTTAAAAATGAGGGGAAAAGGATCCCCTGTCTCCTCATCTGCATAGTCTTTTCGATCAGGTTAAGCTACGCTTGCCGCGGTCGGTCTGTGGATGGTGCCCATCATTTATATAACGAGACTCCTCCGTGCCTCAGAAAGCACGACCCACGAATTACAGCCGGGACTAACGAGTTAAGGCTGCCATCAGACTGGCTGTATTCTCGTTGTTTGAATGCAGTTTAGTACGACTGCAATACTCGATAACTAATGTAACTGCATTGAAACTGCAAATTTGCAGTTGGAGTGCAGTTGAAATGCAGTCCGTCTGATGGCTGCCAAACCCGTTAGTCCTGGTTGTCATTCGTGGATCTTTGACAGTCGTTACAGGTCGTCAGAAGCCCGAAGTTCTGACCACCAGCATTACCCAGTAACGTTGTGGAGGTCGGATAGGCAGTCGCTCCATGTACAATACCAGAACTCAGCTGCATCTGGTTAGACGGGAAACAGACCCCGATATAGTTGGGAAAAGGTTTGGCAGATGATGATGAACGAAATCATTTTCAAACTCCCGTATTGTTTAATAATAACGTAAATACATCAATCTTCACGTGAAAATCGTTAATAACCCGAATTGCGTGGGTCAATGGTGTTTTGGCGAGAAGGTTGGTGCATACCGGAGGGCCAGCAATGGCAGGCGGCGCCACCTCCACACATAGCGGTCTGGTACACATACACTCAGAAGCTGCAGTATTCCTGGGTTATGCTCAATACCACGAAGTAACCTAACGAGATACGCGACTAGCGTGAATTCTTATCATACCCTCAGTTGGTTTTACCCGACCATACCGAGCACAAACAGAGTGGGGTACATCAACGGGTAAAAACGGGTAATACCCCATATAGTTTCTTGCACAAGTGGCACGTGAACTTGTTCTGTACGTGCTCCAGCATTAACAAGTACTTGGCCTCATGTGGAGCCCATATGACGTAATTCTTACCTTCTCTTGACTGCTCCTTTTTTAGCGTGAGAAGATCCTCATGGTTGTCCTCCGCTCTGGGGCGGGCGGAAAGGTCTGTCAGATTCTTACTGACTGAACCCGGTTTTGTTTAGAATCAATTGTTTCTAACGGAACAGACAGTTGTGTTGTTGGGGAGTTTGTTGCGCCACTTTTTCTTCCCAGCTAAAGCACTAGGAAGTGGTGAAGGGTGGGCGTTTTGGGGGACTGTCTTATATAATTTGACGTTCGAAAAGTGCTGATTCTCAGGCTAGTTTGAATAAATGACTTTTGATTTTGGTGTTCTTCAATTAACCTTGGCCGAAGTAACATCATAATAATGATGTAAAGGCCACAACAACAAATTTACAATTTCAGACACCAATCTACATGGTCTTCAAATGATCTGACCAAGATTATGTCTGGACTTAAAAAGAGACTTCGATCTCTGAGTTTGTTTTGGCCTTTCTTCTCAGAGTAGTCAGATCGGAAACGCCGACCTCATCCAGTTTTTTAAATATTACTGACGTGTAAGTGTTTGTACAAAACTATTCTCATTTAATTTAATTATTTAATTTCATATCATTTCATATAACGTTGTAATTGTAGCCAAATTTTAAATCCCAAAGATGTAAATCTATCAACCAAACTATAACTCGGTAATTATCAACAATATTAATTATTATGATTTAATATGAAAGTGTCTATGAGAAATGTCATTGTGACTTACTTGTTCTTTGAACAAATGCCAAACAATTGGGCACAGATTGCTTCATGTTCCATTTAACTAATAAAGAAAGTGCAGTGTTTTTTATCTTGGTTATCGTAGTTTTATTTGACAACTTTCTTGTAAAGGAAGAACGCTGAGAAGTTTTTTATATAATCTAATCTATTCCTCTCTTTGATCAATAGATACATACACGTGAACGAAAAATAAATGGATTACGTAAGAATCGTACGTAACACGAGTCATTTCGTTGTTTTCTGTGACTAAAAGAGATTCTCTAATTTTGTATGAAGTTCTTTTTTTTTTTTTGAGAGTGGGAAATCATCAAATGACTTCTCCCGCTCTGGGCGTAGCGGAAGGGAGTGTCAGACTTTTACTGACTAAAACCCACCCGTGTTCCTTCAGTTGCCTGTTGCCAAGGTCCCGGTATCCCTTTTGGACTTTCCCGCAATTGTATGAGGTCCTGGGTTTGATTCTTAGCTCTCAGGCAAAATGTTATTGGGTTTTTCGATCAGGAATTTCTCACTAGCAGTCTGGATTTCTAGCCGGTTGGTGGCAATAGGCTCACCCCCTATTACATGGTACTATAGGTATACCTCTGCCAAACCCTTGGGGAATTACAGGCGTGATGTTATGTTATGTGTATTGTGAACACTAGACAGAGCCCATACTAAATCTTCCAGAGTATTTCATTCGTTGCAATTTAGAGCAGCCTTCAATAATACCGAATATGTATTACAGGCTCTATTAAATACTGTAGATATATAGACGCAAGCGCAAGCTTCGTCAAAGTTAAAACCTATTATGTTCTTTCGTTATCTACGCAATACTTATCTGATCGTTGAGATGATTAAGAAAATAAGGGTCAGCGCAGACCGACGGAGTGGCAGTGAAGAGCAGTTTATTTGTTATCGCTCGGTTGCAAGGCACACCACAATCAGCAACGCCTCCGCGACTCAGAGCACCTCCAAGCAATCTCTTCACCGCATAAATTCAAATCGACTTTTAGTTGTTAGAGAATTACTCGTTACGTCGCCACTGTGTCAGTCTGCACTGACCCTTCATCATCTCAGTACAGATTATTTCCTAAAGATATTCAGAATTCGTAGTCACAATACTGTTGTAAGTAAACAATTCGTGAATCACACACACACAGACAGACAAGTGGCTATAAAAAATTGTAAACATTGGCACGGGACACAGCACGTTGTCACATCGTATACATTCCACTGTTTTTTTGTCATAACAGTTAGCGCGCTGTTCGTTGAGTTTACTCTTATTTTGTGATACTCTTATACTGGCGCAGTGCCTGAAAGGTGAACTTTGAGCTATGGAGAGCGAGTTCGAATAATTTAGGTTAAAACTAGATTCCACATCCTAACTAATTAATATTATAAATGCGAAAATGAGTTTATTTGTTACGCTTTCACGCTGCAACGGCTATACGGATTTAAATAAAATTTGGCACATGGGTAGACCATGACCTGGAATAGGACATAGGATACTTTTTATCCCGATATTCCCACGGAATCAAGACTTACGCGGGTGAAACCGCGGGGCGCAGCTAGTTAGATATAAAGCTACATTGTAATGTAAATTAAGAATCTCTAATATTTAAATCTAACTCCGGATCCAGATACCAGTATTTTACATGGAGCGACTGCTCTCTGTCCTTCAGAACCCAGTTACTGGGTAACATGATACCCCTTGGTAATCCTTTTGGGCTTCTGACTATCCGTAACGACTGCCAAAGATCTACAAAAGCCAGCCGGGACCAACTGCTTAACGTGCTCTCCGAGGCATGGAGGACTCTCGGTATGTAATGAATGGTCACCCATCCACAGACAGACCTCGGCAAGCGTAATTATTTAGCCACAAGCTTTTGGCAGTCTTTTTAATGAGTTAAATGCTAGGGAATAATAACTATTACCAAATAATATTAAACTAACACCCATTAAACAAATTTGGTAAGCCAGATGTTACAGTTTTGGTCAGGCTCCGAATATAAGTTTATACATTATGGAGCCGCGCCTCAAAACTTTGGTTTACACTGTAGTGCAAATGAAGTGGTTCTCTACATCTGCACTGCAGTGTAAATGGAGTATTCTGTAGTTTACCTTTTTGGCTTTAGCACCTCGTTTTTAATTCAAAGGGTTTTTTTATTTATTTGTGTCGATGGTGGCTTTCGCTATTTTTAGCGTAGTAGCCGACTTTTTAATTCGATATAATTAAGAACATTGATGCAATTGGAGGCTTATGTCCAACAGTGGACTTTCGGCTGAAGTGAGGTTGCAACATGAGATATAAGTAGATATTGCAAGGAAATATCGTCAGTTTTTCAAAGAAAATACAAATCAGCACAAGATTTGACAGCAAATTAAATAGGCTTTAACTATACAATTCATAATTATAATTTAATATGATATATGTTTAATAATTGACCTTACCAAATAATTCTTATGTGCTACCTTTATCTGATCTCGATAAAATAAATGTTATATTTACATAATCAATAACATATTTAAAAATTGTTGATTGTCCATCTGTTTCCTAATTTTATTTTTATTTTAAAATTTAATTTTATAATTTTTGCCGTGCCTTACAGGGTCCGAAATTGTACCATACGCTTGAAGCCATTGTAACACTTTTAAACATTATGAAATGCAACTATAGAGAGTAATTTTTTTCAAAGATATAAGGTTACACTAACATTTTCCTTTAAAAAAAGTACACTCATAAATCTTTTCTTACATCCCATAATTACTTAATTCTAACTTCTACTTTCACCCCCTGTTCATCAGTTCACCCCCTAGGCACTCGAGTGATATACATTCACACAAACCCGGGGGTGAAACGGGAGGTGTAATGAATGCATCTGGAACGCGGCCTGGCACTACATACAAATACATACGCTTTTATTAAATACCCTCATTAAGTAGGGCCTAATTAATTAAAATATGGTTGTACATAATTATGTTCTTACTACCAGCTTATTCGTGAATTACTCGTAATTTATGGATCGGGATCAAAAGCCTATCTTTAAAAATTGTAATTTAATGCTTATAAAAATATTTTCACAGGTTCGCCCCCGTCACGTGTGATTAAAAAATCATAACAAGCGAAATGTGGGTGTTCTTACTCCTTTCGAAAATACAGGCTTTTATATAAAAAATATTTAATGTTTATTAACATAGGGGAGTAAAGTTTTTTCATAAATTGAACCCCTTCTCACCCCTTTTTGGTCGATCTACGAATAAACATTTCCAAATCATGCGTACTCGTAAATGACATTATTTGCTATAAATGGACAAAAGTAGGCATTTCCTAATTCCGTGCTGTAATTGTCTATCAAGTAACTGCCTATTTCCGGCAATGTAATGGCTTCTATCGTAGTTAAACGTTTCCGAATTAGGAACGTCGTAATAAGAAGTTAATCCTAATAGGATTAGGATTACGTATTTTTATTTTTGTCAATGAAATGTCGAGGGCTCGACTAAAACACGTCTGGGGTAGGTTTGATAACCTAGTGTGCCCAAAAGCCAACATAATTAAAGAAACATACTTTACAAAAATAGAAATATATTAATGAAAGAAAGAAAGGGACACGCCCAGGAAATATAACAAAAAAAAACCGGCCAAGTGCGTGTCGAACCATGCTCAATGAAGGGTTCCGTAGTTACGATGAAATTATCCAACAAACTTAACATTTTTGTTAAAAAACTTGTTGTTGTAAAAAAACATGTTTTTGGAACTGCAAATGTAAGTTGGTCGATTATTACTCGGTAAGTTGTGGAGCCCACTTAGCTGTGATAGTTTTCCTTTTAATTTCGTTATAAAATATATACTACTGCCGTGATTTTTTCACATATCTAAAACCAAAAACCTGCCAACTAAAGTTAAAATTAAAAAGTGCTTAAAGCTTAATATTTTGCAAGCGGATCGCTGAATCCAAAAATGGTTTTCACAAACTCACAATATTTATAAACGACCTTTCCAACGATACCTCACACCATGGGATTGACGAGAAAAAAAAACATCACAACTTTACGTTTAGGGAGGTACCCTTAAAAAAACGCATGATATTTGAAAAATTCAAATACCGTACCGTTGGTATTCGGCCCGAAATACACTACAAAGGGTTGGTTTTCAGCCAATGATATAGATCTCTTAGACTCAGAAGAATGTAATAATTATAATCTTCTAGGGAAGGGATTTGTGTCTGCCTGTTTTATCTCGGAATATTCTAAGCTTTGTCTTCAGTACTTTTTATCGATTCTAGAATTAGAAAATAGCTCTATTGTGATTGTGAGACGTCTGTCTCTTATTCTTAATCTTTTTTTCTTTTTCGTGGGGTTAGTGACTAACTTTGTGTCAGAGTTTTTATGCCACCCGTGGGCCTCTGACTTGGCTTCATATTCCGTCGAGAAATATCTCTCAGGCATGCATGGGTTTCCTCAAGATGTTTTCCTTCACCGTTTTTGAAGCAAGTGATAATTATACAATACGCACGTGAATCCGAAAAGTCAGAGGTGCGTGCCTTGGGTTCGAACTCGAGACCTATGACTTGGCAGTCTGACGGTCACACCACTAGGCTAACACTGCTATATATTCTTAATCAGGTCCAGCAAAATAATTGGATTCTTCAATTAGCAATAACATTCTATTGGAAATAGCTTTTAATTCATATATTTACCTACTGCTATGTACAAACTGGTCATTGCAAATTATGGACTAGAGTTTGCTTTGAGAAAACCAACCTTAGGTCTTTGGGCCAGCGTCCCATTTCTATTACAGCTAAAACCGTGATAGGACCTTTTCAAAAGGGTTCTCTCAATGCAAAATCAACCTTATTTACATGTCACGAAAGCGGATATTTGTGTAAGCGTGTTCCATTTAGTCCCCAGTTGGATTGCTCTAGTTGCATTCATTACATCGCCGATCAGGGAATTGGAGAGATATTACGTTTGGGACGGGGGTTCGATTTCCGGGCTGTGACGTAACGGGTTGTGATTATTGATCTGTTTATTGTGTTTTGGTATTCCTTTATGGATGTATTTTTGTGTTCATTTGGTTAAGGAAGGGAGGGAAGATTGTTTTTACTAGACTTTTTTTTGTGACAAAATGTACCGTGTTTACTTATTTTGTAACGGATTTGTAGAAATCCTTTTTTATTTGGAACAGTATAAATATTTCTTTGAATAACCTTTTAATGTAACATAATTTTTAATAACAGATATAACCAAAAATCTGACAATTTTCCGGGCATGTTTTACAATTTTTCTTTCCATAAAAATCTAATTCGGATTTTACGAACATGTTTTTATTTTACACTTACATAACAAACAAAAAAAAAAATCATAAAAATCGATTCAGAATTGGCGGAGTAATCCCGTAAGAAACACACACAAAAAAAAAACATACAGACGAATTGAGAACCTCCTCCTTTTTGCAGAAGTCGGTTAAAAAAATAGCCACATGACTGCAGCAGTTCTCAATAGATGCGCTTACCAATGAAGAGCATTTCATTTTTATTTATTTATACTGTTTATTAAATAAACAGACGAAAAATTACACTCTTCAGCTTTATTATAAGTAAAGAATCCTACTATCCTACTAAAATTATAAATGTGAACGTTTGTGTGTTTGGATGTTTTTTACTCAATCACGCAAAAACGGCTGAATGGATTTGGATGAAATTTGGCAAACAGATAATTTAGAACCTGGATTAACACATACGGTACTTTTTATTCCGATATTCCCACGGAATCAAGACTTATGCGGATGAAACCGCGGGGCGCAGCTAGTAAAGATATAAACGTGGAGTCATGGCGTCCTAGCTCTAAAGTAAATGGCGCATATAACTTCTTGCGTCCGCGCTAAGGCTTCTCAACTGTAAAGAATCCATAGAACGGTGTTGTTATTGTTATGAATAACTTCGGCTTGTTCCCTTTAGAACAATAGCCGTAACTTTCATATTTGAAGGCCTAGAGGCTAAGATGGCGGCCATTTTCTATGACTAATTAACTAATTATAAACTGTTGATGAAGTTGGTAACAACGTAATTTACAAGAGATTGTTCAGTATTGAAATAAAGAAAATACCTACGTTTATTTGCGGTAATCATGACGAACAGAGAGCAGTGGTGGCCCAGTGGTAACAGCCCCGACTTACGAGGTCGTGTGTTTGAAACCAGCCAGGCATTTTACTTTGTGTAAATAATTTAATCACCACTGCTCTCAAAACGGTGAAGGAAAACATCGCGAGGAAACTGGCATGTTCTAGAACCAAAAATTCGAAGACATGTGCCAACATCTTCATCTTCTCATCAATATCTACCAACACGCACTGGGCCCGCGTGCCTAGCATAATGCTGCGACACTTTGCGAGACAGCGCCCAACGCTGTTTTTCAGCGACAGCTGGCGTTGACGTGATGTCATCCACCGGGGTAGCATATCGCACCTTCGGTGCAACAAAGTCACAATTCAGGACACTTTTTTTGTTATGTCTTTTATTAGGATTTTTTGATAATTCAATATAAGATTTTTAACGTAAAACTATAGCAAACAAAATAAACTATTAATTTTATAAAGATTTCAAATCTACTATAAATAGTACTCTAGAAAGGAGGAAATAAAGGCGAAAAAAAATTTAAAAGTCCTCTCCTGTAAAATTAAAAAATGAGCTGTTGTGACTTTGTTGCACCGAAGGTGCGAAATGAGATACAGAAAAAAAAAAAAAAGTTTTTTTGTGGCCTCTTTCCGATACCTATTGGATAATATTTTATGAAAGCTAGAGAGTTTCTGAGGTTATTTGACCACTAATACGATGACCACTTCTGGTAAAGGCTATCCTGCGCCATTACATACCTTTACCTGTATAATAATAATAAATATATTTTCAAATGTTTTTTATAAAATATTTAAAAATGTATCGATTATGTATTTAAAAAGAAATAAAGAGTATATTATTATAACACATATCACAATGAACATAAAGAGTAACGTATAAATATTTCAAAACTCCAGCGACGAGACCAACATCATCTGCGAAGCGCCAACAAATCGATCCAGATATAATTAAAAATCGCTAAATATAACAAAAATAGCTCCACAGTCGCGCCGTAACCAAAATAACTTCGCCAATTAAGTTAGCCCTGGATTTAGGTCAACCGTTTACTGCTGCACCTGCTCTCTTGAGGTGTTTGAACAACTTGCCCCTCACTTCGTTAAAAGGGGTGTCGCGTTTTAAGGTTGAAGTTAGCTTTTTGCTATGAGGCGGATTCTGTCTCTGGAGAGGGGTGTAAGTTGAATTGTTACAGCTTACGTTTTGCTCTGTGAAAAGTGTGTTTTGTCTGATTCATTGGAATACTTATGTAAGATTGACTGTGTTTTTGATAACTGTGAGCAAGAGAAGTGGGTACCCCTTCATTTCATTGCTAACGAAATTGAATGATTGTAGAGGGTTACGTCTTTTTTCGCTAACAAGGTTCATTATGTTTAGCGACAGAATAATTAGCTCTTTTAGACTGGTTGATGGAGCTCGTGGCTCGTGGCTCGTGCCTCGGAAAGCACGTTAAACCGTTGGGCCCGGCTGTCATTTGAGGATCTTTGACAGTCGTTACGAGTCGTCAGGAGCCCAAAAGTCTGGCAATCAGTCTTGCCAAGGGGTATCGTATTACTCAGTTACTGGGTTGTGGAGGTCAGATATGCAGTCACTCCATGTAAAATACTGGTATTCAGCTGCATCCGGTTAGACTGGAAGCCGACCCCAATTTGGTTGGGAAAAGGCTAGGCAGATGATGAGACCGGGTGGCGGGATCAATTCCCCTATGAAATAGTGTTGGGTACTGACCATATTGGGTACTGACGGTATTGGGTACTGACGGTATTGGGCACTGACGGTATTGGGTACTGACGGTATTGGGTACTGACGGTATTGGGCACTGACGGTATTGAGTACTGACGGTATTGGGCACTGATGGTATTGGGTACTGACGGTATTGGGTACTGACGGTATTGGGTACTGACGGTATTGGGCACTGACGGTATTGGGTACTGACGGTATTGGGTGCTGACGGTATTGGGCACTGACGGTATTGGGTACTGACGGTATTGGGCACTGACGGTATTGGGCACTGACAGTATTGGATACTGACGGTATTGGGTACTGTCGGTATTGGGTACTGACGGTATTGGGTACAACAACAGTGATTCTTTTTTTCTTTATGATTTTACCTAAATTTCAATTTTGTGTTTTCTGTGATTTTTTCCCGTTTTTGTCAATTTACAAGGCAGTTCTATTTTCATCTTAAAAAAACACTTACAAAACTAATGGAACTATAATACTAAAGTCAATGCGTTTCACAGTTATTATAAATCACCCCTATTTAACATTAATTTAATGTAGTAAGAAAAACATTAATTTATTCCATAAATTTTATTTCCCAAAAATATTACATCGGAGAAAACAGTTAAATCTTTACCGTCCAAATGTACACAATATATACCACTTATGCATTCACTTCCTTATTTCATAACCGTAAAAACCAACTTCCTCATTAATTGTCTCAATTAACTCCATCCCCAATTCCGCCAAACATTTGGGACCAACATTGGCGATACATTTTATTTCCCTAAAAATATTTAAGGATAAGGAACACTCCGTCGGTCTGTTACGACAGGGGTGTAATTAATTACGTTTCACCCCCATTCCACTCCTGAAACTCGGAGGAGTTTCACCCCCCAGACAATAGAGGCTGGATACAATTGTGAAACCCTTGTGTTTCATAGCTGTTATTTCGAAAGAGAATTTTGATTTGAGTTTGAGAAGAGATTATGTAGCTTCGGCTATTATTTTTTTACGAAATAAGGCTGTGTTTGTAAAAGGGGGCTGTTTAGAAGATGGGTAAATTGGACCAACCTATGAACAGAAAGGAATTAATTCCATATGGATTTTACGACTTTGTTTTATGTGGTTTTTGATTTTATGTCGCTCCTGTGGGTATCGTAACCGAATGGTTATTAAAGGAACGAGCCTTTGATATCATAGAAGAAATTTAATCAAAAAAATCTGCGATCACAAGTCCGTTAGAAACTTAATGTGATTGATTAATATCGAAATTTAATATGACTCCTCTCAAAACGGTGAAGGAAAACATCGTGTAGACAGGAGAGGAGTCGTACACTTAGGATATGGTCCTAGAACCAATTTAATCGAAGACATGTCAAATCTATCAACCCGGACTGGGCCGGCGGCGGTGGCGTGAAGGATTATGGCCAAAGACATTTAACGAACTAAATTTCTGTGACTATAAGCCCACTCTTTTTTACAGAGAGGAGTTTTGTATCCGTATTCTCGGGCTTACGTTCTTTAGTCGAAATATTAAAAAAAGAAGCATTATTTCAAGAAAACATTTCATTTTTCACGACTCTTCGGGTGGAATGTGATGAAAAATGTAATATTTTCACCCCATCAAGCAGAGGGACCATTTGTAAAGGTTTTTGTTGCAATTTGGCAGTTTGTCTCTTATTATACTGCGACATTTGACTGATGTTATTATAATAACGGAAGAAATAAGTAGAAAAAATAATGGAATATTCCAAAATATTGTCAAAAATGGGCTCAAGATTTTTCTGGATTTAAAAATATTTGGAAATCAATGTTTTAGAAACTATTGGTTATTTATGATCACAATATTACAATCATGTTATTATAGAATCTAAGTTCGTTGCTATTTACCATACTAGTATAAATATCGATACCACTTTTCCTAACTAGAAACCACCCAGCACATTTTGAGAAAAGGTTACCGAGTAAAAAAATGTGAGTGAATATGTACACCTGTTATGTTTATGTGCTTACATAAAAAGTAATTAACCAACCTACAATTAAAGTGTAGTGGATGCTTACTTTTTCTATTATAACCACAAAATCCAATATCACAGTTTACACAAATAAAGCCGTCAAAAACGATTAAAAATATATCTTAAAAGCTCCATTAAAATCTTTCCAAGCAAACATTCTTCGTCAGCGATTCATGAAATCGATAGCGGTCCCAGCTCAGAGGGGATACTTTTTAAGAGTACTTCTCTAATATCATGAGGGCAGCTAACGATCGCTTTTCATATTACGCTGATGTGGCAAATCATGAGGGCACTAAGAAACTTAGAGACTTTCTTGTGATTCAGGTTAAGTGAAATAAAGTAAGCTTTAGTTTCTATGTGTTAAGTTTGAATTAGCGTGTTTTTAAAACAGAATGATTTTGCATACTTTTGTATAGAACCAATTGTTTCTAACTGAACAGACAGCTGTGCTGCTGGGGAGTTTGTTGCGCCACTTCTTCTTCCCAGCTAAAGCACTAGGAAGTGGTGAAGGGTGGGCGTTTTGGGGGACTGTCTTATGTAATTTTGACGTTCGAAATAAAAGTGCTAATTCTCAGCCTAGTTTGAATTAATGACTTTTGATTTTGATTTAGAATGTTCCTTTCTCTGTGTGACTATCCGTAAAATTACGGTTTCATAAGAAAGCGGACCACGGTCATTACCGGCTGTCGAAATACAGAGCGTTTTTGTCACATCAATGTCAAATACTGGTGAAAATTACAGATTTTTGAGACGGGACCACTCTTCTAGGAAACTAGCTCTAATATGCTTATGACTAGAAAACTAAGTATTTAACTAAATGACCTACGTGTTTTCTTATTATTATTTGAATTCTACTCTCTGGATAAGTTTTTTCTAAACATGAGTCCTCACAGGCCATCAGCTTCTTATGTAAAAAATGTATGGCAAACAATCGCCCTTGCTATATAGAACGTTGATTATTTCTCCGAGATATAATAAAATCTTAGTATAAATAATAGTTATTTATGCAACTGTTATATAAAAAGGGGTATTCAAACACGAATGTATAGTATCACATGAGTGTTTTAATACCTAATTATTTACAGTTGCATATAAGACTTTATATACACCCATGAATCTTGTATAAAAGTTTCTTTGCAATACCAATATCGAACAAAAATGACGCGGTACGACGTGAATTCGAATTTTTCGAATTCGAATGTATGTTTTGTTTTTAAATTACGGTGTTTTGTTAGTGAAACGCTTGTGAATGACAATGTTCTTTTTTTTAAATGAGTTGCATTATGAAATTCAGTACATCATTATAACACCCGTTTGGATAATATTATGGTTACTATGACACTGGTTGTTTTAATGTTGGCAATAAGCTAACTCTTTCAGAAACTTTTAGAGAGGATTTATTTATAGCATGGGTGTAGATAAAAGGTTTAAAGAGCATTATGAAAACTAGGCAAAAGTCAAAGGCAGTTCGTCTAAAACCCAACACATCGTTGCATCTGGCTAGACGGAAAACGTGCTAACTCTATAGTTTGCATTCTCAAGAAAGGCCGATACGTAAAACCAGAAAAATATTCACAAGATGTTGATATTAACATAAAACATTAACGTAGTAAATGTCGGGAGTAATGATGGATGATATATCGCGGTCTCGTAATGATCTCATGCGATGATGTATTATAGTGTTTCGGCTTTTATAGCACATTCTACGTCAGCTGGCTGCGCTTGAGTGCGCTTTTATTTAGCGGTACTAGATTTTCTCGGTACTGGTATGGTACCGATAACTTTTGAGTACTAATGAGGTCGAAGGCTGTCATCAGACGGACTGCATTTCAACTGTTTCACTGCAATCCAACTGCAAATTTGCAGTTTGAATGCAGTTACCAGAACATTACGAGTATTGCAGTTGTACTAAACTGCATTCAAACTGCAAGAATACAGTTCGTCAGTTTAATTAGTCACGTGGGATACATTGGACCCTACGAGATTTTATTTATATCATATTTTAACCAATGTATGCGACTATCCGTTCCAGTAGGTTTCTAACTCACGCTCTCTTCCATTCTCACAGTTCCGCTAGCCGCGGCGTTGACTACACGTGCTGCACAGTACACCCCTCGCGCGACTAATAATGTAGTATACTTTTGTTAAGTATATTATGTTAAAATTTTGTTTTCACAATTTTAATTAAAATTATTAAAAATTGATAAATAAAACCTGCACGGACCCCACGCGACTAACAGTGTGATTATTTTGGCGCGACTAGCTAAAGGCTTTCCTATTTTCTAGTAACACTCAGGCCAGCTTTCACCACAAATCTGCAAATGCAATTACATCTAAAGGAATTTAAAACATCGTTATACGTCTGTCTTTGTCACGTTTGAACATGACAGAGACAGAAAAATATTTAGCCCGAAATGAATGATTTTAGCTCCACATGAATGATTTAACCCCAAATGAATGATTCTTAGTGCAAGTAGGTCTTGGGGATTTAATCGTATTTTTCTTAGCGACCCATTCTAATAGAAATGTAATTGGGTTATTATTACTTTTGTTGTTGAAATAGTTTCATACTTACTACAAAACTGTTTGAGCAAACAAAACTATTATTTTTTATAGAAGTTGTAAAACTAGAGCAAGAATTCGTAGAATCTTTCTAGTATCATTTTTACTTTGCTAAAACGATTGCACCTTTTTGGAAAAAAGGTGGAATAGACATAGTTTTTTATTTTCACAAATATAGCAACTATGGAAACACCAGTTTAAATTGAAGACTCAAGTAGGTCGCTGCAAACACAATCTAGCAAAATGGGGGACTAAAGATACTTAGTGCGTGTGTGGTGCTTCTGACTAAACCATGTCTTATCTGTTGGGGTGTCCTAAGTGTCCATACACCTGCACTTTTCAGGACCTAAAAATGCCACTGATGCCGCGATTAACGTGGCCACCTTCCGGGGTCAACTTATATATACGTAATACAAATCCATATACTCGAAAAGTAGAAGAAGAAGACCAGTAAAAAATCGGGACATAATACCGGCACTTTAGTTTTACCGGGACCATTGTGCCGCGCTCTATACTCGCGGCGCAAACGCATGCGAAAGCCCTGAAATACGAGTATAATTATAATATGGTTTCGTACCTTCGCGTTCGCGCTTCGTTCCGTACATCGATCGGTGACAGTTTTTCTCCCACGACAAAGGGTTCGCGCTTGGTGCACGACGTAAGTGAACGTGAACTCGTCTACACTCGCAGTTTTTCGCAGTAGTGCACTAGACGTAGTCGTGGTGTTCTTGAATGATGAGCCAAATCGTCGTCCATTTTCTTTGAGATTGCGAGATAGGCTTCGCGAAGTTCACAGCACGAATCGCGGCGTCAATTCTCAGCAAGATTCGCGCGCGAGTGTAGAGCGGGCTTTATTAGGAATACGCGGCGAGATAGCGTTGACCAATGAGCGAGCGGGAAGCCACGCGCCGTGATCATTGAAGAATGAGAAGCGTGCACGGGGGCGTCTCGCCGTGCACATGACTCAGGCACGGAACAGTGGTCTCAGTTGAACTATAGGAAAAATCCCACTCAAAACGATTATTTTTACTCGAAGACCTAAGGTTTTCGATTTTTCTAGGTAGAAGTAGAAATGCGCGAGAGTCATCATCTGCCCAGCCTTTTCCAACTAAGTTGGTATCGGCTTCTAGTCTAACTGGATGCATCTCAATACCAGTATTTCAATTTCAATCAGTAGGTACCGATACTGTCAACATGTAGGTTCACCCTTATCTGAGCTGATGTTATTCGCATTTGGTGTGTCATACAACATATTATAATAATATTATTATATTCTCTTAAAATAGAGCAGTTGGTCATTTCCTGTAGTCATGAGACGCGACTCAAACGTGGGATGTATACTTAATATGTTATTCTAGGTGTCAATAATTGAATTATTAGCTTTTATATATTTACAGAAGCATGACTCAAACTATAAATATGAAATGTTTACTTGTAGTAAAGCTTCTTGTGAAATAGTTCATTTGGAGAAGTATTACTATAGCCACCGCATTAAGAGGAAATAGGGTCGGTCCCCTCTCCATACAAACGCTCTTTCGCCTGTTTTCTTTTTGGTTTATGACCTTAAAGCAATTATTTTTTACAGTAAAATAAATATCAACTAGTTCTATGCCCCTATGTTTTCCTTTTTGATGATCTATTAAATCTGTAGAAGCACTAGAACCCTCAGAAAATGCTCAAAGTTGCCTGTTTAGACCGCTGTCAACAGAGGCCTATTGTACAAATTTGACAACTATTAATGAAAAAAGAAAAACATAAGGACACAGGAAATATCCTTCTTATTCAATTTATAAAATATCTTTCAAATTGGTCTAGCATTGGAGGAGGAAAATGGCGAGAGCCGAACCTTGAATTATGACTTTTTACGGCTATTCAGTCGGATCTGCAGCTGTCCTTATCACATGAATAGCGGCCGAGCGTGAGCGCTCGTGACAGCGTTAGTTTCTTCAAATGCCTAATTTTCAAAAGTCTCTCCGCTCATGTTTCCTCTACCCTACCTCAAATTGCTTAGCATGATCCTCCGTTACGCCGAAAATACTGCATCATTAATTTTTAATGCGAATTGTGCCTGACTTAAATGTCTATTTCGACTGGGCAATAAATTCATTTACTCCCGACACACCGCACAGCGCAAACCGCGGGTCCAAAAAGTTCATGAAATGCATAAGAGTTACATAAATAACGATAGGTAAGGATTTTCAAAATGGGGATAAAAGTTTTAATCTAAAATCGTCTAAATACATGCCTGTATCTCAGCTTGAAAGGAAAATTAATGCAATAATTATCGGTCATTATTGCATTGATTCTACTACTGCAAATTATGTCAGTATTCACGTGTTTCCACGTAAATTGGTTTACCGGACCATCCCTGCAACCTAAATTCGTTACACCTAGTCATCCCATTTCCCCGCATTCGGTAACAATGTTTACGTCGAAATATCTATCTAGATAGCTATTTGTAGGTAGCTCCAACATTTAGCAAAATAGCCTCTAGCAGAGGCAATTTGCGGTGTGCATTAAAATGGCCACTGCTACCACCTAACTGACTGCCTGACTGGCTTATATTTGTATTATGGCTGTTCTTATAATTTCAGAAAAATTATTCCGGAAGGTTTATCTAAATACTTTACTACATTCATAGTAAACTTACATTTATAATAATACATATTATAAACTTCCGCTCGCGGCTTCGCTCACGTGGTATGTCGATAAAAAGTAGCCTATGTCCTTTCTCAGGCTCTAGACTATCTGTGTACCAAATTTAATTTAAATCGGTTCAGTAGTTTTGCCATGAAAGCGCGACAGACAGACAGACAGAGTTACTTTCGCATTTATAATATTAGTAAGGATAGTAATATAGTAAGGATTAAAATCACTTTTCGTGTTTGTCTGTATGTCCGCGTTGTTTTTCTTATTCTAAACCATGCAACAGATTTTGATAAGGTTTTCACCATCGTTTAGGGAATTTATTCCGGAAGGTTTATGTGTATATTACATTAATAATGTTTAATATATATAATACTAGCTTCCGCCCGCAGCTTTGCCCGCGTGGTATGTCGATAAAAAGTAACCTATGTCCTTTCTCAGGCTCTAGACTATCTGTGTACCAAATTTCATTTAAATCGGTCCAGTCGTTTTGGCGTGAAAGCGCGACAGACAGACAGACAGAGTTACTTTCACATTTATAATATTAGTAAGGACTAGTAAGGATTAAAGTTACATTACTGCAGTAGTAGCAGTAATAGTAGTAGTGACTGGAATAAAATGTCTAAAGCCTTTGTGAAGTTAATAAATTGTTATTATTGTCTAATAAATTGTATTAAATTCATTTTTTTACTTTCCATAACTATAACTGTACCCAGGATTTTGTAATATCTATATACATTTTTAAAAGAGTGTGGTTGGAGTTTCTTGCCCGTTCTTCTCCATAGAGATCTACGAATTTGAATGGGCAACTAGCTTCAACTTTTTGACTAACTGACCGACTCTTTGACAATTCAAAAGTGCCTGTAAATGGTTTAATTGAAATCAACGGTTTGAGTTTGATTTTATAATTATTTTGTCATTTTAATAAATTGTACTCATGTTTATAAGAAAATAATTAAGTAAGTAATAAAAATGTTTTATTCATGCTAATTTAGGATGATAAGGGCGGGCGAATCAAGAAAAAAGAAAAGAAAGAAAATACATTTGTTCAGCACAGACTAAAAGGCACACAATTTACATAATATAAGCAGATAACAAAACTAAAAAAAAAGAAACAAATAAAAATAATGATAATTGCAATGCTTGTAAAAGGCTGCTAAGTCATAAGTACTTACATAACACCAACATTGTACACTTAGTTCGCAATAAACGTTTTGACTTTGACTTTGACTTATTTTTACTTATACATAAAGTTTTTATAAATAAATACTCAAATGTAGTCGCATGATATGATATGTTACAGTAAACTGTAACAGCGCAATGTGCCCGTATGTTTTTGTGGCGGTACCTACATCGCCACTATGAACTACGCATCAAAAAGACCTGACGTCACACAAACACCTGACGTCACGTAAATCCTGCATCGCGCAATTAAAGTTTACCGTGCAATGGACATATATACAAGAACCCGACATCAACCGTTGGGCAGTTGCCGCCAGACACAACACCCGTCTCGTCGGAGGATCCTCCCTTTTCTATGGTGGATGAGTGAACTTTACACCCTGTTCCTCGTACCCCTAAACTACTACTAACTAAACAAATATTATGTCAATACTTGTTGTAGTTTCAAACAGAGGTACAACATGGACAATGTGTGTTTTTTTTTTTAAACGCGGCTTTATAAATTAGTTTTAGAGAAGCTGTCGAAAAGTACTTTACAAAATTTTGGTACAGAAATTTAAAAAAAGGTACACCGATAATTCCTGTTCAAAAAATTATAATTTATTTATGATTTATTTATTTACTAGTTGCGCCTTTCGGTTTCGCCCGCATAAGTCTCGATCCCGTGGAAATATCAGAATAAAAAGTATTCCATGTCCTAACTCAGGTCATGGTCTACTCATGTGCCATTAACGTGAAAGCGTAACAAACAAAAAACTTCTATTCGCATTTTTAATATTAATTAGGATTATATACAATTTAGAATCTCCAACCAAAGATATACCTACACAATAGGTAGGTACATAGAGATATAATATTAGATAGAGTGCGCGTATTGCATAAATCCCTTAGTGCGTATCGTAGACAAGTGAGCCATAGATTAGTGTTGGGTAGGACATACAAGAGCCACTTCAAATGTCTCATACAAAATGATTGAATGTCCCAACACCACAAAATAACATTTTGTACCGCTTCACTGTGACATACAAATGAATGAATCTCGAACTGACAAGTGAGTGAGTGTGGTGAGGAACGTCGTGTTGTTCAAACCCGTGTCTACTGTTCATAGTTTGTTGCGCGCACTCTATATGACACTTAAAAATATTGGGCATCATCAGGTGATGCGTTCTGCTACAATTCTTTTGCCCAATGCGAGGAAAAGGTGTTCCATTCTCTAGACATCTCAACTTCACAACAAACTAATTAAAACTGCAAACTCCATCAAACATTTCCCGTAACTTTTAAGGGCGATTTAAACTTAGACGCCATAAATCTGCCGGTTGTTGCCGATGATTCATAACCTAATAACAGTAATTCATCACGCTACGTTGGTGTCGGATAATAAACAGAGCTGCGAACGAGTGCGGCAAAGTGTAACTTGACCCTAACGACTGTTGTGCAAACAAATACTACAGTTGCGTATTGAATGTGAAGTAAATATTGAGAATTTGAGCTTGTAATGTTTGGTGTGCATTTATGGAAGTTTTATTTGGGGTATTCTGTTAGATGCGTTTTTTATGAGACTTGACCGATCATGTGGTGACCAAAGGTCATAATACTAAAAGCCGAACGGGTCGACCCATCAGGTTAAGCTACGCTTGCCGGGGTGGGCCATGGACGGGTGCCTATCTTTACATACTAAGACATTCACTCCATGTAAAATACTGGTATTCAGCTGGACCCCAACGTAGTTGGGAAAAGGCAGATGATGTGTGAAAGGTGGGTGGCTCTTTAATACGCCCGGAATAAAGCTCATATTACTATGAAAGTTTTTTCATCCACTTACAGTTAAAGGTCTGACGTATTTACATAAAGATATTTGGACAACACAATTAAAAAAACGACACAAGTACTAAGTTTGATGACAGGCTTCACTTACCTATTCTAGACTGAATTGTGTTTGTGGTTACCACGATTAGTGAGCCACTTCTAAGCTTAGCAAAGAGGATTATGATAATTAGCACAATGTTAGTAGGTAGGTATTACACCTACCTAACACATTCGCAATCAAACTGATCACTTTCATTTCGACAATATTTAACGATACAAATGTACAACGCCATTAAATAATTACGTTGTAGAGAAGACCACATTTTCAAACACATGAAGCAATTAATTAGTTGTACTGTCAACATTTAAGAGATTATCATTACGAGTGTGTTCTGCAATTAGGGTCTTGAAATAAAATACAAGAGTTTGCGTAAATTCAATACCATTCATTCGCAACACATTCATCGCGCAATACATCAAATTAACGCGCAGACAATGACAGTTAACGATCAAAACACCATTTGCACAAAAAAAAAAACTGTTTTAAAACTTATAAATCAAAGCAAAAACATTTAAAAACGTAACATATTGTATGGAATTCAACATAAAACTCTAAACATTTGCTCTTGAAATTAATTAATTAGATTATATTTAATGCGCGTGCATTTTTGGCAGGCGGCCATCTTGGTTTGTCTGCCGATTGGTATCTGCTGTTCGGAAGGAAGTGATTTATTTTTGGGTGCGATTGGGTGTGTGGATGCCTTAACAAGGTCGGGGGCTTATCAATCATTATCATTTTGGCCCGGAATCAGCCACTGCTGGGTATGGCCCTCCCCTTTTTTCTGCCTTAATTCCCGGTTCCATGCGTCCCGTGGGTTATTCTTAAGTACCTACTCGTAACTAATGAATGAGTAATTAACTTAAAGGGGAAATAACTGTTTATAATTTCCTGTCCGCCTAGTATCTACATCAGCACAGCACTACGGTCTTTTCACCCAGTATCGTTTAACTTTAAAAACCCACCGTACCACCAGGGGTACGGCCAGGGGTAGGTACGGTGGGTCTGCAGTGTGGGTTATCATTTTTTTTTTTTTAATGCCTATTTTGTTTATATTGGTCTATAAACTAGTAAAAATCTTGCTATAATCACTAATCAATCTGCCTAGCCTTTTCTCAACTATGTTGGGGTCGGCTTCTAATCTAACCTGATACAGCTCAATAATAAAATAAAAAGCCATTTATTTCTTGCAAGAATGTTACAGACTATGAAGGAAGAAAAAACAAGAAAAAGTATAATTAAAGTGTTTACAATCTTATTAAAAAATTATAAATTTTATAAATATAATTATTTAAAAAAAACAAGAACCCCTCTTCAGGGGAAGGTGACCTCTAAAGAAGTCCATTTGTCGCTATCTTGAGCTATTTGCAGCCAGCAGGGGCCAGCTATTTTTGGTATATTTTCGTCTGCCCATCTCGTATGAGGTCTACCTTTGACGCGCTTGCCGTGTGGGCCCTTCCACGTTACCTTGCTAGTTCATCTATCGTCCTCTAGCCTCGCTACGTGCACTGCCCACTTCCATTTTAGTTTTTTAGCGTAGCTTAAAGCGTCTATAGCTTTGGAGACGTTCCTGAATTTTAAGTGACGAATTTTTTGCATTTTATAAATATTAAGCTCATGCTTAATATTAAAAAAATGCAAAATACTCCCATGTAAAATACGTTGAGCTGTAATGATACAGCTCAACGTATTTTACATGGAGCGACTGGCTTGTGGTTAGGTTGTGGAAGTCAGATAGGCAGTCAGCTGCAACCGGCTAGACTGAAAGCCGACCACAACATAGTTGGAAAAGGCAAACAGAATTTGAGGTGGCACTTTTAACAAGGAGCTCTGCTACTGCTGAATAGGCTTAGTGGGATGTCGTAACATACTTATATCATGTTTGTTTTGATAATGTAGTGAGTATAAGATGTCTGCGAGCCAGGCGGTGGCCAAGTGGTGTATGTAACAGATACTTGCAGTTAAGTGGCTGTCCTCAGGCGGCCGTCTCAGCTACTTGACGATACTACTAACTAGTGGCTATTTTAGTCAAGAAAGAGATGCGTATTTTTGACTGACTTCTTCAAAAAGGAGGAGGTTTTCAATTCGTCTGTATGTTTTTTTTTTTGTGTGTATGTTACGCGATTTCTCCGCCAATTATGAATCGATTTTGATGATAATTTTTTTTTGTTTGGTAGGTCATGCTTCGGAGGGGGTCCATATAAATTTTATTAACTTTGCTTGCGCTGCTTTTGACTTAGCTTCAATAATTACGTATTTTTCCCACTTAGTCTATGTAGACGAAATTTTATTTGACTTCGTCACTGTTATTTACATAGCAGGTAGTCGTATTCGAATTTTGTGTGGGGTAGATACCACAACTAAAAACGTGAAAAAAAATTTTTTTTACAAAAAAAAAACAAAAATAACAACTTACTTCCAAAAAAAACACTACAAAAGTGAAAAATAACTTTAATTTCGGAAGTCGGTGGCAAAAAACCAAAATTAAAAAAGCAAATACACCGACTTCCGAGATTAAAGTAATTTTTCACTTTTTTTGTGTTTTTTTGGAAGTCTGTTGTTTTTTTTTTTTTTAATTTGCTAATCCTAAGATCTATTCTCTCATATAAGTGATGAGTAATGGTTTATTTTGAACTGGCTGATGCCCGCGACTTCGCCCGCGTGAATGTCGGTTATTATATACTAAAACCTTACTCGAGAACCACTCTATCCATTGGTGAAAACAGTATGAAAATCGGTGAAGTAGTTTTTGAGTTTATCGCGTACAGGACGACAGACAGACGCGGCGGAGGACTTTGTTTAATAATTTGTAAGGATCAACAATACCTAAACGCTTACAAAAATGAGATTGCTGTCAGCATAAAGAACTAGGAGAAACAATTGACAAATAAGCCTATAATTAACTGCTGCACTGAAGAAGATGGAAAAGACCCCTACTTATAAACAGAAGACCTGAAGACCTAGACAAAGTGACATTCTATCAGCGATAACAATAATGGAAATGTAAAAAAAAAAGACGAAAACGGAAAGTCGATTTGAAAGTCATTGTAGAAATACGAAACGCTTTGAAAGCGATTGCCACTTGTCTAGGCTTGTTATTTACCACTTTTGTCACAAGCGATAATAACACACAGGTATTCCTCCTCAAAGTTGATCGTTACACTCACTCTAACTAGATTTCGAGTTTCGAAACTTAACCAGTGAAGCGGTATCTCCATAGTTTAAATTTTACCCTAACTATGCACTACACATTTAACTAAACTTTGGTTCTAACTAAATTTAGTACGGTCAACCACACGCCAGTAGGTAATATGAAAACTGCCCAGTATGCCCAGCGGGGTAATTTCGTATAAATTAACAGTAGGAATGGCTTTCATTATGACAGTTCAAAAACATTCATTGCGTTATTTACGTTGTTTAGCAGACAATTTTTTTGAACATATGAAGCAGTGTGTTAGCAATATCTTTTAAAATCATTCAGATTGTGATTGAAACTGTGTTACGTTTTGGCGGGGTCCGCTAGGACCGATGCCTGCCAGGGTTGCGAGAAAGTCCGAAAGGGATACCGGGACCTTGGCAACAGGCAACTGAAGGAATACGGGTGGGTTTTAGTCAGTAAAAGTCTGACACGCCCTCCCGCTCCACCCAGAGCGGGAGAAGTCATAGGATGATTTTACAACCACAAAAAAAAAAAAAGTGTGTTACGTTATTAGGGTGCAGTGCATAATATTAGCAATTTTTCTGCAGAGGTCAGATTGAAAGTGTGTCACGTTTTGGCGGGGTCCGCTAGGACCGATGCCTGCCAGGGTTGCGGGAAAGTCCGAAAGGAATACCGGGACCTTGGCAACAGGCAACTGAAGGAACACGGGTGGGTTTTAGTCAGTAAAAGTCTGACACGCCCTTCCGCTCCGCCCAGAGCGGGAGAAGTCAATGGATGATTTTCAACCATCAAAAAAAAAAAAGAAAGTGTGTTACGTTATTAGAGTGCAGTGCATAATATTAGCAATTTTTCTGCAGAGGTCATATGTTATGACACCCGCTAGACGACGGCCACCTGCGCCTCATGTAATAACAATGCGTCCCACCTAGTAAAATTCCCTATTGAAAAAAATGCGGCGAATATTTTTTTCCAAAAAAAATCCACGTAAATAGACTCTCAGTATGATTCTTAACAACACCCTCACGGATCGGACAGGGTTTTTTTACACGCTGTATATACAAGAAACGTGTTTTTGTCGGCGTTTTTTGATAACTATTGTAGAGTGGGTACGGAACCTTTTGCGTCCGACTCGCACTCTGGTTTTATTTAATTGTGGTTTAAGGCACTGCCCTACTGCAAAGAGAATTAACAGTAAAATAAACTCTACTAATGAAAAGTGCATTAACTATAATGGTAGTTGAATGCTGTCCTCAGTCCGTTAGCGAGAGAATCACGTGCGTTTGTCTTCGTGGACTTGAATGTTAATGATATCATTCTATAGGTTTAATTGAGAACTAATTGTTGGGGATTTGATGTTGTTAATGTATGGCCATGGATGTTACATAAAATGTAGTGCTAGCGCAAAGAGCAGGTCACAGGCCCTAGACAAAGTGACATTCTATCAGCGATAACGATGATAGAAAAGGCAAAAATGTATAGGACTGACATAAGCTATCGAAAAGCTTATGTTAGTCCTGTTGAAAGTCGTTGTAGAAATACGAAACGCTTTCGAAGCGATTGTCACTTGTCTAGGCCCTCAGAGGCCCGAGACAAAGTGACATTCTATCAGCGATAACGATGATGGAAAAAGCAAAAATGTATAGGACTGCTTTAAACTATCGAAAAACTTATGTCAATCCTGTTGAAAGTCGTTGTAGAAATACGAAACGCTTTCGAAGCGATTGTCAGTTGTCTAGGCCCTCAGGACGCATTGCAAATGCCCCCCACCCCACCTTCGACATTTTGTATAATCCATCGCAAAAAAAAAACACTATGATGGGAATTACAAGTGACTCGGGTTCCCTAACCGTCTTTTTACACCCGTAATATAAATATGGTCAAATAGAAATTGTCACAGTCAGAATGGTGTTACATTACCAGCAGACAGCGATGCGGAGGAATTTTTCGACGACATATTTTAGTTATTAATTGTTTATTTGTATACCTAACTAATAATTAATATAAGTTAGGATTAATTTAGGTAATTAATAGTTAGTTGTGTTATGTTTATAACATATCCTAATACTAATCCTAACATAAATTATATCCTAACTAATATTATAAATGCGAAAGTGATTTTGTTTGTTTGTTACGCTTTCGCGCTTAAACGGCTGAACGGATTTAGATGAAAGGCACATGGGTAGACCATGACCTGGAATAGGACATAGGATACTTTTTATCCCGATATTCCCACGAGATCGACAATTACGCGTGGGAAACCGCGGGGCGCAGCTAGAACCTTATAATACAAAAAAAAAAAAAGTAGTATGGTAATTATAAATTAACGTATGTGGGATAAATTAGCACAAGTATCCGAGCCTTTGGTATCAAGCAGACTTGTGCAAGTGTTAACTTGCGTAAGTATATCGTAGCGTATATGGCTACTATTAGAATCCGATGCGCTGCGGTCCGATGTGGCTCTAATGTGCATCAGCCTAAATGCTGGGGTTACACCAACGGGAGACGCCGTTGATTATCGCGATAATGGACGTTATCCCTAGGTGTAGCCACAACTAATTGCTAGAATTTGACAACGACATTCACATTGGCGTTTGAAGTAAGACGTTGTTAACTTGGGTAGCGGCTAATGAACATTGACGTTGACCGTTCAAGTGTGGCCACTCAATTTATCGCTATAATTATCGGAATAATTAAGTTGTTTATGGCGATGATGGGCCAATGCCCATCATCGCCATAAACAACTTAATCAATCAATCTTAATCAATGACGTTGATCGTTAGTGTGGCCCCAGCATAACTGCTCAAAGGGTATGATCGCAACTTTTAGCTATGGAAATTTTGTTAGTATTTTAGAATAATAGATACAGTGTACGTCGTCTTGCCCAGAAACTGGGTTGTGGAGGTCAGATAGGCAGTCACTCCAAGTAAACTACTGGTATTCAGATGCATCTGGTAAGACTGGAAGCCGACCCCAATAAACTTGGGAAAATGCTAGGCAAATTATAACAATGAGGTGCATACAGCGTATATAAGTTATACCTAGCAAATAGAGGCTGGCAGCCATACTACGTAACACAGTACTGATAACAATAGCTTTTGCCGCTGAATGCATATTGTTAAACTGTCAAAATGAGAGCCGTTGTTACTAGGAGTATGTATGTTACGTAATTGGGCTGCTGATTATCGAAACTAAAAGCTGACTATTGTTGGTCATTTGGGAGATGAAAAACGACAGAAAAGTTACAAGTCAAATAATTTATTTAAATTAGGCACTTTTGAACGTCAAAAAAAAAAAGAAATAGAATTGATTCTAGTTGCCCTTCCAAAAGGTAGTTTTTGTATGGAGAAGAATGGTCAAGAAACTACACCAAAAAATATTTTACAATGTATACTTACATTAATTATATAATTATGTGATAGATACATGGTGCTCACATATGACAAGGTATATTATTCAGTCAAGGAGTATCTTGATGACAAATTTTGATCAATTTTTTAAATTTTATATTTTTTAACTGTAATTTTGTGTTTGTATTTTGCAATCTTTTGACGTTATGTATTTTTTATCTTTTCCTATTTTTCATGACATTTTCCCTATAATAATATAACAATTGTATAATTTGACATCCTTATGTAACTTTGACATTGTTCATATTAATCTTTTGTATGCCTATCGGCGGGACATGGTTTGTACAATAGACATTTATATCCGAAAACACTTGTAATTACCTATGTTTCACAAAATAAATAAATGAAATGAAATGAAATATTTACAAAAATTTAAAAAGTATACGCTATATCACAATATATAGAATAGAAAGAACCGTATCTATCGTAATATACAGGAAGTCAAACTTTTTGGCTTATATCTCATTAGTACACCATGGTAGGGCAACCATGGTTGCCCTGCCATGGTGTTTTTGACGGGTATCTCACCAAGCGTCCGATCGGTTGCGCAACCAACCATATTTTTTTTGGCAGTGCGGTCATTATTGAGCCCTCATATGGTGTCCCAGTGAGATAGGGCCCATATATGACAGATAGTTGTTTTTGGATCTACAAACTGTGCTAGTCAGGCTATCAACTAAATCAAGCGCAGTATACTTTTAATGGATACAAATAAATATGGCAGTAGCTTTAATAACTAAAAAATATAAAACCAAAAGTCTTACAAGGTTCTTTCATTCAAGCCCGCAACCTCGACACATCAACAAAACTGCGTTAATTAATTATTAATGTTTGTCATTAGTGGAGTCATTAATTACCCCCGTTTGACCCCTGATGGTTGCGGGGGGAGGGGAGGTTATGAGGGAAAGACTTTTATGTGTGACATATTTTATTCACAGTAATACGAGTTGATGAATGATGAATGCGGTCTAGCGGCTGTCGCTGGAAATCAGCGCTGGGGGGCTCTGTCTTGCATAGGGTCGCAGCATTATGCTGAGCGATAGCCGTTTTGCGTGGATGTGACGCAAGTTTCCCCCAACCTTTTTTTATTTTTTCTTTGTGTATTTTTTTTTTGCGTCGTTTTTACCGCAAATAAACGTATTTTTCTTTCATTTCTTCTTTCTTTTATTGCTAGGGTTGAGAAATTAATGTCACTACGTTTAATGCATTATTACCTTTATATAATACAAAACGAAAGCCCCAAACTGCCCCGTTGGTGCCGTGGTCGGAAGTGCGACTGCTGAGCGTGAGGTTCTGGGTTCGATTCCCAGGTCGGGCATAGTGTTATTAGATTTTTCATTAGGAATTTCTTAGTAACAGCCCGGAGTTTGGAATTTGGCGGTGTGATACCCATGTGTCTCGGAAAACACGCGCCTTATCTCTCTCCGGTCGAGTCGGACTATGAGAGTGTTATGTGACCTAAGACAACCATAGAAGAAAATGATACGTAATTTAAACCAAATAATACGTTACAATACGCGTTTTCACTCAGGTCAAATACAAAACCAAGACAAAGCGATGTCAACAGCGACGTGAGGCCGGTTTCGTAGTTTGATTGTAAATAGTTATAAATATGTGCGTGTGAGCGTTTATGCATAGAGCGGATGTGTAGTTTTGGCATGCTTCACTGTATTGTTCGCAGCGCTCTGTCTTGGTTTTTATTTGGTCTGACAGTTTTCATGATGAAAATTTTGTTTAGACAAGAATACGAAAGTAAACAGAACCACAAACAACGTGGAAATATTCTCCACACTTAAATATTAATATTTCACGAAGCCAACATATCCGTTTTAAAAACTCCTTGTTCATTCAAATAAAATTGATGCTCTCAACATCGGAAAGTTTCGGCAAAGTTCGACAAACTTCGGGCGGCTATGCGGGCTAACTTCGAGATACGGATGTCCAAAATTGTTATTACTCCTTCATGGAAATATACGGAGTTATATTGTGTAAGGGCCCGCTTGTGGAGAATATAATTTTTGGTTTTATTTCAGTTTGTTTTTTGTCAAGTTGTTTTTTGGTTGTAATTTGAAGGGTTTAAAATTGTTGTGTATGTTGAATCTGGACGTATATTTTGATGGTTCCGTCGTCTCAACGGAACTAGTAATAATCCATTTTTGGCGCGTCAATAAACAGCTGAAATCATCAAACACATTATTATAGTTATTCAAAGTTTGTATCGGTGTCAGAATACGATAGACAGGGTTCAAGATTAATTTTCTTCGTACCCTTTCCACAAGATAACCTCAATTTTGTGTCATTTTACGGTATGGCGCCACTTATAAACAAATTAATATTTCATTTCATTAATTAAGAAACCAACTTAAATGAGGGCGGAATACCTCATAATGATTACCAATATAAGGTGTACGGCCAACGCTGAAATCGGGGAAAAAAAAAACAGCTGTTCCCTAAATTTTGATGAGCTATGCGGACATAAATGTAGGGAGCTGCCGATTTTTTTTGCATATTCTGGTTTAGTCTCATAGTGAAAGTTAAGAGATTTCGCGTATGAAAAGATACATGTTGTCCTCTCCTATGAAATCAGCGTTTTGTATGGGGAATTTTAAAGAAGTTGCATTTTTCATACTAACATTTTGTTAATTTATAACAACCAAACATTTTATAACAAAAAAACCAAACTTTTATATACTAATGTTTAAAAATTAAGAAAACGTAATATGCCACTTAGATTAAGAGTCATAAAAAAGTTTTGGCTAAGTTAAAAAAAAAATTGCAGTCATTTCTGCTAACAAAATGAGATAATTTTTAAGGTTTTTTTTTATGTTTAGAAAACTTTAAGTAATAAGTTTTATTTTACTATTGGTAGTTGTCTATGATGGTCATTATTCGATATAATACCAAGCAATTGATGTATATTTTAAATCATAGAAGTGACGAGGTTCTCTATTTATGAGAAAAAAACACCAATTTCATAGGATCCATTTTAATCGGTGTGTCCGAAATGAGCCGAGGTTTCAAAATAGACAAGAAACAAATGAATTCATTTATTATAAAAATAAAAAGCGAACCGTTCCACATTTTTTTGAAATTCCACAATTAGTGGCGCTAAAATGTTATTATCATAGTATGAAAAAAATATTCTTTGCAACGTAAAGTATTTTTTAAACCTTTGTATTAAAAGAATGCGTCTGATCACAGTTTACATTTAAACATCAACGATTGATTAATTAAATTCTTTGTCAAAGAAAATCTTTGATCTCGTTAATGATTTTTTAGAAGACGTTGTCATAAAAATATGACAGTAATTACAGATCAAGATGGGGCTTTGATATAATTTGTAAACATACTAATTTATCATGTCTTTGTTATAGTCTGAAGGGAATGAGTGATAGCATATTGCATAATTACAGACTTAAGAGATATTTTTAGTTTGCTTCTAAGTTTGTCAGCACATGAGCATCCATATTTATTTAATATTATAAACTAGCTGATGCCCGCGACTTCGCCCGCGCGGATGTCGATTATTATATGTTAAAACCTTACTCGAGAACCACTCTATCCATTGGTGAAAACAGCATGAAAATCGGTGAAGTAGTTTTTGAGTTTATCGAGTACAGGACGACAGACAGACGCAGAGGAGGACTTTGTTTTATAATATGTAAGGATGTGAAAGTAACTATTATCTGTCTGTCTGTTTCTCTGGCCCTTTTGACCGGACGGATTCAATGACATATTTTGGCACTCAGCTAGACCATGTCCTGGGTAACTAGCACATAGGATACTGTTTACGCCGGTAGTAGTTACGTTTCCCGTGGGATAATTTCCGACATCCAGACGGACGAAACCGCGGGGAAATGCTAGTATTTTATATTCCTCGGTGTTGCATATACGTCGCTTAAAAACCAACCTTATACATATGTTAGAAAATTAGCTGAACGGAAAAAAAATGAAAGACAGAGTTAGAATAAAATCTGGTAATAAAGTATATCTACCAATTTGAACAAACACTTAAATCGGATAAATGTCACACCAGCGGACAGACAGACAGAGATATTGCATAGATTATAAGAGAGATAGAAGTAATAATATTCTCTGTCATAAAAATAAATGAGATTTTTCATGCAAGTCTTAAAAGTACAGATAAAATAAAAAGAATAGCTTCTCAGTAAATTTGATTCAGTTCATAAGAATTCTCCTTTGTGCTTAGCGCAGCGGCCAATAAATTCCTTTTATCGATGCATTAGGTAAATTTTCCTTTGCATGGCGTTAGCTTTTTCCAGGTTATTTTATGGCAATGATACTAAAATAGCTTTAATATATTTTTACAATCAATTTACTTGGGTGAGGTGCCATTATTTATCTACCACTGAAACAAGTGAATATGAAATATAAGCTCTATTAAAAACAAACACTTTTTTTGTAATCCCTAATATTATAAATATGTAAGTATTTGTTTGTTTTTTACGCTTTCACGCTAAAACGGCTGAACGGATTTGGATGAAAATTGGTACTTTGGGTAGACCATGACCAGGGTTAGGACTTAAGCTACTTTTTATCCCGATATTCTCACGGGATCAATACTTATGCAGGTGAAACCGCTTAGTGCAGCTAGTGATTTTATAAGGGACGAATATTGTTCAAATAAAATAATTTTGCTGCAAAGAATATCTCGAAAAAATATTTCACCCAACGAAAAAAATTATTTTTTCTATTAATTACCATAATATAATAAATTGAGCATGAGGGCAATTTTAATTGACAAATAAGCAGTTTATTCATTAAAAAATACCTATCTAATTATCTCATTTATAAAGTCTTCACTATCGGCCCCGCCCACGATACCCGCCCGCATGTTTCCACAGTAATGTCATTATATTCTTACCAAGCTTTATTAAGTAATCAAGTCTCTTAATATATTCCACCATACTTGTGTTTGTTCTGATCAAAGTTTTCCTCGTTACAAAACGTTTGAGTACACAATATTGTTACGTATGTATCGCTGTGTTATGTAGGAATGTTTTTCAGTAAGTTTCAGATTAGGATTATTAGATGGGTAGGTATGTTATTTTTATGTTATATTGACTGATAAGAAAACCCGAGATCGGTTTATTTATCTATGTTTTTACTTGAGTCGTATTTGTCTGCAACCATGACTCTTATTATGTACCTGCGTAGTTTTTAGCAGACCACGGGAAAGCCAAACGTTAGTTATGAATTTAACAGGCTATGTGTATGTATGTATATGTTCATCGGTTCCCTCATAACATCGTTTATTATTTCACGTGACCTAGTCTACAACTGTAGGTATGAACCCATATGTATCTCTTTTATCTCCAAATATTAACCTGACTATGGCCAGCGCACGCGCAGCCTACCTGGAAAGCCCAAAAGCCTATAGAGTACTTCTTCTTCGTCGTTCCCTCAACGCTGAGGATCGTGACCACATATGACGCGTCTCCAAGCCATGCGGTCTTCTGCAGAGTGGAACGCTTGGTAGATGCTGTCTCCAACAACCTTCTTGATCGCGTCTGACCATCTCGCCGGTACTCTGCCTTGAGCGCATTTTCCTTCCACCCGACCCAGTATCAAAATCCTTTCCACACCATGCTTAGATGAACATGTATAGAGTACCAGCGTTAGCAAATTAAAAAAAACAACGTGTCCCATTTATAAAATAATAAATTAATAAAACGCAAGGCACACCTAATTTCTTTACGTAAAGCGCAGGCCACACTGGGAATGAAGCGACAACGCTACGTTCGTTTAGCTTTCGTCCACGTATTTTCATACTTCGATTTTACACCGTGTACTTACTGTACGTTTGCACTGGCGAAACATTCACCACAAAACATGTTGAAGCTCCAAGTTCCTGTCAAAAATTGCTAAAACATTGACAGAAAATAGAGATTTCAACATGTTTTGTCGTGAATGTTTGGCCAGTGCAAACGCACGATAAGCGAAATAAAAACGTAAGTAGGAAAAGACACGGAGGAAAGCTAAACGAAATTCAGGTCCAGTTGAAAACCAGCGCCAGGCACTAGTTGTCTGGCATTTTAGCTGAACTGGGGTAGTATTATGAAGTATTAATGCCATCATTATTCCACTGCGAAAACAGGATGGTGCTATCGGCCGTGTCTAGCTCCGTCTCTCTGTTACACTGGAAAAATGGTGGCATTAATACTTCATAATACGGCACCTGGGCCTATTTGGCGCAGCCGTGTGGCACACTTTCCTGTTAATTTCTTATTTTAAGTAGACTTTTTATTTGTTTCCTTTTTATTAATTTCCTTCTATTTTACTTGTAGTTACGTTGTGTTGTGTGCCTTATAGTCTGTGCTAAGTAAATGTATTTTCTTTCTTTCTTTAAACTTAGCTTCGTCGCTTCGTTCCCAGTGTAGCCTGTGCTTAATAAGGTAAAAAATAAGAGGGAGACTAAATTCAAGCTGCTTGATTTATGGGTCACACTAATTCAAGATTCTGACTTTAATATTGCCTCCCTTAGGGGGTGACAAATAGTCGCTTTTCCTGTTTGTTTGGGTTGTCTATTCTTTCTTCTTCTTTTTTTACAGGATATTTTGGCTTACGTTAAATTGGAGGTTTTAGGATGAGTAGTAGAAAGCTAACGATTTCGAATTTAAAAAAAAAAGTGTCTGTTACGGGACATTTTTGAGTGAAATATCGAAATTGATGGTTATTAAAAGAATTTAGGATAACCTTTTTAATTATTTATTACAGATTAGATATATACATTTACATTGGGTAACTTAATATACTAAATTAACTAAAAAACTAAAAGGACTAACTAACTATACCAATAAATATAAAAACAAACCCTTAGGCCTCGAAGTATTCGTCCGCATTGCTGTCATCCGGAAACGTGCCCAGAAGACTGGCAGCACTGCCACGTTGAATGGCAATGCTAATTCTTTGGCCAGCGAACAAGCCAGCCCTCTGGTCACGTGAAGATCGACTAGTCGGTGAGAAATTTCCTTAAAAAGGAGACGCGCACTCGGGCCCCATAGAATTTATAATTAAAAATATATAGTTAATTGATTCAGGCGTGACTTTGCGGAAATCCGTTATAAAATACAATAGACCTAGATATATTTAGTAACCTATTCCGCTTAACTATTCTTCAAGAGTCATAAAAACCCTTTAAGAAATCGACACTTGTTTCACCTCTCAACGAGGCATCCTCAAGATGACGATTGACCAATTGCAAACCAGAACACGACGTGTTGCTATGACAGCATAAGAGAGCGTCGTTCCGTTTGTCGTCACGGGATAAAAGACGGTCTTACCCCCAAGGCGCGTCAATAGATGTTTCACGTCAAAAATATGGTATAAGTCTTGCAGAAAAATGATAATGTTATTGTTGATCTAAATTAAGGAGATCCGTCATCTCTGTCTGAAGGAATTGACGGATATTATGTAAATAGTATTATTGTAAAATACAAAAAAACCTAGTCATCAAAGTAACAAACTCCACGTCTTAAGAACTTATAATCACTATCACTACATATTATAAAACAAAGTCCTCCACCGCGTCTGTCTGTCTGTTCGCGATAAACTCAAAAACAACGGCACCGATTTTCATGCTGTTTTCACGAATGGATAGAGTGGTTCTCGAGGAAGGTTTTAATAGATAATAACCGATATCCATCGTACGGGCGTAGCCGCGGGCATCAGCTAGTAAAATAGAAAAAATATCATTACTTTACATGGAGCGACTGCTAGCTAAATAACCATTTCTGACAATTGCTCAATTAGGTATTGAGGCATTACCAATTACTGGTTGTCAGACTTTCAGACATTCGATAATAATGTCTGAAGTAGGTAATCACCTATGACGACCGGTAAATTGATTAACGAGTTCAAATTGTTCACCAAAGCAGTAATTTTGATGTGATAAGAATAGTCACCCATCAAAAAATTGGCCTGCGCAAGAGCAGGTTAACCTTACAGAGCAATTGGCAAACTGTATTTTCAAGCCAAAACCATCGGAAAACTTATACACTAAATACGTTATTCAAACTGTAAAGAAGTACCTATATTGTGGTTGTCTGTCAAAGATTGCTTTTAGCATAAGACCGCCCATTGTGTCACCCTATGTAAAATTTCTTCATTTATATCTATAATTCATTATGGTATACATAATAAACAGTATTATATTATGTAACTTATTAAATTAACTAAATTAACTTATTAAACTAAACTTACTAAATTCACTAGCGGCCACCAGCAGCTTCGCCCGCGTAATCCATACTTCCTTACATTAGTAAGAGACAGACAGAGCTACTTTCGAATTTTTAATATTAATTAAAAATTCGAAAGTTACTCTGTCTGTCTCTTTGTCTGTCTGTCTGTATGTTACCTTTTCACGCCTAAACCACTGAATGGATTTCGACAAAATTTGGCAAGGAGGTAGATGGCATCCTGGGGAAGGACAAAGGCTAATTTTTATCGACATACCACGCGGGCGAAGCCGCGGGCGGTAGCTAGGATTCTTTATAAATTTTAGCCTATGTTAATTATTGATAAGTATAACATAGCATACTACTGGTGAAAGAATTTTTTAAATCGTTTATTTATTACAAACAAAAATAAAATCTTTTCTCTTTGTAATATTATTAGTGTAGATAAGTATACGACAGTTGGTAACACAAGTAAACAAATAAATCTAGTTTCAAGTACACAGTACACGACAAACAGTAACCTAGATTTTTATTTTATTTATTTATTTATTCTATGATGCTGTTGATGTTATATGAAGTTTTATGAAACACAAACTGGTTACTGGGTTATTTTGATGTGATTTTCAAGTGTGCTACAATTTAAAAAGATTGTTCCAAGTATATAATTATGTATAAAAGGTAGTTTTTTTTTAATCTTAACCGGAATTTTGTGTATGACTAGTTAGAATATATTTACAAACAAAACTACATTCAATACAAAGTCAATACTGAATCTCTATTGTATGTAGTTTTTAGGTTTGAATGAACAATATGCAAAATGAAAACATTTTTTTAAATAAATTGTTATTACACTAACTTTTAATATAATTATGATTATCATGATATATTTTTGTTTGTCCCGGACAGAAAATTTGATTATATTTACTATTGGAAGCAAAGATAAATTAAAATTAAATTTTTTAATAATTGTCTTATTAGTAAGATTTCTATGGGTAATGCGATCACTACACATTATCTTACCTATTTACCATCTTTATACTTACTTACTTAAGTTAAGCGCACATTTGGAGTCGCAGCGTGGCTCACCGCAATACAGTAATTGTTTCAGACAGATTCCAATTCTGAATTTGAATTTGAACTGTTTCCACTCCCATGCGATAAGGTTCGCGTACATAAATGGGCGGGTCGTGTCGCATCGCAAAAATCCACCTGCATCACTTCAGTACATTTTTGCCTGCATCATGCGATGGTTCATAAAAATGTACCTACTAAAGTTATGCAGGGGGATTTTTACAATGCATGGCGATGCGGCGCGGCCCGCCCATATGTGCGCGAGTCTTTATAAGTACATCATCTGGTTACATCTCAGTCCATTTCCTGCAAGCACTTGCCAAGGTACAGTAGTTCTTTCAACTTTTACGTCATTTCCTACAAAACTTATGACATTTCGTGTTCTTAACCTCATAAGACAGCTTAGGTACAACTTGGAAACAACAACTTTAACCTAGATATTTTATTTTATTGTCATGTTTCTGCTGTCGCTACCTTTTGACTACACTGCTGAATGCTGAATTGTATGAGAGCTTGGGTGGTTGCCATTTAAAAAGAACACTACACACTTTTTGCGGTCGTGTTAAAATGTGTAAAAATGGCTAGAAACGAGAAGACAGGGTTCAAAAAACAAATTGTAGAACCAAGCCCGGATCCACCGTTGTGGGCAATGGGCATGCCGATAACCCTAATTATTGAGATCGATCGGCTGATGTGCACAAGACACACACACATTATGTGCCAGTATTTATTACCTTACCAAAGGAGATTGGGCAAAAGTTGTCTATGGACTTATAGCAATTTGGTTTTGATATTTAATGTATCGATCGTGAGCGACTCCTGATCGAACGTGTCCACAACCTTTTTAGATGGTTGCATGCGCTCCTGTGTCTTTACTTACTTTAATAATATTTATATTTTTGACACCAATTTAATAATCAATTAATGAAGTAACAAATAAGGAACTCGGGAAAAGACAATCATATTCTCCTACTAACTGCGCCCCACGGTTTCACCCGCGTAAGTCTCGATCCCGTAGGAATATTGGGATAAAAAGTATCCTATGTATTAATTCAGGTTATAAACTATCTGTTTGCCAAATTTCATCCAAATCCATTCAGTTGTTTTTGCGTGATTGCGTAACAAACATCCAAACACACAAACTTTCATATTTATAATATTAGTAGAATTAACCTCCAACTGTCACTAACGACACACAATACAATATTAATTGTTATCGGCCTTCTAAAGGCCAATCAACAGTTGAGCGGAATTCATTGTTTTTTTTTAATTGTCAAATGCTAGCTTTTCACTAATTGTTTTAATATATATGTTTTCTCAGCATGTTTGACACAGAACTAGCCTATCGACTAAAAACGGGAATACCAAAACTTTTAATTCTTGAAAATTGAAAACTTGGCCACAAACAGCTAGACTAGTATTCAAAACATTTTTAACTAAAAACTTCCCAAATCAGTATTCTACAAGTAGGAACACCACACCTCAACCTAGATTCAGACATACCTATTTCAGCCCAACTCTATCTAGATCTACAGGATAGCTACGAGATTGCTCTGTTCGGAACAATGGCATGACCTGAAACGCTCACTCTGACGTCATCCTTATGACGTCAGAGCTTTTCAATAGCTTGCATTAGCTGCAGAATCAAATGAGATTGGTTTCGGTTCGAACTTTGTTAAATAAGGTGGTGGTAATGCATCTACTTTCTATGCATGAATGCTGGGCTTATTTGTGAAAGTTTGGCAATTGAATCTTTGGGGATTTTACCTCTTCATACTTTTGCTGAAATGGTATGTCACTCATAGATTTTTGACAATCGTTACGGGTAGTCAGATAGCCCAAAAGTCAGACAACCAGTTTTGCCACGGGGTATCGTATTACCCGGTAACTGGGTTGTGGGGGTCAGATGGGTAGTCGCTCCATGTAAAATTCTGGTATACAGCAGCATTCGGTTAAACTGGAAGCCGACCCCACTATAGTTAGGAAAAGGGTAGGCAGATTGATTGATATGGAGGTCTGTAAAATTACAAGCACATGACATGTTTTATATATGTTATTAAAAATCTGTGGGAACATCCCGTAGGAAACTGCGTTTCTATAGATTGACAAAAAACATTTTGCGAAGTCATTAAAAGTACTTTTCCAAATTCATTCATAATTTTCCTGCCCTTGTCCGAATTTATTTACAGTCGACGCAGCATATCATTTTCTTCCATACTTCTCTATTAGTCGTCAACTCAACCCCTTTCTAGTCATATCATCTTTCACACAGTCCATCCATCATTTCTTTGGTCTTCCCCTACTCTTATAGCCATTGACATTCACACTCAAAATTTTCCTCACGACATTTTCCTCATTCCTCCACATCACATGCCCTTATCATGACAACCGATTTCCATACAAATTTTCATTCAACGTTGTATTAACTTCAACCTTTTACAATATTGGTTTTCTTATAGATATACGATATTGGCATCTTGGCAGGCAATTTTATCTTTTCTTCCAATGCTACTTTTAAATATATTTTATTTCAAAGAAAACCGATTTTAAATAATAAAACAAAGGTGTATTGGAAATAAATTGTGAAAATGTACTCCAAGAAGGTACACTTAGTATAATAGTATCGATATTGCTTGCCAACGATTGGTGCAATGCGGATTTACTTTATTGGCCAATTTGGTTAGCTTTGAGGAGTTGATTTACGTAATGGATTTGTACTGTGGCGTGTTTTCGATTTCGTTTCATGGTTGCAGTTTGTTGGGAGTTGTTGATTTATAACAAGTTTTGAATTTGAAATATTTTGAAACTACACAGTTTGAAGTTTTCGAATAAAGAATGTTGAATGAGATATTTCGCAAACTGAGTTTGATTTCTGTTTCAATGACGTGCAAGTTTTTTGCAGAAATTAACATTTCCTTGTTGGTGACGTGGTCGCAAGCGCTACTGAGGAGCTTGAGGTCCTGCGTTCGATTCCCAGGTCGGGCAAAGTGTTATTAGGTTTTACCATCAGGAATTTCTCAGTAGGAGCCTGGAGTTTGGAATCGTGGCCTGTTGATGGCACTAGGCTCGCCCCCTATTACATGGGACTTAAACATAGCTGGTGAAATGTAGGTGTACTATAGGTTAACCCCTGCCTAAGCCTTCGGTGGTTACAGGCGTCATAAAATTAACCTTTTCAGTTGAAACATCGTTTAAAGAATGGCATTCTTAAAACTGACTTGTGGCGGCATCTACATCACCACATGCGAACTACAGATCATACTGACGTCACACAAAATTCTGCATCACGCAAGCAGGGTTTACCTCGCGACTGACATATATGCAAAGTCCCGACAACAATCTTTGGGCAGACAAGACACACACTTTACATCCTGTTCTTCATAAAGTCCAAGTCAAAGTCAAATAATTTATTTCAAATAGGCACTTAAAGGCACTTTCGAACGCCAAAACAAATAAATAGAACTGACCTCTATAGACTCATTAATTACACAGCAAAAAGGTCTATTTCCACCTCGAAGTAACAATGTAACTCCTTGTAAACTAGTTCATCTGGAAAAGCACTTCCAATCGTATTTTTGCCGCCAAGCAGCATTGCCGTGTTCCGGCCTGAAGAATACAAGTGCCTGTGAAATGACTGGCTCTTCAGACTTTGAAGAACTTTGTCTCTGGGAGTCGGGTGCAATGTTCTGCCTTGTAGGATACTCCCTAAGTAGACGAGAAATTTTGCAGAATAAGATGAAGACTCCTTTCGAGTTTCATTTCGAAAATAGTCTACATCTTTAAAGATTTGGAAAAGTTTCTCATCCGAACTAACATTATAAATGCGAAAGTGAGTTTGTTTGTTTATTTTTTACGTTTTCACGCTAAAACAGGTGAACGGATTTGGATGAAATTTGCCACAGGGGTAGACCATGATCTAGAATAAGACATAGGGTACTTTTTATCCCGATATTCCCACGGAATTGAGACTTACGCGGGTGAAACCGCGTGGTGAATCTAGTAAAACCATAAATGACAAATCTTGAATAGACATACAGGTACCTTCTAATGGGCACGCCATAATAGCGGCGATAAGTCCCCTCTTTGAGGAGTGGATAGAGAGGCGCCACGGCGTCCTCACCTTCCGCCTGACACAGGTCCTCACCGGACATGGCAGCTTCGGGAGGTACCTGTGTAGGATTAGGCGGGAGGAAACGCCCGGGTGTCACCACTGTGTGGATCGCCCGGAGGACACGGTGGAGCATACGGTTGAGGTGTGCCCTGCTTGGGCGGAGCACCGCCGTGTCCTCGCGGAGGCGATTGGCGGCGGTGACCTCTCGCGTCCGGCCCTGGTTCAGGCCATGGTACGGAGCGAGAGGGCATGGGAAGCCGTCACCTCCTTCTGCGAAGCAGTAATGCTCGCGAAGGAGGAGGCGGAACGCGTGAGGGAAAGGCAAAGTTTGCGTCCTCACGCCCCTAACCGCCGCCGTTGGAGACGCCCTGGGCGTCGGGAATCCCAGGCGGATTTCCGGCCACCATAGGCGCGGGCTTGCGGACGGCGAGCAACGGGCAGCTCGCCGTCCGATAAGGACCAGGCCCGGGTCGATGGCGCGTCGTGTTCCACGCGCGCCTCAAAGAGATGTCAGCAAAAATGACGGGGTCCAATAGGACCGATGCCTGCCAGGGTTGCGGGAAAGTCCGAAAGGGATACCGGGACCTTGGCAACAGGCAAATGAAGGAACACGGGTGGGTTTTAGTCAGTAAAAGTCTGACACGCCCTTCCGCTCCGCCCAGAGCGGGAGAAGTCATTGGATGATTTCCCACCCACAAAAAAAAAAAAAAAAAAAATGGTACCTTCTAATACTTCCTCTTAATAGTTATACAATCTAACACAAAATTAAATGACTAACTATACAAATAAATACAAAACAAAGGGCGTCGAAGTACTCATTCGCCTCGTTGTCATCCGGAAACGTGCCCAGAAGACTGGCAGCATTGCCACGTTGAATGGCAATGCTAATTCTTTGACTAAAGAACGAGCCAGCCCTCTGGTCACGGGAAGCGTCGATGAGTCGGTTGGATGGAATAGATTCTTGGTACCTAATTTGGAAAGCTTCCTCTTGGCCTATCAAGTAAAAACTTTCGTTCCAAAGACAGTAGATTTATTCTGGAAAGTCAATCAATCTGCCTAGCCTTTTCCTAACTATGTTGGGGTCGATTTCCAGTCTAATCGGATGCAGCTGAATATCAGTATTTTACATAAAGCGACTGCCTATCTGACCTTCACAACCCAGTAACTGAGTAATACGATACCCCTTAGTAAGACTGGCTGTCAGACTTTTGGGCTTCTAACGATCCGTAACAACTATAAAAGACCCTGGATTGACCGGGACCAACGGCTTAATGTGCTTTCCGAGGCACGGAGGAGTCACGGTATGTAAAGATGGTCATCCATCCACGGACCAACCCCGGCAAGCGTAGCTTAACGTGATGAATCGACCCGTGCGGCCGTTATTACTTAGCCACGAGCTCCTCCATGAAGAGATTTATTCTGGAAAGTATACTCGTTTAATAGTAGTTTGCACATTTCAGCAGTCTCGCTTGCAAACAAGACTTACAAGGCATAGTCTGGGAGGATAGGTTTAATAACTTATGTGAAGTAAGCGTGAAGTGAGCTGTCATTGTCATCGATACCTACTGGCAGTGACAGTTCACTTCAAGCTCACTTCAAGCTCACTTCACCTAAGTTTTCACGGTGCGATGGTTACAGAATAGCAATGCTGGTTGAGTAATTTTTTCAATTCGGTTTTTTCGTAATTAATTTCTCAGTAACAACTTCGAGTCTGGATGTGTGGCCAGTTATTGATAATAGGTGCCATCTACTAGACAGCAAAATGTTTATTTACTATTGCTACACGCGTAAACGTGTAATGTTTATGTGATTCATACATTTAGCAAATCGGTTATACTAATTGAACATCAAAACATTTCCGTAGATTCTTTTTTTTTCTCCCACAAACCATAAACATCCCATTTTTTTAGGGTTCCGCTATCCGTCCATCCATCTGCCCGTCTGTCACAGGGCTGTATCTTTTGAATCGTAATAGGTAGACACTTGACATTTTCACAAGGTGAACCTCCCCGAGTACCCCCCCCTAGTATGGCCGCTATAACAATAAATCAATAAAATAAAGTTAAAAATTTAACTCTTGTCTGTTTACTACACAATTTTACTTTATATACAGAACCCTTCGTGTGCTAGTCTGACTCGCACATGGCCGATTTTATATCTCAAATCTCAGTCTTTTGCCAACTCCGTAGTTTATCGTTTGTTGCTAACAAAATAAGCATTGAATTCGTTGGGAAAAAAAAAAAACAAACCGTAAACAATGTCGTATTTGAGAGGACATAAACTGGGAAACACTATTCCGTATGGATTATAGTGACAGGTCGGAGGTTTTTGCTGGGTCTTACGCTTAAAAGGGCCCGTGCCCTAGCTGTGATAGGTGACAGCACGTCTCGGGGCAGGCTCTGTGATTGCTTATCACTTTCCGGGACACTAAACGCCCATAGACGTTATACGATATTTATAAATATAAAAACATTTATGCAATAACACTTTTCCTGTTATTGTATCGGAGTAACTCATATGGATCTTCTGACTTCGTTACATTCTCTGTATTGGCTCGACAAGACAAGCCCGCCGAGTACTTGTAGTTTCATACCTAAAATGCGGAGTGCGCCTTCTGTATTATTCTGTGCTTTTCCTATGATTTTTATTCGCGTCATCCACACAATGTTAATGCCAAAGAGCGACTCCTCTTTTGTCAGTGTCTTTGGTTTTGATATTTCGTTATTTGCCACCTACTTCCGAAATTAAAGTTATTTTTCACATTGTAGTAGTGTTTTTTTTTGGAAGTTGGTTTTTATTTTTTGTATAGAGTATTTATTTTTCAGTTGTGGTGCCTACCCCACAAAAATTCGAATACCACTACCTGCTATCTAAATAACAGTAACAGGAACTTTAAACAACGGGCTAAGTGGTAAAAATACTTATTATTGAAGCTAGCAAATTACAAAAGCAAAGTTAATATTTATATGGGACCACCTCTGAAGTATGACCTACCAAGAATCATCAAAATCAATTCATTATTGGTGGAGTAATCACGTAACAAACATTCTCCTCCTTTTTGAAGTCGGTAAAAAATTACACCAGTTAAGAACGCATTACAACTGTAGTATTTAGTCAAGTCACTCTGTAACAACAAAGCGGGTATCAAAAATAATTGATTCATGCAGCGAACGTTAAAACATACCCATTAAAATAATTGATTTAAGGAATCACAAATCAATTATTTTACTGCTTAGCTTTGTTTAATACATTAAACAAAGGATCCATGGATCTATAAATGATTTCTGTTTGGAAACTGTGAATATCAAAACGTTACGAAGGAATTGTATGTGGCTGTTGAAATATTTATTTCAGAGGGTAATGCCCATTAGTAAGGTATTTCTACGCATGACACTGACGTCACGCTAAAGCCTGCATCGCGCAAGCAGCGTTTACCGCACGACTAGCGTATTCAACGTGCATATCAATCGTCGGGCACCAGACACGACACCCGTCTAGCCGAAGCATCCTCCCTTTTCATTAGAGCATGAAGAACTTTACACCCTGTTTGATACATACTTACAAAGTAGTTAATTGATTTTTAGGTATGACTTAGCGGAAATCCTTTATAAAATACAATAAACGTAGATATATTTAGTAACCTATTCTGCTTAACTATTCTTCAAGAGTCATAAAAAACCCTGTAAGAAATCGACACGTGTTTCACCTCTCAACGAGGCATCCTCAAGATTTCGATTGACCAATCGCAAACCAGAACACGACGTGTTGCCACACCGAGCGCTGGACGAAGAGTAAATACAAAGTAGATTTTAAATCAGCAGAAATATTATGTGAGCTTTGATTACAATACTGTAACTTCCACATTATCTCTAAAGTAAAAGCTTTTAAAATTAAGCCAACTAGTTTACAAAGGCACCTAGTGTAAAATCACGTCAATTAACCGCTGTTACTATCAAAAGGGTTTGATAAGGGTTGAGATTACGGAGGATCGGCGCTGGGTTTGATAAATGATTGCGTGGATGCCGAATAATTTGGAGATAGTGGCTCGTGGCTCGTGGTTGTTATTGTGTGAAGGGAGAGAAATGGATTGAGCCTGTAATTCTTTTGGGGGTGTTTTGGGCCGCTATTGTAATGTTTGTTACTATGGAGCCTTATTGAATTAGGATTATTCAATAAGGCTCATAATAACAAACAAACAAACTTAATCATAACTAATCCATACTTCCATACTTAATACTATACATACTTATAATATATTTATTACTTATTTACTTATATTTATTATATAATATTATAAATTCTAAAGTAACTCTGTCTGTCCGTCTTTCTGTCTGTCTGTCTGTCTGTATGTTACATTTTCACGCCTAAACCATTGAACGGATTTCGATAAAATTTAGCAAAGAGATAGATGGCATCCCGGGGAAGGACATAGGCTACTTTTTATCGACATACCACGCGGGCGAAGCCGCGGGTGGAAACTAGTAATATTATAAATGCGAAAGTTTGTTTGTTTGTTACGCTGACATACTAAAACGGTTGAACGGATTTGGATGTTTGGCACATGGGTAGACCTTGACCTAGAGAAGGACAAAAGCTACTTTTTACCCTGATATTCCCACGAGATCGAGACTTATGCGGGTGAAACCGCGGGGCGCAGCTAGTAATATTATAAATGTGAAAGTGAGTTTTTCTGTTTGTTACGCTTCACGCACACAGATAGTTTACAACATGGACTAACACAAGGATACTTTTTTATCTCGGTAGTACATTCCTGTGGGATAATTTTCGCCTTCCACGTGGGCGAAGCCGCCGGCAAAATGTACGCGTAATTACCCTAACTAAGTAATACAATGCCATCGTTTCAATTCAGTTATTTACTGAAATTCAGCAAATTTTACCGAACAAATGTTAGTGAATCGCCAATAGTGTCACAAGAGCACTTGAAATCCAACAGAACTTCAGTGAAATTTCAGCTTTGACACGTTTTTTAACCGGACTTTAGACCAAACACGTCATCCGTCATAGTGCACTTGTGTACTAACAAGCATAGTTGCGAATTTTAAAAATCACGTTTGTCTCGGAAATTGTGATTGAGTTTTATGTTGGAAAAACAACACAACATTTCTGGGAACCAGTAATTAACTCTTCCCATATATGATTTGAAATACTCATTAGACCTTTTTTGATTTTATTATTTTTGCTTGAAATACTTAAGTGATTAGAAATAAATATATTAAATATAACGTCAAAATCAAATAATTTATTTCAACTAGGCATATTAAAGGCACTTTTGAACGTCAAAAACAAAGAAATAGAACTGATTCTAGTCGCCCCTTCTAATAGGCAGTTATCGTATGGAGAAGAATGAAGAAGAAACTCAACCGTAACTATTTAAATATTTAAAAAAAAAACTGACGAGCCCGGAACACGGACCTTGCGAAGGTGTACTTGCGGGGTATCGCAGACATCGGAAGCGCCTCGGTGCGCGGTGCGTGGCGGTCTGTGGTCGCCTGACGTGCGTGTCCATCTGCAATATTGCCGATCGTGGGATTCCACCATTAGGCGATTAACACATGGCCTCTAATAAATCCGTTGATGCCTAAAACACGTACACCGCCCGACCGCGCGGTCGAGCCGGTAGAGTCCGCGGCGGTGCGCGCTGTGAGGCATCAACATGCGACATGAGATCCTCTTCACCGCCTACCGCGGCGGTGCGCGGTGCCCTGGGTTAATCGCCTATTTGATAATACATACTTGACCACTTAATGTTTCACTTGAACAGAGACTACAGTGTATCATTAGTTCTAATAATTATTTACCACTTGCAAGGGAACCCGGCCAGCTGACAGTTAGACACTTTTTCTTTACATTACGATCGATATCAATTTCACTTTTCAGATTATGGACTGTACGACAAAGTTGTATTACAAACAATATGATAAGTATTCCATTTGAATCGAAAAAATATCAAGCTTTCTACAGTGTATTTATTTGGTAAATAAACACGGTACCAATGTTACGTCTGTCGAATCAATTTAAGTAGGATCACTTTAATTTTGGTTAGTTAATTGATTCAGGCGTGACTTTGTGGAAATCCATTATAAAATACAATAGACGTAGATATATCTAGTAACCTATTCCACTTAACCATTCCTAAAGAGTCATAAAAAACCCTGTAAGAAATCGACACGTGTTTCACCTCACAACGAGGCATCCTCAGGATGACGATGGACCAGTTGCAAACCAGAACACGACGTGTTGCCACACCGTGGCACTGCCCCTGCACACTGCACTGTTGACGGGCGATTTGATTCACTCTGCGTCCAGCGCTCGCGCCAGTCTCACGCCAGTCGCCACACCTGACGCTATTTTATTACACACTTCCCTAATTTCATAATATGTTATTTTCACTTTTTAATTTTTTTAGTATATTGTATTTCACGAACAGTGTCCAAATAAATGTTATACTTTCTTTCTTTTCTTTCTTTCTTTCTATTGCTTTTTAACCGACTTAAAAAAAGAAGGAGGTTATTAGCTCTAATAAAAAGTACTCTCTACGTACCAATAATTTTATCGCGACATTTCCCCATATCGACGTACATCGGTTACATTGTTACCTCTACACAAAGGTGGCATTGTTCTCGAAATAACATCGTTGCTACATTAGTGGTATAATGTAAAACGGCTGAATATGGGAGTGGAATTTGTGGGAGTGGTAGGGGAAGGGAGGGTATGAATTACTTATGACAAATAGGGAACATGTTCCGAAATGTTGGTTGAAAAAATTATTTCTTTTACCCTCGTAAGTAGAACTTGCACTAGCACAGAGTGCACGTTATCAAAAATTGCTACTGCGTGCTTTTCAGTCTTGAAAATGGAAACTCTCATAACTCTCGTGAATTTTTAATCAAACTGTTTCATATAAGATAGATAAGACAATATTTATTTTGTAAACATGAGTACAGTATGAAGGTCTTATAATTCATATGAGGTGGCTACATGCTTTGCCATAATGTGGTGTACAAAATTAGTTGAACTAGAAAAACAATACAAACAAAAATTACAATGTCAAAATTTTAATTTAATTGAAATAACAATGTCAAACTTTTAATTAATTTGAAATTACAATGTCAAAATTTTAATTAAATTGAAATTACAATTGTCAATATTTTAAATAAATTGAAATTACAATGTCAAAATTTTAAATGAATTGAATCTAATTGAAAAAAAAAATATATATATGTCGGAGCGGCCGAGGCGGGACAGGGCTCACAATGATCATCTGTAGGGTAATAATTATCAATTAAATTGTTCATTATGTAACTGTTTGTCTACTTCGTAGGCAAAAGAAACGCGTATAATCACTCAACTAGAAAAGTCTAAAATCTAAATGAATTAGAAGGGCGCAACGAGTCCGCGGGTCGCGCTCAGTCTCGTGGTCTGAATGGAACTGACTGCCTGATCCAGGCTCCTCTGATGCTAAACTCTTATCGTCTTAAAACGTTCTCTCGGGAAAACTAAACCGACCCTCGGCCACGTTCGACGCAATAATATTTACGTCGTCGTCGCCTTTCTTATCGGAATCAATAATTCATTATTTAATATCAATAAGATCTTGGCTCTACCAAAGACCACATTGATCTTGAGAGTTAGACGAGGTGTGACTGACGCCTTCGTCTCACGCTGAGGTGTGAGTTGACACCATCGTCTCGCGCCACGACATATACATACTATGAATGTAATCATTACCGTCTTAATCCGCGTATCGGCAAGCGTAGTGTGGGACGCCCCCCAGTTAGATGGAGTGACGACCTTAAAAAGTTGTCTGGGACAGACTGGGTGCGGAAGGCGGAGGATACAGTGTTGTGGAAGCCTGGGAGAAGCCTATGTCCAGCAGTGGACTGCGATAGGCTGAGTTGATTGACCTTCTAAATGATCCCTAGCAAAGTAACAGAAGACCTCCAATTTCCAGGCTTCTTTCTATACAGAAATGAATAAATGGATAAGCACATAAAGTTAAAGTCAAAGTCAAATCATTTATTTCAATTAGGCACATAAAAGGCACTTTAGAACGTCAAAAATAATTTATTAACATATTATAAGATTATTTATTTATTAGAAAAAGTACCTATTGTTACTTAAAATCTAATTAACAGCCTACATCCTTACACGTTATAAAACAAAGTCCTCCGCCGCGTCTGTCTGTCGTCCTGTACGCGATAAAAAAAACTACAGCACCGATTTTCATGCTGTTTTCACCAATGGATAGAGTGGTTCTCGAGTAAGGTTTTGGTATATAATAACCGACATCCACGCGGGCCAAGCCGCGGGCATCAGCTAGTTCACTATATTATCTAAAAAATTAACATTTACCTGAATAAAGTCTGTTTTTTAATCGTAGACTAATTTGACATTTCAAGTTATTGTTCTTTGTTTTTCAATTTGGAGTTTGACATTTGCACCCGTCAAATTAGTCTACGAGATTAAAAAAACAGACTTAAGCTAGCATTCATTTGACCATAGAACTAAACTCTATGGTTTATTACACTGAAGCATTTTATCAGTCGGTGCTTGCATCCAACATTAAAGATAACCGTTAACCATTAAACGGGTTAAGACACATTTAGAATGCACTCCGACGGGTTAAAGTTAATTAAACAAACGGCTTATGTCCAATTAGCAGTTTGTTTAATTTAATTGACTGTCATTAAGAAAATAAGATACGGAATTGGATTATTATGAGGAGTATTGCGTAAATGGAAAGGATTACCTCTTTCTGGCAGTTGGAAGATAGGATTTGATAGGTATAAATAATGCCATCCACGAAGACGCTTCTTCCTAAAAGCGATTACTGTACTGTAAGCGATTAGGGAGAATAGTTTGGCGCGGGGTATGAATACTGGGGGCTAGATTCACAGACCGCACTTGGGCTTAACTTTGGTAAGTCAAGTACAGTATGACACAACTTAGATGTAGCATGGGCAAAATTCGTAAAACCGATCACAATCCGAACTTAATGCGCCTTTAAAATCACCAATCTTTAGGTGAAAATGATTTTTACGCAGACGCAGTAACTTGTAAAGACATAATAAAATTGAAATAAACGAGCAAATTTGCAAATTTTCACATTTATGCTACATCTAAGTTGTGTCGTACTGTAAGCGCCTCATACGAATGTGAACTTTATTTGTAAATATTAATGTTCACATTCATATAGCAAAGTAAACTAGAATTTGGTTTTCGATTAGGATATAATTTAATTTAATGTTTTGTGTTTTGCAATGTAAATTATTTTGCACTAGCTAGCCGTTGCCCGCGTCTTCGTCTGTGATCCGGGATTAAAAGTAGCTAATGTCCTTTTCCGGGTGATGGTTTACCCCTGTGCCAAATTTCGGCCAAATTCGTTTAGCAGTTATAGCGTAAACAAATAAACAAGCAAACAAACTCACTTTCGCATTTATGATATTAGTTATATGTTATTCGTTTATTTTATTTTTATTCAAAGGAACAACAAGCAGCTACGATATACAGTATAGAAAAAAAAAACACATAACACTAGAACAATACTGTAGCCCACAACGCTGTTCACAAATTAACTGTGGAATATAACAAATTAATTAAACGCTAAATAATACATAATAAAGTTCAGAACTGTGGCGGTACCTACATCGCCACATATGAACAACGCATCAAAAAGACCTGACGTCACACAAACACCTGACGTCACGTAAATCCTGCATCGCGCAATTAAAGTTTTACCGTGCAATGAACATATATACAAGAACCCGACATCAATCGTTGGGCAGTTGCCCGCCAGACACAACACCCGCCTGGTCGGAGGATCCTCCCTTTTCTATGGTGGATGAGTGAACTTTACACCCTGTTCCTCATACCCCTAAAGAACTAACCTTACTTAACTATCATGCTTATCTTTATTTTTATACATAAATCAAGAGAGCTCCTCAAGTATTGAGGACTCCCTTGAACCTACTGGGAGAACATGCAAAAATGTCAATATGATCAAAAGTCTTATTGTAGCTATCTATCATTCTGCGAACAGGTGAGCGCAAACCGGTGTTAGAATGGCAAGTACGGGTGGAAAATAGTCTGCCAGTGCGCACCTTTCGCTTGTATACTGTTCTAGGGACAACATAGCATAGCATGTTGGTTCACTCAATGGAGTCAAATTTATTACTAACAATGTAATAAAGACTCATTCATGGCTTCCAAGTACTTGCGTCTGCTTTCAAGTGTTGTGAGTTTGCACTTATTAAGTAAATCCTGGTAAGGATAATATCCGAAGCATCTAAAATGCATAGCACGTAGGAATTTATGTTGAACACACTCAATCGCCTCAATGTTTATATCTTCTATTCTATCTATATCTTGGCGAAAATGTAAAAAGTTTTAGGTGCAATTTTTTCATCTTGAGCTTTGGCAGGTAAGAATAACTTTGTTTTACCTTGCGCAAGCAGGGTTATCCGAGCGACTAGAATATATACAACGTCCTGATATGTATCGTTGGACAGGCTCACTAGATACAACACCCCTCTGGTCGGACGAGCCTCCCTTTTTTGTGGGGGATGATGTACTTTACACCCATTTTTTTAAACCTTTTTAACACATGTCAGGTTTTTCTCGGAGTTGTAACGCCCCTGCGATACGTCTGGTAATGCCGACATCCATTTGTGGTAGTGACACTTACCATCTTCTAACAAGGTATTTTTAATTCCTATGTGATTAAACTACCTGCTTTTATTTTTGGACTAGCTGTCGCCCGCGACTTCGTCTGCAATCCAGGATGAAAAGGAGCCTATGTCCTTCTCCAGGTCAAGGTCTACTCTTGTGCCAAATTTCATCCAAATCCGTTCAACCGTTTTAGCGTGAAAGCATAACAAACCAACTCACTTTCGCATTTATAATATCACTAGCTGCGCCCCGCGGTTTCACCCGCGTAAGTCTCGATCCCGTGGAAATATCGGGATAAAAAGTATCCTATGTGTTAATCCTGGTTATAAACTATCTGTTTGCCAAATTTCATCTAAATCCATTCAGCCGTTTTTGCGTAATTGAGTAACAAACATCCAAACACACAAACTTTCACATTTATAATATTAGTAGGATAGTTAGGATTTTCAATATTATTATCCTTGTTTTTCCAAAATATTTGAGTGGAAGCCAATTCCGTCCGTTTGACATGAAATTCTATTACTTACAACCATCACCGTGTCACATAACGATCAGTAGGAATTACAATTTATTACTGAAAATAATCATTACTTACGGCTAAATCTTCCTGAAGCTGTCAACAGTAACAATAATAAATAACACTTATTGCATTATGTCATCCTGTTTTTCATGAAGCAAGATTATTAAAAGAAAATCTAAGTACTACTACAAATTAACATCAGAATTACAGGGTCCAATATAATTAGCTACCTAGCAAAACTCCGCAGACTAGATTATTGATATCTAAACATGATATAAAAAATACTGCAACATTTATTCGGTCAGAATTTCAATTGGGTAGGCTACATAATACGGCCAAAATATATAGCCGTGTGACAGACAGACAGACGGGGCATTGATTGAAACAATTTATTAAGAGTGTAATTGTATTATTATTCATTCCTTTAGTTCACATTAAATAAAAAAATAAAAAAATATATTTAAGTATTTTATAAATAAATTATAAATTATTCGTATAAATTACATTTTTAAATATTAGACTAAAAACATTTAAAAATATAAAATTATTATTAATTATTTTTAACATAGCCAATAATATTGACATATAAATATTGTACACCCCATGGGTATGTTACAGTAATACAATAATGCTAAATAAAAGTACTATCTTTTCACCTGTGACAAACAATAAATAAATATAATATGTATATGATGTGAGGTAATAACCCTATTACTAAATAAGGTCCCGTTTTTAATACGAGTATATAGCCTAGCCCGCACTGTGATAAAAATCGCGTGAATTTTTTACCGCAATTTTGTAACAATGGTATCTTACCGTGCGTTTGCACTGGCGAAATATTACAACAAAACATGTATAAATCTCTAGTTCCTGTCAAAAATTGTATGGAACATTGACAGAAAATAGAGATTTCAATATGTTTTGTCGTGAATGTTTCGCTAGTGCAAACGCCCGGTTATGTATCTAAACGCACTAGTGATTTAAAATTCGCGCTCGTTGCAATGCCGTACACTGAATATAAACCGCGCAAATAAAATTCGCAGTGCGTGCTAGGCCTTAGGGTACGGAACCGTAAAAACAACTTGCATTTTTTCTTGCAATAAGTATATCTACTATTTCTATTATTTTCTGCGAAGGAAATCTTCAAGAATGAATTAATTAAAATGCTAGGAATAGCAAAAGGGCGGATGGTGGAAGGGAAGTCGTATGTACTTGTACAGTTCTATATGCTCATTATATTCCGTTCTGGATGACGTAAGGGGCGGGTAAAGCCTTTGCGGCGCTGCAGTGAAAGCAAAACTTTGTCTAGCATCTCAAAAGCGTCTTTACGTCAAACAGTCCAAATAGTTTATATGACAGCTGCGTGCACAGATTGCAATAAGCCTGTGGCGCGTGAGTCGCTGACGGAACGGAATGTTGCCATCATAAATATTATATTTTTGTAAACACTTAGTGTATTTATTTTATTTCTTATTTTTTTATTGATAATTCATTATTGCTGCACCGATTGACGTCATGACGTCAACGCCGAATGTCACTGAAAACCAGCGCTGGGGCTCTTTTTCGCATAGGGTCGCAGCATTATGCTGAGCGATGGCCGTTTTGCGTGAATGTGACGCATATTTTCCCGCAACTTGTTATTTTCGTATATTTGTCCTTTGTTAGCGTCATGTTTGCCGCAAATAAACATAGGTATTTTCTTTCTTTCTTTCAAAACGGTGAAGAAAATCATCGTGAGGAAACCGGCATGTCCTATATATAACAAACAGTTCGAGTACGTGCGATTTGTGACATCTACTAACCCGCACTGGGCCCACTTGGTAGATTTCAGCCCACTCCCTCTCGAAGAGAGAAGGCCTTTATCCCAGCAGTGGGAACATTATGCTACAGCTTAATTATGCAATTACTATCAAGCGAGCACAAATCAAAACTAATCATAGGAGCAAGCAAAAAACGAACAATAAAAAATCATTAATTCTTAGTAAGGCGATTAATACACGGCACCGCGGACCGCCGCGGTCTCTAACGGCTCGACCGCGCGGTCGGGCGGTGTACGTGTGTTGGACATCAGCGGATTTAATATACGCCAATGCGACATGAGACCGCCTACTGCGGCGGTGCGCGGTGCCGTGGTGTGTCAATCGCCTTACTGTTTGGCATACTCACTTCAGTAGGTACTCCACTGTCACTTTCATACTTGCATAGATAACCTAAACGCCGGTTATAAATAAATCTAAAGTAAATCATTTCTCTATTTTTAGCGCGTATCTCTGCCAAATACACGAGCTATGTAATCGCCATCTTTAATTATAGAATGTGCGTCTGCATCGCAATTTGTCGACTTGTCACTGCAGGCCTATGACATCAGAATGCAGCTGACGGTCCAAATTCAAATTTCGATGACATCTGTCAGTTTGATTCTATTTTTAAAACGTTCCAGTAGTAATGGCAAATGGCGGTTCGGTTTCTTTGAAGAATCTCATCAAAATAATAAAATAGATCGTAAAAACTGTCGTTGTTTTTAAACGTTTTACCTGTTTTTGTTTTGTTCAAAACACCTTTGACGTCAAGTGCACTGACGTTCTAATTTTAAATGAATTCGTCAAGCACTTTCTAAATCGTTTAGGTCAGTTTTGCCACGCGCGCGGCCTGTCTGGCAGCTTAGCGAGCATTTTCTAGGCGACTTGATGCAAAATAATAGTACATTACTGTCGCGGCCAGCAATAAGGGGATTGATGGACGATCGTGAAAAAGAGGGCCGAGGCGAAGCCGAGGCACTCTTGCGTGAGTCCATCAATTCCTGAGGGGCAATTCCCGTAATTTTTAAGAACGTTCACATTCGCATCTCATTCGCAATCTGTCAAAATAACCAACAATTTACCAACATTTTTGACAAGTTTGACAGATTGCGACTTGAATGTGAATGTTTTTTAAGTAAGAGGATTGGCCCTCTGATTGCGGCCTAGGCTTGTATAGTACTTTTCTCAAACAACGCGCGGAAATTCAAACCGAGTAAATTAAACAGAAATTCCAGAATCAATGACGAACAACTATCATTTTTCATGCGCCAATATGTTCATTTGTTTCTTCTTTGTTCTATTTGCAAGCCAATTCGAAATTTAAATAAAATCTTTCATAAGTTACCTCCTTGGTTGCAGTGTGTTGAAATAAAAAGTTCGTTCCATTTTTAAATACCACGACAGATATGAGTTTTCATAGTAATTTATTTGACCGCTAAACACGCCAGATATGGATTTTCATAGTTACTTTGCTGGCCGCATCGTCACTTGTTTTTTACCCGTACAGCAATTTTGATTTATCTCGAAGAAGGTTGTCAAAGTAATGCTCGAATTTCCAAGCATGTTTGAGAAAATATACTATCTTGAATTATATTTAAAAAATAAGATATTTTTAATTTTAGAATCATAAAACTAAAATGTCATCGCTGCACACGCACGCTGTATGTCGAATGTCACCTGAAATGTCTTCCAGTCCAGACGTCATAGGCGTTCTGGAATGACATAGCGTTAAATTAAGAGTCAAATAGACGTCTAATTAATTCTAAAATACTTTCTTACGTAAATACACAGAAAATTATTAGCTTTACATTTTTACCCGACTATGAAATAAAGGGAATAATAATAAAACTGAATAATTTTATTTCTGAACAAACATCCATAATTTGTTAGTAAACATTATTACTAAAGCATTAGGGAAAAAAAAATACAGAATGTGTTTCTTCTAACTTTAGAAAGTTTTTTCCAATTACGATTGGCTTTTTCATAATTAATTTAGCTGCGTTTATCGACACGCGTTGAACTAAAGTTATACACACAACCCCTAACAACATTGGTTCTAAACTGTTAGTAGGTATAAGTATTACCTACCTATGTATACAAATGTAGAATAAAATATATTTGTCCCAAGCGACACATGCCCCGTAGTGCAGAAGCTAATGAAATGAAATGAAATTGTTTATTCTGTAAATAGGATAATTATTAGAATTACTTTTACACGTCATATTATAAAATAGTAAAAAATAAGCTAGATGAGATCGGCGTTTTTTATCTGACTACTCTGAGAAGAAAGGCCGGAACAAATCAGCTAATCGTTCAACCACTGTGACAAGACACTACATCATTTTACATACATAACGTCATCTTCCCATGGGGGTAGGCAAAAACTACCGAACGCCACCGTTACGATCCTTACATACTCGTAGATAAACTAAAATCTACTCTATCTTCTACTATCTGTTGCACGTGACTTTGTCTGCGATCCAGGATCAAAAGTAGCTTATATCTTTCTCCGTGTTTTGGTTTGCCCATGTGCCAAATTTCATCTAAATCCGTTCAGCCGTTTTGGCGTGAAAGAGTAACAAACAAACAAACTCACTTTCGCATGTATAATATTAGTAATGATTATGGGTGCGTTTCGAGGTAGGTATCGTTTGCTGCTTGCCGAAATCTGTAAGGTTTATTATATACAATGCCATGATTAAACCTCATCTAGACTACTGGAGCACACTGTAGCTAAAACAAAATTAAAGAAATTGAAATTGATCGTGAATCATAATTTTAATCAACATACAACCAAACACTGCAAATTGCTAAAACCGTGAGAAAATTTAAATTTCGCGGTCTACCTTATCGTATCCCTCTTAAATTCAGACATGGGCAATGACCTATCGTCGAACTAATAATTACCAAAGACAATGACAAATACTATGTCATAATTCCTTTCGAAAACCCAAACATTGCAATCGATAGGTAGGTAGGTACACTAAGCCGAGGTATCGATATAAATCGATTAGAATCGCGTGTCAGATTCTATGGCTGCCGTGAATAAAATTAAACTCGACCTCAAAAGCCCCCGAAAACGTGCCGATCGTAAATAGCGCCGGACGAAACAATAAACAGAGTATTTTACTATCGATTATAAAACATTGCCACTTCACTACGAACTTTGATACTGTTTTTGAAGGCACCGTAGACTAGATTTTTTGTACCAAAAACTATTATGATGATTTTTGACAAGGCCTGGCCTATGGAGCGCTCTGTGTAATATAGACCTGTCACTGAAGGGTCAAGACCAACGTGTTGCAATCGGTTCACCACCACATGGAATTAGTGTCGGTCCCCTCTCCATACAAACGCTCTCGCCTGTTTTCTCTCTGGTTTATGACCATAGAGCAATAATTTTTAAGAGTAAAATAAATATTAACTAGTTTTATGCCCCTATGTTTTCCGTTTTGATGATAGATTATCTGTAGAAGCACTAGAACCCTCAGAAAATGCTCAAAATTGCCTGTTAAGACCGCTGTCAACAGAGGCCTATTGTACAAAAAAAGAAAAACATAGGGGCACAGTAAATATTCTTCTTATTCAATTCATAAAATATCTTTCAAATTGGTCCAATATTGGAGGAGGAAATAGACGAGAGCCGAACCTCGAATTATGACTTTTGACCTTATTTCCTATTTCCATAATTTATTTATTTATTTATTTAAGCATAATTAGAGCAATGTGAGTGTACTTTAGGTATACCTCTGCTTAATCCTTCTGGTTATGTTAGATAACATGAATGTAGAGAAGATTTACTCCTAAAAGAACAAAGAAGAGTTTAATATACAGGGTGAAATTTTATTCGTTTTAATGCTCTTGTGGCGGTACCTACATCGCCACATTCAAACTACGCATCAAAGACCTGACGTCACACAAGATTCCTGACGTCACAAAAATCCTGCATCGCGCAATTAGAGTTTACCGTGCAGTGAACATATATACAAAAATCCAATATCAATCATTGGGCAGTTGCCCGCCAGACACAACACCCGTCTGGTAGGAGGATCCTCCCTTTTCTATGGTGGATGAGTGAACTTTACACCCTGTTCCTCATACCCCTAAATTGGTGACCCCGAATATGAACGTCAACGCAGCCTTCGTGCAACTACTCCAGCGTGACGTCATCATCATCACTCCCGCAAGCTTTCAGTGAGGCGAGTCACACAGCCAAGCCAACACCCGAGGCGTCAGCGGGTATCCTGACCACCAGCATGCAGCGAACGCGCATTCCTGGTCATCACCCGCATCCTCATCACCCCGACCCACTGGGGAATCACCTCAATCAACTCAATCAACTCAATCAACTCAATCAACTCAATCACCACAATCGCCGCAAACAGTTCCGACCCACTGCGAACAATGCGGCACCCGGTTCCGACTCACTGGAACCACAACTGGCACTGGCAAGCATCGCAAGATACAAGACTCAGCCCACTATCGACCTTCGGTCTCCGGAGGGGAGTGATGTGGCGGTACCTACATCGCCACATTCAAACTACGCATCAAAGACCTGACGTCACACAAGATTCCTGACGTCACAAAAATCCTGCATCGCGCAATTAGAGTTTACCGTGCAGTGAACATATATACAAAAATCCAATATCAATCATTGGGCAGTTGCCCGCCAGACACAACACCCGTCTGGTAGGAGGATCCTCCCTTTTCTATGGTGGATGAGTGAACTTTACACCCTGTTCCTCATACCCCTAAACTCTTAAGGGGTCATTGTACTCATCATTATGAACAACTTTCATTATAGGACCAACCCTGAAATCGCGAAATTAAAATTATAACTGATTGTTTCTCATAATGATGAGTACAATGACCCTCTAAGAGGATTAAAACGAATATAATGTCACCCTGTATATAGGGTTACTAAGAAAGTCACTGCATACCCAAACTGAATTAGAAGGTCAAACTATCATAGTTTTATGGCGTCATGCGAAACTATGAATGTATCATAGTATCGTGAGAGATTCCCCAAACCGTAACTATGACACGGTAGGTACTTGTCACCGGTTTTATTGTCTCTTCATTTTATTTTCACGTGACTTTTTATTGCTTTTCTGTGTGACAGCTGAACGTTTGATTTCTGTTAAAGCGACGTTTTTGTATGTTCTCTCGTATTGTTATTTTAATGTTTGTTACCTCAGGAGGCTTAAAACAGCCACTTTGGCAGAATCATAATAGGAAAATATTATGAATCATCGTAAAATGTAACAAACTGAAAACTCATAATATGACCTGCGTGCGATTAATTTACGAAATAATTCATCTGTTTGACAGTTATCTATGGAGATTCGTAAAATGGTCCACACATTAAGAATTGCTTTTGTGTCAAATTAGAGGAATTGCTAATGACAGCTGGAAATTCAGGAAATGAATCGCTTTTAGTGGAATTGCTAATGTGGCCGTTTTAGGCCCACAGAACTCCGTCATTTATAAGCCGATTTGGAAAATTCTAATTTGAAAGGAGATTGAGGATTCGAGGAGAGGTGGAAGGAATTTCGTAAGTTTTGACGAGTGGTTTTCGAGTTAGCTTCAATAATACTCACGTATTTTTCCAACTTATAGGTATTTTGATGATGTTATGATAACTTTCTATGACTGTAATTTAAATTGGAAGTACTGGTATGAATACACACGAATTTATGTGGCGTAGGTAGGTAGGTATTCAACTAAAAAGTGAAAACAAAGATGTTATTAGAAAAAATAAATACTAAAAAGTGAAAAATAACTTTTATTTCGGAAGTCGGTGGCAAAAAACGAAAATACAAAACCAAAGACACTGGACTTCCGAAATTAAAGTTATTTTTCAATTTTTAAGGGATTTTTGGAAGTCGATTTTTTTTTCTAAAGTCGTTTTTGTTTTTCACTTTTCATTTCATCATTGTTATCATTGATAGAAATTCACTTTGTCTAGGTTTTTAAGGTCTGTTTTATCTTTATGACAGCTTTAGCTGTAATTTACTAGTTTTTATCAAAGCATTACGAAGTCGACAATACCTACCAACATTACATTTTGTTATCTCCTGTCTATCTTAGGAGACAAAGCAATAAAGTCCTAGGCAGAATCTCAGACTGACAGCCAAACAGTGTGCTCGCATATTTACAAATCTTCAGGGATTTTGCAGGATCCAATATCCAATATTTTGCGGGACGTCGATTTACGGGTAGGTAGGTACAAAAATTTTGGTCACTGACCTCTGTCAAAAATATACAAATAGGTTGGGAATAGAGATGGTTGCCCATCCACGGACTGACCACGGCAAGAATTGCTTAACCTGATGGATCAACCCGTGTGGCTGTTACTACTTAGCCACGAGTCCCTCATTATCTGTTCAAGAACGCACGATAATTAGCAAAATGGTGTTAGAACGAAGTTAATTTTCGCACGTTCCACAGTTCGATTCAAACTTAATGGCAGCTCGGAGGTTAGCTTCTCACTGCGCAGTACCCCACCCCTCACCCCCGCTGACATACGAATGGCTACTACGCAGCGACTCGCCTCATGTTCCGAGCCGCCATTAAATTTGAATCGAACTGTACTGTGCACACTTGACACATGAGAGCGAGACCGATAAAAGTGTAACATTTTGGCCAAATTAAAGGAGCTTCGTTTCAACTGGGTGTCCCACGACACATCTCGACTGTTTTTTAGGGTTCACCACTCGTGTGTCTGTCTGTCCGTCTGTCACTGAGTACTGAGACTAAAATTTTGAAACGGAATATAGTAACTACTACTAGTAAACTTACAGATTACAGGAAAACCAATACCAACCAATATTGTGCGTACAAACTTACATTTACAGTTGGAACGTATGGGAGAACATGTTTCACAACAACTATGGAATTCTTCAAATACAATGTTAATTTATCCCTTGGGATAAATTCATCCCAATTACGGAACCATACGTTTAACATGTTTTCCCATACGTTCGAACTTGACGTTCATTGTGCGTGGTCCGACACGCACTTGGCCGGTTTTGTAACCGACTTCAAAACAAGGAGAAGGTTATCAATACGACTGTTTAAAAAAAAAAAAAAAATTTGTTACCTCATTACTTTCGATTGGGTGAACCGATTTTGATGATCTTTTTTATTTGAAAGCTGGTGCTTCCCGTGTGGTCCCATATAAATTTTATTAACTTTTCTTGAGTAGTTTTTGAGTTAGCTTCAATAGTTACGTATTTTTCTCACTTAGTCTATATAGACGACATCTTATTTAATACAATCACTGTTATTTACATAGCAGGTAGTGGTATTATCATTTGAGTGGGGTAGGTACCACAACTAAAAAGTGAAAAATAAAAACTTTTAACAAAAAAAAAAAAAACAACCGACTTCTAAAAAAATCACTTAAAAAGTGAAAAATTACTTTAATTTCGGAAGTCGGTGGCAAAAAACGAAAATTGAAAAGCAAAGACACCGACTTCCGAAATTAAAGTAATTTTTCACTTTGTAAGTGATTTTTTTAGAAGTCGGTAATTTTTTTTTGTTAAAAGCTGTTTTTAACTAAAAAGTGCTGATTTAAAAAAACTAGGTAATAAAATTCTACTAGCTGCAAATAACGGATCTCTTGATAAACTTTAATTTTCAATAAGTGACTTACAAATATGAAACCTGGTCGAGGTCTGTGTACTTTTTCATCCAAACTTCGATCTTTCGTTTTTCTGCATCATTTTTTAATTTTTTTCAGGAATTTTATGTTGCGTCTGCTCCTTCGATGTTCATTTTCCTTTTTCGATATTTCTCTTTTCTTTTGGATTGAATCTTTTACGAGAATTCATGCATAAATGAATCTCTAGATATCAATATTTTCTATGCCTATTTTATTTTCTTTCTTCCGAAACACGTATCAGTTCGAATTTGACGTACCTAGTTTTATTACAGCTATATAAAAAAGGCACAAAAGATTATTTACTTCGTTTCTTCATTTTAAATCCTTCTTTTTATAAACTCTTTGTAAAAACAAACGGACAGACGGACAGAGCTGTTAAAAGTGTTGTTTTTGGCTCAAAAGAAAAATGACGAATTCTAATATATTTTACTACTACGTATAAAAGTTTGAGATACATCGGCATAAAGGAAATGACTGTTTATTGATATAGCTTTGATGAAATAAAATGGTTTTTCATTGATCTATAAAATGGGGAAAACAAAAAAAAAAATGAATTAAAGATTATTAATTTATCCTAAAATAATCAACACTTCACACATATCTGTATCACAAATAAACGTATTTGATTCGATTCATCTGCCTAGACTTTTTCATACCTAAATGATACAGAATTAGCTGAATACTTATTAATGTTTTAAATGGAGCAACTAGTTACGTAACGTTATTTACCTCTTGCCGTAATTGTGAGGTTATGAAGGCAGTTTCTACTGGTTGCCCGATCCTCGGGTTTGTTTCTACCTCTAACGATTGTTGTCGACTGTGAATACACTGGCCTTCAAAACTTATTACCACACTTTTAAAATTGCAATTTCTCCAGAAGCCAGAGTTTTGAAATAAAAAACGTTTTATAGCAAATTTCATCAGCTATCTTGAACATTATAGTTTATTATTATTATACATAAGTAACGTTTTTAACATAAACCAAAAAATAGTCATTTTTAACTTACTGGCAATAATCTCAAAAAACATTAATTATAACTACATTTTTACGTCTTATTTACATTTATTTTTGGCACCTTCGGCTTTTAATTCAAAATTCATCGATCAAGAAATTAATGTGAAAACAAAAACAGAAACAAAAAGAGTCAAAAGTTGCAATAATTTGAAAAGGAGTGCTTTTGTTCATAAGGTTTTTTTATTCATTTCTTAAAAGACGGTTAACGGCTGAAAAATACAATAGACGTAGATATATTTAGTAACCTATTCCGCTTAACTATTCTTCAAGAGTCATAAAAAACTCTGTAAGAAATCGACACGTGTTTCACCTCTCAACGAGGCATCCTCAGGATGACGCCACACCGAGCGCTGGACGCAGAGTCCAGCACTCGGTGTGGCAACACGTCGTGTTCTGGTTTGCAATTGGTCAATCGTCATCCTGAGGATGCCTCGTTGAGAAGTGAAATACGTGTCGATTTCTATATATCTACGTCTATTGTATTTTATAATGGATTTCCGCAAAGTCACGCCTGAATCAATTAACCAACGGCTGAAAAGTTTTTTTTCTTTGTCGTAGTACTTTTTGTTTCGAAAATATATCTTGTGTTATTTAAACGTTATTGCAATGTTAGAAGTTTGGTACTAAGTTTTGACGGCCAGTGTAGTTTATATTATAATACTGACTGACAAAAAGTCTTGAAGTTGCACCAATTAATTTTAAAAAAACCCTATGCAACGAGAGTGAACACTGTCGAAAAAATCCTTACATTGGTTAGCAGTTCAAAGGCTTACTGTATATCGCTAAACCCAAGGAATACGGATTCTCAGTAGGAGGAAGATTTCCTTTCATGCAGGAACAATATCAATCCTTACATATTGTAAAACAAAGTCTTCCACCGCCTCTGTCTGTCATCCTGTACGAGATAAACTCAAAAACGACTTCACCGATTTTCATGCTGTTTTCCCCAATGGATAGAGTGGTTCTCGGGTAAGGTTTTAGTATATAATAATTAATAACCGACATTAACGCGGGCGAAGTCGCGGGCATTAGCTAGTTTAAAATAAACCTCACTAGCAAACGTACTCAATAATATACCATCTGACAATTGTTCGTTAACCTGGCAGTCACGTAAACTGACCGAACTATCTTACTAACTGGTCGGTTTATATACGTTTATAGGGCGCGCGAGATTCACTCGCCAACTGTATACAACACACATACTGCAAAACTGACAAGTTTTGTTGTTTCAAAACAGAGAACTCTATGTTAGTAGATAGATACCTATGACCTATATCTCAGACCAAATAAAAAACCAAGACGGAACTCTGCCAACAATATAGTGAAGCATGCTAAAACTACACCACCGCTCTGTACACGCTCACACACACACATTTATAACTATTTACAATGACATAATCAAACTACACCAAACTAAGTGCACACATGTTTACGAAACCGGCCTCACGTCACTGTTGACAGCGCTCAGTCTTGGTTTTTTATTTGGTCTGAGACCTATATGTGTGTGGCGGCATCTACATCGCCACATGAAAACTACGCATCACACTGGCGTTACGCAAAATCCTGCGTCGCGCAAGCGTTTGTGTTTACCGCGTGATACATAAATGTATAACGTCCTGTCATCAATCATCGGGGAGAAGCCCACCAGACACAACACCCGTCTGGTCGGAGGATCCTCCCTTTTTTATGGAAGATGAGTGAACTTTTCCCCCTGATCCTCATATATCTATATGGTATATGTGCATTATGCACATGGGTGTACCGTGGGCAGTCAGTCCTGCTGCCATCATGCAGACTCGCTAATATTCTAAATAGTCCACTAGCTTTATCTGTCTGACTGACCGACTCTTTGGGAATTCAAAAGTGCCTGTAAATGGTTTAATTGAAATAAATGTTTTGAGTTCATGTTTTATGATTGGTCAAATTAAAGCCCTCTTCCTCTTTCCAACTTTGCTGTGCCCGACAGGGTCCGCTATGATCATGCCTTTGGAAAACCTTCCACCTATAACATTTTGGAATGCAATAAATACAATATGTTATCTAACTAAGGGCCTTCGCGTTAACCTGCAATAGTATAGCGTCTATACAAATGATAAATAAAATATTACCATTAAAAAAACAATGTAAGTAGTAAAATATTCACAAAATATATTAAATTGATAAGAAAAAGAAGTCGCGGCCGTTACCACTGGGCCACCACTGCTCTCAGTTATCGTGCTATTTACAAAATGTATAGGATTTGTATAACAGCACCATGCGGGCGTATTTGAGAGTAAACAAAATATGTATGCACATCAACATTTTAGTAAACTAGAAATAAACAAGAATTGAAGCGAACTATTTTTTACGCATAGAATTGCATGAAAGCGTAGAATCCTACATAAATCCTACTTAATTATTATGAATGTGAAAGTTTGTATGTTTGTTATCAATCACGCAAAAACAGCAAACCTCTCCGTGCTCACCTAAGCATTCTGAGGACAGTCAACGTAGTAGTTGATATGATAGTGATCCTCTAAAGATCGCAGCACGTGGCGTTCTGATAACTTCCGTCATGTTCAGTTCAGTCTTAATGGTGTCAATTATGATTGTAAGTACAATTTTATTTGGCTATACTCCAATGGATAAACCGTAGGGTGGGCAAGTTAAAAGTCTTGAATTTGCATGCCATTCATATTTAGGTACTATTTATGTTTGAATACATTCAAAATCAAAATCAAAAGCCGATTATTCAAACTTAGCTGAAAATCAGCACTTTTCGAACGTCAAAATTACATGAGACAAAACTCCCGCCTTCACCACTTTCTGGTGCTTAAGCTGGGAAGAAGAAGTGGCGCAACAAACTCCCCAGCAGCACAGCCGTCTGTTCAGTTAGTAAATCCGCCTAAAATGTTCCAACTGCTGGGACCTAGAACGCCATCGAAAACACGGGCCCAGTGCGCGTTGGATGACACATCATCTATTTGACCTACATTGTTGGTAGCATTTTCTCCAAGTAATGGCTAAAATAAATAAAATGGTTTAGTGTGACGTGAGCTTAGTCACATAATGTCAGACAGACGGACCGGAATTCCTATTCATACGTGTTTCCTTCGGAGGCTTCCGTCCTAGATTTGTGTCGTGCATGGCGGTATTTCGTCTGACATGTCTTACTGAAATTTAAATCTTGAGAGAAGTGCCTTTTTTAGCAAATTCATCGGTATTTTGTATGACACATAATTATTTTTTAATACTCAATACTTTATTGCATTCCACATGTAGGTATTCTTAGATAGTATACTTATAATTAGATCATAGAGTTTGGCAGGGAACAAACCAATAACCTGTAATTCTGTAAAAATCTCATCGTGAAAACTTAGGTGAAGTGAGCGTGGAGTGAGCTGTCATTGTCATCGATACCTACTGATACTAAGGCAGTGACAGTTCACTTTAAGCTCACTTCACATAAGTTTTCACGGTGAGATGGTTGCAGAATAGCTAGGCTGAAATATGGTGTAACTGTTATTTGTTCCCCGCCTGTAATACCAAAATTCCACAGATTATAATGCTTGTTTTTCTCTTTTAAGTTATGCGGTTTTGCACGCATGTTTTTGTTTTTTAAATAATTTTCTTTATTTATTAATGATTTTATCGTATCTAAGGAATGCTTTTTAAAATGAAATTTCTAAACTCAAACTTACATATAATTGATATAAAGCATAATAAAATGGAGCATAATATAATATTATGGAGCGAATTGTCAAGGAGTCGGTCAGTCAGTAAATGAAGCTAGTTGCCCATTCCAAAGTATAGTAGTTTCGTATGGAGAAGAACGGGCAAGAAACTCCACGGACACTCTTTTAAATCAAAATATATAAGTACAACTTGGGTGGCCCAGCCGCGTAACCAGCTGTTTTATAAAAACGTATCATTTAACTCATTTCATTCATTGTTTACACTGCGAGTGTCTGCCAAAATTCTGTTATCACTTCGCACACAGAAGTGATCTTGACATTGAGATTCTGCAGAATCTTGACATTGAGATTCTGCACTGAGTCGCCAAAATATGAGTTTTATTGTTCGGCTAAAACGTGGTTTTGATAAAGCAAGTTAGGATAACAAATGTACTCCAGTCGAATTCAATTGTACACTCACGCTTGCTTTTCATAGGGGTAGGCAGAAACTACAGAACGGCACAGCTGTTACGATCCTTACATACTCCTCTCGCTTCGTTTACTCATACATTTGGTCACGTTGCTCATAAAATGTTTGACATCCGTTTCATAATCAAAGACATGTTTTCATGACAATGATCTGGATTTTTTTTTTCTCCCTTTATAAAGTCTTGAATAATGCAACTACTTTGTCGTTGCAATGCAAGATGTTTCAACAAAAAACTTTTTACAAAAAAAAAAAACCAACGGACGTCGTAGTATTTTTTTTTGGAAGTCGGTTGTTTTTTTGTAAAAAGTTTTTACTTTTCACTTTTTAGTTGTGGTACCTACCCCACATAAATTCGAATACTATCACCTGCTATGTAAATAACAGTGACGGAGTAACTTAAAACATCTTTCATATAGTGGTGGTGGGAAAAATATGTATTATTGAAGCTAACTCCAAAACTACCAAAGCAAAGTTAATAAAATTTATATGGGACAACCTCTGAAGCAGGACCTACTAAACAAAAAAATAATCATCAAAATCAATTCATAATTGGCGGAGTAATCGAGTAACAAACACACAAAAGAAAATAGAAAGCTTTTCCGTAAATATCTGTAAGCGATAATCGCGACACATTATCATTATTAAAATAACACAAAATCTGAATACCCTATAAACGTCAGTATTAATAATCTCCGGCACTGGAAATTTTATTAAAGCAAGAGGTTCCATTTTATGGGACAAGTCATATTCACGAATGGTACTAGAAATTTTATGATACAAGGGATATTCACGTTTGAGACAAGTTATATTCTCTGATGGTACCTATGTACAAGTCATTTTGTCGAAGGACAGATGACCGGTGGAGCAGACGAGTCTTGAGGGCCTAGACAAGTGAAAATCGCTTCGAATGCGTTTCGTATTTCTACAACGACTTTCAACAAGATTGACGTAAGCTTTTCGATAGCTTATGTCAGTCCTTATACATTTTTGCCTTTTCCATCATTGTTATCGCTGATAGAATGTTACTTTGTCTAAGGCCTCTGGAGTGGAGACCGCGTTCCGGCAAGCGTAGTGTGGGACGCCCGTCAGCAGGATGAACTGACGACCTTCATAAGGTGGAACAGAGGGATAGACTGGATGTAGAAAGCGGAGGACAGCCAGGGAGAGGCCTATGTCCAGCAGTGGACTACGATAGATTGACTTGACAATAAGTAATTTTCGGATGGCTTATGTAAATGCATTAGCGATGCACTCTACGATATTACGTCAATGCAGTAAATCATAATTGTGTAAATAAGCATTATTATTATGCTCTATTAAATGGTTTGTTATTATTTTATAGACGCAGCTCTGTCAGGAATAGAAATTGGCGAAGATTTTATTGTTTTGTCTCGTTGGGGCGGGGGTCGACTATTTTTCCGAAATGTGCCAAAAGTAATTTCAATAAATGTTGTTTTCGTAGTAAAACTTATAGGCGATTATTAAGGAGAGAGGAGATATATAAGAGCGATTATAACTGTTTCCTAATTGCATAAATTAGTAATTAAAATGTATTTTATTTATACAACTAGCTGTGCCCCGGGGTTTCACCCGCATAAATCTCAATCCCGTGGGAATATCGGGATAAAATGTATCCTGTGTTTTATTCCAGGTCATGGTCTACCCCTGTGCCAAATTTCATACAAATCTGTTCAACCGTTTTAGCGTGAAAGTGTACCAAACAAATAAACAAACAAACTCTACTTGATTACTAGTTAGGATTCACATTGTTGACAAAAATACGAGTTTGTAAATACATACGAGAGTAATGGATTTTTCTTCACAGCTGATTCTAACTGACAGATCCTGTTTTTGGAGATTTATTTTCCTAGATTTTAGGTTACTCTAGCTGGTAAGGCAAGCATGGAGAGTTATTTTGCAGTGACTAAAGTTTAGTTTTTAATATGCCATTAATGGTCGCTGAAAGTTAAATGGCTTCCAACATCGTATCAACATCCTTCGCCAGCCCTTAGGTATCCCAATTTATTTGCGGTCGCTGCAACATGTCCCTTTCTTCCATACTTCTCTATTAGCCGCCATCTCAGTAGTCACCCCCTTTCTAGCCATATCATCTTTCACACAGTCCAGCCATCGTTTCTTTGGTCTTCCCCTACTCTTATAGCCATCGACATTCATACCCAAAACTTTCTTCACGACATTTTCCTCATTCCTTCGCATCACGTGCCCATAACATGACAACCGATTTCCGCACAACTTTTCAGTCACCGGTGCCACTTTCAGACGTCCGCCTTTGTTTTCACTAGCTGTGCCCCGTGGTTTCAGCTGCGTAAGTCTCGATCCCGTGAGAATATCTGGATAAAAATTATCCTATGTCCTATACCAGGTCATGGTCTATACCTGTGCCAAATTTCATCCAAATCCGCTCAGCCGTTTTAGCGTGAAAGCGTAACAAACAAACAAATTCACTTTCGCATTTATAATATTGTTCTTACATATTATAAAACAAAGTCCTCCGCCGCGTCTGTCGTCGTCCTAGTACGCGATAAACTCAAAAACGCGATTTTCGTGCTGTTTTCACCAATGGATAGAGTGGTACTCGAGTAAGGTTTTATTATATAATAACCGACATCCACGCGGGCGAAGTCGCGGGCATCAGCTAGTATATAATATATAAGTTATGATTATGGCTTCCAACATCTCTTTAATTTAAAAGCCGCAGATCACCATCCCATTCAAAATGGCAGACAACCGTTAGACAAACACGGTGCCCAAACTCTGTAATAGTATGACGTACCAACACGCAACGGTCAGAAATCTAAACCTACGTATTATGTACTAATTAACTCGATCGTAACTCACGATAACAAAATAACTTCGTATCTGACTCACTTGCGTGATAAACAGCTGATTTTCCTTGTTCTATTCAATGTGCTACTGAATTGAACTGTGTATAGCGAGTTTTACGTATGTAAACACTTCGGGTTAGAACAATATACTGAGTATTTTTGAGTGGGAAAACGTGGATAAGTGTGTGTGTGTAATGTGAAAGGTATAAGGTTCCGTAGATAATTTTAATGATAAATATCAGCGTGTAAACAACGTTCATGTTTGAACTTAGAAGCATAGATTTGCATTAATTCATTTCAATTTTACGAATGTAGGTATTTGGCTATATGACTTTACAAGTTATTACATTTGTGTAAAGATCATTTTCACCTAAAGCAGTAATAAAGATTGGAGACTTTGAAGGTGCACTCAGTTCGGATAGTGATCGGATTTACGAATTTTGCCGATATAACGTCTAATTTGTGTCGTACTGTACTGGTAAATGTACACAGTTCAACGCAATATATTCATCGAAGGTAGAATAGATAGAGAACTCATTTAGAATTAACGGTCCTATTTCGTAGTTAGTTCTTAAGTTCTAACTGAACAGACAGCTGTGCTGTTAGGGAGTTAGTTGCGCCACTTCTTCTTCGTAACTAAAGCACTATGAAGTGGTGAAGGGTGGGCGTTTTGGGGGACTGTCTTATGTAATTTTGTCGTTCATAAAGTGTTGATTCTCAACTTATAGTATGTTTATATGAATTTTGATTTTGATTTATTCAACACATCTTAGTGAAAAATATTATTTGGGAATACCGAATTTACGGGACGCGTTTTGCTATTGATGTTCATTATGCTGGGGCTACATTATCGCGTTATCGCGAACTATACTTCGTGCGCTCCTTGTTGCTCAGCGAGACGTCGTGCGAGAGAGAGCGCGCGAAGTTAAGTTCGCGATAACGCGACAATGTAGCCCCAGCATGACGCATCTAGAATGATTCTACTTTTCGCTACGGAACCCTAAAAAAGTAAAATATTCGGAAGACGCTATATCTCGCGTCTTCCTGTTCGGCGAATTATTAATATTTCTAAGAAGAATCCATTCTTTTATCTTATTCACCTTTGATGTTTTAGCGGCCACGTTATTAATAATGAAGAATATGACGTAATACGGAATTAGTAATTTCTCTCCTTTTATAGTAGAGATCAATGAAAAACTGAAGTGATTTTTCAATGCGTTGGAAAAGCGTCAATTTGTGAAATATTGAATTAAAACAAAGACTTGATGGCTTTTTATATGTAGGTCGTAGTTTCAAACCTAGTCAGGCACTTTGTGTAAATTATTTCATCATCACTGCCCTCAAAACGGTGAAGGAAAACATCGTGAGGAAACCGGCATGTCCTAGAACCGAAATTCCATAACATGTGACATCCTGTTACTGGATCCGCGTGGTTGATATGGCCCACTCCCTCTCACAGGGAGGAGGGCTGTGTCCCAGCAGTGGGAACATTATAGGCTGATTATGATTATGATGAATTTGTCTCAATACAGGGCAAAGGCTTCTCACAGGGAAGACTTGACTTGATTTGTCTTTAAATGTAGGTATTTCAGACTGCCCTAAGATATTTTCATATTGCTGTTCGTTTGTAAGTAAAACAGTTTGTTGAGGTATTCAGGGTATTATTTATAAGTAAAAAAAACTACTGTTCAAAGGTGGATTTCATGCCTGAGGCATTTTCTACCAGTCAACCAGAGCATGCATGGTGATGCAAAGACAGAAATGGCAGGTGCAACAAAAGATAATACATGTAACTTGAAAAATAATGAATACTAATTAATATATACAGTCACGAGCAAAAATATGTATTCACTTAGCAAAATTCAATAACCATTTTTTCGTGGAACGATTGCAACTTTGAGATGACACCTATTTCGTCATAATATGGGTACCAAAATACTATGTTCGTTATAACATAAAATTTCAATTAAAACAGTAGGAGAAAAACACTTTTAAAAGTTGCTAAGTGTATACATATTGGTGCTCGTGACTGTACATATAAACAAAATAAACTTAGTCAGCAGAAATAACGACAGGTAGAGGAGAAAACGAATCCAGCAAATTAACGCTGGGATGATTCTGCCAACTTCTTACGAATGTGTTCACGTGCCTTCACTTTAAATGATAAGCGACTAGTTGCATATTATCATATTTTTTCTAACACATTTACAACTTGCAGTGTATATTCGAGACGTGGGTGGAAAGGGGAGTAGCCCAGCCTAACCAGATTTACATTAGCATAGTATAATAGAGTAACAGTATTATGTCTCGACACTGACCTTGAAATAATTACCTTCAGCCAATCGGTAGATAAACCTTCCGCGTCCGTTTGTAACTGCCGCGCACTCGATACTCTGAGATTTCGAAGCGCGTCGTTTCAGCCGTTTTCTCATCATCTGCCATCATCTGCCTAGCCTTTTCCCAACCATGCTGGGGTCGGCTTCCAGTCTAACCGGATGCAGCTGAATACCAGTATTTTACATGGAGCGACTGCCTATCTGACCTCCACAACCCAGTAACTGGGTAATACGATACCCCTTGGCAAGACTGGTTGTCAGACTTTCGGGCTTCTGACGACCCGAACGACTGTCAAAGATACACAAATGACAGCCGGGACTAACGGTTTAACGTGCTTACCGATGCACGGAGGAGTCTCGATATGTAAAGATGGTCACCCATTCACGAACCAACCCCGGCAAGCGTAGCTTAACCTGATGAATCTACCCATGCGGCTGTTATTACTTAGCCACGAGCTCCTCAGCCGTTTTCTGTGAATACATAATACTGTTACTTATTTATACTGTGCCACCACACCGAGCGTGTCAAAACTTGGCAATCCGTGCTGACAGTAATCACCGCATCACCAGTCAGCCATTATAAACACTAGCACATTGCAATTACTCTAGTAAGTAATTAAAATTCTTACAACGAGGAAATACTTCCTTTGATAAATAAACTAAGAGAAACATTCTTTTTGAAGTGACGTAAGCGACTTTCAACTCAAGGGAAATACAACTTTAACTCCCCAAAAAGTAGAGTTGCTTTTTAGTTGTTGTCTTCAATGGCTGCCTATTTTTGAAGTGACGTAGTTTCAACACAAGGGAAATTAAACATTGACTCTTGAAAAATAGAGTTGGGTTTTGGTTATTGTGTGAAAGGGCTGCTCTGGCCTTGTAAAAAATGGGCTTATGAAAACATATGGCGTAGTATTGCGCGCGTTGAAGCTCGTTTTAGTATAGAAAGTTTGTTAGTACACGTGTACCGGTGACATTAATTTTGTGGCACTGATTGGGGTACTTAGTTGTTTTATTTTGGGAGTTATATTAATTGGGTCACATAGCGGTAAAAATGTCATTGTTTATGTTGATTGTTTTTTTCAATATACAAAAGGAATTGATTTTATTATTATTTCTGTCGTTTTTTTAGCTAACCGCCACTTATCTAGGTAGGAAATTAGATTATGATTGTTTATTTTTGTTAGTACTTAGATCTTTTGGTAAATATTTTAAAACTAGATTGCGTCGGCACTAGGTAACTGATCCCTGAAAAGAAATGTCGAAATAAACTGACAGACTCCCTAGGTTTCAAATATTCATATGTCTTAAGATTACAACAATAAAATATTATAAATGTGAAAGTTTGTGTGTTTTTTACTCAATCACGCAAAAACGGCTGAATGGATTTGGATGAAATTTGGCAAACAGATAGTTTATAATCTGGATTAACACATAGGATACTTTTTATCCCGATATTCCCACGAGATCGAGACTTACGCGGGTGAAACCGCGGGGCGCAGCTAGTGACAAATAATACATAAACGCGGTTTATGTAAGAATCCATCGCAGTTTTCTTCCACTTCCACAAAAGAACAATTTTTAAAAGGGTTCACATTCAAACAAGGGGTACATTCTGAAGTTGGCAACGTCAGAAAGGACTGTGCAATGTTTCGCTCTTTTGTGAAATGAAATTGAAATATCGCTCTGTGTATCATTAAAATATTAATTGTGAATGGCATTTAGTATAATACCAGCATATTATTGTCCCAATGCATGGCAAAGACTTCTTTTTATAAAAGTTTAAAAGAACTAAAAAAGTTTTTGCAAGTATTTAACAGTACTAGTGGTTGCCAGTGGTCTAAATTCGACAATACCTAATTCATTTAAATTTTAAGTTGTATAGTACATACTAATTCCATGCTGCCATGATAGTACATACTAATTCCAATTCTGCCATGTCATTATTCTATGGTAGCCATCGTGTGTCAAACGGCAGTGAGTAATATTTTTTTAAATTTTTTTTTTTTTTTCAAATGCATAATATTATTTTAAAAAATTACTTTCTGCACTCTTTCTCTATTTAAACTATAACTGAGTCTTTCATATTCCTCCGTCTCCGTAATTTTCGTAAAATAGAGGTTGAAAGTGCTTGCTTCACGTATTTAAATAAAAATCTACGAAAATAGTAAAAAACTACAGAAAATCACATAAACCGATAACTCCTATAACTAAAATCATAGTTCATTCTATTTTACGATGCCGATATCATAAACATAAAGATGAATGATCAAAGTTTCACAATAGGGACGCGGTAGTACAAAATGGCGGCCTGCCGAAGTTTACCGTCTAATTGCAATACTTCGGGAATTATGTCGAGATTATTAATTACTAGGCAAGCCCGTGGCTCTGCCCGGATGGAAATTAGTTTTCCGGGTATAAAATTTTAGTCTATGGCAATGGTAAATCCGTTTTCACCAGGAATTTGAGAATTTCCATCAACTGAACCCCTAACAACTAAAAACCTACCCATCTTGGACCCTGTTCCTGATGTTTGCAAGACTAAAGTATGAATTAATGAACCTTATTCCCCATCAGTTACTGTTACTGTTCGCCTGTATCATCCCACTGCTGGGCAAAGGCCTTTCCCCATGACTTCCAGTTTTCCCGATCCAGTGTTAATGTGGACTACTGTTCATTTGTCTCCATCAGTAGAAAGAAAATATTATTTTTAGAGTTTTGAGATGTCGTTATTTCCCATAAGAATTATAATTAACTCAAGTGCAGGACATATACAAGAGGCGTGGCGTCGCGTCGGTGTGGAGCGGGCGTTGCGCCAGTCCTTTCGTGGGCAGATTAAACTAAAACTTTTCAGTCGGCCTGTACAATCAATCTGCCCAGCCTTTTCCCAACTATATTGGGGTCGGCTTCCAGTCCAACCAGATGCAGCTGAATACCAGTATTTTACATTGAGCGAATGCGCCTGTACGTAGACCTAAAAAAAAAAAACAGCGAAAATGAGAACGGACTTGACAAAAGGTATTATTAAATAAGTGACCAAATATGCCTATAATAATTATTGTATTAAAAGTAACAGGATAAATTAGATTGTAGAACCAACTTTTTATATTATGTCGTAATATCCTAAACAAGAGATTTATAATTGAAAAAAGAATCATACTTAAATAAAATATTATAAATGCGAAAGTAACTCTGTCTGCCTGTCTGTCCCACCTTTTCACCCCATAACGACTGAACAATGAAATTTGACGGCCTGGTAGACCATGACTTGGGTGATATCGTCATGATCCCGGTAGTTCTATCCCGTGGGATAATTTCCCACTTCAACTTGGGCAAAGCCCTGGGCAAAAGGCATTCTACCTTTTCTATACACTCTACTTTTATTAGACATTTAAATAAACCTTTTTTACAGTCCGTTTAACCGATTTTGATTTCTATTGCGTTGGTGGCATGACAAATGGCAGCTGCAGTAGACAGTTGGTATTGTGTAACCTTTTTTGCTTTTAATGTCATCCTTATGCCTACGGTATAGAAGTCAAAATGGGTTGAACGGACTGTATAAAGGTTTGTTTAAATGTATAATCTTATTTCAAATGGAATATACATAAAACAATAATACACCAAAAAGACAGGAAAATAATAATAATACAAAATTAAAAACATAGTACAGTCACAACTCTAGTTCTCAGAAACTGAATAAAACATTATAGTTATTCCAACAAGTTTGTAAGTGAGGATAGATTCACAGCAGGCGTGCATAGCCGATGATGCTTTTATAGCTTTTCACCTTCTGAGTTTTTAGAAGGGTATTATTTCCACTAATGCGCTTTTACTATAAGCGTGGCATAATTTCCGTTTTCTTGCTTTAAAAACCTTAAACTAACTGTATCTAAAAAACTAGTAGTTCTGCGAACAGTAGACCTCGCGAGCACAATTTTTTTTGCAACGATTAACCTTTAGCTAGTCGCGCCAAAATAATCACACTGTTAGTCGCGTGGAGTCTGTGCAGATTCCAGAGTTTATTTGTGAAAAAGAAACGTAAAATAAGTTATAAAGGAACTTTAAGTAAACATCTTAACATAACGGAAATGTAGGTTTCTAGAAAACAACAATAACTATGTAGAAAATGGAAACTGATTTACCTACGTAATGTCTACAATGGTGGTGGAAATGTGGTGACAACGGCAATAGTGGCACCACCATCTTTTTACAAGCTTTATAATTTAGCTTGCTCTGTTCATATGTCTTTTCGGCTACTCCAATTGTCATTCATTTTTCAAGCACTTCCTGGCATCCGATTGAGCTGAACCTTGGCATACTTATACAAGTACCAAGACATTTGCTGGTACTTAGTTGAAGGTTGCTTTAACAAAGTTTGCTATTGTTGGTGCTTAGCACCAACAATAGCAAACTTTTTAGTTCATTAAAAGTTTGTTCTTAAAAAGATTTTTATTTTATTAAACTATCAGTTTGCATGTTTACGGATTGAATATAAATACCAATTCAATCTTAGTACATACTCGTAACTATGGGTGTTGTACCGCAGCTTGAGAGAGGCCTATGTCCAGCAGTGGACTGTTATAGGCCCAGTTGATTTGACTTAACTATGCATCTTTAAACTGATCTAAAATGGTCATGAATGAAAAAAAAAAATTATTCATTGCACCATTTCTTACCCGGTATTTATATTAGTTGTATACAAACATACAAAAGAAATATTCTTGACCGAATTTACCTTAAGAATTTGAGTTTGAGTTTGAGTATTCAAAAACTTGCGCTTTCAGCCAGAAATAAAATCAGTTGTTTAATTAAAACTATTTGCTTTTATACTAAGATAAAGTATAAACATTCTAATAGTATCGGACATAGATGTTTATATTAAAAGCGCAGACGAACGCAGTTTTATCTGTATTCACTTAAAAATGTATATTGGTGGTAATTGGACAAATTATTTGTAATATATTTGGCGCAAATGGCCAATATGTTTGGTTTTGTAAGCGAGGAAGGTTTTATTATAAACACGACGATTTATTTCATAACAGCTTGCATTAAAACAGAAATTATTGTAGTCATTTTTCTTTTGTTATACATTGGCAAGGTGAATGAGCAGGAAATATATAAAAAAATATGTTTTGTTAAGTTTTAAATGTATTGAAGAGACATTGAAAAATTGAGACATTCAATTCTCATCTAATCAAACTAACAATCTCCAAATTAAAAAGTATAAGTAATTATGTTAGGAAAAGCAGCATCTCGACCTCTGTTAGTGTTGTTTCATTAATCATTAGTTCATTCACTTTAAACTTTCAATACGTTTTAATCATTAATTACATTGTTACATGTAAATAAAACAGCATAAACACAACATGAGGAGCTCGTGGCTAAGTAATAACAGCCACACCGGGTCGATCCATCAGGTTAAGCTACACTTGCCGGGGTTGGTCTGTGGATGGGTAAACATCTTTACATACCGAGACTCCTCCGTGGCTCGGAAAGCACGTTAAGCCGTTGGTCCCGGCTGTCATTCGTGGATTTTTGACAGTCATTACGGGTCGTCAGAAGCCCGAAAGTCTGACAACCAGTCTTACCAATGGTACCGTATTACCCAGTTAGTGGGTTGTTGAGGTCAGATAGGCATTCGCTACATGTAAAATACTGGTATTCAGCTGCATCCGGTTAGACTGAAAGCCGACCCCAACATACTTGGGAAAAGGCTAGGCAGATTGATGTAAATAAAACAACATGTTGTGGAAGGTAAATACTATGGTACTCGTCTTCAGCAAGCGTGGTAACCAATGCCTTCTCTGTATGTGAAGAAGCCTTAGTTATAAAGTGGTAAAGTAATATTCTGGTCATCATCATCTTCCTGTCCTTGTCCCACGTTACTTGTGGTCGGACCAAAACGTTTTCTCTTTCCACCCTCACCTGTCAACCGTCACGCTGTCATTCATTCCCTTCTCGTTCATAATTTATCATCCTTCACACAGTTCACCCATCTTTTCTTTGGTCTTTCTCTCGTTCTCCGTCCATCAACATTTATATTTATCACTCATTTATTCACATGCGGTTCCGGGTGGCTATAATATGCTGGTATTATCTAAGGTAAATATTAGATTTTCATAAGTGCGGGAAAGTCCGAAATATTGGTTGCCAAGGGCCCGGGCCCTTGGCAACAGGCAACTGAAGGAACACGGGTGGGTTTTAGTCAGTAAAATCTGACACGCACTCCCGCTCCGCCCAGAGCGGGAGAAGTCATTTGATGAATTCCCAACCTCAAAAAAAAAAAACTCTAAGCCACAATGTACAATTAAATACGTTAAAATTGTGCTCTAAACTCCATAATTATTTCTATCAATACTTTGGGATGAAATCGCTTTTGAATTTTGCATAAACTCAAAAAACTCAAACTCAAAGCATTTATTTCAAATAAAACTTTTACAGGCATTTTTGAATTTTCATGGGGTCTGTCAGTCAGGAAGATGAAGCTAGTTGCCCATTCCAAAGCGTAGTAGGTTCCTATAGAGAAGAACGGGCAAGAAACTCCATACCAAACTACTACTCAAAAAAAAAGTCAAAAGAACAAAAAAAATAAATGACACTGTTTACAAAAAAATGCGTAAAGTTCCAATCAGATAGAATAAGACCTCAATTTAAATCAGTCATCCACGCATGATCTTCGAATCTCAATCTATTATTATAAAATGAAAACAAATAATCATTTAAAAATATTGGTTCGACCATAAACTCATGGGCAAAGTTGAGAATTATTGCATCCTACCCACGTAAGTGTCAGTTCGGGCAAACTGGTGTTTTATGAGAGTAATAAATAATAGGAAAACATTACTTATTGTGTAAATATGAATATGAAAATATTGGATCCGCGCTTATTGGTTTCGTCAAAATGAGTTTGACTTATGAGCCACTTGCATAGAGTTCAAATCCCGAGTCAAGGTAGTAGCTACATATTTAAGTGTTTTTATTTTTTTTAAACAAACTGAATATTTGAATTTTAACATTAATTTCCAAAGTAGGTGCAAACTATTATGTAACTTTAATTGAATAATTAAATTAAATACTAATTAACTTTATTGAATTAATCAATTTTATTTGAATATGTAAAATCGAAATAACGCCAAACTAAGAAAAATAACCATATTCTTGTAATTTACTTGCATTTGCTACTGCTTTTTCATTTATAGTAGCATTTTGGACTAAAAAAAACCAAAAGCTCATATTTCCACCTATGCAAAAGAAATAACCATTTCAAAAATACAACTTAACTCTCAATTTGTCACCATTAAAACTTTTGAGTATGAATGTGGATGGCTATAAGAGTAGGAAACCAAAGAAATGATAAGGCTAGAAACTGGGTGACTACCGAGATGACGACCAAGTAACGTCGACCAAATGACGACCAAATAAATTGGGATACAGGAGAAAGACTGTTCAAACTCAAACTCAAAGCATTTATTTCAATTAAACCATTTACAGGCACTTTTGAATTGTCAAGGAGTCGGTCAGTCAGAAATATGAAGCTAGTTGCCCATTCCAAAGCGTAGTAGGTACCTATGGAGAAGAACGGGCAAGAAACTCCACGGACACTCTTTCAAATCAAAATATTGTTACAATATATGGGTTACATCATTTATGTTGAAATTATACATATGAGAACAATGTAGAAAGCACGTTAAAAGCGTCCGCAATTATTAAATAAACAATTCAAAAATTAAAAATAAGCCCTGGAGCTAAGAGATGACTAGTCACAACTGACGGCGCCCGTTCACGAGCATGACGCATAGATCAGCAGCTGCACATGATGGATGTTCACAATTGCATTGCCTGTTCACTGATGGTGGGGTGGGTATTCTTAATTCATGTAACTTAATTAATAAGCTGTTGAGTTTCCAAATGGATCAATAAATAAATAAATACCCAAATACAAAAGAATGTCAAAACTAACATATCCCAACAAAATCGCCACATTGCAGCCTCCATTTCCCTCCCGTATATTCCGTCGCAATGAACTCCAAGAATGTTGAAAGTTTAATGTGTTTAATACGGAGAGCAAAACGTACGGGACCGTCGACGAATAACAGTCGTACTTAGTTCTATTCAGGGCCAGTACGTTCACGATGTCATAAATAAGGACTATTCGCTTGTCTGCGAAAGTGGAGAAGTATTTTTGTTGGTATATTATGTGAGTTTTGAGTATTTTAAGCAATTCATGATGTCCCAGTGATTAAGGTCTGGCTTGCATCTCATGCACGAGGTTATGGAAAGAAAGAAAGAAAGAAAAGAAAATACGTTTATTTGCGGTAATCGTGACGCAAAAAAGAAAATAAACACAAAAAGAAAAGGTTGGGGAAACATGCGTCACATCCATGCAAAAAGGTTATCGCTCAGGAGAATGCTGCAACCCAATGCAAGACAGGGCCCCAGCGCTGGTTTTTAGCGACAGCCGACGCTGACGTAATGACGTCGACCGGTACATACCGGTCCATTCCCGGTCATGGTCTACACATCTGCCCAAATCCGTTCAGCCGTTTTAGCGTGAAAGCGTAAAAAACAAATAATCTCACTTTCGCATTCATAATATTAGTTAGGCTTATAACGGACTAGCTTCCGCCCGTGGCTTCATCGATAAAAAGTAGCCTATGTCCTTTTCGAGTTCATGATTTACTCATGTGTCAAATTTCATTTAAATCCGTTCAGCCGTTTTAGCGTGAAAGTGTAACAAACTCACTTTCGCATTTATAATATTAGAGTTAGGATGACTCACCAAATCACATAAAAAAGCACATCACTTTAGTCCCAAAAAACATAATCATACAAAAAGCCATTCCATAAATAGTTTGTAACAATACTTAGGGTATTCACCGTCTAGGCACCAAATTAGTGTTTATAGGCCGGCAGGGGGTGTGGCTGTGTTAAATCTAGACTTGTTAGCTGTCAAACTGTCTGCTGGAGGCGTATTGAGCTGTTACTGTGCCTGAATAGTAGATTACGCTCGAAATAGCCATTTTACAATGGCGGTATGAGCTAAGTTTATTCTACATAATATAAGCTGTACCTATTTTTCATACATAAAGTCTAGTTCAGGCGTGACTTTGCGGAAATCCATGATAATATACAATAGACGTAGATATATTTAGTAACCTATTCCGCTTAACTATTCTTCAAGAGTCATAAAAAACCCTGTAAGAAATTGACGAAGAATCAGGATGACGATTGACCAATCGCAAACCAGAACACGACGTGTTGCCACACCGAGCGCTGGACGCAGAGCACTCTTGACTCTTGAAGAATAGATAACAAAATATATCTACGTCTATTGCATTTTACATGAGCTCGTGGCTAAGTACTAACAGCCGCACCGGATCGATCCTTCATGTTAAGCAACGCTCGCCGGGGTTGGTTCATGGATGGGTGACCATCTTTACAAACCGAGACTCCTCCGTGCCTCGGAAAGCACGTTAAGCCGTTGGTCCCACTGAATTATTTGAGTCTGGTTGTTGTTCAATTATTCACTTATTTATCCTAACTAATACTATAAATGCAAAATTGAGTTTGTTTGTGTATTTGTTAGGTACAGTTACACGCTAAAACGGCTGAAATGATTTAAATGCAATGATAAAACGAATGATTGAAATACTATCCTGAATTCATGCAAGCCAAGTACTTTTTGTTAGGTTAAGTACTGCTCATGCTCATAAATTGTGCACAAAGTGCTTTGCTCAGAATACCGCCTTGTATGCATGCAATGTACTACAGAAATAAAAAGTATCTATCCTATGTCTTAGCCTGGGTCATGGTCTACCCATGTGCCAAATTGCATTTAAATCATTTCAGCCGTTTTAGCGTGAAACTGTACCTAACAAATACACAAACAAACTCAATTTTGCATTTATAGTATTAGTTAGGATAAATAAGTGAATAATTGAACAACAACCAGACTCAAATTATTCAGTGGGACCAATGGGAATTAAAAATAAAATGACTAAATCATTCCCGTTCGTCCCACTAACAAAGTCAGTGGGACGAGCGGGAATAAATTTAATATAATTTATTAAATTCCCGTTCGTCCCACCAGTGGGACGACGGCAGTGGGACGAACGGGAATACACGCTCAAACGGACGCCTATATTTTTTTGAAGACGGTTAATATATAGTAAAGCAGTATTTCCTCATCTTTAAAATAGCCTTTTTCTTTGAAAAGTAATAAGTAAAAAAACATTTGCCTTCCAATATAGGTACTTTACAAAAAAAGGGACGGCTGTATCAGGAGCTTCACGGCTGCACTATTAATACTGGACCCAAACAAAGTAAGGACGTACAAAGAGAAAGAAAAGAAATAAAAATATATCTCGCCCACAGCGGTTTTCCGGTCGTTGTTAGGTTTCACTTGACGTTCAACTGTTTCCTTTTTTCGTAATATTGAATTTCTAGTTTTTTCTTCAATCGGAGTAAATGTCGATGAAATTTTGCAATATTGTGCAGGCAATCAATAGAGCACTTTGTAATTAATTTTCACATTGAAAGTGTGTTCCTGTTTACAAGGAACACACTTTCAATGTGAAAATTAATGTATTCTAAACTTTAATCCATTTGAAATAAGATTAGACATTTAAATAAACCTTTTTTACAGCCCGTTCAACCGATTTTAACTTCTATTGCGTTGACAAATGGCAGCTGCAGTAGATAGTTGGTACTGTGTAACTTTTTTTGCTTTTAATGCCATCCTTATGCTTACGGTATAGAAGTCTTAATCGGTTGAACGGACTGTATAAAGGTTTGTTTAAATGTCTAATCTTATTTCAAATGGAGTATCATCTTAGTTAAAAGTTAGTTATGTTATGTATATATTTTCTATTATATAAAAAAATAAAAATAATCTAATCTATTCATTGTATATGTACTAATAATAAAACTGAGGAGCTCGTGGCTAAGTAATAACAGCCATGGTCGATCCATCAGGTTAAGCTACGCTTGCCAGGGTTGGCCCGTGGATGGGTATCTTTACATACCGAGACTCCTCCGTGCCTCGGAAAGCACGTTAAGCTGTTGGTCCCGGCTGTCATTCCTGGATCTTTAACAGTCATTACGAGTCGTCAGAAGCCCGAAAGTCTGACAACCAGTCTTACCAAGGGATATCGTATTACACAGTTACTAGGCTGTGGAGGTCAGGTAGGCAGTCGCTCCATATACATAAAATACTGGTATTCAGCTGCATCCGGTTAGACTGGAAGCAGACCCCAACATAGTTGGGCAGATTGATTTTTTACTCTGTTCTATCCATACTAATATTATAAATTCGATAGTAACTCTGTTTGTCTGTCCATACGTTACCTTTTCACGCCTAAACCTCTGAACGGATTTCGACAAAATTTGGCAATGAGATAGATGGCATTCTGGGGAAGCACATAGACTACTTTATATCGCATTACCACGCGGGCGAAGCCGCGGGCGGAAGATAGTGGTCTATACATACTACGTTTACACACTCCTTTTTCTCATGCTCAGCCTTGTTCACATAAGTACAATGCACATGAATCTTTTGAACACGATCAACCTACTAACAGTAGGTACTGATGGGCCTCTAGAGAAAAGAGCCTCTTTAAAATGTGTCAAAGAGCATCGCTTTCCCCATCAAGCCCTTGAGCCGAAAAAGAGCCTTTTGAGCGGCCCTTGGCTATTAAGATATTTAATGGCTATCGGCACAATAAATGTAGGGTCCACACCCTATATGTCAACATTTTGGTCTGGTAAATAAGATTTTTGAAGATAGATAATATTTTAAACTCGAATCGTTTTAGCGTGGCAATAGTGGTCATTGACCCACCTACATTTTTTTAAATTCTTTATTTCAAAACACAAAAATAAAGTAAAAAAAATTAATACCTATCGTGTTATTCAACATTTTCCAATAACGAAAAACCATACATCGTTTATTGTTTGGGTTTCTACGGAAAGATATTAGAGAAAGGGCAATGACCGTTATTGCCACGCTAAAGCGATTTGGGTGCATTCACATGATTTATGGGGCAGTTCTGGTATTTTTAAGACCGTTTTCATACTAATCTCAGTCTCATTAGGTCAAAAATACCTTTAATTTAACGAGACGAGATTCTAGATAAATTGCGACTAGATTTTGAAAAAAATTCATCAGCTGAATTATTAGCGTTCAGGTCTCATACCGTATCATAAACACGATCTGAAACTAATTTTATATCCCACACATTGACAGATATTTCCGCTCTAGTGCGCGTAATATTTCATCGGGTTACACAATCATGCGCGCACGCATCCAAGTCGGTTATAAAGGATTTACGCTAAAAGCTTTTGAGTGAGGTTTTAAAATACTACAAATGATGTGTTTTGTGATTAAAATATGAGTTTTTTTTAGTAACAGTTAAATTTATCGTTTTGTTCCGAATTTATTGCGAAGGCCTTGTAGGCCCGAAGATGATTCGATTTATTGATTTTCTATTTAAAGTACCTATTATTTGTTGACAGACATACACTGTCCTCCCATCCCTATTAACACTGTAATTTGGAACTATTGTAAAAGAGTAACCGAGGAGTTTCTTGCCGGCTCTTCTCCATAGGAAACGACCAATTGGAACCGTGCACCTAGCTTCTGACGTTTCATAGTGCCCATGTAGTTTTATGTGAAATAAAATATCTTGATTTATTAATTACTAGCTGCGCCCCGCGGTTTCACCCGCGTAAGTTCGATCCCGTTTGATTATCGGGATAAAAGTATCCTATGTCCTATTCCAGGTCATGGTCTACCGCAGTGCCAAGTTTCATCCAAATCTTTCAGCCGTTTTAGCGTGAAAGCATAACAAATAAACTCACATATTAGTTAGGATTTGTCAAATGGTGATCAGTTCTTTGGCAAAAGGATATTGACCAAGCGACAAAGGAACTTCGTATCGGTATGAAACATGCAGTGACCCAAAGATTTATGGTTTAAATTAAAGCATGATTTTAGGGCTTTCAAATGTAATTTACCATTTTATCATAATTCTCCGCATTACACGGTAATTAGATCTCAAAACCTTGGTTCAGAATGGAATCTCTTAGTGACTTTTTGTCACAATGTATGGTGGTAAATTAAAAATACGAATTAGTCAACATGACGTTTGAGCATTGTCAATACTCGTCAATTCTCACAGCGTTAAAGGTTTATTTAAAGACTTAGAGGTAGGTAAGTAAACACTCAAGAAATCACATGTAACAGAACATCGAACATTGAGATTAAACGTAACTGGCGAAATGTGGGTGTAGGTGCTGTTACACACAGAACAGATAAAAGAAGTTACACACCTCTAACTAACCCTTTGGGGAATAATTCAGGAGCGATATTATGTTACTTCGTATTAATAAATCAATTTTTCAATCATATTCTTCATAGTTATATTACGGTGAGAAAATGTGGCGTCCGTACCAACACGGTGTCAATATCAACGTTAATAAACATGTAGGAAGAATAGTTATTAAACATAATTTATTAAGATCATAATAATGATTATGTAGCTGCCACCCACTATATTGCCGTTCCACTATACTTCTAATATGACTTACCGATGATGTAGAAATCCAAGAAGCCAGAGTATTGTAGGTATTTTCACTAGCTTCTCTCAACTATTGCCAACGTAACAACCGCAGTAGAACCAAACAATTAATACACGGACGAAATGAGTCCTCCATAGTGAACCACTTACTAATGTGACGCAATTACACAAAATGTTATTATTGCTCAAGAAAAAGAAATTATTCAAAAACCTAAAATATTCACAAAAAAAAAAAACAAAAACACAATCTGTGGAAAGAATACAAGGAGTCACGGTAGCAACTCACGCGTTTAAAAATTGGCGCCAAGTATTGGCGCATGTACAGTCGCTTAAAAAACGAAATGGATTTTTTTCTACCACATATTGGTTTCTGCCCGCGGATTCACTCGCACCCATCTTATTTTAATTGGTATAAGTACTTATTTACAGTTATGTAAATATATAGGTACTAATCCAAACCAGAACTTATCTTTATACAAAATGTCTACGTTAGTTATTTCTTTAAGTGGTTATTTAAAAAAAAAAAAAAATTTAAACGAAGATGGGTTTACAGTAATTAGGTTCTTATTTATCGAACCAACCAAAAAGTTAAAGTGAATATAGGTACATTTTTATTTGCCGTATGAGTCCTGCCCAATTTCAGTCTAAACTTAAAAAATAATCTATGTGACATACAAACGTATAAACATAATGTTATTAAAATAAATCCTAATCGCAAAAAAATAATGGCCTAGTAGTAAGTATACATTAAAACAAAACATATAAATGAAATCATTCCATTAAATATACAATAATAATAAACAAATAATAAAAGTAAATATCGTTCGAGACTGTACTTAAAACAAAAGAATGGGACGTGCATATATGCTAGAAAAAGAACGCCCGCCGTTCAGTCGTCCGCATATTCTGCTCGGGATGCGCGCGCATAGAATCCTATGGCGCGCGTTTGTTCTGTTTTCAAAGAGTTTATAATGTTGATTAAAACAGGCAAAGGTCTCGAAAACATTCTGTCTTACGTATAACCAAAAGTTTTGCTTAATTAAACACCCTAACAGATTGTTATTACAATGTAATAATTATAATAAACTGATAGCTTGGACCCTGCTCCCGACACCGGCGGACCTCTATTTTTTATATTTTAAAATGTTTTAATAAAAAATAGATAAGAAAGAAAATAAACAAACGAAATTAAAGTAATAAACAAAAAGCCTTCCCTCCGTGCTTCGGAAAGCACGTTAAGCCATAATTAGTTACTAATTATTCAACTATAATTTCAATAATTGGATGTTTACTTTATTGTTTTGCGTAAGTCAAGAAGGTTAGATTGCTTATATACTTTTTGAATGCCAATGACATATGACATTACTTGCGAGAAAAAAAAAACGATGTATGAATAAAATGGGAAAAAGAAATAAAAACGAATACTTTTATGATGTTTTTTATGCGGAGAATTTAAAGATTCGCATTACTACTAGATAAAATCATTATATTTTAAAACATGAATTATCAACATTAGAAACCTAAGTCACAGCCGAACAAATAGCGATACGGCGTATGGTCATTCTCTTTTGGCGGCAAGATGTGGTGTTAATTCTTTGTTCGGTTAGTTTTGTTCAAGGAATAAATGTGAAAATAGGCTTTAATTGGTTCACGACAAGTTAATCTTACGTCAAATTTATTATAATAAGTTTTTGCTTTATGAGTTCAGGGAATAAATAATGTTTGATATAACGTTATATTTCTTTACTCAGACAATCTATCATGTTTTTTTTTTGTCATCCTTTTTATTTAGCTATCAAAATCCTCAACTGAGAGCAGATTTTTCTCCAATTGGGAGATGAATTTATTGACAACACCAAACCACAAAATGAGGATCCTCAATCAATCCACGACTGGCCATTGTTCTTTATGTCCACTGCTGGATCAATACTTCTTCCTAATGGAAGTTTTTGCGGTCATAACATTAGACAACAGGGCTTAAAATTACCAACCTAAAGAGCCACCTTCTCCATTGCCCCATATTCAACCAATAACAAATTCTTCTCTCTTCTTCCCCAGTTATGGCGACATGGTGCCAGGCACGATAGCAGGCAAGATCGTGGGTGGAGTGTGTTCCCTCTCCGGAGTGCTGGTAATCGCCCTGCCTGTGCCTGTCATCGTGTCCAACTTCTCACGGATCTACCACCAGAACCAGCGGGCTGACAAGAGAAAGGCTCAAAGGGTGAGGATTTTGAATGTTATGTTTTTTTTTCTATAAAAGATCTAGATTTTATCTAAATTTCATACTCCTAAAAGTACAAAAAAAATTACATGGTACCAAAAATAGTTTTAAAACATTATTTGTTTTATAATGGGCTCAAAATAAAAAAATATGTCAAATATATAATTTAGCAAATTTTTTAAATATAATACTTCTATTATATACACTTATACACGTATTTTTTTTAAACTGGATGAAGTCGTTGTTTCAAATTAAATCTGCAAAATACCAGTACATCACAACATATCATAAAACAAAGTCCTCCGCCGCGTCTGTCTGTCTGTCTGTTCGCGATAAACTCAAAAACTACTTCACCGATTTTCATGCTGTTTTCACCAATGGATAGAGTGGTTCTCGAGGAAGGTTTAAGTATATAATTTGTCAAGCGGACGAAGCCGCGGGCATGACCTAGTAGACAATAAAAATAACGTGCAGCATAGAGTAGATGAAACGAAATTACGATTGCCTTACATTATGTATCGTTTTACTGACATTTTGACAATATAAAAATAAAGCTCAACCACAAACTTGGCCTGATTTTTTTGTAAGTAAAACTCATTTGGGACGAAACTTCTTCATACACCTGATCTTTTACTTTTGTCAAAGTCCTTTTTGGCGCTATTTTCCATAACAAAGTAAATTCGCCACATTGATATGTGGCGAATTTACATAACACGCTCCCTTCCACAAAAGAGTGTTATAATTTTACGACCGCCGACGTGCTTGAAGCGAGCGTGTCAAGATTCCCCGGCGTTTGTCGCCAGCGTGACACTCGATACAATCTTTGTGCGAATACCGTAGTAAAATGTGATGGGAGAGTGACTGCTAAAAGTTACCTACTTTGCATTTTCATAAAAGATTTTTTCATTTTAAGTATTTTAAAATAATAGGTATTAATATTATCATATCTAAGCATCCTTTCTTTTATTATTTTCGATCTTTCAAGGCTTTCAAATTCGGGAAAGTCCGAAAGGGATACTGGGACCCTTGGCAACAGGCAACTGAAGGAACACGGGTGGGTTTTAGTCAGTAAAAGTCTGACACCCCGCTCCGCCCAGAGCGGGAGAAGTGACTTGATGATTTCTCAGCCTCAAAAAAAAAAAGGCTTGATTCAGACTGCCAGTCTTCAAGGCTTTTACAAGATGTTTTAAAATAAGAATATCAAGATTCATTTCTCGTCTATAGCAATCGTGTGTATGTTCTTTTATCATGTGGTCAAACAATTTGAACTAATGCATGCATGCTTTTGTTTTTTCAATATATTTTACAAAACATTCGCACAAATGTTTACCAACAGTGCCTCCTTGTCAACGTGCGCCTGAGTGCCTAAAGATACTTGTAGTTATATACAGGTTGAAAAAAGACCCATCACATAGCCATCAACTACGCATGCTGTACACCAAATTAAGCAACATAGCACAAAAATAATTGCCGGGAAACGACTTTTATTTTTCGTGTGAAAAATCGCTGTTTACGGTAGTGCGCAGCGTAACGCATGAAAAACATTGTGTTTATGGGTGCATGCAACGGTTTAGGGTTTGTGGAGGTATTTAAAATTAAATGATAACATTTAAAACTTGCTTTCTATAAAAAAAGGTCTGAAAAAGTTGGAACTTGAACCTTCAATATCTTCGTAACCAGAAGGTTTCCAGGTATGGTCCTGAACAAAAAAATTATCACAATGACGGGAATAACACGTGACTTTCAGCTTCGTTAAGTGTACTTTTACACTCGTTACAATCTAAATTCTTCTTCTTGTGTACAATCATTTATGTGCCATAACAAACATTGCATGTCACCGATCCTCGATAAAAGCCCTTCAACTTTGATAGCCGTAGACGTGTTTAGCCGGGAGCGTGTCAAGATTGCTCGGCGTGTTGCTGTAGCGTGACACTCGATATCGTTTTTATTACAGTCCTATAATACGAGGGAGTATAAATGCTAGCTGAGAACAGATTATATACTAGTGGTTAGATGCTTCATTGTGTTAAGGGTTACTGCTGAGCATGAGGTCCTGGGTTCGATTCTCAGGACGGGTAAAGTGTTATTGGGTTTTTCTATTAGGAGTTTCTCAGTAGCAGCCTTTTTTTTTTTGAGGTCGGAAGTCAGCGTATGACTTCTCCCGCTCTGGGCGGAGCTGAGGGCGTGTCAGACTTTTACCGACTAAAACCCACCCGTGTTCCCTCAGTTGCCTATTGCCAAGGTCTCGGTATCCCTTTCGGACTTTCTCGCAAACCTGGCAGGCATCGGTCCTAACGAACCCCGTCAAGTGTGCTGACATCTCTTTGAGGAGCGCGTGGAACACGACGCGCTATCGACCCGGGCCTGGTCCTTATCGGACGGCGAGCTGCCCATTGCTCGCCGTCCGCAAGCCCGCGCCTACGGTGGCCGGGAATCCGCCTGGGATTCCCGACGCCCAGGGCGTCTCCTGCGGCGGCGGTTAGGGGCGTGAGGGCGCATACCTTGCCTCTCAGTAGCAGCCTAGAGTTTAGTTTAGATATATGCCCGGTTAATGGCAATAGGCTCGCCCCCTATTACATGGGACTTAGACATAACTGGCGAAATGTGGGTGTACTATATACTACACCTCTGCCTAACACTTTAGAGATTACCGGTGTGATGTTATATTGTGTAAATTAATGTGTAAGGAGGTGGTTCTTCGAGACGTCGTGTCAGATTAAGGGAAAATAAATAATGAATTATAAATGCATTCTCAAGAAATTATAATTACATAGCTAATAATTTAATTAATAAAACGACGAAAAATTGTCCAAATAAAATGTTGCGAAGCCGCAGAGACTACACATTCGTAGCAGTGCCTGCTACGGCGTAGCTTGCTGCGTAGCGGGGTCTACGAGCACGCAACAAAAGTATTATTTTCAATTTATTTTATGTTTTAGCTAAAGATTTACATCTATAAATATAAATATAATCTTTGGAACTAGCAGTCGAATTTGATAAAATATTTTTGGTTGTGATAGTCCAATTCTTGCGGAAGGCTATAATAGGCTATTTAACATCACGCCAGGATCCTTAGGAGCCTAGCAAAAAGAAAAAAAAGAAAGCTAAGCAAAAATAAAGTAATAGGACGGGTAGGCGATGCGATGCGATGCGGTGGGTCGGTGAAAAAATAAATTGTCGCGGGTTAAAGCTAGTCCTAATCCCGACTAACCTAACCTATATAATATAATATAAAATAATTCATACTAATATTATAAATTCGAAAGTAACTCTCTCCGTCTGTCTGTCTGTATGTTACCTTTCCCGCCTAAACCACTCAACGGATTTCAACAAAATTTGGCAAGAAGATAGATGGCATCCTGGGGAAGGACAGTGGCTATTTTTTTTCGACATATCATGCGGGTGAAGCCACGGGCGGGAGCTAGTATAATATAAATGCGAAAGTGAGTTTGTTTGTTTATTTGTTTGTTACGCTTTCACGTTAAAACGGCTGAACGGATTAAGATGAAATTTGGCACATGGGTAGACCATGAACTGGAAAAGGACATAGAATACTTTTATCCCGATATTCCCACGGAAAAGATACTTACGTGTGTGAAACAGCGGGGCGCAGCTAGTATCAAATAAAATCACTTGTTCAAAGAAAGGAAAACAGAAACCTTTGAAGTATAAAACTAAGAAACAAACAATTATTAAAATACTTACATATACTTGTTATTTATATAATGTTAATCATACATCTTTGCACGCGACCGTAAACGTACGTAATTCATACAATCTGGACGTTTTAATGAAATGTTCGTTAATTAGCACAGGGGGGACCCTAATATCGGACGCGTACATATTTGTTGTTTGGTGAAGTTATGTTAGTTTTACATGAAAGTAGGCTGGTATTAACCTTCATAAGGAACTCTTTTAGAGGCTTTTACGTACAGTCGAAAAAGCTATTTGGTATACAGGCAGATAACTTGCAACTAAAGTCCAATTTGACAGGTGCAAAAGACCATTTTGACAGGTGCAAATGTCAAACTCCAAATTGAAAAAAAGAAACAACAATCACTTGAAATGTCAAATTAGTCTACGAGATTAAAAAACAGATTTTACTTTAAACAATTTTGTGAGTGTTTTCAGTATCAATCCGTTCACGTCACTCTCCTAAGCCATAAGCTCAAAAAGTTAGCGGAAAATGAATATATTTTGCCTTTAGACCAAATAGCATGTTCGCCTGTACATGCGTCATTTAAATTATCAGCCAAATCTAATAATCCCAGCAGCAAAGGCATAGAAAATTATAAATGATGACTTAGATTAAATTAAAATCAAAAATAAAACTTACAGTACATTAATATAAGCCTGGTTTTACTTATCACGACGCTCAAGACGATACAGTTCATTAAAACTGTGCGTCGATTCTGTAAAATTCTAACAACAACTCGCATCTCACATCGCTATTCACTCTCACTTCGCATAAGGTTCAAAATGTGTTCGGGTTCGAGTGCGAAGTGAGCGTCGAAGTGACGGGGGAATTACCTTACTGAATGCCACTTCTTACGTCATCTCATACTTTATCTGTCAAAATCTCACGGTCAGTTTAGTTCAACTCGCTGACACGCTCGCAAGGGTAGCGCTAGTGTATCAACCGAGTTTTTAGACTGCCAATCAAGAAACTCACAGCGGACTCAGATTCGAAGTTTAGAATGAGGTCTTACAGAATCACACCCCTGCAGACCACCTCGCCTTGGAATACATTATCAGTATATAACGAGCAAGTTTGTCTCAAGAGACGAAACAGTATCAGGATCTTCTTGCACATCCGTAGAGGTTATTCTTCAGTGGAAGTTAAAACGCATTCATGAACGACCTAATTATTATTTTAATAAAAAGAATGGCTCCTCCGCCCTAATACACAAAGTGTATTTTTATTTGCCTACAACTTTTAAGAAAGACGTAACCTACGTACCTTTTATAATATGCACCATTGACCTGCACCATCAAAGGTACTAATTACCTACATTGTACCCGAAAATATTGTAAAAGCCAATTATCTTTTAAAAGAGTAATCGTGGAGTTTCTTGCCGGCTCTTCTCCATAGGAAACGACCAATTCGAACCGTGCACCTAGCTTCTGACGTTTCATAAGTGCCCATGTAGGTTTATGTGAAATAAAATATTATATTGATTTAGAATTAGTTTCGTTTGCACCAAATGAAACTGCATTGATAGTATGGTCTCATCTGCACCATTGAGATGACAGTATACTCACTATCAATACTGTTGTAGGTATTTCCTCAAAATATTTCCTCTTCTCAAAATATTTCCTCTATCTCTTCTCTTGATAACGAATAATACGATGCTGTAAATTCATAAATGTTTCTGTCACAGCCTCTGGGAGCTATGGATGCTCTAATATTCGCCTACAGTCTACACAACTATCTTCTACAGGTTTTTTTTGGCTAGGAGTTAGACCACAGAGTACAGTACTCGAGGTTAAAATCGCTCAGTAGGCTTGACGATTTGAAGGCTAGTTTTGTGGTGTCTAATTCGACGATTGAGCATTATTTTACCACCGTATATAATTCTATAAGTTAGTCGGTAATTTTTTACTGTACGGCATTATTTTATGTATTAGAGTCTACTGTAAATATATACTCGTAGATGGCTAAATTGTTTGTAAATATTGTGCAATCAAATTAGAAGTAAAAGGAGTATGTAAGTATCGTAGCAGGTGGCGTTCTGTAGTTTCTGCCTATCCCCATGGGAAGAAAGAATTAACAATTTCCTGAACAAAAAAAAAACATCCTGTAATGTTCCCACTGCTGGGACACAAGCTTCGTCTCTGTGAGAGGGAGTGGGCCTTTATCCACCACGCGGGCTTAGTACGGGTTGGTGAATGTCACATGTCTTCGAATTGTTGGTTCTAGGAAATGCCGATTTCCTCACGATGTTTTCCTTCATCGTTTTGAGGGTAGTGGTGATGAAATTATTTTCAGGAAATAATGTCCCTGGTTGGGTTCGGACCCACGACCTACAACTAGTAAGTCGCGGCCCTTGCAACTGGGCCACCACTGCTCTTCCTGAATATCAAAGAATTAAAGTTAAACATCTCCCAAATAAAACATCTTTTTTGACGCCCCATCCATGACAATGAGTATGCCATATATTTAACAGAACTTTATTTTAATACTAAAACTATCCAATTCCAGAAAGCCCGCCTCGCCCGCATCCGCATCGCCAAAGCCTCATCAGGAGCCGCATTCGTGTCAAAGAAGAAGGCGGCGGAGGCCCGCCTAGCTGCGCAGGAGTCGGGCGTAGAACTCGACGACGCTGGAAGAGACGAAGATATTTTTGAGTTGCAACACCACCACCTACTGCGATGTCTTGAGCGCACTACGGTGGGTGAAGTTAGGACCTTTCTCTACTATGCTTCGGTTTTGTGGCATGTTTTGTGACAATGGTCATGTATATGTGGTGTTGTGTCGTGTAGTATAGTTTATTTTACTATCTGACAGCCATTAGCATAGTCCAGCCTCTGATTGTTTAGTTAAAAGTGTTTCCTGGATTTGTTGTGAGTATGATTTTTTTCGGTGGTTTTTCTTTTGAGATGGTTTGTATTGTGTAAAGCCGTGTGTCCGTGATGTGTTTTTTAGTTTGTCTGGAATAGGTTGTTTACAAAATTAAAGGCTACAGTCCCAAGTATCTAAAAACCATGACCTTCCGTTAAGTTAAATTATATTTTACAGTAATCATTGGCAAAACCGGTTTTGAGTTAGTCGGTTCTACAACAAATTCAAAGCCAAGTTACTGCCGATTTTAACTGTGTCTTTATTTTACTTTAACTTTTACTTCTCCCCAAAATAGGGCCTTAACACATAACCCTACCTACAGGATCGTGAGTTTGTGGAGATGGAGAATCCTTTCAACGGGGCTGCTAAGCGCGCTGGCTCGCCCTCTCCATTGGCGTCGCCTGCGCACTCGGGACGTGCGCCCGCGCTGCTTGCGTGCTGCGCGCGTTGTGGTTGCTGCCCACAAAAATACCAGGTACCTGATATGTAGTTGGTTTGTTTTGTGTGTTTTGTGATTTTGAGCTAAAAGGGCGTAAGTGGCATTTTTGGCACTTTTGTCACTTACGCTCTTTTTAGTGTCAATTAGGGGAATGATTAGTATGTGAATTTAGATAAGATTAAATCAAAATTAATCCTTACTGAAAATGCAGGATGTGAATACTTGTTTTTGGGAATTGTACAAAGGGATGCTCAAATGAATTTCAATTTCGGGGGAAATATAAATTCATCAATTTGTTTCTGACAACAAACAAATTTCTGTCAAAATCTGGGCTTTTTGCAACATCTGGCGACAGACCTTGTTGCGACTCTTTTTGGGAGAACGAATAGCAAAGCGATCAAAGCGAAATTGATTAAAAAAACCTGTAAAAGATCGAGGGACCCTTCCATATTGAATTTAGTGAAACAAGCAAAGCATGGGTATGACTTTAGCGTTCTCGAGTTAAAATACTACCTAATTAATTCTTTAATCATTTTCAATTTAAAAAAAAACTGAAAAGCATTCCTAATAGCATGATCTAGTGTTTTTCATTAGTTTCTGTAAGTGACACGCTAAGAAACCGGGAATTTTTTTTAAAGAAAATTGAAACTACGAGGTCTCATTTAAATAGTGTTGGACCTGAAAGGAGGTCATTGTAGTCATGGTTCGCATTACTCAAAAAAAATTAAGGAACACGTGATATAATTTTTGCCATTACAGGGTAGTTCCCAAGAGGGGCCCGTGTCTAAGATTCCTCGCCCACGGCGACTTTTTGTAGCGATACTGTAGAAGCGCGTTTTGTCTAAAGTTACGCTTGCCGAGGTCGGTTAGTAGATGGGTGACCATCCATTATAAACCCCGGAATTATGGAGACCCCGGAAAAGCTCAGAAAGCACGTTAAGCCGTTGGTCTCGGCAGTCAATCGTAGATCTTTGACAGTCGTTACGAGTAATCAGAAGCCTAAAATTCTGAAACCAGTCTTACCAAGCAGTATCATGTTATACAGTTACTGGGTTGTGGATGTCAGATCGGCATTCGCTCCATGTAAAATATTGGTATTCAGCTGCATTCGGTTAGACTGGAAGCCGACTCCAAAGTTGTTGGGAAAAGGCTAGGCAGATTGACAGGGTTGGACCCATAGTAAAAATATTTTAATCATGAGTACAATGACCCCTTCTCTGGTCCAACACGATTTAAGTTATATCTTATGATTCAATATTGATTGAGGATTGGTTTATAAAAGGACATAAGTACAGATATGATTGCATTAGATTTTCCACAAGCCTGGCTGCATGGTGTGTCAGTTGCCTAAGATTTTTTTTCTTTCCTACTCTAGGGTTTCTATCTCTTTCTATTAGTTATTGTGTTAGAATTTTTTTTATAATACCTATTGTAATATTTACAATAACCTCCTTTTGAGAGAAGGTGGTATTAGGTTGTGATTAAATTTTAATAAAAATAAAAATATCTTACAACGTTATGACAATATTTTAATTTAAAAATTTTAAGATATTCTTTAAAATTTTATTTAAATTTACATTCGGATAGACAAAATGTGTGCATCAGACTAATGCACTAGAGAGTTGTTGTTAACAACGAATAAATAAATAAATATAAATAAAAAATAAAAAATATTTATTCGTTCAATAATTACAAAATTATTATAGTGAAAATTGTCACAGCGTTGTTATTTTTTTTTTTTTGTTATTAACGTTACTATTTATTGCAAGCCGTTCTCGTTTAAAATTATTATTTATTTTTGGAATAAATATTAATAATTACCTACTTTTTAAACAATAGGCAATTTTTTTTTCAAATGCATCACTTGTTTCCTTTTTTTAATTATTTTACAAAATCCATTAAAGTAAATAACATGATGTATACTGATTATTGCAGAACCTAAGAATGTGCACAAAAAGTATTTAAATTTTTACATGCACTAATTTTATTATTTACGATGTTTTTTTTTTTTTTTGGGATTTTACTTTGTATTTTTTGTCTTTTAATTTAAATTTGTTTTCCTTTTCACTGGGATTCTTATATTGTGTTAACGAGAACGTCTCTCTTTAGTAAAAAAATCGAATATTCCGATGAATGATGGATATTATTGGTAACAGAAGCGCCATCGCTCAGTGCGCTGCATCAGTCCGATAGGGCAGTTCGCGCCCAATAGAAGAGAGGTACTTATCGTGCTACTGGGCTACTGTCACTGACATTGTTGCCTTGGTCCTGACTCCCTGGTGGGTGGATGTTGTTGTCAAATGAATTTTTGATAAAAAAACTTAAAATTACAACAAAAATAATAGAATCAATTAGAAAAAAATGAAGACAAAATCATTTTCACTATCTAAAAATTATAAAAAATGAAATAGAATCAATTAGAAAAAATCTTTTTCATAGTTGTACATTTTTTTTAAATTGGTAAAGTAAACAAAATCGTTTATTTCTTTAAAGTTAAGAACGAAACCAAATAATTATTTGTCTTTATTCTGGTATCTGTCACACAAATAATGTCTTGGTGTTTCATAAATTATTTTGACTGCAAATCCACACCACCTCAAGAGTTAATGCTAAATTATTTCTATAGCCTTCCATATTTTCATGGTGTTCTATAGAAATAAATGAAAGATCCTTGTATTGTGGCTTCCATCGCAGAGTGTGGCTAGAAATATGTGACAAATGCTAGATGTCGTCTGCCAAAATCGCTTGGCAGATATACTTCAAATTTCTATAATGAAAAATATTTAGCTTTGCCTATTCAATATTATAATATCTGTTATATGAAATTTTATGAGCTATAATTTATTTATTATTAGCTAATAATTTATATTGCCAAGGTCATAGCATAAGGGTGTGTGTGTAGTCGGAATAAAAACATTGTGGTTTTCAAAAAGAAACTAGGCTAAATAATATTTTATAGGCAGATGAGTAAATACAGGTAAGTATGCAATTATTCAAACGAATTGCATTTATATTCCGAAAGTTGCTCGTTTATATTTTTTGTATTTGCTAGTTAATAAAATTATACTAATAATATGAACGATATTTATTGTATTAATTCTGCAAATAAGATGATAATTATGTATTTTATTTTAAATTTTGTTTTGCTGGTCTGTCTGCGTTAAGTTAAAAATTCTATTTAATTTACTTTTTACTCTAAACCTACACTTTCACAAAATTTATTTTATTTCTAACTAAAAAAACACAAATTGACACTTAATTACTTTCAAGCAATTAAAATTTCGAAAAAAATCGTTTTTATTTTAAAAAATCTGAAATAACTGCCTTCATACACTTATTATTTACGAAATTGCTTGTATCTTAACTTATTATTTTAATTTCCATAACCTAAACTCCATTTTCAAAACCACGAAAAATTTATATTTCCCCATTTTTTTTGTAATTTTTTGTGTCGAAAGCTCAGTCTCGAATTGGCTATGACAGGTCCTGCTATTAGATACGAGTAGGAAGGGAAGGAAGGGCGGCAGGCGGTATACTGCGACCTCACGACCGTCCGATACTTCGGTGTCCGCTGCGCCCAGCGAAGACCCATTACCAGTACGTGACTGCGACGTTAACATACAGCGATGACGGGCCGAGAATAGCCCGCTTTATTTGTCTTAATAATATCATTCACAAAACTGTCCATGAGTTTTTTTATTGACTTTTTTCTAAGTGTTTTCCCCGCTAAACAAAAGGAAAGGTAAAACAGATTCTTTTGTTAGTAGTTGATAATAAAGCATGTTTAATTAAAATTTAGAAAAATATTTATACGACAAAAAAAAAACAAAATAATACAGGAAAAATATTTTTATTTTGCAATTTTTTATTATTTTGGTCAGTCTTCGTAAAGTCGCTGTGTGGTAACGTCTGCAAATCCAAAGGATAAATAAATATGAGGCTTTAAATGTCTGCAGGGTGTTGGCTGTTATAAAATGTTGCTTTATAAATATGGTCCTGTTGTATCTTGTTTAATGTTGTATCATTATTTATGGGCTTGCGCTATGGTGCTACCGTGTTGTCAATTATTTATATAAAAATATATATGTACGTATAAAATTTCTTTATGTCCCTGTATTTTGTAAAATAAATCGCTTTATTCTTTCACATTATTTACATAAGGATAAGGCGAGAACCCGCAGTAGATCCAAGTGTTGTAAATGTATATTAAAAAGGATGTCGTCGTGTTTTTTTATGCTGTTATTTGTCGAACAGAACGTACGGTTTGATCAAATGCCAACACACTGCACACATTCTGATTGGAAAATTATTTTAATTGGCAATAAAGGAGATCAGTTTTTAAAAGCCAAAATTTTGTTGCTAATCAGCCCTCAAATCGTCCTCACAAAAACAATTTCGAGTAATTTTTTGATTACCGATTCCTTCAAAAATTATACACCATTGAAATCAAATAAAATTACTATCAAGTTTATAATCTTCAAATGAGTTTCATAGGAATCGAACGCCATCTACTGACATCCATTAAACTAAAAACTCACAAAATAACATTGTAGTGAAACAACAAAATCATAAACATTAACTTAATTTTTTTGAAGCTACGTTATAGGAAAAAAACAATTAAAAATTTGTGTCACATTTTAATTCGAATGCATTATTTAAATTTTAGCTTGATTTATGAGATTTGTAAATTATTTTTTTAAATTTTTAATTGACGATTTTTTTAGTCGGTTCCTTTGAAGGCACCGAGTAAAAAAAACGAAATTTTCTATGACAACCTCAGAAAATCGATACATTTTACATTACACATTGGGTCTACACAAACTATTGTCTTCTGTAAATTGGCATGAATGGCACACATTTACTCACACTACATCAATGCTAGCAAACTGTCACATATTTTATAATTTTTTTAAATACTTCTCGATGTTTTTTTATTATAATTATTATTCGTTTTATGTGTCTGTGTTTTTGGTTCCGCAGGTTTTCGGAGATTGCTTGTTATTGTTGTAAAAGCTTGATATATGTGAGTGTAGATAGATTTAGGTAGGCGTATACTATCTATGTCAAAACATAAGGAAGTAATGTGTGTTTATAATATTGTAGTTAATTAGATAAATATCTGTGTTTTATTTTATATGGTATTCTATGTTGTGTGATATATGTAGGTATTGTCACTAATACGTATATGTGTATGGTATGATATATGTTGTTATTTAGTTTTGCTCAGCAAGGAGGTGTAGGTAAGGCAGAATATGGCTATATTATATTTATATTAAAAATGGTTATGAGGTAGTTCCCGTCATTTTAATCGTCTGAAATCGTGGTGAAAAGTAATTTAGATCTTCTAGTTATTATTCCATTTACAAATAAACGTAGGTAAAACATTGCCTTTCTTTACTGTATACGATAAGCAAAAATCTGGTTTAAAAAAATCGTTAAATATTTTTAAATATTCACAATTCAAACGCAAAGTCTTCTGATTACAGCAAGCGTGTGGCAAATACATTCCTGCCGGGAGCACAGTGCAAGGGAACCAGACTGGTGTTGCAATGGACGGAACTTACTTAGTAGAAGCATCTTTCTAGGACCCGTCCACCAGCCACATGGAAACCTATGTATAACCATGCAAGTGAAAATATCACGGACATGAAAGTCTAGTTAATACTAGCAACAAATGACGCCACGTCGGAACGACGTACCAAAACAACAATTATTAGAATTATGAATCTGTGTAACTTAATGTTCTAAGTCTAACACGATACTGCCTAACATTAAAAAAATATCAGATTTGTATTTTGCAAGATTTTGGAGTGTGAGTTATGGACACAGAGTTTTACACTGTGATTTTTAAAATGGAATAGTCCATTTCTTGTTCCATTCCATTTTTAAAAGACTTCTGTAGTGCCATTCCAAGTTTCGATTATCGGAATGCGCTCAGGAATGGAAGAAACGTTTGGAAATGGAACGCATTTCTGGATTGTGACATGAATGAGATGAAAGATTCTGGGATTGTGGTCTTCGTCTCTGGAACGTAATGTTCTTTCGCGTCCTCTCCGTGTAGTTTCTTTTATCCGTATTAGTAATAAAAACAGTATTAATTAAGATTTTAAATGTAATGATGAACGGATAGAATCTCGCTTCTTATAACAACGAGGTAAAATTATATGAAAATGGTATCGTCTTTAGACTTTCTTGCGAAAGGCGTTTTTAGAAAAGACAACTAGTTTCAAATTTCAGTATAGTCAATAGTTATTCGAGTCATATCAATATTAGGCAGTTATTTAGAGGTACCGGTATGTTATGAATAATCTGTTCATAGTTGAAGTCATTTCTGGGGGTCCTAAGTTACTGTTAAGTTATCGTGGTCCCATCGTAGATATAGTCATATCGTGATCTGCCTGGCCATTTAACGATACGCCGCCATTTCATGATTTGGCCGGTTACATAACGATGCGCCTAATCGAGAGTCGGGCAGATCGACGAAAGCAACCTATTTATTTATCCCCCCGGCAGCTGCTGCAGCACCGCTCGCTTCGCTCGCTCGGCTCGCGCGCGTTTGTCACAGTTTTAACCTAACCTATCTCATTTGGCCGGGGTCCCTACTTTGGGACATGCCTAGTGGTCAGCTGGGAATATCGATAAATAAATAGGTTGCTTTTGTCGATCTGCCCGACTTTCGATTAGAAACATCGTGATGTAGGTATTCGGCAAAATCATGAAATAGCGGCGTATCGTGAAATGGCCAAACAAATCACTATATGGCTATTTCTACGATCGGACCACGACATATACAATAGATTTTTGAAATTCTAGTCGCGAATTTAAAAAATGTAAAACTAATGCAACGTGATTTTTTTATTATAATATTTTTGCATTGCATATATCTCAGCATTTTCAAAAGATGCTTTTTCTAGTCAAAAGTTAATGTGATTGAATTTAAATTTACATTTTTGTAATAAAATTATTTATTTATTTGCATTTTTAATTTTAAGTTGTAAAGTGACGGTGTAACATCGAATGTTTTTATTTAAATTGTTGACTTTAAGGTTTTAATTTAATTTTAATATAGAATTAGGATACTTAATGGTTTTCGAAAACCATGAAGCCGAATCCATTATGTCTGGCTGTTTTTATTAATCTATTTTTTAAATTCCTGGACACCATTACTAATAACATTCTTTTAATTTTAGTTTTATTTTCCGACATTAAATTAAATAAGTTCCTGGTATTTAAAAAAAACAGGACCTTCCGATGACTTTGATTGTGAACATGCTCTTGAGGTCCCAACTTATAAAATGTTTTATGTTTTTTAATTTACTCACTAGAACTCTACTAGTGCCTTCAATATCGTTTATTTTCATAAAATCGTTGCTCCGTGTTAGTGAAGCATAGTGTGTGAAGTAATGGATTATAACGTCCCCGAGACGTAGTGCTGTGTAAATGTAATGGACTTTTACGTCGCGGCGACGTAGTGATGCGTGTATGTATGTGAAACGGGTTGATTACGTCGTCAGGACGCAGTGCTGGAATATGACGTGTGTCACAGTATTTAATTACACAGTGAAATGTATTTAACAATACCTAATGAAAATGTGATGATTGTGAATTTGTTTTTATTTAATAATTCACTGGGAAGTTAATGTAAAAGTGACATTACGTTAAAGATTTTCGGATTGAATTGACCAATCAGGAGCTGATCAGACATGTTATTATTTATGTCTCCGTACTTCGGATAAGCAACGCATTGAATGTCACGATATTCTAAGTGCTTGGACAGCTCAAAATTAATAAGAATCACATTATTTCATACAGCTCTAAAAATATATTTTACTGCGTAACGAAATTCTTTCCATACACATGATCAAATGTAATGACATTTCCGAATGTCACCAGTAGAGAGACCCCCCTATCATAGAATCAGTCTTATGATTGCATTAGTATGAAATAATGTTATAATTAGATAGAGAATTTATGTGGTTACCTTAGAGATTTATTTAATTATATGTTAATAATAGTATTAAGACGAATAGTGTTTAAGTAAAAATTTATTGCATTGAATGCATGATTTTAAAATTGTAGATATGTATTTTTTTCACCATGCTTTCTTTCCAAATGTGTCTTTTAACGTTATCGATAAAAATAATTAAAAAAATTGTGACGTTCTTTACGTCACTACGCGTTGGACAACGCTTCAATATTTTAAATTAAAATTTATTAATCAGTATACTATGTAAATTATTTCTTACAAATTAAATTTTAATAAAATTTTACTTCAATTTATTGAAGTATAAAATCGCTTGCCAGATTTAAGGTCTAAAAATGGAAGACAGACTTCCGATTTCTTTAAAGTAATTCCTATGTAGTCTACTTTAAATTACTAGTAGACATAAGCGTTATTTAAAATATTCTTATACGACCATGGGTTCTAAAGTGGTGCCTCCAATAGATCGCGGACCATTGAATCCAAGAAAAAAATTCTCAAAACACGTGAAGAAAGCATGGTTTTTTAAACAAAATCTTTTTGTTTTTTAATAATTATAGTAGTATATGAAACCGAATTCGATGTTAAAAAAATGTTTCTTCCAAAGTATTGCCACGATTTCTACTAAAGTATATTGAGAAATGTGTAATATTCAATAATAAATTTGGTAATATCGTAAGTATGTTAGGACTCAAGTAAATAAAATTTAAATTTTTCTTTTTCTGTAACGTATCGATAAATTGGAAGCTGATAATAATTTGTGGTGAATAGAAAAGGGGTTTGAATTGCAAGATATTTAATCATTTGTAAAGAATCAATAATATGCGAAAGGGTTTCCATTCGAACGAAGAAAGACTTATAAATAAAATAACAGCTGAATATTGCTACGCCATTATTATGAAAAAAAGACTAACTTAAAATAGCGTAATTTTTAATTTCACTTATATTAAACAATTTAGAACTCAGAATATAGAGTTGGTACTAAATGTAAATCGTAGCGGTATATTTTAATTTGGTACATCCATACCTTGGGCTCTAAATTGGGTAATATAAAACTTAGTTATTCTAAAACTCACATAAGTATCTTGCAATTTGCACCTAAAAACTCGTGAATATATATTATATTTGTGGTCCACATCCCTGTGATTCTATGGCTGTTTTACCATTTAATTGTATCGGTTTCAATGCTGAAGTGACAATGATTTTAGGGAAATCTTTCATTTTGATGCTAAATAAAAAATATTTAGCTTCGTTATTGCCGTATTGCGAAAGATTCGAGTCTAAATCCCGTTAGCACTAAAAAGTTTATTATCAAACTTAGAGCGAAATATTATTATGTCCGTGTCAATATATTTAAGTTGACAAACACGTCAGACTTATTTAGTGTTACCTTATATCTACGTGATTATAATTTATCCAGTATGAATGCAACAAAGCCTTAGTTTAATTGAATTGTATCAAAGCTGTAGATAGCCTCTCGATTAATAAATAATGATTATAACTTCACTTTAGTTCTTCCATGTCTTATCTTTGTAGTTCTTTAAAAGTGCATATTCTGTAAATCTGAAACGTCGCAAATAGCTGTCAAATATTTCGTAGTTTTTGTTACATAACATAGCATCACGCCTGTATTCGCCTCAGGGTTATGCAGAGGTGTACCTATAGTACACCCACATTTCGCCAGTTATGTTTAAGTCCCATGTAGTACGGAGCGAGCCTATTTGCCATCAACTGGGCACAAATCCAGACTTCGGGCTACTACTGAGCAATTCTAGATGGAAAAACCCAATAACACTTTGCCCGACCCGGGAATCGAACCCAGGACCTCATGCTCAGCAGTAGCGTTTGCGACCCCTAGACCAACGATGCAGTCAAAGTGAGAGAGTTTCAGTTTGTCAGTATTAATAAAACGTATGAATTAACGCTCTGTAATGCACTAAAATATTGATTACTAGCTTCTGATCGCGACTTCATGTGCGTGGACGTCAGAATTGGGTCCAGAGACAAATAAAAAATGTAGATAGACGTCATATAACGTTACTACAGTTTAATAAAAAATATTAAGAAGAATAATTCCGTAATACATTGTTTTCATATCACTCTATTGGTTAACGCGGCTCACTCCAGTAAAGCTCCCAGTCGACATGATTTTTTCGGACATTTTCAACAGTCATCGTCATATTTCAGCCAATTTACACAAAACCTTAATGAAAATGTACACCTAAACCTTCCTCATAAATCACTCCGTCCACTGGCGAAAACTTATGAAAATCCGTTTGGTAGTTTTTGAGTTTATCGCGTTCAAAAAGAAAGATAGACGCAGCGGGGGGATTTTAATTTTTATTATACATTGTAATTGAAAAATTAATAAAAACAACTAAATATTTGGCAGCTATTTGCGATGTCAGCTTACAGAATGCAACGTGTTATCCTTTATTAAATGCTTTAAAAAACGTAGTCTGTTTTTACCTACCTCATCTATCGTTGACTGATCTTAAAGATGTCAAATTGTATTACTTATACCTACTGCCTCTTATAATTTTTATCTGCAAACAACTTCCAGACACATCGTCTTCTTAAAACTTGATTTCATGAAAATTATTTTCACTTCAGCATCATACGATAAAAAGTTTTATTTGAAAGATTGCATTGAAAAACCAAGGTGTTAAATATCTTGTTTTAAATCCATTTACCTGTTTTGTTATTATATTTTTTTTTAAATATTCTATCATTGTTTTGTTTTTAAAAATATTTTTCAAATCACTGTTTCAGACTACAGTTTATAATTAAGATATTTTTTAATGAAAGTGTTACTATTGTCTGGTTTATGAGTATTTGATAACAATAAATATTATGAACACAGCGGGTATTTAAACCAATGTCGTGTCCAGATTAATAAAAGATTACAAAACTCTCATTTTAATATAACTTACAGCCGATGACTTTCGTAAAGGCCTTTCATAGTAACACTTCAAAAAAATCAAATCTTTTAAAAATTACTCACGATATTTTAACTGTGTGTTTTCAAGACTGTGTTGTTTAAGTAATTATATCTATTTAAAAAAAAAGATGGACATGCTCGGATATATAAAATTACTTCAATAAATTATAATTTTTTAAAATTTTAGTTTAACTAAAAAGTCACAAAATGCACAAAATAAGGCCTTTCCTTATGAATTATGAAACAATATTAGGCTATTCATTTGTGCTTCAAAATTAAAATTTCACAAAATGTTTTTGGGTACCTAGGTACTAATCATAATTATTTCAGCCGAAAGATGTCCACTGCTGGACATAGGCCTCCCCCAAGCACCGTCACTTCAAAGTGGGTTCCTGCGACCTCCGTTCCTGTATATTGGTATTTACGTGTACTATTTCATGTAAATACCAATTTAAAACAACATAAAATAGTAAAATTATTGCTACAACTAATCTTATGCCAAAATGGTATCCCTTTATACCTCTCCACTATCAGTCAGTCCATCCTATTGAAATCTATTCCCGAGAATAGGACTCCACCTACTAAGAAGAATGCCTAACCACGCCTAGCAAATGGGTTGATCACCACAAAAGTGATGAAAAATCAAATTTTCTCTTGTTCACCACCAGACAGCTCATTCTGACGTCTCTTGCCACCAATACAAGATGGCGACGATCCGAGCATGGCCCATTAAAATTGTTGTGAGTTACATGAAAGAAAGAATGTGTCGTCGGACCAAAGTGGGAAACTTCGAGTGTTTAGAATCTAGTCTAGTGAACGAACTTAGGAATGTACAGGAGATTGTCTGGCTTATAAATGTTAAATAGTATTGTTGTACTGAAAATCTAAGACACATTGCTGAGAAAAGGCCTTTTTTTTAGGGTGGGAAATCATCAAATTACTTCTCCCGCTCTGGGCGGAGCGGGAGGGCGTGTCAGACTTTACTGCCTAAAACCCACCCGTGTTCCTTCAGTTGCCTGTTGCCAAGAGTCCCGGTATCCCTTTCGGACTTTCCCGCAACCCTGGAAAAGGCCTTGCAGTGGAAAAAAAATATTCCGAAATTGTGACAAACTAAAAACGATGTGAAATGATGAATGTGAATGATTTCGAAAGAAAACCCTGATGTAGAAATATCTTTTCTTAAATTAAAAGCCCGTTTATTAATCTCTAAAATCAAAATATTCTATTTCACATAAACCTACATGGGCACTTATGAAACGTCAGAAGCTAGGTGTACGGTTCCAATTCGACAAACTGGACTAATTGGAACCGTGCTTGTTTTAATATTACAGTGTTAATAGGTCTCTGAATCTCAAGTTACCATATTTATGTTCTGTTGTTGTTGTAACTACTGATCATCGAATCACAATAAGTAGCTACCTTAGGATTTGGCCAACAGCGATTCACTACTAAGACTTGATCAGGCTTTGAAAAACCCAGGGTGGGTTGGCGTTGCGGGAAAGTCCGAAAGGGATACCGGCCCTTCCGCTCCGCCCAGAGCGGGAGAAGTCATTGGATGATATCCCAAAATAAAAAAAAAATAAAAAAAAAGGGTGGGTTGGCGTGGAATATAAAATAGATTAATGTTTTTTTTACGTTTAATCGTTCGGATAAGCACTATCTACCAGAAAAAAACAAAAATTTGAAAGAAAATAATATCATCGGAGCTTTTCCGGAGGTGGTGAAACAGGCCATATTTATACTCGTATTATGTATGTCTCATAATGCCACACTTTCTCCTGTATATATTTTCTAAGCGAACGAGTGGTCGATTTGTTTTATAATTTATACCTAGCTATCGATTGTCGAAAATTTAAAAAAAATGTTTTAAGGCTCTCGGTTCTGAACCCTTAGCTTAATTCTTTGTTATTTTGAGAGAAAAATAAACATAATTGTATATAATAATGTTTTGTGTTATTTATGCACCCTATGGTATACAAGGTGTAAGAGACAGCCCTCTGCTCCGCTCCTCAGGAGCTCGTGGCTAAGTAATAACCACCGCACGGGTCGATTCATCAGGTTAAGCTACGCTTGCCAGGGTGGTTCGTAGATGGGTGACTATCTTTACATATCGAGACTCCTCCGTGCCTCGGAAAGCACGTTAAACCGTTGGCCCCGGCTGTCATTTGTGTATCTTTGAAAGTCGTTACGGGTCGTCAGAAGCCCGAAAGTCTGACAACCAGTCTTGCCAAGGGGTATCGTATTACCCAGTTACTGGGTTGTGGAGGTCAGATAGGCAGTCGCTCCATGTAAAATGCTGGTATTCAGCTGTATCCGATTGGACTGGAAGCCGACCCCAACATGGTTGGGAAAAGGCTAGGCAGATGATGAAGGGACAGCCCTCCGCAAATTAACAGGGGGCATTCAGCTCCTTATTTTGAATCATATTCCACCGGAAATTCTCTCAGGAAAGTTTTAATTTTTTTAATCGTTTTTTCAGTTACTATTCCTTTATTTCAATGTAAAATTACATTATCTGTAGGCAGCACTCCATTTATGTAAATAAAACAGCTAATATAATAAAAACAGCTATGGATGTTTAAATACTCGAGCGCACCCCACCCGACACGGGGAGTGTGGCTACGTGGGTTTTGCCGCGGTAACGATACATTGCGCCTGAGATAATAATACAAATCAGGTTTATTGGATTCCCATAACGTTCCTGAAATAATTTCATGTACCGTTCGTCTTAGTATGATATGTTGAATTCATCCCATCAGTCTGCAGAGGGCTGTCCCTTATACAACTTCGAGTTCGATCGTTAGTTTCGGTTGTGTGACAAAAATTAGTTGATAGTGAGAGGTCAATAGTCCTAATGGATTAATCACTCAATCAATACTACTAATACTTCAGCTGTAAACAGCAGCTTTGTCCACAATAGCAGTAACTTCGCATTGGTGATTTTCCAAGCATGTTTGTTTTGATATCATGAAAGCTGTTTTACTAATCATCACCCCAAAAGTGAATTGAGAGATTAGTTATCGGAAAAATTGAAAATACACACCTTTAATTTTTTCATGAGCGCCATCTAGTGACTCAAAGAAGATAACATACAGTTTTATTGAAAACGCCATCTAGCAGTTAATCTTTTTACTACTTGCTCTGATAGCGGGCCGCTCCCATAAAACTTTGTAACAGCGACATCTAGGTTTATTTGCCTGAACAATTCACGACACTACGAGGCTGTTTGTAGTTTTCATTTTGAAAACAGATGTCAATGTTATAGATGCATTAGCAGTGGAAAGTAATTTCACAATGTTTTATTTATAGAATTGGGCAAGATAGAAGACGTTATTTGTACCTTTGAAGCTGTAGGAAATATTTTTCGTACTTCATCACGGTAGTCCAATGTTGTGCTTTGTGGAATCTCAGAAACAAATTCCACCCGGACGTAAACTGCAGTGGTCCATTTGGCAAGCATTATAAATTGAGGGGCAATTGTCTGTCAAAAATACCGCCATTTTTGACATACACATTGATAGGTACTTGTCACAGAGAATTGACCTAGTCTTACCTGCAACAAGAAGGCGCTACAAACATTATTTGCCATAATAGGGACATCAAAGACTCGTTTCTAAACTAGTGCAAGAGTGGTCTCTCGAATCAGAGCCTATTGTTCCTTTGATTAGAGTATCCGTGTCCGTATTCCTGTACCTAATTTAGACGAATTCAAGATTGCCACTGAAGCCGCAATTATTGAGTCATCAACATTCATCGTCGGCGCCCCAATCCATTTTCTTCCATACTTCTCTATCAGCCGTCATCTCGGCAGTCACCCCCTTTCTAGCCATATCATCCTTCACAGTCACATCCATCGTTTCTTTGGTCTTCCTCATTCATACTCACAACTTGCACCAGTTGCTCCAGGTAAAATACTGATATTCAGCTGCATGTGGTTAGACTGGATTCCAAACGAACCATAGTTGGTAAAAGGTTGGGCAGATGAACCTAGGGAGTGGGTAGTCGTGTTGGGTGAGCCCCGTGGTTGTAACACCTCTGCCCAACCCTTCGGAGAATACAGGCGTGATGTACAGTCATGTATTTTTTAAAGACCTACCCTAACTCAAATTGCTTAGCATGATCCTCGGTTATGCCGAAAATATTGCGGAATTAATTTGAAATAAATATATGTTAAAGTTGAGGATTGATGCTAGGTCCTATGTTTGACGAAAACACGATTAATTACATAAAATTTTCTCTATAGAAAAAAAAACCAAATTTACCTCTAAACCCAAGTATAAACCGCTGGTATTCAAACAAAAAATACTTCCAATTAGACCATGAAACTTTGCATAATAACTAAACTAAATGTATACAGGTTTTATGTTTTTTTTAATTACCTTTATTTTCACCGTAAAAAGCAATTATTTAAACTATTCGAGGCTTGGAGCCGCCAGCACCCCACTCCGTCCCGCTTTCACTCAGACCGCGAGTATGGTACGAACGAGATAAAATTTGAGCTCGGGTTGGCCCTGCACTTGCTAATCTTGTTGAAGGTAAGTACCGACGCACTTAGTAAGTACCTATGTATTATTATTAATTATGCGCTACTAGAGGAGTCTAATGCAAAAAACTACAGCGCGGTATAAGGAATGTATCCTGCAAGAAAGTATAAGTTATAAAACAGTAAATAAATTATCTATTGTTTCCGACAAGAAAATTGGTCATAGACTAAACTTTACTTTGCAAACAGACACGCAAATATGTAGGTATGATCATTAAGCAATAAGATTGACTGAACCGGGGATTATGAAGTCCTGGGGCCGTATTATGACGTGTTAATGCCATCATTTTTCCAGTGCGAGTGAGAGACGGAGCTATACAAGGCCGATAGCACTATCCTTTTTGCGCAGTGGAATCATGATGGCATTAATACTTCATAATACGGCCCCTGGGATCAATAACCAACGCGGCAATTCCCATATTTTTTTGAACGTTCACATTCGAATCTCATTCGCAATCTGTCAAAAAAAGCCATCAATTTACCAACATTCTTAACAAGTTTGACAGATTGCGACTTGAATGTGAACGTTTTATCCGCTCCACAGTCACGGTGTACCAGTTGTTATTTTTCAACTGTTGTTTTTAAGTGTTTTTTTAGAAATAATTTGCGGAATAACCACGTTGTGTCTTCTGTTTTTGTAACCCCCTTGCACCCTCAAACTGCACGGCTGTTTATTTAAGTGTTAGAGTAGTCCTTATGGTTTATTTGATGGTGTTATCGTATGGTTTACGTGTTTGTTACAATAAAAAGGTTATATGTAAGAGAATTGGCCCTCCGGTCAAATGACCGCAAATGCAATGAGCAAATGCTCGGGATTGGTTTTTTTTTATTTATAGGTTTGTGACCAGGAGTTTAGGCGAGTTTAAATCTCGTGAAAATGCGTAATTGCATACCAATGCAATTCCACATTTTCAAAAGATTTACCGGTAAAAACTAAAGGGCTCGTAATTTAAGGAATTTCAGGGATTAAATCCGATGATAAATGAACAGTGACTACAAATCTATCAGATGTTTTACTATAAACGTATATAAACATATAAAGTCAGGTCCTTTTCCCAAGACAGAATGACTCGGGAAGAACACGACAGCCAGTATATTACGGACATGTTTGAAACAGTCACGGGAGAAATTCGTGAGTTTATGTGCCTATGTGTGTGTGTATTTGTATCTTATCTTGTCTAAGACAAAATTCGAAACAAGACAAAAGACGACCACATTCCTGTCTTAACAGTATACCTACTGTATCAAATGACTCCGCCCTGGAGTGTAAATGTGGTGCGTATTTATCTTCCGTACAAAAATAACAAGCTGTTATTTAATAACAGATATTTGGATCTGTTATTTCTTAACAGTAACAGTGATATCCGATATCGTGTTTACCCTGTTACAACCCATCTCTAAATATTATTACGCAAAGAAAATATTGCGATTGGCCCCGACATCAAGCAATAGACAAAATTGACAATCTTACTTTGCTTGAATAAGAGGCTTTTGGCTGCTCTGCATGTGTGTATTTTTTTTTTGTAGGTAATTTGCCTTTTGCTTGTGCAGAATAAACAATTCTTCTTTCTTTCTTTCCTTCTGGCCCACAAACAATGGGCATTATATAATATCGTGTTCAGCGAGTCTTGTTAGATGCTACTGAAGGTGCCAAACTTGTAGCCAAATTTTGGGCTGACTCTAGATAAATTGCTATTCAATCTGCCTAGCCTTTTCCCAACTATGTTGGCGTCGACTTCCAGTCTCACCGGATGCAGCTTAATACCAGTATTTTGCATGGAACGACTGCCTGTCTGACCTCCACAACCCAGTAACTGGGTAATACGATATCCCTTGGTAAGACTGGTAAATTGCCATTGACATGCTAAAAAGAACATCTACTGTTCGGATGTTTTAGCATAGAAGGGGACGTTGCAGTCAAGTAAGATAAAATTTCATCACCATTTTCTGTAGCGTAGGCAGAAACACTATCCTAATTGTCTTTTAACTTATTTACAAATAGTCCGTTCTACAAATTCACACTACTACATAATCTTTGAAACTCGGAACCGGCAGGAAAAATAATGCAGCGTGGGCGCATACTAATAGTCTGTTTTGATGCCCCAATGCGCTCAGGATGATATATCGATCGATAAAGAAGAGGTTAATAACATCCGATTGGAATAATGATTGGCATAATATGCGTAGTTTGTTTAGCTAAAAGTAGGGCTGTTTGTAAAAATTGTGTATGACGCGACGGTAAAGGATTTGATGTCCTTAAAGAGCTAGGCAGGTGTAATTACAAGGATGGACGTCAAATGAAATGTAATGAAATAAAATGGTTTATTCTGTAAATACGATATCGGAATCACTTATAAAATTACTTCTGACTCATCATCTGCCTAGCCTTTTCCCAACTATGTTGGGGTCGGCTTCCAGTCTATCCGGATGCAGCTGAATACCAGTATTTTACATGGAGCGACTGCCTATCTGACCTCCACAACCCAGTAACTGGGTAATACGATACCCCTTGGCAAGACTGGTTGTCAGACTTTCGGGCTTTCTGACGACCCGTAACGACTGTCAAAGATCCACAAATAACCGCCGGGACCAACGGTTTAACGCGCTTTCCGAGGGACGGAGGAGTCTGGATATATAAAGAGGATCACCCATCCACGGACCAACCCCGGCAAGCGTAGCTTAACCTGATGAATCGACCCGTGCGTCTGTTATTACTTAGCCACGAGCTCCTCAAAATTACTTCTGACTATTCGAATGTATCAGCTGTAAGTTTTCCTAAAATTAATCCAATAAACAAACAAAATAAAACACCTCTAAATGTCATATTTACAAAAAAATTGCTATAAGGAGTCGACATCCGAATGTCAGTCTCTTTCTAATGTCCAGACATAATCTTGGTCAAATTATTATGAGGACCACGTAAGTTAGTGTCTTAAATGTTCTTTTGAGATAAGAACCACACTCAAAAAGATTGTTTGTTATAAGTTGGTTATTTATAGGCAATCTTTTTGGTTTTGCCAATCTACAGGGAACGGTAAGCATTTATGAGCTGGAACACTCTGTGCAGATAGCCTCGCCACTGACCTGTTGCCTGGTTACTCTTTTCACATATTAAAAGGTGTATTATTCATAGGCCGAAAATCAAATTCAAGTCCCATTCTGTACCTTTACGTAAGAATCGGCAAAAGGTAGATGGCTCACCTGATGCTAAGTGATAACCTCTGCCTAGCATAAGCATAAGAATAACCAGCATATAATGTTCCCACTGCTGGGACACAGGCCTCCTCTCTGTGAGAGAAAGTGAGCCATAATTTACCACACAGGCCCAGTGCGGGTTGGTAGATGTCACATGTCTTCGATTTTTTGTATCTAGGGCATGCCGGTTTCCTCACGTATTTTCCTTCACCGTTTTGAGAGCAGTGGTGATGAAATTTAATACTCAAGGTAAAGTGACTGCCTGGGTTCGAACTCACGATTTAGAACTCGTAAGTCGGGGTCGATACCACTGGGCTAACTAACACTACTCTACTAAAACTGCAAAAAAATAGACTTCACGCACTTTTAAAGCATAATAATCTATTCTACGCGTTTAATACATTTCATCCATCACCAAGACATACCAAAAAGAGAACACATCAGCTAAAAATTTCAGAAACCCTTTCCAAAAAATACTTGCATGATACCTACCATTACAATTACCCAAACACATTACAATTTGAGCAACACAGACGTGATCAAACCACCGTTTCTTAACTAAACCATCTCCAAAAATAAAACATTTTGTAATGGGGCTCGCAATTTTCAAAAGTGGTTTTTAACAATATCTTTAAGAAGTACTGTTATCATTGTTTTAAGTTTCGTCTGTGTGTAGAACAACAGAATTAGAAGTTCTTTTGAGTTGTCGACAACAATGTAGGTAATAGAAGAGGTCCTTGCGAAAGGTTTTATTAGGGAAATTATACCACTATTCTTATTTTTTGGTACCAAGGAGTGTTTGCACACCAGCACCAACATTATAATTTTAGATGACAATGAGGCGATACTACTTTTACCAAGACGAGCTGCACCCCGCGGTTTCACCCGCATAAGTCTCGATTCCGTAAAAATATCGGAATAACAAGTATCCTATATCCTAGTACAGGTCATGGTCTACCCATGTGCCAAATTTCATCCAAATCTGTTCAGCCGTTTCAGCGTGAAAGCGTAGCAAACAAACTCACTTTCGCATTTATAATATTATGTTAGGATAGGATAGATCTTTCGTTGGCTTTTTTGCCAGAAGAAAGGTTTTAACCTAAAAGACCACATTTAAAGAAAACAGACCCCTACTACAATTATAATTCTGCAAAATTGAACCTCCCAAAGACTTACACAAGGATATGAAAACCCCAAGTAAACCCAAGTCGAAAGCCAGTACGTATTGCAATGGTAACAGTTAACACGCACACAGGCACGTGTCCATAGTTTTCACGACACGTGTACACATACACACACACGTGCAGAGTAATTGTGGAGAGAATATAAAAAAATTGCGCTAAGTGTGCCTTACTTGCGCGCGGTGAGGCGCGTACACCTGAGAGCGGTTGTGGTTACAGAGGAGGGCTTATTTTCTTCCTGGATCCCATGTTGAAAAATATGAAAAACTAGTTTCACAATTTTTGAAACGATGTTCCTTATCGCTCGTTATACTCTACCTACACCTTAGCGAATGAGAGCTAGTTAACAAATTGTTAGATTTCTAAGACTTTAACATCAATCATACATTTTGTACCAGACCATTCCACTGTCTCGCCTTTGTCACTAAAATGTAGATCATAACCCTATTATTAAGACCATTATTGTACCACGTTTAAATGCAAATAAATATATTCTATTCTATTTTATTGAAATTAAATGAAATAAAATGTATTTATTTGCCAGAATATAGGTACTTGCATTAACATGGTATAATATTATTTTTTAGTCTCACTATAATCGACTTATCAGTCGTGCAAATATTTCTAGTTGGTACATGCATAGGTAATAATAATCATGAAATTACATCAATGTCATTACAATAGTTATACACATCATTATCATAATAAAATTTACAGTCTTGCTTCGTCAATATTAATTAATTAGGCACATTACATTGTATATTTTGTAGTGTTTGTTTTTTCCTTTTGTGGTGTACAATAAAGTATATATAAATAAATAAATAAATAAAATATTATTAAATTAGTTTTTTAGAATATATCTCAGAGTCAAGACGGTTCATCAATGTATAGATACGATTTGTAAATAACGTCAATAATTATAATTTAAATAAGTATTCGTAAATTTAATTTCATCATGTCTGTTTAAAATTTAAATAATCAACTATTGAATAAAAAAATCTGTCACAAAGCCAATATATTGCTAAAGTATAGTCCGCAGTGCAACTGAGAAGGTGAATTGTGCACACACAATGGTCCACGCACACGTAGACCATGGGGAATAACAGATTTCAAATGGGGCATTAAAGTTTACAAGTACAAATATAATTTATTTGGCAGAATCGTAAACCATGTTGCACAAAACCATTAAACGTTGCTGCTTAAAATGTTTTCACTACCTACATCCATTAGTGTTCATTTTTCGGGTCACCGATGCTGTCTGTAGACTGAGCAGTGAGTAACAGTTAAATAAAGAAAATATTTTTTCAGCAGTACCTAGCTCTCTGTATCAATAGAAGGTTTTGCAATAACCCTTCTTCATAACATTAATTACAAACCAGCTTTAACCAATACTTAATTCTATACACCACATTTCCTCATACCGCGCGCTAGTTTACCCTGCAGGTGTACATAGCGGGCGGCCGTTCCGTCTGGCCACAGTTGGCCGGCAGAGCGAGAAGTTCAAATCTCCCGCTCGTAATTGATAAATAAACGTGGCACGTGCGGGTCAACACACCTGATGACGAGCCATGAGCATGCTCTTTATGTGGCCTGGATTTTCCTAGCTGAATCTTGGGAAAATTTTAGTTTTTTGGCAATTTATGGACCAGAAGCGATCGATGCGATGAGCAGTGCTGCAATACTTCTTTGAAATCGCATCAGAAAATCCCAGGGCGTGACCATGGGTGGCTGATACGTGACCCGAATTTTCCTAATTTAAATCGGCTACTCTTGAACATTATACCAGCAATACCAATACGCATGCAATGTTTTTTTTTCTATAGAGCTTCAGGCTTTGCAATTAAATACTCATCATCGATACGAAAAGGCTTGCTAAATTCTCAATTACAGAAAGAATCATCATCATCTGCCTAGCCTTTTCCCAACTATGTTGGAGTCGGCTTCCAGTCTAGCCGGATGCAGCTGAATACCAGTATTTTACATGGAGCGACTGCCTATTTGACCTCCACAACCCACTACCCCTTGGTAGGACTGGTTGTCAGACTTTCAGGCTTCTGACGACCCGTAACGACTGTCAAAGATCCACAAATGAAAGCCGGGACCAACGGCTTAACGTGCTTTCCGAGTCACGGAGGAGTCTCGGCATGTGAAGATGGTCATCCATGGACCAACCCCGGCAAGCGTAGCTTAACCTGATGGATCGATGCGTGCGGCTGTTATTACGTAACCACGAGCTTCTTCAAAAAGAATATGTCAAATATCCTGTACATTAATAGTCCATTGCCACTATCGCATCTACAAATTGTGACAGGTAGCGACTGTCTTTAACCCTTTTGAAACGTGTCACCCTCAAGTAACCCTTCTACCGCGTGTAATTATGACCACCTGACTATATACGTAGGAAAAAATATTAACGAGAAAATAACGTATATTTCTTTAGTTTACGTAAACGTTTACATTGCTAATGGTAAGGTATTGATAGAAATTACATGAATAGACATAAATGTAAGGAATTATTTTGCAATATGTGAAACTTTGATTAAGTTAGTGGTATTAGGAGCAGTGGTGTGACCGTTGGACTGCCAAGTCATAGGTCTTGAGTTCGAATCCAAGACACGCACCTCTGACTTTTCGGATTCATGTGCGTATTGTATAATTATCACTTGCTTCAAAAATGGTGAAGGAAAACATTGCGAGGAAACCGGCATGTCTGTGAGGTATTTCTCGACGGCATGTGAAGCCAGGTCAGAGGCCCATGGGCGGCATAAAAACTGACACCAGGTTAGTCAGCCAGGGCTGCGGGAAAGTCTGAAAGGGATACCGGGCCCCTTGGCAACAGGCAACTGAAGGAACACGGGTGGGTTTTAGTCAGTAAAAGTCTGACACGCCCTCCCGCTCCGTCCAGAGCGGGAGAAGTCATTTGATGATATCACAGCCTCAAAAAAAAAAAAAGCTTGGTCACTAACCACACGAAAAAGAAAAGAAAAGATTAGGAACATGTCGCGAGAAAAGAAATAAGTATGTCGGTTATAGAAATAGGGAAAGCCAAAAAATACGGATGGATTGTGTGAAATATAATATGGCTAGAAACGGGGGGGGTGGGTGGCATAATTGGCAGGTAGCATGGTTTTCACAACTGGGACCCAAGGCTCCTCCGGGTAAGAGGGACTGGGCTACAGTACGCCACGATGGCCCAGTGCGGGTTGGTGGATGACTATTGAGATGACGGACGGCTAATAAATCAAACTGCCTACCCTTTTCCCAACAACGTTCAAACTCAAACTCAAACTCAAAGCATTTAATTCAATTAAACCATTTACAGGCACTTTTGAATTGTCAAAGAGTCGATCAGTTAGTCAAAAAGTTGAAGCTAGTTGCCCATTCGTTGGAGTCGGCTTCCAGTCTAACCGGATGCAGCTGAATACCATTATTTTACATGGAGCGACTGCCTATCTGACCTCCACAACCCAGTAACTGGGTAATACGATACCCCTTGGTAAGACTGGTTGTCAGACTTTCGGGCTTCTGACGACCCGTAACGGCTGTCAATGATCCACGAATGACAGCCGGGATCAACAGCGTAACGTGCTTTCCGAGGCACGGAGGAGTCTTGATAGTGTAAAGATGGTCACCCATTCATGGATCAACATCAGCAAGCGTAGCTGAACCTGATGGATCGACCTGTGCGGCTGTTATACGTGCTCCTAATGATGACGGACGGCTAATAGAAATGTATAAAAAGTAGGACATTCTGTGTTGACCCCAAATAAATTGAAAGAAAGAAAGAAAGAAAAATAGCTTTATTGGTTTAAGTCCAGAAGGATGATAATAAAGTAAGTTGTATACATAAAATCTGGTTGGTATTTACAAAAGAGATTCAAAATCAATCTGAAACACGAAATTACAGTGCATGAAATCTGAACCGAATGGTTTGAAATCGCTAACAAGCTGTGAGAAAGCGTGGTGATCCGGGCACAATTTTATTTCAAACTGCGTTCTGAGTATTTTTTACACAGAGATATTCAGACTTCTCTGTCTGGATCTGATTTAACTGTCTACAGATCCCCTTAATCATTGGAGAAGGCTCGAAAGAAGAAGGAAGCTAGAGCATAGAGTGAACTATACCGTTTTTTTTTCTTTTGTTTTTTTTCTTTTTATACCCGACTGCCCCAGAATTAGGGTAATGTTTTTCGAGAGTATGTATGTATGTCTATTTCTTTGGCACGCTTTGTAGCCTAAACGGCTTGATGGATTTTAGCTAATAAGGTTTCATTAAATTCGTCTAAATTGTGGGAGTGACATAGGCTAAATAATATTCATATATTGCTTCTACAAATACAAAAAAAAGGGAGGGGAAGGTTTAAAAAAACAATACAACAATAATATTTGTATCAAATAAAAGCTAGTAATGAGTCAATTTCAATATATGTATATATAAAACTAAAAAGGTTGAAATAAAGAAAATTATTTAAAAAACAAAAAACCCGCCTGCAAAAACGCATAACTTAAAAGAGAAAAACAAGCATTATAATTTGTAGAATTTTGGTATTACAGGCGGGGAACAAACCAATAACCTGAAATATCGTGTAACTGTTGTTTGTTCCGCCTGTAATACCAACATTATGCTATGCATGTTTCTCGGTTATCAGTATTGCTTAATTTCAGTTTGGAAGGTATGGGAGAAATTACAGGCAGGTGGATGGGTTTTTCTTTTAATATCTCCAAGTCCAGCAAAGCAGCGGCGTACCACTTGAAATCCTAGAAGGTAAATAGGTGTTACAAACCTCCTTTAACTAAATGGGCTTTTAGCCCGTTTGCCAAATTAAATAGGTAAGGAAAAAAAGTGCTTCTGCGTAGCAACATTATTATACGTAGCAACAATTAAATACATTTAACTCTGTCAAAACATCACCAATTATAAACTTACAAAACCTCTTTACAGACCGACAAAAACCTAATCATTTTCATATCAATTTTAACATCAAAGGGTAATTGATGCGGCTTCTATCAAGCAATTTAGAGATAAGATCCACCTACGTATTGTCAAAGTATACATAAATCAGAAACACTAGAAGTTTCCGTTACCACATACGCACACACACAAAATCATTCACACACACACAGACATACCCACACAAAAGGAACACACACATGTGTGAGTATGTGAGTGTGTGAGTGAAATAAAAAGTCGGCGCGTGCGCTCACTTACGACACATAACAGATGACTGTTGCTGTCTCCTTTTGCCTTGTAAGATTTTTATTACTATCTCGCTCTCGCATGAAGTATGTAATTATAGTTGGTACATTACTGGTTGGTTCCGTTCGGTATACCTACAGTGATTGTATCGTACTTATATGTATGTTTGTTCGTCGTTCTAATCTCGGGAAATTATTGCTTTTTATTGCTCAGATTCTGTTGTGTTTTAAAATATAATGAGGTATTTTTATAGAGCTTGCGTTTTTACTGGTTTTTAGGTTAATGAGATATTTTATTTTAGTTATTTTCTTTTGTGGCTTTTTTCTTTTAGTTACCGACGTTGATTCATATCAATATATAGAAGAAAAAACGATGGATGAACAGAGTTAAATATGATATGGCTGCAAAGGAGGTGACGACCGAGGGGATGACTACGGAGGAATTTCATAAATAAAACTGAACGCGATCAGCACATAAACCACGTTTAAGATCTGTCACTTGAATTATTTTCTTTGAAATATTGACACTGACAGCTCTTGAAATCGGTTTAGATGTGCTGATGGCGTTTAGTCTTATTAGCGAAAATCGTTCTAAGTAATAGAAGAGTATGAAAATACTTAGAGAGGATAATGATTTTGATTCCTAAAGATACATTTTAGAGGTGCTAGTAATGTTCACAATTAAAAGTAGTCACATACATCCTGACACATTTCAGGAGTTGATTTGTAATGACTTCTCCAGAATTTTTCTTTACAGCTATTTCTACAACTTACGCATTTTCGAGCAGTTGCAGGAGCAGTTGTGGCCCAGTAGTAACAGCCGCGAATTACAAGGTGTAGGTCATAGGTTCAAAACCAGACAGGCGCTTTACTTTAAGTAAATTATTTCATCACCACTGCTAAAACAAAACAGCTAAGGCTAAGCTAAGCTGCTCAAAACGGTTAAGGAAAAAATCGTGGAAAACAACAGGAAACCGGCATGTACTAGAACCAAAAATTCGAAGATATGTGACGTCTACCAACCCGCACTGGGCCCGCGTGGTGGATTGCGGCCCACTCCCTCCCACCGAGAGAAGGCCTGTGTCCCAGCAGTGGGAACATTATGGGCTGATTATACTTGCCAACACAAACTGCTCCAGAAACATTATTTTCTAGCCGATAGTAAAAAAAATGAATAAATAAAACTAAAATAAATTACTATTATTCTGCGTAATTTAATCTAAATAAAAAAAAAATAAAACAAAGAGCTTGGAAGCAAACATCATTAACTAAAAACATAAAATTGAAAAAAAAGTAGTATATATCCAAAACAATACTGTTTGCATTTTAAATAGTTTCATGTACGTCATTTATTTGAATAAAATTATGCTAAATAATATAATTATTTAAAACTTAACATCCTTCATAAGACTTTAACGTTTTTTTGCGCATATTTTTAAGATTAACTTAAGTCACTTTTAATAATAATAATATTTAATTAGCTTATTTTTTTATTTCATTTTTCTTACATATAAATTATATTTTTAAATATTAGAATAAAGAAGAATTAGAATAAAAACATTTAAAATATGAGAAATAGTAATTAGCGTAATTATTAAAGTGCACAACTATGTGCGCAGATGCAGATGCACACTCTCTTCCTTCACTCTCATAGTCCGATGGGACGGCAATCCGACACGATCACTATGAAGTATTAGTGTCATCATTATTCCACTGAGAAAACGGGATGGTGCTAGCGGCCTTGCCTAGCTCCGTCTCTCTCTCACTCTGGAAAAATGGTGGCACTAATACTTCATAATACGGTACCGGGAACACACGCTTTCCGAGGCAAGGGGGTATCACACCGCCAATTTCCAAACTCCGGGCTGCTACTGAGAAATTCACTACTGATAAACACCTTCCAGCATATACAATAGTCTCTTTAAAGGACAACTATGGTTATCACACGCGCTCTCTGGGTGTTGGCGATTCCTGATTTATCTGTCTTTGGAGTAACGGTGGTAACAAAGAGTAACGGTGGAGTTTCTTGCCCATTCTTCTCCATAATCAAGGGCTGAAAAAAAGTTTTTTTTTTTAAGGCTCTATTATAATGGTGTTTGAAGGATGCCTAAGAAGCCTTTGTTAGTAAAATCGCCTTTACATTAGGATCAGAAACCCGAAGAAGAGTCGCTTTAAAATGTTCTGATTTCAGTTTTTATTTATCAAAGCCGAAGATGGCGAGACCAATTTGACTCTTAACTACAAGACCTTTTTTAACATCCGACAGAGTGTGGAGAAAAGAGACCCAACGCCATTGTCCAGCAGTGGAAAAACACGGACTAGAAATAATATTTTTTTACTACAATAACCGTTCATTTTTTACTTACAACATTATTTTCCTATCTTACCTTTCTGCTCACCCCAATAAGGGCTTTAGCTTGTAATTCCGTTTCGTAGTGTTAGCCGTTACGAGCCACGACGGTTATACTTTCTTCGTCTCGCTCCAGCGCAGGCGCAGGGTTGGGCCAGTGATGTGCAAGTATCGATACGATGCGTTGCATCACTGGCCCACGTAATTGTTATGTAAAAGTTGTGTGCTTGTTAATTTTGATTGATGATTTGATTAAGTTTTAAGTGTTTTGTTAGATAAAAAGTTATTTGTTGTGCAAACATTTTCACTACTTTTTCCTGTAAGCTTTGTAAGAGATAATAAAAATATATACTAACATAGATCATCTGTGTAAATAATAATTATAACAGCTAGTAATTAGCATAAGTAACTATCTACTGTAGAGTGTAGAAGGTTCTTTTCACAAAATGACGTAACGTTATTTTTACGCTTAGTCACTGCGTATGGCATTTTCATCCTATTTTATTATATTTTCATTTCCAGATCATGTAAGGTTTTCCTGCGAAGTTTGCCTTTACCGTCAACCAGTGATGACAAAAATAATATAAAAAAACGAATTTAATTTAATTTATTTACTGTCAGCTCATCAGGTCCCCAGGATGCCTCTCACTCGTAGGGGTTTTTTCGTAAACTAGGTACAACTTATCGTGAAATACAAGTTCACAAATGAGTAGGTACAATAATTTTGTCTTAATAATTACCAAAGTTGAAAATTAATCAGATTAAAAAAATATGAGTTAATAACGTTTTAATGGTCAACTTTAATTTATTTTGGCAATCTTTGTATGAAGTAGTTAACACATGTGTCCATCAAGAATTCATAAAGCACATGCAGATTTTAATTGTTTTTGTACGTTATTGCTCAATTTAGCTATGCATATTAGGTTTTTATTTTTCAATTTATTTTAACAATTAATATTATTTTAATTACGTAGCGCCTAATTAAAAACTTTGATTTGCGCGTCGTTTTAAACAGTTTTAATGAACGCATAAATCATGATGATTTTTTAGGGTATGTTAATAAATTTAAATCGGCTTCCTCAATAGTAAGACAAATCTAAAGCTGTGAATTTACCCCGTTGGCCATCTTATATTATACAGGGTGTAACGAGACCCTTCATCTACGCAGTCCTACATCAAACTATTGCAGACGAAGTCACGGGCAACAGTTAGTTAAATTAAAAAGGGAAAAACTAGAGAAGACATACCTATATTGAAAATGGCTTCACTTTTTACTGACGTAAACAGGCAAGAATTATAATGGTTAAAATAGAAAATAATTTCATCGATACCAATACTAACCCATCCCGCGTCACATCCCTACGCTCCTGGGGCGGAAGTAGTATAATTGTGGTGCGTCTTCCCCTCACTAGCCAGTCCCGAACGAAAAAGTTCACTTTACCGAGTTGTTTCTTACTTTTCATTATTATTACCTTACTAGCTGCGCCCCGCGGTTTCACCCGCGTAAGTCTCGATCCCGTGGGAATATCGGGATAAAAAGTATCCTATGTGTTAATTCAGGTCATAAACTATCTGTTTGCCAAATTTCATCCAAATCTATTAGACCGTTTTTGCGTGATTGAGTAACAAACATCCAAACATAAACACATAAACACACAAATTAAAAAAAAAATGTTTTTTTTAGTTAAATGGATACTTTCATTATGCATTTAGTAAAAAACTTTTATTTTGAAATTACAGGCTAACACTTCAGTTTTAATTACTTGTTATTATGAATGTATCACTATATTTATTATCAAACAAAGTCCTCCGCCGCGGCTGTCTGTCTATCTGTTCGCGATAAACTCAAAAACCACTGCACCGATTTTCATGCTGTTTTCACCAATGGATAAAGTAGTTCTCGAGGAAGGTTTTAGTATATTATAACCGACATCCAGCGGGCGAAGCCGCGAACATCAGCTAGTATAGAAAGGTCTTAATATCTTACAATTCTTTTGACAAGCTCTGTTCAGTTCAGCCCACAATCTCACCAAAACATTTATTGCGTCTAACCGTCAGGAAGGCGTTCTGGTGATGAGACTAAATGACATTTCTGGTTTAACGTACTATCCGAGGAACGTACGGATCCCAAATCTTATGTATAAATAATGGTAAAAATTTATACTGTATACAATCCGTCCGTATTTATAAAATCAGTAGATTGTGATAAGCAGAACACGACTTCCCAGATTGATCAGTCCACGCAACTTTAATTTTTATTGCCTCTCCAAACTTAATCTGCCTAGCTTTTCCCAACAATGTTGGGGTCAGCTTCCAGTCTAACCGGATGCAGCTGAATACCAGTATTTTACATGGAGCGACTGCCTATCCTACCTCCACAACCTGGTAACTGGGTAATACGATACCCCTTGGTAAGACTGGTTGTCAGACTTTCGGACTTCTGACGACCCGTAACGACTGTTAAAGATCCACGAATGACAGCCGGGACCAACGGCTTAACGTGCTTTCTGGGGCACGGTGGAGTCTCGGTATGTAAAGATGGTCACCCATCCACCGACCAACCCCGGCAAGCGTAGCTTAACTTGTTTGATCCACCCGTGCGGTTGTTATTACTTAGCCACGAGCCCCTCTTCATTGCCTCTCCAAACTAAAGTCATTAATTGTGATAATCTAGTAATGCGACTGTCGGACTTTCAAATCTCGACTTCGAACCCAAGCCACGCACTTCTGACTTTTCGGATTCATGTGTGTACGTACACACGGCTGCACATCAACCTATACATTTCCAGTTTATGCTGATCTCGCATTGTACGGAAATCTTATACAATGCGAGATCAGCATACACTGGAAATGTATAGCTTGATGTGTAGCCGTGTGTACCTATTGTATAATTATCACTTGCAACAAAAACGGTGAAAAAAAAACCGTGAGGAAACCGGCATGCCTGAGACGACATGATAGTGTAGCCAAGTATGAAGCCCATGGGCGGCACAAAACTCTGACACCCAGGTTAGTAACCACAAGAAAAAAAGAAGAAAGATGACCCAATTCCCTTCGACTTTTTAATTCATTGTTGATAGAATTTAAAACAAAATATCGATACCAAAAATCTCGTAATTATTATTAAAAAAAAGTCTCCTAAATACTAGAAACTGAAAAATAATGTAGTTCCGTTATATGTACGTTATAATGTTGTTTTCGAGAATTTGTGGTAGAAACTGGTGTTCTACTTAATGTTCAAGAGTTAGTAAAACTACCGCGCGTGCGCCGAGTAGCTCTTTGTTAGACTAGAGCGGTGCTCAAAGTATTTTCTTATAAAATGTTTTTATGAACTATTAAAGAAATAAAGGTGTCTCATATTGATACGGTCCGTCGGTCATTATAAAATATTTTTAGTTAACTAACTAGGTAAAAGCTCGTGGAGGAGCTCGTGGCTACATAATACCAGCCGCACAGGTCGATTCATCAGGTTAAGCTACGCTTACCGGGGTGGGTCAGTGGATGGGTGACCATCTTTACATACCGAGACTCCTCTGTATCTCGAAAAGCATGTTAAACCGTTGGTCCCGGCTGTCATTTGTGGATCTTTGACTTGACAGTAGTTACGGGTAGTCAGAAAGCCCGAAAGTCTGACAACCAGTCTTGCCAAGGGGTATCGTATTACCCGGTTACTGGGTTGTGGAGGTCAGATAGGCAATCGCTCCATGTAAAATACTGGTATTCAGCTGCATCCGGTTAGACTGGAAGCCGACCCCAACATAGTTGGGAAAAGGCTAGGCAGATGATGAACTAATTAGGTAACAATTTATTACAAAGTTTTTAGATAGATGCTCCCATAGGTAGATATTGAATAAATTAACCGACCTGGTTTTACATTGGATCTCACAACTTTTTGCGGTAGATGGGCGGCGTTACGACACTTGAATTTTGGTTATTTAACTACATGTTATGTTTTTGATGGAATAGTGTTTTGAGAAAAGCAATTTTAGATCACAATGTCACTCCTCCACTCCGTACGTATTTTTTAAAATTATGTTTTAAAGTGAGGTGCTACGCCCGTCACTCAATCCTACGTGATTTCTTTTAGAAAGGTGACAAGCTATGCTTTTTCGGACGTCCAGAGAAAAATAAAGTCGTTACCCCAAAACCTTTGCTGTCCACTAAGAGCTGTTGTGCTCTCCAGAATTTATTGTTTCTTAAGCCAGAACTTAGCAGACAAAGCAAAGGCAATATAATTATGTAAATATTACACAATGAAATATCGTAACGGTTTCCAATAGATATTTTTGTTTTTTTTACATCAAAATTTGGTTTGTGTTTTCACCAGAAAGAAACATAACACATTTCATTATAACTTTTAATACATAATTCTACTGAAAGCATGTGACTAAATGATAATTGTCAAGTATAGTCTAATAGCATCAATTTAAAACTCTCATATAATTATGTTACATGGTCGACTCTTCACGTGACCAGAGGGTTGGCCAATTTCTAGGTCAAAGAATCAGCATTGCCATCCAACGTGGCAATGCTGATTCCTTTGCCTTCCTGAAGCCTTTTGGGCACTTTTCCCACGGACAGCGATGCGGAAGAATTTTTTGACGCCCTATGAGCCCTTCCTTTATATATAATATTTTTCCTTTGTCTATAACGTTAGAATTAGATTGTATATTTTATTTAAAATAGTAACGCCTCTGTATTATAATGCTGTAATTAATAATAATTAATAGTAGATTGCTTGGAAGTAGTATTGCTTGCACACTCTATCGTCTGGTCTTTAATTATTTTACATCAAAATTGGAATTCAATTACAATTTTCTCCAACACTTTGAGACACACAGCTAAACAAAAGTTAGTTACGACAATCGTCCGTTACAGTTTGTTCATCAACACTGTCTTCCGGTGAAAGAGACAGTTATATACAACATTTATTGAGTTAGAGCGAGGTGGCAACATTTCCACCTGTCTCAGACACTTTTTGTTCTACAAAAGTTTTTAAGTTTTAATTACAAATGATGGTGAAATGGTGCAATACCAGTATTCCAGTTACATGGTTTGTTATTTGAATATAAGTTGAATTCACGTAATATCACGTAAAGAAAATGGTCAGACTAGTTCTTCGAGAAACATAATATGCTGACTTTACCTTTTTCCAAGTAAGTAAAAAATATTAGGTATGAAAAAAGTAGGCTTTACCGTGCGTTTGCACTGGCGAAACATTTAATACAAAACATGTTGAAATCTCTAGTTCCTGTTAAAAATTGTATGGAACATTGACAGAAAGTTGAGATTTCAACATGTTTTGTCTTGAATGTTTCGCCAGTGCAAACGCACGGTTATAGTACGATATTGCCCACACTGCCAACACGGAGCAGTGGTTGCCCATTGGAGCAGTGTTGGCCCAGTGGTAACGGCTGTGAGTTGCAACTTACGACTTGTAGGTCGTAGGTTCGAACCTAGTCAGGCGCTTTACTCTGTGTAAATGATTTTATCACCACTGGTCTCAAAACGGTGTAGGAAAACATTGTGAGGAAATCGGCATGTCCTACCAAAAAATCGTTGTCATGTGACATCTACCAACCCTCACTGCCCGCGTCGTAGATTACGGCCCACTCCCTCTCGAAGAGAGGTTGCCTGTGTCCCAGCAGTGGGAACATTATAGTGTGATTATGATTGCCAACACTTAGTTATGGGTAGCGTGTGGTGATCTATGCTCGGTTGTTCTCGGTATTTGATGAACCCTTTGTCCACCACGAAACTATTTAACTATGCTAGTAGCATATAGTTAAATAGTTCCGTGATCTCATTTTCTCTCATTCAAAACTATACGTACGTAGATACTACATCTGTGACAAAGTGGCGTGACTGACTGACTGAAGTTACAAACATTATTTGGAACACATAAATAATTATCCATAAAAACTTCCACAACTCAATAAAACAAGAGAGGAGCTCGTGGCTAAGTAATAACAGCCACACAGGTCCATCCATCAGGTTAAGCTACGCTTGCCGGGGTTGGACCGTGGATGACTGACCATTTTTACATACCGAGACTCCTCCGTGCCTCGGACAGCACGTTAAGCCGTTGGTCCCGGCTGTAATTCGTAGATCTTTGACAGTCGTTACGGGTCGTCAGAAGCCCGAAAGTCTGACAACCAGTCATACCAATGGGTATCGTTATCGTATTACCCAGTTACTGGGTTGTGGAGGTCAGATAGGCAGTAGCTCCATGTAAAATACTGGTATTCATCTGCGTCCGGTTAGACTGGAAGCCGACCCCAATAGTTGGGAAAAGGCTAGGTAGATTAAACTTAACAAAATAAGAGTTTGCAGTATTCACCCCCTGAAGGATAGTGAGGTGTTAAAGTTTTCACATCACGGGAACAAACTAGTAAAACAAAGATTGACGAAATCAACACAACTTCGTCTACGAGTACATCAGCTGTTAACCCCACACTGCCCCTCACCCCTGTAAGTTCAACTGAGGGTTGTAGAGGGATGCTCAGACACCTGTCTCTAATTATATACGATACTGATCTCTGAACCTGTGGCACGAGGACGTGGCTTTTGAGGTGGATAGTTAAAGTATGAAATGGTTAATCTGTTTTTTTTAATAATAAAAGTACTTAGATTAAATTACAATTAAGTGCTATGATAAAGCTAGAGTACACAAAAGATTTAGCATCTGAAGCCGAACTAGGAGGAACCTATATTTCGGCTAGTTGTATGATTTCAAACAATAGGTTTTATTTAGGTATTTTTAAGATTTTGTACCATGGAAATTAGGGAAGGTTGATAATGCGATATTATTAGTATTTTTAATTATGTTTAATAAATAAATTAAAAAAAATACAACAGACGTAACGTTAGACGTATATTTAGTAACCTATTCCGCTTAACTATTCTTCATGAGTCATAAAAATAAAAATCTAATCAAAAGTCATTTATTCAAACTAGGCTGAGAATTAGCACTTTTCGAACGTCAAAATTGCATAAGACAGTCCCCCAAAACGCCCACCCTTCACCACATCCTAGTCCTTTAGCTGGGAAGAAGTGGCGCAACAAACTCCCCAGCAGCACAGCTGTCTGTTCAGTTAGAAAAAAATTGATTCTATACAAAAGTATGCAAAATCATACATTACGCAAGACAAAACATAAATCTAATTATTCGTTTTCTGCTAGCTGACATATGGCCAATACAATAAACAAAAAAAAAACGAGAACTGTATTATGTATATTCAAGCAAAATTAAAAAGTTAATGTAAACAAAAATAGATAAGATACCTATCTATAAGCTATCTCTAATTAACTGATAAAGCAGTATCTTTAATGAAATATCCAATTAGAAAGAATTCCATTTTTGTTGCTTCTTTACCATTTTTAATAAATATAATAAAATGAATTAGAAAGAATTCCACATTAAAAACGGTTCACCGTAGTGCCTTAAAATTGGTAAAATAACGCTAACGCTACATTCTACTAACCAAGCAATACATTAATATTTAAACACTTTTTTACTTAAAATACTTAAAACTCCCCTATTTTTTTTAATTCGCTGAATATAATACATAAAATTACTAAAAATAGCCACAAAGACTAATGCATCCAGGTCTACCTGAACTTAAAAGCCTAGTTTATTAAAAATGCCAACAAAAATAAACATTATTATAAGCTTTATATTACTTTCAAACTTAATTTCTGAGAAATTCATTATTTTCTTCAACTTTCTTCGAGAAAGTGTGGCGCGCGTTGATGTCTTTATAGTAAGAAACTTTTACTACCAGAGTTCGATTGATATTTTCGATTTTATTGACTGTTTTTGATCCTAGTCCGAGATTAGAGATTAGTCCTATTAATATGAATAATAGAATATTAAGAATAGAATAAATTGTGAGGCTAGATGGCTTTTAAATATTTTTATAAAAACATAAGAAAACATTTAAATATATATATTTTTTTTACTAATATAATAAAGGTGAAGATTTTGTTTGAACGCTCTAAGCTCTCGAACTAAAAATCAGATATGAAAAATTATTTTTCCATTTGCCCAATTCTTGAGGAAGTTATAGGCCATTTTTACCTACGGCGAAGAACAAAAGGAGGGTTATGATTTTGACCGGTATGTATGGCCGGTGCCTTAGTCAAAGTCAAAGTCAAATAATTTATTTCAAATAGGCACATAAAAGGCACTTTTGAACGTCAATGAACAACAACATATATACATACATACATTATGTATGTATGTATGTATGTTCATCTGTTCCCTCATATCTTCTAAATGACTCATCATAATTTAACAAATGCTTTCGCTAGCGAAAATCTCGAAAATGTCGAAGGCAATTTTTCTTATTTCTTCTTGGTAGGTATTGTTTTTTTTTTAATGTTACACCACATATCATCACGCCTGTAATTCCCGAAGGGTATGGCTGAGGTGTGCCTGCTAAAACACGGGTCAGTGACGACTCGGCCCTTGTCAGCTCAACCCGAATAATAATACCAGATACTTCACTCCCGATTACGGTGATTTGTACGGTAGAAAATCGATATCCTAACTAATATTATAAATGCGGAAGTGAGTTTGTTTGTTTGTTACGCTTTCACGCTAAAACGGCTAAACGGATCAAGATGAAATTTGGCATATGGGTAGAAAATGACCTAGAACAGGACATAGGATACTTTTTATCCCGATATTCCAACAAAATCGAGAACTACGCGGGTGAAACCGCTAGGTGCAGCCAGTTTTAAAATAAATCATTACGAACACAGCCAAGAAGCATTTAACAAAGAAAATTATGTGAGATTGGCGAAATGTGGGTGTACTATAGGTACACGTCTGCCTAACCCTTCGGAGATTACGGGCGTGTTAGATGTGTGTGTGTGTGATTGTGAGCGTGTGCGTTATGTTAACTTGAATTCGTTTATGTTTAGTTCATCTCTTTTTTTAATCCTAATGAAAACATCGTTTTTTTTTTTTTGAGCTCTTCATTTGTTATCCTTAAATAACAAGAACAGTATGGCTAATACTGTTCTTGTTATTTAAGTTATTGTTATATAAAGAGTAAATTAATAAATTATTTTTTATACCGTAACTTAATTATAACTTAAGATCATTTTAATTAACGGCAGAAGGCTAATGGCATGCTTGAAGTAACTTAAAACGGCGTTTTTTGTGATATTCGTTAAAATCCTAACTTCGACTCGGTTGTTGTAATATTAAGATCATAAAGCACATGATTTAGTATACTTAAGTACTTTGTTAAGTTATTTTTCTTGAAATAACTTGAATTCGTTTATTATATTAATTTATGTATAGAGGTATGAGAAACAGAGTGTAAAGTTTACTCGTCCACCAAAGAAAAGGGAGGATCCTCCGAGAAGACGGGTGTTGTCTGGTGGGCTACTGCCCGACAATTTATTGATGTCGGGACGTTGTATATATGCGAGTCGAGCGGTAGACTGTGCTTGCACGATGCATGATGTTGCGTGACGTCAGTGTGATGCGTAGTTCGGATAAGGCGATGTAGATGCCGCCACAATATACAGAAGACAAGTCTTTCTGATTCACTCTGTGCACTCTATAGGTCAAAGTCAAAATCAAATAATTTATTTCAATTAGGCACTTATTTAAATAGAACTGATTCTAATTGCCCCTTCCAAAAGGTAGTTTTCGCATGGAGAAGAATGGGCAAGAAACTCCACCGTTACTCTTTTAAAAATGTTTTACAATATTTTTTATTAATCAATTATATAATTATTATTATATGTATTATATGCGTGAAGACGATGGGTATAGTTATATTGTATACTAAGTAGAGGTAAGTAGATCATTGAATTCAATTGTATCACCCTGTGTAAGCCTGCCTGCCTAGCCTTTTATCCCAACTATGTTGGGGTCAGTTTCCAGTCTAACCGGATGCAGCTGCACACGTAGCATGAAAACCGTAGAAACGGGTTCTGTCGACGGAAGAATAGACAAAATGACAAATTGTGGTTATATATCTGTCATTTGTCTATTTTCCCGTCGACAAAACTCGTTTCTACGGAATGACTATCTATCTGACCCGTTGCAGGCTGATGATGATAATGGAATTTAGTTTAACTCGTTACTATAAAAAAAGCCCTAATTCTAGACTTTAAAAATACTTAATTGCAAGCTTCAGACATATCAAGTTATTCATAGCCATATTATTTCTTCTTTACCTGGCTTATTTAGGAAACAATTAATCTTTTAAACAGACAGACAAAACGTACAAAAAAACTTAGACTAGCTTCTATGAGAATGATGTGATGTGCAATGATGATACATTCAAATAGTACATATCAACTTGATTTAATGTAAAATGTTAAGTGTGTTCTTTTAGTCAAAGCTATATAACATAACATGACGCCTGTATTCCCTGAAGGGTTAGGCAGAGGTGTACCTATAGTACACTCACATTTCTTCAGTTAAGTTTAAGTCCCATGTGATAGGGGACGAGCCTATTGCCATCAACCGGGCACAAATCAAGACTCCGGGCTGCTACTGAGCAATTCCACAAACCCAATAACACTTTACCCGACCCGGGAATCGAACCTAGGATCTCATGCTCAGAAGTAGCGCTTGCGATCACTACACCAACGAGGTACTCTTCAAAGCTACACTTGTCTTAATAAGGCTTTTGGTAAAGTATAATAATTTACCTAGCTACTTGTTTCATGGAGCGATAGTTATACCATGGGTCCCGAAATTCCCAAAATTGAGTGGAATTGGCGAAATGTGGCTGTACTGTAAGTAAATCTCTGGCAAAGCCTTTCGGGATTACCGGCGTGATGTTGTGTTTAATGCTAGTACTTCTAAAAAAGTTGCAAAGAACCAGAAAGAATTTGCGAGCGTCTGACGAGTTGAGCAGAGGGCCTAGACAAGTGACAATCACTTCGAAAGCGTTTCGTATTTCTACAACGACTTTCAACAGGATTGACATAAGCTTTTCGATAGCTTATGTCAGTCCTGTACATTTTTGCCTTTACCATCATCGTTATCGCTGATAGAATGTCACTTTGTCTAGGGCCTCTGAGTAGAGTTGCATTATAAAGTCACGTGATCTGCCTCAACTATTGCCAATTACCAATATACCTCCAATCAAGTACACAATAAAAGCCTATAATTACTACTACATGCAAAGATTCTCCGTACAGGAAAACCTCGTGAGGATAACCACACACACAACATCCTTAGAACAAAGCCTATTATAATTATAATGGCTGATGACAGAGCCACGAAAATTCGCTGTAATAGCAGTTTTCCGTCCTCCAAATAATATACTAGCATTTTACATAAGGACGGCTTACATAAGGTTGTATTAACATATGTGTGCGTGCGCAGGCTAGTCGCGAGTCGCTGCGCCGGAGTCGGTTATGTTCCACTCAATCGCATTTGAGTCGTGGCCATCGGCGCGAGCGGACGCGCGGTCGCTGTAAAGTAAAAACAATAAAAAAACAGTGCTTGTGAGTGCCTGTGGAACACGAGTGTTAGAAAGTTCTGTTTTACAAAGTTTTTTACACGCAAATAAATTTTTAATTTACTTTGTTTTTCAACAATCTGGAAAAAGCTAGTTACGTGAATCTGGTTCGCCCGTTTTTCCGGTGCAGGTACGTTTTTTGTTGTAACTGAATTCCGCTTAGTTTTTTATTTGTTATGAAAGGTGTTTCAGATTGTTATATGTAAATATTATCTAGCTATAAGACTATGTTGCTGAAAACTAAACTTGTATGAATTTTACGGTTGTGGCTTATTACCGTGGATATTTGCTGAAATGTTTTTTGAAACTCCGTGAGCTACAAAAGATATTTCCTAAATCGTTTTTGTATTGATTTTTATCTTAAAATAGAGATGTTTCATCACTAGACAGTTTTAATGTAAGGTGATTCAATAATACAAGTGTCTTTTATCACTTTTAACCATATTTTACTTACCGAAAATTATTCAAATCATACTAAAATAACAGAATCATACTTTTAATTTTAACTATCAACGTAAGTAATAAGATTCTTATAAGTTTTAAAGGTATGTCTGATTCATCGATGAAACTCAAGGCTTTTGATCTTGAAAGTCATTGTTATCAAGTATCTTGTTGGTACGGGGTAAGCAGAAGTCTGGGTAAAACTATTGAGGAAGCAAAGAATAAAATGCTTTCTACGGTAAAAAAAAATGTCCAATAGTATTAGCTATTTAAAAGCTTCAGCGAGTGTTTTGTTAGTGGCAATAAGAAGAAAATCTTCTTATAAGAAAGAAAATTATATTTCCTATAACATGGAAAATCTAAAAATTATCGTGAAAATGGGAAAATTGCTCAATTAAAGCCAAAGTTATCACAAAATTTGCAACAATATCGTAGAAAAAAAAAAACTCAAATATTCTTTATTACGTGTCTAACTGACCAAAACTTGAAGAAATTCTAGTAAAGCTCTCTTACCAACACAAGCAAAGTTCATAGTACTGTAAAATAAACTTTAAAATTTCAACTAACAAGTATCAAGATATTCCATGATGCTTGATCGATTTTGATCCATGCATTGAAACATCTGATACTTTGTTATTACACTTAAAAAAACTGCAATATCAAGTCAATGTGGATACTTAATTAGCAGACCCCAGAAAGAAAGTAGGACTCCAGAGGCCCTAGACAAAGTGACATTCTATCAGCGATAACGATGATGGAAAAGACAAAAATGTATAGGACTGACGTATCGATAAGCTTATGTCAATCCTGTTGAAAGTCATTGTAGAAATACGAAACGCTTTGGAAGCGATTGTCACTTGTCTAGGCCCTCTGAAACGAAGGAAGACGAAAGAAGTAAATCCTTCACAGTTGACATAAAAAAAAAACAAAATAGACTGATGCGAATTTTGATATTGAAGGGTTTATCGTAACTAAAGAAGATTGATAAAGTTAAAATGAGATTCCATATTAACTTTACGAAAAGCAATAATTTGAATGTTTTAATTTTTTAATCAATGAAATTATTTTTCGAACTCTTAGGTAACGTTACTGCAACAGTTTACGTAAACCATCATAATGCTTTTTTTTCCGACGGCGCCGGCGAACGTTTTCTTGCACAAAATGTTTGGTACTACTCGATTGTGGAATGTTCGGGAAAAATTGTGCTCTTTTTCTATCTATTTGGATAGTTAATTACTTGACTTTCAAGGGAACGAAAAAAAAAAAGTAATAACAGGAAATAAATATTATAAAGAACTAACAGTTTCTGTATCTTAATAATCAGTTTCTGTATCGTAATCCTTACTAATATTATAAATGCGAAAGTAACTCTGTCTGTCGGTCTGTCTGTCTGTCGGTCGCGCTTTCACGCCAAAACTACTGAACCGATTTACATGAAATTTGGTACACAGATAGTCTAGAGCCTGAGAAAGGACATAGGCTACTTTTTATCGACATACCACGCGGGCGGAAGCTAGTCCTCTATATATGAGCGTATTGCTGAATATAAATTGCCTAAGCAATCATAGAAGTTACATCAATAACTAATATATTTGTTGCTTCTGCGTTATGCTTAGTTTACAATACTAAAACTGTACTTACGGCATAATTTGGTGTAGGTACTGTATCAATTGGACGCGACTACGTTCTTATTATTTGACCAAGCATTTATTTTCTGTTATTATTACTAATACATGCTTGTAAAGAATAAATCCTTTGGTGGCTTCAGTCATCTATTAGCATTGAGGACATTTTCATATCCAAGATATGCAATAGCACCCGGCTCTCCGCTTTCTGCATTGGTCTTGCTGCAAACATATTTTTTTTTAATATTTTTGGCCCCTTTTAATCAATAACCTACCCAAAACTCACTGCCCATCAAAGCTCTGAATAATCTTACATAAGTAAGCAAGTGAAAACATTTTTTATCTAATGTTTCAAGTGTGGGAGCCATTGTCGCGGGTTCTAGGTTAACAGTCTTTGTCTTAGGTTACGTGTGGTTCCCATAGCTTACTCGTGTGCTGTTTACTCATAATTGTTTTATTAAAAGCAAAAATGTTTGTTGGATTTACGTAAATTTTGATTATTTTATGAGCTGGGTTTTTGCTGTCGGTTGTACATTGGTTGGTCATGCTATGAAAGACACATTTCAATAATGTACATGACGTTTGATTTGAAATTAGGTATTACTGTCTATTCTTATCTGAAAAAGTAATCTTTTATTTAACAGCCGAGCACTAAAACCTCCATTTCTAATTGACCTTCGACTTTATAAAAATAAACTTTTCATCGCTTTTAAGTCACGTAATATTTTTTAGGAAAACTAAATTTTTTTCTACAAAACTTTGAAACATTTTAGAATATTTTACACAAGTTTCATTATTCGTGTTTTAAAAGAGATACCGGCTGATCTTTGATTTTATAAAAATAAACTTTTCATCGCTTTTAAATCACGTAATATTTTTTAAGGAAAACTAAATTCTTTTCTACAAAACTTTGAAACATTTTAGAATATTTTACACAAGTTTCATTATTCATGTTTTAAAAGAGATACCGGCTATTATAGTTTGTTTTTTGCTAAAATGTATCCGTTGTGAGTTAATCAATCTTGTTTGATTCAGTGTAACAATAAATCTTTTCTTTTTCGAAAACCTGAGGGCCTAGACAAGTGACAATCGCTTCTAAAGCATTTCGTATTTCTACAACGACTTTCAACAGGATTGGCATAAAGCTTTTCGATAGCATAAGCTATCGAAAAGCTTGGCATAAGCCAGTCCTTTATATTTTTGCATTTTCCATCATCGTTATCGGTGATAGAACTGGTGTCAGAGTTTTTATGCCGCCCATAGGCCTCTGGCTTCACATGCCGACTCCAGAAATATCTCACAGGCATGCCGGTGACCGTCGGATTGCCAAGCCATAGGTCTCGAGTTGAGAAAGAGTGATGGATATAAATGTTGATGGATGGAGAGCGAGAGCAAGGCTAAAGAAAAGATGGATGGATTGTGTGAGGAATGATATGAAAGAGAAGGGAGTGAATGATAGCGTGAGGGTTGACAGGGGAGAGTGGAAGAAGAAAACGTGTTGCGTCGACCCCGAGTAACATGGGAATAGGACGGGTAGATAATGAAGGTTTTAAATTTTACTTATACATTCAAAATTGTTCAATTTACATAAATTCGGTATTTTGCTTTTGGAAGTGAAGCAAAAGTGCTTTCGATCTTTCGTTTTATTTTCTGGACCATCAAAAATTGTTTACAATTTCTAAATACTATCTGAATTTTGTAAAACTGATTTCACAAATTCATCATTTTGATCATCTGGCTACTTTTACATACGAGTAATATAAGAGTTTAAGTGTATAACCATAATAATATTTTTTAACGCTTAAATATTTTTTTACCACAACCGTGAAGCTCTTTCTCTTTTGGCAAATGATGATCAGGCCGAAGATGGAAGCGGGCTTCACCCGGAATCCTCAACCACAGAGGAACTGGCTATCTTACCTCTAACTGTCGAAACTCAACTATGCTGCTAACATTGTTGTTATGGCGACAGATTTAGATAAGATGGTGGTAACTAGCCAGGCGGACTTAGAAGACGCGGGCTACCACCAACCAAACAGAGCAGATTTTTTAAATCGAACCCGGTTCCTCTTTGTCTAAGACAGGTGGTCATACCACTAGACCACAAAGGTGGTTAAAATACTTCTCTGAGCAACGTTTACTGCCTTGTATTAAATTCATCTGTTTATATGGACATTAACCTCAACACACATTTCAAACCAATACCTACTCCAAAATTAATCAAATATTTCTTCAATTGCTTGTCAGTGACAGTAGCACCTTTCGTCAATACTTTTCCTAGTAAAAGATAGAAAAAAAAACGCAGCAAAAAGTACAATGGACGGTAGCACTTTCTAAAATGATCAGCGACAGGCGCGCGCGCCGACGGCCAGTAGCGAATATTGTAAACAGCAGTTTTAGATCTGTTGTGATCGTTTTATACTAGTTTTGATGATGTTGGTATATTGTATGTTGATAGAATTTATTGTTGTATTGATTTTGTTTTCCTTTAATACAATTTATTGTTTAGGAGGTATTGCTATTTCTTGTGTTTTTCTGTTTTTTTCGAGGAACAAGAGTTGTCTAAGACATACTTATAAAAATAAAAAAAAATACTTTTAGGTACACTATCAGAAACTACATCACATTAACTTGAATTCTTAATGAAATTCATTTTCTGTTTGGTTCTTGATAAACTAAAGGTTGCCTATTGAATTTGTTGATATCTTTAAAATTAATTAAATAAAATACTTTTAAAACAATTGTTACTTATATATATATAACTTATATAATATTTACACAAGCCGTGCTCATGGGACTACTGTTTTAAAATTAGGAATTATAGTAGGTATGACGCTCGGAGGAGCTCGTGGCTAAGTAATAAAAGCCACACCGGGTCGATCCATCAGGTTAAGCTACGCTTGCCCGGGTTGGTCGGTGCATGGGTGACCATCTTTACATACCGAGACTCCTCCGTGCCTCGGAAAGCAAGTTAAGCCGTTGGTTCCGGCTGTCATTCGAGGATCTTTGACAGTCGTTACTGGTCGTCAGAAGTCCGAAAGTCTGACAACCAGTCTTACCAAGGGATAGCGTATTACCCAGTAACTGGGTTGTGGAGGTCAGATAGGCAGTCGCTCAATGTAAAACACTGGTATTCAGCTGCATCCGGTTAGACTGGAAGCCGACCCCAACATAGGTGGGAAAAGGCTAGGCAGATTGAGTAGGTATGACGCTACCCTCACATCTTATAAGGGTACACAAAATCTTACTTTTTCTAAAATACAGTTTTATTTCACTATCATCATTTTTGCTACATCAAAAACCTAAATTGAATTTACTACGGTACATTTTTATCAATCTGCAGGTTTTAATTAAAAGTCTTGGAAGTACTTAATTGTCGCAATTAAACTACTCGCAGTATAATGAATTATACCAGACTTACTTATATGGCCCCCCGTACCCTTTTCTTTTTGTTGACTTTTTTAGAATGGTTTATAAATACACGATTAAAAGGATGGTAGAAGTAACCGGTAACATTACTGAATTTGTTATAGAAATGGCGAAGTAACACTTATAACTTATAAACCATAAAAAGACTTCCAAAATGAGGTTTCTTAATTATTTTTAACCAGCTGCGCCCCGCGGTTTCACCCGCATAAGTCTCGATTCCGTGAGAATATCGGGATAAAAAGTAGCCATGTCCTTTTCCAGTTCATGGTCTATCCATTTGCCAAGTTTCATCCAAATCCGTTAAGCCGTTTTAACGTGAAAGTGTGACAAACAAACTCACTTTCGCATTTATACCTAATATTATAAGGACTATAGTTAGGATAGTTTGGATTATAGTAATTACCACAAATAAGACAAGTGTATATACTCTTCATTAAGACTAAGTAGCTTCATACTATTCTCAACCACTATAAACTCCAGAAAGTAAGAATCTAGATTGGTGAAACAGCAGAAGCACTAAGACGATGAAGCTCGGCTAGTCTCGGAGATACACAGGATTCAAACGTCTTGGAACTCGCAACGAAAAAAATCAGAATATTACTCTAAGCAGTAGTGAATTTAACAAGCGTGTTATACAAGAATCGTCACACAAAAATACCAAACACCAATGACACACTGAACAGGGCACCGCTGACTGAGCACGGCAGTAGCCGGCTACGTCATCCGCCACACCAAACAGTTCGGCACCGCCACCCATGCGTTACCAGCTGAACTTGACTTACAAACAGCTGCTCATCCTGTGCGAAATAACTGTAATAGGCGAGGAAAAGGAATAGACGTAAGGAACGGAAAGAAAGAAAGAAATAAATGCAGGGTATATAGCTTGAATGCAACTAGAAAGGGAGACATTTTTACAAGCGGTTGGTAGAATTGGAGAAACCTGCAGGATAGAAATCTATCATCATCATCATCATTACTATTTCAACCGAAAGACATCCACTGCTGGACATAGGCCTCCCCCAAGCACCACCACTTCGACCGGTTCTGTGCTTCTCGCATCCAGCGAATTCCCGCGGCCTTCACCAGGTCATCGGTCCAACTTGTGGGGGACCTTCCAACACTACGTCTTCCGTTACGCGGTCGCCACTACAGAACCTATCGGCCCCATCGGGCATCTGTTCTGCGAGCAATGTGCCCTGCCCACTGTCACTTAAGTTTGGCAATACCTCGGGCTATGTCAGTTACCTTGGTTCTCCTACGGATCTCTTCATTTCTGATTCGGTCAGAGAAATGTATATAAAGCTTCAAATACTAACCACGTAGTAAAGAAAGAGGTTTTGAATGCTTCATCAAAACAAAGATTAAATTAAGTGGGCAGATGTAGCGTAATACATGGTGATGAGGAAGAGATTGCTATTGAAAAGAGTCTTTTCTGCGCCAGTCAAGAAGCATAATTATTTACTTGAATTGTCGTCCCATAAACGGCATGTGAGACTTTAAAAGTTTTTGTCAAAATAACATTAGTTATGAGTTTATGACTGTTATTATATATCTCTTAAAAGATTGCCGAAACTATAAACCCATGGTTGTAGTTTCATTGATAGAAAAGCTACAAAATGGTATGTTTTCATCCAATAGCGATGAAAGCGACACATTCCACTGTTCACCGGCGATCCGGCGCGTGAGCACCCCGCTTCGCGAATCGCTGCACCAGGATCATGCCGTCACAGAAACATGCCAATGACTTTGTTGTGAATGAATTGCATCAAATGTTAGCTGTACTAAAAGTAGTACTAGATTAGCATAGTAAAATAGTAATAGAAATACACGAAACAGCTATTGAAGCTGCTAAAGATATAAAAGCAATAGCTTCAAAATAGTCATAAGACTATATGACCCACGGAATTTTAAAACAAAATCTAAGAGGAAAACCTTAAAATTTGTGGTAAAAATCAAATGCAAAATGATGCAGCAGAGTCATCATACTGAGACCTTTAAAAAGTAACAAACAGAAAGATCCTTTTCACAAAATATCCAATGTGATTTCTTAAATATTTCTACCACTGTACTTTGAGGATCGGAATTATATGCGTGATATTGTTTCCAAAATATTCAGCCTCACATGAACTCATTCATGCACCGATGATGATGACATCACCATCAATGATGACGCCAGTCTCGTTGACTGCACACCAGTGATCCTGACGCAGTATGCGCAAGCGCCGGGTGACGCTCCGATGATACTCAGTCAAATGTATCGCGTTTTTACCGATCGGATTAAGTAGATTGTTGAGTCTGTCATGTGGAAGGTAATAATTGTTTACTATATTATGTGCACGTTACTGATGGAGGAAGATTTGGTAGTTGGTAATGATGATGATGTAATGGATAATGTTGATGAACTTAACACACTCTGGTTGTACTAGAGTTAAATTAATCAATACTAAGAAGATATAAGAAACATTAGACACAAAGAACATCCCATCACAGGCGGTAGTCGTTTTCATAGCTTCTTGATTTCTAAAATAACAACATCTAACGCTCTCTATGTCAGTACTCCAACTGAAACGTTGTCTTTCAGTTAGAAAACCTATGAATTTATCACAAATCTGAGTATCATGCCTAAACAATATCGTTATCCCATTGTTAACACGGTAACACCGAGTACGTGATGACAACGCCAGAAAAAATCCTTCACAAAAACCTCCCAAAAAAACCTGTCACAAGTTGCTTGCAACACAAAAGGCACCAAAAATACTACCCAATTCACGTCCAAGACTCGTCCATTGACTTTTACTACCGTTTCTACCGACCACAGCACACCGCTAGCCGTAGACCCTGACGCAGTCATCGAGCGAAACACAACAGTCCTGTGTGGTTCTCTTGCTTCAGTGGAGCATGGCCCACGTGGAGCCACTCGAGCAAATATGGCCATTGAAGAGCTCCTGAATAAGAATTCCTTTTCTAGTTTGGTGGTCTTAAAGTCTCAGTAAAATTATGCAGCCCGGAAGGAACATAGAGGAACAATTTCAACTTCCAAGTTTGTGTTGTTTGGACACTCATGAGTGTTAAGCAATCTTGGTTAACATTTTGATCCGAGGGCGTTACTATCGCATTAGTGGAGAACGAAGTCATTTTGAACTTCTCCAATCTTTCTCAGCATTGTTGTAGACGGTATAGTGTCAGTCTTTGGCAAAACCAGTATTAAGTTTATACGAGTAGGTTCTAATAATTTAAATAAATCCATTAAATAAATTTTCCATAGGACCACATTAAAATTCAAGCATACCAACAGTAATTTCATATAAAACAGTTTTAAAGACACAAAACAGTATGAGCAGTCACCGTGCGAATCAAACAAGCGTCCTGCATGTATGCTTCAGTGAAGCATGGCCCACGTGGGGCCACTCGACCAAACGTGGCCGCCACACTGCGATGTGGTCATTTCATGCTTCCAGTTTGGCACCCTTCAATGATTTTCTTTTGATGTACGAAAATCAGCTGTTGTGATGAGTTCATTTGCTTCTTCAACCGCTTATTTTTCATGCACACTTTAGATATGGCACAATTTGCTTGGCCAGACTGCAAACGCGGGCGCGGGGCGGGCGTGGCGCGACGTATGCAAACATATGAACTTCATTTGAGCGTCCATTGAGGGCACACGGGCGCGGGATCGGCGCGGGCTGCTTGCCGCACCCCGCACCGTGCTGGCCAAGCACAGTGTACTTATACTTTCAGTGAGTTGATCGGTTGGGACATACCTCCACCTCCTTCCATCCACAAACTGCTGCATGATTGCTATGCGAAAACGCTCGTATTGACCGCCTGTACGCCGTTATTATAGGAAGAATATGGCTATGGGCTTTGTATCCAGTGGTTCAGATTCAGACTATGCGTTGCCCCTCCGTCGGCCAGTCAATCTATCACTCACACAATCATGATACCGTTTTATCATCATACCATGGTTCATGGGCAATCTAGATTGACATGGAAATGACATCAGAAGGAAATGGTTCATAGCTATCATTATTTCAGTTGATAGATGGCTATTGTATAGCAGTCTTCATTAGTGGCCTGTGTAATGCGCAGAATCATACAAACGTATATATATGCTCTACTGAAGTACATACAGGGGTCAATCGATCAAAGATGGTAGGTAGCGAGTTCATTTACTGTTTCCAATCTTTTTCAACTCCTGTAACATGTTTAATCTAATCCCCTTTAATCTAGGTGCGAGCGGTGCAAGGATCTTGCATTGAAAGCACTGCCCCACGCTTTGAATTTTGGATTGAAGATTCTAATAACAAGTGTTTTTTAGCAACGTTTTGGAACAGTTAATATTCATAATTTTATGAAGCGTTATGAGCAGTCATTGAGCGAAACAAACAGTCTTGTATGCTCCACTGAAGCAATCACCACGTGGGGTTACTCGACCACGAGCTACTGGCAGCAGATTGAGGAATTTGAAGAAACAGTTTCTCTTTAAGCACATGTCTTCTGATAGGATTTCTTCACCTGTTTCTGGAGTGGTAGTCAGTCAGTCGCTTCTGAAAGATTTCAACTGGTAGTCACCAGGATCAGTCGTGGTCGTAGTCCTTCGAGCCGGATCAAAGCTATCAGCGAAACATACAAAATGTTGTTGGTGCACTAGTTATTCGTGTCATTGAGTTTCTCAAATACCTGTTTATATTTAGTGAAGTTTCTCAACGGTATGAGCAGTAAGCTCTGTGAGCAGTCATTGAGCGAAACAAACAAGCGTCCTGTATGCTCCACTGAAGCATCCACCACGTGGGTCCATTCGACCACGGATCGGTGAAGATGTGTTGGTCATTGGACGTAGAAGTGACGGTGTATTGACGTATCATGCTAATACCTGTCTGTGGGTCAGCAGAGTTGCAATACAAGAAATCATTTTCGACTTTGGTTTATTGACTGTTCTCAGTGAGAGATTTAAGCCCACTTGGAACACAAATCACTTCATGCGTTTAGCGCTAGCGCTAAACATGTTTAAAACTCATTTTGTCTCTCCCATCTTCAAACTATTGAAAAACAGAACAATGTTGACATTATGATTAGCGCTAAATCACAAAATCTTGCAGCAATTTTGTTTTCTTAATAATGAAACAGAAAAAAAATAGCTGCAAGACTTTGTATTTGGTTTTGTTGGGAGTTGGTTGATCTTTGCGGTTAAGAACATAATTATGGAATGGTCATCATCAGTCAATACTGAAACGTCTCTTTATACCAAACCAAAGCAACAAACTTTATCACCAAAAGTAACTCCAGCACAAAATTCATTCATAAAAAAGCGCCTAAAAATAAATCTTTGATCATAATAACACAATAATACACTAATAAACTAGGCTAAACCCAAACCAATCAAGTCATGGCCATACCCTACTCTAAATCGAATGATAATTTATCGATAAAAAATATGACCATCGCAGAACATCCCTGGCTTATCGACAAAAACTTCGGAGGTCGGTTGACTAACGATTTTTTGTCGATATCGACAAGGTTACAACCTTATTGTTTGCGCAAGTACGCCCTGAAATTGTTTGTAGTGCGAACAAATTGTAGCTCGATTTGTAATATTGTAAATCCATGGTTATGGAAGTCTTAAGCAAGATTTTTATGAACAATATTCACGTCGATAGCTTAGACTTTGGAATTTTAGATGTAAAAAGTTGAAAAATCATAGGTAACTTACAATAATAATAATAGTCCTCCAGATGGAATTTTGGGGCATGGCGACCAATCTAAGCGAAGACCAGCCTTCGGCGCGCGAGACATTATAGTGCATATGTGTGCGCGTTGACAAAGAGGCACTCTCTCTTCCCTCACTCTCATAGAAACAAAAAAAACAACCAACGAATAAACTTACAATAAGAAAAAAACGATTCAAATTATAAAGGAAATGACTTAGGAAAAGGTGGAAGACTATACAACATGTAACTTAATTAACGCACATCCTGAAAATAGTTTGTTCAGAATCGTTTACTGAATCGATTTATATAATTTTTAATATAGGTAATTTTTTATCCCAAAAATAATTAAAACTATGGAAATTATTGTCATATTAACGCTGTACAGTCAAAACAAATTGAAATGGACCGTAAATCAAAGTAATAAGACTTTTAAAATCGCAGTTTTATTTGTATTCATACAAATTCCATCATTCAATACAAAATAAAATACTAAATACTAAAAAGTTCTCCAAGAATTGGTATAACTAATTTAGTAAATAACAATGCATATACATGTTAAATTAAAAATTCAGTGTATGTATTATGATTATAACATAATATTCTAATTGGGGTGTTTGAGAGTGTGCGTTAATTACGTTACATGTTGTATACAATAAAGAATCAACAATGCATAAACATTTTGATAAAAGGAGAGAAAAATCAATGTAGGTACATAGAATCAAAAAGGCATGTAGGAAAACTGCTTTAAAAAAAATGACGAAGTTTAGAAAAGACAAGGAATGAAATAAAATAAATATAATTATTTGTTGACAATGACAGTATTTTCAGTAAAATCACGAACGCAGAAACTGTATCTTCAATATCATCAAAAGTCACAGTAACAATCAACAATAATTACAAAATCTTTTTTTGCTACTCCATTTTGACCCTTACTACCTTTAGAATATCACAGAATACTTGAAAAATTCGTCTGATCCACCGTAAAATTATTAGCCCACTGTAATCACGACTTTTAATGTAATAGTGCAATGTTACACTGAATTATTTAATTTTGTATGATCAATTTTCTGAACAGTCATTGGACGAAAATTTGTGTTCCTCACGAAACACTTAGTTTTAGTGATCAATTTTTAAATTTAAATTTATTTTAGTGATAAGACTCCCTTTACCTTTGATATTATTGTCATTGAAGTTCGTAAGACCTACTTCATCTCTTGTATAAGTAAAAACTATATTATATACGAATAGCTTACGCCACGGATAAAATAATATACTGCCCAAAGGGCCAAGATAGAGAGAAATTATATCAGGGATAACTTTGATGAAAAACTCAGAAATGTATTTTTAAATAAGTTACTGAAAGCTTATGTCAATGCTTTTAAAAGTCATTGTAGAAAATATGGAATGCTTTGAAAGCCATCGCCACTTGTGTAAGCTCTTTTGTCCAAAGAAGTATACACTCAGCACACTATATCAAACAACGTTCAAGTCAAAAGAATTGAACTAAACACGTGACGATCAAGAAAATGACGAAATAAATAACGGAACGCTTTTAGAAGGGCCCAAATCTTGCATCGTGCGGAACTAAATATTAAACTGACCTACAGAATATTCTATCTCAAGAATATCCACTAGCGACCCACCCATGTTTCGAGCGGGTGTAATTTACTTACTGATGTGGTGACATGTAAAAACGAAAACATTGAGAGTGCTATATCTAAGTTTATATTAGTATATGAAGAGCGTAGAGAACAGTGGTGGCCCAGTGGTCCCGACTTGAATGGCCCCGGCTTCCGACTTTGTATGTATGTCGCGAGTTCGTACCCAGACATGCGCTTTAGTTTCTGTAATTTATTTCATCATCACTTCTCTCAAAACGGTAAAGGAAAACATCGTGAGGAAACCGGCATGTCCTAGAACCAAAAATTTGAAGACATTTACTACCAAACTGCACTAGGCCCGCTCGGGATCGCACAGAGAGAAGGCCTGCGTTCCAGCAGTGGGAACATTATATAGGCTGATTATGTATACAAATAAACTTAACGGAATAAATTCTCTAAAATTTAGAGACAGAATGACGTGAAAAGCGACTGTCAATCATGATTTTCTCAAAAAACCATCTGCCAAAACCAAACTCTACTATGACTATTTTTGACACAATGAACGCTTTGAAGATTTTTTATTATAATAAATAATTTTCCGATACTTAAGGACTTTTGACTAGCCTACCTTGAATCTGTTAATAAGTCACAGCTCATCAGCAACCTGTAACCATTTTAATTTGGTTGCTAGTAACCTTAGAACCGAGGTGAGGTCAAGTTTAGTTCAACGTGAGAAGGCCACGATTTGATACGGTTTACTGAAGTTTTTACTATCTGTTGTTACATCATTAGTTTTGTGTAAATATTGGTGAATTTTCTGTAAATTGAAAATCATCCAGTAGCATTTTTTATTTATTTATTGGATCTTCTTATTTCTCGCCGGTTAAATAAGTTTGACTACTATATTACGTCTGTAAGCTTGTAGTGTACTGAAAAAATTGTTAAAGTAGTCTTACTTTAACGATTTTTTCAGTACACTGACCCACTGCTGAGCCAAGACCTACCAAATTCTTCCAGGTATTTTTTCCTGAACCACCTCGAACCAGCCCTTGCGGTACGCGTCCAAGTCGTCTCACCACTCCTTCCGGGGCCACAAAGCCCTGTCGACGTAAAAAATCTGTCTTTATAATCTTCATCATCCCATTCAAACTGATCCACTGGCGAAGGGCTCCTCTAAAGCATCGCTATAAAGACCGGACAATGAGAAAAATGCAAGCATATTTTAGCAAAAAGAGAAATAACTGAATCCTAAAAAATCCTTGAATCCTAAGATTACACCAACGTTTGGTTCATTGACCTTTAAAACAGTGTACATGCTAAGTATGTATATGATTTCCTGACAAACTATTGTAAATAAAACTGGGCAACAAGTATGAATGTCGATCATTTTGACGGTATAGAAAGTTTACATTGCGATACACATCAGCTCAACAATATTTTATGACACCGATACAAAGTGAAAACAAATTGTTTGGTATTCTAACAATGACATCTGTTCGAGTTTAATATACTCCAAGTATGAAAAATTATGATTCAAATTTACTACAAGATACTGTATACGGGGTATCGATGGATGTTAAATCAATCTGCCTAGCTTTTTTCCAACTATGTTGGGGTCGCCTTCCAGTCTAACCAGATGCAGCTGAATTCCAGTATTTTATATGGAGCGACTGCCTATCTGATCTCCCCACCCAGTAACTGGGTTGTGGAGATACCCCTTGGTAAGACTGGTTGCCAGACTTTCGGCCTTCTGGCGACCCGTAACGGCTGTCAAAGATCCACGAATGACAGCCGGGACCAAAGGCTTAACGTGCTTTCTGAGGCACGGAGGAGTCGGTATTTAAAGATGGTCACCCATCCATTGACCAACCCCAACAAGCGTAGCTTACCCTGATGGATCGACTCGTGCGGCAGTTATTCCTTAGCCACGAGCTCCTTAGATGTTAATTGAATTTAAACTAGTCTTAAATCTTCCAGAAAATACAGAAAATGTTTTTAAGCAGATTTTCGAAATATTATCATCACATATTGTTGTGTTACTATTAGTAAGTTATTACCTCGTCGGTCTAGTAATCGCAAGCGCTACTGCTGAGCATGAGGTCTATGGTTCGATTCCCGGGTCGGGCAAAGTGTTATTGAGATTTTCCACCAGGAATAGCTCAGTAGCAGCTCGGAGTCTGGATTTGTGTCCAGTTGATGACATCACAATAGGCTCGTCGTACGTATTATACTCACACAAATTCATTACTTAAATAGATAAATAAATTAGATATACTTAGCTTAGATGATCTTGATGTTTTGACATGTTGCCGTTTTAACGCTCCTGCTCTAGGGTAAATCAAGCCTTTGACTGTCGAAGGACGAAATCCATTAACCCAACAAAATACACAGCAACTACTCATTACAAAAAGCTAAACAAAACCAATACTTTAATCCTCAATAATTTCCTACGGGAAACAAAATTTTACATGCCCCCATTTCCCATGCAGCCGACAATAGCCAGAGAGGCGCAGACGCCGTCGGCAACATGGCGGCGGTGACGTCACACCGGAAACGGCTCCGTTTTGAATTTGGAACGGTCGAGCGAGCAATGGCGGAACATCCGGCGCGCGAAGACGTTACAATGAGTGCGCGTGCGACGTTAAAAATGTTCTATGTAGATCTATTGATCATTGATCTTTATTGTCGATCTTGATCTTTACTGTTTTATTTGTTAAGTTTATTTGTCTTTACCCTCGATATTTGAATACTATTGGATCATGCCATTAGCTATTTGGAAATGAGTGATATATGACCCTACTTATAATAAAATGTAGGGTGAATACTTTAATAGGTTTCATTTACGATTTAACGCAGTGACAGATGCTTACTCTTGCATTTAGCAAAATCAAAACAAGCTTTCTCTGAATGCGAGAACTATTAATTTATAATGAAACCAAGCTTCAGGGTGTATACTTCAGAGCAGTGGTGGCCCAGTGGTAACATACGGTAATCGTACGTTCAAACCCTGACAGGCGCTTTACTTTGTGTAAATAATTTCATCACCACTGCTCTCAAAACGGTGAAGGAAAACATCGTGAGAAAACCGGCATGTCCTAGAACCAAAAATTCGAAGACATGTGACATCTAGCAACCCGCGCTGGGTCCGCGTGGTGGATTACGGCCCACTCCCTCTCACAGAGAAGAGGCCTGTGTCCCAGCAGTGGGAACATTATGGGCTGATTATGCAAGCTTCAGGACTTTATGTAGAACTCAGTTTATATTGCAGTGTAGTACTGGAGGAGCATAATTCAGAGAGAGGAGGTGTTATCAGAGGAGTGGAAATTGCAAATCCGCAAAACACGTATATCTCCATTATAAGGTTGCCTGGAAGAGATTGCACAAAGCGATATGGCCGCCCCATTGTATGTTTTGTAGTATTAAAAGAGATCATTCAATGCCCATACATTTTTGGGCTAAATGAGAAAGTCCCGGCCGACCAAAAAAAAGCTATATTACGAAAGACTACGTTTTTCTCTTCATTTTGTGTTACTACAAGCTAGTACTTTAATTAGATTACTATTAATTATTTTAACTAAAACATACTGAAACAGTATTTTTCAGAGTCGTTTAACAGCGCAGGGAATTGGCCTACAGGGTTGGTCTAATAGTGAAAAGTGTAGAAAATAACATGATCTAACGGAATATTTTTTTTTTTTTATTTAGCCGGTACTTTAATTATTTAGCCCAAAATGAAGGATCTCCTTTATTTTTTGCTATGTATTTTCTGGTATACAATAAATTATATTGTATAAATAAATAAATAATAAATAAAAGACCACACACAACACTGGCTAGAGATTTCAATTTTCTTAATGGAGTAATCCAATTATTTACTAACTTCTTCTATAATTCGTGGTATAGTAACCAAACCCGGAAGAAGATATAAAAAACCAGTCTATTCGACTACTGTGTATGTGGTGTGTATTTATTTTGTTTATTTGTAAGGTAGACGCAGCATTATGGCTGGAAATGGTAAGCAGACTGATAATTGTGTGGTTACGACTAGGGATGTGAAGGTGTTGTCGACGTAATTGTTTAAAACATTTTAGCTAGTAAATTCTTGTTGTTTATATACTTTGGTTTAAGCCATATTGTCAAACGGACACACTCTTTTAGCTATAAAAAGTTATAATGAAAATAGCTTCTGGAACAATGACAAACTTTTAAACATTTTTTTGTCTTTCTTTTAGCTTGATACCACTTTTTAATGTAATTGGGCATATATTTATTTACAACTTCTAACGTGACTGGTTAAATAAATATTTTAGTATGAATATCACTAGGAATATTATCGCAATTTATATGATATTTGACTCACTTATAGCTAGCACAAAAGAGCGATACATTTTAACCAACGTACGAGTATTTTCTCATTGATAACATCACTAGCCCTGACCGCTATCATCTCGATACAATATTAGTTTTCGATATTTCGTTTCTTAATAATTCTATTAGTAAAAAGTACAGGTGGTAACCAGTCTGTAATATGGTTTATTTTCATCAAACTTTTTGTCATACATTCCATCATAGAGAACCTATAAAATGATTGTAGGAATTCATCTTGTCAGTGCTGTGTTCATTAACCATGCTTTTGTCAATAAAAAAAACAATTTCTAATGGTAGGTACTAGGTACACATACAGCGACTTCAGTCGCTAGTGACTCGCTGGTGATTACAAAATGTCACGTCCACACACAGACTTGCCGGGGTTGGTCCGTGGATGGGTGACAATCTTTACATACCGAGAATCCTCCATGTCTCGGAAAGCACGTTAAGCCGTTGGTTCCGCTGTCATTCGTGGATCTTTGACAGTCGTTACGGGTCGTCAGAAGCCTGAAAATCTGACAACCAGTCTTACCAAGGGGTATCTTGTTACTCAGTAACTGGGCAGTGGAAGTCAGATAGGCAGTTGCTCCGTGTTAAATATTCAGCTGCATCCGGTAAGGCTGGAAGCCGACCCCAAAATAGTTGGGAAAAGGGTAGCCAGATTGGTATCAGTAAAACCAATAAGAAATACAGCCTTGGTAAAGTAACAATAAGCCTATTATAAGTCAAACTGAGTAATCATTATCAGCAAGTTCAACTCGAGGAAGAAAATACGATAATTGACAACGTTACCCGCATACTACGAATAGTTGTCGGTTAGCAATAAATTCTTGACATGTGTAATGTGTTAGTGATAGTCGATACTAGAGGTACTTGCACTGTACTGTGAAATATCTAGCATTTCGTAGACATTAGCCTGTAACAGCTGGGACACAGGCCTCCTCTCTATGAGTGGCAGTAGGCTGTAATCCACCACGCGAGCCCAGTGCGAGTTGGCAGATGTCACATGTTTACAAATTGTTGGTTCTAGCTAGGACATGCCGGTTTCCTCACAATGACCACCGTTCGATTCACCGTTTTGAGAGCAGTGGTGATGAAATAATTTACACAAATTAAAGGCCCTGCTTGGTTTCGAACTTATGAACTACAACTCGTAAGTTGGGACCGTTACCATTAGGCCAGCACTGCTCACTGAGCCACCATTGCTCTGCCGTCTGGGGGGCTATTTTTAAGATTGGGAAATGATATCTTTTATAATATTCTACCAGTAATCTTTAAGTAAAAAAAAAGAAAGAAAGAGAAATACACATTAAAACTATAAAAACAGAAAACAATGATTATAATGTCAAAAGGGCCCCAGCTCAGCGTAATGTCAGATGGCAACACAAAGTACTGATGCTGATTTTCAGCTGCAACCCGCGAGTGTCAGTGTGTGTGTGTGCTGCACTATTTAAGTTCAAAGTAAGTTTGATCCAAGCCTAACAATATCTGTATTATTATTTGTATCTATAAAGAGGTCGAAAAGACAGGTGACTAGAATGGAACTCCGTCACGCCAGTGACTTTGAGGGGTCAAAACAAGGTGCACTTTTCACTCACTTATAATGGGTAAGAGTCGTCGAAATTACCTCCTCCTTTTCTGAAGTCGGTTAATGAATAAGGAACTATTAGGATGATGAACCTTCAAGCAGTGGAAGACATTGGAGGGTATTAAATTAATATGTATGACCATACTGACTTCTTTTCATTCCTTGCAGTTCATCTTTGCCCGTACTTCGTGATATTATGAACTAGCTACGCCCCGCGGTTTCACCCGCAAAAGTCTCGATCCCGTGGGAATATCGGGATAAAAAGTATCCTATGACCCAATCCAGATCATGGTCTACCCATGTGCCAAATTTAATCTAAATGCGTTCAGCTGTTTTAGCGTGAAAGCGTTACAAACAACTCATTATCGCATTTATATTTTACTAGCTGATGCCCGCGGCTTCGCCCGCGTGTATGTCGGTTATTACTAAAACCTTCCTCGAGAACCACTCTATCCATTGGTGAGAACAGCATGAAAATCGGTGCAGTAGTTTTTGAGTTTATCGCGTACAGGACGACAGACAGACGCGGCTGAGGACTTTGTTTTATAATATGTAAGGATTTTAACCAGTGCATTATGATGTTGAGATAGATAACCGATTGATGTCATGACGTCAACGCTGGCTGTCGGTGAAAACCAGCGCTGGGGCTCTGTCTCGCATAGGGTCGCAGCATTATGCTGAGCGATGGCCGTTTTGCGTGAATGTGACGCATATTTTCCCGCAACTTGTTATTTTCGTATATTTGTCCTTTGTGAGCGTCACGTTTGCCGCAAATAAACGTATTTTCTTTCTTTCTTTTCTTCCTATAAAGATTTATGATTATGAATATGCTGAATCAAATAAACCAGTACAAAAGTAACAGCCTTATTATGATCGGCCACTAGTAAAGGTCACAGTCTATCTCTGCGGAAGCGGTTGTGGTCACACCTGCCGATGACCAGTTCTTATTAGCTGTGATTGTTTTCTATTCAAAGTGTTCGCCAATATTAGGGATTTGGTTTCCGCTTGGTTTTCATTTTATTGTCGATTGTAGTGAGTTTGTGCTAACTGGGTTTTTAAACGTGGTTAGGTTCTGCGACCCGTTATGTTTTGGTCTTATTCCCCGGCAGTACTTACATCTTTTTTATTTCTTTTTCTGTATCTGATGCTGCTTCATTTATTCTGGGGGGCCTAAACCGGCCACATTAGCAATTCCTTTAAAAGCAGTTCATTTTCCGAATCCCAGATGTAATTTTTTATTTGTAGACCTGGACCATTTTACGAACCTCCATAGAAAACTGTCAGATGAATTATTTCGTAATATGAATCGCACGCAGATCATATTATGAATTGTCAGTTTGTGACATTTTACGATAATTCATAATATTTCCATATTATGATTCTGCTAAAGTGACTTTTTTAAGTCCCCTGTGTCGGTGATATTGGAAGCTTGTGCTAATGTGTGGTGCAGGTAACACCAAGTTGGTTATAGGCTCGGCCCCTATTACATAGGACTTAAACATGACTGGCGAAATGTTGGTGTACATACGGCTACACATCAAGCTATACATTTCCAGTTTATGCTGATCTCGCATTGTATAGTATTTTCGTACAATGCGAGGTCAGCTTATACTGGAAATGTATAGCTCGATGTGTAGCCGTGTGTACCTGTTACAGGTACAGTTCACCTCTGCCCAACCCTTCGGAGACACAAGGCGTGATGATATGGGTCAATATAGACTAATATAATTTTTGTATTGAATTTGCTAAAAAATATACAGTATGTTATCTTCCCGTTAACCCGCAATAACATAGCATCTCTACATGCTAAACAAAATTACAAAAAAAAAAAAAAAAATTGTATTAAAATATTCACAAAACTATTAAAATGATACATAAAAAAACACTCTGTACACGCACACTTGTATTTCAACGTAGAAAGACAAGTGTGACAAGTGTGCGAGTACAGAGTGTTTTTTTATGTATCAATTTAATGATTTTGTATAAATTTTATTACAAAAAAAAATAAAAAAACTTTCTTTTAATGGTTTTTTTTTTTGCGTGTATTGACGCTATACTATTGCAGGATAGCGGGACCGCCCTTCTTTAGATAACATACTATAGATTCCAGATGAATATTCAATGTTATTCGTATCCTCAAGTTGCCTAGGCTTTAGGTTTCTCACCATAGAATCAAACCAAAACAGTTCTCTAGAATAAACACAAATATTTATGGAGGCTACATTATTGTCATAGATTTTAGGCCGTTCGATTCAAGCCACGGTCCGAACCTAGTATACAATAAGGCCATAAAGAAGACGTCAGACAGCCAGCCTTAGGCTCAGTCTAGACCGCAATCCAGTTAGCCTAGATAATGTCCTAGTGCAGGGCTGTCAAACTTCTTGACTTATAGTTGAATCATCGAACAATTTTAATTAGCTTCCTTATATAAATAAAATAAAATAAATAAAATAAATAAAATAAATAAAATAAATAAAATAAATAAAATAAATAAAATAAATAAAATAAATAAAATAAATAAAATAAATAAAATAAATAAAATAAATAAATAAATAAAATAAATAAAATAAATTATTATTATTTTAGAAATGTTTTGAAAAGGCCTTCCCCTTATAATTTATATTCAGTTTTATTTATGGATGCCGAGGAAAACGCGAATTCCATCTATTTACTTGTAACTGACTAAGCAGCCAATTATTGTCTACTAATAAAAACATGTCCATGATACTCGTAGCTTTAAATTGTAGACTTCCAAATTGTTTTGGACTAGACAATCTCATACCAATATGCGATTGATGCTGATTGTGATTATATGATTGATCATTGTGAATATGTGATTGATGATTGTGCGAACAGACTGTCAACATAATATTTTTTTTTAATGTATGGCATCTAGTTCAATCTAGGAGGTTGTCGGCTGCTTAACTGGACTTGAAATGTAGGTGCCTCAATAAATTAAGGCCTCCAGTCAGAGCATAAAACTTATAAACTAAGCGACTATACGCTATGGGCACCCCCTGTGGGGTACGGAACTCGGGTTAGGGCATCGCTGGGGGAGGACAGCAAGAGACAGGCTGGATCGGATTAAGATTATTTGAGGACGAATTTAAAGCTGCAGGGTTCAGCGGGGCAGGCTGACTCGAGCAAGGGTCGGGACTGTCAATAATAATTGTAGATCATACCTATAATGTCAGTATAAAAGAAAGATTGAATACGCTTATTTAGTAAATTAATTCAGGCGTGACTTTACAAAAATCTATTATAAAATACAATAGACGCCAATATATTTAGAACGCTGTAAGAAATCGACACGTGTTTCACCTCTCAACGAGGCATCCTCAGGATGACGATTTGACCAGTCGCGAACCAGAACACGACTGTGTGGCAACACGTCTTACAGGGTTTTTTATGACTGTTGAAGAATAGTTAAGCGGAATAGGTTACTAAATATATCTGCGTCTATTGTATTTTACGACTTATTTTAGATAAAATGTTCACAATTTTGAAGTTAAAATGAGGATCATCCCTAACCTCGATTATGTCCTAGTACAAACATACCTTCGGCGACTTTCTTTTACTTATTATTGAGTTAAGCTCCAATGGTTTCAACTTTGAAAGTTATAATAATAATAATAAACGTTTTGTGGTCAAGTGATATGGTGTGTACTTTTCTTGTTTTTTTATTATGTTGTGGAAATTATATCTAGTAATAATGTGAGGTTCCCATGGTTTTTATTTGAGGCGAGTTGTATTTTTGCAATACAAATTCCAAAGATAAAATATAATGTGCCAATATCTTTATGATTTGTTGAATAAAGTCATTTTCGCTTATTATAATAAAATGGCTGAGGTTTAAGCGATAAATTGTAAATTAATTAACGAGAAATTTCTCTTTTATTAGTAATTAGCTTCAATAATGATATAAAATTGCATGTGTTTATGTGTAAAAAAACAGGTTAGTGCTGGTTTCCAGTCTAACCAGATGCAGCTGAATACCAGTATTTTACATGGAGCGACTTGTTACTGGTTAACACGATACCCCTTGACAAGACTTGTTATCAGACTTGTTGGGTTTCTGACCACCCATAGCGACTGTCAAAAATCCACGACTGACAGCAGAGACCAACGGCTTAACCCCTCAGAATCTATTAAACGTATGTTTACGTGTTAATACTCATTTAATGCAAACCTTTTAGATTCTTTAAAGAATAAATCAGCTGTGCTAACAAAAGGGCTGTCCCTTAATTCTATTTGGCTGTCCCGTAGCTGCGTCTAGCCGGAAAGATAGGTAACTGTCCAGGACGATCACTGTAATCTAGCATAGACTACAGTTATAATATAGGCCGTAGTACTCGTACAGGCAAACAGCTTATGTTTACATTTTGTCGATGTTTATTATAGGTATAATATTTTTAACCAACTTCTTCAAAAAGGAGGACGTTCTCAATTCATCTGTATGTTTGTTACGCGATTACTCCGCCAATTATGAATCGATTTTGATGATTCTTTTTTGTTTGGTAGGTCATGCTTCCGAGGTGGTCTCATATAAATTTTATTAAGTTGGCTTGCGTAGTTTTTGAGTTAGCTTTAATAATTACGTATTTTTCCCACTTAGTCTATGCAGAAGATATTTTATTTGACTCCGTCACTGTTATTAGCAGGTAGTAGTATTCGAATTTGAATAGGAAGCACAAAAAAAAAAACGACTTCCAAAAAAAGAAACACTATAAAAATGAAAATTACTTTAATGTCGGTGTCTTTGTTTTTCAATTTTCGTTTTTTTACCACCGACTTCGAAAATTAAAGTTATTTTCACTTTCATAGTTTTTTTTTTGGAAGTCGGTTTTTTGTTTTGTTGTTGACATATTTAGACTTTGAAGCGTTTACAGATTGGTTGAAAATAACATCTCATAATGAGAGCACCCACAATGGTGGTACCGAAAGATGGTTCGTGATGTTTGCACGTTTTAATATCGACAGCTATTAAACCTTAATTGGTGACCTCGACTTACGAGTTGTAGGTCGTCAGTTTGAACCCAGGAAGGGCCTTTACTGTGTGTAATTTATTTCATCACCACTGCTCTCAAAACGGTGAAGGAAAAAATCGTGAGGAAACCGGCATGTCCTAGAAACATAAATTCGAAGACATGTGACATCTACCAACCCGCACTGGGCCCGCGTGGTGGATTACGGCCCATTCCCTCTCACAGAGAGGACGCCTGGTTCCCAGCAGTTGGAACGTTAAAGGCAGGTTATGCTATCGACAGCTAAATGTGAGGAAATCTAAGAGCATTTAAAACAGATGTAATACTGCGGGCCGCAATAATTACGTAGATGAGCGAGAAATACAGTTTATCGAATCGATCAGGTAGATTTATATTATTTTTAAGTGGTAGTAACGAAGGTAACCGACATAGCCCGAAGTATTGCTAAACTTATGTAGCAGTGGGCAGGGCACGTTGCTTGAAGAACAGATGGCCGATGGGGCCGAAAGGTTCTGGAGTGGCGACCGCGTACCGGAAGACGTAGCGTTGAAAGGCCGATGACCTGGTGATGTCCGCGGGAATCCGCTGGATGCGAGAAGCATAGAACCGGTCGAAGTGGCGGTGCTTGGGGGAGGTCTATGTCCAGCAGTGGACGTCTTTCAGCTGAAATGATGATGATGAGTGGTCACAGGCGCCATCATACAGTGCCGTTGGCTTAGTACCTACCTGGATACCCAAGTACTTGGTAGGTACGGTAGGTACTTGGGTACCTATTCAGTAAGTCTTGGTGCAGGAAAATACAACCTCACAAAAAAAGCTTGCCTGCTTGAATAGGCCATTAAGCCTTTTATGTCCCACGATTGGGCAAAATACCCTCAATTTCTTCCAGGATAGTCCATTCCTGCGCCACTTGAATCTAGAGCAATTTTAAAAACCGGCCTAGTGCGAGTCGGACTCGCGCACGAAGGGTTCCGTACCATTATCTATAAAAACGGCAAAAAATCACGTTTGTTGTATGAGAGCTCCCTTAAATATTTATTTTATTTCGTTTATTAGTATTTGTTGTTATAGCGGCAACAGAAATACATCATCTGTGAAAATTTCAACTATCTAACTATCACGGTTCATGAGATCAGCCTAGTGACAGACGGACAGACAGACAGACGGACGGACAGCGGAGTCTCAGTAATAGGACCCGTTTTAACTTTTGGGTAGGTACGGAACCCTAAAAAGAGCGCAAATAATACTCTCACTCTTGACCATTTGTAAGTAGGTAGGTACCTGCCTACCCCATCACTTATCACTGCCCTTTGCTGACCCCTCAGAGTTCATTTAACCCTGCGCAAGCGACGACAGGTGACTACACTAGTCTTCCGTTACAATTATAATAAAAACATACCCTTAAAGACTGTTAGTAGAGAAAAAAAAACTTTAAAATGCATTTCCTATCAGTTGGGTTGAAACCAGGTTCGTTATTACTGCTACAGAAATGGTTTGACATCACTTATGTTTAGGTGGTTAAGGTTGAATTTAGTTTATAAAATGTTGACAACAGCTGCAAAATGAAACAATTTTGAATATGCGGTCAATAAAATTGGCTGATCTATTCTATTTCGTGAACAATAAGGTTCAATATCGTTTGTGGTTTCAGTAATTGGAGTGTTTTCGTAAGGTTGTTTTTTGTGGCTAGGAAGTCTGAAGATTGGTTACTGGTTAGTTCCTAGTTACTTTACAGTAAGTTATTTTAGTAATAAATAGACAAGGTTCCGTTTTTGCATTAATAATATAAACCATTGGTGCACATGCACATTTAACGGTAGTATTTTTTATGAACAGCTTAGGGCCTATTCTATTAGCTCAAATTCACTTTTTATCTCGATTGCACCATGCTACTCGCGGCCTGAGTGGGAGCGAGATGGAGTGGGGTGCTGGTGGTTCCAAGCCTCGAATAGTTTTTGCTTTTTACGGTGAAAATAACTTAAGACCTACTTTATAGCTAGATCAATTATGATGCAGTGTCATGATCTAATTTGAAGTATTTTTTTAATACCAGCGGTTTATACAGTTTAGTTGTAGGAGCTCGTGGCTAAGTAATAACAGCCGCACGGGTCGATCCATCCGGTTAAGCTACGCTTGCCGAGGTTGGTCCGTGGATGGGTGACCATCTTTACATAACGAGACTCCTCCGTGCCTCGAAAAGCACGTTAAGTCGTTGGTCCCGGCTGTCATTCGTGGATCTTTGACAGTCGTTACGGGTCGTCAGAAGCCCGAAAGTCTGACAACCAGTCTCACTAAGGGGTATCGTATTACCCAGTTACTGGGTTGTGGAGGTCAGATAGGCAGTCGCTCCATTTAAAATACTCGTATTCAGCTGCATCCGTTTAAACTGGAAGCCGACCCCAACATAGTTGGGAAAAAGGCTAGCCAGATGATGATGGTTTATACTTAGTTCGTTTTAGAGGTAACTTTGGTTTTTTTTTCTATCGAGAAAATTGTATGTAATCGTGTTTTCGTCAAACATAGGACCTAGCATCAATCCTTAACTTGAATATATAAATATTTATTTCAAAATTAATGCTGCAGTAGATTTCGGCATAACCGAGGATCATGCTAAGCAATTTGAGGTTGTAATTGGAGTATTGGTCAATGAAACCTCTCATTTAAGGACCACTCCCGGTTTCACTAAAACAAAAGCTCATGGACATGTGTATTTTCCTCATCTACGGAGCGCAAACATGATCACTTCTATTCTATTCTATTTTTTATTATTAGCAAGCAAAGCCGATGTCAACCATTCTGCCAATGTCTAAAGTGAGTTGGAAAAGCAATTGTGTATTGAGATAAAAAACATGGTCACTACATGGTACTATAAAGACTGGCTGTTCAAAAATACCTTCATCATTTCAGCCTAAAGACATTCACTGCTGAACATAGGCCTTCCCCAACCACCGCCACTTCGACCAGTTCTGTGCTTCTCGCATCCAGCGGGTTCCTAAAATCTTCACCAGGTCATCAGTCCACCTTGTGGGAGGCCTTTCAACGCAGCCCTACGTATTAGAAAAATACCTTACTCTAAAGTTACGTAGATATACTCTGACAACTTCATATCGATACCGAATGCCTATAGAAAAGAAAATTTTATATTACAATCAATTTCGAAGTCATCATAATCTAAGCTCAAAAAAACTTCAATTCAACTATTATCAAACACCCCACCTTTATGTAATTATACAGGATGCTCCATTTTGATATCATTGTCATCGGAAATGACTTCACCCTTATAATAGGTACACACGTGCCATAGACAAGAAAAAAGTTAAAAGTTCGTTAGAGCATGTGTTTAGCTATGCTTTTAAATTGTTATTTTTATGAATATTTAGAGAGGAACCTGTTGTTCTGTTGATTTTTTGGGTTTTGTTAAATAGCTTATGTCACGGTATATAATTTTTGTATACTTAGAATGCAATGCGAGCTTGGGGCAATGTAAAATAAAAATATGTTTGCAATTTATATAATATTGTCATTTTTATATAATTTCACAATTAGGAAATTTTATATTTGACATTTTATATATTTTATACAATTTTATTTTAATCTGCCTAGCCTTTTTCCCAACTATGTTCGGGTCAGCTTCCAGTCTAACCGGATGCAGCTGAATACCAGTATTTTCAATGGAGCGACTGCCTATCTGACCTCCACAACCCAGTAACTGGGTAATACGATACCTCTTGGCAAGACTGGTAGTCAGACTTTCGGGCTTCTGACGACCCGTAACGACTGTCAAAGATCCACAAATGACAGCCGGGACCAACGGCTTAACGTGCTTTCCGAGGCATGGAGGAATCTCGGTATGTAAAGATGGTCACCCATCCACGAACCAACCCCGGTAAGCGTAGCTTAACCTGATGGATGGACCCGTGCGGCTGTTATTACGTAGCCACAAGCTCCTCTGCTGTTAATCATACCTGGAAAGAAAATCACGTTTTCTCTTCTGGGAAGATTATCAGCAGTAAAGTTACTCGCATCTGGATTTCTCAACGACAGATTAAAATCAAGCCAAAGAATACTCTACTAAAATTTATTAGTTGGTATTTATGGGGTAATCTTCGGAACAACTGATCCGATTCTGAAAATTCTTTAATTAATGGGAAGATACAGTATTTCCGAGTATCATAGGATATATTTTATTTTAAAGAGTGTAGCAGGTTACGTTCTACAGTTTCTGCTTACCCCCATGGGAAGAAGACATGTGTTTATGTATGTGTAAAACAAGAAATTTTACGCGAACGAAAACGCAGGCAAAAGCAGTAATAGACTTAAAAATTAACGCGCTAAAAGCTATCATGTAAAAATTGCTTGCAAATTAAAAAATCCTATCACTCTGTCTAATAACAATAACCCGCCGAGCATCGAACTTATTGACCAGCGATGACATTTAGCGCCGCAAAAAAATCACGAATAGCACGTGGCAACACACCTGCTTAACTCTTAGGGTTGTCACGCGAACATTTTAACTTTTAATTTGTGGTGTATCGTGCCGTGTGTAGTAGCTGTACTGTAAATTGTGTAAAATGAAAGATATTTATTATAAAAGCGATATTCTTTTGTTCAATTTTAGGGTTACAATTGTTTGCACTTAACTGCCGTCGAGTTCTAAAAGGTTGAACATCATTTTTACTAGTATTTTAATAACACACTACGGTGTAAGTACGCACACAGCAATAAAACAACCAATGCATAAAAAATATAAAATAATTATGTTTTTTTAACGCTTTTTCCTTTTATAGTATCTATATTTATCAATTATTGCACAATTTATATAACACTAGCTGTTGCCCGCGATTTCGCCCGCGTGGATGTCAGTTATTATATACCAAAACCGTCCTCGAGAACCTCTCTATCCATTGGTGAAAACAGCATGAAAATCGGTGAAGTAGTTTTTGAGTTTGTGTTGTGTAGAACTCGGACACCGTTACAAATACACTCTAGAAAGTAATATTCACGTGACAGCCCTTAACTAATATAATCGTGATGCAGTGCAATTATAATAAGGGTTGCGGTTTTTTTATTTAAGGTTTTCAAAGGTCAAATGGAGTTGATGGGGTTATAAAAAGATTTAGTATTTACTGGACTTTGTGGTTTTAAGAATAGGGTAGGTCTAAGATCTTAGGTCTGTATTTTATTTTATTATTTATTATAATATAAACGTGTTTATATTTTTAAATTTAATAGTTATCCATTTAAAATATGAAGCGTATTTTTTATAAATAGTACCTACTTATTATATTTTATTAATATAACAACTATTAAAAAAAATCAAAATGACTAATATTATTAATAAATGCACCTAATTTAACAACCGTTTTTATTGAAATCGTTAATCAAAAGCGCAAAAGTTCAAAATTAGAATAAACCCCCTACGCTCTAGGGTTGTGCGTCATTTAAATGTAAAATATTCACTGTTGTAACAACAGGTGCTCAATTTATGTGGGAATTGTTGGTTATTTGCATACCAATGTAATGGTAGTCTGTTCTGTCGGTATGTTGGTACCTGGTAGGTTGGCACTTAATTGTAACTTAGTTTGTGAGTCTGAGTAATTGCTGCAATTTTGTGAGAATGGGCATTGGTTAATAGATAATAGAATATGTATATTTTTTTAATAAAACGATTAGAGGCGACAGTTTTTTTTAAATTTACTAATAGGCCCAAGTGCCCAGTTATGTAAAACAATATTAGTTATTTTAAAATAATAAAAATGGCGTCGTTTTAAAGAGGAAGCAAGAAAAAATATAAAGATCTCGCTACCAAAAATATTACTTCCGTATTCTCATCCCATTTGTTTTCTAACCAAAAAATAGAAAAATATGCAACAATACACAACATTAAAAAAATTGGTACTGCTTCGTATTAGAAATAATAATATATTTTAAGTAACTAAACCAAATATATTTTACTACTTGACATAAACAACCCTAATTTACATCCAAATAAATCATTTAACGCAGCCCTAACGTCTTTCGGCGCGAAGGGAGGCGCGTGCGCTGAATTCCGTTAAGTCAGGTGATCCCGTCAATTACACTAATAAACCACCAGTTGCTAGGCTGTACTGAGAACTTCGTCATAAAGCTAGGTTTCAAGTCTCTATTTGAAGTTCTTTTTTAAATTAAATTAGGCAGGTTAGTCTAGTCAATATGCTAGTGCTCACGTATGAACCGAACTTTGGCCAATGACAAAGTTCAGTGTACCGAATTTTGGTCCATCACTAGTATATTTTGATAGTAATCACAAGCTGATAAAAGCCTTAATCTGTTTCTATAACTTAACGTTATTCCCGCCATTCACGTTGAAAAGGACAATGAATGTCATTCATTCATTTTACTAAACACTCGGTAACTAGTTGGCCTGGAAACTGCTATCAGTTCAGATGGTAAAGTACTGTATATCAGGGATAGTATATAGAAATAGAAAACCAGTGACATCATAGTATATAAAGAAACCGCAATCTTACAAATCAAATTAACAGACAAACTTAAAACAGTCGAAAAAACTAAATCTCCCTGCCCCTCACTCAAATATGGCTTCCTAAATCAAACCTTTTCACAGCTCTAGACAGATAGACGTCCCACTAAAACCGTCTCAATAAATCACAAGCCACTTCCAACGTGTTTTGGCGGCAAGACGATAGTCGCGTGCGCAGGATTCCGTTAGCGCGTCAGGTGTGCCGCAGGTGGGTATAACGACCTTAGGGTAGTCACCCCTACGATTTGAGTACGTTTTTTAGATGATACAGGCTTGTAACGAACGTTTTGTAGGTTGGAGACCTCTGGAGATAGGGAGATAAAGGGATTTCTAATTAGAGGTAATTAGGGATACAATTAGGGTCTATATCCAGCAGTGGACGTCTTTCGGCTGAAATGCTGATGATGATGAGGGATCAACATGGTAGAAATTGTCTCTAAGAAAATTTATGAAGGCAGTTTCACTCAGATAATTATGAATGCAAAGCACCAGCTGAAAACGGCATTATTATCATTAAAGTCAAGAATTTTAAGTATCTATGCACCTGTTAATATTATGCTTTAGGTAATATCTGTTTTCAGCGCATAATTAGGACATACCAACCACGTCGTGCGGAGAGCAGTGGTGGCCCCAAAGAGAATTAGACCATAGTCATTTTGTGGCCCAGTGAGACCAATGGTGGCGCAGTGGTAATGGCCGCGACTTACGAGTTGTAGGTCGTGGGTTCAAACCCTGACAGGCGCTTTACTTTGTGTAAATAATTTCATCAACCTTTTATATCACACCTCTGCTCTCTAAATGGTGAAGGTAAACATCGTGAGGAAACCGGCATATCCTAGAACTACAAATTCGAAGACATGTCTATCTACCAACACGAGCTGGGCCCGCGTGAGGGTTACGGCCCACTACCTCTCACAGAGAGGAGGCCTGTGTCCCAGCAGTGGGAACGTTATAGGCTGATTATGCATCACGTCGCAGAGTTTTGCTAGCTAATTTGACCCTGTTTATGAAAGTAAGTTGTTGTGTTTTCCTAGAGAGCATTTTTGGCGACATAAAATCATACCTTGCTGCCATTCATTTTCATGACAGCCGTCACAGCGGCCGTTATATGGCGGCCACCGCTCTTCTAGGCAGACCCTTACTTTACTCATCCCGTGCGTGCGAGCAAATACGAACAATTAATAAGAAAAAATCCTATAGGCAGTTGTCATCATTACATTATAGGTTCATCGACCTCAATTAACATCATCATTACAAGACAATGGGACAAAAACGATCGCTGATGATTGAATAATTAATGCTAAGAAAAAAACACTATTAATGATTTCCTTTTACTTTGAGGAAATCAGTGAGTGATGCGTTTGACCTTTGAAAAGGAACTGTAAAACTTTAAACATGTCTTTTTAAAAGTCCTTGTGAAAGACTTCGGCGGAAGTAGGCAGATACTTCCTCTTTTCGTGTGGTTAGTGTCTCAACTATCAGAGTTTTTTAAGCCTCCCATGGGCCTCTGACATGGCTTGACATGCCGTTGAGAAATATCCCTCAGGCATGCCGGTTTCCTCACGATGTTTTCCTTCAATGAAGCAACTGATAATTATACAATAAGCAAAGAAAAGTCAAAGAATAGTGCCTTCGATTCGAACTTGAGACCTATGACTTGGCAGTTCGATGGTCACACTACTATACAGGGTTACTGGTAACTCGACGTATTCCTTGCAGGACGTCATAGTAGGGTTAAAATACTATATATTATACAGGGTTACTGGTAACTCGACGTATTCCTTGCAGGACGTCATAGTAGGGTTAAAATGCAACAAATTAAGCCACCAAATGTTCTACCGAAATTCAGTAGTTTTTGAATTAGTTAAGAGTTTTAGTTTTTTAATGAAAAATCCCAGATTAAACCATTTGAAACAAATTTAAAAACTATTTACGGCGCGACTGTACTGAAATTTAAGTTATTATCATAGTTGACGCCGTAGCAGACCTTTGTTAATAATTAAAAGTTCAATAATGCCTAAAACTTTGGCAAATATCACTAACAAAACATTAAATTTTTTGTAATTTTTAGCTCTAATACTCTTAACTAATTCAAAAACTACTGAATTTCGGTAGAACATTTGGTGGCTTAATTTGTTGCATTTTAACCCTACTATGACGTCCTGCAAGGAATACGTCGAGTTACCAGTAACCCTGTATAGACTATCACAGCTGTAACAAGCCACTGGCCCATCACGACAGGTTCAATATAGTAGGTGACGATTTCTATAGAAAGGGAGCTTGTGGCTAAGTAATAACAGCCGCACGGGTCGATCCTTCAGGTTAAGCTACGCTTGCCGGGGTTGGTCCGTGGATGGATGATCATCTTTACATACCGAGACTCCTCCGTGCCTCGGAAAGCATGTTAAGCCGTTGATCCCGGCTGTCATTTGTGGATCTTTGACAGTCGTTACGGGTAGTCAGAAGCCCAAAAGTCTGACAACCAGTCTTACCAAGGGGTTTCGTGTTACTCAGTAACTGGGTTGTGGAGGTCAGATAGGCAGTCGCTCCATGTAAAATACTGGTATTAAGCTGCATCTGGTTAAACTGGAAGTCGACTCCAATATAGTTTGGAAAAGGTTAGGCAGATTAATTTCTACAAAAAGGAGCGATTCTATTAATGTCATTGTTCGAGCAAAAATCAAGGTTTAACACCTGGAACTGTCGAATCCAGGGACTCACGCTCAGCAGTTGGCAGTTAACTTTAATTTAAAACACTGTCTGACTTAAAGTAACAACATGACTAACGACACATAACTTCTTCAAAGTCGGTTATATCGTTACATTGTCCGATAAGACAGGAAACATAACCGAGGGGAGACTTCTTATACTGCAATTAACTTGTTTTTAACCGTTTGCGGAGAAATTACCATCACACGAGAGCCTAATCTTTGACATCACGCTGAGGGGGTAAGCAGAATAGATAGATCATTAAATTGAGGTAAATGTCACTGACGTAAAAAATTCAGGGTGGTAAATTAATTAAATAGGTTAAAGGCTTTACTCGTGTGAACATAATAAGTAAGATAAGAAGTTCTCGATTTATGTGTGCATATACAAAATCAAAAGTCATATATTCAAACTAGGCTGAGAATCAGCACTTTTCGTACGTCAAAATTACTTAAGACAGTCGCCCAAAACGCCCACCCTTCACCACATCCTAGTGCTTTAGCTGGGAAGAAAAAGTGGCGCAACAAACTCTCCAGCAGCACAGCTGTCTGTTCAGTTAGAAACAATTGATTCTATACAAAAGTATGCAAAATCATTTACATTACGCAACATAAAATATAAATCTAATTATTAGCCATATGTCAGCTAGCACACTCCAATATACCGCAATATAACGCCAACAAAAGATATAAGTTCACAAAAAGTTACAATTTAAAGAGTATTAAGATTTTTATTAAGTAAATTAGATTTTAGTCTCTTGCACTCCCTCAATTACAGAAAGTCACAGCATGCTTTAAATTATCGACTAAATTAACTGAAAACTTCATCAGTATAAAATCTTTTTACAAACAAACGACGAAATCCAAAAAAAAAACACTACTTAGTGAAAAATTAATTTTTTTAGAAGTCGGTTGTTGTTTTTTTTTTGGAAAAAGTTTTTATTACTTATAATACACGTCTGCTCACCTTTCGAGGAATATAAGCGCAATGTTGTGTAAACAGTATTTTTATTCAATTATTTAGTTTTTAAACTGAAGCTACACTGTCAGTGATGACTAATTATGTTGTGTCCTTGACGCGCCTCTCCTAATCACTAAGTCTGTACCTATTGTTGGTAGACTAGTCATAGATTCTTCATGTATTTCTACTACGGTTGTGGGGATGGCAGACCTAGCTGTAGTATTTATTTCTAAGCTTATAATTAGGCGAAAGCTTCAGGATAGCCCACGAAATTCAATTTTTTTTACGTTTTTTTGCATTTTGCAGATCAGTATCAGGTTGTATGTTGATTAAAACATGATTCGTGACCGTAACAAATATGGATTTGCAGAATTATAAACATTAGAATTAGGAATAAAACTCTCTAAGTTCATATAATGTATTGAATGACTATGTATTGAAATCATGACATTTGGCTGTTTTATTAACTTATGAAGCTGGTTAGTCAACTCCAGTACCATCTGGCTGACTGGCTGGTAGCTTACCCATTGTTACTACCCAGCACAAGCCAATGTGGCTAGAGTTGGATTGATGGACATTGATTTTCGTTCCTTTTGAAGTTTAAAGATGTGTTTTCTCACACATTAATAGCCCGGTGTTACACAAAAGGCGAGACTTTTATGTAACCAAAGTTCAAGAACAGTTCTAGGTCACAATCAGACACACACACACACACACAAACATTTTTTTTCAACAACTTTAAACCACAGTCTAGTAATCGAGACTAACCCACAAACCAACAATGTAAGTGCTAGTTCACACGAGTGTTCCCACGCGTCAATGTCTAGGGCGCGCGTGTGAAACACCTTAACAATGACGTAATGTTATGTCATGAGCGCGAAAGGAAAAATGCTTTTACTTTGACTTTTATTGGTTATGGTAGACGAGATTATGTCATGAAAGAAAAAAAGAAACAACAAAATAAAATGAAACTTTTTACAAATTTCTCATCACTTTTCATAGAGTTTGGTCACTATTTCACTAAAACTGTATAGAATTAAGTAAGTAATAATTTTATCCTGCTTCGGTATCTGATTTATTAAGGTTAGTAGCCCTTTGTAGATGATAGTCTAGAACACACCTATTGAAAATAAACATTACTGATAATCAAAAAAAAAAAAAAAACAATCTGCCTAGCCTTTTCCCAACTATGTTGGGGTCGGCTTCCAGTCTAACCGGATGCTGCTGAATTGCATGCTGCTGTATTTTACATGGGGCGACTGTCTATCTGATCTCCACAACCCGGTAACTGGGTATTACGATACCCCTTGGTAAGACTGTTGTCAGACTTTCGGGCTTCTGACGACCCGTAACGACTGTCAAAGATCCTCAAATGACAGCCGGGACCAACGGCTTAACGTGCTTTCCGAAGCTAGGAGGAGTCTCGATATGTAAAGATGGTCACCCATCCACGGACTAACCCCGGCAAGCGTAGGTAGCTTAACCTGATGGATCGACCCGTGCGGCTGTTATTACTTAGCCACGAGCTTCTCAAACATTATTGCATTTATAAACATTATTGTTAAATATAAGCCAAAAAGAGCAAGTGGACGCAAATAAAATTTTAAAAAATCCAATGGAACAATAACATTTACTAAGGGTTCCTTCCCTTAGAAACTTCTTTGGTTACTCTTCGGCAATCCAATCCAACTATTCCGATAACAAGTAAAATTAAATTTAAAAACCCCCGAAAAAACAAAGCATCTAATAAACGTTCTTTTTTATAGCTCAGAACACTCTCGATCAAGTCACCTTTCAAACAAAACCAAAACAATCAAAATCGGTTCAGCCGTTTGGCAGCTACGATTGCGCAGACGACACACAGATACACACGTTAAACATATAACACCGCTCTTTTTTCCGTCGGGGGTTAAAAAGAGTAGATTTATTTAAAAAAAAAAAGATAAATAAACTGATTATACCCCAAAATTATAAACCAAATAAATCCAGGAAACAACAATTTGAATACCGACACGGGAATCGAACTCTGAACCTACCCTCTATTAATTAAAATGTCAATCGTTTGTACTCACGCGAACCTAGGGTGTATGAACATTGACCATAGGAATGTAAGGGTTACCCTTGTAACGAAATATGGTAAATGGTGTAATTTGAATAAGGGTGGAAATTACCAATTATCGTCTAAATAGGTGGGAATTTGTTATAACTATTTGTTTTCAAAATGGGGTGAATTTTGGGTGAGATATTGAAAATTTCAAGAGAAAAGCAATTTTTTTTTTTTTTAAAACAGTGTACGCGGTTGTTTTTATTTTAATAAATAAATTCAACCACAAAATAAATATATCATAATATTAATCCTGACATATTATAAAACAAAGTCCTCCGCCGCGTCTGTCTGTCGTCCTGTACGCGATAAACTAAAAAACTACTCCACCGATTTTCATGCTGTTTTCACCAATGGATAGAGTGATTCTCGAGTAAGGTTTTAGTATATAATAACCGACATCCAGGCGGGCCAAGTCGCAGACATTATATAAAATAAAGTTATTTAGAAGACGGAGATTAGGATTTTCACAGATTTGTTTTTGATGTCTAACATCATTCCTCTCGCTTTCCTGTGGAAGTGATTTCGTGAACAGGGACGGAAGTGTGTAACAGGAAGCCGGGGAAGCGCGCGCTATTTGATTTGACCAATGAGTGCGCGCGGTGTTAGAGTTAGACGTTAGTACTGTAAGCCAAGATGTCAGATGTTAGACATCTATAAGCAATTACTTTAAGCCTTGCTATTTTGTTTTTATTTAACAACACCGCTTCTTCGAGACGTAATCTGTTACTGCCTTCAGTTTTTACTTAACCCTTCATACACACTTAAATCTATATCGTAACTTAACGTAACTCACCAGGTCAAGAAAAGAAAAAAAAAACTTAGTAAAAGCGAGTTTGTAACGAGTAACCCTGGTATAACAAAGGGTAAACCAATTACAACCATTTTTTCACCAGGCTGCGCTTACGCAGGGGTTCGTCGCAAATCTACCGGAAAATTACTATTGTTTACAAAATAAGTCATTTTTACTTGGTTTAAGTTTTTTAATTTTATTTTTAAAGTTTCGCTCCAGTGGTAATCGGTGGCTTGCGAAAAATATAATTTATTTAAGATTTTTTTTTTCAGGAAAATTATTATTAATGTTACCTAAGTTAGATTTAGGTAATGGTTTAGTTTATACTTCAAGCAAAGAAATGTATACCATAGGCATTTTGTATAGTATTTTACATGGAGCAACTGCATATGTGACCTCCACAACCCAGTTACTGGGTAATACGATACCCCTTTAGTAAGACTAGTTGGCTTTCGGGCTTCTGACGACCCGTAACGACTGTCAAAGATCCACGAATAACAGCCGGGACCAACGGCTTAACGTGCCAATGACTCATAAGTATCCAAATTATGTCAGATAACTTAATCAGAACTTATCAGGATGTGTTGGAATATATCCATCAGTCTACAAAATTCAACGCCAATTAGGCAAAACAAGTTTTCCTTTGTTAAGAAACAACAAAAGAGTTTCGAGAAATCATTTTCGGATTAGCGATGTTATCGCGGCGTGTCCTTGGTTTTCTGTCGGTATTTACATACATAGGTACCTACCTACATAGTTTTAAGTATAACTGTAGGGTGCTACATGACTGTTGAACTTCTCAGTTAAGTATTTATTTGTGACTAAATTCTCGGTAGAGAAAATGTAGCTATTATAAAAAAAATATATACCCCCAATTCATTCCATGAATCGATCTTTAACTTATTCTGCAATAATAGTTGACTTTTTTGCCGTCATAAAATATACAAAATTATAATTAAAATTAATTAACATTTATGACTTTATTAATAGCGACTTGATTCATCAGCAAATAATTATTTTCGTTAAAAAAAAACATAAAAAATATCAAAAAAGTGTTTCAAATCGTGTCAGTGTTTTTAATTGAAACTTGATCACGAAAAATCAGTCCATATTTAGGTAAAATCTACTTTTAAAAAGAATTCTGTGGTTCATCTCTAAAAAGCATAATATCTAGGTCTCAAAAAATACGTTTCGACCCGATGTTATGATGGAAGCTTGTACAAACAGTCCGCCAATAACCTTCCTAAACAGTTGTCACCCTACTCATAATTAAAAATACCTTTGTCTAGTTAGTCCAACAATTATTTTGTCGGTTCAATGTCGCAGTTTTTTCGTACATACGTCTCCCATAAATTGGACGCCATTTGCAGCCGCCATGTTGGATTTTTACGATTTTTATGAGTCATTTTATTTTCGGTTGATCATGTTTAATGATCATAATTATGTTTCACGATACAAGCAAGTTGGTGTCAAAATGTACAAATTAATCTGTTTTATACAACAATAAATTCTATCCAAAGCGATTTTTTTTTTTAAATTATCCTTACATATTATAAAACAGAGTCCTCCGCCGCGTCTGTCTGTCGTCTGTGCGTGATAAACTCAAAAACGACTTCACCGATTTTCATGCTGTTTTCACCAATGGATAGAGTGGTATTCGAGTAAGGTTTTAGTATATAATAACCGACATCCACGCGAGCGAAATCGCGGGCATCAGCTAGTTTATTATAAATATATTATGGAACCAAAGAAGAGACACGTGACATTCATTTATATTGAAAGCCAGTACTTATTTGTTTTTCGTAATTCAGTTGATTTTCAGATGATTCCTCACATTTTTTGTTTAATCTTTTGAATTAATACTTCACATTGTTATAAAGTAAACACTTTAAAGTAACAAAGACAAAGATCTTTTTATTTTAAACCAGCGCTGGGGCTCTGTCTCGCATAGGGTCACAGCATTATGCTGAACGATGGCCGTTTTGCGTGAATGTGACGCATTTTCCCCCAAAATGTTATTTTTTGTGTTCATGTTCTTTCTTTGTGTCATGTTCACCGCAAATAAACGTATTTTTTTTCTTATACCTACCTATGGTCACTTTTTTTCTACCTAAAATCCAATCTGCCAAGCCTTTCCCCAAGTATGTTGGGGTCGGCTTCCAGTCTAATCGGATGCAGCTGAATACCAGTATTTTACATGGAGCGACTGCCTATCAGACCTCAACAACCCAGTAACTGGGTGATATGATACTCCTTGGTAAGACTGGTTGTCCGACTTTCGGGCTTCTGACGACCCGTAACGGCTGTCAAAGATCCACGAATGACAGCCAGGACCAACGGCTTAACATGCTTTCCGAGGCACGGAGGAGTCTCGGTATGTAAAGATGGTCACCCATCCACGGACCAACCCCGACAAGCGTAGCTTAACCTCATGGATCGACCCGTGCAGCTGTTATTACTTAACCACGAGCTCCTCCATCTTTTTCCTGCCCATTCAACCCAAAACCTTAACTAGTGTGAACTTCACAAACCGATCACGCTAACACGATTACTAGAACCTAAAAAATAACATTAAAAACCCAAACATATAATCAAATAGCAGTCACTACTGAATTTGTTAAAAAAAACCAAGTTAATAATGACACTTATAAACGTGGGAAATGTCGACGCCTTCGCTGAGCTTAACTATACAATAATAATGTTTAATCTTATGAAAAACAACGTAGAACTTTGGGGACACTGTTCTTGGGTTTGAGGGATTTGACGAGACATTTATTTTCAACTCAAACTCGAAGCCTTTAAACCTTTTGAATTCGTCCGCACCGCTGTCATTGGGAAAAGTGCATAAAAGGCTGACAGCGTTACTACGTTGCATGGAAATGTTTCCTTTACCTAAAAATAGGCCAGCTCTCTTCACGTGAAGAGTCGACCAACCGCTTGGCGATGTCCCGAAATACTCGATGAGCACTCGGATCCCATGGCCGTAGTTTTAAACCCGAAACGGCTCAAACATGTGACATTATTTTATTTGCGCCGAATTAAAAAGAATTGAATGAAAATTAAGACTTTTTCCAGATAAAAGTCAAGGTCAAATAATTTATTTCAAGTAGGCACATAAAAGGCACTTTTGAACGTCAAAAACAAAGAAATAGAACTGATTCTAGTTGCCCCTTCCAAAAGGTAGTTTTCGTTTTTTTCCAAAAGGTAGTTTTCGTTTGTTTCGAAAAAAACATTTTCCATCTAAGTAAACATAAAATTACCAATTTTAAATAGCTGTACATGCAAATAATTCACGTGTAACTACTAAAGTATTAGTAAACTGATAATAAGGATACATTGAAGTTTCAACTAAATCCAAGGTTACTTTATCTATGTTTCTTCTGGAAAACTTCAGTGTTAATGTCAAGTTCATTTATACTATGATATAATCAGCCTATAATGTTCCCACTGCTGGGACACAAGCCTCCTCTCTTCGAGAGGGAGTGGGCTGTAATTTACCACGCGGGCCCAGTCAAATGCGGGTTTATAGATATCACCATGTCTTCGAATTGTGGTTCTAGGACATACCGGTTTCCTCACGATGTTTTTAAACATTCATCTTATAAGTCCTCTTTGAAAAAAGCCATATGAGCAGAAGTTAATTAATGCGTACGAATCGAAAAAAAAAATTAAAAGTGTCAAAAGCCCGTCGCTAAGTGAGGAGCTCGTGGCTAAGTAATAAGAGGAGCTCTTAAGTAATAACAGCCGCATGGGTCGATCCATCAGGTTAAGCTACGCTTGCCGGGGTTGGTCCGTGGATGGGTGACCATCTTTACATGCCTCGGAAAGCGCGTTAATCCGGTGGTCCCGGCTGTCATTTATGGATCTTTGACAGTCGTTACGGGTCGCCAGAAGTCTGAAAGTTTGACAACTAGTCTTAACAATGGGTTTCGTATTACCCAGTTACTGGGTTGTGGAGGTCAGACAGACAGTCGCTCCATGGTATTCAGCTGCATCCAGTTAGACTGGAAGCCGACCACAACATAGTTGGGAAAAGGCTAGGCAGATGAAAAGTGTCGCTTCGCTCGTTTCGGGCGAGTCACCAATACGCCGAAAATAAAATATTCGTCTAATTATAACCAAAAACTTAAAAACCACCACATCCTCGATTGACGTCATTCAATGATTCATTAGGTAAAACATAAGCAAATAAATAACTTTGTACATGAGATAAGTATCGTCGGATACGTGTGAATAAATTGTTTGAGGTTGTGCTACACATGAGGTGTTGAGATGTGTCCGAGGATATGGATGAGTGGGTTTTTTGTGGTGCATATAAATTATAAGTATATATTAACAGTGAGAAATATGTATGGCTGAAAAAGACTTGCTGCACTAACACCATAAGTGGGAATAAACGCTAGGCGGCTTGATGATGATGAATGTTTATCTACCATATTCAGAAAAGAAAAGTAAATTTTTAAGAAAAGCTACTTTATTCTTTGAGGTAGCGCTAAAACTCATTGTCTCTGTCAAGTTGATACGGTTGTCGGAAATGCATGAAAAACAAACGAAGAACTACTTTATAATTTGTTATTTTAACGACGTTTATGAATGAAGCGAATTGTATGTCTTTACCCACCTTAAAAAAGAAGAAAGACTTTGATATAGGATATACAATGTGCCTAAATATTTTAGTGTAGCCAGATTTAAAATTATAAAAAGTATTTACAACTTTAATTTCTATTCTTTTTTATCGACTTAGATAGACTTTATTTTGAAGAACTCAATGACTTTTTATTAATATTTTAACACTATAAGCTATTTACAGATCTACCAAAAATATAATACATTCGAGTTTGCTAAATAAAAATAACAAAATACAGATTATATACATAAAGAAAGGGCTCATAGGGCGTCAAAAAACTCTTCCGCATCGCTGTCAGTGGGAAAAGTGCCCAAAAGGCTGGCAGCATTGCCACGTTGGATGGCAATGCTGATTCTTTGACCTAGAAATTGGCCAGCCCTCTGGTCACGTGAAGAGTCGACCAACCGCTTGGCGATGTCCCGAAATACTCGATGAGCACTTGGACCCCATGGCCCTAGCGTTTCAACCCCAAACGGCTCAAAAATATAGCTACCAATAAGGTTGTTATATTTGCGCCGTTTGAGGTTTTCTGCACCTGCAGCAGCCGCCCCAGCACAGCCCGCCGTGCTAGGAAGATGGGATGGCGCGAGGGTGTCGACACAGGTTGCATCCCACACCAAAGGCCTACCCAACTTCCAAGGCATTATGGTCATTCCGTCTGGTCTCTTCCCATCGTCGCGTGCCAAGCCATTAGGTTCTAAAACAGCTGGCACCCCGGCAACAATAGCGGTGACAATAGCCCGACGGATGATGTCATTAATGCTTGCGTGCCGTGCCAACCGACCAGCGCTCTTACTGCAGGAAAGGCCATGGTGTCCGAGGCGGTCGACTGCTTCACCGCACTGACAGCGATGTGGGGCCCCACAAGGAGCGCCCAAACGCAGACTTGTAGCGAGCCGGAAAGTGGTGTCACCCAGCATAGTGCCTATGTTGGGTGACGGCAGCGCCTGAAGCCAGAGGCCCGACTCCCATTCTCCCACAGCCAGTAGGCGGGCACGCTCAGCAGTATTGGTGGACGTATTAATGAGGTTATTCCGTACCAACCTGCAGAGCGGCTCATCCCACTGTCTCTGGGAGAACGGGTTCTCGGGCTGCTCCGTATCCGGACAAGCCACTTTCCAGGCGTTCATCGCATCAGTCAAACACGGCACTTCAAAGTCAACCTGAGAAGCGGTTAAGATTCTTGTAGTTAACTTTTCGGTGCTGTGGACCGAGGACAGGAACGCCGGTAAGCTTACACTGGAAATTTTGCGAAAATGTATTATATTTTTGGTAGATCTGTAAATAGCTTATAGTGTTAAAATATTAATAAAAAGCCATAAAAAGTTAATTTACATATCTTTAAAAAGCAAGCCTATCTTCACAAATATCCCCCACAAATAACCCCATGTGTAGCACACAGTATTGTATTGTCAAATTATTTCCCACAGCCTTGCGCGTGCGCTTCGCCTTTTTGTGAACAAGCAGATAGACGCTAGTTGCTTCAAGTTTAAACGAGTTGGGGATCGGCAGTTATATGTTATTTAATATTTTAATTACATATGTTGAAGATAGAACACGTTTAGTTATTATTTACAACAAAAAAAAAAAACTATTAAAAAAAAAAATTGGTAGCTAGTCCAGTGTGAACAACCCGTTAGATAATTGTGACAGATAGAGCCAAAGTCAGTTACTTGATGATGCTAAAAGACTTTTTGATAATAGAGCAACTAATAGTTTATAATTAAAACATTTGGGAAAAGCCAAAAGTGATCAGACCTGAAACGCGACGAGGATTCTGTTCTTATATTATTGTGAAAAAGCCCATTATTATTATGCGTCAGCGCACACCAAGAGCAGAGCAGAGCAGAGCATTTTCTGAGACTACTGAAAAATTAATCTTATGACATTTCCATACATTTCAAATTTAAATACACATCCAAACTTGATGCTCGACCGTGCTCGAGCTTGCAAAATGCGGGACGTATGAGTTCTATATGCGCGAGCGCGCTCGAGCCGCCGCCGCCGCGCCGCCGCGCGCCGCCCGCGCTCAGTATGCTACAGCCAAATTGCCATTGGTCATGCACCTGGCAACCCAGAGCATTTTCAACGGAGCTTGCTCACGGACGGGCGAGGATGCCGCCTGCATGGTCGAGCAGTCAAAACTTTGCTCGATTGTACGCGAGGATTTTGCAGTTCGGTGTGCGCTGACCCTATATCGTGTAAAATATGAAAAAAATAAGGATTGACAGGCATCTTACTGACCAATAACTATCAGAAATCCCGTTTTCTGATCCTTCTTTAACAAACAAAGAAACACATTGATGAGTCAGTTTTTTCACACGAAACCAAAAGACGGGCACTTAAATGCAATTTGTTTATTCAAAACCTGTTTTTTTATACCAGACCCGTGTTATACCTAAATTAAGAAACTGGTTTATTTCAAACACCTCACTATAATTAGGCACGAGTATTTAATTCACCAGAGCCTTGCTCCCCGTGGGTGCCGTAAAATGCGACTAAAGTTCAAAACACACAAAGCGGGTGCGGGGCGGGAGCGGGTCGGGTCGTTGTCATCGCGTGAGCCGCGCTGTTCAACGTGTTCGCAGAGAACGCGGGCACGGGGCGGCAGCGGTTCGGGCGCGTCGGCAGCGGGTCGGGCGCGGACATAATATTAAATCTTCATAATCAATCGCCAAACAGAACATTTTTTTGTAATTATTCACAAAACAAATACTATATAATACCATTCAAATTATTCAAAGTCCTCCGCCGCGTCTGTCTGTCTGTCTGTTCACGATAAACTCAAAACGACTGCACCGATTTTCATGCTGCTTTCACCAATAGTGGTTCTCGAGTAAGGTTTTAGTATATGTATAATAACTGAAATCCACGCGGGTAACGCCGCGGGCATCAGCTAGTATTATTATATTATAATAATTCCTTGAATTACAATTTATTATGCCCGCCATACTCCCGCGCCGAACCGCTCCCGACCAGCTCCCATACCGCGCTGTCTGTGGGCGGCGGGCGCGGCTACCGTTCCCGTCCCGCTCCGCGCCCGACCCGCGCACGCGTTCTATTTGTTGACATCCATATAATTCCTTGAATTATCATTTATTATACCCGCCGTACTCCCGCACCCGACCCGCTCCGGTTCCGCGCACCCGCCTTTTTTGTATTTTGAGCTTAACGGAATCAGTAGAGAATGGGCAGCAGTGCTCTCCATGCATTTTAACATCATACCGCGATCGCTAACCCGCCTGCCAAGCGTGGCGATTATGGTAAACCCCCCCCCAAAAAAATGACAAGCACCATACAAAAACGTCCCCTAGTACCCGGCGGCCCGCCTTGTCTACGGTAGCGGTCAAAGCTATGATGTGGCAAGGGTTGCGATCCGCTGGATGCGAGAAGCACAGAATCGGTCGAAGTGGCAGTGCTTGGAGGAGGCCATGTCCAGCAGTGGACGTCTTTCGGCTAAAATGATGATGATGACGATTCATCAGAGTCCATAAATGAGGTCCAAAAAATGGCTGAAGAAAAAGAAGAATCGTCACATTCCAAAGAATTTCACCATTATTTCTTGTGAATTGAGATAGATATCTTTATACTCAGGGCGTGTATGGAGGCTGTGGAAACCGTCAGTCGCACACGTGCTCTTTGAATGCACGGGCGTCATCCAGATTAGCACAGGAACCCTCGGATCACCCAGATCTTTCACAGATGTTCTGAACAGACCAGGAGATTTAATTAACTTCTGGAGGGAGGTGGGCTGGTTGGAATAACCACTGACGGCCGCCATGACCCACGCACAATGGTCCACCGTAAGGACTAAGTGCGGAAACAAAACCATAGAGCAAAGGTTCTAAAAATTATCTTCTGAGGTATGTAGTCGATTTAAATGAAATAGCATTTTTTCTAGTGAAACCATGTTTAGTTTTCGGTAGCACTGTACAATACAGACGAAGTATGCGGACGTTAAAACAGCTAGCATTCTGAACTAGGAATTTAACATTTGAATATTAAAATTGAAACAAACTCGGTGAAAATATTAGTTTAACAACAAAAGGTATCCTGTTGTAGGAGTGCTCGCAATGAGAAACGTTCTGCCGCCATGCTGAACAAGGAGATACGAAGAATTTTACAATGGATGTGTCAACAGAAACTTATCATATTGAAGTCATCATCTCATCATCTGCCTAGCCTTTTCCCAACTATGTTGAGGTCGGCTTCCAGTATAACCGAATGCAGCTGAATACCAGTATTTTACAGGGAGCGACTTCCTATCTGACCTCCACAACCCAGTAACTGGATAATACGATACCCCTTGGTAAGACTGGTTGTCAGACTTTCGGGCTTCTGACAACCCGTAACGACTGTCAAAGATCCACAAATGACAGCTGGGACCAACGGATTAACGCGCTTTCCGAGGCATGTAAAGATGGTCACCCATTCATGGACCAACCCCAGCAAGCGTAGCTTAACCCGATGGATCGACCCGTGCGGCTGTTATTACGTAGCCACGAGCTCCTCCAACTTTACTTATCTTAAACTTATCATATTGAAGTATGAAACTTATCATAATACTAGACTGGACGGGTCCAATCAAATCTTTGTGGTTCTTTTATCTAAAGACCATCCCAGTCCCTACTCTGCATCATGGTCCTGACATTGCCCGGGCCAGAATATGTCTGAACTTTAAAAGAGGCTGTGATATCTAAGTTTGTTTCGGTCCTTTTTCTCAGAGTAGTCGGATAGGAAACACCGACCTCATCGAGATGTAGGTCGTATGTTCGAACCCTGACAGACCCCACCACTGCTCTCAAAACGGTGGAGATTTTCGTGAGGAAACCAGCATATTCCAGAACCAAAAACTTCGACGACGTGTGACATCTATCAACCTGCACTGGGCCCGCGTGTTGGATTACGGCCCATTCCCTCTCACAGAGAGCAGGAATAACCACCGACCGCCACCATGGCCCACGTACTTACAATGGTCCATCTGAAGGACTATGTGCCACCAAACTCCATAACATAGAACAGAGAGGAGGCCTGTCTCCCAGCAGTGGGCACATTATAGGCTGTTTATGCATTACGCATAGCCATGTAAGGAAGTTTCAATTTAATTTTGGTAGTTCTTTTTTCAAAAGTTCAACACCGACCTAGTTTAACCGTTACTTAGCCTAATTAATAACAAGAGTAGGTAACGCTACCTTAGTGCCAACTAAGGATAATTTACAAATTCAATTATTTTATTATAAAATTATTTTATACTTTTTCCCCTGCACATTATGCCGCATCCTCTCGCTCTCATTTCCCACATCCTCGCCAACACGAAACAATAGCGAACCCGGGCACGAACCCGGCGTTTTAAATAATACATAGATACACATTTTATTTGCAAAACGGAAGCCACGTGATTTATCTGTGTGTGCACTTAATCGGTAGTTTTGCCAATGTACTTTGTATGAATGTTGTACTAAAAATACTGTAAATCTACAGAAATATAACTGGTAGCAAGTTTCTACAGTTTTCAGAGAAGAAAAAAAGTAATTTTTCTTGATGAAGTTTGATAATGCTGACACTATCTTTCCACTTCGTCATACTTTGCGTATGTATTTCTAAAATTACATCATAATTAAAGATATTTATTTAGGCACTATGTATGTAAGTGTATTATCATATTATTTGTTTTATTTAACTAGGTGAATTATTTTTGATTTTACGTATTTTACTTTCTCTCGAATTTTACACACAGTGTCTACATCTCTTATCTACTTTCCTATCGCAGGTGTGCTGGAAGAGATTTCTTTAGAAATAAGCCTCACCTTTGTACGTTTTTTTCTGTTCTTTTCTCTTTGTCTGTATATGTATTATGTGTGTACATATATGGTTAAATAAATAAATAAATACCTACTGAAGTATTATCTAATAAGTATTAGGTAGGCAAAGATTTTAAAAATATGCAGCTTAATAGTTTTGATGAAGTGTAATTAATGTAGTCAAATTATTCTTTTTTTACATTATTTTCAGCTAAATTTTAACTACTTCGCGCTAAATTATCGGCCATCCAAATCTAACAAATCTTTTATTTTGTTCACAGGTACAAAGATGATAAAACGGCAGAAAATCCGCAAGAAACTCCGGTGAGACCGTCTCAGGTCGACGTAACGATGTGACAATAATAACAAACAGTTAAAACATACTAAAAATACTCCCAAATAATTCTCCTAAATCTCTCCTAATTTAGATTTTAGTCACAAAAGTTAGTGCCAATACTAGTAAAAAAAAAACCACAGAGTAATCAATGAATAGAGGTGACATCGAACTTTTGATGCAACGATAAAAACAGTGCCACAATATCAACTGCCACTACTAAACATTCTAAATTCAAATTAAAAACACAGGAAAAATAATTAAAAAATAGAACATAATTAGTGAACGAAATTGGGACTTAGTGCGTTTTGGATTGTGTAAAAACAAAAAGTGACGTTAAAAAATTGGACTAAAAAAGTGATGTTCTAAGAATGGATCTCCACGCTCCTCAGTTGGTAGTCCATTCCTATGAGCCTCACGCCCCTCTCCTGGAGGTCGAAGGTCTGGATCCTCACAGTCCTCAACAGAAGGTGCTGATCCATGCTCCAACGTTACAGAGTCAGGAGTTGATGAGCAGCGAGCACCGCAACGGAGGTGAGCAGAGCTATGGTAATGATTTCAACTTTATTATTTACTTATTAAATATTTTGTGATATTTTCTCCTGAAGACGGATGAGAGTTATTGCCTAACTAAAAAACTGACTGGGCACTTAGCAAGTTTACGATTATCTGTCTTATGCACTTTTTAAGTTCAAGTTAAACCCTGAAGCAGATATAATTCCAAACCGAAAACAATATCTGAACCAAAATTATTTGTACTAATATTTTTTTTATTTCCTGCTTGATACAGTTCCAGTTGAACATAACAATTAATTACATTTGAAACAAAAGACCACCTCTTTGGTCCTGCTAGCTAGTGGCCACTAGTGCAATTGCTGAGCGCGGGGTCCTTGGTTCGATTCCCAGGACGGGGAAAGTTTAGGGATGTTGTATTTTATGTACTTATGTAGAATAAAGCCTCGATACATGATTATTGAGAGCAGATGTGTCTGATCTGACGTAGAGTACGACTTTACAGATGAGCAGTACCACGCGCACAGCAGCAACCAGAGTGGAGACGGTGAGTCACGTTACATTCTTTTTTCATTTCGTTTCATTACTTTGGCCAGAGGCTAAGCATTGCCATACAACGTGGCACTGCAGCCAGTCCAGGGCGCCTACCACCACCGTTTACAGTAGTATTATTTTAATATTACTTTAGTGTAGGAAAGAGATGAAGCTCTATAGGACGTATAACTTCGTCTCTTTCCCCCACGAAGTAAAATTAAAATAATACTGCTGTAAGCGGTGGTGGTAGGCCCCCTGGAGCGCCATATTTTACTTTGTTAGTATTACTTTTATTTAAAATAATATGTGATATTATAATAATTATTTAAATAATTTGATAATTAATTTAGTATAAGAACAATCGTTTTATTAATTAATATCGGATACAGTTATAGTGGGCATAAATGACTTCAATTTCGGTACTATCTTTGCATTAGATACCTACTATGTATCTCTTTTTTCTAAGGATACTTTTTCAAGATCTTCGGAGTCAGAGTTGTCTTAACTAAATGACTAGGATCATTTTAATGTATTGTAATGTATAAGAGACTAATACATATAATGGCTTCCCGTGAGGTTAAATAGAGCTGTCCCATTAATTCCTATAATTTGAATCTACACTCTCAGACCAAATAAAAAACCAAGACCGGTTTCGTAAACATTGTGTGCACTTAGTGAGGTGTAGTTTGTTTGTAAATGTGTGTGTGTGAGCGTGTATGCACAGAGCGGAGGAGGTGTGGTTTTGGCATGCTTCACTGTATTTTTAGCAGCGCTCTGTCTTGGTTTTTTAAAAACTAAAATATTCACGAAATGACACAATTTATTTTATCCTGTCTATCCATACATAGTTCTACACCAAACTCATTCCAATTGCGTTCCCCCATCTCACCTCGTAACAAATGCTGGTAAAGAACTAAGTCCATTTAATTTCTTACACTCGCTTCTCGATTCAGTCTAACTTTTAGCGTCTAGCATTCTAGACTAGACTAAAAAAAGATAGACCTGTCACCTGTCACGTTGTAATAGAGAGTTTTTAGACTGTATCTCGATTCGTCAGGCTGTAATTTTCACTGTGTATATGGCCCGGTTCATAATTGAATAACCGACCGCTGTACGTCTTGTGTCATCAGCGATTTTGATGCATAGTTTTCATATATTACACATAACACCACGCCTGTATTCCCGGAAGAGTTGGGCAGAGGTGTACCTATAATACACCCACATTAAGCTAGTTATGTTTAAGTCCCATGTAATAGGGGGCGAACCTATTGCCATCAACCGGGCTCAAATCCAGACTCCGGACTGCCACTGAGAAATTCCAGGTGAAAAAACCCAATAACACTTTGCTCGACCCGGGAATCGAACCTAGAACCTCATGCTTAACAGAAGCGCTTGCGACCACAATACCAACGAGGAAGTAGCACTATACCTAGGTTCATAAATTATTATAAAATTATTATAAGTCAATAAATTAATCTTCTAAGTAATAACAGCCGCACGGGTCGATTCATCAGGTTAAGCTAATGAATCGACCCGCCGGGGTTGGTCTATGGATGGGTGACCATCTTTACATATCGAGACTTCTCCGTGCCTCGGAAAGCACGTTAAACCGTTGGTCCCGGCTGTCATTTGTGGATCTTTGACAGTCGTTACGGGTCGTCAGAAGCCCGAAAGTCTGACAACCAGTCTTACCAAGGGGTATCGTATTACCTAGTTACTGGGTTGTGGAGGTCAGATAGGCAGTCGCTCCATGTAAAATACTGGTATTCAGCTGCATCCGGTTAGACTGGAAGCCGACCCTAACATGATTGGGAAAAGGCTAGGCAGATGAAATTAATCTTGGTGCGGTTTTTTTTATTTTTTATTTAACAGTATATGGTACATTGAGATCTTACATTAAACACTGTTTCACACATACTACCATGGCTGGTGAAGAAATATAAAAAAAAAAAAAATATGCCAATAATAATATTAATATTAATAAATAAAAATATATATAAATTAAAGAAGATGCAGCGATAAAAATGTAAAAGATTATGCTTATATGGTTTGGTCATGTTAGAGGACGAATAAAAGGCGACTAACAAATGATATTTTCAAGGCAGATGTGAGTGGAAACGCAGGGATGGGACATACATTATAGAGACCTTATAGGTGATGTGACTTCAAAGGTCATGTGTGTAGTTCTCGCAACCGGCGGCATGCGTGTATGACCAGCTTATGTATGAACATAAACAAAGCAAAATGAGTTTGTAGGTATGTAAGTATCCCAGCAGGTGGCGTTCGGTAGTTTCTGCCTATTCCCATGGGAAAAAGGCGAAGGAGTATACGAGTAAGTCTGTATTTCAAACTAAAAATGTGAAAGTATCATGTTATATATGCATGTACTTATTTTTATAGGCTAGATTTTTTTTTTCCGTTTCAGCATCTGTCTTTCTCATTCTTAGACTGTAATACAACCAAAAAGAAAAAATAAAATGTTCTCCGTTGAAGAATTTAAGTATTTAAGGGGCCGGCGGAGCATCGATCGCAACTACGAATTGAGTGCTACAAATGTTGCGCTAGTGTGCCTGTCGGAGCGATACACACAGCTACCGTGAACTGTACGGCCACGCACACATTTTCATTGATATGACATTTGCTCGACGCGATAGCACTACTAGCTATTGAAAATGTATGATAAATTTTGATGTGTTCCGTAATACCAAAAATGATGAATGTATTGTGTATTGTTGTTTATAATACAGAAAAAACAATATGAAAACATGTCATTTACCCTGTAAAAATATGCAAAATTCAATTCGCTACAACCTCATATTAGTTAGGTTTTTTTGAAAAAAAAAATGCTGTAGTAACCTAGATAAATACTGTCTCAATCCGAATAATAACACATTATGGTGGAAATATGCTCAAATTGCAAATGATTTAGGTATTACGTTTGTATGGAGAATTCATCCGTCGCCGCGTTCTTAACTCATTTCACTTTCAGAACTAGCACTTTTATTTCAATAAGTTTTTACCATATTTCATTTCTAAAATCGTAATATTACAGTCAAATACTTTCCCAAAATAAATACTAATAAAACCGTGAAATACTTATAATCTTTAATCCGTAACTTGTCTAAGAAATAACAAAAAATCTAAAATACGTCTCGCTATTAAAAGATACAGTTTAAAAAGAACAAAACAAATTGATCTTTCATGCCGATTAAATAAAAACTTATGAGATCAAGCTACCGGTTTCTGAAAGCCGATAAATACATTTTAATCTGTTGTCATAACTAAAGTGGAGTGATTTGATTGGCTGTTGTCATTTCTGTGAACCAATCACAACAGCAAACACAATGATAGAGATAAGACAATAGACATCTTTACTGATCAGAAATCAGAGTTGATCAGACTTAATTAAGTACCTCTATGGGTCTATTGAGTCGAATATTCAACTATGACATAACAATTAAATGACTAACTATACCAATAAATATAAAAACAACAGGACCGTCAAAGTATTTGTTCGCATCGCTGTCATCCGGAAACGTGCCAAGAAGACTGGCGGCATTGCCACGTTGAATGGCAATGCTAATTCTTTGGTCAAAGAACAAGCCAGTCCTCTGGTCATGTGAAGTGTCGACCATTCGGTCAGAAATTCCCTTGAAAAGGAGACGCGCACTCGGGCCCCATGACCCGAGCATTTCGACCCTAAATGACTCAAAACTGTAGTTGCCCATAAGGTTACAATATTTGCGCCGCTGGAGGGTCTCAGCAGCCGCAGCAGCGGCGCCAGTACAGCCCTCCATGCTAGGAACATGGGATGGCGCAAGGGTGTTATAATAAAAAATGTTTTTTTTTTGCATTTTAACCATAACTCCGAGGATACTCAAATCCAGGTTCCTACTAAACTTTTAAGTCGCTAGTCGGTTAGAAGTCATGAAGTTAGTTACTTAAAAATATGATACATTTTCAAAGAGAAACACAAACTTTTATCCGTCTCCAATCCAAAAGATTGTGGAAAAAGTGTGAAGGATCGACGAGTTTTTTTTTCAATGGCACTCACACTGCGACAGATGTGGTTCACACGATGTTGTTTTGTTTATGTGTGTGTTTAAAAATATCAGGTGGGGTGTGGGCCCAGTGTTGGTGCAAGCGGAGCGAGTTTATGAGAGTAGCGGATTAAATTTTAGAACGTATCATGTTTCTTTATTGGCATTCCTAGTAATTTTTTCGGTTTATGATTTTATTCTAGCGAAAAGGTAATAAAATCCTAACCTCATATACTGATATGACTGCTTCGTAGGGCTGCCTAGACTCATTATCATTCGATCCCCGAGTTAGACATTGTTATTAGGTTTTCTCATTAGGAAACTCTAAGTTGAGTAGGAGTTGTTGAGCTCCTTAAAATTGGAGTTGAGCTGCACGATTACTGACAAATGCTTGCACTGACTGGACAGGTCCAATCAAAACTGTGTGGTTCTTTCCTCAAAAGACCATTTCTGATACTAATCTGCATGGTACTCATAAGACCTGACCAAAATTATGTCTGGAGTTTAAAAGAGACTGACCCATGAGTTTGTTTCGCCATTTCTTCTCAGGGGTAGTCAGATAGGAAATGTCGACTCCATCTAGCAAATTTTTAATGACATGTAAAAGTGATTCCGATATCCTTTTTATAAAGTAAACAATTTCATTTAATTTCACTGCATTTCACTACATTTATTATTTATTTATTTATATACAGGGTTACTGGTAACTCGACGTATTCCTTGCAGGACGTCATAGTAGGGTTAAAATGCAACAAATTAAGCCACCAAATGTTCTACCGAAATTCAGTAGTTTTTGAATTAGTTAAGAGTTTTAGTTTTATGAAGTAATAGCAAAAATTACAAAAAATTAAATGTTTGGTTAGTGATATTTGCCAAAGTATTAGGCATTATTGAACTTTTAATTATTAACAAAGGTCTGCTACGGCGTCAACTATGATAATAACTTAAATTTCAGTACAGTCGCGCCGTAAATCATTTTTAAATTGGTTTCAAATGATTTAATCTGGGATTTTTCATAAAAAAACTAAAACTCTTAACTAATTCAAAAACTACTGAATTTCGGTAGAACATTTGGTGGCTTAATTTGTTGCATTTTAACCCTACTATGACGTCCTGCAAGGAATACGTCGAGTTACCAGTAACCCTGTATACTTTATTGTAGACCAGAAAATACATAGCTAAAATAAATAAATTTAACACTACAAAACATACAATTGGCGGCCTTATCGCTTTCTGCATTGTTTGCTATATTTCACTTCATTGTATAGGATTGACATAAGCTATCGAAAAGCTTATTGTCAATCCTATTGAAAATTGTTGTAGAAATACGAAACGCTTACGAAGCGATTGTCACTTGTCTAGACCCTCTAGCCTATTTAACTTTTACTCGCTTCCACTTGACCCACACCCCTCGTACACGCGGGTCGACTGTCCCAACTAATTTCACACTGATTTAGTCAAGTGTACTCGCGACAAAAAACGTCCCATTCACTGTGCCGATGTGATCCACAGACGTGGACCGACAGTGAAATTTCAATGAATGAGTTTGAATTTCATCGAGCATCATGGTATTTTTGAGAATGGTTCCAGTTTTGGGGTAAGCAGAGTTTTGAAAGAGGATTGCTTAACTGAAATACTGGAAGGCAAAGTCATACCCACAAACACAGAACGTGGGATCACCTAGAGACGTGCACATTTTCATAAAATTCTCTAAAATATTTTTTCTTTCCTTCACTGCTAGAACACAAGCGTCTTCCCTGTGAGACGGACCGGGCCGTATCCATTACGCGAGTCCAGTGCAGGTTGAATGATATTTTTGAGTTGTTTTCTGCCGGTTCTTTCACGATGTTTTCCTTCACCGATTTTAATTCACCCTTGAACAAGCCTAAACCGTTTGAAGTTTATTGGAGACAAACTATGTAAGTCGATGGTAGATACTTCAACAGCTAGTCAAAATAGAAGCTCACCAAAAATATCGCAATCGTAGACGGAAATTGACCGATTTTCATAAAAGATCGTCCCAAATAATCTCAATAACAACTTACTAGGGGGCTTAAAACGGTCACTTTAGCAGAATCATAACATGAAAATATTATGAATCATCGTAAAATGTCACACACTGACAATTGATAATATGATCTGCGTGTAATTCATATTACGAAATAATTCATTTGTTTGACAGTTTTCTATGGAGATTCGTAATAAGGTCCACAAATTATTAATATCAAATTAGAGGAATTGCTAATGACAGCTGGGATTCAGGAAATGAACTGCTTTTAGAGGAATTGCTAATGTGACCGGTTTGGCCCCCAGGTAAATACCAAAAGCTGCATTATCCACTATAAAATACCGACTCAACAACAAAGACTGTATAAAAGTGAATAGTTCGACCGGCCATTGCTCACGCGCCGGTCGAAAGCGAAACTGCCATGCTATTACAAAAAGTGACCAAAAAAACGTCGACCAGATGTTTAGAGTCGCCTGGATTGCCTGTAGCGTTCGTTTCATCTGATAACTTTGTATCAATCAATTGAATATATCAATCGATTGAATGAGTGAATCAATTAGGAAACAATTATGTTGTGTTTATTGTAGATTTGTCCATAATGTGTTTGACCTTAGAAGGTCATGCAGTTTTTTTTTATATTTGGTCCAAAGAAATGGGTCCATTATTCGTGATTTGGCTGCCAAGCAGAGTTTAGTCCTATTAGATTTTTTTTTTTTGGTTCTAGTGGAAACTTACTGAACATTTTGACCTTTTAAACTTTTTGTCTGAAATTGTTATACAGTGTGATTCTTTGTAATGTGCACATATCGAAACGAGGGAATCTATGCTTATTGTGGAAAAAACTGCCCTCAATTGAAAATAAATATGTTATGTTCTTTTAGCGATAAGACCGCCCCTTGTGTCACCCTATGTTAAATTTCTACATTTGTAACTGTATTTTTTATGGTGTACATAATAAAGAGTATTCTATTCTATTCTATTTTTTAGGAAATATCTTTTTTTTTTTTCATAAATTTTTACAATAATCGTTACACCGTTTTGTTTATACTGAGGTCACAAAAGCGAACAAAATTTAAAAAAAATACAGTTTTTTTAAATTTCTTTTAATATTTTTGTCGTGGGTACGCACATTATAAAGAATCATATCACTGTATAGGGTAAAATTAAATTACCTAGCAAAACTCCACAGACGTGACGAGTATCGATATCTAATCCTACTAATATTATAAATGTGAAAGTTTGTGTGTTTGTGTGTTTGGATGTTTGTTACTCAATCACGCAAAAACGGCTAAATGGATTTGGATGAAATTTGGCAAAAAGATAGTTTATAACCTGGATTTATACATAGGATACTTTTTTATCCCGATATACCCACGGGATCGAGATAAGCGGGTGAAACCGCGGGGAGCAGCTAGTGATAAAATAAAAGAAAACAGAGACACAACAACACACACACACACACACACACAACACAACAACAACAGCAGGTTGTCTGTAAAAGATCGCTTTTAGCGATAAGACCACCCATTGTGACACCTATCTAAAATTTCGACATTTATATCTGTCGTTTTTTTTTTTTGTGGTGTATACATAATAAAGAGTAGATATTCTATTCTATTTTATACTTACTTCAAGTAACAACACACCAACACCACCAGAATTCTTTGACCTCTCTGATAAAACCCTTAGATCAATTGCAATAAATCTGAACGGAAATGGGTCACCCACCACATTTCACCTCTCCTTAATCACTATACCTATCTCAGACGTGCGCCTGCGCCTGTAACAGATACGTCTCGCAGTCAACCGCAGCCACTTCCTTGGGAACCTGCTAGATGGACGGACGTCTTTTTTGTTTGGTTTGTGAATGAAGGGAGTAAGTACTATTTGTCTTTAGATTAATTTCAATAATTGGAAAATGAGCTTTATAAGTTATGGCGAAAAAGTCTGTTTATTTTGATTGACAAGGAGGACTTTTTATAGCAACTCAATCTTGGTGTAGACAAATTATTAAGTCTTGAAACGAAATGAGACCACAACATCATTCCCGCGGAAATGGTTCCAGGGAAGTAAAAAGCCTTGATTTAGGTTCTTATGTCAAATTACATAATTTTAACTATTGTAATTGATTGACCAAATATAACTCTCTGTGCACGAACTCTCAAATATATATGTACTTATACAAAATATTGTAAAACATTTTTTTAAAGTTAAACGGTGGAGTTTCTTGCCCATTCTTTTCCATACGAAAACTACCTTTTGGAATGGGTAACTAGAATCAGTTTTATGTGTTTTTGACGTTCAAAAGTGCCTCTAATGTGCCTACTTGTAAACAATTATTTGACTTTGACTTTGAATATGGCTTTTAAAGTCCAGACGGTTCCTGTTTATATGACCACAGTATGAGTACAGCGGTGAACAGTGGTGACCCCACGGATATCTGTGGGAGGCCCAGTGGCAACGGCTGCGAATAACTAATTGGTGGTAGAATTGAATCCAGACAGGCGCTTTACTTTGAGTAAATTATTTCATCACCACTGCTCTCAAAACGGTGAAGGAAAACATCGTGAGGAAACTTGTTTTGTCCAAAATTCGAAGACACGTGACATCTATCAACCCGCACTGGGTCTGTGTGGTAAATTATGGCTCACTTTCTCTCACAGAGAGGAGGCCTGTGTCCCAGCAGTGGGAACATTATAGGTAGATTATGACCTATGCTATAAGAACAGTGTGATAGTAATGCCTGGATGGCTTTCTAACATACCTGTCCTAACATTTGTAACTCATAAATCAAACATCGTATCAATCAATATCTTTATTGTGGATCATAGGTACATAATACAGGTCTAAAATAATTAAATTATGATCAGTTATGTCCCGCCCTTAGGGCATACAATAATTACATGGACATTTACTGGACGTAATATGTTCTTAGTGTCATCAATTAATAACTTTATCTACACCCATGCCATAAATCCTCTATGAGTCTGACCGTGCGTTTGCACTGGCGAAACATTACAACAAAACATGTTTAAATCTCTAGTTCCTGTCAAAAATTGTATGGAACATTGACAGAAAATAGAGATTTCAACATGTTATATCGTAAATGTTTCGCCAGTGCAAACGCACGGTGAGAATCCTCACATACTGTTTTATAAAAAATTCTGAAACAGTTTGCTGATTGCTTAGATGGCACCGGTTGTTTTAATGTTGGCAATAACCAACATTAAAACAACCAGTGTCATAATAACCATAATATCATCCAAACGGGTGTTATAATGTTGTACTAAATTTCATAATACAACTCATTTCAAAAAAAGAACATTGTCATGCAGGCGCGTTTCAATATCAATGCATAGTAATATAAAAAAAAACCTTATAGGTTATTCGAATTCGAAAAATTCAAATTCATGTGCGTCGTATCACTCCATTTTTGTTCGATATTAGTATTGCATACCTTTTATAGAGGATTCATGGGTGTAGATAAAGTCTTGTATGCAACTGTAAATAATTAGGTATTAAAACACTCATATGATACCTACATTCGTGTTTTAATACCCCTTATTATATAACAGTTGCATAAATAACTATTTCATCTTATTTTTTCACAAAAGCCTTACAATTCTTCATGATTCTCAAATCAAATCAAATCAATCAAATCAAAAGTCATTTATTCAAACTAGGCTGAGAATCAGCACTTTTCGAACGTCAAAATTACATAAGACAGTCCCCCAAAACGCCCACCTTTCACCACTTCCTATTGCTTTAGCTGGGAAGAAGAAGTGGCGCAACAAACTCCCCAGCAGCACAGCTGTCTGTTCAGTTAGAAACAATTGATTCTATACAAAAGTATGCAAAATCATTTACATTACGTAACATAAAATATAAATCGAATTATTAGCCATATGTCAGCTAGCACACGCCAATATACCACCCAAAAAAATAAATAAAACGAGAACTATATGTAATCAAGCAGAAATAAGTAAATGTAAACATAAATTGACTAAATAAAAGCCTCCAGGCACAAAGGGCGTGCCCGCTTACATATAGCCATTTAATGCTGTAACTGGAAGTTATACATGATAAACTAGGACCATCGAAGTAAAATAAATAAAAAGTTAATTACTAATAACATTAACAAAACCGAGATCAGCAAGACGACCAGCCACCACAAGCAGCACCCGTTCACGAGCATAACGCAAAGATCAGCCATTACCCCCCTCGCCATATTTGAGGGAAGGAGACAACCCGACCCCCGACGCTACCGCAAGCAGTGACATCTAAGGGAGCATGACGAACCTGCTGCTGGTTGCTCAGACAAAAAAAAAATATAATTATCAATTATTGTTGAGGTCGCTAGCTAACCACATATTGCAATACAACTCATATAGAAAACATTGTAATGAGTAGATTATGTCAACAATAAATTAAATTAAAAATAAATTGACTAAACAGACCAAATAAAATAGAATAAAAATGTATATGAACTCATATAACCTGTCAGTGGATAAGCTAATTCTGGAGAAAGAACACAAACATTGTCTTGAGTTAATCACAGCGTCCAGCTACTCTTATCATTTAAGTAGTCGTTAATAGAGTAGTACGCCTTTGAACAAAGGTTGCATTTTACTTTTGCTTTAAACGCATTATAAGGCAAATCTAGCAAAGAAGAGGGTAGCTTGTTATAGAAGGTTATACCAAGTCCAACAAATGAGTTATGAACCTTATGAAGCCGGTGAAAGGGAACTCGTAGTTTGTCCTTATTCCTAGTATTAACACTGTGGATATCACTGTTTTTAGTGTATAAGTGTATATTTTGCCTAATATATAAGATGTTGGCGAGGATGAATTGTGAAGTCACCGTGAGAATACCAATCTCTTTAAAAAAATCTCTCAGAGAAACTCTGGCACCTAGCTGGTAAATTGCTCGAACAGCTCGTTTTTGCAGCACAAATATATTTTGAATATCAGCAGCTTTGCCCCACAGCAGAATACCGTAGGACATAACGCTGTGAAAATAACTAAAATAGACTAACCGAGCAGTATCAACGTCAGTGAATTGTCTTACTTTTCTGACGGCGTAAGCGGCAGAACTGAGCCTCCCCGCTAGGCTCGATATATGTGGGCCCCACTGAAGTTTGGCATCTACTGTTATCCCCAGAAAAACTGCCGAGTTTACAGTTTCAAGCACCTCTTTATCTAAGACGATGTTGGGTCCTAAATTTCTAACATTCGGTAAGGCGAACTTTACACATTTCGTTTTCTTGGCATTGAGAACTAGGTTATTTGTCGTAAACCAATCCGTTACCATTGAGAGTGCACTGCTTACATCGTCAAAATCTTGCCTATTCCTGTCTACTTTAAAAATAAGAGAGGTATCATCTGCAAACAGTACAACTTCACAGACACCCTTTAAATAGAATGGTAAGTCATTGATATACACTAAGAACAAGAATGGACCCAGTATGGAGCCTTGAGGTACACCTAACTGAACTGGTAGCTCGGAAGATTTCACACCATTAACATCTACACATTGGAACCTATTTTGTAAATAAGAATTTAAAACGTTGAGAGCTTCATTTTGCACACCGTAATGATGTAGTTTACGCAAAAGCGTGTCATGGTGCACGCAATCAAAGGCTTTGGAGAGATTACAGAAAACCCCAATAGCATTTTGCGAGCTCTCCCATGCGTTAAATATGTGTTTCAGCAGAGCAACACCCGCATCTGTTGTCGAACGACCTTTTGTAAAACCATATTGTTCATTATGAAGGAGGCTATTTAAATTAAAATGTCTTAGTAACTGCTTGAGTATTAACTTTTCAAATATTTTACTAAATGCAGGTAGGATAGAAATAGGTCTGAAATTACCAACGTCATTTTTGTTACCTGATTTAAATAATGGTATGACTTTACTGCTCTTCATGAGGTCAGGAAAAGTACCTAGATCAATACATTTATTAAAAGTAACAGCTAGATAGGGGGCTACGATGTCTATTATATTACTTAAAAGTTTGATAGAGATGCCCCAGTAATCACCAGTGTTTTTAGACTTGAGTGTGTTAAAAACATTAACTACATCGCGAGGCGTTACTTGTTCGAAGCTAAATAAGCGACTACTTTTAGACACACTACCGTGCAAAAGGTTTTCAGCTTTAGACGGGGACGAATTTAAGGAGCGAGTCGTAGTTATAGGTATGTTGGCAAAAAACTCATTAAATGCCTCAGCTACGTCAGTTGCTTTATTAACTAATTTGTGGTCAAGCATAATCTCAAGTTGTTTATCTTGTTTAACCGATTTACCCGTTTCATTGTTAATAATTTTCCAAGTGGTTTTTACTTTATTATTGGATTTTTTTATTGTATCGCTTAAAAATTTAGATTTGGCAAAAACACTGACCTTTTTAAATAATTTTGAATAATTTTTGACATACTCTAGGAAAGGAGTATCAAACCTGTATTTTTTCAAACCATATAACTCGTATAGTCTCGCTCTACTTTTATAAATACCTGGAGTGGCCCATTGGTTAAAGCCAACGGAGGTGCCATTAATGTTAATAGTTTTGGTCTTGAAAGTTGATAGGTACTCTTTTTGCACAACATCAAAAAGGGCTCCATATATTTCATTAGGATTCTCGTGTTCTACTATAGATGGAGTAATTTTATGAGCTATATTATTTTTAAACTTATTGCAACGACTAGCTGTATAAGGCCTGCATTCTATTTTATGCGGCTTTTTATTTAATGCCATAGGGAAGCTAGCTATTAAACCACAGTGGTCAGACGTTAAGTCACTTAACACTAATTTATTTTTGGCATCACTATCACTAAATATGTTATCAAGACAAGTTGACGAAGATGCCGTGATCCTAGTAGGTTCAAAAAACAAGTTAATTAAATTATAAGACCTAAACATATTAAGAAGTCTAATACTTAATGGAGTAACATCTAAAATATTTATATTAAAATCTCCACACAAAATAATACTTTTATTACTTGCTTTTAACCTATTGAGTGAATCCTCCATTACGGATTCGAAACGAATAAAATCACCAGAAGGGGGTCTATAAACACAAATTATAATGTATCGCTCGAGTTCAACACAAGACAACTCAATAGTGCGCTCGATAGACAGATTAACTAAATCTAAACGTTGTTTACATTTCAACTTGTTTGAAACAAGAACTAAAGATCCACCGCGAATAGCGCTTTTTCTTACAAACGCACTTTGTACAGTACAAGTATCATCATTGATAAACACTACTTCATGTTCTTTCAACCAGTGTTCAGTCAAACATAACACCTGAACATCATAGTTCTCCATAAATAAACTTAACTCTAGCTCTTTGCCGGACAGACCCTGCATATTTTGATGTACAACATTCAATGTATGCGGCTCACCCGTTGTCGCACCTAATAGTTTAAACTACAAGGCGTATCAAAGTTAGTGTTAGTACTACTACTAACAGCAATCGATGGTACCCTACAAGTACCGGTGTCACTATGTATATTGTATGCTAAAAGATTAGCAATTTGTCTCCTACTACTAGCTGGCAAATACATTCTATAATTTGTTAATTTGTAATCAGTAATAAATTGATTACAATCAAAATATAAAATAGCGTCACTGTGACGACATGTCCTATTATAAATAAACATATTTAAATTATAAATGTGCCTATTTTCCTCATCAGACAAATAACGAGAATAAGGCAAAGCACAAAAAATAAATTTACAATTATTGGTCTCATTGAGGTGTAACATCAAATGGACACATTCAATTATGTCTTTTTTTCTTACCTTTAAACTATCCCCATACAGTAATATAACAGTAGAACTGGGGTTTATTTTAGTCAATCTAATATTACTTATTAAATGGCTAACACTGGCACCGGGTAAACAATTATTAATAACATATTGTTGTGAACACTGATTAAACACACTACCAAAACCTTGTCCAAGTTTGTCCGAAAATATGTATGTTGTGTTAACCAAATTATGCAATTTATCATCCATACAGCTACCTACTGACTGAGCCACTGAGGGTGTGGGTGTAACAATTTGAGGCTGGGGCACCTGGGAGCAGGCACAACTAAAAGAGAGGTTATTTGTCAGAGACTCATACATCTCCGCATTGAACTTGACCAGGTCTGCCAACTCATTGGCCTCCTGCAAGCGCTTACTCAGGTCTTGTTGAGTAGCCTCATATTTACTAAAGATATCCTTTAGAGCATATTCCCTAACAAGCAATTCATTCTGTAGGTGCTGAGTGTCGGTATCATACATAGTATTACATAGTTGTAAATCACTATTACACTTCTTTAATTCTTGAATTAAATTTAGAAGCCTAAGTTTTGTATTTAATTTATTAACTTTTTGGCGTTTTAATGATTTTTGAATTTTTCTAATTAATCTATTAATTTTAATATATTTTTTCAATTTATTATGGCTAGTAAACAAATTACATTTAGTGATAGTATCATCAGTTAAGTCTATTGTTACTATTGGCTCAACACAAGTGGGTCCGGACCTGCTACCAACCAACTCATCATAAAGACTGCAGGTGATCGCAGACTCTTTACTGGCTTTGAGAGATTCCAGATGGGTTATAGTGTTCTGGGCCCTGCTTAATTCCAGTTCCAATTCTGATATCCGTCTCAAAGCCAGTTCGTGGGTGTCACTACATTGCTGGAAATTTGACACAAGTTCACGGAGGTGTTGATGCTGGTCAAGTATGTCCATATGCTGTGTATGTAGTTCGGCCAACTGGTTCTTAAGCTCAGTGTTCTTTTTATTAATATATAGTATTTCCACCTCACTGTCTTCCCTTTCCTGTAGGAGCTGATTGCACTGGTTTTTACTAGATTCCAACTCTTTCAATGTAGCCTTCAGTTTTTCCTCTAAGGATGCAGCTCTTCGGGTCAACATATTAACAGGCCAACCCTAGAGGCACCCTGGAATGATAGAAGTGAAAGCTAAGTGAGTAAATGGAATAAGAGAGAGGGATAAGATGTGGATAATAAGTTCTAGGATGAAGGGACTATTGAGAGATCAAATTATTTAGAATTGAAAGAAAAAAAAAAAAAAAAAAAAAGTTATGAAGAGTGTGTAATCTCAATTATGGTATGTTAATTTCATTATTCACTGATATGTCATAATTGAGATACTAATATTCAAAAAATAAAAGGGAAAAAACAACAAAATTAAGTTTTCAAAATGGATGGGGGTAGGTACAACCTACTATTTTAAAGTGAATGTAAAATCCAGTTTTTAACATTAATTTCATGAATTGGCACTAATACAGTAATTTAAAATATCAGAGGTATATCTAGCAATATGTGCAGTGATGTCTATGGGGTCTCTAACGTTTTTAATTGTGATTTTATCCTAATTAAGCATCAACATGAAGTCCACTACAATAACACGAATTAAATATAGGGATGTTTTTTTTTTTAAGACGCTCACAGGTACGAAATGGAAAAAGGGGTAATGAGAAGAAACTAATAGGATCTAAGCTTAAAATTAAAACAAATACTCCCCGGGTGAAGTGGTGATTTCAAATCCGTCCGTTGTATGACAGCTGGTACTAGTTCATTGATATTTCATTGATTTTGCATCGGAATTACTCACAAACACAAATCCTTAATATTTAAAACTATATCTATGGAATTTAAGCACTCTTATCAATAATTGTACACGAAAAATATTAATATTACAATTTAATTCTAACACGAAAACTTTTGACGGCCGGCTACCAGTGTTGCCAGTCCAAAAAACCAAACCAAAATCTCACATCAATTCACACCAACTTATTATAAACACGTGGTCAAATCATTACTTACTAAACTTACACTTAACTTTTAACTTACTTTCTCACAATCCAGCGATACCCCTCACAAACCGGTCGCGATGTCGAGTCATCGCCATTAGTTCCGCCCCGGGAATCGAACTCGCGACCTGCTACCGACGGAAGTTAATGTTTTTAGACAAATTGTCGGGTTTTTGATGTTTGATAGTTTTTAATTGAGTGGGAATTTGTGTATGATAAAATTGTTTAATATTTAAATCATTGTTGTGATATCCTTACATATTATAAAACAAAGTCCTTCGCCACGTCTGTCTGTCGTCCTGTACGCGATAAACTCAAAAACGACTGTACCGATTTTCATGCTGTTTTCACCAATGGATAGAGTGGTTCTCGAGTAAGGTTTTAGTATATAATAACCGAAATCCACGTGGGCGAAGTCGCGGGCATCAGCTAGTGTTTTTATATTTTGAAAGAGTTTTCTAAATAGACCGACAACCTAGACTAGTCTTAAATAAATAATTAATGGTTTTCGTAACTTCGCATCGAAAACGTTTAATTATAGAGAAGTATTTTTCAATAGTCATTGGTCTTTTGAGGGTCTTGGGTTCGGCTCTCAGGTTGGGTAATATCCTGAATATTATTCAGTCTAAATAATATTCCCAGAGTCCCCTCAGCAGTGGGACACATGCCTCCTCTCTTCGAGAGGGTGTGGGCCGTAATCCATCACGCAAGCCCAGCGCGGGTTGGTAGATGTCACTTGTCTTCAAATTTTTGGTTCTAGGACATGCCGGTTTCCTCACGATGTTTTCTTTCACCGTTTTGAGAGCAGTGGTGATGAAATAATTTATACAAAGTAAAGCGCCTGTCTGGGTTCGAACCTACGATCGACAACTCGTAATTCGCGGCCGTTACCACTGGTTCATTATCACTGCTAGCCTGAGTAATAGCTTCTACAATATGGATCTTACAGCTGGAGAAATCACATTATAATAATAATATTATAGCGTATGATTTAATATTACATCTCAAGCCGTGTGCCGTTTGGAAAATAGTTATATTACAGTGTGATAATATTGTTTTTCTTTATTTCTTAGATTTATTGAATTTCTGCCTTTTGGTCGTTTAGGTACTTACTTGTCTGTCAAAAAATTAAACTCAGGTAATCCACTTTTAGAAAAAATATAAACAAATTATGAATCCCTGTTGTATGTAATTCTCAGACAAAGCCAATCTCGCCAATTTTTATAAAACCAATTAATAAAAATATTTTAAATAAAATCTACGGAACCACCACAAAACTGACCATCGACTCACAGTACCCCAAAATCTCCCGTGCGAAAGAGACAACCATATAGACCACGTTCCGCTCGATTAGAACCGCCTTGTTCGAATTTTGACAGCAGCCAATCAGAATAAATTTGTCCGCGCACACTAATTGATATTACAAAGTCAAAAGATCTTATAACTACAAACTGTCATTGTAATCCCAATCTTATGGGCGAGTATATAAGGTACTGTTTCGATTGTGATGTGAAACTGATAGAACGTAGTCAGAAAAGCCTACGTTGATAATAAAGCCGTGGAATATCAGCCTTATTTCGAGGCTTTAACGTACGTTTTTGCGTGTTACAATAAAGTTTTTTTTTTCTTTTTAGTAATCGTTTGACTGGACGGAAGCTGGTGACATGTATAAAATTAAGATTTTTGTGTAATGAGTTTGTGTAGTGACTATGTAATTAGGTATGTGGAAGCATACATTATTTATAAAATTGTGATTTTGACACATCCGTTGTGTTACGCCAGTAATTTTTAACGGGGAAAGCAGAAATGCTATTGTGCAAGATGGATTTTAGGCAGATCAGTAGATAAACAATACATAGATAAAGGAAATAAATATGGGAATCTCTTTCATTCAACTCCTGTTTTCAATTAGGATTTAATTGACCACCATAATTTTAGACTAAAAACAATGTTATTTTCGCTGTCAAATCTCATAATCTTGCAATAATCACTTACCGATTGGTAGGTAAATGCAGCTTATTACTTAGATACCTATTTTTTTTCTACATTAATAGGTGTGTATGTAAGTATATTGTATTATTATCAATTACATAGCGAATCTACTTATAAGATGAACATTTTATAGAATTATGTTGCTGGTCATTCTTATTTCTATAATCTCCTCCGTAGTGTTGCCCTTCACGACACCTAGACTTGCCCTAAAGATGGTATGGTTTATTCTTTGTCAAGAATACAACGGTATTTAAGCATAGTGTTATAAATTGCCGTTATAAAAAACACGCACTTTGCTAAAACAAAATGTTAAATTTTTTCTAAAATTTAAATTTTACCACTTACACCTCTTTTCTTTGTAGCATCAAATTGTAAGATGATCAGTATGTTAGCCAAACATCGCAAACCAAAATGAATCTTATTACCACCGCTTTTACAGTTCAATTCCCTATAAGTTTCTTCTGGCAAAGGTATCAATGAATATCGGAGAAGAGTGCTTACATGGTGAATTGAACCCTACGCTAAGGAATTATGGTTGATTTTGTTCAGTGGAAGTGTTGTTACTTTTTTTTGGTTTTTAATTAAACGGAAGAGATTGTTTTGGACGAATGAAGGCTATTTCTTGAAGTACCTACTCTGTTACTATAGCTATAAGTATTTATGTGATGGCCCAATAGTTCAGTAGCTAAGACAAGGGATTTTGCGCTACGTATCTCGGGTTGGATTCCTACAGATTCCTTTTGTGTAGGGTCTACAGAAGGCGAACACAGTCTTAACCGAATACTAAAAGCAGGAGGCTGCTTTTTTTTTTTGTTTTTTTTTTTTCCTCGATTTCTCCGCCAATTATGAATTGATTTTGATGATTTTGTTTGGTAGGTCCTGCTTCAGAGGTGGTCCCAAATAAATTTTATTAACTTTGGTTGCGTAGTTTTGGAGTTAGCTTCAATAATACATATTTTTCCAACCACCTCTATATGGACGATGTTTTAAGTTACTCCGCCACTGTTATTTATTCGAATTTATGTGGAGTAGGTACACACGGCTACACATCAAGCTATACATTTCCAGTATAAGCTGACCTCGCAATATACGGAAATCCTATACAATGTGAGATCAGCATAAACTGGAAATGTATAGCTTGATGTGTAGCCGTGTGTACTACAAGTAAAAAGTAAAAAATAAACGACTTAAAAAAAAGTCTACCGAAAAATTAAAATTGAAAACCAAAGACACCGGACTTCCGAAATTAAACTTATTTTTCACTTGTGTTTTTTGTGGAAGTCGGTTGTTTTTTTTTTTTGTGTACACAGAATCTGCAATGCTTTTCTAGGTCTACCTATATCTAAATATACAATGAATTCTGGTAAGTCCCCAGCCTTCCAGCCCCAGGCTCTAGCCAGCCAGCCAGTTCTTACCTCTCCAGTTGACATAGAGTACATCATAGTAGGTCCTGGCTGACTTACGAATTTGAAAGTCGTAGGTTCGAACCCAGACAGGCGCTTTACTTTGTGTAAATTATTTCATCACCACTGCTCTCAAAACGACGAAGGAAAACATCGTGAGGAAACCGGCATGTGCTAGAACCAAAAATTTGAAGACATGTGTGGCATTATCAACCCGCATTGGGCCCGCGTGGTGGATTACGGCCCACTCCCTCTCGAAGAGTGGAGGCCTGTGTCCCAGCAGTGGGAACGTTATAGGCTGATTATGCTATCTAATTAACTCCTGGTTAAACATGGTGAAATTTTATTCGTTTTAATCCTCTTAAGGGGTCATTGTACTCTTAATTATGAACCACTTACACTATGGGAACAACCCTGAAATCGCAAAAAAATATCAGCTGTATATTTATGTTCGCATAACTCATCAAAATGTGGGGAACACAGATTGTTTTTTCGCCAACGAATAATAACCCTGTTCATAAAAACCAGCCGGCTGTCACTGAAAACCAGCGCTGGGGCTCTGTCTCGCATAGGGTCCCAGCATTATGCTGAGCGATGGCCGTTTAACGTGAATGTGACACATATTTTCCCGCAACTTGTTATTTTCGTATATTTTATTTGTTCTTCGTTAGCGTCATGTTTGCCGCAAATAAACGTATTTTCTTTCTTTTTCTTCTTTCTTTCTTTATAAACTTACATAAATTAGGTATATCATATTATCCGCATAGAATCAACTAATCTAAGAAGCTCCATGTTAATAATAATAATCTTCCATCCATTATAATATTTTAGCTAATGAACCATAAGATCCCATATACGGAACACCATAATTCGGTTAAAATAGATCGGGATCATCCCAACACTAACAATGTGGAGTTGGCACAAAAAGATCGAAGATGAAAAACACTATAAGTACTAGTCAATACAAAATATTTTATTTTTTTAATTACTTTTAATCATACTCCAATCATATTCGGATAGGCGCATTTCACTTTTTTTTTTTTGTAAATTTGTATTATTTTGCATGTCCTCAAATTGTCAAGCCCACCTCCTCCTGAAACTGAAAAACTGACAGTTTTCTGTCAAAAGAATAAAAAAGCAAGAACCTACAACCGAAACAAGCTCGTAAGGAAGAGTATAGTTGAACAATGTAAAGCAAAGAAGTAAGTATGTATACCCGAATCGCTTTAGCGTGGCACCAGCGGTCATTGCCCTTTCGCTTCGCTAATATCTCTCCTTAACCTTAACAATAAACGATGTATGGTTTTTCGTTATTGGAACATGTTGAAGGTCACGATAGATATTGATTGACGTTAACGGACTTTATTTCGGTTTTGAAATAAAGAATGCTAGAAAATGTAGGTGAGTCAATGACCGCTATTGTCACGATAAAGCGTATCGGATATATCTATATTTTATCTTCTAAAAGACTAAATCAAAAGCAAAAGTCATTTATGGCAAACTAAGGTGAGATTTTCGAACGCCAAAATTACATAAGACAGTCCCTCAAAACGCCCACCCTTCACCACTTCCTAGTGCTTTAGCTGTCAAGAAGAAGTGGCGCAACAAACTCCCCAGCAGCACAGCTGTCTGTTCAGTTAGACAAAAATCAATTCTATACAATAGTATGCAAAATCATTACGCAACACAAAACATAAATCAAATTATTAACCATATGTGAGCAAGCACACGCCAATATACCAACCAAAAAAACATCGAGAATTATACGTACTAGCATTTTGGAAGCGAGGATGGACGGACCTACTGAGATAGTTTATTAATTTATCGGTTAATTCCAGAGAGTCAAGACTAAACTATGAACTCTGCTAAGAATTGACAAAATTTAGGAAAGGTAGAGTTCACTCTTTACCCAGTCTCACTCCACAATATACTATGTATGTAGGTAGGTAAGTAAAACCAATTTGTCAAACACACAATCACTTGCATTAGCCGACGTCAGTAATAGTTTGTTCTAATTAATAATCAGATCAATTGGCTTGTGGACAAAGCTTTTGTATATAATCCTATATACTAAACCCATCTAATAAAATATTATCAACTAACTGTCGCCCGTGACTTCGTCTGCAATCCGGGATGAAATTATAGCCAGTCCTTCTCCAGGTGACAGTACAAAAAACATTTTAATTTTATTTGTAATTTTTTTTTTGAATGTTTAGACGGGCAAGTTACTTGGTGTCGCACGTAAGAGACTATTGTAATGAAATTATTGTTTTAAATATAATGAATTTGATTATATTGTATTATTTCGATTATTTTTTGGTTCTAAGACATTTTCTGATAAGGGTTGTACCTGAAATAAATGGTTTAAATTTTAATTTAATTTAATTAATAGACGCTATATTATTGCAGGTTAACGCCCTTCGTTAGATAGCTGTATATAAAATATTAATATTGTATTAAATTATATTATATATTAATACTATACTATATTATATTATATACTATACTATATACTATTAATTCATTATTGCTATATTACTGGGTTGTGGGGGTCATAGACAGTCGCTCCATATAAAATACACTGCTAAAATACAGCTGCATCTGGTTAGACTGAAGCCGACCCCAACATACTTGGGAAAAGGCTAGGCAGATTGATTGATATTGATAAATTATAATTATGAAGAGGAGATTTTAATAAACTCTGATTACTAAATAGTCTTCTAAGCATAGAGATTACGAAAATCTGAAGATTTTCCTGAAGTTTGACAGGTCCTTGACTAAATCTAAATTCAGCAGACAGATTCTAACGATATAAATCTTTCATTTTTTATTTCTGCTACAAATGGAGTTACGAGTAATTTTTACTGGGCAACTTACAATCAACATCAACATATTATATTTCACATAAGCCTACATGGGCACTTATGAAACGTCAGAAGCTAGGTGCACGGTTCCAATTGGTCGTTTTCTATGGAGAAGAGCCGGCAAGAAACTCCATGGTTACTCTTTTAAAAATAATTGGCGTTTACAATATTTTCCAATTATAGTGTTAGTAGCTATGGGAGGAGAGAGTAGGCCTTTCAACAAATACCAGGTAGGTACTTAACAAAACAGAAAATGCTGTAATTACTGAAATCAACACATGACAGTTTTCCATCGCTTTTTCGACTGTAATACTACTATAGTAAGATCTGTTACAGAATAATAATTTATTAAAATGATAAGCTTGTCCTTATCACTTCAACGGACAGATAACTGAGAGAGGGTGGCGAGAGGGGCGAGCGGGGAGAGGTGACGTCACTGGAGTATGTTCCGAAATGTTGTTACGCGTTTCAGGCGCAGTTTCGCATTTTTTTTTAAACTTTTTTTTTACTTTTTTCTTAGAGTATTGCTTCCATCACGCGATTTCGTTTATGCTAATGTATAATTTACTAAAATAATTATAGATTAAAACTTACCATCAAATTATGTCAAATGCCTATTAGTAAATGGTAGTAGATTGCAGTTGATCGAAAATTTCTGGTAATAGATGTTACCTGAACACCTGACACTTAGCAAGGCTGTTATCAGTAGTGCATTATCGAAGCGTTTATACAATTATGACATTTTGTGAGTTAGCAAAAACGTATGAAAACAAAGAGCTCTATATAGCGATGATTCCGATAATATGTAATTGTTACTTGCTACTCACTAGTAGGACTTCTTATAGGTCTGTTCTTAGAATAAAAAAATATCCTTATGAGAAATCTAAGTGTTAACATGATATAAATAGACAACGATTATAGTTATTTAAATATTATGTTTAATTACTATAGGTACCTACCAGTCTAGGTATTTGTTTTTCTGTCCGAAATCTGTAAAGACATCTAAAAACCAATGACCGGACGAGTCATTCGCTAATTATTCACTTAATTGAGTTTCTATAAATGTAATTAAATAGTCAAGATGCAAATTAACACGCGGCTGCTCATTGTCTCATCGAGAATTAACTCTTCATTAACTATTTACGGATCATTTTAAGTAATTTATTTATTTTCTTCGGAAGCTGTAAGTAGAAATAGCTTTCTGGTTCATTTTTTTTTTGGGAAATTATTGTAGGTTTACGCTCTTTGCAATAATGACATAGTTTCATGGTTTAATTCATTTCAAACCTATTTGTTTAAAATATCAACATTTATTTTTTAACAATTCAATTGTGGTTTCTTTCCGGATTGTTTTTGTCTGATTATTTAGAAAACATTCACCATAGGACTCATTTTTACCAAAAAAAATCTCATATTAATTTTGCTCTGCCAAAAGATGGCGGCCAAAATCTCACCCCTCGGAGTAGAATATTTCGGATCATCTCGCCACGTGCCGGCAGTGTATCCGCGGCTGCCGCGCGGTTCGTTGTCGCTTCTATGACGCGACCCCGCGACCCGCGACAACGCGACGTGCGTTTTTTTGAATAATATTCGTTGGTAGACTTAGTGGCCAGTGCTAATAAAATATGATTTGAATTTCGAATGACAGTGATATTTGAAAATGATGACATGTTTTTTCGGATTTGTGATTGGTGAATTTGAATTTGGATGTGACTAGTGAAGTGGAAAATAAATCTATTAGGTTTGAACATAATAATAGTGATTGTTCTTGATTGTGCTTTAAATTGGCGGACCTTTTTCTTCGGTAAATGAATTGAAAAATCAAAGCAGAAAAAGCCAAATGCTAAGGTTTTTTTTATTGCCAATATTATTATTCGCTGGTAACTTGTTTTTGAAAATCAGAAATTGACATTGCTCATCGCAAGCTAAATTGAAAATTAAAACAAAATTCTAGACGAGAAAAAAAAAACACGAAATGAAACTTTTAGTCAAATATCCCAAAATACAACAAAAATTTTTACTTAAAATTTATGAAAACCTACAACATTAACACAACACAAAATAAACAAACAACGATTAAAAAAAACAAACAATAGACATAAAACACATCAACCAACGGTAAAATCAACCATATTCAAACACTACACAAAAATCTTTAGGTATATACAGCCAGCACATAACATAGGTACTTGTTATGTAAAACAATCTGGCATGTAATATCAATACCGTATCACCGGACCCACCGGATCGGATGACCGTACATGCCCCGTGTGAATTTTACACGGCTATATGCGTGATACGACTAAGTTTTATAATCAAAAGACTTGGAGGTGCTGAAGTTGATGGTTACTGAAATTGATGTAGAAGTCGAGCTTAGAAAAAAAAACACTGAAATTGATCATGAATATAGTGAAAAAGATGGATTCAACACAGTGCGACAGTGCTGAGATTCCTACCTATTTATGAATTATTTCAATTACTCTCTCTACTTCGAGTTAACAACAACATTTGTGTAAGAGTCAAAAATTATGTCTACGCCATTTTTTCTGTTGATTTTGAATAAATTCCAACTAAACCTTTAGTGGACTTTGTCGGAGAGAGGGCGAATAGCTACGTTCCAATTAAAATTCCTTAAAAAAAAAAAACCGAATTAAATTATATTTTCAAATATAACTTTTTACAATTGAACCTTCTTCTAAACAATACAAACCTTTTTCTTAACCTTAGACTTTTGCATTGAAGTACGTAATTCCATATTCAAAATCAGATGCTGTCATATCATCTCCCGGTCCGCCCAGAGCGGGAGAAGTCATACGATGATTATCCACACTCAAAAAAAAAAAAGCTGTCGTATCACATTGTCAAAATGGATAGAATATACTCGTAACACAGAATATGTACATGATCATTGCCAATATTAATCAGCAATGCGTGTTATTTAAGTATCTCACAGCTAATCAAAATCAATGAAACAGTGCGCAGAATTATATTCTTTTACGAAATAAATTACTACTTTATACTTGAAACTGGAGCATCATGAATGAGATGAAATTAACATAATTTCCACACTATTATTTAATGACTGCACAGTAATAATTAATTTGAGCTCTTCAGTCTTCAGTTATTTGCATATCAAATTAAAAAAGTAAATCAAAACAGTCCCACGGACTAACATAACAAGAAACTGATCCCTTGTCACAATCGATCGATTATGTCCGTCAACCGTAAAATATACCTCAAAATCGAGACTAAGTTATCTGTGGTCGATTGTCCGGCGATCGATTGAGACGTGTTTTAATCGAGAAGTAAAAGACTTCGTTAAAAAAAAAAAAATTGTTTTGAGTGTTTTTTGTAAGTGTTCGATACCTATTATACTTTCGCAGACGTCATAATAATAAAACTTCTATTGTGTATCGTTTACCGTACGTGAACCGATTAATTAATACCTTATTGGTAGGTACCTAGTGATAGTGCTAGATTAAGCCAAGTTTTTTATCTACATGCGTCCATAAGTGTACCTTCTTTCTATAAACAAGCTTTGTCTGTACCTAGCTATCTGCAGCAGTTAAAAAAAGTTCATGATAATTACCAAAGGCAGAAAAAATGCAAAAAGTTCATGATACTTACCAAAGGTAGAAACAATGCAAAAATATAAAATCTGGTAGATACCTTCTTAATTCAAACGACCAACGGATTTTTTTTATTGATCAGCCGAAAGCTTTAATCCCGAAACAGAACAAAACAATCTTAATCCAAGAAAGTAGACCAAAATCACCCAAAACATCGACTTTCGCTGAAGCACACGAACAATACCGAACTATACGCGATAATTGTGACTTCCTCCTCATAATCGGTTACTTATTAAAATCTTCCTTCTCGTGAGAAAAACAGCGTCATAATACCCCCACCTGCCGCTATTGAACCAGAAAACTAGTGATCAAACACCGGAAAATCGTACAAATCGTCGAAAAACCGGCGAAATTGCTCCAAACGAATCGTTATTACTGACCAACCACGGCTACAATTTTCATGCCGCTTTCACGGTTACCACTCGTTTTTTTTTTCCGAAAATCATTAGGGCATTGAAATTAACGAAGTAGTTTCGACAAATAGGTATTTTTTTTAACGATTTCCGGTTTTTATTTTTATTTTTCTAAATCTGCGAAGAGCAATCAGTCGTTACGATCTGTTTTAAGTTAGTCGATTTTAGATAGCTCTGACGATGGTCTAATTACAAGCGCAATCAAGATTTTCCAAATGAAAATAATTTATTTCAGCGTCTAATCTAAAGAGTGTGAACTAATAAACAAATATTACTTTTAATAGACAGTAATAAAATAATAAGTGATGAAGTGAAATGTTAAAAAAGTGAAATAATAAAAAAGACAAAAATGTAAAAAGAAACATGATAAAAATTCGGAACAGACAAACGCAGTGACGTGAAAACACAATTCAAATTTAGAACTTCAAAGATGGCGTCTGTATAACGTGATCTTTTTGGTGAAAAATAAGACTTTATTAGTGATTTTCTTTTGTAAATTAATTAATTAAATTAATAATTAGTGCTGTGCCGTAAGTGTTCAAACTGGAGGGGCAGAGTAAGGCCACTTTTGCGGCCCTTTTTGGGCTGAGGGCCGGCGGCGGCGTGGATCTGTCCGCCGCTTACCGATACAACCAAAATATGATGGAATATTATACATGTAAGTTGAGCTATTATTTATAGTTCATCAGGATTGATTAAAAAGAATTAAGAAGAGTTGAGAAGAGTTAGTGCTTCGACAAACGAGGTAGGGAGAGAGAAACAGTTACACACTGTCTATAACTCAACATAACGTAGTAAGATCAAAATAAGCTATGCATGGTTTTAAAATCCTTACATATTATAAAACACAGTCCTCCGCCGCGTCTGTTCGCGATAAACTCAAAAACGACTTCACCGATTTTCATGCTGTTTTCACCAATGGATAGAGTGGTTCTCGAGGAAGGTTTGAGTATATAATAACCGACATCCACGCAGGCGAAGCCGCAGGTATCAGCTAGTTTACCTATACAAATGACAGTTATCACACATTTTAACAAAAAATCTAAATTTTCATTCCGATTTTCATAAAAACAATGAGTTCGGTAGGCATTAGTAGAGCGGGTACGTGTAATTTTATCCAAATCTAAATCAAAAGTCATTTATTCAGGCTAGGCTGAGAAACAGCACTTTTCGAACGTCAAAAGTACATAAGACAGTCCCCCAAAACACCCACTCTTCACCACTTCCTAGTGCTTTAGCTGGGAAGAAGAAGTGGCGCAACAAACTCCCCAGCAGCACAGCTGTCTGTTCAGTTAGAAACAATTGATTCTATACAAAAGTATGCAAAATCATTTACATTACGCAACATAATCTGTCTTCCACATCAATGGAGTTCAAATAGGAAGTCGCTCCATGTAAAATACCGGTATTCAGCTACATCCGGTTAGACTGGAAGCCGACTCCAACATAGTTGGGAAAAGGCTAGGTTTGTTTTAATTTGTCTTTCACATCGGTAATGCTAAAATGTCCGCTTCTAAACACAGATTTTCCAATAAATTATCGGCTATAGTTTGCTTTGCTGGTGTATATCACAGAGATGCTGTTAGAGACAAGTGGCGGTATCTATATCACCACATGCGAACTACGCATCAAAGACCTGACGTCACACAAAAATCCTGATGTCACATAAATCCTGCATCGCGCAATTAAAGTTTACCGTGCAATGGACATATATACAAGAACCCGACATCCATCGTTGGGCAGTTGCCCGCCAGCCACAACACCCGTCTGGTCGAAGGAATCTCCCTTTTCTGTGGAGGATGAGTGAACTTTACACCCTGTTCCTCATACCCCCCTAAAACATCTACCAAACCGCAGTGGGGCCGCGTGGTTGATTACTGCCCACTCCCACTCACAGAGAGGAGGCCTGTGTCCCAGCAGTGGAAACATTATAGGCAGATTACGACCTATGCTATGAGAACAGTGTAATGGTAATGTCTGGATGGCTTTCTAACATTTGTAACTCATAAATCAAGGGGTATGAGGAACAGGGTGTAAAGTTCACTCATCCACAATAGAAAAGGGAGAATCCTCCGACCAGACGGGTGTTGTCTCTGGCGGGCAAATGCCCAACGATGAATGTTAGAATCTTGTGTATATTATGTTGATCGCGCGGTAAACTCTAATTGCGCGATGGAGGATTTTTTGTTACGTCATGATTTTTGTGTGATGTTAGCGGGGCAATTCCCTTATTTTTATGAACGTTCATATTCGCATCTCATTCGCAATCTGTCAAAAAAACCATCAATTTACCAACATTTTTGACAAGTTTGACAGATTGCGACTTGAATGTGAATATTTTTTAAGTAAGAGAATTGGCCCTCATATCTATGTAAATGCCGCCACAAGACAGTCTATTCAGGTCCAGGGACTTTTCATCCAATTTTGATTATAGGTAATTGGTAGAATCAGACATTCATAGTGTTATCGAGCTGCCAAGTTGGTACTTGGGAGGGATTTATGGGAAAATTAACATGCGTCATTGATAAGGTACTTACATCATCGAATGTTTGTTATTTCAGGCTATATGTTGCAAAAATCTAGGTTTTTTAATATGATAGCTAAAATATAGGTAGCTACCTACTTGATGAGGAAAATGTTTAGGTAAACATAGTTTAAAATTGTTACCAATTAAAAATATCTCGTCTCTATGTAAACCATAAAAACACATAGAAACCCTTTTAACGGAGATAACATACACCATTTTCAAAAAGCATCCCTAAAACAAACGAACCGCCATCCGAATCCCTCAAACGACGTTATCCAGTCATTATGCAAAAAACGCTTGTACCATCCATAACAATATTATCATAAATACAACGCATAAAAACTCAATCCCTCCATAAAATACGTAAAATACCTAACAACCATCTGCAAAGCCCCGAGATTTCATAAAACACCCGAAAATTTTCCCTCCGAAAAAGATCGTTACAAAACCCGCGAATGGGAACCCTCAAAACGCGTCGGAGGGCGAGGGAAGTCTTCTGATAGGTTGTTTTGGAGAATGGCGCGCCGTGATTGGTCGGTGTGGTTGTGGGTGGAGCGTTGTGTCTGTGTGAGTAGGTGCGTTCGGTCCACGTTAATTGTGAGGCGTTTGGGTGCGTTCACTACATGTGTTGGACGCGTCTAGCAAATTGGACGTCGAGCCTTTTATTAGATTGGCGTATGGCGTATAGTTTTATGTAAATACATTGCTTTGCTATATTAATCTGCGATATAGAATATGAATCCGAGGCTTGTTTAGACTAACAGCGAGCGTAGACACTATTTTGTAATAGGTAGGTCGGTGCTTTTCACAGTCATTCAGATTCATTACATCAGTCCTTGAAATGCAGTCACTTACGTTATTTCAATTTCAATTCCTGAATAAATAAGTTCTCTGTTTTCCCCTGGAATTACCATAAAAAGCTTAATCCAATCAAAAATCTTGTAGGTAGAAAAGGTAATTCGTCATCATATCATGTTTCGTCTACCTGTTCAGGTTACTCCGTTTGTTGGAACGGTATTTCAACATTCAAAAGGATTTATTCTAGATATGCGGTTTATGGAGGTAAGTACAAAGGTTTATGGAACAGTGATGGCCCAGTGGTACCTAATTGCCGCGATTTACGAGTTGTAGATCGTAGGTTCGAACCCAGGCACATATTTTATCACCACTGCTCTCAACACGGTGAAAAAAAATAAACGTGAGGAAACCGGCATGTTCTAAGACCAAAAATTCGAAGACATCTACCAATCCGCACTGGGCCCACTTTGTGGATTACGGCCCATTTCCTCTCACCGAGAGGAGGCCTGTGTCCTAGCAGTGATGCCACTTGTCTAGGACTTAAAACATAATGAGAAATACTCGTTTTTTCTATCTGCTAAGAGGTATTTGCTTCATTAGGACCTGCTATTACATCAGTGTTAGTGTTGTGTGGAAATCGGTTGTCATAGTATGAGTATGTGATGCGGAGGACTGAGGAAAATGTCATGAGGAAAGTTTTGAGTATGAATGTGGATGGCTATACGAGTAGGAGAAGGCCGAAGAAACGATGGATGGACTGTGTGGAAGATGATATGGCTAGAAAGGGGGTGACTATTGAGATGATGACTAATAGAGAAGTATGGAAGAAAAAGACATGTTCTGCCGACCGTAAATAAATTGGGATAAGGGCAGTATAATGCATAATATCTCAATTCCTTTACACACCGTCAGTAAATAATACCACCGTTTCTGTTAATGCCATAATAGTTGCATAGCGTGACGAAACACGTGTTACTTATCTACTAACATATAATATACTGAAGTGAAAGTTATATAGTACAATACAGATAAAGATTTACCTAATCATATTACAATCTTTTTAATTAAGGCGAAAGTTAAGACTGGCCTTCTTGCTGAAGAGACTTTCCAAAAAAAGATTTAAAATAAAGAGAAGCAAGAATTTGAAAAGAAAAAACCAAAGAGTCTAAAAAATTTTGATTCGCTAGGATATTGTGCAATAGGCTTTATGAAAAGAGGCAGAGGCCCTCGACAAACTGACATTCTATCAGCGATAACGATGATGGAAAAGGCAAAAATGTATAGGACTGACATAAGCTATCAAAAAGCTTATGTCAATTCTGTTGAAAGTCGTTGTAGAAATAAACGCTTTCGAAGCGATTGTCACTTGTCTAGACCCTCAAATCAAAGAAAAGATAGATGAATTGTGTAGATGATGATATATGGCTAGGAATGAAGTTTATACTGAAATGACTGGTGATGAAAATGTTGGTATGGTAGAGAAAGACCCAAGACACCTCTGAATTTTATGATTCATGTGCGTATAAATTATTACTTGCTTTTAAAACGGTGAAGGCAAACATCGTGAGGAAACCTGCCTGAGAGATATTTCGACAGAACGTGAAGCCAAGTCAGAGGCTCCAATACGGCATAAAAAGTCTGACACCAGGTTAGTCACTAACTACACCAAAATGAAAGAAAAAAAGACGAAGATATCCGGTGATACCCTAAATAAATTGAAATAAAGGCAGTAGGTACTATGATGATGAAGTCAGTAGTTACGCTGTCCTGCCAGGGTTGCGGGAAAGTCCGATAGGGATACCGGCACCTTGGCAACAGGCAACTGAAGGAACACGGGTGGGTTTTAGTTAGTAAAAGTCTCCCGCTCCGCCTAGAGCGGGAGAAGTCATTTGATGTCATGTATACAAAATATTGTAAAACATTTTTAAAAAGAGTAACGGTGGAGTTTCTTTCCCATTCTTCTCCATACGAAAGCTACCTTTTGGAATGGGCAACTAGAATCAATTCTATTTCTTTGTTTTTCATTGACGTTCAAAAGTGCCTTTTATGTGCCTATTTGAAATAAATTATTTGACTTTGACATTGACTTTGAAGATTTACCAAACTCAAAAAAAAAAAGTAGTTACGCTGTACCTACCTACCCTGGAACGAAAATCTAGCAAAATTGTAGTTTCCATAAGCCTGCTCGAGTCTTAAGACTAATTACTGCTGTCGAAACGTCAGTTACTTAGATGTTTTGATCCCTCCGTATCAAAACGTGCTAAAAGCAAATGGTCCTACAGCTCTTTGAAATAACGACATTCAATCACATAAACTCTACATAAAACAAAGGGTTGTTCTAGCTAAAAATGAACATTAAGAATACAACGAAAATAGTTAAATAACTAAATAAAGCACCGGCATTTAAAAAAAAAAACACCAGAATAATGAGCAAATAAATCATGTCTAAGCCCAGAACAATAACGTACAAAAATACTTAAAAAATCGTCAACATACACTAAAATACAGGAAGCATTCAAATCATAAACCACGGCGGCCATTACGATGTCACATCTAAACAATAAAATTAGGGCACACATACAAAAAAACAACCAAATTTCATACTTCCTGCAAATGACTCAACTGTCCATAGATCACGAAATTATACTTATATAGCGCTAGAGTGAACGACATTACTTTACCAATATATCACTACACATAAAACATATACACCAAAGCCTTACCCCCTGAAAATAGAGTCCAAATTCAAATGCAACGACGGTAAATCCCACACCGAATGTAACATGAGACTCACGCACACATCAACAAGATGACATACGCCTGTCCTACACGCGTTCGTGATACAAAACGCGCACATCCAAACACACGCCTCCAATTGGTCGACAGCGATGCGCTCACGCATATATCAAGTAGATCTTTTACGTTTTGAAACCTGTTTTGCTTGGTAATTGTCGAGATTTTAGAAAGGCGGTCTGGCTGGTTGCTGTAACGAACAGGTTGGATTGCGTCGCCCTCGTATGTGTTATTAACATATATATTTTTTATTGCCGGTTATGTAAAAACGTTAATATTTATTGCAAATTATAGTGTTGCATAGTTACATTAGGTAGGCATTTGGTTTGCATATATGATCCCTAATGTATTGGTAGAGCAGATTTTCCAACATGGTATTGGGCGCAATATGTATGATTTATATTTTGGCTGAATAAGCGCGCTAATATTAGTATGCCTTTCGCTTCAATACCCTCAAAGGCAAAGTTAATAATCAACTAGTTAATAGAATAATAATAATTAAGAAGTTATAGACACAGTATTTTTTTTTTTTTTTTTGAGGGTGGGAAATCATCCAATGACTTCTCCCGCTCTGGGCGGAGCGGAAGGGCGTGTCAGACTTTTACTGACTAAAACCTTCATTTGCCTGTTGCCAAGGTCCCGGTATCCCTTTCGGACTTTCCCGCAACCCTGGCAGGCATCGGTCCTATTGGACCCCGTCAATTTTGCTGACATCTCTTTCAGGCACGCGTGGAACACGACGCGCCATCGACCCGGGCCTGGTCCTTATCGGACGGCGAGCTGCCCGTTGCTCGCCGTCCGCAAGCCCGCGCCTATGGTGGCCGGGAATCCACCTGGGATTCCCGACGCCCAGGGCGTCTCCAGCGGCGGCGGTTAGGGGCGTGAGGGCGCAAACTTTGCCTTTCCCTCACGCGTTCCGCCTCCTCCTTCGCGAGCATTACTGCTTCGCAGAAGGAGGTGACGGCTTCCCATGCCCTCTCGCTCCGTACCATGGCCTGAAACAGGGCCGGACGCGAGAGGTCAACGCCGTCAATCGCCTCCGCGAGGACACGGCGGTGCTCCGCCCAAGCAGGGCATACCTCAACCGTATGCTCCACCGTGTCCTCCGTATAGACACAGTCTGGAGTCTGGATTTGTGGTTCATGGCAATCGGTTCGCCCTCTATTAAATGGGACTTAAAAACATAACTGGGTAAATGTGGGTGTACTATAGGTACCTACTATCAAAGAATTGCATCTATACACCGCAAGGACTATTTCTGCTTGCCTCCTCTGCCCAATCCTTCGGGAAAACAAGGCGTGATGTTATGTTACAGAGACAGCTAAGTAAGACTCTAAAAATACAATAGACGTAGATATATTTAGTAACCTATTCCGCTTAACTATTCTTCAAGATTCATAAAAGCGCCCAGCGCCAGCGCTCGGTATAGCAACACGTCGTGTTCTAGTTTGCGATTGGTCAATCGTCATCCTGAGGATGCCTCGCTGAGAGGTGGAACACGTGTCGATTTCTTACAGGGTTTTTTATGACTCTTGAAGAATAGTTAAGCGGAATAGGTTACTAAATATATCTACGTCTATTGTATTTTATAATGGATTTCCGCAAAGTCACGCCTGAATCAATTAACTAAGTAAGACTCTTTTCAACAACAGCATTGCAGGAAACTATTCTTAAAAAAGTTGGACTGATGGCAGTGAACAAGAGTGTTGTAGTGATCAGTGCTCATTCTCCATCATCATCATCATCACCATTGACAGCCTTTTTCCACCCTGCTGAGTATACTCAGCGGGGTGGAGGTGAAAGAGGGGGGTTATAACCCTCGTCCTTTTTGTGGCATTCTTTCCAGTGGGGTAATTGCTTAACACTAAAGGCTGATTTCAACAATTAAACTAAACGCGACCAGCACATCTAAAACACGTTCAAGAGCTGTCAGTGTCAATATTCCAAAGTAAATAATGACACTGAAAGTCTTTAAACGTAGTTTATGTGCTGGGGGCCTAAAACGGCCACATTAGCAATTCCTCTGAAAGCAATTCCTTTCCTGAATTTCCAGCTGTCATTAGCAATTCCTCTAATTTGACACAAAAGCAATTCATAATGTGTGGACTATTTTACGAATCTCCATAGCAAACTGTCAAACAGATGAATTATGTCGTAATATGAATCGCACGCAGATCTTATTATGAATTGTCAGTTTGTGACATTTTACGATTTTACGATAATATTTTCCTCTAATGATTCTGCCAAAGTTTTAAGCCTGCTGATCGCGTTCAGTTTCTTTGGTGAAATTCGCACTTACAGTAGCAATAACTTCCATTTTGACAGTTCAACGGCATTCATTGCGTTATTTACGTTGTTGAGCAGACAAATTTTTCAAACATAATTGGAGCAATGGATTACAAACTAGTATAATTGATGGAGTACACACAGACGAAAGAAATGCAACTTATAATCATAAATCTAAGCGATGCACATTGTACAAACTTGTGAAACATCACAAGGCTATAGCAGGCGAGAATTTTATCTAAACTTAATTCTTCTAGTTGCTTAAGACTAACAACTTGTGGTAAATTACTTATAACATTTAAGATTGTAACAATGATACATACAGTAATTTATTTGTGAGAAGTGCTTGTGATAAAGATCTCATCTTTCGTTGCATCAACTATGGTTTTTAGAGGTATGAGGAACAGGGTGTAAAGTTCACTCATACTCCATTGTAAAGGGTGTCGTGTCTGGCGGGCAACTGCCCAATGATTAATATAGGGATCTTGTTTAGATGTCGATCGCGCGGTAAACTCTAATTGCACGATGCAGTATATATGTGACAACAGGTCTTTGATGCGTAGTTCACATGTGGCGATGTAGATGTCGCCTCAGTTTTATGCTGGAACTTTAGGGGTATGAGGAACAGGGTGTAAAGTTCACTCATCCACCATACAAAAGGGAGGATCCTCCGACCAGACGGGTGTTGTGTCTGGCGGGCAACTGCCCAACGATTGATGTCGGGTTCTTGTATATATGCCCATTGCACGGTAAACTTTAATTGCGCGATGCAGGATTTATGTGACGTCAAGTTTTTGATGCGTAGTTCGAATGTGGCGATGTAGGTACCGCCACAGAACGATAAATTCTCTAGGAAGACAACATTCAAGGGATTAAACAGTTGAAAAGCATTAAGATCATAAATGTTATTACTTATTAGTAACTACTCTACTTCTTTTTCGTCGTTTCGAGTATTCCAAATTATTATTATGAGTTTTGACCAGATTTCAGCCACGTCACCAGCATTAGCAGTAACCTAACAAAAGCTTGAACATAGATGCAGTTACAACTAATTTATTTATGTATTTGCATTTGTATTGCAGCCATTTGTAGTCGAAATAATTGCTGCATATCTTAAAACTCTTCTAGCTATTTTCGAATCCAATCTTATACTCTATCATTATCAACGACATTTTCCACGTGGTCGATGTTGATTGATCTAACGACATTTTTTTGTGTATAAGTCTTTATAATTTCTAGTGTTAAAACCAATTAGATTTGGGTATACATCTAAAAATAGTACACCTACAAATATAATGTATATCCCACAGTAACATTACATGTTACAAAATATCATCAAAAGCTTTTTACGTTTAATTCAAGATGGCTGACACAATGGCGTCGGGCGCGCATCCGGTCGTCGCATGGTAATCTCACTTCCGGTCTGACCCTGCACGTCTGCGGTTTATTATCCCTGCAACTTTATTATTATGTTTTATTAACTTTAATATTTCCGTGAAAGAAAATAAGGCTATTGTGGGAACAGAAAAGGCAAGGTAAAATTTCTGTTTTAAGGGAAATATGCTAGAAATTAATTGGTATAAAATTATTTTATAGAGGTCAGTGGTAGACGACACATGTATAATTTCAACATAAATGATGTAACCAATATATTGTAATAATATTCTGATTCAAAAGAGTGTCCGTGGACTTTCTTGCCTGTTCTTCTCCATAGGAACCTACGCTTTGGAATGGGCAACTAGCTTCATCTTTCTGACTGACCGACCTCTTGACAATTCAAAAGTGCCTGTAATTGGTTTATTTGAAATAAATGCTTTGAGTTTGAGTTTGAGTTTTGACGACGTTATGAAAAGTAACAGTTAAAAGATACCCCGAAAACACGTTGAGAAAGTGCCATAATATAGTTTCATATCATTGTGAACATTTGTGAATCCGACACTGGGCATCGTATGTATATGTTCCTGATACCTACAAAAACAGAAACGGTCTTGAAAAACAAAAAAAAAATTCAGAAACCGGTACTCCATTTATTAGACATACCATGTAGGTTGGTATCAGAAACCCAATGCATCGCCATATCTATATCCTTACATATTATAAAATAAAGTCCGCCGCCGCGTCTGTCTGTCGTCCTGTACGCGATAAACTCAAAAACTACTTCACCGATTTTCATACTGTTTTCACCAATGGATAGAGTGGTTCTCGAGTAAGGTTTTAGAATATAATAACCGACATCCACGCTGGTGAAGCCGCGGGCATCAGCTAGTATATACTATAAATAAAAATCGCTTTTCGTGTCTGTCTGTGACCGCGTTGTTCTTCTAAACTCCATAACGAATTTTGAAGCGATTTTCCCCATCTTTTAGAGAATTTATTTCTGAAGGTATATGTGTATAATACATTTATAATTATCTTTCCTATACGGTAATCTCAATGTTTTGTCAATTCGTAAAAACCGTACGAAGCAGAAGCGGGTCGTTGATTTTGAGTAATACAACTTGGATGTGCAAACTGTTATTCGTGGATCTTTGACAGTCGTTACGGGTCGTCAGAAGCCCGAATGTCTGACAACCAGTCTTACCAAGAGATATGGTATTACCCAGTTACTGGGTTGCAGATAGGCAGTCGCTCCATGTAAGATACTGATATTCAGCTGCATCCGGTTAGACTGGGAGCCGACCCCAATATAGTTGGGAAAAAGCTAGGCAGATTGATTGAACTTGCAAATTTCCAAATTGCAAGGATCCTTTCTTCGGACTTTCTGGCTGTAAAAGACAGTCAAAGTAAATCATGAACATTCCTGAATGACAAGACTCTAGCACATACAATATGATATACCACGGCGCGACTCCATACCCCATAAACACACCAATCCAATCTGCCCAGCCTTTTCCCAAGTATGATGGGGTAGACTTCCAGTCAAGCCGGATACAGCTGAATACCAGTATTTTATATGGAGCGACTGCTTATCTGACCTCTACAACCCAGTAACTGGGTATTACGGTACCCTTTGGTAAGACTGGTTGTCAGACTTTCGGGCATCTGAAGACCCGTAACGACTGTTATAGATCCATGAATGACAGCCGGGACCAACGGCTTAACGTGCTTTACGAGGCACGTAGGAGTCTCGGTATATAAAGATGGTAACCTACTTTTTGGATAGTAACAAGAATTTAAAGTACGACGACACCATGTTTGACAGACGCACTGGCGTAATAAATAGCTTCGGAATTCAGTCCATTTTTAAGGATATTTATAACACGATTATTTATGTACAATCTACCAACCCTGACCATAAATATGAAGTTGACAGAAACGAGGAAATGTCTCCAAATAAAAACAACATCAATGAGCAGAAACCTACTTCTCAGAAGCTTTTTCGGGAATAAATATATCACCGTATTGCACCAAAATATTGCAGGTTTCAGGAGCAAATCCGATGCACTAACGATTTGCTTACAAGAATTATCGGACAATGACACTGATATTGATGTAATTTGTCTAACTGAACATTTCATGATGTCGGGCCATGAAAATATTTGTGTGATACCCAATTTCTGCCTAGCTGCCCACTTCAGCAGAAGTAATACCAACAGAGGTGGGTCGTGTATCCTCATAAAAAAAGGACACCAATGGAAAGCGATACCAAAATCACTGTTATTCACTGAGTGCTCAACTTTCGAATGCTCTGCAATAGAACTAATAGACTTCAAAATGATTATTATTTGTTTATATAGGGTTCCTTTATCTAGTAACTTAAATAATTTCTTTGGAAGATTAGACAGAATGCTCAAATATGTCAATAAAACATATAATAAGCATAATATTGTAATAGCTGGCGATTTTAATATTGATATTTTAAAACAAAATAATACCACATCTGAATTTAAATGTTTACTACTCAACTATAATCTAAGGCTTAAAATAACAGAGCCTACCAGAAAAAATAGCAAAACATGCATAGATAACTTTGCTCACAACTATCACAATAAATGCAAAGCAGAAGTGATTGATTTTGCACTATCTGATCACACAGCTCAGATATTGCGGTGTCTTGTTAAAAAAGTGTGCCTGATTAAAAGCTGGAAAATTAAACGTAGAGACTATAGTGAGGAAAATCTTAAAAAATTTAAAACTTGTATAGAGAAATTGTCTTTTTCGGAAATGTACACAACTTGTGATCCAAATGTAGCCTATAATATTTTCATTGACTTGTTTGGGCTATTTTATGATCTTTGCTTTCCATTTAAATACATCACCATTAATAGGTATAGAAAAGCTCACTGGGTAACACGAGGCCTCAAGGCCTGCAGTATAAGAAAACGTGAACTGTTATGGCAATACAGAAAAAAACCAAGCGAAGTAAACAAAACTAAACTGACACAATATTCAAAACGATATAAGAAAATAATAAGACTAACGCAGCGCGCACAAAACAATCATTCAATTAATACGTCAGACAATAAAAGTAGAACCGCATGGAAAATTATAAACCACGCAAAACAAAATTTACCAAAGGATACTATAACTTGCATCAAAATGAATGATAGAACTATAACCGACCCTCTTGAAATTTCCAATGCTCTTAATAATTATTTCGTTGATAAAATTGTGCCTAAGGGTGATTTAAACAAAATGCAGTATAAATCATATTTGTCGACTAAACAAAAGTCTATGTTTTTTAAACCATGCTTGCCATATGATATATTGCAGATTATTAGAAGTCTAAAAAGCACAAATAGTGTAGGGAATGATGGAATATCAACTAAAGTTATTAAATATATAGCTCCAAATATTTCTACTCATCTTAGCTATATCCTAAATGTATGCATTGCCGCAGGAGTCTACCCTGAGAGATTAAAAACATCGGTCATTAAACCGATCTTTAAGAAAGATGGTAGAGAATATGTAGAAAACTATCGACCCATTGCACTAGTTCCAGTTATTTCTAAAATATTCGAGAAACATATCTACAAAGAACTTAATAATTATTTAGAAAAAAACAAAATTTTAGTAAAAGAACAAAAAGGCTTTAGACCTAATAAAACCATAAACATGGCCATATATGACTATTTAGACTTTGTTATGGCTAATATTGACAAAAGAGTACCTGTCTGCTCTATCTTTATGGATATGACACAGGCTTTTGATTACGTTGACCATGATATATTAGTGGGTAAACTCAATGCATATGGAATAAGAGGTAATGTTCTCAAACTAATTGAATCATATCTCAAAGGCCGAAACCAATATACTGAAGTGACTAAAGTGAATGTTCTTACTAAACAAGAAGAAACTTTTATGTCACATATGCGTAAAATAAACTACGGTGTACCACAAGGTAGCGTTCTCGGTCCACCGCTATTTATACTATACATTAATGACCTACCCAACGCCACTGATAATCCTATGGCTCTCTATGCGGATGATAGCACTGTTACCGTCAAATGTAAAGACAAAAATACTTATGAAAGTGACTTAAATAGCTCTTTGAGTTCTATTATGAATTGGTTGAATGTAAATAATTTAAAAGCCAACTTAGGAAAAACAAAATTAATGTACTTTAGACAGCGAATACCAACACAAAACAACCTTAACGTAAATTTTAACAACCAACCTATTGAAGAAGCTGACACTACAAAATTTCTCGGCTTGTATATTGATAGCAAAATGACTTGGAAACCACATACAGAACAATTATGCAAGAGAGTGAGTCGATCAGTTTTTGCCCTTCATGAACTTGCATTTAAAATAAATTTAAAAACACTCATAACTGCATATCATGGGCTTGTGGCGTCTATCCTCAGGTATGGCATAATTTTTTGGGGGAACTCCACCAACAGAGATCTGGTCTTTAAGGCACAGAAACGGTGCGTTAGGGCTATGTTCGGTTTAAAATCTACCGAGAGTTGTGTACCTTTCTTTAAAAAGTACAGTATCTTACCATTGCCTTCACTGTATATATTTGAAGTAGCTGTCTTCGTGAAACAAAATCCCAAACTTTTTGTGTTAGCATCTGAAGCTTTCAGTCGTACTCAAAGAGATGAAAGTCGTCTCTGTGTTCGCCAAACGAATACTGCCTTAATGTATAAGAGTATTTTTCATATGGCACCAGTCGTTTATAACAAATTGCCAAAGGAGCTAAAAAAAAATAATGTTAATTTGTTTAAGCAACAATTAAACACTATGTTATGTCAAAAATGTTATTATAGTGTCTCAGATTTTTTAACAGATAAATTCTGACATTATGTATTGTATTAACATTTTTAATTATATCTAAATCTATTTTTTATTTCTTATTAATCTAATTTGACTTCATGACAGAATTGTACACTATTGATTATTTATAATATTAATTAATTTCTGATTGAAGCATTTATCTTTTACATGGATTTTGTTATTTACTGTTGACATTTTTAAATTTGTTATTGTTTGCTAAATTCACTTTAAATTAATGATATTGACTTGAAACTAATTACTAGCAATCATAACTAAGTATTCATATTTGCACGCCATAGCATATGGCAAACATGTCTGAACCTGTATTTCTTTCGTTATGTCATCCTGCATGCACGTTTTTATTCTTGTATGTGTACACATGTTTTGGCAAATAAATATATCTTTATCTTTATCTCTTTATCTTTAACCCATCCCCGGACCAACCCCGGAAAGCGTAGCTTAACCTGTTAAACATCGACCTGCGCGGATGTTATTACTTAGTCACGAGCTCCTCCCAAAGGCACATATCCATAACCATATTTTCCTTACCTAAAAATCTTTTTAATAAAAACACAAAATATTTCAGCAGATGGGCGTTTGGAACATAAACAGGCGCATTCCCATAGAATTCCCATGAAACAAAAGACGATCCCTTTCCGTCACGGTTCGCAAACCATACATATTTAGTTTTATAGGATGCCATGGTTATCGTATGGAATAAGGATAATGGTGGAAATTATGACAGTTAGATGGTTATCTTTTAATTTTTAGACGGGTTATGGGATTCTAAAGTTTTAATTATTAAATGCTGTGTTAATGGTGTGAAGCTTAGTTATAATCTTGGGCATTTCATAACCTATAAAGTAGGTTTTCATTTAGAATTCCACCTGCATAAGCTTGACTTATATACCAATGTCGTTGGGGTCGATTTGAGAGCTTAATTATAACTACACGTTGTTTAAAATTTCAATAATTATCATTTGCTTTACTTTAAGCAACGTTTATATATAAATCCCATATGGGTTACCTTCAAAGAAGTATGGGATGACCCATCCCACATTAATGCCGCGAGACACACTTTCCTGTTAATTTCTTACTTTAAACAACACTTTTTCTTTTTAATTTCTTTTTTTTTGCTTGTACTTACGTTGTGTTGTGTGCTTTTTAGAGTCTGTGCTAAATAAAAGTATTTTCTTTCTTTCTTTCACATGCTAGAGCTAGTTTAGAATTCTACTTTACTGTTGCCTCATTGACATCGTCAATGCCGAGTTCTGCTCTTACCGTTAGTCAAACCACGAACCGCACTTTTGCTTCGCAATGTATTCCACAAAATACGGTAAATAAATAACGAATAAAAATACGTTACAAATCGCAAAAAATATTAACAAATATAGCACAAACCGTCGCAATTCCTTTGGAAAAGTTCAAAAATACCTGCGCGCAACTTTGAAAAAGGTTACTAATTATAAATGCTTACAAAAAGTGACAGGTTACCGAGGGGGGGCTGCAGAGCATGACCGGCGTGTCCTTGCACCTGTATGCTCCTACCCTTGTGGGGTCGATGGCTATAAGGCCATCAGTTTTAAGACTTTCTGACCTAAAACGTTGCCCTGTTTTGGGAAGAAGAAACTCTGACCACTCTGAGGTGAATCCGCGCCGAATGCAGGACGCGAATGCGTTCTGCACACTAATTGACACAATTGGTGCGAGTGGATTTCATCCCGCTTCGCGCGGGATTCGCCTATGTTTGGTCAGAGCTTTAAGCAGCCTATTCCAGATTTTATTTAGAGGTATGAAACATAGACGAAATTAATTAAGATCGATTGATTGATTTCAAAGTGGGAAGCTATCACATGCGCTTTTGAATGCCTCGTATGTAAATCTTAAATAAAAGTGTGAAAAATATTTTATACCCTCAAGGAATTCATTTTGTGGGTAGTATAAGTCACTATCTTAAAAACTAATAACTTTACATAAAAAAATAACTCAATAATAATAAAGAGAATAAGTTGTTTACCTATAAAAAACATCACATGTATTTCATTTGGTAACGGTTTAAATGTCACACGAGGTCAAACACGCAATTTGAAGCGCGCGGAGTGTTTTTTGCATCTCCTGTAAAGTTGAATTTTTGGACTTAGATCCCTTTTTACTAGGACCGCACTTTTATAGTAGGTAACTTCCTTTTTGAATTCATGTCTGGTCCTTCTTCCTTTCTCCATATCAATGGGCTATCTTTCAAACAGTAGATTAACCATACACAGTGTTAAACTTAGATTAGATGCATCACCCATAGATCCAAAGGGCGCACTATGCGTCTAGTGGTATGACGTCAATGCTCGACATTTGGAGGGGGTGCGCCGGCGCATGACGGGCGCGTCCTTGCACTTGTGAATGTGTAGTTATCGGTAATAATAGTGTATCGGAATTAACTACACTGTGTGCCCTTTGAGGGATAGTTTTTATTTTGTAATAATTGCTACTGACTCAAAAAAGTTAGCGATTTTCGTATACCTCTCATGAAAATTGTTTTTTCCTGATATTTTACTGTGGGTCCAAATAGCACAAAACTCAAGCCTTCAAATTATTCAATATTCTTTGCCAACATGGATAGGTTAGTTGCCTAGATGGCATATTTTGATAATTTTCTCCATGCTCTGCCGTCACTTGGTCATGCAAAATTTTACAAATAAATTACTATCACAATATCATGCTGAATAAGTGACACTAAATATTACAAAATTATGAAATCGGAAAATGCCTTGAGCCTGCCTTGCCTTGAAGATAGTATGATGATTTCACAGCAAACAAAGGACATGACAGCACTGAAAAAAAAAATATCGAGAAATGGAGGCCGCTCAACAAAAACCTAAAATGCCTTTTACTCTTGAAATTTTGACGATGTAACCGACACAGGCTCTAAAAATGAAAACAACACAGATTCCAATCACGATGCCTCTGACAACACGCCATCACACGCTCACTCGAAATTAAATCGTATAAACAAGTCCCATGGTTTCATATACCCATAAAAGTGTCCATAAACATGTACATGTTTAGTTATGGGTACCCATAACACAAAACTGGACAGCGCATCCAATTTAGATGTGGGGGGAGAACTTCCGTTGCTACTTCCGTTGAGAGGGAGTTCTCATTTCAAATAACTTTGCGGACTATTTCGTGTTTTGATTTTTTTTAGCGTGTGTTCTATTTCTGTTGCCAATATTATTAATAAAATTGCACTACAGCATCGCTGTTGTAGTGATCACAAGGCGACTGCCGAGCGCAGGGTCATTTTAGGTATTTTTATTGTTTTTTTTTTCATTCGGAACATCTCAGAAAATCCTACGGGAAACCAGCTGAAAGTCTGGATTTGTGGCCGATTTATAGGTCACCGCCTATTACCTGCAACTAAAAAAACCAGTCAAGTGCGAGTCGGCCTCGCACACGAAGGGTTCCGTACCGTATTAAGATCGACTAAAAATGCGCCGAAAAAACATGTTTCTTATTTAAGGACTCCTATAATTATTACTTTTTTTTTTTTTAGATATACACAATGTTTGAAAGTTTTAACTGTCTTCCTATTATGGTTCATGAGATACAGCCCGCTGATAGACAGACGGACGGACAGCGCAGGTTTAGTAATAAAAACAACTGGCAAATCTTCAGCCTACCTCTTGATGGATACAAGCGTAATGATACGTTGTAGTACGGTTCTATTAGGATCAAAGTGTAATAATGTCTAATATTATAAATGCGAAAGTAAGTTTGTTTGTTTGTTACGCTTTCACGCTAAAACGGCTGAACGGATTTAGATGAAATTTGGCACATGGGTAGACCATGACCTGGAATAGGACACATAATACTTTTTATCCCGATATTCTCACGGGATCGAGACTTACGCGGATGAAACCGCGGGGCGCAGCTAGTATTAACAATCAATCTGCCTAGCCTTTTCCCAACTATATTAGTGTCGGCTTCCAGTCTAACCGGATGCAGCTGAATACCAGTATTTTACATGGAGCGACTGCCTATCTGACCTCCACAACCCAGTAGCTGGGTATTATTACGATACCCCTTGGTAAGACTGATTGTCAGACTTTGACCCGAGACTGAGACTGACGACCCGTAACGACTGTCAAAGATCCTCGAATGACAGCCGGGACCAACGGCTTAACGTGCTTTCCGAGGCACGGAGGAGTCTCGATATGTAAAGATGGTCACCCATCCACGGACCAACCTCGGCAAACGTAGCTTAACCTGATGGATCGACCCGTGCGGCTGTTATTACTTAGCCACGAGCTATTATTAACATAAACTCCAAAATAAACTTACTCCCTCAAGAGAACCTCTACATTCTACCTTGTTGACCCAGATCCATATTTAGCAAAAACTATAAGATGTCTGCGAGGGAGCCGAGTGGCTGGACACCTGGCGAGAGTAACTGTTCAGTTGTAGACGTTGAGAAGTACTGTCGGCAAAGACGAAGATTTGAACTATTTAAATAATAATATTGGGTGACCCACCTATGAAATTGGCGTTTTTTTTCTCACAAATAGAGAACCTCGTCACTTCTATGATTTAAAATATTCATCAATTGCTTGGTATTATATCGAATAATGACCATCATAGACAACTAACAAAAGTAAAAAAACCTTATTACTTATAGTTTCCTAAACATAAAAAAATCCTTAAAATTACTCCTCATTTTGTTAGCAGAATGATGACCACTATTTGTTGTAACTTAGCCAAAACTTATTTGTTTCGCTAACCTAAGTACCTTACGTTATCTTAGTTTTTAAACATTAGTGCATAAAAGTTTTAAAACATTAGTGCATAAAAGTTTTAAAACATTAGTGTTCATGGTTGTTATATAATTTAAGAAAATGTGAGTATGATAAATGCAACTTCTTTAAAATATTCCATACAAAACGCTGATTTCATAAATGGGGACCTATCAGTTAATTGATTCAGACGTCACTTTGCGAAAATCCATTAAAAAATACAATAGACGATATAATTAGTAACCTATTCCGCTTAACTATTCATTCACAAAAAACCCTGTAAGAAATCGACATGTGTTTCACCTCCCAACGAGGCATCCTCAGGATGACGATTGACCAGTCGCGAACCTGAACACGCTAGCTATTCTTCATTAACCCTGAAGACGAAATACTCCTATATTGGGGAGTCGTGTAAAAATAAAATAACTTACCTGCCGAGACCACCGGCTTAGCGTGCTTTTTTGAAGCACCCATCCACTGACCAACCCCGGCAAGCGTAGCTTACCCTGATGGATTGACCCGTGCGGCTGTTATTACGAGCACGAGCATAGGTATTATATTCTATCTATTCTGTAATAACAATACATAATTTATCACTCAAGAATTTAATATATTAATTTATTCTACTCTCAAGTTTACAATCTGTCGCTACCGTCGCGTCCCCAGCTTCCGGGCGGCCATCTTGTGCGCTATTACGTTTAATTACCACCTAAAATAAAGCCTTATTTGTGCCTTCGCTTGTTATACGAATTCCTTTTTCTCAAACATGCTTGGAAATTCGAGCATTATTTTGACAACCTTCTTCGAGATAAATCAAAATTGCTGTACTGGTAAAAAAACAAGTGACGATGCGGCCAGCAAAGTTTCTATGAAAATCCATATCTGGCGTGTTTAGCGGCCAAATAAATTACTATGAAAACTCATATCTGTCGTGTTATTTAAAAATGGAACGAACTTTTTACTTCAACACACGGCAACCAAGGAGGTAACTTATCAAAGATTTTATTTAAATTTCGAATTGGTTTGCAAATAGAACAAAGAAGAAACAAATTAACATATTGGCGCATGAAAAATGATAGTTATTCGTCATTGATTCTGGAATTTCTATTTAATTTACTCAGTTTGAATTTCCGCGCGTTGTTTGAGAAAAGTACTATACAAGCCTTGGCCGCAATCAGGAATTGATGGACTCACGCATGAGTGCCTCGGCTTCGCCTCGGCCCTCATTTTCACGATCGTCCATCAATTCCCTTATTGCAGGCCGCGACATTAATGTACTATAACATCTCTTAGATTAGACACGGTAATATTTGTGTTAGGAAAGTACTTGGTAGAAAATTGCTCCTAATACCTAGATAATTAATTTATTCTTGTATTTTATAGATAGATCTGAGCTATCTATACCGTGCGTTGTTTTTTCGCTGAACCCACCTTAGATTGACTGGTAGAAATATGCCTCTAGCTTTAAATCCGCCTTTGACAGTATTTTTTTTACATTTTCCATTTGAATTAATAAATAATTGATTGATTTTTGGCGTGTGGCTAAGTAATAACAGCCGCACACATCGATTTGGTTAAGCTACGCTTGCCACGGTTGGTCCGTGGATCGGTGACCATCTTTACATACCAAGGGTTCCTCCGTGTCTCGGAAAGCACGATAAGCCGTTGGTTTCGGGTGTTATTCGTGGATCTTTAGCAGACGTTGTAACTCGTCAGAAGCTGGAAAGTCTTACCAAAATGTATGAAACAGCTGTTATTTTTTTCGTAATTTCCGTGTTGGCCCCGTGGTGAAAGTTGTCCATATTCATGGGTTTGTACAACACCCTGTGAAAATTTTGATAGTGATAAAAAAGTAACCCAATATCATAATATCCTATAGCACTCTGAAACAGTGTAGCTTTCTACAAGTGTTTTTTTTTTGTATTCTGACCAGTGCCCTGTTTATCAAATCTTACAAGCCTTCTATTACCAAGTGTCATTATTTAGTTCACAAGTACTTATATTTTTACACTTCTATTCGTGATTTTGTTTATCAAGTTACAACTTGTAGAAAATCATAGCAGATCCAGAGTGTCCAGCTACTCTCTATTCCGTCTTACAAATTTACAAGTGTCGTGCTTAGTACCGCAATAAATGTTTAAATTCGATTTTCTTTTTTTAAATGTGGTCAAAAGAGAGAGATGACCTGATGCCCGTGTCCCAGCAGTGAGAACTTTAAGGCTGACTATGAATATGGAGATAAGCTATGAATTTAACGACAAATTAACATTCTAGGTAACTTGTGAACGTGTAGACTTGTAACTTTTGATAAACAGGGCACAGTACATGCAGGGATAACAAACATACAAAAAAGTGTACCTCTATATAATATTCGTCTATGTACGTACATATTGGCTCAGGCAGGTAACAATGTCAGGCACAAAATAAACAATGTATAAATAATCAAATTACGAACGGATGACAATAAATAACACTATTTTGGCAACGTTCGCGGCTGAACGTTATTTATTGTTTACAAAAACAATTCTGTTTGTTCGTAAGCCTTTGGTTTACGCAGATACGTGTTTTAATGTTAAATATCTTTCCTTTTTAGGGTTCCGTAGTCAATAAGGAACCCTTATAGTTTCGCCATGTCCGTCTGTCTGTCTGTATGGCCGCGGCTTAGCTCAGAGACGCTTAGTAGTAGAAAGTTATAATTTGGTATGGGTACATTTAAAAATCACGCAAAAATTTGTTTTTATTTTTTTGTCTCGTTTATCCCATTGTGTGGGGTGTCGTTGGAAAGGTCGTTTATAAATACCTATTATGAATTTTTTTAAACCGTTTTTGGATTCAAGGATCCGTTTGAGAAATATAAAGCTATAAAGTGCTAATTTTTGTTAGAGTCAAGTGTCCCCTCTGCCAGCTAAATGATTGGTTCTGGTTATGGGAAAAAATCACGGCAGTACTAGGAATAAAAAGGAAAACTATCACAGCTAAGTAGGCTCTGCAAGTTAACGAGTAATGTTCGCCAAACTTACATTTGCAGTTGCAAAAACATATAAACAAGATTAGTTCGTGCTTGGGATAAATTCATCCCCACTTCTGAACCCTTCATTGTGCGTGGTCTGACACCCAATTGGCCGGTTTTATTTTATTTAAATTGTTAAAGAAGTTTCTTATTCTATTCCTCACCTGCTTAACATACATTTAAAACCGTGAAAAATAATTACACAAATAACAACTATTTAAGTGACTGCACATTACATCACCTTTGGAAAAAATATTGAAAGATTTGATCTTCAACATCGCTGAAAGAATAACCCCTGAACGGATGGAAGTTCCTGAAATCTGCTGTCAGATTTACGAAAAGTTTTTCACCAGGCAGATTATCTCGATGTTATATCATTGTTGATGTTTATGCATGATAACTAGGCAGAAACGAAAAAAAACAACAAAATTGCATATTTAACACCTCATCTCTCTAATCCACCACAAAACCACCCAAAACCTTATCACATCAAACCGATAACAAACAAAACAGCCGGTTCAAACCCGGGTATCGACCGCGGGGCGTGTCGGATCGATCGTCACGCCTCGTGCCCACCCCACCCGGGTAGGGAGCGCCGTGAAAGTGTAACGTAAGATGAGAAGGGATGTTAGTTGTGTTTTGAGGGAGAAAAGTTGTGTGTAGTTGAGATAATTTTGTACTTGAGTAGGCAGAAAAGATATGTTTACTTACATAAGAAATTATATTGACATTGCTGAAAACAACTTACAAATAAAATACAAAAAAAAAAAAAGTCGGTTATTATTTTTTGTAATAAGTTTTTATTTTCCACTTTTTAGTTATGGTACCTACCCCACACAAACTCGACCTGCTATGTAAATAACAGTGACGGAGTCACTTAAAACGTCGTCTACATAATTATACTACGTGGGAAAAATACGTAATATTGAAGCTAACTCAAAAATTACGCAATCAAAGTTAATAAAATTTATATGGGACCACCTCTGAAGCATGACCTACCCATACAGTCAAATTGAGAACCCTCCTTTTTGAAGAAGTCGGTTAAAAAGCTAAGAAGAGCAATGTTTTTATATTTTCTCAAAATCCTTACGACCATCTCATTGGGTGTTTTCAGCTATCTATTATACTAAATGGGTGCTGAAATGGACGTAATGAATTAATTTGACTGTCTCGTTGGTCTGGTGAGCGTGAGGTCCTAGGTTCGATTCCCGGGTCGGGAAAAGTGTTATTGGGTTTTACATCTGGAATTTCTCAGTGGCAGCCCGGAGTGCGTGGGTGATGGCAATACGCTCGCCCCCTATTACATAATGGGACTTAAATATACCTGGTATTTAATGTTATGAATTCTCAATCAATTTGCAAAGTACAACAATAATCTATTGCTATCTGTGGAGGCTTGTAAATGGCTTGTCGTCAATTACCTCACTCTTAACTCTGTGTTGATAGCTGCAAGCCACCCAAAGACAATAAAATAAAAATGTGGGTGTACTATAGGCACACCTCTGCCCAAAATTTTTGGGAATACAGCCGTGATGTTATGTTTATGTAAATGGATATATTGTTATGAGTTTGGGACATAAACATTTGTCACGATGTTAAAACGGAGATCTACAACTTGGTCAAGAAAAACGTAACTCATTTCACGACACCTGAGTACTGCTAAACACAATTCTGCTAGATTTACAAGTTTATTTTTTAATATTTTTTAGTACGTAGTCGTGTTTTGCACTGAATTTACTAATATATATTAAAAATCAATCAAAAATCAATCAAAAATCAAAATCAAAAGTCATTTAATCAAACTAGGCAGAGCATCAGCACTTTTCGAACGTCAAAATTACATAAGACAGTCCCCCAAAACGCCCACCCTTCACCACTGCCTACTGCTGTAGCTGGGAAGAAGAAGTGGCGCAACAAACTCCCCAGCAGCGAATCAAATTCTAAAATTCCACTATTACAATTCTACGTCATCACTTCCAGAATTAACCCAAGCATACTATCCTATATGCTCAAGTCCACTAAGCATGAAACGGTTACATCACGTCACTGAGCCACAACCATCGATCGAACCGGTCCACGCCCGATACACCCCGATACGCCCGGGTACGGCCGGTACGCCCGGCTAGCGAGTCGATACCCGGTTCACGGCCGGGGCCTCATCAATAATGTACGCCTTTGTATTGGAGATTTGACGGCATGTTGGGAAATAATATGAAATGTAGTTGTTGATGGTGGAATGTAAGCTAGGTTTGTCTAGGTTCAAGATTTTATTTGAAGCAACGACATGAATTTAATCCACAATGTCCAATATTTACGCATAAACAAACACCCTTCAATCGATTTTTATGCAAGCAGCTTAGCGTTCATTACTACTGTTTTTACCCGACTACGGCGAAGAAAAAAGGAGGGTTATGATTTTGACCGGTATGTATGTATGTATATATATATGTATATATATATGTATGTATGTATGTAAGTATGTTCATCTGTTCCCTCCTATCTTCTAAACCACTCATCACAATTTGACAAATGAGGTATCGTTGGAAGCGTCTTGATCGTCCGCTGGTTACAGGCTATGTGACGTCACATTAAATAAAAATGGCGCCCACTAGAGGACATAAAGTCAGGAACTAAAAAAAAACCATGTTTGGTATCAAATGAAAGGGCTGAATGAGCACATTTCAAAAATATATATATTATAACGCCATAAGAATTTAAAAAAAAACTAAAACCCAACTATGACTAAAATGGTATTAACAAGACACCTCAGACAGACAAATAAAAAATCCGGAGTCACACGTAATCTGTTCGATTTATTTAACACGTGTGACTCCAGATTTTTAATTTGTCTGTCTGTGGTGTCTTGTTTATACCATTTTAGTCGTAGTTGGGTTTTAGTTTTTATTACTTAATTTTTTTATATCTAAACACTTTAATATTGTTTCGGATGCGGATGCATACTATTAACAGTTGTGTATGCATACCTATGCATACCTGCATAGGTATTTTGTTAGTTAATTTAATGTTATGAATTCTCAATCAATTTGAAAAGCACAACAATAATTTATTGCTAACTGTGGAGGCTTGTAAATGGCCTGTCGTCAATTACCTCACTCTTAACTCTGTATTGATAGCTGCAAGCCACCCAAAGACAATAAAATAAAATAAATATTTACAAACTGAAACAGTCGGGGACGGCAGTGTATGCAGATTTCCAACCACATCATTTTATGGTTATGTTATGGGTCATTCTTCATGTTATGGTAGTGATGCTGAGCTCAAGATTGGTAACGTATCCAGTCTTCGGTGAACGGTGCCCGTAGATAGGTAGAAATACGAATATTTGGTAAGGACTCGGGTAGATGTTCCCAGTTACTGGGTTGTGGAGGTCAGATAGGCAGTCGCTCCGTGTAAAATACTGGTATTCAGCTGGATCCGGTTAGACTGGAGCCGACCCCAACATAGTTGGGAAAAGGTTAAGCAGATTGTTTGACTCGTGTAAGTTTAAGTTTAAGTTTTGCAGTAAGTTTCATACATGTATACAATTAATAATGAGTAATGACACATTACACACATACACTTACACATCACATCATCATTCACATTATTTTACACCCTATAGCGATCGGTCAAGATATTAAAGAATTTGAATCTTAAAAAATTCTAATGTGTATCCTACTGATAATTTTGACTATTAAAAAACACTAAAACCCGCAAAAAAACATGTTAATGTATGTTTAGATCAGGAAATTCTTAATTTCACAATAACTGAAACTGTTTCCAATGAATAAATAGGCTCAGCCTAATTTTTAGGGTACCGTACCCAAAGGGTAAAACGGGACCCTATTACTAAGACTCCGCTGTCCATCCGTCGATCACCAGGCTGTATCTCATGAACCGTGATAGTTAAACAGTTGAAATTTTCACAGATGATGTATTTCTGTTGCCGCTATAATAACACATACTAAAACAGACTAAAATAAATATTTAAGGGGGCTCCCATACAACAGACGTGATTTTTTTGCCGTTTTTATAGATAATGGTACGGAACCCTTCGTGCGCGAGTCCGACTCGTACTTGGCCGGTTTTTTTAAGGTTAAAACCATCCCAGTGCAATATGGTGTAGTTTCTGTTGCTCACATGGTTCCTTACTTTTTTAAGATAAAATCGTGATGTGTTAACTAACACTGTATTCTTTTCCCAGGTCACGGCGGAGTAAACCAACTAGGTGGAGTTTTTGTAAACGGGCGACCACTTCCAGACGTGGTGCGACAGAGAATTGTCGAGCTGGCGCACTCCGGAGTGAGACCGTGCGACATCAGTCGACAGCTGCGCGTGTCGCACGGCTGCGTCTCCAAGATACTGTCGAGGTGAGTACAATAGAAGATTGTAAGATTTTTTAAGTGTTTCTGATGTGGTGCTTAGGTCCGCAGTTTCGCGATAAATTAGTCCTTTAGGTTTTGGTTACTTAGACGGGCTTGTGGCTAAGTAATAACAGCCGCACGGGTCGATCGATCAGGTTAAGCTACGCTTGCCGTGATTGGTCCGTCGATGGGTGACCTAGTTTATACCAAGACCCCTCCGTGATATTATAACACAAAAACGGCTGCCATTTGTAGATCTTTGACAGTTGCTACGGGTCGTCAGCAGAAGTCCGAAAGTCTGACAACTTACCAAGGGGTATCTTGTTACCCCATAACTAAGGACTGCCTATCTGACCTCCACAATCCATGTGAAGGTCAGATAGGCAGTCGCTCCATGTAAAATAGTAATATTCAGCTGCATCTGGTTAGTCTAAAAGCCGACCCTAACATAGTTGGGAAAAGGCTAGGCAGATTGATTTCCTAGGGATTGACAAAATTGACTCGCTTCAAGCTAATTTCAGATAATTTTTTACGATTTTTAGAACGGGTAGAACTGTCTTCAATATGGTTTGAAAAAGGCTAAGCAGATGATGATAAATCACACTTTGGATTTCTGGTGATGGCTGTTTAATGTGTTTGGACATTTTAGCTTGCATTTTAGTAAGCAGTAAGTACCTACCTGGTACTTGTTGAAAGGCCTACACTGTCCTCCCATACCTATTAACACTGTAATTTAAAAATATTGTAAAAGCCAATTATTTTTAAAAGAGTAACCGTGAATTTTCTTGCCGGCATTTCTCCATAGGAAACGACCAATTGGAACCGTGCACCTAGCTTCTGACGTTTCATAAGTGCCCATGTAGGTTTATGTGAAATAAAATAATTTGATTTTGAGCAAAGTGAGGTGGTAATGTGTCGGTCATGTCAGTTTATGGACCGTTGGTCCTTGGAGTAGCCAAGTGGAGGCTATAATTGGCAAGCGTTGTTTCTCGTAGTGTAAGACGCCCCCCAGCTCCGGAGGGTTAGTAATAGAGTTCCGTTCCGGAACTCTAAAAATTAATACAATTAGACAAAGTCCCGGGAAAAAACTACCTAACAATAATTTATCTCGAAACCGCGTATTGTGTGGGTCACAACTTTGGAGAGAGTTTTATTCAGCAGGAGACTGCGATAGGCCGAGTTGATTGATTATAATATAAAAATACATTAGAATTTTTCTACTAAGTGGTTACAAAAAATACCAACGTCAATTACACTCATATTATTACTTTAATTTTATAATAAATCATAAGGTAAGTTCCGTCATATAAATTGTATTTTTTTAGTAACGGAATCGCAATCCTCATTCGATGTAGAGATACCTGCTAGTTATAAATACGCCAATTAGATCTGTCTCGAAGATATACTGAGTGGTATGCTATTAAATGGGCGATGGTTCCGTATCAAATTGTTGTAAAAAGAATGGCTGAATTGGAAAGATGTGATTGGTTTGTATTTCAGTACACTTTTTAGGTTATAATTATGGTAGCAGTATATTAACTGTACATTTTTTCTATCTATTGAAGTCACAAAGAATTCAGTAATGCAATAATTAAGTTCTTTTGGGGTTATAATATATATATTTTTGAAATGTGCTCATTAAGCCCTTTCATTTGATACCCAACATGGTACGTTTTTTTTTTTTTTAAGTTCCTTACTTTATGTCCTCTAGAGGGCGCCATTTTTAATTTAATGTGACGTCACATAGCCTTTATCCAGCGGACAATCAAGCCGCTTCCAACGATACCTCATTTGTCAAATTGTGATGAGTGGTTTAGAAGATATGAGGGAACAGATGAACATACTTACTTACATACATACATACCGGTCAAAATCATAACCCTCCTTTTTTCTTCGCCGTAGTCAGGTAATAACAAAAAGTTTGATTATTGGGACATTTTTAGCTCACAAAGTTACTCTTAAATAAGTTTTTGTCAAGTACTACACTGGTTCATCTTCATAATCATTTCATCCGAAAGACTTCCACTGCTGGGCATAGCCCCCCCTCCTCCCCAACTAAGTACATACATACACTGGTTGTTGATTTATAATAAGTAGATATATTAAAATAAGTAAAGTAGCGTTTTTCCAGATACACTCGGTACCGTAGTTGAATTAGTTTGTCTACTAGAAAAAATGGAGCCTATTTCTCTTTTGAAATACACAATCAATCGTTGCCAGATTGAAAGCTAGCCAGATAGTTGCCAAGAAAGCTTCTAACCAACGTATATCAAGATTTTTTCTAAGATAGTAAGTCTTCTTAAAAAGAACCCCAACCGTTTTACAATTACCCAACGGTACCCCACCACGGCTAGTTACAGCAAACCGAAACAAAAGAAAATGACATAAGCGTATTGTCTAGCGGCTGTAGGACCTGCGCGCACGCCGGAGTTATTGCGCGGAACGGGGGCACACACACAGGCTCCTCCACCATGTATTTGTGTGTGTGTATGTGGGGGTGTGTGAGTGTGGGTGGGGTTAATACACGTTGTAATTAAAGGATAGTAGGTATGCTTTGGAAGTGAGTTTGTGTTGTGGCTTTCCTGGAGCTTGGTTTTAAAGAAAGAAAGAAAGATCGCTTTGCCCTTCCTCTGTTTTAGAGAACATTGGAGGGTCTATCTAGAGAGTTATATGAGACGAATTTATTTAATTCGGCTTGGTGGAAAAGACATTGGGCACTTTTGAATAGTTGGAAACATTAATAAAAAGCATAACTGGAGATAACTCTACTCAACAGGGGTTACAAAATAATATACCTGCATTAACATGATTATCTACAGAGTTTGTCCACTGCTGGGCATAGCCCTCACTTTTGCTTGCATTCCCACGCTCTTCTGCCAATCTCATCCAGGTTCTAACTACGATTGCAAGAAAAGCTCACAATATCAAAGTTTTCGAAAATGCTCTGCATTACCAAGACCTCATCATCTGCCTAGCCTTTGCCCAACTATGTTGTCATCGGCTTCTAGTCTAACCAGATGCAGCTGAATATAAGTATTTTACACGGTGCGACTGCCTGTCTGTCCTCCACAATTTAGTTACTGGGTACACGATACCCCTTGTTAAGACTGGTTTGTCAGACTTTCGGGCTTCTGACGACCCGTAACGACTGTCAAAGCTCCACGAAAGACAGCCGCGACCAACGGTTTAATGTGCTTTCCGAGGCACGGAGGAGTCTCGGTAAACAGAGTCGCGAAAAACGCGAAATAAAATCAGCTGTTCCCTACATTTTGACGAGCTATGAGAAAAATAAATGTAGGGTCCCATAGTGTAAGTTGTTCATAATGATGAGTATAATGGCCCCTTAAGAGGATGCCCATGAATTCAATTTCACCCAGTATAATGATCAATCCCTAGTATCAAGTGGAATGACAGCTCACTCACCAGTTTAACCGGATGCAACTGAATACCAGAGTTTTACATGGAACTACTACGATTTATATCACACATAGAATTAGTTTTATCGATCATTATCTTTTTTCCCTCACATTAACTATCATACCATTTCTAATCCGAAAGCAGCAAAAGCCAGTTAATTATAACCAAGAGTTAGTTAGATAAAGAGTTCTAGTTACAACTAATTATTTAAACTTAACAACGTAACAGCTGAGTTAAATGCTCATCATTTGTGGTTAACCGATGTTAAACAGCGCAGCTCCGTCGGTTAACTGTGCCAGTTAATTTGTGCTTAGTTAAATATAATGGGAGTATTATTTAACTAGTGTTTATGCTTGTTTTGTGTGTTGTAGTTGCCTGTGTAGTTTAACATGGCCGTCACCGTCATACATAGGAAGCTGAAGAGGTGTAGGTAAAAACTTAATGAAAATATTATAATTCTTTCCTTTTCTAACATTCGTTTCATAAATTATATGTAGGAAGATGCTATACTGCCCATCGTCTTTACGTCCTATAGGCACCTTTTAGAACACTTACTCGTAGGATCTTCCAGTTTTCAGTTTCATCAACATCAAAGTCAAAGTCAAATAATTTATTTCTAATAGGCACATAAAAGGCACTTTTGAACGTCAATGAAAAACAAAGAAATAGAATTGATTCTAGTTGCCCATTCCAAAAGATAGCTTTCGTATGGAGAAGAATGGGCAAGAAACTCCACCGTTACTCTTTTTAAAAATGTTTTACAATATTTTGTATATATGAATTATATAATAATATGTGAAGACGATGCACCTACAATAAGATTACTGTACCACAAAAGGTAAAAAGAATTATAAATGGAGCAATGACAAATAAATTAGTTATGTGATAGGTACATCGAATATGTCCTCGAAGCTTTTTTCGCAAATCTTGCCAATTTTGCTTTTGTCAAATAAAAGCAGTAACTAGTAAGTTGTATCTAAATATTAATTCGTCAAGGACTTTCTAATTAACTATAATGTCTCTTGGCTCACGCGCGTCCCGCCTTGTAGCTTAATTAAGTTACAATTCTTGTGCTTAAGCAAAATGAAACGAAATTGTTTATTCTGTAAATATGATATCCGAATCACTTAGGTTCATGCACACACGTCAGTCATGTCAACGTCAAGTCGCCGATCAGTTACGTCAATTTCAAGGACGTATGTGAACAGATAGTCAGTCAGTCAGCAACGCCTGTTTCGTTCGTAGCAATACCAATTTGGACTTGCCGGTGACGCGACGAGGACTGAGGCGCGCCGGTAGTGACGTGAATGATCGGCGATTTAACGTTGACGTGACTGACGTGTGTGCATGAACCCTTACACGTCATCATATAAAAAATAAAGCTAGATGGAGTCAACATTTCTATTTAGTATCTGACTACCCCTGAGAAGAAATGACGAAACAAACTCAGGGGTTAAATCATGCGGGAGGAAACGCCCGGGTGTCACCACTGTGTGGATCGCCCGGAGGACACGGTGGAGCATACGGTTGAGGTGTGCCCTGCTTGGGCGGAGCACCGCCGTGTCCTCGCGGAGGCGATTGGCGGCGGTGACCTCTCGCGTCCGGCCCTGGTTCAGGTCATACACGGGTTACGGAGCGAGAGGGCATGGGAAGCCGTCACCTCCTTCTGCGAAGCAGTAATGCTCGCGAAGGAGGAGGCGGAACGCGTGAGGGAAAGGCAAAGTTTGCGCCCTCACGCCCCTAACCGCCGCCGTTGGAGACGCCCTGGGCGTCGGGAATCCCAGGCGGATTTCCGGCCACCATAGGCGCGGGCTGGCGGACGGCGAGCAACGGGCAGCTCGCCGTCCGATAAGGACCAGGCCCGGGTCGATGGCGCGTCGTGTTCCACGCGCGCCTCAAAGAGATGTCAGCAAAATTGACGGGGTCCAATAGGACCGATGCCTGCCAGGGTTGCGGGAAAGTCCGAAAGGGATACCGGGACCTTGGCAACAGGCAAATGAAGGAACACGGGTGGGTTTTAGTCAGTAAAAGTCTGACACGCCCTTCCGCTCCGCCCAGAGCGGGAGAAGTCATTGGATGATTGATTTCCCACCCTCAAAAAAAAAAAAAAAATGGGGTTAAATCATTTTAAGTACTTTTTGTATGCACTTAAATCATAACAGAATTGACGATAGAAAAGAATATAATTATCTTCATTCAAGTATCATGACTCAAAAAAGATAAGCAAGACTAATCAATCAATCAATCAATCAAAGCATTTATTTCAATTAAACCATTCACAGGCACTTTTGAATTGTCAAGGAGTCGGTCAGTCAGAAATATGAAGCTAGTTGCCCATTCCAAAGCGTAGTAGGTACCTATGGAGAAGAACAGGCAAGAAACTCCATGGACACTCTTTTAAATCAAAATATTGTTACAATATGTGGGTTACATCATTTATGTTGAAATTATACATGTGAGAACAATGTAGAAAGCACGTTAAAAGCGTCCGCAATTATTACATAAAACAATTCAGAAATTAAAATAAGCCATGGCAGCTAAGAGATGACCAGTCACAACTGACGGCGCCCGTTCACGAACATGACGCATGGATCAGCACCATTCAGCTCAACCATTTTGAAGGGAGCTAAATGATCCGACACACGCGCCACCACCAGCGAGACATTTCAGTGAGCATGACATTCCCAGTCGCCAGGGCACATTCAAGTCAATGAAAGACAAATTACCCGGTAAATGGTAGCTCAATAGTACATAGTACTCACACCTGTGCTATGCAATTATATAATACAAAGGAGATTGAGTTTATACAATGCAAGATGGTCTTCCGATCTTCAGCAGCTCCAACAGTATTTTCGAATGTTAATTAGTTAGTTGTGATTGTGGAGCAGGACCAGCATTAAGCCAAGCATTCTTATCAGAGATGTAATCCTCCAATTTATAATATGCCTGCCTGCATAGTGTGCGTTTTATACAAGTTTTGAATTTCGACTCATTCAGTTGAAGTATGTGGGGAGGAATTTTATTGTAACATTTTAAACAGTACCCCATGAAAGATGAGTCTACTTTAGCTAGTCTGAAACCTGGTTGAACCAATAGGTCCCTATTTCTAGTACTATAATTATGTCTATCACCTCTTTTACTAAAAAGATGTAAATTTTTTCTTACGTGCATGATGTTTTCATAGATATATTGACAAGGTACCGTCATGATGTTTATATCCTTAAAAAGTTCCCTTAAAGAATCGCGCCTGCGGAGATTATAAATAGCTCTGATCGCTCTTTTCTGCAGAATAAAGATAGACTCGATGTCTGCAGCCCGTCCCCATAGTAAAATACCGTAAGACATGATGCTATGAAAGTAACTAAAATAGACTAGCCTCGCGGTATCTACATCAGTAAATTGACGGATTTTTCTGACAGCATATGCTGCTGAACTTAGCCGTCCTGCAAGAGATGTTAAATGAGGACCCCATTGTAGCCTTGAGTCGAGCGTGATCCCCAGGAAAACAGTTTTATCGACGAACTCTAGTTTCTCTTGATTCAATACAATCTCGCAATCCCTACTTTTGACATTTGGCAAAGAAAATTTGATGCACTTAGTTTTTTTCCCATTTAATACTAAATTATTAGCAGTGAACCAATTTTGGACCTGCAGTAGGGCGTTATTTACTTCGTCAAAATTTGTAGCACGTCTATCTACCTTAAAAATTAAGGAAGTATCATCAGCAAATAACACCATGTGTGGCTGATTTTTTAATAAATCTAAGATCTAACACTTCACAAAAACAAACGAATAGTAATGGATCACGATTGTGGCAACCCATGTGAGATGGCACAACAGCGACCCACGAAAACACAGTCTAGGCGACTTGAAATCTTGCTTAGGGTACTGTTGGAGCTGCTCCACACCCTGCGCACCATGAAAGAGCACCTTTTTCGTTTTAAAGGAATCGCCTAAAGAGATTATTAACTCATACATGATAAAATTCAACGTCCCCATTATGTTTTAAATCCCGCAATGATCGTACAACAGTCCGCGCCATTATTCGAGATACAACTACAGATGATTTGACGATATAATACTGATATAACTGACAATGACGAGAATGGAGCGCCGGGACTCGAGCTGACCATTGTCCAATTTAAATTGAAAACTGTGAACAGTGATGGGATGTGCGGGAGTTTTCACGGGATTTCCCGGGTTTTTTTTTTGGTCCCGGGTTTTGAGGGGGCGTAAATATTCATGCTACATTTTGCACTGATTTTTGAGTCTTTACGAATACGGTTAAAAAAGAGATTTTAACGGCTATGCTCACAGTACAAAATGTCACGAACAAGTCCAATTTTTTGGAGCAAACGTTCCATTGTTTCCAGATTCAAACTCAACCTTTCTAAAGTTCTTAACTAAAAGATCAAACGATACAAAATTCACCCAGTCACATCAATAACCAAGCACTTTCACACATCAGTATATATTTTTGCTCAACAAATCAATCGATAGATCCCGGGCTGCCCATCCCTAGTCCCGGGAGACTCCCAATCGGCTCGCGTCGAACACTCGCTTTTCAATTTATCCCGCTCGTACAATTGAGCCCTATGTTTTGTTTTCAACCCCCCAGCGGGTTCATTTTTGTCTTAATGACAGCGTTTCTGTATTCATGTTGCTGTACTGGGATTTAAAGAATGTGTGGGGGGTTGAAAGGGCAGTGTACGACTTGTTATTGATAATATAATATGGGTTAACATGGTGTTGTTACGATGAGATTTTGTATGAACTGATCAAGTCTCTGAACAGTAAAAGTGCTAACAAATTTACACTGTTCTTCACTTGGACAAAGTGGTATGGTTTTCTGTCATCGTGAATTTCTCAGTAGCTGCCCGGAGTCTGGATTTGTGTCCGGATAATGGCAATAGGCTCGCCCCCTATTACATGGGACTTAAACAGAAATGTGGGTTTAGGTACTGTAGGTACACCTCTGCCTAACCCTTCGGGGAATACAGGCGTGATGTTATGTTATGTTATGTAACCACTGCATTGGTATCCGTTTTCTTGTTTGGTTAAGTTTTCTTCAGGAATTCTGAAAATTGTGAAAGCTGTACGTGCCGTAAGCCAGTGAGTCCCTAGCTTGTAACTACATAATACGTTGGCCGTCAATAAATTACACAAGATATATTTTCGAAATAAAAAGGATTATAATTTTTTTTTTTTTTTATATAAAAACTTGATACCCGATAACCGTCTTTTAAGGAATGGCTAAAAAAAAATTATATACAAAGACACTCCTTTTGTCTTCAAATTGTTGCAACTTTTGACTGTTTTTGTTTTCATATTTACTTCTTGATCGATGAATTTTGATTCAAAAGCCAAGGTGTCAAAAAAAAATGTAAATAAGGCGTAAAACTGTAGTTATAAATGTAGTGTTTTGCCAGGAAGTTAAAAATTGCAATTTTTTGGTTTAAGTTAAAAACGTTACTTATGTAAAGTTATGTATAATAAACTATAATTTCCAAGAAAGCTGATGAAATTTGCAATAAAATGTTTTTTATTTCAAAACTGGCTTCTACAGTTTAGGAGAAATTGCAATTTTAAAAGTGTGGTACTAAGTTTTGAAGGCCAGTGTATATTATTAGGTATTCCCATGAAACTATGAGATTATTTAAGATTTCAAGGCAGAAGATGAAACTGTGACTAAGATGAAATTGTTGTCAATATGGAATCGAACCGAAAGGTGACAATTACTTACCTTCTATTTGGTCCTTTCTCTCATGTTGATACTGATTTAAAAATAGCTCATGTCTCTTCTCTCACATTGGAAGCTGTATAGCTTCCACGTATCAATCTATTGAGGTCGGCTTCCAGTCTAACCGGATGCAGCTGAATACCAGTATTTTATATGGAGCGACTGCCTACCAGACCTCCACAACCCAGTAACTGGGTAACACAATACCCCTTGAACTGGTAGTCAGCCTTTCGGGCTTCTGACGACCCGTAACGACTGTCAATGATCCACAAATGACAGCCGGGACGTGCTTTCCGAGGCACGGAGGGGTCTCGGTATGTAAAGATGGTTGCCCATCCACGGACCGACCGCGGCAAGCGTGGCTTAACCCGATCGATCGACCTGTACTGCTGCAATTACTTAGCCACGAGCCCCTCTGAGCTTCAATAATATATAGAACATACGAGATTCTAAAATACAATAGACGTTGATATATTTAGTAACCTATTCCGCTTAACTATTCTTCAAGAGTCATAAAAAACCCTGTACCTTGACCAATTGCGTACCAGAACACGACGTGTTGACGCTGGACGCAGAGCTCTGCGTCCAGCGCTCGGTGTGGCATCACGTCGTGTTCTGGTTTGCAATTGGTCAATCGTCATCCTGAGAATGCCTCGTTGAGAGGTGAAACACGTGTCGATTTCTTACAGGGTTTTTTATGACTCTTGAAGAATAGTTAAGCGGAATAGGTTACTAAATATATCTACGTCTATTGTATTTTATAATGGATTTCCGCAAAGTCACGCCTGAATCAATTAACTAACATATATTCTGTTCATATATAGAACACCTCATAACAGCCGCACGGGCCGATTCATCAGGTTAAGCTACGCTTGCCGGGGTTGGTCTGTGGATGGGTGACCATCTTTACATATCGAGACTCCTCCGTGCCTCGGAAAGCACGTTAAACCGTTGGTCCCGGCTGTCATTTGTGGATCTTTGACAGTCGTTACGGGTCGTCAGAAGCCCGAAAGTCTGACAACCAGTCTTGCCAAGGGGTATCGTATTACCCAGTTACTGGGTTGTGGAGGTCAGATAGGCAGTCGCTCCATGTAAAATACTGGTATTCAGCTGCATCCGGTTAGAGTGGAAGCCGACCCCAACATGATTGGGAAAAGGCTAGGCAGATGGGATGATGATATAGAACACCTCATGTCTTGGTCATCATTATTTATAGTCATTGTTTTTAGTAACAAGGGCTTATTACCCGTGGTACGTTAATGTACTAGTAGGTATAATGTTTCTTCATCATTTGTCTTGTCTGCGAGAGGCTTATATTGTATATGTCCAGTAAATACTGGACACAGAATTTATAACAGAATTGTTTAAAGCACATTGTACTGGGTCGCCACGGTCTGTGGCACATCGGTGCGCACGCGCATATTCAGTGCAACAGCGATGCGTGTGAGTTATACCGCACTGGGGAAGTTCTTATACTTCTTATACGGAAACAGTATGACTGACGTTGTGAATGCGTTATTTATCACGTGTGTGTGGTTTAAGAAATAATATTCTTAGTGCAGTACTTGTCAGTGATATGGAGCTAAGTTGAATAAAAAACTATATTTTATTGTATTTTACTGATTTATCTGTGACTTTGATGGAAAGTTATTTGTTTTTTACTTCATTTCACTATGCAAGGATTTATATTCATATTTTTTTTTTTTTTTTGTATTTTTCATAGTTTATTGATTCAGGCGTGACTTTGCGGAAATCCATTATAAAATACAATAGACGTAGATATATTTAGTAACCTATTCCGCTTAAATATTCTTCAAGAGTCATATAAACCCTGTAAGAAATCGACACGTGTTTCACGTCTCAACGAGGCATCCTCAGGATGACGATTGACCAATTGCAAACCAGAACACGACGTGTTGCCACAACGAGCGCTGGACGCAGAGAATCTCGCGTCCAGCGCTCGGTGTGGCAACACGTCGTGTTCTGATTTCTTACAGGGTTTTATATGACTCTTGAAGAAAAGTTAAGCGGAATAGGTTACTAAATATATTTACGTCTATTGTATTTTGCATTTTTCATGTTTATTATTTTTCTCACTGACGACTGGTTTGCTAATTTGACCATTTCCATGGAGAAAATTATTGGAAAATTTACCTTCTTTTCTGATTTCCTATGTAATTTTTTTTCCATATAAGAATACCAATATTTTTCAAACCATTCCAAAAATACCAAGTTTTTTACCATCTCCACCTAAATGACCTAAAACTCAAAACAAACATAATTACAATTATTTCATCAAATAAATCAACGCACGCTCGCAAACGGAAGCGGCGTCACGCTTTCTGCGCCGACGCAGACCGATGTAAAAACTGACTAATTATTAAACAGATACAGGACTGTATAGCACTTTCATAGTGCTCTTCTTGTGTAGCGCGCTAGTTTTTTTATGGGGACAGCAGAAATGTAGGTTGTAGAATATTTTCAGTTGAAAACGTAGACACTCTATTGATGATAACAAAATTAAATCCTACTAATATTATAAATGTGAAAGTTTGTGTGTTTGTGTGTTTGGATGTTTGTTACTCAATCACGCAAAAATGGCTGAATGTATTTTGATGAAATTTGGCAAACAGACAGTTTATAACCTAGATTAACACTTAGGATACTTTTTATCCCGATATTCCCACGGGAACTAGACTTCCGCGGGTGAAACCGCGGGGCGCAGCTAGTACAAAAATATTCAGTATGATCATGCAGAAACTACAATCAAGTCGAATCTTTGGGACTTTTCCCGTAGTATCAAATGAAATAAAATATGTTCAAATCAAAATAAAGATCTAAAGGGATCAAACTTTAGATTACTAGCTTCCGCCCTTGGCTTCGCCCGCGTGGTATGTCGATAAACAGTAGTCTATGTCCTTTCTCAGGCTCTAGACTATCTGTGTACCAAAGTTTAGTTTTCGCGTGAAAGCGCGATTGACAGACAGACAGACAGAGTTACTTTCGCATTTATAATATTAGTTAGGATTATTTTTTGTCTATTTAAAAGTAAGTACAGCTAAACATAGAACTACTCAGTTTCACTATCTGAATACCAGCGCTGCGGATTTTTTTTTTCAAATATTATAGCATCATGCTGAGAGAGGAACTTTTTTGGCCTCGCTCAGGTTTTATTTTTTCTCTTTTTTTTTCACTATTTTGTTAGTTTTAATGTTCTTTTTTATTGTTGAATTTTCTGTGCGTGTCCCGAACAAAATATTTTTCTTTCTTTCTGTAACAAAACTAATAACTCGCGAAAATTCCAACCAATAATCATTTACACATCAGCGTACCATCAAACACCATACTTAAACCAACCGCTATCAGCCGCTAAAGCCACTCAAAGCTGCTATAAGCCATACTAAGTCCCATATAAGCCTATTAGCCAGCGCCCTATGCTGGCCTGGTATCTTGATTGCCAATATGTTCGACATTGTATGAACGACAAATTGGTAGAATAGCAGTAGTATTGATTTCAATTTGATTTGAGTTGATGTTTTTGGATGGTACGCAGAGCTCTAGGTGGAACAAAAATACGATTTTAAAGTACTTAATTCTTTATTGTTTGAAGTTTTGTCCGTTCGTTCGTTTGTTTATTTATCGTTTACTAGCTGTTCGTGCCCGGCGTCTCCCGGGTGTAATTCCGACTTTTCGGGTGGATTTTCCAAAATTTTATTTCAGACAAGCCTTGTCCAGATACGAATACAACAAAAAAAAAGTCAAGCCATTCTCTAGTGATGATCATCGATACATGCGGCAATTGATTTTTACTTATAGACAGCATTTTTGTTTTGTTTGATGTAAATACTTAAAATAATCTAAACGTGAATTCATGCAAGCCTAGTACTTTTTGTTAGTTATAACTATTTGTGTTCCTTTCATGTAAGTCCTATTACTGAATACTATCGTGAACTCATGCAAGCCTAGTAGGATTATGCATTAGCCTGATAGGTTCTGTTAGGTGAACAGTAGCGTCTTGTATGACGATAACTTTTTTTTGCAACATTCGATTTTTATGAATATAATAAATTTAAACAGACTTTATTCAGCTCTAAATTAATCTCTATCTGTCTGTGAAAACTACATAAAAATTCGTTCAGTATTGAGAGCCTTGAGAGGAGATGTGCGCGAACAAACAAACAGACGGACAGACACCGGATTCTACTGTTTTGTTATATGTATAGATGACTAGTATCTTTTCCGATGCACCTATAATCCAATTGAAATAAGATTAGACATTTGAATAAATCTATTCCATTGGTGGCATGACAAATGGCAGCTGCAGTAGACAGTTGGTATTGTGTAACCTTTTTTGCTTTTAGTGCCATCTTTATGCCTATAGTATAGAAGTAAAAATCAGTTGAACGGACTCTATATAGGTTTGTTTAAATGTCTAATCTTATTTCAAATGGAGTATAGATTTTATTTGACATCATCCCGGTAAGTACTTGGTCAAATACCTCTGCAGTCTTAAACATTCAAACGAAATAAGTCAAAAATAAAAAACGCTGGAAGTGCACAATCTCCTAAGTACATTTTGTCAAATTTACCTACAACCCTGTAGTCCCCTGCCCAGGGGTAGCGTTACGATAATGTTAGCGATCCCCCATGGATCACAGGCACCCTTGTTTTTGGCAATATGAGGGTAGTCGTGTAGAGAATTGTTACAGTTAAAAATTATATTATAAAATTATGTCGTTTATTTATTTTTTCTTCTTACCTATTTACACTTTAAAATATTTCTTAAGATAAAAATTATCAAAAAAACATTTAAAAATATAAAAAAGTAGAGTTCCGCCGGTGTCGGGAGCGGGGTCCAAGCTACCGGTGGTTAGGGCTGCAGAGACAGGAACCTCCTCACAATGCGAGCCGTGTCAACGAATACTTGCCTTCTGAATCAGGCCCTTGATCCAACCATCTAACGAGAGCCTAAAACTATTATTATTATTGGTTGTGTGCTTGTGTCTGAAATAGACAATTTCATTTCATTTCATTTCAATAAACAGATTTTCTAAATAGTTATTCAGTTAAAGATATGAAATCAATAAAAACTTTCATACTTGAACGAACTTGTTTCACACTTGGAATAAATAAAAAATCGTGTCAGATTACTGTAAATATGACACAATTGTTGTAATCATTCCAATTTTTTTCCAAATATATTTCGTTTGAGATTCAATTCCACATGTTCTTGCACGGGAATATAATTATTTGCGTTATTGATTAACCTTGTTCCTCGATTTTTCTGACTAATCAAATACAATTTACAAAAAACAAAATAAAACCCACTCTTAAACACTTCTGTCCCCAATTGTACTTGAAAGTACCACTCACTTAGGGTGTGATCGCACTCGTAATTGACTTATCACGACGATTGTAATGCTCCACAATGCTGTGTGTACGCACCCTTACTATAAATTGGTTAAGTGCGGTAGTTGCCGATAATCTTATTTTTTTTAAGTAATCTTATCGTTGTCTGTGTAGATCGGAGGAAGAGATGAGGAAAAACAGGAATTCCTATTATAAAATTGCCCATGCGTCGATACTTTTTGATCAAAGTGATATTCAATCAAGAAATTTGATTTTAGAACGTGATCTAGTGTGTGGTTGTATAGTGGCATCAATTTCAGGACAAAATAATAAACCTACCTTAGCCCGTAAAAGAGATTTATGGACGCTCATTTCCTGAAACTAATTGAGATAAATGTAAAAAAGTTGACGAAAGTTCGAAAGTTTCTTTATAAATTGACAGGTACAGTCAAGCACGTCAGTAGTAACACTTGAACTACGAAAACCAACCATATGGCAGGTTTATACGAGCCCAGTAATGTGACAGCGATCAGCGACTAATCTGCAGCTGAACTCGTGTAGACAGTAGTTTCTAGCCAGTCCAGTGCTGACTTCATACCCTCAAGTCAGTCCAGTTGACTACCCGTCTATTTTTGGGCCCAGTAGCTTCCCCTGCAGCCCCACCTGACTTACTCACGAAACTAATCTATATGAACCTACTGACTGGGTCCGAAATTCCATGTCACTGGTTCTCTGCCATCATAAAAACCGGGCATTACTGCTAAGGCATAAAAAACCTAACAATTCCAAGTGTTACCATGGACTGGCGATAGATTTTACAATAGGTCCAACTCCAATACGCTACATTAAGTTGTTAGTAGGGCCAAGTCAATCAATCTGCCTAGCCTTTTCCCAACTATGTTGGGGTCGGCTTCCAGTCTTACCGAATGCAGCTGAATACCAGTATTTTACATAGAGCGACTGCCTATCTGACCTCCACAACCCAGTAACTGGGTAAAACGATACCCCTTGGTAAGACTGGTTGTCAGACTTTCGGGCTTCTGGCAACCTGTAACGACTGTCAAAGATCCACAAATGACAGCCGGGACCAACGGCTTAACGTGCTTTCCGAGGCACGCCAAGTTCCTTACTTACTAAAACTACTAAAAAGGTTCACATTCAAGTTGTCATTTGTCAAACTTGTCAAAAATGTTGGTAAATTGATGGTTTTTTTGACAGATTGCGAAAGAGATGTGAATGTGAATGTTCTTAAAAATAAAGGAATTATCATACTTAAAAATTGAATTACCCAGTATCCGAATTACATTGAAATATTACAAGCTAAATTCCCTCATAAAAGCCAATTCGTTCTAAAAGACCAAAAAATCACACCATATTGCCGCTGATATCCAAAACAATAATAACCAAGTGTCCCTTCATCATAGTACCATCACGCCCCCTATCCTTTGGGACTTGGCATTAGCAGAAGATAATTAAATTCGTCGAACAAAATAACAGGACGGTATTATGACAATTGGATTTAAGTTGGACCCATGAAGGGTGGAGCTGCCCTTTTGTTAGCGATTTTTGATTGAGTTTTTAGTGATATGGTAGCTACTGTTTTTTATATTATTAGTGGAAGGCATACAAGTGGCCTTGCCAAAAATTATGCCTATTTCCAGCAATAGAACCTGAATATGATGACAATGTAGCTTATATTTTTAAGAGCTCACGGTTTAAGGGTAACCCCTAAAATGAACTTTGATATGTCATAATGCAGGATTAAAAGACAATCCATCAGGTTAAGCTACGCTTGCCGGGTTTGGTCGGTGGATGGGTGACCATCTTTACATACCGAGACTCCTCCGTGACTCGGAAAGCACGCCGTTGCCGTTACCCCCGCGTTGCAAGCCATTGTTGGTCCCGGCTGTCATTCGTGGATCTTTGACAGTCGTTACGGGTCGTCAGAATCCCGAAAGTCTGACAGCCAGTCTTGTCAAGGGGTATCGTATTACCCATTTACTGGGTAGTGGAGGTCAGAAAGGCAGTCGCTCCATGTAAAATACTGGTATTCAGCTGCATCCGGTTAGACTGGAAGCCGACTCCAACATAGTTTGGAAACGGCTAGGTAGATTGATTGAATGCAGGATTAAAAGAGCGTTATTCTCAAATCTACTCTAATCTACTAAAATTAGTCAAACAGTGGACTTACACACCTTACACCAACCTTTGCTTTTCTTTTATTTGCTACCTGAAATTAACCCCCAGAATTTAAATCCAACGACTTGTATGTAATGTTTATCATTTTTATACGCCAAAATGATACTTGTTTGTCCCATAAAACCAACTTTAGCACTGACCTTTAACAAAACCGAATGCAATACAAATGATTACCCCAATTGCTTGAGCCATTGATGATCATAATTTATACGTTCATTAGTAAAAGCGCCCGGCTTCTGCGTACGGCGCTCGGCGTGGCAAGACGTAGTGTTCGGGTTCGCGACTGGTCAATCGTCATCCTGAGGATACCTTCTTGAGAGGTGAAACACGTGTCGATTTCTTACAAGGTTTTTTTATGACTCTTGAGGAATAGTTAAGCGGAATAGGTTACTAAATATCTACGTTTATTGTACTTTTATGTTCTTTAGTAAGCAAATTTCTAACTCCACCTCTCTTCCCCAGGTACTACGAGACAGGCAGCTTCAAAGCAGGTGTGATCGGCGGCTCCAAGCCGAAGGTCGCCACGCCCCCGGTGGTGGACGCCATCGCGGCATACAAGAGAGAGAACCCGACGATGTTCGCGTGGGAGATCCGGGACAGACTCCTGAGTGAGGGGATCTGCAGCCAGGATAACGTGCCTTCCGTGTCCAGTATAAACAGGTAAGAGAATTGAATTTTAACTGTATTATTGTGTTTTTGATTGATCTAGAATTTTTGCTATCATGTTAGCGTAAGTTATACGAGTTTCTATAATTCATGCCATGATAAATAGTTAAGTTTTTCGGTCATACTTGAAACTATACTCAAAAGTCTTCCGATGTTTTATAAAGTCAAAGTTTTATACTATTATAGAAGGTACACGAGAGAGAGTCGAAGAACTATACCAAAACATACTGTGCTGACTCTTAACCACAAAACAATAGTTTTTATAGGTTCTACTTATTCAGAATGTAGTTGGAATAACAATAAAGTTAAAATGTTACCACTAAGAAAAGATCCCTTTTTGTGAAAGTTATCCGAAAAACTTCCCGCTTCTATTATAGTTTGAACTCTAAATGGTATTAGTTAAGGTGGAGTTTGGTTTGTAAGGTAAAGTCAAGGAGAAAAACAGTTTGAGTGGCCATGAAAATTGTGGTGTATTTTGGGCCTGTGAAGAATTTTCTGGAAAATACTCAAAAATGTTATGAAAATCTCTTTGTTTTTTTGTTGCTCTAAATATTATTATGTTGCTCGTATTATCTCACTCTTATAATAGTAGTTTGTCAAAAAAATTATAAACTTATCTGGTAAAACATATTGGATTCTGTAAAAGATTTAATAAAAGTTGCGCCCATCGTGGGGCTCGAACCCACGACCCTGAGATTAAGAGTCTCATGCTCTACCGACTGAGCTAGCCGGGCTATGCTGCTATCGTGGAAAATGATCTCCAGAATCCATATAGATTTTTTTACTTTTTAAAATCCAATGTTGATAAAATATTTTAACAAGATATATGTTATTTTTAGATTCCTTTCAAGGTCGCAGCATCACATTCCGATAGTTTACTGTGTGTAAATATAACATGAATTTATATGATACCTACCTACTGGGGGCCAAGTCTGGGGGGTCTCACAATGATGAGTTTTTGACAGATTTTGTATGGCAAATCTATCAAAAACTCATCATTGCGAGTCCATTGACACGTTTGTAAATTAGTAGACTTGGCCCCCTGGTTCCTAGGTACCTACATAATAATCCATAAGACGATGAGTTGCAAAAGTGAATTTTATGTGTCGAAATAAACAATTTGACTTTGACTTTGAAGAGGAATAACATAGATCGGACGGGAGTTTTATTAAATTAAATTGATTTTAGCAGCATGAACACTTTTTGGCAGTTATATTTAGAGACCAAGATTATTTATAAAACAAAAATAAAATCAACTTTAAAACACAGAAATAGCAATTAAAATGAAAGTTTCTATAAAGAAATCTTCACAATAGCTTTCTCAACTCGCTCTTTTCATGGCCCATCAAGGGGTTGCGTGACCAGAACCGGAAACGATTCAGATGGGGGCGCAAAGATGGCGTAGCGGAAGTAGAGACACGTGCTCTCGCGCTCCGGACGTCCTAGCTGCCATTGAATTATTATTCACATTATAATGTAGAGATGCTCTATGGATAGAGCTGCTCTATGCGTAGAGAATGATGATGGTCGCTCTATATTTGTGGTAAAGTTTTCTTGGCTATGAAGCTATGATTGGTTATGGATGCTCTTTCCGGTACAAGAGTTTTCAATTAGTATTGTTGTTTAGATGTTGAAATATTAATGGCTATCGTTACTAAGATATTATCAATAAATTATCAATTGACAGACAGATATTTCGATTATGTATCTGTAGTGAGTTATTGCAATATATTTTCTTCTATAGGTACATATCATTTTTTTCTATTTATGTTATGTCAAAACGTCTTTACGTCAAACCGTCAAACAATGAATCAAACGTTTTTATGACAGCTGCGCACACAGATTGCAATACGGCGCGTGAGTCGCTGACGGAACAGAATGTTGCCACTTTTAATATTATATTTATATAAATATTTAGTTTTATTTTATAAATATTTTTATTTCTGTTTTTTTTTGTATTATAATATGCTGCACCGATTGACGTCATCACGTCAACGCCGACTGTCACTGAAAACCAGCGCTGGGGCTCTGTCTTGCATAGGGTTGCAGCATTATGCTGAGCGATGGCCGCTTTGCGCGAATGTGACGCATATTTTCCCCCAATTTGTTATTTTTCGTGTATTTGTCCTTTCTTAGCGTCATGTTTGCCGCAAAAAAACGTATTTTCTTTCTTTCTTTTCTTTCAATATACTTTTATTGATTGCTTTGTAAAATCAGTTCGTCACTTTGCCTACCAGTCTCCAAACCATATTTTCCCAGCTGCGATATCGCTTTGGGCAGCCACTGCATTCAATTTTCCCTCAAAATATCTTCTTCTGAGGCTATTGAGCTTCAGTTGACTTTTTTAATATCTGCGTTTACATAATTAACAAGATAGCTAAATTTTGCTTTCAAAAAGACCTCCATTTCTACAAATCAATGACGTAATTGGTTATAAAAACGTCATCCATTTAACCAATCATAAAATTGTCACACTAACAAATATTTTCCCCAATCAACAGATAAACAAATAAAGATAACTCACCCTAAATTAATAAACGGTAGCATTACAGATCAAATAAAAAGATTAAACACGTTAGCATACTAATAACCGGGAATTGATAAAACTCGCCATAATCTAGGGAGTTTTATCTTATCTGGCAACACGCAATTAGCCGTGGATTTAAGCTGGCAGCACTTGAGGTCGAGTACTTTCCGGATATATCTTTTAATATTCATTTCCACGATAAAATTAGAATGGGAGGAAAAATATGGTAAATTTAGTAAGTAATAAAATGATATTTTTGTACGAGATTAAAGTAATCAATACTGTTGCAATTCGTTTTGTTGCTGTTATTACATAACATGACAGCAATGGTCTGCAGATCAGGGAGCCTAAAATGGCCACATTAAGCAATTCCTCTAAAAGCAATTCATTTCCTGAATTTCCAGCAGATCATTAGTAATTCCTCTAAATTTTCGTAAAATGGTGACATTTTAGCGGAATCATAGGCACTCAATTTAATTCATATTCAAAACATATTTGGTGTAAATATTGCTGCATGAAAATGACGTAATTAATAAAATGAACGTTAAATTAATAAATTTTAAGTTAACATTAAACTTCAATAAAGCAATTCGTAATTTGTGGACCATGTTATGAATCTCCATACAAAGATGTCAACAGATGAATATGAATAATTCATAATAATTATCTGTGTGCAATTCGTTGTCAGTTTATGACATTTTACGATTTTTAATTTGATATTATCCTATTAAGATTCTGCCGAAGTGGCCGTTTTAGGCTCCCAGCTATTTTTAGAAGATACGAGATTTTTTTAACATTAACGATTGTTCGTATCGCATTCAGCCATATACCTACATTAGATAGGTCACAATATCGACATAACTTCACCATGCTCACGTCTTGTCTTCTCCCAACAAATATTTTCTCAATTTCATCTACTCATACTTTAAAATCTATGATTTGAAACTGATATCTCTTACAGCCACATTTGTATCTAATCTCAATAATAAACCCTTTCCTCTGGTCTATCAAAATGTACTCTAAGTGCAGGACCCAGTGGGGTGCAATGGGTCTATTATTGAACAATAAGCCACGGTTATTGGTATATCAATATAATTCAGAGGGGTGACTCAAATCGTATTATTTTGAATTTGTATGGAAAATTATGGAGTTGGAGAATTTATTGGTGTAGGGTATTTTTTTATCTGAACACGTGTTAAATATTTTTTTCAAATATAAGAAATCACTATCTTCAAACTTTCGAGCTTCTGACGACCCGTAACGGCTCTCAAAGTCCACCAAGCCCAGACCAGTCTTACCAAGGAGAATCTTGTTACCCAGTAACTGGGTTGTGGAGGTCAGATAGGCAGTCACTCCATGTAAAACACTGGTATTCAGCTGCATCTGGTTAGACTGGAAGCCGACCTTAACATAGCTGGGAAAAAGGCTAAGCAGATGACGATGATGAATGAAATCACTATCTTCTTAAATGTTTTTCTTCGCTTAGTTCTAGACAGAGCGGTCATGGTAACGATGAATTGTGTCCAATCGCAGGTGTAGTCGTTGGTCGCCCCACGATCTCTCTCCATCTGGTTCTGTTAAATGACAGTCTGACGCATTCATTAACGAGGGAACCACGGATTTAATTCGATCCATCCACCTAAACTAGTAATAGTATCTAGATATCGGGGAGTAAACAGACTATTGTGTAATAGAAAAGATAAAAAAGACTCATCAAGTCAACTCAGAATGACTTTGATCATTAGTTGTTCTACAAATAACAAATGCCGTATCACCACTAAATTTAAAAATACTGTCATGGATGTAAACATAACTAGCAAAATGTTGTGCTTCAGAGCAAACTTTTGCTTGAAAATCTCAATGTTTCACTATCAGTGCCACTAAATACCACAAACAAATCAAATTAAAACCCCGCAATTCCACATTCATAACACATCAGATGTAATCAAAAGTGAAAAATACCAAAACACAAGAGTAAATTTTAAAGCCATCCCTTCGCAATACGAGTGTAATTCCCACCCCTGGCACGCTCCGGCACGCGGCCGGCACGAGACCGGCATGGATGCGACACGGATCCGGCACGTGATCGTAATGTAGCAGTGACGGAACTCGGAATAGACCGCATGCGACCCAATGGTGATCATTTGAGTGGAAGTGAGATGATTTGGGAAAAGTGTTTATCGTGTAATTTAGGGTAATGATTTTTGAGAGGGCAATTATTTCATGTTTATTTGACTGTCATAATATACAGGAAAGTCGGCGGTAGATACGTCGGCGGGAATTCTTATGGGACGACCTTATGGCGGAGTAGCATTACTGTGGCGTAAGGGGCTCTTCAAGTCAGTATGTGTAGTGCAGTGTAATAGTGTTCGAATCTCGGCCATAAAAGCGTGCTTAGAGGATCGCGCGATTTTAGTGTTAAGTATTTATATGCCAACAGATTCGACAGAAAACTTTCTCGAATTTACAGAGTGCTTGAGTGAAGTAAGTGCCATTATTGAGGCTTATGATGTTGAAGCAGTTTATATGTTAGGGGATTTTAACTCTCACCCTCTTCAACCTTTTTGGACTGAATTGTGTAAATTCAGTTTAGATCAGAACTGGGTATGTGCTGATGTGGAGAATTTAGGCTTAGGATCGGACAGTCATACGTATGTGAGTGATATGAATGGTAGCAAGCGTTGGTTGGACCACTGTTTTGTTACTCAAACAGCCTGGCACTCCGTGATGAGTGTTAACATACAGTATGATGTTTTCTGGTCTGATCACCTTCCCTTAGCTATAGAGTGCAATTTGCAAACGATTCCGGAGAAACTTGAATTAACACAGTCAGTGATAGACAAGGTAAAATGGCATGAGCGTGGAGATGATCAGATCAAAAAATATCATGAATTATGTAATTCTGAGTTTAAGAATATGCATTTTCCGAAACTCTTTTCCAATTGTGCTGACAAAGTTTGTGATAATGCAGAACACAGACGTGGCTTGCAGATAATGTACCAAGATATTGTAGGTATTTTGACTAGGGCTGCCATACAGACTTATAAAGGTGTTCAGTCGCAAGGAAAAAAGCGTATTATTGGGTGGAATAAGCATGTTCGCGCTGCTCACGTGGAGGCCAGGTTTAAGTATCAGTTATGGTTGTCTTACAATAAACCCAATTCCGGCAGAGTTTGGGAAGAAATGCGAGAAAGTCTAAGGGTTTTTAAAGGCAAGCTTAAATGGTGCCAAAATCATCAAAATCAAATAAAAATGGACATAATAACATCTCAAAGATCGTCCAAGAACTTTAGCCGATTCTGGAAGTCGACATCCAGGCTTGATCTTAAGCCGGCTTTGCCGGTGACTGTGGCGGGCTGCAGTACACCGGTGGAAATAGCGAACACGTTCCTGAACCACTTTCGCGTTTCCTCGCCGCTGGGGCCATCTGAATCAATGGTCGATGCTGAGATCTGTCACAATAGCCCTCTTATTCGTTTTGCAGCCAAGCAAGTATCATCTGCAATACAGAAAATGGCCAGAGGCAAGTCTCCAGGGCATGACGGTCTCAGCATCGAGCACTTGAAACATGCGGGTGTGCACTGTCCGAGAGTGTTATCCATGTTTTATTCTTTGTGTTTGAGTCACTCTTATCTTCCTCCCGAGTTAATGGACACATTAGTTGTCCCAATCATAAAGAATAGAACAGGTGATGTATCTGATGTAAGTAATTACAGACCCATATCACTTGCCACTGTACTAGCTAAAGTATTGGACAGTCTGTTAGATAAAACTCTCAACAAATGGTTGAAATTAAACGACGCACAGTTCGGGTTCAGGCCTGGACTTTCCACTGAAAGCGCAATATTGAGTCTTAAACAGACTGTCCAATATTATACTGACAGAAGCACGCCTGTGTACGCGTGTTTCCTCGACCTTTCTAAAGCTTTCGACCTCGTTTCCTATGACATATTATGGAAAAAGCTCGAGGAAGCATGCGTGCCAGCTGAAGTTATACGTGTTTTCCAGTACTGGTATGGTAATCAAGTGAACTATGTAAAGTGGAATAATTCACTCTCTGCGGCGTATGGGTTGGAGTGTGGGGTGAGACAGGGCGGGCTAACTTCGCCCAAGCTTTTCAACCTTTACGTCAACGAGCTGATCGCTGGACTCAGTAGTAAACGGGTCGGATGCTGGATGGACAACGTTTGCGTCAATAACCTCAGTTACGCAGATGATATGGTGCTGCTGGGTCCAACGGCCGGCTCCATAAGAGAGCTTTTAGAATATTGTGAACGGTACGCTGCTAGCCACGGCCTAGTTTATAATTGTAAAAAGAGCCTTTTCATGATCTTCAAGGCCTCAGGTAAAAAGCAGTCATACGAGCCAATTATCAACCTCAATGGCCAGCCCCTGCAAAGGGTGAAACAAGTAAAATACCTAGGGCATTATGTAACGGAGGACCTTAAAGATCATGAAGATATCGAGCGTGAGCGTAGGGCGCTCGCTGTGAGAGGCAATATGCTGGTCCGCAGGTTTGCTTGTTGTAGTAACGAGGTTAAAATAACGTTGTTTAAGGCTTACTGCCAGACCTTCTACACAAGCAGCCTGTGGGTCAGCTATACGCGGAAATCAATGGACGCCCTGAGAGTCCAATACAACAACAGCTTCAGAATGCTGTTGGGGTTGCCGCGCTTTTGTAGTGCCTCTGGCATGTTCGCGCAGGCGCATGTTCCTGACTTCCACGCAATGGTTAGGAGGAAGACGGCGTCGCTATTAGAAAGAACGCGGTCAAGTTCTAATAGCATTCTGAAGATGTTAGTGGACAAATTTGACTCACCGATAATGAATCACTTTATGCAGGTGTTGGTTAGGCAGGAGTGATTCATTAGAACAGGTGAATTCACATTTTTTGTATGTAAATATTGTTTTTTCTGTGAGCTTAGTACCTACTTAAACACACTAACATAGCTTTTAAGTTTTTTGTAACTAACCAACTAACATAAATGGATCATTGTTGTCTATAAAAATAAATAATTTAATTTAATTTAATAATAAGATTAGTACTGTAAACTAAAAAAACTAAGGTCATAATGATTATTATGATTTTGATTGAGATAAAGATGATCATCTCATCATTTGCCTAGCCTTTTCCCAACTATGTTAGGGTCGACTTCCATTCTAACCGGATGCAGCTGAATACCAGTATTTCACATGGAGCGACTGCCTATCTCACCTCCACAACCCGTGTTACTGGGTCACACGATACCTCTTGATAAGACTGGCTGTCCGACTTTTTAGGCTTCTGACTTGTAACGACCGTCAAAGATCTACGAATGACAGCCGGGACCATAACGGTATACCGTGCCTTCTGAGACACTGAGGAGTCATGAATAATCACCAATCCATGAACCCACCGCGGCAGATAGAGATGATTCTAATGAGTATTTATCAGACAATCTAGATTAAAATAATGGTCTGGCTAAAAGAAAACAACAGACAGCCATAAAATAAGAAAAGCCGGTCGCGTTTAGGACAACAATACAACGCGCTGTCAGTTTCAGTATTGCATACACTCAAAGGTCACTGCCCCGGCTATAACAGATTGTATTGATTTGTCTACACAAAGGTCATTGGTTGAAGTGCCGTCTCTTCAAACATTATTTAGGATCACTCTTGAATGTATATGTATAGAACTAGCGACCCGTCCCTGCTTCGAACGGTTTTTTCGACGATTCCTATAAGATATATGAGTTCAATATAAATCTAAATGATGGTGAAAACGGCATCAGAACCACACATACAAACAGACATGAAAAGCAATTTTAATTTATAATAATATATAAACTCTATCGGTACTCTGTTATTCTGATTACAATTCTCCACCCAACTTTAAATGGACCACACATGAAAAAATAAAACATGTTCAATCAAATATCAAAGAAAAAACAATAAATTAAACCTCCAAAGTCATCTCACTGCCAATTCACATTTTAAAACTCAGCGAAAACTCATGAACCGCCCTTTTAAATAAAAACATAAAATAAAAAAAACAAAAAAGCTTACTAGGCAACACTAAGACATTTTAATCGAGGGACGGGCGGGTAATTGAAGCCATAACTCTGGCAACCCCACTTTGACATTTACATTTTTTTTTGCCGCGCAAACTGTGTACTTTGAAAATAATTTGAGAGGGTGTCAACGCGTAAATGAAAGCTGTTCTATTTAGATTATTTTAGGTGTGAAATTAGATAAGACTTCTTTATGAATAATAACGAAATTGATGTATTTATGGTGGTAGGTATATTATGTTCATTGAGACAGTACATTTTTATCAGGCATTTATCTAAATAATCGTTATCGTATTCACGGGGTCACTAGTTACAAGACATAGTATAATAATATGCAAAAAATAAAAGTACAATGAAGAATTACCTACTTTACATTTATTTGAGTCTTATTATTATTTTTACTATAGTTTAAGCTTTTTCCGTGTCCTAATTGTTGCTTTTGTTGTTATTATTCGCTTTATATCTGGCAAAATGTGGGTACACCTCTGCCTAATCCTTTGGGGAAACAAGGCGTGGTGTTATGTGTAATTGTTCGTATCGGTACGCGAGAAAAAGTTGTTACTTATTAGCAAACATGAAGACAACGCAATCCATTCCCATTTTCCTTTGTAATTCCACAGTAACCTTTATGAAACTCACGAGTGAGAACTGAAGAATAGGCCATTCTTAGCCATGATCCCAACAGTACCATACAACCGACAGACAAAAACCTTAAAAAACGGAAACCCATCCACTTAATTCTCTAAATCAACATTATGTAAAGCAAATTACGGAAAAGCGAACAAATAAATCAAAAATATTCGCCAACGAGTCACTCGTATGAAAAGAGGGGTAATAAAATATTAAAGGGTAAAACATGGCCGGTACTGGTAACCCTTCCTAACGGAAACGGATATCATAACCTTGCTTTTTGCGGTCACAATTGTTGGCATTTTGCATTTTTCGCGAATTTATTCGTAGGTTTTTGCGAAAAACGTGGTTATGGCTACTTTGTACCTTCCTGGTTTAGTGTTGTATGTGAATATTTAGAAAATTATTTAAGTAATTTAATTTTATGTTACTCAGCCATAAAGAGGTCATGATGGCTTTCCTGTGGATTTATGTTTGCGAAACCTTCCGGGAATGGGGTCTGCAATAAATAAGATGACAGGAAGGAGAATTTGAAAAAAAAAAAAAATTGTGTTAAATATGTACTTACGTTTGTATATGGACAGAGATAGCAGTATCAGTTTTATTTATATAGAAACGAATCATACATCAATATAATTATAATACTACTTATCCCTATAATAACAAAACAAATCACTTTCTAGAAACGCCAAAACACTACAAACACGGCATCAATCACCAAAATCCCCTCTCAAAATGATGGCTCTATTACAAGAAGCTAATAACACCTTTTTGATAACTTTTACTAAACAATTTTTGCATATGTCAACCCTGAGGAGGCTGGCAATAATTCACGGGAGCGCGCCATCCATCATGGCGGAATGAACTGTCAGACGCTGCAAAATGGCGGCTAGATAAAATGGAAGTCATTCTTGTAGGATAATTTTAGTGGGTATTTGCTTGGAAATGTAAATAGAGTTTAAGTAAACGCATGTTTTTTTTTTCTTTAAAGTTTTCTTTTTAGTTCCAAGACATTTCATATCCCTGTTTTCATTATATACTATGATCTTTCCATAACCTCGATGAAAATACCCGCTAAATATCAAACCTTTCTAAATCAGTAAAGGTTTTCTTCATGTTTAGTAAGACATGGTTCCCATTTTTTCTGCTAAACTAATAATTTTCGAAGCCATTTTATAGCCTAGCCACGCCCCATCCAAAACTTATAAAATCATCTTCCATAATTAGAGCAAATGACATGAATAATCCATTACTTAGTCCCCTAAAAAAATACTTGGTAAGACTAAAAAGTCACTGCGATATTTTCCCGCGGCATGCCGCAAGCCGCAATGAATTATGCGACACGCGACTCGACATCCTTTTGCAATATAGAGAGCGGTCGCCGCGATTAGTCGCGCTTCCGATGCGCATTGTCGCAAAAAAGCGGTCGTTGGCAAATTGTTAAGTTATCAAAATTGTTATTGTGCATCATGCATATAAGATTTTTAATTGGGTTTATTGTAAGGACCTACAGAGTAACAGTGAGGCAATGATCTCGGGTCTTAATAGTCCGAAAACTCGAAGTGTGAGTTGAAGTATCCATTCGTTTCTGAACATGGTGTTCTTTCAATGTTTTTATTGGCAATCTAAAATGCGGCCCGTCGGATTGTGAGTGGTTACCTACCGCCGCACATCACTGGACTTTAGCAATAGCAAAGACATTGCGCTGCCGAGCGAACAAATGTTCGCTCAGAGCAAATGTTTGCTCTTCCGCCGATGTTCGCCCAAAACAGATAACATAATTACATTTACCTACAACGAGAAAACGAACGCTCGCTCGCTGTGACGTCGTTTTCACTGAAAAAATACCGAGAGAGCATTTGTTCGCCAAGTCCAATTATCACTGAACAAACATGTTCGCTCGCTCAAGTGTTTTCATTTACCGCGTGAACAAACGCTTGCTCGCTCAGAACTGAGAACGCTAACTGAAAACGCAGCTTTGCGCGAAAAATTACTGAAACGGAGGGTGTTTTCACTGATATTTAAATGTCCTACAATTTTCTGTCTGTTTGTCCTTAGAATCGTTCGCAACAAAGCAGCAGAGAAGGCGAAACACGCGCACAATCAACAACAACAACAGCAACAAGAACAGGAGATCAGCTCAGCGCAGGGGAGCGTTGTATCTGTAAGTATACAAACTGTTATGTCCCCCAACATAGAATAACCAAATAAGCCGAGAAAACAGTTTTACAATCAATTCTTAGACAAAAACGAAATCGATCAACAAATCTCTCTTACCGTGCGTTTGCACTGGCGAAATATTTACGACAAAACATGTTGAAATCTCTATTTTCTGTCAATGTTCCATACAATTTTTGACATGAATTAGAGATTTAAACATGTTTTGTTGTAATGTTTCGCCAGAGCAAACGCACGGTTATAGGACCTGCAAGCAAAAGGCTCAGGCCCGGACTCCACCAAAGCGGAAATGTGCGGAGATGTCCGAAGCGGAGACGAGAAGTGCTTTTCAGCTAGGGTGTATCCATTGAAGCTGTGAGAAAATGCGTACTGGCTAAATTGGAGCGGAGAAGTTTGCTAACTAAAGCGGAACTGAGCTGCGTGCGGCGAGTGTTGGATGTTGAGATGAACTCACTGCACGCCGCTCACATCTCGTCTCCGCTGCGCGCTGTCGCCAGTTTACGAGGCACAGCTCACATCTTCGGTTCGATCGCGCCATACAAATATGATACATCTGCGCTCAGTGGTATCCATTGAAGCTGAGTGGAGACGAGGTGTGTGAATAACGAAATTATATTGGTTGTTTAAAACACATCTCCTCTCCTCTCATCTCGCCTCGCTTTGCGGGGAGTCCGAGCCTCACGCCGAGTCACGCCTGTTAAGAAGTTGAACAGTTAACTAGGCAGTAACTATGTATATCATTAATGTCCAGTTATGTAGTTGAATTAAACTGTCCGTAATATCAAAATACATGCATTTTGAGGTTCGCTTGACATGCACCACTATATTCTCACGACAAAAGTTTTCTCATTCTCATTAAACGGCAAATTATTTAAACCAACCGGTATCGAAAGAATCTATTAACATCTTTTAAAACCCGACTTACTTTAAACCTTATGCGCTTTGTCACAAGTCACTAGTTCAACAAAAATCATTGAGGAATGATAGACCATAAATATCTACCCAAAGGTTTAATGACTACAAACCCATTTATTTCCACCAGGTGATAACCCACGCAGGCAACGCGCCCGGCACGACAGCGGTCCTCTCCCCGACGACGGACCAGCACGTCACAAACACCGGCAGCTACAGCATCAACGGTATCCTCGGCATTGAGCAGGTGGAGGGACTGCATAACGGGAACGCGACGGGGCTGAAGAGAAAAAGGCATGAGGACCAGGGTGAGTGGAATAGGCTTTCTTGCTACAAGATGTCGTGATGAGAAAAATATCGATAGGTGCCGTATGTGGAATACCACAGGTGCCATTTGCTCAGGTGCCGTTTAAGCGGGTGCCCAATGTGGAATACGTCTGACCCAATGGTTAACGCCTCACCTCTCATGCACGAGGTTGTGGGTTCAAATCCGGGCAAGTTACCAATGTAACTTTTTTAATATTATGTAGGTACTTTCTGTTTATCACGGACATTACTGACATCGGTGAAGGAAAACATCGTAAGGAAACCGGGGCTTATAGTAAACTACCTGCTCCCCGCGGTTTCACCCGCCTATGTCTCGATCCCGTGGGAATGTCGATACAAAAAGTGCCAAAGTTCATTTAAATCCATTCAGTCGTTTTAGCGTGACAGCGTAACAAACAAACATACAAACAAAAAATCAAATCTTTTCTCTTTATTAATTATTTTAGAAGTTTAGCCAACGTCAGATATATTTGATTCCATTCCAGTCAATTTAATCCAAAATCATTCCTCGGATAAAGATATCTAGCTGATAAAAATAAATTAGGTAAGTATTTATGTTTTGGCTAAAGTAGAATTTAGGCTTTCTACAAAATTACAATAAAGTAAGCTAAATAAGTGCCTATTTAATGTTTTTCCAATAAAACCATAGAAAAAATCTCTATAGTTTTGAACCTTCTTGCGCTATGAAATTCATACTCCCAATAATTTACGTCTTCTAAAAGTTTTTCTTTACAAACTCGAGTAATCCAAGAGTTGAATTTAATAGAACTTATCATAATAAGGTCACAATTTGTGCAGCAAACTTAATAGCTCAGTAAATCTCGGCGGTCGCGGTTCATGCCCACCACTACGGCTGAAAGGATGCTAGTGATGAGCTGAACCGAAAAAAAAAAAACATCGATATTATTTTAGATTGGTATGAGATGACGCTGTGAAATCATTTGTTTTATCGCATGTGTAATATGAAGGTGATTCAATGTCAAAATGTTTAATTAAATTGGATTTAACTTGTTTAAAACTTTGGTCTTTATTAATTTTATGAGGTTGACTGGCAAACCGTTAAATTAATGTTGATTATCATTCATTTAAAATTCTGATCAAAAGGAAATAATTTATTTTGTGTTAACATATTAATTTTACTTTAAAACATTACAAACGTATTTTTAATTAACAAACCATGAATTACGTTGATGATTATCGGTAGTCTAATTATTTCCTTATCTTGCACTTTTGCTAAACTGACTTGCGGAACTGCTTATTAATTCTACCCAAAAACTTTTCAGTTGATAAAAAGATAGTAATATTAAACGAAGAATCCCCCAGAAAAAAATCCAATTCATCGACAAAAACTATCGATATCTGAACCTCCCTACAAACTTTAGGGGGCATAAAACGGGCCTCGCCGGGGGAGGCCGTGAGTATTTCACTGCCTATACTCTACTAACATCACTTACAACTTTTCCCTATGTACTCTACATAGAGTCTGGTAGAGCAGCAGTTTTGATAAAGGGGTTCAAGTTACGATTAATTTTAAAGACTGTCTAACTTTATCTCAGACTCTACATCGAATTTTTAATCGACTTTTTTTCCGAATGAATTTTTCCTTCGATTCTTTTTTATTTGCTGATGTAACTCAGTCTTTATCTGAAAGTCCAAACATTTGTAGGTAACAATCATAGCAGAGTAACTGTTTTCTTGAACAACATAATATGTATATCGAAACATAACATAATCTTCATCGAAAGTGCCTGTAGGGTGCAATAACTCTGCCAGGGTTGCGGGAAAGTCCGAAAGGGATACCGGGACCTTGGCAACAGGCAACTGAAGGAACACGGGTGGGTTTTAGTCAGCAAAAGTCTGACACGCCCTCCCGCTCCAGGCAGAGCGGGAGAAGAAATTTGACGAATTCCCAACCAAAAAAAAAAAAAAAAGGGTGCAATAACTGTACCAGTAAAGATTCAAGAGAGAGTAAGATTTCTTTATTTCTTTCTTTCTTTATATAGTATGTTAACAAACGAAGGGCGTTCCCGTTAACCGTTAACCCATGCGCGTGTACAGTATGTTTCTTTTACGTATCAATTATATATTTTCAGCATGTATAGACGCTATACAATTGCGGATTAAAGAAAACGTCCTTCGTTAGCTAAATTAAAAATGAACGTCGAAGTACAGCATGTAGAATAGAATAGAATAGAATAGAATAGAATAGAATAAAGTCGGAGTAGGATGTCGGAGTAGAGCACGTCGAAAAAGAATCATGTCGAACTAGCATTATTGTTGAAATAGTATGTCGTCGAAATCGCATCATTTCCTAGTTAAGTCATGTCGAAGAAACGTTTTGACGGAATATAGGGGACTTAAAACAGCCGCTTTGGCAGAATCATAATAGGAAAGTATTATGAATCATCGTAAAATGTCATAAACTGACAATTCATAATATGATCTGCGTGCTATTCATATTACGAAATAACTCATCTGTTTGACAGTTTTCTATGGAGATTCGTAAATGGTCCACACATTAAGAATTTTTCTATGGAGATTCTTAAAATGGTCCACACATTTTGCTTTTGTGTCAAATTAGAAGAATTGCTAATGACAGCTGGAAATTCAGGAAATTAATCGCTTTTAGAAGAATTGCTAATGTGGTCGTTTTAGGCCCACAGTAGTGTCAGACTTAAGGTATTTCGATCTAAAGTATTATCGAAATAAAGACGTGTCGGAGTTCCATACTATATACACAAACATAAGCATAATCAGCCTATAATGTTTCCACTGGGGCACAGGTCTCCTCTCTGTGCGAGGGAGTGGGCCGTAATCCACCACGCGGGCCCAGTGCGAGTTGGTAGATGTCACATACCGGTTTCCTCACGATGTTTTCCTTCACCGTTTTGAGCTTACAGTATAATTATCAACATAGTGACCGCTAATATACCAGGCGTTGACAGTAATCCTGTGTTAAACAGACCAGATCCTATTTTGCGGCCACACTTAAAAGTTGAACCCAGTAGATTAGCAATTACGCTAGCTGTATCTTGAAGAAAACAGTTTATGTTTAGGGCACTTGTGGAGAAAAGCATATAATATTAAAACATTGTTACAGACGAAAACCGGGACTTCAACAGCCATTCGGAAGACGATGTCAAGAGACAAAGAAGTCATTATAATGGCGACCAAATATACTCTAACGTAAGTATCCAAACAACTATCATTAACAGCTTAACAAAGTATACACACGGCTACACATCAAGCTATACATTGCCATTTATAAGCTGACCTCGCATTGTACGGAAGTCCTATACAATGCGAGATCAGCATAAACTGGAAATTTATAGCTTGATGTTGTAGCCGTGTGTACTAAAATGATAAAGATAATATTATGTTATTAATGTTACCATATTACCGCTCAGGGGCTCAAAAAATAATAAAAACTGTTTGTCTCTGCATCACCCAAAGGTTGACTGGTAGAAAAAGCCTATGGCATTAAGTCCGCCTCTGTACATTGGTGTGCTTAAAGTATTAAAGAAATAAATAAATAAAAAGTATTGATTAAAAATAAAATAAAAACATAACATAATTATATTCTTTGGCTAACTATTCTAACTGAATAAATTCTGCCTATTCCCAATAATTAGCCATGTCATCATCATCATTTAGCCTAAAGAATATAGGTAAACCAGCCAAGAGTGCTGGTTTACTTATTTCTATATTCTTTATTGTATAACAAAAAGGCCCATTCCATTCCACACCAACCCACTAAATTCCGATACACCATCCAAAAATCACGCACGATTTAATTGTACTTTTATACGCACGTAATGGCGGGCGGAAGTGACGTCATTAGCGCTCGACCGCCGCCATTCGTCACTGAACAAGATGGCCGCTGAAATTTACGCGTCAATTCGCGCCAACGTACGATGGTACCGCGCTTAATGTGATGCTAGCCGGATTGTTAATTTGTGCAAATCCATGGCTGTCTTTGTAATTTACGGGTTTATTGCGGGAAATCGTGGACAGAACAGATAATAAAGATTAGGAACAAATAAAATCAGAGACGGGCAAAAGTAGATGATAGACAATAATATCTATGATTTGTTTTTTTTTAGCTCGTAGATAGACATAATACCCAGTTGCTATGTCCAACTAAACAATGAGAAATGAATCTTTTTCAAATTATTTAATAGTAACGTAGATTCGTAGGATAGAAGTCTCCTCCCCTGCCATCTTCATAAAGCATCTTTAGATAAAAATATAATAAAAATATTTGAACACGTAAACATGACTTATTAATTTCGGATATTAGATTTAGGATTTTTGAAAATGCAGCAAGAATTGGCACCGCTTTTAAATACCTGTAGACTCTTCTATGACCTTCATTTTGAAGATCAGCGGGTCTGATCACAAGTAGCTTAATCATAAAACAAAGGTAGGCAGTGCGTAAAAAAAGGAGATATCAATAAACATTTAACCTTATTACCACAAAACCGTGTTTATCAGTTTTTATCCCTTTAAACATGACATTTCTGTAAGACCTTACCAGAAAAACTTAAACACTTGTTTTAATGTCAGTTTTATATCAAACTCCATACAGAAATGTCATATTTAAAAGGTGTTTAGGCTCAACAACTGATACACACCGTTTTGTGGTAATAAGAAAAGGGCGACCACAAAAACTTAGACACTTATTCAACGCGTATTTAATGTCAGTTTTATGTCAAACTCCATACAGAAATGTCATACTTAAAAGGTGTTTAAGCTAAAAAAACTGATAGACATGGTTTTTTTTTTGTAATAAGGTTAAGGTTTTATTTTCTAAATCACTAACCAATTTTATCTCTTTCCAGCTCTGGTCATCCTCAAAATGGAGTCTGAAAGACGAATACAAACTACTATCAGAGCTTGGTGGGGCCGCCGGGGGGGCCACGGGGTACTATGGAGAACTGTTCGACACGCCTTATGAGCATGCTGCACATCCTCATTACACACCACATTCAGGTAAGTACTAAAGACTGGTCTATGGAGAGGGAGTCTTAGTTTATGGTACAGTGGAGATCATTGTGGCAGAGCTTAAAATCATAATGGACTACTTCTCAAAAATAGAAGTCTCGAGTGAATAGGATACTTCTTGACAACCGTCCTCGATGTATTCGTCATCAATAATAATAATCATCAAAGCAATATATTTCGAGTAAACTATTAAAACTCCATTGTGTTTTTACAAAAAACGACCACTGCAATGTTTTTTTTTTTGCAAATTGGCCTGGTTCACATCACTATATTAGAAAACAAAGTCCTCCGCCGCGTCTGTCTGTTCGCGATAAACTCAAAAATTTGTGCACCGATTTTCACGCTGTTTTCACCAACGGATAGAGTAGTTCTAGAGGAAGGTTTTAGTGTATAATAACCGACATCCACGTGGACGAAGCTGAGGGGCATCAGCTAATGATAAATAAATCTAAGAGTCAAAAGCTACGCCGTCTTAACTAAAATAAGTCACCAAAACCAACTCCATTAAAACCTCAAAGTTCACTATTACAATTGTAATAACATCATCTGACCCAAGATACCATAATCATAATAATCATACAAGATCAGGCACCTATTCGCGATACAAATATTCCCATGTGGTAATGACGGTGTAAAATAATCAATACCAGGATTGTTGAGATGGGTTACCACATAATTGGTTGCGGTTAAACGGATTCGATGGGAACCGGTAGGTTCCATTCATTCATACGTTTTGTTCATTCATGAAGATGGTAATGTCTTATTGCTTTTGTTTGCGTATAGTCTGCTGAATGGTTATGAATGAAATTGATTTAGTAATTTTACTACTGTTACAATAAAAGTCAGTGTTTGAATTTACCTACCTAGCAGCCCGGATATTATATTTTCCAAGGAACCTCCAGTCTTGCAAAGTCATAAATATTAGGCAAGCCACCCGGTGTCTACAAAATAACAGCATGATTCATCAGGAATTAGAAATGCCTGCGTCATTCATACCTCTCAAAAGACGCAATGTTTAGCAAAATACCTACTGACAATTTAGTCACATTTGGTTATAACTGGAAGCCAATTCCAAAATATTCATGGGTTTATCTTTAGAATCCTTTATAAGAGTTCAAAACTCATCAAAAGGTGACTGTATAATATACAAGGATCTTTCGGCACGTAGCCAAAATTAGACCTAACGCGGCCCGCCATCTTGAATTAACAATAAATTTTACAACACAGTCGCACATATGTTTTAAAAGTACCCCCCATCCCCCCCACTGTTAACATCATTCGAGCGCCAATTGATCCATGTAACAGTGTCATATCGTTACATCTATTAAAGATTGTCTTTACTAACTTCCATTGACCCCTGTAAAAATAATTCCAAAGAGAAATACTTTCTTTCTCCCACAAAAACAGAGCTAACCTGACCACATCCTCGTGTGTGAATGGATCGCGTAGATCCCTCTCAGTAACATAAGATGCGTCGGCGCATAACATGACGTATGTAACTCGATGCGCACGAGTTCTATTGTAGCTGCACGGCCGATTTCCTTAGCTAAAAGCTCTGTGGTTTATATTGTTACTTTACTAAGATCAGGCAGCTGTTGCTTGTATCATGGTATCATGGTGGTATCATGTTATTTGCTTGTATTCAGGCATCCAAGCCTCTCAGCCAAGTATACTTACGATATTATGTACTTATGAAAAGGCAAGCATAAGCATAATCAGCCTAAGGCCTCCTCTCTTCAAGAGGGAGTGGGCCGTAATCTACCACACGGGCCCAGTGCGGGTTGATAAATGTCACATGTCTTCAAATTTTTGGTTCTAGGACATGCCGGTTTCCTCACGATGTTTTCCTTCACCGTTTTGAGAGCAGTGGTGATTAAATAATTTAAACAAAGTTAAGCGCCTGTCAGGGTTCGAACCCACGACCTACAACTCGTAAGGCGGGGCCGTTACCACTGGACCACCACTGCTCTAAAAAGCTTTCATTGAAAAGGCAAATTACTATAGAATTCCGAGGAATTGAGTACCTAACTCCTCCTGTTTTAAAAAAGGCAAATAAGAACCTGATGTCTCAAAATTTATCTGCAGTATTGTCTCTCCATACTTTAATCCATCTAAGGCTGTAAAAGATCATTTTTAGCGATAAGACCGCCCATTATGTCACCCTATGTTAAATTTTTACATTTATATCTGTAATTTTATGGTGTACATAATAAAAAGTATTTTATTCTATACTTTTCATAACATAAACATACCTCGCTCTCGATACAAAAGAAAAAAAGAAGCAGTAACTTAGACAGATAATATTCTGAAGTCGGGAGTTCGGCACTTGTGTATTTACTTCGTTTTTACAACACATCTAGCATAGCCAAGAAATGGAGAATTTAAAACAGAAGCACAAGAAACTAACCAGTCGATATCATAATGCACCATCAAGTAACAAATTATGCCACAAAGAATTAATCAACTCAGCCTCTTCCAGGCTGCACCAGAACACCCTGTCCTCCGCCTTTCGCATCCAGTCTGTCCCAGCCACTTTCTTAAGGTCGTTGGTCCTCCACTCTAGGACTCGTCTGCTCCGCCGGCCATCGGTCCTTCGACAAACATAGCCCGCCCACTGCCACTTCGTTTGCTTACTCTGCAAGCTATGTCGGTAACTCCGGTTCTTTTTCGGATAATTTCATTTCAGATTTTATCCTTCAAAGAAACTCCGTGTATAGTCCGCTCCATAGCGCGCCAATTAAGCTGCAACAATAGTACAATTCAAATCAACAAAAACTCCTAAGTACAAAGTTAACACTCAAACCATTCAATCAGGAACAGTTAGACACAATCAAGTTCACAAAACTAACGGCGGCAAACGTGCCATTTTGTTCAACTTCATAATTTTCCATAGAAGAACTATCATTACCCCATTATTTGTCACGCCCTGAAAATTGCCTGCGGTGGCAACCCTCACGCCACCATAACTGTTGGCTTGACATGGATTTTTGTGGGTAATGTCTAGGTTAATGGGAATTTGGGCTATGGTGACATTGTTGGTTGTGGCAGAATGTTTTGAGGATGAAATTCCTTTGGAATCCTGAGTGAAAGTTTGGATGAACTAACGTTTGTAACATTGAAATCTTAACATTTTAAAATTAGTCGAGTTATCTTGTTAAATCGTTTTGGATCTAGACCCAGAGTTTGCCTAACTATTTTAGCACTGGCTTTCAGTCTTAAACGATGCGACTATCAACAGAGAAATTATGAATTTTTCATCTACTGAAAGACAATAATTTATTCTATAAAACAATATATATAATTTGATATCACAATTTTCGGTGTACAGTTCAATGGAAAAGAATCGAACACACGCTACAAATACATCATCCACGCACAAAAAACTCGTCAATGAACATAAATCTCTCAAAAATCTTTTAAAACCTTAATAAATTTGACCACACATAAATTGTAGCCAGTCACAAAACGCTTCGATCCAACGTAAATCACAGACAGTCAGCCTTTTTCAGGATTCAGTTGAAAACTATTCGTTTTCGGCCGAAACAATATTTCAGACCTGATTTAAAATACGGGTCGTTTCGTCCGAGACACGAAGGTTTTGTTAGACGGATTGGTATTCCTTGTTTCGTATGTTATAAATCCTGGAAGTTGTTAAGTGAAGTTGAGGGACTTTTTAGGGTGGTTTCAATCCTTACGGGTGCTTGTTCGGCTGGGAAAATTCGATTCAGCAGTATTTGTTGAAGAACAAGGACCTGACGCAATTAGGTACTCTCATACCGATCGGCAAACTTCGTTTGGCATATGGACCCTCGCTGAATTGTGCTCAAGTCGGTTCGACACAATTTGAGCAAAGCCGCGCGTTTTTTCAGAACATTCAAATCTACATTATATTCGACTAGCTGATGCCCGTGACTTCGCCCGCGTGGATGTCGGTTATTATATACTAAAACCTTACTCGAGAACCACTCTATCCATTGGTGAAAACAGCATGAAAATCGGTGTGCTTGTTTTTGAGTTTGTCACGTACAGGACGAGAGACAGACGCGGCGGAGTACTTTGTTTTATAATATGTAAGGATTTTGCTGCCCGGCTGTGCCAAGCTGAACAAGTTTGTATCATGTTTTAATGGGTGCAAGGGTTCAAGAAACATAATTTTATTTCAACTGCGCGACCAAGCCAGGCTACTTTAATTAAACTATATATACACTGCTAATTACGAATGGACACAGCATTAAACCCGGCAGACGTCTTACAACCACTCAAAATCAAAATCAAAATATTTATTTCACATAAGCCTACATGGGCACTTATGAAACGTCAGAAGCCTAGGTGCACGGTTCCAATTCAAACAAATCTGAATAATTAACATATCCGCAAATGCCACTACTATAGAGTTGAAATTAAATTGTAGGTATATAATGTCAAATAGTAGTCACTACTTCTCAAGACCAATCTGTATCAATCAGTATAAATTATGGTGTCTAGCGTTGTTGATATAATTATTCTTGAACACTGTCAAGCTCTAATTAACTCATTAATATGCGTTGTGATTAAGTTATTACTCATACAGCTCATGCAAATGGTGGTCTTAAAACTGATCTGCATCTTTGTTATTAACTCCGATTCAAATGACAACAATTTTTAAAGTTAAAAAGATTATGGTATATTACGTATCTACGTATTTGATTATATCAATGATGGCGGATACAAACCGTGTGTCTGATTCCTGGTTGAACCTTATTTTTATTAGGATTCCTAGAATCAGCTAGCACGCGTAGCATTACAATACTGTAGAAGCGGGTTTTGAAAACGGAAGAAAGACAAAATAAGAAATTGTGATTGTTTATCTGTCATTTTGTCTATTCTTCCGTCGACAAAACCCGTTTCTACGGTGGTCATGCTAGGCGTGCTGATGTCGCCATCCTTGCCTTCCTCTTGATGGAAAAATAGAGTTGATCCTATGTACTTATCTACTACTACTACAGACCTGGGCCCTGTTTATCAAAAGTTACAAGTCTACACATTCACAAGTTACCTAGAATGTTAATTTCCGTAAAATTCATAGCTTATCTCCATATTCATAATCAGCCTTAATGTTCCCACTGCTGGGACACGGGCAACAGGTTATCTCTCTCTTTTGACCACATTAAAAAAAAGAAAATCGAATTTAAACATTTATTGCGGTACTAAGCACGACACTTAGAGTCGCCGGACGCTCTCAGGATTTGTTTTGATTTTCTACAAGTTGTAACTTATAAAGATTTTTTTGATAAACAAAACCTCGAATAGAGTTGTCAAAATATAATTATGTGAACTGCAATAATGACATTTGGTAATACAAGGCTTGTAAGTTTTGATAAACAGGGCACTGATATAAATAAAACAAAATAATGTCATGTATTTTAAGTCTGTTGTATCCTAGAGCCTCAGTATCTGAGTGACTTTGTCTATCATAGGACATTGATAAATTAATAACGTGTAGTTTCCTCTTTGGCAGCGCACAATCGCCTGCCTACGTTAGGGCAAACATCTCTTCAACCACTCTGTAAGCTACCTTATATACAGTGTATTTATATTTACTTGTCCAATTTGGTAAACAAACACAGTACTTAGAAAAATCACGAATTTTCGCATTAATCACAAACCAATCACATCCGGTTTTGCTTGCATCAATAACTGCATCAGAATAAACTCATTTTTCTCAAAATGGAAATCTTGTGCTTGTTTACCAAATGAGACAAGTAAAGAAAAACACACTATACCTTATTGTAATATAAGTAGAAAGGGCAGTATTCTAAGCTGTTGATCTTGTTGCAGCAACGAACGACTCAACGGGTTCAAATGGAGGAGCGGGAGGTGAGCCTCCCTCAGCAGCTGCGAGTCCTGATGCAGCGGCGCTGGTGGTGTTACAACCACCTGCACCGCCGTACCCTCCGTATGCTCATTATGATGGTAAGTAAGACTTAATTATTCTAATTAATTTTCTAAAAACATTGCACAGTCGAACAAGCTATTTGATAAACGGGCAGATAACTTGCAACTACTTTAAACAAGTGTTTTTAGTGTCAACAATCCTTTTACGTGACTCTCCTAAGCTATGTACTCAAAAAGTTAAATTACACACACAATTAAAACGACTTTTGGCAGTGTAGCGGAAAATTTATATATTTCGCTTGTATACTGTAAATAAGTATGGTATCTTGCTTGCTGAATATGCTTTAAACAGTAATTATGCTACAAAATAGATGTGATTACTTTTCGATTTTTTTATCCAAGGAAAACAAATTACGGTAAATATATAAGACAAGTTACTATGGATTCAGTTAAACTTATGCTGATATCGCATAAATTATAGTTTTATAAATCCTTTAGAAAGGCCTACTTAACATTATTATTATACCTACATAAAATTAGATCATAGCGCTCTTCGCTTAGGACATAAAATGAGCACAAAGACTAAATTAGGCACTTACTTTAATAGCCGCCATATTCATAAAACATTTATGTAATAAAACATCCATCTAGAATGTTAGGGCCGTATTAAGTTTAGTTGAGAATAAAAAAAATATGAATTAGTAGGTAAGTACATATGGCACAGAGTTTCTACGCTATTTAACGAAAATGGTCTCAATATTAAAAAAAATTGAAATGCACCTGTAGACTAAACTCAAAACAACGTTAATTTACACAAAAATATGCTAGTAACCTCTTACTGCTTAGACAAAAGTAAAAAAAGCGACAAATGAAATTGCGTCTCCCCCTCAATAAAGATCCACGCACAGAAATAAAACAATGAAAGCTAAAACAAAAGTGGCCGAACAGATAAACAGTAAGAATCACAGTTGAGGAAACAAAATCGAAAAAAAAGTCAGGAAAGCTTTCGACAAAGTCGAGTGAGCCACTCCGAGCCACTCCGACGGAAATCTAATTTTCTCCTTGGACCCCGCAATGCTCTGTGTTATAACATCATAAAATTTCATACAGCGCCCACAGTTTTAGCACTTATGCATATTAAAGAGAGATTCTAAAATGGAGTGCCACTGGGAGCGGTGTGGGGGCCGCTCTTTACGCTTCTGGTCTTTAATCTGCCGCAATCTGCTTATCTTGGTAGAGGGTGGCGAGGGGGGCACGCAGACATCTTTAATAGCTCATTCGGGGCTCTATGCAAATAATTTTAGAAGGGGGGATGGTGGGGGATCATATGGGCTTTGTCTGGGCTAACGAACCGGCACAAGAGTCTGCGGAACAGAAGTGCTGCTAGCTCAAACGGGTTTAGGCTCATGTTTATAAATATTAAACCGGGGTGGGAGGGGGTTGCAAGTGGTTACGCTTAAGTGTTCAGGGGGCGTGTTAGTGTTAAATTTGTTTGAGGCGTGCCGCTTTGGGCACAGCCTATTAATGTTGAGTGGTGATTCTGAGTGATCAAATTGGATGATGTTAATAAATAACGCAGTGGTTGCGTATAATGAGATCGCTGATTTTGTGAATAAATAATACGTAATGTAACACCCTCTACACCAGTTCAAAACAAACTGTACGGTGAATGGGCATTCGTCGTCGTCCTTCTATCTAGGTTTTTAGGTTCGATACTCGTTTCATACAAAAAATATATTTTTTTGGGTGAAACGTTACGTTTCATGATTGGTACGATTCAATATCAATTTAAAATCGTCATGGCTCATGTACGGTCACTATTAATAATAACACTTATTTATTAAACTACAATTACTACCAAAAACTTTCAAGTTCCCCCCGCCGCTACCCTCTTAAACGATTATCTCATTAAACGAATTTGAGAGAACAATAGAGACAGACCATTACTCAGTAGATGACGTACTTACCTTCAAGGAAGGAGGAAGCGATTACTCGAAGGACACTAAAGAATAAACATTTATCTTTTAATTTTTTTTTAATGTTTATATGTATGGCAGGACGTATTTTATTTGGATAGGAAATTATGTAGGTGCTAAATATGAATGTTGATGTTAAACGTTTAATTGAACGTGTGTATATAATTATATGGCTGTCTAAAATGCGATAATTTTCATAATAATATTATTTCATTGAATACATGGAAAAGACGTACCTATTCGTCGCTAATTCCTCGATATATTAATGAAATAGCCAAATTGAATCGTGAAGTTGGTCGAAGGCGCATTGTGTTCCACGCGCGCCTCAAAGAGATGTCAGCACAATTGACGGGGTCCGCTAGGACCGATGCCTGCCAGGGTCGTGGGAAAGTCCGAAAGGGATACCAGGACCCTTGGCAACAGGCAACTGAAGGAACACGGGTGGGTTTTAGTCAGTAAAAGTCTGACACGCCGCTTCGCCCAGAGCGGGAGAAGCAATCTGAGAACATCAAGCCTTAAAAAAAAAAAAGGCATGCTTTGGTTCAGATCTTAGTAAAAACTTTTTGGGGAAGGAAAATATCGTAAAAGACGTGCTATAGTGATCCTAAATTGCCAATATGCTGTGCAAGCTTATTCACGATGCGCCTTTCTTTTACGTTTGCTTTTTCTAATAAAACTTTTTTTTGTGGTTTATTAACAGCTGATTTTCTAGACCTAATTACTTATGTGTTTATTCTTAACATTCCAGGTACGACAACGTTAGCCAGTGAATATGCGTACGCGGCCCCCTACTCACAATACTCGCCGTACGGGGGACCCTACTCGCATTCCGCCGCCACCGGCCTACTGTCCAAGTGGTATGTATTTTATTAACATCATTATCATAAACATAGGTAAACCACACTATCTTCCTTATCTCTTCAAACGATTGACAGAAATAGACGAGGCTTTTTTTTTTTTTTTTTTTATATTTAGTGATTTTTAGTATGGATCAAATGGGTATGGGGCCTTAAAGTAAAAAAAAAGCAAAGACAATCGCAAATGCACCCACAGCGGTTTTCGTCATTTTCATTTCATTTATGAAAAAGAAAAAGAGCCAGCTAATTAAAATAACATTTGTTATTTTATTTGTTCGTTTACGCTAAAACAAACGAAGGTAACAATCCCAATTCATTAAACAACACAGGTGCTAAAACGCTTCCCTGAGGTACACTCTCTAAAAACTGACCGTTTCAGGCTGTTTAAGTGATAAACGAGTGAGATTTATTCCCAACACATCGCCATTTATTACTCAGAGGCTGCTAAACGAGCAACGGTTTGGAGGCTTTAAAATTCGGTGAACAGTTAATGTGTGTGGTGTCAAAGGCATGTGGAATGATTGTAGGAGTTTTTAATTTATTATGGGTCTTAAGGAATTTATATACCACCACCACCACTATGAATAAGCTAAAAACAAAGAAAACTTTATGGTTTTCCAGAATTTCAGTTGTTTTGTAATGTTATTAAAAAAATGTCTCGAACTTTGCACTAAAAGAAGCCGCCAGTAACATTTCACAATATTATTGTGAGTTCCTAAAGAAACTAAAAACAGGCCTCCAAAAGAATAGGAATTTGAGTAATTTACCGAATAAAGTATCAGCTAGACAAAATAAAAAACCTCTCAATACCAAAATCCACCAACAATCTACATTAAAAACCCATTGCCCTCCAAATCCCTTAGAAAATTCACTGACAATCCGACAATTGGAATATAAAGAATCACTCGTTCAATATACTGTTTTGATTCCACCATCAAATTACATACAAATTCCCAATCCCATAGGTACTACATCAAAGCTACTCTACTATACAAACTTAGTTCTGCATCAATAAACCTAAATATCATACGAAAATGATCCCTCTATTCAAAATCATAAAGCTCGTTATTTGTTTTGGTAGCCACAATATATTTTGGTTTTGATATTCTTATAGGGTCGGATTTGTCGCAAATTCTGCAAGGATTGTTGTCAAGTAGAAGATCAGCTTTGTTTGTTGTAATGATAATATGAAAAGGGAACTGAAATCTATAAATCATCGCATAGTTTTTAATTTATTGAACTTGTGGTTCCATTGAATCATATAAGAAAACTTGAACGTTCTCAGGTACAAATTAAGCCTGATAGTAGTATCAAAATAAAATCATCAGATATTTGAGTGCTAAATTAGGAGTAGATACTTTTGAAAGATGAATACAATTTCGATTAGTAACAAAATAGTAAGTTTGTAAACCACGCCCAAATTAAAATAAGGAATCACTTTAGTTTACATTTACCTACAACTGTGGCAGTTAAAAATCAACAATAAAAAAACAACCCTGTCATCAAAAAAAATCATGAAAAAGACATCATTACAACTAAATTAATCGACAAAAAATAAATTAGGGACACAATGGGGCCACACTAGCGCATTTGTTGTCCTGTCCTTATATTTGTCCCAAAGGGCCACGACAAAGGGCACGGTAGTCCCTCAGGGTTTGGATAACTTACAGCGCATTAAGTTTAAGTGATTCCACTGCGAACACTTTTAAGTTTCGGAGGGAAATGGTTTCAATATGGCGAATGTACGGAACGAATTGATTGCATGGATTCAATTGTTGGGAATAAGGAGTTGAAGCTTGATTGAGTTTCTTGGGAGAATCGATTGCCAATGCAATATTAACTAGTTCTTGAAAATTGTAAAACATTTTTAAAAGAGTAACGGTGGAGTTTCTTGCCCATTCTTCTCCATGCGAAAACTACCTTTTGGAAGGGGCAACTAGAATCAGTTCTATTTCTTTGTTTTGACGTTCAAAAGTGCCCCTTATGTGACTAATTGAAATAAATTATTTGACTTTGACTTTGAAGCGATTTATATTTCAAGTGATACTTATAACAAAAAAAATCTGAATGTTGCTAAGGAAATTGTACAAATTGAGCATCTTTCATAGAATAACTAAGACCGGACGTCCACGGTAGCTTCACTTGCTGATATTTTTTTTCATTTTGCTGTATTTTTAACCCCCGACGAAAAAAGAGGGGTGTTATAACCGTGCGTTTGCACTGGCGAAACATTCAAGACAAAACATGTTGAAATCTCTAGTTCCTGTCAAAAATTGTATGGAACATTGACAGAAAATAGAGATTTCAACATGTTTTGTCTTGAATGTTTCGCCAGTGCAAACGCACGGTAAGTTTAACTTGTGTATCTGTGTGTCTGTCTGCGCCATCGTAGCTGCTAAACGGCTCAACCGATTTTGTTTTTTTTTGTTTTGTTTGAAAGGTGACTTGAACGAGTGTGTTCTTAGCTATATAAAAAAAATCTTTTATTAGATACTTTGTTTTTGTCGGGGGTTTTTTAAATTTTTAATTTAAGGGTATTTGTTCCTGTCTATATTGACTATCATTCGTATTGTACATTTTGTATAGACAGACTTGTTTGAAAAAAAAATCATCTAACAAATAAACTAGCAGGGGGGTGAAGCAGAGGGGTGAAGCAGAGGGGTGAAGCTGGGCTGTGGATGGTGACATCTCCAGCTCACCCCCTGCTAGTTTTATTTGACTGATTGTGGACCAGTTGAAGTGGCGGTGCTTGGGAGGCTTACGCCTAGCAGTGGACGTAATTCGGCTGACATGATGATGTGTGTGGACTGCGATTACACGTATAAGAAACCAGTTTTTTTTTAGACTAAAGTTAAATATTTTTTCTTTCAGATATCAACGTACGCCGTGCGAGTAGTAGTCGGCGGATAACAACGAACAAACATAAGTGATAAAACGGACACTAAACATAAATGTATATCGATCGATCATGTGAGAACTTAGTTTTATTTCCTATAGACAATCTCCTTTTGTAGATAAATTAATATATTTGTACAATCCTTTATATTATTCTATTATTTTCTTAATTTTAACCAGGTCAGTACCGCTTTGACTTTTGCTTTCTTGAACATTTAAGAAAAATATTTCATTTATACTCATTATCTTTAATTAAATGAACGTTCAGAAAGCCAAAGTTACTTCACTACGTTAAGTAATAATGTAAATAATGTATTTTTAATGAAAACTATATGTAATTCATTTAATGTCATTATTAGGATTAAGGTTTATTCTCTTTTTTTACCTCAGCCTAGTTACAAAGTAGTGAGTAATTTTGTGTAACATTTAATTTTTAAACTTCCATTTATTTTTATTTAAGCTGTCCTGTGTGCACAATGAAATGAAGATTTTACATTTATTATACATTTAAAATCGTTATCATTTATATAAGTTATCTAATTTATTTCTTTTGTATTGTTATTAAATGTAACTGCTTCTGATGGAGCTATATAACAAACTTTGCAAGTCAACTGCTTAGTATATTATTTAGATTATTTTTGAAATTACTATGAGATTATTCGTGTTTTTTTTTTACTTTTTGTATAAAAATGGTTAGTTTTTAATTATACGTGTATAGCATGTTCAAATTAGCACGCTGTATGCCATAATTATGTAAAAATAATAAGTTCAAAAAATTGTTTTATTGTGAAGAAATATTAGTTATGAAATCTTATCGTTTCCGTCCATTTATTATTATTATTGATTATTATTTTCTCAAAGTTATTATTGAGATCTTTGAATGTAAATATTTTTCACAAATCCGATGAGCATGCTTTTAATATTGTTTTAAAACATACGTCATACAGTTTAGAGAAACGCCAAAGACTTAAAAAAATATTGTAACGTCTTCAGTATACAGCGCAGTGTAATAATAGTTTATATTTTATATGAAGAAAGCAATAACTTTTCACCAAAGATACAAAATAGCGGGCCTTTTCTGATAAAACATTAAAAACTCCTTAATTTTAATCATTTTAAATGAAGAATTAGACATTTTTTTAATCATAATATGTACTTCATAAAATTGATGTGGTATATAAAAATAAAAATATTTGTTTTGTAACTTATATAATTTACTACCTATTTTATTTTCCTTTTACTCGATTAATATAAATCTTTCTATTTATAATTTATTAGATAAAGGTCTGAGCTGTATAAAGTATTCTACTCATTTTTGTATAATAATTATATTTTGCATTACTACCTTCCTATTTATTAAATAATTTGGTGTTGCTTATTATTTCTGGAAGCATATCGTTAAGTGATCGTCATAATAATAGATAAATGATAAAAAAAAACATGGAATTTTCTGTTTAATTTTTTAATAAGTATATTTGTAAGGCAAACGCACCAGTACGAAATAAAGCATATGAGTTTATAAAATGTATTACTTTTATTTTCCTCGAATATTTCTAAGTTCTTATAAAGAGTGCAGAACTAAATTAATTAATCAAGCAACTCAGCTTATCGCATTCCACTGCTGGACATAGGCCTCCTCAATTAGCAACACAACACTTTCCTCACCCAGACATTACCCAGACTGTCCGGTGCAGACCGGACCCAATAACACACAATCCGAAGGATTTTAAAGGAAATTCCATTGCTCATATTTTAGAAAAAATCGTCTGCTCGATGATATAAATAACGCAATGAATGTTGTTGAATAGATAAAATGCCCCATTAGTCTTAGGGACTAGTCATCACAAGCGTCTGAGGTGCGCGCACAGTACGCTGCGTTTTGAGCGCGTGTTGGACGCGGCGCCTGAGGCGCACGCTCAGTACTGTCACTCTGTCGGTAGGTACACTACGTTTTGACGTTCTACATTTACGGCGCGCGCACGACTCTGGTCATAGGCGCGTTCGACGCGCACCCTTGAACGGTAGCGGTTGTTATGATTAGTTGCATAGAAATGCATACAATTTTATTGAGCGCCCAAAACACAGCGTACAATACGCGCGCCTCGGGCGCTTGTTATGACTAGTACCTTAGTATCAACCATGCAACCGTGTCAAGGCAGAGACCCCTTTGTGTGCCTTCTTGGTTTCAAATTCGATAAAAGATGGCAGTCAATACATTAGCAAACTTCTTAGTCAAGAAAAACCTCAGAATAATAAAAAACAGATCGCTTAACTTGACTTACAGGACTTTTTTTAATCATTTTTTAATTCTCTTTGGTCGAAACGTCATACAGAAACGAATTTTTGGCAAAAGTCAAAAAATTCGACCTGTACAATTTTATCTAAATAAAATTACTTAAGACAAATCAAAATGTAACGTAACTATAATCAGCACAATCTGAAGTCGAAGTCCTACTTTTAGAACGTTTTCCCATAAATTTTCCTATTCTTATTTTGGGGAGTGAATAAGCAGAAAATGACATAATGCCTCCTAAGAAGAAGAAAGTAAAAGAGCGTAAACTAGTTATACCGGCAGGTTCATCTCCAACAGAAACCCGCAATGAAAGTGGTCACACGGCTGTCGAAAATGCCATGTGTCCAGACAAGAAAAGGTTTGGTGGCAAGTCGGAACAGCCTAAGAAGCTTTGCCTAAAAAAAGGCAAGAAACATAAGGAAGAATCACAATCAAGTTAAGAAAATAAAACTATCGAACTAACAAATCCCCCAGAAAATAAAATCCAAACAAGCCTTATTCAAGCTAACTCTGAACACAAATAATAATTCGAAGACTACATATATCAGATAGAAACCAGCATCATGTTCTACAAAGCCAAAGAGCTGTGCAAAATATGGGTAGAATTATTCATGAAAACTGCAAAACAGATGTCTGTAACGGCAAGCAAATTAAAAGCTGTTTTGAACAAAAAGCTTCTCATCAAGAATTTTAGATTAAGAAAATAATTATAGATATATACAAAGATAGGAGAAAAGATTTAAATCAAGACCAACCATGTCTTTTCTTGAATCCAAGATTGCTATTTTAACAAGACATTTATTCCTCTACATTACTCTATCCCTCATAGAAACGTATGGGACTCGGAGGGAAGTTGAAAATCAATATGATGAAGAGCAGTTACGTCAAAACTCAAGAATTTTCTACCAGCTTGTCGCTCTACTAACTTTATCATTATTTAAATTAGGAATATTTCTTAAAAATAAATTATACGTTAAATAGTTTAGTGGTATTTTAACGGTAATAAATTCTTGGCTATCTGTATTTATTTTATTTGGTTTCGCTTGTCTAAGCAAATTGGCGATTTCAGACATTATAATAATATAATGGATCTGGTAGGTACACTTGCGCGAAAGATATTTCGGCGAAAGACACTTGTGCAAACGCACTTGCACGAAAAGACATTTCCGCCAATGGACTGTTGGGCAAACGGACATTTGCGCGGAAGACAAACTGCACTATTTACTTAGGAGTATTTACTTCCAGTCTGTCTGAAACTGGAACTTAACTGGCGAAATGTGGGTGTACTATTCACAGCATACACCCCTGCCCCCACAGAGTACATTTTTATACCTGCCCCCAACCCTTTGATATAATACAGGCTAATGTTATGAAGAAATCTCATTTCCGAAAAAAATTCGCGCAACTTTCCTTTCATGCTAGTGGATTCGCGTAACTGTCTTCGTGCAAATATCCATTCGCACAAAAGTCTATTCGCAGAAATGTCTTTCGCGCAAGTATTTCTATTGGAAAAATATAATGACCCCAGACCCCACGATCTCGTGCTTGAGAAGCAGCAGCGAAGAAGCAGAAGTGCCTTTACCACTACCCCATCACCACACTTAGTTGCATCACCGTAACCAGCTACTGTGCAAATAAAGAAGTTTGTTTGGGACATAATAATCACATCTGTATTCTCCGAGAATTGGGCACATTTCGCCAGTATTGCTTAAGTCCCATGTAATAAGGGGCGAGCCTATTGCCATCAACTAGGCAATCCAGGCTCCAGGGCTGTTACTGAGAAAATCCTGATGGAAGAACCCAATAACACTTTGCCCGACCCGGCAATTGAACCCGGGACCTCATGCTCAGCAGTAGCGTTTGCTACCACTAGATCAACGAGGCAGTCGAGGTAGTTTGGGTATTTAGCTGCAGTGTGTATATAGTGTCGTAGCTACACTGCGGAGATGAAACGCAAAAGAGTAGATAATCAGATTCAGTGTACTTGAAACCCACGCCTTGTTTTATTAATGATGGCTACTCAATAAAACCGCTAGATGGCACTGCTTCTGTGGAAACTCGCACTTTTATAAGGTTACGCAGTCAACAAGGAACCCTTATAATTTTGCCAATAGTAGATACTACTGTAATTTGGCATGGTCTTTAGAAGACCGTTAACAATTAAAATCTTTTGTCTCGTTAGTGACAGTTGGAGGTTTAATCACGACGACAAAGTGGTAAAATAAAATCATGAGAAAAAAAAAGTTTAAGGTACCTCCCCTAGACGTGAGGTATGTTTTTTTCTCTCTCGTCTATCCCTTAGTGTGGGGTGTCGTTGGAAAGGTCGTTTATAAATATTGTGAGTTTGTGAAAACCATTTTTGCATTCAGGGATCCGTTTGTGAAATATTAAGCTTTAAAGTGCAAATTTTGGTTAGAGTCAGGTGTTAGCAGCCCCCCCCTGCCAGCTAAATGGTTGGTTTTTGATAATTATGTGGAAAAAATCACGGCAGTACTATAATAATAACGAAATTAAAAGGAAAACTATCACAGCTAAGTAGGCTCTACAAGTTAACGAGTAACATTCGACCAACTTACATTTGCAGTTGCAAAAACATGTAAACAAGTTTAGTTTGTGCTTGGGATAAATTCATCCCAACTACGGAACCTTTCATTGTGCATGGTCTGACACGCATTTGGCCGGTTTATCTCGTCTACGCAAAACTGAAAATGCAGTTTTCGTTGTTCAAAACACTACCACTATTATACACCACAGCACCACAGAGCACGACATTGACACTATCACCGCCACCGCCACTGTCTGAACAACGCATAATACTGCTTATATGCCAGACTGGAAAAATCACCCAAAGTAAACATTGAAAAGAAATCCGAGGTTCAGCCAAAAAAAAAAACTGTGGAGAAAACCCTTCCTGTCACAAAACAAGTGACAAATATCATCTATCAATAAAGTCAAAAATAAAACAGTGGATTCCCATCAAAAATAATTTCAGTCACCTAACATGATCATCCACAAAATTTAAACATCAGATCAGAAAACACCAAGACCATTCAGAACTATTTTCACAGAATCATAAACCCTACATAATGGAAGACGACGAGGATTGCCAAGAAGAGGAGGTTACCCCACCCCCAATATGCTCAAGACCAGCACTTTATCCGGATGAGCACGTCTGTCCTGCTGACATAAACCCTTGCATCTTACTTCAAGCCACTGGTTCAGGCATAGAACAGACTTGTATGGATAATAAAGACGAATTAGATCCAAAAGCAAGGCTCAAGCGGGATCATGAGCTAGCCTGTAGAAAATGTAAGAAACGAACCTGTCACGATACGCATTCAGTAGACCGAGAAGGTAAATGCGAAGAAATAGACCCAAAGAAAAAGAAAAAATAGAATTAGTCTGACTTGGAACTCCACAACATCCAATAAGAGAAACTATACCATTTTTGTTTTAGCATGACAATATAGAAGACATACCTATATTCATTGACTTTCATCATTTCAAAAAAACAAAAAAAGTGAAAAATAACTTTAATTTCGGAAGACGGTGGCAATAAACGAAAATTGAAAAACTTCCGAAATTAAAGTTATCTTTCACTTTTTTTGGAAGCCGGATGTTATTTTTTTGTAAAAAGTTTTAATTTTTTACTTTTTAGCTGTTCTTACCCACTCCACACAAATTCGAAAACCGCTACCTGCTATGTAAATGCAACAGTGACGGAGTCACATAGAACATCGTCCACATATACTAAGTGGGAAAAAATACGTAATATTGAAGCTAACTCAAAAACTACGCAAGCAAAGTTAATAAAATTTATATAGGACAACTTCTGAAGCATGACCTACAAAAAAAAAAGAATAATCAACATCGATTCATAATTGGCAGAATAATCGCGAAATATACATACAAAAAAAAAAAACTGCCGAATTGAGAACCTCCTCCTTTTTGAAGAAGTCGGTTAAAAACTGACAGATATCATGTACTATGATAATGTATCTATCCAAAATATTGTAAAACATTTTAAAAGAGTAACTATGGTGTTTTTTAGCCTACACTGAAACTACCTTTTGGAAGGGGCAACTAGATTTTAGCACTGGCCACCACTGCTAACAGAATATAATGTGCCTCACTAATAATGCTAGTGTCATAGCTCAGTTTAATTTTGACCTTATTTACATTGCGATCGACACACTAAGCGCATGAAGCTAAAGAATTCTAACTTACCTGTGTTTAAGAGTTCTGATCTGAATGGTTTGAAACTTATTTTCTATTTAGGTTCATAGTGTAGTCTAGAGTGTTTAGGACAATGAGGTTTCCTGTGTGAGTGTTGGGGGATGGGTGTCGCACAGCAGGGGTTGTCGGCAGTACACTGACATTCTTGGATAGTAGACTCCTGGGGGTTATGAGGCTGGTGGAACTGATGGACCTGGTGCTTTTCCTCGCTAATCAACTCCTGACGGAATTTTTATTTTTTACTTTTTAGCTGTTGTTACCCACCCCACACAAATTCAAAAACCGCTACCTGCTATGTAAATGCAGCAGTGACGGAGTCACATAGAATATCGTCCAGATAAACTAAGTGGGAAAAAATACGTAATATTGAAGCTAAATCAAAAACTACGCAAGCAAAGTTAATAAAATTTATGTAGGACCGCGTCGATACTTTCGGTTTTTTTTTTTTTTTGAATCGTTTTACAATTGGGGATAATATCAACGAACACACACAAAAAAAAAATACATACGAACATAGAACCTCATCCTTTTTGTGAAATCGGTTAAAAAGGGAAAACCCGTTATCGTCCTGAATCAACATCTATGGTGATATACCATCAGTCTCATTATAGGTAATGAGAATTGATTGAAAATTGATTGGGATAAGGTAGACCTTATCCCAATCAATTTGGGGTCGGTGCAACATAATTTTTACCCGACTACGGCGAAGACAAAAGGAGGGCTATGATTTTGACCGGTATGTATGTATGTATGTATGTTCATCTCTTCCCTCCTATCTTCTAATCCACTAATCACAATTTGACAAATGAGGTATCGTTGGAAGCGTCTTGATCGTCCGCTGGTTATAGGCTATGTGACGTCACATTAAAAATGGCGCCCTCTAGAGGACAAAAACGTCAGGAACTAAAAAAAAAATTGTTTAATCGTACCATGTTGGGTATCAAAGGCTTAATGAGCACATTTCAAAAATATATATATTATACCCGCAAAAAAATTAAAGTATTAAAATCTAAAACCCAACTACGACTAAAAAGGTATAAACAAGACACCACAGACAGACAAATAAAAAATCCGGAGTCACACGTAATCTGTTCGATTTATGCCCTAACACGTGTGTGTGATTGTTAATTTATCTGTCTGTGGTGTCTTGTTTATACCTTTTTAGTCGTAGTTGGGTTTTAGTTTTTATTACTTTATTTTTTTTTATAATTTCCTTATCCTCTTCCACACAGTCCATCCATCGTTTCCTTGGTCTTCCCTTACTTTTATAGCCATCCACTTTTATAGCCATCCACTTTTGTAGCCATCCACTTTTATAGTCATCCACATTTATACTCAGATTTTTCTTCACAACATTCCCTCATTCCTTCGAATCACATGTCATAGGGCTTGTACACAAAACTGCGAATCGGTGCGATGCGAACTCGCAACGGTTTCTTAAGAAAATCTTAGGATACCGTCGCTGAATTTTGCGATGTAACGTCGCAACGCAATTTTTAACCGACGAAAAAAAAAGGAGGAGGTTCTCAAGTCGACCCGTATATATATATATATTTTTTTTTTTATGTATGACCACGCATAACTTTTTAGTGAGGCGTCCGATTTGAAAATTGGAAACTATAATCCACCCCTAAAGGTAGAAAAAATGGGGTTGATTGATTTTTCACCAACTGAATTTTCAACTGTGAACCGATTCTGTTGAAATTTCGCACACATACATAGTTCTGATGATACAACTACTCATCATCAACTCCAGGTCTTTAACCTGGAGTAACCCCCTGGAGTACCCTGGAGTGGATGGTAACTCAAAAGCGAAAAATAAAAAACTTTTTTACAAAAAATTAAACCGTCAAAAAAAGAACTGAAAAGCGAAAAATAAATAACTTTAATTTCGGAAGTCGGTGGCAAAAAACGAAAATTGAAAAGCGAAGACACCGACTTCCGAAATTAAAGTTATTTATTTTTCGCTTTTCAGTTCTTTTTTCGTCAAAGTCAAAGTCAAATAATTTATTTCAAATAGGCACATACAAGGCACTTTTGAACGTCAATGAAAAACAAAGAAATAGAATTGATTCTAGTTGGTCGTCGGTTTAATTTTTTGTAAAAAAGTTTTTTGTATGCAAGCCCGTATGCAAGTCATGATACTCAAATGTTTTTACTAATGAAAAACGACTCGTAGTTTATTGTTACAAGTTTTTATTCAACTTGCCTAGATACTTTGCTAGTTAGTTAGTATGTATGGATGAAATCTTGCAAGCTGAATGAAAACCACTTCCTCTTATCCTACGGAGTTGAAATTTTACACGTTGCTACAGTTTCAGAGACAATGTTGTTTTATGATACATGACCTGATTTTACACCCAGGATTGGCTCCAGACGAGGGAACTCCTCAACAGTCCACAGTACAAACACGAATTTTTATAAACGCATAGGTTTTATTTGTACCTTCTCGTTACTTAAGGCACATTCTCGACCTCAAATTGTGGCCAGTCTCACCGTGCCATCAAATTCAATAGAAACTATGAATGAATCTTCACACGGTGATATCGTTGCAGCGTGACTATCGCAGGGATTCTCTCGTCTGTGGAGGTGGTGCCTTAAAGTCAGTTTTTAAAAAGGTTTTCTCAATACACCTGCTCGTTAACTGGCTCTTATTGAACCGCTTTTGGGTTCCTGATGCAGTGTATTAAACACGCGTGATTTTTACTTTCTGTTACCGCACTAGTGCGGCAATGTGCGCCTCAGATAGCTATTTACTAATCGGAGAAATGACATGACAGTAAATTAGTAAGAACTATCATGGCAGCATGGAATTTGTATTTAATAGAAATTTACTTAAACTTGAAAAAAAGCCAAGCGCACAATGCTAGTTTTTGTAAAAAATAAATAAAACCGTAAGCAAACCAGAAGCGTTTAGTTATGGTAAAATCCCATGGGTAGGTCAGTGGGATACTATTTGTGGAATTAACATTAACTATCATAATTATACAATTAAATGAGCATTCTCTATTTACACCTGAGCAGAAATTTGCGCTTTTTTTAATCTCATCAAAGAGCCTACTGCCTACTGTATAAATAAATAAAATGTGATAGATTAACGAACGTACGTAGAAGTTTTTAAAAGAAGCTCCGGATAGTCAGTACCTGGCAACAAAAGTCAGTTGAACTTTATAAATCTAAATGTATCATCTCTATAGTTACGTTGCATAAGTTCTTACAACAAAACTGTTTTATTCGTGGAAAAACGGCGTATGAAACGTGTGTGCATTGATCATTAGTCATTACCAGTGATCGGAGTAGGTAGATGGATTTTTGGTACTTGTATCATAAATGTACACAGAAAGAATAACATGGATAAGCCATTTTTCGGGAAAGTAATTCCGGTATTTCCGGATTCAATTAAATATTGTTAATGTTGGTAGTGATATTATTACTACTCAATTCAAAATTTAAAGGAAGGTATCAAAACTAAATTAATTCATTATTTATCTGTTGAATAATAAAAACAATCGAATTCCGATTTTGAGGATGGCAAATCATCAAATGGCTCCTTCCACTCTGGCAGAATACAATTCCTACATAAGTTCCGGTTTTTTTTTAATAATCCACCAATTCCGGAGGAATGTCCATAATATATACGTTTCGGATCAATGGCCCCTGTTCAATCTACCTACTCCGATCACTGGTCATTACACACTTGTATCATAATGTACTATACTATAAATTTTTTTCGGGTTCCTTTTAAAGAGATTTTAGGGAAAGGGCAATGCCCACTGTAATTGCCATGCTAAAACGCATGTGGTACAGAAAATATGCAGTAAGGTTTGGCAAAATACACATAGGAATAATATTTTTATTTATTTTATTTTATTTATCTTGTAAAAAATATCAAAATAAATACATGTGTAGCGACACAAAAAAGACGCACACTTATTGGTCGCATGAAGGTTGCACTTTAACCTGGCGCGTAGACTGTATACCTCGCCGCCTGCGCCCGCGCACCTGCAGTACTGCCTACCGTGTGGTGAGACGGCGATCCGCTATCGCTCGGTCACGCTAAGTAGTACCTTACACGTTCCGACGGCGAATGCACGCATATTTTTCCCTCGCGCTTAATCGCTCACGCTTGTATGTTTTACATAAATCTAGACTTCCTCTTAATCGCAAAGTGCTTTCTTATCTTCGTCTATTTTCTTCGTTTCTTCCTTCATACTCTCGTGTTGTTTGTAACTGTACATCTGTGCTCTAAGACTGTTCATATACGTTATCCAAAAACTCAACGGTGTCCGTGATTTGTCAGTGTAAAACCTAGATATGCCTACACATATCGTATGTGCCAAATATACCTAATGGTGATCAGTAAAACGGTTTTGGAGTTTATTAATCTCATATATCAACATCCATTTTTATGTTTCCATACCCAAAGGGTGCTATTACTAAAGCTCCGCTGTCCGTCCTTCCAAAGTCAAAGTCAAATCTTATAACTATTTCAAACAGGCACTTATAAGGCACTTCTGAAACACAAAGTTTACATAAAATAGAGTTGATTTTAGTCACCCCTTCTAAAATAAGAATCATTCTTCTCCATACGAAAATACCTTTTAGAAGGAGTAACTGAAGGAGTAACCCGTTATGGGCAAGAAACTCCGCAGTAACCCCGTTTCCTATAAACCGAATGTCGCGCAAATACACCACAGAAAACGATTACTATAGGCTAACCAATTAACTGAGTCCTTCCTGAGAGTTTCTGCGCGGTGCGGGAGGGGTGTGTGGTATCGTGATGTTCTCGCGCTCAGTGATTCGTCAAATTGTGACAACTGTCACCCCTCCCGCACTGCGTAGCTACCTCAAGAACTGACACAGTTAAGCGGTCGGCCTTTACGTAGCAGAGGAATACGATTGTTCGAATTTTTGTTCGGTGAAACTGAACGCGTGGTCGCGCCGTCAGTAGACGCTTTCTGGTTTTCCGAACAAAAAAGGACATACGCACGCGACCGATCGCGTATTCAGCGACAATTGCTTTTGAATAGGACGCGGCCTAATACTAATGATCGCTCCCAGGCGAGGCGCATAATCAATTTATCAGGAACAGCGTGAGCTAGCCTTCGTTGGCACGAACTTACAACCCGATCCACTCCCCCAAATTCAAAATAACCAAAAAAACTACAGTAGGCGGCCTCTCAGGCACTGATTAGTCGGTAGTCTAGGGTTATACAGGGTTCTATAATAAAAAAAACTTTTTACAACAAGAAATAGAACAAAAGCTCCTCGAAAAACTCACTGTCGATATTGTTTTTTAAATCTTATTCAGTCATTAACAAAATTAAACAAAGATACTTTTTTGTAACCAAGTATTTTTTTTAAACATTTGAGAACATCAGACGTTTTTCCATCTATCATGTAAAACCAAACGTCAGTCATCAATAAAATTAACCATGAATGTCTATAAATGTCGACATGAAAATCAGAAATAAAAATAAATTTTATACAATAGCCATATAACTCTAGCAAAATGTAAACCAAAATTTCGATCTTACAAAATATTATGCATCCTGAAAACTTGGGATTAGAAGACACTAATTCTAATTCTATCTTCGAAATTCTAGAAAAAAAAACTCAAACCAACGAAAACGCTGTGAAGCTATGCAATTGCTCAACGAAATCTTTTAAATTACCCTTGCCGAGAGAACTCGACGAACACAACGAATGTCCAAAGACCATCGTCAAAGAACCCATAACTGAAGAGGCCAAACCGAACAGCAACTCACCGAATGACTTCTCAAATAGATACAGATATTGCAAAGAGGTTATAAAGCCATTCCTACAAGATTATCCTCCTGATTGTCCTGATTCTAAAGAGCTTCTCCTCAGGGATGCTGTGGTAAAAGCTAAGGGAGAGTTTCCCGAGCCTACCCCGCTCTGCAACAAGTGCCCACCACCACCGTGTCCGCCTAAGTGCCCGCCAAAGTGCCCGCCAAAGTGCCCGCCACCTTGCCCACCACCTTGCCCACCACCACGGTGCCCGTCACCGTGCCCGCCACCAAGGTGCCCATCACCGTGCCCTCCACCAAAGTGCCCATCACCGTGCCCTCCACCAAAGTGCCCATCACCGTGCCCACCAAAGTGCCCGCCTAAGTGCCCGCCAAGGTGCCCGCCACCAAAGTGCCCGCCGAAGTGCCCACCGTCCGGATCCGGCTGCTGCCCGCCAAAAAATAATTTTAAAATTTGTTGCGGTGAAGAAGGACAAACTATTTGTAAACAGTGCACAAGAGGAACCTGTCCCGCTTTCGCGTGCCCAAAACCGTACTGCCCGCCACCGTGCGCTACGTGCCCACCACCGTGCCCACCGTGTCCACCACCGTGCCCGCCAAAGTTCCCTCGACCGATCCCTAACCCTAATTGCCCGCCAAGGTGCCCGCCACCGTGCCCTCCACCAAGGTGCCCATCACCGTGCCCTCCACCAAAGTGCCCATCACCGTGCCCTCCACCAAGGTGCCCGCCACCGTGCCCTCCACCAAGGTGCCCATCACCGTGCCCTCCACCAAAGTGCCCATCACCGTGCCCTCCACCAAGGTGCCCGCCACCGTGCCCTCCACCAAAGTGCCCATCACCGTGCCCTCCACCAAAGTGCCCATCACCGTGCCCTCCACCAAGGTGCCCGTCACCGTGCCCTCCACCAAGGTGCCCGTCACCGTGCCCTCCACCAAGGTGCCCATCACCGTGCCCTCCACCAAGGTGCCCATCACCGTGCCCTCCACCAAGGTGCCCGTCACCGTGCCCTCCACCAAGGTGCCCATCACCGTGCCCTCCACCAAGGTGCCCATCACCGTGCCCTCCACCGAGGTGCCCGTCTCCGTGTCCTCCACCAAAGTGCCCGCCTAAGTGCCCGCCTAAGTGTCCGCCTATGTGCCCGCCAAAGTGCCCGCCACCGTGCCCACCACCGTGCCCTTCACCGTGCGCACCATCGTGCCCAGTACCGTGCTATAAAAAGGATCCCAACCCAAACCCGCCCGTCCAGGAATCGTGCCATCCAAAATCAAGTATAGAAAAACTATTACAAACATTAAAAAGATTTTCAGGTGAGACTGTTGTTTGTAGCTGTTGTAAAATGAGCGGCCCTTCAGCGAATCCGTGCCCACCACCAAACTGCCCACCACCGTGCCCGCCACCAAACTGCCCACCAGCGTGCCCACCACCGTGCCCACCACCGTGCCCACCACCACAGTGTCCACCACCATGTCCACCACCATGTCCACCACCATGCCCACCACCATGCCCACCACCAAAGTGCCCACCACCGTGCCCACCACCAAAGTGCCCACCACCGTGCCCACCCCCAAAATGTCCACCACCGTGCCCACCACCGTGCCCACCCCCAAAGTGCCCACCACCGTGCCCACCCCCAAAGTGCCCACCACCGTGCCCACCGCCTTGCCCACCACCACCATGCCCACCTCCAAAGTGCCCACCACCACCGTGCCCACCACCACCGTGCCCACCTCCAAAGTGCCCACCACCTTGCCCACCACCACAATGCCCACCACCGTGCCCACCACCTCCTTGCCCCGACCCAACGGAAAGAAAACAACCGCCTGGTTGTCAAGCTGAAACAAGATCTGAAAGAAAATTTCTATGCCCCAGTGAATGTCCCAATTCACGTGCAAGCTCGAAAACTAAAGTGCCTGCAAATCCACCAGTATCAAGCACTCAGTGCGTATGCACAGATGATAAACTTCAATCAGCAATGGACGCTCATCACGAAACACTGGCAACCCTCAAATGTGCGGTGACAGACCTTGTATGCAAGGCTTATAAGTCAACGACAGATGCGGCAACAATAATCTGTTGTGAAAGTATCAAGCATATCGAAAAGATAAAAGAAACTGCTGCATCTACTTTATCCACCGAATGTATTCCTCCAAAAGATAAATCTAAAAAAAATCCGTGTCCTAAGAAAGTAAGCGATACACGTAGCAGCACGTCTGAGAGGAGACTCAGCGTTGTAAACTTAGACAAATCTGGTGTAGAAGATATTAACGATATAAAACATATGGCAGATATAGAAGACAAGAATAAACCTTACTGTAAAAAATCGGACACCAATATACAATCTACGAACCCCTTAGGATTTATATTTCAAAAAGTAGAGTCTGCAGTGTCTATGATAAGCGACAGCCTGGTTTTTGAATTACCAAAGCCTAGTAAACAAAAATCTTTTAATGATTCAAGTTCTAAATACGATGTCCCTTCACCGCCGCCCTCGAAACCTCCTAGCCCCACGGATGTAGAACATTTAATGTTTCCTCCTGGTACATCTCAATTGTTTTCAACAATAAAGGACAAGATATGGTCTATGTTTACCGAGGACGATAAAACAAATACATTATCTAGAAAGTCATCTGCTACAACTTTGGCCTCCGATAGTGACGAAGATCTTATGACTAGAATACTTGATTAAATCTTCTTATTCTTCTGTCTTTCTTTTATTCACTACTCAACCTCATCCGACTATATAAAGTGCCTATCCTACCATGGACGAGAAAACGACTGGCTATCAAAAATAATTCTCACTCAAGAAACGTACAGTCACGGACTTTAATTGATGAGCCACTTGGCACTGTTCGTATTTTAACCGTGTAATGCAAATCGGGCTTAGTCGGTTATACTTGTACATCCGGACACGAAAACTCATGTCTTCGTATTAAAGAAGTAGAAAAATATAGGTACTTAATATCTTTACCGGTTGGCTAACCTGAGAGCCAGAACTACAAACTTGACAGCAAAGTGACTACCCAAAGTCAACCCATTGCAGGTCTAGCAACCGTAACCTAGCGACGATTGTCTTAGCGTAGCCATAGTAACGTTAGCGTACGGAAATATAAAGTTATTGGGTTCTGATTCAAAGGAGGTCAGTACCAAATAGATTGGATAAACATTGTATTTATTTAGCATTGAGAACTTATTAGTCAACCTCTATGGATAAGACTATTTCCGATTACTAGCAATTTGTCATCTTGTTTACGAGCATGCGATTTGAGTTCGTGTTTAATCGTATAATCTCGTGAATGTATGAAACAGCAAAATTGAAAAGTTTGGAAGTGGCTCATCAATTAAAGTCTGTGACTGTACAAACGTGTAGGCTCCATGTAATGCCTGCTACACACGTAACGATATATCGGAGTGATTAATCTATGCAAACCGATTTGCGCTTATTTATCGATTGTGTGTAAGACCAGTCGTTGCAGATTAGAGTGAGTTTCATCATATAGTTCCTATGCTGTAGTTGGCTTCTCTGTTGAAGGAACAATACGAATCCCCTGCGCCGCAAGGCGCTACCTAATAGGTCCGTTTTTAAAATTTAACCGTAGAGCTAACATTACGGCATTTGATCTATTTTCTGAAACGCACTATATCGTTCATCGGCGGCAGTTGCAATTTCTATTAGACAAGTCGTTATCGATTGCGTTTGCAGTTGTTTTTCACGCACACTCTGGTTCATCCTTAAATATGTATGGCAAACTTTCGGAGCGAATTTCCACACATTTAATAAGTTGGTATGAAAAAATTGCTTCCTTTTCGTGAGCCAGTCTTTATTTGTTTATTATCTTTATCACACATTGCGCGCCTTTTTTTTCTATAAACACATAATCAGGCCCCATAACGCAAGTGCGTTATTCGGCCTGATCAGAACCTTCCATCGTGGACGACATGTTTCTTGGGCGAGCTTCTGCGGAGTATTGACGACCGACGCCGATATCAGTGGCGTGTGGAGACAACGTTAGATTTAACTGCACAGACTGAAATATATCGACGATATATCGTTATCGACGATATATCGTTATCTACGATATATCGTTATCTACGATATATCGTTAAGTGTGTAGCTAGCTTAAATGCCTGCTACACACGTAACGATATCGTAGCGATTATCAGGCATAAGTAAAAGAGATATACAGGTGGTCCAAATAGTGACGTCATAAAAAAAAACATTCCTCATCTCCGTATCCGAAAATATCCCGTGTATGTTCCGTGGTTCTTAATAATTTTCAAGTTATAATAATTATTTTTTTAATTTGGTAAATTATATGGGAACCGCTTAAAAAAAACTAACTTTATATTTACACGGCTTTTTCAGATCCTTTTTTTTGCAATTGTCAATGTTATGGAATATTCTTTCAGACAAAAAATAATCTTCTTCCTATCATATAAGATACAAAAGTTTTGCTCGCCCGTAACGCGGTGCTCAGTGTCGTTATTTTAACATTTTGTTGAACAAACCCACCTAGTTGCACCTAAGACTGGCCAAAATAACCTATGTTACAGCGACAATTGTCAACTATGCGCCACTTGTCACAAAATCAAGAAAACTGACACCTCATCACCAGACGATTATTCAAAAGAAAAATGTTTCCTCAAAATTAAAAGTCCATTCATTCCTTATGTCTAACGAAGAGCTTTGCACCAAGAATAGCAGAAAGAGGAAGAACAAATGTCTTCCTTGCGTGAACCAATTCCCTCAGGAGTTGATTAGCGAGGAAAAGCACCAGGTCCATCAGTTCCACCAGCCTCATAACCCACAGGAGTCGACTATTCAAGGATGTCAGTGTACTGCCGACAACCCCTGCTGTGCGACACCCATCCCCCAACACTCACACAGGAAACCTCATTGTCCTAAACACTATGAACCTAAATAGAAAATAAGTTTCAAACCATTCAGATCAGAACACTTAAACACAGGTAAGTTAGAATTCTTTAGCTTCATGCGCTTAGTGTGTCGATCGCAATGTAAATAAGGTCAAAATTAAACTGAGCTATGACACTAGCATTATTAGTGAGGCACATTATATTCTGTGAGCAGTGGTGGCCAGTGCTAAAATCTAGTTGCCCCTTCCAAAAGGTAGTTTCAGTATGGCCTAAAAAACACCATAGTTACTCTTTTAAAATGTTTTACAATATTTTGGATAGATACATTATTTTAGGTACATGATATCTGTCAGTTTTTAACCGACTTCTTCAAAAAGGAGGAGGTTCTTAATTCGGCTTTTTTTTTGTATGTTTCTTTCGCCATTACTCTGCCAATTATGAATCGATTTTGATGTTTTTTTTTTTTTGTAGGTTATGCTTCAGATGTGGTCCCATATAAATTTTATTAACTTCGCTTGCATAGCTTTTGAGTTAGCTTCAATAATTACGTATTTTTCCCACTTAGTCTATGTAGATGATATTTTATTTAACTCCGTCACTGTTATTTACATAGCAGGTAGTGGTATTCGAATTTGTGTGGGGTAAGTACGACAACTAAAAAGTGAAAATAAAAAACTTTTGACAAAAAAAAAAACAACCAACTTCCAAAAAAATACACGAAAAAAGTGAAAAATAGCTTGAATTTCGGAAGTCGGTGGCTAAAAACGAAAATTGATAGGCAAAGACACCGACTTCCGAAATTAAAATTATTTTTCACTTTTTTATAGTTGTTTTTTTTTTGTAAAAAAATTTAAGTAATAAAAACTAAAACCCAACTACGACTAAAAAGGTATAAACAAGACACCACAGACAAACAAATAAAAAATCCGGAGTCACACGTAATCTGTTCGATTTATGCCCAAACACGTGTGACTCCGGATTTTTTATTTGTCTGTTTATGGTGTCTTGTATACACAGTGTCTTGTTCTAGTTTTTATTACTTTATTTTTTTTAGTAGGTATTTGTTGTTATAGCGGCAACAGAAATACATCATCTGTGAAAATTTCAACTGTCTAAATATCACCGTTCATGAGATACAGCCTGGTGACAGACGAACAGACAGACAGACAGACTGACGGACAGCGGAGTCTTAGTAATAGGGTCCCGTTTTACCCTTTGGTTACGGAACCCTAAAAAAAGACGGAACTGGATACTTCCTTATAATTTTGGTTGCGAACAGTTTGGAAATTTCAAATTATATCCAAATTAATTCAGCAACACTTCTATCACTGTAATCTTATCAGCCTATAATGTTCCCACTGCTGGGACACAGGCCTCATCTCGGTGAGAGGGTGTAGGCCGTAATCCACCATGCGGGCCAAGAGCAGGTTAGTAGATGTCACATGTATTCGGTTCTAGGACATGCCGGTTTCCTCACGATGTTTTCCTTCACCGTTTTGAGAGCAGTGGTGATGAAATAATTTACACAAAGTAAAGCGCCGGTCAGGGCTCGAACCTACGACCTACAACTCGGTAAGTCGTGGCCGTTACCACTGAGCCACCGCTGCTCTCAGTAATGTTTAAGTCCCATAAGGGGGGCGAGCCTATTATTTTCTTTAACAAAAGCAATACAAAATTCTAAATCGTCTTTCAGTTTTCAAGTTCGCGAGCAAAAATAATGAACTTGTTTAATCTTGGAAACGTGCGGTGCTCACACTGTCACGCAGCACACTGCACCGTGTAGTAAATGCTTCTATTGTGTGCGTACTATGGGTGTTTTTAGATATTATGCGGAATTCATCACGGATTTCCCCGCAAATGTCCTTTTCATACAAGTATTTATTGTAATGCGTGGAATACCCACGCCGGAGGCGGGCATCCTGGATCCTGGGCAGCAACCCCGCGCGGGACGTCCATTGTACACAACCACAACACATAGCAGCCCACAGAAAACTAGACAAGAACTAGAGGCTAGCGTATTTCACACTGCGAAAAACTTTTTGCACTAATATCGTGTGTATTTCTTCACGCATGCCGGGGAATCTCGCATATTAAATACACAGAGTAACGATTGGAAAGAATGCTGTATGGTTGCTGCTTGCTGCTTAGGTGTGCGGCCGGGTTTTCCATAAAAACCAAACGTGTCACCGTTTATTCGCACTACAACACTAATTTCGTATAGAAATTGATAACGTCTGACAGAAGTTTTGCGCTCAACCCACTTTCGTCGTCACGAATATTATTTGTACTGCCGCCACATTTTTCAATAATGTATAAAATATTACTAAATTTAAGCAATTAAATGCCTTTTAAATGTATTGTTGTTAGTTGTTAAGTAATTATGTGTATTATTACGTGCTTTTACTTACTATTTCATATTAAATTTAACTTAAAAGAACTTACGTAAATAAAAAATGAAGCTTTTTATTCTATGTATTTTTCCATTTTTTACGATCCATTTATTTGGCAGAGTTGCAACTTTATGCACATGTTCATAGCATCAAATGAGAGTAGACTAGACAAGGTATAAGAAAAATAAAGTTTCAAAGCGGGATCATACGCTACTTAGCAGGAATTAAATTAAATTTGGTACGCTCCATACAAAACAATAAAAAAACACATTTTTCTGCCCAAAGTAGTTTAGGGGAAAAAACATCAGGACAATTATTATCGAGATTAATGAGCTCTATCCAACTGCATAAATAAACGAAGTTGGTCCCTAAGTCACTAAAATCATAGTTTTGACCCACTGTGCGCCGGCGCGGCGTATCCATGGTCTGTGTTGAAAAGGAAAACAATGACTTCCTTAATCAGGCTTTGGTATTAAATCGGTGTGAAACTGAAATTCGACTAACAGTATCTTAATTTTCTTGCAGCAAGTATCCAGGTGGGACTTTGCAATAACTTTTAAACACCAGACCCTCCGAAACCCAGTAAAAAGAAAAAGTGGTCATATTTTCTACCTCCGGTACACAGGTTTAAAAACTCCGAATGGGCGATATAAAAATCACCCCTGATTGCAACTCAAGTTTAGACTTATAACGCCGTACAGTATAAATATTTGGCCTATATTTCTTGTTTTATTGTTGCTGTTAGTTTTTATCCTACACAGTTCTGAGCCAAGGGCTCTCGTCTACAGTTCTGTGTACAGCCAAGTATTTGCAAGGGGAAAAAGGTCACGTTTATGCATACACAACCACCAGACTTAGCGTGACATCGCAGCGACATCAAACACGTTGAAAAAGTATTTATCCAGTAGTTAGTAGCTTTTTTTTTGGAAAAAGTTTTTATATTTTGGTTGTGGTACCTACCCCACATAAATTCCAATACCACTACCTGTTAATTAAACAGTGAAAGAAACTTATAATCTAAATAGACAAAGTGGGAAAAAAAAATCCGACTCAAAAAAAAAAAAATCACTACCTGTTAATTAAACAGTGAAAGAAACTTAAAATCCACATAGACTAAGTGGGGAAAAAAAAATGGGTTGTCCCATATAAATCGAGAGCATACCATTTCAAACAAAAAAAGATTTAATTTTTTTTTACGGGGAATGGTGGAAACATAAATGAAAAAGAAAACAGGTACACTACGCACCTACACTATAGAACCTCCTCCTTTTTGAAAGTCGGTAAAAAGAGGGGGATTTAAAGGAAAATGTTTATTAGCAAAATAAAAGGACAACCAAACTTAAATTAAAAAAATAAAACATGTCATTACTGCACGTCATTATAGTTATAATAAACAAAAGTATGGTTTGTGTGTGGTTGTTTGAGCCTAGAGGCGTGTACGCACGAACGAACAAAACATGGTGAACACGATCATCGAACACGGAACTTTTTGGTTTGCACGTGTGGACGTAAATTAGCAAAGCGAACACAAACACCATACGAACACAGTTTTACTTGTTTTCACGCTCTGTTTATCCTACTTATATTATAAATGTGAAAGTTTGTGTGTTTGGATGTTTGTTACTCAATCACGCAAAAACGGCTTAATGGAGTCGGATAAAATTTGGCAAACAGATAGTTTATAACCTGGATTAACACACAGGATACTTTTTCTCCCGATATTCCCATGGGATCGAGACTTACGCGGGTGAAACCGCGGGGCGCAGCTAGTTAGCCATAAATAAATAAATAAATTCATTTATTTCAGGTCCTTGACCCATATTTCATACAAAAACAATACAATTTAGTGTCACAATGTTGAATTACATAAGTTATAAAGTCGTTATAGCTATGATGTCATGGATTCGCCGTTGGAACTGGTGAAGAGTTCGGTGCGAACAATGTTGCATCTTTCTCTGAACACCGTCCACACGGAACAACGGAATTGGATCGCCACGATTGTTTTTGATGAACACAGTGTTTTATGTTCGGTAGCGGGTACGCACATGCGAACAAAGTGTTCGATGTTTGTGTTCACCATGTTCTTAATAGTTCGTGCGTACAGTACACGCCTTATGGGCTTGTATGTACACAAAACTGTGAATCGGCGCGATGGCGACGCGATGGCATCGCTGGCAGAACTTGGATGGGACTGGCACAGGAATCTACTTATGTAACTTGTTTAAATCGTTCACTGCTGCTAAAAAATACTCTTGTGATGTTGACGCTGACGTGGAGCATCTAGCTCTCATTAACAACATCACTCGGCATAGACTTCTCTAGATAAAAACTTAATCATCAAAACTTTTTGAAATTCTCGAGTCAAATCTGGCAAACTAATTTTTTTTTTTTCACATTTTATGTTGCTTTGATTCTGTCCATTCATAAAAATTTACTCTGTGGTCCATTCTGTCATTCTTTTCCACATCAAGCATCGATTATAGTAATTTAACAAAAAATCATTAAATACAAAATAAAATAAAAAAATTGTAACATGCACAAGGTAAAATACAAAAGTGAATGAGTTTTGTGTCAAATTTACCTACCGCTTATAATATATTAGATGACCATTAAACAATTAAAACACAAAAGTGAATAATTTTCCACATCACAGTCAACGGCTAAAGTGATAAGGCTGGCAGCATTGCCACGTCGAATGGCACGGCTGATTCTTTTTTTGTTCTTAAAATAAGCCAACTATATGTTCACCTTACGAGTTGACCGGATGTTTGAGGATATATCGAAATAGTGGACGACCACTCGGACCCCATGGCCTTAGGCTTCCTGTACACGACGCTGGAGCCCCATCGGCTCCGGACCGCATGTTTGTGTATACGAATGAATATCGCTCATGCGCCGCACCGGCGGCGCCGCGCGCGCGTTCTTAGATAATCTGCATTTTTTTCATCTTGCGGTTGATATAATTTGCGCCGTTTCAGATTTTCTGCTGTTGCAGCAGCCACCTCAGCACAGCCGGCCGTGATTGGGAGGTGGGATGTAGCAAAATGTGTCGTTGCATCCCACACCAAAGGCATACCCAACTTCCAAGTCATTATGGTCATTCGTTCTGGTCTTTTCACATCGTCGCGTTCCTAGCCGTAAAGTTCTAGAACAGCTGGCATACGCACGGTGGCAAGAGCACGACGAATGATGTCATTAATGCTAGCGTGCCAGGTGATCTGACCTGCGCTCTTACTGGGCCATGGTATCCGAGGCAAGCGACAGCTTTTTTTTAGATAAATGTGTTTTAAATTTAAATTCCGTAGAAGACAGCGACAGCCTTTAAATTCAATTTCTCGAAAGAATTAGTATGTACAATAATATAAAGAAATACAACGTGAAAGCCGAGTCTATTCCTCAAAGACCAGGCTTAGATCCAGTTAAATTAGAGGAAGAAGAAAATGAGCAGAACGAAGAACAGAAGGAAGATTTAAATGGTCTACCAATTTGTCCAGTGAGTGGGGACTCGCGTAGAGCATGCAATATGACGGTTTGCCTGAACAAAGCAAAAATAAAAAACCCATGCAGCTTTAGTAATATACCAAAACCTGCATGTGGTGTGAATAGGGAGTTACCTGGACGATCCCGGTCTGACGTGATGTATGACAAGACCAAACATTCCGAGAAGCCGTTGCCACGATGTCCGCAACCATTCCCTCCCCTGCCCTCAAGACGGGACCCATACGAAGAGCAACAGAGACGAGCAATGCTAGCCGAATACAGACAAAGATTAAAAAGATACAATGATTAAATAATTATGTGCCGCAAATAGTCTGTTTTCTAAAAGTTCACGTCTTTATTTAATTTATTTGCTGGTTTTTGATTGACAATATCAAAGAGCCGGAGACAAGGAAAACATAATCACCAAGAATATATTAACGAATATAATTTGTTAAACTCTTAAAAGAATTAAGCAACCAAAACTCAGAGTAAGGAATAGAATACTAGATTCTTAGACCTATGGCAATAATAATGTTTATGTCCTCTACAACCGCAAAAACATCATTTTACCGAAGAAACAAATTACTTTCATTGCGCTCCGACTAAATAAATATTTCAATTGGCAGCCCTGTTTTTTATTTTATAGTTAAAGTAGAATATTGTCATTGAATCCTAACAAACTTTGATCGTTTATAGTTAGTTAACATTTGCTCTTCACTGGACACTTGTTATCGAGCGCTTCACTCGAGTAAATGTTCATTTTTGTTTCGTTCCACGTTCACACGACACCAACAAAAATTAAAGTAATAATAACTAAAACCCAACTACGACTAAAAAGGTATAAACAAGACACCACAGACAGACAAATTAAAAATCCGGAGTCACACGTGTTAGGGCATAAATCGAACAGATTACGTGAAAGATCCTGAAAATAGTGAATGTTTATTAAAAGCTTTAAATGTAAAGCGACGAATTTTTCAAAAGTGTCTCAGTGTATCTACGAGGAATAAATCAAAGCTTTTAAGTAACACATTCACTATCTTTGAATGATCAATTTTGACGTAAAAACCAACAAACATTGTTACTCATAGCTCAATGTAATAGTGTACATAATACAGGGTGTCTCAGACGTAGTGGTTCAAAGGCAAATGTGGTAAAGCGGAGGTGGCCACCTATCATTTAAAAATAACAATCACATTTTTTTTTTTATTGTACCTAATATATTAAAATATAATTTATATGTAACTAATTAATTTAAAAAAAAAATAATATATTATGTACAAGTATATAAAAAAGGTGGAAATAATCTTTTATTATGGGATCCAACAATACCCTACACGCTTACATGACATTTTTTTTTACATTTTTGACATTTTTGATGACATTTATTACATAAATGTAATAAAAAATATAAAAAATTGACACTATTATTAGTGTCACCCCAATTTTTTTTTGTGATGTCATAACCCTTTGTATGCCTGTGCACAGAATGCACCTCCTTTCCAGGTTCATCGATATAATGCAAGTAGTCTCCCAGCAAAATGGCTGTATGACTTCCGGACAGACAGATAAACGGATAGACGGACATGATGAAATTAAACAGGTTCTTTTTTGCCATTTGGCTACGGAACCCTAAAAAAACCTGGTGCGGCCGTGGTAGATAAAATATAGGTTGAAGTGATGTTGCAGAATTTCTGCAATGCAGAAAAGCCCGCCCGAATGTGTCAGGCTTTGTCGTGGAAGCGGACCTCGTTTATAAATCTGGCAGGCACGTTCTCGTCATTATTTCTATTTCTCCATATTTGACACATTGACCGAATGACACAGAGTGACCACAGCCTCTACTTCAAAAAAAAGAAAAAGAAATGGAAACCAAACAAATTTCAGTAAAATAATGTTTATGAAGCAATGCATCCCAGACCCCATACCTATACCGCCTGAAGGTAAGGTCAATTGATTTTTTATCTAATATGGTACTATTGTGCGCCGATTGTTATTGAATTACTCTAGCCAGGTACTGGATACACGTGTAGGCTTAGCGTGTAGGTATATAATTATGTCTCTGTTATTGAGGTGCGATTCCTCCAGTGTCACACAGTGCAGCACTGTACAGCACAAATGTTTCATTTGGTGGAGTCACGTGAGTGAACATTAACAAAATGTGCGCGCACTCTGCTGGAAAGTTCGCGCTGGAAAGTTCAGTGAACTTTTGTTCGCGCACTCGTTCAAGTTTGACTCGCGACAGCGCACACGCACACGAGTTAACGCAGTAAGTTTTGTTTCCACCACCTGAGCGAAAACATTTATTTGTTCGCGTACATTCGGTGGCGTCTAGCGGATTTTATTTGCCAGTCCATGTTTACAACTGAACTGATAGCAGAGCGCACCAGTAGAGAACATGTTCGTGTACGATTAAGGCTTAATGTACTGTACAGCACATTTACAAAAGTGACGCACGGCTTTGCCGGTGTAGACAGACAAATTACATCTGCAGCTCAACTACGCGCACTGCTGGGGATCTGCACAAAATGTTTGTCAACAAATGTGTTGCACAGTATTTTGGTGGAATCGCACCTTTATAAAACAAAATTCTTGGTTCGTCCATTATCACCGCGTCGGTTTTACAAAAAACATTCGAAGAGTGTTCGCAATGAGCTCTCTTCCCTCGTTCTTCTACAAATCAAAGGCTCTTTCCTCACTGGTCGGTGTGTCAGCAGTGCGGGATTAGCATGCTCGGTATATCAGGTACCGAAAGCTCACCTAACGCATGTTTATTTTAATAAACGTTAACTGATTGGCTCGGTATGCGCGGGAGTGGACGGGATCGTTTCAGTTTACCGCATCTCGGTAGAAACATCCAGTGCCCACTCGGTGTTTTGAAACACGTCACGCGGGTTACGTAATTGAAAATATTATTTAAAAAAAATTAATTTCGTATTTCGCCTGTCGCGTTTTCGTATTTTTCGTAAATGGAGATAAATAAAAAAACCGGCCAAGGGTTCCCTAGTTGGGATGAATTTATCCCAAGAACAATCCTAACATTGTAGTTGAAAAACATCATGTTCTTCCATTCATTCCAACTACAAATGTAAGTTTGTTCGCACAATATTGAGAGATTTACCATGTTAAGACCATTATAGGTTTACCTGTAATCTATGAATCATACTTAGGTACTCTGTATTTTTATTTTTGGCTCAGTAGTTTCGGTGATAAGGTTTGGAACGGTCAATATTCATGCATTTCCTTAAAAATCTTTAATAGTATTTATTTTCAAATTATAAAAAAAAATATTTGAGACTCCCATAACGAGCGCTTTCATCTGATATGTCACACGGTAGTTTGCATAACGTTTTTGTAATTTTCCAATTTTCCCCCGGAAAGTGACGTATTCACTTATTTCCTACTGTGGCGTCACGTATTGTGATTTGTAAACAAGCATTTGTATACGTGGCGTCGCCTGTATTATGTTTAGTTAAGTATTTTTAAGTTAGCCAGGAACGCACCCTTGTCAAGTCGCAACACTAAGCCACGATCCGGGGCGTTACCCATAGTGTCCCTTAAGTAGCGTCGCTCTCTCACTTACCAACAGTCGCGGGACACAGACTAGACTTGAGTCATAAGTCTTCTACTTTGTCCCTAGTAGTTCAATTATTTATATTACATGTGTTAACAGTATACCTAACCCTAACTATGATACGTGTGTAAGAATTATAATAATATCAACGGTAAATTGGGGTTTCACTCTCGTTCGCGACTTCACCTCCGATACGTCTATAAGGGGACGGGTAGAACATCTTCGACCTATGTCTCCAAACTACCATGTAATGAATACCTATTCATTTATTACGTTACATGTCCGTGTTTGGTTCATAGAAATTCATATGTGTACCAAAGTTCAACTAAATTGGTCCAGTAGATTCGGAGCAAATTGGATGAGACAGAAGGACAACCAGCCAGACAGACACACGAGTGATCATACAAGGGTTTCGTTTTTTCGTTACTCTAATAACACGCCACAACATCTTCATTACTCGAAGACGATATTTTCTCGCTAGGAATTAAGCGATACTGCACAAAATTATACGAAAAACAACGCCAGGTCCGTAAATGAAACCAGTGTGGTATGGTTTCGGTATACGCATCGACTAATGAGGAAACGGCCTTACAGTCCTCCCCTCCTGTTGCTCGCTCGTCCGTTACATTTCATACATTACATGCAACACCGCTAAGTGAGCTTGCTTGGCTTTATAGTCGAGGCTTTATTGCTCAACGAGACTCAAATTGAGCATTTTGCCAACAGCCACGTTGCAGTAACCAATAGAGACCCTTATCTTACTTTCTCTGTATTTTCACAGAACCCTGCCCGCCTCCAAAAAAAAAGAAACAAGTAATAGACCCTTGCTTTCCAGTAGATAAGATAAAACCATGTCCTAAGAAACCAGTTGAACCGCCACCTGTTGTAAAAAAACTTCCATGTGCCTATATTCCCTGTATTTGTATAGAAAGAATAAAAAATCCATTGATTATAGGCCCCAAGAGCTATAAAGACGAACCACGGTTTCGTTGCGAGATTAAACCGATACTGCCTGGTAATCAACGGTGTCTGGATTTACTTAAATTGAGGAGTCTTAAACCTGATTCACCGTGGCCCCATTGCCCACCACCCCCACCTCCACCTGAACCTCCAAAGCTTGATCCTTGTGAACAACAAGAGCGGAGAGAGAGAATAGCCGAATGCAAGAGAAGAATGAAAAGATATCTGGAATAATGGCAGATGACGATAAAAGTTCTAATATTGATGCGCTGCTAAAGAGTTTAATGGTTGAGATCGCCAAAGAGTCGGTTGAAAATATCAGAAAGCAAACAATTCAATTAGAATCTCAAAAACTTGAGCTCTGCAATGAAGATAACCATGATATTGACAGAGAGATAACTGAACTAGAGATCCTTATAAAAAGATTACAAGATGAAATAGTTGGAATGAGCGAAACAGCTAACAAACATTTACCATCATGCCCTGGTTTTTCTGAAGAGATTACTGCTACCGGAGCAAGCTACGTATCGCCTGAAATGTCAAATGAAGAAGAACCGTACCATGATATCGGCTTTCCCATAATATCCAAAGATGAAGACGGCATGTTGGAACAGCAGGTAAAAATGTTTGGAGAGAATATTTCGAACATAATAAAAGCATCTAACGGCACAAACGATCAGAAAGACGCTTTAGATAGCGTCAGACGGAATTTCAATGTGCTATGGGATGATCCAACAAAATCGAGTAAAAGTAATTTAGATCTCCCCGAAAAACTAACAGAAACTTTAAGTAGTAAACTGTCTACAGCATTCAATTTTTGTATCTTGCCGTCATTAGAAAACAAGAAACTAATGTTGGTAAACAATATTTCGATAGCATCAATTAAATCTATATGTAATAACGCTCAAATAGAGCAATCTGAGAAAGTTTCTGAGTTTTGTAAAGGCGCAAGTCCAAATGATGGAAATACTTTAAATGACATCCGGGATGATGATGATAAGAAAATTAATGCTGATAATAAACTGCCTGGAGACTCCATTGACAACGATGATATTTCTAGAAGTGTTAATGAAGTGGTTGCTGACAATACCATAAATACCGTTCCTATAATTTTGAATATGGAGACTCCTTATAGTTTACCTGGCAATATTGAAAACCACCCCAGCACAAACACAACTGTTCCTAAAGATACCAGCATTAGTTTACAAAAACCTGAAACTGTGGAAACTGGCAAAACCATAATTATGAAAACATTGCAAAAACTGACTTCTCCTGATAATACTTGCTCTGCTGAACCTAGTCAAGTCATTCCCCTAGCAACGCCTACTGATACTCCTGAAATAATGCAAACACAGGGTGCCACTCGTGAAAATACTATTCCAAAGACAGACAGTATATTTAAAAGTTTCAATAGAAAAATTCGTAAAATTGTTGGTAGAGACAGTGAAAAATCTATTTCGAAGGAAAAGCCTAAAAGTGAAGACTTGTCAGTCAATGACTTTTCGAAACAATTACGGAAAGATTTTCCGAGAAGTAAGAGTGAGCCGAGCAAAAATTTTTACACATCAGATGACGACAGCTCTTTATTTGACCCAAACAACATAATTGCTTTAAGTCAAGACAGCTCTAAAAACGCTATCAAGGGTGTTTTCAACTTAATAAATACGAACAATTCTAAAACTTCAAACTCTGAAACCAGCAATATCAAACCGGCAGAAAACTCTTATGAAATTGTGAAAACCACTATTCCTAAATTTATAAGCAACGATCTTAAAATTGACAATACAGACAAACCAAAATCAGTTACTGAAAATCCCTCAAGCACGGTCACTACAACAGCATCCGTACCAACAGAAAGCGATCCATCAAGTAAAAAATTTTTTCAATCATACCTGGTGGACCATGATGTGGAAACCTCAAAAATTAAAGAAATACCTATTAATACTCCTAGTGGTCCTCAAACTGTACCAGATATATCTAGGAAGAACCCAGTAGAAGATAGTAGTGCAGCAAGCTTATCTAGTAGAATTAGTAGCGCATTTCCCAAGTTTTTCGGTTCAAATCTTCAAACTGACGGACAACAAGAAAAAGTTATAGAAGCCGAGGTAAAAACTGCAAAAGCAGAGGAGGATGCCGATGATGATGATGATGATGATGATGATGACGAGGAAAAAGAAAACGATGAAGATGACGACGACAACACCTATGATGTAGACTAAATAAACTGCATATCTGTATATAGACTAAATAAACTGCATATCTATGATATAGACTAAATAAATAGCATATCTATGATATAGACTAAATAAACTGCATATCTATGATATAGACTAAATAAACTGAATATCTATGATATAAACTAAATAAACTGAATATCTATGATGTAGACTAAATAAACTGAATATCTATGATGTAGACTAAATAAACTGAAATAGACTGAATATCTTCCGATTATTTGTCAGTTTTATTTTTCTGGTTTTTATATTTTTTTAAATAAAGTCATAACTAAAAATCCGGATTCACACGTAATTTGTTCGATTGGAGCTAACACGTATGGAGTCATACGTGTTAGGGCATAAATCGAACAAATTACGCCATTTTTAATTTAATGTGACCTCACATAGCTTAAAACCAGCGGACAACCAAGGCGCTTCCAACGATACCTCATTTGTCACATTGTGATGAGTCTTTTAGAAGATATGAGGGAACAGATGAACATACATACATACCGGTCAAAATCATAACCCTCCTTTTTTCTTCGCCGTAGTCGGGTAAAAATTAGGGTTGTGGAGGTCAGATAGGCAGTCGGTCCATGTAAAATACTGGTATTCAGCTGCATCTGGTTAGACTGGAAGCCGACCCCAACATAGTTGGGATAAGGCTAGGCAGATTGATATCAAAATTAGCCGCATGGTGAGGGCTCTCAGTTCAACCGTTTTAAGAAAATTCGAATTGCATAAATTTACTTTTCAACTAATAACTTTTGAGTCATTATTTCTTTTAAATGTGAATTAGCACTGAGATGTTCAATAAGATTTATAAGGCATATTTACATATTTCTTCAGTTGAACTCGTACTTTGTAGAGTCCTCAGTATATTAATAAACTGAGGGAAACTGTTAAAGTGCCATAAATCTGTAAGATCACATTCTGGCAAGTTGGAAATGTCTTATTAGTTATTTATGCAACTGTTATAAGGAGTATTAAAACACGAATGTTTACAGTATCACATGAGTGTTTTAATACCTAATTATTTAAAGTTACATACAAGACTTTATCTACACCCATGTTATGAATCCTCTATAAAAGGTTCTTTGTAATACTAATATCGAACAAAAATGGCGGGATACAACGCACGTGAATTCGAAGTTTAGAATTCGAATAAACTACCAAGTTTTTTTTTTAAATGACTGAGCTTACTTAGTGAAACGCGCCTGCATGACAGCGTTCTTTTTTTTAAATGAGCTGCATTATGAAATTTAGTACAACATTATAACACGGGTTTGGATGATATAATGGTTACTATGATAATGGTTGTTTTAATGTTGGCAATAAGCTAATTGTTTCAGAAACTTTTATAGAGGATTTATATCATGGGTGTTGATAAAAGATTTAAGAAAATGATAACTAATTTCTGAAATAAAGACATATAGTACTTTCTGAAATTTATGCTATGCCACTTTAGACTTATGCCACTTGAGAGCCCAAGTCATTTGTTCACCAAATTTTTAATTCACGTTTAAAAAAAAATATCCCACTAAGTCTCAGTTTGTTTCACAAGGATTTAAAATTTTAAAGACCTTCAGTCCAGATGCACATAACATCGTTGGGTTAAGGATAGGCCGATTTATTGATATCGAATCATGTTATTGTTGATTTTGTTGAATTGTAAAACCAAATCCATTCCAACAATTTATTCACAATAACAGGTATAATTCCATACAAAATACATTTCAAATATTATCCATTCTAAATAAACATTCACGTTAAAACTTAAGCAAGCATATATGACTAGAATTTACTCAAAATAATACCCATACAACTTTACACATTATAGTTTCATTTAAACACGTCTATATATTTATCAATAAATTAATTTATTTCATAGCAGAAAATATAGCAATATTTGTTTAAGGCGATAAAATATTTTTTGGCACAATTTTCTCTTCTATCGATAATAAATAAGGCACTTAGCCACATGATTACAGTATCTGTATACTATACATATTAAAATTTTCCATTTCAAAATTCACTCCTTACCACAATATATTTTGTACCCCATAGGGGGAATTTCTAAAAAAAACACGGGACCATAGGCCGAAAGCTATTATTTACAAAATATTCTTCGAAAAATCAGTTTTTGTCCTCCTGTGGCCCGAGGTGCTGTAGACCTGCAAGCCCAGGCGTGGGCAACAAACCCTAGCGGTAGTCAACCGCTAGGGTAATAACTAATCCAACTATATTTGTCATGGAATCTATTTTTTCCTTGGCGGGGGCTGCATTGGGGGTTGGTGGAAGGGGTGGTATTGCCGAGACAATATGCTTTCCTGAAATATAAAAAAATGGGACATTCAGTAAAGTAAGACAGAAAGAAAAATAGGTTTATTTGTCACAGAAACATGTGCATACAAAAAGATAACAGTACTTAATCATAAATATAAATCATAGAAATATGAGATAGTACATAAAAAAGAGGAAAAAAAAGCAGTTGGCAGCTACACGCCATGACTGTGACAAGAAGGCAGTACACATTAGACGTATGGGCACAGAATAGTATACAGAAGGCGCAGTCTGCATTTTAGGTATGAAGGTACGCGGCGGGCTCGTCTTATCGGGCCAATTCAGTTAGCATAACGTACTCAGAAGATATAATAGTTACGCGATAGAAAAAGATGCAACTTCTAAGAGAATATAACTGTAGTTTATTAACGCTAGGCAACCTGAATTGCACTTTATTGTGTCGTAGCAAGAGTAGCTTTTATTTAAATGATTTTGCGGAGTGAAGCATTGTATTAATCTGTGGTATGGGTGGTCTGTACTTATATGTAATTGATGTTTCAACCAAATAACTTACCACATCGTTGGGCCTGCTCTGGGCAGCTCCCGTTCTTCTTTCTTGTAATATTATTTGATTGGCAGCGCTGTAAACATCGTTACATATTAGTTCATATTTTATTTTTTGCTCCAATGAGCCTCCATCACTTTTCTCTCTCTTTGTCTAGGAATTATACACGATAGCAGGGCTTTGGAATATCGCCAACAAAAAGATGAATGCAAAAGTATATATCTCACGTATCCATCTCCTCCTGGGTGAGGTCGAGCGCCTCTTGCATCTCGCGCGAGGTGCTCTGAATGAAGTCCTTGTCACAGTACTTGCCGAGCCCCTGTTCCGTCAGTACCTGGACAAATGCCATCAATTTTGTTATAATAGGGAATGATGGTACCACCACCTCTTATAGTAGTATTATTTTCATCTCACTTCAGTGTGGAAATGAGATGGATCCTGTAACTCCCATCTCTTTTCCACAATGTTAAAATATTACTGCTTTAGAGTTGGTGGTAGGCCTCATAATATCCGTGCGATGAACTAGGATTTTTGGATAAATTTAGTAGATACGACCGTGCAGTGCATTTTTTTTTTCTTTAAAAGTATAATCATTGAATAAATATTATAGTAGCTGTATTTAATCAGTAAGGTACTATTTAAATAAAATCCTTTTATTATTATTTTTTTTTAATTCATAGATCTTGCTTACCCTACGTAAAATTCTAAAATAGAACTAAAAAAATATATTTTACTAATTTATTAGCAAAAGTTACCAAAAACTACCAAAAAAAAATCACTAGCGCTACAGATTACATCAAATTCATTTGATCAAGATGCACCAATAGCTAATCTATCACTAGAATTCTAATTATGTAACTAAACTACAATAGATATAAATCTAACTACATTTTTACCTAAGTAAATACCTAGGTAATGCCCCATGAGGTAGCTTAAAAAGACAAAATCGATTAAATATTACAGCGCGTCCAACATATTATCTGTGCAGGCGGCAAAACACAGAATTAGAACCTAATGTACCGAATTTATCATGCTGTTGCATTTTTCCTTGACAAGCAGCGCCACCGTGAACTGCACACTTAAACTGGTTATGCTGTAGTCACAATGATGCCGTTGGTCCCGGCTGTCATTCATGAATCTTTGACAGTCTTTACGAATCAGACAGAAGCTCGGATGTCTGATAGCCAGTCTTATAAGGAAAATCGTGTTACCCAGTAACTGAGTTGTGGACATCAGAACGGCAGTCGCTCCATGTAAATTACTGGTACCGACCTCAACATAGTTTCGAAAAAGCAACACAGATGATCATAGAAACTCAAACTCGAACTCGAAACATTTATATCAATTAAACCATTTACAGGCACTTTTGAATTGTCAAAGGGTAGGTTAGTTAGAGTCTGGCAACCGAAAGTTGATCCTGGAAACGCGCGAAATTAAATTTCAAAATAAAATACAATTTCAAGTATCAAAACGTGTTATCACACTTTGTACAGGGATAAACAGGCCTGTTTTTTTAAATTTGGCGCGTGTTTCCAGGATCAACTTTCGTTTGCCAGACACTAGTCAGATAGTTGAAGCTAGCTTGCCCATTACAAAACGTAGATCTCTATAGAGAAGAACGGGTAAGAAATTCCGAGGACACTCTTTTAAATATAGATATTTCAAAATCCTGGGTACAGCATTCTTGTGGCTTCTTTATGTCAGAATTAAATGTCAGTTAATTAAATTTGACCATATACAGTGTAACACAATAATGAAGCAGACGAAAACTAAAAAAAATACTTACTCGAGTAATAAGATTCTCCGCTGGATTCTCTATGCAATAAGGCACGTCGTTGAGAGGTCTCGTCCTTTTGTCACGATCTGAAACACATTGAAATGGAAAATATGACATTATAAAAATAAAAATAAACTTTGATTTATGACATTGGCCCTTAATAATTACTGTTAGTGGAACGACTTAATAATTATGTTAGTTACATTTTAAAAAATCTTATTATAATAATATAATTATGGCTCAGTAGTGACAGCCGCACGGGTCGATCCATCAGGTTAAGCTACGCTTGCCGGGGTTGCTCCGTGGATGGGTGACCATCTTTACATACCGAGACTCCTCCGTGCCTCGGAAAGCACATTAAGACGTTGGTTCCGGCTGTCAAACGTGGATCTTTGACAGTCCTTACGGGTCGTCAGAAGCCCGAAAGTCTGGCAACCAGTCTTACCAAGGGGTATCGTATTACCCAGTTATTAGGTTTTGGAGTTCAGATAGGCAGTCGCTCCACGTAAAATACTGGTATTCAGTTACATCCGGTTAGACTGGAAGCCGACCCTAACATAGTTGGGAAAAGGCTAGGCAGATTGAAATGTATGTTTCTTAGTTGCTGTTTATCAATGGTCGCTAAATAGAAGTATGACTGAAATATCAAATTTCAGCGTTGAATTGTGTGTGGACTGTGTAGTTGTGAGTTTAGCGGAAAATGTATTCCGCCATTTTTTCAAGTCAATCAGCAATCGCGAGCTATTCTTTTCCATAACGTCTCCTCATACGATCCATATGAGGTCTGGCCACAAAAACTTAGACACTTGTTCAACGCTTATCTAATGTCAGTTTTATGTCGAACTCCATACAGAAATGTCGTGTTTAAAAGGTGTTTATGCTAAACAACTGATATACACGGTTTTGTGGTAATAAGGCTTATGCTATAGTGAAAATACTTGCCTTATTACCACAAAACCATGTGTACCCCATGGTTTTGTGGTAATAAGGCAAGTATTTTCACTATGGGCCAATGCCCATTTTCGATAACTTCTTTTTTTTACTAGATACCATACCATGTTCACCCTATGCATTACAATCATGAGCATCCACAATATTTTGTATTCATAATCAATATCAAAGCAAGGGAGGTAAAAAATTTCATGCACTAACAGGCATTCAAGACAAATAGTTCTCAGTGCATCATAATTAAGAAAGGTGTTTTAATAATTAATAATCAGCCTGGAGAGTTTCAGCACCTGCTTACCGTATTTAGGTATTTCCTAATTCCTAAAAGAAGTAGCGTACAACGATGGAAAGACAAATAATAATCGTTTTTAGCCGAAGATAACATGCAAAAAATTGTTATTGCATAGATGTAAATCAATAAAATAGCTATACAATCACAACACACTAAAACGGACTTACAGTTCTTTCTCATAGTCTGCATTAAATCGTTGGACGTTTTTCTGCGAATATTATTTTTGAGTTATTCTTTTTTATAAAAATATTATACAGACGCAGTGTTAACAAGAACCCAATTAAAAGTGTACTAACGCCATCTGTCTTGCAGCCTTTGAACGTTGTTGTATTCATCTGTAGTGGAACTAGACAGCGTTTGTGTTGATAGTTTCTAGACTTTACTAACAGATGGCGCTTATTAATAGTAATACGGTAATTTTATTTTTACTGCATTATTAGGTTTGAGTAATGTTCTGTATAACATTTTTGGACATTATTTTAATGTGCCATGATTTAGGATGAAATTATAACATTGATCACGACACAGAATAAACGTAAAACTATAAGAAGCTATTGCGTTTGGTACGACAAATACTAGAATTAATTAAATTTATAAAATTATGACTTACTCGATTGCTTTGAATATCTTTTCGGAGTCCTTGCCGTGGAGAAGAGGCTGCATCGCGATCTCCTCGTCGCTTTGATTGCCATCTTCATGTTTTCTACAAATAAATTAAATTTAAAAAAGGTATGACGATAAAGATTATTTTCAAGAGACAAAAAAGGTCTTAATACAAAATCTTAAACACTTCTTCAACGCGTGTTTAATGTTAGTTTTATATCAAACTCCATATAGAAATGTCAAGGTTAAAAGGTGTTTAGGCTAAACAACTGATATACACGGTTTTGTGGTAATAAGGCTTATGTCGAAAATGTTTATATCTATGGATACTTACAATTCGTCCTCAGGTATTTCGCCATCCATGCCAAGTTCTCTCCTCATCATTGTACTGAGCGATTGACCATCTTTATCAACTATAACGGAAATGTAATAAAAAGTTAGATACACACTTCTTATTCCTCGGTTTTGGAAATTACCTATGTCACATTTGTGCAAAGTTAAATCAGGTCCATCTTTTCGCATTGTGTGGATACTGTAATGCAGCCTAGCATCCAAAAAAGAGACGATGGATTACGGTTCGATTCAAACATAATGGCGGCTCGAAACATGGGGCGAGTCGCTGCGCAGACTGTTTCATGTGTCAGCGGGGGTGAGGGGTGAGGTACTGCGCAACGAGTGGCTAACTTCCGAGTCGCCATTAAGTTTGAATCGAACCCTACAATGAGCCTCAGGAAATGAGTACGACTACAAGAAGGTACGCATTTATACGGTCTACTTAATACAGAGTATTCTATCTAGGTATCTACCTATCTACGCATTAAACCAGATCTTTTTCCACCATAATAGATACCTATGGGTACTTAGGTCTGGCAACCAACTCCACACCTTTTCCAATCACATTACTTTCTGCGCTATAAGAACTTACCACCATTGATATTATTAGTAGGAGACGGCAAGTTCTGCATGGCAGTTCGTCTGTCTCTTCCGTAGAAGCTCTCTCGTCCATGCTTCTTTAAACTGGTCCATACTGCGCCGAACAAGGTGTGGTTACGCTGGAATATGAAAAATAAAAATATTTTCAGCTGCTTATACAAAATATAAATATAGATAGTGCCAACCACGAAGACGCGCCCCACTCCGCAATTAGAAGCTATACTGTAGTACTGAGCGAAACGGAATTCGGCGCGTCTTCCTCGATGGCACTCTATAACAGTATATGACTTTGATTGGTGTATCGAAGAGAGTATCTTATGGCCAGTTGCGTATTTTTGCCGGCTCGGCTCTAGAAGTGGTTTCTACTCGATCCAAGTCAATGTTCATTAAAATAATTATAATAATGAAGTGTACTGTTTTTATGAACTAACTATCTTAAAAAATGGCAATCATGCTAAGCACCGAGCAGAGAACCACTAAGTATTGTTTTTACATCATGTCTTTTCATCATTTCTGTTTCACTTGCTAAGGAATCATGATTCGGTTAATCAAAAACGGTAAAGTACCCCGAAATTGACACTTTATGGAGTGTTTCACTCACCCTATGCATGGGCTCCACGACCTCTCCAACGCACTCGTTCAGGTTGCCAGAGATAGCTCTCTTGAGCTCGGGTCCAGCTTCATGCAGCGTCCTCAACCCAGCTTGTAACGTCATCTGGTTGTTCTGCAGGGATGCTGCAGCGGCTTGCTCCTTGCGCTTTCTGAATCTGTTTGTTTGTCGACGGGGAAGCATTGAAATCTTTTGCAGTGGGGTCAATGTTAGCAGTCATTATTTCGTTGTGTGTGAGAAGATTATTGTTGTTGTTTTTTTTTCCTTTAATATTCTTTTAGATCGTGACATTTTCTTGTGTCTTTGTCTAAAAACGTATATGCACACACAACACAGCAATCTCCAATCTTTATTTACATAAAAAACCGAGTTTCTGTCTAAGAAACTATTTCATTAAATGTAGCAAAACACTAATTAAACGTTTGTTTGTAAGTGTGAAGGAATCAAACACAAAAATGGTGATTTGTGGTTAAAATCCCAAACTTGTCCAAACATGTCTTCTCTGTGCCACGAACTTACAACCATTTGCCTAAAATTATTTCACTTCATGTTAAAAAGCCAATTTATTTAGCCCTCACCTTTTCCATGCGTATGAACAAACATCTGACAAAAACACAAAAATTAAACCAACTCCACTCAAAAAAAGGTCAGAAAAAAAGGTATTTAATGAAGATTGTGCGTTTTAAGCAAGTGATTGTAAATATACAAGTTATTACACGGAGGACACATGCTTGGGAGAACTCGTAAAAAATGTTCACAAAAATTATCATGCTGTCAAAAAATATATTCGGAAAATGCTTTGGATTTGACGATAAAGAACACCTTATAAAAGGCGGAGAAGCTGAAATCAATAATAAAATGTCTTGAGAATCATACAATCATCGAGAGTTACTCTAGAACTAAACAAACTTAACAGTGTTAGATAGAATCGAATGGTTTCTAATCAGATCTTAATAAGAGATTTAGTTACATATGATCGTATGAATCTAAAATCCCAAATTAAAATAAAATAACGTCATGAACAAAACTTCAGAAAAAAATATCTCAAGCGACCCTCTTGGCATTAAAACTAGTAAATCTGCCAAGAAAGCAAGCATAAATACAGCATTTGTAAAAAAAAATCTTCGAATGTTGCTTAGTACTCGTGAATCGACTTACGCATGGTTCCTATAAAAATAAAAATGTTGATGTTAATGATAGTGCTTACAACGAAAATAAATTAAATTAATTGAATGTGAGAGATGAGGTGACCCCTGTTATAGTGACCGGTTTTGATGACATGTCTGTTAAGTGTATACACCAATTGCAATTTGCTAATGTTTACAGTTATTTATTAAGTAGATTACATCAGGCAACAATAGTCTGTGGATATTGCTGACAAGGGGTTTTTTTTCATTTTTTTAATATTTTTCTAGTAGCGTTCATCTTGACTGTTTAAAATTGGATCTCGTGAAAAGATATGATCAGATTTAATTATGTAGGTATATTTATAAAAACTCGAAATATTTCATTTAACCCAAGTTTTGATGTCTGGTATCCAATTAGATAAACGAGTTATACCACAAAATACACTTCCAAAGTAATTTTGAAAATTGAGGTCAAATTAACATTTTAGTTTATCTAGACGACATACTACTATACAATAAGAAGTTTCAATCTACTCTCAAGGTTAGCACCATACACTGACCTTCTGAAATAATCCTGTATAAGGAATGTGGCGTAGAACTTTCCTACAGTGATTTCGTTGGGGTCTCCTGGTGGAGGCACCACTTGGTCCAGTAGTTTAGGTGATGTGCGCTTCCATACCTTCTTAATTATTGCTCGAAGCTCCGTGTTACATTCGTCGATTACACCTAGATAATTATATAAAAGATGTAAAAAGACCCATCACAAAGCCGTCTGTACTTCAAATTAAGTAACATTGCACATTAATAATTGCTGGAAAACGACTTTTATTTTTGGTGTGAAAAATCGCTGTTTGCGGTAGTGCGCAACGTAACGCACGCAAAACATTGTGTTTATGGGTGCATGTAACGGTTCAGGGTTCGTGGGGGTATCAAAAATGAAGTTACACCTAAAATTTATAAAACTTGCTTTCTCTATAAAACGTCTGAAAAATTTGGATCTTTGACCTTCAATATCTTCGTAACCAGGTTTTCAGGTATGATCATGATCACAATGACGGTAATAACAGGTATTTTTCGGCTTCGTTAAGTGTCTTTTTACACCCGTTATAGATTGAAAGAAAACTTTTGTAGTCTTGGCAAATGTAGAATTATGCGAGGCAGTGTTGGAAGTCCCCAGTTTTCAAATATTTACAAATATGTAAGTACTTCACTTTAATTTTGCCTTTCTTCCATTTTTATTTTGGGTCTTTTTTATCAAGTTAGTCTGTAAAGGATCACAACATTCTACCTTTTGGTCTTATTCTGGATTTGGCATCCGTTTACAATATGCGAAAGCTGTAATAGTCTTCTTGAGTACATTAAAAAATGAAGTGAGTTTACAAACCTGTAGTTTTTATCTGCAGCTGCGTCCGAACCACAGCAAACAAAGTAGCGTTGAAGTTAACAGTACCATCAGAATTGAGCGGCATGTTCATAGACACTAGACGTTTGCATGCTGTTCGATGTGGACAGAGCTTGCCGAAACCTAGGAAATGCAAAAATCTAAGTAAACAGACTTCAATTACTAAATAGTGAATACTGAGTTCTTCTTCCTGGCGGTACCTACGTCGCCACATATGAACCAAGCATCAAAAATACCTGACGTCACACAAACACCTGACGTCACGTAAATCCTACATCGCACAATTAAAGTTTACCGTGCAATGGACATATATACAAGAACCTGACATCAATCGTTGGGCAGGTGCCCGCTAGACACAACACCCGTCTGGTTGGAGGATCCTCCCTTTTCTTTGGTGGATGAGTGAACTTTACTCCCTGTTCCTCTTACCCCTAAATTGGTGACCCCGACGTGATGAAAGAACACATAATGCACCGGCACAAAATAAATTACGATAACAGCCGGGGATGGAGAATAAATATTTAATAAAATACCCATCCAAAACCGTGGCGCATCCAACTGGTGACTTAGTAATAGTGCAACAGACGAATTGATGGAGGATTCAAAATCATGATAATTAGATGCATAGATGCCTTACCAAGCGGTGGACTGATTTTCCTGAGGAGTGTCACGACATCCAAGTGCTTAATCCTTCCTTTCGCGTCTGGATCGTATTCACTCCATAACCTGTAATATTTCAAAATTATTCATAAAAGGTTCTATAAAAACCTTGATTACTAACACAGCGTGTATTGAAATCACCATCAGCATTATTGGCAGTCTGGTTCCACCTACTGCTTTGTCCTTCTCTATGAATGCTTAATATAAAAAAGCACATATGTGTTCTTACCTAACAAACTCATCAAGATGATGGGGTCCCAAAATAGACCAATCCCTGGTAAGGTAGTCGAAGTTGTCCATGATGACAGCGACGAATAAGTTGATGATCTGTAAACAAGAATTTCAACGTGCTTTTGTAAAAAAAAAACTGAAAAATGTGTTTAAAATTTTTAAAGGGTTTGGGTACGGAATCCGAAGAATCATAAACTCTTACCAAGAAAGTACAAAGCAGTGAGAACGAGATGAAGTAAGGGAAAGCCATCCACGTGCCGCAGTTCTCGGTGTCGGGTTCCATATCGATGTCGTACCGGTCCGGTTTGATGCAGTGCAGCGGCTGGCCGGGACGCTCGTCTACGTTCGGTGATAACGCCATCATTATGTCTTGCCAGGCTTCTCCTGAAATTTTTGGGTTGAAATATGAGTAAATTATTTACATTCAAGGAGATTTTTCTTGTTTTGATTAGTACCGACTCGCGTGGTAAGAAATAGAAGGAAATACTTCAATTTGCCGCGGCATTTTGTAAACGGCGGTTGCGTTTGAATTGTCTATCAAATGTTGTGGCATAATATACAGTAACAAAGCAATTCACAATTTGCCTTCGGCATTTTGCATAGCTGCGAGCGTTTGTAAACGGACGGCGCTGTTTGTATGATGACGAATCTTACAATCTGCCTACGTCATCGCTGTTCTCCTAACTAGACCACTGAGTTCTCCTAACTAGACCACTGAGTTCTCCTAACTAGACCACTGAGTTATCTATATGTGTATGTCTATGAAATTTACCTGTAGCTGATCTGAACAGCACCATAAGAGCTCCTCCAAATGTCTTGAAGTTATTGTTGCTACTGATAACGTCTCCATCAGGGAAGATTTTACCGAAGAGCTGAAAAAAACGCAAATGAAATGATGAATTAATCAAAATCATATGGGTGTACTATAGGTACACCTCTGCTTAACCCTTCGGCGAATACAGGCGTGAATTTATGCTGTTGAAAAAATCAAAGTTGTGAGTTTGTCGAGCTGAAAGAATGAAATGAAAAAACCAAGTTGTTGTCAAAATTTGTTGCAGGTTTTGATCAACCAAGGCATTAGATATAATTATATTATATTTTTATACTTTTGATTTTCACCAAAGACAAGCCCATTTTATGTCCAGAAAATCACTGTCCATTCCAAGGTTGGCAAGGCCTGGTCTTGATCGCAGCGATAAGGCCGCCTATTGTATGTTTTGTAGTGTATTTTTTTATAAGATATGACAGCGTATTAGTTGAATTTACAAGCTTTCCTAAAACCGGGTGTTTCGGGCTCAAGCATACAGAGCCCGAAACAGAACAGTCGAGTTACTGTTCTACTCCTCTGAGTTTGTTTCGGCTTTTCTTCTCAGGGTAGTCAGATAGGAAACGCCGACCTCATCTAGTCAAATAGGTTACTACACCACCACGCTTTAAAAATTCTTCATTCGTGTCAATGGTCCATAGTGGTTAGTTTTCAAGTAGAATGTAGTCACCTGTACCGTAATAGGTGTGACCAGATTGAAATGCCCACTTTTTATGGCTTTCGGCTTTGTTTTGTCTTTCTTAAATATTTAATAGTATGGAGCTCGTGGCTAAGTCATAACAGCCGCACGGGTTGATCCATGCGATTAAGCTACGCTAACCGGGATTAGTCCGTGGATGGATGACCATCTTTACACACTGAGACTCCTCCGTGCCTCGGAAAGCACGTTAAGCCGTTGTTCCCGGCAATCATTCGTGGATCTTTGACAGTTGTTACGGGTCGTCAGAAGCCCGAAAGTCTGGCAACCAGTCTTACCAAGGGATATCATATTACCCAGTTACTGGGTTGTGGAAGTCAGATAGGCAGTTGCTCTATGTAAAATACTACTATTCAGCTGCATCCGGTTAGACTGGAAGCCAACCCCAACATAGTTGGGAAAAGGCTAGGCAGATTAGATTTTTTTTTAATATTCAATAGTGGTCATTACCTGCATCCCAACAACAGCATAAATGAAGAACAGAAGCACAATCAACAGTGCAACATAGGGCAGCGCTTGGAAGGACTTGATGAATGTCCACAGAAGGGTCCTGATTCTCTCTCCTCTAGACAACAGCTTGATCAAACGCATGGCTCGGAAGAGACGGAAGAATGTTATGTATTTGAGGAGGTTGGAACCCTGGAATACAAAAGTAATTATCTTCTATATAATTCAATTTAAAACAAACCGGGAACAGTGGATTCCCTTGCATACTTTCTCTCACAGAACACTAGACATATATGCATAATTTTACTTCATTCATCCATCATATACAGAAAAAGACTGTGAGGTATGGGTTCCATTGAAGATGCTTTACAAGCCTGGACTCTTCTGAAACTCAATGTGCCATTGCCGGATACTGTACCTACTGCTACAAAAAATATTAGAAAACCCTGAAATATGAAGAATAAACTCAAACTCAAAGCATTTATTTTAATTAAACCATTTACAGGCACTTTTGAATTGTCAAAGAGTCGGTCAGTTAGTCAAAAAGTTGAACCTAGTTGCCCATTCAAATTCGTAGATCTCTATGGAGAAGAACGGGCAAGAAACTCCAAGGACACTCTTTTAAAAATGTATATAGATATTACAAAATCCTGGGTACAGTATTCTTAGTGCTTCTATATGTGAGAACAATGTCAAACGAAAAATAATCAAAAATAATTCAAAATATAAGATTAAAAATAAGCCCTGGCAGATAAGAGATGACCACTTGACCAGTCTCAACTGACGGCGCCCGTTCACGAACATGACATGTGGATCAGCACCATCCAGCTCAACCATTTTGTAGGGAACCGAATGATCCAACACTCGCGCCACCATCAGCGAGACATTTAAGTGAGTATGACATACTCTCATCTACCAGGCTCTTTCAAGTCAACATACAACATGATACCATATGAAACGGCCCCATGGTACTCACATTTACAAAATTGAAAAGTGCTTCTAAATTATACAAAACTATAGTTCGCAATGTACTTGAGAGATTAATATAATAGAATTTAGATAAAAAATAAACATTGAGTTCCTAAAGTCGGAAAAAAAAAAGGGGAAGCCACTCTTCCAAATATAAAAAATTTAACTATTGAGCCCAAGTGCCTGTGGAGCAGGACCAGCATTAAGCCAAGCATTTTTATCTACGATATAATCATCCAACTTATAATATGCTTGTCTACATAGTGTGCGTTTAATGCATGTTTTAAATTTCTTCTCATTTAGTTGAAGAACAGTGGTGGCCTGACGAGTTGTAGGTCGTAGGTCCGAAACGAAAGCGTTTTACTTTGTGTAAATTATTTCATCACCACCGCTCTCAAAACGGACGAAGGAAAACGTCATGAGGAAACCGGCATGTCCTAGATTTGAAGACATGTGACATCTGCCAACTCACACTGAGCCCGCGTGGTCGATTACAGCCCATCTCACCGAGAGGCCTGAGTCCCAGCAGTGGAAACATTATAGGCTGATTATGCTTATGCCATAAACATGAAAGTTAGAACTATCTCTTACTTTCTGAAGAGCATCAACGTTAATATTACGATTAAAAAATTCTCTTCTAAAAGTTATGCCAGTTTTTACCTACCTGCTTGTTTATATTACTATAAAGTCACTAACCTCTTTAGCAGCAGTAGTTGCAGCAGTAGCAGCAGCTTTGCCAAGGTGCTGTGCTACTCCGGCATACTGTAATTAGAATTTTATTTATTAATATATCTTTCTTCAAATTTTAACAAATTTACTGAAGATATTATAATATAGCTACTAACAAGTGGCGCTGGTGTTGGTTTGTTCTCGTTGACCTGGGTTACTACGATGTCTATAATACTACCGACTACTAAGATGAAATCTGTTGTGTTCCACGCGTCTCCGAAGTAATTCTGGAAAATGATAAAAAGTGTATTTCTTTATTGCTAGACTGTATTGTCAAAAAGATTAAAATTAATACACTTTATTCAAAATAAATGACTGATAAAAACGTATGTTTTTTTTTTGAGGCTCTTTATACAGAAAGAAAACTCACCTTAAATCTAAATGCAGCAAGCTTGAACACGAACTCCAGCATGAAAACCGTAGTCAGTACCATATTGATGTAATCAAGGACCTGAGAAACAGGATACAATGCTAAAATTGATTGTGAACATGATGACAGCTGAAAGTGATGTATGTAAGGAGAAGAAATGCTACACTGAATATGTGAATGCTGAATAAATAATGTAATAATTTAATAAAGAGCAGGGGTCTTAAAACAGCCACTTCGACAGAATCATAATAGGAAAATATGGTGAATCATCATGAAATCTCACAAACTGACAATTTATAATATGATCTGCGTGCGATTCATATTACGAAATAATTCATCTGTTTGACAGTTTTCCATGGAAGTTCGTAACAGGGACCAAACATTATGAATTGCTTTTGTGTCAAATAAGAGGAATTGCTTATGACAGCTGGATATTCAAGAAATGAATTGCTTTTAGAGGAATTGCTAATGTGACCGTTTTAGGCTCCATACCTATGTATTGAATAGACTGTAACGACAAACCTTCTTATACTCTGGTGAGGCTCCATGGAACTTCATCATGAGCGCAATAGTGTTGAGGACAATGAAGAAGAAGATGAAGTACTCGAACCGCTGTGATGTCACAAACCACCACGTCTTGTACTGGATCCTGTGCTTTGGGATGTATCTGGAAAACGCAAAAGGAGATAGCGATATAAGGGCGATGGATTGTGTATTCCGAAAAAATATTTGATACTTTCTTAAGAAAGTATCAAATATACTACCACAACCATAACTACCATAACTACCATAGAAGCAAGAAAAAAATTATATAATTAATTATATAATTTTTTTCTTGCTTCTATGGTAGTTATAAATTTACAGCATTTGGAGCATTTAGTGCAAAAAATACTTGATTTGAAAATACCATTTTGTCTTTTCAAAGAATTAAGTCTTAAAATGTATATATGGGCGCCAAACAGTTATTTGAATTTTAAGCTAGTTTTAATTATTTTGTACTTAATCTGACTTCCATATTATTTATTGAATTAATACTTGTATTTCCGGTTTGATTTATTTTTACCGACTTCATTATAAGTTTCTATTATGACAACTTCCTTTCGATTTATTTAAAATATTGTGGTTTCCGGTTGAATTTATAAAAAGTTAATATTGTAATACCTTCCTTTTGATTTATTTAAAATAAAGTGGTTTCCGGTTTGATTTATTTTTACCGACTTCATTATAAGTTTCTATTATGACAACTTCCTTTCGATTTGTTTAAAATATTGTGTTTCCGGTTGATTTTATTTTAAGCTTCTATACTGGTATTAAGGATTTATCTTGACATCCGCTTGAATTACTTTAAATGTTATTTCCTTTAGAATTATAAGGATCTATGTTGACATCCGCTTGAATTATTTAAAATGTGATTCACTTTAGGTTTGACTTGCATATCCGCTTGATTTATATAAATTATTTTTGGCGGTAAAGTTTCCCGGTAATTTTGTGTATATAAACTGTTGTAATGCTAATGGAGACACATTCTTTGTGCGCTGCTCATGGAATAAACACACTGAGTTGAAGTAAGTTATTTTATTTGTGCTCTCTTATCTCCATTTTCCTATTGCTGTGTATTTGCGTGATAAATTGGTGAAAATATGTGTGACTCCGGCAACGAAGGCGATGATGCGCCGACAGCAGCGGTGGGATCCACCTCGCCCCTACTGAGGACTTCTGGATTCCGGTTCCGCAAACCAGTGCCGACCGCCCAGCCAGACCCAACTTTCTCTATGGAGCAAGTGATGAGTCTGGTGACTTCAATCACGAAGCAAGCCACATCGAGCGCCGTGGCCGCAGCATTGTCCGCTACTCCAGTGCCTTCACGTGATCGTGGCAATTTCTACCTACCGCCATTCGATCCCGATGTGCGCTCACACGACATTAGGGACTGGTGTGCCAATGTTGACCAAACCATTGCAACTATTGGCATATCGCCGCATGAAGCTCGCATGAAGGCAATACTGCAGCTGAAAGGAAGAGCGAAGACGTGGGCTGATACGTGGTCCCTACAATCCACCACGTGGGAGCAAGTTAAGCAAGACCTGATCCAGACGTTCGGCGAAGAGTTCCGGTATGCTGACGACGTCCAGCGGTGGCGCGACTACACGTCGGAGCAAGCGAGCAGCTACGCGGACTACGCAACCACGGGATGGACGCTGTTCAAGAGAGTGCGGCCTGAAGCCGCGGACACCGAGGTAATTGACGCTCTTATTACTGGTATCTACCCTGATTTTGTGAAATGTGAATTGTTACGTAATACGCCTGACTCTTTGCCCAAACTAGTCTCGGTTTTGAAAACTTTTCGTAAACGTGACCGACCAAAAACTGACAGTGCAGACAAAAATCATCTCAACAAAAAACCCCGGCTTTCGGATATATCTGATTCATTATTAGGTCAGTCTCAAATTTGTTTCAAATGTAAAAAACCTGGTCACCGAGCTCGTGACTGTAAAGAAAAACAGACACAAAATACCGACTCCAATATTTCCGGAAAGCCAGCCTCTCGAGATACGCCAGACAACCGTAAGTTAATTGAATGCAGCTATTGCCATAAAAGGGGGCATTTAGAAAAAACTTGTTTCCGTAAACAAAATGATGAGAAATCAAAGTCAACCAATCAAAAATCCGTTAATTTTTGTGGCCCAATAAATCGTTGCACGACTACCGTCAAAATTGGACCTAATTCATATCCTTGCCTATTTGATTCCGGCGCAGATTGTTCGTTAGTACGTAGAAGCATTTCTGGTTCGATTCCGGGCAAAAGGAAGACTGTCAATACAGTTTTTAAGGGAATAGGTGGCATGAATGTCACGTGTTCTCAGAGTATCTCCGCTATTGCCGAGATCGATCAAGTTAGTGTAGAATTAGAACTTTTTGTTGTGGAAGATCACCAAACCCAGTTTAATATTTTAATTGGCTATGATTTAGTGCAAATCCCGGGTCTTACTATCACATTAGTAGATAAAAAAATTACTGTCTCGAGAAATATGATTATTAATGAATGTTCTTTAGCAGAGTCTGAAATAAATCTAAAAACTGACCTTGCTGACCCTACCATGTTAGAAAAATTTAATTCAATTTTAAACAAATTTAAAGATAATTTCACTTCTGGTAATAAAGTTTCTGAGGTAATGACTGGTCAATTGACTATTAGATTAAAAAATAAAGATAAAATTGTCCAACGTAGACCCTACAGATTGTCGCCAATGGAACGCGAGAAAGTCAAAGATATTTTAAACGATCTTAAACAAAACGGTATAATCCGAGACAGCTCATCCCCTTTTAGCAGTCCTATTTTATTAGTTAAAAAAAAAGATGGAACTGACCGATTATGTGTTGACTTTCGGGAGTTAAATGCAAACACAGTAAGGGATAATTTTCCATTACCATCGATTGCCGATCAGATTGATAGGTTGGGTAAAGCTCGTTATTTCACTTGTTTAGATATGACAGCAGGGTTCTATCAAATACCGATTTCTGAAGATTCTATAGAAAAAACTGCGTTCGTTACACCTGACGGTCAATTCGAATTTTTACGCATGCCTTTTGGGCTGTGCAATGCGCCGTCTGTTTATCAGCGTGCCATTAATAAAGCTTTGGGTGACTATAAGGACAAGATTGCATTAGTTTATATTGACGATGTCCTTGTAATTTCTGCTACTATAGAAGAAGGGTTAACTAACTTGGAGTTCGTTTTGGAGAGATTAACTAATGCAGGTTTTTCACTAAACATAAAAAAGTGCTCATTTCTAAAAAAATCGGTTGAATATTTAGGGAATATAATAGAAAACGGAACCGTTAAGCCTAGTCCCAGAAAATTAGATGCCCTCTCTAAGTCTGCTGTACCAAAAAATATTAAAGAATTACGGCAATTTAACGGCCTAGCTGGTTATTTTAGGAAATTTGTACCAAATTTTTCTAAAATCATGGCACCTTTATATGAATTAACAAAATCTGGCGTACCTTGGAGATGGACTGAGAAACAGGAAAATGCCCGAAAGGAAATAATTAGTCGATTAACTTCTTCCCCACTCTTGACAATTTTTGACCCTGATTTACCATGTGAACTCCATACAGACGCTAGTTCTCTAGGTTATGGTGCAGTTTTGATTCAGCGACATGATAAGAATCCTCATGTTGTTGGTTATTTTAGTATGCGAACGACCAATACTGAGAGCAAATACCATTCATATGAGCTCGAAACATTGGCTGTCGTCAAAGCTATTAAACATTTCCGCCACTTCTTGTATGGTAGATGCTTTAAAGTAGTAACAGATTGCAATTCACTAAAAGCATCCAGAACCAAAAAAGAACTAACGCCAAGAGTACACCGCTGGTGGGCATTTTTGCAAACTTTTCAATTTGATATTGAGTATAGGAAAGGTGACAGACTTTCTCATGCCGACTTTTTCAGTCGAAATCCCGTAGCGAGCCCCTGTAAAATTCCTACAGATAATATCTCGTTGCAATTTTCAGTTAACTCTTCTACACTTGATCATAACTGGCTCCTAATAGAACAAAAACGTGATCCAACTCTTAAAAACATTGTTGAACAACTTAATTCTGATACAATCCCAAAAGACATTGCTGACACTTATGTCATATCGCAAGATAAACTACTTAGACGTAAAGTTCAAATAAATAATAAAACTCGTAAACTTATTATTGTGCCACGTAATTATAGATGGAATCTGATATCCCACTATCATGATAATCTTCAACACTTCAGTTGGGAAAAGGTTCTAGCTAAATTAAGAGACCAATATTGGTTTCCCAATATGTCAAAAATAGTTCGAAGGTTTACTGAAAATTGTGTTAGTTGTAGAATTCGCAAAGGCATGTCGGGTGCTAAACAAGTTGCCCTTCATCCTATAGATAAAATTGCAATTCCCTTTCACACTCTACATGCTGACATAACTGGACGTATGAACGGTAAACGTAATAACGCTGAATATGCGTTTGTATTTATTGATGCCTTTACCAAATATACTCATTTAATTTATACGAATGATCGAACATCTGATACAGCCATATCTTGCTTGCAAGAAGTAATTTCTATTTTTGGCACCCCAAATAGACTCATAACAGATCAGGACAAAAGTATGACATCATCTGATTTCAAGAATTTTAGTCATCGTTTCGGTATTGAACATCACGTTGTAGCTAAAGGCGCTAGTCGGGCAAATGGTCAGGTAGAACGTATTATGAAAATCATCAAAGATAATATGTCTGTTGTAGAGCTTAATAAACAGTGGCACACTGCTATTCGAGATTTACAGTTAGCTATTAATTCTACCGTTTCTAAAAGTACGGGAAAATCTCCTATGGAGTTGTTGTTTGGGAAAAAATGTTCACCGCCGGGTATTAAGCTCTTGCAAATCGATGATGATGAACCAATTGAAGATCTTAATACTGTTAGATCTTTATGTAAATTAAGGATGGACGAGCGATCATTTCGGGACAAATTAAGATTTGACAAGGGCAAAGCTCAAATCAAGCCTTTTGAAAAGGGGGATTTTGTCTTAATGCATAAGCATGAAAGACATACGACTAAACTTGGGCCTAAATATGAAGGTCCTATGGAAGTTCTAGAAGTATTGCCTAATAATCGCTACAAAGTAAAGCATGTCAATTTAAAGGGTTGTTCCGAAAAGATCGCTAGTCATGATTTTTTGAGACCAGCACCTCTGGCTCAAAATGATCCATTTATGGATGAAAATGATAATGAACCGACCGTATGGGCGGATGATTCTTTGTAAATTATATTAGCTACTCCACCTTCCTCCCTATTACGCTGGCTGGCCACCATGTGTATCCTTTTTCCTGGTCTTAGGGCTATATCCCAGGCGGGTGATGCCATCAAATATGGCTAGATCCAAGGCGGGTGATGCCGTGTTAGGGGGCTATATCCCAGGCGGGTGATGCCATCAAATATGGCTAGATCCAAGGCGGGTGATGCCGTGTTAGGGGGCTATATCCCAGGCGGGTGATGTCATATGATATGGCTAGATCCAAGGCGGGTGATGCCGTGTTAGGGGGCTATATCCTAGGCGGGTGATGCCATATGGTATGGCTAGATCCAAGGCGGGTGATGCCGTGTGTTTTTGGCTAAGCCCGAGGTGGGTGATGCCGTTTTGATGTAAAATGACAGCGCAGAGAGCGCGCTGGATCAGAATGGCCGTATGGGCGCCAAACAGTTATTTGAATTTTAAGCTAGTTTTAATTATTTTGTACTTAATCTGACTTCCATATTATTTATTGAATTAATACTTGTATTTCCGGTTTGATTTATTTTTACCGACTTCATTATAAGTTTCTATTATGACAACTTCCTTTCGATTTATTTAAAATATTGTGGTTTCCGGTTGAATTTATAAAAAGTTAATATTGTAATACCTTCCTTTTGATTTATTTAAAATAAAGTGGTTTCCGGTTTGATTTATTTTTACCGACTTCATTATAAGTTTCTATTATGACAACTTCCTTTCGATTTGTTTAAAATATTGTGTTTCCGGTTGATTTTATTTTAAGCTTCTATACTGGTATTAAGGATTTATCTTGACATCCGCTTGAATTACTTTAAATGTTATTTCCTTTAGAATTATAAGGATCTATGTTGACATCCGCTTGAATTATTTAAAATGTGATTCACTTTAGGTTTGACTTGCATATCCGCTTGATTTATATAAATTATTTTTGGCGGTAAAGTTTCCCGGTAATTTTGTGTATATAAACTGTTGTAATGCTAATGGAGACACATTCTTTGTGCGCTGCTCATGGAATAAACACACTGAGTTGAAGTAAGTTATTTTATTTGTGCTCTCTTATCTCCATTTTCCTATTGCTGTGTATTTGCGTGATAAATTGGTGAAAATATGTGTGACTCCGGCAACGAAGGCGATGATGCGCCGACATATACGTACCTTGACGGTATTTATTATTCCAAGTACTCAAATATAGTCTCTAGCCAATATATGTCATTGGAATTTGAGAGTTTTTAGACGTTTTTGAATTGATATCACGTAATATGCCTTACCTTCTAACGGGTTTAGCCTTTAGCGCAAACTCAATACAGTTCCTCTGATTCTTATCCAGTTCACAATCCTTGAATTCTTGCTCTCCCTCCTTCTGGAATGTTACTATGACGAAACCTACGAAGATGTTCACCTGAAAAGTGACGTAGTCAATGAAGATGATAATAGTTTTGGTACCCCGAGAAGAAAGAAAACTGAAGCAGATAAATACTGGTTTTCAGCTGCATCTGGTTAGACTGGAAACTGACTGCAACAAAGTTGGGAAAAGGCTAAGCAGATGACGAGAACAGTGACATAATCATAAAGGCTGCCTTTATAAACCACTAGCTGCGTCCTGCGGTTTTACCCGCATAATTCTCGATACCATGGGAATGTTGGAATAAAAAGTATTCTATGTTCTTATCCAAGTTATGGTCTACCCATGTGCCAAATTTCATGCAAATCCGGTCAGGCGTTTTAGCGTGAAAGCGTAACAAACAAACAAACTCACTTTCGCTTTTATAATATTATTAAGATAAAGATAATTATGATATAGTTAGGATTAGGATTTTGCCTTGCACAAGAAGAACCCTACAATGAGTCAATCTTCTTGCTTACCATGAAGAAAGCTATAACAATAATATAACTGATGTAGAAGAATGCGACAAGGGGTCTGGAGTTTTCTATTGGTCCATGGCGTTCTTCGTTGGAATCCATAGACGTTGACAGCAACCTGCAATCAACAATTTCAATGTCAGTGTTGTTGGAAGAACTTTTTGTGCTGTCTTCTTCTTCTTTCGATGGCAATCGCAATCACTTGCAATATCTTTTATCTATTAGTGCAGAAGATTTCTATAAATTTAGCCTGACCAAAACATAGTATTATTAAGACTATTCCAGCTGTCATTAGCAATTCTTCTAATTTGACACAAAAGCAATATTCATAATGTGTGGACCATTTTACAAATCTCCATAGAAAACTGTCAAACAGATGAATTATTTCGTAATATGAATCGCACGCAGATCATATTATGAATTGTCAGTTTGTGACATTTTATGATGATTCATAATATGATTCTACTAAAGTGACCGTTTTACATACAATAATGATGGAATTCATCTTTTGGTCAAAACTCGCTGGTGACTCTGAAGCCTGTAGGGGAATTCTTCTATCTCCATGACTTACCCTGGCCATCCTTCGAAGGTGGATACAGTGAAGAGTGTCAGCATCCCATTGAGAACGTCATCAAAGTTAAACTTGTTTCTTATCCAGAACCGCTCTTCTATTACTAGCTTCCCGTTCTTGTAAATTAAATAGGTTCCACTGAAAAAAAAACCATATACTTATAGTACGAGTATGTTAACTAATAAAGCGCGTTCCCTTTAACCAGCAAAAGTATAGCGCCCATACATGCAAAAAAAAAAAATTACAACTGAAAAAAACTTTATTTTATTTTAAACTAGCTGATGCCCGCGACTTCGCCCGCGTGGATGTCGGTTATTATATACTAAAACCTTACCCGAGAACCACTTTATTCATTGGTGAAAACAACATGAAAATCGGTGCATTAGTTTATGAGTTTATCGCGTACAGGACGACAGACAGACGCGGCGGAGGATTTTGCTTTATAATAATATGTAAAGATAAGGATATGTGTAGTGAAATATTCACAAAATTATTAAATTGATACGTAAAAGAAACACTCTGTACACGCACACTTGTATATCAACGTAGAAAGACAAGTGTGACAAGTGTGCGAGTACGGAGTGTTTCTTTTACGTATCAATTTAATATTTGTTGCGAAAAATTTTTTTTGTTGGTAATATATTTTTAGCATGTATAGACGCTATACACTATTGCAGGTTAACGGGAACGCCCTTTCTAAGATATCATACTGTATACAGGGTTAAATTTTAGTCTTTTAAATCTTCTTAAGGGGTCATTGTACTCATCATTATGAACAATGCTGAAATCGCGAAAAAAAAAACTCCTGTTCCGGGTTGGTCCCATAGTGAAATTTGTTCATAATTACCCCTTAAGTTTAAACGACTAAAAAGCTCTGTATATTGTTTCTTCCAGGCTCTTCAAAAGGAGAAATTAAATTGCCTGTTGAAACATTAGGAACAGTTCAATTGTTCTCAATTGGCTATATCATATCCTAGATACTGAGAAATCTCAATCCCAAGAATTTTTAATCCATTGTTTTATAGGTTTCAAAAAAAAAAAAATATAATTATTGCTGTAAGTGTGTTACGTAATTACCTCGCTGCTGTGTATATTCGGTACGGAATACAAAAATATTCATATTATAAACAATTTTAACGTAAAAAAATACTCACGCGCATTCGTCTTTAGTCACTTTTGTGATATCTGTACATCTATAAAATTTACCCTGAAATCATAATATTGTTAAACCAAAGTTGTTCACAAATATTTGGACTAGCTCCTGAACTACGGAGTTTTTTTTTAGTTCAGGAGCCAGGCCTCATTTTATTTGTTATACCTAATAAAAATTTAATGAAAAATTCTTGAACATTATATGTTTTTTCTTTCTTTTAATCAAAATATTATTTATAGAGGATTTTTTTATCAAAAATTATAACTATTGAATCACCTGACCTCGCTTACTACAAAACGCTTAGCTAAGCACATAAAACAAATACAATTAGTACATTTCAAGTTATGACACAGCTGGCGCTATGTTATTTTTAGCAAAACTAATACATTTGAATACTGGCAACCATATCTTTTTAACGAACTGCCCTAAAACGGAGAGTGATGTTTTTCATTTAGTGTGTAAATCCTCGCTGCAGTAAAAAGATAATAATAAATGCTCATTTTCTTAATAAACTTAAGTATGGTTGACAGTTTTTGAAATAGTTGAGTTTAAAGAAAAAGAGCCTGCACGTAACTAATATTTATAGTAGTTACGTGTGTAATAAAAGGAGAAGGAATAAAATAAATATACGTACCGCGGGCTTCTGATTTCTATAGCAAGAAAAGGTGATAGAGTTTCATCTCGCTCCCACTTATTGAAAGCGGGAAGAGAGAGCAAAAGTGGTAAAAATAGATACACAAAATTACCTTGAACAATTGAATACCAACAACAGCGAACATAAATTGCAACATATGATTTATTATAAATATATTCCCAATAGATTTTATAGAAGCAAACACACACTTAACCACATACTAAAGCACAAATAATGCAAAAAATGTTAAAGCGGGCAAAACAGTAACGTTACCCAATTGCAGTGTATTTTTAATATTTTTTGTATTTATATTTTTCGCCCATTTGTCCCAATGTGCGTTTGTGTAGGTGTATGCAAACCACGTTGTATAATGTTGTGAAAAAAAACAAAATGCAAAAATAAATAAGTAAATGTTAGAAAAATACCACAAAAAACTGGGGGAAAAGGTCGCCTACTTACATCGCGTTAGTCCTTGGTTTTAAGGAAACAAAAAAAAACTTTATTCGGTTTTGTACAGACACGTCAGTGTCCTGTTCTGACAGTGACATTTCGAACAATAAAAAAAAAACGTAAACACAGTAATAAACCAAGTACCTCACTCCTAGTTTTCGAGTGAAATGTCAAGGTAGGGCATTGTGCAACAGAAACACCGAAGCACTTGATTTTGAGTCCAAAAAAATCACAAAATTCGAAAAAAAAATCTTAATAAAAACATCACACAACACCTTTGGGCTAATTTAAATTGGAAAAAAAAACATAATGAAGCATGCAAGCTCCTAAATAGAATAAAAAAACGAAAGAGAATTTTTTGGACCCACGGGCAGAAGCGAAAAAAAAAAATTGTTAGTAAACTAATTTTTTGTTTTGCACGTAAATAAGCCTCACACATATTAAAGAAACGAAATCAGATGATTTTGCATATTTTTTTTATAAAAAATAACTAGTGCAAGAATATTTTCCGAGTGCATAAAAATACTTACTTCCACAAACTTATGTAAATTGTAAATAAATAGACCCAAAGGTGTCGCTCAGTGAGTAAAAAAAATTGTAATTATTATTTTCAATTTTTTCCTCCTCCCTACCTTGAACATTTGCACTCCCATGACGGCAAACATGAACTGAAGAAGATTTGTCACCAACAGAATGTTGCCAATCGTCTTAATAGCGACGATCACACATTGAACTACGTGCTAAAAATTGATAAAAACATTTTTACACCTCTCTCTTGACTATAAATTGAGTATTCAGAATTTTCGGAGTAAAATTCAGAAGTATCAAAACTAACCTTTAGTCCTTTTGCTCTGTTGATTGCCCTCAAGGGTCTCAATACTCGGAAAACTCTCAAAATCTTTATAAAAGATACTGTATTCTTTGACCTGGCAGAAAAAAATACGCCATTTTACAACTTGAAATACATGAAAAACATAAACATAAAATATTTGGGCAACAAAAAACTAAAACAAAATCTGTTACATTTTCAAAATCAGTAAAGGTGCGTCCAGACAGTTCAAGTCTAGTGCCGTAAATGCATTTTTAATATGTCAGATTTCTCGCCTTTCTATTCGAAGCACATGTCTGGCACTGTTTGCAAGCACCTTATGATTAGCCATAAGGCTCCCTGAATAAATATCAAAGAATTCCACTCACCCATCCAAAGAAATCAAAGACACTATGACGACGAGTAAATCCAGGAGATTGAAGGCTGATCTACAGAAGGCATCCTTATGTAAGATGAAGCCGTAAGTGATGACCTTCAAAAGCAGCTCTAAGGTGAACACGGTGGTGAAGAAGTAATCAATTTTACGTAAAATCTGAAAGTAATTGGAAAAATAAAGAGATTACAAGTGGTGAACAAACGATTAAAAAGTATACACCCAATTTTGATGCATAGGTACATAAAAACGTGATTCTTGACCAAGGGAAATTAACACATTTTATGATCTATTTTTAATCAGAAGACAAGCATTATATCCTCGCCAAAATCGAGCAAGTTATTTTATACTAAATTTTTCCAAGGGATGACGTGTTACCCAATAAATCGGTTGTGGAGGTCAGACAGGCAGTCGCTCCATCTAAAATAGTATTATCAGCTATGTATCCGGTTAGACTGGAAGCTGGCACCAACATAGGTGAGTAAAGGCTAGGCAGAAGACGATAATGATGAAAAAATGGAACCCCATCATGATCTTTACCTCAGTCTGTTGTTCAGTATCCTTGCTGCCTACTGGGTCTTCCATCGCCAACATGAGTGAGGACGCCAGAATACACAGTAATATCAAATTCTTGAACCATGAGTTCTTCTGTATTTTGTAGCACGTTACTCGGAACCTGGAAAAGGAATAAAAAATAGGGTTTAAATAAAATGACAGATCATGGGAACAACAGAGCGCAATATATGCTAGAAAGCTCAACATTGGCGAAATAGAAAGATGGTCATAAATTCCTGCCTTAGGTATTCATCTATAAAGTTGGTGACGGGTGGGCGATTTAGGGGACTGTCTTATGTAATTTTGACGTTCAAAAAGTGCTGATTCTCAGCCTAGTTTAAATAAATGACTTTTGATTTTGATTTTATAAGAGAAAATTACATAAAGATGGAAAAGCACAAAGGTACTGCTTATTTCAACAGATATTATTTGTCAGCTGAACCCGAAGCTGCAGCTGTAGTGCAAATATTAGGTTAGTGAAGTCGTTGGTTGACTGACTGGTGCTTAAAGACGACTGCGTGCACAGTATGTACAATTTATAGTTTCGTCTCTTGTTGAAAATTTTCTGGTATTTTTATTAAGAAACCATATATTTTTCAACTTTGTTGTCCCACTGCAGGACAAGGACCTCCCTTTCTAATTTCTACTCCTGTCCATCATGAGCTACTATGGACCAATCTAAAGGCATTAAGCTCGTCCCGACAACTTTGCCTGGGCGGATCAGCATGAAATACTTCTACCACACTACTACTACTTTTTAATACTTTTGAATATTGAATACGAGTCCTTTTGCTAATTTTTAAATTAGTATTTTATGCTTTTTTTTTAATGTGCGTTTAGCTTGTTCAGAATATATTTTTTTTTTTATATAATAATTGCCTACTTACCAGTTCGTATTCGAGAAGACAAAGAAACTGCTTCCTTCTGGAATGGGTTTGTCCTCATTCTTCATTTCAACATCTGACAAGCGTCGAGGTCTTGCAGACATTGCTGCCAACTGGCGTTTTGGCGAATCTTCTTTCTTTATGTCTCCTAAAAAAAGGAAAACGGACAAAAAATATAAAACTATGCAGCTTACAATGCTCCCATTGCTGGGACACAGGCCTCCTCTCTTCCAGAGGGAATGGGCTATACTCTATCATGGCCCCAGTGCGGGTTGATAGATGTCACATGTCTTCGAATTTTTGGTTCTAGGACATACATGTTTCCACTTTGAGAGCAGTGGTGATGATATAATTTACAACAAGTAAAGCGTCTGTCTAGGTTCGAACCCACAACCAACAATTCGTATGTTGGGGCCGTCACCAGTGGACCACCATTGCTATCAAACTATGATCACATTATACTCGTAATTGCCTATTTTTCCCAAAGACCCAAAAAAGCATCCCAGAAGTAATATCGGGACCTATACATATTTTAAATTAAAGTCACTTTTCGCGTCTGTCTATGTGACGACGTTGCTCTTCTAAGCTACGCAACGGATTTTGATATGGTTTTCAACATAATATAGAGAATTTACTCCGAAAGGTTTAATTGTTAAACTTACATTTAATAAATAAATCTAGATTATGTTTTGTCAAGTCGTGAATACCGTGCGAAGCAGGGAAGGGTAGCTTGTAATTACTACTTCGCTTTTTATTGGCATTTCGAGGTACCAATAAAAGGAGGTTGAAGGTTCAAAAGAGGTCTAAAAAAAAACAACTCTTTTCTGAAACTTTAGCATGCATCAGAATAAAGATGAATACTCACCATTTTGTTTCTTCTCGTTTCCTACAAGATTTTCGTTGACTTCATCTCTTTCTGCTTGGTCCTGTCCTTGTTCCTGAACCTCTTCTTCTGAACCAGTCTCCTCGTACTCATGGTCTGACCTGAAAGCATAATCAACAAACATATTAATCTACGTATACTCTCCAAGATCAGAATCCAGTACGCCTTTAAGAAATTTATCGAAAAATTAAATTGTAATTCCGGGACAGTATACTTTAGATTACCTCCTAATTTAGATAAGTTTCAAGTTCGGTGGAATGCTGAATTGATAATATTAACTTATTAATGAACATAATAATAATGCTTACATCTTGCTAAATATTAAAGGTTTGCTTCCTTACCTGGGTACCCTCTTATATTTTTTGTAAGGCCGGCTGTTAGTAAAACAATTAATTAGAGCGATATTATACAAAGAATAAGCAGTTAGAGCTAATTAAAAGACAAAATTAGCAAGTGGGTAGTTTTAGAGAATTTTAGTTACAATATTACAAAGTCTCTCGTCATGAGACATAAATGACATAATGACATTGGAGGCGACAGTCGGCGATCTCCAAGGAGACCAACATCAATAAATTAATCGCGTATAAATCGTCATATTGTTTGAAGTTTCAATAACATTAATAAATAAATATTAAAACCTCGGTTTTTCTACTCCTTGTCGACCCTTGGCAACCACAGTGTGGTATTTTTTTTTTTCATTGAATTTTTTACCCTTGCTCTTGAGTGGTATGTCACTTACCCTTCACTAGAATACCCTTCCTCTTCGTTAACGTATTCATCATCAGTCTCGCCTCTCTCTTCCTCCAGTTGAGGATTACCTGCTTCTGTATTTTCTGCTGCTTCCGCCTGGAAACAGATGTCAAATAATAATAAGTAAGTGACTTTTCAAATAATTTTTTTGGTGACTATGATATTTAAAGTAAAGGCTAATCATATACTGAGACGCAGGTGACGCAGTTCCACGCAGCGCAGGGTAGAGCAGATTTTGTAATGCATAAACGCACTGACAGCTGCGGCGCAGGCACATGAGACGCAGACACGTGTCGTGCGTCTGATTGTACAGCCGGCACAGATTTCTGCGTGACGCGTGCTGTGCTGTGCTGCGTTACTTGCGTCTCAAAAACAAGTGACGACCAGCTGTCAGTACGTTCATGCATTACAAAATCCGCCCTGCGCTGCGTGGACCTACGTCAGCTGCGTCTTACCATACGCTTAGCGTAAATGTTTTTGCCGTCTTCTTTTAAATAAAGAAATTGGATAAATAATAAATACAAAAACAAAAGTTATTCGAGCGTGCAATAACTAAATTATTAAAACTTACATCCTTCTCCTTTTGTATTTCATCCATTTCTTCGGCGTCTCCCAAGTTGTCGACAGCGATAGCCAAGAACACGTTTAGCAAGATGTCTGTATCACAATTTGGTTAAGAAAATAATAAGTACATGGTGTTATGTTCAGTACCTGGTACTTATTGACAGGCCGAAGCTGTCCTCTCATAACTATTAACACTGTTATTTGAAAACATTGTGAAAGCCATTTACTAGCTAGCTTCTGACGTTTCATAGGCACCCTTGTAAATTTATGTGAAATCAAATATTTAGATTTAGAGCTTGAATAATTATTCATTTGATCCATAGCAGCATCGATAATTAATAAACATAGAAGCGACAATAGTAATATGGTAAAACAAAATGACTATATTTTCAATGGGAATATGCATGTATTTTTTACATTCGATAGTTTACATCGCCAAATAACAGTTAAAAAAAAATCGACTGCAAACAAGGAATTTAAAGTCTTTAAAAAGAATGATAAAAATATTTTAAAGGTTTTGGCACTTTAAAAAAAAAAAAATCTCGCTCAGAATTAAATATTATTCAAAAATAAAGCATAATTCTGAAGTAATATAGTTTATATAAAAAAAATACTTGACCCTTATTTGAATCACATGCATAATTCCCTATTGTTTACATTTCAACAGATTGGGGGGATCGTAACGTGGCTAAATAATAACAGCCGCAGGAGACGATCGAAGGTTAAGCTACCCTTGCCGCGGTCGGTTCCTGGATGGGTGACCATTGATCCATTACAAAATGGGACTCCCGTGCCTCGGAATGCACGGTAATCCGTTGCTCCATAGATAAGGTAAAGGTAAGGCAGTAAGATTCGTAGAACTTTGACAGTTGTTACGGGTAGTCACAAGCCCAAAAGTCTGACGACCAGTCTTACCAATGGGTGTACCCAGTAACTGGGTTGTGTAAGTTCGATACCCAGTAACTGGGTTGTATAGTCACTCCACGTAAAATACTGTTATTTAGCTGCATCCGGATAGACTGGAAGCTGACCCCAACATAGTTGTGAAAAGGCTAGGCAGATAGATTTCAACAGATCACTTTCCGGGTGGTCATAGTCTACTCCTGCTGGAATTTACTACTTAGATAATAAATTATTAAGTTCCCACATAACTAAAATTAACTCCCAGAAAAGAGAGCCATCAATACTAGAACTATCTATCTGCCTAGCCATTTCCCAACTATGTTGGGGTCAGCTTCCAGTCTAACCGGATGCAGCTGAATACCAGTATTTTACATGGAGCGACTGCCTATCTGACCTCCACAACCCAGTAAGTGGGTAATACGATACCCCTTGGTAAGACTGGTTGTCAGACTTTCGGGTTTCTGACGACCCGTAACGGCTGTCAAAGATCCACGAATGACAGCCGGGACCAACGGCTTAACGTGCTTTCCGAGGCACGGAAAAGTTTCGGTATGTCAAGATGGTCACCATCCACCGACCAACCCCGGCAAGCGTAGCTTAACCTAATGGATCGACTCGGTGCGACTGTTATTACTTAGCCACGAGCTCCTCCTCTCCTCCTCTCCTTCAATACTGGAACACGACCTGTTAATTCTTTTGGAAAAGGATACAGTTACCGCAAATGAAGATGACAATGAAATAGATGGAGGCTAACATGCCGGGGGTGCCAACACCACCGTAAGCGTTGATGCCGTGGTACATTACTGCGTTCCAGTCCTCACCAGTCAATATCTGGAAACGAGAGAAAAGCCATACTTTAAGATAAATGTAGATACAGACAGCAACGTAATGAATAATAAAAAACCGGCCAACTGCGAGTCAGACTCGCACACAAAGGATACCATCAAAAAATCAAGTTTGTTGTATGGGAGCCCCCTTAAATATTTATTTTATTCTGTTTTTTAGAATTTGTTGTTATAGCGGCAACAGAAATACATCATCTGTGAAAATTTCAACTGTCTAACTATCACGGTTCATGAGATTACAGCCTGGTGACAGACAGACAGACAGAAAGATGGACAGCGGAATCCTAAGATTCCGCTGTGTTATTACATATTATTAGTAATATAACGAAAGTGGCTACTATATATTTATAGTAGCCACTTTCGTTATATTACTAATAATATAACGAAAGTGGCTACTATATATTGTATTACATAATAGAAACTTCACACAGTGTGTTCACTGTTTTACAGAAAGTTAAATGCCATCATTGGTTTGCTGCACTTCTAAACTGCTTACATTAAAGAAACAATACATTTTTCTAAAAATAAAATAACCTTTTAGATAAATGCTATTAACCGTATAAATACCTGAAACATGGTCAGCACAGCTTGCCAGAAAGAGTCAAAGTTGTGCCTCTCTTTCTCCTCTTCAGGCTCATAATCAAATTTTCCTCCAAAGACTTGCATGCCGAGCAGAGCGAAGATCATGATGAACAAGAAGAGAAGCAGAAGTAGAGAGAAGATAGACTGGATGGAGTTGAGAAGAGATGCTACTAAGTTGGAGAGAGAACGCCAGTACCTGAAAAGCAAAACGACTCATTGAGATTTAGTTACTAAAGAACCTTATGGAAATAACAACGAGGCTTAAAACAGAAATAAAAAAATCTGAAGATAATGGTGCAAATATGACATAACGCAACGCATCACGGTTTCAATGCCAAAAAAATATGAACATTGATGTCAATAAAATAAAGTCTAAATTAAGTAAACTTAACCACGTTCCTATGTCCGTTTTGATGCTCTAACTGACTCGTGAAATGTAACTTTAGTTGGCCAAGTAGACTTTTACGTATAAAGTATTGTTGTCTCTAGAAATACTCTCATTCCGCCTGGCAACGGGACAGGCGGCGCGAACGGCGGTGCGGCGGGCGGTGTGGCGGGCAGTATATTTTTATTCATTTGTTTTAGTCGCAATAAGCTGCCGCCGTTCGCACGGCGCGAAAATTTGCTGCAGCGAAATGTCCGTGGCTAGGCGGTCACGAAATAAAGGCAGGTAGGTACTTACTTAGTAACTTTGAAGACCCGAAGAAGACGAACACATCTCAACACAGATATACCCAACTGTGGGATAGTGTTGGTGATGGTCAGCGCCAGCTCCACGATCGAACAGAACATGACGAAGCAGTCGAAACGGTTGAATAAGGAGACGAAATAACCCTGGAAAAAGCAGAGTTACTAATTATTAAATCTAACAAAGCCAAAAAACCCGCAAGCCATAAAATAGCCCTGAAGTCCAAGTCCCTTAAGTAAAAAACGTTCGAATTCAAGCTACAATCACATCACAGCGTAAATCATTGCCAAAAACTTATAAAAAATTAGAGGGTTACTCTTAAGATTGATCTCATCGTTCTTAAAAATTCGGGAAATGCCCCTCTGGGAGAAACCAAGTTACAATATATTAAAATGGCTAGAAATATTTAAAGCGAGTAAGGAATAGCAGCCGAATATCTGTTAAGTCACCAATGACGTAGAAAACGACGTTGTACAATCTATTAAATTGTTATAAACAAATTAAAACCCAACGTTTCAGAAGCCCGTGCTTATGAATTCAGTCCATAACGCACGGTCGCCTTTTTTACGCAACGATTTTTTTTCGAGGACTGGATTTTCAATTCTCCACATAGAGCCGTACGCGGCAAAAAAACGCCGCGTAAAAAAGCTCCCACGTGAACCTGGCCTAAATCTCTGACCAAACTTAAGCGAATCCGCACGCAATTCACACGCGTAATTCGCTCGCGCCGATTGTGTCAGATCCAGATCATAACGTGTAGGAGGTGTTCAAACTGGTTTGAATAGTCACGTCTCGCGTCAAACGCGGGACTCGCCTCAGTGTGGCCGGAGCTTCAGTTCGGCACCTAATACGAGTACTTAGATCACTAATTTGGTGGACGAAATCAGTGATATACCCAATATCACGAATTATTATCGCTTCGTATATAATATTATTATAGTGATCATAAATAACTTACTTGTATACCCAGTGCATACATCTTTACTAACATCTCCATAGTAAACAGCACCACAAACAAATAGTTTGCGTAGTTCTGAAAGTGGTCTAACCAATGCGGTTGACTGAAAACAAAAGAAAATTAGTTTCTTTTTAAATTATTTAATCTCGTTTATCTGCGGTACCACTAGAAGTTCAACTACAACCGTTTTAAACGAGGAGTAAAGTTATGCCAAACTTAATCCTCGAAAAATGTATTCATATTCAGAAGCTATCACATTATTGATTTGACAGCGTGTTACCAGCGAGGCGATTTTTGAACGTAGTCTCTGCAGGTGCGTAGCGGGCTAACCGCGACTACGCAACGTATACGCGGCATTTTCACAATATTGTACACTTGCTTGTCTCGCTTACTCTCAGTCACATCAATCATTAGTTCATTTTTATGGGGAACATAATAAAGTTTATTCGATCCATCTATCTATATATCGCTCTCGTTTCTACCACGAAACGTGTTGCGGACACATGACGTGCTCGCTACGTACACGCAGCGAGCGCGATGAACAATCGCTTCGCTGATAACTCGCTGATAAGGTACTGGTTTTAACTTTGCTGTGCGTTTATTAATACAGGCTTAGTAAGCGATTGCTTCCTTGTAAGCGCTCAACGGTTTTATTTACACAATCATTTTTTTTTGTCATTTCGAGTCCAATTTTCTCATGGAACATTTTAGGTCCATATAACGTTTGTCTTAAAACTCAAACTCAAACTCAAAGCATTTATTTCAATTAAACCATTCACAGGCACTTTTGAATTGTCAAGGAGTCGGTCAGTCAGAAATATGAAGCTAGTTGCCCATTCCAAAGCGTAGTAGGTACCTATGGAGAAGAACGGGCAAGAAACTCCATGGACACTCTTTTAAATCAAAATATTGTTACAATATGTGGGTTACATCATTTATGTTGAAATTATACATGTGAGAACAATGTAGAAAGCACGTTAAAAGCGTCCGCAATGATTACATAAAACAATTCAAAAATTAAAATAAGCCATGGCAGCTAAGAGATGACCAGTCACAACTGACGGTGCCCGTTCACGAACATGACGCATGGATCAGCACCATTCAGCTCAACCATTTTGAAGGGAGCTAAATGATCCGACACACGCGCCACCACCAGCGAGACATTTGATAAAGGCAAACTTACCCATGATGTTCTGTAGCTAACACCAAAGTATTTAGAAATACAAGCACAATGATGGCCCAGTAACACGCTTGCGATTTCACCGCTTTCCTACATGTTCTTCGTAACCGTCGATTAACCTGAAAACAAATTTTATAATATAAAATACTAAAGTAATTTCCAAGTCAGACTGCCAGTAGAACTTAAGCTTAACTTTCACTACTTGGTATTAAAACTCATGTCTCCAAAATACCGTTATAAATGGAAGTCAATCATACTACAATATCTAAACAGAGGTAAAATTGTTTTTATGTTTGTAAGAGGTAATCTCTGCAAGTTCTACTGATTCGATCACAAAAATTATTCCACTGATAGAAAGCTACACAATATTATTGAGTGACTTAGCATTTGTTTTTTTCCATGCGGATGAAGCCACGGGCAGAAGCTAGTCATACATATTTAGGTAGGTAAAATTCCATCGAGAAAAAAGTATTGGTCCTAAGATAGTACCTTGTCAAACCTCCTGCAATAAACTTTGCAAGTGGATCCATGTCCTTGGTCTGTACTCGCGTTCACATTACTTTGAGATCCTTCGTTGCTTTTTCTGTCTTTTTTGCCTGGAATATAAAAAAATATATTAAAGATCCTATGTGTCAAGAACCATATGGAATGCTTTTCAATAATACATGCTTTACGGTTTTAAGAATACATAAAGTTTCTTACTAGCTGAAAAGCACAGAGCACTTGCATATCTACAAGGTTGTACGCACCAGGTTTTCAATCACAGAATCAAAGTTAAAATGTCTTGTCTATCTAATATTATATACTTTGAAACCTGTTTGCACGGTTGAATGCTGCTTTGCAGATTCCAAATGTGTTTATCTTGTGTCATACAGACCTTGCGAATCCTGGTCGTCTTCTTTTTGCCCCTGATCATTTTCAAGGTCCAACTCTTCAGCTACTGTTATCCAATTTAGATATCCTTTCAAATCTTCTTCAAACTGCTGTCTTTCACGGGATTTTTGGAAGTCACCACGATTCTTTGCTTTTTCTCTTTCCTTGGAGAACTCTCTGTGAAAAACAAACAGAACTTTAGTTAAATGACGTTCATGTTCTAAATAATATACTGCACGTTTATCTTTGACATCAAATAAATTATATCTGTAAGATAAAAAAAAATCTAGACTTAAATCTTATTGAACGTCTGATTTTGTGTTTTGGAATTAGTCTTCATTAATTCCATCACCACAAACGTCAAAACTAGATGAATAATTTGAAACAGCTGCTCTCATTAGAAGTTGACTTACATCATTGCAAAAATAATATATTATGAGACAAGATCGACAAGGTGCATCAAAGTCCGATTCTATCAAACCATCTTCCGTAACATACAGAGTTAACAGCCACGTCATTTACTGAAAATATTATGAGATCTATTTTAAATCACTTACCCGGACAACACACCAAGAATCAGGTTCATGACGAAGAAGTTTCCAAAGATGACCAGCGTTACGAAGTAGATCCACGGCCAGCTGTTGCCCTTGACGTTGGCAATCTGAAATTGACATAGAGATCTCTTTTAAATTCAAGGTTTAAAGAAGAGGAAATCAAGATCAGATAGGTAATTCGAGTGGCTAGTGGTCAGATAGGTGACACATATGGTCACAATTGACCGAAAAATATAACGGTGATGTTAATTTAATGACTCCGAAACGCCAAATTTAAACTATGCATAACTCTAGTGATTAGGTTCTAAAAAACGGAAAGGTTACATCATACATATTATACTGGTATGTAACTCATCGAGACCAAACAAAGTGTCAAAATAAAAAAAAGGTAAAGTGTTTCTTCTGCTCATGCTACAAAGACCTTTTGCATAATTTCATTTTAAATTTTATTTTCCAAATAAGATGATTAAATACTCACAGCATACATAATATCAGTCCACCCTTCAAGAGTGATGCACTGGAAGACAGTCAGCATAGCATAGCCGATATTATCGAAGTTGGTGATGCCATAGTTGATACCAGGCCATTCTTCTTGCAGGCCTTTCCTACAGATGTAATCGGTAGGACATTTGAACCCCACATCACCAGGCTCACTATTGCAGGGACTTGGATCGTCTATCATTTCATCAGCTAGAAGCATTGGACAATATTGTTGTTAATCTTCACAAAGAACAGAAGGCCTAGACAAAGTGACATTCTATCAGCGATAACGATGATGGAAATGGCAAAAATGTATAGGACTGAAATAAGCTATGGAAAACTTTATGTCAATCCTGTTGAAAGCTTTTGTAGAAATACGAAATGCTTTGAAAGCGATTGGCACTTGTCTAGGCCCTGTTAGGAGTAATTATCAGCCGAAATACGGTCCAGTCCACTGCTCGTAATAGGGTCCACCAAAAAACAGCCAATAAACCAGCTAGTTGAGAGCGTAATGATAATTACTCGTAATTAAAACAGATTTTCTTTGAGTTTTGCTGTCTGTTGAATAAGAATAACCGTAATATTTTCATGCCCGTTTTTCTTATATGAACGAAATAATGCATGAATAATTGGATATGTTTGATATAATTGGATATATGCTAGAAATAAGCTAAATACTGAGTTGGAAACCGATGGAAATGAAGAAGGGTATGATAAAATAATGATGATAACTAAATTAAATAATCAGCATATAATGTTCCCACTGCTGCTGGTACACAGGCCTCCTCTCGTCGAGAGGGAGAGGACTGTAATCCACCACGCGAGCCGAGTGCGTGTTGATAGATGTCACAATGTCTTCAAATTTTTCGTTCTAGGATATGCCGGTTTCCTCACGATGTTTTCCTTCACCGTTTTGAGAGCAGTGGTGATGAAATAATTTACACAATGTAAAGGGCTTGTCTGGGTTCGAACCAAGTAGCAACTCTTATGTCGCGGCTGTTACCACTCAACCAATCCAACTGCAAAACTTGCCAATAAGTGATGATTATATAAAATTAACTAAAGGAGAACCACATACCTTGAGAAGTCGAATTTAAAAAGCAGGTCTCATGTAATATTCCTGAGAACAGCTCTAAGCCAATGATGGCATAAATGATGATAACGAATAATACCAGAAAAGCTATGTGGAATAGTGGTACCATTGCTTTCAATATTGAATTTAACACAATTTGGAGACCTGGAAAAATTAAAATAGAGTCAGTAAGTCTTCACTTGCAATCATTATAATTTATTTCCCTGAAGACTATTACTGGGCTTAGACCAAAAAAAAACAAGACAGAGCGCTGTCAACAGTGACGTAAGGCCAGTTTCGTAAACATGTGTGCACTTAGTGAGGTGTAGTTTGAGGTAAATGTGTGCGTGTGAGCGTGTATGCAAGAGCATGTGGTGTAGTTTTGGGCATGCTTCACTATATTGTTCGCAGCGCTCTGTCTTGGTTTTTTATTTTGGTCCGAGCTGTTAGGTTGAACTCAGTAACTATCGACGTCGGCCTAATAATGAAATCGTAATTTCTTAGAAACTTTATTGTGTACATAATACGTGTTACATAAGACGCAGTGGTTTGAAGATAAAATTTAAATAAAAAATAAACTTTCCATTTCATGAACTTAATCTCTTTCATTTGAAGAGATTAAGTTCATGAAAGGGAAAGTTTATCGGACAGAAAAAATTTCATACCGTATCATTTTTATTTTAATGTAGGTACCAGATTTTGCTAACTATTGGACCCATCAGCTTTTCATCATCTGCCTAGCCTTTTTCCAACTATGTTGGGGTCGGCTTCCAGTCTAACCAAAAGCTTCCAATCCCAATTTTTTTCCCATTCCAGTATTCTAGTAACCAGGTTTAATATTCTTTCCAGATATCTACAAACAGACTTCGCCTCGCCAAGTGAACATTTAAAATGCAGGTATTTATACTTACTCGGCACTCCCGAGACCAACCGAAGAGGTCTCAACACACGGAAAGCTCTCAATGCCTTCACGTCAAATGAGTCTTTTGAAATGTACTGCAGGATCATACTTGCTATACTGAAACAGGTAAAAAGGTTGCCTTCAGTATTTTCATATTTTACTACCATATTTAGGGCTATCCGATCAGAATTACAAAACAAATATAACTTATTTGTCACTATTCTTGTAACAGTAAGTACCAACAAATAACACGAGCTTCGAGAAAACGAATCAAATCAAAATATTTCATTTCACATAAACCTACATGGGCACTTATGAAAAGTCAGAAGCTAGGTTTACGGTTCCAATTGGTCGTTTTCTATGGAGAAGAGCTGAAGAAAGTCCACGGTTACTCTTTTAAAAAATAATTGGCTTTTACAATATTTTCGAATTACAGTGTTAATAGTTATGGGAGGACAGTGTAGGCCTTTCAAAAAGTTTCAGGTAGGTACTTAAATTTTTTTTTTAAATGTTCTGTATTGAAAATGAATGGAGACAATCAGAGCTTTCTTATTCATAATTTTGTTCATGATATATTTTAAAGAATAATCATGACCTCACTTTTCGACAGCTTTTAAAAGTAACCAGCTCTAAACTGAGGTGGTTAATAAAAAGGTCCTAATAAGCCAGGATCGCCTCACAAGAATGGCTGTGCCATTAGTACTAGCTACCGATGGGCTACCTCCTCAGGACGTAATCCAATGATTTTGTCGTTGTTTTCTAAGATAATCCTGTGAATACATAAAACTTCAGAGAGTTATTTCCACGTATACCACTTCGACTACTTTGATTTTAACATCACTTTAGTTCCATTATCCAAAACTAACCTTTATCTACACCTATTAATAATAAAGCTGAAGAGTTCATTTTTTTGTTTGTTTGTTTGGAAGCTAAACTCTGAAACTACCAGTCGGATTTGAAAAAATCTTTTTAAATTTTATAGTCCAATTCTTGAGGAAGGTTATAGGTTATATTAACATCACGCTACGACAAATAGGAGCGGAGCAAAAAAAAAAACAGAGCTAAGCGAAAAAGAAGCAATAGCGCGGGTTGGCGATGCGATGTACAGTAAACTTATTGTAGGTGCATCGTCTTCACATATAGTACATTACTGTCGCGGCCTGCAATAAGGGAATTGATGGACGATCGTGAAAATGAGGGCCGAGGCGAAGCCGAGGCACTCATGCGTGAGTCCATCAATTCCTGATTGCGGCCAAGGCTTGTATAGTACTTTTCTCAAACAACGCGCGGAAATTTAAACTGAGTAAATTAAATATAAATTCCAGAATTAATGACGAATAACTATCATTTTTCATGCGCAAATATGTTAATTTGTTTCTTCTTTGTTCTATTTGCAAGCCAATTCGAAATTTAAATAAAATGTTTGATAAGTTACCTTCTTGGTTGCCGTGTGTTGAAGTAAAAAGTTCGTTCCATTTTTAAATAACACGACAGATATGAGTTTTCATAGTAATTTATTTGGCCGCTAAACACGCCAGATATGGATTTTCATAGTAACTTTGCTGGCCGCATCGTCACTTGTTTTTTACCAGTACAGCAATTTTGATGTATCTCGAAGAAGGTTGTCAAAATAATGCTCGAATTTCCAAGCATGTTTGAGAAATAATTATATAATTCATGTATACAAAATATTGTAAAACATTTTTAAAAAGAGTAACGGTGGAGTTTCTTGCCCATTCTTCTCCATACGAAAGCTACCTTTTGGAATGGGCAACTAGAATTAATTCTATTTCTTTGTTTTTCATTGACGTTCAAAAGTGCCTTTTATGTGCCTATTTGAAATAAATTATTTGACTTTGACTTTGATGTAACGAGGTGAGACATCGCGGGCAGAAGGTAAATAAAACGTTATATATTGAAACTCACCCAATAGTAACTATAGTAAAATCGAGACTATTCCATGTATTCCTCAGATACGCTCCCGGGTGGAATAAGAACCCGTACGCGATGATCTTCATCACGCACTCGCCCGTGAATATCACCATAAATATCCATTCTACTTTTTCCTGAAAACCAAAAGGATAAACAAATAAATTACTCAATTATAGTTTAGGAGTATGAGGAACAGGGTGTAAAGTTCACTCATCTACCATAGAAAAGGGAGGATCCTCCGACCAGACGATTGTTGTGTCTGGCGGGCAACTGCCCAACGATTGATGTCGGGTGCTTGTATATATGTCCATTGCACGGTAAACTTTAATTGCGCGATGCAGGATTTACGTGACGTCAGGTGTTTGTGTGACGTCAGGTCTTTTTGATGCGTAGTTCATATGTGGCGATGTAGGTACCGCCACAATAGTAGATGGAATTCGATCGTTTGCTTCGTATCATCATCAACATCTGCCTAGCCTTTTCCCAACTATGTTGGGGTCAGCTTCCAGTCTACCCGGGTGCAGCTGTATACCAGTATTATACATGGAGCGACTGCCTATCTGACCTCCACAACCCAGTAACTGGGTAATACGATACCCCTTGGTAAAACTGGTTGTCAGACTTTCGGGCTTCTGACGACCCGTAACGACTGTCAAAAATCCACAAATGACAGCCGGGACCAACGGCTTAACGTGCTTTCCGAAGCACGGAGGAGTCTCGGAATGTAAAGATGGTCACCCATCCACGGACAACCCCGGCAAGCGTAGCTTAACGTGATAGATCGACCCGTGCGGCTGTTACTAGATAGCCACGAGCTCTTCGTATCATCATTAGGTATAAATAAATAAAATAGACGTAGATATATTTAGTAACCTATTATTCTACTAGTTATATTACTCTGTATCCGGCGCTCGGCGTGGCAACATGTCGTGTTCGGGTTCGCGACAAGTCAATTGTCATCTTCAGGATACCTCGTTTAGAGGTGAAACACGTGTCTATTTCTAACAGGGTTTTTTATGACTCTTAAGAATAGTTACGCGGAATAGGTTACTAAATATATCTACGTTTATTGTATTTTATAATGGATTTCCGCAAAGTCACGCCTGAATCAATTAACTATCATTAAGTGCAAGTGACAGTGCGGACGCCTCATCATTCTTCGAGCCTCAAAAATTGCTTCGAAAAACTGTTTTACATTAAATACTGTAACCAGCAACTGATTTATCTCAGCTTATAAAGCATTTAATAATACGCCTATAATAGCATTATTTCGAGAGAATGATCAACTATCTTTAATTTTTCTTGGAGTCATTTCTTAATCAGTTTAGTATATAACAGCTAGTATATATAAGTATAACAATTCATGTTCTTATTTAATCTCAGATACCACTCCTAGCCATACCATACCCTTTCACCTTCGTGGTAACATTTTATATCATTTTATTTAGTATAATCCAAATATCCACTCATTGTGAATTTAGTTTTCTAATTGTATTTTATGTTAACATACGTTTTTTTTTGTTAATAAATTAAGATGTTGTATCGGGGTGAATGCTACTGTGTATATCTTTAATAGGCATACATACCAGTACTTCCAGATATTATTCTGTTTTCATTGTTTGTAATGTACTATGGTGTACCAAATAAATCAATGTAAGAAGAAATAGGGTCGGTCATTTCTCCATACAAAAAGTCATAATTTGAAGTTCGGCTCTAGTCTATTTCCTCCTCCAATATTGGACCAAATTGAAAGATATTTTATAAATTGAATAAAAAAGACATTTACTGTGCCCCTATGTTTTTCTTTTTTCATTATTAACTGTCAAATTTGTACAATAGGCCTCTGATGACAGCGGTCTAAACAGGCAATTTTGAGCATTTTCTGAGGGTTCTAGTGCTTCTACAGATAATGTATCATCAAAACGGAAAACATAGGGGCATAGAACTAGTTGATATTTATTGTACTGTAAAAAATCATTGCTCTAAAGTCATAAACCAGAGAGAAAACAGGCGAGAGCGGTTGTATGGAAAGGAGACTGACCCTATTTACTCTCAAATAAAAAAAAACAATGAATTAAAAAAGTACTTACCAATATTTGATTTGTATTATTAGTATCACCGGACGGATACGGTGTGAACACTGCTAAAGCTATACAATTTGCAAAAATCGTCGTCAATATCATATATTCAAATGGTCTGGAAACATCTAATTAAAGAAATCGTTGAAATGAAATGAATAATTTAATGGACATGACAGTCACAGATTGATTTTTTCAATCGCCAAATAGTATGGCGCTAATATATAAAGGATATGCGTACTTTAGTGAATTTTAAGATGCATGAGACCTATAATTAACTTTGGATCCAAACTTGGTAATGCAACGGCAACTCCCTTGGTCTTGCAGGTGCCTATAAGCGGCTAACAGAACGGCCATTGACAAGTAAGCAACATCAATACGGGGGCTTAAATCGGTCATTTCAGCAGAATCATAATATGAAAATAATTATGAATCATCGTAAAATGTCACAAACTGACAATTCATAATATGATCTGCGTGTAATTCATATTACGAAATAATTTATCTGTTTGACAGTTTTCTATGGAGATTCGTAAGATGGTCCACAAATTATGAATTGCTTTTATGTCAAATTATACGAATTGCTAATGACGGCAGGGATTCAGGAAATGAACTGCTTTTAGAGGATTTGATAATGCGGCCGGTTTAGGCCCCCTGATAGAAATTAAATTACAATATAGATGCATAACCACCACGACGTAACGTAATTGCAAGGTGGGTAAAAAACTGTGAAAAACGCGAGAGGCTTACTAAATGATGTGTAGCATCTGACATCTTGGCTGACAGTACCAATCTCTCGGAAAATGGGTTGGTACCATCTGACACCCAACACAAGAACCGCGCGCGCTCATTGGTCAAATCAAATAGCGCGCGCTTCTCCGGCTTCACGTTACCCACTTCCGTCCCTTTTCACGAAATCACTCCCACAGATTGCAGGAGAGTGAAAGGAAAGATGTTACACATGAATAACAAAAAGCTTTAGAAGAAATAGTCAGCCTATAAATGCGATAAAAAAAATGATGCTCTTTGAAAAGGATACTTCCACTCCACAATATCATAGCACAATTTTCTCAACGGATTCTTAAGTCCTAAACAGAACAAGCTTCTCTTGGGCTTCTCTGGCTGGGGCTTCCCTCTCGGCCTGGCTTGTTTCCGTGGGGCTGGGGTGGTGGTGGCTGTGGGGTCCACCACACTGTCCGCCCCAGGAGTGGTGGCGCCCGTTGGTTGGGGCTGGTCTGATGACATTTTTACCTGGAAAAAAGAAAGAAATATTGAGGATATATGGTACATCAAATTTTGTTTGTCACACTGCTAACATTGCAACGCCATGTCAATATCGACAACTGTAGTAATATGCGTGTAATGCCTACAGGGTTTGCTTACGCATAAACAATGAACATTATATTCAAAAACCTTCAATAACACTGTGCACTGTATGTATGTATTTATATAGTATGTTAACTAACGAAGGGCGTCCCCTTTAACCAGCAATAGTATAGAGTAAAAACATGAAAAAAAAAAAAAAAAAAAAAAAAAAAAATATTGAAATATTCGTTTATAATACTTTAAAACTTTAAAGAAACACTCTGTACACGCATAGTTGTATTTCAACGTGGAAAGACAAATGTGATAAGTGTGCATGTACAGAGTGTTTCTTTTACGTATCAATTTGATATTGTTTGTGAATATTTTACTACCAAAAAAAATATTTTTTTTTAGTGGTAATTTTTTTTTGTTCGTATACACGCTATACAATTGCACTAACGCCCTTCGTTAGATAACATAATGTATAAGTTAATTCTCGCGGACAATCGCGGTACTTTTTATCACCAACCAAATCAGTGCAATGATTCTCAACAAAAACGTGACAAAAACTCTACGTCTGCAATCGAAATATCCGAAAACAGAAAAATGTTATCAAAACTCGCTTTAACGCCTTCGGAATCTTAATGCGCAGTTTACGACATTTATCGTCGTAAATGCGATGTACGTTCATAAAACTGAGACGTTTCAACAATATTATTGGCAAGCCAGATGGATGGATGTTGGATGTCCTTCCGATAAATGATTTGTGTTACATTCAGTTTTGGATATATGTTGGAATGATGTTGGAGAACCAGCTTAAAAAACCCTTTCAGACACCAATCAACATGGTCTTCATAATGGCCTGACCAAGATTATCTCAGGACTTTAAACGAGACTGTGACTTCTAAGTTTGATAGGAAATGCCTACCTTATCTAGATTTTCAAATAATTATGATTGTCGTATAAAGATTTCGTACACACGGCTACGCATCAAGCTATACATTTCCAATTTATGCTGATCTCGCATTGTATAGGATTTCCGTTCAATGCGAAGTCAGCTTATACTGACAAACATTGGATGTTGTTGTTGGATGTGTGTATATTTGTGTAGATGAAAGCTAATCATTCCGTTTCTTGATAATTGGACGTGTAGATCGAAATTTTGACCGAATCGGTTAAACGTTGTATGAATTACCTAGACGTTACGATAACTCATGATCAAAGGTATTTGGGAGAATGCTAATCATTCATTTGAATTTTGCTGCTTGATAACAATACGCTCGCTCCATAAAACAGGATACTTAAAAAAACTGGCCAAATATGGTTATCTTAATCCTAATCTTAATCCTCTATAACTATATATTATCCATAGTTACTTAATATTATAAATTCGAAAGTATCTCTGTCTCTCTGTCTGTTTGTATGTTACCTTTCACGCCTAAACCACTGAACGGATTTCGACAAAATTTGGCAAGGAGATAGATGGCATCCCGGGGAAGGACATAGGCTACTTTTTATCGACATACCACGCGGGCAAAGCCACGGGCGGAAGCTATTATAATATTATAAATCCGAAAATGAGTTTGTTTGTTTGTGACGCTTTTACACTAAAACAGCTGAACAGATTTGGATAACATTTGGCACATGGGTAGTCCGCGAACTGGTTAGGCTATAGTATATTTTTATCCCGATATTCCCACGGGATCGAGACTTATGCGGGTGAAACCGCGGGTCGCAGCTAGTATGTAATATAGGTAGATATATACATCTCTGCCTAACTCTTCTTGGAATGCAAGCGTGATGTTTTAGGGGTTATGATGATGTTTTAGGGGGGTAACTTTACACCCTGTTCCTCATACAGGGTGCAAAGTTCACTCATCCTCTATAGAAAAGGATGGATCCTCCAACCAGACGGGTGTTGTGTCTGGCGGACAACTGCTCAACGATTGATGTTGGAATCTTGCATATATGTCCATCGCGCGGTAAACTCTAATTGCGCGATGCAGGATTTATGAGACGTTAGGATTTTTGTGTGACGTCAGGTCTTTGATGCGTATTTCGCATATAGCGATGTAGATGCCGCCACAATGTTATGTCATATTATTATGTTTAGTATATCTGGGACATTGATAATTAAAATTAAAAATTAAAATTCCAGATAATTCTCTATTCAATAATCGGAACCGCTTAGAGATTTTTCCAGAAGTACCTATAACTGTTGACCCAGGAACACGAATTTGCACAAATATCATGACAACTTTGTTGGTCTATCGATCGCAAGCGCTACAGCTGAACAATGTAATCCTGGTCTAGATTCCCAGGTCGGACAAGGTGTTACTAAGTTTTTCCATCTGGAATTTCTCAGTAGCAGCCCGGAGTCCGGATTTGTGCCCGGTTGATGGCAATAGGCTTGCTGTTGAGGAGCTCGTGGCTAAGTAATAACAGTCGCATCGAGTCGATCCATCAGGTTAAGCTACGCTTGCCGGGGTTGGTCGGTGGATGGGTGACCATCTTTACATACCGAGACTTCTCCGTGCCTCGGAAAGCACGTTAAGCCGTTGGTCCCGGCTGTCATTCGTGGATCTTTGACAGTCGTTACGGGTCGTCAGTAACCAGAAAGTCTGACACCCAGTCTTACCAAGGGGTATCGTATTACCCACTTACTGGGTTGTGGAGGTCAGATAGGCAGTCACTCCATGTAAAATACTGGTATTCAGCTGCATCCGGTTAGACTGGAAGCCGACCCCAACATAGTTGGGAAAAGGCTAGGCAGATAGATAGATATAGATGGCAATAGGCTTGCTTCCTATTACATGGGACTTAAAACTATCAGGTACACCTCTGCCTAACCCTTCGGGAATTACAGGCGTGATGTTATGTATAAAGAGAAAGTCAAGACAAGGTTCTAGTAGAGTAAATAAAGTGAATTCGTAAAGGGGTGTGTTCGTAAATCTTGAGACTGGAATAGTCTCGAGGACACGCCCACTATGACGTCAGACAGCAGTCATATTTCGTCTATCGTTAGCCAGACACACGCATCGGAATTACATCGTATCTTGAGTTTGATGTCGCTTTCCTATAAGATTTCTGCGATAATATTGTCTCCCTTTAGGAAAAGGGCGCTTCTTATACATAGAAGGTACCTATGAACATTGAATACTACGCTTACTCACAGCATTTTGGTATTTAACCACTACATTTTTAACACATTTTTAACCGACTTCTTCAAAAAGGAGGTCGTCTATGTTTTTTGTGTTTTTTTTTTTTGTATGTTTCTTACGCGGTTACTCCGCCAATTATGAATCGATTTTGATGATTCTTTTTTTGTGTAGTTGGTCATGCTTCCGAGGTGGTCCCAAATAATTTTTATTAACTTTGAGTTAACTTCAATAATTACGTATTTTTGCCACTTAGTCAATGTAGACGATATCTTATTTGATTCCGTCACTGTTATTTACATAGCTGGTAGTGTATTCGAATTTGTGTGGGGTAGGTACCACAACAAAAAAGTGAAAAATACAAAAAATAAAACACAAAAAATATGTGAAAAATAACTTCGAAGTCGGTGGCAAAAAACGAAAATTGAAAAGCAAAGACCGACTTGCGAAATTAAAGTTATTTTTCACTTTTTTTGTGTTTTTTGTAGAATTCGGTTGTTTTTCTTTTTTTTGTAATAAGTTTTTTATATAATAGTTAGTGGTAGGTAAGAAATTGGTAAATCGGTTCAAAATTAGCGAAAATATCGATGAACATAAACAAAAAAAAATACATACAGACGAACATAGAACCTCCTCTTTTTTGAAGAATTCGGTTATAAAACATATACAGCACGACTTCGCTACAAATGAAACCCTTATTTAAAAAAAAGTCTCTCCAAAATATATAACTATAAAAAAAAATGGCTGAAACGAAGGAAATATTCCCTAAAAGCTCTCTACGAAGCTCTTAAGCACTTTACGAGCTTAATGTCATAACAGCCGATATTTAACTGTCATCTCCGAACGAAGGATCAATCCTTGTCGAATATATACGTATGTAGTAAGTACCTACTTACATAAAAATCTACCAAATTATGGTTTTTATTGCTCGTAAAACGGATCCCGAAATAGTAAGGGAAATAGGCTGGATAAACATCAGATATAGACGTACCTATCTTCAGGTTTTTCTATGCAATAAACTAGATTTAGGAAACCAGTTAATGCCTAGGGCTGTGCTTCCACTGACTGGACAGAGGGCCTCGACAAGTGACAATCGCTTCGAAAGCCTTCCGTATTTCTACAACGACTTTCAACAGGATTGATTCATGCTTTTCGATAGCTTTACGTCAGTCCTACACATTTTTGTCTTTTCCATCATCGTTATCGCTGATAGAATGTCACTTTGTCTAGGGCCACAGGTCCACTCAAATTGTGTGGTGCTTTCCTCAAAAGACTATTTCAGACATGGACATAATCTGACCAAGATTATGTCTGGACTTTAAAATTGACTCCGAGTTTGATTCGACAGTTTTTCTCAGGGGTAGTCAGGCAGGAAATGACAACTACGCCCTCTTTGCTCGCTCGGTTCGGGCGTGGTTGGTCTCAGCTCTAACCTAACTTAACCCATTTCAACCAGCTCACAATTTTCCACAGTTTATAATCTAACAGAAATAATAACAATCCTAATTAATATTATAAATGCGAACGTGAGTTTTGTGTTTGTTATGCTTACGAATATACGGATGAACAGATTTGGATGAAATTTGGCTTATAGGTAGACCATGGCCTGGGGAAGGACATAGGCTACTTTTCATCCTGGATTGCAGATGAAGTCGCGAGCAACAGCTGGTAGATTATAAACGAACGGTTCTCACAATCTTACGGTAATATACCTATCTGCCAGGGTTGCGGGAAAGTCCGAAAGGGATACCGGGACCTTGGCAACAGGCAACTGAAGGACCCCGGGTGGGTTTTAGTCAGTAAAAGTCTGACACGCCCTCCCGCTCCGCCCAGAGCGGGAGAAGTCATTTGACAAATTCCCACACTCAAAAAAAAAAAAAACCTATACATTGCCCTATAAGGATAGGCAAAAAGTGTCATGGATTATAGATGGAACAGATCAAAAGCTATGAGTCCTCTCAGCTTATCGTTCCTTCATCATTTGCACATCTCTCGAGAAATGCTCTGTTTCACCAAGAGCACTGAGCTACCCACAGCAGGCGTAGCATGGCGCTTTCTATTTCTACGAAGAATAGACATAGCTTTTTCTATACGAAGTGACATTTCGTTTCTTCATTTTTGACATCGCACCGTAGAAATCCTTCTACAATCTGTCATTTTGTCTTTTATTTATATCGATCTTTGCCTAGGTCTTTTAATATGTAGACTATTTCGGAAGAAAGTTTTCTATCCTTACCGTCAAAATCACACGGACAACTGAAATTTGTCTAAGGAAGTGAAGATAATTTGAAACAAAACAAAGAATTCTGAGTCGAATTATGTAAGAGTGAATTTCGTTAAAAGTGCAGTTGACTCTTTTTACTTAGCTGCCGTCGTACTGTCTACACGGAACGTCATTTTTGTCTACTCTTCCGTCACAAAACGGTGCTCATGCTACGCGTACAGGAGTAATTAAAATGGTCTTTCGATGTTACAAGATCGCGTGTCCACCGATCACATATATGATTACTTTGGTAAACGTTTTGTCCTCAATATTGCTAAAACGTTTACCATGTCCAATATCATTTGTCCTTTTTCATTAAAGATAGTAACATAACATAACAACACACATAGAGGTGTACCTATAATACACCCACATTCCGCCAGTTATGTTTGAGTTCCATGTTATAAGGGGCGAGCCTATTGCCGTCAACCGGGCACAAATCCAGACTCCGGGCTGCTTCTGAGAACCCAATAACACTTTGCCCGACCCGGTAATCGAAACGAGACATTCTTTTCGTAAGGATATAAGAATTTACCTGTGTGACTTTGGAACATCCGCTGCATCCGGTTAGAGTGTAAGCCGACCCCAACATACAGATAGTTAGGCAGATGATGTAAGTAAATCATAGCGTTATATAATTTATGCAAAACACAAGAGTGAGCCCCAAAAAAAAAAAATCAGTCTGCATCACTTACTGGTGCAAAATTATTGTATATTTATTTTATTTTTTATATCTCATTGTATGCTGCACCGATTGACGTCATAACTTCAACGCCAGCCGTCGCTGAAAACCAACGCTGGGGAGTGCCCCAGAGGTCACAGCATTATGCTGAGCGATGGCCGTTTTCAGCGGATGTGACGCATATTTTCCCCCAACTTGTTCTTTTTGTATTTGTGTTCTTTCTTTGCGTCATATTTACAGCAAATAAACGTTTTTTTTTTAAATATCCACGGAAACTCCCCAGCATCACCACCATAGAAATATCACCACTTATAGTAAACATAATGGCATAAATTCAAATGGAAAATTTATTACAGCATCCATAACATAGATTACCATTACACTCATACACATCGAGCCAATAAAGATAAATAACGAAATCACTATGAACTATTCCCAATCAGACCATGTTACTAAATAAAAAACGTAATGGTCCAAAAGAAATGAATTTAAATCATTCTCTTATATTAAGGCCCATCGTCCACGACGCGACGCCACTCAGAAGTAACGTGTTACAAACTCAAATCAACAAATGAGTAGCCAGGATGTCACAGCACTAGTATTTCAACATTATTATATTACTAGCTGCGCCCCGCGGTTTCACCCGTGTAAGTCTCGATCCTATGGGAATATCCGGATAAAAAGTATCCTATGTCAACCGTTTGACCGTGAAAGCGTAACAAACAAACTCACTTTCCCATTTATAATATTAGGATTAGAAATATTAGATATTAGGATTAGGATTTAATATTATTTTTTGGTGCAACCGTGAGGCACACTCCCCTGATAATGTCCGACATCGCACTTTTACACTTTTTATTTGTTTCTTTATTTTATTTTGTTATTTGCTGTATATTATGTACATTGTGTGCCTTTTAATCTATGCTGAATAATTTTTGTGCTTTCTTTTTCTTCTTTCTTACTTTTCTTTCTTTATTTTCTCCTTTTCTTTATTTATTTATTTTATTATTTATGTACACACAGTAAAATATATAGAGATACGACATCTGCATTCTTTCTTTCTTTCTTTGAATGGTGCTCCGTAGTTCCGTACCCGATACGACTTACACAGTATTTACTCTTCGACTTACACGTTATTAACTAATTTGTGATTGGTTGCTTCGTGTACGGACCGCCATTGAAAGGTCGTTTGTCCACCGGCACCATCAACAAGACGTTTACAAGAATGAGATGACGGCGCTGAAATAGCCATACATACATTTACTATGGCCACGAGTCCACCGTACACCACGACGTCACGTTCGGTTCGAATATTGTTATATCTCGTTGACGTCGCGTTGAGGGTGGAGGTGGACAAACAGCAAAATACTAGTGCTGTGACACTCTGGTTACTCATTTGGTGATTTGAGTTTGTAACACGTTACTTTTGTTTCAGTAGCGCCATGGACGATGGGCCTAACTCTTTGCTTCTACTCATTTTAATCTTCAATGTTTGGCTCGATGCCATCAAAAAATTAAATTTAATTGCCAACTAGCTATCCGTCATTTTTATTCGCGATCTTCTGAAATCATAGTGTGGAAGCCTATTTAGATTAGACGCTTGTGCAATGTCGGAACTTCCTCAAAAGATGTGGAGAGTGATTTGTTTGTCCAAAGTTAATACTGTTAGATTAGGTATATGACTTTGCCCGAGATGGAGGTGTGATACCCCCCTGTGCCTCGGAAAACACGTTCTTGGAGGTGGAGGTGTGCCCCCCTGTGCCTCGGAAAACACGTTAAGTTGTCGGTTCTGCGCCTGATCTCTCTCCGGTCGTGTCAGATGACCGTCTCATTGGTCTATGAGAGTCAGGGAAGAGTAACTGTACCTGTGTCTGCGCACACATTTGTGCACTCCCGCGTAGATTGATAGTCTCCGTTGAGATTGGCCGGTATGGTCGAAATGGAATAGGGTGGACATTTTTTTTTTAAATTCCCAGTTTTTTGCTAGTAGCTTTCGACTGTGTTATTCGCAACGACAAACTATCAATCAGCCAAGTAGCCATTCAGAAAACGCGACTTGACTCTGATTAGTACCTAAATCTATACTAATCTATTAAAGCTGAAGAGTTTATTTGTTTGAAGAGGGGCTCGTGGCTAAGTAATAACAGCCTTTCAGGTCAATCGATCAGGTTAAGCTTGCCGCAGTTGGTCCGTAGATGGGGGACCATCTTATCATACCAAGACCCCTCCGTGCCTCGGAAAGCACATAAAGCTGTTGGTCCTGGCTGCCATTTGTAGATCTTTGACAGTCGTTACGGGTCGTCAAAAACCCGGAATTCTGACAACCAGTCTTACCAGGGGGTATTGTGTTACCTGGGTTGTGGAAGTCAGATAGGCAGTCGCTCCATATAAAACATTGGTATTCAGCTGCATCCGGCTAGACTGGAAGCCGACCCCAACATAGTTGGAAAAAGGCTAGGCAGATAATGAGTTTGTTTGTTTGAACCGCTTATCTCTGGAAGTGCCAGTCGTCGTATCAAGCTTCGACCCTTAGGAGCCGAGCAAAAATGAAATAAGTCAGAATAGCGAGGGCGGGTTACGTTGCGATGTGAAACGGTGGGTCGGGGGCCGAGGGAGTTGTATGAAAATTCGGCTGTTATTTTAGTATATTTTTTTATTGTGTATCTTACGACTTCCAACCCTTCCTTCCAAAAGCTAGTCTGCTATCGAATCTTATGTTAGTTGGTGTGTTGGTTGACCAAAGTACCAACATCCAATCATATCATATAGGTCGATATGAGATTTCAAATTATTATTTATGCTTGCAGAAACTAGGATTTACAAGGGGTAAATTGCGCAGTATTTTTTTAACTCTATTATAAAAAATTATGATACTACATGAACCATAATGTGCTTAATCAAAAGTTCCTGATTACCGATATTAATTGAGAATATATCGCCAATTAGTACTAACTAGCCGGTTTGGAACTCTACACTGTAATAGTCACGTCTAGACGCACTACACGATACGCTCATGTAGTTCTCAACTCTGCTTGTAAGCTGTAGGGGGCGCCACGGGTAGACTGAAAATCTAAATATATATAACTCAAAGGTGACTGACTGACTGACATAGTGATCTATCAAAGCACAGCCCAAACCACTGGACGGAACGGGCTGAAATTTGGAATGCAGGTAGATGTTATGACGTAGGCATCCGCTAAGAAAGGATTTTGATTAATTCTACCCCCAAGGGGATAAAATAGGGGATGAAACTTTGTATGAAACTTTGTCAATTTTAAACCGATCGGGCTGAGACTTTGCATGCATAAAGCTACTACGAGTATGACGTATGGCATACACAGATAGTCTAGAGCCTGAGAAAGGACATAGGCTACTTTTTATCGACATACCACACGGGCGAAGCCGCGGGCGGAAGCTAGTGTAGTATATTTCTTTTGCTTGAGATTTTAGTATAATTATTACTCCATTTGAAATAAGATTAGACATTTAAACAAACCTTTTTACAGTCCGTTCAATCGATTTTGACTTCTGTACCGTAGGCATAAGGATGGCATTAAGAGCGAAAAGTGGTTACAATACCAACTATTTACTGCAGCTGCCATTTGTCATGCCACCAACGCAATAGAAGTCAAAATCGGTTGAACGGACTGTAAAAAAGGCTTATTTAAATGTCTAATCTTATTTCAAATGGAGTATAGCTGTAAGTGAGTGAGGAGGTTATCTTAAGGGGGATGTGCTAACAAATATGGCTTTACAGAATTATAATCATAAGAATCACCAATACAACTGCTTAAGTTCATATAAGTGCCATATGTCATAATTTCATGAAATAATCATTCAATACAAAGTTTATGAACTTAGAGGGTTGATTCTAATGTTTATAATTCTGTAAATCCATATTTGTTACGATCGCGAATCATATTTTAATCAACACACAAGCTCGTGGCTAAGTTATAACAGCCACGCGGGTCGATCCATCAGGTTAAGCTACGCTTGCCGGGCTTGGTCCGTAGTAGATTCCTACTACGCTTTGGAATGGGCAGCTAAGTTCACTTTTCTGACTGACCGGCTCCTTGACAATTTAGAAGTTTCTGATATTGGTATAGTTGAACTATGGTTTGAGTTTGGTTATGAATTCACACTGGTTTAATTCAAACTCTTTGGAAAAGAGCACTGGTGATGTCACTTTACGTAGTCTAGACGTCAAGTCATTGTGTGCGCACTGGTACTCAACATTGCTTGTTCGCGACGGGGGGGACCGAGGGGGCGCCGCGGGGTGCTCAGATTGATCAATCTCGAATATATGGCTTTTTAAAAGGCAAGTAAAGTTTTACTTATAAAAATAGAGCAAGACTAAACAATGGATGGATTGTGTAAATAATTATGGCTAAAAAGTGTGAAAAACCACTAATGGCTGACTTACACTCGAGTTTAGTTCAAGTAGCAAGTTATGTGTTTTTTCTACATTGTACTCACATGTATAATTTCAACATGAATGATGTAACCAATATATTGTAACAATATTGTGATTCAAAAGAGTGTCCGTGGAGTTTCTTGCCCGTTCTTCTCCATAGGAACCTACGCTTTGGAATGGGCAACTAGCTTCATCTTTCTGACTAACCGACCCCTTGACAATTCAAAAGTGCCTGTAATTGGTTTATTTGAAATAAATGCTTTGAGTTTGTGGCTAAACGTCGTCCGTTTTCCATTGTCATGGAATGAAAGTTCATTTTAAGCTCATTTCAACTACTTTTACATCGTGTTATTTTTACAGAATAGACTATCTGTTCTGGCACAGATGCGACCTACGGCTTTATTGTTCAAAGTCAAAGTCAAAGACAAATAATTTATTTCAAATACGCACATAAAAGGCACTTTTGAACGTCAATGAAAAACCAAGAAATAGAATTGATTCTAGTTGCTCATTCCAAAAGGTAGCTTTCGTATGGAGAAGAATGGGCAAGAAACTCCACCGTTACTCTTTTCAAAAATGTTTTACAATATTTTGTATAAATGAATTATTTAATTATATGTGAAGACGATGCACCTACAATAAGATTACTGTCCCACAAAAGGTTCTTGTTATTTTTCCACTCCCCAATCGTTATTTTTTTTTAATTGTTATTTGTTCGTTTGTTATTATTTTGCCAGTGTCGTAACACAGAGTAGGTAATTACGCAATGTAAATTGTCTTTGGTCCCTGGCCCTGACATCAAGCGATAGATAAAATTGACGAACTTCTTTTGCTTAAATAGGGCTTTTGGCTACCCCGTTGGTCTCGTGGTCGCAAGTGCGACTGTTGAGCGTGGGGTCCTGGGTTCGACTCCCGGGTCGGACAAAGTGTTATTAGGTTTTTCCACTAAGAATTTCTTAGTAACAGCCCGGAGTTTGGAAGTTGGTGGTGTGATTCCCCCATGGCTCAGAATGCACGTTAAGCCGTTGGTCCTGCGCCTGATCTCTCTCCGGTCGTGTCGGATTGCCGTCCCATCGGACTATGAGAGTGAGGGAAGAGAGAGTGCATTTATGTCTGCACACACACTTGTACACTTTATTATCCCGCGCCGCGCTCCATTGAGATTGGCCGCCGTGACCGAAATACGATTTGGGAGCTTAAAACGGTCACTTTAGCAGAATCATAATAATTATGAAAATATTATGAATCATCGTAAAATGTCACCAACTGACAATTCATAATATGATCTGCGTGCGATTCATATTACGAAATAATTCATGTGTTTGACAGTTTTCTATGGAGATTCATAAAATGTTCCACAAATTATGAATTGCTTTTATGACAAATTAGAGGAATGGCTAATGACAGCTGGGATTCAGGAAATGAACTGCTTTTAGAGGAATCGCTAATGTGGCCGGTGTAGGCCGGTGGAGAACTTTATTGTGTGTATTTTTTAACAGACTGCCAAGGAAGAGTTATGTTTTTTATGTATCTTTCGGTAACGTGCGTTTTTTTGTGCAAAATAAAAATAAAAAACTTTCTTTTTTTCTATTTTGGGGCCAATATCATAACGATATTTCGGTTTAGTTATTATTAGACCTATTTTTAGCAACAAAAAAAACATAATACTTATTTTATTAGACTGTTCAGCAGTGGGTGTTAACGAGCTGATAAAATTAACATAGAACTGTGAAAATACATTATTAACCAAATCGATTCACGTCCGATGAACTTTCGCTAAGTAAGTACGTTATATAATAAAAGTATCGATTAAGTTAAAAGCTTTTGCGTAGAGTGGATTACTCTTACATAAAAGAGGGGGAAATTCGTCGACAATATCTTATAAACTTTTTTTTTTACGTTATAGGTAAGCAAATATGTCCCTGGTAAGCAGACTGACGATGGCCTAGTTTATGTAAAAAGGTGTGGCGGTATCAACATCGCCACATGTGAACTGTGACTGCGCATCAAAGACCTGGGGGCTTAAAACAGTCACTTTGGCAGAATCGTAATAGGAAAATATTATGAATAATCGTAAAATGTCACAAACTGACAATTCATAATAATGATCTGCGTGCGATTTATAGTATTACGAAATAATTCATCTGTTTGACAGTTTTCTATGGAGATTCGTAAAATGGTCCACACACTAGGAATTGCGTTTGTGTCAAATTAGAGGAATTGCTAATGACAGGTGGAAATTCAGGAAGTGAATTGCTTTGAGAGGAATTGCTAATGTAGCCGTTTTAGGCCCCCTGACGTCACACAAAATCCTGCATCGCGCAATGAGAGTTTACCGCGCGATCGAAATTATTTTATGTATAATATACAAGATCCCAATATCAATCGTTGGGCAGTTGCCCGTCAGACACAACACCCGTCTGGTCGGAGGATCCTCCCTTTTCTATGGTGGATGAGTGAACTTTACACCCTGTTCCTCATACCTCTAAAAAAGCTACCTTCACTTATTTATATGCACGGAATATAAGAGAATGATAAAAATCGAAATAAGCAACGGGGTTGACTGCCTAGAATGCACCCCCGTTATTTTTCATTGACGTTTAAAAGTGCCTTTTATGTGCCTATTTGAAATAAATTATTTGACTTTGACTTTGACTTTTTATTTTTACCATTACCTTTATTTATCTTTGTCGATATATTTCAAAGCCTGGAAGGTATCATAGATAGAGCTTCTTTTTTCTTGTGGGTGCTTAGTGACTAACCTAATGTCAAGGTTTTTATGCCGCTCATGGGCCTCTGACTTGGCTTCACATGGCATCTAGAAATATCTCTCAGGCATGTCGGTTTTCTGACGATGTGTTCCTTCACTGTTTTTGAAGCAAGTGATAATTATACAATACGCACATGAATCCGAAAAGTCAGAGGGGTTTGAACTCGAGACCTATGACACACAACTAGGCTATCACTGCTGTCCGCATCGTTGTCAACAGGAAAAGACTGTGCCCAAAAGGCTGGCATTTCCATGTCAGTTTGTTTATGCCTAAATTGACTTATCAAGTCTTGACTAACCGTGCGTTTGCACTAGCGAAACATTCACAACGAAACATGTTGAAATCTCTATTTTCTGTCAATGTTCCATACAATTTTTGACAGGAACTAGATACTTCAACATGTTTTGTCATGAATGTTTCGCCAGTGCAAACGTACAGAAATGAGTCACAGTTAGTTTGGGATTCAAGAGTGGATATTTACGGAAAAATAAGAAACAAAATAAATTGTATAATTATAATCTACTGATCCTGTTAGTTTTTACAAAATATTTCTACAAAATAATAATGCACTTGCACAATAATAACACCAAAATCGGAATCGAAATGGTAACTATACGTGGTAGCACTTGCAGGAATGCATTATTAATAAATCTATTATTAATGCACTCCCATCTCAATGCATTATGTACTTGAAGGAATAAATCTTTGGTACGGAATTGTACTTTGGTTACAAAAGACTATCATCATTTTGTTAGACTTAAAATTATACCGTACTAGCTTCCGGACGCGGCTTCGCCCGCGTGGTATGTCGATAAAAAGTAGCCTATGTCCTTTCTCAGGCTCTAGACTATCTGTGTACCAAATTTTATTTAAATCGGTTCAGTAGTTTTGGCATGAAAGCGCGACAGACAGACAGACAGAGTTACCTTCGAATTTATAATATTACTAGCTGCGCCCCGCGGTTTCACCCGCGTAAGTCTCGTTCCCGTGGGAATATCGGGATAAAAGGTATCCTATGTGTTAATCCAGGTTATAAACTATCTATTTGCCAAATTTCATCCAAATCCATTCAGCCTTTTTTGCGTGATTGAGTAACAAACATCCAAACACACAAACTTTCACATTTATAATATTACTAGCTGCGCCCCGCGGTTTCACCCGCGTAAGTCCCGATCCCGTGCGAATATCGGGATAAAAAGTATCCTATGTGTTAATCCAGGTTATAAACTATCTGTTTGCCAAATTTCATCCAAATCCATTCAGCCGTTTTTGCGTGATTGAGTAACAAACATCCAAACACACAAACACACAAATACACAAACACACAAACTTTCACATTTATAATATTAGTAGGATTAGGATTAAATATTAAATTAGTATATTAATAAGGATAATACAGAGTAGCTATCTATGTATTATACCGGTATAATACAATAAAATATTTTATGATTCGTATTTCATATATCTATTTAATTTTTTGAAATGCATATAAAATAATGTTTTATTTTACGCGGAATTCGTTACAATTTGGCTAAAATTACTTTTGCATTATAAAGTCCAAATAAATACAGCATAGTTATACTACGGTACAAAAAGTAAAAAAAAACATGTATCTTATTTGGAGTTTTAAACATAAGTCGTTAAGACAAATTAATGATTTCGAAAAAAAGATGGTGGCGGCATAAAGGTGGCAAGGTGGCAATGTTGCCAGTCTTCTTGACACGTTTCCGGATGACAGCGATAGTGTGCTTTTGTTTTTGTTGTATTTGTTTTTATAGTTAGTAGTTAGTCCTTTAATTTAGTGTTAGATTATAATCCTTACATATTACAAAACAAAGTCCTCCGCCGCGGCTGTCTGTCGTCCTGTACGCGATAAACTCAAAAACTACTGCACCAATTTTCATACTGTTTTGCCGATACCTCCAATGTAATTTGTCGAGCATTTCATATTTCGTTCCAATCTTGTGAAAACCCTTCTTTTTTTCTTAGTGTGGGAAATCATCCAATGACTTCTCCCGCTCTGGGCAGAAGGGCGTGTCAGGCTTTTATTGACTAAAACCCACCCGTGTTCCTTTAGTTGCCTGTTGCCAAGGTCCCGGTATCCCTTTCGGACTTTCCCGCAACCCTGGCAGGCATCGATCCTACCGAACCCCACCAATTGTGCTGACATCTCTTTGAGGCGCGCGTGGAACACGACGCGCCGCGCGCCGTCGACCCGGGCCTGGTCCTTATCGGACGGCGAGCTACCCATTGCTCGCCGTCCGCAGGCCATCTTGTGAAAACCCTGAGCATCCCTTTGAAGCGACCAATCAGAATAAGGTACGATGACCTTTAATCTCGGTCGGAACAGTTTTAACTGACTCGCTTCGGAAAAACGCGTTTTGTCTAGTAAAAACTAGTTTTAACTGATATTCAATTTAGAGCATTAGTTAGTTTTAGTTTTAACAAAGGCATGTAGTAAAAGCTAGGGAAAACGGGTTCTTTCTAAAAACTGGTTTTAACTGTAACATAAAATATATATAAGACTAAATGCAAAATTAAATTAAATATTAAAAAAAACTATAATAACCGTGTTATTGTTGACCTTGATTGAACTGTATCAATCAAGGTCAAAAAATCAGAAAGCGGGTTGAAATTTGTAACTTATGTGCCGATTATACAAAATTATACATAGTAGATGTTGGTATAATACTGTATTATACCGTTTTATACAATTCCAACTGTATAATAAAGCCTTTACATCTCTATGCCTAGGTCACCCAACAACTTTCAGAATCTCTAGTCTCAATGTAAATGAACTACTCACGTACCAACCCATAATAAAATGGATATCTTAATATGGGTTCCCATAACATTATACCGGCACCCTCATTTGTATGGATCCTATAGACGCCATAGAAAATATTATAGTATTTTTAGGAATTTTTATATTAACTTTTGGAATGATTTGGCTATCTCTAAGCGTATATTAGGATGGGTTCAAATGCGAACGTCGTAAGAACGTGAATTGCATGAAAGGTTTTTGGTAGGTTTGTAGCTGTGTACGAGTATCTCCGACCAAAATGATTGTATGAAAAAGATGAAACGTGTAGTATCGTATAGGTGGATATTTAAATAGCAAAAAGACAAAAAAATAATTTCCTAGAATCATAATTATTTTTTAAGTAAATAGCGAATCTCTGGGCTTATTGGTGATTCGCACGAATTAATTCGCCCGAACCGGGCGAATCAATACTTTTAAAGAATATAAATTTTTATTTGTAGGCAAATCGATTTCTGGAGTTGTCGATTCGCCTACAAACAAATTAAATGCGTGCGAATCGCCTCAAGAAAAATGCACAAAAAAGGCCGGATCGTTTTGGTAGTTGAATTGACTGATTTTCGTGTTATTTAAGCGGATGGTCAATATGAACTACTAGCTGTAGCTCGCGACTTCGTCTGCGGTCTAGGATGAAACGAAGCTTGTGTCCATCTCCAGGTCATGGTCTATCCATATGCCAAATGTCATCCAAATCCGTTCAGCCATTTTAGTGTGAAACATAACAAACCAACAAACTCACTTCCGCATTAGTTAGGATAACGTCTATGTGAACGTTTGACCCTATCTCTATTACTCTTTATTGCTTCTTTGTAACCATAACATTCTGACAACGTTTTGGTCTATTAAATTCTTCGCGAGTAAATTCGTGTGAAGTCACTATGTTTACAACCCTGACTAAACCATAACAAAACGTATCGATTTGAGCGTCCAAACTGATCAGTTTCAGTTTTGTTCAATGTTTAGTAGAGAAAATTCGATGACGACTTTGATAGTGTGTCTCCTCCGTTATTTTTTAAAGCATGTAGTGGGCAAAGGCTTGTCATGTTGTGAGCACAACATCACAAGACAAATGCACTAAAAACTATTGAGACTTCTTTACTCATTTAATACAGGAAAACCTATAAGAAGTCTATGGTCTTAAAATAACATGGTAAATCTCTCAATATTGTGCGTACATACTTACATTTGCAGTTGGAATTTATGGGAGAACATGTTTCTCAACTACAATATTAACATTGCTCTTGGGATAAACATCCCAACTACAGAAACCCTTGATTGTGCGAGGTCCGATACGCGCTTGGCCGGTTTTATCATCACAAATCACTGCACACGGACCTCTCATTAACCGCTATAATAAACATAAATTAACATAATTTCTGTCCCAATCACCACACTTGGAAGACAGATTGATGACCACAGTTTGTTGTTAATAACAGACTGAATAACTGCTGTCCATGTGCTTCGTAATGACAAGTACTGATGAACAAAAACCGACTTCCAAAAAAATACACTAAAAAAGTGAAAAATAAATTTGGACTTTCTGAACTACCTGTCTCATGGCATCTTGTTCAAGCCTGATCTTTACTTGACTACCTGTCTCATGATCTATCTCATGGTACTGGGTTTGGTCCCCCGGTAGGGCCAAGTGTAATTGGGTTTTATGGAATTCCCTACAGAGGGCCTTGAGTCCGAAAATGTGACTGGTTACAGCAAAAGTCCCTAGGGGATGAGCTATTACAAGATTATTGATTTAAAAAATCAAAATCAAAATATTTTATTTCACATAAGCCTACATGGGCACTTATGAAACGTCAGAAGCTAGGTGCACGGTTCCAATTGGTCGTTTTCTATGGAGAAGAGCCGGCAAAAACTCCAGGGTTACTCTTTTAAAAGATAATTGGCTTTTACAATAATTTCGAATTACAGTGTTAATAGTTATGGGACGACAGTGTAGTAGGCCTTTCAAAAAGTTTCAGGTAAAGTTCATAAAAAAAATTAAAAAAAAAAAACAGTTCACTATGCCTACGACCGCGACGTTCTCACATTCACAATATAGAAAAGAATCTATATACGTTAAATAAGATACTACAGATAAAAACCTACGAGTATTTAAACCAAATGACATGATTGCCATTACAACAATACACAAATACAATTTAAAACATTACTGGCAAAATATTGAATTAAATTTCTCCTCTGTTTACCCCTCTAAAAAATACATGTAGGTATTAGGCTATGGTAGTTAGTTAAAACTAAAACAGATCACTTTCAAAACTAAAATTGCCGTAACCGACTAACAATAACGGAATTTTATTTCAGTACTTTGCAAATGTTTTCTCGCGATTCCGCTTGCGTACATTCGAATATATATTTATGCACTGTATCACTGTATGATTCATCGATGCGGGGTAAACAGAACTCTTGGTGACGCCAATGCTTTAGACACATGAGTTGGTGTTTCCAACAGACATACACACAAAATATCACGCCTTTGTACTGAAGGAATTAGCAGAGGTTAATTACACCCACGCTACGTAAGGTACAGTAAGTCTCATGTTGAAAGAGGCGACTATATCTCCCTATATAGGATAGTTAAGTAAGTATACATATATTTATGTGTAGCAATAAATGTATGTTAAATGTTTTATAGGAATTTAAGAGCAATCCTACTATCCTGCTTATCCTACTATCCTACTATCCTACTAATATTATAAATGTTTAAGTTTATGTGTTTGTGTGTTTGGATGTTTGCTACTCAATCACCCAAAAACGGCTGAATGGATAAAATTTGGCAAACAGATAGTTTATAACCTGGATTAACACATAGGATACTTTTTATCCGGATATTCCCACGGGATCGTGACGTATACGGGTGAAACCGCGGAGCGCAGCTAGTTGGTACATAAATAAACAAATAATAATTTTACACTTCTTGAACTGTATTACATTTCTAGACTAAAATCTGCATAGCCTTTTCCCAAATATGTTAGGGTCGACTTCCAGTGTAAACAGATGCAGGAGAATACAAGTATTTTACATGGAGCGACTGCATTCCTGACCTCCACAACCCAGTTGCCGGGTAACAGGATGCCCTGCAGTCAAAGATATATAAATGACAGCCGGGACCAACGGCTTTCCGAGACACGGAGAGGTCTCGGTATATAATGGATGGTCACCCATCCTCGAACCGACCGTGGCAAGCGCAGCTTAACCTTCGATCGACCCGAGTTGCTGTTGCTATTTAGCAACAAGCCCCTCTTATATTTCAGAGTGACAAACACAATTACAATTTGCCCGACCTGTAAATCGAACCAGGGAACTAAAATTCATAGCAGCCAGAACTTTCAACTGTAGTGTGACAAGGCTAACTAAGCTATAGTCATAGTTATTTATTGAAAGAAGGAAAGAAATAAAAATGCGTTTATTGGCATTGTAGCAGAAAAATACGCCTTAAAACTATAAAAAAAATTAAGTAATAAAAACTAAAACCCAACTGCGACTAAAAAGGTATAAACAAGACACCACAGACAGACAAATTAAAAATCCGGAGTCACACGTGTTAGGGCATAAATCGAACAGATTATGTGTGACTCCGGATTTTTAATATGTCTGTCTGTGGTGTCTTGTTTATACCTTTTTAGTCGTAGTTGGGTTTTAGTTTTTATTACTTTAATTTTTCTTTTATTCTTTTGGTGTTACAATATATATATATTTGAAATGTGCTCATTAAGCCCTTTCATTTGATACCCAACATGGTACGATAAAACAATTTTTTTTAATTTTGTTCCTTACTTTATGTCCTCTAGAGGGCGCCATTTTTATTTTTTCATGTGACGTCACATAGCCTATAACCAGCGGACGATCAAGACGCTTCCAACGATACCTCATTTGTCAAATTGTGATGAGTGGTTTAGAAGATACGAGAGAACAGATGAACATACTTACATACATAACATACATACATACATACCGGTCAAAATCATAACCCTCCTTTTTTCTTCGCCGTAGTCGGGTAAAAACAGAAAACAATCATAAGAATGTCAAAAGGTAAATGTTATTGGTAAAGGATTCTCAGAGCAGTGGTGGCCCAGTAGAGCAGTGAGGCCCAGTGATAACGCCCGAATTGTAAGCTGTAGGTTCGAACACAGGCTCTTGACTTTGTGTAAATTATTTCAACACTGCTCCTAAAACGGTGAAGGAAAACGTTGTGAGGAAACCATGTCTCAGAACCAAAAAATCGAAGATATGTGACATCTGTAGATTACGGCCCACTCCCTCTCACCGAGAGGAGGCCTGTGTCCCAGCCGTGGGAACGTTAGAGCCTGATTACGAATTAACGAATTCCTAGTTGACAAAATTTCATGTGACTAACTATTTTATGTTTTAATGCAATGTTTATAATTATACATTATCTATTTAATAATATTATAACTTCTATAGATATTAATTACTCCATTGTATTTCATGTAATATTTAACTTAATTTCTAATAGTATCACTTAACAATGCATGCCCTATAGGGTAGATTTTTGAGCTACTATAAAATATTTTTATGACCCTGTTGTATCCACCAAAAATCGCATTTATAAAACTTTGACTTTGATTACGCTTAGGGATTCTTTGTCATTTCCTTAACTAAAATTCATGATGTACTCGTAGTTAACAGAAATCAAGCTTCATTCAAATTCAAAGGTAAACTACGCAACTTGAAACCATTCATTCTTCACTCATATGCAGTGCTAGTGCCGGATACCCATCCATTTCTCGACCACGACGCACAAAGCACGTGGCTCATCTATTATTGTTTAATTACTGCACAGTATGCACGTGTCTAGGTGCATTCTAGCACAGATGTGCTTTACTTATAGAAGTATGGTATACGGTCGGTAAAAACGTGTTTTATAAATATGTTACATGTTTTCAAACGTGCGTTTGAGAAACATTTTTGAGGTGTTAAGTGATTATTTTTTTACTGTCATAAACTAGAACACGTAAATACTACTGCTAAAAGATAACATATGTTTCTTAGTTTTATGAAAAAAAAAAGATTTCTATTTTGTTAATTTTTTATCTTAATGTATGCTGTACTGGTTGACGTCATCACGTCGACCCAGGGGGCTTAAAACGGTCACTGAATCATCGCAATTGAAATGTTACCGACTGACAAATTCATAATATTATCTGCGTGCGATTCATAATACGAAATAATTCATTTGTTTGGGCTCTGTCTCGCGTAGGGTCGCAGCATTATGCTGAGCGATGGCCGTTTAAACTACAAATACTAGCCACTACTGGGATTTAATTATTTTGTACTAAATACGCCCCGCGGTTTCATCCACGTAAGGCTCGATCCTGTGGGAATATCGGGATAAAAATCCTATGTCCTAACCCAGGTCATGGTCTACCCATGTGTCAAATTTCATCCAAATCCGGATGCGCCGATCAGCCAATCAGCCGTTATAGGGTGAAAGCGTAATAAACAAAAAAAGCAAAATAAACAAACAAACAAACTCACTATCGCATTTATAATATTAAATACGACTAGGATTGATTACTCCACAAATGAAAATAAAAAATGTGTTGAAACTCTTTAACCGATAATACTGTTGTTCATCAATTTTAATAAAAAGTGCTAAAAACAAGATGGCGTGATTCATCAGCTGTTGAGAAACATCATTGTCTATTCAACAAAGCTATAGATACGATAAAAAAAAAATTGCTTATTATATGTATATTATAGCAGCTTATTAATTATCATCCATAAACTCTCCTACATTATACAATGTTCGTAGCCAACGTTCCTTTACCCCAAAAACAATATAATTCACCTCCTCACTCCCAGTGGATCTAGCAGTCAAACAGTAACTACTAACACAAACACTCCGACTCAAATACGTACAGACAACTATATTTAGTTCAAAAACGAGCTAAAATTCTAACTATTTCCCAAGTGAACACGTGTTTTATAAGCCTAGCTATAAATACTAGTCGGTGACCCGGTTCGGCTCTACTATTTATGGTATAAATGTTCGTTTCTACGGTGGTATCGACCCCATTTTGTTAACGTGATTGTAGATAAAAGTGGTGGACATGGTGAAAATATTTGATCGTAAACTGTGGTCATCTACATAGCTCACGGTTTACGATCAGATATTTACAAGTTTTTTTTTTTGTTGTTTGTTCTTAGGAAGCTTTCTGTAGAAATTTGCCCAAAGTTATCAATTGCTTTCTACCTGACACAAAAAAGGAAAGATTTCTTTTAGCAGGTAAAGTTAGGGTAGAAATAAGTACCTACTAAACTATTCCACTGAAGAGCTTTTTCATAAAGAGCTCTGGGGGCTTAAAACAGCCACTTTGGCAGAATCATAATAAGCAAATATCATGAATCATCGTAAAATGTCACAAACTGACAATTCATAATATGATCCGCTTGCGATTCTTTACGAAATAATTCATCTGTTTGACAGTTTTCTATGGAGATTCGTAAAATGGTCCACACATTATGAATTGCTTTTGTGTCAAATTAGAGGAATTGCTAATGACAGCTGGAAATTCATGAAATGAATTGCTCTTAGAGGAATTGCTAATGTGGCCGTTTTAGGCCCCCAGTAAAATTCAAAATGTTTATATTGAAAGGTTGTCCATAGATGAGCTCATTCATGGGGGAAATTAAAAACAATTATCAATTCGATCGCTTTTAGCGATAAGACCGCCAAGTGTGTCACCCTATGTTAAATTTCTACATTTGTATCTGTATTTTTTATGGTGTACATAATAAAGAGTATTCTATTCAATTATGTTTGATGTCAAACATCTTCCTTCCGCTTTCCTGCAATCCATTGATAACAATAAACTAGTGGGAGCTGCAATCTGTGAGAGTGATTTCGTGAAAAGGGACGGAAGTGTGTAACAGGAAGCTGGGGAGGTGCGCGCTATTGTTAACACTTTCGCGGACTGTAAACGCCCATAGACGTAATAACAATAAAACTTCAATTGTGTCTCATTCAGTGTCCGCGAAAGTGTTAAGATTTTACGCAATGAGCGCGCGGTTCTAGATTTAACTGACCCTTTTACCGTGAGGTTGGTACTGTCAGCCAAGATGTAAGATGTTATTCAGCATATGCGAATAGTTAATTACCTATGTTAATTTTTCGTAAAATTGTATTAAATATACAATTATATAAAATATCCAGGTATTAAGAAAACATTTTTAAATAGATGGAATTGGCAAAGTGATCCTGAGAAATAGTCATCAAAATTTAATTGAACTCAAACGCGAAGCAGGCTATTCTTTTCCATCCAATCATCAGGCTTCCAAAGTCTGTCATGAACATTTTCATTGCAGCGGGCTTTTTCAAAGTCCATGGAAAAGTTCTCGATAAAGACAAAGCCATGAAACAAACCACTTATACGCAATTGTTATCAATGAGATAAGTTCAACGAGTTATCGATTAGCTGCTGGGTACCTTGACAACGTAGCGTAACGCTAGGTAGATACACTAGGTACCTAACGGCGGCGGCTAGTTTGTAGATTATGAAGTGGGATTGGAGAGAGATATGGATAAGGTTGTATATGAGGGGTATAAACAAGTACGGTGAGTGGAACTGCTGATTGGGCGAAAACTGAGGGAGCTAAACAAGAAGAAAAGAAGAGAGAGAAGAAGATGAAAACAAAAGGAAAAGATGTAGAAGACGCAGAATAGAAAAAACTGTTAATTCCTACGCATGGTGTTGAAGATGGAGATCCGAGTGTTTTTGAAGAACCATTACAGACTGTTCTCGACAGTGACAAATATAATTACATAATAACACATCATCATCGTCATATTTTAAAGGAAAGTGGTGGTTTCGTACAAATGTATAATTGGAAGCAGAGCATTACATACATTGCAATCCCAGAAAACAATACTAGGAAACGTTAAACAAATCCTTAATAACTCTAAAAAAATTAACAGTGCAGAAAAATAAAGAAATTGTGACGGCAAGTCGAAATAAAATTGTGCAACTGAACAACATCAGAACTATAAGCAACATGACATCATTACAAAAAAAGCAACAGAAAAAAAGTAAAGCATCCAACACTACTGAAGCTATTAGAAACGATAAAACATTCACACGAAATAAAAGAACCGACAGATGATTGTAAGACAATTATTTTACACGGGAACTGACCATTGAATGGGTATTTGGCACAAAACATCCACATTTTGTGAGCCAAACGATCAAAATTAACTCGTTATCGGGACCTGGCCTCTATATATAAATAACTTACTAAAAATACATTTGCCTGCTGATCCGGGAACTGTAAAAACTAAAAAGGTAAGCGGTGACAATCTTAAATGAAATAGTGACAAACGTTTTGAAGAAAACGGAAATGTATAGCTGTCATTGGACAAACTAATTTGTAACAAACATTGTTCAAAACCAGTACTACGTAACTTGCACATAGTAAAATTTTACTTGATTAATACTTGATTGTAAAACTCTAATGATTTATGTATGGTTTATAGATGGCCACAAAGTAAAATTTTATGCAAGATCAGTTGGTGAAAACAACTTTTATAGCAGTAGAAGTTGCAGTTGTTTCTTTTAAAACAATAATTTCAAGAGTATTTAATATTTCAGAAGTACTGTTGGTGCCATCCACGAACACGCTCCCTGCTCCGCGATTACTGTCCTGTAAGCTGTATTTTACTGTACGGAGCGGATCGGAGTGGGGCGCGTCTTCGTGGATGGCACTATCTATAACATTGGTAAACTTCAAGCAACATTACAATAGAACGCATTAGCATTTGCCTGTGTGATTTCTATATGCGGCTATCCATATAATTACCTCAATTCTGGGCCAAGATCTCTCAGATTTCGGTACAAAGACAATCTGAGTCAGTGCCGTCTGCTACAGCATCAAGGGAAGTAATTTTAGACCAAGATTAATTTAGCATACGCCAGACGCGGCATATTAATCTGGGGTATTGGTGATTTTTATGGTAATTCGGTTATATTGACCCATTATTACGATATTTGAATTGAAATTGTCTCCACGAGTAACTACAGTAACACATTCGGTTATAGGTATTGACCCGTTATTACGATATTTGAATCGAAATTGTCTCCACGAGTGACTATAGTACTTTTTACCTACGTGGTGCACACTCTGGAGATTGAGTCCCACTATCAACTGGCTTACAGCATTTACTACATAATTAGCCTATAATGTTCCCACTGCTGGGACACAGGCCTCCTCTCAGTGAAAGGGAGTGGGAAGTAATCCACCACGCGGACCCAATGCGGGTTGATAATGCCATACATGTCTTCGAATTTTTGGTTCTAGGACATGCCGGTTTCCTCACAATGTTTTCCTTCACCGTTTTGAGAGCAGTGGTGATGAAATAATTTACCCAAAGTAAATTCGTAAGTTGTGCCCATGACCACTGGGCCACTCTTGCTCCCAGCATTTATTCCATGAGCAAAATTCTGATTTTAGTTTGTGACAAAATTGTAGTTTGTGTCAAAATTGTAGTTTATGTCAATACCAAAAACAATATTTGAAATGCTAACATTTATCGATCCAAAAAAAAAAGGAGTTATCTAGGTGGATGTAAACATGGTTTTGAAGCCTCCGAAGCAAAAATAGCTGAGTGTCAGTTGGTCTTTAGAAGTGAATATCGGATTAGGTCAATGGAAGAATTCAAATAAACAAAAAAAGACCAAGATTATGTTTATAGACAAATCATAACAAATGATAGCAAAAAAATACATAAGGACAAATAGTCTTCCTTCTAGTACCTAATGTATAGACATTAGTTTGACCAGTCTGTGGAGATATGATTTAACCACAGGCATTTATTTACAAAGCCCTATTTAGGAATATCCCACACACGTGTTATCCCAACCTAATCTACTCAAACACAAAATTGGCTTTCGATACTAATCCGAAAATCCAATCAAGGTTGCCATTGTTAAATAGAGCATCAAATCCTAATGCCACATTAATTAAAGAGATGATGTCGAAAACAACTGAATTCAAACGTCACTGCTGCAATCCCATGGATTAGGTGAACGTGTATCGTACGCCTACACAATGTGGTAGATAGGTTTGAAGTAGCAATAGTCATACCATAGCATAATAGTCTATAATGTTCCCATTGCTGGGACACAAGCCTCCTCTCTGTGAGAGGGAACGTTCCGTAATCCACTATGCGGGCCTAGTGCGTGTTGGTGGATGTCACATGTCGTCGAATTTTTGGTTCTATCATAATTATGCTTCAGCTCTTTTTGAAGGGACTCGTCCAGAAGTACTACTATATACCACTATACTCATTTCTGCCGCCAAGATAGCGTTGAATATTGTCTTCCATTTTAAAGAGTACGGATGTTTGTGTATTTAGAGGCACATAAAAACATTTGGTATTCAGTTCGTTGGGTTTATAAAACGTATTTATTTATTTATTTATTCACAAGGCAACTACAACAGGTAACAATCACAATGAATCACTAGGTTCACATTATAGGTTTCGATCTGATTATCACCCAAAGCGTAATAAATAACGCGTAAAAGCGTAAATAATGGTCCAAAATAATGCATACGATGCAGAGGAATGAGGAAAATGTTGTGAGGAAAGTTTTGAGTATTTATAAGAGTAGGGGAAGAGCAAAGAAACGATGGATGGACTGTGTGAAAGATAATATGGCTAGAAAGGGGGTGACTACCGAGATAATGAGAAGTATGGAAGAAAAATACATGTTGCGCCGACCAATAACAAAAAAATAAATTGGGATAAGGGCAGGAGAATGATCATGGCTGTTTGTGTAATTACAGAGACATAACGAAAGAAAGAAAGAAAAATAGCTTATTCTGCACAAACTAAACGCACATTACAAAATAAAGAATGACGTTCTATTCTTAGTACAAATTACGACATGAGACATTTCAGCGCTGTCTCTAGGACGGTAACGTACCTGGTAGATATTACAAATGTCCATAGGCCGCACTAACCATATATAACATAGGGTATCCTATGTGTGCTGTATGCCAATTTTCATCCAAATCAGTTCAGTCATTTTTACGCAATCCAGAAAAAAAACTAAAAACTATCTTGTCGGCATCAGACTCATTCCCACACCTCGTAGCAAAAACTTATTTTCTAAAATACTCAATGAGTTCGTTACATTTTTTTTTGTATAAATGATATTAGTGATTAACCTGTCTAAATATAAATATTTGATCAAAGGCTACTTGAGAGCATCTGATTCTGATGGCCTATTTTTAGCCAAACACCAGAAGAAATTAGAATAACCACGATTTTATGAACAAAATTTTATCTACGTAGCATGTCAATGAACTTTCTCTCATTTGCCTGATATATGAAAATGAACTTGCTAAAGCCGACAAACAAGAAAATATAGTGAGTCATGTAATGCCTAAAATAAAAATGGTTGCTTTGAAGATAATAAATGTTTGATGGCCACGCAATTTATATTACGTCCACATTATAATAGTGGCTTCTTCATATGCTGTGGTCATATGACAGGGTTTTTATCCCCAAGATGTTATTGTATCAGACAAAATTTCTTCTACCCCGCAGTATTTCTGATGAGACGCTTTTTGATCTAACGGAAAAATGTGGCCGATGAAGAAAACTGTGCTTACAATAGGTTACCCACCCATAAAAAGGGGAACTAAAGGTGATTGTAAATTGGCCAAGTGGTCATCGACCTTCGACCATCGGTCATCGCTCAATGCCACCAAGTATGGTTCTAGGTTAGATTTCAAGGCTACGAATACCTTCACACCTAGAAAAAATCTGTGTTCTACTGACGATACAAGAGATTCATAAAACAAAAAATCCGGCATGGGCATTGGGCATCCCAGTAATTTTGCCGAAATAAAACCGGTATTTCTTAACCAAACCAATCGGACCATCTCCATTCCGAGCTACCTCCTTCATGGACAAGAATCTCACAAAATCATATCCATATCAATAAATCCTTACATCCAGCACACTTGAAGTCAAGTGGCCTCAAGATCATCGACCTAATGACGAGATGCAGAGCAGAGCTCCAAATAGTTCGGTTACAGAGCAAGGAATGTACAAATAGACCTATGACTTGTAAAAACTAACGCATACCACAGTTTTATGCGTATAGAGTCAGGCCAAACGTAATCAGGCATCATTTATGCCAGTCAAAGTGAGTCGCTGAAATTACGTAGTGTTGAAATTCGTTGTATATTGCGGGACATGGGTAGACTATGACCTAACGCAATATTTTTACGGGATCGAGACTTATGCGGGTGTAACCGCGGGGCGCAGCTAGATAATTACTTATTTTTCCCCGAAGAGGTTGATAAACGCATGCACAACGCATGAAACAAAAATACTTGAACTAAACTCGCGACAATCTAAGAAGTCCGTTTTGACAGCTATAAAAATCCTGTGTAGCCTGATAAACAAAATTGTTTCTTCAAAACTGATTCTCGAGACATATCGATTGAACATACTTAGAGAGTTTGTAATCAACGACTTAAAACTGATTCTCAAGGCATAACATTTTATTACATGTACGAGAACGAAACGTCAAAACGGACTTTTTAGATTGTCGCGAGTTTAAGTTATATATGAGCAAAAAGACAACCAAAAATTCCTAGAATTTTTTTTAAGCAACCCCTATCACCGAATTACTTTACACTCGAACTTTTTAATGCCTTTAAAACTAGATTAAAAGTGCTTCAGAAACTTCCAAGATTAGCACACCGCCGCGAAACGAATCCGATTCGAGTAGTGGAACATGACGCGAGTCAGTCTGCGGTTTCGATAGGATAACGAAATCACAATCCAACAGTAGGACAGCTTTGCTTTGAAAAATTTAGCTTATCTGGCTTCTAGACCAAAGGTTTTTTTTTTACTTGCTTTTTATCCTATGAAATGAACTGATACAAAACCCTACCTTTATACCTAGAATTCTTGATAATATTTATCGATTCATTTCGTGACAGAATTCTCAATGCAAAACAATGTAGCTTCTTCTCATACACAGAACGGATGACCGTTGATCACCAGGCTTGGAAATCACGACTTAGTTTTCATTCAATAGCGTTTCTGAGGAGCTCGGAGCTAAGTAATAACAGCCGCACGGGTCGATCCATCAGGTTAAGTTCAGCTTGCCGGGGTTGGTTCTTGGATGAGTGACCATCTTTACATACCGGGACTTCTCCATGCCTCGGAAAGCACGTTAAGCCGTTGATCCCGGTTACCATTCGTGGATCTTGTCAGTCGTTGCGGGTCGTCAGAAGCCCGAAAGTCTGACAACCAGTATTACCAAGGGGTATCGTGTTACTGGGTTGTGGAGGTCATATAGGCAGTCGTTCCATGTAAAATTCTGGTGTTCCGATGCATCCGGTTAGACTGGAAGCCGACCCCAACATAGTTGTGAAAAGGCTAGGCAGTTTCTTTTCTGTTTTGCGTTTCTGAAGTACAAATAACAAATGAAATAGTCACGCTTACACTAGGTTGTGAACCTGTAAACTTAACAACGACTTTATTATTGTTTACAATTTTTCCATAAAAACAATTTCTCATATCTACCCACAGATTTTTTATAGCTAGACGTCCAAATTACTAACACCTACGAGAAATTTCTCCATTTGTAGGCGTAGTGAGAGGTCTAGGTGACTTTGTAATACATTGATCCTAACTAATGAAGCGTTGTGTTAAAATCTGTTATATCAACATCTGGTACAGTCGTGTTTTCAGAAGAAGAAGTGAAGGTTAAAAATCCATACATAATATCAGGGCCGTACCCGGGACGTGGACGGACCGAACTCCGTCAGGGGTTCAAAAAAATATCGGTGTGTATACATTTTTAACGGACTTCTAAAAGGAAGGCATAACTCCGTCATTTAAAGACGGATTTGTCAAATATTTTTTTTGTTTGAAAGAGTATACTTCCGATTTGGTCCCATTGTCATCAGGTTAGGATCTGATGATGGGATTCTGGAGAAATCGAGGGAACTCTTCAAATATTATTGGCATACCTATAGCGATTTGGGTATTTTTTTATAGTAATTCGTGCAGTTGCTCTCGGAAAGCACAATTTGGTGAAATGGAATGGAACTGATGACAAAGACTACAGATGGCTAGCGAAGTATTTCAAGGTTTGCGATTCGATTACTATAAATGTTCGTCACAATGCATATGGTAAACTGGAGCTACTGGTGAAGTACCAGGAGAACTCCTCAACGATTAACGTCCCTGCATCGGAGAAAAAGTTTTTGGGCCTAATAAACTAAAATATACTATGTATATAAAATCAACCCAAATTACATGTATTTCCAATAAATCGAAGCTCAATATCAAAATAGCGTAGAAACGAATTTATGTTTTGCATTTCATTATATGTACACTTCACAATCCTAGAACCAATGTTAGTGCAATAACAATGTGCAATGAAAACAATCAGACGATTCTATTATTTATTTTACAAGAATTTAAAGAAAGAAATAGTCAGACATTCTTTCCTCACAGCTGATTACAAGTCAAAATATAAATAATCAGTTGATTCTTGAATTATACAACGTTGCCTAGGCATCAATGTTAATTTTTCACGAATGTTAAGGCGAAAGCTTCACAGGGTAGCCCGCGACATTCAAATTTTCTTAAGTTTTTTGCTAATTGCAGGTCAGTATCAGGTTCTATATTGATCTAAATTATGATTCGCGGACGTATCAAATATGTATTTATAGGTCACACCACTAGGCTATCAGTGTTATCACTAGCTAAGACTTCTGCCAGCATGAATCCTAATACTTCTGGGAAGACTCATTACTCCGCAAGCTCGCGTCTACGGTGGCCGGGAATCCGCCTGGGATTCCCGACGCCCAGGACGTCTCCTGTGGTGGCTAGGGGAGTGAGGGTGCGAAATTTGCCTCTCCCTCACGCGTTCCGCCTCCTCCTTCGCAAGCATTACTGCTTTGCAGAAACCCCTAATTTGCACATTACCAGAACCATAGGTAAGTAGATATAGGTTTAGGTAGTCACCTACCTACCTGTCTCCTTGGTCTAGTGAGAGCAAGTGCTACTGCTGAGCATGAGGTCCTGGGTTCGAACCCAGGTCGAGCAGTGTTATTGAGTTTTTTCATCAGGAATTTCTCATCATTCATCTTATTTCTTTTTTTTTTTGGCTGGATTCTGAATTTTTTACCGTTTGATGGCAATTTGCTCGCCCCCTTTTACATGGGATTTGTACATAATAAGCGAAATGTGGGTGTAGGTATACCTCTGCCTAACCCTTTGGAGATTACAGGCGTGATGCTATGTAATGTTACAGGTAAGTAGCACCAGCCTTGCTTATCCTTTACTATAGAAATCTAATACGCTTTCGAATGGGCAACTAGCTTCAACTTTTTGACTGACCGATCCCTTGACATTTCAAAAGTACCTGTACCTAATTGGATTATCCATACCAATATTATAAATTCGAAAGTAGCCCTGTCTGTCCGTATGTTACCTTTCACGCCTAAACCACGGAACGGATTTTGATAAAATTTGGCAAGGAGATAGACGGTGTGGCGGTATCTACATCGCCACATGCGAACTACGCATGTGGCGATCAAAGACCTGACGTCACACAAAAATCCTGACGTCACATAAATCCTGAATCGCGCAATTAAAGTTAACCGTGCAATGGACATATACAATGTCGCCCATGCGCATGTGACTGCCCGTAATTTTCTGAATATTCATGAAAAAATGTCGCAAATAAACTTCAAAAGGGGGGGTCTATCTATAACATTTTTCGCATTTTTTTTTTGTAGCTGTTATGTAGTAGATTACAAATAATGATTAAAAAAGTCGTACTATGGGGACAATTTATGGACTTACACTAGTTTTTTTAAAATAAATACACAATTTTTTACTGAATAAATGACTTCGACTCCGTTTTTTTTTTTCGTAGTCGATAATTTTTAGTAAAATGTTAATTAACCTGTTAAAATAACTCATAAGCTTTTGGAAATAATAAACAGAATCCAAATCGACCCATAAAATTCGGAGATGTGTCAAAAAATAGAAAGCAAATCTACAAACTCAACTTAAAAAGTTAAAAATTGAATAACATGAAAAATGTTATAGATGGACCCCCCCTTTTGAAGTTTATTTTCGAAAATTTTTCATGAATATTCAGAAAATTACGGGCGGTCACATGCGCATGAGCGACATTGTATACAAGAACCCGACATCAATCGTTGGGCAGTTGCCCGCCAGACACAACACCCGTCTGGTCGGAGGATCCTCCCTTTTCTATGGTGGATGATCGAACTTTACACCCTGTTCCTCATACCCCTAAAATGGCATCCCGGGGAAGGACTTAGGCTACTTTTTATTGACATACCACGCGGGCGAAGCCGCGGGCGGAAGCTAGTTTGAAATAAATGCTATGAGTTTGAGTTTATAAACCACGTAATGCTGAAGCTTATAATTAAATTCAAAGTCAATTAGCTCCATATTCTGAAAAGCTGAGCCTGTTACGAAACGTAGCATTGTAAGCTGCCAACTCAATTAACATTGGTACTTCTTGGAGGTCTTCCCAATTAACATTTGGTACCTCTTGGAGGTCTTCCCAATTAACATTGGTACCTCTTGGAGGTCTTCATAAAATCGAACGTGAAACTATACCTATTAATTTACCTGATATTTACATAACATGTCATGTCATGGCAGCCCCAACAGCCTCGTGGCTACTGTAGCCGGCAGGTTGGATGGCAGAGTAATGTGTCACTGGATATCGGCACACAGACCGCCATTCAGATTTGAGACATAAGTCTGTTGTCTAAAGTGTTTTAGTTAGTAAGTATCAATTTGTATATGGATCTCTGGTCTGAAAATAAAGATTTTTATTATTATTATAATATTATGGTCTCTACTGGAGTGGTAGAGTAATACCTATCTATTTTACGCCGATAGTTGAGCTTTTAGTAAATAGTATTTCAAATTGGGTGGCATTAACCCCCCAATCTCGTCGTTAATGGACTAAAATCATATTATATACAACACCTTACAGGTATGAGGAGTTCGTGGCTAAGTAATAACAGCCGCACGTGTCGATCCATCAAGTTAAGCTACGCTTACCGGGGTTGGTCCGTGGATGGGTGACCATCTTTACATACCGAGACTCCTCCGTATCTCGGAAGGCACGTTAAGCCGTTGGTCTCGGCTGTCATTTGTGGATCTTTGACAGTCGTTACGGTTTGTCAGAAGCCCCGAAATTCTGTCAACCAGTCTTATCAAAGGGTATTATTAGGGGTAAGGGTTGCCAAGGGGTATCGTATTACCCAGTTATTGGGTTGTGGAGGTCAGATAGGTAGTCTCTCCATGGAAAATACTGGTATTCAGCTGCATCCGGTTAGACTGAAAGCCGACCCCAACATAGTTGGGAAAAGGCTAGGCAGGTTAATTGACCCTACAGGTAGCCTAAAAAATTATCCTATTAAAATTATGTTGGCCGACAATAAGTTCTTATATAAAACTAGCTGATGCCCGCGACTTCGCCCGTGTGGATGTCGGTTATAATATACTTAAACCTTACTCGAGAACCACTCTATCCATTGGTGGAAACAGCATGAAAATCGGTGCAGTTGTTTTTTTAGTTTATCGCGTACAGGACGACAGACAGACGCGGCGGAGGACTTTGTTTTATAATATGTAAGGATGTATGGTAGCAATATCAATAAGTAGAATAGAATAGAATAGAATACTCTTTATTATATACACCATAAAAAATACAGAAACAAATGAAGAAATTTAACATAGGTAGAATTATTATGCTGAAAACTTTTAATAAATTGATAACATAGTATTCAAAGAATTCAACTTCATCTAGAAAACAGACAGCGATGATATTTCCCTTCAAGAACTCTGTATTAACACTAATATTTATTTTAAAATAATTTATTGAGATACACAAACATTTTTTTTACACAAATCCTCTCGATCGTTTACTAGAAAACAATGATTGTTTTATGTGTTTACATCATTCTGCACTCTACAAGAAAAATCTTTTAATCTGATAGCTTGAAAACTTATGACGTCATCCGTTTGCTCCCCGAAGGGAAGAGATGAGTCTGTCTATATTTCGCCAGTTATGTACAAGTCCCGCTCTATAAGACACATACCCCCCGAAGTATAGTATAATTATTAGTATTACTTGTAACAATTTTAGGAATATTGTAAGATCGTATACTTTTACAATATTTGTAAATATGTGAGCACCATGTACGAGTATCTATCACATAACTAATTTATTTGTCATTGCTCCATTTGTAATTATTTTTACTTTTTGTGGTACAGTAATCTTATTGTAGGTGCATCGTCTTCACATATAATTATATAAGTAATTCATGTATACAAAATATTGTAAAATATTTTTAAATAAAAGAATAATATAACGGTGGAGTTTCTTGCCCATTCTTCTCCATACGAAAACTGCCTTTTGGAAGGGGCAACTGGAATGAGTCCTATTTCTTTATTTTTCATTGACGTTCAAAAGTGCCTTTATGTGCCCATTTGAAATAAATTATTCGACTTTGAAAGATTAGGCAGAGGTGTATCTATTACACCCAAATTTCGCCAGTTATGTTTAAGCCCCATGTAATAGAGGGCGAGCCCAGTACCATCAACCGGGTACAAATCTAGATTCCGGGCTGCTATAAATACCTGCGAGAAATTCCAAAAGAAAAACCCAATAACACTTTTCGGGACCCGGGAATCTAACCCACCCAGTACAGGCTCAATAGTAGTACTTACGACCCCTAGACCAACTAGTCAGGTTTATAAAAGGTAAGCTTTAATACCTTTAGCGGGGCTCAAATCTAGGGGGTCTACTCTCTAAGTCCATCAACAAAGATAAGGGCTCGTCAGGAAGTAGTTGATCCGTCAAAATAAGTGACATATTTTTCGGATGGGCAAAAACACATTGGTATTAGCGAGAACTGTCAAATCGTGCTGTCATTCATTTTTAGTTCGGGCTCGGAGCTAATCATTTATGTCCGTTAGTGATACAGAGTAACTTTTGACGAAATTACGGATTCCGTGCTTAAAGAGTAAGACCCCCTAAACTTCGAGCTGCTACCGAGAAATTTCTGAAAGAATTTACACCGGAAAATGAAAAACAAAGTTGATAAAAGTTCAAATGTGAACTTTTCTGAAAGAAACTTCGAATATGAGATCAACTTATACAATAAAAATGGCAGACTTTCACAGTTTGCTAACTGGAAAGTCCGAGATAATCCCGGCTTCATAAAGTTCCATTGTTGACATCTCTAGATTCAAACAAATATTTTAAAATGCGAGTCTTTCTGCTTCTTTGGTATGTTTTCAAGGTTAAATAAGTGAACTGAATAACAGTAAGTAGCAAAAACGAACTTTAACTTTTAAAGCTGTCATTAAATAGGTACTAATCTTCCATTAACTTGTTGCAGAAAGCAACATTCAACTCGATTAATATTATGATTCTTTGATGAAATTAATGAAACCATTAGCGTTAATGATCCATTACGTAATGGGGCATTAATTACCTCTGAAGCATGACCTACCAAACCACCTTGAGAACCACCTCCTCTTTGAATAAGTCGGTTAAAAATAAAAAGTTCCTCGGTCCTTCTCATTGCATGACCATACCACCTCAGGCACGCATCAGAGAGTTTTTCTTCGATTGGGTTGAATTTCTCCCCCGGAATCTTAATATACCAGAATCTTCAAGGTTTTTAATTTGGCGGAGTACATTAATATTGTCCTTGCTTCATCAGTATTTAAGCATTGTTAAAATAGTTTATTGTATGCCAAAATAAAAGAGAATGTCTCTGCTCCATTCTTTTATATTCCTGGCATGCTGCCAGGGTCTTGATTAAAAGGACTACGCCCATATGACCACTAGTTCCTTTAATTGTGTTGTTTCATCACACTTGTTTATCCGAAAGCCACCCTTTTTGGAGAGATGTAAAATGTACTATAATCACATTGTCAACTGAGGAAAGGTACATTCAAGGCGAAATACGTGTTTCCTACACAACGTTTAGGATAGGCAGCGTTTGGGAAGCTCCGTTCCGCAGGCCTAAAGATTAAAGTCTTCAATCAGCGCGTCCTGGCCTGTTATGACTTACGGAGCCGAAGCGGGACACTCACGGTTCGGCTGGTTAAATTCAAGGTCGCTCAGTGAGCTATGGAACGAGCTATGCTTGGAATATCTCTGAGGGATAAGATAAGTCTGCCAGGGTTGCGGGAAAGTCCGAAATACCGGGACCTTGGCAACTGGCAACTGAAGGAACACATGGGTTTTAGTCAGTAAAAGTCTGACACGCCCTCCGCCCAGAACGGGAGAAGTCATTTGATGATTTCCCAACCTCAAAAAAAAAAAAGGGATAAAATAACAGTCAGATTTCCCGCCGTGCTATTACGTCGTTTTCGCTTAGCGTTCGTTTTGTCTTTTTTTTTCCTTTTGCTCGACTCCTAAGGGTCATAGCGTGATGTTAAATAGCCTATATTCCTCAAGAAATAGGCTATCTAATGGAAAAAAACAAATCTGACTGGTAGTCCCAGAGATCACCGCATTCAATCAAACAAACAAAAAAACGAACAAAATTAGAAAAATAAAAAATTGTTTATTGTCCAGGTAATACAGTAAACTGGTTTACAGGTTACAATATTACCTATATGCAAGATTTTACAAGGTTACAATATGCAAGTTACAATATTACTTATAGCTATACTCCATTTGAAATAAGATTAGACATTTAAATAAATCTTTTTTACAATCCGTTCAACCGATTTTGACTTCTATTAAGTTGTGGCATGACAAATGGCAGCTGCAGTGGACAGGTGGTATTGTGTAAACTTTTTTGCTTTTAATGCCATCCTTATACCTACGGTATAGAAGTCAAAATCGGTTGAACGGACTGTAAAAAGGTTTGTTTAAATGTCTAATCTTATTTCAAATGGAGTATAGGTTACACAAATTATTTACCAGTGAGCCCCAAACTAGACAGTTAGTCTGTATCTTGGGGCTCGGGGTACAACTTATAGAGTGGAGACTAGACAGATGATTATAGGTGTTTTTACTAGAGATTAGTAGGATTTATAATACATCGAAGTTTGTTCTGTACACATTGGGCGAAATTGTGATTGTATATACCATTACTGTTCCTTACCATCACCGTCTTGTCTTTATCACAATTTCTTCTTCCGTACATCTTTATTATTTAGCCGTAATCTCAGTAGTCACCCAAAAGGGGTAGCCACATTATCATTACCACAATCCATCCATAGTTTCTATGGTCTTCCTCTATTTTTATAACTACCCTCATCTATTATATCTCGTTATATAAGTAGGTATAAAAATCAATTTTCGAGCGTTAGTCTCGCAATAACTTGAAAATTGCTCGACCGTTTTTTTTTTTGTTCTCCTTAATACTGGGATGGTTTAGGAAAAATGTAAGTTAGGAAAATTCCAAAGGAACAGCTGATAAATAAATATTCTATATGGGAATTGCCCACGTGGTAGGAAGTTCTTACTCACACTTCTTTAGTACTAATCCATTTACTATCTGGTTAATCTAAATCGATACGTCTCGACGAAACTAGAAATAGCATTTCTTATCAAAATCTGATTAGGCTAGTGAAAGGGGGGAAGGAGGTGTACCCCACTACATCCCCCTTAACATAAATATTCAGCAGTATTCCGAATGGGACTGAAACATGGTGCCAAGATGGGTTTTAAAAGCTATCAAGGACGAGTTGATTGTTAATGGGTTGGTTACCTAATGTTGAAATTTTGGGTTTTTGTCATTAATCATACCTTGATACGTGGGTAGAATAAAATCAGTCGTTTTTAGACGGAAATAAATCTTCAAGATATGGTGTTTTTACTTGGCCAGCTTCTCTTGGTATTTTATTGGTAAGTAGAACGTTTTGAGTGGTTTAGACTAATACTAGGCACACACAACCAGTTGAACATGAGTAAATCTTACGGTATTATGAAAAAGAACAAGCATAAGTGTTCACACACACGGACGGTAAACGTCAACGGCAGATGCAACTGCAACCACACACGTCGACGGCAGCCGTCGCCTCGCGTCGACAACGTGCCGCTCGAGTATTTATTTGAGTACGTATTTGAGTCGACGGCAGCCGTAGACGTGTCGACGACTGCCGCCGTCAACGGGTTGACAGCTGCAGTTGCCTCTGCCGTTGACGCGTGCCACTCATATATACTTAACCACCACGCTTGGTCACTGCATATTAGCCAATGGTATTATATTATGTAAAAAGAGGTAGTTAAAGGTAACCAACCCAAACATTTGATCGTCAAAAACGGCACAAGACTATTCGATGACACGTAGAAGCAGGACGGCATGTCGTAATTATCGGGAGCGAAAAAAAGACAAGATGCTAGATTACTAGGCTAATTAGCAAGGATTTGAAGTGCCACTTGCGGAGCGTGTAAAAACCTATGTACCTTTTAGAGGTATGAGGAACAGGGTGTAAAGTTCTCTCGTCCTCTATAGAAAAGGGAGGATCCTCTGACCAGACGTGTTGTGTCTGGCGGACAACTGCCCAACCATTGATGTTGGAATCTTGTATTTAAGTTGATCGCGCGGTAAACTCAAATTGCGCGATGCAGGATTTTCGTAATCTTGATTTTGTGTGACGTCAGGTCTTTGATGCATAGTTCGCATGTGGCGTTGTAGATGCCGCCACAACATCTTTTTACTTGAAATATCATTTGGTAATGGCCATTTCAGCCAGAAAAGACCCTGTATCTTCACCTTTGCAGCCTCGTAGTATCGTGACTCATTAGGGCAGTGTGTTTTAAATGTCAAATTCAAATTATTTATTTCAATTAGGCACATAAAAGACACTTTTGAACGTCAAAAACAAAGAAATAGCGAATAATTAGCCGAGAAGATTCGCATGACAGTAAAAAAATGCATAATTATTGGGTAAAGCCCTCTATTAAATCCGCAAGCTACTGCATAAGTAATGAGTCCAAAAAACTTCCGAGCCACCACCAGACATTTATCCGAGTCATTAACGTGGCTGTTGAAACCTATTATAATAACGAAAATAGTCCAAAATATGTTATACAACACAGTCATTTGTTTGCTCATAAAACACGTCTGCACAGATTTCACAGGTCCCGCGCTATTTCTAAAACGTCATTGACATAATTATGTCATCAAAATAGCGACAAATATGCTGCATTATGTTCGAAAGAGAATCGCGAAGTGTGTCACGCTGATACATATAGCTAATATTGTACAAGGATAAGCGTGAACCGTTTATTTTTATATTTTAGGGTAAATAGTGACTTAAAGATGTCTTCTTTTTCGCATCGGGCTTCAGTTTTTTAACAAGTTTAAATGAAATGAAATTGTTTATTCTGTAAACAATTTCATTTCTTTTTTTTTTTTTTCTTATCATTTCAAATCCAATATAGTCTCAAAGAGTTAGACATGGTGTTTGTATACTTCTGATGATATGTTTATGAATGAAATGAAAGACAAAGAATAATCAAACACTGTCTAATATAGTTAATTGATTCAGGCGTGACTTTGCGGAAATCCATTATAAAATACAATAGACGTAGATATATTTAGTAACCTATTCCGCTTAACTGTTCTTCAAGAGTCATAAAAAACCCTGTAAGAAATCGACACGTGTTTCATCTCTCAACGAGGCATCCTCTTGAGGTTGGCTTCCAGTCTGACTGTACAGCTATATACCAGTATTTTACATGGAGTGACTGCCTATCTGAGCTCCGCAACCCAGTTACTGGGTATTTATTTCTTAAAAAAGGTTAAGTAATTGACTCTGAAGGCAAATAAATAAAAGCCGAGGTGATCATGGAATCGTATCGCATTATACGAAGCACTACAAGTGACAATACGAAATCTCATTAAGTCGTGTAAGTTAGTGACCTCCCTGATACCAACTTTGCTGATTTGCCAATCTTTTTAACCGATTTCAAAAAGGAGGACGTTCTCAATTCGACTGTACTTATATTTATTTTTAATAGTGACGGAGTCAAATATAACATCGTCTAAAACAAACTCAATAAAAAAAATTAAGTAATAAAAACTATAACCCAACTACGACTAAAAAGGTATAAACAAGACACCACAGACAGACAAATTAAAAATCCGGAGTCACACGTGTTAGGGCATAAATCGAACAGATTACGTGTGACTCCGGATTTTTTATTTGTCTGTCTGTGGTGTCTTGTTTATACCTTTTTAGTCGTAGTTGGGTTATAGTTTTTATTACTAATTTTTTTTTAAATTATTTTGGGGTTATAATAATATATATATATTTTTAAATGTGCTCATTAAGACCTTTCATTTGATACCCAACATGGTACGATTAAACAATTTTTTTTTAAGTTCCTGACTTTATGTCCTCTAGAGGTCGCCATTTTTAATTTAATGTGACGTCACATAGCCTATAACCAGCGGACGATCAAGACGCTTCCAACGATACCTCATTTGTCAAATTGTGATGAGTGGTTTAGAAGATAGAAGGGAACAGATGAACATACTTACATACATACATACATACATACTTACATACATACCGGTCAAAATCATAACCCTCCTTTTTCTTCGCCGTAGTCGGGTAAAAACTACGCAAGCAAAGTTAATTTTATTTGGGATCACCTCGGGAGTTTACTCTGTCGAACTAAAAAATATTTTTTTAAATCGGTTTAAATTAGCGAAAATATCGGTGAACATACACAAAAAAAAACATACAGACGAACATAGAACCTCCTCCTTTTTGAAAATTGTTTAATAAAACTCAAGACCACAGAAGAGAAGTTGCCATTACCATTGACAATAACTAAAGTGTGACGTAAAATGTTTTTCGAAAATAAAACTATGGAGTGGAACCCTAAATAAATAACTGCGTAACTTTATCTGGGTCATGGACAACCAAGATGATTTATTAATAATATTATATTTTGGAAGACAGACGACAATTCATGGAGTGTATCGCTGGATTCTGGGAAGAACTTCCTTATAAAAATGTCTCCATGGCTGTGTGGCGGTACCTACATCGCCACATTCGAACAACGCATCAAAGATCTGACGTCACACAAAAATCCTGACGTCACAAAAATCCTGCATCGCGCAATTAGAGTTTACCGTGCAGAGAACATAATATACAAAAATCCAATATCAATCATTGGGCAGTTGCCCGCCAGACACAACACCCGTCTGGTAGGAGGATCCTCCCTTTTCTATGGTGGATGAGTGAACTTTACACCCTGTTCCTCATACCCCTAAAGCTGTTTGGTTTAAATAGGTTTTTATCTGTAGTATCTTATTTATCTTATATAGATTATTTTCTACCTTGTGAATGTGATAACGTCGTAGGCTTAGTGAACTGAAGACTTTTTTTTTTGAACATTTTTTTTTTTTTTTTAACTTCCTACATGAAACTTTTTGAAAATACTCACTAACTTGAAAATACTGGTATTCAGCTGCATCCGGTTAGACTGGAAGCCGACCCCAACATAGTTGGGAAAAAGGCTAGGCAGATAGATAGATTAAACTTTTTGAAAAGCCTACACTGTCCTCCCATAACTATTAACACTATAATTCGAAAATATTGTAAAAGCCAATTATCTTTTAAAAGAGTAACCATGGAGTTTCTTGCCGGCTCTTCTCCATAGGAAACGACCAATTGGAACCGTGCTTCTGACGTTTCATAAGTGCCCATGTAGGCTTATGTGAAATAAAATATTTTGATTTTGAGTTAAAACGCTCATTACTCGAGAACTACCAAAACCACAGAATGTCCGATTTTTTAAATTTTAGCTCTGATTGTTGATATGTGACATCTTTCCTCTCTCTTTCCAATGTCTCGGAGTGATTTCGTTAAAAGGGACGGAAGTGTGTAACAGGAAGCCGGGGAAGCGCGCGCTATTTGATTTGACCAATGAGCGCGCGCGGTTCTAAAGTTGGCCATCAGATGGTACCAACCCATTTTCCAAGAGGTTGGTACTGTCAGCCAAGATGTCAGATGTTACACATCATGCTCTGCATCTGCTGGAGGAGCTCGTGGCTAAGTAATAACAGCCGCACCGGGATGATCCATCAGTTTAAGCCACGCTTGCCGGGGTTGGTCGGTGGATGGGTGACCATCTTTACATACCGAGACTCCTCCGTGCCTCGGAAAGCACGTTAAGCCGTTGGTCCCGGCTGTCATTCGGGTATCTTTGACAGTCGTTACGGGTCGTCAGAAGCCCGAAAGTCTGACAACCAGTCTTACCAAGGGGTATCGTCTTACCCAGTCACTGGGTTGTGGAGGTCAGATAGGCGGTTGCTCTATGTAAAATACTGGTATTCGGCTGCATCCGGTTAGACTGGAAGCCGACGCCAACATAGTTGGGAAAAGGCTGGGCAGATTGATTGTTCTTTGGCATCTGCTTTAGGTTAGGTTAGGCTAGCTAGGCGACCGGAACTGGGGGTTCAGTTAATTAGTAGTTACATATCAGACTCATACCAAAGAAAAACCAAGACAGAGCGCTGTCAACAGTGACGTGAGGCCAGTTTATAACATCTGTGCACTTAGTGAGGTGTAGTTTGATTGTATATGTGTGCGTGTGAGCGTGTATGCACAGAACGGAGGTGTAGTTTTGGCATGCTTCACCGTATTGTTCGCAGCACTCTGTCTTTGTTTTTTATTTGGTCTGAGATATCAGAATTTATAAACTTCTGACTTTATTTAATTATTATGTATAATTCAGTCAATAATAGTCACGAAAAACTATTTGAAGAGGCAGGAAAAACTTCATAGTAATAGTTATTTTTATCGAAGCCCAGACCACAAACAAAACAGCCATCTATATAAAACTGATTTTATAGATCTCTGAAAATATTTTTTTCATGACAATCCGAATAAAAATAGCTCCCTCATCATTATTTTAGTAATAACTCACAAACGGCTTGTCTGCCTTTCGTGAGGTTTTGTTTAAAAGTCATTCAGCTGATGACGTTTGTAAGGTCAGTTTAGCAAAACAAGATTAAATGTTTGCGGAGTTTGCTAGTGAATCATGAGAAAACAAATTTAGGAACTATTAAGCTCAACACACAAGGCGGGTGCTTGTCGGGGCCGGGTCTGGTCGTTTTCTTCGCGGGAGCTGCGCTGTTATCGTTTTCACAGGGTGGGCGCGGGATTGCAGCGGGTCGGGCGCGGGACGGCAGCGGGTCGGGCGCGGAACGGCTGCGGTTCGGGCGCGGACATATTTAAAATCTTCATATTCCAGAGATCCATCGCCAAACAGATACAATTCACAAAACAAACACAATTTATTCTGCCCGCCGTACTCCCGCGCCCGACCCGCTCCCGACACGCACCCGCCTTGTGTGTGTTTTGAGCTTTAGGGCTGTTTTCCACGAATTTGAAGAGGAGTCAATCTGCCTAGCCTTTTCCCAACTATGTTGGAGTCGGCTTCCAATCTAACCGGATGCAGCTGAATACGAATTTGAAGAGGAGAAGAGGATATAATTGTACAATGAGGAACTACTGATATGACTTATTTCATACAACTGTCAAAAGAATCAAAACTGTCAAGTTTTGATTAGAATATTTCGGACAATTATTTAGGTAGACAATTTGCTAAACGCTAAGCACTTTCGAAAATCTCGAAATCCAATCGGCTAGGTTTTCTTTATTTTCACATTATTCGCCTTCTTTGCTTCAAAGTTCAACATTATACCCCAGACCAAATAAAAACCATGACAGACCGCTGTCAACAGTGACGTGAGACCGGTTTCGTAAACATGTGTGCACTTAGTGGTGTTTGATTGTAGTGTCATTGTAAATAGTTGTAAATGTGTGCGTGTATTTGGTCTGAGCGTTATACCAATTGATTTCTTTCGAAACATTATTTACTTTTCTCCACGTAGGTGGAAATGGGTCCTTAAAGTGGTGTCAGATGAATGTAATTTAATGTAAATATCGCCGCTGAAAATGAGTCGAGGTGAATAATTTCGTTTGACCTTTGATGATTGTTCGGCTCATTTTAAGCTGAATTCTTTAACCCGAATTCATCGTAATTTCAGAAATAATTTTTAGCTACGTATATTTCTTTGAGTTGATACTTTTACAGACCTGCGCTCTACTCACTCCTGTGTGTTTTCTGTCAATCATTCAGTTAGTCATGGAATTGTTCTTTAGCGTAAAGTAGGTATACATTTTTGTAATCTTACTTCTAACCTCTTCTTTATTTGTATATTGGTCAGTTCACTACCCTCAAGGATAGTGAACAGTCCATAAAATCCATTCTTATTGAACTGTTTCTATTTGTTAAAAGTTACTAAAATAAGTTCCAGAGAGCTTAATTATAACACCTACTTATAAATTATATGAAATGACCCCAAATTGACATAAAGTCAGATCAAAATATACAAATGAAAGAAAGTTTACGCTACACTAAACAAATATACAATATTCTCACAAGAACAATACAGAACCTCTCATTCCCAGGGTGTTATGTCAATGACCACGGAACAATAACACAATCTACTTATTTTCTCTTAACCACATCACAAACAAGCAAGTTGTAACAAATCATTGGGAAATCGGCTGATAAAATCCCCCAATCTACCCATCGAATGGCCTAGTTTTCAACATAACTGAACTTTCGCAATAGTGCACTAGTATGTATGTACATTCATAATACCGTAGCGTTTCTCTATTTACCTGAATATATACCCAAAATCACTGCGATTTGGAACATAATCTGTTAAGCCCCTACAGCAGAGAAAACTCTAGCAGAATTCAATGTTTTTGGCACCAAAACCAAAAGCTCAACTCAATTGATTCTCACTATTTGCTAAAAAACTGAAAGGATTAATGTATGTTCATGAAACCGAGGTTAAAAATACGAAACCATTGCCTTACCTAAACGTGTGCAGATTCCTCAAGCTGAACAAATCCAGTAATGTATAGAATCACATCACTTTCTTCTCTTCATCACAAACATCAAATCACTACCCATTAGTCCCAAAAACGTACGATTTGTCACCTAAATACAGAAAACAAAACACTAGCACTCGACACAGCACAATGCTCCAACATTATCCACAAAAAGAAAAAAAAATACGGATTTTTACGGAATATTTTCGGTTATTCGCGTATAAAAATTGGGGAAAAATGTATTTATAAATGTTTTAGCGGACGGCCGGGTGTTCGTCCGCAGCCGCGTACCTCGGAATTCGGATTTAGGTTAGAAACGGCGGGCTATGGCGCCACCCACACATGCGCAGTAGTATAGGGACACGGACAAAGATTATGAAACTTTCAGATGAGATAATAATGTGGAGTGGTTTTATGTGTAAGCTTGAGTGGTGGGGCGCAATGGATACTTGCGTTACACACGTAAAATAGCATCAACATCATCATTTCAGCCGAAAGACGTCCACTGCTGGACGTAGGCCTCCCCCAAGCACCGCCACTTTGACCGGTTCTGTGCTTCTCACATCCAGCGCATTCCCGCGGCCTTCACCAGGTCATCGGTCCACCTTGTGGGGGGCCTTCCAACGCTACGTCTTCCGGTACGCGGTCGCCACTCCAGAACGTTTCGGCCCCATCGGCCATCTGTTCTGCGAGCAATGTGCCCTGCCCACTGCCACTTCAAGGCAATACTTCGGGCTATATCGGTTACCTTGGTTCTTCTACAGATCTTTTCATTTCTGATTCGATCACGCAGGGAACCTCCGAGCATAGTCCTCTCCATCGCCCTTTGAGTGACTTTCAGCCTTCTAATGAGCCCCATTGTGAGCGACCACGTTTCAGTGCCATAGGTCATCATTGGCAACACACACTGGTCAAAAACTTTTGTCTTGAGACACTGTGGTATATGAGACGAGAAGATAGTACGCAGCTTCCCGAGCGCCGCCCAGCCGAGTCGGATTCGACGATTGACTTCTTTCTCGAGGTTGGATCTGCCTAAGTGGACTGGAAACGTAAAATAGCAATTGATCGCAATGGGTTTCATTTTGACAGTTCACCCACGTCCATTGCGTTATTTACAGTGTTGAACTGACGAATTTTTATAACTTATGAAGCAATGGATTAGCAATATTCTTCAAAACTCTCGGATTGTCATTCAAAGTGTGTTACGCAAATATGGTGCTGGTAAAAGATATAGACAGAGTTTATTAGTTGTTGTTTAGACACAGGTCCAGGTCAGGTTTGCTAATGACCGTTTTGTCTTGTTATAATTGTCATAAATATGACAATAAATGGATATACTCGTATGTATGGTTATAATAATCATACAATTCATACAATATAATTCTTTCTTTTTCGTGTGGTTAGTGGACTAACCTGGTGTCAGAGTTTTTATGCTGCCCATAGGCCTCTGACTTGGCTTCACATGCTGTCGAGAATATCTGTCAGGCATGTGTTTTCCTTCACGGTACACACATGAAACCGAAAGGCCTTGGATTCGAACTCGAGATCTATGACTTGGCAGTCTGACAGTTATACCAATAAGCTATCACTGATGTGTTTATTCAATATATTGAAAAGCTACTTAAATAATAAGCTAATTAAAAAACTTTAAAAATTAAAAGTTTAAGGCTGTCTTTTTGAAACAGCACAAATTTTATTCCACTGTTGTTAAAATACTCTATAGTTACATAATACACTTCAGTAGTAAGTATACCTACTCTCAAGAAAGTATACTCTCAAGTAAGTATCTATACTACCCATCTAACCATCTACAAAAAACGCAAATCTATGCGTCTTAACGCACACCAAGACGCATCTTCTGGCAGACTCAGCGGCGTTTACGTAGATCGCAGCTCTTTGCTATTACTGAAAATACTCGTAGTCACTCGGACACACTGTAGACTTGAGAATACTATGGAAACTCACAGATACGAGTACTGCAGGGTATACTGAGAACTTTGTGAGAAATGAAATGAAATTGTTTAGTCTGTAAATGGGATATTGGAATCACGTCATATTAAACAATATTTAAAATAAGCCAGATGAGGTCGGCGTTTCCTATCTAACTACTCTGAGAAGAAAGGCCGAAACAAGCTCAGAGGTCGCACTCTCTTTTAAAGTCCAGACGTAATCTTGGTCAGGCCATATGAGGACCATGTAGATTAGCGACTGAAATGGTCTTTTGAGGAAAGAACCACAACGATTTGAGTGGACCTGTCCAGTGTTCAGTCCAGAGTTCTTTACTATAGGCTCAGACCAAATAAAAAAGCAGGCGCACGCGTAAAATACAAGAGCGATAAACGATATTGGCGCGAGTATTAACTACCCATTAAAAAAACTTTAGGTAGGTTCACAATTACGCGGTTGAAATGCCAGCCAGTAAGCAAGTGATAACTGGGCTCACTGTCAAAGACGCGCCAGACTTACGTACCTACTTTAAGGTACCTTTACAGCCATTTATGAATAACAGCCGCACAGGGGGCTTTAAACGGTCACTTTAGCGGAATCATACTAAGAAAATATTATGAATCATCGTAAAATTTCACCAACTGACAATTCATAATATGATCTGCGTGCAATTCATATTACGAAATAATTCATCTGATTGACAGTTTTCTATGGAGATTCGTAAAATCGTCCACAAATTATGAATTGCTTTTATGTCAAATTAAAGGAATTGCTAATGACAGCTGGGATTCAGGAAATGAACTGCTTTTAGAGGAATTGCTAATGTGGCCGGTTTAGGCCCCCAGGTCTTGCCGGGATTGGTCCGTGGATGGGTAGGTGACCATCTTTACATACCAAGACTCCTCCGTGCCTCGGAAAGCACGTTAAACCGTTGGTCCCGGCTGTCATTCATGGATCTTTAACAGTAGTTACGGGTGGTCAGAAGCCCGAAAGTCTGACAACCAGTCATACCAAGGGGTATCGTATAACCCAGTAATTGGGTTGTGGAAGACGTGGAAGTTCGACAGGCAGCTCTATGTAAAATACTGGTATTCAGCTGCATCCGGTTAGACTGGAAGCCGACCCCAACATATTTTGGAAAAAGCTAGGCAGATGATGAACAGTAGTATCTAACCGTTATAAATGTATACTCAACTGGCGCATCAATCTCCGAATGAAGCATTTTCGTTTATCAATGATCAAACTTTGTGGGTAAGTTCGTTGATCTAAAATGCTGCCTACCCACCTTACAGTCACAGAGTATAGTGTAACTCGAACAGTTATCGCTCTGAGCAACAGTCGTTCGAGTGCCTCTAGTAGGTACCTCCATGTCGTGACGTATGACGCAGTGATTCAGTGAACACGTGACGAAGACTGACAGGACCGTAGCACACGCATATATCACGCTTCTAACGATATGTGTTGTAAGCAGAGTTGTAACTCTGCTACACACGGAGGCTCTACCCAACCTCAAATTGCTCAGCATGATCCTCCGTCATGCCGAAAATACTGCAGCATTAATTTTGAAATAAATATAATTATTTTAAAGTTGAGGATTGATGCTAGGTTTGGCGAATACAAGATTACATAAATTTTTCTCTATAGAAAAAAAAATCCAAAGTTACCTCTAAACTGAACTATAAACCGCTGGTATTCAAAAAATACTTCAAGTTAGATCACAAAACTTTGCATAATAACTGAACTAACTATAAATCAGGTCTCATGTTTTTTATTATTCTTTAAATTACCATTATTTTCACCGTAAAAATCAATTACCCAAACTATTCGAGGTTTGGGAGCCCCCCACTCCGTCTCGCTCTCACTCAGGCCGCAAGTAGTATGGTGCGAGCGAGATATTGAGGTAGGGTAGGGCTATAATGTAAGATTACATGTACAAAGAATGCTATCAAAATAGAGAAAGGCTTATGATCGATTTTTGTTACTCAATCACGCATGAACGGCTGAACCGATTTGCATGAATTTTGACACACAGTAAGATTACGTTTTGGATTAGTAACATAGAATACTTTTTAAAGGTAAATAAAGTCCTAATGAAAGTAATATCTAAGATGAAAACTAATATTTCTTGGATCATCATCTGCCCACCCTTTTTCCAACCATGTTGGGGTCGGCTTCCAGTCTAACCGGATGCAGCTGAATACCAGTATTTTACATGGAGCGACTGCCTATCTGACCTCCACATCCCAGTAACTGGGTAAGACGATACCCCTTGGTAAAACTGGTTGTCAGACTTTCGGGCTTCTGACGACCCGTAACGACTGTCAAAGATCCACAAATGACAGCTGGGACCAACGATTTAACGTGCTTTCCGAGGCACGGAGGAGTCTCGATATGTAAAGATGGTCACTCATCCACGGACCAACCCCGGCAAGCGTAGCTAAACCCGATGAATCGACCCGTGCGGCAGTTGTTACTTAGCCACGAGCTCCTCTCACTAATATTTCTTGAATATTGTGTAAAATTGATAGAGCCTTGCCCAACATAATAATAATAATATGTTAATTATTGATTGATTCATATATCCTACGAAAGCCATGTGCAGTTAGTTAAGTAGGTACATGATACAGAACTGTAGATTAATCATTGAATCTCCGTGTTTAGTGATACAGGATGGTTTGTTTTCAAGCCACTGCTGTCAGATTCTGAATCTCTGAAAGGAACTATGGAATACATTTTAAAGAAAATTTGCGTGCCGCCCGTTTTTTCACCCTATGTAAAACATCTACATTTATATCTATAAATATAATGGTGTACATACCAAAGAGTATTCTAAGTGACATCAAAATTGTTTTTTTAGGTCACTTGTATTTTCTTTAATAATAAGCATATTTTTTCTTTCAGTGTTTTTCTCTATGACCTGTTGGTTAAAATTTACCCACACCAGCTAGTAAAAAAAAAGAAATATGAGCTTAGGTATTGTAAAAAATTGTATATCCACAATAAACTGGTATATTGTATATCTTATCGATCACCCTGTAGATTAATATGGCGGATGTATATTAATCTATCCTGTTCGAACTATAGTCGAGTTTATAAATATTATGCGAAACAAAAGACGCCCGCGCATCATGTTTTACACTATTATAAACAACGCATAAAGTTTTATATTCTGCCAAATATTACATTAATTTTATTAGTAAAGCATTTTCATTTCTTTTTACTTTTAAAGCCGAGTACACATAAATATTATGCCATTACTTTATACTTATGCTGTGTTTGTACTATTCTTTATTTTACCTAGGATTAATGTATCGATTTACATAGACAGAAAAGGTGGTTCCTCTATGAGTTATAAGCCTAGCCATTGCCCAACTATACCATTTCCATTCTCCCGTTCCTGTCTAAAGTGCTTGAGGCCTGTGTACACAAGCAGTTTGCGGGGTTTGTTCACCAGAACAACCTTGTTAGCTCATTTCAGTCTGGATTCCGGCCTGGGCACAGTACAGCCTCCGCTCTACTTAAAGTGACTGGTGACGTTAGAGAAGCGATGGAGAATACCAAGGTTACCGTTTTGGTATTAATTGATTTCTCCAATACCTTTAACGCCGTCAGCCACGATATTCTCCTTTCTATTCTCTCTCATCTTATGGTTTCGTCTGAGGCTCTGGAATGGTTCTCTTCTTATCTTCGGGGACGTCAGCAGTCGGTTCGCGTTGATGAGAGCTCTTCGAGTTGGCGCGACCTGGATGCTGGTGTTCCACAAGGCGGTATTCTTTCTCCATTGTTATTTTCCATCTTCATTAATTTCATAACTCACTGTCTTCGGTGTTCGTATCATCTTTATGCCGATGATCTTCAATTATATACAGCTGAGCGGGTTGAAGGTTTATCAGACGCTGTAGCGGATTTAAACCGAGATTTAGATGCCATCAGAAGGTGGTCTGATAGTTTTGGGGTGTCAGTAAACCCCTCAAAGTGTCAGGCCATTGTAATCGGGAGCTCACGCGTGATGAGTAGGGTAACGCTTACCTCTCTTCCTCCTCTAATTTTCAATGGCACCGTCATCCCCATTACCTCTACTGTGAAGGATCTCGGTTTGCATCTGGACTCGACACTTTGCTGGCAACGCCAGGTCTCTAGTGTTAGTCAAAGGGTCAGCGGTACTCTTCGATCCCCGTATCGTCTGAGGAACTTTTTTGCCCGCTAAGACGAAGACTATGCTTGTGCAGACTTTAATTTTCCCCATCATCGACTATGGTGATGTGTGCTACTTTGACTTGAATGCAGTTTTGCTGGATAAGCTTGACAGACTACTCAACAACTGTATCCGGTTCATATTCAACCTGAGGAAATATGATCATGTGTCGAGCTATAGGTCTGAGCTCAAATGGATGTCCATTCGCCAAAGACGAAGTTTGCGTGCTTTGACCACGCTTTTTTCCGTTATCAATTCTCCCTCTCCTCCTTCTTATCTTGTGTCTCACTTCCAATATCTATGTTCTTCACACACTAGGAATCTGCGTTCTTCGTACAATCTTCTCCTACTCTGTCGTTTTCATACTTCTGACTTCGTTCATTCTTCTTTTCATATTCAGTCCATTCTTCTTTGGAATGCGCTTCCTCTTGATATCAGGACGGCCACCAGTCGGTATGCATTTAAGCGGAAATTGCAAGTTTTTTTTCTGAACAAATAGAGTAGAGTCATATCTACACCTCTCTCCTATAATTTGTATATTATTAATATATATATATATATATATATATTATAGGTATATACATAGTGAATCAATATGTAAGTAAATGTATCATAAGTTTATAGCTTCTTATTCTGTAAAACCTGTCTTATCTATGCATTATGATTTATGATATAATATTATATTATTAATTATTATTTTTTTCTCTTTGTTCATCACAGTCAGAGCACCTGCCATCTAATCTCTTCACCACCCTTGGTTGACTGGTAGAGAATGCCTAAGGCATTAAGTCCGCCTTTGTACCTCAGTACCTCTTTTTTGAGTGCGAAAAGTTTAAATAAATAAACTATGTTCAGGTCGGATTCCAGTTTAACCAATTCAGCCGAATACCAGTATTTTCCTTGGACGCGACTGCCTACATGACCTCCACACCCCAGTTACTGTAACACGACACCCTCTGGTATGACTGACTGGTTGTCCAACTTTCGAACTTCTGACCACTGTGGTTACGTCTACCAAAGGACTACGATGGTCTAGGAACTACAGTCCGGCCGTCGAGAGAATGCGCTCCGCACTCTTGTCAGTTGGACACTTTCTAATTAAAAGGATCAAATTCGCAAAACACATATCGCACCTCCGATCAAATAGTGTCGTAAGTCAAAAAATCAAACTTTCGAGAAAAAGGTGTTTGAAATTTGAACTTTCCAAAGAAACTTTTATTTAACATTAAATGACACTTGTGCCATCTAGGGATAAATATTTAGTTTTCTGAAACGAATGGTACAATAAAAAAGATTTTACATTTTTTTGAGTTGTGACACTATTTGAGCGGAGCTGCGATATTCGTTAGTATGACTCTCGCGGGTGAACCCGCGGGCTAATTGTCGAGGGTTTAATGGCCTAGGAGACTCAAGTGACCCAAAAACTAAACGTGTTTTTGACATTCATTGACACAGGGGTGTTAAAAGGAAAAAATAGAACGTTTTGTTTACAAGCCAAAATCAGCAATTGTTTACAATACACAATTTATGTTGCGGTCAGGTTAACTGCATTACGTCACTGCTGATCCATTAAAATTAATGTTTAAATATAAATGTTTCCGTTTCGTAACGATTGTTGATTTATTTTAAATGAAACGCTTTAAAATTAAGGGATGATTAAGGGGATATCGCGGCCTATGTGCAGAAGATATAATATGCTTTGAAACAGTTTTTCATTTTGTTTTGCTAAACCACGTAACTATATAACCCTTTGGTGGTTTTTTTTTTATCTCAATTCCATAATGTAAGGCCAAGGCATAAGATATTACCAAATAATTAAGTAAAGAAATTCCGGACATAAAAATCATGGCTTTCTTAAAAAAAAATCCTATTGGTCACCTTTCTGAAAAGCCTTTCAATTTGCCACCTTTCAAAAATTAATAGAGCGCCATCTAGTATACTTTGTAAACACCACGACATTAGCTTGCAAGCGAACGTTCAAGGGAAATAATACTGAAACATGAAATTCAGTACAGCGCCATCTAGTTCACATTCAGAAACTATGACGTCAGGTTACGAATGAACCCTCTTCTCAAGAATTTAGTACTCATTTGTATTAAGAGATGGCGCAATCTACTGCTGCCTTGCAAAATGATTGTATTATAGTACTGACCACCCTTGACAAGCGAAGTGATTAATTGCGACAATATTTCTTCGGACCATTAATTATTGTATTTGTCATTGACGCCGCAGACCCATTAATTACTTACATGCACAAAAGCCATTCCCTTTTATTACACCCGTCATTTTTTTACTCTTGTGTAAGGAGGTAGGTACCTTCCTTCATAGGATTTAAATTTTAGGTCATAGTTTTACATGGTGTCATGTTGATTAGGTATTTTATTTCCCAGTAGATTAAGATGCTGCATTGAACCGTAAAAAAGAAGAACCGAAGATTTCCCATGACACAGAAAACGAGGTCGCCATTGCAGCGTTAGATTTTAATGACAAATGATTAAAAAACCTACTCAGCAGTAAGTGGAAAATTAAGGCTGTCAATGATAATGATGATAATCCTAACTTGTTTCTCTGTAACACTTTCACGCTAAAACGGCTGAACGGATTTGGATGAAATTTGGCACATAGGTAGACCTTGACCTGGAGAAGGACATATAGGTTTTTCATCTTGGATAGCAGACGAAGTTGTGAGCAACAGTTAAATAAACTACCTTCGCTTCAGGAACACGGTTCCCTTCTTAAACGCTTTCCCGGACGAGATTTTAAGCAAAACTTTTACAAACAACCACAAAGTTTTCTAAATTCGCATAATAAATAGTGCAGAATACCAAAAAACAGCAAGGATCTACCTTTTTTAACATCATGGGTTGTGTTAATATTTGCTGGACAGCAAGGCCTTTTTTTTTTTTTGACGTTGGAAAATCATCCAATGACTTCTCCCGCTCTGGGCGGAGCGGAAGGGCGTGTCAGACTTTTACTGACTAAAACCCACCCGTGTTCCTTCATTTGCCTGTTGCCAAGGTCCCGGTATCCCTTTCGGACTTTCCCGCAACTCTGGCAGGTTTTTTTTTTTTTTGGGGCCCTATTACGAAGTATTATTGCCATCATTATTCCACTGCAAAAAAAGGATTGTGCTATCGGCCTTGTATAGCTCCGTCTCTCACTCACACTGGAAAAGTGGTGGCATTAATACTTCATAATACGGCCCCTGCACTTAAGTTAGACCCTACCCAAGGATATCTATGACCAAAGTGTGCCATTTCACACTACTGAACAAAATTTGTTGTTTGTTCTACATAATTATGTTATCTCATCATCATCATCTGCCTAGCCTTTTCCCAATTATGTTGGGGTCGGCTTCCAATCTAACCGGATGCAGCTTTCCCAGTACTTACCAGTTTTTTTTTAAATTATGTTATCTACACCCTGTCAAACCCATCAAACTTTCAGATATGAAGATAAATTAGTCAAAGAGTTACTTTATTTTTTTCATATCTTCCGAATGCGACACAAATATCGCTGTCTTCATAATTCATGAAAAATATTTCTCCCCTTAGCCTTTGCTTTTAAAAATGTACGATGTACAGTAGACCGCACGTCTGTGTTACCGTTTCACAGTGCCTGTATCGCGTTGCAGTAGGGTCGGTTTTAGTAGTGCAAGTGTTAACAGTGATGTGCGGTTGTCTGTAGGTACGAGCAAGAGTGTTGACTTTCATTATAAATTTTAAACGCTTAGCAGTTCTACTGAGATAGCGAAGTTTTATCTTTTAAGTAAGATAGTTGTTCTTTTTGTTTTCACTAAAGTTAGTTAGATATAGTTATCTTTACGTTAGGTTAGGTGGAGGCAGTTAGTAAAATATTTTAACTAAAGGTTAGTGACACTTTTAGTTTTAATTAATGAATATGGAAACGGAAAAAAGGCATGTAAGGGGGTCGTAGCATAATTTGGCGTTACGTATTTGCCTGTTTGCAAGAAAATGTTTGCGTAATAAACTTGATGTTTTTAAGAACATTGCTCTACTGTATGAATTTCTCCTAGTGGGAAAAACTTGCAAAAGTTTCAAACGCAAGCACCTTACGACTTGCAGGGGCAATATATTAAGATGGCGAATTTACTTGACACATCAAAACCCCTCTGTTCCCAAAGCTGTTGGTACCAATACTCTCACACTCTTATCAGATATTACAAATGGACAAATACCACGAAACTATGTTAATTTATTTATGGTGAGAAATAAAGAAAATTAAATGAAATTGTTTATTCTGTTAATATCGGATATCGGAATCACTTACACGTAATATTCAAATAAAAGAATATGTGCTGGATGAGGTCGGCGTTTCCTATCTGACTATTCTGAGAAGAAAGGCCGAAACAAACTTAGAGGTCGCAGTCTTTTTTAAAGTCCAGACATAATCTTTGTCAGGTCATATGGAGACCATGTAGATTAGCGTCTGAAATGGTCTTTTGAGGAAAGAACAGGATATCCATATGCCCCTGCAATGGCTGCTGTAGAAGTCTGATTGGATTCGCTCTGGTAAAACTGATACATGGGCCTCAGCTGGGCTGAAAACCTTTCAAGTCTAAAAACCTATTTTCAGCAGGTTACAATTACGTAACTAAAATGCCCTAATAGCGGTTCAGTTGACTGAAAACTTAAGGTCAATGGCATATAATATAATCGATTCGCTCAATGTCATGTTTTTCTTTGTACCTACTTACCTATACGTTCTATAACATGCTCTATTGCGGGCCATAGACGAAGTAATTTAATCAAACAGGCTGGTTCAAACAGTTTGATCAAATTAGAATACGAAAATTCATATTTCTTCATGCCATTTGACAACTCACACGCATTCATGGAGCTGTGGCTACGTCATTACAGCCGCACGGGTCGATCCATCAGGTTAAGCTACGCTTGCCGGGGTTGGCCACCATCTTTCCATATCGAGACACGTCCGTGCCTCGGAAACCACGTTAAGCCGTTGGTCCCAGCTGTCATTTGTGGATCTTTGGCAGTCGTTACGGGTCGTCAGAAGCCCGAAAGTCTGACAACCAGTCTTATCAAGGGGTATCGTATTACCCAGTTACTGGATTGTGGAGGTCAGATAGGCAGTCGCTCCATGTAAAATACTGGTATTCAGCTGCATCCGGTTAGACTGGAAGCCGCCCCTAACATAGTTGGTAAAAGGCTAGTCAGATGATGACATAATTATTCATGCCAATTTGATAAAACTGTTTGAACCAGCCTATTTAATCAAATTACTTGAACGTCTGTAACCCGCATAATACAGGTGGCTAATCTATTTGAGGTTCAGAAAAAAAAGTTAAAACCAAAGTAATTGCAACATTTTTGATAATGCTGTCATTATCATCATGTTCCCGCCCTTGTCCCATGTCACTCGTGCTGTCAACCGTCACGCTATCATTCACTCCCTTCTCTTTCATATCATTCCTTAATCCGGCCACCTTCTCTTTCGTCTACCCTCCATTTTTAATAATGATGTGTGGATTAAATTGAACCTTATGTCGTGGTCTGTTTATTTTATTGTGTCGCTTATTTATCATGTTCAAATCACAGAACCTGGCTTGGTTTCCGTACGTCTTTTCAACATTGAAAACCAGCGCTATGCTATGGGTCCTCAATAGCACAGCATAATGCTGATTGGAAGCCTTCTTCTCACAGTCATGACTCTATGGCTTGATGGTTTTGGGTGTCAATGAGTTTAAGGGCCCATAAGATCATTCAACTTTTTCTAGGTGATAGATACGTAAGACACGACCTAGACGGTCCTGACCTATGACTATTTTCTATTTTGTACTTTACACTGTCCTCCCGTACCTATTAACATTGTAATTATGTAGAAATCATTATAAAACCCAAATATTTTTAAATGAGTACCTAACCATAGAGTTTCTTGCCGGCTCTTCTTCTATAGGAAACGACCAATAGGGAATATGCATGTACTTTTTTTATTTTTTTATTCGTTAGTTCAGCCAAATAATAGTCCTAAAAAGCAATTAAAAGTACTTAAAAAAAGTTAAAAATAGCCAACCGACCCGGGCTTTTTAAATGCCCTCCATTTGGCGCTTGGTGTGGTGACGTCACAGTCTATGACAACAAACAAACAAGTATCAAATCAATGTCAAACACTCCTACGAAACACATTGACATTTTGATTGTTGTCATAGATTTTTACGTCACATTCGCTCTGACCAATAGCGTAGCTTTTCATTTGAATTTCTCACAGTATTTTGACACATCAAAAAAATTCGTTTCTCGCTCAAAAATATTTTTTATTCAAAAATATTGATGTAGGTATAATTTTAAAGTAATATAATTTATAAAAAAAAAATACTTGACCCTTATTTCAATCACATGCATATTCCCTATTGGAACCGTGCACCTAGGTTCTGGCGTTTCATAAGTGCCTGTAAAATAAAACTATTTCGAACTTGAATTTGAATTATGAGGAATATTCCAGTTATGATAGGCAGACACTACCTCACATTAGCATAACATAAAACTGCAGTTCTTTTTCTTTATTGCTCAGATGGTCGTTGCAAAATTTATTTCAGAGATATTCTTCTTTCACTACTTTAAAAAGGAAACACTTAAAGTGTTATCCTTCTAATCACTTTGTAATATCGTTAACGTCTATATTGCACTAGTTAATATTAAAGGCGAGGTAAAAGACTGGCTACCTGTCCTTATAAACAACAGTGATTTTATCGAGTTTGCACCCTGGACATGTGACTACTAAATGCCAAACGTGGTTACAGGAAGCTTTGATATCCACTAATAGGATTACTTTTCAAGCGTTATAGCTGACGTTATTTATGTAACCTCATTTGAGGCTATGGAATTCAAAGGATAGGTGTTATAGATACTTTGATATGTTTTTATCTTCTGTAGCTAGAACATAATATTACGACCGAAAATCTGTTCTATCCAAGGCTCATAATCCTGAAAATAGCTCATAAGTCGAAAAAATACAAAGGAATTCTTCGCCAGAAAACACAAAAGAGGCCTCACACATGAAAAGTACAAAAGGGAATCATTCATAATGACGAAGGGATGACTCTCGTCACTTCTTTCCTTGGTATGACCTACAACATTTCCAGCATTGCAGCTGGCTCACAATCAGCTGCAATGCGCAACATTCAAACTAGCACAAGAACGACAAGGTAAAATACTATAAAAGTCATTCACCCTGCATTCTGTACGTCTCACGGCTTACCTACACGTTATTTATCTGTCAAATTATAATCGCCATTTTCATCTCGACACGATTTGACATTTTCCCAAAATTGATTAGAATTTTTACAACATCATTACACGCGTGCAAACAAAAAATATACACATCCAACGTCCGCCCTCAATCAACAATCATTATTTTGCAATTTTACGACTCAAATGAAGCAATAGAATCGATGAAAAGACAATTTAGAATCGAATTAACACGCAGAAATGTCACATTTGGCGCGTAAACGTCAAACGTCAAGCGGCCATCTTGCGCGAGCTTATTGGCGCGTTCGCTAGGGTTGTTTGAGCGGCGAACGGGCGGACGTATGCCTGTCTCTGTCACGCTCAGTTACATAATACGGAAATGGGTGAGCAGTGTTAAGTTTTGTGGCGAGTTCCGCATGCGGCCGCTGTCGGGGGGTAGTTATTGATTTTTCAAGGAGTTTGCGGCAGTCGCCTAACACGCCGGTGCCCAGCGCGAAAAACACATCCGAATCGCGCTCGCGTTTTTACAAAAAACACAATTATTTATCCTAAATTCTAATTTTGCAGTTGAATATTCCGATATCTTTTTAAATTCGTTCAATAATCAGTTGTTTGTGTGGAGATTTTTGCGCTGGAAAACTCATTTCGTAAGTGTTTGAAGCTTCAATTGTCACATTTTATTCCAAGGCACCATTTTAATCACGTTTTATGTGTCGTTGGGGGCTTTTTATTGTCTTTTTCTGTGTATTTTGTTCCATCTGTGATTTTAAGGCGTTTCGCCTGTTGTTATATTATTTTAATTGCTATCAGCTGTTGGGCGCAGCCGTGCAACTAATTAAACGTCAGAAAGTAAAAAATATTTACGATTATTGCATTCAATAATTTTCCAATGAGCAGAATAAATAATAAAAATCTGACTCACCAATTTGTCTAGACCAAAATTTGGCCTCAGCAACCGGGTCCGAACCATTGCGTGGTGCACGTTCATTTTGTTTTTTTATTTATTTTTTATATTTTATTTTAAATCTAATGGCACGTTCAAATCACTCGCACGTCAGTCCTCCACTGATTAAATCTCAATGATGCATATACACTGGCGGATGTATACGAAGCTCAATATTCTCTCTCGAATCAATAGTGTAATGTATAGTGAGGATAGGGCAGATCTTAGTGAGGCGGAGATGTCCATGACGTCACAGATCGTTAGTGACACCATGGGTGACGTCATTCGTCCTTGTTCATGTCCCTCGGGATGCCTTCGGGTCTGCCTTATTAATTTTTATATGGCCGGAGTAATTCTCACTATAGGAATATTAATGGCCCTGCTCTACATGTAATAATAGACGAATGTGATGTCTTATCCCTTATTAGATTAGGGGAGATCCAATTGATAGTGTTGAGAAGGTAGACTGGCTCTTGAAGCTACCTAGGTTTAAAGGATCGTATAAATCTGCATGCCTTAGCAACCGGCAAACGCACCGACTTCTATAAATCCATTTTTCGTCTGGAAGAGAATGGAACGGATCAAAGATGTGGAAGTTGAATTGATTGTACCTGACCTGAGCTGAATCGATCTGAGGTATTTCTACTATTTATAATTAATTTACCTTATATTTTTTTCCAATTTACAGGATTTTCCAACTTTCCAATCGACAACATTTACACTTACAATATGGATGGAATGCTGATTGACTCAGATCCAACAGCTGATCTACTATTTTTTATAATGATAATAAATCAATCCAAACTAAATGGCCAACGTTCTCCGCAGTAAAACTTCAAGGTTTTCAATAGCATTTAAATAACAAAGAAGTTGGTATTTAAAGAAAAAAATCAGCAATGCAGCACAAGTGGATAATTTTGTTCTAATGGATTATTTGTTCAAAATCATGTTGGCAGGTCAGCATGAGTTCTTTGGTATGATTCGTCGAGTCGTTGAGCTCTACTATTACTGACAAATGCTTGCACTGACTGGACAGGTCCACTCAAATCTGTATGGTTCTTTCCACAAAAGACCATTTCAGACGCTAATCTACATGGTCCTCATACGGCCTGACCAGGATTATTTCTGGACTTTAAAAAAGACTGCGACCTCTGAGTTTTTTTCGACCTTTCTTCTCAGTGTAGTCAGATAGGAAACGCCAACTATTCAATTTGACGTATACTCGTAAAAGTGATTCCAATATCCTATTTACAGAATAAACAATTTCATTTCATTTTATTTCAAAACAAATAATAAATATTTCGCCTCTTTTGGAAAATATTATGACTCTCGTATTTTAAACCATTTATTGGGTATCAAATCAATTAATTCTCGTAGAATACCCCTTGTTTCCAAATCCGTTTTTTTTTAAACATAATCGATACCAATCTGCTGTTCAAATCTCATGGCGAAATATTTGAGTGACTGTCTTTGTTTCATTTGAAGAATCACAAATCAGCTTCCATCCAAATTTACTGATCGAGGTTTCAGAATCCCCTGGTCATTACTTATAGTACCTATCTATACACAATCATAAATCACATATATAACCCTCAAAACTCAATATACTCCAGCTAATTTATCATTATTATCATCATCAGACCAACCTTATCGTTTATAGATAAGTGGTGGACCTTTTTAAACTCCACTGACTTTGATCTCCATTGTTCAGTGAGCCGGCAAGAGGCATGCGCAGTTATCCGGAAACCCGGAATTCCCGCCCGGATGAAACCCTGATCTTCGATTTTATCTTTCTTTTTTGTGGTTTTTAAATTATCTTTTTATTCCTTCTGTGGTTTTTTTATTTTGTCTTTCCTTCGAGCCGGATGAATAATCCTTGAACGATTTGTATATGAGTGATCTTACTCATTTGTTTAGTTTCGATTTTCTTAGATCTTCGTAGAATATTATGTTTATTATTGAAAGCTTTGCTATTAAAATGACGATTGAGGCACTGTCGTGATTTAAAAATACTGCTATATGTTTATTTCCAAGGAAGAAGCTAATATCTGATGAACCCAGTTCTGTCCTGCAGTATTATAGTAGATTTCCAATATACTTCCAAATAAAAACACGGGGGCCTCGAAAAGAGGGATCCATTGCGTAGGGTGAGATTATTACTCAATAACCTGGGGGCCTAAAATAGCCACATTAGCAATTCCTCTAAAAGCAATTAATTTCCTGAATTTCCAGCTGTCAATTATAATTCCTCTAATTTAACACAAAAGCAATACATAATGTGTGGACCATTTTACAAATCTCCATAGAAAACTGTCAAACAAATGAATTATTTCGTAATATGAATCGCACGCAGATCATATTATGAATTGTTAGTTTGTGACATTTTACGATGATTCATAATATTTTCCTATTATGATTCTGCCAAAGTGGCTGTTTTAAGCCCCCTGCTTATCATAATAGAGTATAAACAAGAGTATGGACTCTGAAAATGATGTTAGTACAACAAATCTTACAATCACTGCAGAATTGATCTTACATTAACTGTAAAAGATCTGGCCAGTATTGCAGGGTTTTACAAGTGATGTCTTTCAGCATCTTCTTATGGACATTGACCATCCTTTAACTGTTAAAGGATTGCTTTATATACCTAGCAACATTTCCTTCCTAGGTCAGACAGTAGTATCAATTCTAGAGCTGCAACCACTGTCACCAGTTTCTTGGAATATATTGGTTTTAATTTTCAAATTAGATTTAAATAGTTGGCTATACTATCGTGTTATTTAATGCACTTGTTTACTAAGAACAGTGGTACTAAATCATGCTTGTCTTATTCTCAGCATTAACACAAATTGATTACAAAAGTCGGTGGCAAAAAACGAAAATTGAAAAGCAAAGACACCGACTTCCGAAATTAAAGTTATATGAATATCCCTTTTTTTTGTGTTTTTTTTGGTGGTCGGTTGTTTTTTTTTGTAAAAAGTTTTTATTTTTCACTTTTTAGTTGTGGTACCTACCCCACACAAATCCGAATACCACTACCCTATGTAAATATCAGTGACGGAGTCAAATAAGATATCGTCTACATAGACTAAGTGGGAAAAATACGTAATTAATGAAGCTAACTCAAAAACGACCCAAGCAAAGTTTATATGGGACCACTTCTGAAGCATGACCTACCAAACAAAAGAAGAATCATCAAAATCGATTAATAACTGGCGGAGTAATCGCGTAACATACACAAAACAAAAAAAATATATACTGACGAATTGAGAACCTCCTCCCTTTTGAAGAAGTCGGTTAAAAATAATCATCATTCTCCTTCAATTTATTAGTGGTCGGCGCAACATGTCTATTTCTTCCACACTTCTCTATTAGTCGTCATCTCGGTAGTAACCCCCTTTCTAGTCATATCATCTTTCACACAGTCCATCCATCGTTTCTCTGGTCGTCCCCTACTCCTATAGCCATCGGTAATCATACTCAAAACTTACCTCACGAGGAAAGATTTGACAAAAAATTATGAGAAAGAAATATAACTATCGCGCGTGTTCGGACTCAATCAATCTGCCTAGCCTTTTCCCAACTATGTTGAGGTCGGCTTCCAGTCTAACCGGATGCAGCTGAATACCAGTATTTTACATGGAGCGACTGCCAATCTGACCTCCACAACCCAGTAACTGGGTAATACGATACCCCTTGGTAAGACTGGTTATCAGACTTTCGGGCTTCAGACGACCCATAACGACTGTCAAATATCCACGAATGACAGCCGGGCCAACGGCTTAACGTGCTTTCCGAGACACGGAGGAGTCTCGGTATGTAAAGATGGTTACCCATCCACGGACCAACCCCGGCAAGCGTAGCTTAACCTGATGGATCGACCCACGCGGCTATTACTTAGCCACGAGCTCCTGCATGTTCTGACTATAAGGTCGAAAATTCAGCTTTAGGAAATATTCTTACAAAAGCCACCTTAATTTGAAGAGCTAAAATATTAGTAATTCCTCACGGAAAAACACGATTTCGGAGGTATGATAATTATACTCCATTAGAATAATATTTCGTATACTTCTGGGAAACCTACTTTTTCGTCAAATTGTTTCAAGTCACTGCCCTTAAAATCAATAATATCCCCAGTACAATGCTAACATATCAATCTGCACTAATAAGCAGTCACATTTCATAAAAATAAGTTCTCACGGCTAAGTAATAACAGCTGCGCGGGTCGATTCATCAGGTTAAGCTACGCTTGACGGGGTTGGTCCGTGGATGGGTGGCCGTCTTTGGATATCGAGACACCTCCATGCCTCGGACAGCACGTTAAGCCGTTGGTCCCAGTTGTCATTTGTGGATCTTTGACAGTCGTTACGGGTCGTTAGAAGCCCGAAAGTCTGACGACCAGTCTTGCCAAGGGGTATCGTATTATCCAGTTACTGATTTGTAGAGGTCAGATAGGCAGTCGCTCCATGTAAAATACTGGTATTCAGCTGCATCCAGTTAGAATGGAAGCGGACCCCAACATGGTTGGGAAAAGGCTAGGCAGATGATGATGATTTAATAAAAATAAGTAGTCTTGGTATTCGATTTTTTGAGTTAACATGCCCGTACTTTATTTACCTTCAAACAGGTTAATGGCCATGCCAATGATATTATTATGTGTATGCTGTTTGTATACTTATTCAATTGGTATATAAATGTTGCTTGATTAAATGCATAAATAGGTTTTACGGTAGTATATTCCGATTAATTTGTGCCTTTGTGGGTTCTGCAGTATCCTCTCTATATCTCTTTTCATGAATATTATAGTTATATAAACAACTGTTATATAATAAGGGGTATTAAAACACGAATGTGGGTTTATCGAATAGCCTATAAGTTTTTTGTTTTTTTTATTTACGGCGCTTTGCTAGTGAAACGCGCGTGCATGACAATGTTCTTTTTTTGAAATGAGTTGCATTTAGTTCAACATTATAACACCCATTTGGATGATATTATGGTTACTATGACACTGATTGTTTTAATGTTGGCAATAAGTTAACTGTTTCAGAAACTTTTATAGAGGAATTATAGCATAGGTGTAGATAAAGGTTACTATGACACTGATTGTTTTAATGTTTGCAATAAGCTGTTTCATTTATAGACGTTATATAGCATGGGTGTGTATGGTTGTGCATAAAATAAATTATAATCATATCCACGAAGAGAATACTTACTACAAAGAAAATTCTTGCATATTCCAATTTATATGAGACTGCCTCGTTGGTCTAGGGGGCGCAAGCCTACTGCTGAAAATGAGGTCCTGGGTTCGATTCCCAGGTCGGGCAGTGTTATTGGGTATTTCCGTCTGGAATTTCTCAGTAGCAGTTCGGAGTCTAGATTTGTGCCCGGTTGATGGCAATAGGCTCCCCCCTCTATTACATGGGACTCAAACATAACTGGTGAAAAGTGGGTGTAGCTACTCTGCCGAACCCGTCGGGAAAACAAGGCGTGATAGTCCAATTTATTTGTGAAAAACCGCATTTAAAAGTCTACTGAGCTCTCCTTCGCTTTATGATCATCATCTGCCTAGCCTTTTCCCAACTATGTTAGGGTCGGCTTCCAGTCTAACCGGATGCAGCTGAATACCAGTATTTTATATGGAGAGACTGCCTATCTGACCTCCACAATCTAGTAACTGGGTAATACGATACCCCTTGGTAAGACTGGTTGTCAGACTTTCGGGCTTCTGACGACACGTAACGACTGTCAAAAATCCACGAATGACAGCCGGGACCAACGGCTTAACGTGCTTTCCGAGGCAAGGAGGAGTCTCGATATGTAAAGATGGTCACCCATCCACGGACCAATCCCAGCAAGCGTAGCTTAACCTGATGGATCGACCCGTACGGCTGTTATTACTTAGCCACGAGCTCCTCTCTTCACTTTACGATAGTTAACCAAAAGTTTTTCTCATTAATTAATCAGATTTATAGCTTAAAGTCTCACGTTAAGGTCAAAACGAGACTTTATCAAAAGAGTGCGACCCTGACCTTTCCCAAGGGCATGAAATTACAGGAAATGGACGGGTTTTAACTGTAAATACAAAAGCAAAACTTTGTGTATTTAATGCTGTTAGTTAATGGCGTTCTCTCACAAAGTAAATGAAAGCCCGAACCTTATCTTTTAAATAATTCCTTAGTGTACAATAATTATGAATATTATGCCTGCTATTGTTACTTACCCTGTAGGGAAAGGGTTTATCTCAAACTGATTAGGAAAGAACATTGATAACCACGCTTTCTTACTGCTTTAACGCAATTTGTTACAGTTGTAGTATTGTAGCAATGACGCCATTTGGTTTAAATAGGTAGTTATCGCCCCTTCCAAAAGGTAGTTTTCGTATGGAGAAGAATGGGCGAGAAACTCCACCGTTACTCTTTTAAAAATGTTTTACAATATTTTGTATACATCAATTATATAATTATCCTACTAATATTATAAATGTGAAAGTTTGTGTGTTTGTGTGTTTATGTGTTTGTGTGTTTGGATGTTTGTTACTCAATCACGCAAAAATGGCTGAATGGATTTGGATGAAATTTGGCAAACAGACAGTTTATAACCTGGATTAACACATAGGATACTTTTTATCTCGATATTCCCACGGGATCGAGACTTACGCGGGTGAAACCGCGGCGCGCAGCTAGTATAATTATATGTAAAGACGATACGAACATAAGCTAATAATATGCACGTAGCCTACTAATACTAACGCCATACACCAATGCGGCAAGATTTCGTAGAACCACAGTTAGCGTCATTATTGGACCAGCAAATTGGACCAACAACAAACATTGGGCAAGTGTGACGTTCAAACAGGTCACACAAGAGGTCAAAGGACAAGACAAGTAGGTATAAATCGATAGGTAATACGTCAATTACTGAGCAGAATACTCCATCATTTATATCAGTTATTCAAGAATTTAAATATCTAGATAGAAGCAATTGATTAATTGATGAAAAGGATAACTTTTGAAATCGCTAGAAATCCATTTCCAGGATAGAAGAATTGTATTATGAATTCTTCATTTAGGTCACTTTATGTAGGTATACGGCGTACAAGCTCTTGGCTAAGTAATGACAGCCGCACTGGTCGCTCCATCAGGTAAAGCTACGCTTGCCGGGGTTGTTCCGTGTGACCATCTTAACACCTACTCCGTGTCTCAAAAAGTACGTTAAGCCGTTGGTCCCGGCTGTCATTCGAGGATCTTTGACAGTCGTTACGGGTCGTCAGGAACCCAAAAAGTCTGACCATGTTGACCAAGGGATATCGCGTTACCCAGTAACTGGGTTGCGGAGATCAGATAGGCAGTCACTCCATGTAAAATACTGGTACTCAGTTGCATCCAGTTATACTGGAAGCTGACCCCAACATAATTGGAAAAAGGCTAGACAGATTGAGATACTTGAGCAACTGTGGTGCAATCAATGTGGTCAATGCTCATTCTTTATCTATTTGAGAAGTTTTTCTACTGCAGTAAGACAAAGAACAATATGCTTTAAACAACATTCTACTCACAAACCACATCTCATTTTCAAATAAACGTTTCTTCAACCAAGTTTTTATATATACTCATTAATAAAGTCGTGTTAATTATAATTTGCTGACAACTGAAATTAGTTTGTTAATTAGAACACGGAACAGAACAGCTAATTATTAAATATTACGACGTTATCTTGTTTTATATCTTTGAGAAGAAAGTAGCTTCACGAGTATATTGCTGTGTGTAGTGCTTTATCTTTACTCGGTTTTTTGATGATGGATGGATGATTTCATGTCCACTCTTACTTCTGACCCTGACATCAAAAAAAGAACCGTTGAACCCAGAAACATATTTCTAAAATCAAAGTCTCAAGACAACGACAAGACATTGTGTTAGTTAAAACAAAAAAGCCATTTATTTCTCGCTAAATTAAAATACCTATGTACAGTCACGAGCAGTAATATGTATACACTTAGCAACTTTTGAAAGTAATTTTCTTCTACTGTATTGATTGTAATTTTATGTTATTACGAACATAATATTTTGGAACCCCGGTTATTATGATAAACTTAGGCCTCATCTCAAAGTTGTAATCGTTATTCGACGAGAAAATCGCTATTGAATTTTGCTGAGTGTATACATACTTTTGCTCGTGACTGTACATATAATTACTAATTTCCTAAGTTAGTAAGGTACCTACCAAAGATTTAGATAATTTTGGGTAAGATGTACTGATGAACCTATTCCTATTTAGCTGCCTCCGGTTAGACTAGAAGCCGACCCCAATATAGTTGGGAAAAGGCTAGGTAGATTGATTGATTCAGAATCAAAAAGTAATCACAAACGTCCACCTTAGCAGGTTTAACCAGCAACCAAGAAACCAAATTACTATACAGCAGACACCACAAAAACTTATGATTTTGAACAGTAAAAAACCGCTAAATTTTTTGCGAACTCTACTTTAAATCGTAATGCGTCATTTCAATTGTCCATTCGGTGTACAGTCAGCAATAGCAAGCGATGGCAATTTGGCTACGTTCCATAAAAAAATGTAGTTTTCCTAACGAAAGGAATGTATGAAAGAGATAAAATCGAGTATATATGAAAGAGATAGAATCGTTAGTAGTACTTGATTGTGGTAAGTTAAGAAAGGATTCTTTCCTGAGGTAGAATTACCTATGTATTTTGAGAAGAAAAACAACCGACGGCAAAAAAGTTAAAAATAACTTTAATTTCGAAAGTCGGTGTCTTTGCTTTTCAATTTTCGTGTTTTGCCACCGACTTCCGAAACCTTCCGGCTTCCGGTATCTACCCCACACAAATTCGAATACCACTACCTGCTATGTAAATAACAGTGACGGAGTTAAATAAGATATCGTCTACATAGACTAAGTGGGAAAAATACGTAATTATTGAAGCTAACTCGAAAACTACGCAAGCAAAATTAATAAAATTTACATAGGATCACCTCTAAAGTATGACCCACCAAACAAAAAAAGAATCATCAAAATCGATTCATAATTGACGGAGTAATTGCGTAACATAGATACAAAAAAAACCTACAGATGAATTGAGAACCTCTTCCTTTTTGAAGAAGTCGGTTAAAAAGTGATCTATCTCTTTGTAATTTAGGAAGAAGTTGACCTTTCTATGGAACTCAATTGTTCCTCATCTGCTATCAGCGCTTACCAATATCTCATCAGCTGAATAAGCTTCAAAAGATTCTTTTTAATCTGGTGTTAGAAAACTAACTCAACTGCGGTCTCCTCCGTTTGGTGCAGTTTTCCAGTTTGATGAGTCTCCACTATTCTTACAATAACTTCTATTCCTTAATTTCTTTCTTTAATTCTTTCTTTCTTTCTTTCTTTCGTTCATTGTTAAAAGTGGCAGTTTGGTTAAAACCCCTTTAAAGTCGTAGTTGAAAACGAAGCAAGCAAATATTGTATTCAAATTCTCGTTACTTGTCTGTATAATTATGCAGCATTTACAATGCATTGAGAGTTTGAGACAGTTTACTGACTGACTTTTACTTAAAACAACAATCAAGTTTTGATCTCGGCCATAAATACCATTGCTATCGAGAATCAGAATGGCGTCTGAAATTAAACAGTTCTACTGAAGCGAACATTAATTCTACTTAAACTCGCCACTCATCGATACATCATTCACCTGCCCTTATCCAAAATTAGTGGTCGGCGCAAAATGTAATTTTCTTCCACACTTCTCTATTAGTCGTCATCTCGGTAGTCACCCCCTTTCTAGCCATATCATCTTTCACACAGTCCATCCATCGTTTCTTTGGTCTTCCCCTACTCGTATAGTCATCGACATTCATACTCACAACTTCTCTGACGATATTTTCCTCATTCCTACGCATCAGATACCCATAACATAAACACAACTTTTCAATCACCGGTGTCACTTCCAGACTTCACTATACAACGCATAACGGAATAAACGCAAGAGCTCATACAACCCATATCTGTAATTTAATTTAATTAAACCACACTTTAAATTAACTATTTTATTTAACGCGCACTACACATAGGATAGCTATGAGCGTATTACAAATTTGGTTATGCATTTAAATAGGCTTTATTCCTTTTAGATAAGGATTAAATTTCCTCTTATTAATTACCTTGTTATGACGCAGTGGTTCTAATTTCAGTTAAATAAAAGATTTTTTCATGAAAAATTAACATATATAAATAATGACGGAAATCGATTCAGAAGCCGATTCTGAGCAAACTACTTTCAGGTCTTGCGCTTATACTGTTACACGTTGTATACTCGTTTCTTATATTTCGACACTCTCCGATACAAATAATGATTGAACTAGCTGTAAACTCAGACCAAATAAAAAACAAGACGGAGCGCTGCAAACAATACAGTGAAGCATGCTAAAACTACACCAACGCTCTGTGCTTACACGCTCACACACAAATTTACAACTATTTACAATGACACTACAATCAAACTACACCAAACTAAATGTTGACAGCTCTCTGTCTTGGTTTTTTATTTGGTTTGAGGCTGTAAAGACTCAAAATCAAAATCAAAATATTTTATTTCACATAAGCCTACATGGGCACTTATGAAACGTCAGAAGCTAGGTGCGCGGTTCCAATTAGTCGTTTCCTATGGAGAAGAGCCGGCAAGAAACTCCATGGTTACTCTTTTAAAAGATAATTGGCTTTTTACAATATTTTCGAATTACAGTGTTAATAGTTATGGGAGGACAGTCTACCTTTCAAAAAGTTTCAGGTAAAGTTCATAAAAAAAAAATTAAAAATAAAAGTCTACAGTTCACTAAGCCTACGACGTTCTCACATTCACAAGACAGTTAGCTGTGCTCCAAATTGAGTCAGTAAAGTTTTAGTTTAGTTGCACAACGTGAGTGGTTAAATACTCCAGTTAGTTTCGTAACAGGAATTTTATTCTCATGCCTAAATTTATTATTGCTTTATATATGGAGATGGAGGCCTGTGTTCCAGCCGTGGAAACATAGGCAGATTATGCTAAAGCATTTAGGTAATGAAAGTTAGCACCAAAGAAGAACTTTTAGAAGTTGATTACTTAAAGGGTTTAAATAAAAGTTCTTCATTGGTAATATCATCGGCCTCACTGCTAGTTTTACAAGACGTAAATCATAATATTTGTATTTGTATATAATATTTGTATTATCTACATAATAATTATTTAGGTGTAAATCGAGGGCGGGGTGTGAAACTGAAAAAATAAATTTACCATCTCACTAATAAATTCAATTGGATTACAAAAATAAAATTTACCATCTCACTAATAAATTCAATTGGATTACAAAAATTAAATTTACCATCTCACTAATAAATTCAATTGGATTACAAAATTAAATTTACCATCTAACTAATAAATTCAATCGGATTAGCACAACGATGGATTTATCGATGAACAAAAATATATTTTTGATTCTTTTATTTCAACTCATAAAAGTTCCACATTCAACTTTATTGCATCATATTAATTTAGACTTCCAGATGCATAATATTCCTACGAATCTGTTTAGACAACATTGCTGCTTTTAGCTTACTTTAGTTGTAAGATCTTACGTGAATGCTACGGCTAGACGTTTTGGCAGGATGCCAACTTATCAAGGAGGCCACCAAATTTTGGTATTAAATCATCTACAAGATTGCTGTGCTAGAGGATAGGGAAAGGAGTCGCCCTGTTTATCATTTCCGACAAGTTTTATGTTCTCAGGTCGTACAAATTGTTATAAAAAATCAATCTGCCTAGCCTTTTCCAACTATTTTTGGGTCGACTTCCAGTCTAACCAGATCCAGCTGAATACCAGTATTTTACATGGAGCGACTGCCTATCTGACCTCCAGGACCCAGTTACTGCCTAATGCCTAATAAAACAAATAATATTCCTAAGCCGCGCCCTGTTAGCTCCTGAGGGGTTAAATCTAGTAATTAATATCCAGCCACATCCGCATAGCCCAGATTTTAGCCCCGAAACACTTAGGAAGGCTGGGATGATGTTGATTACATTACGCAAAATTAAGCTTCTAGGGTTTGACTAATGTAGCACAAAATATGGCTTTGCGTATCCTGTTCTCGGGACATTAACCGCATTGTGTGAGTACGGTGTTTACTCATATATTTGTATGTAAAGGCTTATGTGAGAAAATACTTCAATTATATACTAGGCAGGTTGTGACGTAATACCTTAATACAAGATGGAAAACAGCATCACGTAAAGAAAAAGTTGACTTACTTACCTTCAAACATGGAAGCTCATTTTTAACCGACTTCTTCAAAAAGGAGGAGGTTCTCAATTCGTCTGTATGTTTTTTTTTTGTATGTATGTAACACGATTACTCCGCAAATTATGAATCGTTTTGATATTTTTTTTTTGTTTGCTAAGTAATAGGTACTTCAGAGGTGGTCCCATATAAATTTTATTAATTTTGCTTGCGTAGTTTTTGAGTTAGCTTCAATAATTACGTATTTTTCCCACTTAGTCTATGTAGACGATATCTTATTTGACTCCGTCACTGTTTTTTACATAGCAGGTGACAAGAGACTTCTTTGATACACTACCATAAAAATACAAGACGTAACGAGTAACCATTACGTGGGCTGGCTGCATATTTGCTTTTCAATAACATAAAAAAACAAGATTTTTCAACTTCTCTAGACACATGAAGATTAGCTCAAAACTTTTGCACACATTTTAAACAGAATCTCTTATGAAGCACCCTCGGACACCGCCAGAAACTGAACTGGGATTAATAAACCAGCTCTCTTGCGAAAAAATTGCACAAAGTTTGAAATAGGCTCTCTTACAAAACACAAACCAATGTCTAATACTGTCATCTACTAACCCTCACCCTTCTATTCCAGCAGCGAATGCCCCAGCAGCCCGGCTCCCTCAGGGCGTGAACCAGTGCCCCGCAGACACCGGCCAAGTGGCGTTCCCAGATGATCGGCTCATTCTGGAACCTGTGCCGAGCGTGCCCTTCCATGCCCGTCGATAAGGTAAGTTATAACTTTCAGGAATTGAACTAAGAAGCCAGCAATTTTCTTTTAGCTCAAAAAGTTTAGAACATTTGTAAAGGAGCTTGTCCGGAGAAGAACTTACTATAGTGTGTTCCAAAAACGAAAAAAAAATCAAGACAAATTAAAAATCCGGAGTCACACGTAATCTGTTTGATTTATGCCCTAACACGTGTGACTCCGGATTTTAATTTGTCTGTCTGTGGTGTCTTGTTTATACCTTTTTAGGCGTAGTTGGGTTTTAGTTTTTATTACTTAATTTTTTTTTAAATTCTTTTGGGGTTTATAATATATATATTTTTGAAATGTGCTCATTAAGCCCTTTTATTTGATACCCAACATGGTACAATTAAACAATTTTTTTTTTAGTTCCTGACTTTTTATCCTCTAGAGGGCGCCATTTTTAATTCTTCAAGGACATTCTAATTAACTACAATGGTTTTTGGTAGGCGGGTGTACCGCGCGCGGTCATTTTTATGAGAAGTCACATAGCCTATAACCAGCGGACGATAAAGACGCTTCCAACGATACCTCATTTGTTAAATTGTGATGAGTGGTCTAGAAGATAGGAGGGAACAGATGAACATACTTACATACATACATACATACCGGTCAAAATCATAACACTCTTTTTTTCTTCGCCGTAGTCGGGTAAAAAATGAAAACAAATCGATTAGAAAACGTACCTGTGGACACCAGTTTGTAGTGCCACTTGTAAATTGAGTGATTTGAATATTTGATTACTTAAAATTCGTGTTTTAAATCAACCTTAATATGTTTTTGCATTTGACAATTGAGATTATTTTATAACCTCCATTTTCATCGATAACTTAATAATGTTTTTAAAACAATAATTGGTGGAAAAAGTGGTGAGATATAGGGTTGAAACCTTCTAAATACAGATTAATGTGTCACTAAAATTCATCTGATGAAATAGCCTAAGAATTTACCATATAAAAAAAATTGGTCTGTAACGAGACCTGCACTAACATAGCCATTTCCTCCCTTGAAAACCCCTATTCATCTGCAAAACCTTAATAACATATTCACATTCACACAGCACACCAAGGCTTCACATAAAACGACGCCATGATTTCTCACGGGATCTAGCGCTGGAGGGGCTTGTGGCTAAGTAATATCAGCCGCACGGGTCGATCGATCAGGTTAAGCTACGCTTTCCGCGGTTGGTTCGTGGATGGGTGACCATCTTTACATACCAAGACTCCTCCGTGTCTCAGAAAGCACGTTAAGCCGTTGGTCCCGCTGTCATTTGTAGATCTTTGACAGTTTACGGGTCGTCAGAAGCCCGAAAGTCTGACAACCAGTCTTACCATGGGGTATCGTGTTACCCAGTAACTGGGTTGTGGTGCTCAGATAGGCAGTCGCTCCATGTAAAATACTGGTATTCAGCTGCATCCGGTTAGACTGGAAGCTGACCCTAACATAGTTGGGAAAAGGCTAGGTAGATGATGATAATGATCTAGCGCTATAAGCGCCGTACAATTTTATTAAGCTGAATCGATCCAGCCGAAAGCGGCTAATTTTTTTATGTTACCTCGTAAGGTTTCCAGAGACGGTTACGTAAAGGATTATGGTGTAAGCGTTTAGTTTAGGTTTTTGGTTTATTTAGGACATGTAGGGTATTTGAAGTAGATTGCTAGGTATCTGCAATGGTAATCTTATATCAATCAATCTGCCTACGTATGAGTAAAGGGATCCAAGAAGTGTAAAAAAATATTGATATAAATATCGTATCGATATTTAAAAAAAATATCAATATCGACTTCGATATATCGAAAAAAAATATCGATATCGATACACCTAAATACCAAACTAGGTAAAAAAACGTATAGGTACTTTTTACCCGACTACGGCGAAGAAAAAAGGAGGGTTATGATTTTGACCGGTATATATGTATGTATGTAAGTATATTCATTTGTTCCCTCGTATCTTCTAAACCACTCATCACAATTTGACAAATAAGGTATCGTTGGAAGCGTCTTGATCGTCCGCCAGTTATAGGCTATGTGACGTCACATTAAATGGCGCCCTCTAGAGGAAACAAAGTAAGGAACTTTAAAAAAAAATGTTTAATCGTACCAGGTTGGGTATCAAATGAAAGGGCTTAATGAGCACATTTCAAAAATATATAATTGTATTACAACCCAAAAAGAATTAAAAAAAAAATTAAAGTAATAAAAACTAAAACCCAACTACGACTAAAAAGGTATAAACAAGACACCACAGACAGACAAATTAAAAATCCGGAGTCACACGTAGGTCTGTTTGACGTAACATGTGTGACTCCGGATTTTTAATTTGTCTGTCTGTGGTGTCTTAATAGGGCTCTGAATTCCAGCGGTTTTAGTCAGTGGCGACAACGGTGTTGTTATTGGAAATATATCGTTTTTGATACATTTTAGATACTTGATATTTTATATCGATACATCGATATATCGAAATAACAAATATCGCCTAAAAATATCGATATATCGAAGAAAAAATATCGATATTTTTTCTTCAAGCCTATGCCTAGCCTTTTCACAACTATGTTGGGGTCGCCTCCCAGTCTAGCCGTATGCAGCTGAATACAAGTATTTTACATGGAGCGACTGCCTATCTGACCTCCAAAACCCGGTAACTGGGTAATACGATAACCCTTGGTAAGACTGATTGTTAGACTTTCCGAACATTAATGGTCATAATGATGAGTACAATGACCCATCAAGAGGATTTAAACAACTAAAATTAAACCCTGACTGCTAATTTTGGTCTATAGGATCTTCTGTGATCACTTGCAGCTGTAGATACTCGTACTGCTTTCTACTGCAGTGAAAGTGTAATATTCTTAGAATTACCAATCTGTAATCTTTTATGGTATACATAATAAAAGAATATTCTAATTATCTGACAACATAATCTTATCTCATTATAATTTACTAAAAATTTATAAAAAAATATTTAAAAACCGATCCTAAGGACTATAGTTTTCGTCATAAAGTTAACAACCGAGTAAAAATCATGGTATTCAAAGGTTTTGTCCACCAATTTTTAACCAAAATCCGTCAGACCAAATAAAATACCAAGACCGCTGTGAACAATACAGTGAAGCATGCCAAACTACACCTCCGCTCTGTGTATACACGCTCATGCGCACACATTTAAAACCATTTACAATCAACCTAAAATCAAACAACAAAATCATTGAAGTATAAACATAAACGAGGCAAAAGGCGTATGCAAGGATCGAAGCAGGTGGCGTTCTGTAGTGTTTGCCAATGGGAAGGCATGAGTTTATGTATATTGTGTGTGTGTGCACAATCAAACGACCCTCTACTAAGTGCAAACATGTTTACGAAACCGGCCTCACGTCACTGTTGACAGCGCTCAGTCATGATTTTTTATTTGGTCTGAGAAAAATCCATTTTGTTCTGATCACAACTGCCGAAAACACGAATTGGAAACTCATCTGCCGCCCAGACTCGTCCTCTTAAAAACTCAAGTACCATGATAAACAGGAGTTTTTCCTCCGTAATGCAACATGATTTAAGGGCGCACCTTACCTCAAATTGCTTAGCATTCTCCTCTGTTATGCCGAAAATACTGCAGCATCAATTTTGAAATAAATATATGTTAAAGTTGAGGATTGATGCTAGGTCCTATTTTGGCGAAAACAAGATTACATAAAATTTTCTCTATAGAAAAAAAATCCAAAGTTACCTCTAAAAAGAACTATAAACCGCAGGTATTAAAAAAATACTTCATATTAGATCATGAAACTTTGCATAATAACTGAACTATCTATAAAGCAGGGCCTACGTTTTTTTTTTTTCACCGTAAAAAGCAATTACCTACTCTTTTCGAGGCTTGAGACCCTCTAGCGCCCCACTCCGTCTCGCTCTCACTCAGGTCGCGAGTAGTATGGTGCGAGCGAGATAAAATCTGAGGTAGGGTACCGCCTTAACATCAACCACCGTGCTCCTTGGTCCTGGCATGAAGCCAACGCGTCTAGCCACTCCAATCATTCAAGTTTACATGTAAAAGCCGCATTTCTGCTGAATTAACGTACCAAAAGGAATTAGTTTTTTTTATGAGAGTTTAAAAAACTGTATCTTAAAGATGTTAAGGGTTTAATTTCTGATGTCTGTTGAAAATTGAATTGCAACTGTAGCGAGACATGCAAGAATTTGAAACGTAAATAACTGTCTGCCTCGTTCGACTAGTGTTCGCAATCGCTACTGCTGAACATGAGGTCTTGGGTTCGATTCCTGGGCCGGGCAAACTGTTAATGGGTTTTTCCACCAGGAATTTGTCAGTAGCAGCCTTTTTTTTTTTGAGTTTGGTTTATCATCAGATGACTTCTCCCGCTCTGGGCAGAGCGGGAGGGCGTGTCAGACTTTTGCTGACTAAAAACCCACCCGTGTTCCTTCAGTTGCCTGTTGCCAAGGTCCCGGTATCCCTTTCGGACGTTCCCGCAACCCTGGCAGGGTCAGTAGCAGCATAGAATCTGGTTTTGTGCCCGGTTGATGACAATAGGCTCGCCCCCTATTACATGGGACTTAAACAACTGGCGAAATGTAGGTGATATCTACTATGGGTACACCTCTGCTCCTTCGAGGAAACCAGACGTGATGATAATATTATATATTCTTTTTTACGTTTTATTAAGTGGCATAGTTGATAAAGTATACCATACATTCTAGAACTATTCCACTCTTGCAATTCGTTCATTCGAACACATCATAGACGTCTATGGTCACAGACTGGCGACTGGCGACGAGTTGGCGTCTGGTGGTTACCAGTGGCTCTCAAAATGAAACTGATTCCCCTCGGGGGTACAATGTTACAATAATGAAACATTGAAAAGAAACTTTCGTATATTTATAGTGCTTCTGAGAATGTGTTGTATTTGGTTAAATATTAAAGTAAAATATCTGACACTTCAATTGAATTTAACAGGGCTCTCGCATTTTCAAACGCTATCATAAATCACGATTTCAAAGTAGATTTGAGAGTAAAAAATCTGTCAGTTTTAAATCAAGAGCATCGTCTGGCATTACCGAAATAAATACGTGAATAAACATTAAAATACTTTTTACCCTGTTTCCTACGAACACGCAGAACTTTATACATCAAGTTTGACATTAATTGCGAGCCTACTAATTCTTTAGAGACTATAAATTAGAATTCGTGTCGGCAACTTTACGTGGATGTCTGACAGCGATTAAGACTTTCATCAGGCTTAGTGTAGGCACACACCGCAGTGAAATTGCGTAGCCCAATTTCAGCATTATTTCAGTCTTATATTTTTTACCACATTTGTTGCCTTGATTCTTTTACTCTAGAGAAGTAGCAGATTCATTCAGACTACTTGAGAAAAACAGTGATGTTCATTCTAGTTTTCGCTGTTAGATTCCGCTTACATATCCCACACAAAACATCACGCCTGTATTCCCCGAAGGGTTAGGCAGAGGTGTACCTATAGTACACCCACGTTTCGCCAGTTATGTTTAAGTCCCTTGTAATAGGGGACGAACCTATTGCCATCAATTGGGCTCAAATCCCGACTCCGGACTGCCACTGAGAAATTCCAGATGGAAAAACCCAATAACACTTTGCCCGTCCCGGGAATCGAACCCAGGACCTCATGCTCAGCAGTAGCGTTTGCAACCACTAGACAAACGAGGCAGTCACATATCTTACATATCAGTCCCGGCAGAATGCACCCCACATCAGACTCAACTTCTGGCCATCATAAGTAGTTGGCGGATTGATTACTCTAATTCTTCTCACATTGCATTTAGGTAAATTCTCGAGTTCTAAACATGACATTACTTAACAGAATTTCCATTGGGAGTTTAACGCTGCGGCCTCAATTATTCCTGTATACAGTAGGTATGTTAACTAACAAAGGGCGTTCCTGTTAACCCGTAATAGAATAACGTCCATACAAATGCTAAAAGAAATATAAGCATTCAAAAAAAAAAATATATATATAAATAAGTAGTGATATTCGTGTACAGGGTGCTTGCTTCTTTTCCGTATCAATTTAATATTTTTTGTGAATATGTTACAATTTTTTTTTTTTAGTTTTCCTAATTTTTTATCATGTATAGACGCTATACTTTGGCAACATAACGGGAACGCCCTTCGTTAGATAACATACTGTATATACCACTCGAGCAAAAGCCACTTTTTACTCAATTCCAGTTTCCGAACAGATAATTAATTATGACCTAGGTACTAAATGTGGTCAAAACGTGGTAGATATCATCAAATCGATATTCATGGTCAGCATCATATGTACAGTCATAACGATGGTGTTTAATTAAAATAGTCATTAATTACCATTGAGTCCAAAATAACCATTCATAATGTCCTTTACAGTCATCAAAACGGACAGGCGGTGTCCAATAGTGGACATTTATTTGTTTTTATTTTTATAGCGTCCTCACTTTTACTCCTCTTTTGGGAGCCATGAGCGCAAGCAATTTGCTTGAAGCCAATTAATTATTGTGGAGACAGGCTTTTTTTTTAAATTATTATGTATTGTGTGGTTATTTGTGCCTTGTTGCAGAGCTTTTACTCTCTTTTAGACTCTTTATTATAAAGCTAATTAAAGAGTGTATCGTGTTATAATTTGTGTCGATTTTAAAGCTATTAATTAACAAAAACTTAGGTTAGATTTTTTATTATGTATTTTCTGGTTTACACTAAAGTATAAAATTTCTCAAAGACCAGAAAAAAAAATTGTTAACTACTACAAGCTGAAGTAAAAATTTAGGGCCAGTGTTTTTTTTAAACACTGTTCTCTGGCTTGCCTCTTAGCCTTCAAAGGAAAAAAAATAAGAATATTATGACGCTTTTTTTAAGGTCTTTGTAAACTTGAAGATAAAATAATTATAAAGGAGGATTTCTTGCGAAATTTCTAATTAGTTCAAACAGAAAGTGTTGTGCTATTCCAGTAAGTTTAGATTTACTTTTGTTACGACGCGACGTTGAAAATAAAAGCTTGAAAAGGTCTCATATCAAAGGTCTACCTTAGAGTCCCGTAATCTATAAAAGGTACAGAGTTATAATTTTTCTTACATTTGAATATACTTCCAATAATACTTTATGATACATTTTCATTTTATTTTTGCCTGTCTACTATATATATATATTTATTTACTACTCTCTGCTCACTATTTGTTAGGTACTATCTCACTTTTATAAACAAACTCCTTAAGCATAAAGGTTTTAAAACGAGTCCCATAACAAGTTTTATAAAAATAAAACTGAGAATCGCTGTCCTACGACTGACGTCACAGTGCAGCGTGTCGCGGACGTCCAGTCGAATGGAATGTAAATTAATTACAAAACAATCTATTCTTTCTTACTTATAGGTCAGTGGACGTTCGGGATTTCTTGGTTTTATTCCTTGACGAATTAACAATGGATTATTCACGTCACAGGAAGATCACAGTGAATTGTTAGAAAATAGAAACTGTAATCAAATGTTCGGTATTTCTTACTAGCTGCGCCCCGCGGTTTCACCCGCGTTAGTCTCAATCACGTGGGAATATCGGGATAAAAATTATCTTATGTCCTATTCCAGGTCATGGTCTACCCCTGTGCCAAATTTTATCCAAATCCGTTCAGCCGTTTTAGCGTGAAAGCGTAACAAACAAATAAACTCAGTTTCGCTAATATTATTAGTTAGGATTAGGATTCATTGACCAGTTTTGGAAAGATTTTTAGAACAGTACATAATTTCAATATTATTATAAATTCCTCCTTAAATGATGCCTCCCTGGCCCATTGGTCACAAGTGCTACTGCTGAACCTTAATTCCTGGGTTCGATTCTTGGGTCGGGCAAAGTGTTAATGTGTTTTTCCATCTGGAATTCTTCATTAACAGCTCAGAGTTTGGATTTGTGACAGATTGATGGCAAAAGGCTGGCTCCCTTATACATGGGACTTAAACATAACTGGTAAATGTGGGTGACCTCTGCATAAGGCCTCAATTCCTCTTACGCTGATGTCGGTCACGTACGCGTAGCAACGTAGTACGCGCCGCGGACGTCAGCATCGCAGCATGGTGCTATATAGAACACAATGTATATACGCACGCACGACCGACGTACGCGACCGACATCAGCGCCGTAACAGGAATTCAGGCCTGAACACTTCGGATTACGGGTGTGATGTGATATTTTATTACGAATCAGAATTATTTACACAGCAGATGACATGATGACATCCATGCGACATCAATTTCCAGATCGCAATGTATGTGGCTGCGTGTATAAGCAATCAAACAGTCATATATCTCGGTATGAGCTTCGGTGGTCATTCCTTTTATTGGCAACCCTAATAAATATTTAGTAAACTGTCTATAAAAAGTCTATAAACAAGAGTTCATGTCCCGTGACCGTCGAAAATCTCATTGAAAAAAAAGGAGATTTATCGAGGATATAAGGACAAAAAGGTTTCCTAAAAGATTTAATAGTGAATTAAACTCACTGGGCTCTGATTTTCGTAACATGGTTTAATGAAAAATCATGTGTAAAGCAAATAGATTTGCTGTAAATTTACACAGTGCAAGTTGGTTGTAGACGTCAACGTGTACAATAAGGCCAGCACCCTAATTGTGATATACACGATCAGTCACAATCTGAATAGGTTTGAAACAAATGACTAATCTATTGCTTCAAAAAAATCTGCTCTACAACGTAAATAACGCAATGAATGTTGTTGACCTGTCAAAACGAAACAGACTAGTCTTAATGGGTTAAGAAATTAGATAGCAGGGCTACGACATACCTACGTCGCTGAAATAACCTGAAAATTATCGTCATATTCAAATTCTTCCAATACAAACCAGGGGCCTACCACCACCGCTAACAGCAATATTATTTTAATATTACTTCAGTGTAGGAAAGAGATGAAGCTCTACAGGACTTATAGCTCCATGTCTTTCCCCCACGAAGTAAGATTAAAATAATACAGCTGTAAGCGGTGGTGGTAGGCCCCCTGAACGAAACGCCGCTATTTTCCTCAGCAAAATGTTCTCTTAACAACGGGGTCGTATAACAAGTTTGAGAGCCTTTGTCCTCAATAGCTGACGTCATGGGCTGAGCCCTGCGTTTAATGTCTCAACTGATGGAATATTTTAGCCTCAGGGGTGACAAAGAATCCTTTCTTTAAGTAATTTTGCACTTGATAGGTTGGTTGGGAGTGTAATGGTGGTTTTCCGTTCTTGTGTTTTAACCGCTTTAAAACCAGGAGCTAGTTTTTTTAGGGTTCCGTACCCAAATGGTAAAACGGGACCCTATTACTAAGACTCCGCTGTCTGTCTGTCTGTCAGTCTGTCCGTCTGTCACCAGGCTGTATCTCATGAACCGTGATAGTAAGACCGTTGAAATTTTCACAGATGATGTATTTCTGTTGCCGCTATAACAACAAATACTAAAAAACAGAATAAAATAAATATTTAAGAGGGCTCCCATACAACTAACGTGATTTTTTTCCTCGATATTGATAATAGCAACAGGTAGAGATACTTGACATATTCACAGAATATTTAGTTATGTATTCACTTTAAAATTGGTTTAAATGGGTTGGTTTAAATAGGTTTTTATTTTTAGTTTCTTATTTATCTTATATAGATTCTCCTCTAATAGACCTTGTGAATGTGAGAACGTTGTAGGCTTAGTGGACTGTAGACCTTTTTTTTTTTTTTTTATGGAACAATTTCAGTTTCTTTTAACTACCTACATGAAACTCCTTGAAAGGCAGGCCTACACTGTCCTCCCATAACTATTAACACTGTAATTCGAAAATATTGTAAAAGCCAATTATCTTTTAAAAGAGTAACCATGGAGTTTCTTGCCGGCTCTTCTCCATAGGAAACGACCAATTGGAACCGTGCACCAAGCTTCTGACGTTTCATAAGTGCCCATGTAGGCTTATGTGAAATAAAATATTTTGATTTTTTTTTGATTTTGAAAAATAAATAATTAAATTAAAATAAAACAAATATTTTAGGGGGGGCTCCCATACAACAGACATGACTTTTTTGCCGTTTTTATAGATAATGGTACGGATACCTTCGTGCGCGAGTCCGATTCGCACTTGGCCGGTCTTTTCTTATAGTCCCGTGTTGACCCTTTGCAGGCAGGGAAAGATAACCCGAGTAGGGTTACCTTTACTTTCATCTCTCTCTGTTCAGAATAAAATTAAACTAAATCACGCATATTTTTTCAAAGAAGGTAGAGGATGTGTGTACACTCTCATTTCGCCAGTTTGGTTATCCTTACATATTGAAAAACCCTCGGGCTTCGTGAGGGTTTTGGGGGTGCTCCCTCACCTTGCGAGCTGGTATTCCCTGAAACTGATAGGTCATGCGAACCCTCGGGCTTCGTGAGGGTCACATTAACACTATCTGAAGATTCCCCACGTTCACAAGGCTGACTTCAAAAATGAAACATAGGGTACCATAACCAAATGTTTATTCTACCCGTTGGTAACATAAAAATATGTACAAATCTGAACCTTATGACCTGGATGTTATATACCACCGGCTGAGAATCTCGACACCGCGATTTAATTTCTGAACTAAAATAAAAAGTGTCATCTACTGGTTCCGCTATTAATTATCTTTACAATCACAACTATCAAGTTAAAACAGTTAGGAATTTGACATTAATTTACAAGCAATATTGATACTAGCCGACAGATGGCTGCACACATATTATAAAACAAATGTCCTCCGCCGCGTCTCTCTGTCGTCCTGTTCGCGATAAACTCAAAAAGTACTGCACCGATTTTCATGTCGTCGTCACCAATGGATAGAGTGGTTCTCGAGTAAGGTTTTGGTATATAATAACCGACATTCATATGGGCGAAGTCGCGTCGTCGTCAAGTCGTCAGCTAGTATACATACGTTCCAACAAACAAAGAAAAGCTTTTTGATATCATATCTCAACAAAACACCTAATACTATATCTTACAACACTTTTATAGTACTTTTGTATAGAACAAAACTAGGTTCATTTAAGTTCCCCGAAGGGTTGAGCAAATGTGTACCAATAGTACACCCACATTTCGCCAGTCATGTTTGAGTCCCGTGTGATAGGGGGCGACCCTATTGCCATCAACCGGGCACGAATCCAGACACCGGGTTGCTACGAAATTCCAGATGGAAAAACCCAATTACACTTTTCCCGACCCGGGAATCGAACCCAGGACCTCATGGTCAGCAGGAATGCTTGCAACCACTAGACCAAACAAGGCAGTTATTGAATAAAATGTAAGCGGTCAAGGTACGCCAATATACCTGTATTGTAATTTTTGGTCTGCGCGTGTGTCACCCGAACAGAAAACAACCATTTTGTTCATCTACATACTAATGAAAAATCGGCATCATTTTTTTTCCAAGTAACTTATATTTTCCCAAGAACACAAATTACCAGACCCATACTCGCCTGAAAAACTTTCTAGAAAAATGAGGGCATTGACTTACAAATTACTTCACATTCGGGGCATAAAGAGTACCATTGTTCAAAGGATATGACGTCGGGGCCTGGGTCTAATGTTCCCCAAATAGACCATTACATAAAAAGGTCAAGTCAGTAAAACAATGCTTTTAACAGCGAGCTCACAAATATAAAACAAAGAACAAAATAGGCACTGCTTTTTAAAAACTCGTTTTATCTTATCATGAAAAAATCTTTTTAATTGTGGTAGACAAATACACAATCAGCCTATAATGTTGCCACTGCTGGGACACAGGCCACCTCTCTGAGAGGAAGTGGGCTTTTTTTTTTTTTTTTGATGGTTGGAAATCATCCAATTACTTCTCCCGCTCTGGGCGGAGCGGAAGGGCGTGTCAGACTTTTACTGACTAAAACCCACCCGTGTTCCTTCATTTGCCTGTTGCCAAGGTCCCGGTATCCCTTTCGGACTTTCCCGCAACCCTGGCAGGCATCGGTCCTAGCGGACCCCGCCAATTGTGCTGACATCTCTTTGAGGCGCGCGTGGAACACGACGCGCCATCGACCCGGGCCTGGTCCTTATCGGACCGCGAGCTGCCCGTTGCTCGCCGTCCGCAAGCCCGCGCCTATGGTGGCCGGGAATCCACCTGGGATTCCCGACGCCCAGGGCGTCTCCAACGGCGGCGGTTAGGCGCGTGAGGGCGCAAACTTTGCCTTTCCCTCACGCGTTCCGCCTCCTCCTTCGCGAGCGTTACTGCTTCGCAGAAGGAGGTGACGGCTTCCCATGCCCTCTCGCTCCGTACCATAGCCTGGACCAGGGCCGGACGCGAGAGGTCACTGCCGCCAATCGCCTCCGCGAGGACTCGGCGGTGCTCCGCCCAAGCAGGGCAAACCTCCACCAGAGGAAGTGGGCTGGAATCTACAACGCGTGCCCAGTGCGGATTGGTAGATGTCACATCATGTCTTCGAATTTTAGACTCTAGGTTTGCTCACGACGTTTTCCTTCACTTTTTTGAGAGCAGTAGTGATTAAATGATTTACATAAAGTAAAAAAAAAGCTTCAAACTTGCTGAAAAACGTGAATACGATAATTTCCGGGTTTTTTTTTTCTATGCACTTGTAACCTTCTTTATCCTCTTTTTACTAAGAAATATGCATACCTATTTGTAATTGCTGATATACAAGCATCATTTTATGTAAATCAGCGACATTCTTCAATGATCTACGCGAACGAATCTGATTATCTAACATTCTGAACTGAAAAGGTGAACGCCCTGCCATTATTCTTATGCAGTAGGTAAGGCAAACTTTAAATCTAATACATTACTGCAGAACTCCGAGCGTGTCTGGTGCCAGCAACCGTGACAACAGTCTCGAACATTACCTATGAAGAGAAACGTGAAACGAATCCTACAAAAATACAACCGATTTCCAAAAAACACTACAAAGTGAAAAATAACTCCAATTTCGGGAGTCGGTGTCTTTGGTTTTGTATTTTCGTGTTTGTTTTTTTCACGCTACAAAGTGAAAAATTACTTTAATTTCTTTGGTTTAGTATTTTCGTTTTTTTTTTCCAAATTAAAGTATTTTTCACTTTGTAGTGTTTCTTTGAAGTTGATGGTTTTTTTTTTTGTAAAAAGTTTATGTAGTATTTTCCACTTTTTAGTCGGGGTACCTGCCCCACACAAATTCAAATAACACCGCTATGTAAATTACAATGACAGGAAGTTAGTGAGGAAAGTACGTATTATTGAGACGCTAACTCAAAAACTACCCGAGCAAAATTAATAAAATCTATATATACCTAGGAAGTATACCTTTTCAAACAAAAAGAGAATTTTTCAAATTGGCCCAGCCATCTTCGAGCAATCGGGGAACATACATAAAAAAAAAGGATTCTGACGAACTGAGAACCTCCTCCATTTTATGGAATCGGTTAAAAAAATGAGAAAATACTTAAAAGTCCTCAATTTGATCCCTAAAATAATCGTTACTTCCACTTCGTTATTTTCCACTCAATCCTAATTCACCTCAACGAAAAAGAAATTCCAGCTATTACAAAACGCACAAAAACGATTTACATTTCAATATAACCTCAAAATTCTCCATTTTCCCGCTCTCGTACCTTTGTAATGTGGGCCAATAAAGCCGCACCTCAGTGGCATGTGATTGGCCGATTCTTTGCGGCGCCGCGGTTGTATTGGTCGATTGCGGCGGGCAACGACCTCGCCGGCGAATTATCACCTTGAACTTTTGAACGGTGTGTCAAAAGGTCGTTTTTGAATTGATTCTTTTTTTTTTTCAAGGCTCTGCTTTGATGAACATGACTCATAAAAGTGCTTCTGCTTCGTTGAGCAAATTGAAAGGAAGATTTTATTTGTAAAAAACAAGATTAGAGGTAATGGAGATATTTGTATTTTTTATCTTATATTTTTAAAGCAAAACAGGACTAGAATATTAAGGTCGCTTGTTGCTAGGTTTTTATTAATTTTAGGACGAAATAAATGGGTTTATTTATAAACTTTGCTTCAACTTAAGTGACGTTCATGCGTCAATATGTTTGGTTAAACAGTCTCTAATCAGTAGGTACTTATTTTTAAGCACTGTTTTCATATAAACCTTTACTTTATATATTTTTAAATATTGAATCAGACGCCATCTTTCTTTGTAAAAGCGAACTACAACCTTGAAAGTGGTCGTTGCCTGGACTGTAATGGGCTATGATGGACACACTTAAACATACCTACACCATAGGAGGTTAATCCAATTAGCCATTAATCCATTAATGTACTTTTATGTGTCTATTAACATCGATTTTTTCACATGTTTTATAGATACTCTCACTTTAGGCATTAGATATTTCGTATTTTTCGTCTGAAACTAACAACGTTAGGTTCGGAATATTCCTTTATTTTCTTTATTAAGTTTCTAGTTAGTTCGGAGGAACCCTAGTGTTTCCTCAGGGACGCCCGGCGGCGATCATTGATCGCGTAGCTTTCTTTAGTATACCTACTTATTGGTAGCCCAGAAAAGATAATCATGTCCGTACGTCACGAATCCCGAAATATTAGGTCGTACATTCTCAGCACAGTGATTACCTACTTGCCATATTTCAAACACATCGGAAACTAACAAACAAATTGCAATTTATATCGCATCATAAAAATCCAGTGTGATAAAACAATATCACAAAAAAAGGTGCCTGTTTTTGTCATTGATCTAAAAAAAAAGTTGACGCATTCAAAAAATAGAACGGCAACCATTACGTCATCCGTCACAAACGTGAAACATTCACAGCCACAGCCTTCAACGAAACGCCGAAAACGTGAAAAAAAACACAAAACAAAAGTTCTTCGTCAGTTACGTCACGTATTGCTATAAAACATGGCACAGGCAGCTGTGTGTACAGCCAATACTAAAAAGTTTTTATTACGCCCTCGTAAAATGAAATAAAAAGCAGAGTAAGCATAATTGGAAAATTAGCGTACCTCATTGTTCTGCGCGCAATGTAATTTAGGTTTCCGCATTGCAATTTCGGACTGTATGCTAGCGTTTTGATTTATTACTTCAATATTCTGCTGTAGGGGCTTGTGGCTAAGTAATAACAGCCGCACGGGTCGATTGATCAGGTTAACAGATCAGGTGTATTTGTAGTTAACAACAAACATTTATTTAAATCAGCAAATGATGTAAATCCCAGAAACAGACGAGATCCTCATAAACTGGTATTAAGTGATTTGCCAAGACTTGCCAAATACAACAAAAACTGCCTAGCAATGTGCGTACGTACTTATAACAAAATACCAAGTCGCTTTAAAATATTGAACTCTAGGAAATTTAAGACAGAATTACACAAGTGGTTTAATGAATGTAATTTTTACAGTTTGAAAGATTTTATGGATGTGAGATGTTAATTCCTTTTGTCAAAATAGTTTTTTTTTACATGCTATGTTATATCTTAGCGAAACATGTTGAGCTACTGTAATAATATTAACATCAATGTATACCATGTTTTACGCAAATAAATGATTTACTTACTTACTTAAGCTACGCTTGCCGGGGTTGGTCAGTGAATGGGTGACCATATTTTCATATCTTGATATGACAATAAGGTCCTCCGTGCCTCGGGAAGCACTTGGAAGGGAAGCCTAAGGAACATCTTTCTCATGTTTGTATCTTCAATGTTTTTGTCTGCCATTCACAGAACTGTATTCTATTGTTAATAGGTTTAGTTCTTAATATAAATTAGCTTCTAGACCGACAACACGGACTTAGTTAATTAGTATTCATTGTTTTCTGCGAAGAGCATTGCCCTCGCCACTAATTTTATAGACTTGTGAAGACTAACTCCGTTTTTTTCACTCTTTTCAACTTTCTGTAGTAACTTGGCTGTCTCTTTTAACACACAACAGAAATCAACACACAAAACAACAACAGAAACAACATATCAAACACCACAAGTCGGCTACGGAATTATACCTTTATTTTATAAAATCGACGTGTCGCTAGCTACGGAAGGTATTTCATAGAAATACATGGAAACTAGTAGTGTCGCGACACGTCGCCTGCTGCTGCCTGCAGTCGGCTACGGAATTGTACCTTAAAATGTCTACATTTACATCTGTAATTCGTATGGTGTACAGAATAAAGAGTATTTTTATCATCACGCCCACATCTTGAAAGGCCCTGTACATACATACTACCCACGTACCACCATCTTGTGAAACTTTTACCCATTCCTTTGTTTTAGTAAGATCGACTACCCTCCTGTGGTGCTAAGAATAGATCACTTCGATTCCAGCCGGGAGCTAAGGGTTTCTGGGGTTAAAGTACAAACGAGGTCGTGAACAATCTGGGTACTGATCTATATATCTGTCATGAGGACTTTTTGTCATTGGACGTTGCTAGCTGTTCACATGGAGTCGTTACTATAGAAAATAGTAAGACATAACATGACTTTACGCCTGTACGCGCCTGTAGGGGGTAGGCAGCGATGTATGGACACATTTCCACATTTTATTGGTGGATGATATTGATGGATGGGTGTACATCTTTACATACTGAGACTCCTCCGTGCCTCGTTAAGCCGTGCGTTGGTCCCGGCTGTCATTTGCGGATCTTTGCCAGTTGTTACGTCTCGTCAGAAGCTCAAAAATCTGACAACCAGTCTTGCCAAGTGGTATCGTATTACCCAGTAATTGGGTTGTGGAGGTCAGATAGGCAGGCGCACTGTCGCAAACGGATTCCTGAATCCAAAAATGGTTTTCACAAACTCACAATATTTTTGAATGACTTTTTCAACGACACCCCACACTATGGGATAAACGAGAAAAAAAACACCATCTCCATAATACAAGTATGGAAGGTATCCCATAAAAAATTTTTTTCATGATTTTGTTTTACGACTTTGTCGGCGTGATTTCTATGTACCTATATGTATATACCAAATTACAGCTTTCTACTATTAAGAGTCTCTGAGCTAAGCCGCGGACAGACAGACTAGTCGGTCCATCTGTCTGTGCGAAACTATAAGGGTTCCTTGTTGACTACGGAACCCTAAAAACCAAACGTAGATAATAGAAGTAGTTGACATAGGATTAAGTGGAGAAGGCTTTTATTTAGAAACCGTTTGTTCAGCTCCATATCGGATAACATATAAACTTACGTCAATATCTACTAACATTTATAAAAATATTCCTTTTATGCCTTTGAAAATCTGTTCAAACTTGAACTCAAAATGACTACGCCCTGCTCTCATTTTAATCTTTCTAAGGCCCATATATTACATTTTGTCTGACCAAGATTATATCTGGACTTTAAAAGAGACTGCGACCTCTGAGTTTGTTTCGGCCTTTCTTCTCAGAGTAGTCAGATAGGAAACGCCGACCTCATGTAGCTTATTTTTTATATTTTATAATATGACGTGTAAAAGTGATTCCAATATCCTATTTACAGAATAAACAATTTCATTTCATTTCAATACATGATAATTCAAGCTTCAAGCATTCCTGAATTTTTCTTGTTACCCGACTGCCCCAGTTGGAGGGTAATTTTTTTCGAGAGTAAGTATGTATGTATGTATGCCTATTTCTTTGTAGCCTAAACGGCTTGATGGATTTTAGCTAATGAGGTTTCATTAGATTCGTCTTAATTGTGGGATTGACATAGGCTATATAATATTTATATATTGCTTCTACAAATACAAAAAAAGGGAGGGGAAGGTTTAAAAAAAAACCGTACAACAATATTGATATCAAATAAAAGCTAGTAATGAGTCAATTCCAATATATGTCTTCATAAAACCAAAAACCTTGAAATAAAGAAAATTATTTAAAAAACTTGTTTTTCTCTTTTAAGTTATGCGTTTTGGCAGGCGGGTTTTTTGTTTTTTAAATATTTTTTCTTTATCCTGTGGTTAGTGACTAACCTGGTGTCAGAGTGACATACCGTCGAGAAATATCTCTCAGGCATCGGGTTTCCTCATTATGTTTTCATTCACCGTTTTTATAGCAAGTGATAATTATGCAATACGCACATGAATCCGAAAAGTCACAGGTGCGTACATTGAATTCGAACTCGAGACCTATGACTTGACAGTTCGATGGTAACACCACTAGGCTATTTCAACCAATTAAATTAGTTTTATTTGTAATGTTTTATGTATGTAATGTCTTAAATGATGTTTTGTAATAAGGACCTTTTTAACCGATTTTAAAAAAAGGAGGAGGTTATCAATTCGTCTGTATTTTTTTTGTTTTTTGTTACCTCAGAACTTTCAACTGGGTGAGTCGATTTTGATGATTCTTTTTTATTTTAAAGTGGTGCTTCCCATGTGGTTTATTAACTTTACTTGCGTAGTTTTTGAGTGACCTTCAATAATTACGTATTTTTCCTACTTAGTCTATGTAGATGATATTTTATTTGACTCCGTCACTGTTATTTACATAGCAGGTAGTGGTATTCGAATTTGTATGTTTGAAGGTGGGAATTCTCAAATGACTTCTCCAAGCTCTGGGCGGAGCGGGACGTCGACGGGTGTCAGACTTTTACTGACTAAAACCCACCAGTGGTCCTTCAGTTGCCTATTGCCAAGGTCCCGGTATCCCTTTCGGACTTTCCGGCAGCTGTAATAAGAGCCTAAGCACCTACTCTGAGCTTGTATCTCCCAAGAGATAGTCAGACGTCCTAGATAAAAAGGTCTATACTTACTTAAGTAATCCCAGTGAACCTAAATTCTCAATTAGGCTAAAATAAACCCACTTAAGAGGAAATAGGGTCGGTCCCCTCTCCATGCAAACGGTCTCGCCTGTTTTCTCTCTGGTTTATGACCTTAGAGCAATGATTTTTTATAGTAAAATAAATATCAATTAGTTCTATACCCCTATCTTTTCCAATTTGATGATACATTATCTGTACTCGTAGAAGCACTAGAACCCTCAGAAAATGCTCAAAATTTCCTGTTTAAACCGCTGTCATCAAAGCCTATTATGCAAATTTGACAACTATTAATGAAAAAAGAAAAACATAGGGCAAACTAAATATACTTCTTATTCAATTAATAAAATACCTTTTAAATTGGTCCAATATTGGAGAAGGAAATAGACGAGAGCCAAACCTCGAATTATGACTTTTTGTATGGAAAAAAGACCAACCCTATTTCCTATTATCTAACCAATCTGCTGTTACGAAAACCCACCTCATGTTAAATGGTACTTTGAATTTCAACAGTTCGCATCAAAATTGCAGCTTTTCTGCAAAGCCATTTTAATTTTAACTGTGTAATGAGAGAACTACCCCGGTCTGTTTGTAAAAGATTTTGAGCTTTATTTTTTATGCCTTTCAACTTGAGCTGGTAGAATGCCACCTTTTTAGTGGCTCTTTTTAAAGAGCGAATTAAACATAAACAATGTTAGTAGAGCAGTGGTATGATGTTAAGATAGTTGTAACTTGTAAGGGAGATTTTGATAAATAAATAAAATAAAAAACCGACCCAGAATGACGAACCACTCTGTAAGTCGTACCCCGAGCCCCAAGATACAGACTAACTGTCTTGTTTGGGGCTTACTGATAAATAATTTAGTACGCACGCCAGTTGCCAGTACTACGCACTTGACCTTTCTGAAGAACAACATCACCAATAAGGTATTATGTCCTTCTAGGACCTCCACTAGGGGTTCCCACTCACATCTACCATGTAAATACCTATCTAACATAATAAATAATGATTAATTGATGCTCGGTGTGACAACACGTCGTGTTCTGGTTTGCGACTGGTCAATCGTCATCCTGAGGATGCCTCGTTGAGAGGGGAAACACGTGTCGATGTCTTACAGGGTTTTTTATGACTCTTGAAGAATAGTTAAGCGGAATATGTTACTAAATATATCTACGTCTATTGTATTTTATAATGGATTTCCGCAAAGTCACGCCTGAAACGATTAACTGCCTAACATGTATACCAAAAATGTCCTTGTTTACATGATATTGAAAAGTTGAAATAATTTAAATATTCAGTCACGATAAAAACGCAACACTATCATGTGTACGAATGATAGAGTCGAGACTAAACTAAATTGTATGGTTTAAAAACATTAACTATTTCACACACCGTAAACCCTTCACAAAGCCTTATAACCTTTAAATTCCATTCAAACAATGCGCGTAACCATTGCATCAAACCATTTCAAGCCAGACAATGAGCGCTCGGACTAACATCGCACTGTTTGTGCAAGATAAAAACATCGCACTGTTTGTGCAAGATAAACTTCAGTATTATAAAGCACGATTTTAAAAAGCGGGGAGCGATTGAAAAAGGATTCCCAACAGTCTTTTCGTAATCCTCAAGTTGAAAGTGACTGTCAATGTGACAATTCTAAACATGGAAATTCTCAAATAATGAACTTGCTAATTGATTTCCTTTCGTCATTTATTTTTATTTAGTGCCCTTTTATATTCTACTTTTGGAAATGTTTACATCTTTTTGAGTTTATTTATTTTATTTATATTTATTTATTTAGGTAACCAACAGCGATACATAAGTATATTTTACAAAATATGCGTGTTACAGTGATTATGGCCAATTATAGGTTTCCCTGTATAACTGGGATATATGCATAATACATGCGAACGGACTAATGCCAGATATTAGTTAGTTAGTAAAAATCCACTGGATGTGGGCAAGACAAGACCTTAAGGCCAATTCCCATTTTGACTGTCGCAATCTCTCGCAAAAACTTCTCAAAGCTGTAGGTAAATTAATCAGACCAAATAAAAAACCATAAAGGCCCTTACATACTAGCGCGATTTGTCGCGCGACGCGACGCCGCCGCATTGTTCGCCGCGAAGTTTTCATACAAATTGTTTTGTTAAAATTCGCGTCGCGCGACAAGTCGCGCCAGTATGTAAGAGCCTTAACGGAGCGCTGCGAACAATACAGTGAAGCATGCGAAAGCTACACCAATGCTCTTTGCATACACGCTCACACACACACATTTACAACTATTTACAATGACACTACAATCAAACTACACCAAACTAAGTGCACACATGTTTACGAAATCGGCTTCACGTCCCTATTCGCAGCGCTCCATCTTGGTTTTTTATTTGTTCTGAGGCTTTTGGCTACTCTGTATGTGCGTTTTTTAGGTATTATTTTTTGTAATTTGCGTTTTGTTTGTACAGAATAAACAATTCTTCTTTCTTTCTCTTCTTTAGAAGTAATTTTGACTGATTGAGACGGTGAATAGAATTTGATTATTAAAATAAATTGAATTGCCCCTCTGTGCTTGTGGCAAGCCTATGTCCAGCGGTGGCCTTCTGTCAGCTGACATGCTGATGATCTTGCAAGTTTTTCTTACACCGTTCTAAAACTATCTCAAGCCCGACATTGAGCGCGCCGGCCTAGCACCGCACTGTTTGTGCAAGATAAACTTCAGTATTATAAAGTTTGACGTTAAAAAGCGAGGGAGAATTGAAAATGTATTCCCAATAGTCCTTTCAGTAATCCTCTAGCTGACAGTGGCTGTTTGAGTGGCAATTATTTGCTTGAATAATATGATTTTTTATTCTATTTGAATGAAGGAACTGTTATCCTTACATTAAAACTTTGTGCTTGTGGCCTTTTTTTTTTAGGGTGGGAAATCGTCAAATGACTTCTCCCGCTCTGGGCAGAGCGGGAGGGCGTGTCAGAATTTTACTGACTAAAACCCACCCGTGTTCCTTCAGTTGCCTGTTGCCAAGGGCCCCGGTATCCCTTTCGGACTTTCCCGCAACTTGTGCTTGTCGCCTGAGTGATTAGTTTGAGTATTACATCTTATCCTTTACGGATCTTTTAACCAATGAACCGCTAAAAATCTGTAAGAAACCTAAAACCGTTCACCTAAAGTTTTCCTAAAAATAAGTCCCAGTTGGGCGCCATTAATTTCAGTACTCGAACTACCCTCCTTTTACTGTTTTGGCCAAAAAAATATATTATTCGTTCCAAGACATTGAAACCTATCAGGCTGTAACAAAACCCATAATTTAATCGGTATTTGTCAAGCGCCATATTATATTAAGGACACGCCCATTGTCCTGGTTTCTTGTACTTCGTATGGATACCCTGCTGTGACCAATTGTTGTTGATTTATTGGACAAATTGGTTTTGATACTTGCAAGGTTTTTTGAAGGCTTCTCTCAAGATTTATTGTGCCTATTGGGATAAACAAAGCTTTGGTTGACCTAGTTGTTGGTTATTTGATATTGTATGTATACGCAGTTGTTTATTTAGGCAACATTGTTAATATTTTCTGATACGCCTACGATCAAAGTTGTTTGTCCTTATGAAATTGTTGTTCTTCTAAATGACTTATTTCAAGGGGAACAATGTTACATTACTTTGACATTGTTTTTTAAATGCGCTGAAACTTTCCCCTACGTTGTCTCCAAAAATTGTGTTGTCAAATACTGAAATGGAAATGTAAGATTTGCTTTTAAATATAACATACGATTTTCAAAACGTTTCTAGAGAAACTCAGATTTCGCCAGTTGTTTGAGGTTTTTTCTCCAATAATTAACAGTTTTCATACCTCTTCGACCCTGACAACATCAGCTAAAGGTCTTAAAGAATTTACAACTACTATTATTTTAATTTTAAATAAAACAACTGTGGTAGGCAGTTTAATATTAGTTTATTAGCTTTTACATCAAACTACGACGAAGATTACCTGAAACTTGTATGTTAACGTTTACGATAAGTTTCTAATCTAGGCGAGTCGTGGAACTTTAGTGCTTTAGTTTGAATACAGATGGCGTTGCTAGTCGCAAGTCGTACGGTATGCGACATCACGGGAATGACAGTTTTATTCAAGTTTTACTTTTAAAAAAGGACTTTACGAAACAACGATTATTGAGTTTTATTTCTAAACTAGCTGTGCCCCGCGGTTTCACCCACGTAAGTCTTGATCCTATGGGAATAGTGGTATAAAATATATCCTATGTCCTATTAAAGGTCATGGTCTACCCATGTACCAAATTTCATCCAAATCCGTTCAGCCGTTTTGCGTGAAAGCGTAACATACAAATAAACAAACAAAAATACTCACTTTCGCATTTATAATATTATAGTTAGGTAGTTTATTAGCTTTGACATCAAACTACGAAGAAGGTTACCTGAAACTTGTACGTTAACGTTTACGATAAGTTTCTAATCGAGTTGAGTCGTGGAACTTTAGTGCTTTAGTTTGAATACAGATGGCGTTGCTAGTCGCAAGTCGTACGGTATGCGACATCACGGTAACGCAGACCAAATAAAAAACCAAGATGGAGCGCTGCGAACAATACAGTCAAGCATGCTAAAACTACACCAAAGCTCTGTGCATACACGCTCACACACACACATTTACAACTATTTACAATGACACTACACCAAACTAAGTGCACACATGTTTACGAAACCGGCCTCACGTCACTATTGACAGCGCTCTGTCTTAGTTTTTTATTTGGTCTGAGCACGGGACTGACAGTTTTATTCAAGTTTTACTTTTAAAAGGTTTACGAAACAATGATCATTAAGTTTTTATTTCTAAAATGCAACTTTTTGTATGTAAGTACAAAACATAAAACCACGCCTGTAATCTCTGAAGGGCTAGGCAGAGGGGCAACCATAGTAATCCCCACATTTCGCAAGTAATAGTGGGCGAGCCTATTGCTATCAGCTGAGGACAAATCCAGACTCCGGGCTGTTTCTGAAAAATTCCAGATGGAAAAACCCAATAAAGCCTCGTCCAGACTGGCGCGACGCGACACCTGTAATTGATATACTGTGAAGTTTTCTTAGAAATCGTTTTGTTAGAGTAGCGTAGCGCCATTCTGCACGAGGCTTAACACTGCCCGACCTGGGAATCGAACCAAGGACCACATGCTCAGTAGTAGCAATTGCGATCACAAGAGTAACAAGGCAGCCAAAGTTAAGCAAGATATACAACGTATAACGGAATAAGCGCAAGAGCTCATACACCCCAATTAGAATATTAAATTATAAGACTAAAATAATATCTGTAATTTAATTTTATTAAACCACACCATAAATTAACTATATTATTTAACGCGCACTACACATAGGATAGCTATGAGCGTATTACAAATTCGGTCATGCATTTAAATAGGCTTTATTCCTTTGAGATAAGGCTTAAATTTCCTTACATAAAATATCTTATTACCTTGTTATAACGCAGTGGTTCTAATTTCAGTTAAATAAAAGATTTTTTCATGAAAAATTAACATATTATATAAATAATGCCGGAAATCGATTCAGAAGCCGATTCTGAGCAAACTACTTTCAGGTCTTGCGCTTATTCTGTTACACGTTGTATAGAATTAGAATTAGAATTTATTTATTTTTAAGAATGTAGTTTTACATGGTATGATGTTAGTATAGGTAGGTACATTGTATATTTCACCTTTTGTGCAGATTATTGAACACGGAACTCTTGTTTTGGACTTTTGATCACGTCAGATAAAATAGGACAAAATTGGCAGGAATTTTATTTATTTATTGGATATCCAACAGAGGCTACACAATTACATGCAAGTATACACAGAACAGGGACACATGAGTGTGCGCTTCTAATTACTATTACTACTATATTATTACTTATTTTCTTTATTTCTTTTTAAAAAAATAATCTTTACATTTTTAAATATTTTATAAAGAACATTATAAAAAACATTTAAAAATATAAAAACTAGTAGCCCATCGGCATCAGGGTCAGGGTCGAAGCTGCCGGTGGTCAGGGCTCTAGAGAGAGGAACCTCCTCACTATGCGTGCCGTGTCCAGGAGTACTGCTTTCTGAATCAAGCCCTTGACCCAGCCGCGCAATGAGAGCCTCCTGAGATGTTGGTCGAGGCTCTTCGCTATTAAGCCATTCACCGTAACGATTATCGGCACAATGATTGCAGAGTCCACGTCCCACATGTCGACAACCTCATGTGCTAAGTCAAGATACTTGATTTTTTTATCTTTCTCAGCTTTCACGAGATTCTCGTCATGAGGGACAGCGATATCAACAATCATTGCACGGCGCTCTCGTCGATCTATCACCACAATATCAGGCTTATTGGCTACAATAGCCCTGTCAGTGATGAACTGATGATAGATCGATCCCAGTACATTGTGGCATGACCATTTTCGAGAACTGGGTCGGGCACATACCTATAGTTATTACTTATTATTATTACTACTATAGGAGACCATAATAAATCCTTAATAATTAAGGTACAGTAAGTTTGACCAGGTAAAAATATATTAAAATAAATCAAAATACTTATGTAATACGAAAATCATACAAAGGAAACAAAGTTAATCAATCTGCCTAGCCTTTTCCCAACTATTTTGGGGTCGGCTTCCAGTCTAACCAGATGCAGTTGAATACCAGTATTTTACATGGAGCGACTGCCTATCTGACCTTCACAACCCAGTAACTGAACAAAGGAAACAAAGTGAATTACTTAAAAAACCATAAACGACAACAGAGAAAAAAAAACTATTACGATTATGGACCTACTATGTCTGGATAGTATGTTTATGTCTTTTTTAAACTTTGACATTTTGCATGTAGGTAATTAATATGAATAAGAAGGTTATATCGTCTTTGCGAAATAAATAGAAGCAAGCCCAAATGTTCTTTATCATGTTTTGCCCTTTTATATGACGAAATACTGCTCTAAAAGTTATCGCATTTCAAAGAAGTTTTCAGAAGTTTCTTACAGTGTATATAAATGTTTGTTATCCTTAAGCACCAAGTTGCAAGTTCAGAGCCAATGAAATGTGACTTTATCAAAGTCATAATGTTCTTTCTACTTTAATTTAACTTAAGATACACGTGACTTACGGTGAAAGAAACCTTCAAATTCAAACTCAAAGCATTTTTACAAGGCAAGGAGCCCGTCAGTCAGAAATATAAAGTTATTTGCCCATTCCAAATCGTAGTAGGTTCCTGTGAAGAAGAACAGGCAAGAAACTCTATGGAGATTCTTTTAAATCTAAATATGGTTTCAAAATGTAAGCTACATCGTCAATGTTGTAATACAATTGTATGTAGGTACACAATTGCTGATTCAATACGTAAGAAATTAGCGATTGAACGTCATACGAAGATAATGCTCTTTTTATGGCTTTCTCCTGCAGTGAGTCATTAAACCCTGTATTTTTTTTTACGATATTGGTCTGTTATTTACAAAACATTAAAATTGACATCCTAATTATAACAATGTGCAAAACAACACCCAATTTGCGTAATACAGGATCAGAATCTGAATCGATTTGAAACAAATTCGAAAAAAAATCTGCTCAACAACGTAACTATCACAATGAATGTTGTTGAACTGTCAAAATGAAACAGCGGGGCAATTCCTATAATTTTAAGAACGTTCAGATTCGCATCTCATTCTGAATTTCAAAGTCAAAGTCAAAGTCAAATAATTTATTTCAAATAGGCACATAAAAGGCACTTTTGAACGTCAATGAAAAACAAAGAAATAGAATTGATTCTAGTTGCCCATTCCAAAGGTAGCTTTCGTATGGAGAAGAATGGGCAAGAAACTTCACCGTTACTCTTTTCAAAAATGTTTTACAATATTTTGTATACATGAATTATATAATTATATGTGAAGACGATGCACCTACAATAAGATTACTGTCCCACAAAAGGCAAAAAAAAATATAAATGGAGCAATGACAAATTAATCAATTATGTGATAGGTACATGGTGCTCACATATTTACAAACATTGTAAAAGTATACGATATTACAATATTCCTAACATCTTTACAAGTAATACTAATAAGTCAGTGCGTGATTCCAAGCAATCACAATCAATTTGTCAAAAAAACCATCAATTAACCTACATTTTTGACAAGTTTGACAGATTGCGACTTGAATGTGAACATTTTTTAAGTACGAGAATTGGCCCTCTAATTAGTCTTAATCGGTTACGAAAATAAGTCACGCAATTAGATAGCTGGAGTCTGTAACAAACTACTTAAAAAACGATATTAACATAAGGTACCGTTTAAAAACTCTATAATAGATATTAAACAATTCATTCCAGTCAATAACAGTTACACTCCATTTATAAACCCCTTATCTGCCCCCAATAAAGAACCCATATTTCAAACATAATGTGCATACGAATACGATACCAATAATACCATTATTTATTGAAATACTAATCTAAGTTTGCCACATCAAATAAAGTGATAAATCAGTAAGATAGCCAGTATTGCTAACAAATAAAAAGATCTGGCAACACTTTTGTGCGGATGCCAAAACTGCTTGGAACTTTCCCGCTTGTTGCCAATATTGTTGCCAGACTAAAAATTGTTTGTCGACTTGGCAGTGTCTTGGGCATCACAGGTTTTACGGTAGTCTAGCTTTGATAATTTAGTAGAGAAAAATTCAAATGTGTCGCTTGTGTGGGCTTATTTATTATCTGTAATGGCTTTTATAATCTGAGAAGAGGCTTGCACCTTAGTAATAACAGCTGTACGGGTCGATCCATCAGGTTGAGTTACGCTTGCTGCGGTTGGTCTGTGGATGGGTGACCATCTTTACATACCAAGAACCCTCCGCGCGGCTGTCATTTGTAGATATTTGACAGTTGTTACGGGTCGTCAGAAACCCGAAAGTCGGACAACCAGTCTTACCAAGGGGTATCGTGTTACCCATTCACTGGGTTTTACAGGTCAGATAGGCAGTAGCTCCATGTAAATTACAACGTTCGCGACAACGTCATTCGAAATAACGGTTTTCGACTCAATGGTGTTTTCGAACTGGCGTACCACTCGTAAAGTTTTTCGAAATAGCGTGTGTCGCAATAACGTCATTCGAATCTTCATATCACTCCCGGTTAGACCTTAGACCTTTGCAAGACAAGACAACAACTGCAATATCATGTCAGGTTGAAGGGCGTAATAATATTCTTCATGTTGCTTGTACCATCACCATGGCAACGAATAATGTGGGTTACCGTGTTGCCTAGTACCTGAACCTAACCACCGTCCTATAGTCTCAAAACATTATGCACTTCCGTGATCTTTAAACATTACATAGTTTGTTGTTCGTGGTTCAAACTAGAATTAGTTAAAAACTGGGACGGCAACAAACGAGAGTTGAGCTGTACTTTCAGAGCTCTATGTGAAGAATCTACCACCATATTTAATTCTAGCACTAACGGGGCTGCCTGCGTGAGCGACAAATACGGCGCGATGCGACGCTGCGAATGCGACGAACGCGATCAACTCAACGGCATACCCTGCTTGCGGCCTATATGGCAGTCTGCGACGAGACGCGACGTAACGTGTACTTTTTTGAGAGCGACCAGACGCGACACCAAACTTTCAAGCAAAAGGGTACTGTACTTCTTCATGATTCGAGAAGTAATGACCAAAATGACGTAGGACATTTGTCGCGTGTAGTATCGCGTCGCAATGCATCGTTTCGTATTGCGTCGCTTCGCGTCGTATTCGTCGCTCACGCAGGACACCCCGTTAGCCTCACTCACACTCATGCAGACTGGCGCGACGCGACTCTGACAAAATAATTTCTAACCCAACTTCCCGGTAAAACAATTACCTTGCGCCAGTCTGCACGAGGCTTCAAACAGCTTTGCATTGCCCGGCGTGTATGCAGCTGTGCTACTATAAAATTCACGCCACCATTTTGCGACACTTTGACAAGAAGTCTTCCATTTCGACAGAGAATTTTTAATATTATGATGATTTTCATCATTTGATCATCATTCAGTCATGACTAAAGAAAATATAAGCGCATTGACCGGTGGACGGACCTGACGTCTCAGTGCTGCCACCTAGTAATCTTCATTTGAGAAAACCCTCACTACAGGCTATAATAAAGCCGCGTTTCCACTAGGCAACATTTGGCGCGCGACACGTGACGCTCAACATGTACGGCAACGCTGCACAACAGCGCGCGACGTTCCCATCTGGCGCGCAACATGACGTGCGGCTTGTTGTTTGTTGTTAAGAGCATTGTTAGTTGAGCATCAAATGTTGTCAAGTGGAGACGTGACGCGCAACAATGTCCGATAAAATTATAACCACTGCCGCTGAAATCAACACAAGTTCCTCTGGCGACATGTTGTCGACGACTGACGTAAAATAGTAGATGCGTAGACAGAGAACATTGTTCAACAAAAGTTCCGCGCTAACTTTCAACATGTTGGGCAACTTGTTGTGCAACATGTTGCGCGTCAATTGTTGCCTAGTGGAAACGCAGCTTAAGATATATTATGATACATCTAAGATATTATTTCTGGTATAGCAATGCACCTGTAAAGTCTCTGAGTACTGCAGGTGTTCATAAATTGTGGTAATCAATCATCATCAGGTGGACCAAAGAACATGGTGAATTACACCATAATTTCATTCATATTTGCTCGAAGATAAACCGGTTTACTAAGAACACCTACATACATGTACACATAATGTCAAGATACTAATAGTTTCATCAAATCCTCGACAAACTCGCCTGTGAACTACAAAGCCTCTGCTAAAACCATTTCTATACAATTCAGTAGCTGATTAAATCTACATAAATGTTCATCCTAAACTTCCTGTTGCCACAAGTTTGTCAAATGCTTAGCCCAAGTCAGCTTTATGCCATCCATTGATCCTGTACCTATGCAAATACGAAGTGGAATGATATTTGGAGCATTTCCCTATAATGAAGATTCACCTATCTTGTTGAGTGTTTACCCGTGGTCCCGGTGGATCGACCTATTACCGGGTCCATGGGTAAATTTTCATTACCCGTGGTTCCATGGCATTAGGGATTGTTTCCTGGACTTTTGACTATATCGATAGAAAATTATTTACTACCATGGAACCTACTAATGATTAAATACAAATCTATAATAACAGCAGGCTTATGCCAATCGAACCCTACTTTGTGGGATTCGTTAGGAACGTGAATAAAATTTACATTTTATTTATTATTATTTATTTAACCATGTTTCCTTTGCCATTATAGATAATAATAATCCAATGCGACAAAGTAACTTAAAATATAAAATACAATAGACGTAGATATATTTAGTAACCAGAACACGACGTGTTGCCACACCGAGCGCTGGACGCAGAGTGAATCAAATCGCCCGTCACAACCGCCGTGTGGCAACACGTCGTGTTCTGGTTTGCAATTGGTCAATCGTCATCCTGAGGATGCCTCGTTGAGAGGTAAAACACGTGTCGATTTCTTACAGGGTTTTTTATGACTCATGAAGAATAGTTAAGCGGAACAGGTTACTAAATATATCTACGTCTATTGTATTTTATAATGGATTTGGAAATGATCCCTGCTTGAATCGATAAGTGAAAATAAAGATTAGGTACTAACGTAGGTAACAGGATTAAAAAAATAAAAGTTATAAAACTAAAACCTAACTACGACAAAAAAATCAACTAAAAAGATATAAACAAGTCATCACAGACAGACAAAATAAAAATCTTAAAAAAAAAACCGTGCCTCGGAGATGAGAATGTTGAGATGGATGTTTGGATTGACGAAAAGATAAAGTAAAAAATGAGTATACAAGGGGAAGTTTGAAAGTGGCATCAATGACGGAAATCGTTTGGCTTGGTATGGGTTTGTGATGAGGAGGGAGGAAACGCATGTGACTAAAGGAGAGATGTTAATGGATGGAGAGGAAGAGGAAGGCCTTTGAAAAGATAGATGGATTGTGAAAGAGAAGAGAGTGATTGATTGGGTGTTCTGGTATGCGCAATTGATCAATCGTCATCCTGAGGATGCCTCGTTGAGACGTGGAACACGTATCGATTTCTTACAGGGTTTTTTATGACCCTTGAAGAATAGTCAAGCGGAATAGGTTACTAAATATATCTACGTCTATTGTATTTTAAGGAAGATGACGGCAGCGAATTCGAAGATTAAAAACTTGCATCTTAAGTAAGAGCCGGTGGTTTCTGAACTAGATTGACTTTTTCGATGTTGATGCCCAGTGCTCAACTAGCAAGATTTAAAAAATAAGTACTCATTCCTAGGTCTGGGTTCCTACTGAGAATTTCCTCTTGGAAAAACTCAATAGGTAACGCTCTTCCTGACCTTGGAATCAAACCGAGAACCGCACCCGAAGCAGTCGAGCTTTTAATCACTAGATAAACCAACGATGCCGTCAAACGCGGTAGAGAGACCTTTGGATATAATTTTAAATGTAAGGTATACTAATAATTTTTATTCTGCATATTTTATACCTACTAGCTACGCCCCGCGGTTTTAACCGCGTAAATCTCGATCTCGTGGAAATATCGGGATAAAAAGTATCCTATGTGTTAATACAGGTTATAAACTATCTGTTTGCCAAATTTCATTCAAATCCATTCAGCCGTTTTTGCGTGATTGAGTAACAAACATCCAAACACACAAAACTTTCACATTTATAATATTAGTAGAATTTATAATATTAGTAGATATAGTAGGATGGTAGAAAGTAAGATTTATTATTCTTACCGAGAGGTATCGTAATAGCCAGTAACTGGGTTGTGGACGTCAGGTAGGCAGTCGCTCCATTTAAAATACTGGTATTCAACTGCATCCGGTTAGACTGGAAGCCGACCCCAACATAGTTGGGAAAACGCTACGCAGATGATTATATTTTATATTTATTATGGCCACTTTAATAAAGTTGTTTCATACATACAAAGTGGGCTTGTAGAACAAAATGTTACATAAATTATAATGTGTGTTATCGTGTATGTAATAATTGCTTACGTGCGTGTATTTTATGTTGGTAACAAAATATGTAGACTCGTGTTACATTTCCTGAAATTCAATAATGCTTGTGGTATTGAATTCATTTATAAAGTTTATTTTCTCATTGCCAATTGGAATAAGGTTCTCTGGTTCCCGGAAAATTATAGATCACTCCATGGTAATCACGAAAAACCATTTAGGATTTATGTAAAGACAAAAGACGAAAGAAAAAAAGTACGTTTATTTGCAGTAAACAAAGACGCAAAAAAAGAACACGAACACAAAAAAAGAACGAAGTTGGGGGAAAATATGCGTCACATCCACGCAAAACGGCCATCGCTCAGAAAAATGCCGCGACCTTGTGCGAGACAGCACCAGTGCTGGTTTTCAGCGGCAGCCGGGGTGGAGAGGGAAAATGACGGGCACCTTAATCACCACCCCATTCACCAAACTTGGTGATTAAGACTTTTTTCCCTTTGACTGTGCTTTGTAGCGGTGACGCTTTCGAGAAACGTTTAAAGGTTTTTAGCATTTTCTTAGTCCCGCTTATGGTATGTTAAGAATAATGAAATGTAATTGTATAAATAGGATTTCAGAATAACATTCACCCGTAACATTAAAAAATAAGCTATATGGAGTCAAAGATTTCCTATCAGACTACCCCTGAGAAGAAATTACGAAACAAACTGTTTTAAAGCCCAGACATAATCTTGGTCAGATTAAAATTAAAATTAATTAAAATTAAAAAGGTTTTATTTATGCTTCAGTTTACAAAAGATCATCTTGAGATCAGTATCTGAAAAGGAGGAAAGAACCACACAGATGTTAGTGGACATCAGTGGTCCAGTCAGTGCAAGCATTTGTCAGTAATCGTGTAATTCAACTCAGGACTTAAGGAGCTCGAAGACTACCAAGCCAGGCCTAGACATGAAATGAAAGGAAATGTATGAAAATAATTTTTCTTACGACTAAATTTGTGCCCCATTGCTTGGGCTTTCCTAACTCTTTCCAAGCAACTGTATTTTGTTCGATCTGTAGCCATATCAGTCCTGTAAATAACAGGGCCGTAGGCAGTGTTGGGGGTTCAAACCCCCCCGAAATGTGAGCAACGAGAATCTCAATCCAGAGATCAACCTCCCATAAGCTACCTCCGTACTCCAATACAAATCATTGTAATCCATTTCGCATCTACCTACAAAAGTAGTAAGAGTATCCTTAAATACTTTATTTTTATCGCCTCTGACTTTGATTTAATGAATTCCTGCAATTGCAGCATTCTTTGAGAGAGTCTAACCTATCACAGGCGGGGTGCTAAAATTTCTTCTAAAACAAATTATTTAAAAAAAAAAACCCCGACTGCAAAATGCTATAACTTAAAAGAGAAACATACATACATACATATTCGCGAAAACAAGCATTGAACTTTGTTTTATGTAAGGTATTGCAGGCGGGGACAATCAAAAGTTACACCATATTTCAGGTTATTGGTTTGTCCCCGCCTGCAATTCTTAGTTTACATAAAACAAAGTTCAATGCTTATTTTTCTCTTTTCAGTTATAGCATTTTGTAGTCGGGTTTTTTTTTTGTAAATAATTTGTTTTATTTCAAGCTTTTTAGTTTTATTAATCTACGTATTTGGAATAATAATATACTCATTACTAGCTTTTATTTGATACCGATATTGTTGTAATTAAAAAAATAACCTTCCCCTCCCTTTTTTAGTATTTGCAGATGAAACATATTAAAAAAATTATAACCTATGTCACTCCCACAACTAAGACGAACCTAACGACACCTCGTATGTTAAAATCCATCAAGCCGTTTAGGCTACAGAGCGTGCCAAAGAAATAGACATACATACATACATATAAACATACATACAAACATACATACAAACGTACATTACCCTCCTTCTGGGGCAGTCGGGTAAAAAGTTAGCAACCCTAACTCCTCCGAAATGATTCCTTATCGGCTCTTCCGGTCCATGTAACTGTAAAACTAAAAGTAAACAATCTATTTGTAGCGTTTCAAAAAGTTTATTACTACGTTAGTAATATATCGCCAAGCTACTGAAACTTTTATACGTTTCCCCTGTTGACTGGTAACTACTTTATAACTTTTCCGTTAAGTGTTCAAAGTTGTCGGTTCAACGGTAAACAATCATTTTATTTGAACTCTAGTTAAAACAAATAGTTAGTTTTAAACTGTACAGAATAGCGTAGGTAATTTTGTGTCCTCCTGTCAAAGTCAAAGTCAAATAATTTATTTCAAACTGAACGAAATACAAATATTTTGAAAGTAGAATAACAAAATATAAAACTATTTAATTTGGTAAAAAGTTGTGGACAATAAAGTTTCAAAGGCAGCAGTAATACAAAAAAAAAAATAGCTGGCCAAAAATAATGGCATAGGCGTTATTACATACAGCCTTAAAAAATGACAGCCCCCACAATTTAATAAACAGACATTGACACACCCTGGCTATCCTACGATCCAAATATAGAGTGTAAAGCGTCCGCCACGCGACGCGGCGGTCAGTGCGTGCGCCCCAGACTGTGGTATTGATCCCACCACCTGCCGGTCACCACTCCCACTCGCTACACTAACTTCTTCTAGTCGGCCATCGCCCCGCGACACGATACCACATTAAAATAAAACACAATAAAGAAAACAATTTAAAAAATAAATTACCTGTCAATTTTGGCGCCTTTTCGCGCGTTCCACGCTTAAATTGTGCCGCGAAATCAAGTGTTCGAAACGCCAAATTTTTGCATTTTAAACATTTTGTACATTTTTTTTTAACCACGTGTGTCACAAGAAGTGATAAGTGTTTTTAGTGCCGAAAACAGTGTTGCTAGCACTTAGTTTGTAATTGTTCGCGCAATTAAGTGACTCACGTCGTGTCGACCTGGATCTTGGATGTCAGGCATTATCTCAATTTACGGCATTAAATTTCGTAATTGCACGTCTGTTAGCCCATTCGTTAAAGCTTAAATTGTCCTGAATTTTCCGCGTTCATTCTCATTTAAATGTAACAGTACAGTGTTCATTCAGTAAAAATATTGTTGAACATAAACAAAACGCGTTTGAGACCTAATTTATGTGGCTAGTAACTAATTGCTTTCACGGCTACACACCGTTGCAACAGTAGATCGCAAAAAGGAAATTATTATCAGCCGTCTATCAGATGCAAATTATTATCATACCACTTATCTAGACCCCTCTAGATAGAGCGAGAATGATGATATTCCCGTTTCGCGCGGCACACTAACCCGATCGAGCGTAATAACAGATTTTTCTTGCGAGTACCTATGTATCAGCTGTTTGTGTCTGTCCGCGTAAGATTGCGGGTGTTTTTTTTTTCCGTGAGGGGGGAAAATGCATGAAAATTTGCATAGTATCACGTCATTAAAGGTAGTTAGTGGTTGTTAGCGACGGTGTAGTGACTAGTGAGTCAGCGACAGACGCCGCCGCGGACGCGACCAATTACGCTTTTTGCGCCAACAATTTTCTAAATTCAAAACAGATAAACGCGCCTCTGCCTAGAAAACGAAACGTAACGATTTTTTATCGATAGTCTATTTTCGAATTTCGAGTGAATTGTCTTTTTGTATGTTGTGCATTTAGACTAGTGTTGTGCCTTGATAAGACTAGTGTTGTGAAATGTGATTGTTTTTACACGTTCTTATAATGGAAAGAAGTGTTTTGGCGCAGCCGAGGCACGTTCAGTGGGCATCTGATGTGAGTATGCTACGTATAGCTAGACAAATATAATTTGCGTCATATTTCAGGCGTTATATTTACACAATGTTCATATTTACATTATTTATTACAGTAAGGTCACACGTGAAAGGTTAAATACACTTTCAACACTTTTGTGTGAACTCTGTACCATTTATCATGTTCACTTGCAAAAAATATCAACAGTTTTTCATGAAAATAACGTTACTTTTTTTTATCTGTCTGTCATTTTAATGTCAATAGAGTGAGAGGGCAATACACTTTAACACCTTCTTAGCTATAAGGCTTCTCTATAAGACGTTTATCGATAAATGGTGAAAGAGAAAAAAAATTAATGAGTAGCCTCTTCCTTTTGTAATATTTTATAGATTCACAAGAACATTTTATTTTAAACACAATACATAAACATAATTTATGTCAACGACATCAGTGCTTTAACACTTGCACTACGAAAATCGCCCTTATTGCTACGCGATAAAGGCACTGTCAATGTCAAACTATTACCACTGATGTCCTGTTGACTATACATATTTTTTGTGGATGACTAAATATAGTACATATATTTTATAGATGACTGTACTTCATAGAACTAATGATTTGTCATTTTTATCATCAGTTGACAGTTTTTCATTAATGACTTGTCAAATACACAAGAAAAAAACAATGATGTGGATCATTACAACCAGTATCAAATTGCACAGAACATATTATTTACACGTGCTGATAATATTAAACAAACCATAACTAAGTAATTTAATAAAATTACATTTATTAATACTTACGAATGATATTCTCTTCTGAAATTAAAGCAATGATAATAAGTACCTACTGTTTCTCATACATTTTATTACAATTTCATAAATATTACGTTACGTCAAAAAAGGCGCGCGCCACTCATTCCATTTTCATAATTCTTTTTTTTTATTAAGGCTATGAACAGACAACCTTTGCCCTGCTGCTGCTTGCGTGTAAAGCTGCGGCTTCACCGTGTGAATTATAAATGTGAATGGGATTCTTTATAATACCGACACACACACTCGTATTTATTATCTGTGCGGTCTCTACCATTGTTTTTATAATCAGTAATACAATGGTGTTCGGATCTCTCGAGACTTTTTTATCCTTTTTTAATAAGTTACTAACACTAGCTTATGATCACTGGTTTGCGGTTTTTTATTCTACTTTGGAGTGAAAACCTAATGACTTGTGGATAATTACCTAGTTGATGATAAACCTACTTCTATTTTCTGTACTAGGTAAGTAATAGTTATTATCAAGAGTAAAGATTTGTATGTTTGTTTATAATGAATAAACTCAAAAACTACTGGACAGATTTTAAAAATTCTTTCACCAGTATAATTATAACTTTGCTGCGCCCCGCGATTTCACCCGCATAAGTCTCGATGCCATGGGAATATCGAGATAAAAATTAAAAAAAAAGTATCCTATGTCCTTCTACAGGTCATGGTCTACCCCTGTGCCAAATTTCATCCAAATCCGTTCAGCCGTTTTAGCGTAAAAAACAAACCAACAAACAAACTCACTTTCGCATTTGTAATATTAAAGTTAGGATTGTATCTTTTCATTTTGAATGTTTTCATAAGATCATTTCCACAAGGTTCTATGACTCATCCTTAATTTTAATGTTTTGCACTAAGTTTTCCTTATTGGGACAAAATTCTAGGTTAAAATTATAATATTTACTTATTATTTACGTGCTTGGTACGGATTTTAGGCAAAAATATATTCAGATAAGTATAAATATAACACGCCATTGCAAGAAGGTAGCTTGTATTGTAATAGTCTACCTAAGTACGTGGTGTGTCTTTAACATGGCAACACTTTTTTGCTCTTACTCAAATTCAAAGTCAATTAACAGTTAATTTATTAATTATTAATGATTAATTATTTAATGTACCTTCATTAAAGGCACTTTTGAACGTCAAGAACGAAGAAATAAAACTGATTCTAGTTGCCCCTTCCAAAAGGTAATTTTCGTATGGAGAAGAATGGGCAAGAAACTACACCGTTACTCTTTTAAAAATGCCTTACAATATTTTGTATACATCAATTATAAATAATTACATGTGAAGACGATGCACAGACCTACAATAAGATTACTGTACCACAATAGGTAAAAGTAATTAAAAATGGAGCAATGACAAATAAATAAATTAAGTATTTGATAGACACATAGTGCTCACATAATTACAAACATTGTAAAAGTATACGATATCACATTATTCCTAACATTTTTTTATTCTATAGGCATTGAATTAATGTTCTCCTAGAAAATCTGCATATTGCAGATTCCTTCAGAGTAAATAATATTAAAATAACATAACATAATATCATGCCTGTATTCTCTGAAGGGTCAGGCAGAGGTTTACATAAAGAAACCCTCATTTCACGTAGGAGGCGAGCCTATTGCCATCAACCGGGCACAAATCCAGATTCCGGGTTGGTACTAAGATATTCCTTATACCTAGACAAAAACCCAATAATACTCTGCTCGATCTTTTTTTTTTTTTTAATGTGGGAAATCATCCTATGACTTCTCCCGCTCTGGGCGGAGCGGAAGGGCATGTCAGACTTTTACTGACTAAAACCCACCCGTGTTCCTTCAGTTGCCTGTTGACTCTGCCCGACCTGGAAATAGAACCCAGCACCTTTATTGCGTAATACACGATCCATCACAACCTGAATCAGTTTGAAACTTTCTAATCCATTGCTTCATAAGTTCGAAAAAAAATCTGCTCGACAACGTAAATAACGCAATGAATGTTGTTGAACTGCCAAAATGAAACAGAATAATCTCCTAATCGGTTACGAAAATAAGTTACGCAATTATGTATCTACTTAGCAGAAGCCCTATACAAAGTGACATTTGATCAGCGATAATGATGATGGAAAAGGCAAAAATGTATAGGACTGACATATGCTATCGAAAAGCTTATGTCAATCCTGTTGAAAATCGTTGTAGAAATACGAAACGCTTTGGAAGCGATTGTCACTTGTCTAGGCCCTCTGGACCTCTTGCTCAGTGGTAGGGCTTGCTAAAATGTATTAAAATATAGCCAAGAAAGTCCAGACCTTTTATCTAAACGGAATAACCAATACTGGCCAAAAGGAAAGCTTAAAACTTTTCATCATTTATTCCAAGTTTCCAAGAAATAAGTTTTCACCCTAACCAAATCGGGCCAAGCTGCCACAACCCCATAAAATACCAGAGATAATAAACACAATCTTCTGAAAGTTTAAAAAAATTCGGACTTCTGTCGAGTCTGGGCTAAAAATAGGCGTAACACTTCAAAGGACGGATGCACTTATTTTAACAACGTAAAAGAAATAAATATGATGCATACTGGCACTTAAATTGTGAGTGAAACATCTATCGAAATCGAAATCTATGAATAAAACTAAAAGATCATATAATTCTGTTGTTTTCTGTGGCTTGGCTTGTCTTTCAATTTCAAATGCAACTGAACCTGTATCTACTACTTATCAGGGCCTAAGCCAGGAATTCATTTCGGGGGAGGTTAGGATTGTCAACTTTTTTTTGTCCTTGTCCAGTTTGTGGAAAATCCTAAAATAATATTGCGAGCGAAGCGAGCTCGAAATTTTTAGCATCCCGTTTCAAATAAGTTACGGTTTCTTTCTCTTTGACCGCTCATACAGAAATAGAAGTTACTTTATCGACTTATGCAGAAAAGTTCGAGAGTAGAGGATGCAAAAGAGAGCGTAGCGAGCTCGTTAAAATTAGCACCCCGCCTGGAATATCTCATAGAATACTGAAGTTCTAGGAATTTATTCATTAGAAGTCAGAGTCGATAAAAAAGATTATAAAGTACGCCTATGCAAAATACATTATAATTAACTGTATACGGAATATTACAGAGGTACCCTAGGGGATCGATCTCTGGATTGAGATCCTGGTTTCTCACATTTTCCCAAAACCTCCCCTGCCTACGACCCTACTACGTATAATTTATTAGGGAACTAGGTCCCCGCTCCTGCTTCGCACGGTTATTACTTAGCCTAGAGCTCCTCTTTTTTTAATACTATGTATAAATGAACACAGTCCAAATTACTCACACTGAATTCACACCTACGACATCAACAATCAACTCAGCCTATCGCAGTCCACTGCTGGACATAGGCCTCTCCCAGGCTGTGCCACAACACCCTGTCCTCTACCTTCCGCATCTAGTCGGTCCCAGCCAACTGTTTAAGGTTGTCGGTCCATCCAGCTGTGGGGCGTCCCACACTACGCTTGCCGATACGCGGACCACTCTAGGACTCGTCTGCTCCACCGGCCATCAGTTCTTCCACACGGTCGGTACACCGATGACAAATTAGCCCAAATCTAGTCATACTTTAAAAACTTAACTTGGATTAAAAACACCGTTTTGAAAAGATAACAACTTATCTTTCTTAAAACCATGTAATCTTTCTCAAAAGTCAATGAAACCCGACTATTTCGCAAGTGACTCACGTTCATTGGCCGTTGGTACACTGTTAATCTGGCGTTTCATTGCACGTTAATTACTCTTTCCGTGTTAGGCAATGGTATTTAACAGAATCGGTTTATGTAATTTAAGACACTATGACATGACTGATGAAAAATGATCTTTAGCAAGAAGTTAATGATAAATGACATTTTTTTTTTTTAACCTGACTTAAAAAAAAACACCAGGTACCCAGGTACAAAGTGAAAAATTAATTTAATTTCGGAAGTCGGTGTCTTTGCGTTTTGAATTTTCGTTTTCTGGCATCGACTTCCCAAGTTAAAGTTATTTTGACACGTATAGGAAATAATTGAAAATCTATCCACCTATAAAGGGTTAAATAAAATTAACTAGCGACACCTCATCAAAATCTGTATGTCCGCGTTGTTCTTCTAAAGCGTGGTTTAGAAGAACAACGCATACAGACAAACGCGAAAAGTGACTGTAATTTAAAATATGTATAATTTACTTTAGACACAGTAGTGGATCCACGTTTTTATAGACTACACAATTAACTTAACGGAAAATTAAAATTAAGCAATTAACAAGCATTAAGCAATTTAAACATACATTCCGATGCAACCAGCATAATCAAGGGCAGTTCAGACTTTAGACTTAGCTATACTTTACTATACAGGGTCAAAATAAATTATCTAGCGAAACTCCGCAGACATGATGAGTATCGATATCTAAACATATATTATATCTGCCTAGCCTTTTCCCAACTATGTTGGGGTCAGCTTCCAGGCTAACCAGATGCAGCTGAATACTAGTATTTTACATGGAGCGACTGCCTATCTGACCTCCACAACCCAGTTACTGATCGATATCTAAACATGATAAACCAAAAAATACGAGTAATCAATTCGCACAAAGTAAAGCGCCTGTCTGCGTTTAAACATCCAACCTTAAAGGCTCATGCAAACTGGCGCGATATCGTGGGCGTGACACGCAGCGCAATTCTTGTCGCGCCCGCGATATCGCGCCAGTCTGTACAGTAATACTGCTCAACTCCCACTCTCAACAGTTAAACATTATGTGCTGATTATTCCGATACAACCTAACGACTATTACATAGCAAAACAAACAAATAATTTCGTAAAAGCACAAAATGGCGGCCAACCCGGCTTGATGGCGAAAACGCAGAATTTCTTCATTTAATTATTATAGGGTGACACGGCCATTCGCATTGTTTCGTCAAAGTGATTAATGTTTCGGATTACTGGAAACTAAGTAAATAGCATATTTTGTTTATAAAGAGAGTATACAATAGTTGTTTTAGAGGTTACCTACGATAGACTTTGTCAAATTCTGGAAATTGGTAAGCAAAGGACAACCTAGGTCATTATGTTTATTTTATTACGTGGTGACCTTTATGACTAGATTCATAAACTGTGACCTTTTCTAAAGCCCCAGTTTGTGTACTTATCTAAAACCTAGACACAACTTTCTAAAGGCGAAAGAAAAGCGTCGTGAAAAAACTCTGACTTCATTTTCTGAACTTATTACGTAGCACTTTATTATACGTGTAGTATTTTTATCTCACGAAGCGACGCGCGCTTTACTTGTGGTATTCAAGTGTACAAGCACGCTGTGAATGTGTGCGTGAAGGCGAGTAGCACATAACACACAACACAGCACACACCTCCGTTTGCTTTCGACTTCGCCATTGTCTCGGACGGTACCGGGAGCTGGTACCAGGAGCTCCTGAGCGTAAACAGCGTGTTTGTTATGCTTGGTAACCACAAGTAAAGCGCGCGTCGCTTCGTGAGATTAAAATACTGTAAGTATTACTTTACACAAGCACTATAGTGCTCGTTACTCTGTATAAAAAGAGGCAGTCTTGCATTCGGTACCAGTAACATTCGACACTATAATGTGTTGAAAACCCTAGTAGTACCTTACTTTAAAGTTGGGGTTCTCTCCTGTAGGTACTATCACCGGCCGTAGATAATGCCCCGGCAATGCCAAAGAAAAAAAGTAATGCTAGATAAACTAAACATTTATGCCTTATTTATTTAAATATGTAGTGAATTCTCTTAAACTAATTAATAACTACCTAAATGAAAAACTAATCAGTATTTAACCACAGAATGTTAAAAACTCAAGACCAAATTACAAGAAAACAAGCTTACAAGGTAATTATAACTTATTAATAACTAACAATGCTTGCTATTCAGCCGTGGGAGCGATCAATAACTTAAAACAATGTGGGGGAAAGTTATGGGAAAATAATTTATTGAAACAATGCGTTCTCATAAAGAGAAGACTTTTGTTTTTATTATTATGATGGTTGATGAGAAAAAAATTGAAAAACAAATAACTCGCTGGCTACATTTTAATTAAGAGGCTGACAATAGCTAAAGCGCGGTCACTGTCGGACTGCATAGAAAAGAAAGAGAAGCCTGATAACACGTCCCTGGTAATACATAAATGTATAATGCAAAATACGAAGCAATTATCTATTTACAAAAAAAAACTATTGATTGAACTAACAAAACCAATTGAAACCGTGCACCTAGCTTCTGACGTTTCATAAGTGCCCATATAGGCTTATGTGAAATAAAATATTTTGATTTTGATTTAAAAAAAATTAAAACTTCGACAAAAAATCTGAATTATTGCATTGTATATTAATATGGTTTTTAATCGTCAAAAGAATTTTTTAAAGGTCTTTGTGATTTTTTTCTATCGTATCAAATTACTTGTATTATGTTTTCAACACACTATCTAACTAGCATAATATCTTGAAGAATATCATACTTATATGTTTCTGTTTTATGTAATAATATTACTCCCATCTTATGTTGGGATACCATGAGCAAAATTAAACATTTAAATTGTTTTCAATCAAAACTTTTATCATTTGGATGGAAAGCCGCTGTAATCATCAGTGATCGGAATAGGTAGAGCTAATCTACCTAAAGTTCAAAGAACAGAGACAAAAAAGTGGAGACTTCCTTACGACTAAAATATTTTTTCGGGACTAATGTCGGGATTTCGGGACATCACATAAATTATTATTAAAACTGTTATGTAAATAACATTAGCTTCTGCGCTTACTTACATCGTTCAAACGAATATTAGATTATTAGGAGATTACCTTAATTTTTTTTAAACAATAGAAATCGTGCATACTTTTTTTTTTAAACAGAAACAGGAAATTAATTCGATAATTGTTTTACTTTATTAATTTTAGTTGTACTTAAGTAATGTTCTGAAACCCGGGACAATAGTCCCGAAAAAATATTTTGTCGTAAGGCGTCTCCACTTTGTCTCTGTTCTTTTTCGAACTTTAGGTAAATTAGCTCTACCTATTCCGATCACTGGTAATCATACTCCTTGTGGAAGATATTGTTTAAAAAACTTTGTCGAAATGATGATTCATAATGATTCGGCTTTGATTCATTGAGTTGTAAATAATTAATAGAATTACAGTGATTATGAATTAAATAGAAATACCTAACTATTGATAAGACTACTTAGAATCAAGGAGAGGAAATAAATACCTACTTGAAATAAAGTCATACCTACCATAGTCATACTAACACCATACCATGTAAAACTACAGGGATCCTGCCGTTTTGCCGAAAAGATTTTGCCAAATTTTCATTACCCAAACAAATTTTAGCAACCTTTTTTTATACCAATGTAATATTTGGAATAATTTTAGTACGCACATTTTCATTTGGTCAAATGTTTACTTGGCAGATTGTTACCAAGGATAATGTCATTAAGGCTTTTGGTCTTTAATCAAATGATTTATTACAGCAAACAATATTTAGACAATAAACGTTTAGTCAAATGATTTGTTATGACAAAAAATATAAAGGCAAAAATAAGATGTTTTTGGGAATAGTACTTATAATTAAAAATGCAATTTTATTTTAATATAGGTAATCATTTATTAACGCGAGTACAAAATAGCAAAAGCTAGTATAAAATATTTATATATTATAAATATAGATATATAAAATATTTATATATATAAAATATTAGGTTATTAATTTAAAAAAAATGGTTAGGTTAGGTTAGGTTAAAACTGTGACCACCTACGCACGAGCCGAGCGAGCGAAGCGAGCGGTGCCGCGGCAGCGGCCGGCGAGTGCCAGAAACGACTAGATTATATAGAAAAAAATATGGAAATAAGAGATAATTTTGCGTAAAATATGTTATACCAACTGAAATATTTGACTAGATAAAAAATTGTAAAAGTACTAGTTGGTGAACAAGTTATTGTTCAAACGTTCACTTGCCAAACATAGGTTTTCGTAACAATTATTTGTAAAGAGATTTTTTGGTAAGTAATAATTTGGCAAATGAAATTATGCGAAAATTTGTTTGGGAAGTGATAATTTGGCAATTTATTTTCGGTAAAACAAGGGAGACCCAAAACTACATTCTTACAAATAGATAAATTCTAAATTCTACCTATACGAACCCTGAATTCTTAAAATAGCAATGTATATAGATAAGATTTCAATAGGGACGATGACATTTTTTTTTTCATGTAAATGATTAAAAAATATTGGACACGTATTTTTTCTTTTTTTACGTGTTCAAAATATTACAACGATACATTGAATTAAAATGTGGCATGAATTCACGACTTGCTAGATTTTATACTGAATTGTGACGTAGTAAGCCCCCACTCACCAACTTTAATGCATTGTAAGTCATATTTAATTAATTATGATAAATCAAAAAATACGTGTTCAATATTTTTTTATTATGTAACTCACGGATTTTTTTTGTTACCTAGCAGTCATCGTATAGTCAAACGAGCTATTTGGTACACAGGCAAATTATATTCATATTCCTCTACACTGCCAAAAGTTGTTTTGGTTTTGTGTGTAATTTAACTTTTTGGCTTAGGAGAGTGACGTAAAAGGATTGTTGACTACTGAAAACACTCACAAAATTGTTTATTAAAGTAATTGCAAGTTGTCTGCCTATATACCAAATAGCTTGTTCGATTGTACCTATTCACTAGACTCTCGAATTAAGCCTTGATGACACTCTGGTTTATACTCATTAACATTCCAGTACATCACCGTCCACTTAAAATTATTTTGAAACTATGAGATCACTATAACTATGAGGTCACTCTCACTTCCAAATGAGTACCTAGACTTCATAAAAATAAATAATTGTCACTTGGCGGAACAAGCTTGCAGTTTTAAACAAAGACTAATGAAGAATTCAAAAATCAAAATCAAAATATTTTATTTCACATAAACCTACATGGGCACTTATGAAACGTCAGAAGCTAGGTGCACGGTTCCAATTGGTCGTTTCCTATGGAGAAGAGCCGGCTACTCTTTAAAAATAATTGGCTTTTATAGTGTTTTCAAATTACAGTGTTATGAGTGCTAATAGGTATGGGAGGACAGTGTAGGCCTTTCAACAAATACCAGGTACTTAACAAAATAGAAAACGGTCAACAAATGTAGTCTACAAGACCTACGACGTTCTCAAATTCACAAAAAATATAAAAGCATTTACTTAAAAAAAGATAATTATGTAAAATAATAAGAAACAAAATTAAAACTCCACTTAAACCAAATTCCGAAATTTATAGGAACAGGGTGTAAAGTTCACTCATCCTCTATTAAAAAGGGAGGATTTTCCGACCAGACGGGTGTCGTGTCTAGCGGGCAACTGCCCAACGATTGATGTCGGGTTCTTGAATATATGTCCATCGCGCGGTAAACTCTAATTGCGCGATGCAGGATTTATGTGACGTCTGGATCTTTGTGTGACGTCAGGTCCTTGATAAGTAGTTCGCATGTGGCGATCTCAAGAAGAAGAAGCTGTTTAAAGTAAATCTTGGATAACCATGAATTTCAGTAAAAAACCGTAACGTCTATCAAGGATCTATGAATGACAGCCGGAACCAACGGCTTAACGTGCTGTCCGAGGCACGGAGGGACCTCGGTATGTACAGTAATAATAATAATACTTAAAATGTGAAAAAAAATTAAAGTAATAAGAACTAAAACCCAACTATGACTCAAAAGGTAATAACCAAGACACCACAGATAGACAAATTAAAAATCCGGAGTCACACGTGTTAGAGCATAAATCGAACAGATTACGTGTGACTCCGGATTTTTAATTTGTCTGTCTGTGGTATCTTGGTTATACCTTTTGAGTTATAGTTGGGTTTCAGTTTTTATTACTGTTTTTTTTTTTTTTGTGGTTATAATTTTTTTTTTTGAAATGTGCTTTTAAATCCCTTTCATTTGATACCCGACATGGTACGATTAAACATTTTTTTTTTTTAGTTCCTGATTTATTTTATCTACATGGCGCCATTTTTTATTTAATTTGTCGTCACATAGCCTATAACCAGCGAACAATCAAGACGCTTCCAACGATACCTCATTTGTCAAATTGTGATGAGACGTTTAGAAGATAAGAGGGAACAGATGAACATACATACATACATATCGGTCAAAATCATAACCCTCCTTTTTTCTTCGCCGTAGTCGGGTAATTAATGTGTATGCCACATGTATTTACCAAATATAACATAAAACCTTTGGTAACAAGTCGCCCCTGAATAACAAAGATAATGCTATAATCACGAAGCTTAGCAGTTAAAATGGCGGGCACACAATATGGCCGCCGGACGCAGGTGGTGCCACAAACTAACCTGACAGTAATGGTTTAGGCACCCTTTTTAATACCCATGAGATGGGACGGTAAGCCGGTCACCACATACCTTCTGACATTATAGATTATACAAATCGACTTTGAAAAGGAAATGGTTATGAAAACGGGCGTTTGTCCAACGAAGGACATTTGAAATTATTATTTTGGTGTGGCCACGTTACTCAATGCTACTTTTTACCTTGGTCAGAGGCTAAGCATTGCCATACAACGTGGCAATGCCGCCAGTCTCTTGGGTACATTACCAGCCGACAGCGATGCGGAGGAATTTTTCGACGCCATTTTTTAGTTATTAATTGTTTATTTATATAGTTAGTTTTATTTATATTAGTTAGGATTTCATTAGTTAAGTAATACTTAGTTATTATTATTGAAAATCATGTTACTTACATCTTACATAATATAAAAACTTTTTACAAAAAAAAAACATCCGGCTTCCAGTAAATACACTTAAAGACTGAAAAATTACTTTAATTTCGGAAGTCGGGGTCTTTGTTTTTCAATTTTCGTTTTTTGCCACCTACTTCCGAAATTAAAGTAATTTTTCACTCTTTAAGTGTTTTTTTTGGAAGTCGGTTTTTTTTTTTTCCAAATTTTTTTATTTTTCTCTTTTTAGTGGTGGTACCTACCGCACACAAATTCTTATACCACTACCTGCTATGTAAATAAGAGTGATTGTTTCAAATAAGATGTCATCTATATGTATAGAAAAATACGTAATTATTGAAGCTAACTCAAAAACTACTGAAGCAAACTTAATACAATTTATATGGGACCACACGGGAAGCACAAGCTTACAAATAAAAAAAGAATCATCAAAATCGGTTCTCCCAGTCGAAAATTCTGAGGTAACAAATCCTCCTTTTTTTAAATTCGGTTCAAAAGCAGCTGTCCACTGCTGGACATAGAACTACCAAGCATTGTTACATCAACCGGTCCTGTGCTTCTCGCATCCAGCGTATTCCTGTGACTGCCAGCATCTCATCGGTCCACCTTGTGAGGGGCCTAGCTACAGTGCGCCACTCCAGAACTTTCTGCACATATCGGCATCATTCGGGCTATGTTTGTTACGTTGATTCCTCTGCTAATCTCCTTATTTCTGATACACCCAGCTGACATCTCAAAGTCAAAAGTCAAATAATTTATTTCAAATAGGCACATTTAAGGCATTTTTGAACGTCAAAAACAAAGAAATAGAACTGATTCTAGTTGCCCCTTCCAAAAGGTACTTTTCGTATGGAGATTTATGGGCAAGAAACTCCACCTACTCCTTAAAAAAAATGTTTTACAATATTTTGTATACATCAATTATATCATTACATGTGAATACGATGCACCTAGAATACAATTATTAATGTACCACAAAAATGAAGCAATGACAAATAAATAAATATATTAAGTATGTGATAGATACATGGTGCTCACATATTTACAAACATTCTAAAAGTATACGATATCACAATATTCCTAATATTTTTACAAGGTAATACTAATAAGACAGTGCGTGAGTTTAAGTAATCACAAAATGTAAAAATCTATGATATACAAATAATAAACAAATTATACAACTAGATTAGCAATAGCCTATTCTGATATCCATAACTCTCTTCATTCTTGAAAATTAAAATCAATTAAGGAAAATGTACAAAACCATTGAACTGCCTATGTCCCAACAACTTCACAACAATACACAAACTATTAGCAACAAAACTGCACTTACATAAAAATCTAAGTACCTACCTCTCAGTACCGTTGAAGCGACCTCCATTTTGTATGCACTAGAACCAAAGCTGACCGATTTCTACCAAGACTTTGATTCGCCGCAGTCACGCAAACTAATATAAAAGAAAGTTAACACGTATTTAACATTATCCACGGTAGGCTACCGTTATGGGATTAGCTGATTGTTAAACTGCAGTTAAAGCCTACCAAATTTTCTTGAGTAATAGGTAGGCACATTAGGAGGAGCTCGTGGCTAAGTAATAGCAGCCACATGGGTCGATTCATCAGGTTAAGCTACGCTTGCCGGGGTTGGTGACCATCTTTACATATCGAGACTCCTCCGTGTCTCGGAAAGCACGTTAAAGCGTTGGTCCCGGCTGTCATTTGTGGATCTTTGACAGTCGTTACAGGTCGTCAGAAGCCCGAAAGTCTGACAACCAGTCTTGCCAAGGGGTATCGTATTACCCAGTTACTGGGTTGTGGAGGTCAGATAGGCAGTCGCTCCATGTAAAATACTGGTATTCAGCTGCATCCGGTTGGACTGGAAGCCGACCCCAACATGGTTGGGAAAAGGCTAGGCAGATGATGAGATGATGTGGTAGGCACATTATGAGCCTATAATGTTCCCACTACTGGGACTCAGGGTTCCTCTCTGTGACCGGGACTGGGCCGTTATCCACCACGCGGGCCCAATGCGTCACAATCACAATGGTGCCGATGCTGTTGTTCACAAAAAACTAAATTTAAGTTCAGTGCACCTTTTTCTTTCTATTTCATTAAGAAAAGGACAGAATATAAATTTTAGTTTAGTCAGCGCCTGATGTTAATTGATGTAATTTTAGTAGGCAAGTTTTTAATCGCGTCTAAACTTGTATGGAGTAGTGACAGGCACTGATTAATTTAGTCAGTGGTGATTAAAAAACGTCACACACAAAGTATACGCATGCTTCAGTTGGGACCTTACTACCGACTGGACCATCACTTCTTTTATTGATAGTAATAATGCAACAAAAAAGAGACAGAACACAAACCATTACCCAATTTGGGCAAATCAAAATGTCTTGAAAGTTTAATGCCAAAACTTGTTTACCTACAGCTTCATATTTTCCTTCCGTCTCTCTTGCCAACTTAGCCCTATCCACAAGAAGTCAAACTCTAAGCCCAGTTCTTCATAGTTGGAGGCTGTATCTCTCAACTTTTTGCCTGTTACTGACACAAAACTTGAAGTAAAATAGCAAAACCCGTACCGATTTTTCTTTCTTTCTTTCCTTTCTTTCTTTCAAAAGTACTACTACTATAGAAGTAGTCTCTTTTCAACTTTTGTCTTGTGACAAAATCCCATTACGTTAATTCACAGACCACAGCCCTCAGAACTTCTGTCATAGTAACTTAGATACTCCCCAAAATAAGACAAAACTGTCCCAAAACTCCACAAAAACAACGACGCTACTAACTGGCTTACGGAAAACAAACTAAAAAAAAGCATAGAGCCCATTAGTTCGTCACAACACTTACACCGACACTCCGAGAGCTCTCTGGCTCTCTAGAAACCGTAATATGACACTAAGAACACTGACCTAAATCTTAAACGCGACTTGTTTATACGAGCAGAAAATGTTCGCCTCCGTTTTGTTTTGCGAAATTAAAGCTGTCTGAAGGGAAAAAAAATTGTGTAAAAGACGGTTGAATACAGGGTTGGTGTCATTGTGGGTTCGCGAAGGCCAACTGCGAATGTTTTGTGCAGTTACTTTTCATTGTTTTCGAGATATTAATGAAGAGGCTTGGGAGTGAGAGCTTTTTTACTTGGGAAGTCTGTGAATTACGGTTTTGGTGAGCATTTTTTTAGTTTTTCGAACTGAAATAGATATTAGTTACTTTTTAATACTAAAAGCTTAACAACGGTAATGGAAAACGTGAGGAAACCGGTATATCTTCGATGACATAATTATGATATCTACCAACCCCATGTGGTTTATTACGTTACAGCAGCCATCTCCTGAGAGAAGGCACGAATGACTTATTTTCACTAACACAAGGTAACACCTAATTTAATCCTTACTAATATTATAAATGCGAAAGTAACTCTGTCTGTCTGTCGAGCTTTCACGCCAAAACGACTGAACCGATTTAAATGAAATTAGGTACACAGGTAGTCTAGAGCCTGAAAAAGGACATAGGCTACTTTTTTTCGATATACCACGCGGACGAAGCCGCGGGCGGAAGCTAGTGGCTAAATAAAAGCACACTGTTGGATTTGTAACGAAATGAAAGTTGAAAATCTACCAGCGCGATTTTTTAGGCAGTATGGACTTAAGTATTAATTTACGTTTACGAATGTTGAAATAATAGAATAAAGAAACGAAGAAAGAATAACGTTTTATTGGGCACAGTTCGTGAAACACTAAAATAAAAAAATAAAGTAATGAAATCTAAAACCCAACTACGACTAAAAAGGTATAAACAAGACACCACAGACAGACAAATTAAAAATCCGGAGTCACACGTCAACCCAACACGTAACAGATTACGTGTTGGGTTATAGTTTTTATTACTAAATTTTTTTTTTAATTCTTTTGTGGTTATAATATATATATTTTTGAAATATGCTCCTTAAGCCCTTTCATTTGATACCCAAAATGGTACGATTAGACAATTTTTTTTTTAAGTTCCTGACTTTATGTCCTCTAGAGGGCGCCATTTTTAATGTGACGTCACATAGCCTATAACCAGCGGACGATCAAGACGCTTCCAACGATACCTCATTTGTCAAATTGTGATGAGTGGTTTAGAAGATAGAAGGGAACAGATGAACATACTTACATACATACTTACATACATACCGGTCATAATCATAAGCCTCCTTTTTTCTTCGCCGTAGTCGGGTAAAAAGTGAAAAATAATGTTTTAACAATAATAGTGGTGCCTCACGGCTGCGCCAAAAAGGTTCATTTCAGCATGAATGCCAGACAGATACTGTCTGACACTGGTTTTCCAATGAACCTTTAGAGACATGTGACGGGAAGTTCAAACACCTGAAGTTAATTAATGAACTGCTATTTTACAAGAGCAGTGGTGGCCCAGTGGTAACGGCCCCGACTTCCGAGTTGTATGTGTTGGGTTTGAACCCAAGCAGGCTCTTTACTTTGTTCAAATAATTTCATCGCCACTGCTCTCAAAATGGTGAAGGAAAACATCGTGAGGAAACCGGCATGTCCTAGTACCAAAAATTCGATGACATGTGACATCTACCAACCCGCACTGGGCCCGCGTGGTGGATTATAACCCGCTCCCTCTCGAGGAGGCCTATGTCCCAGCAGTGGGAACATTATAGGCATGTTTATGCTATCTTACAAATGGCATTGGACAACTTAGGAAGTAACAAATCCATTATCATTGTTGCGGTTTATCGACCCTGATAAGACTAGCGTAAAAGGCATATCATAATGCTGGGGCCACAATGTCGCGTTATCGCGAACTATACCTCGCGCGCTCTATGTTGCTCAGCGAGATGTCGAGCTGTGTGCGTGAGAGAGCGCACGAAATATAGTTCGCGGTAACGCGACAATGTAGCCCCAGCATAAAATCATCAATGAATGTACACTGACCTCTAATCCTCCTTTTTAAGAGTAAGCGCCATCATTTCGTTCATAATAACGTACTTATACCTAATCATTTATTATAATGCAAATATTTTAGGGTTCTGTTGATTAGAAAATAAAATATTTCCTGGTAACTGCTTTGCATAAAATTTCAATTGCGTTCTAGACAAAGAATCCTACTAATCCTACTAATATTATAAATGTGATAGTTTGTGTGATGTGTATTTGTGTGTCTGTGTGTTTGGATGTTTGTTACTCAATCACGCAAAAACGGCTGAATGGATTGGGATGAAATTTGGCAAACAGATAGTTTATAATCTGGATTAACACATAGGATACTTTTTATCTCGATATTCCCACGGGATCGACACTTACGAGGGTGAAACCGCGGGGCGCAGCTAGTACCTCAATAAAAATGGCAAACGCAGCTGGATGCTGCCCCCCTTGTTGAAATTAATAAATACTGAGCTGCTCTTTAAAAAGTTCAGTTTTTTTTTATTTTATGAAAAACACGACTGCCCTGAAAAATTAGCTAAAAAGTAAAAAACAAGTTGATTAAATTGTCTTTGCATTCGGGGGAGCGGTCTGTGGAACACTTTTTAATGTAAGTTTGGACTGCAATGACGATTTTATCAACTTGTATTTTTGCCTGCCTCACCCTTCGGGGAATACTGACCGAATGTAGAGTGCATGCCACGAAAGAAGTCCGGCGGAAAATTGTGGAACTACATTTTTTTTAATGGAATGTGGTGGATTGCCATAGACACTAGCGCCGCGTCGAAATGGACTTCACTCGAGGCGCGGACTCTAATAAGTACAAGACAAGTAAAGGAACTTTTTTCACTCATTAATCATACTAGTAGCAAACCAAACGTAACTGAAACTCCCTACCAACTTTTTATCTAATCACAAAGTTCTTTTTTTTCTTGTTTCGTGATTACTTCCCACTTTTTCCCCAATCTTCAACTTTTCGTGATGGTGACATCCTAATCTCATGAAGTCTACCAAAGTAACCACCACTCCCTAACAATAAGAGAAAAGTTCACTTTATTATTTACTAGCTGATGCCCGCGACTTCGCCCGCGTGGATGTCGGTTATTATATACTAAAACCTTACTCGAGAACCACACTATCCATTGGTGAAAACAGCATGAAATCGGTGTAGTAGTTTTTGAGTTTATCGCGTACAGGACGATAGGCAGACGCGGCGGAGGACTTTGTTTTATAATATGTAAGGATTCAACATACGGAACCACGCCCGTTCGAACTAACTTGGCCAAAACATTGAGCGGTCACATTAGAGCCCAATTGTGCGTGCAATGATGGTGCTAATGTGTCCATATGTAGTCTGTGAATTTTAATTGGCTTAACATGACATCATATTAAAAAATAACGCGGATTAGCTGAGTAGTTAGCAGTTTTGTGACATGCTCATTTTAGCTTACAGAGTGGGGCACTCGTGAATCTTATCTGATACACAGTCCGATCACAATTCCTCTTGCACTCTACGCAGAGTGTGAAAAAGCTAAATATAAGTACAGTACAACTATTTTTTTAATGTCCCTCGGCAAACTTCGTGTTTCGTCTGTCGTCGGATTTCTATCAGTTGCCCAGACCGGACCCTCTCAAACACGAAATATGAATGATATGAACGCCATCCTATCTGCGGGAACGCTTTTGCTACGTCCGTCCTTCTGATGCACCTTGCAAGTCGCATCTTAGAAATCTCCTTAAATCGTCCCCACTCAAACGAGGTAAACTCATACTCCTTCATTGTGCACGCGGTTCGGTTGTGGAATTCACCTCCGTCTGACATTACGGACTGCCAAAGTGATGCAGTTTTTAAAAGAAGAGTGAAAGAACACTATCTTTTGCATTTCGTCATAGTTGCATTCAATCAATCGGCCTAGCCTTTTCCCAACTATGTTGGGGCCTTCCAGTCTAATCGGATGCAGCTGAATACCCGTATTTTACACGGAGCGACTACCTATGTGACCTCCACAACCCAGTTACTGGGTAACACGATATCCCTTGCTAAGACTGGTTCTCAGACGTTCGGGCTTCTGACGACCCGTAACTGGTTCTCAGACTTTCGGGCTTCTGACGACCCGTAACAACTGTCAAAGATCCAAGAATGATAGCCGGGACCAACGGCTTAAAGAGCTTTCCGAGACACTGAGGAGTCTCGATATGTTAAGATAGTCACCCATCCACGGACTGACCTCGGCAAGCGTAGCTTAACCTGATCGATCGACCCTTGCAGTTGTTATTACTTAGCCACGAGCCCGATCTTCTGAGCTTAGAAATAGTTTTGGATAGAATTAATTAATACCTTAGAGTTATGGGATACTTAAAAAAACATATTGTAACATAAATGTTAACCAAATGCATGTAAAATAACAACAATAATGGCCCGAATAGATAGTGTAAACGATGTAAATATTTACGTAAGATAATTGAGTTGAGTTCCGGCTGTGTTTGGACACGGCTCGCTATGTGATGCTAAACAAATACACCGTATTGGTTCTATTAATTGGAACGGAGTGCTGCCGTGTTATTAGATCGTAGTACATTATTTTTAGGTTATGAAAATAAAACATAACCTCAGGACTGTTCTTCGCGAAGGCTTGGGCAGGTGTATACTTATGAAACAACCATATTTCGCTAGTTATGTTATGTATAAGTATCGTGTAACAGGGGCTTAATGCCTATTATAATGCTATTAAAAAGGTACACATCCAAAAAAAAAAACAATAGACGTAGATATAATTGGGAATCAAACGAGCTTACCTGTTAAGCGAAGTCTTGATTCTAATTTTACGAACGGCGATCTGAAATATAATTAAGTTTAACACAGTAGTATTTCTTACACACACGTGGTAACATCGCGATTTTTAGAGATAAAGATATTAAAAATATATTTTTAAATAGAATTGTTTCACCTCATCGTTGGCAACACAGGAATGTCACTTATTTTAGAGATCCTTAAGGTATGGAACAATCTCTGTTTTCTGTACAGAGTGGTTCCACATACTTAAATTCACTAGATTTTCCTGAAAGTATAGGTGAGTTAAGTAGGCTAATTATTGCAGCTTTGGGGCTGTAAGCCAGTGGCGGGCGGGTAATTATATTTCAGATCGCCGTTCGTAAAATTAGAATCAAGACTTCGCTTAACAGGTAAGCTCGTTTGATTCCCAATTTTACTTCACGGCGATCTGAAATATAATTAAGTTTAACACAGTAGATGTTTAGAGCTAACTGCAATAATTCAGTTATATAATAAATTATCTGGTTATAAATGTTCTCGTTTATAATTAGGTGCTCTACTATTCTCCTTCATTAGCATTGCTTGTTAAGGGATAATAAACTATTGTGTATCAACAAAAATAAACATGATTGACAACCAGTAACCCCACATTGTACCTGAATCAATTGATGTCATCTCTTTGTTGGGCTGCTGTATGGGTTGTACTGTGAGAGGAAGAATTAATGTCCTTCTCACTTATTGGTACTTACCTAGTTATAAAACTTTAAAACAGTCTCAGTATTTGATTCATTGGTCCACAGAGTCGACATTAGAGTCGAAAGGACAGGCAACGGAGCAGAATACTTATACCATTGCATTGCATTGCAGGCCATTATTTAAAGAATTAAAAATTCTTCTACTCCCGTGCCTTAATTTTATATTTTTTTTTTTTTTTTTTTTTAAATACCCACGTTTATTCCTATTAAATGAGGAAGTCTCCCAAAGACGGAAGAAAATAATGCCGGGGAATTGCTAGTACCTCCTCAGAGATTGCAACTATACAGTAAAAATGACAGTTGTATGACAGTAAAAATGTATAATAAATTACCACCTGGCTTGAGAATGTTACCAATTAATAAATTCAAATGTAAAATGTTTACTTGGCTCTTAGACATGTTTCTACTCTGTTAATGAATTTTTAAATCATACTTTTTGACATTTTAATTAATATTCTATGATTTCTGACATAATAATTAATATTTTGGCATTACAAATAATACTATTCAAATAATCTGAATCAATATGATTGTATCAAATTAAAAATATAAGTTCAGATCAATTTTATTAATTTAATGTAACTTTTGTTGTAATGTCTACGATTTGCATGCACTTAGCTTATTTAATTTTTCTACGTCAGCAATGGTAGTATATGTGAATCAGTGTATAATTTTTTAGATCTCAACTTCTTTGTATGTTTCCCATAAGTTTGTAATGTGGTTGTTTTCTGTACTTAAAATCAGATCAGGAAGATATTTGTTAGATTGAATGCTTTTGAAAGTTTCTAGGACTGGAAATAGCAGTCGTAGTCTATATCTCTGTGAATGTAAACATTCACTTATTTGAGATGCGGTGTGAAGCTTAATGCATGAGTTTACAGCTCCTAAGCTCTATAATTATGTTGTGTATTTATGGCCGATTCCTATAATTTGCTATTGTTATTGTTAAAATATGGTATCTTTGATAATAATGAGCACAGGCCTCATAGTTGTGCATGGTAGACCCTCCCATGCAAGTAGCTATCACGGAATCTATTAGTTTATTACTGCCCAGTTGGGCAATAAAAAATGTTACCATTAGTAAACTGAATAATTAAATTTAGTTTACATTAACCCATTAGTTAGTCAGGTAGCTTTTTTTTTTTTTTTTATTTTTTTTTTTTTTTTTTTTTGCATATCCAAAATCAGGTATTTTCCTTTCTAATTTACATATGGTGAAAGTGTCTATTTCATGTATAATTGACAAGCTAAGAACTAGTCAAAAAAACTAGATTCATTTTGAGAGCATTTATGGGTATGAATCTTTTCCCCTGAACTTATATTATCCAAAACTAAATAGTGGAATGAGTTATATTATATTTAAGTGGGGGAGTTGTATATTAATTAACTAAGGTGTGCACTTGGTGAGTCGATGGTTCTAGTTTAAAATAATTTGAAGTTAATTCATTCATGTTGGCTACACCGATTATTGTGGTACCTGACCTTGTTCATGTTCTAACCACAGGCCATTGATACCTTGTCCTCACATCATACTGTCCCCCCCCCCTTTTTTCCGACAATTTCACTTTAATGTTGTAATTATCATTGGAATCTACCACTAATTATTTAGATTAACAGTTGGAATGGTTGAATGTTTAATTAGACATTTCAATTTTATAAACTGTGAATAAGATCATCTTACAGGCCTGATGTTATGTAATGCGACTAAGATCACTAATAACCGTTGTTATAATGTAAGTAAGTATTTCAAGGCACATGTTTTTGTATAAAACTGACTTTACACTTATTGATATGTTTATAGTGGTATTTAAAGGTAAATGTTTTACAGCAGTCTTGATATATTGACAAATAAATAATCAGGGTAGATAGGTCACTACTGGGAAGTAATTTGGTACTTAAATATAGCAGAGCTATATGGTACAGTTAAAGTATAAAAGTTCTAATGTGGAATTTTTCAGACAATGTAACTATATGATGAACTCTTTATTGGTTATCTGATAATGGGAAGAATCTTGCAGTACCTGTAAGATGGAATCATATTACAGCCTATCTATTAGAGTTATTACTGGGAACTTTCTTTATCATTTTCAGTCAATCTATCAGTTTGTACAAACCTACTTAGAGAAATCATTTATAATCAGTTATAGGTCCAGAATGAGGTTGAATTTTCTATTTTGTTTGAGTCTGAAATATGTATTTCTGATAAATTCTTTGTAGATCTGTAATGCATTTTTATTCATCTCTGTATATACTAGCTATAATGGTATTGAGTAATTAAAATATTGAATTTGATAGGTATCAAATCGTTTACTGTATCTTTGTATCCACAACCAATAACGAGATCAGTGGAGTATAGTTGTTTTGTCAGCATTTGATTGGTGCATTTTAGTATCAGTTTTGTTGAGTTGTTACTTTGGAGTGTAGATATACTCCGGGTTGTTGTTGAGGTTCTCCACCAATATTCGTTTTTGTTTTCAATATTGGCTGATTCCTGTTATTGACTTAGTTGTGAAATGTTTTAATTTGTTATTAACTGTAACATATCACTCTTGTTGTGTTAATTTTGCATTTGCTCAATAGAGCTGGTAAGGTTCTCTATTAACATAGGGTCTTGTGGTTTTAATGTTTATTGATTAATTGTTATTGTTTGTAGCTATAGAATTGTATACTTGAGTTTGTTTAGCAAGTAGAATAATTTAACATTCTAACATTCATGTCAATTAGGTATGATATTACTTTTGTTTGGTTTTAATTTAGTGAAAGTGAACATTGTTGCATCAGTCAAGTCTTTCAACAGTTTGTATTTGTCTATGTTCTTCATAAGCATAGGGTCAGTCTTTGTTTTACCTATGGTGAAAGTAACCAGTGCAGGTTATTTATGGAATGTAGAATGGAGTATGTTTTCCATCTTGTTATGAATAAATAGGGCAGCATGGACTAATACTTTGTGTTTGGTCCATTTCAGTTATATCTGAAATCAAGAGTTTCCATAGATATCTCAGCATTTGTCATCAGCCAGTATTGTAGAATCATGTTAACCAAGTATTTGAATGTGTGAGTGTAAAATTATAAAATTTTGCTTTAGTGTTTGGTTTCAAAATTGATATCATTTATCAATTTGTTAGGATAATTAAACCACCTAGTGCTTAGATAAGTCACTAAGTATTTTGTACACAGTGATTTCTTTTAGATATATTTGTTTGTTAAAACTGATAACTCAGCAACATAGCCATAAACAGAAATGTAATAACATTCATTCATTTAGTAGCAGGCATGTGTAGCATTAGCTGATGAGAGGTAATCAGTCAAGATGAAGTGTGTTTCCATAATGTCATCCTCGATGTGAAAGTTAGATAACTAACCTAGTATTGAGATATCTTGCTATGAGCAGCAACCATTGTGTTAACATCCTTGATAAAAATGCTAGATCATCTCTTTTTGAGATAACACACTATGAGTATCCTTGATTCGAAAACTAGATCACCTAGTATTGAGATAACATGATATGATCATTATAACAATATTCTGATTTAAAAGAGTGTCTGTGGAGCTTCTTGCCCGTTCCTCTCCATGGGAACTTACTATGCTTTGGAATGGGCAACTAGCTTCATCTTTCTGACTGACCGATCCCTTGACGATTCAAAAGTGTCTGTAATTGGTTTATTTCTGACTGACAGTTTGAAATAAATGCTTTGAGTTTGAGTTTGAATTCATCTCGTGTTAAGCATTAACAGGCCATGATGCATAGGGTACCCCCTAGTCACTGATAATAGTCCAGGTGCGGTAGAATCCCACACTTACTGAGTAAAATGTTTTGCAATTGAATAACCTACAGACAATGTGCAAGTCGAAGTAAGGCTGTCTCGCAGTCTTCATACTTGTAAATTAAAAGCGTATTGGACCACCTTTTAACAATTTCTTAATCCATTCCATGCCAAATATGTACTTATCAGCTAACAACATTGGATCAATGTTGTTAAAGTATCGCGTACTTACTGATAACAATCCAGGTGTGGTAGAATCCCACACTTACTGAGTAAAATGTTTTGCAATTTAATAACCTACAGACAATGTGCAGGACAAATTAAGGCTGTCTTGCAGCTCCATACTTGTAAATTAAAGCATATTGGACCACCTTTTTAACAATTTCTTAATCCATTCCATGCCAAATATGTGCTTATCAGCTAGCAACATTGGATCAATGTTGTTAAAGTATCGCGTACTTACTGATAACAATCCAGGTGCGGTAGAATACCGCACTCAGAGTATAATGCTTTGAAAATTAATAACCCACAGACAATGTGCAGGAATAAGTCAGGCTGTCTCGCAGCCTTCATACTCATAAATTAAAAGCATATTGGACCTTTTAACAATTTCTTAACCTAGGTCATAAAAATGTGGCTTACCTGTTATGACGAGTACATAACATACCAGGTTTAGCTATGTGGAGAGACATTGCTAAGGGCATCACGTGCCACCTTGGTAGTTCTTCCAGCTAGTAACGTGGAAATAACGTTTCGGAGAGTATGTACTCACTGGAGGGGTAGTTGACAAGCGCATACCAGCTAGCTATGTACAGTAACATCGCTAAGGGCATCACGTGCCTCTCTGGTAGCTTTCATCCAGCTAAGTAACATGGAGGTAATGTTACTAAGGACATCTCGTGTCCACTGGAGAGATAATGCAAAAAGTTTGCATCACGCACTGCAATGTGCATTGTTGTCCATCATAATGCTTGTATCACGTACAAAGTGGTCAGTTAAAGCCAGGCATTCTCGTCACATTAATGTTCTGGGAGTCCTCAGGTTAATGGTTCATCCAATGTTGGCCAGGAGTCAGGACTAAGGGTGCCTCTGATGTTTGTAGCTGCTCCCCTTGATGTCTTTGGTGAACGCCGCGGCAGTCTCAGGTTTCCACTAACGATGCACTTAATACACTTGCCATCACTTAACAAAGTTAACATTTTATTATTTTAGTAAATAATACCGAAAAACTTATTTAAAATAATAATTTGATTAGCGAGAGCCTATTTCGATGCGATGTCACAGAGCGCGCGAAAAGAAAAGTGACATTCCTGTGTTGCCAACGATGAGGTGAAACAATTCTATTTAAAAATATATTTTTAATATCTTTATCTCTAAAAATCGCGATGTTACCACGTGTGTGTAAGAAATACTACTGTGTTAAACTTAATTATATTTCAGATCGCCGTGAAGTAAAATTAGTAATCTATTCCGCTTAACTGGCCCTCAAGAGTCATAAAAAACCCTGTAGGAAATCGACACGCTCGGTGCTCGGCGTGGTAACACGTCGTGTTCGGGTTCGCGACTGGTCAATCGTCATCCTGAGAATGCCTTGTGAGGGGTCACGTCTGAATCAATTAACTATCTGGTACACATCCAAATTCGACTCACATGGTACAAATAACACTAGGTAACGATACCCCTTGATAAAAATGGTTGTCAGACTTTCGAGCTTCTGAATATAATTTTCAGACTATCCACACCCAAACATAATCGTCTCAAAATCCTTACCTACATCATCATCACATACATTTCATTTTCAACCCGTATGTATACCTAGCATATCCATATCACGACTATCTCCTTAACACCACGTAGATCACACGTAAATATGACGTAACCACAGCGACGTAGAAGCGTAGATAGAGCTTGCGACGTGACCGTAGACGTAGTTATTGCGGTCGGGAAGGCGTAATATGAAAATTGCATGCGATAGAGTGGGGACATGTCGATAGAGGGATATCGATGCTTTATTTTTAGCTTTGTAGTTTTGGGGTGATCATGGCGTTTCCGTATTTTTATGGTATGAATATGTGAGGAAAGGTTTTGCGAAAATTAAAAAGGAAATAGCTATATTTCCTTTCACAACTAATGCAATATAGTTGGCCGGCAGAGTGAAAGGTAATAGTAGAGTAAACGTATCAGGCGTTTTCGGTTAGTGTAGTTAATGCACGTTATAACGTTATTGTGGACGAAAATTTAAAAGCGTCTTGATATTTCCACTTCCCTGTCAAAGAAAATCAGTGTCAAAATTTAGTTTATCATAGACACCAGTTTCTAGAGCACACAACTCCCTCGACATAAAACACAAACTGCATAACATGCTCTCGAGTCGAGCTCTTCCGCCATCATTAGACGAGCTACGTATACGTAAGCTTTACGACATACGAGGTCCATATTACGTATGCGTGTATTAAATTCAAAGCAAGTATTATATCTCTTTAAAAAGAATAATGATATTACTTCTTAAACGCAAACACTGGAAATATGAAAAGCATGTATTATGCAAATAAATAAGAGTTTTCATGAAAATTCACGCCAACAGTTGGCGTAACATTTCAAATATTTTTGATTCCTTACTATCGTGCGGTATTTAAATATATAAAATGCTTGTCCTGAATGACTGACTGACGGATCAACGCACAGCCTAAACCGCAGATCGTAGAAACCTGAAACTTGGAGGGTGTGTTCTTTGTATGACGTAGGCATGCGATAAGAAAGGATTTTCCAAAATTCCACCCCTAAGGGGGTGAAAAGGGGGGATTTCGTTTGTATGAAAAATCTTATTATTACATTTTTAGAGGAAAGTACGAAATCTATGCGGACGAAGTCGCGGGCGCTAGTCAGTCTATAAAACGACTGTTCTAGCACCTGAAAGACCAAACCATGCAAAATCTGACTTCGTATGGCTGAAAATCCATAAACACTGCCAGCTAAGCATTCCACGTAAAACTACAATCTTCACAATACTAAAGTTGAAGCCAGAATACTCTGGAAACATTCCAACTTCAAACTGCATAAAAAAACAAAATCGTTCCAATTTTGTTTTTTATTCGATTTTCAAATACGGAAGTGGGTCAGCCGTTCCTTTAATTAGTTCTAAGATCGAGGTCAGGTCATTCGTTCCTATTTTAAGTCATTCGTTCAATTTGTCTGTTTGTCCATTTCATTAGCAGAATCACGAGAATTAGGTTATCAGTTCAGAGGGGCGTTGAAACTCGATGTTTAATTGTTTGTGTGAAAGCTTCATTACTTATGTATGGGGTGACCAGACGATTTGTTATTTTGGGATACATCTGTATAAATGTTTTTCAGATTTGGATTATATTTAAGTAAATAGATATGTTTCAATGTTTTTTTACGTAGTATTAAACTATAGTCTGTGATAAAAATGAAAAAGGTAAGAATCTACTTTAATTGTTAAAAATCAAAGATTTTCAATAGTCTAGACTATACTGAATAATATTACACTAAACACCACAAAATTGGCAAATCGATTAGTCATCATTCAGATTCATTTGGATTAGACTGAATCATAGACATTGAGTAATAAGTCAGCAAAATTGACGTATCAAAAGTGAGCCGGATTGTCTATTGCAACCAAGCAATTGCGGTATTGGCTAACTCACGAGCAAGCATTGTCTGAACGAAATGTATGTTATTTAATTACAATTTATATGGGTATTGTGTAAAACAACGATTTGTAACTTTTGAGTGTTACGTTTAAACCATGTTTTTCGGTCTAAAAGTTGCATGTTTTAGCATTACCATAATAGGACATTGCATGATAATTTGTAGAAAGTGACATCTGTTATATCAAACTAACCGCTAGTATAACTACAAAAACCTAGATTACTTCAGAACTGCCTCTGTGATCTAATGGTTAGACCACCTGTCTCATACCCAGAAGTCCCCAGTTCGATTCCCAGTGGTGGATTTTTTTTCTGCTCAGTTAGATTAATGGTGGGCTTGTTCTAACTCCGTATGGCTAGCTTTTTTTTTTTGGAGTGTGGGTAATCGTCAAATGGCTTCTCCCGCTCTGGGCGGAGCGGGAGGGCGTGTCAGACTTTTACTGGCTAAAACCCACCCGTGTTCCTTCAGTTGCCTGTTACCAAGGGTCCCGGTATCCCTTTCGGACTTCCCCGCAAGCCTGGCTAGCTACCACCATATTATCTAATTCTGTCGCCATAATAACAATGTTAACAGCATTGTTGTGTTTTGGTGGTTAGAGGTAAGATAGCCAGTTCCTCTGTGGTTAAAGTTTCCGGATGAAGCTCGCTTCCACCTTCGATCTGATCATCATTTACCATCAGGTGAAATGCAGGCCAGGAGCATTGCCGTGATAGTTTAAAAAAATACCAATTATATGTAATTTTATAGTTCGACAGACCTCTCTTCTGTAGAAATAACAGTCTTTCTAAATTAGCACGGAAACAAACACAATCGTAAACTAACCAAAACTGAAGTTTTTTTTACTTCCTTTTAATTAATTTCAATGTTTATAATATTTTAATTGATTTTTCTACTGTAAATTTAAACCAAGGTCGGTTTTAAAAACCCTCTCACTCAATGATTACTCTGTCACGATATTTTTAGTCACATGTCTGATTCGTGAGTTTTTTAAATTGCATCGGAACGTGAGGTCGTGAAAGTTCAAATGCTGCGGTACATTTTATACCGTAACGTACTTGAAGTATAGTTACGTAATAAATACATGTATTATGCAGTTTATTTACTGTACACCACAAAAATACATAACAAAAAAAAAATACTCAGAGTGCGGTAGCGGCCGCGACTAAAGAGTTCTAGGTCGTGGGTTCGAACCCTGGCAGGGCAGACGCTTTAATTTCATCATCACTGCTCACAAAACTCACCGTTTTGAAAAAGGAAAACATCCTGAGGAAACCGGCATGTCCTAGAACCAGAAATACCAAGCCATGTGACATCTACAAACCCGCACTGGGCCTACGTAATAGATTATAGCCCACTCCTTCTCGAAAAGAGAAGGCCTGAGTCCCAGCAGTGGGAACATTATAGGCTCATTATGCTAAGCCCTTAAGTTAAAAATTTTGAAATTCGCAGCTTAAATGCTACTTAAATGTGCTTTTCATTTAGGACATTAATTTAATATGGGGTGTATTAAATTAATGTCCTAAATGAAAAGCACATTTCAGTACTAACTAAAATTAAATTAACATTCAATTTTGTGAACTATAAAACTTACTATAGCCTCTAAAATGATTAAGTTTAACAAATGTAGCTACTGAATCAGTTTTGTAAACTTTTAATATTTCCTTTTCTTTTGAATTTGCTTTCCAGTTTTCCTTCATTTGTTTTTATTACTAACAAAACTACTTTAATGACCGACTTTTTCCCGCAGTTACTGTTTCTATTTCCGTATTCAGGCAAATAATTAATTTTGCCAAATGATATTATGTGTTTTTAACATTTTTCATTTTTAAGCTCGCCTTTACTCTTTTCATAACCTGTTGTTACATCCTTACATATTATAAAACAAAGTCTTCCGCCGCGTCTGTCTGTCGTCCTGTACGCGATTAACTCAAAAACTACTACACCGATTTTCATGCTATTTTCACCAATGGATAGAGTGGTTCTCAAGTAAGATTTTAGTATATAATAACCGCATCCACGCGGGTGAAGTCGCGGGCATCAGCTAGTGGATAATAAAAGTGCAATAATTTGTACAATTATGTTTATCAAAGAATAAAAATATTTCTAGCTTTTGAATGAACTACCATGCTATAGATAAAATATTAACATAATAATCAATGCGTTTGATTACCAATCCAAATTAAATTAAATTGGTGATTGCAATAAATGTCAGTGTATGTAGTCACAAAGCCAGTGCTACTTGTTTATTCTCCTTCAACAAAAAAATATCCAATACAAACCATGCGTTTTCTGTATTTCCTCTCCAATAAACGACCAATAACTATTCAAAATCAAAAATAATCGCAAAATCCTGCCACTTTTTACACTTTAAACACATGGTCACCCTACTGGCCGATATGTCGTGCTCAGAATAATTGATGAGCCGCCGCGCGCCGATTTGATGTCCACCTCGTGCCTAGAATGTTTATATTTGTATATTAAATGTATACAAACACGGGTCGATCGAAGGTTAACCAACTCTTACCGCGGCCGATTCATGGATGGGTGACCAAATATTACATACTATAGAGACCCTTCCGCGCCTCGAAAAGCACGTTAGGCCGTGGTCCCGGCTGTCATTCATAGATCTTTGACAGTCGTTAAGGGTAGTCCGAAGCCCAAAAGTTTGATAACCAGTCTTACCAAGGGGTATGTTGCGTTTTTTTTTTGTGTGGGAAATCATGACATAACTTCTCCCGCTCTGGGCGGAGCGGGAGGGCGTGTCAGACTTTTACTGACTATAAAACCCACCCGTCTTCCTTCATTTTCCTGTCATCATGTTACCCAGTAACTGGGTTATTGAGGTCAGATAGGCAGTCGCTCCATGTAAAATAGTGGTATTTAGCTGCATGCGACCCTAACATAATCGGCAAAGGGCTAGCCAGATTGATCATATGTACACAAATCGCTTTTATTGGCGGCAAATGGCTTTTAAAACTATTTTGGTGCATTTGATGTTTGAACATTTTTATGGCGCGATGGGAGCAGACGGGGTATATGTGTTTACGAGCTTTTTGATCGACTCATTGCGAAGGTCTGGTCTGGGTTACGTTGTAGTCTTTAAAGTAACTACGTTTTTTTTTTCTGACCTTTAATATACAACGTGTAACAGAATAAGCGCAAGACCTGAAAGTAGTTTGCTCAGAATCGGCTTCTGAATCGATTTCCATCATTATTTATATATGTTAATTTTTCATGAAAAAGTCTTGTATTTAACTGAAATTAGAACCACTGCGTCATAACAAGGTAATAAGATATTTTATTTAAGGAAATTTAAGCCTTATCTCAAAGGAATAAAGCCTATTTAAATGAATGCCAAATTTGTAGCTCTCATAGCTATCCTATGTGTAGTGCGCGTTAAATAAAATAGTTTTTTTTTTTTTTTTTAACTCTTTATTTATTTTTAGGGACTTTTATACAGATGTACATGCCAGTCCCATCGGACCTTATTATGGAAAACGTAACAAAACAAACTTAATTAAATTATAAGCAGCTCCGGAGCTAGGTGTTGACAAAATATGATGGAACATGGAAACATCGTAAATATTTATCTCCAGCTCTCTTACCATATCCTCTCTTGCAGACCGAAATCTGACACACTCCGTCAATAAATGCATAACATCTTCCAGTGTGCCACACACTTCACAATTTGGTGAATCTATTTTTTTCATTAAATATCCAAAATTATTGAGCGGCATGTGTCCAGATCTCAGTCTGTGAGCTGTAACTAAAAATTTTCTGCTAAACCTGGTATTACAGAACCACGGTACATGAGGAGGCTCCGATACTATGGACCTATACCATATTCCTTTTTCTTTAGATCTTTGATTAAAATATTCTTTCCAAACTTCATGACATTTAATTTTATATCTAGGCAATATTTCTATATAATTAGTTCCAATGTTTTTTTCCCTTCCCCCATCAATTCCCAATTTTGCTAAACGGTCTGCCTCCTCATTACCCTTTATACCTATGTGTGAGGGAACCCATTGCAATTTCAGATCGATATCTCTTTTGGATAGATCGTGTAATTTAGAAAGAATTTCATAAGCTATCGGTGCACCTCTGTAACCAGAGGCGCATCGAGCTATATGTTGTAGTGCACTTTTGCTATCAACACAGATTAATATTTTGCTATTATTTTCAATGGATATTATATAAGTGAGCGCTTCTGAAATTGCAAAAAGTTCCAAAGACATAACTGACACATAATTATTTATTTTAAAGCAGGTATTTGTATTATCCGAATTCAAAGGGTCATAGTAAGCAGCGCCATTACCATTAGCGCTCTTAGACCCATCAGTATAAATTTTATAAAACTCTTGATATTTATTTGATAATTCTCTCAAAGCTTCTGCTTTAATTGAATTCATATCGTACGCCTTCTTAGGTTTTTTTATGGAGTCCAAATTAATTTTTATTATATTTTGGATGTTAATCTTAGTTACCCATATATCTAATGAGAACATTTCCAAAATCGGAGATGAAATTATGCTTTCTCCCCTAACTTCCTCAAAAACATCAACGAGTAGTGGAAACTTTTTATTTGCCCAATATCTGGTGTGTCTAATAGCGCTAAGCTCTGCTAGCTGTTTTATTACTAGATTATCGGATATAGAATACGACTTTAGGCAATATTTGAATGCTAACCATCTTCTCCTAACATGCAGTGGAGGAACACAGAGCTCGCACTCCATAACGTGAATCGGTGTGCTTCTTATAAAACTCCCTACCACTCGTAAAGCCTGATTTTGGATTTTTTCTAATTTATAAATATTTGTTTTAGCACTATTGTCATATAGAAAGCACCCGTAGTCTAGCCTACTTCTAATTAAAGCTATATAGAGTCTACGAAGATGAATCTGATGTACACCCCAAGAAGGACTAGTAAGAATTTTAAGTAAATTGAGAAGTCTCTGAATTTTTTCGACTATTTCGTTGATTTGTTTACCCCAGCGTAATGTCTTATCTAGCCAAATGCCCAAATATTTATAAATACTTACATTGTTAAGTACATTATTATTTATTAGAAGCTGTATTTGCTGTTGCCTAAACCCCCTACTAAATATACAATATTTTGATTTACTTACAGATAGTTCCAATCCTAATTCGTCCAATAAAACTGTAAAAGCATTTAAAGCAATTTGAATTTTGTTCCGACCCTCTGTGATATCCTTACAAGTAAAATATAATACGAAGAAATACAATAGTTAATGTAAGGTGTGGTTAAATTAAATTAAATTACAGATATTATTTTAGTCTTATAATTTAATATTCTAATTGGGGTGTATGAGCTCTTGCGCTTATTCCGTTACACGTTGTACCTATAGGTTATTAATAAAAAATATATTTTACAACTATTGTTCAATTTATTTAAATTATTTGTAATTCTAATGATTAATAATTTAATTTTAATCTAATGATGACCCATAATTTTATAAAACATATTTATACGCCGGAAACGGCAGAATATTATGATCGTAATACATAATGCACATAATAACTTTGTACAATATTCTGACTAATAAAGGCATTCTATTCTATTCTATTCTACGCATGTAATAATTACCTGTGGGGTAATTACGTATTACCCCACAGGTGATTAGGTAACTGGAGGCTCGGGTAAAGTTTAATATGCAATATGTGGGGCCTAAACGTAGGTTTAATAATAGGTTCCACTTGGACCAAGTTGCGGATAAAAGCTATAACGTTCATTAAAAACTTCAGTCTTATTACAAACCAATATTTACCTACACCATAATGCCGAACAGTTTACATTTTGATCGCAAATCCTTACTAATATTATAAATGCGACAGTAACTCTGTTTGTCTGTCTGTCTGTCGCGCTTTCACGCCGAAACTACTGAACCGATTAAAATGAAATTTGGTACACAGATAGTCTAGAGCCTGAGAAAGGACATAGGCTACTTTTTCTCGACATACCACGTGGGTGAAGCCGCGGGTGGAAGCTAGTGTGAAATACGATGAAAACCGAGTTTCAACAATACCCAACAAAATGTAACACAGAGAGCATCGGTAGCCCAAAGGAGTCGTAGGCCGTGGGTTCAAACCCAGACAGGCGCTTTACTCTGTGTTAATTATTTCATCAACACTGCTCTCAAAACGGTGAAGGAAAACATCGTGAGGAAACCGGCATGTCCTAGAACCAAAAATTCGAGGACATGTGACATCTACCAACCCCGCACTGGGCCCGCGTGGTAGATTACATCCCACTCCCTCTCGAATGAAGGAGGCCTGTGTCACAGGAGTGGGAATATTATAGGTTGATTATGCAACAAAATATTACATACCCACCCCACACATGAATATCAATAACGCCAAAGCAAGCAGAAAAGGAGATACGGAAATTAAAAAAAAATATTACACGAATATCGATAAGTACCCCATAATCACATCACTACGTTTAACGGAGTTATCGTTTACAGCCCTATCGATATCGAACCGGGTTTTGTGCGGACGTTGCATCTATTCGTATTTCTATATTATCTATGGCTGCCCTATCTATCCTGGGCACCCAATAGATTGTCGTGGAAGCGGGAAAGGGGGAAACGTCCTCGTTTTTTCCTCGTCCGTCTCTCAGATTTATTTTGTATGTTTGTCTGTTTATTTTGCGGCTAATTGGCTGTCTGGGGACGTATGGGACATGTGCTGGTCTAGGGGATAGATAAATATTTGGAGAAACTATGCTAACATTTTCTTGTAGGAATCTCGGACATCGCCCACATAAGTGTTTGAGAGTTGTCCTTATTTTAATTTGTTTAATTACAACTTGCAACTAACGAATTTATGGTTTGAGTAGGTATCTATTATTTTATTTTCAAACAAGATAATATTTACAAGATAATATTAGACTAGTTTTTGCTCATGACTTCGTCTGCGATCCAGGTTGAAGCGTAGCCTATGTCCTTCACCAGGTCATGGTCTACCCCTGTGCCAAATTTCATTCAAATCCGTTCAGCCGTTTTAGAACCAACAAACAAAGTCAGTTTCGCATTTATAACGAATTAGGATAATCTAACAGACTTAAAATATTTATGTACAAGTATATAAATAAATCACGGATACCTAAAAATTCGTCCGCATCGCTGTCAACAGGAAAAGTGCACAAAAGGCTGGCAGAACAACGAATATATTCTATCTATTACGAAAAATATAACTTACTAAAATATCGTTTCTGATTGTTGTGTTTCGCATGCTTATCTACGTAATATTTCAGTACCCTATTAATATAAGTATACAATTTAAAGGCTCTCGCAGACAGGCGCGACGCGACTTTAATAGCAAATTTTCCATGAAGTTTTCATTGAAACTGTTCTTCTAGAGCCGTGTCACGCTGTCGCGTCGCGCCTGTCCTCGAGAGCCTTAACTCGTTGCCTAGTTGGCTTCTTATTCAATCAAGAAGCGAAACTTTCGACCTATGCCATCATAGTGCTTTTACATTACTGGCATAGTTCAAAGTTTGGAACTAGCTTCGAAAACATTTCCTCGAAACACTTCATCGAACCACATCAAACTCATCATTCCATGGTGATTAGTTTGCACGACAGCTTACTTCAATATCGTGGCTTTTCGACGAAAAAGTTTCATCAAAGGCCCGTATTCATTCCCCGCCGGTTTATTTTATCGGCAAAGTTTTTATCTACTAGTATTTTATTGCGTTCCTCTATGTATTGGCGGTGACTGAGAGACCATGGCAACCAATAGCAATTACGGGGAAAAATAAATAATATAGCCGTTTATTTCCAAAATGTGGCTTTTATCGTTTGTTAGCAGGACCAAAAGAAAATAAAATTTCCAAAGCTTTTATTTTCTGTCATCCTATCACCGAATATTAAATAAGTCAGCCCAGGAGATTACCTTATCGGAGTGATAATCAGGTTCTTGAAAACCCTTAGAAATAAGTTATAAACCGTTCCCATTTAAAGGTTTTATCAAATATTTTATGAAATTGAAAAGACATTTACAATTTCACATTTCGTGACAATCGTGACCTCCATCTTGCCGTATCTTCTACTTAATAAAAATCTTCAATACATTAATTCACTGACAGAGAAAGCATGAAATTCTGCACAAGCAAATAACTATGAAAGTTTGTATGGAAGTTCGTCGTACCATCGGATACATGTCATTACAAAATAATGAACACCTATATTTCTTTATTTCAATTGTTTCTAACTGAACAGACAGCTGTGCTGCTGGGGAGTTTGTTGAGCCACTTCTTCTTCCCAGCTAAAGCACTAGGAAGTGGTGAAAGGTGGGCGTTTTGGGGGACTGTCTTATGTAATTTTGACGTTCGAAAAGTGCTGATTCTCAGCCTAGTTTGAATAAATGACTTTTGATTTTGATTTTTGATTTCTTTGTTACAGCTGCACTCGGAATACCGCAGCACATACAAATGGCACGAGTACAAGGAGCAGCAGCAGGGCGTGGTGAAACAGCCGGCGCCCACGCCCCCCTCCGCACTGCCCATACAAAGGGGTAAGTTATAAAGCCCATACAACGGGCCCTCCCAGGGTCCACACTACCCATATAGAGGGGTCAGTTATATAGCCCATACTTCTAGCCCCCCTTCGCACTGCCCATACAAAGGGGTAAGATATATCGCCCATACACCTAGCCCCCTCCGCAGTGTCCATACAAAGGGGTCAGTTATATAGCCCATCTAGCCCCCCTCCGCACTACCCATACACAGGGGTCAGTTATATAGCCCATCTAGCCCCCTTTCGCACTACCCATACACAGGGGTCAGTTATATAGCCCATACACCTAGCCCCCCGGGGTCCACACTACCCATATAGAGGGGTCAGTTATATAGCCCATACACCTAGCCCCCCGGGGTCCACACTACCCATATAGAGGGGTCAGTTATATAGCCCATACACCTAGCCCACCGGGGTCCACACTACCCATATAGAGGGGTCAGTTATATAGCCCATACATCTAGCCCCCCTCCGCACTACCCATACACAGGGGTCAGTTATATAGCCCATCTAGCCCCCTTCCGCACTACCCATACAAAGGGGTAAGATATATCGCCCATACACCTATCCTCCCTCCGCAGTGTCCATACAAAGGGGTCAGTTATATAGCCCATACCTATTAGTGAGAGTATTAATTTAGTGAGTCAAGTCCTTGTTTTACTACAAACAGAAATGTGGCATGCAGTACAGCACATCAATGGCACTGCCATCTGCAGTGGAGGTAGCAAAAATGCGGAATTGTTGAATATGTCAGCTCTTTGTAAGGGTCTGGCCTTTGTTCAATACATTCACGGGGAGGGAGTTTTACCACTATTTATCACACGGTACAAATGGAAAATTAAAGCGTCTTTTACACGAAGACACAGTGATCAATGACGCTTTTGGACGAAAAGTATGTAATTTTGTAAAAAGAAGTGGACACTACAATCCTCTTTCACAACACTAATTAATTTTATTTTATTTTGTCCTTAGGCCCGATGGAACCAGCAATGCCTCGTCGCAAAAAGTACCCCGGAGTTGCGTACAAGACGAACGAGTTGTTCGACCCTGCACCTGCTGACGACATCAGACCCCAGCAAACTTCTGCCTTCGACCGGGCCAGGGTAAGATCCTCTATTTAAAAGAAAAGTCGTGTGCGATTGGGAGACCTCCGTCAGGAATGAAGTTCCTTCTCACATATGATTTAAAACAAACCAAATTTTTTGCAGCCGCCATCTTGGATTTACATTTTGACCTCATTATCAACTGTATCACCCTCAAAAACTAAGAAAACGATACTCATGAAGAAAAATTTGAAAATGTTCGCAGCCACCCTCTTTTATTTACGTTTTAACGTCACTGTCGGCTTTAAGGCCCTCGAAAACCTAAACAACGACACGACGAAAAATTTGAAAATGTTCGAAAAACGTCGCAAGTATGAACGCTTTTTCGCGTGACGATTTCTGCCAGTTTACTCCTACAAGCCGCGTTAAAGAACTTCGTACCAATAAAGACAAATTCTCAAGGTCAATTTGGTGAGTCGGCAAGTCGTCATTAAGTACCTTTCTATCGCTATGCTGTGCGACAGGAAGAGTTTGCATAGAGCATTAGGTACTTAAGGTGAAAGCTCGCGAAATTCAAAATTTCTTTGAAAAAACGTGAAAAACTAAAAAAAAAAAGTAGTTTGACAAGTTCTCAACTTCTAATTTCTTAATTCAGAAACCGGGTGTATGTATGTACGTCTTAAAGTAGAGTATTCGTTTGAGGATTCGCGGGTTATTTTTCGTAGGGCTGTCAAACTTATATGTGAAGCAACAAAATTAGGGAATGGGACATCATATCATGCAGTGTTTTTGGGGAATATCATTATAACATCGCTCCATTCCTTCTTAAACACAAGGAAGCGATGATACACACTTTGGAAGTCACACATTGAAGTTTCAGAAACGACTGATACTCAGAAGTACATACAATTATTGCTTTTACTGAAAACATGCACAGAACGAGCTACGCTGTAGTAAACATTTTCATTTTAAAGTAAGTGCAAACACAGTCTGTTTTAAACAAAATAAAGGCATAAACAAACATAGACACAGGATAAACAAACGCTGTCATGCCGCTGTGGCACATGAGTAAAGAAACGGAACAGAGACATAACTTCATGCAACATAGTTTTGGTATTGATCGTAAATGGTTTAGTGGTTTTTTAGTAAGTGGGACGGACTAGTTACCTACCGATTTCGTAAACGGTGCATTCAAGAGCAATAAAACCCAACTACGACAAAAACCAAAATAGCATAATTATTTAAAAAAAACAATTTAATGTGTCGTCACTTAGCCTATAAGCGGACGATCAAGACGCTTCCAAAGATACCTCATTTGTCAAATTATCAAATAAAAAATCAAATCAAATGATTTAATTCAGGAATGCACCCATATAAAATTCACATCAGATTACAAATGAGATAAGTAAGAACAGAGTAGATGAGTAGATGGTTGTGATAAGTATTTTAGAAGTTAAGAGGGAACAGATGAACATACATACAAGACATACCCGGTCAAAATCATAACCCTCCTTTCTGCTTCGCCTTATTCGGGTTGAAATAACGACTATTTGAGAACATTTTTTTTAACAATTAATACCATTTTAATAACTTGAAATACGTAGGTAACTACCGACCTATTAGTAATAAATTTAGTAATAGTTATAATACCTATTAGTAATAGTTATAAAGAATATTTCTGTGTATAAATTAAAACACGCAAGCTGATTAACATTCTACTTATTTTATTTTATCTGTGCCAATCAACCCTACCAAAATAGAGATACATTTTAGACGTTCTTTAGAAGTTTCAAAATTAAAAGTCATTTATTCAAACTAGGCTGAGAATCAGCAGTTTTCGAACGTCAAAATTACATAAGACAGTCCCCCAAAACGCCCACCCTTCACCACTTCCTAGTGCTTTCGCTGGGAAGAAGAAGTGGCGCAAAAAACTTCCCAGCAGCACAGCTGTCTGTTCAGTTAGAAAAAAAATATTCTAGACAAAAGTATGCAAAATCATTTACATTACGCAACATAAAACATAAATCTAATTATTAACCATAAAAAAAAACGAAAACTTTATGTAGTTTTATCTCTGTTCCGTTTCTTTAGTCTGTGGCTGTGGCACACGGTTCAAGAGTCAACAACGACTGCCAATAACGCCAACGTGGGCTTATGCACGAATAATGGCGAAAACGTTGTATAAAACGACTGGTTTTGGGAACCACTGTAGTTGGGCAAAAGAGTGTTTTTTTTTAGATTCCACTCGCTATTGACGTAGCATAATCAGCCTATAGCGTTCCCACTGCTGGGACACAGGCCTCCTCTTGGTGAGAGGGAGTGGGCCGTAATCCACCACGCGGGCCCAGTGCGGGTTGGTAGATGACACATGTCTTCCAATTTTTGATTCTAGGACATGCCGGTTTCTTCACCATGTTTTTCTTCACCGTTTTGAGAGCAGGGGTGATGAAAAGAAATTACATTCTTGGTTCGAACCTACGACCTGCAACACGCAATTTGCGACCGTTACCACTGGAGCCCCATATAACATCTACCAACCCGCACTGGGCCCGCGATAAAGATTACAGCCCAGCTCTCGAAGAGAGAAGGCGTGTGTCCCAGCAGTGGGAATATTATTGGCTGATTATGCATGACAATATCTAGAAATTATTCTGTGCTGTTGTAAAAGCCATTCAGACAAAGAGGAATGGAGTAACTTTCCCAAACAGTGAAACAGTTTAGTATAGTACAGATTTACCTACTAACATGACATTGTTCCTACAGAGCGCTCAGAGGAATGATGCTGATCGCGCTGGGCGGCGCAGCAAGTCCGAGGGTCCGCGCCAGCCACGCTGGACCGACACCGTAGAACCCAAGGTATTGTCAACTTGTCATAATATTACCTACTATTGATAGAATGATGAAGTTCTGACTACGTTGCGTCCATTGAATTCGACCGGTCAAGCCCGCCGCGTACCTACTCGTAGCTTTATACCGAAAATGTGGAATGAACCATCTGTATTCATCTGTGGTAACAGCTACTAAAACCAACAAAATCCTTATTATTTCATAAAAATGAAAGCCTCTTAATTTTAAGCAAAATAACCCCCGTGCCCCTATTACATGGGACGTAAACATTATGTAACTGACAAAATGTGGTGTCACTATAGGCACACCTCTGAAATGGGCGTGACGTAATGCAATGTAAAAAAAAAAAAAACTAACCATAATTTGCAAGCCATTCTTACTAATAATGTGAGGACTGAACCGAGAGCCAATGCACAGACAGACAATCTCTCAGTTGCGCCAGACATCTCGCATGTGGGCTCTCACTTAATTCCTACTGACCGTACAATAAACTCAATTATCTCAGTCGCTCGCGTGTGTCGTAGTAGTTATTATGTTTTAGATTTCCTCACTGATCTATCTGAAGGAAAATATAGAGTAGTCCGCTGATAAAACGGAAATCATTGGATGTGATTAGTAACAATAATATGGCAGCTTTCACTAATTAATCGAGCGATGGATGTAATCATGACATAGAGGAGCTCGTGGCGAAATAATAACAGCCGCACGGGTCAGCTACGCTTGCCGCGGTCGGTTCGCGGATGGGTGACCATTCATTAGGTCCATATCGAGCCCCTCCGTTCCTCGGAAAGCACGTTAAGCCGTTGGTCCCGGCTGTCAAAGAGTAAAGTAATTATAAAGGGTGTCCCGGCTGTCATTCATAGATCTTTGACAGTCGTAACGGGCAGTCTTAAGCCCAAAACTCTGACAACCAGTCTTACCAAGGGGTATCGGTTATCGTGTTACCCGGTAACTGAGTTGTGGATGTCAGATAGGCAGTCGCCCCATGTAAAAGACTGGAAGCCAGACCCTAACAAAGTTGCTGGCAGATTGATAATGCCTTTGCATAAGCCTTTCTCCGGGTCGTGCCAATAAGAAAAAGGTTGCCGCTGGCTAAAAGCTTATCCTTACTATATAATATAATTAGTAGGATAAATGCGAAAGTAACTCTGTCTGTCTGTCGCGCTTTCAAGCCAAAACTACTGAACCGATTAAAATGAAATTTGGTACACAGATAATCTAGACCCTGAGAAAAGACATAGGCTACTTTTTATCAACATACCACGCGGGCGAAGCCGCGGGCGGAAGCTAGTACATAATATGTACGTAAATACTCAAATCGCTTGCAGATAAAACGAATTCAAACACAGACATTGCATTTGCGAGAACAGATACTAAAAATAACCATGACGTAATTATGAAAACTGTAAACATTTCAGTGTTTACCGATCTTGATACAATCTTATCTAGTGTTATATACTTATACCAAATGTATATATATGCATGTATTGCAGTGTTATCTGTATATTTAGAAAGTAAAATCAGTATTATTACGGTTGTCGGTCCGGGTGGCGCCTGTTTTATAGAGGCCTTAATTGAATAAGTGTTTTTCACGATCTCGATTTGATCAGTTGAGGCCCGACTTACGTAAGATATATATTGAATACTAGCTTCCGCCCGCTTGATATGTCGATAAAAAGTAGTCTATGTCCTTGTTCAGGCTCTAGACTATCTGTGTACCAAATTTCATTTAAATCGGTTCAGTAGTTTCGGCGTGAAAGCGCGACAGACAGACAGAGTTACTTTCGCATTTATAATATTAGTAAAGATTTGGTGATAGTCACTGTGTGTAGTCACTTTTTTATATTTTTTAATTACTCACTAAATATCGTATGTATCGTGTTGTTACCGAGTAACTGTGTATTGGGATTCAGATAGGCAGCCGGTCCATGTAAAATACTCGAACTGCATCCGCGTAGACTGGAAGCCGACCCCAACAGCTACGCAGTTGGTAGACTTCAACACCCTACCTTACTGGTGTGAATTTTTCATAACTTATTTATTTGTGCAACTCTTCACCTACTTTCATGTAATTCCTAGACTGTTTTTGGTTGGCCATTCAGTCCCCAAGAAAACTTTTTTGAGTACCTATCGAGAACCTAATTGAACAGAGAACTCAGTTAATTTTTAAAACCTTTAAAAAAACGGGATCAATCCGTGTGTGGCTGATTTTTTTGGGTTTTTTCATTAATTTAATTAATTTATAACATGTCATATGCATGAAGTAACTTTATCCGTCAAACATGATGGCTCACGTAGGCTGATTAGTGGGGCTGACACTTCATAAACGAGAATTGGGTCAGTTCAGTATTATTATACTGGCAATGTAATAAATCATTAATAGATATGGCAAGCAGATTTTATGATAATAGTTGGTTGACACTATGCAGGTAATTAATCAAAGTCTGAGAAGTTAAATAGTCGCGGTGTGACTTGAATTACAAAAACTTATAGCTAACTAGCTGCGCCCCGCGGTTTCACCCGCGTAAGTCTTGATTCCGTGGGATTATCGGGATAAAAAGTATCCTATGTGTTAATCCAGGTTATAAACTATCTGTTTGCCAAATTTCATCCAAATCCATTCAGCCGTTTTTGCGTGATTGAGTAACAAACATCCAAACACACACACATAAAAACACAAACACACAAACTTTCACATTTATAATATTAGTAGGATATTAGTAGGATGAAGGCATAAGGCACAAATTGCCTATGTTATGCTCGGCTTCCAGTCTAACGGCATACAGCCGAATGCCAGTATTTTACATGGAGTGACTGCCTTTCTGACCTCGACAACCCAGTAACTCTACAACCCAGTAACTGGATAACACGATACCCCTTGGTAAGACTGGTTGTTTAGACTTACGGGCTTCTGACAATCCGTAACGACTGTCACTCCAATCATGCGACGGTAAAAAATTTCTTGTCAGATTACATCTCCGCCTTCAAATCTTCTGTCTGTCCATGTCATGCATGTCCCTTGTAACTTGGGAGCAGAGCAAAATATGTTTTCTCTTTTCAGCCGCCACTTCGTCGTTCACTCCCTTTTCATCTTTCAAAAAATCTATCCATCCAAATCGATACATCGGTTAGACATCCTCGTAACATAAGGTCCAGTTAAAAACATGAACTCGCCTATTTGACGCAGTCGTGAAGCACAAAAAACTGTTTTAATTTTTTTTCTAGTTTTTATTTTTGTGTGAATATTGTACACACGGCTACACATCAAGCTATACATTTCCAGTTTAGGCTGGTCTCGCATTGTATAGAATTTTCGTACAATGCGAGGTCAGCTTATATTGGAAATGTATAGTTTGCTGTGTAGCCGTGTGTACCTATTCCATATCCTGCTATCTAATTGTGTAACTTTGATTCATTTTGACAGTTCAATAATATTCATTACGTTATTTACTTTGTTCAGCAGATGTTTTTTTCGAACTTGTAAAGCTATGGGTTAGAAATTTATTTCAAACAAATTCATATTGTGACTCGTGATCGTGTTTTATGCAATTAGGGTGCTGGGTCAAATAAATTTATTTTCTTTCTTTCTTTAACCAAACAAACAGACACACCTATTAACACATTCACATTATCTCAATCTGTACCTACAGATTTCACAGCCACACTCACTTTCTTTATGAAAAGAAAACAAGTTGTTATCTTGTCCATGATATTAACATAACAGTGATAGTGTTATCAGTGCTCATCATAATGACTGGTCGGATTTATCCTAACCACCAGGTGCGTCACGTGATAAAATCTTTTCTTTTTTTAACATTTGTAAATAAAGTGCGTGCGGATTTATAAATCTTTCTTTAAAACATAGTAGGTAATATCACAAATTGTCTCAATTACAGTAGATTTACAGTACTTACGTAGTAACTACTTAACTATAACTTATACTTACTTAACTATAACTATAACTTACTTTACGTAGAATTTACAGTAGATTTTTTGGTTACAGTAGATTTTGTGAGCAGTGGTGGCCCAGTAGTAATGGCCGTGACTTACGAGTTGTAGGTCGCAGGTTCGAACCTATTGCACTCAGGCGCTTTCTTTATATAAATAATTTGTAGGCACAGACTGTTGATTGGTAAACAATTTTCTATTTTGTTAATTACCTGGTACTTGTACCTACAACGTCATAAGTCCGTAACCACTGGGCCACCAGTGCGCTGCAGGCGTAGCATGGCGCTTTCTATCTCTACGAAGAATAGACATAGCTTTATCTCTACAAAGTGACGTTTCGTTTCTTCATTTTTGACATCGCACCGTAGAAATCCTTCTACAATCTGTCATTTTGTCTTTCATTTATATCGATCTTTGTCTAGGTCTTTTAATATGTAGACTATTTCGGAAGAAAGTTTTCTATCCTGACTGTCAAAATCACACTGACAACTGAAATTTGTCTAAGGAAGTGAAGACAATTTGATACAAAACAAAGAATTCTGAGTCGAATTATGTAAAAGAGTGAATTTCGTTAATAGTGCAGTTGACTCTTTTTACTTAGCTGCCGTCGTACTGTCTACACGGAACGTCATTTTTGTCTACTCTTCCGTCGACTAAACGGTGCTCATGCTACGCCTGCTGGTAAGTAAAGTCACGTATTCGGACAACGTCGTAGGAACGGATATTCGTGCCAAAAATCCTCTCTCTTGGACATGACCCAAGTTCAGATTATGACTGCATATAGTGCCAAGCATTTACCGCAATTAATGAGCTTTAGATTAAGTGCCTCTGTTAATTATGAGGCTATATTGTTTCGATACAAAATGGCAGGTTTTGGCCATATGGTCGTCGGTGTCATTAAAGATACATGAGACATTTTACTTTTGTCTCGTTGTTGACGAACCAACCTATGCAAACAGGGTCAAAATAAAGTGTGTAGCGAAACTCCGCCGGCAGATGTGATGGGAATAGATATTTAAAATTAATTTAAAAAAAAAAAAAGTTTTTTGGGTTCAACGACCGTAGCGTAGGTGATGTAGTTAGGTACTTAAATTACAGTTTCTCTTTTGTATACTTAACAGACGTGATGGCTATCGATATCTCACGATAAAACAAAAATAAAACTGAAGACCAATTCTCGTATTTAAAAAACCGGCCAATTTCGAGTCGGACTCGCGCAGCAAGGGTTCCGTACCATTATCTATAAAAACGGCAAAATCATGTCTGTTGTATGGGAGCACCCCTTAGATATTAGTTTTATTTTAATTTAATTATTTATTTTTTAAGTGAATTTAATTCTGTTTTTTAGTATTTTTTGTTATAGCGGCAACAGAAATACATCATCTGTGAAAATTTCAATCTAACTATCACGGTTCATGATATACAGCCTGGTGACCGACAGACAGACAGACAGCGGAGTCTTATTAATGGGATCCCGTTTTACCCTTTAGGTACGGAACCCTAAAAACGTTCACATTCAAGTCGCAATCTGTCAAACTTGTCAAAAATGTCGATAAATTGATTGTATTTTTGACAGATTGCGAATAAGATGCCAATGCGAACATTAGTTAAACTTACGAGAATTGCCACTGTGATTTTCTCATCTTTTTCTTCAAGAAACTACACTACCTACCGGCGGTCGTTGATCCCCAAAATAAAGAATATCATTTTTTTTTTTTCGTGTTTGGCATCGATAATACCCCTCAAGTCTTCGTAGTTCCGCTAGCTAATTTACTTTGACCTCTAATAGATGGCGGTAACTACTTACCATCAGGTGAACCGCCTGCCTATTTACCAATCAATACGCTGAAATTAAGTAATAAATACTAGACAAATTGGTTCCGGTAAACAACTGAGTTTATCTCGTAAAGGAAAACAACCGTGAACGCACTTAATTATAAAATAATTAATTTATCAATCTTAACGAGTGTCTACCTGACATAAAGATAGCAGTCATGAATTATCATCAATCAATCAACATGCAAGCTGGAAGCATATTGCAATTTATCATAACGAGATGGTTAAAAAAAGAAAATTGGTTTATTTGCGGTAAACATGACGCAAAAGAACAATTTCAGGGGAAATATGCGACACATCCACAGAAAACGGCCATCGCTTAGCATAATGCTGCGACCCTATGGGAGACAGAGCCCCAGCGCTCGTTGACAAAGATGAGATGACAAGGATGTTTAACATGAAATAATGCAAGCTGTAGATCAGAGGGGCAATTTCCGTACCTTTTAAGAATGTTCGCATTCGCATCTCTTTCACAATCCGTCAAAAATTCAATCAATTTACCAATATTTTTGCCAGATCGCGACTTGAATGTGAACGGTTTTTAAGTACGAAAAGTGGCCCTCTGAGTGCCAGCTTTTTTTAACAGCTCAACTCGATATTTCTTTAATGTTTTGCTTACTTACTTGTTTTTTGTTAATAGATGGTTCCTGTTTGTGATGTGGGTACCTCCACACCCCCTTTATTTGCGTCATGTTTACCGCAATTAAACGTGTTATCTCTGATTTTCTCCCATATGTATCTTTCTATTTATTTCGGTATGTAAATGGTACACGGTATTCCTATTTCAATGTAGATGAAATGAAACCACTATCTTAACTGAAATACATTTAAAACACTTCCTTTAACCGACATCATCCGATGACGTCCATTACTGTACGCACTTACTTTCTTTTATATACATAATTATGTTTGGTTCGATCGGCTGAGTTCGGCCGATGACAGACGAGCATAGTTCGGTCGGTGATGATGGATTAGTTTTAACATCTCGCATAAGTCAGAGGTTGTCGTCAGAAACCAAACATTCGACGTTTAATCAAAATTTTCAAAAAAAGGAACCGCCTTTTCCGTTTTTTTATTTTTTTCTATAAATGTTTCTAACCTAGCCTCTCTCTCTGCAGGCACCAACCGCTTTAGGCGACGTCATAGCTGCCAAGGAGCCGGAGATAGTGAGCACCGAGTACCAGAACCAGTTCGCCTGGCCCAAGGACACGACTGACGTACCCAGGAAGAGCATCTCCATGGGGGCCCTGAAGAAGGCTGCTGTGGCCGAAGGTAATATAGATAGAACTGTCTTTATTATGTAAACCATATAAATTAGAGATAAATGTAGAAATACCTCACCTCATCTTCGACCAATATCCCACCGGATCGTAAGTGATGGTCCTGTAGACGATGGTTCACGTTCTCTAGAAGTAACCTATAGACTAGAGTTTTTAAGGCGCCCATAACGCATCATAATATCACGCCTGTATTCTCCGAGGGGTTGGGCAGGTTCAAGTTATTGATAATTATATTGAAATATACAGAGTCTGGCAAGGACCTCCACTTATAAGAGGCGCCAAATCATTTCGTGTATGTGTATGGGAGGAGCTCCTCTTTATTTAAAAGACATTTCCTTCATCATGCGCATTTCCTCCCAAAAAAAACTAGCAGCGCCCCGCGGTTTCACCCGCATAAGTCTCGATCCCGTAGAAATATCGGGATAAAAAGTATCCTATATGTTAATACAGGTCATAAACTATCTGTGTGCCAAATTTCATCTATTTCCTTTCAATAGTTTTTGCAAGAAAGAGTAACAAACATACCACTCTATCTATTGAGAACCACTCTATCTATTGGTGAAAATAGCATGAAAATCGGTGCAGTAGTTTTTGAGTTTATCGGAAACAGACTGACGCGGCGGAGGACTTTGTTTATAATATGTAGTGAAGTAGACCACATCACACAACTCGTCAATTAGAGTCATGTATTTCTCATAAGAAAAATGGCCTTTATAAATATCGTCTCAAATTAACTTTTAATCTTTATATTTAGCAACACTCGTTTAGGGGTACGAGGAACAGGGTGTAAAGTTCACTCATCCTCTATAGAAAAGGGAGGATCCTCCGTTCAGACGGGTGTCGTGTCTGGCGGGCAACTGCCCAACGATTGATGTCGGGATCTTGTATATATGTCGATCGCGCAGTAAATTCTAATTACGCGATGCAGGACGACGATGGAGGAGGATTTTATGTGACGTCAGGATGTTGTGTGACATCAAGTCTTTGATGCGTAGTTTGCATGTGGTGATCTAGATGCCGCCACATACACTGAAATTCATTTGTCGAAATATTATATCGAATTATATTATAAAATCGAAAAACATTTTATTCAGGTTATTCGTATAAAGCTCGGCGCGTTTTAATAAGTTCGTGCATACCCACTTCTACAGCAAGATTCCTTTCTGAATCAAGAAAGGCCGGTATATTAAGTGCATACGTCACATAATTAGAACTTTAAGTTCTGAACTATGCAGCAAACGCAGTATTGTCGTCAAAAACTTAATCATTTACACCTGTAAATAGGGTTGCCTCTTCATTCCCATATATTTTATATTCCCTAAAGTTTGTGTCACTTTTGTTCAGTAGATAAATTCCATTATATTTTTATTGTTTTGCCTCAAAGTGCCATTTTAAATTAAGTTACCAAAAAACAACCCACAGTATTTGTGAATCTACTTTTTTATTATTATTCAGGAGTGGATAACTCGGTATGCTGGTAATGTTTCACCTAAAGACCGACCCGGTGTGAACAATTTAATATATTTTCTACTGTCACTGCTTTATTCGATAAAATCTCGTATACGGGAAAAAAATTGCCGTCTGAACTTAGCCTCACAATTCTGCCTCTGACACATTTTACAAGCTTGCAGTTCCTACCGTCGTCATATCAACTAGCCAAACGCAGCAGCCCTATCCCTGGAACTCCTGAGTTATTCAGATGAGTTCCACAACTCTGAACAATGGCTGTAAGAAAATGCATTATTTATTAGTCGAAGCTCGTTCCCATAAAATATTTGGGTATTATTCAAATTGCCCAGACTGCTGCCGAGAATGGTACTTGAGCATTAAATAAATAGTAATAGGGATGTTTGTTGTTATTGTTTATAACAGTATACTGAAGGGCGGTGATAAAATGTAATTTGTGTTTTATGCTGGGGCTTCATTGTCGCGTTATCGCGAACTATACTTCGCGCGCTCTCTCTCGCTGAGCAACAGAGAGCGCGCGAAGTATAGTTCGCGATAACGCGACAATGTAGCCCGAGCATTAGAAATGGAGGCGAAATAGTGAAGTGATTGTTGTAGTGACGCTACACTAACTTAAGATAGGTAACGGTCTTTCATCTGACACATTAAAATGCTGCCATACAGCTGCAGTTATAACTCAGACAGAGAATAATGAAGCCCCATATACAGGGCGTCGCACGGATATGCCACATGGAGGGAAAATACCTTGAATATTGTAGATAGAACATTTTACTGAAAGAAGACATTATTTTTATTTTAATAACAATTTAAACTGCATTCACAGATATTTAAATAATTACATGGTTGAGCCGGGAATCGAACCCGTTACATGAGAAAAATAATCGTCCTGTAGCCTTATCATACCGATCGAAAGGCTTCATCATAAGGATTATTTTTTGCTAAATAACATAGTGTCATAAATAAAAGGAAGACCATGAATCATGGTCATGGTCTACCCATGATTGTACCAAATTTCATCCAAATCCGTTAAGCCGTTTTAGCTTTAAAGCGTAACAAACAAAAAAACTCACTTTTGCATTTAAAATATTAGTTATGACGTTCAATGTAACCAAAACATTCATGTAAGCCATAAAGCTGTAGCCAAAAGCCTTACCATTTAAAAAACCTCCCAAACCCAGATAATAGATTTCAAATTCTTAACACGCCGTGAAATAAGTTGACAAAAACAGCTGACATTCATTTTTTTCTCTCGGCAAGTTCCGTTTTCAAATGGAGATCAATGTCAAAGACCTGAGATAATGCAACTCTTGCGCCAGTTTGAGATACTGTTTCGACGACGAGGTCATTCAGACGAGATTTTGCATTTGTAATGTGGGTACGGACAGATTTGTAGGTCATTTAGGTTTTATGAAAGGCATAACTGAATGATTTTCGTTTTCTACGTCTACACGATCAACAATAATTTATTTGTAATGCAAGGTTTAGCACAATTATTCCTCATATAATCACAGTTATTTTCGAAATAAAAAATATCAATTCAAGTAATTTATTTAACACTTCTGCTTCTGCTTGCGGCTTTAGCCCGCACCACCTACCGGGTCCAATTGTGAATTTTAACCATCCAGGACCCAATTAAACACACACAAAAAAAAAAAATGTCCAGCCGTTTAAGAGGAGTTCAGGGACATACAGATTTATTTATTTAATACTTTAAGCACACAAATGTACAGAGGCGGATTTAATGCCATAGGCATTTTCTACCAGTCAACCTTTGGGTGATGCAGAGACAAACAGTGGTAGTTGCAATAGCGAAAATTGTGTATAAATAAATATTATTTAAATACGTAAACCTATTAAAAAAATATGTATAAATATAAACCTAAATATAGATAAATATAAGAACAAATAAATACACATAATTACATACTAAAACAAATAAGACAAACAATGGGAAAATATTACCGTTGCACGTTGTGACGATACTGCCAGCTTCTTGCGAATGTGCTCTCGAACTTTAACTTTAAAGGATAATCGAGGATAACAGATGTACAGACGAATTATATATATAAAGATATAAAACGGCCAAAACCAATGGCACTAATCAAAGATTAAAACAATAACAAAAAGCATACATCTAGAGTCATTCGCTCATCTCACAATACTCCAAACATGCTGTCAAGATCTCGGTCTATGTAGTCTCTGAGATCTTTTCCATTCGTGCACATCACAGTCAGGCTTAGCTTAATAATTAACAATGTAGTAGATTAAACAGTGATGGTTATTAAGACACATAGGATAGACAAAAGACTGGTTCTTCTCTTGAACTTAAAAAAAACGTGTTTAAGAGCGTTGATTCTAGAAGTTGGTAACGTCGCAAATAGCTTTTAAATATTTACCTGTTTTGATTATTTTGGCAATAATACTATATGGAAAAGTGAAATATCACTAACTAACTAACTAGAATATTGATAACGAATTTCAATTATAACACTGAATTTGATGTTGTAACCGGTTTAGGTGTTTAGGCATTTGGAAAGTTTAAAAATACTGTTTTTCACGTCTAAAACTAAATATTCGGTGTTACGATATTAATTAATGCATTTCATAATCAATATTTTAGTTCACTTGTTAGCCATATTTCATACTTCCATACAGTAATATTGACAAATTAATCAAAACAGCAAACTACTCGTATTTGACATCTATTTGCGACGTTGTCCACTTTCAGAATACACGCTCTTACAGATTTGGTCCCAGCCAGTAAAATGTAGTTGGAAAACCGACTGCTCAAAGTAAGAACATCGTAACTCATAAAGGCAAGTCAAAACAAGATTAAAAAGACACATAAAGTAGAATAATGAAAACAATTAATTAAACAAAATACTTAAAGAACAAACGACTATAAAAGGACAAACTGCTAACCAAATTAACAGCTGACTGCCCAAACAATGAACAAAAATAGAACTAAACGACGCTGTAAAATTTTAATTGTAACATTATTCCTCTTTGAATAGCAATTCAAGTGTACTGAAATGAATATAAAACAAAGTGTTACTTTGTAAAGTGATATAATGGCACCTTTAGTTGAACAGTCTTGTTCTTTTGTCAGGATTTTAATTCGAAACTCTGTAGCTACTGAAATGAACTTTTACTTCTGAGGAATGGTCATATGGCTCGGAAATTACAACTTTTCGCTTTCTGTAGATCAGTTATTATGTACTTCAAAGATGGAAACTTCTTATTCCATGAAAACTTTTTGTAACAAGAAAAATTGTTCTCATGACTACGTTTTTTCGTTTCATCGACATCAATAAAATTTGTCCTGTTTTATCAAATAGATGTGGGAGGTCAATTTTGGATATAACCACCTCATCTGTTTGCCTTTTTGTTTAATTATTATTGAATACTCTTCAGTCAACATTATGTATTGCATTCCACAAAGTTTGGTGGTAGGTTTTAAAAAGACATGATCATTGTGGACTCTGTCGGGCACAGCAAAGTAGGAGAGAAGAAGAAGGTTTTTATACGTATGAGGTTTGACCTCTATCTTATTTATGTTAAGCGATGATGATGCAAATGTGGTCAACGAAGTTGCACGTTCTGAAGATGTCAACCCATAGCCATATCTAATCTTTCTTGACAGTATAATTTTACTAACATATGTATACCTTGCTTCTTTTTATGAACCCACTACATATGAATGTAACTTATCCGTTATAAAAAAATTATATATGTTTTTTAATGTGATGTCCCATATTGATACTTCCATCCGAAAATTTTCAGGGTTAGTAGAAGCGGAACCTCTTATGAATCATGTGGACGGTGACCATGATGACCATAAGCGATACATCGAGGACTATCTCTGGAATGGACAGAAGCCTGGAGTGCAGAGGTGGGTGTCCAACAAATTTCTATTACTTCTATAGACTCGTTTACTAGTTAAGTGTAAGTACGTTGGTTTATCTCGATGATGTTATGATTTTGCCGAAACTTTTAAGGGCCTTTGAAGTTTTGATTAAATGTAACTGTTTATATAACTCGAAAGTTTATTGTAAATTTTCGCAAGCTGTTGATTTCTTGTTTCTGAAATAAACCAACTTTACCTTACAAGTAGACGAATATATTAGTATAACATTAACGTTCGAAATGTTTTTAAAGAATTTGCAAATACATCGAAGTTCTGTAAAAACATTTCAATCTTTACAAGCTTTAGCTTCTCACATTTCCATAATGACCAAAGCTTCCCATGTCTTCTAGTCTACTTATAGATTGTTTCATATTTTATTATTTTTATTATATTTCATATTGTTATCAGCATGCTTTTTAACTTGACACTCAACAGTAAAGTCATTGAGAAACAGTCTATAATCATCTACTATGACGATGTGATCATTGTCACGAAAATGCTTTGCTTTCGCTAAAGCAGCAGCTTTTTAGCAAATTGAGTCATTAACAAAAACATCGAAATTATTCAGTTTCGAAATAACACCTTCACCAAAAACATTGAATACACTGGATCAAAATTAACACACAATCACATAATAAACTGTTTCGTTAAAATCCGTGAGAATCCGGACATGTACACTCAACACAATAGTCTTAAATAATACTTTTTTATATCAACCACCTTGTACATAACTTATAATATATAAAATGTAAATGAAATAATCCCAAAACTTTTTCAGGTGAAGACAAATTTTAACAATTTTATTTTTCTAAAATTGCTATAGCTTTCAAATTTCTATGTGTTTAGCTTTGTGTAACTAACCTGGTCATGGAGGAAACTTTTTCGATTAATTTACTTATTTTACTAACTGCTTATTTATTGCAATGGGCTCTAACATCATCCACAAAAGATTCTGCTGGTACGTTTGGACTATACTCACTAGCAAAACTTTATTCACAAACACCACACTCTCTTGACCTTAGGAATATACACTATTTTTCTTTTATTGGCAAAATTTAAGCACCTCAAACTTATTACGACAAATTAAAAAATTCTCTTCTTTTACTGTTGTAACATCATTATGACATTGACGCCGGTAACACACCTCCGCCGCGAAACCATAGCAGCGAAACCGCAGTAGTTCAATTCAACTGGCTCGCATCATGTTTCGAATCGGATGCGAGTGGCGAGACATGACGCTAGTCAGTTCAATTGAACTACTGCTGTTTTGCTGCTATAGTTTTGCGGCGGAGGTGTGCTATCCACCTGAAGTAATTATAATGTCTTTTTTTAGATTCAATGAGCATAAATAGATGTTATAAGCATTTTGCTAACAGTCCGTATAGAAGCCCAATATCTATGCAATTTGTATACTCTTTATAAACTCAAACAGACAAGAGTTTCCTTCACGACCGTGTTCTGCCCCAATTCTTTACTCAAAGCCTTTCAAAGCAGAACAAAGTCTAAATTTCGTTTTTGATATTTGCTTAACATAAGTCCTCACGGTGGCGGTGTCTAGGCCGAGTAGATATAGTTCAACAACAACTAACATTAGTACGGAATGACAGCTAGATTTTTTAATTACTCAATGTGTCCTGCACTTTTCTCGATGTGAACGTTCATTGATAATGTTTTATTAGAACCTGTATGTCCATGTATCACCACACTTGAACACTGGAGTTAGTTTGTGAGAGGGCACAGGGCGGCAGCCCGCACTCTGTCGGTCCTTCTAGACTCTTCTAGGTTTCGACATCCTAACCTCACCATTGCGAGCTTGACAATTATTTGAAGCATGTCTGTACTACTAACCCGGCTCGGCGCGAGTCGTTTCTGTTGCCACATCATCATCACAGACAACAACACCAGGCGTCTAAGACTTAAATGGAATTTTCCAGAAAATCGACGTTCCGTAACGCGCTATCGGCCCTCATATCCAACGGGGAGGATCGTAACAAAGATAGGAAACGTTACAAAAGCGAGTACAAAAAGAAATTTAGACCGTTCTCTCAATACGTGTACGAGGCGTCTAAAGGGACATTTACGAAATGCAGGGGAAAAGGGAAGGCCAATGAGGCAGCGAGCGAGAGGATGCTGGGGGACTCGGGCCAGGGGGTGTCGGGGGCGAGGGCGGGGGCGGGGGTGGGTGCGGGTGGGGTAGCGGGCGCGGGGACGAGAGAGGCGGGTGAGGACAGCGCCACCACGCTGCGCGCGGCCGGCCTGCAGCCGCTAGGCCTGGCCCAGGGTGACTCCTGGTACCGAGAGGTGCTGGACTTGCGCAAGCGCGCCGGCGAGTACAAGGTCTGCGCCTAATACTTATATAATACCTGAGAATAGGTCCCGAGATAAAATCAAATAAAATTTTGATTGGAACGATAATGGACACAGAACAGAGAAGTTTTCTTTCGAGACGGAAACCGCAGTTCAGGTTTGATGCAAGTAAACGTACGTACCTACACACACAGCCTTTTTTACGGTAACATAATTATTACAAAATAAAATAAAAACTGTAAAATAATAAACTGTCTCCAAAAATTTCTCTGTCCTATGCTCCCAAAAAAAAATGTTATCTAACAAACTCATATCTAAAAATATCTAAAATTAGTCCTAAATTAGGTAGGTTCAATCAGTACCCGTTACCAAGAAATTCAGACACATTCGTATCAAATGCTTTACCATGATCATGCTTGGTATTCAATATTGGCAATATTTCGACAGTACCGCGGCTGGGGGACAGAAATGGCGCCAGAACACATCACTCAGCTTTACAATAAGCAGATCGAACTCTGGTACCAAGTGTCCCGCCGATCCTCGCTGTCGGCCTTATCACTAGCTTCCACAAATCACAAGTAAGTGATGCACTAAGCGATTGGCTTGTAAGGCTCGAAGGACCAGTTCTCTGTAGAACTAATAACTCTGTAGTAATAGGACCAGGACATTCCAAATTGACTGCACTAGACTTAGGCATATAGAAATGTATAATTCGGTTTCGGTTTGGACTAGTGTATCATCTCGATATTTCCCCAATAATTAGGGTTTTTCTTTTAACATTATTCCAAGGAAAGGCAGCCTGATAGTACGTTGGATATCTGTAGTATGTATAATATATTGAAATAATAATATATATTAATAGATATATTTACTAAGCGCTACAAGCGTATATGTTACAAAGACCCTAGCAGTAAGCGCGGGAAATACGTAATTGAATAATAATAATATGTTCTTGAAACAATTTGGCTTGATGTAAACAATTGGTCCAGAACACAAAGCTTGAGTTACTTATTTGCAAATTCTGGTCCTTCGAGACGGATGAATCAATCAGCTTTTATATAATCATAAGTATATTTAGTGGCAATAAGGCTGATGCAATCAAAGAATGGCTTGAATGGCGGACGGAAGCCATGGTATACCATGCTAATCGTAGCGTAGATATCATCAGCCTTCATAGTTTTATTTTAGAGAGGTGAGTGGGGACCACGTCTTTTGTCTTAGGGCTGGTAAGTGAACAAAGGAAAAATAAGGAAGTTTTGGCTATGTGGACTTCCAAAAAAGGTACACATGCATACAATGGATTATAGCACAATCAAGTGTGAATATTGCACAGCAACAACTATACAAATTGAATAAGGTATACACCAGTGAATAATTAGGGAACCAAAAATGACAATGCCAATCAATTCCTTCTCTCAACTCACACTATTTCCTTTTCAGAGCACTGCCTCGTGACGAGAAGGATGGAAAGGAATCCAAGGGCCACTCCCCGAAGAAGTTCAGGTCGTTCAGGTCGGCACCCCACCAGTCGATCCATGCGAAGCTGCAAGAGACGAAGGCGCTGGAACGCTCGCCTCATAAGACCTCGCCCCAGAAGCAGAGGAAGAAGCTGCAGGGACATAGCTTCGATGAAGGTGCTACCCAGGATGGTGAGTCTGAGAAAAAGTAATAATATGTATAAAAAATAATCTCCTATAAAATCACAGTAATTGCCAAAAATGCATATATCTTAATGGCATTTGATATCTTTATGTAAACCTGAAAATGTAATATCACAAAATGGTGTTAGCCAACTCTTCTTCGTCTACAAACACTTCAATTTTAAACGGTACATTATTAGAAAGAAAGAAATATAATATTGTTCCACGAATCGAAAATCTCGCATCTTCAACCTACAGTTTCAAGCTACACTCACCAACTCAATGAATTCTTGTTGTTTAGCTTGCATTGTCCCATTCCTGGGAAAACGCCTCCCTCATTTCTTCCACATCTTTCAACGTTGTGCTTCTTCTCGCCAATCCTTGAGAAAGCAAGCAATGAAATGATAGCAATGAATGTTATTATATGAACCCTCAAATCTTCTTTCCCAGGTGCAAAGACGGGAGATAATGCAGCCTTCAAGTCCCCCCGACGGCGGCCTCGTTCAGCTGATCCAGCGCCCGCCGCAGCGCATATTAAACTTCTTGCCAATGGGCATGAACCTCACCCAGCGCCTATTAAGCCTACCGGTAAGAAAACGTTGCTACTTCTAACTATTGCCATCAAATGCTGACCATATTTCTCTATTGTCGAAATCCCTAATAGCTAACAGCTTAAATTGCCTTTCTTCAAACTTATTATTGTCCGAGTACTTAAACATATATCTCGATGACATGGTAATCATTTAGCTTAGTCTTTTACACCTTAATGGTCTTTAGAAGCTTCTGATGACCTAAAACTATTTCAGCTATACAAGATTAGGCCATATTGTATCTGAAAATATGCAAAATATAGATTGGCTATGATTTCTAATCCGCCACTGAAATCTACTACAATCCGCGAAGAAGATCTATACCCTGGTGGTGGAGAAGTTCGATTATTTTAAAAGTTTTTTGGATATTACGAAAATATCCAAGTGCTAAAATAAGAGATGCAAGACTAATCTAGTTTGATGATTAAATAAACATTCAAGTTCAGGAGTCCATATAGATATAATAGATTAACAGATAGAATTTTTCTCTCTCTAAGCTCTGATTAAGCAACGTCAGAGTTTTCATACATTAGTAATTAGTTTGTTTCTAGCTATACAATAGAAATAGGCTAAAAATCTTGATACGATGCTCATTGTATCAGGCTAATAAGTAGTAAAACCTTTCTATTTCTATTTTCTACTAGATTCAGTGTCTAGAAGTCTAGATAATATAATAAGCTAATCGTTGTGTACTAATCTGTTGTATTCCTGCCTGATGCCTGTCCCCAGTCCTGTGTGGCTAACTTATGAGAATATGGCTCTAGATTAACGCATATTATCATATAACAATTATAAATATACAAAGATTTCGAATAATTTTAACAATTTAGTAATTTTTTTACTCCAAAATAGCGCAAAAACCCAATGGTTTTTGGTCATTCTGGGCCTCTATTGGATACCGAAGGCAAAATAAAATTGAAAAGTCAATTAAAAACAATTTTTATTTTAGTTTCTGTCTTTTCTTTAGTTTCTATATTTGCGTTTAAAACTTTTTTTATGTAACAAAAACCAAGAGCCGATTCTCTACAGCCAAAAAATAGTAGAAAAAAAACTTTCTTCTGTAGGTTTGCAGTTGAGTAGAGGGAGTAGTAATAGAGTTAGGTCGACATCAAGGGGTGGACGCTCGCCGTCAGCGCCGAGCAAAACTGGGGCGGCTGGGGCAACCGGGGCAACTGGGGCGACAGGGGCATCTGGGGCGACAGGGGCAAACGGGATTCCAGGCCGAGGCCGCCGCAGTCGAAGCGTGTCCAAAGTTGGCATAAAGTTGGGTGCGTAACATACAGGTGACAGTTAAGTTGCGTCGACGCTCTATGTTCTAAAATGATGCTTATAGCCCTTGGTGCTTCTGTCTTGATCTGTTACAATTGGCTATGTTCGAATTGGCCTACTGTGGCTTTGAGAATTTATGTTTTTTAATGTTTTTGCTGTCTCTTTCTTAATTGAAAAGTGATTTTCATTCAATGTTTTTGTGCTGTTTGAAAAATATTTAGTTTAACATTTATTTTGATTGGTAAAGAGATAGTAAAAGCTTTGAATAAAAAAATTATAATATTATGGTATTGAAACATAGTCCTACTTTTTTGTGGGGACAAAATCAGCACTTCATCAACTTCAACACTTGCCCACTGCGGTGCAAAGCGGGCAAATCTTGCCCAAAACGCCCCACAAAATATGGAATATGTTTTAAACTTGATTGGATTGAAGCTTCCGTGTTTTCTGTGAGCTTTATTTTGTATGTTATTTGGTTAGTGCGTCAACGCAACGTCTGTTCACTGAAGAACGCATTGGCACCGACAATGGGAATGGCTTGACACGTCACAAGGTGTGGTTGTATGTCCTTATCGTCCGTGTGATCACCCTGCACACCCACCAGTAGATATACAAGTTTCCAAATTAGATTCAACAGTAACATTAGCAATGCAGAAAACATTTCTGATTTTCCAAATACGTCTCGATTTCAGCCCTTATAAAATATTTTTAGGGCTGAGGCATGCAAGTCTAGAAGAAAATTCATATTTATGAATATAAAAGGCGTAATTACTTAAAAACTTATACCGTCAAGGCAATCGAGAAATGTTCTTACATGGTAAGTTTGGAGCAATCCAGCCCCGAAGGACCACTTATGTTTCGGGCAAACTGGATCCTTAGCTTCTGTGTGATAACAGGAATATCAACAACTTCAAACCGTATTATTTATTATTGTTACTTGTTATCATTTTCATAAACATGAAACAGTTGAGTTTTAAATAAATTAATTAAAAATTAGTTTAGGATTTAGGAGCAAAAGATCAATGTTTTCTGTGAATGTGATATTAGTGTGTGGTGTGTTTACTTAGATGTTTTTAACAAAAAAAAAACTTGTTTTATTGTTTGATCATGTTTTAATTTGCATGCAATGTGTACGTACGTTTACTTAGATTCAGCTGATTGGCAACTTTCTAAATGTTTGTTAGATTACATAGTTTTTGTACATTATCTTCATTCAAGATTTATTTATATTGACTTTTTAGATTGATGAATTTTATGCGAATAAGATGTACAAATACCTTTAAGAAACAAATTAGCCAAGAAAACTTACAAATAAGAAAGTATCCAACTAAAATTAATTCTTTGAAAGTTATAAGACCGTAGACTAGAAAAACATATTTAAAAAAAACCAAAGCAACTATTCAATTAACGTCCATTCCACAAACGGTGCCATGAAAAGTAGACTATCATTGGGCAGAACGGGCACCAATTTTTTTACATCTACAACCTAATTCTGTAATATTTTCAGCACGATAAGTTTAATTCCGCAATAATTCCTTCTTCTAATTCCCATATAGTAAAATAAAAACCGACCAGAAAAAATAAATAAAATATAATAATTATACGTACTATTTATTAGAGAAATAGGTATAAACTGTAGTTGTAGCCACCTTTTAGTTTCGTTTCCTTTTCCTAAAGAATGGACCACTCCATCATAACCTACCAACACCGAAAATTTAGTTTACTTACTCAATACATGTCATGTAAGATATAATTAATTTATTATTAATGTTTGCAACACTGCAATGGTTTGATAGGCACTCGTTTTTTAATGTCCTGTGGTATGTATCGTTACAGTGGCCTAAATATGTAAGTCCTAAATGTTTACAATATTTTCTGGAAGCTATTGCTTTTAGCTACTTTTTTTCTTGAAAGTAAACAAAAGATTTTTACTGTTCGTCGCTTTAAATGTTAATGCCTTTCATGGTTCTCCTATAATGTTTTCTTCTAAAAGAGCAACACAATCCCTCCATGCTCCATTGATGGTAAAAAATCTGACGTTTCTAATTGCCATCTGTAATTTATTGCAATAGCTCTCGTGTGGCTCTCGTGAAAGCGCGCTGCACATACAGTAATACAGAGATGCCGACGAGCTTAGGACTTAATTACTTTATACAAGCTAACACTAACAGTAAAATAGGTATATAAATTATGTATCAGTAAAAAAGGAAAAAAAAATATTTACATATGGGGGATGCGCTAAGGTAGCCCGCGAAATTCAAATTTTCTGACGTTTTTGCAATTTGCAGGTCAGTGTCAGGTTGTATGTTGATTATAATATGATTCGCGACCGTCACAAATATGGTTTTACAGAATTATAATCATTAGAATCAGCAATACTGTGCGACGCGTTTTCGTCCCAAGGCATCCGTAACGATACATGACACCAGCTCCCCCCACCACCAAAAAACTTAACCAACCGAACTTTCCAGACGATGAGATTCCTTCGCACCGCAGCGCTTCCGTGGCGAAGGACCATTTCTTCGACGACTCTCCTGTCGTCAAGTCGCCCCCGGAACCGACCAGGGTCAAGTCACCAGAGCAAATGAACATGCGTTCTCCGGATCCTGTCAACTGGACCGTGCCCCTGGACACCGGGAAGACTTTTACCGTCACCCAGAATGTGAAAAGCGGTGAGTGTAGGACTCTCCTCAGATTGGGCGGAAAATGTAGTTAGATTACATAAGATATAAGGTGGTGGAACTGATTTTACGAAAGTCTTAGAATGATTTTGCTGATGGATAGATTCAAAGTTTTTTGAATATTCGTTTTTGGAATTGTATTGCTTCGGGAGGATAGTAACTTTTTATGATTGATGGTGTAGGTAACTATAACAGTAAACAAACGTATCTACTTCAAACTTCAAACTAATAAGTTTTTTAGGAGAAAAATCTGTTGAGGATTAGGTATATTGGTACGACTGAGTTAGAAAGTAATATGGAAGATGCTAGTTGAATAAAATCAATTCCCTTCGTAAGATTAGTTTCACTTTTTAATGTACAAAGGAGTATCTTTTTCTCTTTGTAGGACTTTTTAGATTGGACCTACTTATGGTGATGGTGTTGCCATGTAAAAAATCGCACTTTCTTTCCGATTCTTTCAACGTTTTATGAATAAGATACTCTTCGAATGAACAGTATTCTAAACTTAAATATAAGATCATTGACTTGTTATTATACTGTAGGTAAGCTCTAGGAAATAATTTTGAAGATCAATATAAGCCATCACACTGTCATGTCACGACACTGGTAGCAAAAAGGAATCATGATCATTCAACCATTTAAAAGTGTGACCACCCTAGTATGGAACAAGTAGAGCTTGCAACACTAACACAACTGAACACAATAAAATCATGTGCATTGATACAAAATAGGGAAACACTCATTAAAATTCTGATCATTAAACATTTCACATTTTTTGTTCGTACACAAAAAGTGTTTTATTTAGTTACTGTTCTAAATCCACTGAACACAGGCACATAATTTACACTATAAGACAAGCAAAAAAAAACAAATGACTATTTGACATTAGAGGCTCCACAACAAGGCCATGACATTGGCGGGAAAAACATGTCTAAATGTTGTAACTGTCACTTTCCGTGGACATAGAACGTAACGTTAGTTCACTTCATCCGACCATACCATACAACTCGCTCACCATTTCAGATGAGAGCATTAAGCGCCCTAGCTCTGAGTTTAAGGGTGGCTCCGTTGCCGAAGAAGCCACCGTGAAGCCGGCAGGTACGACGAACACAGCCATCGCCTAGACCATCGGCCATACACGTTTTAATGAGTGTGACAGACGATGCGACAGTGAACTCTATATACTAACAAATAGAGTTCACTATCCCATAAGCACGACACACGATCGACACCAGAAAAAATATATAATCTGTTTTATATTATATCTATTGAATAGTTCATGATTAAATTGTGTTAATCCAATAATTGAGATGCTTTTATTTATTTTGACCGTACTCCGCTGAGGCGTCGACCACGTATGTATTGACTTGTCTGTGTGTGTCTGTTTCGATGTTTGCGTACACTGTCACTGTATGGCACCTGAATTCTTTATTGTTTTCCCATGTCATTATAATCGTTCACTTTTGCATGCTGCCTGTCCTTCTAACTATGGGAAATTTAGGTGTATGCTTCCATTTCATGAGAGTAGACTTGTTAGACTCATAATGGCCTATTGTCAGTTACAACGTTTATGAGCTAGTTAATTAGGAAATGTAGGTCTTATGTACTTTGATATATGTATATTCTTAAAAGCATTTTAATCGTTACTGCATATTCATGAAGATTTTTAATAAAAACGAATAGTTTGCATGTCTTCTTCGTATATAAAGGAATTAGTCGAGCTATATAATAGCGTTTAAAGTTTAGAAAAGCAATACGCATGATCTCTTTTTAGGGTATTCAAATATTAGACGGGAGCATGTATGAGTGAAGTAAGAGTCAATATAACAGACTGGGGAAAAAACAGTCGAAAGTATTATAATATCCTATATGCCTAATAAATTAGGTATTACTATTGCTGTCCCTTAAGGAAACGTAGGTGAGTAAAAATAAATAGATGCCGAAAATATAAGTTGAGCACCCTACAATAACAGGCTAGGAGACATCTCAACCTGTAAAAATCTTTCATCCTCCTTTCTAAAAGTACTAATGAACTTTCATAATATCTTTATTATAAAATTCGGTTTGTATTAAAATTGGGAAAAAAGGGTAATGAAAGATACCTTGTATGTGCTTAATTGGTGTACTATGGGAGTTTCAAAATGATTAAAAAAAACATTCATTTGCATAAATAAGGTACAGAAGATTTTTTTTACTAACAAACTTGAATTAACTAACATAATTTGTTAACATAGAGCATTTTGTATTCAGTAACTTTATCTCTAACTAAACTTTTGCAACTCCCAAAAACTTTGATCACAAGGGCAAATAATAAAAAATATTTAAACTGTTCCAGAAATCGCTCCAATTCATCATCAGCAAATGTCACCAATACGTTCGCTGAAAAAGAGCGAATCGCCCACCAGCCTGAGCAAGCGCACAGACAAGACTCCCACCACCCCGATTAGCCTTACCCCCATCGATGAGACTAAGGCCCTGGACATGAACAAAATTAACGGAATTAATGGAGTAAATGGCGTGAACGGCGTCAACGGAGTCAACAGCAATGATATTACTCCTGAAACCCCAACCCAGGAACCAATTCAAGAGAAGGAACTGATCAAGAAGTCGACTGAAGCTACCCAGATAGCTCCTGGAGTTGTTGATACTAATGTGGTGAATGAAACTCCGAATACTGGCGGTCTGACCGCCTCGGAGATATTAGATAGAGCCCGAACGAGGTTCGATAAGTTCTGGGGCAAAAAGGAAGAAGACAACGTTTAGTCGTTTCGAAATTAGATTCGCTTTTCACTGTGGGTTGTGACTGAATGGAATACCAATGAAATTTACGTTTACTTGTATCACAGGTTAAAATAATAGCTCCTTAATATTCAATAAGTTGTCATGATACAAATAAATGATAAATAATTTATTATAAAGCTTTAAACTAAACGATCTTAGCTAGCTAATTCTGATTCCAAAGAGCCACAATTCTCAGAATGAAAAATCGAAAATCCATCAAAGTAGGGAAAAATTAAACGCAGTGTTTAAAACAGAATAAAAATATGAAAAAAGCTTCGCTTTATAACGACGACTGTAATATGTATTTACTATTGTTTGATATTTATTATCATAATAAAATCACTGTCTATTTAATAGGAGTGTGGTGGCTTGTGATAGTAGTAATGATGACGACTAGTTAATAATTATTTTATTTATTTATTATTGAGATTTATTTAATTAATTTATTGTATTTATAACAGATTTTCAATTGAAATACTTATAGGATAAGACCCAAAGTAATCTTGTTGAAAATTAAAAACTTGGAACACCATTTTCTTTCCAATTTGCTGTTCTGTTTTACGTAATGGTATTTTAATGAAATTGTTAAAATGTAGGTAAATATTAATTAACGTTAAACTTTAGTACATATTACCTGAGATTATTTTATAAAGACATTTTGTTTCTACAGCTTTACATGCGAAGCTTAGCCCCAATGTGTATAAATTCTTTTTTAAATTACACATTCCAAACGAGATTAGTTACGTTCTATTAGTTCGAAAATGATTAGTTCGAAAATCAAACATATACTTAGAAATATTTTTGTCAAGTACACTACAGTTAATTTCATTTCTAATAAAAAGGAATGCAATTAATAAGATTTCTTAATAAAGTACAATAAACAAGGGCAAAGTATACATAACATAATTGAAAGCCGTCCATGTAGTGTTTATTGGCGAAAATTAATTTTAGTTGTCGTTTTCGAAATAAGATGATTCTGAACGCATCTCAAATTTAGCCAATCACAGTTCTTATCATAAATGTCATTAGATTTTGGCGGGAAACTAATAAAATTAGAAGAAATATTTAGTGGAATTTATCAATTTAATAAAAATGGAAATATCTAGAAAGTCGTGTCGTTTGTGTCTAAAGGAGACCGAATTCAACGTGTCTTTATACAGTAGTTACGGCAGAAGAACAAATATAATAGACAAAGTCCTAGTTTGTCTTAAAATAGTGATCGAAGAGGCCGATTTTCTGAACACGATTTGCTACAGATGTGCGGGAAACGTCGAAAGGTATTACGATTTCGTTATGTTCATTAAGAAATCACAGACAAAACTGGTCGAACCTCAGCGTAAAATAGAAAACTCTGTGAATCGTCGTCTGATAGCGTCATACGTACGCGAACAAGTTTATGACGCAGACTACACGTTCTCATTCCTTGACAACGAAGAGAAAAAGGAACCGAAATCATCTAGTCCATTTTTTTCATATTTCTCGCCACCAAATATGTTGGTAAAACGTACCGAGGAGGAGCCTGTGTGGAAAACGCCAAAGCCACGAAGGGAGGAAATAGAAAAACATGAATTGAGACAAAATGACAAACTGAAGCGACAATACAGGCCAGAGAGGCCCCGGCACCATTCCAGAGACTTGTTTGAGTCACAATCTCAAGACGTAGAGGAAACCGACCTTAAACCTCTAGACTGGAAATTGACTCCAGACGATAATATTATTAAAAGGGTCAGGCATAAATGTTTTGGACAATCTGATTTTTAGATTTTATGTTTTAACCTATATTACACTTTAAACTCCACCATATAAGGTTGATTTTCATATGTAACATAGAAAATTCGTATTTAAATGTACCTAATTGTAGTATTTCATTAGGAGCCTATGTTATTAGGTTTTATATAAAGAATAAATTCCAATTGTATGACTTCATATCCTGTCGTAACTATTTTTACATTAAAAATATAATATTGACAGCGAGAAGTCTCATATTTACAGATTGGCTAAAATTCTTAGGAAGTTTTTTAATAAACCAAAACTTTTAAATGGCATAAACCTAAATGTTGATTTCAGAAATTAACAATATGGAAGTTCCTGGCATAATAATTTGTAGTTATAAAAATTTATGAAAGCGATGACATAGGTCAAAAACATAAAAATAGTTCCTCTTAGATATTAGTAAAGTTGTTCTGTTTATGTTAGAAAGGGGATAGTGTTATGATAACTAAGTACATAACTCATGTTGATTCACAGACTAAGGCAAGGCAATAAAAATGTTTTAACAATAAGAAGTGACCATTCCCTGTAACATACGAGATAAGCTGTCTTATATCTCTTTCTTTCGGTAATAACTATTTTGCACATGGCTTGCCTGTACTGTGTAGTATTTTCCTTCAATTACTCGGTATTTGATGATACCCCAAAGTTTGACAATGATTTTACAATAAAACCATTTTATAGAATGTTGGATATAATTAATGTAATGATATATAATCAAAGTGTAATATAGGTTCTATAGTTTACTAATTATACAATGTCATTGTTATGTTTGTTATATTAATTTATTAGAATTTTTAAACATTAATGATTATATTTTAATTAAATAATGATTTCAGAGGAATTCCGTAGAGACAGGGTACTTATAGATGTTGTTTTTATTACTGAATGGCTTATTTTTTATGCTTATTGATCAACTTCTTTTTAAATATTGCTTGGACTGAGTGTAAACTTTTTACTTTGAATTTACCCTTTGAAAATGATCTAAATCTTTCTTTGATCGATTTTCATCCGATGTGTGAACTAGTTGTTCGTCTAGATTCTGACTAAGTCTACATTCAATCTAAGTTATAAATGCTACTTCATCAAAATTATTACCTATTATAAGACTAGATACAAGATGTGTTAACACCATGAAAAGAAATGCCTATTGATTTGAAAGCTCATGTAAACATGTATGGAATTATTGTGAGCATCGTTTTGTAAGAAATGTACTCAATTGTGTAGAAACGTATAAAGTAAAAAATAATAATTTTAATTTAGTTCCTATCGAAGTCCATTCTCGCATCCTTCCATAAAATATTAATAGTTTGTTCAAACGTAAATGTCGTTATTTTTTAAAGCTTTTTGCTCCAATACGTGAAGTTAAGTACTTTGATACTAGTAAGACTGGATACTTCAAAGAAATCATATTTGGAGGAACTTGTTTAGATTAATATATTCCACCTTATCATTGTCTTTTCTAAGAAATTGACAATATCTTCTCCACCAGAGAAGAGCATTGAGCATTTAATCCATCTTCTATCTATAGCATATAAAAATGTTCACAGAATCTATAAAGCGCGTAACATATTCCTTCACACCTAATGATCGCAGCGGGATAAGCAGATGTCGAAACTATTTTGCTAATAACGGGACAAGATCTGAGAACCCTTAAGGAAATAGAAATATTAATCAAGAATCAATAATTACTTAGTTGAAGAGCAATTAACAAAGTACTTGACTGAACATACGGATGCACCATCAAATTTACTGTAATCTAGAAATGTATGTATGTATGCATAAGTTTATGTAGTAATGGTCTAAAAGTCCTGGATCGATTATGTTAATAACCTACCTAATTTTATGGTCCCAAGTTGGACCCCAATTGTTAATCAGTTAAACAAATTGTTTTTTTTAATGTAAGTTCCTATAAATGTCTATTTGTTTTCGCACAAAATGTTTTATTTTCTTCTATGGTGTATGTATGAAGCCCTGCCCACTAAGGATCTAGTAATAAATACTCCCTCAATAGCCGATAATGATTACAAAATTTAGCTTTGCTACGGGTTTATAATAGCGTGTGTTAATTTTCAGTTGTTAACATCAAAATGGACACCTAAATAAAAATTTGAAAATGCTTCTGCGTTTTATTTATAATCATTTGGTGGATATTTTTGAAACTGAGTTTTTCGCATTTATCTCGAAAACCAGACGTCCTAGGTCAAAAACAATGAAATTTTCATCCCCCCCTTGTACAACACCCCCCGGAATATAAGTCTACAGATTAATGGGTGACCTCAATTGACCTTGACCGTGACCTTTTCCAAAATTGTTGTCCCCTACGTAGTTGGGAGATTGATTTTGTACGGTTGACACAAATTGAATAGTGTTATGGTGGGTCACGCAACCAGTTTCTTGAATTGGGCGTGGAAAGGGATATATGCCTACCACACACAGGCCTGTCTCAAGTTGCTCCACGACGCGGCGACGACCGAATTTAGTTGCGGTGTGCCCCAAAATATGTTTAAGTATTTTTGTAGGTAAAATGTTCAAATCAAACAATAAAAAAGAACAGTTAAATCCATGACTTTATTTCATTATCCATTCAATTCATACACATAATCGTTATACTAGAGAAAATATTTCCTCACTAAAGATATTTCTCGTTTATTTATAAATCACATTTAACATTTTAAACGCTAAGTTTATATTTAAACTATTACTGAAGTACAATTTATTTTGTATGGCAGACTACACAATACATGAAGATTAAAATGTGAAAGTATACTACTGCGCGACATGCAAGCGACGTTTCTGTCGCTCATGTGTCCCGACCCTTATATGAACACGCTCTTTGCTCTATCTGCTCAAATCGCGAGCAAAGCTGCTAATGCACGCTCAATTCCGTAATAACGTAGATTGCTTTCATACAATTAATTAAAAACAATTATGATATAATCAAATAACATAGATTTCAAAGTCGTGGTCCCGAAAGCAATTTATACATACATACAATACGCTCAAAAAGAATCTACAGAAAATTCATTGTTACATTTTGGTCTCCATTTAAAAAAATAGTTGCCATAATAATAATTGCTCATAGCGCGTGAAATTAACGTTTTTACGGGTAATCATATTTCCACCCTGTGTTACCATGCACAAAAAACTAATTTTAGACTTAATTTACAAATAATAACCGATGAGTATTACAAAACAATATTTTTACGATAACGAAATTATTCTCAAACAATGTCCAAAAAGCATTTTTTTTACGTACACAATTATCCTTACTATCAATATTGATTGGTTTAAAATTGATAAAAGGATACTTTGATTCAGAACTTACACTTTAAAACACTAGTTTATAGATTGATTGGGTAGAATGAAAAATGTGAAAATTCTTCACAACATTTTGCAGTAATTTACTTCGTGTATATCTTAGAACATGTCTGTAACAACTAAACTATAAACTAATACCATGTTAACAAAAACCGAACATTCTCTAAATATGTATATTCGTTGTGGTGTTTTTGCTAAGCTGTTAGTCTGAATACTTCATGAAACATGAATAGACCACTTGTTCATTCTTGCAATTATACAAGAAAAAGACAAGTAGTCCATTCATAAACATCAAATTAAATAATTATATGTATTTACAATCAACTGTTTAAAAAAACTGAATTAATTTGTTTATTTCGATAATTAAGATTGATTTTTTTGACGGAATGTTTTTCTTTCTAATTAATTTATTAAATGATCTAATACATTTGTAAATTTAAATTATTAGCTTCAAATTGCTTTAAAATTATCTTATTCAAATATCTTTAAAGAAAACGGCTGTTTCTTTTATAATAACCGAATTTTTAACGTAATACATAGATTAATATTTTCGCATCATTTTGACAACAGAATATTATTTTACTCCTTAGAAAACATTTTTAATATTTCGGAAGACAATTATTGAGACCTCCATTGTTTGAAAAATTTATAAATAAATGTGTTAATTAACATTTATTACTAGTCACTTATAATAGCAAAATTCCTCAGTTAGTAACATTTAGTTTAAGTATCACGCCTGATTCCCCGAAGGGTGTTGGCAGAGCTGTAACATACACCCACGGCCACTTAACGCCAGTTATTAAAGTATTATGTAATAGGAAACGATCTGGCCCAAATCTAGATGATCTGCTCCAAATTCCGTTTCAAACAATTCATTGTTACAAACTGAGTAAGATTACAAGGTGTTACAAAGTCACAGAGGCTCTTTCTATGGCACTGATATTAAATTACTGGAATGTTGACTAACATTGAAAATACACCCTGTTGGGTAAGCGAAGGTGTAATAGTTATTTATGCAACTGTTATATAATAAGGGGTATTAAAACACGAATGTGGATTTATCACACGAGGCGAAGCCGAGTATGATATTAGTATCACATGAGTGTTTTAATACCTAATTATTAACAGTTGCATACAAGACTTTATCTACACCCATGATATGAATCCTCTATAAAAGGTTTGCAATACTAATATCGAACAAAAATGGAGGGACATGACCCACATGAATTCGAATTGAATAAACAATAAGTTTTATTTTATTTTATTAGTTGTATTATGAAATTTAGCACACCCGTTTGGATGATATTATGGTTACTATGACAGGTTGTTTTAATGCTGGCAATAAGCTAACTGTTTCAGAAACTTTTATAGAGGATTTATAGCATGGGTGTAGATAAATATATTTATTAGTCATTTAGTTTCAAATGAAAATGTTAATGAAACAATAGTGATAATATTAATATACACATATTAGTTTTAAAAAACGAAAAACCAAAAGGTTGTCCTTTGTGGTGTACACAAATATGAATGATCAAGTTTTTTGGCAAGAACATTCCCCTCATATGGCCTGGCCAAAATTATGTCTGGACTTTAAAAGAGACTGCGACCTCTGAGTTTGTTTCGGCCTTTCTTCTCAGAGTAGTCAGATAGGAAACCGATATCTGACACGCGGCCGTCCTATTTAAAGAATAAACAATTTCATTTATTAGTTTATCTGAAAACTTATGGCAGTTTGGATCATTAAACTTTTTTTTGACGTGTATTCCCTCATTTAATAATGCTTAGGATACAATAGACACAGGCCATATAACAAATATATTTAGTAAATGACTATCTATGTTCACCACAAAAGACGAAAATTAAAAAACAAAAAAACAATTGCTTTAAAAGACATTAAGGAAGCATTTTATCAAATATATCACATACGTCACAGGTCCTGTTCAGACATGTCTAAAACTTAATATGTCGCTTGCAAGTAGAAGGGGACAGACAGACTAGGTGGTGAGTGGTGAAAATGCATTTAGGTATGCAAAGATATCGATTTGAAAGTGAGATCTAGTCTTGTATGCATTTAAAGAGTATATAGTATTGATTACTACAGATTATACAAATGATTATCCGCCAGTCTGTCTGCAACCATAATAGAAAAGTTAAAATAAATTATATACAAAAGAAAAGCAACAATTTCAGTGTCAAACAGGACAAAACTAAACCCTAAAAAAATACAACACTACAAGTTAAAAACTAAACTAAAAAATGAGATTAAATAAAAACTTATACAAGACAAAATGATAATAACATCAGTGCGCGAACAAACTCCATGTTTTAAAAATAGAATTAGTTTTTAAATAAAAATATGTTTTTTATATTTTTAGTTTTTATCAACGCCTCAACTTTGTAATACTGAAAAGCGACATTTACAAATTAAATCGCGGCTAAATTTCGTGCTGGCAACATTTTGGAGGATACCATTTTGAATGTTTTTAACGATTAATATAACTTATAATTTAAAAGTGCATTCCATAGTTCTGTTGACAAATATCAGGCACCCGAAAGGAATGCCTGTTATAATAAAATAGCCTTCAAGTTTAATTTGGCATCCTAAGATAGTTAATTGATTCAAACGTGAGTTTGCGGAAATCCATTATAAAATATTTACTAACCTATTCCGCTTAATTATTCCTCAAAAGTCATAAAAAACCCTGTAAGAAATCGACCTGTGTTGCAGCGCTCGGCGTGGCAACACGTCGTGTTCAGGTTCGCGACTGGTCAATCAATCATCATCCTGAGGATAGGGTTGAGAGGTGAAACGCGTGTCGATTTCTTACAGGGTTTTTTATGACTCTTGAGGAATAGTTAAGCGGAATAGGTTACTAAATATATCTGCGTCTATTGTATTTTATTTTGGCATCCCAATCATTGTGTCTATTTCTCAGCTAAAGAGCCAAATTTTTGTCTACCATCCCCCAGACCTGCTATCAGCACGAACAATATCTAATTCCCTTTATTAAGTAACACTATGAACAGTCTAAATGAAGCTTACATCTTTTTACAATAGTTTTTATTTAATTTATTTTTTCAATCACAACACTGAACGCCGGTTTGATACACTTATGAATATTTGATGTTTCGTAAATCATACATCCAGATATCAAGTACACTCGCTTTTCGCCATGTTGAAGTCTATGATAGAGGTTAGCATATTGCCATTTACCAAGCACAAATCCAGACTCCGTTCTGCTACTGTAAATTTCCTCATGAAAAATCACAATTTGCCCTTACCGGGTATCGATACTGGGACCCACTCTCAGTGAGACCAACGATTTTATGCAGCAAGAGGATTATCAAATCTTCATAAGTGTGAAATGATAGCTCAAACACATCTGACACAATTTTATTAATTTAATTTTATACTAATTACGTTTAGGAAAGGCAGAGTAACGAGACATGCTTTAAGGATCCCTGAAACGACCAATTGCAATTGATGCGCAAATTTATTGTCTACCTAACGCAATTGAACCGATTGACAATATTACTACAATACAAATTAATTGCGATTGATCGTTTCGGGGACCAACAAGAGATTGATTTAAAAAAAAAACGATAACATTATGCCTCAAAATTTAAGTATATATCGCTTATTTTTATATAATCAAAATAATTAATGCCACATTACAGTACCAGTATTCAAAATTGGTCAGATTTTAATTATTCAAGCATAGAAAAATACTTTATTAAAAACAAACGAAAAAAAAACATAAAAAAACCGGAACTCTGCCTAAATTTATCTAAAAATCTATGTACACAGTCTAAGAAACGTGTCAAACTACCCTCAAACCGACGTATAACACGTACGATCATAAAACAGTAAACGCATAACGGATAGTAAGTCTACTTCTCACTACATGTCTCGCGACCTAATTATCTGCTTATCCCCTTTATAAGCAGCCATGATGATCATAAGAACTGTCAAATATACAGTAGTTTATTTTTATACGGCGTGTGTATTAAAATTAAGCTTATAATTTAGTTTTGAACGCAAAAATGAAGGATATTTTGTAATATTAGTTTTATATATCACTAAAAATATAACGAGTACACTTTTACTACGAAAGTGACCTTTTCTCACTGTGTTCACTTCAAAAACTCACTTTAATTTTAACACACACCCTGTATTTATAATCAAGCAAAGCTAAACACATCTAAAAATATTATAGATGACGCTAAAATATCCCCCACCCATCTAAATCGCGACCTCACTATAGTTACTTAACATCATGACTTAAAAGCTTAATTTGACAGCGAACAAATTGATACATGTCTCTCACTCACATTCAGTTGATTCCCATAAGTCTAGTGATTTCTATTCTTGACAGCGAACTAACACGTATATGTTTGTCTCACTCACACTGAGGTCCAGTCCTTTCATTTTTACACGACTGCCCAAAAAGGAGTGTAATGTTTTTGCATTTTCTGCAACTATCTATCTCATTTGCACTTTACAAGTTCATAATTTCCTAAAAATTCCTCATAGCTTGTATAAACAAACAGGCTGAAATATATCTATCTCACTCGCACTCGTTAAGATTACGTATGTCTGTCTTACTTTTCTCCGGATGAGGAACTTGAGGCTCTGCCGCGTCCTTTCTTGCCGCGCTTGTCGTCTGTGGATTCTTTTTCTGAGGGTTTCTCCTGAGGAGTAGGTTCAGGTTTGACTGGTTGCTGCGGTTGTGGGGGCAGGTTGCCGCTCTGAAAATTGGATAAACTTTGTTATGGAGGATCCACAAAGGTAGCCCGCGAAATTTAAATTTTCTTACGTTTTTTGTAATTTGCAGGTCAGTGTCAGGTTGTATGTTGATCGAAATAATGATTCGAGAACATAAAAAATGATGTATTTACAGAATTATAATCATTAATACATCGCTCTTAGTTAAAATTTGTACTAATGTCGCTATATCAAAAACCCTTGGTTATCTGTCTACCCCTTTGAGGGATGCAGGCGTGATTCTACGCTATTCTTACCTTTTTCTTGGCATGCTTGTCAGCCTTCTTGCTGGCTCTGTGCTCGTCCTCGTCTCTGTCGCGGGTGCCCTTGCGTCCCATCACGCCGAGCAGTTTGCTCACCATGCTGTTCTTACTGCGACCCTCGGATTCTAACGGTTCTGGTGACTGTGGGACATTAAAGCAAAGGTCAAATTGGAAATTTTATCAATAATTCGTCATTTTTCCCCCCTTGTCTCATGTTAGTTCGGGGCGGCGCAACATGTTTTTTTTATCCATTCTCCTGTCAACCGCCATGCAATCACGCTATTTTGATTCATAATTGATTATACAATTTGCTGTAAAATTTAAAAGTGTGTCCAAACATTGAGCGGCAAGAAAGCGGCAGCAACACGCGGCGTTTGCAGCACACATTTCTGCCGCGCTCTAGTTAGGACTAAACCGACGAATGTTTGCGCGGCAGTACTGCGCGGCATATCCGAGACGCGCCGCGCACTTCTATTGGCATCAGAACTAAAATGAAAGCGGCTGCGTGTGTCGTAGCTCTGCTTATAATTCGTCCAAACACAATTACTGACGTATGTTTGCTAGAAATGTTTGTGCGCAGCAGGTAGACAGAAGCGTTCGCGCGTAGCCGTCGTCCAATCACAGCGCGGCAGGCCGCGCGCGGCAGCCGCGCACGATTGCCGCTTTGTGTTTGGAGACACCTTTAGGTGTTGTAATTGATCCGTCAAAATGACATCAACTATTATATAAATTGACATGAGATTTGACAATAGATTGCATTGTTTAAGCTTTTAGATGTACACTTTGTAATATGTTAGTATATTAGAAAAATATGTCTCCATGCTTATCAGATTATGTATCAAATTAAACACTAACCTCCTTACTAATAAACATTGTATAGCGTCTGTATAGCAACACAATACTTTGTCTTCTTCTTTCGAAAGTCAAATTAATAACGACTGAAAGAGAGAAATCGGTGTGTAACTATTCACCAGTTATAATACGTTTATTAGTAATCACTTCCTTTTCCCAGAAATCACTGGAAGGTAAGTTTGGTCACCACTTTTCGAAAGTTAAAGATAAGCCCATGTAGGCATGGACGATTTTTTTTCGCACACGGGATTTTCAACGCTCCTCTTAGCGCCGAGAGTCGAAGTCAAGAAATCACACTGTTGGATTTCCAACTCTAATGAGTTGATTTTCAGCTAAATATGAATAAATCTTTAGATAAAAAATTAAATCTTAAAAGCCACTGGGCGACAGTCTCCACGCGGTGGTGCCTGAGGATGGACGGCGTCGCCGAGGCCGGCGCGGGGAGGGCTGGCGAGACGGGCTACACGCGCACCGCAAGGGTGGCCCTGGAAAAGGATGCTTGGAAGGACTTTTGGGAGGCCTTTGCTCAGCAGTGGGACAGCTTAGGTTAACATAAAAAAAAGTAGTTTACCTTGATCGTGTCAACAGACTCCTGTTTCTTAAGTTCAGCCCTCTTCACCGACTCACTCCTTCTAGCTTCCATCTTCTCCTGTTTCTTCTCTTTTGCTAAATTCTTATCTTTTTCCTGCTTTTCTATCTTTTTGATGGACCCAGTCCTCTCCATCGCTTTATCTTTCGATTTATCTTCTTTTAAAACAGCAGAATAGTTTCTTTCTTCCATTTTTTCCGGAAAGGAATCCTGTTTTTTCATTTCGGGTTTGTCCTGTTTCGACTTTTGTTTGTCTTTCGACTTCAAGTCTTCGTCTTTGAGGCTTGAGTCCGACTTCTTTCTGGCTTTCTGTTGGACTTCAACGGTGGGTTGTTCTTGGGTTGTCTGTTTTTTGGGTTTCTCTTCGATTATTATGCTTGTATCTGTACTCGCTCGGCTGTCATCTGTAGAAAAAAAAAAGATTATTAGTTACGTTGTAAACTAAAGCAAGAATCCGGCAGTCGCACAGGGACAGTCGATGTCGACGACCCTTGGGAGGCCTATGTCGAGCAATGGAAGTCCTATGGCTGAAGTGATGATGATGAATAAAATGATAATTTAGTCAAAATACCAGAATATACTGAGTCTTAGGCCCGGCGCACATTGGCGGCACGGCACGGCAAGGGATTTTTATGCGACGAATAGAAATGTACCTTAATTGTACGAAAATAAAATTGAAAATTCAAGTTATAAACATTAATCTTAACTATAAGTATTACTTACCCAAATAAACCTCTCGCGAAGTATCCAAGTTGGACAGGTCGGCCGACGTGTCGATGAAGGACTCGTCAGATAGCGACAGGGACGGGAACGAGGTGGACGCGTCGAACGCGGACTTGTCCAGACTTGTTTTAGGCGAGGATGTGAAGATTGATGGGGTGGATTGCTTGGCTGGTGTCCTGTGAGGGGTGGATATATTGGGTTTGTACTAAATATTGGTGTTGCGGACTTAAAATTAAAAGTTCACGAAAAAAAATATTACTGGGTTTAGGACCCAGTAATATTTTTTTCTTTAAATCTAAAGTAATATGTTCCAATAAATAACTAATTGACAAATCGGAACAAATTCTCGAAAAATTTAAGAGATTGGCAGAAAGCTTGTCAAAATGTTAAATTGCCATCAAAAAATGTATTCGTTTTTGTTTTGCTTACTGCCATTTTGAGTATTTTCATAAAACACACACACACACATTCACATTCACATTATTTCTAATTCTAATAAATAGCTTTGGAAACTGGAAATATAAGCCAGAATTAGTGCAGAGATCATCGAGAAAACATCAGAAGGAAACCGGTATGCCTTCTTTTTTTTTTTTGTTTTTTTTTTTTTTTGAGGGTGGGAAATCATCCAATGACTTCTCCCGCTCTGGGCGGAGCGGAAGGGCGTGTCAGACTTTTACTGACTAAAACCCACCCGTGTTCCTTCATTTGCCTGTTGCCAAGGTCCCGGTATCCCTTTCGGACTTTCCCGCAACCCTGGCAGGCATCGGTCCTAGCGGACCCCGTCATTTTTGCTGACATCTCTTTGAGGCGCGCGTGGAACACGACGCGCCATCGACCCGGGCCTGGTCCTTATCGGACGGCGAGCTGCCCGTTGCTCGCCGTCCGCAAGCCCGCGCCTATGGTGGCCGGAAATCCGCCTGGGATTCCCGACGCCCAGGGCGTCTCCAACGGCGGCGGTTAGGGGCGTGAGGGCGCAAACTTTGCCTTTCCCTCACGCGTTCCGCCTCCTCCTTCGCGAGCATTACTGCTTCGCAGAAGGAGGTGACGGCTTCCCATGCCCTCTCGCTCCGTACCATGGCCTGAACCAGGGCCGGACGCGAGAGGTCACCGCCGCCAATCGCCTCCGCGAGGACACGGCGGTGCTCCGCCCAAGCAGGGCACACCTCAACCGTATGCTCCACCGTGTCCTCCGGGCGATCCACACAGTGGTGACACCCGGGCGTTTCCTCCCGCCTAATCCTACACAGGTACCTCCCGAAGCTGCCATGTCCGGTGAGGACCTGTGTCAGGCGGAAGGTGAGGACGCCGTGGCGCCTCTCTATCCACTCCTAAAGGAGGGGACTTATCGCCGCTATTGTGGCGTGCCCAGCACTGGGTTGCGACAATCGCACTCTCCATGCCGCCATGAGATCTTGCCGGAGCTCTGTCCGCTGTGCCGCGATTTCTCGCGGCAGCGGAGTTACACCCCGGCGCTTCACCTCCTCGCGCCACTCCCAGATGTGCGCGAGGACCTTCGCCTCCAGATCCCATGGCGGTAATCCGGCAAGGAGGCTCGCCGCCTCACGGGAGACCGTGCGGTATCCCCGGGAAACCGGTATGCCTGAGAGATATTTCTCGACGGCATGTGAAGCCAAGTCAGAGGCACATGGGCGGCTTTAAAAACTCTGACACCAGGTTAGTCACTAACCACACGAAAAGAAGAAGTGCAGAGATCTAATTATATTTATTTTCTACCCTTCCTGCATAATCAGGGTCTAAAACTGACCTGTTGGGCAAGTTCCTGGCATGATGCGTAGGCGAGTCCTTCTCCTCGGCTATCCGCGGCAGCGGCGGCGGCGCGTCGTCCGGCTTGTCGGGCGGCGGCGGCGTGGGCGAGGCCGGGGCCGGGGCCGCGGGCCGCCACACCACGCCGCGCCGGGGCCCGCCCGCCGGGGGCCCGCCCGCGCCGCCGCAGCACAGCGGGGAGATCGAGCACTTGGATTCCGCTGAACGAGGGTGTAGTCTGGGTGGAGATTGAAAGAGGTTTTAAGGTATCGTTTTTTAAATTTAATCTTTTCTTTTTAGAAAGTGATATGAAGAGAACGATCCTTTGTTTATATGGAGTGGATTTATGATACTTTTGAATTTCAAATATCAAGGCGAGCGCCACGTATGACTAAATAGATTTAGCGCTAAACCAATTTATAACATCGCTTTATTTCAAATTAATCCTTAATCATTAGAAGTTCTCAGAAATGGAATTGTATAATTGCATAAAGTTTGTCTGAGGCCGCTGTACCGTGCCATAAGAGTGCGCGGCGAGGCGAGCTTTGACTAATGAACGGCGCAACGCCGCCGCGCCGTGAGCGTTGACGAATGAGCGGCCTGCCCTAACCCCCGTCTCGCCGCGCACATACCCAAGGTGCGATACCATAGCTCATGAGAAGATTGTTCTATTCTATTCATGTGTTAGTGTTATGTATCGACTATAAAGCTACCATTTACCAGGGACATCTTTCTATCTGACCGTCCCCTTGACAATTCAAAAGTGCCTGTAATTGGTTTATTTGAAATAAATGCTTTGAGTTTGAGAATGATCAAGTATCTTTGCCGCCAAATTTATTTAATCATTTGCATTGCATCAACAAGGATTATTTTAACAAACTGTTTATTTATTCGTCAATAGCTAATAAATAAAAATAGTAAATTCTAATATCTTTTAATTATCTCCTACAAAAAATATTTAAGCTATAAATTTACTGACATGAAAACAGTAATGACAACATAAATGAAAAGCTCATGCGTTTAACGAAAACATTCAAGGCACATACAATATACACACGGAAGCATAGACAAAAAAATACAGTTATATAAAAAAGACAAATGATTCGAAAGACTACCTACAGTTACCTCATATTCTGATGATAGCGTTATTGTATGCGCAGGAGTCTAATAGTATACAACCAACATTTGTTGTTTGTAATGTCAATCTCGTAGTAATATTGTCAACAGCTTATAGGGTCCACGAATCGATCAATTTCAATTGTCAATTTTTTTCGTGATCAATACACATTGATATTAATACAATACAAATTAATAACAATTGATCGTTTCGGGGACCCCTTAATTGCATTTTGTAGACGATCATTTTGCGCATCAATATGTATCCAATCACTTAAACATTGACAATTAAAATTGATCGTTTCGGGGACCCGCAAAGCCAAGACGTATAGAATCTGGCCAACTTAAGGCAACACTGAAAACACGCGCGAAATAAAAAATAATAAAAAACAAAATTGTTTGTCCGTAAACATAGTGCGATAACACGTGTTGATACTTGAAATTTAATTTAATATAAATTATATTAAATTTTTGCTAACTTTCGCTGGCCAGACTCTACCGACGATTTCCTATGGTGTGGAACGCCACGTGTTGGTCGCACAAACTAAGCGCTCCGTGTAGCCGGGCCTTGAGACTTATGAGGACATTTTACCTTTTAGATTCGAGGATATGAGTTACCCTACAATAAGACCACACCCCTCCCTTACCTGTCAGGTGACAAAGCTCTCCTAAGCAGTGGCGAGGCCGGGTCTCGTCTGGGCCAGGCTCTGCGGCCCCCGGCCACGCCGGCCGCGTCGCGGACTGCCAGGGGCGACGGGCTGCGCGCCTCGCAGCGGCTAAGAATGCATTGTTAGTTTGTGGAAATGAGTGGTTTGTGGTGTTATACATGCTTACAAGTACAAGGTTCTGAGTGATCGCACTTTGTGAGGGTTGCAGGCGGCCTTTTCATGATATAGGCGAATTAAGGCATTTTACGAGACGACATTTTGTTTTATTTAAAAAATATGTATGTCTTTATCAGTTAGCCAGGATATGGCGCGTCCTAACCAAAAGCGATCGTCGCCCGAGTACTTGATTTTCGCGCTCTTTTAGTGCTCATATACACGAGCTGCACGTTGCCAACGCCAGAGATAACTGCAGCCGTCGACACTAGTCGGCGTCAGCCGTAGACTCGTCGACGGCTGCCGTCGACAGAGGCAACTGCAGCTATCGACGCTAGTCGACGTATGCCGTAGACTCGTCGAAGAGGCAACTGCAGCTATCGACACTAGTCGGCGTCAGCCGTAGACTCGTCGACGGCTACCGTCGAGAGAGACAACTGCAGGCGTCGACGCGTCGGCGGCTGCCGTCGATGCGTCTGCGGCTGCAGTTGTCGCCGGTCGGCTTTCGTTGTTAACATGCCGATCGTGTATAAGAGCATTTAAATGAATATGACAAAGTCGCGCAATCAATCAAGTCGCGTATCAGTGTGTCATTATTCAGGTACCTAAACGGTCGCGTAATCGCGTATTCGCGCGTCTGTCACTTTCGGTTAGGACACAGGGTATAGGTAAATGAAATCTTTCAGACGAATCGGCACAATCTACCTGGCCTACTAATACATTACTACCCGGTATTCGCGGCACTTTACGGAAGACAGGCAAATCTTGAAAATGCACTAAGGACCAGTTTCTCGAACGAAAATTATCACAAAATGGGTCAAATTGTCATCCGCGCGGAAACTACTGTGATTGGTTGGTGGAATGATTTATCAACAGCCAGACGCAGGTGTTTACGCGCTCTTGACAATTTGTCATATTAATTTGTAATTGAGAAACTGGTCCTAACTGAGCCATTTCGATAATTTTTTATACTCATTTTTTTTTTTTTTAAATTAGCTCTTAACGCACAAGTTAAAAAAAATACTGTACAAACACTGACTGTTCTGATTTTGTTGCGCAAAATATCAGGTTTATTTTAGTCACTCATGCACATAGATCATAGACAATCACAGACATAGACAAATGATAATGTAGTAACATATATTTCCCATGAGAGCAAGTTGCATGTAATGTTTTATGGACGACTGGAGACGTAAATATAAAAAAAAAACAATTCTTTAGTATGTTAGTAAATTGGCTCAGAAACCTCACCGAATGCGTAAGAGCCGTTGTACGCTTCAAGGTTTGTTTACGGTACTGCCACAGATGAATACAGATGGTTCACTCAGCATTTTAGGTATCAAGCTGCAAGTACGCGGTTGGCTCGTCTTGTCGGGCTAATTCAGTGAGCGTAACGTAGTCAGAAGGTATAAGAGTTACGCGATAGAAAGAGAGGCCTTCTAGGTGAATATAAAAGTAGGTAATTAGTGCTGTGCGACCTGAATTGCACTTTATTGTGTCGTAGCAAGAGTCGCTTTTTATTTAAATGATTTTGCGGAGTGAACCCTGTATTCATCTGTGATACGGCGCGCTAGCCGCATCGTAGAATAATCGTGTGAGCTTGTACATGACACGACAAACCACCGGACGACAGATACGTCGCCCTGTCCGTCAACAAGCTTTCATAGCATCCATAAAATACTAACGACCGTGCCTGCACACGACGAAGCGGACCCGGAGCTCAACCGGAATTTTTCACGGCAAAAAAAACGTGTGTGGATAACGGGCCTAACGTTTGGTACTTCGGCATGATTCAGCATAGCCGGGCGGCAAATTATACATCTGATTTGCCGTCCGGCTTGTACCGAATCACCATTGGAGTCCTCCTAATTTTAATAGCCTTATAACTTAACTGTGGCAAAGTCCAGGAAGGAGAGTACATAACGATTGATTAAAAAAAAAAACTCAACAAATATCTCGATAAATTAAAGTTAAATTTCTACATTTGTATCTGTATTTTTTATGGTGTACATAATAAAGAGTATTCTATTATATTCTCGATATTTCTATTCTACAAACTTATTACAGAAAAAAGTTTTGTAGGTTCTCAATTCAACGACATTTTTAATTAGACTTTTTACTTGTTTTCAGAATTTTTTATTTTTCATTCTCGTCATCTTTATTCTTCTCCCTTACCTGGTGGGCGAGGCGGGCTGCGGCTGCGGCGACGGCGACGGCGTGCGCGCGAGCGGCGACAGCGGCATGTGCTGCAGCGACGCGCGACGGACCTCGCCCGCCGAGCCCACGCCGCCCGCCACCAGCTTGTGCTTGAGCCCGTGCAGGGACGATGGCCTAAATAATAACACAGTTCAAAAAGTTTATAAGAGTTTTATTTAATTTGTTACATTATGTAATCCTTACAATATACAGGTGTGAGAGCTAATCACATATACGTAGTTATGAAGGAACACCAATACACACTAACGACTCGCTCCTGCTTCGCGGTTTTTACGATTTGACAAAACAACGAGATTTCTTAGTTTTATGTAACTTTTATATTAACTTATTATACACATAAAACTTCCGGAATAATTTCTGTAAACGATGGTGAAAATCTCATCAAAATCTGTTGGGTGGTTTAGAAGAACAATGCGGGCATACAGACAAACACGAAAAGCAACTTTAATCCTTACTAATATTATAAATGGGAAAGTAACTCTGTCTGTCTGTCTGTCGCGCTTTCACGCCAAAACTACTGAACCGATTTAAATGAAATTTGGTACACAGATAGTCTAGAGCCTGAGAAAGGACATAGGCTACTTTTTATCGACATACCACGCGGGCGAAACTGCGGACGGAAGCTAGTTAATATTATGTATAGATTCAAGGTCGCAGGAATCCGCTGGATGCGGGAAACACAGAACTAGTCGATGTGGCGGTGCTTGGGGGAGGCCTATGTCCAGCAGTGGACGTCTTTCGGCTGAAATGATGATTAAGTGCAGGACACGTCGTTCTGGCGATTCTTAGTTTATGTCAAATCGTAGACATTTTTTAGCGAGAGATGATGATGTTATTATTGTATTTACCGTTGGTAATGTGTCGTGGTAGTGTTGTGTAGCGGACTGTCGGCCGCTGGTGACGCGGGCGCAGGCGACGGAGACGATGCGCATTCGCCTGACGATACCATCTGCATAGAATACAAATTGTAGCTAAAGTTAGCGAATATTATAAGTAATTAGCATTGATAAAGTAAAACTTATACTTTGATGGAATTGGAATCTCATAGTTTTAGTTGAAAAGTTAAGTTATGGTAATTTAAGCTAGTCCTGGGGTAGTATTATGAAGTATTAATGCCATCATTATTCCACTGCGAAAACGGGATGGTGCTAGCGGCCTTGTCTAGCTCCTTCTCTCTCTCACACTGGAAAAATGATGGCATTAATACTTCATAATACGGCACCTGGTGTCGACTATTATAGTTTTTTTCTTAAAATACCATTCTTTTTAGATTTTCGATGTTTTTGCTTTAGTTTCGAGAAACCATTTTTTTTGTTAATGCTATATAAATAAGTTAGTCACCTGGTGCATCTCCTGCGAGGCCCTCTTGGTGGAGATCCTGCGGAACAGCGAGCACCGCCGGCGCGGGCGCGGCCGCGGCGGGGCCGTCGCGCGCCGCCCGCACCACGCGCGCCGCCGCCCGCCCGCCTGCGGGGAGAGGGATATATACCGGGACACTTCGCAACAAGGGACTGAAGGACCACGGGTGCGTTTTACTCAGTAAAAGTCCGACACACCCTCCCGCTTCGCCCAGAGCGGGAGAAGTCATTTGAAAATTCCTCAAACTCAAAAAAAATAAAAAAGGCTGATGAAGGAAACTGTAGCATCCGGCAATAAATAAGCACGTAGTAAAAAGATTTAATGGCCGGATTAAAATCCTTAGATATACTCTCAATAGCCATTGACATTCCTCAAATTTCTCATTAAAAAAAAGTTTTCAGAATCGCGATATCGAACCAATATCGACAACATAAAGTTTATATAACACAACTCCGATAAGTAGAAAAAACGTGTCGTCGGATTGACACTGGCCTTCATTAAACCGGTTTATAGAACGATCCAGATAATATATAAACCTTTTTTTCTTTGTTTATCTTTATTAATTTTATTTTAATTGTAATTTTATTTGTAACCGTATTCTATCATTTATTTTATTAAAACTTTATACACAAGTAAAAAAAATACTGTACAAAGGCGGACTTAATGCCTGAGGCATTTCGGCATTATTATTATGAGGTTATATTACTCGAAATAAATTATTTTAATTTGAAATATGTTCGTACCTGTATGGTAGTCTGATCTAACGGTGTAGCTCGCAGTGTGGCGTGAGGAGCGGCTAGCAGCAATCGAAGAACCTAGACAAACACAACATTATTTTTAATATGAAACATATACACATTTATGTAATGACTAGCTGCGCTCCGCGGTTTCACCCGCCTAAGTCTCGATCCCGTAGGATTATCGGTATAAAAAGTATCCTATGTCCTATTCCAGATCATAGTCTACCCATGTGCCAAATTTCATCTAAATCCGTTCAGCCGTTTTGGCATGAAAGTGTAACAATAAACTCACTTTCGCATTTATAATATTAGTTAAGATTAATTCAAATATTTACTTATTTATGCTCATAATATAAATAAATTGAAAGATGATATGACTGGGGCTGACTACCGAGATGACGACTAATCTAATAGAGAAGTATGGAAGAAAAAGACATGTTGATGATAATGAGTATAAATAAATTAAATTGAATTGAACAACATACCTGTGTGTGCAGCAGGCCTTGCACGGACTCTCCATTGAGCTGTGTGATGAGGTCTCCGGCTCGTAAACCCGCTGCCCACGCTGCTCCTTGCTCATTCACCGCCTAGAGCAAAATACAACATCTTAGGTATCATTTTGGTGCAATGGGTAGCTCGCTGTCCGATAAGGACCAAGTCCGGGGCGACGGCGCGTCGTGTTCCACGCGCCCCTCAAAAAGATGTCAGCACAATTGGCGGGGTCCGCTAGAGCCGATGCCTGCCAGGGTTGCGGGAAAGTCTGAAAGGGATACCGTGGCCTCTGGCAACATACAGGCAACTGAAGGAACACGGGTGGGTTTTAATCAGTAAGCGGTATCTACATCACCACATGCGAACTACGCATCAAAGACCTGACGTCACACAAAAATCCTGACGTCACAAAAATCCTGTATCGCGAAATTAAAGTTTACCGTGCAATGGACATATATACAAGAACCCGACATCAATCGTTGGCCAGTTGCCCGCTAGACACAACACCCGTCTGGTCGGAGGGTCCTCCCTTTTCTATGGTGGATGAGTGAACTTTACACCCTGTTCCTCATACCCCCAAAAGTCCGACACGCCCTCCCGCTCCGCCCAGAGCGGGAGAAGTCATTTGATAATTTCCCACCCAAAAAAAAAAAAAGGTATCATTGTGGTAAAAAAAAAGACATTATATACTTTGCTTGTAGAACAAGAAGATTTATTTATTAGTTTGCTCAACTCACCGAAACCAAATGATGCATGGTGTAGTAGTCAGTATCGCCGTAGTACACCCGAACTGTGTGTATGGTGAAGCCGAACCCGCGGGGGCCACGACGAACGACTATCGGTGGCTTTGAGGACTGGATCAACCTGTTGATATTAATGAAAGAAAGATTAACATCCATACATATTATAAAACTAAGTCCTCCGCTGCGTCTGTCTGTCGTCCTGTACGCGATAAACTCAAAAACTACTGCACCGATTTTCATGCTGTTTTCACCAATGGATAGAGTGGTTCTCGAGTAAGATTTTAGTATATAATAACCGACATCCACGTGGGTGAAGTCGCGGACATCAGCTAGTTTATTTAAAAGGTATTACATAAAAATTGTAGAGAATAAACCATTCTATTAGGGACCTTACCAAGGACTTTACTAAAAAATTCAGGGGACTGTAGTTTAAAATGAATGTAATCCAAAAAGGTTCAATAATTCGATGTTGGTAAGCGTATGGAGTGCGCGATTCTCGTGTCACAGTGTTAGTTGCCATACTCCTCCGAAACGGCTTGACCGATTTTTATGAAATTTTATATGTATATTCGGTAGGTCTGAGAATCGGCCGAAATCTATTTTTCATACCCCTAGGGTAGGTAGGGTACTGAGTGCTACCCGTGCGAAGCCGGGACGGGCAGCTAGTAATTTAGTATTTGTATACTCACGAGTGATTAGGCAGTGCGAAAGGCGACGGCGGATCGCGACAGGGAGAGGAATCTCGTGAGGAGTTGGTGGAAGATGTGTTCCCGGCGCACGGAGAGCCCGCGCCGATGCTGAGCGTGCTGTCATCTGCTGCGGGAGGTCGCGATTAGTTCAACGTGATGTGTTTCGTTTGTCAGAACCGACAATATTAAAGTAAACGGTTAAATAATAGCGGTTCTGACACCCGGCCGTGACGTAAATGACAAAAAAGTTTAGAAACTTCGCAATGTTTTTGTAATGTTGCAGAGCTTTTTTCTAAACAAATAGAGTAGAGTCATATCTACACCTCTCTCCCTAGAATTTGTATATTATTTATATATTACAGGTATATACAACATGTAACTTAATTAACGCACATCCTGAAAATAGTTTGTTCAGAATCGTTTACTGAATCGATTTATATAATTTTTTTTTTTATCCCAAAAATAATTAAAACTACGGAAATTATTGTCATATTAACGCTGTACAGTCAAAACAAATTGAAATGGACCGTAAATCAAAGTAATAAGACTTTTAAAATCGCAGTTTTATTTGTATTCATACAAATTCCATCATTCAATACAAAATAAAATACTAAATACTAAAAAGTTCTCCAAGAATTGGTATAACTAATTTAGTAAATAACAATGCATATACATGTTAAATTAAAAATTCAGTGTATGTATTATGATTATAACATAATATTCTAATTGGGGTGTTTGAGAGTGTGCGTTAATTACGTTACATGTTGTATATAGTGAATATGTATGTAAGTAAATGTATCATAAGTTTATAGCTTCTTATTCTGTAAACCTGTCTTATCTATGCATTATGATATAATTTTTTTTTTTCTCTTTGTTCGTCACAGTCAGAGCACCTGCCATGTAATCTCTACACCACCCTTGGTTGACTGGTAGAGAATGCCTAAGGCATTAAGTCCGCCTTTGTACCTATTTTTTGAGTGCGAAAAGTTTAAATAAATAAATAAATAATTTCCTTCAATACACGGTGGTATTGCTGGAAATTACAAAAATATTGCGAAGTTTCTAAATTTGGCATATTGGCTGAATTCATGGTAAGTTTGCGCGTCATGTCCTTTACACACTGTATACTTTGTAATTTCAAGGGTCAATCAATGTTCGGGATGATGTCATTATAGTGAGTTCCACGATTACTGACAAATGCTTGCACTGACTGGACAGGTCCACTCACATCTGTACGGTTCTTTCCTCAAAAGACCATTTCAGACACTAATCTACATGGTCCTCATATGGCCTGACCAAGATTATGTCTGGACTTTAAAAGAGAGTGTGACCTCTGAGTTTGTTTCGGCCTTTCTTCTCAGAGTAGTCAGATAGGAAACAGTGTTATTGGGTTTTTCCATCTGGAATTTCTCAGTAGCAGCCCAGAGGATTTTTTTCCGGTTGATGGTAATAGGCTCGCACCCTATAACATGGGACTTAAACATAACTGGCGACATGTAGAAAGAAAGAAAGAAAGAAAATACGTTTATTTGCGGTAAACATGACGCAAAAAAAAAAGAAAATAAACACAAAAAAAAAAATACAAAAGGTTGGGAAAACATGCGTCACATTCACGCAAAACGGCTATCGCTCAGCATTATGCTGCGACCCTATGCAGGACAGAGCCCCAGCGCTGGTTTTCAGCGACAGCCGGCGCTGACGTAATGACGTCGACCGGTGCGGCACGGGTAAACCATTATTATTACCCAATAGAATACACAAGTGACGAATATACTATACATAAAAAAGATAAAAATAAATAAAAGAAATTGGCTAACTTATCGGTTAGGATATGAGAATATCATCCTCCGTGTTACGTTTTGTGTAGTGGCAACATTTCGAAGTTTTGTGGGAGTAATAGGTACACCTCTCCCCAACCCTTCCGGGAAAACAGGCCTGATGTAGTGTAAGTATTGAATCAAAACAGTTTACCTGGGTGTATAACCAGTGACAATCCAGAGGTGCTGGCTGACCGTCGCATGGACTTGGCGACTATAGCTGTGGGTCTGGACTTCTCTGGACGCTCTGGTCGCTCGGGGCGCTCTGGTTTGTCTGGCTTGTCGGGACGATCCAGACTAATGCTTTTAAGGTCGTCCCTCCTTGATATGTCGGAGCTGAGGAAACAGTGAAACATTTATAATGTTTTTGTAGTGACACAAAGTTGCTCAACGGTTTTTGGGATCCAATTTACAACGGGGTTTGGAAATCTGGTTCATACTAACTAATATCACAGTTTTTTTGTAATTAACAAGTTTTAATATAGGTCACGTACTCAGACAACATTTTTTTTTTTTAAACTGACTAAAACTCATGTATTCATCGAAGTTTCATCTCTGTATAAAAAGATACTTTGTCACTGTAATTGGGCAGTTCCAAGCAGATGTGATTCTTTTTTTGGTTGCGTACTTCATTACTGACGGTCAGTGAAGGTCGTGTCCCTGAAAGGCCTTCGTGGCTTCGTGGTTCGATGTGATTAAATACCCCATTTTTGGGTTTACATTTTGACATGTATCATCAAAACCATACTCACAGTCTAGGAACAAGCGCCACGGTAGTCGTGGTATTAATAGGCGGGTGTTGTGCCAGCAAGCTCACGGCATGCGGGCCCGCATGCGAGTGCGGCGCGAGCGCCAGCGGGTGCGCGTGCAGGCCGTGCGCGTGCGCGTGCGTGTGCGTGTGCGCGTGCGCCGGCCGCAGGCCCGCGCGCCGCCGCGCTGCGGGCGACACGTCGTCGCTGTCTGTCTGAGACGACTCCGCTGTTGACGTGCCGCCTATCATCTGGAATTATGAGAGATTGTTAAGGTAATAGATACATTTTGGGAAGAGAATTTCGCTTTTACATAGTAGATCTATGTAGTCAAAATATTGTCTCTCCTGTAACCTTATGCAAAATTCACGCTGACAGTAGCATTGATATAAATATGATCCAATAATCTTAGAGGAGTTGTGTCATCATAGTGCATCAATCTGCTGGAGATTAGTGCACACAAATGGGCGAGTAATGGGCTATATCTACCAAATAAAATACTCCCATATACACACATAATGGAATCTCAGAGCGTGGGGGAGTCATGGCCATATTCCATTATTGATAGATCCATGGAAGCACGACTGCATTCGACTGTAGTTCAAATAACAAAATACCTTCGAAAAAGGGTAACCCATCCATGCTGGAACTACACAAAAGTATTACGTAAGTATTGAAATCAAACAAACATAATATATACATAAGATACATTGTACATAGATGCTGTTGGTGAATATGAGAATAAATTAAAATAAAAAAAATCTTGGCTCATAATTAAAAACTAGCACATTCCACTCACCGGACACTTAGGGTGATGATGCAGCGGCGCGGTGGGTGTGGTGGGGGGCCCGGCAGAGTCCGGGGTGCCCGGCCAACTGTCCGTACTCTGTTAACGAATAACGGCAAATAAACAAAGAGGTCTCAAGCGATAACATGGACTACTGATGTAAGAGATAATGAGAATGTGATATCTACTAGGTCAAACTTATAAATTAGGTAACGAAACTACGCAAACGTGATGGGTTCGATACCCATCTCGGTTGCGGAGTTTCGCTATCTACCAAAACATGAAAGAAAATATAATGGTATTTTTTTTGGCGTCAATAGTATGGCCAGCAGTTGGGTCCCTCCGCATTTTAGGTATGAAGTTACAAGTACGCGGCTGGCTCGTCTTGTCGGGCCAATTTAGTGAGCGTAACGTAGTCAGAAGATATAAGAGTTACGCGATAGAAAGAGAGGAAACTTCTAGATGAATATAACTGCGCTGCGCTGCGCTGTGCGACCTAAATTGCAACTTATTGTGTCGTAGCAAGAGTCGCTTTTTATTTAAATGATTTTGCGGAGATGGTTCACTGTACTAATCTGTGCTTGTAGTATCAGTTTTGAAAATCTGTTGGATGGAATCATATTTAGATATCGATTTCCATCACAACTATGGAGTTCCGCTGGGTAATTTAATTCGACCCTGTATCCTTGGACTTGTAAAATACATCTGGTTAGACTGGAAGCCGTCCCTAACATAGTTGGGATAAGGCTAGCCAGGTGATTGATTTTTGTTTGGGGTTCGCTAAGGGCGAGTGACTGTTTTAGCTGTATATAAGTAACTAACGACTCGCTCCTGCTTCGCACGGTTTTACGACAAAACATTGAGATTTCTTAGTTATATGTAACTTTAATACTAACGTATTATACACATAAACCTTCCGGAATAAATTCTCAAAACGATGGTGAAAACCTCATCAAAATCGGATGCGTGGTTTAGAAGAACAACGCGGACAAACATGAAAAGAGACTTTAATTTATAATATGAATAGATAATACGAACTAAAATCCTATTATTATATCTCCCGGGAGTAAATCTTCTAGATTCTCGATCGTATTTCCATAATGAAAAAAATAATCTTAGCAATTCCAATAAGAAAGCAAGAAAACTCCAACATTATTTACATAATAAAATTCCGGAAGCATTATTTACATATTATTAGATATTTTTAAAACGTAATTTTGCAGGAAAAGAGTAAAGAAATGTGTATCACCTAAATTTTCGTGAGAAAATAGTTCTCATTTTGCAACTAGATGGCGTTGGCGTCGAATTAGAAGTCGCTATGGTTTCGTTACCGCGGCATGTATAGGTATCTGAGAATACATTTACTCGGCCTGCCCACAAAGCTGGACATAGGCCTCTTCTATTTATATTTTTGACAGCGAAAACGTTGCATGTGCAACGATCGCTTATAATTGTCCATACGAAACAAAGATTGAATCAATAAATCATCATTATTATTTTACGTTACTTTTACTTCTAATCTAATTAATTTTTTATATAATGGAAAACAAAGAATAATTATTTTCAACTAGCTGCGCCCCACATTTTCACCCGTGCAAGTCTAGTTCCCGTGGGAATATCGGGATAAAAAGTATCCTATGTGTCAATCCAGGTTATAAACTATCGTTTTGCCAAATTTCATCAAAATCCATTCAGCCGTTTTTGTGTGATTGAGTAACAAACATCCAATCTTTCACATTTATAATATTAGTAGGATTCTCGTGAATTCCTTATGAGAGAAATCCTTTGCGCAAGCAGGTACAGCGTACAGCAAACAATCAGAGCGTTATGTCTATTTCGAAATCTTCAATTTCTCGCTTTCAATGGTTGTACGCTGGACCATTCCGACTGACTAATATTTAGTTTTCTGCATAAGATGGCACTCCTTTCATGTAATTTTTATATCTATATTATGTAATTTGACTGCAAGGATACTATGATGAATATAAATAGTCAATTTTGTTCAAAGCAAATTAACATAAATTTATGAGAAAAAGGTTTAATAGAGACTAAGGGCGAATTTCAATAAAACTGAACACGATTAGCACATAAACCACGAATAAGGCCGTACCCTACCTCAAATTTTATCTACTACACTACTCGCACTATACTACTCACGGCCTGAGTGAGAGCAAGACGGAGTGGTGTGCTAGAGGCTCTCAAGTCTCGAATAGTTGAGGTAATTGCTTTTTACGGTGAAAATGGTAAAAAAACAAAAAAAAACACATAAGACCTGCTTTATAATTAGTTCAGTTATTATGCAAAGTCATGATCTAATTTGAAGTATTTTTTAATACCAGCGGTAACTTTGGATTTTTTTCTATAGAGAAAATTTTATGTAATCGTGATTTCGCCAAACATAGGACCTAGCATCAATCCTCAACTTTAACATAATTATATTTATTTCAAAATTAATGTTGCAGTATTTTCGGCATAACGGAGGATCATGCTAAGCAATTTGAGGTAGGGTACGCCCTTAAGAGCTGTCACTGTCATTATTTTCTTTGGAATATTGACACTGACAGCTCTTGAACTCGGCTTAGATGTGCTGATCATGTTTAGTTTCATTAGTGAAATTCGCACTACGTGATTTCTAGTACAATTCTATGCCATTGGGAAAAGCTCACATTAAAGTACCTTTTTGCTGAAGTCACTCTTGGGTACAGATGACCGATGATATCAAAAGAAGAACAGCGTCCTGCATACTATAAATCTAGCAAATCACTGCTGGATATAGGCTCCTTACCCTTTCCACAGTATAAATAAGTACCAGTATTATATCTTCATAGAAAACGGCCGAAACGACGCGGTTCGAAATATCAGTGTATAAAAGTACGCAACAACAGTATCCAGTGCGCGGCAGTTACGCACGGACGCGGAAGGTTTATCTACCGAGCGGCCGTAAGTAATCATTGCAGGGTTACTGCCAAGATATAATACTGTTACTTTTTATACTGTGCGCATTCTCTCCCCCACATCCACTTTTTGAAAGTAAGCCATTAGCTGTTGAGCGGAACTGCCTTGTTCGGATACTTACTTACCATTTGTTGATCGTTTTAAAAATAACAAAAACGAGAACTCTCTGAAGGCTGTCAGAACTCTCTGAAGGCTGTCCAGAACTCTCTAAGGCTATCAGAACTCTCTGAAGGCTGTCAGAACTCTCTGAAGGCTGTCGGAAGCAGTGTCTCGACAACAAAATGCTCAAAGAGGTCAGGAGAGGGTATAGAGGTCAGATAGGCAGTTGCTCCATGTAAAACACTGGTATTCAGCTGCATCCTGTTAGACTGGAAGCCAATGATGAGGTCATGACCTGTTTTCTCTCACAGTATTGGAAGGAGACTGTGATAACCGTCGATAGAAGTAACATTCCTTACTATCCCTTGTTTGTTGATGACCAGAGCAGCTCGTTCGCTTTTTGAGGCCCCACGGCCAATTTTTTAATGCGACGATTTTTTGTCGCGCACTAGAATTTCTACTCTCGGTGTTGAGCCTAGCATTGAGAATCCAACAGAGCGCATCAAAAAATACACTGCTGGATTTTCAACTATCAGCGCTAAGCAGAGCGTTTGAAATCCAGTGCGCGATAAAAATTGCCGTGTCAAAAAATCACCCGTAGGTACGAGGGCTAAGTGTAAATCTACTCACCCTAGAGTCATGCTCCACACAGGAATGGTGGTAGTGTCTTCTCCATTGAGGAGAGGTGCTGGAGAAGGCGGCGAAGAGTCCAGCTTCTTCAGCAGGTTCAGGTGGTTCAGCTGCCTCGTCAGTGTCAACTTCACTGTGGTTGTAGCGATCGCAGCGAGCTACAAACGATAAAAACAAAATTTCATCACCATTGCACTGCTGTCAGGAGAAAATTTTGCGCCAGTGCCAAATAAACTGATAAAAGGGCAGGAGATTTATTACAGCAGTGATAACCTAGTGGTGTGACCGTAGGTGTCGGACTGCCAAGTCATAGGTCTGGAGTTCGAATCCAAGGCACACACCTCTGACCTTTCAGATTCATGTGCGTATTGTACAATTATAACTGGCTTCATAACGGTGAAGGAAACCGACAGGAAACCGATATGCCTGAGAAATATTTCTCGGCGGCATGTGAAGCCAAGTGAGTATTCAGCTGCATCCGGTTAGACTGGAAGCCGACCCCAACATAGTTGGGAAAAGACTAGGCAGATGATGATGTGAAGCCAAGTCAGAGGCCCATGGGCGGCATGAAAACTCTGACACCAGGTTTACTAATGATGAATAAGAAGTTTTATAGTACTTACTGTCAAAATAGCTGGTATCCTCGTCGTTATCAAGCTGCGGTATGAACTCGGCTTTCCTCCTCAATAGATTGTTCCAGTCCAGACCACAGAAGTATACGTGATCCTGGGAAAAAAAAAAAACTCCCTATTACATAAATAAGAGCTACTTTTTAAAATGAAGCGATGATCTCAGTGGCGCATTAACCCTAAAGCAAACTAGGCACGTGCCTAGGGGCGCGAGGAAACAAAACAAGCGCGCGCGCAAGATTAAAAAAATGAAAATTAATATAAAATTAATTGTATAAGTATGCACTACTTACACAATATAAAAGATTATTTATTTCTATAGAGATGAAGAGCTTCCGAAGCGTGCTCCGCCTTCTTGAGTATTCCTACATCGCCTGATTTTATAAAAGACTAGCTGATGCCCGCGACTTTGCCCGCGTGGATGTCGGTTATTATATACTAAAACCTTACTCGAGAACCACTCTATCCATTGGTGAAAACAGCATGAAAATCGGTGCAGTAGTTTTTGAGTTTATCGCGTACAGGACCTTGTTTTATAATATTTAAGGATATATACCAATATTGCCACTAGACAGAAACTTTGTATACTATTAAAGTCACTTTTCTAGTCTAACTGTACGACTTTCTCAAGAATCGGGTTACAAAACGCAAAAAAAGAATTTTTCAAATCCGGCTCGCAGTTCCGGAGATTACCTTCCCACGTACAAACTTACAAAACAAACAAATTTTAGATTTAGGACAAGGTTAACAGCATACCTTAACTTGATGCGTGCCACCTGTTCCCAGCCTGTCTCGAGGGTTTCGTGAGAGTAACTCGGTAATGATAGCTCGGGCTTCTACTGCGATAGGGAAGTCTTCTTCTGATGGCCATTCGATGTCATCTAAAAATATAAAAGGTATTATAAAGATTGCGAGCTGGTTCGGATAATATTAATAGACGATTCTAATGCTACGTGTTGAAGGGGGAGCTCGTGGCTAAGTAATAACAGCCGCACGGGTCGATTCATCAGGTTAAAATACGCTTGCCGGGGTTGGTCGGTGGATGGGACCATCTTTACCATCTTTACATACCGAGACTCCAGTGCCTCGGAAAGCACGCTAAGCCGTTGGTCGCGGCCGTCATTCGTGGACAGCCGTTACGGTTCATCACAAGCCCAAAGTCTGACAACCAGTCTTACCAAGGGGTATCGTATTGCCCAGGTACTGGGTTATGGAGGTCAGATAGGCAGTCGCTCCATGTAAAATTCAGCTGCTTCCGGTTAGACTGGAAGCCGACCTCGACATAGCTGGGAAAAGGCTAGGCAGGTTGATTTGATTCTACTGCTACGTATTGGATAGAATAGTTAAAGCGACATTACTTGATTAGGGTATTTGCAAATATTGATAGTAAGAAAGTAAGGTAAGAAAATTTTTTTTTTGGGGCGAGCACTAGAAATACAAACAATGAAAAACAAATATTTGAAACTAACTATACCCCATTTGAAATAAGATTAGACATTTAAACAAACCTTTTTTACAGTCCGTTCAACCGATTTTGACTTCTATACCGTAGGCATAAGGTTGGCATTAAAAGCAAAAAACGATACACAATACCAACTGTCTACTGCAGCTGCCATTTGTCATGCCACCTACACAATAGAAGTCAAAATCGGTTGAACGGACTGTAAAAAAGGTTTATTTAAACGTCTAATCTTATTTCAAATGGAGTATAAATAATAAAAATAAAAGACCTGTGTAAAAAAAAGACTCCTATCTCAGTTAAAAACAGCGATAAAAAAAATTTATAGCGATTTAGCACTTTTATCGACAGGAAATCTGGGATCTATCGACACAACCCAGACTGCTTTTTCGCGTAATTAGAGAAATAATATTGACTGATTAACATCAACAAGCACAACATTTATATAGATCACACACATCGTATATAGATTCCTTTCTATCTTGTGAATGTGAGAACGTCGTAGGCTTAGTGAACTGTAGACTTTTATTTTTAATTTAATTTTTTTTTTTTTTTTTTTCTATTAACTTTATCTGAAACTTTTTGAAAGGCCTACACTGTCCTCCCATAACTATTAACACTGTAATTCGAAATTATTGTAAAAGCCAATTATCTTTTAAAAGAGTAACCATGGAGTTTCTTGCCGGCTCTTGTCCATAGGAAACGACCAATTGGAACCGTGCACCTAGCTTCTGACGTTTCATAAGTGCCCATGTAGGCTTATGTGAAATAAAATATTTTGATTTAAAATTTAGCAAAATCGTTATGGTGGTCAATAAACAGAAAAAAACATCTACTCACCGTTGACAGTGTGTGCAAACAACTCCTCAGGAGTGTCTCCGAAGAAGGGCACGCATCCGACCAGGAACTCATACAGGATGATGCCCATTGACCACCAGTCCACCGGCTTACCGTAACCCTGGAGACAAACGAGCATTCGTAATAAAACTAACATGATAAATTATTTGTTACTAGCTTCCGCCCGCGGCTTCGCCCGCGTGGTATGTCGATAAAAATAGCCTATGTCCTTTCTCAGGCTCTGGACTATCTGTGTGCTAAATTTCATTTAAATCGGTTCAGTAGTTTTGGCGTGAAAACGCGACAGACAGACAGAGACAGACAGACAGACCGAGTTGCTTTCACATTTATAAAATTAAGTAAGGATTCTAAGGAGCAATAACAAGGAGTAAGGAGTAATAACAGCCGCACGGGTCGATTCATCAGTTTAAGCTACGCTTGCCGGGGTTGGTCCGTGGATGGGTGACCATCTTTTCATATCGAGACTCCTCCGTGCCTCGGAAAGCACGTTAAACCGTTGGTCCCGGCTGTCATTTGTGGATCTTTGACAGTCGTTACGGGTCGTCAGAAGCCCGAAATTCTGACAACCAGTCTTATCAAGGGGTATCTATCGTATTACCCAGTTACTGGGTTGTGGAGGTTAGATAGGCAGTCGCTCTATGTAAAATACTGGTATTCAGCTGCATCCGGTTAGACTGGAAGCCGACCCCAACATGGTTGGGAAAAGGCTAGGCAGATGATGATGATTCTGCGGAGCAGGGTCCATCCCAGTAACATGACCGCGGGGTCAAAGATGTACAAGATAATTTATAACAATCTTGAATCCTAAGTAATATTCGGTTTAAAGAATTTATTCTCATAAATAACACAAAAACAGTTCACAAAAAATATGAGATGCACAAATAAGGCATGCAGTTATTATAAATAATAAGAGTATATTACAAATGCGAAATTGAGTTTATTTGTTTGCTTGTTACGCTTTCACGCTAAAAACGGCTGAACGGATTTCGATGAAATTTGGCATAGACCATGACCTAGAGAAGGATTTAGGCTTTACATCCTAGATCGCACACGAAGTCACACGCAACAGCTAGTAAAAAATAAATTCCAAACTGCTCTGAAACTAGCAAGAAGTCATAAGCCAAGGTAAGACAGGGTGTCTACACACCGAAGCCGAAGGGAAACCTCCCGGCTAGGTTAGCCCAGCGACTTCAGAATGTTGCAAGTCAGATAAATTTTATTTAAAATTAGCAATTTTGACAATTTGCCGTTCAGAAAAATCATGCTTTCAATTTATATCTTTTCGTCAATGAGCTTATCTCCTTCATTCCATAGTATAAAAAAAAAAACAAAATGGTCGTATCATACCTGTCTCAGAATCACCTCTGGCGCAATATACTCGGGCGTCCCACACACTTGCTTATCTGAGAACTGTCGCGCTTCTCTGTCAGCATACTCTTCGTAAAGATTCGTCGCCACTGGATACAAGGGATAAAATACAATCAGTAATTTACTAAGTTATAGTAAGCCGTAGCTTCAAGTAAATAGGGTCGGTAATTTCTCCATACAAAAAGTCATAATTCGAGGTTCGGCTCTCTTCTATTTCCTCCTCCAATATTGGACCAATTTGAAAGATATTTTATAAACTGAATAAGAAGGATATTTACTGTGTGCCTACGTTTTTTTTTTTTATTAATAGTTGTCAAATTTGTATAACAGGCCTCTGATGACAGCGGTCTAAACTGGCAATTTTGAGCATTTTCTGAGGGTTCTAACGCTTCTACAGATAATATATCATCAAAACGAAAAACATAGGGGCATAGAACTAGTTGGTATTTATTTTACTTAAAAAAATTATTGCTGTCATAAACCAGAGAGAAAACAGGCGAGAGCGTTTGTATGGAGAGGGGACCGACCCTTCCTCTTAATTAGGGCAAATCTTCATAAGGCCCCTAATAAGTGTTAGACTGTATATTGTATATAAGATTTTTCATCTATGGTTATAATAAAAAATTAAAGTAATAAAAACTAAAACCCAACTAAGTCTAAAAAGGTATAAACAAGACACCACAGACAGACAAATAAAAAATCCGGAGTCACACGTGTAATAAATCGAACAGATTACGTGTGACTCCGAATTTTTTATTTGTCAAATTGTGATGAGTCGCTTAGAAGATAGGAGGGAACAGATGAACATACTTACATACATACATACATACCAGTCAAAATCATAACACTACTTTTTTCTTCGCCAACAATTAAAAAAAAAATGCTGTATACAAAATACTTACATGACATAAGTCCCATTTTACTGAGCCCGAAGTCTGTCAATTTTATGTGACCCGTCGCCGTAATCAGCAAACTGAAAAAATGAAATAAACATACGCGTCGGCTTAGAAACCTCCTCCTTTTTTTATTTAGTAAAAAATTCAAAAACTTGTTGTTTAGCATATTTTAGCGTAAGCGCAACTTGTTTTCTGTGTTCAATCAGCACGCACATGACAACCATAATTACCGGCCAAGTGCATGTCGAACCACGCACAATGAAGGGTTCCGTAGCTGGGATGAATTTATCCAACAAACTTATCATTGTTGTTGAAAACTGGTTCTCCGATACAGAATGTATGGGAGAACATGTTTTTGCAACCACAAATTTAAGTTGGTCGATTATTACTCGGTAACTGGTGGAGCCTTCGTAGCGGTGAGTTTTCCTTTTAATTTCGTTATATATTCTACTGCCGTGAATTTTTTCACATTTCTAAACCCTACCATATTTAACTGGCAGGGGAGGGGGACACTTGACTCTAACAAAAATTTGCACTTTAAAGCTTAATATTCCGCAAACGGATCCCTGAATCCAAAAATGGTTAACAAACTCCCATTATTTTTAAACGACCTTTCCAACGATACCCCACACCATGGGATTGACGAGAAAAACAAAAACAATCCCCACTTTAAATGAAGGGGAGGTGTACCCTAAAAAAAATATCTTTAACATTTTTTTTTACCACTTTGTCGGCGTGGTTTATTTGTATATCCATACCAAATTACAGCTTTCTAGTACCAACGGTCTTTGAGCCAAGCCGCGGACAGACGGACAGACGGACGGACAGACAGACGGACATGGCGAAACTATAAGGGTTCCTTGTTGACTACGGAACCCTAAAAAGGGACGGGTTTCTTCCGTCGACAAAACCTGTTTCTATTGTGGTCATGTTAAGCATGCAGGTATTTTTAGGATTTTCCATCAGCAATTTGTCAGTCGCAGGCCCGGAATCAGGGTTACGGATTTAGGACCCGGTTGATGCCAATAGTCTCGCAATTACGAATATGTAGGTGTACTAGACACTACACACCTACCCCATGTGGGTGTACAGTCACGAGCACCAATATGTATACACTTAGCAACTTTTAAAAGTGATTTTCTCCTACTGTGTTCATTGCAATTTTGTGTTATAACGAACATAGTATTTTGGAACCTATATTATTATGAAATAGGTATCATCTCAAAGTTGCAATCGTTATTTCACGAAAAAATGGTTATTGAATTTTGCTACGCGTTTACATATTTTTGCTCTTCACCCCATTGGGGAAGTACACTTACTTGTCAGGTTTAAGATCTCTGTGTACAATGCCATAGGAGTGTAAGTACTCCACAGCTAAAACCGCCTCGGCGAAGTAATGCCTCGCCATGTCAGCCGGTAGCGGGCCAGCGCGAAGTAAAGTGGCGCAGTCGCCGCCTTCCACGAACTCGAGGACGAAACAAAGATGGCGTTTCGTTTCGAAGGAACAGTACATTGTTACCTAGAAAAAAAACAAAATTCGTTTATGGAAATTAGGCTGAAGATCAGCACTTTAACCAATAACGGTCATTAATGCGTTTGAGACTCAACGTATTTAAAACATCATTCTATTTCTGCCAATCGTTTGAAGTAGGCTTGCAAAAAAAATATCGAAATATCGATATTTTTTGATCGATACATCAATATTTTTAGGTAATATTTATTTTTTCTATATATCGATCTATCGATATAAAATATCAACTATCGAAAATGTATCAAAAACGATATATTTCCAATAGCAACACCGTTGTCGCCACTGACTAAAACCGCTGAAATTCAGAGCCATAAAAAGTATACCTTTTTTCCTAGTTTGGTATTTTTAATGAATAAAAACTTTGAACTACATAAATTTAAAAAAAAAAAAAAAAAACCACCGATTTATCGATATATCGATTTTTTTTCGATATATCGAAATCGTTTTTTTTTTTATATCGATACGATATATATCGATACTTTTCGACACTTCTTGCATCCCTAGTTTGAAGATGGCAGAGACAGAATTATGTTTTAAATTCGTTTCATTTCTCAGTAGCAGGCCGTAGTCTGGATTTGTGCCCGGTTGATGGCAATAGGCTCGCCCCTATCACATGGGACTTAAACATAACTGGTGGAATGTAGGTGTACTATAGGTACAACTCTGCTCATCACTTAGAGAAAACAAGGCGTGATGCTGTATTAAATTCGATGGTGTGAGCGCGTTTTGCACTGTGACATTATCAATAATTCAAATCTTATTCTAGGTGCATCGTCTTAATATAATTATATGTGATAATTATATAATTGATGTATACAAAATAAAATAAAACATTTTTAAAAGAGTTATGTTCAGTTCACACCGAGACGCGACGAAACGCGCACTTTTTTATGATCCGATACAATATCGAATTTATTTACTACACAATAAGGTACACGCGCTGCGCAGCACCGCGCATCTCAGCGTACTTTGACACGTGTCAACTTTCGCACTGAAATTATACCTTTTCGTGAAGAAAATAAGTTCGATAATTGACAAAAAGTGCGCGCAGTGTCGCGTCGCTTCACGTCGCGGTCTGAACTGTCCCTAACGGTGGAGTTTCTTGCCCATTCTTCTCCATACGAAAACTACCTTTTAGAAGGGGCAACGAGAACAGTTCTATTCCTTTGTTTTTGACGTTCAAAAGTGCCTTTTATGTACCTAATTGAAATAAATTATTTGACTTTGACTTTGAATATTTCAAAATGGGCAGGAATCCAGCTGTAAGACTGTCCAAGATCAAGGTGAACTCGATACAACAAGGCCTCGCCCCCGACTAAGGACGAATTCGATTACAATACGTCATGGTAAATACTCAAGAACAATCTTATCGATTATTACGGCCGTAAATTGTGAAGTTGTGATTCAATTCAACATTTATGTGTGACTAGCTTCTTTGTGCCCGCGACAGGGCCGGATTTAAGGGTGTGGAGGCCCCGAAAACTTTATGGAACCTATGGGCCTCTTAAGCTAGGCAAGTTGAACTCACATTATTATCTTCCAAAGCCATGGCCGAAAATCCTTGAAATAAAAAAACAAGCGAGCTTTACAGTAGTCGCATATGATGAGCATCATCTGACATCTCAGTAGATAGTCAACTCTAGCACCGCGCGCGCTCATTGCCAAATCAAATAGCGCGCGCTTCGGGGGCTTCCTGTTACACATTTCCGTCCCTTTTCACGAAATCAAATTATTAAGCGCCTTACTCATTTTTTTAAATAAAGTATGTATTAAATTTTAAATTTTAAGATAGCGAAAAAAAATATTGTTTAGCATACTTAACAACAAAGTATCTATTGGTTTTACTTCATCTTACCAAAACTGTATCTAATAAAAACTAGTAACATGTGGAAACGTAGTTGATTGTACTTTTACTTATAGCATACTGTGTATCTAGTTGTAATATACAATGTACAATTGTTTGTTTTCCCGAAATCCTACTAATATTATAAATGTGAAATTTTGTGTGTTTGGATGTTTTGACGCAAAAACGGCTGAATGGACTTGGATGAAATTTGGCAAACAGATAGTTTATAACCTAGATTAACACATAGGATACTTTTTATCCCGATATTCCCACGGATCGAGATTTACGCGCGTGAAACCGCGGGACGCAGCTAGTAAATAAATAAATTACTCCCATAAATTGCAGGAAAGCGAGAAGAAAGATGTTACACATCAAATACTGTATATTTATCAGAAAACTGTGTTATTTCTGTACGGTTCACGTACAGGCAAATAGCGTATTATATACTTTTATAATCATAATTATTTAGTTAACCAATAGCTGCCGTAGCAGTATGACCGCGGTTCAGCATCCAACTGAACTTTCGTGTAACTTTTATTTATTTGCTCTCATGCACATCACACATTTTACAATAGATTACTGTTGGTTTTTGTACATGAACCCTGTCAGGGCACTGCAAAGCACAATGTTGGTTTGCTGTTGAGTATGAACATTATTGTATTAACATAAATTTAGTCAAACTTATCGGAACACAATACAATAGATTTCAGAAAAAATATATTTAGAAGCCGATATGATGTCCAATTAACAGAAATATACAATAACACACAAACTAAAATATCGTGAAGTCTGTGGGTCTTGGTCAGTTCACATCCAACAACTCACTACTGGCTACCTCTGAGCCATACAATTTCTCAATAGAGTATTTTTTTATTTTTTTTAATAACTTACCACAAAAGGATTGTCAGCGAAACTGAGGATATCCCTTTCAGCAAATGCTTGTTCCACTTGATTCCTGAGTATCAAGTTGTTTTTACTTATTTTCTTCATTGCGTACCTGGAAATAAAAGAAAAACCATATAAGCAATCAGCATAGATATCAGAATTCTCCAGACTGCTTTGCTCTTTAGCATAGGCCTCCCCCAGGCTTTTTCCATAGGCCTCCCCCAGGCTTTTTCCATAGACTTCCCCCAGGCTTTTTCGATAGGCCTCCCCCAGGATTTTTCCATAGACCTCCCCCAGGCTTTTTCGATAGGCCTCCCCCAGGCTTTATCCATATGCCTCCCCCAGGCTTTTTCCATAGCATAATTTCATTATGAGTGCTTAGAGATTATGTTTTATTTTTTATATAAATACCTTTGTTCTTATTTAAAAAAACAAAAAGTTTATGTTATTCCGAACGATAATAAACTTCATGTTTTTGAGGAGCTCCTGGCTAAGTAATAACAGCCGCACGAGTCGATCCATCAGGTTAAGCTACGCTTGCCGGGGTTGGTCCGTGGATGGGTGAGCATCTTTACATACCGAGACTCCTCCGTGCCTCGGAAAGCACGTTTAGCCGTTGATCCCGGCTGTCATTTGTAGATCTTTGATAGTTGTTACGGGTCGTCGGAAGCCCGAAAGTCTGACAACCAGTCTTACCACGGGGTATCGTGTTACCCAGTAACTGGGTTGTGGAGGTCAGATAGACAGTCGCTCCATGTAAAATACTGATATTCAGCTGCATCCGGTTAGACTGGAAGCCGACCCCAACATTTTTGGGAAAAGGCTAGGCAGATGATGAATAAACTTCATGTTTGAGTTTTAAGGTTTATAATCAAATTATATGCAATCCTTAATCCAGTGCTATTGTTGTTCGAAGCCTTTGTATGTATTTTTGTGATCTTTTCTTCTTGTCTGTTTATATGTATGAACAATGGTCAAAATCCAAAGTCATTTATTCAAACTATGTTGAGTATCAGCACTTTTCGAACGTCAAAATTACATAAGACAGTCCCCCAAAACGCCCACCCTTCACCACATCCTAGTGCTTTAGCTGGGAAGAAGAAGTGGCGCAACAAACTCCCCAGCAGCACAGCTGTCTATTCAGTTAGAAACAATTGATTCTATACAAAAATCAAATAAATCCTACTAATATTATAAATGTGAAAGTTTGTGTGTTTGTGTGTTTGGATGTTTGTTACTCAATCAAGCAAAATCGGCTGAATGGATTTGGATGAAATTTGGCAAACAGATAGTTTATAACCTGGATTAACACATAGGATACTCTTTATCCCGATATTCCCACGGGATCGAGACTTACGAGGGTGAAACCGCGGGGTGCAGATAGTAAATAATAAAACAAATAAAGCTTTTTCAAACTCACCTAGTTCTAGTCTGTTTATGTTTGACGAGATACACGGCGCCATAGGCTCCGTTGGAGATGAGTTTGATGACGTGGTAATCGCTCTCGGAGGGCGGCGCGCTGCCCGAGCTGGGCGGCGACTGGCGCCCGCGGGCTCTGCGGACACGGACATAGCTTTACTAGCAACAACCAGAGGTCCATCAGGTTAAACTACGCTTGCCGGGGTTGTTCCATGAATGGGTGACCATCTTTACATACCGAGACTCCTCCGTGTCTCGGAAAGCACGTTAAGCCGTTGGTCCCGGCTGTCATTCGTGGATCTTTGACAGTCATTACGGGTCGTCAGACCGGAAGTCTGACCACTAGTCTTACCAAGGGGTATCGTATTACACCGTTACTTGGTTGTGGAGGTCAGATAGGCAGTCGCTCTATGTAAAATACTGGTATTCAGCTGCATACGGTTAGACTGGAAGCCGACCCCAACATAGTTGGAAAAGGGGTAGGTAGATGATGAGATATCGATCGATACCCATCACGCGGAGTTTTGCTTACTAATTTTTGACCCTGTATAATCAGCTGATAATGTTCCCGCTGCTGGGGACTCAGGCCTCCTCTATGAGAAGAGAGCTTTTAACCAGAGAGCCTAGACAAGTGACAATCGCGTCCAAAATGTTTTGTATTTCTACAACGACTTTAAACAGGATTGACATAAGCTTTTCGATAGCTTATGTCAGACCTATACATTTTTGTCTTTTCCATCATCGTTATCGCTGATGGAATGCCACTTTGTCTAGGGTCTCTGACCCGATAAATGCTGTCCTGTCATAAACAACACAAACAAAACGATGTTTAATTTTTCCAAATTTTCCAGTTTTTAGAGCAACTTTTCCAATTTTCCTTTCCCTAAAAAACTTTTTCAAAATATTCAATAGGAAAATCACAAAAAAAAAAAAAACAAATCGGTCCAGTAGTTCTCAAGCAAGCGATGGGCTTGCCAACAAACAGCATAATTTTTTTATTTATACACGGTCAAATTCTATTTGTACAGGGTCAAATTCTATTTATACAGGGCCAATTTCTGTTTATACAAGGCCAATTCTATTTATACAGGGTGAATTTCTATTTAAACAGAGTCAAATTCTATTTATACAGAGTCAAATTCTTTTTATACAGGGTAAATTTCTATTTATACAGGGTGAGTTTAATTAGCTAGCAAAACTTTTAGTTCTGTTTTGGTCACTCACTTGGAAGGTGAAATATTTTGTGGCAATGGAGGAGGTGGTGGTGCTTGCAGTTCTGCGAGGGGGTCCCGCGATAAGCCCAGCTTGTGGATTATGTACTGAGGGATGTCCGTCGTTATACCCTGAGGAATAAGGATCATTTTAGATTAGCAAATTTTGTTGAACGAAAAAAAAAAAACTGAGGAAAAGGCTTGATTATACAAGTTTCAAACCTGCCACTAGAAAGTACCACTAGAACATTACACTTGTAGACATCTTAGTGTAGCTCTTAGAGCCTTCTCGTTACAAGTTGGACCACTGTCACTAAAAGTACCACTTGTGAAACTGACCTGTTGATGTTTTGCATGACCTTCAGCGGCTTCCAATAGTCTATAGAACCGCTCAGGATCGAACTCCAGACATTCCAGTAGTCGTGCTGGACGTGCCATCGCGAGTATTAGTCGTGTCACTAAAGGTGCCACTTGGTTCCCTGCTTCGGCTGACTTTTCTCGTGTCTGTGGAGAATATTTACAGTATGTTATTATGTGTGTTGTTATACATGGAAAAGTATTTTTAGGGTTCCGTACCCAAAGGGTAAAACGGGACCCTATTATTAAGACTCCGCTTTCCGTCCGTCCGTCTCTCACCAGGCTGTATCTCATGAACCGTGATAGTTAGACAGTTGATATGTTCACAGATGATATATTTCTGTAGCCGCTATAAAAATAAAAACAAAAAAAAATAAAAATATAGTATAAATATTTAAAGTTCCCATACAACAACCGTGATTCTTTTCTTTGTTTTTATAATACGGAACCCTTCGTGCGCAAGTCCGACTCGCACTTGGGCGGTTTTTTTAACCGGGCACAAAGCCAGTCTCCAGGTTGCTATTGAGCAATTCTAGATGGAAAAACCCAATAACATTTTGCCCGACACGGGAATCGAAGGCCAGGACCTCATGCTCAGCAGTAGCGCTTGCAACCATTAGACTAACGAGGCAGTTATTTGTTAGTATTTTGTCAGAAATTAAAGAAGAATAATATTTACCTCAGCCAACAATCTATCTAAGCTGTCAGCCATATCGTAGAAGTATGTGCTGGTAACTTGCTTGGACTCCGACTTGTGCAGGCAGTCGCGAGCCATCTCCAGGACCTGCGAAAATTAATATCAACCCATAATACTTTGTAATCGGCTTGCAGTAAATGTATTGAATTTATCACTATCACTTCCGTGGAAAAACGCACGAGACGCAGCCGCACGAGAGAAGCTCGTGGCTACGTAATAACAGCCGCACGCGTCTATCCATCAGGTTCAGCTACGCTTGCCGGGGTTGGTCCGTGGATGGGTAACCATCTTTACATACCGAGACTCCTACGTGCCTCGGAAAGCACGTTAAGCCGTTGGTCCCGGCTGTCATTTGTGGATCTTTGACAGTCGTTACGGGTCGTCAGAAGCCCGAAAGTCTGACAACCAGTCTTACCAAGGGGTATCGTATTACCCAGTTACTGGTTTGTGGAGGTCAGAGAGGCAGTCGCTCCATATACAATACTGGTATTTAGCTGCATCCGGTTAGACTGGAAGCCGACCCCAACATAGTTGGGAAAAGGCTAGGCAGATGATGACTTCAGTGGAAAAACGTCAGTTACAGCACTGACGTCTTTCCTATACAATTTCACCAAGGATAGCAAAAACACCCGATTTGGCACTGCCCTACCCCCCCTAACTACCCTTCTATAGTCCTCGGGACCGTATTTCGGCCACGGCGGCCAATCTCAACAGAGACTAGCCGTCCGCGCAGGAGATATTATAGTGCAGGCGTGTGTGCGCAGACACAGGTGCACTCTCTCTTCCCTCACTCTCAGAGTCAGGAGCGGCAATCCGACAAGAGCGGGTAGAGAGCAGGCGCAGGCGCACCGCACGCGGTACCACACGGCTAACTTCCACACTCCGGGCTGTTCCTACAAAATTACTCATGGAAAAACCCAATAACACTTTTCCCGACCTGGGAATCGAAACAAGGACCACGCTCAGCAGTCGCACTTTCAACCACGAGACCATCAGAGCAGTTACTAAGAGCCTTTACTAAGTCACCGGTCCACCTTTTGGTCGTAAGGTAAGACGCCAGGCTCTCATGCAGTCCCGCCTGAATCCGTCTGATTAGAGAATTCTCCCTTTTCGTAAAAGGAGGAACACTCCACATTCCTCTACATACATTTTCGTAACCGAGTTCTTCTTGGGCGTCGTCAAAAGCGCACTTGCTCTTATTAATTTTAATTATAGTTTTCCTAGCTATTGCCCGCGACTTCGTCTGAGATCCAGGATGAAAGTATGCCTATGCCCTTCTCCAGGTCAAGGTCTACCCCTGTGCCAAATTTCATCCAAATCCGTTCAGCCATTTTAGCGTGAAAGCATAACAAACTCATTGTTTCTTTGTCTTATAATATTACTAGCTGCGCCCCCCGGTTTCACCCGCGTAAGTCTCGCAAGTATCCCATGTCCTATCCCAGGTCGTGGTCTACCAATGTGCCAAATTTCATTTAAATCCGTTCAGCCGTTTTACCGTGAAAGCGTAACAAACAAACTCACTTTCGCATTTATAATATTAGTTAGGGTATAGTTATAATTAGGATTATAAAGGCGTTTACCTGTCGTTGAACAAATCTCTCGATGGGTGGTCGGTCTGGCTTCTTGTCTAACTCCAACACTTCATCTATCAAACCTCGTAATCTGAAAATAACAATAAAAACTTGGTTAATTTCATAATTAAATGAATCCATTGTTTTATTTCATGATGAACTGTTTTCATCAGACTATTCTGAACTTTCGGAATACTGTGCATTGACCCTTATAGCGATAAAACCGATAGTCTATTGCACAATAATAAGAAAGTGTCTAAATTATTGTTATTATAACTTTTGTGAATAACACATTCAGATACCTAGGTCAGGGTTTAGAACTTCAGAACCTTGACCACACCTGTACTAAAGATTCGTTGTGAAATTACATGAGTTTTTTTCGGTATTTTTCTCAGAGAAGTCAGATAGGAAACACAGAACTCATTTAGTTTAAAAATGAAATTCGAATACCACTACCTGCTATGTAAATAACAGTGACGGAGTAATTTAGAACATCGTCCATATATAATAGGAGGGAAAAATACGCAATATTGAAGCTAGCTCAAAAACTGCGCCAGGAAAGTTAATTCTTCAAGGACATTCTAATTAACTACAATGGTTTTTGGTACGCAGGTGTACCATGCGGTAGCATAGAATACAATTTACATGGGACCACCTCTGAAGTAATTTGTTTGTTTGTTTTTTTATTTGTTTTTATGTTATTTTGAATATAATAATGATGAAATATAATGTATGAAGTATTTTCTCTGTGGGATTACCTGCTCTAGTTACATACCGCTATCACTCACTCAAAAAATTTAAAAAGGTAAATTCGAATTTCATTGAGTTGTTGTAAAATCTACGTATGATTTTTTAACAATGGTAATACAAAATAGGAAAAAGTACTTCCTTGATAACTGCTCTTATTATATCACCATCGCGCGTTCGTATTTCCGAAGAAAGACGATGATTGCCGAAGCACATACCTTTCTATAAAGATCTGTAGGTACTTACTTGTCATCCATTGCCTTCTGTGCCGCCGGGAACCGTGCCGCGAAAAGCGCAGACATGGCGGACACAGCGTCATCTCTTGAACCGGATCCGCCGCTCGAACCGCCCCCGCCGCCCGTACGAGATGGTGAACTGGCGAAACATACAAATTTAATGAGGAATAGTTAACATCAGAAGCACTGTATCGGAAAGCTTTTTACCCGACTCCAAAGAAGGGTTATTCGGTTTGATTTCATTAAAACTTATATCATTTGTGGAACCATTGGAAACTTATTAACAGCGCGTTAGTAAGTCGCGTCGTGTACGGACCACCATTTAAATACTAGTGCTGTAACATTGTCGCAGATGATGTATTTCTGTTGCCGCTATAACAAAACATACTAAAAAACAGAATAAAATAAATATTTAAGGAGGTTCCAATACAACAAACGTGATTTTTTTTTGCTCGGTATTGATAGCGGCAACAGGTAGACCCTTGAAATATTCATAGAATATTTAATTATATATTTACTTTAAAAATAAATAATTAAAATAAAACAAATATTTCAGGGGGGCTCCCATACAAAACACTTTTTTTTTGCTGTTTTTATAGATAATGGTACCGAACCCTTCGTGCGCGAGTCCGACTCGCACTTGGCCGGTTTTTTTTAATATATAAATATTCAATTCGACCATAACGATTCAATACACGCCCACAAACTTACCACATGTTTGTAACTATGGCACAGTAAACATATACAGCTGCCAAGATTCCTAATATTCCCTTCGGTCGACACTGACTCATTTCCAGATTATGCTGATCCCGCATTGTATAGGATTTCCGTACAATGCGAGGTCAGTTTATACTGGATAACTATAGCTTGATGTGTAGCCGTGCGTACAGTCAGCCTCCAAACCGTGTTTATATCGTCAAGAATTCATTATGATTGACTGCAATATGTGTTCCATAATACTGCATAAGCATAAGTAAAATCACCCTATAATGTTCCCACTGCTGGGACACAGGCCTCCTCTTTTAGTGAGAGGGAGTGGCCCGAGGCCGGTGGTCAAGACAATTAAGGCCCTACCCTACCTCAAATTGCTTAGCATGCATCATCATCTGCCTAGCCTTTTCCCAACCATGTTGGGGTCGGCTTCCAGTCCAACCGGATGCAGCTGAATACCAATATTTTACATGGAGCGACTGCCTATCTGACCTCCACAACCCAGTAACTGGGTAATACGATACCCCTTGGCAAGACTGGTTGTCAGACTTTCGGGCTTCTGACGACCCGTAACGACTGTCAAAGATCCACAAATGACAACCGGGACCAACTGTTTAACGTGCTTTCCGAGGCACGGAGGAGTCTCGATATGTAAAGATGGTCACCCATCCACGGACCAGCCCCGGTAAGCGTAGCTTAACCTGATGAATCGACTCGTGTGGCTGTTATTACTTAGCCACAAGCTCCACAAATTGCTTAGCATGATCCTCAGTTATGCCGAAAATACTGCAGCATTCATTTTGAAATAAATATAGTTGAAAATTGATGCTAGTACCTATGTTTGACGAAAACAAAATTACACAAAATTTTCTCGATTGAAAAAAATTACAAAGTTACCTCTAAACCGAAATATAAACCACTGGTATTCAAAAAATACTTCAAAAATCCTACTAATATTATAAATGTGAAAGTTTGTGAGTATGGATGTGTGGATGTTTGTTACTCTTTCACGCTAAAACTACTGGATGGGTTTGGATGAAATTTGGCAAACAGATAGTTTATGACCTGGATTAACACATAGGATACTTTTTATCTCGATATTCCCACGGGATCGAGACTTACGCGGGTGAAACTGCGGGGCGCATCATAAAACTTTGCATAATAACTGAACTAACTATAAAGCAGGTGTTGTCCTTTTTTTTTTTAATTACCATTATTTTACCGTAAAAAGCATTACCTAAACTATTTTAAGTAGTAGTAGTTGCAGTTTTAAGGTATATTTTTCTGCTACAATGCCAATAAACGCATTTTTCTTTCTTTCTATTAAGCTTAGAGCCGCCACACTCCGTCTCGCTCTCACTCAGGCCGCGAGTAGTATGGTGGGAGCGAGATAAAAAGTGAATTTGAGCTAAGATAGTATAAGCCCTTAAATGAATTCATGTCAATGTTTACAGCGTTTTAAGGTTGGCTGTACCTACCGTGTAATGTCACGTGTTTGATAAATTATTTAGTGTTACTGACAGTATGACGCGACATTATGTCGCTATGTGGAATGTGTGGTAAGGTGGTGTGAAGTTTTCGATTCATGTTTGTTACGAGCTACGGCCATGTCCGATATTTCCAGAAGTCTAATGACCGTTTGGCATCTATACAGAAAATGCCACCTGCCGCATCTATTTCCAGAATCTGAATCTGGGCCTTGTAATGACCACTAACATGTAAAGTCAGAGAGAAATAGCCATGCCATGATAACTACGATCAAAGTGTGCAAACTGTCCATTGTACTGCTGTAATGCCTGAACCTTCTTTTTACACGCGAACATCACGTAGTACTCTTAGGCCCGTCTTTAACGTATTTTCAACAACAACAACAACAATCAACGACAACAACATCATTCAACAATTTTTATTTTTTGATTGAAAACTACATTCTGTAAAAAAAATTGACCGACTTCAAAAAAAAACAAAACAAAAAAGGACTACTGTACTAAAAACCAAAAGACAAAAGTACTTCTTTAATAATAAGAGAAAAATAAAAAAATAACTTTAATTTCGGAAGTCAGTGTCTTTGCTTTTAATTTTAGTTTTTGGCCACCGACTTCCGAAATTAAAGTTATTTTTTTATTTTTCTCTTATTATTAAAGAAGTACTTTTGTCTTTTGGTTTTTAGTACAGTAGTCCTTTATTGTTTTGTTTTTTTTTGAAGTCGGTCAATTTTTTTTTTTAAGTTTTATTATTTTTCCATGTGTAATTTGATTTTTGTAATCATGGGTAGACCAACTAAAGGAGCCACCCGCATGAAGAAAAACAGAATTAAAGAGACTAATACTGCTGAAAAAGAACGCCTATCTAAGAATCGCAAACGGAGTGCTATGTCCGGTTCCCAAGAATCACCGTTAGCTTGTCATGCTAGGTTATCTCAGATGAGAAATTACATGCATTCTCATTTGTCACAGGAGTCGCCAAATGATAAGATCTGCCGACTCAATCTTATTCAAAAACGATTAAGTGGCGAGTCGCCTGAACAGCGCAAGTATCGTTTAGATGTTATACGAAACCGGCTGGCTAATGAGACTCCCGTGCCTTCTCAAGAATATAAGGGTGAACACTATACATTTGCTTACACTGTATAGTTCCCCTCATCATCATATTATAAGGTGACCATAATCAGATCTGTAATGTCACTTACAACCTATATGGTTGCAAAGTTCTTATCAATATAAATGAATTAAGTCCAAACACAAGGTAATTACTGTGAACCGTTGAGGAGTTCCGTTAATCGTCCTTCGTCTTCATCATCAGACCCTTAACGACAGTCACAACCCATCCAAGTGTAAGGTTCTTATCAATACAAATTAATCAAGCCCAAACACAAGATGTCTGCTGTAAACCACTGAGGAGTTCCCTCGACTGTCTTTCGTCTTCATCATCAGACCCCTAACGACAGTCACAACCCATCAAAGTGTAAAGTTTTTATCAATACAAATTAATCAAGCCCAAACACGAGGTATCTGCTGTAAACCATTGAGGAGTTCCCTTGACTGTCTTTCGGCTCCATCATCAGATCGACTCCAGGCCTTCATAAAATTGTAGTGCTGTAAAATACTTAATGAATAAATTAAGGAATGCACTAGTTGCCCTTACGATTTTTGAAAGTTCCCCTCGATTTATCTAGGATCCCATCATCAGATCCTGACTTGGTGACAATGGGACCACCTCAGAAGTATAAGCTTTTGAACAAAAAAAGAATTTTTTAAATCGGTTCACAAACGGCGGAGTAATCGGTGAACATACATAAAAAAAAAAAAAAAAAAAACAATCATCCCGAACATAGTACCTCCTCCTTTTTTGAAGTCGGTAATAAAATAATATAACTTCAAACGATTGTCAGAAAGAGAAATATGTTTAAAAAAAGTTTTGTGCTAAATGCATTAAATTATTGATTTGTAGTGCAAGCAGGCCTTAGATTGCTAGAAAGTAAACATACCTCAAACTTCGACTGCGCACGCGTCTCGCAGGGCTCTGTGGTGAGGGCGCGCGCGCCGCTGTGTTCCCGCTGCCGCCGCTGTCTGACAACGATGCCCAGTTGTTCATGCCGCTGCCTTGTGAGCTGCTGCAAGGTGAAAAGAAAGAATACGGTCAGTATAATCAGAAAATTATGTTGATCTTGAAACGACATCTGAGGCAATTAACCCATCAGCTAAGTAGTAAAAAATTTGCGTGGGTTTCTCCAAACAAGCTCTTTCGCAAAGCGGGCTACTATGTCTAGTTTAGGAAGTTCTCAACAAAAATAAGTTTTTTTTACGCTATATGAATCTTGAATTTAATAATAATTTAATAATTGCCATTATGATACCAATCTTATGCTGGCACTTCACTTTGCGTATTCGTCAAAATATTCGCGTTACTTGGGTGATACAAAATATGCCTTATACATAGTTAATTGATTCAGGCGTGACTTTGCGGAAATCCATTATAAAATACAATAGATGTAGATATATTTGGTAACCTATCCCGCTTAACTATTCTTCAAGAGTAATAAAAAACCCTGTAAGAAATCGACACGTGTTTCACCTCCCAACGAGGCATCCTCAGGATGACGATTGACCAATTGCAAATCAGAACACGATGTGTTGCCACGCCAGCGCGTCTAGCGCTCGGTGTGGCAACAGGTGCGGTATACATGCGGTGCGGAATAGGTCACTAACCGTCAAATATATCAACGCCTATTGTATTTTTGCCTTATACATTTTGAAATAAAGTTAAAATTGGTATTAACGAAAATATGCGCAAATACGCGAACTGAAGTGCCAGCATAAGATGGTAGGTATAGCATATAAATAAGGCGGCAGCCAATAACAGGAATAAACATGCTCCACTGAAAAAAATCTGGGGCTAAAGCTATTCGTATTATTTATCTCCATCATTTTCTGACCCTGCTTCGGCTCCTGTTCTTCTATCACCTGTCTTCGAGACCCACTTACTTGAGCGAGTTCTGATGCTGATGGCAGTGTGGACATGGTGCTCTCGGCGGCTCGCACACCGCCTGGACTGCGAGCAGCCTCTCCTGGGATGAGCATTGCGACTGCAACAAGGTGATACAGCACATTAACATCACATTCAACAGAGTATTAGGTACTACTTGAGATGGGTGAAATGAAATTGTTTATTCTGTAAATAGGATATTGGATTCAATTTTCAATCAATCAATCAACAAATTTTATAATATGACGTGTAAAACGTCATATTATAAAATATTAAAAATAAGCTAGATGAGGTCGGGGTTTCCTATCTGACTACTCTGAGAAGAAAGGCCGAAACAAACGCAGAGGTCGCAGTCTCTTTTAAAATCCAGATATAATCTTGGTCAGACCTTATGAGGACCATGTAGATTAGCGTCTGAAGTGGTCTTTTGAGGAAAGAACCACAACGATTTGAGTGGAACACAAGGGACGCGGGTACTTTGCTAGGACTTGTCATCATACCGCACCCAAACGCACCCACATCATACAAGGACTTATACGTTCAAAGGTGACAAATAACAGTGCGTGTACAAATACACAATTCTAGGCCATTGGGAATTGAAGGCGTGACAGCATATTTTGGCACACCTAAACAAATGTTTTCAGGTGACATACAAAAAGAATAGAGGCAGTATGTACTTAGTTAAAATAAATTTTGAGAAAATAGAGCTCCGGCTAGTCTCCTTGAGCCTTCAAAAGACTTCCGTGAACTTTTAAAAGACTTTGACAAGAGTATTCTAACGGTAGTTGAGGTGAATGACTCATCGAGCCTCTGGATGGGTCGCAGAGCAAATGTAACTTATTCTAGGCAATACTTGGTTTCGGTACTGAGCTGAACTGAATATGGGCTTCGCTAAAGCTTTCATGGCTTTGGTCGCCTTTTACGACTTTGGGCCGGCGAGGATTGGTCTTTTTAGGCCAAAACGCATCCGCTTAAGCACAAAGGTTGTACCACCTCAAATAACCATTAACATAAGTGATGTTATTTTTTTAAACCGTTACTGTCTATCTGATAGACTACATAATCACTATTAGGTATGCCATCATATCATTCGTTTCACATAACATGGTCAACATACAAAACATGTCGTAAAACCTGTACCAACATCAAATTTCAAGTTGGTAAACAAAAGGCTACATTCGTAACATGCACTAGTAAGTATGCGCAAGAGTTTCCTCGTCCGCGCAGTGAATACTAACGGCCGGATCAAATTGTCTGCGTTTGGACACGATCTTCTTGAGACAATGGCTTTGTTTTTATATTTATTTTATTTAAAACTAGCTGATGCCCGCGACTTTGCCCGCTTGGATTTCGGTTATTATATACTATAACCTTACTCGAGAAACACTATCCATTAGTGAAAACAGCATGAAAATCTGTGCAGTAGTTTTTGAGTTTATCGCGTACAGGACGACAGACAGACGCGGTGGAGGACTTTGTTTTATAATATGTAAGGACATGGTGGTGTAGGTCTTTAAAGATAGTGACTTTGAAATTATTTTGCAAGTTAGAAAACTGCCCTGACTGGTTTTCCAAGGCAGTCGCTCTATGTAAAAAACTAGTATTCAACTGCACTCGGTTAGACTGGCAGCCGACTCCAACATAGTTGAGAAAAAGGCTAGACAGATGATGATGACTGATGTTTCCAAAAAGGCCTGTTCATTGTGACCCCCATGTGGACATGGGTTAGTCTATGCATGCCATTACAAAGACTAAAGTTGTCTGAATCCAAGATGAGCCAACTCCAGTTTCCTAGGTAGGATTATTTTATTTAATTGCTCTGAATGAATTCACAAAGGTAACATTGTTTGTATTGTGTTATGCTAATACATAATTAGTAGCATTAATTGTAATTGATGATTTAACTAAAGACCACGCTACCGCATTAGGATTATTGCCTGTAATGATAGTTGTGTTTGTGATAAATAAATAAAAGAACTTACAACTCACTGATGCATGCGCACTGTATGTCGATATTAGTGCCAAAAAAATTATTTCACTGCGAATCGAGAAGTGAGATGAACAGGGGGCTTAAAACAGCCACTTTGGCAGAATCATAATAGGAAAATATTATGAATCATCGTAAAATGTCACAAACTAACAATTGATCTGCATGCGATTCATATTACGAAATAATTTATCTGTTTGACAGTTTTCTATGGAGATTCGTAAAATGGTCCACACATTATGAATTGCTTTTGCGTCAAATTAGAGGAATTGCTAATGACAGCTGGAAATTCAGGAAATGAACTGCAAAGTCAAAGTCAAATAATTTATTTCAAATAGGCACATAAAAGGCACTTTTGAACGTCAATGAAAAACAAAGAAATAGAATTAATTCTAGTTGCCCATTCCAAAAGGTAGCTTTCGTATGGAGAAGAATGGGCAAGAAACTCCACCGTTACTCTTTTCAAAAATGTTTACAATATTTTGTATACATGAATTATATAATTATATGTGAAGAGGAATTGCTAATGTGACTGCTTTTAGAGGAATTGCTAATGTGACCGTTTCAGGCCCCCAGATGAAATCCCACCCGTTGATCTCACTTCTCAATCGTTATCTCGCCACTGTAGGTCGTTGGTTACCATTCTAACATTTATCATCATGCCTATAAATCATACTAAATTGTTTTGAATCTGATTATCATTCATCTGTCATTAAAATATGTTTCTTTTGTAATTAATTTGTGCCAGACACGATCATGATATCTCAGAAAATATATGTCGCTGAACATATCTGAGATATTAATAGACATTTCTTAAGATAAACAGAGATTTATCGATCAACAACATACCAATCACAAACGTCTTGGACATGTTTCAAATTGTCTACGACATATCTGTGTTATGATGACAATCAAATCTATTTCGGAGGGATTAAGGTTTTGATTCCGTTGATAAGATGTTGTTTTGGCAACAAAATGTCCACCTGATGACAATTTATATTTAATTTTAGTTCACTTAAAGTGTCTTAATAATAGTTTTGTCTACAAATGTGAGTTAGCACCTATTTCTTTTTAATTACTCAAAGTTTAACTAAAAACTAAAAAAATATATCAGAAAACTTAAATTTATTTTTGCTCTTGTGTTCCAATTTTTTTTTATTTTTTATATCACTAGCATGTGAGGTGCTTTACTAACGAAACGCCTTTTTTTTCGTGGGTAAATGATCATGGATACCCTCCGTCTTGGGAGAAGGGAGGGTTATGTCAGACTCCTAAAACCCCACTGGTGCCGTATTGTGAAGTATTAATGCCACCATTTTTCCAGCGAGAGAGAGAGAAGGAGCTAGACAAGGCCGCTAGCACCATCCCGTTTTCGTAGTGGAATAATGATGCATTAATACTTCATAATACTACCCCAGCCCCTGCCTGGATCTGCCTTCGGATTTTCTCCAGTTCTTCCGGTCAGTTTCATCCCCACCATGGCCAATTCTTTGGTTACCAAATCAAATACCCTCAACCAGCAATACCCCTGTTCTAACTACTACCACAGCTCGGGGGCCGGAGAGATACTAGTACATTCGCCGCACCCCTGACTGGAGGTACCTAAATGTACGCGTGACGCATCCAGTGCAGTCAGCTATGCTGCCACCTTCCTGACTGGCTAATATGTTCATCAAGACCTATCCTAAAGTCAGAATTATCCGTGCGATTAACATATACTCTGAAACCATACAAATTGTCGTCTAGTAACTCACCAGACCCAAAACCAGTGCGGTCTGAGGATCCTCGCTTTTTAAAGAGGAACTCTCCACCCTGTTCCTCATATATCTATGAGGAACAGGGTGGAGAGTCTCCTCTAAAGTATCAAAATTTCTTTTAACTTAAATATATTTCAATCGCTAAATCACACAGACACAGAAGTCTGGCATATTCAATAACATATCATGCTGACCTCTACTGACGGTTAAACCGATTGCAAAAAAAAACAAAATCCGTGTGTAAAAGTAAAAACAACTGTTTAAGCATCACTTCCTCGATTCTTTAGATATCGTAGATATGAACTGCCGGTCACAGAAAGAAATAAATCATTTATTTTGCACAAATTCAACCCATACAAGACAAAAATAGAACTGAAATGGTGGCCTCCTTACATTCTGCAGTATCTTAGAGGAAGGAACTTCATCGACTGTATACTAATGTATGGAAGCATAAACGGTTTTACCATTGACTCTTACTTATAAGGGACCCTAAACAGGTTATCCGCTCCACTCATTTAGTTGTCTAATGAAGCAGAAAAGCTATGAGGGGCTTCTGGCAATGACCACCCTAATAGAACCCATTCATATAGCAAATAATCCATGAAGGGAGTAATGTTTGTTTGCAGTTTCATTGCAGTTGATTTCCAAAAAACTTTTGCAAGCACGAGCGACACGCGCCGACAGCAGAAGCACAGTATCTCCATGAAAAAATATATTAAGCCACATCTGTCAACTCCAACATAATAAGAATGAGGCAAAGATCACAATGATGAGACAAAAATAATAAGTCTCCTAAGAAAAATTATCTGTTTTTCATGAGAGAAAGCGTACAAATACCAAAAGAATGCCTCGTTTCTGGCTATTTCGCGGAATTGTTTTGCAAACAAGTATTAGTCGGGACATGTCATGTCACAGAATACGTAGTACAGAAGGCCCGCTACACACAACAGGCGAAAACAGACCACATAGACGTGTACTAACGGTAGTATAGCGATCTTCAACGCAATCTGCCTAGCATTTTCCCACCTACATATGTTGGGTTAGGGACGGCTTCCAATCTAACCGCATGCAGCTGAATACCAGTATCTTACATGGAGCTATTATCTATTTGACCACCACAACAGTTACTGGGTAACGCGATACCCCTTGGTAAAACTAGTTGTCAGACTTTTGGGTTTCTGACGACCCGTAACGACTGTCAAAGATGTACTAATGGCAGCCGGGACCAACGGCTTAACGTGCTTACCAAAGCACAGAGGGTCTCGACTCTCGATATGTAATGGATGGTCACCCATCCACCATCCGACTGCGGCAAGCATAGCTTAACTTTCAATCAAGCCGTGCGGCTGTTATAATTTAGCTACGAGCCCCTCATACTATGCCAGTCACGAGTGCGGTTGTATAGACAGTTCACTATAACTTGTCCCTTGTCGTCATGTTGTTGGCACCAGTACTTGTCAAGCATAGTTAATTATAATAGAGTTCAAAATGGCTACTGAAAGAACAGTGCAACCAATCGCGTCACGGGACAAGTTATAATGAACGCACAGTACCCGTTGTGCGAGCCTTTTCACTAGTTGTATACAGTCGACCTTCTGTACCATATCTATTCTGTGGCACATATTCCGGCCGTTCTATGTGTCACTATGTCGAGTTCGCTGGGTAATTAGTTTCAGAGTTGGACGACAGTGATTCATTGTTCACGGAATCGGTGCATAACATAAATGTTACCGATATTATGTGAAATATAATAGACATTTAGTAAGCATATTTATTGTATGGAAAACTTGTCATGGTATGAGCATTTGATGTGAAATAAGGGACATGTTGACAGGAAAGTCATGACAAGAGGTAGTATGCATGTGGATGGCTATAAGAGTAGTGAAAGACCAAAGAAATGATGGATTGACTCTGTGAAAGGTGATATAGCTAGAAAGAGGGTTGTAGAAGGTGGGGTGGTTTCTGCTCTCCACAATGTAGTCAATAGGCTTATTTTCTTCGGTTGTCAGTTCAACAGACCTTTGACTCCTCGAAACATTTTGTCATGGCATGACTCATGGGTATTTGTATGCTGGCATCCAGACTGGTAGATAAGCATGCTCTCCCACGCCCGAAAGGGTCCAGATAAGCGTAGGTCACCGTGGCGAGGTTAGGTTAAGGTGGATGCGCCAAGGTAGCCCGCGAAATTCAAATTTTCTTACGTTTTTTGCAATTTGCAGGTCAGTGGCAGGTTGTATGTTGATCTAAATATTATTAGCGGCCGTAACAAATATGGATTTACAGAATTATAAACATTAGAATCAGCAACACAACTTTCTATGTTCATGTAAGTGCATTGAATGACTATTTCATGAAATCTTGACATTTGGCACTTTCATGAACTTAGATAGTTGTATTGCTGATTCTAATGTTTATAATTCTGTAAACCCATATTTGTTACGGCCGCTAATAATATTTAGATCAACATACAACCTGACACTGACCTGCAAATTCGAAACAACGTAAGAAAATTTGAATTGTACTTACCTGTGTACTTACCTTAACTGTTATATCCCGTATGGTACACATGCCATGTTTTCTCTCTGCATCATTTAAGGTTGACTAGTAGAAAATGCCTCAGGAATTAAGTCAGTACAGTATTTTTTAAACTTGTGCATAAACTTTAAATAAATAAGTATAAAACTTTTCTGGACTAACTGAGACTAGAGTACTGACCTTTAAAAAATCTGTGGCGGCATCTACATCGCCACATGCGATCTATTCATCAAAGACCCTGACGTCACACAAAAATCATAACGTCACACAAAATCCTGCATCGCGCAATTAGAGTTTACCGCGCGATCGACATATTTTATGTATAATATACAAGATCCCGACATCAATCGTTGGGCAGTTGCTCGCCAAACACGACAGCCGTCTGGTTGGAGAGTCATCCCTTTTCTATAGAGGATGAGTGAACTTTACACCCTGTTCCTCATACCTCTAAAAATCCAACCCGTATAAACATGAAATATTATAGACTTACTGATAGACTAGAGCTGCCCGGAGTGGTCCCGTAGCCCGAGGACGGAAGAGACGCCACCGACCACCTGCGACCATCGCTGTACACAAACAAACATACATCTGTATTCATACTATTAACTAATTATAAGAAAACAAAAGAGAATAATGTGTAAAATGATAAATGACGTAATATTTACGCGGCCGTATCAAATATTTATTTACAGATAACTCGACCCGACCCAACTCGATCCGACCCAATTCGATCCGACCCAACTCGATCCGACTCAACTCGACTCGACCAATAAATTACATTGGACTGAAATTACTAATGACAACGCATTTGTTAGGCAAGTTTATTAATTAAGTCGTCGCATAGTAGCTAATTAATTAATTAATTTCAACTCCAATGTTGTTCGGTTCAGGTAATAACTAATTAATATCAGCCAATATAATGCGGCGATAGTTACGAACAATGAAGGAATATAACTTCCATAGCAAAGAATCAGAAGAAATAATTTTAAGAGTTGTTGAATAGATGAAATATGAAGAAGACTGTCCACACTTGACAAACTCCTCAATTTATCATGTTTTTAAGCCCTCGTCTCGCATTGTATAGGTTTTCCGTACAATGCGAGGTCAGCTTATACTGGAAATGTATAGCTTGATGTGTAGCCGTGTGTATCCACGGGAGATTCTTTAACGCGGCGCGGCTCAACACCGTTTATTGAAAATCCAGTGCGCAATACAAATTTACCCGTTCATACCTGGCCTAATTGCGTATGACTATATTGGCTCTTTCGAGCGTGTGTGGACTTTATGCCCCGGTAGCCCGCAAAAATCAAATTTTCTTACGTTTTTTGCAATTTGCAGGTCAGTGTCAGGTTGTATCATCTACCTAGCCTTTTCCCAACCATGTTGGGGTCGGCTTCCAGTCTAACCGGATGCAGCTGAATACCAGTATTTTACATGGAGCGACTGCCTATCTAACCTCCACAACCCAGTAACTGGGTAATACGATATCCCTTGGCAAGACTGGTTGTCAGACTTTCGGGCTTCTGACGACCCGTAACGACTGTCAAAGATCCACAAATGACAGCCGGGACCAACGGCTTAACGTGCTTTCCGAGGCACGGAGGAGTCTCTATACGTAAAGATGGTCACCCATCCACGGACCAATCCCGGCAAGCGTAGCTTAATCTGATGAATCGACCCGTGCGGCTGTTATTACTTAGCCACGAGCTCTCTAGTGTCAAAATATGATTCGTGACCATATTATCAAATATGTACATTGTTTCGATGGAAACGTAAAACTTTTTCATTTTCTTACTGATTGCAGTCAGAACGTCATTGAAGACGTGTATAGAAGACGTGTTCAGAATGATCATAAAAGCGATGTTTATCATCGCTTTTATGATCATTCTGAACGTCTCCATTAAAGATGATGATGCTTCTAATGAGAACTAGTCAAGAAACATGACGCTAATTAAAGTAAATAAAAGAATATGTACTGTACAATATACTTACATATCCTTAGTTCTAATTCGGTTAGACATGTAGGCAATACAATAGAGACATTAGACAATTCTGTTACCCATTTATACTCCATTTGAAATAAGATTAGACATTTAAATAAACCTTTTTTACAGTCAGTTCAACCGATTTTGACTTCTATTGCGTTAGTGGCATGACAAATGGCAGCTGCAGTAGACAGTTGGTATTGTGTAACCTTTTTTGCTTTTAATGCCATCCTTATGCCTACGGTATAGAAGTTAAAATCGGTTGAACGGACTGTAAAAAGGTTTATTTAAACGTCTAATCTTATTTCAAATGGAGTATAGATTTGTTTAATTAAATGCTGTGACAAAAAACCATCTACAGATCGTCTATTCTATAAAATTTTCACCGTGAAAACTTCGGCGAAGTGAGCTTGAAGTGAATTGTCATCCCCACATGATGGTAAAAATTGACAGCTCACTTCAAGTTGCCTATAGCTAAGTTTCCACGTAAAGTTTTTACAGAATACCACTACAGCAAGTTTTCTGTAGATAGTCTTTGTAATTGGAATGTAAAAAAATTGTGGTAGAATTTCAAATGACTTTGATGAGAAAAGCTTATATGAAAATCTATCTTATCCAAACATTATGGTAGATTAAGGATCGCTCCCTTCTTCCTATATACATATGTAGAACGCTGGACAAACGGTTTTGTCATCGCAGAGAGAGAAAATAATCGTGCTAAAAATGAACTAAGTATGTAATGTGTGTACTGCTTTTATAAAATTATATGAACTGTCCCCGCTACTACAAATAGGAAGGTACTTGTCAAAGATATTTTTGCTGTCGGAACGTAAGTGAAGGACTTCAAGTCCCAAATTAAAAATAAACATAAAAAAATGAGTCGGCATCATGCAAAAATGGATTTCGACGAAGGTTTCACTAAAAGCCTAGGGCCTTACTTAAAATTCCGTGGATATGAACAAAAGATAAATTGATGTAACGATTGATATGGGAAAAATGGACATCTACTGATCCTATAGAGAAATAACCTGAGCCAGAAGTTTGTCCAATGTTGCCGTACATGAAACAGAATAGTTTACAGAAAAGAGAAAGCACACAAGGAAATAGTTCCAGGATCCTGCTGTAAATGGGTTACAAGTTCTGTCGAATTGACACATTTTGTTTTCACTTGTTTATTTCGGGACTTCGGGTATCACCCAGCAGTAAGATTTCTGAGATATTTTTCTATTCTCTAGAAGAATGATCAGCTTTCGCCATTGAAGTGGACATATACAGGATGTAAAAAAAAACCTGTCCGATCCGAAAGGGGCACATAGGTACTGCAATAAAATTACGAGAAAAAAAAAAAGAAAGTTATTGCAATTTGAAATTCACATTTTTATTACCAAAATTACCCGTTTTTAGTAGCAAGTTTTCTGTGTAGAGGTCATAATATGTTATGACTTGTATTAGGAACCCGCTAGACGACGGCCGCCCGCGCCCCATGTAATAACCCGGAAAAAATCCCGATTGAAAAAAGGGGCGATTTTTTTATTTTAAAAATTCACATAAATAGACTCTCATTATGTTTCAACACCCTCACAGATCGGACAGGGTTTGTTTTAGGTATACACGCCACCGGGCAAAAATTTTGAAGGTGCAGTCACTTAACAAAAACCGATCATTTTTCCAAAGAACTCTAAAAGGAGAGGGCTTTTTTTGTCAGGAAACACTTGGAATTCCTCCCAGATACTCACAGCTCCTTCCCTCGTTTGACGCTGGATGACAGAAGGGCGTGGTGCAATGGGTGTGGATGGTGCACGTGTGGCCAGCGTGGACCCTCGGCTGGTGATAGTGGCCCAGTGCCCGGGGAGCTGCAGCGGCCTGACCCGACCTGGACAGAAAAGAGAACAAGGTTTTATTATGATAAGATAAATGTTTTTGTAGATCGTATTGCGTGTCCAAAAGGCCCGTTGCTATAAAAAAAAAAACCGGCCGAGGACCCCTAAGTTTTTTTATTATTTGTTGTTTATAGCGACAATAGAAATACACAATCTGTGAAAATTTTAACTGACTACCTATTACGGTTCATGAGATATAGCCTGCTGACAGACAGACGGATGGCGGAGGCTTATACTTATAGTAATAGGGTTCCGTACCCATCAACTCCTTGTTTCTGGAGATCTTTTTAATTTAATCAGTTGTGAAATCTCAAAAATACTGATAAATTATCGTTTTTGGAAATCATTTGACCACTAAAACTGCAGGCAAATCTCATGTCAGTGCCACACTTATAGCTGATTTTTACAAAATACTTAGAAAGAAGAGATACCACGCCACTATCGCTAAATCCAAGCTTTTCATTGGGAAACCGTTTTTAATAAGCCGATAAAAATATCTCGTATTTACGATGGTCAATTTTAATCTCACCTACTTGGCTATTACCCAAATAAAATAAGTTAATGTATCATTAACGACCTATCAACCTTAATAATCGATACTTTTATGTTTTTCTTTATATCATCACGTGTATACATAACGGGGCTACCATAAAAGCAGGCCTTGAGCTCCAAAAATATTTGTATTTATGTAGGTACAGAAGTTTCACTTCATTCAAGACATACATGCTACCATATAGACACAATGAGAAAACAAACCAAAAGTCTATAAACTCAAAACACACACAAGGCGAGTGCGTGTCGGGAGCGGGTCGGGCGCGGGAGTACGGCGGGCATAATAAACTGTAATTCAAGGAATTATAATGGATGTCAACACACAGAAGGCGGGCGCGGGTCGTGCGCGGAGCGTGTCGTATTTGTTTTGTGACTGGCTACGCTAGGTACGTTCGACTGCTGCCGTCCGGCGCCCGACCCGCTGCCGTCCCGCGCCCACGCGTGTGTGAACACGATGACAGCGCCGTTCCCGCGAAGAAAACGACCCGACCCGCTCCCGACACGCACCCGTCTTGTGTGTGTTTTGAGCTTAAAGTTAAAGAGATAAGCTTTTGTTTGGACGCACTAGTCTCTGGAAGTCGGATATGAAACATTCCTTTTGCATTAGATAGCGTACTTCTTGAGGAAGGTTATAGACTATTTGACATCACGCTACGACCTTTGGGAACCGATAATTTTTCTCACAGGCACAGCTAGTCAAATATTTTAAATTATGCTTAAAAACGTTACATGAGCGTTTTTGTAACTCATGTTTCTCTTTCTTTCTTAGATAACAGAATTTTAATAACCTCCTCCTTTTAGAAGCCGGTTAAAAATAAGGTTAGAAAGCACCTTTAATTAGGATTAAACCTGGTTTTTGGAGACGAGGCAGTAAAACCTGGACCTGCCCTTATTGCCCCATCTCAAAAAAATCACCCTGTATACTAAAGCTGTCAAAATAATTTCTTCATAGTTTATTGTTGCTAGTGAATCTACTGTTCCCAGTTTAAGATGGCACAAAAAAAAAAGAGTTTTTTGCTATTTATCACATAAAACATCTACCTTGTATCTATCAGTACGCGTACGATAAAACTAGTTTTGTCTATAAGTACAATGGCCTTTACTGCTGATAGACCGAGAACGTGATCAATATTGGTAGCCCGCGAAATTCAAATTTTATTACGTTTTTTGCGATATGCAAGTCAGTGTCAGATTTGTATCTTGACCAAAGATTTGGTCCATATGAGATTTGTTCTCAAGGAACAAATCTTACTTAGAGAGAAGTATTATCCTTATCCTTACATATTATAAAACATAGTCCTCCGCCGCGTCTGTCTGTCGTCCTATTCGCGATAAACTCAAAAACTACTGCACCAATTTTCATGCTGTTTTCACCAATGGATAGAGTGGTTCTCGAGGAAAGTTTTAGTATATAATAACCGACATCCACGCGAGCGAAGTCGCGGTCATCAGCTAGTTCTATTATAAAATTTGAATTTCGCGAGCTACCACTGCGGATCCGCCTTAAACTTTGTATTTACTCTAAAACCGAAACTTCTAAAGGTCACTTTATGAAACAAAATGGAATCACAACATAGCTGCAAACTTCACAAGAGGAGGTCGGGGGAATTTGTAAAAGTTCAAAGGAAATGCTTTAAAATAACAACTGAGTTCTGCGTTAGTTCAAAAGATAACAACGTCTTTGTTGCTTGGGAGTTGTTGTGGCATAGTACTAGTAATTTAATTCAACATGATTTTATTGCTTGAAAACTTGAAATAATTATGCTGGTAGGAAATTCTACTTATATGTAGAGGGGCTCGTGGCTAAATAATAACAGCTGCACGGGTCGATTGCCGCGGTCGGTTTGTATATGGTGGAATTGCAAATCAAGATTCCTTTACCGTGCCTCGGAAAGCACGATAAGCCGTTGGTCCCGGCTGTCACTCGTGGATCTTTAACAGTCGTTACGGGTCGTCAGAAGCCCGAAAGTCTGACAACCAGTCTTACCAAGGGGTATCGTATTACCCAGTTACTGGGTTGCGGAGGTCAGATAGGCAGTCGCTCCATGTAAAATACTGGTATTCAGCTGTATCCGGTTAGACTGGAAGCCGACCCTAACATAGTTGGGAAAAGGCTAGACTGATTTTGTTTACTGAGTTACTTGGTGTCTTGGCTGATTGTTTTAAACATTGTGAGGGTCAATTTCTTTTTATCATCAGTTTTTTCCGAGGCCCTCTTTGTTCAAACAAAAACTAGTGGATGCTAATTCACGGATCGTGATCACACTAAAAAAGGTCATGATACTCATCATTACTTCCTACATCCATGGTTTTCGTTTTTATTACAACAAGGAAGAATTATTACAACAGCAAATTCGTTACATTCGGAAGTCAGAATCCGTGGTTACGATATTTTTTATATCGAATTTTCTGTCCTTATTAAACAGATGGCATTTACAATTTGTAGAGCAGTGGTGGCTGTAGTCGTGGTTTCGATCCCAGCCAGGCACTTTGTGTAATTAATTTCAATACCACTGCTCTCAAAACGGTGAAGGACAACATCGTGAGGAAGCCGGCATATCTTAGAACCAAAAATCGAAGACATGTGACATCCACCAACGTCCACGTGGTGAATTACGGCCAGCCAACTCCCTCTCGCAGAGAGGAGGCCTGTGTCCCAGCAATGGGAATGTTATAGGCTGATGATGCTAATGATTTGACAACCGAGACTTGAATTTTTTTTTTTGTCAATTACTTATTTGTTAGAATAATGTCTTGGTTGCACAAAGATAGTTAGTCATGATGATGCCTCCGTCCATTTTCATTAAAACCGACCTCGCACTCTGACAGTCATGAAGATGCTTTTTTCCCTTTTAATTAAAACTGACCTTAAATAAATTAACTGCTCTTTGATATTCGAGAAGATTCACAATAACCTTCTCATCGAGATGCATACAGATTGCAGATTAAAGTCCACCTATATTATCTTTGCATTATCGATCACCCCACATGCTGCCATCTTTCTTTTTAATACCTATCGAGATGTTCGTTCGCACGGACGTAAAAATATCGCGGCGGGATTCTATCGCGCACCGGAATTTCAACTCTCCGTGTAGAGCCGATCATGTAGAATTCAACAGAGCGCATCCCAGCGTATCAAAAAAACACACTGTTGGATTATCAACTCTTGGCGGTAAGCGGTGCGTTGAAAATCCAGTGCGCGAAAATAAATCGCCGCGAAAAAATCCGCCCGTGCGAGCCTGGTCTAACCGTAGCGGAAATACGTTTCGAGATAAAGCGATTAATTACCGAGTTATCTTTATGTAAACATACATTATGTATGTGTTTACTGTTTACACAGCAGCTGTGCGCTACACTCCCGATAATCTTAATTAATCCGAAGATGTTATTAATAACTCAGCGTTGTCTTTAGAAACTCAGGTGGTTATGTGAAATAAAATATTTTGATTTTGAAATGTGATAACTACAATATTTTACCATAGCTTAAAACTTTACCTCACGACTTTTTCACTATAGTCTGCGCGCAACTGCTAGTCACCGCCTTAGGTAGATATGTGAGCGGTGCCAATTTTGTCAATTCAATAACCCCATGACCCCGTCGGTCATGGGGTTATTGAATTGACAAAATTGGCAGACTGAGTTAGCTCGGCTTTTGTCCATCACCGCTCACATAATTATCTCAAGCGGTGACTAGCAATCGCGCTCGGGCTGTACGGGGATCTAAGTCTACGTACTTTATAAAAATAAATTAAATAAAAATAGCCTTAATTTTCTCGGACCCCCGCTGACACATAAAATTATTACCATGCAGCGACTCGTCTCATGTTTCAAGCCGCCATTAAGTTTGAATCGAACTGTTACGTGAGAAAAAGACTTCCTATTCAATTCACACTAGAAACAATATCAATCTGCGTAGCCTTTTCCCAACTATGTTGAGGTCAGCTGCCAGTCTAACCAGGTGCAGCTGAATACCAGTATTTTACATGGAGCGACAGCCTATCTGACCTCCACAGTAACTGGGCAATAAGATACCCCATGGTAAGACTGGTTGTCAGACTTTCGGGCTCCTGACGACCCGTAACGACTATCAAAGATCCACGAATGACAGCGGAACCGACGGCTTAATGTACTTTCCGAGGCATGGATAGGTGTCGGTATGTAAAGATGGTCACCCATCCACGGACCGAACGCGACAAGCGTAGCTTAACCTGATCGATAGGACCGTGCGGCTGTTATAACCTAGCCACGAACCCACTAGACACAAAATCTTTAAAAAAAAACAACTGTTTTCCTCAACAAAATAGTCTAACAAAGATCCAACCAGTAGGTACTCGTAGCTACCTCAGATCAAATAAAAAACCAAGACGGAGCGCTGAGAACAATAAAGAGAAGCATGCTAAAACTACACCAACGCTCTGTGCATACACGCTCACATACACATTTACAATGAAACTACACCAAACTAAGTGCACTCATGTTTAAACCGGCCTCACGTCACTGTTGACAGCGCTCTGTCTGGGTTTTTTATTTGGTCTGAGGTAGCTACACATACAATTATTTGCCCAGAGTTTCACCTTGACAGATCTTTGACTCTATGAGTCACACACGGCATGGCCATAACAGTTCGCCACGGGCGTTTGTTATTGTTTTTATATAGGAACTCGTTATGTTTGTTATAATTCAGTTTTTTTTTTGTATAAGTAACCATGTTTAATGTTCAGATAGAAGATGGTTTGATAATATGCAAAGTAAGGGACATACAAATTGCCTGATTATGTCAGGTGTTCTACAGTAGTGTTGTAATGAGATATACTGTTTGAATTTAAACGATTATTTTATGAGAACTATCTAATATCTATGCCCACCATCATAACATCAGGTCGTAACATTATGGTTTCCAGTGATAGCCTTGTGGTGTGACCGTCAGACTGCCAAGTCATAGGTCTCGAGTTCGAACCCAAGACACGCACCTCTGACTTTTCGGATTCATGTGCGTATTGTATAATTATCACTTTGTTTCAAAAACGGTGAAGGAAAACATCGTGAGGAAACCGCCATGCCTGAGAGACATTTCTCAACGGCATGTGTAGCCAAGTCAGAGGCCCATGGGCGGTTTTAAAACCCTGACACCAGGTTGGTCACCAACCAAAAGAAAAGAAGAATAAGGCTTCCTGTAGATGACGCCGGAGCCGCACCGGCGCATGGGCGATATTCATTCGTAATTCGTATACACAAACATGCAATCCGGCGCCGCCGGTGCGGCTCCGGTGTCATGTTCAGGAAGGTTTACAGTTGAACATAGATTGGCATACCCACACTTATTAGTACAAAGAGAATTATCTTGACCAACCTCAATTACTTTTCTTCTGTGGGAAATTACTTTGTACATACATGGAAACGATACAAAATAATGATTAAGGCATCAATCAATTAACATAAAAACCACCTACTTAGCGTGAAAAAACACCATCAAAAACTAAAAGTCCATGTATCCCCTTTCCACCCACCAAAAGCAAATATATCAATATCTGTCATTCAATTAAATACCAAAAGAAAACCGGCCAAGTGCGAGTCGGACTCGCGCACGAAGGGTTCCGTACCAATCAATCTGCCTAGCCTTTTCCCAACTATGTTGGGGTCGGCTTCCTATCTAACCGGATGCAGCTGAATACCGGTATTTTACATGGAGCGACTGCCTATCTGACCTCCACAAACCAGTATCTGGTCTAACTATCACGGTCCATGAGATACAGCCTTGTGACAGACGGACAGACAGACGGGCGGACAGCGGAGTCTTAGTAATAGGGCCCCGTTTTACCCTTTAGGTACGGAACCCTAAAAAGAAACTAACTTTCGACATCAAAACATAAACAAACCAGTTTCAAAAAACTCGTCATGTTCCATCAATAATGTCCAAATGGAAAAGTTTAGAAGATAACAACACACAAACAGATAAACAAAAGATGTCATTACGATAGGGTTATGTTATGACAAATATATGTGATAATTTGTGTAATGGCCAGTTTCTTCATCGAAAGTAACAGTTAACTGTTCTTTTACACTTCTATTTTCAATCCTCGGCGCTGAGGCGAGGGTTGTAATTCCAACAGCGCGGGAGAACAGTTGACTATTACTTTATTATTATCGATCACAACGAGGTATCACATTCTTCTGAATTTAACTGAACAGATATTTATGACGCAAGACATATCCGCTAGTATTGCATTGACGAATATTTTTGAAGCCGATTCAGCATTCACATTTTGGCGTCTCTTGTCTCGTCGGATAGATTTGGTGTTCCTTCGATGTCACATATTTGTGCTGCCACTTGTATATGCCTTCCACAAATTGTCACATATATTTGCCGTTATATATTAATGGATGAATCATGCAATCAGATATTATTCCCTAGCTATTCGTAGTGATTTATGCTGTTCATAGTGATGAACCTCCACCACAAACAGCTCTTCTACTATTTATGCCTCGTTTCATAAATGTTTACCTTCAACCTTTTAACCATATTCTTGCCACAAAGCACGATTTGTTTAGAAAACTAGTCGTCGACTAGTCAACAACTATGATTTCTGCACAATTTTTAACCGACGAAACAAAAAGGAGGAGGTAGAAAAAATGGGGTTGACTGATTTTTCACCAACTGAATTTTCAACTGTGAACCTCAGACCAACCAAAATAGAAAGACGGATCACTACGTACATCAAACGTGTAGCCACAAAACTATGCTCCTGCAAGTAAACACACAGGCTCACGCACACACCTAAACAAAAACTATGCTCATTGCTCCTAGTACGTCACGAGTCGTCGTCTAGTAAACTTCAATAAAAAAAATTGAATTATGCCTTCTTGTGTAGTGAAAACTTGTAAAAACAATAGCAAATCACATAAAAAGTCTCACGGAATCACTTTTCACATGTAAGTACTTCAAATAACATCGTTTTTTAATTTAGTAAACTATGAATTTTAGGTTACTTGGAACAGAAACCTGAACGAATGAACGAACGAAAACAGTGACATTTAAAGTGCGAGGGTTGCCATAATATGATTTGAAATTTCCCCGTTCGATATTTTTTAGTTCGAGTAACTATATGCCTGTTTTTTTATGTATTTAATATTTTAGATTTCCAAGTAATATTGAAAATAAAAGTAAATGGATAGTAGCTAAAAGAAATAGTCGGAATGATCCAGAATGGCTTCCATCGAAAACCAGCGTGGTTTGTTCCGATCATTTTGATAATAATGACCTTTATTCAACTAATCGTGGACTTCGCCGTGTGATCAAAACCGGATATCCTAAAAAGGTACATAAAATTTAAAAAACAAAAATGAGATTTTATCAAAACAGTAATTAAACACGAGACTGTATTTTTTATTTTATTTTAGTTAGTTTCTCAGCTTAGACTAGCTAATTTAAATACTACTGTCCCAAATTTTATTTTTTCCCAAATTGCGGACGCTTTTTACGTGCTTTCTATAGTCAGTGATTTTGTTATCGTGGTCTTCTTGAATTTAATAAAGTTGATTGTAAATATAATTAAGTACCTATTTTATTTCAAAACAATTTACTTAATGACACATACCCACGACGATGTTATGATTTACGCTTCAACAACCTTATAACTTAATTTTTCTATAATTTACAAACCAATTTTTTTTACATTCAATTGATAATTAATGGATAGTTCTAAGTGAAAGAGCGGAGCTCCTAACACAAGCAATTCTTGATTAAAAGGTAATCTCCAAATCATGTATGTAAATGCACTTTGTACTTAATTGTTATTTTATTTTGCGATGTAAAAATCAATGGTTTTGTTTCGGAATCCTTCCTAACAATTGAGGTACAATACCATACTCAACAATATCTTACTCGTACAATATTATCCTACCCAAAATATTATTCCCCAAATTATAGGGAAAAACTTTAACAAATGACAACCCTTTTTACACAAACATAGATAAAAAGGTGGCGTCATTTTTGATGTTCGTAATGCTCTGTCTTTCTATTTTGGTTGGTCTGAACTGTGAACCGATTCTGTTGAAATTTCGCACACATACATAGTTCTGATGACACAACCACTCATCATCAACTCCAGGTCTTTAAACTGGAGTAACCCCCTGGAGTACCCTGGAGTGGATGGTAACTCAAAAGCGAAAAATAAAAAACTTTTTTACAAAAAATTAAACCGACGAAAAAAGAACTGAAAAGCGAAAAATAAAAAATAAACCTTTTAGTGTAACTAAGCTCCTAAACTAATTTAAATAACAAATTTTGAGCCGGTGCCTAACACACGCTAGAATTATGTAATTAATTTGTTTGTTTGTTTGGCGCCGCCTCAAAATTTGTTACTTAAATTAGTTTAGGAGCTTATTTACACTAAAAGGTTTATTTTTTATTTGTCGCTTTTTAGTTCTTTTTTCGTCGGTTTAATTTTTTGTAAAAAAGTTTTTCTAGTTTCGCTTTCATAGTTGGATGTTTCACCAGTTACTTATAAATCCCTTGAGAATTCTATACTATACTTCCAGTTTCTCACAATGCTACAGGTGACTAATTTACCCGTAATTATGCCCCGTATTATACATATTATAATAACGGCGACAATTAAAGAATAGGCCAAGGTTACTTGGTGGGTCATGGGCATTATACTTTTGGTAAGTAAACGACGATTTATATGGACAGTTACCCAAATGATATTACACCACGCAAAGATGTATGTTATGCTTATGACGGACAAAAAGACCATTTTTATAATAGAGAGAAAGATAAGTATAAAAATATGTACGTACCTAAAGACAAAATGGACCAACGGATTAGACAAGATATCCCAGTACAGAGCTTGGTAGACCAAAACAATACCATAGACGTGGATGTATCTAGTAACTTATTTCGCTTAACTATTCCTAAAGAGTCATAAAGAACCCTGTAAGAAATCGACAGGTGTCTCACTTCTCAACGAGGCATCCTCAGGATGACGATTGACCAGTCGCGAACCCGAACACGACGTGTTGCCACGCTGAGCGCAGAGTTTTGGTAACAGGTAAGACGAGACACATACCCAAAGACACGCCTCTTAGGACCACAAAATGGGAAGATATTTTAAGAATAACATACATAACATAACATCACGCCTGTAATGATTAAAGGGATAGGCAGAGGTGCTCCCATAGAATGAAAACATAACAAAAGATTAACAGAGTATATAAAAACATAACCAAACCAAAACAGATGTTTCTCCTAAAGTAAAGATTTCAATAAATCATTCATCTCGTTAACGGCAGCCCTGTTAACAGTTTGTATGTAAACAGTAATAAGTGTGCTATTACACGGATCGTGACGCGGCCTCATTTAACGAGCTTAAGGCGATGACGATATGTGAACGGTTCATCTGACTGGCATTGTTGGAAAACTCGCGACGGTAATTATATATGACAAGACCGTTGGAAATTGTAACTTTTACAGTATTATTTACGGGTTTTTGGCAAGATATTTAGATTTTGTGAATTGCCTGTAAGGAAAATTCCAGAAACAAACCGTCTGGACAGAAAATCGTCACTAGATTTAATGCATCTAGTGCCGATGGGGTCCTTAAAAGCATAATTAAGGCATTACACTTTTCAATGATTCTCGGAACATTTCTGGCTGAGGCAATAGAAAAACTAATGTAAGTACAGACGGCTACACATCAAGCTATACATTTTCAGTATAAGCTGACCTCGCATTGTACGGAAATCCTACACAATAAGAGATCAGCATAAACTGGAAATATATAGCTTGATTTGTAGCCGTGTGTACGTACCTGCACACCTAGTCTCATCATCATCGTATGCCTAGCCTTTTCCCAACCATGTTGGGGTCGACTTCCAGTCTAACCGGATGCAGCTGAATACCAGTATTTTATATGGAGCGACTGCCTATCTGACCTCCACAACCCAGTAACTGGGTAATACGATACCCCTTGGCAAGACTGGTTGTCAGACTTTCGGGCTTCTGACGACCCGTAACGACTGTCAAAGATCCACAAATGACAGCCGGGACCAACGGCTTAACGTGCTCTCCGAGGCACGGAGGAGTCTCGATATGTAAAGATGGTCACCCATCCACGGACCAACCCCGGCAAGCGTAGCTTAACCTGATGAATCGACCCGTGTGGCTATTGTTACTTAGCCACGAGCTCCTCCCTGCACACCTAGTCTCGTGATAAAAAAAGTAAAAATCATGCTCCCTTCACAGATGAAGCTCCTCATCCTTACAAATCCTACTAATATTATAAATGTGAAAGTTTGTGTGTTTGGATGTTTGTTACTCAAATCACGCAAAAACGGCTTAATGGATTTGGATGAAATTTGGCAAACAGATAGTTTATAACCTGGATTAACACATAGGATACTTTTTATTCTGATATTCCCACGGGATCGAGACTTACGCGGGTGAAACCGCGGAGCGCAGCTAGTTAGTAATTACTAATCCTTACGATCCTTACTAATATTATAAATGCGAAAGTAACTATGTCTGTCTGTCGGTCTGTCTATCTGTCTGTCTGTCGCGCTTTCACGCTAAAACTACAGAACCGATTTAAATGAAATTTGGTACACAGATAGTCTAGAGCCTGAGAAAGGACATAGGCTACTTTTTATCGACCTACCACGCGGGCGAAGCCGCGGGTGGAAGCTAGTAATATTATAAATTCGAAAGTAACTCTGTCTGTCTGTCCGTATGTTACCTTTTCACGCCTAAACCGATGAACGGATTTCGATAAAATTTGGCAAGGAGATAGATGGCATCCTAGGGAAGGACAAAGGCTACTTTTATCGACATACCACGCGGGCGGAGCCGCGGGCGGAAGCTATTGCATATATATAAACTAATTGTCCCTACTTACTTCACCGAGGTTAAAAATAAACACCCATTTAAATACCAAGAAAACTCCTGAAATTGGATTACTTTTACTGCCTTTACCTGGAGTCCTGGACTTATTTAACTTTTTACATTTTCCGAAGATACGAACGCTTTTATTGCGTTCATGGCCGCAGATGGAAACGGTTATAAAACTTTAATTTCATCGTGTAATATTGATGTAAATAACAGTACTAAGAAATATTATGATTCTGTTTTTGAATTGTATTAAAATAAAAAACCTGTTACAAGACACCCTGCAGAAGGCCACAAAGTCACAAAGGAAAGAGTGAAAGGCTATGAGGGGGACTTATGCCCAGATGTGGGACAATACGGGGTGAAAAAAATGCCTAATTGTTAAAAACGTCTCAGCAATTTACTCAATAACTTAATTTAGTATGCTTTCTCGACTCTTTGTATCATTTTAAATGCACTTTCAGAAATCACGAACACTAATTTCCAACAAGATTCGCTTAAAAGAACAACCATTTTCCAGAAAAAACTCAAACCGTAACAACGTCCATCTCATAATCAACTTAAAGTTAGCAGAACAGTTCAGCTGCCATGTTGAACGTTAAATTAACTGCAAACTGACTGAGAATTAGAGCTCATGTTAAACTCTGAAACTATCTAGATCTAGATACAAAATCAGATTGCTTGAGTGGCATATTATTATTTTATTATTATTATTATATTCCGTTTATTTCATTAATTCACTTATAAATTACATTTTTAAATATTAGAATATAAAAATATAAAAATATTTAAAAATTATTATTATTATTATTATTTATTATTATATAATTACATAAGGTCAGCCATCAGTCACCTGCCCATAAACCAATCAACCGCTAAACAGTAATTAGAAAGAAACGCTTTTGCACTTTTAGGATACGAGAAACACTGGACTGATTGATGTGGCGGTATTTGAGGAGGCCTATGTCCAGCAGTGGACCTCATTCAGCTGAATGACGATGATGATATTTACACTCTTACAATCTTATCGTCATGTCAGCCGAACAATATTCAATGCTGGACATAAGCCAACCCCAAGAATCGCCAAGAACTTCTAGTTTTACTTGAAATTAATTGCAGGTGACAACTAAAGGCTCCATTATAGATCCATAGGCTCCACTGTAGATTTGTTGAGCATTTTCTATCTACTTACTTGGTACTTGTTGAAAGGCCTACACTGTCCTCCCATACCTAATAACACTGTAATTCGAAAATATTGTAAAAGCCAATTATTTTTAAAAGAGTAACCGTGGAGTTTCTTGCCGGCTCTTCTCCATAGGAAACGACCAATTGGAACCGTGGAGTTTCTGACGTTTCATAAGTGCCCATGTAGGTTTATGTGAAATAAAATATTTTGATTTTGATTTTATAAATTCTACACCACTATCTGACGTTTTTTTTTTTACATAAAACTACTATGAACCTCGAGGCTTCTATGCGACATCTCGTTTATACCTCACACCTTATTAAACCAAGTCTGAATGGGTTTTAAAGTTACTGCAAGCTCATCTCAAAATAGGTCAGCCCTATTCTCGTTTATGTCGTAATATGGCACTCTAGGGACTATACCAGCTTCAATAAAGACAACGTTTTAATGACCACAATTGTGCATTCATTATATGTGGAATTAGGTTCTGGCTCGCCGCCATATGCTTTATTTACTTTAAAAGCATTCCTTGGTCTATTCCTAGTGTGAACTTTATGAAGGAATTTGATGGCTTGCTTTCCACTTGCTTGCAACCAGAACCTCTTGTCTACAAAGTCATCATTCGTTTCCACTACCAATTCGTCATCTGTTGTAGACTTTTTTTGTTTCCTCTGGACTTTAATCGATTCTTGTATCATCTAAAAGGACTGCCATCTTAAACCCTTTAGAAAACTTTGTTTTCGCCACAGACGTGACCATGAGATTCCTTTTTGCTAGACCTATATGAGACAAAATGATGTCTCAAATCATTTTAACAATAGATAATTTAAAGAGAGAGAAAAGGCAACGTCTAAACTTGAAAATGGTCACTCTACACAACTTGGCAATTCAATAAACAATAGCAAAAAAAAAGTCATTGATAAACTACACTGACGTAGAAGTAATACAGTTTAACTAATTGATACGAGTAGTTCAATCTAAGTTTAAATATACAGTCTTAATTGATTGGCAGTGCCCTCACGTCTGCATTGAATATGTTCGTATTGATATGAGATAAACATACATTACTTATCGAGACCTCTCCGTGTCTCGGGAAGTACTACGTTAAGTCATTGGTCCCGGCTGTCATTCATAGATCTTTCACAGTCGTTACGGGTCAAAAGCCCGACAGTCTGACAACCAGTCCTACCAAGGAGTATCGTGTTTCTCAGTAACTGGGTTGTGCAGGTCAGATAGCAGTCGCTCCATGTAAAATACTGATATTCAGCTGCATCCGGTTAGACAGGAAGCGGACCCCGACATAGTTAGAAAAAGGCTAGGCAGATTGGTTGCTTATGAGCCTAGTTATGACTAAGAACCGGATGAAGAAGCTTGCATGTTCATTATGGAATTTAAAGACAATGTATGAATCAGATGTGCATCATCTTAGAGAATAGAAGAAATGGTTATTACATTAGGTTGAGTAAACAGTACCGGCAAGCATTATTGCTAGGAGTTTCTTTGAAGGACAAAATCAGGAATGAAATTATCCGGACAAGATTCGGAGTTACCAACATAGCTTGCAGAGTAAGCAAACTTAACTGGCAATGGGTGGGTGGGACAGACTGGATGTGGAAGGCGGAGGACAGGGTGTTGTGGCGCAGCCTGGGAGACGCCTATGTCCAGCAGTGGACTGCGATAGGCTGAGTCGATCTAATATAATCTCAAAGCGAAAATTTAAAAATAAAACGTGAATAGCCCTCTGATATGACACACCCACATACCAATTGTTATAGACACAACATTGGATAAAGTGTCTAAACCGAGAAACGCTAGAGTCGGTCGTGAGCATATCCTACTAATATTATAAATGTGAAAGTTTGTGTGTTTGCGTGTTTGGATGTTTGTTACTCATTCACGCAAAAACGGCTGAATGGATTTGGATGAAATTTGGCAAACAGATAGTTTATAACCTGGATTAACACATAAGATACTTTTTATCCCGATATTCCCACAGGATCGAGACTTACGCGGGTGAAACCGCGGGGCGCAGCTAGTGTATTATAATTTTGAGATTACGGGTGGCTATAATGCTCCTCTTCACAATATTTATAAACCAACAAGTGCTAAAAATCTAAAATATCACCTGGCAAAAACTCAGAAACTTTTGTACTAAATAATAATAAAAACTAATAAGATTTGTGACGTCTGTGATTCGCTAAATCGAGATCCACAATCTTGTAATGAACTGACAACGACTTGATAGTGCAATGACTGATAAACTGCACAAATACAGAGGTGACTTATCATATATCTACAGTTTGATAGAGACAGAGAGTGACACAATAAAGTAACTGGACACAAAATGGTTACGGAAAAGGCCAGTAGATAATCTTTAATAAACTGCTTAAAAAAATGTATAGTGGGGAAACATTTTTTAATGTAACCAAACAAATATTTGCATGCTATGGTATAAGCAAAACACGTGTGCTCGATAATGTCTTTTGAAAATCACTTTATATACCATGTTTTATCCACATAAATGTTATTTATTCTATTTCTATTTTTCAGTATTCAAAAAGCCAACGCCGGCTGTTGCTGAAATCCATCGCTGTGGCTCTGTCTCGCGTAGTGTTACAGCATTATGTTGAGCGATGGCCGCTTTGCGTGCATGAGACGCATATTTTCCCTCTTTTCCTTAATTTTTGTGTTTGTGTTTCTAGGGTTCCGTAGTCACCAAGGAACTCTTATAGTTTCGCCATGTCCGTCTGTCTGTCCGTCTGTCCGCGGCTTAGCTCAAAGACCGTTGGTACTAAAAAGCTGTAATTTGGTATGGATATACATAGAAACCACGCCGACAAAGTGGTAAAAAAAAATTGTAAAAAATATTTTTTTTAGGTTACCTCCCCTGCATTTAAAGTGGGGATTGTTTTTTTTTCTCGTCAATCCCATGGTGTGGGGTATCGTTGGAAAGGTCGTTTAAAAATAATGAGAGTTTGTGAAAACCATTTTTGGATTCAGGGATCCGTTTGCGGAATATTAAGCTTTAAAGTGCTAATTTTTGTTAGAGTCAAGTGTCCCAACCCCTGCCAGCTAAATGGTTGGGTTTAGAAATGCTCCACAAGTTACCGAGTAATAATTGACCAACTTAAATTTGCAGTTGCAAAAACATGTTCTCCCATACATTTTGTATCGGAGAACAAGATTTTCAACTACAATGTTAAGTTTGTTGGATAAATTCATCCCAACTACGGAACCCTTCATTGTGCGTGGTTCGACATGCACTTGCCCGGTTTTTCCTTGTGTATTATTTGTTTATATGTGTATATCGTTGTTGTTTTTGTTGATGTTTATCGCAAATAAATGTATGTTCTTTCTTTTTTCTTTCTTATTAACTGATAATATCTTCCACGTCACAAAAAAGATTTTGCTTGTCGATTTCCAGTATTTTTGCTAAAAGTTTCGATAGAATCTATTGGATTAAGTGTAACATTGTTTTCGTAAGAACAAACGGTTTTTGCGCGTTTCTTATATCGCAACGCAACCGAGGCAGTAGCTTATTTCCTTACAGTTCCATTTAAGGCCCTCGTATTGCGTTTTATAATGTAATTTAAGTATTTTCTACTTGTATTGGCTTGTATACAATGGTCTTTGTTAGACACACTTGAACGCAGAATTATCTTTGTTAATCCTCCACCAAATTTCGATAAACCTCTTGCATCGATGTGATCAATCCAATGATGTATTAGGTTTAGGAGCCTCATGTATTTATCCTAATTTATTGAGGGTCAGGCACAATATGGTCTAATTCTTCTTCCATATATCTCTATTAGCCGTCATATCCGTATTCACATTATTTCTAGACATATCATCTACGAAACTACATTTAAGTTCAGTGCATCTTTTTCTTTCTATTTCATTAAGAAAAGGACAGAAGATTAATTTTAGTTTCGTCCTGTCAAATTAATCTACGCTTGACGTAATTTTATTAGGCAAGTTTTTAATCACGTCTAAACATAAACGGAGTACTGACAGGCGCTGATTAATTTGACAGGACTAAACTTAAATTGATTTCTGTCCTTTTTTTAATGAAATAGAAAGAAAAAGATGCACTGAACTTAAATTTAGTTTAGTTTGTGAACAAGAGAATCGGCACCAATGTCTTGTTTTCTTTTTTTTTTGTATATTGGCACCTCGTAGCTATTGATTAATTTAATTAGTTATTATTTTAACCGTGCTTTTGTATGTCGTGATGTCTTTGAGTGCACCAAATAAACGTTTTATCTATCTATCTTACAGCACTAACACTTCAAGAGTATCTGGAATAAAAACCTGAAGACTCTTATTTACGGAATCCTGCCAGACCCATTTGACAAATATAACTAGATTTAACACACAACACATCGTCTGCGCATTACCGGCATTACATACTTGTTTATTTTAGTTCCCAAGTACACTAACACGTAACACGGAATAAAATGTGGACCATCTTGAAATAATAGTCGACTACCACGCGATGGGTATATAAAAGTATATTTATGTTCTTCAGAATATTTTTATTTGTGCTAATTTTGGAGGGATCCCGCGTCATAGAATGTGTGGGATGTTATTTGGAGTCTCTCTGCTTACGTTATTCTTGATTTATGTGCTAAAGAAAGTGACGTATGTGTTTTTATTGCGAGGGAACGCTTTGTTGAGCACGCGCTCAATTCGAAACTAGTTTGTTTAGACACGGTATGGTGAGATTGTCAAGTTCATGGTTTTTTATGAAGTTACCATGAAGATCTACGTCGAAATACGTTCTTAAATATACATTTTTCTGATCCTGAGGATCTGATCCTTCTACTGTCTAACGGACTGCCTCATATTTTTACCACGTCAGGAGCAATTCTCAAATAATGTATTTGATACTAGAGAAGTAGTCTCAATACATCATCATGTGCCTAGCTTTTTTCCAACTATGTTATGGTCGGCTTCCAGTCTAACCGGATGTAGGTGAATACCAGTATTTTACATGGAGCGGCCTCGATCTCCACAACCCAGTTACTGGTAACACGATACCCCTTGGTAAGACTGGTTGTCAGATTTGGACTACCCTGTAGAAACCAGCGTCAGACAGTATCGGTCTGGCATTAATGCTGAAATGAACCTTTTTGGCGCAGCCGTGAGGCACACACTATTGTTATTAAAACATTATTTTTAATTTTGTTATTTGTATTTTGTGTTTCACGAACTGTGTCCAAATAAACGATATTATTTCTTTCTTTCTTTAGTCCAATACATTGGACTTTTAAATCATGTCGTAATGTCTTAATTCTCAAGTCTTTTTATCAAATTAAAACCAACATTCCAAAAGGTTTGGAAACTAGGACACTTTCCAACTTCCGAGCTCACCAAACCAAATCAAATGACTCCAATGTTTACATCCTTTTCACATAAACCTAATTACAAGTGTTACGTCAAATGATTTCTTAACATCTTTAATTTTATTACGGAGTTTACGAAGCAGTAATTAAGATCATTTCCTCAAGTACGCTTGACCTTAACCGTCATGTAATCAGAGATTACGTAAGTTGCATAACATCGGCCATTGTGGAAACGATTTCTGCTTCGAATAATGTACGATTAATGCTATTTACTGCAAGGATATTATGATGTGAAGTTTAAGGTAGAAATTGCAAACTGTTGGTAGGCATTGAAAGGACAAGACCGTCATAGTAGACAGTTTTATTCACAGCTAAAATCGTTTTCGATATCAATGACATCGGAAACGATTTTCTCTTCTATAGAGGAAACGAGAAGAAGGTCAAATCATCGACTTTTCAATAGTCTTGATTTATCTATTCTTTGTCTTTATCACTGGCACTTTTTTATTGATTGGCAATAACTTATCCCACCAAAAACATTTCATGTACAATGTTGCCAAGACGAGACCATTTGGCTCGCACTGTCAAAAAGTTATCAGTTCTCATGTAGAGCCAAGTTTCTAACTCTAAACGCACTAAATCTACAAGCCCCAAGGTTTGGTGTTTATGAAGTTATCACAAACACCACACCTTTGTCAAAATATGTGGCTTTATTCGTCGTCAAGAATTTAGGGAGAGGAGCTCGTGGCTAAGTAATAACAGTCGCACGGGTCGATCGATCAGGTTAAGCTACGCTTGCCGAGGGATGTGTGACCATCATTACAAACCAAGAGTTCTCCGTGCCTCGGTAAGCACGTTAGCTGTGAGTCCCAGCTGTCTTTCTTGGATTTTTGACTGTCGTTACGGGTCGTCAGAAACCCGAAAGTCTGTCAATCAGTCTTACCAAGGAGTAACATAATTATTGCCCAGTTACTGGGTTATGGAGGTCAGATAGGTAGTCGCTCTATGTAAAATACTGGTATTCAGCTGCATACGGTGAGACTGGAAGCCGACCCCAACAAAGATGAGAAAAGGCTAGGCAGATGATGACGATGATGATGGATGTAGGCGCCCAAACCAGAAGGCATTTTGATAGTCAAATCTTAGTTAGTACTAATTCTTGTCTGTTGATTGGCCTTTTAAAGCCCGATATCAATTAAAATTCTATTGTCTCGTTAGTGACAGTTGGAGATTAAAAAGGGTTAGTAAAAAAAATTAAGTAATAAAAACTATAACCCAACTACGACTAAAAAGGTATAAACAAGACACCACAGACAGACATTTAGAAGTATGAGGAACAGGGTGTAAAGTTCACTCATCCACCATAGAAAAGGGAGGATCCTCCTACCAGACGGGTGTTGTGTCTGGCGGGCTACTGCCCAATGATTGATATTGGATTTTTGTATATATGTTCACTGCACGGTAAACTCTAATTGCGCGATGCAGGATTTTTGTGACGTCAGGATTTTTGTGTGACGTCAGGTTTTTGATGCGTAGTTCGAATGTGGCGATGTAGGTACCGCCACATCACTCCCCTCCGGAGACCGAAGGTCGATAGTGGGCTGAGTCTTGTATCTTGCGATGCTTGCCAGTGCCAGTTGTGGTTCCAGTGAGTCGGAACCGGGTGCCGCATTGTTCGCAGTGGGTCGGAACTGTTTGCGACGATTGTGGTGATTGAGTTGATTAAGGTGATTCCCCAGTGGGTCGGGGTGATGAGGCTGCGGGTGATGACCAGGAATGCGCGTTCGCTGCATGCTGGTGGTCAGGATACCCGTTGACGCCTCGGGTGTTGGCTTGGCTGTGTGACTCGCCTCACTGAAAGCTTGCGGGAGTGATGATGATGACGTCACGCTGGAGTAGTTGCACGAAGGCTGCGTTGACGTTCATATACGGGGTCACCAATTTAGAAGTATGAGGAACAGGGTGTAAAGTTCACTCATCCACCATAGAAAAGGGAGGATCCTCCTACCAGACGGGTGTTGTGTCTGGCGGGCAACTGCCCAATGATTGATATTGGATTTTTGTATATATGTTCACTGCACGGTAAACTCTAATTGCGCGATGCAGGATTTTTGTGACGTCAGGATTCTTGTGTGACGTCAGGTTTTTGATGCGTAGTTCGAATGTGGCGATGTAGGTACCGCCACAGACAAATTAAAAATCCGGAGTCACACGTAATCTGTTCGATTTATGCCCTAACACGTGTGACTCCGGATTTTTAATTTGTCTGTCTGTGGTGTCTTGTTTATACCTTTTTAGTCGTAGTTGGGTTATAGTTTTTATTACTTAATTTTTTTTAAATTCTTTTGTGGTTATAATATATATTTTTTTGAAAGGTGCTCATTAAGGCCTTTCATTTGATACCCAACTAGGTACGACTAGACAATTTTTTTTTTTAAGTTCCTTACTTTATGTCCTCTAGAGTGCGCCATTTTTTATTTAATGTGACGTCACATAGCCTATAACCAGCGTACAGTCAAGATGCTTTTAACGATACCTCATTTGTCAAATTGTGATGAGTGGTTTAGAAGATAGAAGGGAACAGATGAACATACTTACTTACATACATACTTACATACATACCGGTCAAAATCATAACTCTCCTTTTTTCTTCGCCGTAGTCGGGTATAAAATAACTAAGGCCAAAATCTGGACAAGCGTGTTTTATTGTGACCATCACTTGTCACGGTCTAAGCACATATGTCCTGTCCGGTGTGTTCAACACGTCGACGCGACCCTGAGACGAAACGACAAATCTGGGAACACTTGTCTGAAAGCATCTGTAGTCTGTTCATGGCGCCTGAGATTCAAAACAGGTTACATGTGAATACATGGACTGTCAATAAATCTATTTATAGTAATAATAAAACTGAAGAGTTTGTTTTTCTGTTTGTTTGTTTGAACGCGCTAATCTCTGGAACTACCAGCAGGCGTAGCATGGCGCTTTCTATTTCTACGAAGAATAGACATAGCTTTTTCTATACAAAGTGACATTTCGTTTCTTCATTTTTGACATCGCACCGTAGAAATCCTTCTACAATCTGTCATTTTGTCTTTCATTTATATCGATCTTTGTCTAGGTCTTTTAATATGTAGACTATTTCGGAAGAAAGTTTTCTATCCTTACTGTCAAAATCACACTGACAGCTGAAATTTGTCTAAGGAAGTAAAGACAATTTGAAACATAACAAAGAATTCTGAGTCGAATTATGTAAGAGTGAATTTCGTTAAAAGTGCAGTTGACTCTTTTTACTTAGCTGCCGTCGTACTGTCTACACGGAACGTCATTTTTGTCTACTCTTCCGTCACAAAACGGTGCTCATGCTACGCCTGCAGTTGGGTTTAAAAAAATCATTTTGCATCAGTAAGTACGTTAAGCGAAAAGTTATATAGCGCGGGCAGGCAATGCGATATAACTATTATATTCCATACGAATATTATAAATTCAAAAGTAACTCTGTCTGTTTGTCTGTCTGTCTGTATGATACATATTCACGCCTAAACCACTGAACGGATTTCGACAAAATTTGGCAAGGAGATGATGGCATCCTGGGGAAGGACATAGGGTACTTTTTATCGACATACCACGCGGGCGATGTCGCGGGCCGGAACTAGTAGTTTATAACCTGGACACAGGATACTTTTTATCCAGATATTCCCACGGGATCGAGACCTATGCGGGTCAAACCGCGTGACGCAGCTAGTACAAAAATTAATGCCAAAACAATAATACTATAATATCAATCTGCGTAGCCTTTTCCCAACTATGTTGGGGTCGGCTTCCGGTCTAACCAGATGCAACTTAACACCAGTATTTTAAATGGAGCGACTGCCAATCTGACCTTCACAACCCAGTAAGTGGGCAATACTATACCGCTTGGTATGACTTGTTGTTAGACTTTCGGGCTTCTGACGACCCGTAACGACTGTCGAAGATCCACGAATCCGAATCCGAGGCACGGAGGAGTCTCGGTATGTAAAGATGGTCACTCATCCACGGACCAACCCCGGCAAGGGTAGCTTAACCTGATGAATCGACCCGTGCAGCTGTTATTACTTAACCACGAGCGCCTCCTACCAAAACAATATTACTACAATCCTTACATATTATAAAACAAAGTCCTCCGCGGCTTCTGTCTTTCGTCCTATACGCGATAAACTCAAAAACTACTGCACCGATTTTCATGCTGTTTTCACCAATGGATAGAGTGGTTCTCGAGTAAGATTTTAGTATATAATAACCGACATCCACGCGGGTGAAGTCGCGGACATCAGCTAGTGAAAGATATAACATAATTGAATTGTAAATGATAGGGTGATAAGGTTCCTATTACTTCATGGTAATGGTAATGCGGTTTCTGCAAGGACATTTGGTATCATTGCGGTGAAGTAAGAGATCCGTTAAATTGATACCTACTCTGATAATGTTATTTATTATTATGCTTTATGAGTAGGTAATGATTATTTAGCAGTAATATGACGTGACAAAGCGCTATTACACGCTTAAGGGTTTAGACGGAGTTTCTTTTCTAACGGCCCCGTTGGTCTGGTCTCGTGGTTGCAAGTGCGACTGCTGAGCGTGAGGTCCCGGGGTTCGATTCCCGGGTCAGGCAAAGTGTTATTGGGTTTTTCCATTAGGAACTAAGAAACAGCCCGGAGTTTGGAAGTTGGCGGTGTGATGCCCCCATGGTTCGGAAGGCACGTGGTCCTGCGCCTGATCTCTCTCCGATCGTGTCGGATTGCCGTCCCATCGGACTATGAGAGTGACGGAAGAGAGAGAGTGCACTTGTGTCTGCGCACACAATTGTGCACTATAATGTCTCCCGCGCCGAAGGCTAATTTCTGTTGAGATTGGCCGCCTTGGCCGAAATACGGTCTGGAGAACTATACATATACATCTAACGTCTTTCTGAGACTTCATACATACGGAGTTACAGGTGCCGTATTATGTATTATTTTTGCCACCATTTTTCCAGTGTGTGAGAGAGACAGAGCAAGACAAGGCCGTTAGCACCATCTCGTTTTCACAGTGGAATAATGATGGCGTCAATACTTCATAATACTACCCCTGAACGCCACCTGCTTCGATTCTAACTCCTTCAATTCTGCTGGGGAGTTTGATGCGCCACTTCTTCTTCCCAGCTAAAGCACTAGGAAGTGGTGAAGGTTGGGCGTTTTGGGGGACGGTCTTATGTAATTTTGACGTTCGAAATGTGCTGATTCTCAGCCTAGTTTGAATAAATGACTTTTGATTTTTATTCAATACTCCTTTTGCTTCATGAGCATCATTCGTCATCTTCCTGCCCTTGTCCCATGTTACGTGGAGTCTTCTCTTTCCACTCTCCCCTGTCAACCGTCACGCTATCATTCCCTTCCTTCTCTGTCATATCATTCCTCACACAATCCATCCATCTTTTCTTTGGTGATCAAATTATCATCATTGCAGCCTAAAAAAACTCCTATGAGCGGAGCTCCATGTAGGACCAGAGGGCCTAGACAAGTGACAATCGCTTCGAAAGCGTTTCGTATTTCTACAACGACTTTCAACAGGATTGACATAAGCTTTTCGATAGCTTATGCCAGTCCTATAAAGAGGAGGAGCTCGTGGCTACGTAATAACAGCCGCACGGGTCGATCCATCAGGTTAAACTACGCTTGCCGGCATTGGTCCGTGGATGGGTGACCATCTTTACATACCGAAACTCCTCCGTGCCTCGGAAAGCACGTTAAGCCGTTGGTCCCGGCTGTCATTTGTGGATCTTTGACAGTTGTTACGGGTCGGCAGAAGCCCGAAAGTCTGACAACCAGTCTTACCAAGGGGTATCGTATTACCCAGTTACTGGGTTGTGGAGGTCAGATAGGCAGTCGCTCCATGTAAAATACTGGTATTCAGCTGCATCCGGTTAGACTGGAAGTCGACCCCAACATAGTTGGGAAAAGGCTAGGCAGATGATGATGATGTCAGTCCTATACATTTATGCCTTTTCCATCACCGTTATCGCTGATAGAATATCAGTTTGTCTAGGGCCGTTGCAGTCCTATTGAATATTCCTCTTAAAAAGTATATGTTTTGTTAAAACAAAATACCAAAGTCACCCAACCAAAGACCGCTTGCATTCTGGACCTTCCTAGGACCTTCACCAGGTCATCTGATTATCTGTTAAAATTTTATGTGGGTAAGACGGACATTAAAAAATAATATATGTATATTTTTAAATATAATGTATATTACAACCTTATAATATATACAACCTTGGAATGACATTATAAATGACATCAGAATCGCCCGCGACATTTACGGAGTATCAATGAGTAGCTTACCTTTATCTTACAGAGATAACTATCTACTGATTGAACAGATTCTGATTAAATTCTCACATAAAAAACTGAAGTTATAATGCTTCAAATTGAATATTAATAGTCAAAGAACGTCTAAGACGAAGGAAATACTTAATAGCTTGAAGATTCAAATCTTTTGTACTAAGCATCGGGTCTTAGATTTTCATAACATAATCATCACCATAACATAGTCATTACGGGTCGTCAGAAGCCCGAAAGTCTGACAACCAGTCTTATCAAGGGGTATCGTATTACCCAGTTACTGGGTTGTGGAGGTCAGACAGTAAGTCGCTCCATGTAAAATACTGGTATTCAGCTGCATCCGGTTAGCATGGAAGCCGACCCTAACATAGTTGGGAAAAGGCTAGGCAGATTGATTGAATCATCATCATAACAACATCTCGCCTGTATTCTCCGAAGGGTTAGGCAGAGGTGTACCTACATAGTGCACCCACATTTCGCCAGATATGTTTAAGTCCCATATAAAAGGGGGCGGGTCCTTGCCATCAACCGGGCACAAATCCAGACTCCGAGCTACTGACAAATTTCAGATGGAAAAACCCAATAACACTTTGCATGAACCGGGAATCGAACCCAGGACCTCATGATCAGCAGTAACGCTTGCGACAAGTAACCAACGTAGATTTTCATAATATTATCTTTCAAATGTCACTGTTTCCTAAATCTTTAATATCTTCTGGGATATCAGTAGATCAAAGCATACATTTTCAAGGTATTCCGAGCGGAATATTAGTTACGTGAGTGAGTCAACCGAAAGCTCTCCTGAACATTGCATCCAATGTCACGTTCCTGTACATTCTACAAAGCTGAGAATGTCAAATATATTCGTTACACTTTGAAGGTTATGAATAAAAGTATTATTTCTACCTGTTAGATATTTCTGAATTGCTATTTCGTAAGATCATTTAAAATAAGATCAGGTAGGGACTACTCACATTTATGTAGCTCTATTCAGTATTTTCCCATAGAAAACAACGATTTTGTATGGAGACGCGTACGCATCCGTTCAACTTTCCGCGTCTATTCAGCTTTCACGGCAAATAAGTATAAAATGAGGACAAAATGTGTTATTATCATGCTATAGATAGAGTTCAGCGCTGTTCTGCCGCGTTCAGCGCTGTTCTGTCGCGTTCAGCGCTGTTCTGCCGCGTTCCGCGCTGTTCTGCCGCATTCAGCGCTGTTCTGCCGCGTTCAGCGCTGTTCTGCTGCGTTCAGCGCTGTTCCGTCGCATTCAGCGTCGAATGCGTAGGAACAGTGCTGTACACGGATGGTTCTCGACTCCTTGTCGAAAAGGTGCAAGCGTTTCAGCGGAGATAACACGCTATGACGACTTTTCTCATTCTGACGACGCTTTACGCGGCTGATAGAAGCAGAACTGTATGCACAAGTGTAATCAAAATCGTTCAGCGAAACGCGAATGGAGCTGAATAACTGTGAGTACTTGTGGCGGTATCTACATCGCCACATGTGAAGTACGCATCAAAGACCTGACGTCACATAAAAATCCTGACGTCACATAAATCCTGCATCACGCAATTAAAGTTTACCGTGCAATGGACATATATACAAGAACCAGACATCAATCGTTGGGCACTTCCCCGCCAGACGACACCCGTTTGGTCGGAGGATCCTCCCTTTTCTATGGTGGATGAGTAAACTTTACACCCTGTTCCTCATACCCCTAAAGAGTTCCTAATTCCAAAACATTTTATGGAATGCCATCTTTATCTGCCTGCCTAGCCTCATGTTATTTTGGCTCGGGGCAGTATGTATTTCACTTTCATTTATATCTAACCACATGAGTCATCATTTACACCTTTTCCATTATATCATCCCCTACTTTTTACCCGACTACGGCGAAAAAAGGAGGGTTATGATTTTGACCGGTATGTATGTATGTAAGTATGTTCACACGTAATCTGTTCGATTTATGCCTTAACACGTGTGACTCCGGATTTTTAATTTGTCTGTCCGTGGTGTCTTGTTTATACCTTTTTAGTCGTAGTTGGGTTTTTAGTTTTTATTACTTTATTTTTTTTCTGAACAGTCCTGCACCCTCTCCAACGCCATCAACATTAATTTTCATCATCTTATTGCATGCTTTCACATTTAATTCTATCACAGTGACAGATATTTACTCCTTGACACAGATTACACGAATTCTAAGCAGACACTACATAGAAAAGGGGCAAGGAACTTTATTCGTCCTTTTATAACCTCTGTCTAGTGAGTTGGGACGAAACAAATTAAGATTTATACCAGGGCGAGAGTAATGTCCCTCTAGTGAATTAAAAACCTTCGCTTCTCGAGGAACATTCTCAAAACTATGTTAGAACGTATCCTTCACATATTCTCGAAGATTCTCTCTTAGCTTGCATTTCAGAGTTCCGTGTTTTGAGAGAGAGATGGGTTGTAACAGGTTAAACACGATATGTTATCGCTGTTACTGTGACAAAAAAATAACAGATGCAAATATCTGTTATTAAATCACAGCCTGTTATTTTTGTGCGGACGGTAAATACGTATAAATCTCAATTGAATATCTTCTTTATTTCTTTTCGTTAAAGTCGAAAATCGTATCCGAAGTTTTAACAGTAACAGCCGCGGTAACAGTCTTGAGGATCTGTTATTTTAAGTAACAGATATGTGTTATTGTTAGGAACAATTGTGATCTGCTATTTTTTAATATCTGTTATTTCTATCTGTGACGATAAATACGCCTCACTCATATTTTGAGAGAACTTAAGCTTTTTAGAAGGTTTATGTAGTTTAGTAAATGAAAACTGTCATGAATGTCTTGATTGATAGAAACTACAGAGGTAACAGTATTACAGGCATGTAACTGTGTAGGTATTTGAAGAAATGGTCTCTGATATTCGCCATGATCACAGATTAATACAGATGGTTCACTTTGCAAAATCATTTAAATAAAAAGCGACTGTTGCTACGACACAATAAAGTGCTATTCAGGTGCTGTATTATGAAGTATTAATGCCACCATTTTTCCAGTGTGAGAGAGTGACGGAGCTATACAACGCCGATAGCCCCTTCCCGTTTTCGCAGCGGAATAATGATGGCATTAATACTTCATAATACTACCCCAGGTCGCACAGCGCTAACTTACCTACTGTTATATTCACGTAGAAGTTGCCTCTCTTTCTAACGCGTAACTCTTATCTTCGGATTACGTTACGCTCACTGAATTGCCCCGACAAGACGAGCTCGCCGCGTTCTTGTAGCTTCATACCTAAAATGCGGAGTGCGCCTTCTGTACTATGCCATGATTTAAATGTAATCTGCGTAGGTAAGAATAAAGATCTTTTCTTGATTGGAGTACGATAAAATTGTTATGTGAATCTACAAGTGAGGACGTTAAAGAACATAAACAAAGCATATTATTATGAGATAAATGTCTCGATTCCTCTCAATGAACATATTATCCCAGTGAAAGTGTTATTCATAAACCATAACTTGACTAATTAAGTCATGTTTCTATCTTTGTCACATCTCTGACAAATATGGAATTCTTAATTTTATTGTAATCTTATTGAAATAAGCATAACTTGAAGCAGAAACATCAATACCTACAACTCTCTCAAGTTAGAATTGGCCTCAAAAGTAATGATTTCATGAAATAGTCATTCAATTTAATTTGAGCTTAGAGAATTGTATTGTTGATTATCATGATTATAACTCTGCAAGTGTAAACACATTCTGTTCGCGAATCATATTTTGATAAACATACAACCAAGTACCTGACTTCGAACCAAATAAAAAAACCAAGACAGTTGCAGCGCTCTGTCTTGGTTTTTTTATTTGGTTCGAGGTACACACAGGTATACACAGTGTAGCATGCCAAAACTACACCTCCACTCTGTGCATACACGCTACACGCACACATTTTCAACCGTTTAAAATCGAACTACACCTCACTAAGTGCACACAAGTTTACGAAACCGGCCTCTTGAGCATGACACTGTTAACAGCGCTTAGTCTTGGTTATTTGGTCTGTGATACTAACCTGGAAAATACGAAAGAAAATTTGTTTTCGCGGGCTAGCCTGGCACTTTCTTTCGGGAAAGTCCGAAAGGGATACCGGGACCTTAGCAACAGGCAAATGAACGAACACGGGTGGGTTTTAGTCAGTAAAAGTCTGACACGCCCTTCCGCTCCGCCCAGAGCGGGAGAAGTCATTTGAAGATTTTCCACCCACAAAAAAAAAAAACCTGGCGCTTTCGCCTTAAATAAAAAGGTACTTAAATCAATCACAGAGAGATTTGACACCAGCTTTTTATAAATCAGGAGTTGCCGTTCAAATTTCAGTAAAGATAGAAAGGTTGTAATCTACTGAGTCATCATGAACTTCTTAGAAATGGCTACGGATATCGATTAACCATTTTCGTGAACCCACACATCACTGTTAGTTAAACTCACGACAGCTTTTACTGACTACTTTCGCTATTCTTGGAATATGTAGCGATTATTCCAGTCAATATTATCTCTGTGGCGAATAAAATTTAGTGTTTGCTAAAAATAGAAAATGGACCAAAATAAACCTCATATCAATGAAGCATAGCTGAGTAGATTATGAACTAAATAGAAAAACTCATATCGTTTCCATTTGGGACACATATACCACATACACACACCCACGCACATACTAAACCTAGAATCCTACTTAATATTATAAATGTGAAAGTTTGTGTGTTTGGATGTTTGTTACTCAATCACGCAAAAACGGCTGAATGGAGTCGGATGAAATTTGGCAAACAGATAGTTTATAACCTGGATTAACACATAGGACACTTTTCCGAAATTCACCAGGATCGAGACTTACGCGGGTGAAACCGCGGGGCGCAGCTAGTAACGCATAAGTAATAATCCAATAATGTAATCTCCTTTTTTCTGGTTTATGATAGCTTATCGTATTTATGTACGGGCGCATAATAACTAATAAATGTAACTGCTACCAAGGGGTGGAGACCTGGTGTCCTGAAATACAGGCCTTTCGCCTAGCTTAGGCACCAGTCTCCCACAGTATAATAAAAACTATTATGTATTGTCTTATGATATTTGAAAACGTACTTTATATTGTGGTGAGAAATAAAAATAAACTTATCTTAACTTATCTTATTTGGGAAGATTAGGAAAGCCCGGGCTGAATCAAAAATAACAACCCTTCACGCGTCCACCGTAGAAACGGGTTTTTTCGACGGAAGAATAGACAAAATGACAGATAAACAATCCCAATCTGTCATTTTGTCTATTCTTCCGTAGACCAAACCCGTTTCTATTCTGCAAGAGCTAAACCAGAAGCAAGCTATATCTGTTTTCCTTTGCTTTGTGCTGATATTCGTTTGAAAAACGTCAAAATTACATAAGACAGTTCCCCAAAACGCCCACCCTTCACCACCTAGTGCTTTAGCTGGGAAGAAGTAGTGGCGCAACAAACTCCCCAGCAGCACAGCTATCTGTTCAGTTAGAAAAACTTGTTTCTATACAATAGTATGCAAAATAAAACTGTGCTCTTACAATAAAAACTGAATTTTAACAGTAAGCCCACTAATAAGCTACATTATAACTAAGTCCTCACCACAAGTGAAAGCCGGTGGTGCGGGGGCGGCGGAGGCAGCCTCGACGGCCGCCGAGACACAGCACACGTCTCCTTCTGCGAATACACCATCATGCATATTACCACTTCTATCTATCGTTATACTATTGTATGCTGTTTCATTATCTACATCATTTTGAACATTTCAATGATACATAACATAACATACTCCGCCGAACTCCTTTCATAATTTACCATCGCACCGACTCGAAAATATTTTGGGACTTGATTTGGCAAACTTTGGCACTAAGTGAGAAGACTTTGAACTGTTGATGACTATCTTCAAGTAAAGATGTTCGATTTACATTATCGCCCACGGCACTATATTACAATTTAGTCCTCAATGAGTCCTTAAACGCCTACAACAAGTTTACGTACTCATTACAAAGTACTCGTAATTATGTATTTGTACGCCCACGCCACAGTGTAGTGAAATTGTTTCTAGAAACAGTAGAAGCGAAATTATCGGCTTCGAAGAAAATTTTAAGTGGCTGGTTTGTGAGCGTCGCTTTCTTCCCAAAGACGTGGGTTCATTGGCTAGAAAATATATCCCAAAATAACCCAAACAGCTGTAATAACCGAGATAACCAGTATGTGGAGCCCTGAGACAGCTGGAAGATGTCGCGGCAGACCCCGTAGAAGATGGCGGGACGAGCTGGATAAAACAAACTACCAGTGGTCCACATTAGCACTGCATTGCAAGCACTGGAAGTCATACGTTAGCCTTTGCTCAGCAGTGGGATGATACAGGCTAACAGTAACAGTAAAAATATATCCAAGTATTTAGTACTTTGCACACCTTTTAAGCGCCACTAATCCAAATTGTACATTGACTGATGATTGTTAAGAGCTTGTAGCTAAGTAATAATAGCCACACGGGTCGATCAGTCAGGTTAAGCTACGCTTGCCGGGGTTGGTCCGTGGATGGGTGACCATCATTACATATCGAGACTCCTCCGTGCCTCGGAAAGCACGTTAAGCCGTTGGTCCCGGCTGTAATTCATGTATCTTTGACAGTCGTTACGGGTCGTCAGAAGCCCGAAAGTCTACCAACCAGTCTTGCTAAGGGGTATCGTATTACACAGTTACTGGGTTGTGGAGGACAGATAGGCAGTCTCGCATGTCTCGCTGGTGGTGGCGCGTGTGTCGGATCATTTAGCTCCCTTCAAAATGGTTGAGCTGAATGGTGCTGATCCATGCGTCATGTTCGTGAACGGGCGCCGTCAGTTGTGACTGGTCATCTCTTAGCTGCCATGGCTTATTTTAATTTTTGAATTGTTTTATGTAATAATTGCGGACGCTTTTAACGTGCTTTCTACATTGTTCTCACATGTATAATTTCAACATAAATGATGTAACCCACATATTGTAACAATATTTTGATTTAAAAGAGTGTCCATGGAGTTTCTTGCCTGTTCTTCTCCATAGGTACCTACTACGCTTTGGAATGGGCAACTAGCTTCATATTTCTGACTGACCGACTCCTTGACAATTCAAAAGTGCCTGTGAATGGTTTAATTGAAATAAATGCTTTGAGTTTGAGTTTGAGTCGCTCCAAGTAAAATACTGGTATTCAGCTGCTTCCGGATAGATTGGAAGCCGACCCCAACATAGTTGGGAAAAAGGCTAGGCAGATTGATTGACTTGCCAGAAAGATTGATCATCGTATTTTGTTGAGGCCGCTGTTGCATTGTCTGGTCACTAACATTAATTTTATAGAAACTACGGCGTGGATACTATTAGGAAATCTTCACAGAAAATCACACAAACGATTCTACAGTAGGTTAGTTTGTCTGTTTCTTAAACGACTTAATTTGATAAGCTTTGTTCTTAGTCAGACTTAAGAAACAAACCCACAACCTTATGGTGATAACCTTATGTGAACAGATGTCAAATAGTACCTAACTAGACACAAGTTACTTATATAAGATCAAGTAATGAGTCAGTACGCCCACCGCGGCTTTGAAAGTGAACTTATTAGGAGCTTACTATTAGTAGTGAAGCTGTGTAGATAAGTCGTTTTCTAAACCCAGTGATAAGCATTAACATTATAATTAATTTATTTAATTAAACCTTTATTATTCAGACCACAGCGATCCATACAGTGTTAGTAAAGAAAATCTTAAACTAATGTTATCCTAATGATAATCTTATGTCTGGAGTAGGACTCCACACTATCCGCGTCGTATCATCTACATATGAAGTACGTACTATATAGTCCTCCAGGTCGTATTTCGGCCACGGCGGCCAATCTCAACAGAGATTAGCCGTCCGCGCGGGAGATATTATAGTGCAGGCGTGTGTGCGCAGATACAAGTGCACTTTCTCTTCCCTCACTCTCATAGTCCGATGGGACGGCAATCCAACACGACCGGAGAGATCCAGGCGCAGGACTAACGGCTTAACGTGCTTTCTGAGACACAGGGGCATCAAACCGCCAACTTCCAAACTACGGGCTGTTACTTAGTAATTCCTAATGGAAAATCCCAATAACACTGCCCGACCCGAGAATCGTACCCAGGACCCCACGCTCAACAGTCCAACGGGGCAGTTAAAGGGCAGTTAGTATGTACTAGTAGATGCATGAAGTCCGATCCAGTGACACAGCATCGGACAATCCCACCTACCACGCACTCAGATGCAGTGCAGCTGGCACGCATTCTACGAAGAATCGAGGCACAGCGGTTTCGGATGACAGCCGTCAACCCTCGCCTCAGTAAACATCCCCGACGGACAGATTATGACAGTTCTTTTAGAATTTATTCCCAAGCGAAAAACATCGTGGATATCCGAAGGTTAAAAAACCAACTGAATTTACGTGGTCATTCAGGTGTTTCGAGACCAGCTTCTTTAGCACTAGTTAAAATTTTAGCTTATTGGACGCTGATATATCTGTAGCTTCGTCTAATGTTAGATCGAATAATAAAATTTTAGCTAATTGGACGCTGATAATCTGTAGCCCCGTCTAATGTTAGATCGAATAATAAATAAAATGCGTGTTAATTATCAAAATAATATAGATGTACATTATTTCCACAAGTTATTCACTCCGATAATTTATCGGATTCGCCTGATAATTTAAAAAACGCGGGAATTGACGCTTCTGTCACTGTCAAGTGATATGACGATACGACACACTGTAGAGTTGGGATTCGATAAGCGATTTTCAGAATTAATTCCGGTTATCAGTAAATATAAATAAAAAATATACTTACGACGTGAATAGAGAGCGTGGGTGCGGACTTCCCGAGCGCGGACCTGCGCATACGCACAAGGTTCGACAGTCGAGGAGTTTTGGTCGCATCTGTAACAACAAACATAATGCTTTTAGACTAAAATCCCACTATTTATTATAGTACTATATATGGACCTTTAATAAGCCCTTAGAAGTTTTAATTTTAAGTTGATCAAACTCAAGACGGCAGGTCGATGTCAGTTTTTCCACGTTCAACTGCAGAATTCAATTTGCTAAATTATTTCAGGGCTTCACCTTGAGAACAATACAAACTCTTTTTTTTCGTCTTCATCTGACCACTGCTAGTTGCAGTGACCGTGAAGGTTACCCCTCTATTTCCAATTTCCCATGTTCGTTTTGTATGTCTATGTTCAGCCAACAAAACTGACCGTTGTAAACTGCACTGTCTGAAAGCAGAGTAAACGGGTTCTAGCGACCTAACTTGTTTACTTGCACGTTATCTTAAACACTAGGTATATCAATGAATCACTGTGTTGAGTGTGCGTCTAGACACTTAGTAATAGGGGTGACAGATCTCTTGCTTTATCCGGTTTGAAGATGCACTCTGTAAGGGGCCGCCTCCACGAGCGAGAGAATCGAGGCGATATCATCCCCGTGCCACGTATTTCTATACACTCTCTTAGGGACCGTCTCCAGTGGAACGTGGCGCTCTCACATGCGTTGTCTTAACGCAGGAATCTTAACGCGGAAACGCGTCGTTACGAGTTGCGACGATACGCTGGCGGAATAATCGCGCTTTCGTGGAGATTACCCGACGTAGAGGCGTAGATCCGTCGCGATTCTCTCGCTCGTGGAGGTGGCGCCTAGGAGCGTTCATATACCGCGGTCATAGCTTGAAGCAATCAGTACCGATATACATAGAATACTACAGTCTATTTACATACATACATGGAACCGGTCGAGCAGTTGCGAGTGCTCCGGGTGATCAGCAGCTTGAAGCAGTCGACTCCTGACTGCATCAAGCTGCCCATGTATGGCCGCTCTAAGATGAATTATAAGACTTCGTGTCCAGTACTCAAATACCACGAATTTAAGGTAATATCATCAACTGACATTCTAGAGACAGTTCTGGATACAGGAGAAACAATACCTATTCAAATATCAATGTAGACATAAAAACCTGGACGCGATCAATGCAGATTAGAAAGACTTGACAAAGGCAGAAGAGAGGCTTATAAACAGTAATGAGTTAGATGGTGTTGATAAAAATAAAGATAAATTGTTTTTCTCAAACGTACTTGGAAATTCCAGCATTATTTTTTGACGACATTCTTCGAGACAAATCGGAATTGCTGTACTGGTCAAAAACAAGTGACGATGCGGCCAGCAAAGTTACTATGAAAATCGTTATCTGGGGTGTACAGCGGCCAAATAAATTACTATGAAAACTCATATCTGTCGTTTTATTTAAAAATGGAACGTACTTTTTACTTCAACACACGGCAACCAAAGTAAATTATCAAAGATTTTATTTAAATTTCGATTTGCCTTGCAAATAGAACAAAGAAGAAACAAATTAACATATTGGCGCATGAAAAATTATAGTTGTTCATCATTGATTCTGGAATTTTTATTTAATTTACTCAGTTTGAATTTTCGCGCATTATTTGAGAAAAGTACTATACAAGCCTTGGCCGCAATCAGGAATTGATGGACTCACGTATGTGTGTCTCGGCTTCGCCTCGGCCCACATTTCACGATCGTCCATCAATCCCCTTATTGCTAGCCGCGACAGTAATGTACTATATTCCCTCTCAGAAAAATGAATCCTTTCGGACTTTCGGAATTCCTCTCAGACTTTGCCATTTCTCTTCACAACCCTAGCAATGAAGCATATAATTGTGTACTCGTCCCCCTAAAGTCGTAAAGAGATGAAATATTGCACTTTTATTTACTCAAACGTCCAATTCTAGTAATGAATGGCAAATAGGTACTACCCTTATTGTCTGAGACAGAGAAATGGCTTTATGAAGACAAAATGAGTGGATTAAAAGTTCATGGCCCCTGTGACACTTGGCTAGACGTAGGGATGGCAGAGGAGCAGAACTCTAACGGTATGGTTGCCGAGAAACGGTAGGAGCGTTGGCAGACCAATAGCTAGGTGGGTGGACGACCTACAGAAGATCGCGAGGATAACATGGATGAGACTCGCACAGACCAGGGAAGCCTGGCACAAAAGCGAGGGAGGCGGCCTATACTCAGCAGTGGGTGGAACAGGGTGCCAAAGAAGATGATGATGTCCCCCTGTGGTCAGTAGAAGACGCATCGTGAGAAAAGTTTTGAGGATCTGAAAGGCTATAGAAGGAATAGAAGGAGTTCAAACGATAGACGTTTAGAGGTATGAGGAACAGGGTGTCAAGTTCACTCATCGTCTATAGAAAAGGGAGGATCCTACGACCGGACGGGTGTCGTGTCTGGCGGGCTACTGCCCCACGATTGATATCGGATTCTTGTATACATGTCCATCGCGTGGTAAACTCTGATTGCGCGACGTAGGATTTTGAGTGACGTCAGGTCTTTGATGCGTAGTTTGCATGTGACGATGTAGATCCACAGATCGTATTGAGTGAAAACTGAGATGCCAGCTGATAGAGATGCATGTGAAAAGATGATTTGGGACAAGGGCGGTATAAGACGGAATGTTTGCGAGTTGTTATGAAATAGCAATAGCCAAGTATTAGAGCTTATTAACAACCAGTCTTGACAAATATATCTTAACAGCAATATCATGTTCATTAATGCATGAAATAAGTACTGCATTTTGATAAAACTATGTAATCCCGCAATCATTTTCCCTTCGTCCTAAGTACTACTTTAAAATTGGTCCTATGTCCAAAAACTAGAATCTAGACATTCTTAGACCAATATTATTATAAAAAAATATTTTAGATGTCTGTAATTATGATTAATGACTGCAATGGCGCCAAAAATTACGCCCAATAACGACGCGTTGATTAAAACGTGTTATGCTAGTCATCTAACATGATAAATGAATTGTATGCTCACTGCTCAGTAATCTACATTGTTTTTAGTGTTATTGACAAGGTCAAAGATAATAAAAAATGGTAAAATAAAACTACTTCTGTGCTAGAAAGTCTCTAAAGCGCAAATTAAAAACCTACGGAGCTGCGAGCTGGGAATATTTATAGCATCATTATGTCGCCTCTTGCTAGACAGATGTATCGAGCAGGTGAGGGCGAAGACACATGGTTGTATGCAACGCAGGCTTGTTCTATGTGATTGAGATTTATATTTTCCTAGACCAGGCGCAGTCGCAGCGCAAGATTTTGGGGGGGGGGGGGTCACCATTGGTGCCGAGGAATATTTTTAGGGAAATGGTTACCATTTTCACCTTCGTGTCATGACCCCCAGTACCCCCCTCCCTCGGACCGCGCCTAGGCTAGACAGGATTTAACAGAGTTCCTACGCCAAGAAATAGACCAGCCCAGTCGTCGCGTGGCCTTGCATGAAGAGAACAGTGACTTAACAATCCTTATAAATGCGAAAGTAACCCTGTCTGTCTGTCGCGCTTTCACGCCAAAACTACTGAACCGATTTAAATTAAATTTGGCACACAGACAGTGTAGAGCCTGAGAAACGACATAGGCTACGTTTTATCGACATACCACGCGGGTGAAGCTAGTAGTGCAGGTCTTTTTGAACAAAAAAATAAATAAGGACAATAATATTTGTTGCAAACCGCACCTGGATATGAAAACAGTTATTTAGCAAAAGGGCGTTTATGTCACTTATTAATAATTGCATTATAATTTCACTATTTTTAATTTTTATATAAGACCAACTGATGCCCGCGACTTCGCCCGCATGGATGTCGGTTATTAAAACCTTACTCGAGAACCACTCTATCCATTGCATTAGTGAAAACAGCATGAAAATCGGTGTAGTAGTTTTTGAGTTTATCGCGTACAGGATGACAGATAGTCGCGGCGGAGGACTTTGTTTTATAATATGTAAGGATAAGGATAACATAAATAATAATATTAAATAACTTTTTAATAATTATTAAGGCGGAGAAGTTCCGTATGACCGCTTAGCATAAAAAGTACCAGGCTACCAAAGAAGTACAAGAGCCAACAGCAACAATATAAATTCAAGGCGCGGCAGGGGTGTGTCACAGTTGATATTAAACCTGATAATATGTACAAATCCGTGAGAATAGTTCTACAGTTATCTCTGCTATAAACAACGATAAAGCTGTACTTTGTTTTTTAATTAACATCCATATTGTTTATGATTCGCGCAAGACTGTCTGTAGTTGATTATTTGTTGCAAAAAATCAGTTCATCTCGCTCGCGCCATACTACTCGCGACCTGAGTGAGATCGGGACGGAGTGGGGTGCTAGCGGCTCTAACGTCTCGAAAAGTGTAGGTAATTGCTTTTTACGATGAAAATAAAGGTAATAAAAATAAAAAAAAGACATAAGACCTGCTTTATAGTTAGTTCAGTTATTATGCAACATTTCATGATCTAATTTGAAGTATTTTTTGAATACTAGCGGTTTATAGTTCGGTTTAGAGGTAACTTTGGATTTTTTCTATCGAGAAAATTTGATGTAATCGTGTTTTTGCCAAACAGGTCCTAGCATCAATCCTCAATTTTAACATATATTTATTTCAAAATGAATGCTGAAGTATTTTCGGTATAACGGAGGATCATTCTAAGCAATTTGAGGTAGGGTGGGCCCTTAAGAGGAAATTACAATGAAATTACACGTACATACTATCAAATGTACTGTTCAGTATTAATCATTGCGGTAGCAATATGAAAGTAATTTTGAAGAACACATTTTCTATAATCAAGTTTCATTATAAATTATAATAATAATAACCCCACCGCCGCGCCGCTACGTTGACGTCGTGGTGGGGCTTGCGCGCTCCGAACCCTAGGTCTGTGCCGGTAGTTTACTTTGTCAGAACGGGTCTAAGGTGAGGAGCCAGACCAAGAGAGATACAAAAACCCGCAGGGCAGAATGTGGCGAGCTGTTGGGCAGTAGCGACCCCACGGACCCTACCTCCCGGGAGAAGTCTTGTTCCTCACGTCTGGCTTGCCTTTATTGGCCGGTTGGAGTGAACACTGACGAGGAACAGAGCTCCCACCTCATTCTTGCCTTTATTGGTCGGCTTGAGTGGAGATTCGCAAGAGCAAACGTGCTCGGAGGAAGGAAGTATTACAGTAAGATGCTGGTAGGGATCTTGACCGTACTTCCGGGATTGTCCTGATAGCCGTGGAATACCTCTCCACTTCAGGAAGTGTTGCCCCTTGTCGCTACGTCACTATGTGCTAGCGATCGTTTTCGGGGCCCATTATTGAGAGTGCAAGTCACCCCCTGCCATTTTATCCGTGTATATATAAAACATTGATCAGGCAGGGGCCATAGTCCTTCCATAGTTCCAGGTTACCAGTCCACTTTAGCCACCCAAACCCATAGTTCAATATCATTGTTTTGTTTCCATATCCTGCAATAGCCCTACACCAACCAGGGGTTATCCTTGGGTGTCCTTCCATAGTGCGAACAGGGATAATCGTCGGTTTGTGCCCCATTTCATTATGGATGTCTAACGGGCCTCTGCGAGTTGGCTTCGGCCCCTCGTACGCCTTCCAAAGGTCCGGGACCCCAGGGTCCCGAGATATGTTGAAGACATTTTGAAAATAATAATTCAAATCTTTATTTTCAGACCAGAGATCCATATTATACAAATTGGTACTTACTAACTAAAACACTTTAGACAACAGACTTATCTCACAAATCTGCATGGCGGTCTATGTGCCGCCATCCAGTGACACATTACTCTGCCATCCACCCTGCCGGCTACAGTAGCCACGAGGCTGTTGGGGCTGCCGTACACCCGACGCATCAGTGATGCGATTCGCAAACGCAGCCATAAATCATAAAACCATAGCCATTATTTGCCGTGTTAATTGTCTATGAACTGTTTGACATCTGTCTACACTAGTTGAATATGATATTAAGCTATTGACTGGTCTATTATAGAGATTATAATCAGTTGTCGCTACTCCGAACACAATGACAACTGGTCTAACCTTAGAATACAGGTCAGATCGATTGAAGGTCAGATGCCATTTGTTCCGCGAAATCAGTCAATTATGTAGATCAATTTTATTTTCTTAAAATGATGGTAAGCATAAAACAACAATTCCTTCTCTGTACCCAATCAATCCGGAATCTGCCCAGCCTTTTTCCAACTATATTGGGGTCAGCTTCCAGTTTATCCGGATGCAGCTGAATACCGGTATTTTACATGGAGTGACTGCCTATCTGACCTCGACAACCCAGTAAATGGGCAATACGATACCGCTTGGTAAGACTGGTTGTCAGACTTTCGGGCTCCTGACGACCCGTAACGACTGTCAAAGATCCACGAATGCCAGCCGGGACCAACCGAGGCACCGAGGAGTCTCGGTATGTTAAGATGGTAACCCATCCATAGACCAACCCCGGCAAGCGTAGCTTAACATGATGGATCGACCCGTGTGGCTGTTATTACTTAGCCACGAGCTCCTACCCAAAATATTTTAATTTCAAGTGTTTCTTTTCAAAGCACAACTCCGAGAAAGATCTCCCGATTGGGCGTTTTGGTCAAACGTTTGATCAGATACGCCAATACGCCAACACGATTACACGACAGTATGATTAGAGCCGATGACTTGGATAGATATTTGTGGAAATGTTCTACTAAAGTAGAAATAGAAAGGATAAAAATAAAATAGAGTATGATTCGAATTCGTCAGTTATTTTGTCTAAGAATACGACATAATATTAGTAAGATATTATAAATGCGAAAGTAACTGTCTGTCTGTCTGTCTGTCGCGCTTTCAACCGATATAAATGAAATTTGGTATACAGATAGTCTAGAGCCTGAGAAAGGACATAAGCTACTTTTTATCGACATACCACGCGGGCGAAGCCGCGGGCGGAAGCTAGTAATAACTAAAAGAGTGATGTAAGTAATGTTGATGGATGGAGAGGAAGACCAAAGAAAAGATGTAAGTCTTGAGGGATGAATTTAAGAATAAGGGCCCCCACAGACAGGCGCGATGCGAAAGCGCGACGCGACTCTAATACCTGGAACAATTTCTATGAAAACTTCATGGAAATTGTTTTACCGGGGTCACGTCGCGCCTGTGTGCGGGTGCGTTTAACGCCGTCTCTTTATAGGACCTAGGCAATATTATAATTTATAGGCTGCTAAGGATACGATGAGATACCAAAGGTTGACTGAGTGAAAATGTCTGTGACATTAAGTCTGTACATTTGTGTGCTTGAAGTAATCAATAAAAAAATACACTAGTTTTCACGACGTTCTGCATTAAAATTTCGATATAACTCCGAAATTAGACCCAGATTCGAAAATGAGAGCCGTTTCCATTTCCGATACTCGTCTCTCTGCAAGATTATCAAAATCGATTAAGATTTGAGCGTAATCTAGTGGCAGATGATGAAGAGGTTTCGATTTAAATAACTAAGTTACGGTACAGAAGCATTGACCTGTTAATTAAGTGTTTTAAATTACGAATCCATCGGATCCGATCGAATCGAATCTAAATAGTTATGACACACACTTCGCGATAATAATTAGAAAGAGAAGGAATTATTTCCCCTTTTTAACCGACTTCAAAAAAAGGATGAGGTTATTTTACTATCTTTTGTATCTACTCATTAATATTAAATAAAGGCTCCCGCAGACAGGCGCGGTGCTACTATGGCGGAACAATTTCTAGGAAAATTTCTACCTGTTTACTGATGACCGGGAATTATTCTACCGGCGTCGCGTTGCGCCGTTGCATCGCGCCTGTCTGCGTGAGCCTTAAATCTGAATGAGGGCAGAACAAGATACATACATATACGTTGAATCACGTATGCGAAACAATAAGCCGCCACATAACCCAGTAAACTAACTAATTAGCAAAAAAAATATTACCAAGCGTAAGGTCGCTCATCGTAAACCGTAGTTAGTTAACCTCTGCTCAAAAGAACTCGCTTACTGCGACCGCAGCGCGCCGCAGTAATTTAAAAAATTTATCATAACGGACAGAGTTATTATAAATCACACACAATATGAGTAATCATTATCAACTAATTAGAGTGTTGCTGAGATTTGATCGCAGGAATTATAAATAATTGTATCATTAAATCCTTTTGAACGTTGCAGAATAGACTTTACCACGACGGCATAGAATATATTTTAGATAACATAAACGGATAATTGGATACAGAATTATGTGCGAGTAAAAGGGCTTATCATCCTATTCTTTTCTATATCAAACAATCATAATAATTATTATGCCAACTAAATAAAAGATAAGCAAAACAGGGGAATAAAGCCTCGTGCAGATTACCGCGGCGCGACTCACGCGACACCGGTAATTGTTATACCGTGAAGTGTTCATTTCATACAAATGGTCCTGTTAGAGTCGTGTCGCGCAGTGGCGTCACGCCAGTCTGCACAAGGCTTAAGGCTTCTCTTAAAAAGCAACTCTCTTTGGAAAAACCACTGTAAGATATAGATCTCGACTTCGACCCCACAGACCTCTGACTTTTCGGATTCATGTGCGTATTGTATTATTATCACTTGCTTTAAAAACTGTGAAGGAAAACAAAGAGGAATGCCTAGGAGATATTTCTCGACCGCATGTGAAGCCAAGTCAGAGGCCCATGGGCGGCTTTAAAACTCTGAAACCAGTGTAGTCACCACACGAAAAAGAAAGAAAGAAGCATAATCTTAAATGGGCTAGATATTAATCCTAACTATCCCAATCCTAACTACTAGTAGTTCTACGAACAGTAGACCTCGCGAGCACAAACTTTTTTGCAACGATTAACGTTTAGCTAGTCGCGCCAAAATAATCGAATCACACCGTTAGTCGCGTGGGGTCTGTGCGGATTCCATCCCAGAGTTTATTTGTGGAAAAGAAACATAAAATCCTAATTATCATAATTATAATAAACTGCGCCCCGCGGTTTAGCCCGCGTTATAGCGGCTGAACGGATTTAGGAAATTTGACACATGGTAAGATCATGACCTGGATTAGGAAATAGGATACTTTTTATCCCGATATTCCCACGGGATCGAGACTTACACGGGTGAAACCGCTGAGCGCGGCTAGTAAACTCATAAATGTAAACTGGCGTGCATACCTAAATTCACGTGCCTCTGTATCAAAATACCCAGCACGTGGGAAACTGGGCGCATCTCCAAGTAAGTATTTTTCTCAAACATGCTTGGAAATTCGAGCATTATTTTGACAACCTTCTTCGAGATAAATCAAAATTAAACTGTACAAGTCAAAAAACAAGTGACGATGCGGCCAGCAAAGTTACTATGAAAATCCATATCTGGCGTGTTTAGCGGCCAAACAAATTACTGTGAAAACTATATCTGTCGTGTTATTAAAAATTGGAACGAACTTTTTACTTCAACACACGGCACCAAGGAGTTAACTTATCAAAGATTTTATTTAAATTTCGAATTGGATTGCAAATAGAACAAAGAAGAAACAAATTAACATATTGGCGCATGAAAAATGATAGTTATTCGTCATTGATTCTGGAATTTCTATTTAATTTACTCAGTTTGAATTTCCGCGCGTTGTTTGAGAAAAGTACTATACAAGCCTTGGCCGCAATCAGGAATTGATGGACTCACGTACGAGTATGTGTGCCTCGGTTTCGCCGCGGCCCACATTTTCACGATCGTCCATCAATCCCCTTATTGCTGGCCGCGACAGTAATGTACTATATTTTGAAAAATGTAAGTAAGAAACCTGAGTAAAAAACTACGACTTCCAAAAAAACATGTAATCCTCGCAAGAACGAGTATTCCAGAAGCAAATAAAATGCCATGTTATCAAGCCATTTGTTTATTTTGGTCCCACACATTGCTTCAACAATACCCCACGAACAGCAAAATCGTAATGATGTACCTACTGTTACAGCTTTCAAAATTACACGTGAAAGCCAAGAAAAATGTCGGAAACGTCGCAACTGATACCACAGAAGATTATACGGTTTCGTTTCTCTAATAAAACATGTATTGGACACTAAATTGCAGGGTATAGCAACAAGCCATGTAACTCGAAATATACTCGTAGTTGTAAATTGTAACAGTAAATTAAGTTTTGTTGGAGGGCAAATATCGAGCGAACTGTAACATAACACCACGCCTGTATTCCCCGAAGGGTTAGGCAGAGGTGTACCTATAGTACACCCACATTTAATTCACAATTAGATCATGAAACTTTGCATAATAACTGAACTAACTACAAAGTAGGTCTAACATATTTTACTTTTTTAAATTATCATTATTTTCACCGTAAAAAGCAATGGCCAAAACTATTCGAGGCTTGGAGCCGCCAGCACCCCACTCCGTCTCGCTCTCACTCAGGCTGCGAGTAGTATGGTGTGAGTGAGATAAAATTTGAGGTAGGGTAGGGCCTTAAGCTTATAACTTGACAAGATTTTTTTTTTATCAAAACGGTCATTCAGTCAGATGCGTGGTGACAAACGTGTGCGATATGAAAGTCATCATCATCTGCCTAGCCTTTTCCCGATATTTCCAATTAATTATTATAAAAAGTATCCTATGTGTTAATCCAGGTCATAAACTATCTGTTTGCCAAATTTCAACCAAATCCATTCGGCCGTTTTTGCGTGATTGAGTAACAAACATACAAACACATAAACACAAACTTTCACATTTATAATATTAGTAGGATTATGTGTAACTTTTAATAGATAGTTTCAGCTTTGTTGGGGAAATCTTTGAAGAACTGTAATTATGGACGAAAAGTAAAAGAAAGTTCTTGTGAATTGAAAACTTCCGCGTAAAACTGCCGTAAGTGGGTGAAGAAAGTGATTTATTTTCGTTGGATCCCACTTTTGAGTCCCAGTTTAATATTTTTGGCGTTGTATCCCACAAAACATTATTAATTATTATGTATTTCCGTTGGAGAATTACGTTTTACTGTCGTAGAATCCCAAAAACTATTCCAGATGAAACCCAAATGCTTAAAAAAATTTGAATGTTGATACGTTCAACAATAAAATTGTTTATAATAATAAAATGAGTTAAACTTGGCATCAAAATGTAGCACTGGTTTCCAAGAGTGTCAGCGTTTTATTACTTAGAAGTTTTGTTTTTGCAGGAGGCTTTGATTTGTGCCAAGTTGATTGCTCGCCCCCTGTTTCATGAAACTGGTTAAATGTGCCTCTGCCTAACCCTTCGGGGAATACAGGCGTGATGTTAAGTGCAATTTTATATTCATTGCGATTTTCAAAATTATGATCACTGGTCTGAAACGGGATTCGGTCGTGGTACACCTGCTTAGTTCACCTGGGTGGACCACAGGCACTTTTTCTTGCCGGTGGATCACCTAAATCATGAGGAATAGGAAAATCAAAAATGTCTATTGGCCATGGTCCACCTAAAATTAATTCCAAGGAAATAAAATCCTCTTCCTGATACTGATCCTGTCATTTTACTACAGTTGAAAAATGAATGGCGAAGGAACAAATGAAAATCGAAAAAACAAATTAATATGGAAAAAAACTTTAATTAATAAAATAATGATTTACCATTGAGACAATCAACGTAACTTTTCCAAAGCGAGTCCTACAGATATTTCTTTGTTTAACAATTCTAATTGTATTTCTGTTATATCGTCATCATCAGTTATGTATTTGGTTTTCCTTTTATTGGAAGGTCTGGATTCAAGACTCTCCAGTTCAGTCAGAAGGCGCAAAATGGTGGTACTGGTTTTCTTTACTTTTTTATTCAGTTTTGAATGGAAAGATTCCGTAACATTATTTGTGCGATGTCTTTCACCAAACACAGATAATACAGAATCAAATTGTTTTTTCATCCAAAATCCATCTAGGTATTTGAAAAACGGTATCATTTTATCATTATTACTGCCTTCCGATTTTATGTAGTTTAAACCTTCAGTCATGTTTTCAGCCGGCAAAAGTGGCAAAACTGCAGTCAGTCCTACCAGCCTTCTTTCCTTTTTATTACCATTAAGTTTTAAATTTTTGGACCTTTTCCATATTGCTTTATTCCAATGATAGTAACAACCTGTTAATTTTGTTTGTGGAAAAACTTACGAAAATGCTTTTATAGCTCCTTTTTCGAAGTCACAATGATATTTATCTGGTTTGAAGATAGGGAGCTCTCGTTTAATGAGTTCGAAAACAATAGCATAAGTATCTTGCTTTTTGTTTGGCATTAATGCATAAATTAATGGTGCTGTTTTTGTTTTGGTGATGGTACTTCCCATATCGCCATGAATGATGTGTAACTGACTAAATGGTTCAGGACAAGAACTGAATGTTGCATCGCCAAAATATTCTTTTATCTCTCCAATTTTTTTCCTGTTTGCATGACTACAAAAAAGTATTATACGTGCAACTTCGTAATAATAATCAGCTAATATTAAATTACGAAATTTTATATTGAGAACATCGCCATAGCCCCATACCGTTCTTAAAAGTTTTTACTTTATAAAACTGACATGCCCCATACAATAGAACCGTGCCACCTTTTCTATTAATAAAACATATCTCAGGATCTACATGAGTTTCTCCACCAAAATCTTTATCACAATTTTGAGACATAATTTTTTTCTGTTAAATCCATTACATGAATGAAAAATTGACGGTAAAGCACAGCTCAAACAAAGTAATGTCATCTTACTAAGGAGGATAATTATTCCTCTATTAATAACTAAACAAAGTTCAAAAGGAAAGAGATTGCAATATTAATATAAAGGTGGACCACCGGCAAGAAAAAAGGCCCGTGGTCCACCTAGGTGGACTGAGGTGATCCACCGGCAAGAAAAAGTGCCCGTGGTCCACCAAGGTGAACTAAGCAGGTGGACCACGACCGAATCCCGGTCTGAAACAGTACCCGACTTTTAAATAAAATGAATGTTTTAATAAAATAAATAAAATGAATGTTTAAAAAATTACATAATTATAAAACAAAGTCCTCCGCCGCGTCTGTCTGTCTGTCGTCCTGTTGCTGATAGTTTTAGCATTTTTACAGTCACTTTTATGATAAACTAGCTGATGCCCGCGACTTCGCCCGCGTGGATGTCGGTTATTTATTATACAGGGTTACTGGTAACTCGACGTATTCCTTGCAGGACGTCATAGTAGGGTTAAAATGCAACAAATTAAGCCACCAAATGTTCTACCGAAATTCAGTATTTTTTTTTGCACTAGACTACATTTTTTATGAAGTAATAGCAAAAATTACAAAAAATTAAATGTTTGGTTAGTGATATTTGCCAAAGTTTTAGGCATTATTGAACTTTTAATTATTAACAAAGGTCTGCTATGGCGTCAACTATGATAATAACTTAAATTTCAGTACAGTCGCGCCGTAAATCATTTTTAAATTGGTTTCAAATGATTTAATTTGGGATTTTTCATAAAAAAACTAAAACTCTTAACTAATTCAAAAACTACTGAATTTCGGTAGAACATTTGGTGGCTTAATTTGTTGCATTTTAACCCTACTATGACGTCCTGCAAGGAATACGTCGAGTTACCAGTAACCCTGTATACTAAAACCTTACTCGAGAACCACTCTATCCATTGGTGAAAACACCATGTAAATCGGTGCAGTAGTTTTTGAGTTTATCGCTTACAGGACGACAGACAGACGCGGAGGACTTTGTTTTATAATATGTAAGGATGATACAAGAATCAAGAACTATGTAGAATGTCACCTTACAAAAGTTACTTTAAAATCATTCAATATTGTATTACGTTTAAAAATACTTGTAAACATTATGGTTTGAAATAACACATTTACGGGTAATGTCTCTTTTTTAGAGTGGCAAAATGCAAGAGTTGGCATTGCGACAAAATTTTCAACTGTTTACTTCAGTCCTGAGACCAATTAAAGAACCAAGACAGAGCGCTGCGAACAATACAGTGAAGCATGCCAAAATTACACCTCCGCACTGTGCATACACGCTCAAACGAACAACCATTTACAATCAAACCACACCTCACTAAGTGCACACAATGTTTACGAAACCGGCCTCACGTCACTGTTGACAGCGCTCTGTCTTAGTTTTTAAGGGCCATAGTTTCGTCACTTGACCTTCCGCATTTGGGCGGAGCTAAACCCCTACTCCCCGAATACGTAAAACGCGCGCGGTGGCGCGCTGAACTAAAAAGACGATCAAAGAAAATGCAGGGGCGCAGACTTGCGCGCATAGGACGCCAATTTTACCTACGATTCCAGAAAGGAATGGCGGAGAGGAGATGTAATGCTGATATTAGTATAGATAGATACATAAGTTACGAATATTTTAAGTTTTTACTGGACATTATTTTTTAGCATGCGTTTGGAAGAAAATATTGGGGTATCTTTTCATACACGAAATATTTTAAGGGGTCATTGTACTCATCATTATGAACAACTTTCACTATGGGACCAAGCCTGAAATCACGAAAAAAAATCTGCTGTCCCCTATTTTATGTTCGCATAACTCATCAAAATCTAGGGAACAGATGATTTTTCTTTCGCGATTTCAGGGTTGGTTCCTTAAGGAGTGAGAGTTGTTCATAATGATGAGTACACACGGCTGCACATCAAGCTATACATATCCAGTTTATGGTGATCTCGCATTGTATAGTATTTCCATACAACGCAAGGTCAGCTTATACTGGAAATATGTAGCTTGATGTGTAGCCGTGTGTCAATGACCCCTTAAAATATTTCCTACCTACATACCTACCTACATATCTACCTACATACCTACCTACATACTTACCTATATACGTACCTATATACCTACCTACATACCTACCTACATATCTACCTACATACCTAACTACATACCTACCTACATACTTACCTACATACGTACCTATATACCTACCTACAGGCCTACCTACATACTTACATACCTACATGTACTTACAGCAACCGCTCAAAACTTCAGTACCTACATTACATTTATTTCTGTTGCATTTAGAACTCGCGTCATAGTCTCGACCTGTTCTTACCATTGCATTGCTAAAATTCAATTACAACTAACATGTCCAGGTAGCTGTATGGAGTATGCAATGGATTCGGAATCAATGAGTTCTGGGTTCGCATCCTGGTTTTTAATTTCTTTGAAATCATAATATTTTATTTGTTAGTATTTTTAGCAAAAACTTGTTAGGTATTTATGTTTATTTATAATCTATTCATTCTTATTATTTATTTTTTATGAAGTTAAGTATTAGTTATTGTATTATTATTTAACTATTTATAGGTATCAGTATTCAGCAGACTTTATAGAAAACTAATAATAATATGATTTAGACTTTATGCATGTTCTTTTTTTTAAATGTAACGTACGTAACGTATGAACTCGAGCACGATACAGCCAGTGCGTTTGCGTGTATGAGTGATGTCTCAACATTCCACAGAGAACACACACATAATTATGAACTGTCATACTACGCAAAATATAACAGTGTAGGTATTTCTGTTGCATTTAGACTACGCGTTATAGTGGCAACCTGTTATTACCATTCCATTGCTAAAATTCGCAAACTTTATCATGTGGTAGTAGCTGTATGAGCAAAGCAATGGATTGGCGATCAATGAGGTCTGGGTTCGAATCCATATCACAATGCTGATTTACTTTCATTGAAATAAAACAATTTTTTTTGTATTTTAAGCAAAAACTTGTTATAATCTAATGCTTATTATTTATTTTTATGAAGTTAAATATTAGTAATTGTATTATTATTTAACTATTTATAGGTATCAGTATTCAGCAGACTGTATTGAAAACTAATAATATGATTCAGACTACGCATGTTTTTTTTTAAATGTAACGTCACAATGAATGTATTATACTTCCGTCCCATTACTTCCAATCAAGTAAAAACTTACAAAAAGTTTTAGTACTGAGTGAGATTTGAACTCACGGCTCACTGATACACGTCCACATGTAGCTGCCCGCTAGGTAATCTTGACTCAAAAAAATATTTCTTTGAAATTATGAACTAGAACCATTTGTTGATGACAATGATGATGTGTCTCTTGAAAATAGAAGGTCGTAAGCATATAAATATAAGGGTCAGCTCAGACCGCGAAGTTTACAAATTATGTATTAGTACGAAAAAGTTTATAAATTAAGGAACAATTACTTATCATAATTATCAGCACAAGTGGGTATTTTATTATATTTGTCGTGAAAATCATGATAAACAACAAATCGGAAAATATTTATTGCCTTTACTACATTATTTTTGTTTTCATATATCATAGCGACTGTACTATTTTTGTAATGAATACATTGCTTCATAACCACTACCTAAGTGTGTCGCTAAGTGACTGGACAAGCAATGTAAATATCACAAAACGAAACTTTGTAGCGGTTGCATCGCGCGCGTAATACAGCCGTTGTAGGGTAGCTTGCGACAAGCCAGTGATTTCGTGTGAGTAAGTTGTACCTAGGCTACAGTGCACGATACATGCACGCTGTACTTGATGAGATAAGGTTTATAATTGATTGTGCAGTACGTTCTGATTTATGAATGTGTGTTCGCGACTTCGTATTTCGTATATTCGTATTGGTTTTTACTGAATTGCATTTGTATGTGGTGACGTGGATAGTTATACATAATTTATTATTATAGATTTACACAATATTTTATGTCAACGACTGCCCCGTTAGTCTAGCGGTGGCAAGCGCTACTGCTGAGTATGAGGTCCCGGGTTCGATTCATGGGTCGGGCAAAGTGTTATTGCGTTTTTAGGGTTCCGTAGTCAACAAGGATCCTTACCTATAGTTTCACACTGTACGTCTGTCTGTCCGCGACTTAGATCATAGACTTTTAGTACTAGAAAGCTGTAATTAGCACGGGTGAACATATTAATCACGCTGAGAGGTACAATCAAATAATGAAAAAAAAATAATTTTAGGGTACACCTACACGTAAAGTTTGTATGGTTTTTTTCTTGTCTTCCTATGGTGTGGTGTGTCGTTGGAAAGATCGTTCAAAAATATTGTGAGTGTCTAAAAACAATTTTTGGATTCATGGATCTGTTTGCGAAATATTAAACTTTGAAGTGTTGTTTTTTGTTAGAGTCAAGTGTCTCCCCCCCCTGCCAGCTAAATAGTTGGTTTTGGATATGTGAAAAAATTCACGGCAGTAGTAGTTATAGGTATATAAAGAAATTAAAAGGAAAACTATCACAGCTAAGTAGGCTCTACAAGTTAACGAGTAATAATCGACCAACTTAAATTTGCAGTTGCAAAAAATGTTTTTCAACTACAATGTTCAGTTTGTTCTTGGCATAAATTCATCCCAACTACGGAACCCTTCATTTTGTGTGGTCCGACACGCATTTGGCCGGTTTTTACATCTGAAATTGCTCAGTAGTAGCCCGGAGTCCGGATTTGTGCCTAGTTGATGGCAATAGGCTCGCCCCTATTACATGGGACATAACTGGCAAAATGTGAGTGTACTAACTAAAAGTACACCTCTGCCTAACCCTTCAGGAAACACAGGCGTGATGTTATGTTATATTTAAAAAAAATTGTGGTTTACTTATATTGTAAATTGTTAATTTGTATGTAAATTTTGTCAATGTAAATAAAAAGAGTATTATACGTAAATACACATTTAAAAAAAAAACAACAATAAAGCGCCTACGCGCGCAATTGAATTGGGCTGTCTGCAGCGAGCTAGTCTATAAACGCACATTGATACAATTCGAACGTAAATATTTGCACTAATACACGCAAACGCGCGTATCGGTCCATAGCCGGGGCGGAGCAGCGAGCGACACAGCCATCCCGTCTCAATGCTAACGCGCGACTGCCTCCCGCGCCCCGCGCAGAGCACCTCTGAACCTCTATCTCTAAATGGGGTCATTATCTTTGCAAATATTGATTGATTTAAAAATGCTCTAACAGTTTTGTAGTCCTTGTAACCATCAATTTTTCAGTGTAAAAATATTTACAAAATTCAAAGCCGTTTAGAAGTAGTAGCAAATATTAGCCAAAAATAGCGTTTTGGTAAATATTTTTTTAAGGCAAAACTATTAGCAATTCTCAAAAACCCTTTAACAAAAATTTTGTACATGAATCTATGGCAAACATATATTTTTTTCAGATCGTTTAACCAAGCCGTTAATGAGGAGTAGGCTTTTTAAAGTGACCGTTTTACGGTACTAAACGGGACTTAGCGCCTTAATTTGGTCTGAGACTTCAGTCATTCCATTTCTAAATACTTAAAGAAAAAAAAAAAAAGTAATAAAAACTAAAACCCAACTATAGTACAATTAAACAATTTTTTTTTAGTTCCTGACTTTATTTCTTCTAGAGGGCGCCATTTTTAATTTAATGTGACATCATATAGCGTCACCAGCGGTCGATCAAGACACTTCCAACGATACCTCATTTAACAAATTGTGAGAGTGGTTTAGAAGATAGGAGGGAACAGATGAACATACTTACATACATACATACATATCGGTCAAAATCATAACCCTCCTTTTTTCTTCGCCGTAGTCGGGTAATTAAAAGAATCCTAAGTCCTAAGACCTTAACCCTCGGCCGCACTGTTGGTTAAGTGTTCCTCTGGTGTTCGCCGGTACAGTCGACGACTCGACGCTTAATTACATTTAATGTTACGCTAAAGACTCGTGCAAACTTGCGCGATATGCTGACTGTAAGAAACAACATTTTTACAACGCTTACTCACATGTTCACAGTATGGAAACAATGGAAAGAATTTCCACCAAGGTTGGGTTACAAATCTGAACAAATACGCTGGCAAAATATCAAGCAAATATTTGGAGCACCCACGGTTTTGTTTGAGGTCATATTCGGTGCAAGATTACAAAAATTATAAAATGAACAAGAACAGCGGTGGCGCAGTGATAACGCCCGCAAATTACGATTTGTAGGTCGTAGATTCGAACCCAGACAGGCGCTTTACTTTGAGTAAATTATTTCATCACCACTGCTCTCAAAACGGTGAAGGAACACATGGTGAGGAAACCGGCATGTTCTAGAACCAAAAAAAATCGAAGACTCGTGACATCTACCAACCCGCACTGGACCCGCGTGGGGGATTGAGGCTCGTGCAAACTGATGCGATATCGCGTGCGTGACTGGCAGCTCAACCTAGTTGCACCCGCGATATCGCGCCTGTAGGAGACTTTACGGCCCACTCCCTCTCACTGAGATCAAGGAGGCCGGTGACCTAGCAGTGGGGACATTATAGGCTGATTATGCATATTCGGCGCAAGATTACAAAAACATATTATAAACTGAACACTGAACAACAATATTCAATGTTTAGACTACGAGTTTATCATTATCTCTGTACGTATAAATAAATAGTTGAATTTCTGGAAAATATATAAACATGTTACCTATAGTAGAGTAAGTATTCTGAGCACATCTTTGACAGTCGTTACGCCCAGTCAGAAGCCCGAAAGTCTGACACCCGGCTTACCAAGGGGTATTACCGAGGGGGCGTGTTACTGAGTTCAAAAAGAGAGAGAGAGAGAGAGAGAGAGAAAAAACAACGCTGGGTAAGCAAAAAAGAAGAATCTCAAATTGACACAAAAGAGAATCTGTCGAATCTCAGTCATAATATAACTATTTTTAACCGACTTCTTCAAAAAGGAGGAGGTTCTCAATTCGTCTGTATGTTTTTTTTGTGTGTTACACGATTACTCCGCCAATTATGAATCGATTTTGATGATTTCTTTTTTGTTTGGTAGGTCATGCTGCAGAGGTGGTCCCATATAAAGTTTTTTAACTTTGCTTGCGTAATTTTTGAGTTAGCTTCAATATTACGTATTTTTCCCACTTAAAATACTTAGACGATTTTTTAATCGACTCCGTCTCTGTTATTTACTTAGCAGGTAGTGGTATTCGAATTTGTGTGGGGTTCGTACCACAACTAAAAAGTGAAAAACAAAAACTTTTTACAAAAAAAAATACAATCGTTTTCCAACCCCTTTTCTGTAAGTACAATACCAAATCAAACATAAAACAAATTGTAAATTCACTTTGTCAACCTAATCAAGTCGATAGTAAAGTACCCACTAAATAATTCCGATTGTTTACTATTTACGGCCGTATGAACCCGCCATTTCCAATCGTATTGTAAATAAAATATTCTCTGATAAAACGACTCGCTCTGGTTTGTTTACTATCGTTATTTTATTGGTACTGTGTTTTAATATTTTGAGCAGATATCATTGGTTTTGCGATGAAGTTATTATTAGGTTTGAATACGCTCTCGCGTCAGTGCTAAAAGTGGAATACCTCCACTATTTCACCTAATGGTGTTGACGGTTTAGACGGATGAACATACGATACTATTTAGCCTATTACCACAGCCGAGAAGCCCTAGACAAAGTGACATTCTATCAGCGATAACGATGATGGAAAAGGCGAAAATGTATAGAACTTTAGAGGTATGAGGAACCCCGGGTCGATGGCGCGTCGTGTTCCACGCGCGCCTCAAAAAGATGTCAGCACAATTAGCGGGGTCCGCTAGTACCGATGCCTGTCAGGGTTGCGGGAAAGTCCGAAAGGGATACCGGGACCTTGGCAACAGGCCAATGAAGGAACACGGGTGGGTTTTAGTCAGTATAAGTCTGACACGCCCTTCCGCTTCGCTCAGAGCGGGAGAAGTCGTTGGATGATATCCCACACAAAAAAAAAAAAAAAAGGGTTATGAGGAACAGGGTGTAAAGTTCACTCATCCACCATAAAAAAGGGAAGATCCTACGACCAGACGGGTGTTGTGTCTGGCGGGCAACTGCCCAACGAATGATGTCGGGTTCTTGTATATATGTCCATTGCACGGTAAACTTTAATTGCGCGATGCAGGATTTATGTGACTTCAGGTCTTTTGATGCGTAGTTCGCATGTGGCGATGTATATACCACCACAGAAGTGACATAAGCTATCGGAAACCTTATGTCAATCTTGTTGAAAGTTGTTGTAGAAATACGAAACGCTTTCAAAGCGATTGTCACTTCTCTAGACAAGTGACAATCGCTTCGAAAGCGTTTCGTATTTCTACAACGACTTTCAACAGAATTGACATAAGCTTATCGATAGCTTATGTCAGTCCTATACATTTTTGCCTTTTCCATCATCATTATCGCTGATGGAATGACACTTTGTCTAGGGCCGTTGCAGTCCTATTGAATATTCCTCTTAAAAAGTATATGTTTGGTTAAAACAAAATACCAAAATCACCCAACCAAAGACCGCTTGCATTCTGGACCTTCCTAGGACCTTCACCAGGTTCATCAGTTAGAAGCTGATAGAATGTCAGTTTATCTAGGGCCTCAGGTCCATCTATAATACTAGCCTATTATAGCCATTCTCATCCTGAGAAGGCACGACTATTGATCACCTCACTTGCTCAAGACGTGGTTGGTGATTTCAGACTTAAGATCAGGGACTTGAAACGTTATGAAATAACGTTAAAATAGCGTTACGTATACTTCCAATAACCATAATTTCTACCGTTCCACCCGGATGGTAACTAAATTAATAGTGGAAGATTTCGTTCCGATAGATTTTCGTTATATTGCCAAGAAATTAGTTCATAAATGGTTACTGGAACTATACATAACGCTATTACGTAACGTTATCGTATCTCCATTTTGAGTAACGTTTCAAGAGATGTCTAAGTCCAGGTTTCCTCACAATGTTTTTCCTTCAATTATCTTCGACAAATATGACACAATCCCATTTCAACCTCTCAAAGTTTTTTAGGTTGCCAAAATAAACCTCTGATTCTCATGTAAGCGCAATATATTGGATACTCATTTCGGCACGTTCCAACGTGCTCAATATTAAAGTTGCATGTTTACATAGTTCTTGAATACAAACATGGAATCGTAAACGTGCCTATTTTACATATTATATATCTTTTATGCAATATTCGGATTGTATACAAATCTTTCAATTACGTATAGTATCACCCTAAAGACAATGGTACCGAACCACTGAATCACTGACTTCCAGAGAAAAAAATATTTAGGTCATTACTCATTTGAAAGGAAAAGCGTTAAAGCGTTGGTCGCGGCTGTCATTTGTGGATCTTTGACAGTCGTTACGGGTCGTCAGAAGCCCGAAAGTCTGACAACCAGTCTTGCCAAGGGGTATCGTATTACCCAGTTACTGGGTTGTGGAGGTCAGATAGGCAGTCGCTCCATGTAAAATACTGGTATTCAGCTGCATCCGGTTGGACTGGAAGCCGACCCCAACATGGTTGGGAAAAGGCTAGGCATATGATGACTCATATGAAAGGAAATGAAATGATGTGGAACTTCAGAACAAAAACTATGAGAGAAAAAAAAAGAAGAGGTAAAAAAAATGGAGGTATTCTACTTTTAGCGCCGATTTCAACGGCACTTCTCTGAACCGCACTTGAGCACGTCTACTAATAGCACTGAAACAAAATTTTGATAAGTACGGTTCGGTGGAAGAGTTTATTCAATTTTAAAGAAAAAAAAAAAAGACAGACTGTCAAGAAAGCGATCTTATAAATGTTCCGTTTTCCTTTTAAGGGCGGACAACTGTTAAGCCTCGTACAGACTCGCGAGACGCGACACCAGTAATTGTTATACCATGAAGTCTTCTTAGAAATTGTTTTGTTAGAGTCGCGTCGCGCCAGTCTGCACAAAGCTTTAATCGGAACCTTCAAAACGACAACTGAATTTTAGTTTCTTGAAAAGCACCATGTATGTATTTTTATCAAGAATGTTACTCATTCTCAAAAATTCACCCTGTACGGCAATTTCGACCAACACAACGGTATATTAGTTGGCACTTACTAGTTGTCTGGCATTTTTGCTGAACTGGACCTTTTTGGTACAGCCGTGAGGCACACTCCCCGACATCACACTTTTACACTTTTTTTTACTTGTTTCTATATTTTATTTTGTTATCTGCTGTATATTACGTATATTGTGTGCCTTTCAGTCTGTGCTGAATAAATGTTTTTTTTTTTCTTCTTTCTTCTATATATGCATGCTGTGCTATAAGCAATGCTATTCAAATTGTGTTCTGAACACGCCATTTTACATAAAGGGAAAGGGGCAGCGTTTATAGAAAGTAGGCCATGTAGGGGAAGCCAATGTCCTGTCTGAGTTGCGTTAAGAAGCAAAGCCATTCCTTTGTTTAAATCTAAGGAAGGTGTAGTTTTAGAGTAGGATTGCCATATAAGCTTAAGTACTGAGCGGGACATTAGCAGTAAGTGACTGAAATTATCCAAGTAAAAGAAAAAAAAACATATTTATTACCATTTAATTTTATTACCTTCATGTTCTTGATTCATTTTCATGTTCATTCATGTTCTTCATGTTCTTGAAGATGTTAGGAATATTGTAACATCGTATACTTTTACAATGTTTGTAAATATGTGAGAACCATGTACCTATCACATAACTGATTTATTTGTCATTGCTCCATTTATAATTTTTTTTGCCTTTTGTGGGACAGTAATCTTATTGTGGGTGCATGGTCTTCACATATAATTATATAATTCATGTATACAAAATATTGTAAACATTTTTGAAAAGAGTAACGGTGGAGTTTCTTGCCCATTCTTCTCCATACGAAAGCTACCTTTTGGAATGGGCAACTAGAATCAATTCTATTTCTTTGTTTTTCATTGACGTTCAAAAGTGCCTTTTATGTGCCTATTTGAAATAAATTATTTGACTTTGACTTTGACTTTCTTAACAAATCAGCTTAAAATTATTAACAGCACGATTCTCATGAAACACTAATTCTTACTACATTTTTCAGATTTCTTCACCTTATTTAGCAGGTCCGGTTTGCCCATAACATACTTATGAAATTCGGAACATGGCATTTTGAAATTGAACTTGCATTGAATTATGCTTCCGACCGTGTATATGTGAAGGCGATTATGGATTATATGATTATGGACATTTTGTAGATTAGGTAACCGGGACGACTGGGACAGAAGTTCTAGACCGGTGACATGTCCCGCTGTACCGGGACGGATGGCAACCCTATTCTAGAGACAATATAATCAGTTGAAGTGTTTTATTTTTCTTGCCTTCAAATTTTTACGAGCTTTCTGAATCCGTTGACATGATTAGGTACCTATAGATATTTTGTATATATACGAGTATATATCAATGCAACGGTCAATGGTCATGGCGATTCTGCAAATCAGATATTGTGGCTGTTTCTACTATTAACATTTAAATTAAATTGATTGTATCATATTATCTGAAAGGACGATGCCTATTTTGGTACCCTGCCCCAATAGCCACGTGTAATACATCGTTGGATAGATCTTTTTGAATTGAAGTTACTATGGCGGCTAATTCTAAATCCTTGTCCGTTCGGAGTTATACTGTACCAAACATGTCAGTTTTAAATACCAAAATAAGGTATTTTTTTAGATAATTCATTATTCACTGCCCTTTTAAGCATCATTAGAGAGGAGTCGACATGCAATATGAATGAATACATTACATAAATAATATTATTATTACTCCTTTATTATATAAACTGACTTTTGTAGTAGGTACTCTAACCTCAGTTGGTCCAAATGAGTCTTTGAATCCTTATCATTAACTACATTGATTGTCATCATAAAAATAAAATGTCAGAATTAACGTTTTTCTAGCCGACTGTACCATATTTCCAAAATCTGTGAATGCAGTTAGCAATTACTCAAGAAGTTATAGACAGTCTCCTAAGAACATTTTTCTGTAGTTACAACGGTTAAGGTAGCTTCCCTTGCTGCCTCGTCTCAACTTCCACCCTGTATTACTCCGATCGGACAAGGAATCAAGACAAAGGCCTTTGGAATTTTTGTACTAAATCTGAATACCTTTCTAATGATATATCATTTATTCCTATTGGAGCTGGTACCAGCTTCCATACATTTCGTGGCATCATCCTTTCCAGATGTGTATTATGGTTGATGACCCAAAAAACGGGGTAAACGAGCTGGTTTCATTTGCTCTTATTTTGATATTTTTTCATCTCATCTGATGGTAAGTGATGATCAGGCCAGTGTGGAAGCGAGCTTCTCTCGGAATCCTCAACCACAGAGGAACTGGCTATCTTACCTCTAACTGCCGAAACACAACAATGCACAAGAGATTACCAGTTCAAGGGGGATTATTGGTTGATTTACATGGTCTATATATCTAAAAGAGTATAATAATATATCTGTTACATATTTTCACTATGAGACCATACAGACTAAATAAACCACACATAACTAATTCTTATTAATACCACACTATATCTTTCCCTACCCACATCTCCTAAACAATCTTAACCTTCTCTCGCCTACATAATAAACACATAAGCAGCATACCTGACCTCAGCAACGAAATCTATATAAACTCACCCATACAAACGCTGACCGAAACGTAACGTAACGCGTTACGTAACACCCACGTCACGGTTGCGGGGCGACATTGAAAACGATGCCAAATCGTTTGTGTATCAACAATAGTTTGGTTTGTATTGCATTCGGTTATTATATGGTTAAAGGTTGTTATATTGATTGCTTAGATTTTTGTAATAGGTATTTTTGTAACTACTTTCACGACTAGTTCCGTAAGTGCTGTAAACCCAAGGGCATGCCGCACTGCCATAAATTCCAAATTCCATAAAAAGTTGATTGTGCTTTTTCAAGATGGTAATCATAGATAGGGTTCAGCAGTGGTACAGCAGTTATAGCCAGTAATGTGACTGTCGGACTGCCAAGCCTCGAATTCGAACTCAAGGCATTTCGGATTCATGTGCGTATTGTATAATTATCACCTGCTTCAAAACCGGTGTTTTTGCAAATTCAACATTGTGATCCGGATGGGAAATTCAACTTTTTACAAATTCAACATTTTGCGAATTCAACATTTTGCAAATTCAACATTGTAGGCCAGAAGGAGGAAAACATTGTGAAGAAACCGGCAGGCCTGAGAGATATTTATCGACGGCATGTGAAGCCAAATTAGAGGCCCATGGGCGGCATAAAAAGTCTGACACCAACCAACTAACCACACGAAAAAGAAAGAAGCAGTGGAATTTTTATTGGAAACCAAGGGCCAAGAGCTTTTGGCACAATCAAAGAGAGGTCTATGCCCAACAGTATGGTGAAGTCAGACGGGATGAGGATAATTACGAGATATTGCCAGAATCACCATATTTGCTACGAAGACTGGTGATCTAAAACTACAATTTATCCCTTGAACAAATGTTTCAATACACAACGAGTTATTTAATTAGTCAGGACACAGCAAAGAAATGCTCTGTTGATATAAACATTAATACATTATCATAATCCGATGTTTTACAACAATATTATTCAGCAAAACTTGAGTCTTAGTAATAGAAGATATTATCAAAACTGCTGAGTCCTCTAAACAGGTCAATACGTAGAGATATGAGGATATGATATCTAGGTAATAAATCACAGTATTTATATAACTCGCGAGCCATTTTCAACTTTATTGCGTGGAGTGAAAGTTGAGATAGGAGATGTTTTGTATGTTCTAGACTTTGAATGCTATCGTTCTAGGCGAAGTTATCTAAAGGTGCAGTTCGGGACTCTATTGAACTTTCAATGTTCCTTTCGTCAGGTCCTTTAACATTGCATTCAGCCCAGCACAGCGACATACACTTAATCAGTTGATTCAGATAGGCCTGGCTGATAACGATGATCATGATAATACTTTGGAATCTTCACAAGTTGCGCCATATCATTGGCTTTCTTTATCTTACGTTCCACCCGAGGAAGCAGAAGAGCCTGTTATAGAATCTGTTCCAGCTCCTTTCTTAAAGTCAGACTTTGAGAAAAGTACCGTTGAAAAACAAAGTTATACACACAATACCCTATTTTAATTCCTTCTAATTGACAAATACGTAACTGTAGGTACCGAAATCACATAAATGCATAGAGATTTTAAAAAACTACTTCTGGACGAAATCCACACAGTTTAATGCAGCGGTATTAAGTTAAATATGTTTTATAAACGCTGATAAACGCTGTGTAAACCTTCGCTGAGATTAGTATGAGTAGTAAAGTCCGTCGGTCTGTGACACACACTAGGTGCACATAAGCTTGAAGTGCCTGAAGCCCAGTGACCCGGTTGGTTGCTGAGCTGACCAACATAGATATATGTCACGAACTGCGATTGTGTGGGCAGAAACTTTGTGCGAAGCTCTTTTAGCTTTAAATTCTATATCAGAAATGAGAATGCAATTCTAAAGGATAAATTAGAAAGATATTAAAATACTTAAAGACCTATGGCTTTTTTTTATTGTTTACAAAACCAACCCATACTGGGCTCGCATGGTGCATTATGGTCCACTCAATACACTCACAGAGCGGAGGCCTGTGTCCCAGCAGTGGGAACATTACAGGCTGGTTATATGGTTACAAAACAGGAGGATGACATAGAGGAATAAATCGATGGAAAGTGGAGACCGCTGATACGACAACTTTTTAGACACAAAGTAAGTTTGAAGTTGATACGGTCTCAAATCAGAATGGCGCCCTTTGAAACCAGAACATAACAATGTAGAAATAGTTCTAATGAGAATCTTCTCAAAGGGCAACTTGACTCGAGGATGGAAGGTTGAAGATTACAGAACCCAGGACACTAAGAAACGATTTCACAGTGGTTACATTACAACAAGAGCATGAGCCAGTTTCTTATATATTGTAACAATATTCTGATTCAAAAGACTGTCCGTGGAGTTTCTTGGCCGTTCTTCTCCATAGGAACCTACGCTTTGGAATGGGCAACTAGCTTCATCTTTCTCACTAACCGACCCCTTGACAATTCAAAAGTGCCTGTAATTGGTTTATTTGAAATAAATGCTTTGAGTTTCGAGTTTCGCAATAAACTTTCAAATAAACAACACAGGAAGAATAAATAAATTTCGGAACCATCGCACATAAATTTTTCTATATTTTCGCAACACACGTTTGGATGATATAACTATAAACGTGTTCCGATATACCACGGTGCAAAAAACGTTGAATTCAACATTGTAAAAGAAGCTACGTCAGATGAAAGTTGTCTGTCACGACCCCGATAAGTGCCGCGATTGGAAACAATTCCTTTCAATCAATGGAAAGAAATCGCTCAAAGAAATCTGGGTCGCACGCCTACCAAGCAATTATATTGATGACTAATGTGATGATTGCTAAATAGTAGTTAATGCTAGATTATTGTTGTGCTTGTAATGGTTAGCATGAAAGATTCATTAAACGTGTGATTAAAATTGGTAAGGTTACGTCTTCCTCGTTCTACGACGACAAAAAGTCATATTCATTCACAACGCACAGCAACAACATTTACATGAAATTTTGCACAAAGTATCCTTATATACCGAAAGTGAGCATTAAGGAAGGATTTTTGAAAATTCATCCCCTTTTTTGGGTTAAATAGGGGATAAAAGTTTGTATGGAAGTTCGTCTTTTTTGCCGATGGGAATTCCATCTTGCACACGGATTTTGATGAGGCTTTCACCATCGTTTAGACAGATTTATTCCGGAAGGGATATGTGTATAATCCTTACTAATATTATAAATGCGAAAGTAACTCTGTCTGTCGATCTGTCTGTCGGTCTGTCGCGCTTTCACGCCTAAACTACTGAACCGATTTAAATTAAATTTGGTACACAGATAGTCTAGAGCCTGAGAAAGGACATAGGCTACTTTTTATCGATATACCACGCGCGCGAAGCCGCGGGCGGAAGCTAGTACGTTAATATTAAAGTGACATAATACTTAACTAAGAAATCTTGATGTTTTGTCAAGTCGTAAAAACCGTGCGAACCAGGAGCGGGTCGCTAGTATTATATAAGTAATAATGTAAATTTTGCTGAATCGATTATTTAAAAAAAAAGAGTCTTCACGAGTGTTGTTCTTCGGGCGTACCCTAGGCGGCCATGGCATAATAAATGCTAATATTTTCTAGATAAACCACCGGAAAACCAAAGGCTTCTAAATCATTAAATTTTTCTTCAATGCAAATTGGTAAGCCAGCGGTAACCACTTGACCGTGAGGTTGTCTAGCGTCGCCGTTGTACGGAGTTTTAATAGAATGCGAGGCCACCTTATACTGGTCTCGTCTTCTTAGCATGTCGATGGCAATCTAAATGGACTAGACCCAGAATTCGAGACTACTAGTTTGGCGCCATCACTAGCGACCATCAGTGCCTGTAACGTGCAACTGATAGGAGACACAGGGTGTCTCATTTTTTGTGGAACAACACCACATTTACACTCCAAGGCGGAGTCATCTATGAATCTCCACCCGAACAGGACCACTACCACAGACGTGGGGCCCACTGTACCACCAGCTCATCTTAACACAGCATAATCCTGAAGATAACACATAACCGCAGAACACCTTGACTTTGTGCCAAGGTCCGCTTCGCAGCCAGTATTATGACTAGCCCATTACTCTTACACTCACAAACAATGCACTATAACTGCCAAGAGATGCACGCAAAGCAAATAAACAAGCCACTGAAATAATATGAGATATTTGGAGATTTATTATGGTACTTGAGAATATTCGACTGACTTTGCAAGATCAATTTGGATCAGCAAATTGGTTATGCAGTTACTTTGTAGGAGATGTTATGCACTCGCTATTACGACTTCTCAAAGTAACTAAATGCCTACTTAGGCAACTATAAGAAATGCCACATTCATTGTTAATTTAGCATTTCGTAATAAAATCTACTTGGCTTAGCTTTCGGGTGTGTATTGAGCATCCCATTTTAGGAGAGACATTTTAAGGCAGTGGTGGACAGCGATACACTAAGATTTCCTGAGTTACGATTATAGACGGGTTCCTCCTAGCCTTTATTGGTAACAGACCTCCCATACGAATCTACATGGTAACCATGTGCCAGAATTTCTACACTTGTCCCAAAAAGGTAAGCAACCATGTAGATATGTAGAAAAATATGCATATTGAATTTAAACAAGCATTATAAAGGCCGGATATTAGCTCACCGGCTTAAGAACATATGGTATACCACAAACAGCGATGAGGTAAGCTGCTTCCTGAGTCTTGGGTCATTGAGTTTTCTAAAAACATCAGCATTTGGGCATGACAACGGGAGAACAATATGGATCGATTTAGTCAAGGTTGATTGCGAAAGATAGACAGTATTCTCTGAAATGAAACCTGAGGGAAACACAACTGAAAATATTGCTGACACTAATAGTTTCAAGTAAAATAAACTTGCTAACTCCACATATTATATAAACAAACACTCTAACCATTACTAAACGGTCAAGTACGAGCGGTAAACATGTATCATATACAGCAACGATAAGCATCAGAGTAACTGATTTCATGCGATATTAGACAACCATTCTATGTAGCGGGAATAGGGTTGTCTCGTAGACGTGTCGCGAATTTCGTAGAATATTGTATGGGGGACTGGGCAAATTTTATGATACATGTCTTGATACGATAGCACATTGTAAGGAACAAGATGACAGTTATGCGAGCAGTAAATATAACAAAAATCTTCGGCATGCAACTAGTTTTGATTTTGAACTTTATCCAGGTGCGCATTCTGATATGCTTTTGCGGGATAAAGTCCAAAGCTTAGTCAGTATTTTTGTTCTTAGCGTGCAAAGCCATCTTTGGGTGTTTATACTTCTGTCATAACTTCTGTCTTCTGTTTATACTTCTGTGTTTGTGGAGAAATTAAGTCTTCTTTATCTTTCCACAAATCTACCAATTTTTCTCCAATTTCCATCCAACATGGCGGCCCTAACTGACCGTAACCTACATGAGACTGGTGGCTGACAAATCACAATCAATCAGGCACAATGCTGCGTGAAGGGCGCTGAACTGCTAACTAAGTCATGGCCATTAGGCAAGTTGTCGTTAGCTGAGGAATTTATGAGTCGTGTCTTGGACTTATTTGGACATATATTTATTGATGTTTTCCACATTCTTGTTGGTGATATATAGAGTTTGTTGTGTCGGTTTTGGATTGTTGTGAATGGTTTTGGGCATGGCTATGGCGAATCGATTGAAGATGTGGTTGAGTTTAATTTTGATATATAAGATAGATTTTAGAGTGGAGTATGGATTTGTTCCCAGTTGATCGCAAAAATAAGTGGCGAAATGTGGTTTTACTATAGGTACACCTCTGCTTAATCCTTCGGGGATTCTAGGGGTAATGTTATATTATATTACGATAAATTTTATGGACTCTATGGAGAAGATAGTTTTTGGAGGTGCAGTTGTTACGTAACGGTTGTGGGATTGGTGTAAAAAGAACACAGGAGTTTAAATCCTGGGGATTAAGCTCAGACAACAAGAAGGCCGATTTCGATTCATTTTCCTTAAAGAATATAAAAGAGGTCATTTCATTAGTAATCAATCTCAGAAATGTATAGTATCGGAATTAATTAGGAGTGGCAGTATTATAGTCTGATAATAATGAGGTATTGATAATTTAGAGATTGTGATTAATTATGCCTTGATAGTTATTATTTCTTAAATTGATCTTGGCATACTGAGAATAGGTATAGTACAATAGTACCTAATGATTGACTTTCTTCCAATCGGGTGACTGTAAATACTCGTAAGTACTCGGTTAGTCAGCTGGCAGAACTAAACTGCCTCAACCTGGGTCTAATAAACGTATTTTTGTTCTTTCTTGTGATGCTAGGACAGAACTGCTGTAACTTTAATGCCTGCTCTACACAATCGGCGATCATAGACTCATAGACGATTACACACGAGCACAATTGTGTGGAGGGCTCTCTGTAGCCGCCGATCATCGTCTTTGCTCGCTCATTCACCGGAAGACAGAGACCGATGATCATGCCGATCATCGCCGATTGAGAAGAGAAGGCATCATGTTTTACAGTGGTTCATATCGGATCCATTAAAAGGTTTAGGTAGATAGGTATCAGCAGAGCATTCGATGTCAGACAGTCAGTTTGAAAACTCGTGGCGATGTTTTAAAGAACCAAATGGCGATATTTACACAAAGGGTACCCATTTCTTCAGGCAATCTAGCTGCACGCTTAGTATGACCACCGTAGAAACGTGTTTTGTCGACGGAAGACAAAACGACAAAACATAACAGCACGCCGGTAATCCCCGAAGGGTTAGACAGAGGTGTACCTACGACGACGACGGAAGAATAGACCACAAAACCCGTGTTTATGGTGGTCATGCTACGCGTGCCGGACTAGATTTACCGAAGACGGGTGTACTCAACCCCGCTCAATTACACTTGGTCGCTTGCCCAAATTCCATAGGCAATCGAATTCGGGAGAACGACGAAGCGCCATTAAACGCCAAAGCATATTTATGTAGTTGACGACCTACTGATAATTTCATGGATATAAACACAGTTTCAGTTCAGTCATTTCCATTGTTTTTTATCGTTATCGAATGCACTCGAACAAACATTGACCGAGTAATATTATTGATACGTTTGTTCGATAAAATACGGCGGGGGGCGAATGTTTTATGTTTATTTATGCCAAAATGTTTTCAAGAGATTAATTTTTTGTTTATATCTAGTTGCACTATCAGTAAGAAAATAAGACAATGAATATTGTTTTTTTTTAGGTTGAAATTAACGTCATTATTTATTTGTTATCAGACTGTTTTTTTTCCCACAGGGCAAAGAACTCCCTCAGACTCATACAGAGAAGGCAAACGACCAAGCGTGGTGATAAATGTTCGTTACATTGGTTACAGTTCGATTCAAACTTAATGGTGGATCGGAAGTTAGCTACTCGCTGCGCAATACCCCAACCCTTGCCCCCACTACGCAGTAACTCGCCTCATGTTGCGAGCCGCTATTACCCGCAAGTTCTAACTAAAACCGGCCAAGTGCGAGTCGGACTCGCGCACGAAGGGTTCCGTAACCATTACCTATAAAAACGGCAAAAAAATCATGTCTGTTGTATGGGAGCCCCCCTTAAATATTTGTTTTATTTTAATTTAATTATTTATTTTTAAAGTTAATAATTATAAGTAAATATTCTGTGAATATTTTGAGCGTCTACCAGTTGCCGTTATCAATATCGAGCAAAAATGAGCAAAAAAATCACGTTTGTTGTATGGGAGCCTCCTTAAATATTTATTTTATTCTGTTTTTTAATATTTGTTGTTATAGCGGCAACAGAAATACATCATCGATGAAAATTTCAACTGTCTAATTATCATGGTTCATGAGATACAGCCTGGTGACAGATGGACAGACAGACAGACGGACGGACAGCGGAGTCTTAGTAATAGGGTCGCGTTTTGCTTTGCCGTTTTATTTCCCTCTGGCTTGACGGATGACTTGGATGACTACCACCTGTACACACGGCTACACATCAAGCTATACATTTACAGTATAACCTGACCTGGCATTGTACGAAAATCCTATACAATGCGAGATCAGCATAAACTGGTAATTTATAGCTTGATGTGTAGCCGTGTGTACACTTAAGTACACAACATTACCTACATAGTTTCAAGTAACAACATTAAACATGACATCATTCCACTGGGTGCACTTGTGCAATCAAAGTACAGTAGACTTCAGTATTATCGGTGTTATTAATATTAACAGTACCTATTGCAAAATAAAGCGATCAATTGAAGGTGATTAGAGGTTGATTAAATAAGTTTGAAAAAGATCGGCGATTGTAAACTTTATTAAATTGTGTTAGAGTCGTGTTTTTCGTTTGCGCCTGGAGCTCGTCGTGGCTACGTAATAACAGCCGAAAGGGTCGATCTATCAGGTTAAGCTAGTCGGGGTTGGTACGTGGATGGATGGCCATCTTTATATACCGACACTCCTCCGTGGATCGAAAAGCACGTTTAATTCATTGGTCCTGGACTCTTGGCTGTCATTCGTGGATCTTTGACAGACGTTACGGGTCGTCAGAAGCCCGAGAGTCTGACAACCAGTCTCCAAGGAGTATCGTATTACCTAGATAATGGGTTGTGGACCCAGATAATCCGGTTAAACTGGAAGCTTTCCCAACCATGTTGGGGTCGGCTTCCAGTCTAACCGGATGCAGCTGAATACCAGTATTTTATATGGAGCGACTGCCTATCTGACGTCCACAACCCAGTAACTTGGTAATACGATACCCCTTGGCAGGACTAGTTGTCAGACTTTCGGGCTTCTGACGACCCGTGACGACTGACAAAGATCCACAAATGACAGACCAAGGGTTTAAGGTGCTTTCCGAGGCACGGAGGAATCTCGATATGTAAAAATGGTCACCCATCTGCGGACCAACCCCGGCAAGCGTAGCTTAACCTGATAAATCGACCCGTGCGGCTATTATTACTTAGCCACGAGCTCCTCCAGGAAGTGCCGGGCAGGGAAATAAAGGAAATAATTTAGATGCACAGAAACTTTGGCAAGATTATTTTTGTGTAACATCATAATAGACTGAAACTTGACAGATCTCAGAAGAAATTGTATACTTAAAAATTGAATGCAACGAAGCACAGAAAAATGATTAGCCATGTAAGTGGATTTATTTATAGCAAAGACCAAGAGTCAACACAAATATTTCTATCATGGTCGAAAGTGTAAGTAACTCTGCATGTGACTTTTAACTTATATAAATCGAACACAAAAATTAATATTTGCAAAATGCCTAAATATTAAATCATAAGCCCGAACCATAATCATGTTTATTTACGTATAATATGAGATATATGTATAATATATCGAAAACGAGGTTAAAACAATAAAAATGTTAATGATAATCGTTTTTTTATTACGAAACGGAAGATCGTATGCGTATGGCAGGAAATACTTTTGACACGATTGCGTAACTTACTACAGTCACGGACTTTAATTGATGAGCCACTTGGCACTGTTCGTATTTTAGCCGTGTAATGCAAATCGGGCTTAGTCGGTTATACTCGTACATCCAGACAAGGAAAGTCATGTCTTCATATTATAGAAGAAGCAAATTATATTTAATATCTTTACCGATTGGCCAACCTGAGAGCCAGAACTATAAACATGACAGCAGAGTGACTACCCAAAGCCAACCAATTGCAGGTCTAGCAACCGTAACCCAGCGATGATTTGTTTAGCGTAGCCATAGTAACGTTAGCGTACGGAGAATTTTTAATTAGTCATTTCGACAAATTTGAAAATAACGTCTCTGAAATCGACATTTCAACTGTCACTGTCTTCGGATAGGTTTTCAGAATTATCGAGTTAATGAGCTATGATTCAAAGGAGGTCAGTATCAAATAGATTGGATATACATTGTATTTATTTATCATTGAGAACTTATTAGTCAAACTCTATGGACAAGACTATTTTCGATTACTAGTAATTTGTCATCTTGTTTATGAGCATGCGATTTTAAATTCGTGTTTAATCGTGTAATCTCGTGAATGTATGAAACTGCAAAATTGAAAAGTTTGTAAGTGGCTCATCAATTAAAGTCCGTGACAGTACATGTTGACACGGTATATCGATTTGTACCTAAATCAGGTATCAATTAAGTAAGATGGTAGCGATGTAGCTAGACACGTTTAATTTCGAAGTATTCCAAGATTGGAATACCTCGTACATTCCATATGGAATGTAGGACGAATAGATACTGAACTATTTACCTGTACCTAGTCGTTGAGCTCCTTAAGTTCTGAGTTGAGCTCCACCATTACTGACAAATGCTTGCACTGACTGGACAGGTCCACTCAAATTTGTGTTGTTCTTTCCTCAAAAGACCATTTCAGACTTTAATCTACATGGTCCTCATATGGCCTGACCAAGATTATATCTGGACTTTAAAAGAGACTGTGACCTCTGAGTTTGTTTGGGCCTTTCTTCTCAGAGTAGTCAGATAGGAAACGCCGACCTCATATAGTTTATTTTTAAATTTTTTTAATAGGACGTGTAAAAGTGATTCCAATATTCTATTTACAGAATAAACAATTCAATTTCATTTCATTTCATTATAATAAACTGAGGGTAGTATTTTCTTGGAAATCTTAGTTCTGGTGCTTTTGATGTTTCATGGTCTCCAACCGAGACCAGCTAATTAATCGCGTAACTTATTTTCGTAAAAGATTTAGGCAAATTTGTTTCATTTTGACAGTTCAACAACATTCATTGCGTTATGTACGTTGTTGAGCAGATTTTTTTTCGAAATTATGAAGCAATGGCTTAGACATTTGTTGCAACTGATTCCGATTCTGATTGATCGTGTATTAAGCAATTAGGGTGCTGTTTTATAACTTATAGATTTTTTATTACTGCTAGCTGTAGGAAAATATCCAGAAATTCCAAAAAAAAAAATTTACTAAAAAAAAACAACCGACTTCCGTAAAAACACTAAGAAAGTGAAAAATAACTTTAATTTCGGAAGTCGGTGGCAAAAAACGAAAATTGAAAAGCAAAGACACCGACTTCCGAAATTAAATTTATTTTTACACTTTTTTTGTGTTTTTTTTGGAAGACGGTAGTACCTACCCCACTCAAATTCGAATACCACTACCTGCTATGTAAATAACAGTGACAGAGTGAAATAAGCTATCATCTACATAGACTAAGTGGGAAAAATACGTAATTATTGAAGCTAACTCAAAAACTATCGAAGCAAAGTTAATAAAATTTATATGGGACCACACGGGAAACACCAACTTTCAACTAAAAAAAGAATCATCCAAATCGGTTCACCCAGTAGAAAGATCAGAGGTAACAATCATAAAAAATAAAATAAAATATATAAACGTAGCTAAAGGTAGATAAAGGCCACCATATTGGCCTTTAGACATTAGAGATCAGTCTCATAACGTATAAATCAATTATGGTGGCCTTTACCAAGCCAGAGGTTGACCTGGGGACCGGAACTCACACATTCGTACATTCGTCAAAATCCACACAAAAAAAACCTAGGGCACAGGGATTATGAAATCAAATAAATAGGCTCTTTAAGAACGACGACAATTCAAAAGTCAGCCCAAAAATTCACCAATCCTTCACGAAAATCAATCTGCCTAGCCTTTTCCCAACCGTGTTGCGATCGGCTTCCACTCTAACCGGATGCAGCTGAATACCAGTATTTTACATGAAGCGACTGCCTATCTGACCTCCACAACCCATTATCTGGGCAATACGATACCCCTTGATAAGACTGGTTGTCAGACTCTCGGGCTTCTGACGACCCGTAACGTCTGTCAAAGATCCACGAATAACAGCCGGGACCAACGGCTTAACGTGATTTCCGACTCACGGAGGAGTGTCAGTATGTAAAGATGGTCACCCATCCACAGACCAACCCCGTCAGGCTTTCGGGTTTCTGACGACCAGTAACGACCATCAAAGATCCACGAATGAGAGCCGGGACCAACGGAGCACGGAGCACGGAGCACGGAGCACGGAGCACGGAGCACGGGCACGGAGGAGTCTCTGTATGTGAAAGATGGACTAACCCCGATAGGCGAAGCTTAACCTAATGGATCGACCCGTGCGGCTGTTATTACTTAGCCACGAGCTCCTCCACGAAAATAATACCCGTAATTCCACAGCAAAAAAAAAAAACAAACTACTACAACCAACGAACAGCTAATCCGACGCCAAGGTACAAACCATTAATATTTCAAAGAGGGTAGTTACCTCAGAACAGTAACCTCTTGCCCCCAGCGCAGCGCGGCCGGAATACGAATTAATGTTTAAAAGCCCATTAAAATTCCGATCGACTTGGTTTGTTTGGGGAAAACTATCAAATACGGTTTATATTCATGGCCTTTTTAAAGGCAAACCCATTGATAATACTGTGCGATTCATTCCCGAATTAAAAAGCACGTCACAAAGCAACAAAAAAAAAAGATATATTCCTGCAAACACAATACTCGTCAATCATATTAGACGAGGTCGGCGTTTCCCATCCGACTATTCTGAGGAGAAAGGCCGAAACAAAACCAGATAAAGAATTGGAATAAGTATTAAACCACTATTTTTGAACAGAAAGAGATGCCCGAGATGGAAGAGACAGACCAAAGAAAAGATGGGTGATGGATTGTGTGAAAAATGTTATGACTAGAAAGGGTACACTGAGATGACTGATGGAAGAAAAATACCGTTTTACGAAGACACCGAAGAAATTGGGGTCATAAGGACAGGACGTGCAGCAGAATAATAATGAGAGCTAGCGTCAGTGATTTTTTAAACCATTGTATAAAAATGGTGTCCCAAAATCGGGGTTCAACGATTACAAAGGTCTGGGAATGAGTAAGATAATTAAAAATGCAAATTCTGACCCCAAATATCCTGCATTGCTTGCACAGGCTTCCTTATGGTGCAAAGCCAGCATATTTCATGGGTCAAAGAACATTAACACAAATTCGATGGAGTCCGTGCTTTTATTTCAAAATAGCTTGTTCATTTTTTGTTGGAGCACACTTTGAATACCGCTGCTTCGCACGATCTTTCGAGAAATCGTGACTGAGCTTTCCTGTGATTTTCTCTGGCCTTTCGAGATGAAGTTGAGGCTTCGATTTTAATGTGTCTTGGTCCTAAATGGCCCTAATTGAGCCCTTTTTATCAAAAGTTACAAGTCTACACGTTCACAAGTTACCTAGAATGTTAATTTTCGTTAAATTCATAGCTTATCTCCATATTCATAATTAGCCTTAATGATCCCACTGCTGGGACACGAGCATCAGGTCATCTGTCTCTTTTGACCACATTTAAAAAAAGAAAATCGAATTTAAACATTTATTGCGGTACTAAGCACGACACTTGTAGACTTGTAAGACGGAATAGAGAGTCGCCGGACACTCTCAGGATTTGCTATGATTTTCTACAAGTTGTAACTTCAAAGTGTAAAAATATAAGTATTTGTAGCTAAATAATGACACTTGGTAATACAAGGCTTGTAAGTTTTGATAAACAGGGCACTCTGGTCTGAATCACTTGTAGCTGGATAGTTTTATTTGCTACTTTTTCTTAAGTAGTGAAGAGTTGTTTTTGGAGTATTTACAACATTTGACCACAAAATTTTCGCGAATTTTGAATTTTGCCTGACCCTAATGGCACCCGCAGAAAGGCGTTTCGCGACGACGCGATTCTGGAGAATAATTTCTATGAAAACTTCGCGGAAATTGTTCTTCCGGTGTCGCGTCGTCGCGTTGTCGCGCTGACGCGTCGCGCATGTCTACAGTAGCTTTAAATCGGCTCTAACCGCTCTGACCGTCTAAATGGAGCGACTAAACGAGTAGCCTAGTAAAAACTAGAGCTCTTTAACGGTCTACACGACGCCATTCGAGAACGGAAGACAAAAGCTTACAACAATTACAAGGCACACGGTCTGATTCACGGTAACCTGTACAGACAATGTTTTTACTAAGTAGTATGGAAGGCACTGACTGTGCGACTTCATAAATTATAGTTCGGTTTTATATGTAGTTCCGTCGTTTGAAGACTAGATAAAGTTGAGTATTCTGACTAAAAAAACTTGTGGAAAGATCTCCATATGAAAAAATCATCATCATTTCAGCCGAAAGACGTCCACTGCTGGACATAGGCCTCCCCCAAGCACCGCCACTTCGACCGGTTCTGTACTTCTCACATCTGGCGTCTTCCGGTACGCGATCGCCACTCCAGAATCTTCCGGCTCCATCGGCCATCTTTTCTGCGAGCAATGTGCCCTGCCCATTGCCACTTAAGTATGGCAATTCTTAGGGCTATGTCGGTTACCTTGGTTCTCCTGCGGATCTCTTTATTTCTGATTCGATCATGTAGGGAAACTCCAAGCATAGCACCATATAAATTGATGATAATTCGAGGTTTTCAGCAGTTTTTCCAGTGGAGATAATTATAATTCTCCTGGATTCAGTCGCAAGCAGTGGTTTGTGAAGCAGGTGAAAAAATACCTTTTGCACTAAATACCCCATTTTTTCTGTAATGTGTATAAGTGATATCATTACTGAAAAAAGTAATTATGCAGGAATTACTTGTGGCGGCATCTACATGGCCACATGCGAACTATGCATTAAATACCTAACGTCACATAAATCCTGCATCGCGCAATTAGAATTTATCGCGCGATGGACATGGATATACAAGCTTCCAACATCAATCGTTGGGTAGTTGCCCGCCAGACACAACACCCGTCTGGTCGGAGCATCCTCCCTTTTCTATAGAGGATGAGTGAACTTTACACCCTGTTCCTCATACCTCTAAATACTAAACCCCTGTTTTTAAAAAGAAGAACTTCCACGTTTTTGAATTGAGACTTGACTCTCGCATAGTTTAATTGTGTAAGAGAAAAAAACTGCGCTTCACATCATAAAACGAGTAAATTACGTTACCATCCCGTTGAGCTTTCTCGTACCCGAGAAATGAGTATAAAAGTCAAGACGTAGGCGTTGGGCCACCAGCATTTGTCTGCTGTCACTAATTAGTTAAAGCAAACTATTAAAATGTTTGAGGAATACGTCATCACCACTTTAGTAGATAGGGACACCTACTGGAGGAAGATATGGTTGACGTGAGGGCCTAATATGGTTATTTGGAAAGGAATGGCCCTTCGCCATATCATTGACGTTTCAGCTGTAGATGAACAGTTTTTGCTGAGGTGACTAAATGTACAACTGCTATCTAATTGCGTAACCGATTAAGACTAATCTGTTTCATTTTGACAGTTCAACAACATTCATTGTGTAATTTACGTTGTTGAGCAGATTTTTTTTGAACTTATGAAGTAATGGATTGGCAATTTGTTTTAAACCGATTCAGATTGTGATTGCTCGTGTATTACGCTATTAGGGTGCTGATTTTCATCGGGTCTTTCGAGGGTATTATAAAAGAAAAACAACGTAAAATTTGGTATTTAAGGGCGTCAAGAGTTTGTACCATCATAGTCAAATTATCTATATGAAATCGAACACTTTATGACAATGTAAACAACAGATGACACACTAAAATCAATTGAATACACTGTAGATACAGCTGAATCCATCAACCATAGAGATAATAGTATTACATAGACTGCGCGTATTGCACAAATCGTTTAGTGCGCATCGTAGACAAGTGAGCTATAGATTAGTGTTGGGTGGGACATACAAGAGGCACTTCAAATGTCCCATACAAAATGATTGAATGTCCCAACACCCCAAAATAACATTTTGTACCGCTTCACGAATGAATCTCGAACTGACAAGTGAGTGAGTGTGGTGAGGAACGTCGTGTTGTTCAAACCCGTGTCTACTGTTCATTGTTTGTTTCGCGCACTTTATACTATAATTATATCTCTATGCCATAAACCGATACCGCAACCATCTTCCACAAAGGTGTCCCTGACAGTGGCGAAGACTCCATAAACTCGATTCCTACCGGTTTCCCTTCGAATCAATCACTCTACTAGAGTCTACTATAGCCTAATAATACAGTAGGTACTCCTATTATAACGAGCATTATACCTAATGCCACAGACATCTACAAAGTTGCAGGAAAGTCATTAACAAAATCAAGGCATAAACACGAACAATTAAACGACTTTGGGAAAACCGCCAGCTTATTTTGGTTTTCAATAACATGTAAACGGTATTTTACTTACAAAAGAACACGTTTATATTCCCATACATACAAGTTTAAAACTGTTGTATGGAATTTATGGTTAGCCTTTTTGGTCAATGGTTTTATTCTCACACGATTTTAATTATAACTTTGATGGACTACTAACCTATAACGATAAACTTCAGTCCTAGTTTCTGCAATAGCCATTCTTAAAAAGCGGCCAAGTGCGATTCGGACTTGCACACGCAGGGTTCGGTACCACGGTACCACCCTACAATATTAAAAACTACATCTTTTTAAGCCGAAAAAATCAAAACACTATTCTTGTATGATTTTTTGTTACACTGGCAATAGAAATACGCAAACTGTGAAAATTTCAACTGTCTACAGCCCGCTGACAGACAGACGGACGAACGGACAGCGGATGCTTAGTAATAGCTATTTGGCACCCATCAGTTACGGAACCCTAGAAATGAAGAACTTAATGTTTGGTTTGATGATCGAGATAATCATATATTATAGTGGTGCTTGTAACGTTACTTACTATAATTATATTTTACGGTACCGCTTCGGAAAGTAGACAGACATGTTGGCAGCCAAATCGGGAGGTTTGTACAACCTCGATGTGGTCTAGACGTGCAATGCAACGCGAGTACGCGACTGTCTGCGCTTGTGTCCTTAGACTCCCCTTGATTGTTACCCGACTACGGCGAAGCAACGAGGAGGGTTATGATTTTGACCGGTATGTATGTATGTAGTATGTATGTTTGTATGTTCATGTGTTCCCTAATATCTTCTAAACTACTCGTCACAATTGAACAAATGAGGTATCGTTGGAAGCGTCTTGATCGTCCGCTGGTCATAGGCTATACGCCCTTGAATATGGCGCCCTTTAGAGGACATAAAGTCCTGAACTAAAAACAAACGGACAGATAAATAAAAAATCCGGAGTCACACGTGTATCTGTTTGATTTATGCCCTAACACGTGTGACTCCGGATTTTTAATTTCTGTCTGAGATGACTGACTTTTTTGGCGTAGTTGGGTTTTAGTTTTTACAGAAACAGCATAATATCGATATTGGGGCAAATGGCGATTACGTATTAAGAAGTCAAGGAAAACAGTGAAGATTCTGAGTTCTCGCGGCTGCCGCATTTTTGAAGAGGCTCGTAACTTGACAGTGGTGGCCCACTGGAAACGCCGCGGTTTACGAGTTGTAGGTCGTGAACTCAGACAAGGTGAGGAGCTCGTGGCTAAGTAATAACAGCCGCACGGGTCGATCCATCAGGTTAAGCTATGCTTGCCGGGGTTGGTCCGTGGATGGGTGACCTTTACATACTGCGACTCCTACGTGTCTCGGAAAGCACGTTAAGCCATTGGTCCCGGCTGTCAATTGTGGACCTTTGACAGTCATTACGGGTCGTCAGAAGCCCGAAAAGTCGGACAACCAGTCTTGCCAAGGGGTATCGTATTACCCAGATAATGGGTTGTGGAGGTCAGATAGGCAGTCGCTTCATGTAAAATACTGGTATTCAGCTGCATCCGGTTAGACTGGAAGCCGACTCCCAACATAGTTGGAAAAAGGCGATCCGACTTTGCGATATCAAGTTCTCATTTTATATGAAGTCTCCCGCGATCGACAAGTCGCGTCTGTGTTGGGAACATCAGAAATCGAGCACAAGCAGCCAGCTATTTCTAATTTCGGTTTCCATTAGCATAAAATTCACACAAACAAGTTTTACAAACATAAAATAAACAAATTATTTTAAAAACAAAAAACCCGACAGCAAAATGCTATAACTGAAAACAGAAAACTTTTTGTTTTGTAAACAATTTGTTTTATTTCAAGCTTTTTAGTTTTATTATTCTACGTATTTGGAATATACTCATTACTAGCTTTTATTTTAACAAATATTGTTGTAATTAAAAAAAAAACCTTCACCTCCCTTTTTTTTGTATTTGCAGATAAAATACCTATATAATTTTTTTACAGCCTATGTCACTCCAACAATTAAGACGAACCTAACGTCACCTCATATGTTAAAATCCATCAAGCCGTTTAGGCTACAGAGCGTGCCAAAGAAATAGACATACATACAAACAAACCTACATACATACTATCGAAAAACATTACCGTCCTTCTGGGGCAGTCGGGTAAAAATGGAAACAATGCATTTCACCTAATTTCATGCGAATAATAATTATTTATGGTATTGCGTGTAAGGTACGGTCTCATTGGGCAACGTCCTTTGAGAACTAGTTGATAATTAAGTATGTTTTAATTAATGACGTAAGAATTTACACCCTAGGCTACACATTGACCCGAAAACAAGTAATTAAAGTAGAAGTACATTACTTTAATTCACGACCTTCTCCCATGGGGGTAAGCAGAAACTGGAAAACACCACGTGTTAAGGCTCTTACATAGTGGCGCGACACGACGCCGCCGGTATTGTTCTGTCGTGAAGTTTCTCAGACGTTGTTTTGTTAAAAGTCGCGTGGAGCGACAAGTCGCGCCAGTATGTATGAGCGTTCACGATCCTTGCTACTTTTGATCATTCACTTTCATTTCGTTACGAGCCGTCAGAAGCCCGAAAGTCTGACAACCAGTCTTGCCAAGGGGTATCGTATTACCCAGTGGGTTGTGGAGGTCAGATAGGCAGTCGTTCCATGCATAATACTGGTATTCAGCTGCATCCGGGTAGACTGGAAGCCGACCCCAACGTAGTTGGGAAAAGTCTAGGCAGATGATGATGATTGATGACTTTCATATCGCACACGTTTGTCAACCACGCATCAGACTGCATGACTATTTTGATAAAAAAATCTTAGTTAATTAATTTAAACATTGTGTCGTCTAGTGTTCCTGAAAACCAGCATCAGTTTTGTTGTGAATACTTGTTAGAAAAAGAAAAAAAAATGTTTACTTGCTCAGTTGTCTTAGGTAACTATTGCTATTTAGACATTGCCGTTATTCTAAAATGGGGCATGACATAAGAGTAATGACTCTGCCAATGTACGTAATAGTAATAATACGTAAAACAAGTATTTTATTTACATTTATTTTGTTGTAAAAATTATCCTCATTTCCTTATGTTACATAGAATAACAAGTAAGTAATACTTACAATGTTTTATAGAAGGCTTCTTTTTTTATGTGTAACATATTTCCTCTTGCTTTCCAGTTTCCTGCAATCTGTGGGAGTGATTTCGTGAAAAGGGACGGAAGTGTGTAACATGAAGCCTGGGAAGCGCGCGCTATTTGATTTGACCAATGAGCGCGAGCGGTGCTAGAGTTGACCAACCCATTTTCCGAGAGGTTGGTACAGTCAGCCAAGATGTCAGATGTTACACATCTTATGCAACTACTGTAAGGCTCAGTCGTTTTTATGGATGGGAAATTCATACACTAAGTACATGTTTATCCAAGAGGAAATACAGAAAACGGTTCATGTTTAAACCAGGAACATGGAACACAATAGTACAGTATGTACTTATGTAGTAGTAATTTTATCTGTCATTGCTAATTATTTTTACCTACTGTGATGTAGTAATTTTATTCTAGGTGATGCATCGTCTTCACATAATTAAATAATTAATGTTTACAAAATATTATAAAACATTTTTAAAAGAGTAATGGTGGAGTTTCCGATCTTTGCATTTCATATTAAAATATAAACTGCAAAAACATCTTTATGCACAATCATAGTACCTCAATGTTTACGCAGGTAATGGTGTAAATGTGTAAAGAATTATTTATTGGAGTTTTCAAGAACCAGGTGTTCTTGAAAACTCCAATAAATGAATGTGAATATAATTTATCCAAACATGGGTACGTAGAACACTATAATATTATGCATTATTTAATAAATTATTTCCATAAATAAAAGAATATGACATTGGCTGATATCATGTGATTATGTACCTCTGTAATAATTATCCACCTATTTTACTGGCAGCTTGAAAGTTAAAGACAATAAAAATAAATCTTTTCCTATTTTTATGACTGAAAGTCTAATTATAGAATGAGCAAGAAATAAGTTGGTATTTTTTTTTTTTCAGTAGTACACAACACATAAGTACATTTTAAGCATAATAAAATTATGCAAACATAAACTCATTAGAATTTTTGTGTGCACCAAAATCATAGACTACTTAATTTAGAGAATTAAATGAACTTAAGTTCTTAATTTAAATGTGATGGAGGGATGGACAGCTTTATAATGAGAGAAATTGATTGCTCAAGTAATCCCCAGTTTCTTGAAACATTTAATGTTGATCTTCTTCTATAACTTAATATATATGTATGGTGGTTTTGATGACAAATTCATAACAGGTAACATGGAATTAGACACCATTTTTATTGACATTCACATGGAAAACCAATTCATTCTCTTGCTATAGATATGCATGCGTTTAAAAGTTTAGATTTTTTTTTTAAAGAAATTAATTTTCATAGTCAATTAACAGTCCAATTTTGCTTGACTGAACAGTTTAATAATTATGTTGAAAACTTCATCAATATCTTTATTTATTAGTTTAACAATTGGATAATGTTTTAGCATAATCACTATGTCACATTAATTAATATTGCACAAAACTGGCTCTGACATGGTGAATTAAAAGTGTAACATAATTGTTCAAGGCTGCAATTTCTGTAATCACTGATGTCAAATCATAGATAAAAACTATGTTCAAATTATGGGTATAATTGTATCGTTTTTTTTACAGAATTTGTATAGTAAATAAATAGCTTAGCATTTGCCATGCTCATAAATATGCAACTTGTATATTGTTATCAGAGAAATAATTATCTGGGTCATGTAATGCAATTATACGTTTCGCAATCATAACATGATCGTGAGGTAGGCGTCAATGATATAACTTGTAGATTTACTTTGAGGCACAAACATGCCCTGCCAATGAGTATCAGCCGTTCATTTACGCCCTCGCAATTAAATTGACAGCAGATAAACCTTGAGAACACTACGAAAACGCGCTACAGTCACCCATTTCACACGTATTGCCAACCATAATATTGATAATTTCACCGACCTTCAGCACTCTGGTTCAACGACAATGGCGCTCCAGCCGATGCAAAATCCTTCTTCTGTCCGACTTTAGGCGGATCAGAGTCCGAATCGTCGAACACTAGTGTCCGGACGGACTGGGAACACCGACGATCCATCGTAAACTCTCACTGCACTAAACACAATAATTGCACTAATATTACCCCCATTTAACACCCCAAACAACGTTACGAATCCACGGTCTATTTACATGACACTGTTAAAGTTAAGTGTTCGTAACCATTGATTAAAATCAAGGTATTCATAAAAGATTCGCGATTGTAAATGCAAATATTTTCTATGCCATGATAAATAACGCGAGACACGCACGACTTCGCACAAATCGAAAAATGACACTTTTGAAGGGCTCACCAGTATTGCCATATAACAGAGAAATAATCCTCCAAGTGTTGTCAACACAATTATTTCGTTAAAAACCTGGAAATTAAAACGAGTTGCACATATAGGCGCCATCAATATTAGTTCAAGATAAATAAAACGTCGGAGAGATGTGAGAATTAAAAAAACTAGACATTATGATTTTTTTTCAGGTAAGTCATGCCCGTCGTACGGCTACCTTATATAGCAGATTAAATCACAGTAATCATTTATAAAATGTTCATTTAAGCACTTTAGTATCGAGTTATTTCCAAATGAGCTATTTGAAAAAATATTAATAATTCCTATGCTATTTGAAAAAATATTTTTACTGCTTTGTAGTGCTTAGCTGCTAACGCCATACTAGACGCACACCAAGCTTCACAAGCTTGAAAAAAAAGTAGTTTAAAGGAGAACTTAAATTGTCATATGGCAACTCTATAATCGCGTTCCAGTTTTATACCACTTCCACCTTTTCAATACTTTGATCATTTCAATTCAAATTTAAAATGTAACAAAACCCAATGAAATAAAAAAAATCAGCATTTATTGCCGTTTTTAGGGTACTTGGAGGTTTATACGGAAAATCTATGACTTGTATGTGATACCGTGCGTTTGCACTGGCGAAACATTCAAGACAAAACATGTTGAAATCTTTTCTGTCAATGTTCCATACAATTTATGACAGGAAGTAGAGATTTTAACTTGTCGCCAGTGCAAACGCACGGATATAGAGACGACGCTGTACCATGGATTTATTTGTATAATAAGTCCATGCGCTGTACTAAGCCGAACCCACAGAATATTAATGCCGAACCTATTCTAAAGCTTCATGCATGAGTGTCATTAAAAAAACCGGCGAAGTGCGAGTCGGACTCACGCACGGAGGGCTCCGTACCATTATCTATAAAAACGAGCAAAAAAATCACGTTTGTTGTATGGGGACCCCTTAAATATTCATTTTATTCTGTTTTTTTAGTATTTGTTGTTATAGCGGCAACAGAAATACATCATCTGTGAAAATTTCAACTGTCTAACTATCACGGTTCATGAGATACAGCCTGGTGACAGACGGATGGATGGACAGTGGAGTCTTAGTAATAGGGTCCTGTTTTACCCTTTGGGTACGGAACCCTAAAAACGGTACATTAGGCCGCAAGTAAAGCTTTGGTTTTTTCGCGGTAGTTCTGCTGTTTTCATGACAACGGCATAGACTTAGGCCACAAAAAAATCTGCTGTTCCCTACATTTATGCTCGCATAGCTAGTCAAAATGTAGGGAACAGCTGATTTTTTTTCGCCTTTTCAGGTTTATTCCCATATTGAAAGTTGTTCATAATAACGAGTACAATGGCGTATTAAAGCGAACGTTTGAGGGTAGCCCGCGAAAATCAAAACTTCGTCGCGTATCATATTTAGATCAACATACAACCTGATACTGACCTGAAAATGGCAAAAAACGTAAGAAAATTTGAATTTTGCGGGCTACCTTAGCGCATCCCCCTTAGGAGATTTCGTGTATGAAAAGATACAGTACCTTATACAGATCTACCATTGCCATATCCCATAAGTTTTGTTTTCTGGCATAATTATATTAATTTTAGAAGAAAAAAATGACCGAAACCGCGTTTCCTCCTAATTGCAAATTTAGTACTTAGGGCCTTATCACACTAGCGGTTGGCGAGCGGCTGCGGACCGGGGCGGGCGCGCAGCGAATGCGTCCAGAACACGCCGTGGCTGCACATCGAAGACGTCGTCGCGGACGCGTGGCAAATTCGCAACGTTTTCGTCGCTTATTTGTAGCAAATTAACGACGTACACACGGCTACACATCAAGCTATACATTTCCAGTTTAGGCTGATCTCGCATTGAATAAGATTTCCGTACAATGCGAATGCGAGGTCAGCTTAAACGGGAAATGTATAGCTTGATGTGTAGCCGTGTGTACAATACACTCAGTAACAAAAATGGATTCCGACGAGGAGACACTGATGTTGGCTTTGCTACTTCGAAGACGCCGGAGACGAAAACGAAAGCATCGACGAATTCTTTCCACACTGCTATTCGCGGCGATCTCGTTGCGTGTACGCAACGAATTCGCTGCCCATGCGCCACGTGTTCGTTGCGCGCCCGCTCCACTTTGAGGACGCTCGCAATCCGCTAGTATGATAAGGCCCTTAGGTACTTACATTTAAACAGGTTAAAAATAACTAAATTACAATAAATCTTGTACGGAATAATATATTTGTTTTATATAATACTGTTTTTAAATTTTTACAACGGTATCTTTATAATATACTCCTTAGTTAGGTAATTTATTAAAAATAACTCAGTAAATAAAAAATATAGGTATGCAATTGTTAAGTTTACACTTGTAGATACTATTATTATTTTAGTGTTAGATGTCTATTATTGTATTTAACATTAAAAAACAACAACAATACAAAACTTAAGCCTAAACATAGCCCTGCCAATGTTTTTGGGTTTTGAAAATGTTTCTCGTTTACTAGTCTACAGTTAAGTACCCCAAAATATTACACCAAAACTTAAAACAGACATTATTAACTTGGTAGGAAGCATATAAACAATATTGCTGACAGGTTACCTTTTTTTTGTTAAAATAAGCAGCATATAATTTGCAAAAATATCCTGTACAGGCAAAGGACATCCTTTCACGATAACTGACTGTCAAATATGATCCCATTTTTTTGTGTGCAATTAAAGTGCATGATTTTAGGTATTTTTTTGATATATTTACATAAATTATTCTCAAGCCAACAGCTGAGTGCATTGGTTAATGTTTTTTAGGGTTCCGTAGTCAACAAGGAACCCTTATAGTTTCGCCATGTCCGTCTGTCTGCCTGTCTGTCTGTCTGTCCGTCCGTCTGTCCGTCCGTCTGTCTGCGGCTTAGCTCGGTGACGGCAGGTACTAGAAAGATGTAATTTGGTATGGGTATACATATAAATCACGCCGACGAAGTGGTAAAAGAAAATCGTAAAAAATATTTTTTTTAGGTTACCTCCCCTACACGTAAAGTTGGGATGGTTTTTTTTCTCGTCAATCCGTTGGTGTGGGGTATCGTTGGAAAGGTCGTTTAAAAATAATGTGAGTTTGTGAACACCATTTTTGGATTCAGGGATCCTTTTGCGAAATATTAAGCTTTAAAGTGCTAATTTTTGTTAGAGTCAAGTGAAAAAATTCACAGCGGTAGTATATATAACGAAATTAAAAGGAAAACTATCACCGCTACGTAGGCTCCTTAAGTTACCGCGTAATAATATACCAACTTAAATTTGCAGCTGCAAAAACATGTTCTCATGTTTTTGCAACTGCAATGTTAAGTTTGTTGGATAAATTCATCCCACCTACGGAACCCTTCATTGTGCGTGGTTCGACATGCACTTGGCCGGTTTTTTCATAGTATTGTTTATTGACACACTTAAAAGTGATTTGCAGATGACATTCTGCAAATAATACCATTAGATGAATGAGACATTAACGTGGTATGCCATCTATGTTTAATAAAAATAATAATGGTCTGAAGACGCTGCCCTGCGGAATACCCTATTTTATTTCCTTAATTAAAGGAAGAAAAGTATACTTCAACTCCTTTGTAGTTTTGAAGCAAACTCTTGAATAAATTGAACATAAATTAGCACACTTTTCTGTAGCTTCTTTCTTTCAGCAAAATATTTTAGTCTCTAGTAAAAAGAAATAAGTTGTGTACATTCATTTTGTACTTTTACTGGCACTGAGATACGATAAGATAATTTATTTTTACATTTCATCCCAGATAGTAAAATAAAGTGAAACATTTTGGTTTTTACTCTATTTTTTAAATGCTAAAGAACTTAAAAATTAAATGATACAGACAAAAATTAAAAAAGATAAGACTTTTTTATTACTGGCATCACAGTAAACTAACTAACAGGTGTAAACTCCTTCATCCTTTTAATTTTTTTATTTGTTACAGCGTCCTCTATCGGTATTTTTTACGAACTTTAGTTACATTACTTACCATACTCAAAAATGTTGTAAAATTACAGTGTAATGTGGCCAAGTTATCACTGTTTATTATACGGATAATTCATTATTTATCAATTTTTGGCAAATAAAATTATGTGTATTGGAGATGTAAAAAAATCCTGAATTTAATTCCAAAATATTATTAGAGGAAAAGAGAAGAGAATCAATAATTTTTTTCTTGCACGTTATGCCATCTAGTGGCCGACAGTGTCAAAATAAACTTGTTCCGTCAAAAGAAACGGAAAAACACGAGTGTGCGTCGCCTCCGTAGATATCAGTTGAATTATTCGGCTAAAATGCCCTGGCACGGGCATACGTAGTCGTCGGTCCGCCATTACGACGCAGCCGAAGACACGTTCGTCGTATTTAGTTAAATATTTTCGTTTATAAATGAGTAATAACGCTCATGAACTAAGTAATCGACTTCTGAATGCGTTGGATAACAATTACAATGTAAGTTTCAGAGTTTTGATGATCGTAAGTCCGATAAACCAGACGAGATACGAAACGGTCCACGAGCCCATGACACCCGATTCGATGTTACGATTCGGACACTCGCGAGGTTGTCTCGGGAGTACCTTGTGCTGTGTTAAGATCACGAGATGTGTTGATAACCGTCCAAACAATAAATCGGAATATAGTGCGGATCGCGGAGCGGAAACGGACCGTGTGGATACGTGAGCGTGCGAGTTAGAGGGGCCACTGACGTCGCCAGCCCGCCGCCCCGTCCCTCCGTCCCTAGTGCCAAAAATTTTGCAATGTGAAAGTATGGAATTGTGCCACGCGCGACCTTTCCCGTTTATCTTCTCCGTTGATGTGACTAAGCGACTGAGCTGCTGCAAATATGTGTTTTTTTGTACTGATTGACCTTACGTGAGTACGAACGTAGATATAGGTGTGTGGCGGCACCAGGCGCTCTGCGTGCCGTATGCTGCTCCTCATCACGCACTTAACTTCTTTGTAGTCTGTATTTGATGGCCTGTTCTTGTTTTCTAGTTGTGTAATAAGTAATTGTTCGGTATTTTAGCGATTATTTAGCACACTCGTGTTATTTTCCTTGCTACCGAGTGTTGCTAAGGCCTGCAAAGCAGCAGGTGGATTGATTGTTGAGGCAAGTGGCCAGTGTTATGACAGTTGTTTTAAAACTTTGATATTATCTTCAAAGTTGTTATCATTGTGGTGCGGTTATTTTAATTTTGCTATCTCTCATTATTTGTGAACACTTTCTTTCCTTGTGTGATCTTGGTAGGGTTGCTAGGCAAATAGCTGCCCAAATGGTGGGATTAGTGAGTTTAGATTCTATACTAACTCCTCGATAAAATTGATGCTTACTATTGATATTAATATTGTGAAGGAAATTATGTTAAAGGTTGTATTAAAGTCGATACAATGTGATGCAACCAACTTCCTTTCTTTGATCATTATGAACCCTGTAACAGTTTCTCATTGATACTTATGATACTGTACAGAGTACACACTAAGCTAAACACACTCAAAAAGTTTCACAAATGAGGTTATGTAAAACTAACAGCTGATCAGTTAACATAATTATTATTTCGCAGAAACAAACACCAACGATTAACGTTTCTCTTTTTCAGAAATATACTTTCGTTACATTTATATTATCTCTATTAACAAAGACATTAAGACCTGCATAATGACCGTTAACCTATGGGGTCAGTAGTATAAGAATGCCACATGTTATCCGAAATATTCCCATAGATTATTCACATTTTATAGAAGATTCAGCAAATTATTATAAGTTGCAACAATATAGTACTAAAGTACTTACTGCAAAGTAAATCCAGATATAAGAATTGCTATCAAATTTCCAAGAAATATGATACACATACAAGTTGACAAATCAAATGAGGCAGCATTTACTGCTAAGTTTCAAATGAAACGAGTATTTATTCTGTACTTATAAACACCTTTTTGTAAGTAACAATGTTGCTTTCAAGTTTTATTATTAAATACTGGATATGTTTGGGTTATTTTTAGACCACTTGGGTGCCAAACAACCTGTGTAGTTTCTAGCTTTATTTTCATTCTATATTTTACTGATGAAATCATTATTATTTTGTCTGAGTTTGAACTCAAGGTATACTTTTGTCACAGTCACATTTTAATTATAACTGCGAAGGGAACATGCTATGTTCAAATCGAAGCATTATGGCCTTACTTAAAATGCAAAAAAAAAAAAATGTTGACCTCGAGTGCCTTTAAGGATTTTCTGATTGCCAGAGGCTTTTTTACAGATTGCCTCATTCTCTACCATCCCATTCTGGGGCAGTCTTCTTTCTACTAAATAGTGTAAGATTTTATCACTTCAGGTACTAAATATTAGTCCCTAATCTTTGATGTTTTGACCATAGATGTTACACAACATTACAAAAAATTTACTTGTCTTGCTTAGCACAACTTCATACATAAATTTTTACATGTTTCAATTCATATTCAGAATAAAACATCTGCACAAATACTCTATATAGTGTTGATTGCTTTCAAAAACATTATTTTATGATACATCTCATATTTATCATGGAAGTTTTTATAGTAAACTTACTTTCAATACTAAAAGTCTGATCAAGCATCTGATCAATATACTAGGCATTGGTTCCAATGTTCATCACAATCAGTACATACTATTCCACTATTGGGCAAAACCTCCCCCCATTTTTTCTACAGCTGATGGCTGTTAGCTGTTGTAGACTCATTCCTCATGAAACTGTCTAGTTCATCTCGCCATTTTCGCATCCAAGGGTCTTTCACAGCGTTTCATGAAAACTCATGCAACCTGTTGTGATTTATAGAAATAAATAAACTATAAATTGCAAAGTAAAAATTTCTGACAGCCGACATGATCACCCACAATGGTCCACCTGAAGGACTAAATGCTGGAACCATACCTTTTAATGATGATGGTGATGATAAATTAACAATTAATTTGAAATCCTATTGGTAAACTTCTAAAAGTTTTTTTTTTCATACTTATGTACAGTCCTTATTGAGACTTCCCGTGTCCAGTATCAGACTACCATAAAGAAATCATATACACAACGCTGGTGCTCACATAACATGGCTCTTCTTGCCTTTCCTTCCTCCTCTACACTAAACTACTACACTACTACACTACACTAACTAAAACTTTAAAGTTTTGCCACCCTCAGCCATTGGTACATGATCACATCATCCCATGTTTGCCCTAGATGTCATCACATCACTCAAAAAGTCCTTAAAAGTGGTAATTTTCATTGTCAGGCTGGCAACACATAATTATTAATTAGATGATAAGGTAAATGACCTCTTATATTTATAACTTCGTGTGAATAATACCTTTTAAGTATACATTAATTCAGCATCCAAATAATTTTGACTGACAATGATTCTACAGGTAGAAAAAAAAACTTTTTCTAACAAGTTTTCTTTGGACTGCATAGTTCAAAAGACATCCACAGCTGGACATATGCCTCCCCCATGTTAGATGAATCCTAACACTGCTGACAATAGAGTCAGGAAGTAATTTATACAATAGATTGATACTCATTTTGTTATTCTATTTATAAAAGGCTTGGAATTCTAGTCCTCCCATAAAAATACTTAATTATAAAGTTAAACAAGGAAATTGTATTTATAGGAATGTGATACATACCTCATTTTGAATGGCCTACACTGTCCTCCCATAACTATTAACACTGTAATTCGAAATTATTGTAAAAGCCAATTATCTTTTAAAAGAGTAACCATGGAGTTTCTTGCCGGCTCTTCTCCATAGGAAACGACCAATTGGAACCGTGCACCTAGCTTCTGACGTTTCATAAGTGCCCATGTAGGCTTATGTGAAATAAAATATTTTGATTTTGATTTTTGATTACTGCCATTGATTTTATGTCAGAGAGATGTTTATTACTTGTTGTTTGTGTATGTTAAACACCTGTTTTTCTAATGTGGGGACCAAGTGTGGCCCATTTACGATAATTATATTTATGATTAGTTCCAGCATTTGTCAAGCTGAATAGAAAAACATAATTAACACCTATTGGACCTACATTCAGAACCGTGATTGACATTGTTCTGCCATTATCTTAACTTATTTGGGCAATTTTTATGTGTTTTTCTTCCATATATCTCTATCATCTCTTTGATTTTTTTGCCTCAATTGATTCTTGACTCAAGTATAGGCAAGATTAGCCAAAGACCCAATGCAATGAGATAAGTCAATGATTCAGACACCCTCACCACCTATTTTGGAACTAGTTTATGTCTTTTGTCTTGCAATAGGCTCAGTATTGCACAGCAACCCAAGCTAAAATTAGTGTTACCCTACAAACTAATTAGAGAAAGCTAGAATAAATCTTGCCACATAACTGTCCCACTTAATTTGTTTTTTATTTGTTGAAACTTGATTTTTATCTAGATATAATAAGCTCTTAGGTTGAGTGATAAATGGATAATTTATGACTGGTTTGAGCTGATTGGTGAATATGTTCACAGTTGGTAGATAATTTATTATGTGAGACAAAAATGTGTAGCCTTTTACAGTCTATGACAGATTTTAGCCTTCCCCAAGCCATGTAGTCCTCACCATATCAAATAGTTTTTCAGATAACATACCGTACATCCTGACTCAAAATTAAAACCATATGTACTAGCCCTGAAACACTCTCATTCACTTTAACTTATCTATTTAACAGACATACGGACATTGTAGAACTATAAAGGGTTCCTTGTTGACTATCTAACCCTAAAAAACTTATCACTACATAAACCAATGTTGATTAAATCCACCACCTCTGTAAATTTACTGTGCCACCACTTCCTGAATTTTACTATTTTTATCAACTTTTATAACTAAGTAATACAAGTCCTACTCTTATTTTAATTTCAGCTGATGTAGTTAGGCTGAAAGCTGACCCTCGACATAGGAAAACGCTAGCCAGATAATGGTGTGATGACTCCCAATTCAGTTTTATTCAGAGATTCTTTTCAATTATTGTTACTGCTGATCCTTCTTCTTATTCTTATTATCACCAGGTGCCGTATTATGAAGTATTAACGCCACCATTTTCCCAGTGTGAGAGAGAGACTGAGCTAGACAAGGCTGCTAGCACCATCCCGTTTTTGCAGTGGAATAATGATGGCATTAATATTTCATAATACTACCCCAGCCCCTGACTGGATCTGCCTTCGGATTTTCTCCAGTTCTTCCGGTCAGTTACATCCACCATGCCCAATTCTTTGGTTACCAAATCAAATACCTTCAACCAGCAATTGATGGGGCACTAAAAATTCTTGCTCCTATTTGACTTCACCAAAACTAGGTAACTCATTTAAGAAATGCACTTTTTTTTATTATAAAGTATGTAGTTACCTAATGTGTAGAATTTCCAATTCTGCCTTGACCTAGAAACCGATTTTCTTTAAGACTTTTACAAACTGAAACCTGAAACATGGCTCTAAAAATAAAATTGTTCTTGTAGTCTAAATATAGATTATTTGTTATTATTTAAAGTGGTAGTATGTTTTTATATTGGTAACGCAAATTTTCATGCAAAAAATAATTCTGTAATAATTATTAAAAGTAATATCTTCTTCATATAATTATATAATTCTTCTGTATGTGTGTTTGTCACCTAACTCCTTCTAAACGACTGGATCGATAGGAATGAAATTTTGTATGTATATGTGAGTGGGTCCCTGGATTGTTTGAAAATACTATTGGACCCGGTAGGTGGCGCTGTTCGGGAAGGACACCTTCTGCCAAGTCTGCTAGTCTCATATAAAAAACTTGTAGTTGTTCTGATGATGTACACTTTTTTAAATTAAAGAACCTCTAAAGTCGTAAGGATTTCTAGTGATGCTCACTTTTTAAATAAATGAGCTTCTTTGTAACTTCTTGGCCTTTGGTCACAGCTATTCTCAGAAACTAAGCCAGGGTACCGTTGGGGTACCATGGCTGACCATCCAAACTGGTAAGGTTGGAATTATTGCCAACCACGCGGGAGCTGAATTGGTAGCAGTAACTAAGCTAGTGCTGTCCCTAACCAAATGGGTTAGGTTAGAATTACCTGATCCGCGCGCAAGCCGAGTGAGCGATGTCGCGGTAAATGGCGGCGAGTGCTATATCCAAGTTAGTCCCAGTTACAGTTCGATTCAAACTTAATGGCGGCTCGGAAGTTAGCAACTCGCTGCGCCGTACTGTACTTGGCTATTTAACATTATTTGAAACCCCAAAATAGGGATTATTTGAGGTTCACAAAAAGAGAATTTGTTTTAGGCAACAAAAATAATTATTATTTGAGGTACCATTAAATACATATATTTTTATGTTTAAAATAATACGTTTTTATAAAATACGTTATTCGGGAAGCTAATTATAAACTCGTGCAAAAAATAATTATGTATGTACTTATAGAAAAATTATCAAAAATTTTAATTACCTAAGAATCGAACTTGTAACTTATGAGTTATGATTATGAGTCTCATAAAACGCTGCGCGCGCGCCGCAATCATAGGAAACTGTCGATAGCTATTTTTTTTTTCTACCATTGATTGCGGAACGTCGTAAAAGCTAAGAAATACCATAAACCAAACTAAAAAATAACAGTGCCTTTCTACCGGAATTTTATACATTGCACGTATTTTCTTTATTATTTTGATGTGTATATATTTTATTTTATTTTTAATACCTGTACATACATATTCCAAAATATTTCCTTGTTCTATGAAGATACTGAATGATTTATTATCAAATCGATTGATATTTCTTATTAAAAAAATATTCAAAAGTCTCCCCAATTTACTGGTAATGCCATCTAGTGTCGGATAATCAGCATTGTTTGTTGTTGCTAAAGAATTTTCCGTACCTTGTTCACAAACATGCCTCTAGTAACAATGGTAATAACGGCACTGCTTCGCGACCAATCATTGCCAGGGTCAGCCTTTGGGCCAGAATTGAATGAATTGATTGGTTAAAAAAGATTAACATAGTCTCTATTGATTCAATCAGTAAAACTTTTTACAGAAACCTGCTTTCTGATTTATCTTTGCGTTCAATGGTTTTTACACAATATTTATCAGTCCCATTAAGCAGATCGAATGATAAATAAAGATTGGGCTGTTTACCCATTACTCAGTTTTTGAAATTAGGGAAGTTTATGCTGTGGATATTAACGTTTTCTCGATACAGATTTGGAAGTGCCGAGGTTTTGGGGCAACATTTGGTACACAGCCGTACCAGCGACACAAAGAATAATGCATTCTATGGGGAACAATCAGCCTTTTATAGATTGACTAGCTGCGCCCCGCGGTTTCACCTGCATAAGTCTCGATCCCGTGGAAATATCGGGGTAAAAAGTATCCTAAGTTCTAATCCAGGTCATGGTCTAGTCATGTGCCAAATCCAGTCACCTGGTTTTGCGTGAAAGCGTAACTAACAAACTCACTGTCACATTTATAGGATTTTTTTCACATATTATCTATGTATTTTTTAAGTATTTACACACACTAAAACTGATTTAAAACCATAGGACGTCCTCGTGACATAAGGTCTAGTTGAAAACCAGCGTCAGGCACTAGTTTTCTGGCATTTATGCTGAACTGGACCTATTTGGCGCAGCCGAGAGGCACACACTACAGTTTTAAAGATTTTTTTTTGTTTTTGTGTGCCTAACCAGCTATCTCATTGAATAACTTATTGTCGTAACCGATTAAGACTCATTTGTTTCATTTTGTCAGACCAACAACATTCATTGCGTTATTGACGTATTTGAGCAGTTTTTTTTTCGAACTTATGTTGCAATGGATTAGACATTTGTTTCAAACCGATATTACGCAATTAGGGTGCTGGGTCAAATAAATAAATTTTCCATCTTTGATTGTTTCCAATAAAACCTACGTCGGTCGTTGTCAAGCTCTTCTTGGCCATATGACTTAATTTTCTTTTTTTATTGTCAACTAGCTTCCGCCCGTGGCTTCGCCCGCGTGGTATGTCGATAAAAAGTAGCCTATGTCCTTTCTCAGGCTCAGACTATCTGTGTACAAAATTTCATTTAAATCGGTTCAGTAGTTTTAGCGCGACAGACAGACAGAGTTACTTTCGCATTTATAATATTAGTAAGGATGGACAACTCAATATTTGTCTGACCAGTAAGGATTAGTACGGACCTAACGGCTCTGCCCTTTGCCTCGTTCAAATCCTGAAGGGTGCAGACCCAGACCCAAAGGGCCACCAACCACCAACCACCTGCGTGGTTGGTGGTTGTGCATCTTCATAAGTCCAGTGAACTAAAATCAAGCATTGGTTACTGCAAGCTTGGTTGTCTTTTCTTCGTAAATTCGTTACCTAAGGTAAAGACAGTTTTCGTTCCTTGTTGTAAGTTTTGAGGGCCTATTGCTCTGCGCTTTCAGAGTACCGTTATTAAATTGTGTATTGCAAGACAAGTGTTATAGTAAGAAAAAGTAAGGTGGTCATGGGCTCGCAGTCACGTCACGGTAGACCATTTCGTATCCGGTGCACAGTATACAGAAGAGAGAGAAAATACTTTAAAAAAAAAACCGGCCAAGTGCGAGTCGGACTCGCGCACGAAGTGTTCCTTACCATTATCTTTGAAAATGGCAAAAAAAATCACGTTTGTTGTATGGGAGCCACCTTAAATGTTTATTGTATTCTATTCTTTAGTATTTGTGGTTATAGCGGCAACAGAAATATATCATCAGTGAAAATTTCAGCTGTCTAACTATCATGGTTCAAGAGATACAGCCTGGTGACAGATAGACGGACGGACAGCGAAGTCTTAGTAATAGGGTCCCGTTTTACCCTTTGGGTACGGAACCCTAAAAAACCACTTCTAAATACTACCTATTTGGAAGTGGTTTTTTTTTAAGTATTTTCGTGGTTTTTATAAAAGTATTTTCATGATTTTTAAAGTCCTTTAGGACAACTACAAACCCCAAGTCTCACTCAAAATGTAAGAAAGCTGAGTCACAAGCATTGTAATAGTAATTACAATTACTTAATAAACTTAGGTTCAAAAAACCTAAAACAAGTCTTTTGATTAATCTAATCTAGATTAGGTCATGTATGGATGTATTTCTAAAAATATATTTTACCTGTTATAGTCGTGGACGAAATTAACACCAGAGGCCCTAGACAAAGTGACATTCTGTCAGCGATAACGACTGAAAGAAAAGGCAAAAATGTATAGCACTGACATAAGCTATCGAAAAGCTTATGTCAATTCTGTTGAAAGTCGTTGTAGAAATACGAAACGCTTTCGAAGCGATTGTCACATGTCTAGGACCTCAGTCAAGATAAAATATCGATATTCGCGACCCTTACGACTGACCCGATACTAAAATTGGTGAACTTTGGGTGACCTAATGCCCAAAATCTCTGCCCACACGAGCAAAGCGGGAAACGAACTTGATCAGAGTGTTCACGAGTAGGAAGGTACGAAGTTCAGCTCCACATCGAGCTTTAGGGCGAATTTCACTGATGAAACTGTTCGCTATCAGCACATGTAGACTGCGATGAAGTCTGTCAGTGTCAATATTCCACGACGATGATGACATTGACACCTCATGAACGCTGTTTAGATGTGATTGATCATCGTGTTCAGTTGCATTGGTGTAATCCGCCCTAAATCTCGATGAACTGTGGCTAAGGGCTGGTCTTTGTTTATTAGTGAATTGAAATCACAAAATTCAGATAGATAGGTATTTTCTAAAGGTCTGAAAAAATTGCCGACAATATTATATGTGTCTTCAATATTACTTTGGTGAGCAAAGAAATATGGCGGCAGAATATTTTTTAAAGTTTTACTGAAACTTACTGGATCTTCGTGGATCTTTGACAGTCGTTACGAGTCATAAGAAGCCCGAAAGTCTGACAACCAGCCTTGCCAAGGGGTATCGTATTATCTAGTCACTGGGTTGTGGGTCGCTCCATGTAAAATACTGATATTCAGCTGCATCCGGTTAGACTGGAAGCCGACCCCAACATAGATAGGAAAAGGCTAGGCAGATGATGACTGAAACTTACTTAAAATTATTATTAATATTTTCAGGTTGTCGACATGCATACTGTCAACGAAATTATTTCCGTATTGGAGAGAATCAATATCACAAAAGAGCTGCTGGAGGTAAGACTTTGTAATAATTTAAGAATATTATAAAGAGGTAAAACTGTTTGTTTGTAAGAGGTAATCTATGCACGTCAATGGTCTCACAATGTAGTTTTTGACAGATTTGCCATACAAAATCTGTCAAAAACTCATCATTGTGAGACCATTGACACGTTTGTAAATTAGTAGACTTGGCCCCCTGATGAGATTACAAAAATTATGTCACTCATAGAAAGCTACTCTATTGCCGAGTGCCATGCTTTATGGTATAGTTGAGTTCCACCAGACGAAATCGGCTGTTCCCTACATTTATGTTCGCAAAGCTCGTCAAAATGTAGAGAACAGCTGATTTTATTTTCGCGATTTCTGGGCTGGTCCCATCGTGAAAGTTGTTCATTATGATGAGTACAAAGACTCCTTAAGAGGATTTAAACGACTAAAATTTAACCCTGTATTATCCTGGCAGTACTTACATAAATGCTTAAAGTAACTCTGTAGTATTTCCTCTTGAAGGGTTTAATGCATTCTACATAATACAATTTTTAACAAGCTGCATCCACTATATTTTCCTAAAAAGTTATCCTTAACTATTGCTAGTTGAAATTATCACTTCCAGGAATGATCCCAGATATTTTTTTACCTTTACTATTATTTAGAGAAATAAAACAATTCCCTAATTAGTGTTGTTTTGTTAATGATAGGTTTCAAATATGATAATTAAACAAAATACATAATAATAAAGTTAATGATCTTACTGATAAATAGATTTAAAATGTAACGATGATAAATTACTTACTTATATTAATGGTCTGTCATGTCAGGTAGTTAAAAGTAAGTCGAATCCACCAAAAATCTTATGGGTCTAAATTTGTCTATTGGTGAGTATAAGAGGACCATATTCGAAATTTTGCCGATTTTCGATATTTTACATACGTTATTTCATAGTTAAAATACTGTATTTCTATAAGTTTCATTGCATGGAAGGTTATTTAAATTATGATCTAATGATTGAACTACTTTTTTATTTTTAACAGTAAAATCACGTAAATTAAGAAAGTCTGCAAAATTACGTATACGGCCTCTTAAGTCATTTTCAGAAAAGGAAATTCGAATTGGTCATGGCAGTTAAAATATCCTCACATTCATTCGCTTCGCAAAGTAATTTAATATTGCATTCGTAGAGGTAAATATTAATATGAATATTTTCCGGCCATCAGCCCTTCGGCTAACAAAGCCATCCTACTGCCAACGGAGACCAAGATATGCAACAAAAATGTTGATAACGTAAATATTTTAGAGTTAAAAAATTGGTTTTATATTTTACAAGAATGTATGCAACATTATGTATAGACAAATTGTTATTTTAAGGTACCTACAGTTTTGTACTATGTGCCTTGCCTACGTTAATAATACTAACGTAAAATTAATTTGTTTGCCCTAATCAGGCTAAATAAATTATTCTTATTCTAATATTTAGTCCTTAATATTTCCAGACCACCCGACTGGGCAAACACGTGAACGAGCTGCGACGGAAGACGACTGACCCGAGCCTCGCGCGCCGCGCCAAGGTGCTGGTGAAGAGATGGCGGGATCTCGTCATACCCACCGTAGCATCGCCCGCGCACACAGGTACATACATACATAAACTCACGGCTTCTTCCCATGGCGGTAGGCAGAAACGCCACCTGCTACGATACTTACACACAGGTAATACTTAAATTCCTTACTATTCCTTACTTAATAATATTATAAATGCGAAAGTAACTCTGTCTGTCTGTCTGTCGCGCTATCACGCCAAAACTACTTAACCGATTTAAATGAAATATGGTACACAGATAGTTTAGAACCTGAGAAGGGACATAGGCTACTTTGTATCGAAATACCACGCGGGCAAAGCCGCGGGCGGAAGCTAGTAATAAATAAAAATCCATTTATACAGACCATGCTACTAAAATAAACTTATTAACGAGCTGTAATAATAAAAAGTTAAAAATAAATTAAAATAATTCTATTAGTATGTGTGCCCATTTGCAAAGGCCTCTCCATCTATTGCTAATTGAGTCCATAATTTCCCCCCTGTAATTTTCAGCTCCAGCGTTTTCTCTGCCTTCCTATACTTAGTTTTTCATTTCTGGGATACCAGAGTGATATTCTTTTGCTCCAATTGTCAGCCTCTGATGGTGAATTAGTGCCTAATTCAATTGAATGCGGGAAACTAGACTTTTAATGTGATGATGAGATTTTAATCACCTCAACAAAATTCTCTGATATCACCAGGAAGATAATTATCAATATTAGCATCATGTTTGGCTTATTATATTGACTGCAGTGGCTGCACGTGACCCATCTTATTTAATTATGCAGCAAAGTAGGAGCTTACACTTTTCACAACGGTAAAGGCGTCGAAATAAGACTCAAAAAAAAATAAGGCGCAGCCAGTAGGTGTGGATGGATGTGGGTTGTAGCGAGTACCAATGGTATTGGTTTTTGGTGCTGGAATGGAATAAATCAAAACAAATATGTGTGTTTGGTTGTATGTTAATGTTTAGCGGTATGTATGCTTGGTACGTATTATGGAAAAGCACACAAATTCTTAAGTATAAAAATTGTATTATATGGGAGCTACATCTGCCAACAAACTGCTTTGCAGTTTGGCAGAAGTAAATTTTGTTAGAATAGGGATTTTGCCACGAATAAACGCTTTTTCATTTAATTTCATATCACATTGATAAATAAACCCCAACATGAAACCGATATTATCTATTCAATCTATCCAGACTTTTTGCGAGAGCACTTTTGCCGGATTTTACCAAAAACGCCATCTACCGAAGCCATATAAAACCCCGACACGCCCCACAGTTCTCGAACACAAAAGCCTTTCACAACCAGTTGCTACACAGTCGTGATCGAACAATTCGATCGCAATTAGTAGTAGCAATGGCGCTTATGAAACACTGACTCGCTGTAGACTTATTATGTAATTTTATGTTTTTTTTTTGTCAATACCATGGCGGTTTGGCAATGAAAAATAGATAAATGAGAGAAGAGTCGTTAGTTGGTTAAGTTTTAAGGTTGAGTTAGTCAATTCGTCTGTGAAATTACTTTCTGATCTTACTACTGAATCATGGTTACAGAAAACATTGTAATTGTAATGACACCTAGGAAGTAAGCAAGCGTGGTGATCAATACTTGTGCTTACTCTATGAGAAGATACCTGTGGTAGGCAGTAGGAGAGAGATAGGCTTGTTTAATTGCCGCGTTGAGCTGAGACTGGGCAGCCGTATTTTCGCATGAAATAATATAGTTTGCATCACCGAATGCGACCTTTTCTTGTCATTTCGACGGTACATTTATAGGGTCAAATCTAGCTAGCAAAACTCTGCAGAGTAACTGCGGTTGAATGACCCCACAAAAAAAACCAACAAATTAATTTATTTTACCCGACTGCCCCAGAAGGAGGTTAGTGTTTTTCGAGAGTATGTATGTCTCCGTAGGTACGGTTATAGGTTTTTGCAATCGGGTTTTTGTTTTATCCTGTTTTAGATATCGATACCCATCACCTCTGTGGAGTTTCGCTATCTAATTGAATTTGACCCTGTATGTATCTATTATTTGGGCCCAGTAGGGGTCACCTACTGGACCCACATTTATTGGGCGTCAGAGGCGTTGTTCAGATCGTAAAGAGTGCAGGTGAACCGACATTTGGGACACTAGCAGATAGTCTGTTCAGGAGCACCGGACTCGCGACCTCTAAAACCGTATAACTTTGAGCATTCCCTCCCGCACCGCGCAGCTACTTCGGGAACGGTCTCAGTTAAGCGGTCAACCTATAACATTGAATGCAACAACCATAATTTGAACAAAATCTCCATTTCTAGAGACATCCTATCAACTATCCTTTCTCACTACATCTAAATTATACTATTATCTTCAATCCTCAGGTTCAAACCGGTCGTCGGCAGAGCGGGCTGCGGTGCGGAGTCGCCTCGGCGGCACCCCTCTTACGTCGCCGGCGCTCTCCCGGGTACGTATTCATTAGTGTTATACGTCTGAGCGACTACTTTGATACTAAACATCGTAGACGAGTCACTGAAACACTTTGGACAACTTAATTTGGATGTACTCGTATATAATGAATAAAAGCAAAAAATAACGTCATCTGAATAGGTCTTCCCAAATTGGTTGAGTGACATGAATAATGCAAATATGACAGACAAAGGATTAAAGAGTCTTGGAAACTGAAATATAGGGGATTCGTAGATGTAACAGAAATAAGTCTTGCTAAAGAAAACCAGTTTTGAAAGTCAGGGGCTGGTTGTTATGGGACTCTTGGTAACAGGCAACTGAAGGAACACGGGTGGGTTTTAGTCAGTAAAAGTCTGACACGCCCTCCCGCTCCACCCAGAGCGGGAGAAGGCATTGGATGATTTCCCACCCTCAAAAAAAGGGGCTGGTTGTTGATCAGTTTAAAAATACAGTTTTAAATCAATCATACGAAGAATTACAACAGTACTAGCTACGTCCCGCTGTTTCACCCGCATAAGTTTCGATCTTGTAGGAATATCGGGATAAAAAGTATCCTATGTTCTATTTCAGGTCATAGTCTACCCCTGTGCCAAATTTCATCCAAATCCATTCAGCTGTTTTAGCGTGAAAGAGTAACAAACAAACTCACTTTCGCATTAATATTATTAGTTAGGATTTATAACCAGTAACCATGGCTGAATTTTGTGTAGATTACTGTTCATGATTCTGTTGCTATCGGTGACTTTGTCAAAGCGACAGACGTGGACCTGCGTAAAGGCAGTTTACACCAACAGCGAACTGGAGACGAGAGACTTTTCGCCCTAGCTTGCATATCTAGAGACATATTCCCTTTTATTTATAAACGTTGCTTCAAGTTAACAGACGTTTAAACGTCAAAAATGTGTGGTTAAACAGTCGCTTATCACTACTTCACATAAGCAATGTTTATGAATAAGGAAGACAATGTGTAAAGTTCTCTTTCAAAATCATATTATGACATTGTTCATGCAATGATTCAGAACAAGATATTGTTCTCTGAATATGGTTCGTGCAACCTCTAATCATCTTACGACCAGAGGGCCTAAAACGGCCACATTAGAAATTCCTCTAAAAGCAATTCATTTCCTGAATAGAGAATATGCATGTGATTCAAATAAGGGTCAAGTATTTTTTTTTATAAACTATTTTACTTCAGAATTATGCCTCCATCAATATTTTTGAATAATATTTCGTTTTGAGCGAGAAATTAATTTTTTTAAAGTGCCAAAAATCTATGGGAAATTCAAATACTTGAAAAGCGACGCTATTGGTCAGAGCGGATGTGACGTAACAGTCTATGACAACAATCAAAATGTCAATGCGTTTTGTACGAGTGTTGACATTGACATGACACTTGTTTGTTTGTTGTCATAGACTGCACGTCACCACACCAAGCGCGCTAAATGGAGGGCGTTTAAATAGGCCGGGTTGGTTTTTTTTTTTTTTTTTTTTAAACTTTAATTTGCTTTTTACTGTCGATTTTTTTAACCTATTATTTGGCGATGTAAACTATCGATTAAAAATATTAAAAAAATACATGCATATTCCCTATTCCCAGCTGTCATTATCAATTCCTCTAATTTGACACAAAGGCATATCATAATTTGTGGATCATTTTACGAATCTCCATAGAAAACTGTCAAACAGATGAATTATTTCGTAATATGAATTGGACGCAGATCATTTATGAATTGTCAGTTTGTGACATTTTACGATGAATCATAATATTTTACTATTATGATTTTGGCAAAGTACTCGTTTTAAGCCCCCAGAAATCTTTGCCTAAAGTCGGTAGATATTCTTACTATGATACATATTCTTACTACGGAACATATTCGTCGCAGTAAAGCATTTCTATGTGATATTACAGCAAGTGGTGAGCCCAGCGGTGAACAGTCCGCGACCACCGTCCAGACCGGGTCAGTATTTACTTTAAAATGTACTCACTTAGCTCACCTCAAAATAAAAATCTTCCAGTAGACGTACATTATTGAAATGATAGTGGAATACATCGCAAGAAAAACGATGAATTAAAAGAAACGATTCACGACTCCGCAGTAGACCTTCGTGGTGGACCATTCAATCTCACAGAGAGACATTCTAGGCTCATTATGTAGAAGATAAATAACTGTGTTAATACTGGAATCCGTTAACTGACTCTATACATTAGGAACAATTGTATCCGACACATTGAAAGACAAATGCATAATGGACCCAGAAATGTAACGTAAGATTTCTACATGAGTAGCAAGTCTCTAAAATAACGATAGGAAGATTTGTGTTGAGTTTTTCATGTATTCAGACAACAGTACATTTTACTTTCTTTACTTTTTCTACTGAAAGAAAATAACTTAAAAACAAATAAAAATTTGACTTGTGTGCGCACTTTGCGGCAGTCCTTCTATAGCTATTGGTTGACAGTTGTCCTTGAAGCGACGTATGACAAAGTCCGTTCGCCGTAACGTTGTTGCAGCGGCTTTGGGAAAAAATTGCTCTTTGTGTCTAAAACTATTTTGTTGAATAACATTCCAGCATGGGGCGGCTACGAGTCGGACTCTCAGGATGTGATCCTGGTGGACGACGAGCCGGCGCCTCCCCTGCCCGCGCCGGCCCTGCCGCCCGTGCCCTCCCTACTAGCCCACACACACAAACCGCTGACGCCGCGTAAGTACAAATTATTTACGTACAACACCGTCAATAGTACTGAAAATAATCCTCGGATAATCTAAACATGAGCCTGAGAAATTTAAATAGGCTGTCCATTCGTTACGGTTACGGGTCGTCAGAAGCCTGAAAGTCTGACAACCAGTCTTACCAAGGGGTATCGTATTACCCAGTTACTGGGTTGTGGAGGTCAGATAGGCAGTGGCTCCATGTAAAATATTGGTATTCAGCTGCATCCGGTTAGACTGGAAGCCGACCCCAACATAGTTGGGAAAAGACTAGGCAGATTGATTTGAAGGAATGTTTATGCCAGACATGAACTGCCTTGCCTTGTCCACCCGGTTTCCGAAAAAAAGGGATGGAAAGAAGTAAGCAACACTCGAAAATAACGCGAGAAAAAGTCCCCGTTTCTATTTTAATACTAAGGGGATTTATACTACAAGAATTATTTTAGTGCTGTACTTCAAATACGTCATTCGTTGACAAGTAATTACGTTATCACAACTTAAGCAATCATAATGATAATATCGACGTGTGTCATTGATATTGATAAGAGAATATAAACAGTATGTAAGGGTCAAGATAACACACCATAACATTACGCTTGTATTCTCCAAAGGGGTGAGTAGAAGTGTATACTGGGTCAAAATAAATTAGCTAGTGAAACATAACATTTTGTTTATAACGGTTCAACGGGAACGCCCTTTATTAGTTAAAATACTGTACACTGATATCTATCACGTTTATGGAGTTACGCTAGGTAAATTTATTTGACCCTGTAGAACCATCGTCACTGTCAAAAAAGTAACGGTTGCAAGGGAGCAATATTGTTCAGTGGAGTTTACATTTTAAACTATTATTTGCGTTCTCATTGTTATTTATGCCATAAAATAATTGAAAATATTATTTTATTTCAGCTGTGAAAAGGCCGCCTTCGCCGGAGCCTGTGTTCGACGAAAAAAAAGCGAAAAGAGATAAAAAACCTAAGAAAAAAAGGTCAGTAAAAACCTGTCTTTGTAAATCACTCTTTTTTTTAAAATTTGCATTTCAAAGATGAGCCAACTGTTTACCATTTTACCTGTCTCTGTACTATATATTATAGCCGGCGAACGAAATCTTGGCGAACCTTAATACAGGTTACCATGTAACCTATTCTCCATTTGAAATAAGATTAGACATTTAAACACACCTTTTTTACAGTCCGTTCAACCGATTTTCACTTCTATACCGTTGGCATAAGGATGGCATTAAAAACAAAAAAGGTTAAACAATACCATCTGTCTACTGCAGCTGCCATTTGTCAAGCCACCAACGCAATAGAAGTCAAAATCGGTTGAACGGATTGTAAAAAAGATTTATTTAAATGTCTAATCTTATTTCAAATGGAGTATAGATAGGACGTCAGATTCAATTCTTTTATTTGTTGCTTTTTTTTTCCGCAAATTGTAAAATTATATTTATTGTAACAGACTGTACCACAGTTTTTTAAAATAAATAAATGAATATAATACAAAAGCATCAATGCAGCCTGTCTATAAACAGTTTCATAATTTCTTACCTCATAATGTCGTGTGCGCAGAGGCCACAGTCGCGCCGGATCCGGCACGGAGGCGACAGGGCCGGTGGCGCCGGCGGCCCCGCCGGGCCCCGCGGGCCCCCCGGCGCCCGCGGGCCCCCCGCCGGCCTGGGGCGGCCGCAACGGCACGACGCACGAGCGGCGCCGGAACGGCACGAAGCGGGACGCGCTGGACTCGTACGCCGCGCTTGTCAATAGGATGCCGCCCGCCGGCGCTAAGAAGGTATGCGATATACTTTTGAAATGAAACCTTATAAAAAAACTTTTCTCATCATATACTGCTATCAAAACTCGTCAAACGAATAAACGTTGACGCTCGCCTGCACTCGACCGGTAGGCGAGTATCGACGATCAATGGCGACGCTAGAGAAATGGGCTGTCTATACGCTGGTACTCGCCTTCGCTCGGCGAGCTATGACCAACATGTATTTCTGTCTTAACATTTAACTGACCCCTTGCTGTTGGTAAGCCACCAGCCCTTCTAACAGCCCCCTTACCATAATTAGGGGTCCCTAAACTTAGGAGATGTCGGTGAGGTCGACCATGAGTGTAGTAAAATCAAGATCCAAAAATCTAGCAATAACATAGTCAAATTCTAAATATCTATCTGTTGCGCGCGACTTCGTCTGTAATCCAGGATGAAAAATATGCTTATGTCCTTCTCCAGGTCAAGGTTTACCCATGCGCCAAATTTCATTTAAATCCGTTCAGCCGTTTTAGCGTGAAAGCGTAACAAACAAACAAACTCACTTTCGCATTTATAATATTAGTTAGGATTTCATGATTTTTTATGAAATTTTGTGACGATATTACGCTATTCATTTAAAACAGGAGAGCGTATAGGTATTCCGAGATTTCTAAAAAAAATTAACCCTTTAAAACAGCCAAAAACTTATTTACAGTAACTTTATTCTTGGTATTACAAAAGCCGAAACAAAGCAATTGATGCATCAATGTCGCGTTGATAATGGAATAACTTCGGTTTTTAATGAATTTTTAAATAATTATGATCCTTATTGCCAGCCTCCACCCTCTGGCTGAATATAGGTCTCCTTTTGTGCATTTTTGAACAGTAGTGTCTCCCAAATCCGAATAATTCAAATTCTCTTATCAAAAACACTTGTTGATTTAAATCCTTATCACCATTCCTCAGGTAAAAACGACGAAGGAGCTGTTAGAACAGATCCAGTCGCGCGGCAGTAAACCGGCCGCGTCGCCGGGCTCGCCGCGGTCGCCTGCCTCGCCTGACGTCATGCTCATAGAGCCAGACAGTACGTAATCACTACAGGTTGACTGAGACCGCTGTACCGCGCCTTAGGAATCATCATCTACCTAGCTAATTTCAAACCACATTGGGGTCGGCTTCGAGGCTAACCGGGGGCAGCTAAATACCAGTATTTTACATGAAGTTATTGTCTTTCTGACCTCCACTCCACAGCCCAGTTACTGGGTAATACGATAACTACTAATAATCACTACTAAACTAATGCTACATCTAATTAATAAAAATCTTAAATTTATTCAATAACAGACAACATAAAACCTACGCAGTATGTACTGTTGGTTGGTCGTTGTGGCATTTTGTTCATCTGCTTGCATATTTAAAAAATTTAATTGCATCTCTCAAAAATGTATGATTTTCCCCAGCAGTTGTGAAGGCGGAGTCTCCCCTACGGAACGGCGGCACGACGCCGCGCCCCCCCTCCCCGCCCGCCTCCCCCTCCCCGCCGCCCTCCCCGCTGGAGGAGGCGCGCGACTGGCACGTGTGCACGTGCGGGGAGCAGCCCGCCGACACGTGCCCCGCCGCCGTGGAGCGCGCCGTGCGGCCGCGACACGTGCACGCGCTGCACCACGCGCACGTGCCCGGCGTCAATGGCACGCGCGCGCCCGCGCTGCCGCACCGGTTCGCCGTGCGACCCGCCGAGGACCCCGACCGGCCCGGACTGTTCGCCAGCGTCGTGCCCCTCTACAAGTATTCCGACTACGCAGACGATTACTGCGCCAAGAATCTGTCGCTAGTGCAGATGTGCACGCATCTGCCGTGGACCAGCTTCGCGCCCCCCCCGCCAGACCTCCCCCCGCCGCCGGAGCCTCCACCGCTCAGGCCGTACCCGGAACCGGACCCTGAACCCGTCGAGCAAGACGAAGACGCCGACGAGCTCGACACGAAACCCGAGATCAAGCGGGAACCGGTCAAAGAGGAGATCGAAGTCGAGGCCGAGATGGTCGGCGTGCCGACGCTCGAGCCCAGCGAGAGACTGAAGGCGCCGATACTGATGCCCGAAGACGAGACGTCGTTCGGCGTGGCCGCGCGCGCCGGGCCCGCGTGCGCCGAGTCGCACTCGTCGGGCGCGCCGCAGCACCGCAGCGTGCCGCGCACGAAAGAGCGGCCCGGCGGGGCCGCACTCGTGGCCGCCGTGCGCGCCGCGTCGGCCGCCGTGCCCTACAGCTACGCGCAGCTGACATGCGCGCCCGTGCTGGCGCGCGCGGCGCTGGACGACGAGGCCGCGCTGAGCTCGGCGCTGGCGGCGCCGACGGACGAGCGCGACGCGCTCGGCCGGCCCGCGCGCGCCGACAAGTTCGCCGAGTGGCACGAGTGCGCGACGCTGGGCTCGCTCGTGGCCCTGCCCTACGTGGTCATCGACTGACCGTCTAGTGCCAAATGCGTGTCGCCCGCCCCGCGCCCACACCCAAGTGTCCTTACGTTAGTTATAGTGGCCGGCCGGCGGACACATGCCTAGTCATATATTTATTTTGTAAAGGCCGATTAACAAATTTAGTAGCGGGCGGGTGGTCCCGCGTCGCCCGCGCGTTGTGATATTATATAGTATGTGCGTCTGCCGCCGGCCGCGGGCTCTGTGACGTGTTACTGTGACGGCCATACATTCCCAGTCGAGACCCGCGCGTGACCCGTGAGTGAACCGCGCGTGACCCGCGCACTACCCTCGTGAACGGAGCCTCAGACTGAAGCTTTGATTGTGCTCAATATGTTGGACGCTCTTGGTATTTTTGTAATTAATAGTACATGCATTGCTCACTTGATATTGTCAAAGATATTGTGCGTGATCAAAGCGCCGAGTGATGGACGAGCGATGGCCGAGCCGTCCACACGATGGCTGTGATGCCCACCACACGCGGCCACGCTCTCGATCCGGTCCACCACTTTATTTGTATAGTATAGAGTTCCCAAATAAGATTAAAATAATAATCTCCCGACTGTTTCATGAGTTGTCGTTACCTTTTGTGATTTTTAAAAAGAAAGAAAGAAAAAAATTAGGTAATTAATAAATAATTAAATAGGAGTTCCAATTGTATATTATACATAATTATTGCATCTATCATGCGTCGAAATATCAATGATAAGGGAAAGAGAATGTTAAATTTTATAAATATAAACATTTACTATATGAAAAGTTGTACCAAATTGTTGTTGTTGATGTAAAGGTGAGCGCACACTGTTATACGCCGGCCGCATCGCGTTGACAGTATCTGTCAGTGTGTATGTACGCTCTAACCTTCGGAACTACTCCACCGACAACACAGACTTTTGTATATAGTTTAGTTTACATATGAATTGCACATAAGCTTCCGTAGTGCAATGTACCACAAGTTCGACGCGACGCGTACTAACTCTAGTTTTATATAGTAACTCGCATTTGATACTGTTGTAGTGACGTCTTTGTACACATTTATAAATGCTTTTGTACCTCCATCGACTAGTAACCGTGTGCGCTGACCCTAAGTAAAATCTAACTGTCTGTTACTAATGAACCAAAAACAATATAAAAGTACCTTTTTGCAAATATGATATTAATCAAGTTATCAAATTAAACGGTTCCTACTTTTGATTACGTTTAAAAAAAGCAAGCAACCTGTATGAATGACAATTTGGTAAATTTTTCACCATTTCTTGTATGAAAAGACAAGTTTTGTGTATCTATAGTTGAATATTGTTACATACAGTTTGTTATCACATTTACAAAGATGCCAAATGATAACCGCTGTGCGGTGACTACTGTATGTGTTGTATTATAAGGCGATTGTGATGCGAAAGTGCGAGCTTTTATGTTTTCGCTGAATAATACGTTTTTGTAAAAGTTAAAACTCTTTATTTTTAATTATTTCCGTTAGGTTTATGTGTAATTGTGTTGTTTTGAGAATGGGATGTGTGTTAATGGTGGCGTTGCAATACTACACAGGTACCAACATTGTGGTGATATTCAAATATAGATACCGCGGCTAGCGCACCGGCGACGTCTGTCGCACGCGCCGCTGGCCGGTCGTCGCGGGGACACTATGTGCCTGTCTGTTGTGCGGAGAGTGTCTGAGACTAGTGTCACAGGTGTCGCAGTGTCGCGCATGTGTGTCGGCGCCAAACGAAGGCCTTACGTGCGTGCTGCGGGTGAAGCCGACGCGGAGCTTGTCTAGGGTAGTGCGCCGGCGACGGACCCCATCACTGCCTTGTTGGACGAGATCCAAAAACTTTGCTAAACAAACGAAAATATATATATCACTGTGTTTTTATTACCCCTATGTGTTTTATTTGATGCACTGAGGTAACACCTCGTCAATGAAGCTGACACATCTACACAAGTGATTCTAGCTGCACCGTTACACAGTTACACATTACTCTTTTATAATTCAGACGAACAAAGCTTCAGCCACACTGGCTTTTCCCAAAGCCTTTAAGTAGCGTTATAGGTTTTTTCTTGGCCCATTGAGTTGTGCAAAACAGGTGGAGCTGAGTGGAATGCGAAACTAAAGTGGCAGCCATCGCCCCTATGATATTTGCGAAAAACTTCAAAATGGGATTCTAAGTTATCCATAAAACTCCCAGTTAAAATTTAACGCAAGTCAAGTGATGCGATTGGCTGATGATATTTTATAGATTACAACTTACAAAAAAAAAAATCTTTCACTTGGTTAACTTATTACCCGACTACGGCAGAGCCAAAAGGAAAGGTTATGATTTTATATTTTCGTTCCAGAAACCGTTAGTCTCTCGAATTGAATACATTATGCCTGAATATTTTAAAAACAACTGTCCGATCGTAATTAAAATAAAAGTGTCAAGTTAATAAAATTTATTAATAATAAAAATTACATTATCGCTTTATACAATAGAACTGAGCGCAAGAAGAAAAATCGATTTCATTGTGTAGATGGCAGCACGTTCGATTTAACTCAATTTTGACAGGTTTATTTCTTCAAATATTTTTGTAATATTCTATGCGCTCAGCAGTCTACTTATTTATTTATAGTTAAAATATAATTAATGGCACCATGTTAGTTTCAGCTTAGTTGAGTACAGACATATACAATTTATTTGTCGACATAATTATTTTCACAGATAATGTCCAAAAACTTTCATATTATTATTAATAATTTGGCAAAATTAAGGTGTAATTTTTGCATTTCATTTTATGTCTGAGATTCGTTGAAGTATTCGTTCTTGCAAGCTCTAATACACTTTCTTAGGAGAAGCGTATAGATACTTACACCCATAGTATTTATTATAAATAAAAACATTTATTGTTCCGATATACAGCTGTCAAAACTTAAATTTACTCATATGATGACCTTGACAAAGTATGACCTTGACCTGGTTACCAAGGTCGAGGTGAATTAAGATGTAAGTATTGGGTACATACATCAATATGGAGAGCTTTACATGAAAATTACCTTGAATGTTGAATACAAGGTCATAGTAAAATTGTACGTTTAATAACTGTCAAAACTCATTAAAATTACGTACAAAGCTTACCACTAAATAATATCAACATTGACCGAGGCTTACCCAGATCCATTCAGACTTATTCCAAGTTTACCAAAAAAAATGTGCAGTTTGGTAAGAATGGAATCTGGGTATGCCCTTAAAAATTTTTGCGCAATAATTTTACATGATGACGCATGGCATGGCGCAACAGAGAGGTAAGCAGATGGGGACGGCTGTTTTCGGCTCGGAATGCTTTTCTTTGCTTCGTGAACCGGATTCGTATTCGTACATGCCGCGGCCTGAAGCGTAGCCACCGCCGCCTTGCGCCATCGCCTGAGGAAATGTAGAATGCTCGTCAGTAAAATGTTGATATTATGAAGTGAATTAGTTGCATGAGAACAATCTATAATTCATATAGAGAAAAAATGGAAATTGGATAGGTATGGGGCTGGAGTGTTATGAAGTGTAGATGAATAGTAGATATCATTTGGTGCCACTTTGCTTATGTGTCTTAAGGTTTTCAAGGTCATGCATCGTATGCTGTAGTCTAAAGTCTAAAACTGTGATAAGTAATCCATTGCTGCAGGAGCTGATTAGAGTGACTGGTTCAAGAGAAATTTATCCACCCCTTGGACCACTCATTTTAGCGATGTTAGGGTTGTTTATAATGGTCGTATGTAAGTATATGTAGGTAGATCAGGAGAAGACCAAATAAACGATGGATTTACTGTTTGAAGGATAATCTGGCTAAAGGAATGTTGTGCCGACCACAAATAAATTGGGATAAGGGCAAGAGGGAGAATGATGACGAACTTCTGATGTTGTTTCGAACATAAATTAAAAGCCACTTACACTGCTAGCCTGGTAGCCACCACCCTCCTTCTTCTGGAAGGGCGTATGTCCGGGCGGGTAGTACACGGCAGGCCCGGCCACGTTGCGGCTGTTAGCGACCAGCGGGGTCTTCGCTGGCGGACTGGGGGCGGAGTCCCGGGTGTCTCGCACATCTCGGTTGAGTGTGGAGCCCTGCGTGGAGCTCTCGTGGGTCACGTGGACGTTGCGCCGGACCATGCCGTCTGGTTGAGTTGGGTAACGCTGGAAAAATAAAACGTTTTAATAACAAGATTTTTTTTCTATTTACCGCGTGGTCTGATAGATTGGCTCCAGGTTTAGCTTTACTAACTGCTGGGTCGGTAGTCGTTACCTATGGACCTCGAAGTCACAGTCACAGCTAAAGCACTAGGAAGTGGTGAGGCGTGGGCGTTTTGGAGGACTGTCTTATGTAATTTTGACGTTCGAAAAGTGCTGATTCTCAGTCTAATTTGAATAAATGACTTTTAATTTGATTCAAACCATGAACTGCCTTTTATTTTATCTGCTACACCTTCAAAGCAGAACACAGTAAGTATAGCTGTATTCATCTTAGTAGCATCATAAGATGGTAATATTTTCTCTTCAGAAGGAAGACTAGAAGACATTTAAATTCTATCAGACTTCGACCAATCCCTCATAGGTACTCACAGCTTCAGGGAAGTCAGCCAGCAGATCATCTAACTTCTTGGGCGGCTGCTGAGTGCCCGGCGAGGGGGTGGAGGCGCGCGGGAAGGGGCCGGGGGAGGGGGAGGGCGCGGGGTGCAGGGAGTGCGGGGGGAGGGGCGCGTGCGGGGAGTGCGGGGCGGGGGAGGGGTAGCGCTGCGTCGTGTTGTGCGCGGAGTAGCTCGTCTCGGAGAACTTGTATGATGATGGACCCTGTGGTGAAGTAAATTGAGTATTGGGTTAATTCATCAAATTGACTTGATAATCAAGAAAGGAACAATTCGTCAAAATTAAGTGCTTGTGATTATAAACAAACACACAAAAGTAACATACAAAAATAGTTAGAAAAGTAAGTAGGCAAATTACACAAAAGTTTACGTAAGTAAATATATTGTTTTGATTACTTACATATGGGCCGTGTCCATTATGCGGTTCGGCGGGTATGACCTTGGTTTCGTTGGCGGGGGCAGGGTATACCATGCGCTCGTTAGTGCGGTCTGAAATATTGTTTAAAAAAAAATAACACCGCTTAATTGTCGGACTATTGCCTACTACCTCACAAATACTACTGCCAAGATCAAAGCTATTTACAAATTTTTAAGAAATTAATAGTTCTAAAGCCAATTAGTCCCTAAGGTGGACCGTTGTGCGTGGATTATGGCGGCCATAGTATCGGAGCAGGAGGCTCAATTAGATAGGCCTATGTCCAGCAAAAGACTGCTGTTAAATATTTATTTTTTTCGGCCTTTCTTCTCAGCGTATTCAGATAGGAAACGCCGACCCCATTTAGCTTATTTAAAAAAAAAAATATGACGTGTAAAAGTGATTCCAATATCCTATTTCCAGAATAAAAAATTTCATTTCAAGCTTTTTAGCTTTCTCTCAAAGGCCTAATTTTATAAGTAAATAAGTCTGAGCAACCACTTCTTATATTACAGATTACCTACTTAAGAATATAGTTTTTAGTACAAAACTTACCATCGGTGGTGGTAACAGTACGGTATTCCCGGGTGGAAGTGTTGCAGTGTGAGCAGTACTGGCAGCCTCCCGGGCCAGGGGGCGCCACTAATGCAACAGGGGTTGGCGAACCGGCCGTTGAGCTAAAATAATTATAACGATTTTGGTGAGATTGGCGACTTTGGTAATTCAAGTAACCATGTGAATCTAGTAAAAATGATTCGAAACGCTCTCTCAGACGATATAAACATAGCTTGACGCTAATTGTGATCTTTTTGGCCAGTTTGGTAATTTGACCAACATTACCAAACTTGCCAAAATTACTCAAAACGTCTCTAAAACCTCACTAACCATTATATTTGCTATTTTTGGCAAGTTTGGTAATATGACCAGCTTTACCAACATAACCAAAAAAGCTACTTACGTGGTCCTGTTGTGTTCCGAGCTGACGTAGCTATGCTGATGTTCTGCGTGGACTGGTATCGGCACTGTGGCCGGGTCCTGGTCAGCTGGTACCTCATAAGTGTAGGTTTTGACGGTAGTTGTCACTTTGTTCATAGGAGTACCCCCGCGGGATAGCTGGATGGAGAGAAAGGTTGGTTTTCAATAAATTGCCATAAGAATACAATAATAATTTATACTAGTAGAAGGTATTTTATTTCATTAAGGTGGATGCGCCAAGGTAGCCCGCGAAATTCAAATTTTCTTATGATTTTTGCAATTTGCAGGTCAGTGTCAGGTTGTATGTTGATCTAAATATTATTAGCGGCCGTAACAAATATGGGTTTACAGAATTATAAACATATGAATCAGCAATACAACTCTCTAAGTTCATGAAAGTGCCAAATGTCAAGATTTGGCACTGAAAGTCTGACCAGCAAATTGCAAAAAACGTAAGAAAATTTCGCGGGCTCCCTTAGCGCATCCCCCTTAAATACATTTTTAAATATTTATATATAAACCACAAAAAAACATTTAAATTAAAAATAAAAGTTAAAAACTAAAACCCAACTACGACGAAAAAGTCAACTAAATAGGTATACAATATATATAATATAATACTAAATATATAAACAAGACATCACAGAAAGACAAATTCAAAATCCGGAGTCACAGGTTTTGAATCAAACAGATTATGTATCTTTTTACCCAACTACGGCAAAGCAAAAACGAGGGTTATGATTTTGACTTGCATGTAGGTATTCTCACAATTTGTCAAATGAGGTAGGTACTACTTCATACTCGACAAGGTTGTTTTGCTTGGCTAGTTGCTGGTGGATAATCCTAGGGTATTTTAATTATTTTTACCACCGAAAATCGATATAATAATGAGGAAAAAACTGCAACTTGCTCACTTCAGATTTCGTTACTACCCAGCATCTTAGAATTTCACTGTTAGCTGTCACTATCCATACCTTTTTGTAAACAAGCGACATTGCGCAGCTGTGTAACTGCAAAATACGGGGACTCGTGTATTTGCCAATATTGGCCAATATTAACGTATTCCACACTCTAATGCTAACATATCCACCTATATAACCACGGAATAGATAAATAAGGTTGGAATGGTAATGTGGGCGTGGCAAGCGCGCCACAATTATGATTCGATAATCATAACTCGACCGATTAATTAATTCACCGCGTTTCGTGCGCTTCGGACTACTGCGGAGAACAGAGCTCTGCTTTAAAATGCCGTGTTGTGCAATTATAACTTGTAAAACAAAAAGTCAGACCGCAAGTATAGAGCGAGGGGGTATATCTTTCCATCGGTAAGTCGAAAATAACATTTAATTATAATTTTATTAGTAAAAAACATAAAAATATTCTGATCACTATGAAATTCCAAACATTAACGACATTATTGCAACAAGTAAAAAAAAATATACATTGCACGATGTGTACTCGCGTAATCAACGCAATTACTAAGTCCGCTTACAATGTACTGCATGCGTCGCGTCCTCTTCACTTCAACCATTGACGTTTCGTCGTTTGCCCTGATTGGCCGTGATGCACGGTCGATAGTGAGGTGACCATGTGGTTAAATAAAATCATCGATAGAATTCTCAAATAATATAAATTTACGTTCGACAAAGATTCTTTTTGAATTATTTTATATTTAATTAATGATAGTATATTTTTAGTTAGATGTATAATGAGTCAATTAAATATTACAATAATTATTGAACGAATGATACAATATAGTAAATACTTGTAAATGACAGATTTACAGGGAGAAATTGAATTCATTGGCAACATTATACGAGATCATTGTACTCATCTACAAGTATTTACTATATTGTATTTAGTATTAAAATATAAGTAAAATCCAATTTTACTTACGCAATAAATTATAAATTTTAGGTTTCCTAAAGAACCTAACGCCAGGGAACAATGGATTGACGTGACAGGTAGTGGAAACTGGATGCCGACAAAGACGAGTACTATTTGCTCTATACATTTCAGTAAAGATGATTTTATCATTAAAAAGTCAGGTTATTTGTAATTAATAAAAGTAAAATAAATATTTCTTAATATTTATTTCATGTTTAATTTTCCCCCATACATTCATCAGATAATTTATCGATAAAGAATATCGGCTTTATCAAGCACTAGCGTGTATGAAATTTTTTATTGCTTTTTTGCGTGTGTGTGTGTCTATGCCTACGAGGGCTTAGTACTAGTGTGCGAACGAATATCTGCCCTGAGATTTATGTGTGTCTGATTTGGTTGTGTGCGAAATATTTGTAAACATAGGAGTGCGTATGTGTAGAAATTAAAATAGTGGGAGACAAGCGGTGACACTGGTCCTGATACAAAATTGGAGCTAGGGCCTTTCCAACCTTATTTATCAATTCCGTTTATATAACCCACTTGTTACAAATATCGACAATACGACACTTTATCTATCGTAAAATGTCTAATGTGCATGAGAGCAAATAATTAAATACAAATTATTTTTCACGTTGTAATCATTTTTAATAAATAATGTCAGTATTTTTATTAGTTAGGTACTTATTTTTTTGTTACTTAAAAGATCTTTTCGAAGTTTAAAAAGGGGTTGTGTTAACCGGAATGGTTTTAACCTCCTCCTCGAAGGTGGTGGTGTGGTCCTGAGACCAGGCTATCAACTCTAGTTTCTTTTCCGTAATAGTTTATGGTCCGTGAGTGCACATTTCATATTCCGTAATTACCACCCTGACGGGTTTGGTACTTCTAAATGATCGTCAATTTAGACCAGCTTGACGAATACTGGCTTCCCACGAGGCGATTGACCCCGATGTTGTAGACAAAGGATAAAGTATCTACCCAAAGACGTGCGAAAACTTTGATTGCGCGATCTAGGACTTCTAAATGGTTAATCAGTTCAAGAGAGTTCAAATCCCAATTTTACTTTGTTTTTTGATTATAATATTATAAACATATTATAATAAAAATTATCCTTTTATTCATTCAATGAAAGTAACAAAGTAAAAATTGAAAAATATACAAAAATAATCGCAGTTGCTGGGTCTCGAATCGATGACATGATGTGGAACTGTGTAGTATTTTGTTCTGTGAATGTACTTTTCAAACAATCTACCGATGCGGTAGCACCCGTACCTATGTCTACGTAATACGAGTAGAAATTAATTATGTTTTATATATGTTTTATTTCAATTACAAGTAAAGTAAAGTTACTAAACTCTATTTTTTAATCTCGTAGACTCGTCATGTCAAGTGATTGTTGTTTGTTTTTTTCAATTTGGAGTTTGACATTTGCACCTGTCAATTCAGACAGCAAAGACATAAAAAGCTGCCAAGTGCGAGTGCGAGACAGACTCGTTCACAACACAAAGGGTTCCGTAAGTGGGTACTACCACCAAAACTTTTTAAGTTTACCTTCTTTTTTTTAAACATTAATTTGCTATGCTATGATAGACGCTACTTAAACTATTAACACGCGGATTCAGAAATAACAGTCGGTAGCTTCCTATTATGACAGTACAGCGCGCGGCCCCGGACGGACAAACAGTACAGTAATAGATTATTTATTTTATGGTAATAGGGTCCCGTTTAATTTTTTGGGTAAGTAACTCGAAAAGATACCGTGGAAAATATTGTACCAATGGTTAAAATACAGAACCCTGTCTCGAAAACAGGTAAAAAAGGGGAAAATATTGTACCAATAGTTAATAATACAGAACCCTATCTCGAAAACAGGTAAAAAAGGGGTCGAGTTAACCGTATGGTTATCTATCCTCCTCTAAGGTGGTGTATCCTGTTAACAGGCGCGACTTTTGACTCTAATATCATATTACTTGTTCTCACATTGCCCGTTTACCGCCCTTTCGGGTGAGGTACATCTGAATGATCGCCAAATTAAACCAGCTTGGCGAGAACTGGCTTCCCTCGAGGCGACTGACCCCCGATGTATGTGAGAAGTGTCAAGGTATATATCCAAAGTTGTGCGAAAACTTTGATTGCGCGATTCAGGACTTCAATACGTTTTGAATGCTTCATCAGTCGGAGCCGGAGAACGTGACTTCAAATTTAAATTAGAGTTTGTTTTTCCTTTATTTTGTAATCATTAAAGCTTTTATAGCGTTGTTTTCAAGTTAAACATAATTTGAATGAAAATAGTTGTAAAATAATAGTTGTAAAATAACCAAAAATAATTGCAGTCGCTGGGTCTCGAATCCATGACGTGATTGCATTGTGGTGTGGTCTTGTTTAGGTAGGTTTACTTACGAGTTGTTGTCGTGAGTTCGAACCCACAGTTTTACCATCTGGAAATTCTCAGTAGCAGCCCGGAGTCAAGGTTTATACCCGGTTGATAGCAATAGGCTCGCATATTACATGTCACAATGAAGGTGTACTATAGGTTAGATAGGTAAAGCTAACCGTTCAGTGATTACTGGCGTGATGTTTATGTTATGTTAGTTAACTTACAGTGCCGGTAGATGGCGGCTGGTGGTGGCAGTGCGAGCACGTGGGCGGCGGGACCAGCTGCGGGACTGCGGGCGAGATCTGGGACGGTATCACGCGCGACTCTGGGAATTAGAACGTTCATTAATTCCGACCATAAAGTTTTCACTGGCGACCAAATATCAACCTTGCTCCAGTTGTAATAAACGTGAAAATAATTATACAACTTCCATTAGTCAGAGAGCATTAAACTATCAAAGCGGAGGTACGCGATTTTCAACTTTATTTTAACGAGTACATCTTTGATATTTGCTTGGCAGGATAAGGATAAAGCGGCCGGAGTATTTATGTTCGACTTTATTTTAAGAAGTAGAACGTTGATATTTGATTAGCAGGGAAAGGATGATGAAGATCGTGCTCACCAGTCTTCTCCTCCCTGTACACCTCCTGCCTGACCTCTGCAGCCCTGGTGATAGTGGGGGGCGGAGGACTGGAGCCCCAGGAAGAGGACTCCACGCGTTCCTCTCGCTTCAGGGTCGAGTAGCCACTGGATGGAGCCTTGGCTGGGGTACTGTGGGTAGTAGAAGATGGTGATAGTCAGATTTTTGACGTATTCCGTGTTGCTTTATAATTCTTTTGCCAGCACCCTAATTGCTTAACACCATTATAGATATTTTTATATTTCTATACGTAAAACACTTTTTCAATCTCAATCTGAATGATTTTGAAAGATATTGCTAATCCATTGCTTCATCGGTTCGAAAAATTTGTCTGTTCAACAACGTTAATAACGCAATGAATGTTATTGAACTGTCAAAATTAAACCCATTACTACTGTAAGGCCCGTTCACACGGCGCAGTCCCCATGACATCTTAGAGTAAAAAGTTGGGATCACACGTCAATATCCCACTGTTCATATGGTTGAAAACAAATGAAGTGTGAGACGTCCGTGTGATGAACACAGAATTAAGGTCATATATAGCATACATATCAACTCGGAAGCAGATCGTAACCGTATATACTCGAGCCGTTTAGTATTCTTTGTATGAAACACCCTACTGAAAAGCGCACTAATCGGAATTGTAAACGATTTGTTCGCCTCGGACAAGCTCACGAACCGCGGTGTGGCGCGTGGTCAACCAGCGGTCCCCGCGCTTACGGCTCGTCGTCCCCGCGCTTACGCCTCTCCGTCGCCGCGCTTGCGTCTCTTCAACCACCCGTGTGCAGCGTGTGTGCGGGGCCTTAGTGTGTTATGCAATTAGGGTGCTGATAACTTTGGCGAAATCCGAGCATAAGAACGGACTTAATAACTCAATGATTGTTTTTAAAATATGGTTCTGCTTACCCTCTCCTGTAGTCAAAAGATGTGCTCTCAGCCGTATCAGATGTGTAGCCATCTGAAAAATAAGTAAAATGGTAATTTTCAACATTTTTTCCTTGATTCATTAGACAATATGGAAAAGTTGCCATCACCACTTCAAGAGCAATAGACAAACTGTGGTCAAACCATTTTCCGCCGCCAGCGGTAGGGAGCGGTAGACTTTTAAGCTCTGCTTGCGCGATGCAGGATATTTGCATGACGTCAGTTGGTGCGTTCGCATGTGACACCCTTTTCTCCAAAATCTATTCCTCTTGACCACAGTCTGTCCACCTCTCCTCAAAACCCTTTATGACCTACCATGATTCTTACTTTTGTACAGTTGCCTCTCCTGGTCCTTTTGCAGGTCATCGAGGAGTGAGTCCAGCTCTTCTACGTTTTGTGTCATGTCTTTTGTGACCTTCGAACTCCTTACTTTGGAGTATCCTGGAAGATTATAACGTAATTTGTCATGAAAACTACGGAAAATGTTGTGAGGAAAGTTTTGGGTATGAATGTCGATGGCTGTAAGAGTAGGGGAAGACCAAAGAAACGATGGATGGAATGTGTGGAAGATGATATGGCTAGAAAGGGGGTGACTACCGAGATGACGGCTGATAGAGAAGTATGGAAGAAAGGGACATGTTGCGCCGACCACAAATAAATTGGGATAAGATGATGTCAAGAAAACTACGTTCTAGATGGAGGAAAGATTATCAATCAATCTGCCTAGCCTTTTCCCAACTATTTTGGGGTTGGCGTCCAGTCTAAGCGGAGGAAAGATTATACAGGGTCGAAATGAATTAGCTAGCGAAACTTCGCGGACGTGAAGGGTCTACAAGGTGAAATTTTAGTCGTTTTAATCTCCTTTAAGTCGTTTTAAAAATAAATCAGCTGTTCCCTACATTTATGTTCGCATAGCTCGTCAAAATGTAGGGAACAGCTGTTTTTTTCTCTCGCCATTTTAGTGTTGGTCCCATAGTAAAAGTATATAATTATAATAGACACACCTGTGTATAAACAAGAATTGGTAATACCTGGTGTAGAAGCGGCAGAAGACTCATAGTTATAAGTGCGGGTGCCCGAGGTGATCGCTGGTAGGTCCCTCTCTTCCTTCTCATAGTAATAGGAGCTGGACTCTGAAGACTTTGGAGTAGTCCTGGGTGGGACTGTGTACTCCTGGAAATAAAGATTGCGGTGTGTTAATGTCACACACGATCAATCACAATCTGTTTCATTTTGACAGTTCAACAGCCTTCATTGCGTTATTTACGTTGTTGAGCAGACAAATTCGAGCATAATGAAGCAATGAATTAGCAATATCCTTCAAAATGATTCAGATTATAAGTAATCGTGTGTTACACAATCAGAGTGCCGGAGGTTGTGACGCAACTTAGGAGAGGCCTTTCGCTTAGAATTTATTAAAATACGCACGAACAAAACATGGTGGACACGAACATAAAACACGGAACATTTGGTTCGTACGTGTGGACGTAAATATTTAGCAAAGCAAACACGAACAACAGCTAATAATATCTATCTCTCCACGTTCACACACGCACGCGCACTGCTTCCCTTGTCAAACAGAGATAGCAATATTCCGAACGAAGTTTGCACGCACTCCAAATTGTAGTTGAGACCGAACATTTTTGATGAACACAGAATTTGATGTTCGTTAGTGGTCCGCACATGCGAACTGAGTGTTCGATGTTCATGTTCACCATGTCATTGTTCGTTCGTGCGTACACGCCTTTTTACAGAGACATTAACCAATCAATTCAATTCAATCAATCAGTTTCCTTATCAACATTCTCAACATTTTGGTACATAATTATTTAAAATTGTGCGGAAATACTAGTAAACTACCAACTTATAAATCCGTTAGTATAATAAGCAAGTCTGTGAGTACACTGAGCCAGCATCAGTGATGTCATTCCTGCATTTTAGATGTTTAAATAGCCATTTTATCGCTGGGCGGCCCGTAAAGCTGATTTTACGATATAACGTTGGTTTAAAAACAAGTCCAGCGCAAAATAGTGATGACATTCTGGATAACAACATATTTTCAGTATCGTTGTCAAATATCTATAAAATCATTTCGCAGACCGCAGAAGTGAGAATCGAACCCACCTTGGACTGATGAGGTACCGACAGATCTGCTACACTAGTTCGCTTCAAAAATGTTTGTCACATACTCAGACCAACAAAAATTTTGTTGGTCTGAAGTCACATAATAAAACAAACTATTTAAAAAACAAAAAACACGACTGCAAAAACTTATAACTGAAAAGTGAAAAACAAGCATTGAACTTTGTTTTTATTGCAGGCGGGGATAATCAAAAGTTACACCATATTTCAGGTTATTGGTTTGTCCCCGCCTGCAGTACCTTATCAATGCTTGTTTTTCTCTTTTCAGTTATAGGTTTTTGCAGTCGGGTTTTTTGTTTTTTAAATCATTTGTTTTATTTCAAGCTTTTTAGTTTTATTAATCTACGTATTTGGAATATACTCATTACTAGCTTTTATTTGATACCAACATTGTAGTAATTTAAAAAAAAAAACCTTCCCGTCCCTTTTTTTTGTATTTGCAGATGAAATATATAAATTTTGTGTAGCCTATGTCACTCCCACAATTAAGACGAACCTAAGGACACCTCGTATGTTAAAATCCATCAAGCCGTTTACGCTACAGACGTTCCAAAGAAATAGACATACATATATACAAACATACAAACATTACAAACATACATAAATACTCTCGAAAAACATTACCCTCCTGCTGGGGCAGTCGGGTAAAACCAGCTGTCTTGATACGCGGAAGATGCACATGGCAATTAACGGAAGTGGTATTGTTTCAAGAATTTTTGTACTGAACGGTACAAGTTGAAAAAAAAGAAAAACAGTGATCATATTGAAATCGTGGCCCTTCGGGACGTGTACCTGCAGGATCGGGGCCCTCAGGGACAAACCCGAACAAAGGGTTACGTTTAGTTATGGAAGTTCATTCAATTATCGGTTTTCAATGAATTAAGAATTCACTGCAAATACAATTAAACTACTCTCAAGCTTTACAAGGGCAAATTGCCTATAAAAAAATAACGTTTCAGAGTTTCAGACGTGGAGCTGAATGCTTAGGGTGCGACGAGAATTAATATCTTTTCATTATGCTTTACTGCGCGCTGGGTGTCATGTTTAGATCCAGCGCTAGCTTACTGTTTACAGCCTTCGACAAACAGCTCTAAGGGCGAGATTCACAGACTGCAATTTGAGTTTAGTTTATTATTATGAACATTATTAGCACCTGCACGCGTAGCATGACCACTGTAGAAACAGGCTTTGTCGACGGAAGAGTAGACAAATGACAGATAAACAATCGCAATCTGTCAGTTGATCTATTCTTCCGTCGACAAAATCCGTTTCTAAGGTGGTCATGCTACGCGTGCTGCGCTTGCTCACGTACACTTATACGAATATGAATATTAAATGCATAAGACTAAGGTTCATATTCGTATAGTAGCAATGTCAAAGTCCCTTCTGCTAATCTTGCCCTAAGATCGTTAAACCCTCACCTCAACAGTATGTAGATCCTTTCTGTCGTATTTGCCGGAGGGATGCTTTTCTTCCTTGTACTCATAGTGGTACTCCCGGGCGCCTCCTCCACCGCCGCGTCCTAAGGAGTCCAGCTTACTGCCTTTCGGGATCAGCTCGGATTTCATCATGTCTGTAAAGAGTTAGGGTTTAACCTTCTATGAAACGTGTAGTCGGATGGGGTTTGAAGTCTGCGAAAAAGGAGGCTTCGGACTGCACAGGATTTACACTCGGGACACTCGGGGCTAGTGTTAAGGGCGGCAAAATTCGGAGGGCATGACAAAAAAATTCTTCTCGTTATCGAAAATGCTTTTTTTAACTTCCAAAACATGTATAATAATAAAAAAAATACGTAAAGTACTTAAGTACATTTTTCGAAAAATTTAAAACAAATGTATTTTTTTTAATTCCATTTAAAAATGTTAAAAAAACGATAATAGCGTGGCATTTTTTACAGTGCCCAGGAGTGGTGGGCGCTAAGGTTTAATCCGGCACTCTTGTCACTTTGACCAGTACATACCCTATTTGCTTAATACACGATCAATGACAATCTGAATCGGTTTGAAACAAATTACTAGTCCATTGCATCATAAGTTCGAAAAAAAATCTGCTCAACATCCATACTATATAATATTATAAATGTCTGTCTGTCTGTCTGTCTGTATGTTACCTTTTCACGCCTAAACCACTAATCGGATTTCGCTAAAATTTGGCAAGGAGATAGATGGCATCCCAGGGAAAGACATAGGCTACTTTTTATCGACTTACCACGCGGGCGAAGCCGCGGGCGGAAGCTAGTCGTAAATGAATGTTGTTGAACTGTCAAAATGAAACAGATTAGTCTTAATCAGTTACGGAAATAAGTTACGCAATGCTGCCCTGGGGTTAAACTGACCTGTAAGCAGATAAGGTACGGGCCCATGGCCATGGCCATGGTGGAATCAATAGGTGACTTACCAAACGCCTCGTCTGTGTAGGGGATGGTACCGCTACTGGAGTATTCTTTGTACTCTTTGTGCTTGCTGTACGACTTGGTCGCCATGGTGACTTCAATGTGTTAGCTGGAACAAGAGAAACGAACGTTTACTTAAAAGTGCCGTGAAATTGGACATCGTGGAAAAACTTTAGAGGAGAACATAATGGAGATGTCTTAGTAATATTCGTTACGTGGTTTACATTATCTATACAACGTGTAACAGAATAAGCGCAAGACCTGAAAGTAGTTTGCTCAGAATCGGCTTCTGAATCGATTTCCGTCATTAGTTATATATGTTAATTTTTCATGAAAAAATCTTTTATTTAACTGAAATTAGAACCACTGCGTCATAACAAGGTAATAAGGTATTTTATTTAAGGAAATTTAATCCTTATCTCAATGGAATAAAGCCTATTTAAATGCATAACCAAATTTGTAATACGCTGATAGCTATCCTATGTGTAAGTAGTGCGCGTTAAATAAAATAGTTAATTTAATTAAATTAAATTACAGATATTATTTTAGTCTTATAATTTAATATTCTAATTGGGGTGTATGAGCTCTTGCGTTTATTCCGTTACACGTTGTATATACGAGGATAAATTTAAATGAAACACTAGCGACCCGCTCCTTCTTCGCATGGTTTTTACGACTTGACAAAGTATCTACATTTCTTGTTTTTAAGTACTTAACTTATTATTTCATTTATTTCTTCTTAAAAACATAATCATTACATTTTTAAATATTTTATAAAAAACATTTAAAAATATAAAAATTAGTAGCCCATCGGCACCAGGATCAGGGTCCAAGCTGCCGGTGGTCAGGGCTCTAGAGAGAGGAACCTCCTCACTATGCGTGCCGTGTCCAGGAGTACTGCTTTCTGAATCAAGCCCTTGACCCAGCCGCGCAATGAGAGCCTCCTGAGATGTTGGTCGAGGCTCTTCGCTATTAAGCCATTCACCGTAACGATTATCGGCACAATGATTGCAGAGTCCACGTCCCACATGTCGACAACCTCATGTGCTAAGTCAAGATACTTGATTTTTTTATCTTTCTCAGCTTTCACGAGATTCTCGTCATGAGGGACAGCGATATCAACAATCATTGCACGGCGCTCTCGTCGATCTATCACCACAATATCAGGCTTATTGGCTACAATAGTCCTGTCAGTGATGATAGATCGATCCCAGTACATTGTGGCGTGACCATTTTCGAGAACTGGGTCGGGCACATACCTATAGTATGGTACTTCATACTCCACAAGGTTGTACTGCAAGGCAAGTTGCTGGTGGTACTTAACTTTATTATTAACGTATCATTCACATAAACCTTCCGGAATAAATTCACATACATTTTGACGAGCTATACGAACATAAATGTAAAGAACAGCTGAGTTTTTTTTCGCGACGACTAAAACTTCTCCATAGATGTATAAAATACTAGCTTCCTCCCGCGTGGTATGTCGATAAAAAGTAGCCTATGTCCTTTCTCAGGCTCTAGACTATCTGTGTACCAAATCAGTTCAGTAGTTTTGGCGTGGAAGCGCGACAGACAGACAGAATTACTTTCGCATTTATAATATTAGTAAGGAATAAGGAATATAGTAAGGATAAAGATGTTGAGGTCCGTGAACTTATCCAGGCAAGCTGCAGCTTATCTAATTCAGATTCTAAGCTCCTATCGGCACAGGTCGCACCACGGGTCGCACCATATTAGGCGGTGAAACGTAATCTGGTTGCAGCAGGAGCGTGGGCGCAATGCCTTTCATTTCTCAAATGTCAAGCGTCTGTCAGTCAGATTGATGGCAACACTGGGCCAATGAGTTACTGGATCGCTGGGGTAGGTAATGAGATAGCTTGGTTTGTTCAGTTAGATGGAACATGGAACGATAAATAATGATCATGTTACTTGTAGGCAATATAAACCTCGAAGGATTGGCCCGGTGATACAGTGAGGACAGACTCACACAGCATACTGTTCATTAATTTTTATCAACACCCTATGTTATATGTCAGCGGGTACGCCTTTTGTGCCTGGAGGCTTTTATTTAGTTAATTTATGTTTACATTTACTTATTTATTTTATTTCTGCTTGAGTACACATAGTTCTTGTTTTTTTATTATTATCTTTTTGGGTGGTATATTGGCGTGTGCTAGCTGACATAATATGGCTAATGATTAGATTTATATTTTATGTGGCGTAATGTAAATGATTTTGCATACTTTTGTATAGAATCAATTGTTTCTAACTGAACAGACAGCTGTGCTGCTGGGGAGTTTGTTGCGCCACTTCTTCTTCCCAGCTAAAGCACTCTGAAGTGGTGAAGGGTGGGCGTTTTGGGGGACTGTCTTATGTAATTTTGACGTTCGAAAAGTGCTGATTCTCAGCCTAGTTTGACTTTTGATTTCGATTTATGCGTACCACTCTTTGAATCAAAATCCGAGCGTTTTGAAGGATATTGCCAATCCTTTTCATCATTATCAGCTATCTAATTGCGTAACTAATTTTTGTTTAAGACTAATTTGTTTCATTTTGACAGTTTCACAACATTCATTGTGTTATTTATGTTGTTGAGCAGATTTTTTTTCGAACTTATGACGCAATGGATTAGAAATTTGTTTCAAACCGATTCCAACTCTGATTGTTCATTAATTACGCAATTAGGGATGCAGCCTATAACGTTTCCACTGGTGGGACACCGGTTTTCTATCCGTGAGAAGGAGTGGGCCGTAATCTGGCAATGCGGGTTGGTAGATGTCACATAGATATCTTCATACTTTTGCAGATGGTTCTAGGACGTGCCGGTTTCATCACTACATTTTCCTTCACCGTTTTGAGAGCAGTGGCATTTACACGAAGTAAAGCGCCTGTCAGGGTCCGAACCTACGACCTACAACTGAAAAGTCGGGACCATTTACCACTGGGCCACGACTGCTCTCAGGTTTGGAAAATTCGTCTGCTTAACAACGTAAGCCACACAAGAGATGGAGCGACGATATTGCAAAGATAGCCAGCAGAACATGGAGCACTAGACCAGAATAGCCAGAGACAGAAAAGCTTGGAAAGGGCTGGAGGAGGCTTTTACCGCTATTGATAGCAGACCTTGTACGCCAGAGATTTAAAAATTTAATAAACTTACTTTAATTAACAATAATACATAAGTTTAGATACATAAGGAATAACTGTGCAAGGAAAATAAAGCTATTTTATTTTTATTTAACAACGTAATCAATGGACCAAATGGCTGAACTGTCAAAATGAAACCCATTGCGATCAATTGTCATTATATGTGTGTTACGCAAATACCCCGCAGATCAGAACCTACACATTATCAACCTGTAGTTATTCACTCAGTGCAGAACAAAGGCATCTTAGAACTACAGAGAAGATCGTGCCAGCGTATTGATCACATGTAATATCTGTGATCACGTGGAAGCGTATTGATCACATGTAATATCTGTGATCACGTGGAAGCGTATTGATCACATGTAATATCTGTGATCTCGTGGAAGCGTATTGATCACGCTAATAGGGGATTGATTCATTCCGGTTTCTTTGCGATGCTCTCCTGTACGTCTCATTGCCGTTAGTCATTGGCATATTTTGAGTACTTACTACGTTTGAAAAGTTCCCATCGTGCGAGGTTTTAAACTCTCTAGAATCAATCACATTTTTCAATGAGTTCTGTATTGCATGACCCTTTGTGACGTCAAAATTTGACCCTACATTCCACATAATCTAGACATTAGCTGCAATTCAGAGTATAATCGAACCTGTGACCTTTAATAGAGGCGTATTGTATGCATATCATTGAGAACAGCTGTCTTCCAAATCAGGTATTGTATAGATAGTGTCAGGGCTAGTAAATGCCAAGATGTTGTTTAGTGCTTTGATAATAATAATTTTTATATGAAAGGTTAGTGGGTAGGTACATTGGAATGAAATGTGGGTACCTATACTATGGGTACCATTCATAATAAGTAAGTAATTACCCTAAGTAATTAAATATGGTATATACAGTATACCTACCCACAATTCATGGGCGGAGTTGACCTCTACTTACCCCCCTGGCGAAAACAGGCGTGATGTTATGATATAATGAAGAACTCTGTTACTTACTTAATTTAAAGAAAGTAATTAAATATGAAGTAATAGAATTATTACATAGGCCATGACTATTTGCTGGGGCATAAATCTGTTAAAATAATAATTTCGGCTGTTTCCGAACGCAACACAGTGTTTCGAACTTTCGACAAAATAACTTTTTTATAATTTTGTATAAACAGACGGTGGCAGTTGTGCACTGGCTTGGCAGGGAGCGTCGTCGTCGCCACGCCATTGAAAGTATGTATTTGTGTTTTTTTTTTGTTAAGATTTCTATCAAAAAGCGATATTTTTGTTGTTAGTGGTCATCCACCCATCAACAAAAACTAAGCTGGCTAAGTAGCCAAGTAAGATTGGCACCGACACTGCGCTCAGGGGCGCAGGATCGATCCCGACACGAGGGATTTCTTTTTGAGTTTTTGTTGATGGGTGGATGACCACTTACAAAAAATATCGCTTTTTGATAGAAATCTTAACAAAAAAAAACAACAATACATACTTTCAATGGCGTTTACTAGCATAGGAACGTTCTTATATCCCGACACACGTCTACAAAATAAATACACAAAAGGGTCAATCCTGCATCGCGCAATCAAAGTTTTCGCGCGACTTAGAACAAGACTCAAACGCGAGTTACTTTCTTCGGGGTCCAGTGTCCTCGAGGGAAGCCAGTTCTCGCCAAGCTGGTCTAAGTTGGCGGTCCTTAAGATGTACTCCCGAAAGTCTTGTGCGAAAGGGCAGTAAATTCCCCATAGTCACACAGACGGCGTGTTCACACGCTTGCCCTCATGGGTACCCGAGTCTGCCGTCGACAGTCCGATTACCCTTCTTTCTAGAGAAGTGTCTCCTTGCCAGGTTCCAGACCTGCGCACACTACCTCCGAGGTAACTAATCCGGTCTACCCGGACTCTCGACCCCTTTTTTATCCGACATCTTAAAAAGAAGAGATATCCTTTTTTTGTTTTATTTAATCCTTTCTCGTTTCACCACTTTTGGTTACACATGACAACACTCATATATTTGGCCTTATTTCGACCAAACCAAAATTATGTTACCTCTACCTTTCGTTATTGCTCACATAAAAAGTTTGTATCTATACGAAAGTAACTATCTACCTTATTTTTTTTATAAATAAACAACTTGCTATACTGATGATGACTTAGCATTATTACTTACTAGCTGCGCCCCGCAGTTTCACCCGCGTATGTCTCGATCCCGTGGGAATATCCGGATAAAAAGTATCCTATATCCAATTCCAGGTCATGGTCTACCCATGTGTCAAATTTCATCTAAATCCGGTCAGCCGTTTTAACGTGAAAGCGTAACAAACAAACTCACTTTCGCATTTATAATATTAGTTTGGAATAGTTATGATTAGGATTTGAATGAACACTATGAACAGTTGCCGTCCAAATCTAGCATGGGTATTATGTCAGGGATGCTGAGCTGAATGGCAACAGGTTTTACAATCCGTCTCAAGAAAGAAGTCCCGCAGCAATAGGAACTGATTATTATTATAATTATGTAGGTATAGTTACCTAACCAGTGCCTGATAGATATTTCTCGACGACATGTGAAGCCAAGTCAGAGGCCCTTGGGCGGCTTTAAAAAATCTGACACCAGGTTAGTCACTAACCACACGAAAAGAAGAAGACCAGTGTCTGAGACGGAGTATAACAATAAACAAAGATTTGTCATGAAGTTCGAGATCCGGTGAATGAAATTATTTTGAATATTTTTCGTAATTTTTTTTGAAGTGTTGTGTTTTTTTTTTCGTAGTAGTAAAACACAACACAGTTTGTCGATAAACTAGGCCTTGCACAACGAGCTGTACTTTAATTAATTTTAAACACAAATCACAAGTTGATGGTTATTATTAGACTAATTTTCAAATAATAATCAACGCGCGCAGCTCATGTTCGTACTTGAATAATTATGTCGACCGGCAACGGATGGCGATGCAAGTCATCTACCACTGTCGTCCTGTCGTCCATAATTATTTTGACACAAGATAAAAAAAAAAACTACATAATATGACTTAGGTACTTACTTTTGGAATCATTATTTTTTTTTCAATTCGAATTTAAACCGTTTTTACACTCTTTTGATATGTAGGTAATACAGTCTTTGAAGTGATATGAATACAATACAATTCCTAAATCGCGCAATCAAAGTTTTCGCACCCCTTTGCAATCATAGCTTAACCCTTCGCATACAAATCAGGGGTCCATCGCCTCGGGGTAAGCCAGTGCTCGCCAAGCTGGTCTAATTTGGCGGTCCCTTCAAAGTTGGTAGTAGTATACCCGAGTTGTTCGCTCAGGGTGAAGTTGATTAAATTCATTTAGCCGAAAAATAATCCTGGAAACAGGACACTTACGAGGACGATGGCGACACTTCACGGTTGAATCTTGACCCCTTTTGAACCGAATTCTATTTAAAATAGGACTTTTTATTTACCCGACTGTTTAGGACCGTTGCACAGGAGGGTTGTAAGTAGTTTTTATTTATTTTGAGTTGATTTATTTGGAAAAGGTTTTAAAAAGCTCATAGGTATTGGTGCTTGACTAAATCTGAAAAACCAAACCTGCAAACCTGGGCTCTAAAAACAAAAAGTGCAATTCTACCGCTATAAAACCTCCGTTCGTACCACCACGACCGTCTCAACTGACCATGAGTTCAAGATTGCTTGCAAATATTTTAGCATTTTTTTTTTACATTTTACTGTTTGTTATTTTATCTGAGAGATTTTTAGTGGATAAAATATAGAATAAACAATTTTCGACATTGCCAAACACTGTTTAAAATAAACCCAAACATTGAGAACGCTGATTGTTGTGAATGAATACGGAGAATCGGCACAACTTTGCATAATATTATACCTAATTTTTTTTTTATGATACATTCGTTCATACATTTTACGTTTTTTTATTCATACAACACCTTTATCGACTTTATTATATTTAATTCATTAGTATTCCAACACCGTGTAGCGACAATAGTGCTACAATTCTAGCGACATGTGTCACGCTGCGCATGCGCCGCATATTTATTGCATATCGTTGCAAATTGACATGCAACTCGGGAGAATGATTGACATAGTGTTCCGGTGTCCTTAGGGTTACAAGACAGGTTTTATCTGATAAGGTCATTTGTAAAAGGCGACACCGCCGACGACTGTTGTTGAATATGCGATGATGACATTGCTGCAGCGCTACCTGGTCATGGGTTCGATTCTGATGGGGAACAACGGCAACGTCCAAAATCGCAGTCTTTTTATTCAAATTAAGCTGAAAATCAGAACTTTTTGTCGTCAAAATTTGTCCGTCAGGTGAAGGCTATTTTAAATATACCCCAGTGTACATACGGCTACACATCAAGTTATACATTTCCAGTTTATGCTGATCTCGCATTGTATAGGAATTCCGTACAATGCGAGGTCAGCTGATACTGGAAATGTATAGCTTGATGTGTAGCCGTGTGTACAACAACACTGACATTCAGCCGCATCTGGAGACCGAGTCATCCCTACATAATCATACATAATTTCGTGCTTCTATTATAAATATTGCATGTGTGTCAACGACGTGATGACCCTAAAAGGGTGATGTAAGTACATGAGTTTAGCGTTGCCTACTCATAGCCCTGAGATGAGTAATAAGATGATATGTCAGGAAGATGACAAATAAGTGATAGAACTTAAAAGGTCATGTATTTAGTCTTTGGTACAAGGAAATATAGAGACACGCATAATTTTGATGAAGTCGTTATTATATTCCGTACTATTTCAGACGCCTCAAGAGTCAAGCCTCAAGCCTGACTTACCCGTAAGGTTAGGCAGATGCAGTGGCGTATATTAACCGCGTTAAGGGGCGCGTGGATAAAAAGGGGCGCGCGCGGAAGATTTTTAACAAAAATAATATAACATTAATTGTGTAAATAAATATGCACCTACTTATACAATTTAGAAGATTATTTAATTATAGCTTCCGAAGCGTGCTCCCCCTTCTTGTTTATCCCTACATCGCCTGATTTTACAAAAGAAGTGGGTAAGATACTAAATTTATGATAACAAACGATCATCTGTCAACAGTAGTCAACACACACAGTCAGATCGGTTTCCCAGAGAGCCATAATGAATTTCATCAATATTCCCTGGCCTACCTAATTATCCCTACTCATATTATATCTGCGAAAGTGTGTCTGTGTGTATATCTTACTTTTTCATGCAATAAACTACTGAACCGATTGTGATGAAACTTGGTTTGTAGGTAGAAAGAGGCCAATTTAAAAAAATATATATATAATTATGAGCGCTTGGTGGCGTCACCGCGTCGATGAGTACCTAGCTTGCCTAGGGCGCTCTCGACATTTAATCCGCCACTGGGCAGATGTGTAGCTATTTAGTAGTTCAACCCATTTCGCGAGAGCGAACTTGATTCCAACCGAAAGAACTGGCCCGCAATGGGAGGCACACTTGTCTGGAAGAGGGATTGGGAGGCCTTTGCTCAGCAGTGGGACATTAGAGGGATACATACAGATAGTATTAGATAGACTGCTTCATTGGTGAACGTAACTAGTGAATGCAAGCGCTACCTATCTGAGCATGGTCCGATTCCCGGGTCCAGCAAAGTGTTAGGCAATATGCCCCTTGTTTAAATATAACCGACGTCGAAATGTGGATGAGGTTCAGATAGGTACATCTCTGCCTAATCCTTCGGGGAATACAGGTATAATATTTTAAATGTTAAACAGTAACAAAGAAAAAGAAGTCTTAGAAATAATTTACGTTTCTCCTCCTTCAACAAGACACACACAACCATAGAAACTTACGTATATCTATGGCCACAACCGTTCAAAATAACATAAAAATAACCAGGCTCATCTATTTTAAACCTAATTAACGTGCAACGTAAATAATTAACTGGAATTAGGGCATTTCCAGCCGCGCGTTTGTGTTGTACCCTTTTGATGTGTTCGGCCGGCCCCTTATAACAGTCTATTTTAGTACCACTAACCACTCGTTTGAACTAGATTGGTAAACAATGCTAAATATGTACTGAATTCGTACGTAAATCAACCTTAAGTTTAAGATGCTAAAGCGCATTTTGGTGTAATTTTTCCTAATTTGAATAGTTTGGAAGTGTGAAAAATTGAGTGACATGAGTTCATCGGATGCGTGTGCGCTGGTCAATATTTTGACAGCACTTTGGGTGCTCAGCATCGCTGCGTCCGTTGTATTGACGTGATGTTATGTTGTTTACTGCGAACTATCTCTGAGTCAATTTCTATTACCTAGATATGTTGCGATTCTAACCACATCGCTATTCAGTGGGAGTTACCTACCGATATTAATATTAACCATGGAATTTACTAACTCATAAATATTTCAGTACAAAATCTCCATGAATGTCATTGTACAAAAAATGCGTTACAAATAAGGCTTTGTCGTAAATACGCCGGCGTAGGCGCATGGTTGCGTCACCCATTCACTGCAGGGCAGACCGCCTACCCACGCTTACTATAAACTAGGGTTGTCAATTGTAATACCTATAGTAACACACATCATATCATCACGTCTGCATTTCCCGAAGGGTTAGGCAGAGGTGTTCGTAATAATAATAATATAATTGAACACCCAAACTCCGCCGGTAATCTTTGAGTCCCATGTAAAAGCGGGCGAGCCTAGACTCCGGGTTGCTACTGAGAAATTCCAGATAAAACCGAGTAACACTTTACTCGACCTGGGAATCGGACCCAAGACCTCTTGATCAGCAATAGCGCTTACAACCACTACACCAACGAGGTCTTAAATGTGACTCAACTTAAAAAGCTATAGACTAAGCTGGTTTTACGTGACGAAAATCAGAATTAGGTTGTGACTGTTGGTTTTGAGGGTTCCGTACTCAAAGGGTAAAACGGGACCTTACTAAGGCTCCGCTGTCTGTCTGTCCGTCTGTCACCAGGCTGTATCTCATGAACCGTGATAGTTAGACAGTTGAAATTTTCACAGATGATGTATTTCTGTTGCCGCTAATAACAACAAATACTAAAAAACAATAAAATAAATAGCTAAGGGGGCTCCCATCCAACAAAAGTGATTTTTTGCCGTTTTATAGATAATGGTACGGAACCCTTCGTGCGCGAGTCCGACTCGCACTTGGCCGGTTTTTTTTAACCCAAAATTTACGTGCTTTGGGTCACGTACCTAGTACTTATAGGTGTAGATCGACACGATAGGATAGTGATTAATATACGTGGTTTCACAGAACGTTTCTGTTTTCTATGAAAACTGGACGGTGTCCATGATATCCAGTCTTTTAGATTTCAGCAACGATTCATTTCTAATGAGGAAATGATATTTAACAAGCCTGCTGAGAATGCAGCGTTGACCAAATTTAAAGTTAAAGACCATCATATAAGTCTATAAGATGTTGAAATATTAATGTAAAGCAAGAAACGGTTTCGCCTGCCGAAATACAGAGAGAAGAACTATTTTGCCTGCCGAAATACAGAGAGAAGAACTATTTCGCCTGCCAAAAGACAGAAAGAACTAATTTGTGTGTCAAAATACAGAGAGAACTGTTTCGCCTGCTGAAAGACAGAAAGAACTATTTTGCCTGCCAAAATACAGAGAGAAGAACTGTTTCGTCTGCCAAAAGACAGCAAGAACTATTTTGCCTGCCAAAATACAGAAAGAAGAACTGTTTCGTCTGCCGAAAGACGGAGAGAAGAACTGTTTCGCCTGCCGAAAGACAGAAAGAACTATTTTGCCTGCCAAAATACAGAGCGAAGAACTGTTTCGTCTGCCGAAAGACGGAGAGAAGAACTGTTTCGCCTGCCGAAAGACAGAAAGAACTATTTTGCCTGCCAAAATACAGAGAGAAGAACTGTTTCGCCTGCCGAAAGACTGAGAGAAGAACTGTGCGGAGCTGAGTGACTGCAGAAATTGATAGAGCTAACAAAAAGAAGAATCCAATTAATTAAGTAACCGAAATCTTAATTAAATTTAAACGTGATACCACTCTGCAACGTCACTCGCCCGGTCACCCCAAATATAGACACAGGCGCAGGCGCAGCTTCATAAAACCGCAAGGATTTCTCAACTGCATACTATCGATACTTATTGTACCTATATTTTCTGCTCTGTGTTATCTTACATGTACCCTTGACCGCTATTCGACTCGTACGCATGACATCATCTCACAGTTTGCTTGCTTTTTCATTTATTTTTGCTCGTACTTCTATCTCATTCACTCTTGCGCTAAAAATATAGCTGTCTTTCTCCCACATATGGTAATTAAACTCGGGTTTAGAATAAAGGGCTTTCTTCAGTGATGTCGGTTCTAAGTATGTTATAGTGAGTTGTGGGTAGCTGTAGGTATTGGGGTTCGGTTCTCGTCTGTGGTAATGATTTGGGATTCAGAATGTGTGCGGAATTTAAAGCTGTGCGAAGTGAATGAATTTTTCGAGGATGCCTGATATATCAGACATCCAGACTTCGTTTGTTTCAGTGAGAATTTAATCAATGTTCGGTTAATTTGTGAGATGCAAGAGGAAATCCTCTTGCATCTCACAAATTAACCGAACATAGGCTGTTAATGTTATCGTTAAATGGTTATATAATCAGAAGTTCTACAAGGCTGTTTTGAATATTAAAAAAAAAAACACTGTCAGTACTTTTCAACCAAAGATCATAGAGAAAACGAGTGTCTTGCCATCATCATAGTATGGTTACTATCGCCACAAAGTAAGTTGACCACGGAAAAAGTATGTGTAACCCAAGAACCTTTAGTAACCATCTACATGGAAAAGAATACAGGTCTACCATAGATATAAGAAAGAATCCTACCAACCGACCCTGATAGCACTCATTTTCGAAAAAAAAAAAATCATCCTTGAATCACTATCTAAGCAAGAGGCTTTATTTATGTACGAGTATGTCCCATTCACATTTTAAACAGTATCTTCTTCATACTAATTAACAGAGTTCATTGATCACGTCAGCAATTAGCAGTATTCTTGACACCATCTTGCCAACGCGTTAGTCACCACGCCAGTAATTACACAAAATTCGTCACAGTCATTAGAATATACACTCACTAACAGGAGTCATGGTTTAAATGATTTTAATTGTGAATTTGTGATGTGCTGCAGATTTTTATTAAACTTTAGGGTGTTTAGAAAAAACATTTGGTGTTGTAAACAGGGCGGCGCGGCGCCCACCATATGACTCTGCCAAGGTTCGCGACTGGTCAACCGTCATCCTGACACGTGTCGCTTTCTTACAGGGTTTGGCTCTTGAGGAATAGTTAAGCGAAATAGGTTACTAAATATATCTGCGTCTATTATGTATTTTATGATGGGTTTCCGCAAAGTCACGCCTGAATCAATTAACTATCCACCTGATGGTAAAAAGTGATCACGACTGCCTGTGGTGGACCACTGCAAGCCTCTGGTGCCAACGCCAGTGCGTTGCCATTTCAGAAACAAAGCTGAAATGACTCTTGTAACTAGACCTTTAACTAGAGTATGGTGGTAGATCTTCTTTGGAGGAGCTTCTTCACATATAACTCACTCACTACTAAAACTAAAACAGGAGTAAGTGGCGTGGATACGAGATGACGAAGAGAGAGAGGCCACTAAAACGATTCAAGTCATTCACGATTCTGATGAACACTTTGGACGTGCTAATTAAAATGACCCCTTTAAGGTCAGAACAACGGTATAACAGCAAGCATTAACATCATTTACAACGCTAATATATTCCACCTTTAACGCAAACAAATGTTTTAATTAACACAAACGAAGCTAAAAACTGTCGGATCCTTTAATTTGGTTTGATTTTTTTTTGTCAGTAACTTCCAATATACCATGGTACAACTTGAGAACCTTCTTTTTCGAAGTCGGATAAATACTATACTTACAAAGGATATGGAAAAACAAACACCCAAAAATAAAGACAATATTTAAAAGGATGTTAACCGTCTTCCTTTACAAGGTAAGCACAGAGCAGGCATTAGTATTTGCAAGGAAACTAGATAATGCTCAGGCGCATGTGATAAACAACTTCCTATTTAAAGACAGAGGACAGATGGACCGGTTTCTTGCAAGGCTGTCAGTTGACTGGATAGTTTTAAATGTTATAGTGATTTAATTATTTGTTTATTAATCGGAGTACTGAGTTTATATTTTTAAAGCTTCCATTCACATTGACCCCATATTACAATTTAGATGGAAGAAATTGAGAGAAAAGGGTCTTCTTGGCGCAAGCGGAGTAAGTATGGCTAATTTCAACAGTGGATGTTTTCAAATTTCTTTACATACTCGCGTATGTTATTATTTAACCATGACCGCCTCCTCTTCCTATCAGAGCTATCATCCAGATAAATCTTTAGTCATTGCATTCATCTGTTGAATTTTTATTGGACTCTTCTGATCTACAAATGGGAGAGTCAAGTTCAAAAGCAGACATTTAAAGCATCCCAATAATAACAGAAACTCGTTCCTTATAAATATAAAAGCTTTAAAGCTATGACATCATTCAGAGGTCACTGGTATCGCATACTGACCTCGACAGATGTCATTTAATGGAATCGGCTGGGTCAAGTTTGTAAGAACTCCTTGTATTTTACCTTATCTCAAGTCGTATTAAGGATAAAATAATAGCTTTGTGAATGTTAAAGGAAGTATGTGGCAGATTATGAGTATGCTCTATGGATGACGTAATGCATTCAGATGCAAAATTAATAATTCTGTTGAATTGAACAGATTCATTTTCATTCCGGATTGGTTATGTGGATGATTTCATAGTTTGGTTTGATTTGAACTTGGGTTAGTCACTGTTTAGCTTGTTTTACCTTCGATTGCTTACTAGGTTACCTTCACTAAATTCTCGAGTATTCGATGTAAGATGCGATTAACAGAAATTCATCCAACACTAATCTGATTAGAATATTATATTATATTCTGTTATATTGAAAAATAAAACCACGAAATATTTATACTGTGGTTAGGTAGTAAAACATTGCATTGTCATTAATCTGATTAGCAACAAAGTCGAGTACATATTATGATAAGTATAACGCGACGAGTAGGTATAATTATGACCCCAGCTTAAGTGACCACCGAGGTAGACACCAGCCCAGATTTAAAGTACCAGGTACCTCTTAGTTTTAGACAATAAAGCCTCCTACTTACTACTCGTCATCGTTGGATATCAGCAGATGTCATAAGGAACTCGCAACATCGCGCGATGTTCCACGACATTTAGAAAAAGTCGTGGAATTTTCATCGACTAGTAAAAACAAGGATGGCAAGTACTGATTTTATGTTGGATGGGTCCTAAAATACTCAACCAACAGTCGATATCAGTAGTGTACTTGTCGTTGTCTCTAATAGTTCTCGACATCACGATAACACAACACTTGAAATATAATCCACACAGTTTTATGAGTTTGAATAAATTATCGCTATCAATTTTATAGCAGGGAGATATCATCTATTTGAACATTAATGATGGCATGCATCGGTTCTCAGGCATATAATATGGCATTATCAATCCTCTATTGAATGGTTCCTTACGAGGCAGGGCTGGACGAAAGTTTTGCAGTAGTTTGGTTCCTTCCTTGAATCTTCACTCTTCACCACTGTCATCCTAATTATTATAAAACCGAAAGTGGGTGTGTTTGTTACGCTTTTACGCTAAAACGGCTGAACGGATTTAGATGCAATTTGGCACATGGGTAGACCATGACTTGGAGAAGGACATTGGCTACATTCTGATCGCAGACGAAGTTGCGGGAAACAGCTAGTCTAAGATAACTCCTAAAGAACCCATTAATCTAGCATGGACCCTGTAACTGGGTTTTGGAAGTCAGATAGACAGTCGCTCCATGTTAAATACTCGTATTCACCTGCATTTGGTTAGACTGGATGCTGACCCCTAGTTATGTACTTGGGAAAAGGCTAAGCAGATGATGATGAGACTGTATCCTGAGCCTAAGGAATCTTTAATGCTTCATAGGTATACTCAGCCAACACAATGCGTTAATCTTTCGGAACCACACTGGATCTAATATTGCAGGGTTCAGATAGCAATCATGGTGAGCGTTGAAGCAAATCCTAATGATAATGATTTTCAGAACACCAACCCACAGCTATCATATCTTATAACATAATGGTGCCAGTTATGTCCTTGTCAACACTTGACTCGATGATCGTACACCTTTTTTTTTTTTTTTTTTTTGAGGGTGGGAAATCATCCAATGACTTCTCCCGCTCTGGGCGGAGCGGAAGGGCGTGTCAGACTTTTACTGACTAAAACCCACCCGTGTTCCTTCATTTGCCTGTTGCCAAGGTCCCGGTATCCCTTTCGGACTTTCCCGCAACCCTGGCAGGCGGGGGCGGTGGCGGAGGGCTTTCCCCTGCCCCTGGCTTTGGCGGGGGGTACGCAGGCCCTACCCCCAATCCGGTGGTCGGCCGGCTTGCCCGCGGCCGCACATGCGACGCAGTGCGGCGTGGCCTTACATGCGCCGGCCTTGTGACCGGGCTGACCGCAGCGGTAGCAGGCATCGCTGCGGTCAACCTCGGAGGTGCATTTAGCTCCCACGTGGTCACCCACATGGCAGCGGAAGCACCTCCGAGGTCTGGGTTCCAGCAGTTTGACCTGCGCTGAAACCCAGCCCACCAAGAGCCTTTGGCCCACCCCGGCTATTTTCTTGGCCGCCGCGACGGGGCGGCTCACCGTAACGGCTTGCATACCCCTGGAGTCGGGACCGATGGTGCCTACCTTAACCTGCTCGGCAGAGCACCCCCCGGTTCCAACTACGGCGGCCACCACCTGTGCCTGCGTCACAGAGTCGTCCAGGCCCTGGATGCGCATTTCGGCGCACTTAGTGGGCCTGGACACTCGGGCCTCATCCGCGTTCAAGGACGCCCTGAGCTTTTCAGCCAGGGCGTCAGCGGCCGAGCCACCAGCCGGACCTGGGAACTCCAGCATCCGGGCCCCAGTGGCAGCGATCCTCAGTCGGATGCCACCGGCGGCGCCGAGCTCCCCTAGGTCCACCACCTCCGCCACTTTGGCAAATACGTCCTTATAGGACACGCCCTTCTCTGCCGCTTCCGGCTGTAGCGTGACCACTACAGCTGCGGACTTCGGGGCGTGGAGCCTAGCCGCGACGCTTCGCTTCTTTTGCCGCTGCCGCCTGGCCTTTTTCTTCTTGGCCGCCCTTGCCTTCTTGCCCGCCCTCCTCTTCTCCCCGGCCACTTGCCATTCAGCATCGACCGGGGGATGTATAAGAGGTGCGGGTGCGGTCTGAGGTGGGGGTGGTCGTTTAGCCACCGGGACCACCGGGGCCAGGGCCGGCGCTGGGGCTCGAGCCCGAGCCGGGGCCGGGGCCGGGGCCCGAGCCGGGGCCGGGGCCGGGGCCCGAGCCACCTGCTTAGCCGCCCCGCCCTTTTTTGCCGCCCCGCCCTTGTTCTGCCCTGCCGAGGCAGATGCAGCGGCAGCGGCATATGACGCCCGCTGGCCGGGGGCCGGCTGACTTGCCGCTAACGGGGGGCGCAGGACGATGGCCTCCAGGGCGGAGAATCGTCTCCGCATTTCGGCCATCTCCTGCCGCACGAGGGTTAAGACCCGGTCCTCGGCAGCAGCAGGCACGGGCCCTCCCTGCCCGTGCTGCTCCCCCCTCTGCGGTGCCTCCTGGGGGCCGGCTCCTCGGAGCAAGGCCAGGTCCGCTCTGAGCTCCGCGTTCTCCTTTCGGAGAAGCTCCATTGCGGCCGTCAGTCGTGCGACCTCCGCCCGCATCTCGGAAACTCCATCCGACGGAGTCCCTCTACAGGAGGCCTCCGCTGCCGCCATTATGGAGGCCGTGGCCTCTGCTATGGCCTTGTCCTTCGAGGTCTTAAGCCTCTTCAAGGCCACATTGTTTATCGCAGAGACCACGATCTCTGCGAGCCTGGCCGCGCCCGGCGAATTGGGGCCACTAGTGGCGCCCGGCACACCACTTGCCACCTTTGACGGAGCCGCCCTGAGGCTGGCCCCGCTAGGGTGGGGCACCTCCGCTTCCAGCCTCCCGGCCCGCTGGACCGGCTTGACCGGGCTGGACGGGCTCGACTCGCAGGCCCCATTGGTGTGGAGCCCCCTACCCGCACCCTTCTCGCGGACTCCACCCCGCCGGCCGGAGTGGATCTTCCTCCGGCTCCGGTCGTCTGAGGACGACCCCGTATTGGAGCGCTTCCGGAAGAACTTTCTCCCGGAAGGCCCCACCACCACCACTTCGCGCTCTACGCTCGCACACGAGCTAGAGCTCGATGCCGCGTCGGACTCCGACCGCGCATCACCTCCTTCCTCTCCCTTTCTATCTTCTTTTGTTTTAAAATTTTCCATATTAGTTCCCACGAGTACATAACATGTTTACTTGCTCAAATTGTGTGGTTCGCACTAATGGCTGATTTAGCTACCCATCAGTCAAGCTATCAACCTCCCTCACGGTGCGCCGCCGCTTGGAGGTTTGGGGTAATTTTTTATAGAGGATTTCTTCCTCGCGGCCCGGGCGGTTAAGCCAAGACCCTCGACCCCCGTCAAATGCCAGAGACATGACCTAGACACTCTTCGGGGCTACGAGACCAACGGTGGCAGAAGGAAGGACTTCCTCCTACCTGCCCGGCGGCAGGGTTAGTGCACGGCGGGCCCGCTCAAGACGCTGCTAAACATGTGCTCCTCCGAGTACACATTAGAGCGTCCCGCTGACAGGATATTGGCATGCGGGCAATGCCTCCCCACTAGGTACTGTGCGTCTAACACACAGCATCCAATGGGGAAACATTACCCGCACCCCAGGGTACACCGTCCCGGAGACTGGCCTTCCCCACGGACGCATCCGTAAGGGAACTCCAGCCTCCAGGCACACGGGGAGGTTTCCTGTCCACGCACCCCATGATCGTACACCTACGGCTGATTAACTATAAATGTGAACGAGCATTGGACAAAAGTCGGTTAGACTCGATTAATATTAATCGAGTCAGGGGTCAGGTTGGCGAATAGGTTGGAGCTATTAGACTGAATGTGTAGGATATAAGAATTATTGATGGTATTGCAATTTTACAGCTATTGGACATGGTCATAACAAATCTGGGCAGAAATGCGTTTCTGATTATTGAAAATGGAAAGGAAAGTTTAGCTGCTTCATAGCCATGTTGCCCCTAAAACTCAACTGCTGAGCATAGGGCTTCTAATCGATGCAGTATTCGTACTCTTTATCCAAATCTGTTAGCTGTCATCATCAGACAAAACGAAGTTCTTCTAACTGAACAGATAGTTTTGCTGCTGAAGAGTTTGTTGCGCCACTTCGTTTTCTCAACTAAAGCACTAGGAAGTGCTGAAGGGCGGGCGTTATGGGGGACTGTCTTATGTAATTTTGACGGATTCTGAGCTTAGTTTGACTAAATGTTGTTTGATTTTGTTAAATTCACAATTGGGCTGTTCGTTTAATTACAAATCTCGACCATATAATCCTTTCTTCGTGCATTTACCACCAGGGTTTACCAAAAAAACAGTTCTGAATATAATATTTCATCTAAAATTTGGATTACTCACAAAATCTGACCCACCTTTACTTAAACCATTTCAAAACAAATATTGCGTAAGTCCAGTCCACTGGTTACGATAATCGAGCCTGCTGGTGGGCGGATGGGTATCAGAATGCCACCGCCCGCCCACGTCCTGCCCTACCACTGGCTATAATGGCTATTTATTTATCATCTGGTGTTATACCGGTGGCTTATTAGCTTAAGTGTACTTATATGGATTTGTAAATGGTGTAACAGTGGTGGCGTTTTACTGTTATTTCTTACGGTAACAAATACTTCAATAGTAATTGAAATGAGAACATTAATCTGCATAACTACGACTACTAACTACTACTTTATGTTTATTTATAATGTTTTTTGTTATATTTTTTACTATTATTATCTCCACTCATTCAGAGCACCTGCCATTTTACCTCTTCACCACTCTTGGTTGACTGGTAGGTAGTTTATGCCTAAGGCATTAAATCCGCCTTTGTACTTTATTGTGTGCGAGAAGTATAACTAAATAAACTACACTTACACCCGGCACTTTTGGTAAAGAAGTCTATAGCTACTTAAATGGTTGTGAATTTAAATTTGGAATAATGACGACATCAAAATGATGGCCAGTATGTTGGCCGGCATCAAAACTGCATAAAAACTTTTTTCTCTGACTCATCATCTTGTTGATGTTTTAGGCCTATAAACCTCACATGGAATTGCACGGTGCCTCGATTTCGGAGTTGGGGAGTGAATGTAGAAACCCTTTGTCTGGAGACTATTCTTCGCTGTTGAAATGCACCGAATATAACCTGTGACGAAGCAAATCCTTTTCCATCAATCGACGCCTCGTTTCCTCTAGAGTTGTCACCAGCCCCTATACTTACAGATTAAAGTGAATTACTTTAATAGAATCACTTGTTACGATTGTATAGGGGACATCATTATATTGAATCAACAACTATCAACACAATTTATTCTTCTTCCATATCAACATAAACTATATATCTATGAGTAGTAGTGTATGTCTTTGTAAGATTTGCCCGTCACCAAAGAGGTAGCAGGGCTGTCCACTGTCCAAGGTGCAACCAGGACATCTACTTCCTAAGCACGGAATCCGTAGTATCAGCCGAAGTAACGGGCAATTCCTACTCCGTATCACCTACGAACATAAGATTAGTTTAGGGCCCAAACTAAAAATTATTAACAGGTTTTATCCCTGCTCCCGATGTGGTTTTGCCCGTCCGAAAAAGTTAATTAATCGGCGGTTCACTTAGAAGTTTCGAACTCCTTTCAGACGGGCCTGTAATTTCGTTGACGGACTTCCAGATACTATCAGCCGAAAGAGGGCTACTGGTGGATATAGAACTCTCACGACCTGTCCTGTACTTCTCGTATCCCGCTGGTTCCCGCGACCTTCACCAGGTCATCCATCCTCCTTGTGGGACAAATGCGTCTGGGTAGCGACAGGTGTATACAATACTCAAGTACTGATGGAATACATAATAGTATTTTCATCTCTTTCATCTTGAATGAATAAATTCTCAGTTTCTTCAAGTTCAAGAATAGCTTGTAATGTACTTAAATTATGTTCATTGTTTTATCGTTTGTACGAGGTGGGTACTTTGTACAATTATTTTATCGGCTTTAACAGTGTATGCACGTGTTTGCGTTACTTCCACGTGTCTTTTATGAAGTATGACTGTGTGACTATGAATATTTCTGGTTTATTTTATTTATTCAGTCTGAGACTCCGACATTGCATCTTTATAATGGGGCTGGATCTCTTGCACTAGGTAATTTTTAGGATCTGTAAAATTGTCTCCATAATTGACTACATATATTAAATATTGTTGTTGTTGTCTGTACGTCGAGTCTCCAGTGCATCCTGGGAAGTAAGCCTCGCTGCCATCTTACTGACTGACAGTAGGTCAGTCATAAATATGAAATGTTTTGCCACAATATGAGATATTCTTCAGTAGTTCCTGTCTACCGAGTGTCATATGACTACTGCAATACCTAATGCTGTGCCACTTAGACCGATTTGATTGATGACTATGATGAAATTACTGTTAAAACTTTAGCAATTTTCTTGGTAAACAGTTCCTCTTGAAAAATAGTGTTAAAAACATAGCTCTTTTCGTTCTCTCTATATACATTACAAAAAGATTTATGTATTCAGTTCCAGAATTCAGATCATACATACGTGCAAATATTATGTATAGATTCTGGTGTGCCCCAAATAGCCGTGAAGGTTGAATTTACATTCGAAAATAGTTTTTATATTCAGCAATCAGACTGGAATGTTTATCGAGAAATAACTTCCTTGAGAATGAATGCAGTAAGTAATATAACGATTTTCCTTAAAAAATGCTAGGATGAAATTTATTTTCCGCAAAAGCACACACCGGAGTATTTGATGAGGGACGGCACAAATCAACATGCATAGCCACCAGTATTTTAATTGCTCCTTTTCTTTCTTATAGTTTTCTTGGCATATTTTCAAACAATTGACTTTTCCTGGTGTGGTTGGAAATGTATGGAACGCTTAATCACGAGAGTGGCAGTGTGTTTTGGAAAGATGGTAAATACTTTTAGTTTTGTAATTTTTCATCTGTATAGATGACAGTTTAAAATACTGTTTTATAATGTTCTTCGTGTATTGCAGATGATAAAGCTGTTTCAATATTATTTCTATCTCTTTAAAAAACACCGCCACCAAATCTTCCAGTACCTTTTCACGAGGGTTAAAAATAACGAAATGAATAATAGAAACTACCAAAGTATATACCACTAGATCTGTCATGAAACTCGATCGTTAAAACGTATTTAGTTGCTATGGGAGTTTTCAAGAAACGTCGAAAATAGACCGGCGGATGTGCGAACAACTCCTACGCATACACCTTTACAAATAATCTTCTGTCTCCTTCTCGCATAGAATGTTGTTGATATGTCTGTCTCTTTCTTCTCACCTATGTAGGTGATCTCAAGGAGATTTGGTTCGTAAAAACAGTTTATGAATGAGTGTTAAATTGTTCGAGTGTGGGTTGAGGTGATCGATTGACATTAATTAAGTAATAATACTGTGACAACAGCGCCATGTTGAATCGAGGTTGGAATTAATTAAGTAACCGATAATGTACGAAATAAACGTTCAGCTGTCTAATTTTTCAATTTAAAAAATGTCTCTTTGGTATCCTGGCACTCAAATCTTTACTAGTTAATATCCTCAAACGGTAACTTGAAGATGTATGCCAGAATAATAAACGTTAAAGATATCCGAGCCTGACTATCTTGATCTTCAAGGAAGGCATCAATCTAACAATGAATTAACAGTTGTTTTTCAACGACAAACTTTACCAACGCTAATACGGCCTTTGGCAAAGCAATAAAAGGAGATAAAGCCAAACAACCTCCCTGATTTATAGTGCTCGCAAGCGCTACTGCTGAGCATGAGGTCCTGGGTTCGGTTCCCGGATCAGGCAGTGTTATTAGGTTTTTCCATCTGGAATTTCTCAGTAGCAGCCCGGTGTTTGGATTTGTGAAATAGGCTCGCCCCCACATGGGACTTAAACATAACTGGCGAAATGTGGAAAGAGGGTGTGGGTACACCTCTGTCTAACCCTTCGGGAATTACAGGCATGTTGTTATGTTATTTGAACTTACCAAAGCCAATACGTCCTTATTGGATTGGAAAAGCAAGAAAAAGGAGTTATAGCAATACCTATTTTCTAGCAATTATGTAGTTACTATGAGCCTGTTTAAAGTCCAAAACAAGTAAAAAGATAACACTTCACAGATAATCCAATATAGCAGCAAGCATAACATTTTTATGACTTCATTGTATACCAACAGAATACAGGCATCAGAAAACCAGTTTTGAGACGGACGAGCGACCAAACCGCGAAATCTCGATTTGTTTAATCTTTTTATACTGTTTTTGAAATATTTTGGGATCCTTATTAAGTATACATGTTTTGCTCGTCGAGATATCTCGATATTTATATGCTAATGTGTTTGTTAATTAAATAAATTCTAAGATAAAGTGAAGAATCATAATTGTATAAACTCGTATGCGCATCAATGAGATCACCATTGTCTTCATCACTGCACTGCTTTATCTAAGATTGTCAATTAACATGATTGTGATAAATTGTCAATTAAACTTGACGACAAAGGAAGGACGATTGAAGAATTTGATGTGGCTGAGACTTATGTCTCGAAATTCCATCGGGAGATATCCCCCACTACGAATTCTGCGGGTAGGAACTGCGAAATGTGCTAATATAATTTCAGAATGAGCAAAACCTGGATGAGACTGGAACGGGAACGTGGGGATGGTACAAGAAAAGAGAGACCCAGCAGTGGGCAAAGTCGGGCTGTGAATGATGATCTTTAGAATACACGTTAAGCTACTCCTCCCTCTACCAACCATGAATATTTAAATCAGGTCCCAAAATAGTTCCTTAAGGAACCCCAGCGTATTTTGCACTAAGTTCCTCGAAAAGGTAGCGATAAGTGTATATTTATGGTAGTTATTATCAATTGTAATATCATCACACTGTCCACTACAGGGTACTACTTATTACTGGTCCACTGATGACCAATAATGAAAAGAGCACTTAAATGCCTCAGATCATACTTTTTAATGGACTTATTTTTTCAGCGAAAAAATTAAACTTCATTAACCATTCAAATTACAGTTACGTCATATAATTAAAAAGACTCGTAAATAGTATAATAGAAGATAATTTACTCGTGGCGCTTACAAGTAAACCCAAGGTTATCGGTCTGTCTGGCCCCGCAAAAAATAAATTTAGTGCATGCAAAACATGAGCGACCGGTTTTGGATATTATAACATAACATCATTATGCCTGTATCCCAGAAGATGTAGGTAGAGGTATCTAGGATCACCCACATTTTGACAGTTGAATTTTAATTCTATGTATATGTAATTGGGAGCGGTGCCTACTATTACCACTAGACGTAAGCAGTTTCAGCAGTTAGACGTAAGATAGCCAGTTTCCTCTATGGTTGAGGAATCCGGGTGAAGCTCGCTTCTACCTTCGGCCTGATCATCACTTACCATCAGGTGAGGTGGAGGCCAAGAGCTTCCCCAAAGTGGTTAAATAAAAATACCAATGACGTAGTCTCAATTTAATCCTTTAATAAGATAAATATATAACATAGTTTATTGCAAACTTCTTGATAGAAAGTATAGAAAAGAAATTCATTTTAATGGAATTTTTATCGTTCACAATCTACAAAGCTGTGGGTTGAATGGTACCGTTAGACAAAATTAATAAGATTATGAATAGAATAGAAATAGAAATATATTTTAAAAATACTGGCATTGTGCATTGTGAATTTGTGATTGCGTGATAGAAAACGATAGATCACTTCAATGTATGTGTATGTGACAAAGTTATTAAACACAATAAACATGTAGCAATATATACATAGTTAGTAGGTTTTAATACACAAGGTCAAATTAAATGAACTAGCGAAACTCCGCAAACGTTATGGGTATTGAACTATCGAATCGATATCTTTGACGATAAAACAAATCAAGTTACCACAGATGACTACGGTCAGTCACTTGAAATTATGAGTTTAGGAATTCTTTTTTTTTTGTTTTATCTTCTTTTTATAACATCGAAGGAGTTCCTCTAGTTAATTTAATTTAACCCTGTATATTTAAAAAGGAAAACAATGAGACGAGTGACAAGAAGGTTCAACGAATATTAGATAATGTCTCATATTGCCAATTTGCCAATTCATGCTATTGAGTATGTTCATTTAATTTGAGACCAATCAAACTGTTCTTGTAAATTGACCTTCTAAATCTATTGAATTACAGACTTGTGTTGATTGTATTAACTTGAAAATTGATGATGAACAAGGAGCTAGAGTCAAATTCAAAATGAAACTAGTTTTGATAAAAAATGGCAAAACATATACGTGGAATCAAAATAAAATTTTCGCAAAAAACGGCCTAGCCTTACAAGAAGCATAGTTTGAGGAAAATGTCGTGAGGAAAGTTTTGAGTAAGAATATCGATAGCTATCAGAGAAGGGGAAGACCAAAGAAATAGACTATGTGAATCATGATATGGTTAGAAAGTGGGTGACTACTGAGATGACGACTAATAGAGAAATATGGAAGTAAAAGACATGTTGCGCCGACCAATAAAAAATTGAGGACGGAAACAGGGGAATGATGAATATGATGATGAGTTCTTTCTAGTTGAGCACTTGTAAGACAGACAGGATATCAGCCGTATTCCGTAAAAATCTGACGTGCAAAATTTACGTGAAGTGAGTCGTCAATAGTGTCAGGCGGAATGACTGCTCACTTCACCAAATTTTATCGCAGGGAGATTTTTCCAGAGTATATCGGCAGGTCTTTTTAGGATAAGACCACTTTAGTTACACATTATAAGCAACAAAGACAAAACAAGCGAAAAACGCAATCCAAATTTCTATATTCCTCTCGTAAGCGAAATCCAGAAATAACATCTTGTGTGTTGAAACAATTTATTCCAAAATAAAACACAATTTCACCAAAGCTGTGCCAAAATTCTTAAGCACGTAGGTACTTTAAACTGAATAACTAAATTTTAACGTAAATTTTGATAATTAATGTTGTGTATTAAGAATTTGATGCACTGGAATCAGCTTGATCAATGTAAATCTACTCTTAATAATAGCCCGTATATAATAACAGGGACAAGCACAGGATTTAAAAATTTGATCTTCAAGTCATGACTTTTCTGGTCTTCAGGACAAGTTTTATAGTCCCATATCGCTTCTGGTTTTACGAAATCTGCAACCACCATCCAGAATCTCTTGAAGTGTAACACTAACGTCATCAAAATAAACCATAGTATCTAATCCAGACCAGGCTAGTGCAGACGTATGATGTAACTTCCTGATCAAACCACGGATATGAGCAGCCCCAGTTGGCAGCCGCAGGCGCAGGTAACAGAAATAAACTAATAGTATCACTAATTATAGTACAACACGTCATTTCGGGGAACACACATGAATTGGCATTATGTTTTGTAGTTTCTTTGTTCTTTCTCAGTTTGAATCAGTGTTTATTTATGTAATGTCACTGTTTTAGTCGCCTTTAGATGCAGAGTAAGTCGAAGTTTTAGAATTACATTATGTCTTTGGTAGCCGGTTATTTTTCTTTGAGTGAGACGGGTCTGTTTTTAGTCTTCGTCATAATAAATATAATTATTATTAGTGACAAATGGCTTAACACTTCAAGTATTTTTGTTGGCAGACTTTGTTTTTCTTACCCACACTCGTAACGAAACTAACGTAACTCGTACTCGAATTATTTTATTCGTCGTCCTTCGGGTTAAACACCGAAAGGGCTATTTCATTCGTTCCTCATAGTCATCATAACCATAATTCAACCAGCATGTTAAATGTTTATCCACAGTTTCGAGAAGACCCTGACACAAATAGTTATTTGAGCCGTAGCAGCCGAGCTAACTAATATATTCCACGTACAAGACTAGACACCGAATGACCTTTTGAGGATTCGAGGAAAAAACTAACGCCGTAGATTCGCAAGGTCATAAATATCTTTTAATGGTCCTAAGGAAAGAATACTAATATGTTACTGACAGTAATAGGGATCGTGGAGCGAATATTCTTGAATAACAGAACTTAAAGCTTTGTATACAATGGTAGCAACGCCGATCTCAAATCTGTTTTGCAGTTCGACGTGCTATTTTCAACGGCTAATTTATCAAAGTGGTATTCGGAAAGCGCGTCAGACTGTTTCGGAGGACTGAGCGGTATTTCGCAGCTTTGTGTAACCACTTTAATATCATAAACATTGAAAGCATCATAGTACAAATAACTAGTTCCATTTAAATATGTTCTGTTTCTACCGTCATGCATATCAACGCTTTCTATTTTATGATTTATTCAGCAGAAGATTTTTGGAAGATACTCTCCAACGTTATTGAACTCCTCACCTTGAATTCCGATAACAACACCCCGATGGCCTCAAATTCTTAATGGAAAGTTTGGCGAAGCATCAAATCTAGTGTTTTGGGACAATCGCCAAAAGTGTTTCCTAGAAATTCGTCAATAGCAATATTGGATGAAATGACGGCATTGAGATTATAGAGGCAAATGTTATGTAAAATTATTTCACCTCGTGGATGAAGCAAGGACATTGAATCAACTATCATTTTACGTTCTTGGTCATTGTTCCCTAGCTTGGGTTCACAGGTTTCTGGCCCTAAGATATAAATCGATAAAATTTGCATATGAGCTGGTACTGCAAATCGCACTTACATTTGGCATTGTATTTCGGCACTCACGCCTCGGTCGTCATTTCGACACACGTCAATTGAATTGTAAAGAATATTTCGACAATAAATCGTCTCATTAATGTTAACAAGTATTGTATATTTGAAGCTCTTAAGAATTACAAAAACATGCCACTTTCGATTTGGAGACGACAATTTTGCAAGGTGTTAATTAAAACAATTTTATATTTTTGCATACTTCCTTGGATTCAATTTTGATGTCACTGGTGACGTACTTATGCAATACTGTCATATTTCTTTTTTCGATCTCATAGCGGATTTCATTTACTCCATTGAGTTTGTTCGTTCAACTTTATCCTCAAATTAGTCTCAATGTAAGCATTTAAAATTGACATGACATTTCAAAAAGCACTTCTTCATATTTTTTTGTGCATTTGGTTTTTGTTGTTGACTTTATGTCATTGCTATTTAAAAGGAATAAATATGACGAGAACACCTAACAATATTTGTTTTCCTCAATCACATCAATGGAAGGGATGACGATGGGCGATGGCTGCCATGACACAGGAAACTTACGTCACACGATAGACATAAGCCTATTTCTCACGCCAATAGAGAGGTAGTTCTTGGAATACGCAATGATGCTGTCACTGCTCAAGTAGTAAACTACCTAGATGACTGTATAGTTGGTTATGTTTTGATTTTAATAGTGTTTGATGGATTATTTCCAGGTATAACGTATCTCCAAGGAAGGACTGGTCATTCTATAAGTGGACGTGGAGTAAATTCCAATGACATCCTAACTAATCCATACTAATATTATAAATTCGAAAGTAACTCCGTCTGTTACCTTTTCACGCCTAAACCACTGAATGGATTTCGATGGCATCCTGGGGTAGGAAATACGCTACTTTTTATCGACATACCACGCGGGCGAAGCCGCGAGGGGAAGCTAGTATTATAAATGCAAAAGTGAGCTTGTTTGTTTGTTACGCTTTCACGCTAAAACGGCGGAACGCATTTGGATGAAATTTGGCACATAGGTAGACCATGACCTGGGTTAAAACATAGGATACTTTTTATCCCGATATTCCCAAGGGACCGAGATTTATGCGGGTAAAACCGCGGGGCACAGCTAGTTGACTATAATAAGATGAAAATCTGCATTTTGATGGTCGCAAATCAATACTTTACGAGAACCACAAGATTTTGGACCTGTTTTTTGAGTTCAAAAGAATAACTATCGTGTATAATGACATACTCTGTTTTTGTTTGATTCGCATTAAAATTCTTCTCAAACCCGTATTTCCGTTATTTCAAGACTAAAGTAATACAAATTCCGGCTAATATCTCAATCCTAGTATGATCCATGTCGATGGTCGGCTGTGGAAGTGTGCCAAGTTTTAATATTAGCGGCCTGGTTAGCTGATGTCATCGGCACTGCAGTGTTTACTCACGAAATCGGTAACATATATTGTTTTTAACGTTCCCGTCGTGATTAGCGGTGGCATGAGATATGATAGAATTGTGGACGTTCAGACTTGAGAACAGTTTGAGTGGTACTGGCTTTTGTTTAGCAAGTTAGCGAGTTTTGGGTGGTGGTCAGTGTGGAGATTGGTTATCTGAAGTTGTTTTGAGATGGGCAGTCACATGTTTGTTTTACCTTCATTATAAAATTAGGGTTGCAATTGCTGTGGAATCAGGTTGTAATCTTGTTTATACTGAAGGAACAAGACCAACTGATGTTTTGTTTTGATGTTTTGACTAAACGAAAGCTGAAGCTGAACAAATAGGTATCAAGAGATGTTCACAAAGGAATCAGCTCAATAATCGATAAAAAAAATGTCAGTCTTTTTCCTGTTTCTGCAGAAGAATCCGCTGAATAAGGACCTGAAACTGTCGACGTAGAATCTAAGGTGTTTAGAAGCAAAACGACTGTTTGATGGAAAACAACAGAAAATATCTATAACAAACAAACATTTGAGTCAGTTGGTTTGTACTAAAGGTCACTTCTTACTACGTAGGTAAATACCCAACACATAGCAAACAATAACAGAAAAGAAAAAACCATCTGTGGTAACATGAATGAGTACAATTCTGACTCACGAACCTTGCGGTTAAATCCACAGCTGCCGGAGGCTACATGAATCTTAAATAATGACAAAAACATTATTTTCACAAAATAAAAAAATAAATTGTGCATAAACAAATTCACGAATACGATGATCTTATGCTGACGCACTCTTTGCGGTTTCCAATACGTTCTCATACTCAACGTTTTGTAATTCACCAAAATAGCCAGTGAGCAATGCAAGATTGTGTTAACGAGAACAAGGCTCTTAGGATCCTGGAATTATGACCAAAGAGGTTTTGTTGTAAATTTGAATAAAATGTTTTTGTGGAATTTTCCATGATTGTTTGCGAGAAAAGGATGAGAGTCAGTTGGATTTAAAAAAATAAACATAATTCGCAAGAATGAAATTTATGTTCATACATTTGGTCATTACCTGACCTTTCTGAAGAACATAAGGTCACTATATCCTTCTATGGCGTCCCTTCCCAGAGTTTCCTTCCAGTCACATCTGCTTTTGTAAGTCGCCTTTCATTCATGCCCTCAACGTGACCAAACCCTCTAAGCCTAAGCATCATCTAAACATACAAACAAACATACTTTTTATGATCAGTATATTATTCTGCTAACAAATCTCATTTTGTGTTAGCTGCTTTAGCTCATGTTATGTGATCGCGGGACGTGACTCTGGTGGAACTATTTTTATGAAAACTTCACGGAAATTGTTTTAAGTACGTACCAGTGTCGCGTTGCGCCTGTATGAGCCTGGGTTTCCAAAACCGAGGTCATTTGATAAATTTTTCGTATACTCTTGTTACAAACACTTACGACATAAAACCTTAAGCTATCATAAATCCATATTTAAAACCTGTAAATGTATGATTTACCACGAAAACATGGTAGTGTAGGTGTCAATATAAATATGGCCTTACACACCTAAGGTGCTGCCCACCTTGTTCAAACAGCTGGCGTCGTGGGGGCCACAGCAAACGTAATATAAACTAACATATTATAGACGAAGTGTTTGATTACTTGGATTTCCATACTTATCCGAATACTATTTCCGAAGGAGATGGACACATGGAGGACGGAGACCTAGCAAGGCTTTGTGATGACAGCTGGAGTAAAAGGTGTCACTGAGTGACGTCTAAGGAGTGGAAGACGAAGTGTCGGTCGTCCGGCGGCGAGATGGGTGGTCGACATTGTTGCCATGTCGGTATAATCCTGCACCCTACCTGGTTGCGTAACATACTAATCATAATTATCAATCTAATTATAATCTGAATCGGAAGGTACCCATAGGAACTCCTCAACCAAACAAAACAGCACCACCGTGTTTGGACTCGTTAATATGGATGGTCAGTAAAAAATATTTAACATGTAAATTTATGGTATGCATACAAATGAAATAATAATGTGTTATTCAACATAATTACTGTCATTATTTAATAAAAATGCGCCATCGGTTGGTTGGTATTCATCAATAAAAAATACTCGACAAAAACAAGTTTTTCTCAAAACTCCTCGGATATATTTTATTGAGCTTTGGTTTACAGACTAGTATAATCCCAAGGAACATAATGCACTATGTGTTCATTATGGGCAGCACTTGGTCCAACTCCCATATCGATGCCTTAGTTCACAATTGCACTAACTACAAAATTTTCAATTTTTACTTTTTTAATGCCAAATACACTAAATGTCATGCTCTTTCGTTTCCGCGCATCGAAATACCGTTATTCCGTCTCTTTCTACCAAAAACATGGGTCACAGTTGTATTAAATGAGTTCGTTTAATGTTCCATGAATGTGGTATTATACTAATGGTCTTTATTTTTGTAAAACCAATCAAGATATACTTTAACTTTAACCTCTGAAAGGAGCATATAAATCACTGATTGCAGTGTCGCAAACTAAAAAGAAAGATCTGATAACACTTTTAAATGATGGGGTTATACCACCAGAATATGAGCACTATTACAAAGATATTCCATCCACTTCTGCGGCTATTGTTAACAATAATTGTGATGACACTGAATCGTCTGATGATGATCCAGATGAAGAGTCCATTGTTGAAGAAATTTAAGTTTTGATTCAATTTTTAATTACCAATTAGTAAAAATGAATAATTGTTACCTGAAACTGAAGACTGACATTATTAATTTTCTTATAAAAAAAAATATTTTAATGATTCAGAAACTAATTAGTTATTGTTTTGTGAAATAGCTAAAGATTGGCCAAAAAAATTAAAAGGACTGAAGCCCAATTATAGGGCTTCAGTCCTTTTAATTTTTTTGTTGTGATTTTGAAATTTATTTTATTTGATTGTGGATAAAAACTGTTTGTGTTTTATAATAAAAATAAACATTATGAATATGAATCACTGGTTTATTATTTTGTCTATTTAATGCAATATCCATAACTATTATTATCCTTCTTCTTGGACCTTGAACCAGACTGGTAAAGCTGTTAAATATATTTGAGTTTTTCACTTAATGCCGGTCACCATAATCAATCTTAGTGCACAAATGTATTAAATGGGGGGTTTTATGTTTATTTGGCTATTTTGAAAAGGTTACGTTTAAACTAATATTACAATATTGAGATATGATGGAGTAAAAGGACTAGTCTTATGAATATATGCATATTTTTTTGTTATTTTACTTGGATTTTCTACTGTTCTCGTCTAAACCTTAAAAAACTTTAAAGCTCTCTCCTCAAAAATGTAAATTTCGTAGTTAGTGCAATTGTGAACTAAGGCATCGATATATGGATGGTCAATGTCCTTTGTCTGCTCAAAAACGTTGAATGAATGTTGTTGATTTGTCGAAAATTAAACAGATTGTGATTGACCGCGTATTACACAATTAGGGTGCTGGATGAGGCTGGAACAGGAACGTGGGGGTGGGGATTGCCATAAATAAAGAGAAGCCTATTCCAAGCAGTGGGAGAAGTCGGGCTATGGACGATAATGATGATGATGACGGAAGAGATGAAAAACTGGAAAAAGGAAACCTAGAATCGAGAGAAATGGAAAAAAAACTGCACCCTAATTACGTAATGCACGAAACGTCAGAACTGCAATCGGTTTGAAACAAATGTCTAATCCATTGCTTCATAAATAAGATCGAAAAAAATCTGCTATACAACGTAACTTACGAACTTATGAAGCAATGGATTAGACATTTGTTTCGAACCGTTTTCAATACTAATTGATCGTGTACTACGCAATTAGGGTGCTGTTCTATTTCACAGATGTTTTGCGAAAACATTGAGGTCAATATTAAATTATTAATTAACTGATCTTATTAGTTCCTTCTTTGTCGGTTATAGATAACTTTATAGAGATGCTTATTAGTATAATTATTTATTAATTAACTTCCATGTTATCATCACTGTAACAGTAGCAGACGCTAAATAAGTAAATCAATCTGCCTAGCTTTTTCCCAACTATGTTGGGGTCGGCTTCCAGTCTAACCGGATGCAGCGGAATACCATTATTTTACATGGAGCGATTGCCTATCTGACATCCACAATCCAGTAACTGGGTAATACGATACCCATTGGTAAGACGACGACCTGACGACCCGTAACGACTGTTGAAGATCCTCTAATGATAGACGAATGCTTTTCGAGGCACGGAGGAGTCTCCAATATGTAAAGATGGCCACCCACCACGCACTAACCCCGGCAAGCGTACCTTAACCTGATGGATCGGCCCATGCGACTGATACTACTTAGGAGGAAGTTTATTTTAAGGCAACATCTCTTTTGGATTCTGGTCCTAAGTTCCTAAGGGTCAAGATTCAATTTTATGCCTTCGTACCACCAAAGAATAGGTACAATTGTTTCTTAAATATCCTATTTGAGCGTCGGCCACTTGCACGAAGGTCATTAATCTCCTTAAGCACTGGTTACTGATGCATCCATTAGCAAACACACGACGTCTGACGTCACTCTCGATTCGATAAATAGGTACCTTGATTTTATAAGGGCTCTCTCCTGGCTTTTAGACAGTCTCGTTGATCTTGTTACAAGCGTGAAAGTTGGGCATGGGAACCTGAGTTCGATTCACAGGTCGGGCAAACTCGGCCAAAGTTTTATTGAAACGAGGAATGTAATACGACCAGTTAGAAATCCTGGTATCTAATTGCGTACCTAACTTATTTTCGTAACTGATTAAAACTAATCTGTTTAATTTTGACAGTTCAACAACTTTCATTGCGTTATTTACGTTGTTGAGCAGATTTTTTTATGCGAACTTATGAAGCAATGAATTAGCAATCTGTTTCAAGCCGATTCAGATTCTGAATGATCGTGTATTACGCAATTAGGGTGTAGGGTCGGGCAAACTTGGCCAAAGTGTAATTAAAATGAGGATTTTCACTTAGAAATCCTAGATGGAAAACTTCGGTTACAATTTGACCGAATTTTTCCATCAGCAATTTCTCAGCAGCAGCCCTGTCTCTGGATTTGTGCCCAGTTATACTGCATAGCTTGCTGACCTCCACCAGCTCTACCTATCCCTTCGATTACCTACTTCAAGCGCGATATTACTGACTTTAGCAGTCTCCTACATGACCTCGGTAACCCTGAGAGAAATCAGGTTTTTGCTGTGGGATGTTATCAGTATGGAAGGGCTTGCTAGTGCTGCACATTCGTGTTTGATAGTAATCTATCAGGCGCCGAGGTAATCTGTGGTCGAGGTTCTAAGATCCGCAAATGGGCCAAAGATTTGCGTTCTATGGAAATGCCTGTCATAATAATTATTTTGTTAGAGTTTTATCGTGTAGGTAGGTAGTACTCAGTTTTTATCTTTATACATTAAAATATGTAAGTAACAATAAAAATAGGTATGTAGATAAATTAAAAGGAGATAAACGAGGCTTATAAAATAAAGATTTAAATGTGTATATTTTTTTATTACCTAACTACCATAAAAAATAAGCCTTTAGAATAAACTAGCTAACGCCCGCGGCTTCGCCCGCGTGGATGTCGGTTATTATATACTAAAATCTTCCTCGAGAATCACTCTATCCATTGGTGAAAACAGTATAAAAATCGGTGCAGTCGTTTTTGAGTTTATCGCGAACAGGACGACAGACAGACGCGGAGGAGGACTTTGTTTTATACTATGTAAGGATAAGTCTAAAATGATTTATTTAGAAACCAGTGTTGTTTTTCTTGTTTATCAAAAGAATAAGTAGGTATTATTTTTAGTTTTACTTTCACAAAAGTCCAGTAATCCACTCCAATGTCGCTTAACGATAATTATGATTGCAAAATCGCAATAAAATCTGACCAGACCCTGATCAGTCTTGTAGCATGGGAAATTTTCCTGGGAAATTTTCCTGCAAATTGTTACGTCGCGACCCTTAATGCCTTTTAATTAATTAAACTACTTAAATATGTCCATATGATTAAAATTTAAAAAGTACGTCATATTTAGTTAATCACCTTAGATACGCGAAATCACCTATAAAACATTCGCTATATGTAAGTATCACGGAAGCATAAAATACCTAGCATTACTTAAATCTAAGGTAAAATACTGCTAAGTAGAAAGTTTTAATCTTATATCAATGCAACTCACAATATTGCACTTAAAAGTTAGCCGCGAGCAACTTAGATCGTACCTACGTACTCATATAGTACCTAGACGACTTAGGACCTGGCTTACGCCATATTTGCCAAGATAACGGCTACACGCAGCCTTAAAAGGCTATACAAGTTATCTAGAAGAAAAATCGAGCACCTTTACAATGCAATCATGAATTTTCCGAAGGATAAAATCGCGCGGAGCTATTAAAAATTTAAAATAGAAACTCACCTTTACTTAAAAATAAATTCACTGACACAACACTTCACTATTATACACAGAGAACTTATAACATTATTAGCACACAATAACAACGATAAATAATTAACGCTAAATTATTATTTTTCGTTTTAATTCGACAGTTCGTTTTTAACTGCGCGAGAATGCGTTCGCGCGCGGAATGGAGTTGCGCGCGCACTTGTTGAACGACGCGCGGGAAAAGTTGAACGGAAATATCAAGTATCGAGTGAAGTACGCCCACGTCACGATTGGCTAACTTCGCGTCATTGAATTTGGAAAGAAAATTCTTGGAAAATCGAGTCAATTTTACAACTTCTTTATTTTTTTCATTTTATTTTTATGGATAGGTTACACTGATACACACTGATGGGATGATAGATAAAACGTTTTTAGATGTAATCAACAATCTGTATTTTTTTTCTTTGACAAATAAAACTTATTTACTGAACTCGGGTCCAATATGCAAGCATTTTGTTTTCGAACAAGCTAAAAACTCTATTTTGATTCGCTATCTCTTGTGATACCAACTTATCATAAGTAGTTTTATTAGATTTAATTATTATCTACTACATACTACGTAATAAAAGAAGCCTCATCTCAGCCAGAATGCATGATTGATTGGAATCATTTGCCATGTGTAGAAAACAGCATTTATAAGTATTCTCTTAATTGGTAATTACCAATTAAAAGAATACCTAAAATTATAAAGTTACGGTATCATACACAAAATTTTCTGTTTATACAATGTAAGTGTAGATGGCGCTGTAAATATGTCAGTTACTCTGTCGATGCCGTGGACTCGTGGCAGTAAGTACAGCCTCGACTGTTTAATTCGTTACTATAAGAATGTATAGAGGGCGCTAAATAAAAAAATGATACAAGGCAAAATCTTTCTTGTTTTCACGATTTTCATTAACATTGAAATATCCAAACAATTTCTTATTTGAATAGAATTTATTATTATTTTTATGACATAATGCATTCAGTGAATGATAAAAATATAAACAATGCCAATTTAATCTTCTACCCCTACCCTTCTGCCTACTTTGGTCGGTATTTTGGTAATTCAGATTCAAAGTAAAAGCACAGATTAGTAAAAGCCTTATTACACACTACGCGATATTCAGGGATCTTTACCATTCCTAACTTCCTAGTGTATTTTTTTCAAACAAGGCAAAACTTTCATTTTTCTTTGGATGTGTAGATAGATACGTAGGTAACCAGAACCACCATGCCTACCTATAATAGTCAATATGAAAAACAATTTAAGTAGGTACCTATACAATGAAAAGGTAAGTACACACAGCTAAACATCAAGCTATACATTTCCAGTATAAGCTGACCTCGCATTGTACGGAAATCCTATACAATGCGAGATCAGCATAAACTGGAAATGAATAGCTTGATGTGTAGCCGTGTTCATCCTCATAAAATACTTAGGTGATTGCTCAGACCAACAAAAAAAGAAAGACGGAGCATTTCGAACATCAAAATGAAGCCACCTTTTTATCTATGTGTCTGTAAAAAGGGTTGTCATTTGCTAAAGTTTTTCCCTATAATTTGGGGAATAATATTTTGGGTAGGATAATTTGTACGAGTAAGATATTGTTGAGTATGGTATTGTACCTCAATCGTTAGGAAGGATTCCGAAACAAAACCATTTTTTTTTTACATCGCAAAATAAAATAACAATTAAGTACAAAGTGCATTTACATACATGATTTGGAGATTACCTTTTAATCAAGAATTGCTTGTGATAGGAAGCTCCGCTCTTTCACTTAGAACTATCCATTAATTATCAATTGAATGTAAAAAAAATTGGTTTGTAAATTATAGAAATATTAAGTTATAAGGTTGTTGAAGCGTAAATCATAACATCGTCGTGGGTAGTAAATTGTTTTGAAATAAAATAGGTACTTAATTATATTTACAATCAACTTTATTAAATTCAAGAAGACCACGATAACAAAATCACTGACTATAGAAAGCACGTAAAAAGCGTCCGCAATTTGGGAAAAAACAAAATTTGGGACAGTAGTATTTAAATTAGCTAGTCTAAGTTGAGAAACTAACTAAAATAAAATAAAAAATACAGTCTCGTATTTAATTACTGTTTTGATAAAATCTCATTTTTGTTTTTTAAATTGTATGTACGTTTTTAGGATATCCGGTTTTGATCACACGGCGAAGTCCACGATTAGTTGAATAAAGGTCATTATTATCAAAATGATCGGAACAAACCACGCTGGTTTTCGATGGAAGCCATTCTGGATCATTCCGACTATTTCTTATAGCTACTATCTATTTACTTTTATTTTCAATATTACTTGGAAATCTAAAATATTAAATACATAAAAAAACAGGCATATAATTACTCGAACTAAAAAATATCGAACGGGGAAATTTCAAATCATATTATGGCAACCCTCGCACGTTAAATGTCACTGTTTTCGTTCGTTCATTCGTTCAGGTTGTTGTTCCAAGTAACCTAAAATTCATAGTTTACTAAATTAAGAAACGATGTTATTTGAAGTACTTACTTGTGAAAAGTGATTCCGTGAGACTTTTTATGTGATTTGCTATTGTTTTTACAAGTTTTCACTACACAAGAAGGCATAATTCAATTTTTTTTATTGAAGTTTACTAGACGACGACTCGTGACGTACTAGGAGCGATGAGCATAGTTTTTCTGTAGGTGTGTGCGTGAGCCTGTGTGTTTACTTGCAGGAGCATAGTTTTGTGGCTACACGTTTGATGTACGTAGTGATCCGTCTTTCTATTTTGGTTGGTCTGAGGGTGATTGTTAATTTTATAATAAGAAATTCTCAATAACTTGATTCATTTGTTTATTCATTTAGGACCTTGATGTTAAGCAGCTGTACCTAGATACTCCTGCTACAGAGAATTTACCTACCAACTTAGATACCTATGTAATACAGACAGAATGCAGAAATAGGTTTCCGCAGCAAATAAACAGAGTAAGCAGTAAGTAGGTAGGTTCTCTTGAAAATTTCAGTCGTGCGTGCATGAAGGAATAATACTAGGTATTGATCGCAGTTTGCCTGTTCTAATAATAGAAAAAAAAAGGTTGAACATCGCTCCATAGCGACAATCGTAAGGACACACTTTGCTTGTGTGTGTCGGAAATCCTCACGACGACTGTATTAAGGATGAAATAACGAATAATATGAGCTATTAGCACCGAAAACTTATCTATATCTCTTCCTTTTGACAAAATAAAAGAATTGCCTGAACAAATTTTGCCTTGAATGCAGCAGTTGTTGGAAAAAACGTTCCAGACTGTGTTGCACACAAAAACAATATTTTTCTTTGTGTGTGTGTCGCCGGCTGATCACACCAACAAAATGCAAATAACGATCTTTTTAGTGTTGTAGCTTATCATCCGCAATTATCGATACTTACTGGAACATTATTTTATTCTTAATTACTCTGAAATTCAATAGTAAGGTTCTTACTACAATGGGAAATAAGGGCTCAAAATAATTATAATTAGGTAATAGCCGAATCATAATCAAGCTAAGGTTTAAGCTGTTATCTTTCTATTGCAAACTCGCAATACAACATAGATAAAGAAGCAACGTAATAAACTTCACATAATATAATATTATTATTCCATTCCATTCCATAAATTATGTAAGCTTTATTCAGACTCCAGTTATTTAATTGCGTAACACGTGTTAAACAATTAAGACTAATCTGTTTAATTTTGACGGTTCAACAACATTCATTGCGTTATTTACGATGTTGAGCAGATTTTTTTTCGAACTTATGGAGCAATGAATTAGCAATCTGTTTCAAAACAATTCAGATTGTGATTGATCTTGTATTACGCAATTAGGGTGCAGAACTAAAAACATTGACAGCGTTATTAGCAGTAACTTCACACGGGTTTTCTTAGAGCAGGTGCGGAATTGCTATTGCACAAAAAGTATTGTTCATCTGTATCGGCAAAGCATCATCGTCTGTGATGGAGCTTTACAGTTGCCTTGTAGCTCATCAGTGTGTCCGTCCGAATAAGTTGTACAGGCAGTTAGCCATGCATAAGGGAACAGTTTAACTTTGACTGCGCCTTTACTTAGCAGTAGTAAGGACGGTTTTAGTTATTCAAACGTTACTACTAATGGTTACCGTGCAGTAGCCACGTGTTATAGAAGTTGGTTCAGATTATTTCAGGTGGATAAAGACAGTTGTTTTCCCACTGGACATTTTTCTGTATGCTCAACATAGTCTGCCGGTGCAGGATGTTTCAGAAACAACTGCTTCTTTCGTGTCTCATTCTACTGTGCTGCCTTTGTGTGCCGATTCGGTTCGATTTTAGGAAAATCTTGTGAATAGCACTTATGTGTAGCATGTATGTACTCACCATCATCATAATAAAAGAAGTGGGTTGGTAACTTGGCATTTAATTTATTTCTTGACAACAAAAGTATAACATAGGTATCTATCTATGTTTTACTTTGCAGCTATTTGTACTTAGCAATCTTTGAACTCCTTTAGCTCTGAGTTGTGCTCTTCGGTTACTGTCAAATGCTTGCACTGACTGGACATGTCCACTCAAATCTGTGTGGTTCTTTCCTTAAAAGACCATTTCAGATATTAATCTACATGGTCCTCATACTCGTATGGCCTGACCAAGATTATGTCTCTGAGTTTGTTTCGGCCTTTCTTCTCAGAGTAGTCAGATAGGAAACGCCGACCTCATCTAGCTTATTTTTTTTTTATATGACTTGTAAAAGTGATTCCGATTTACAGAATAAACAATTTCATTTCATTTCATTTCATTGATTAAAAAGTGCAATTCATTTACTGCGTATCAGACGCATAGTAGTTCAGACATAAATAGTGAGTAATGTTTATTTTCAAATACAAGTAAGTACGTAAGTAATAATTTCTGCGTCATCTTCATTCAGAATAACAAAGTAAATAAAGTGAATATACTTACATTAAAACTATTTTTAATTCTTGCTTTAACAGTTGATGATGCAAATTATCTCACCTTAAAATTAATTAACTCATAGTTAATATCGATATCGACATTACTTAACTAACTTCCCTAAATGGCGTTAACTTGAATGATTCACCAACCCACATATTCCCGCAATGGTGATATAATGCAGCTTTGACCTTATTGGCTAAACCGCCCATGCGGCAGTTGAACGGACCAATCAGAGAACTGCTTGGGGAGCGTCGGTCCCCCGCAGCGGGTGCCCTATAAAACCGGCTTCAACGGAATTTTCGTCGATCACATTCGTTTGGCAAGCCTCTTAACCGGTCGCGCTGAACGACGACTGAAATATTTAAACTAATTTATATTCTACGTTAAGTTCAACAAAACTCAATTCATAATGGTGAGTACACGTTTATTATTGTTCTAATCATTTTTATTTCAGGGATCCAGGGTCTTTCATCACTTATTTTCACGTCTTTCGAGAAACAAAAGTACCGGGTGGACACGCCACCATTTTGTCGGCCTGCTAGCCGACCAAGTTCAATATTCCCGTGCGTCACTTGAATGTTCTAGTAGAATTGACTTCTCAATTTGACATCCTAATCGTTTTCAAATATTGATCTTCATATTTTTCTGTATTTGCATCTTTCTATCGTAATTTATCTGCTGATGTGATATTGTTTGACACAAAGTTGATTGTTCATTCATCATAACTTTTCGTGACCGCATTCAAGGATGCCACGCCGGTTGACGCCACGCCCAAGTGATTTTCCTATGAACGACTTGTTCTACAATAACTTTACAGTTTGATATCGGTAAAATTATTATTCCGCATCTATTTCTGAATTAATTAGTTGAATTTTCTTGTTTTTCATGCAATTCTACTCGATAGATTTTACGATGACGTGTCGATGACCTCATTCGAGGTTACGGTACAAGTACGTACATGTACATAGGAATCTACCTAGTGTCACATGTTTTCAGAAATAACACTTAATTTATTCATTTACCACGACCTTGCCATCAATATTAATTTTCGTTACATATTCAACCGGTTTGTTCAAACATTGAATACTCAATGATACAGTCATCGTCAACAACAGATTAGATCACCTTTTCGCGGAAATTACTCAACAAATTGTACTTTACAGAAATCCGAATTAATTCAACATTCATAGGTTTAGCGACAATTAGAAATAATCTCTCCTTATTGTTCAAAAACATCTTCCCTTGGGTCTATCCTGCATAGTTCATTCGGGTAGGTTCCAAGTTCGATCAATTTCCATGACCCCACATTTTAAGATGGCGGCCGGCGGTTTCCCAATCGATCGACAGCGCCGTTGTCTTGACAGCCTGACAGAAGCTTTCACTCACCCGTTTTATACACCAGTATTTACTTGCTGCTTGCTGGCTTTCACCTTTCTCTTTATGATTAGTACAATGCTGAGAAAATTGCGGTACTAAAGCTAATTGATGGTGTGCCAGATTGGTACTTTTAACATGGGAACTTTATCATGCACTATATGCAGAACTTTTAAATCATTTTGGCGTTGACTAAAGACTCAAAATGGCTTCCCGATTATGGGATTTTCAGAGCTTCACATATTTGAATTGGGAATTGATGGCTTCTTGATAAGAATATTAAAATAGAATATTAAAACCGAACATTGATAGGTGATATAAAAAAAAAGTCTCTACTAGGAATCAGTAGCATAATTCAAAATGCATCTGCAGAGTACTAGTAAAAGTCAATTGGGCCTGTCAATTTATCATTGCCATTTCTGAGAAAAAAATACATTCAAAAATTTTGAAGTTCTTGACAAGACAATCAATCTATACAATATTTTCTCTTTTGCCAACAGCGTGAGTGCATCTCAGTACACGTTGGACAAGCCGGAGTCCAGATCGGTAATGCCTGCTGGGAATTATATTGCCTTGAGCATGGAATCCAGCCTGATGGCCAGATGCCCACAGACAAGACCGTGGGCGGTGGTGATGACTCCTTCAACACCTTCTTCAGCGAGACCGGTGCTGGCAAACACGTCCCCAGGGCTGTGTTCGTCGACTTGGAACCCACTGTAGTTGGTAAGTAATCAAAAGTAACTCTGAACAGTTATAAGAAACCGTAAGAGTTTGGCTTCATAGAATCACAAATTACAATATAAAGTCTCTCTCAACAATTTAAAATGTAGACTTCAGAACTAACCAAATATTTATTTTTTGCCTACAGATGAGGTCCGCACAGGAACATACAGACAGTTGTTTCATCCAGAACAACTTATCACTGGTAAGGAAGATGCGGCCAACAACTACGCGCGTGGACACTACACCATCGGCAAGGAGATCGTAGACCTAGTCCTCGACCGCATCCGTAAGCTCGCTGACCAGTGCACTGGTCTGCAGGGCTTCCTCATCTTCCACTCCTTCGGTGGAGGTACCGGATCCGGTTTCACCTCCCTCCTCATGGAGCGACTCTCCGTGGACTACGGCAAGAAGTCCAAGTTGGAGTTCGCCATCTACCCGGCGCCTCAGGTGTCCACCGCCGTCGTGGAGCCCTACAACTCCATCCTTACAACCCATACCACCTTGGAGCACTCTGACTGCGCCTTCATGGTAGACAATGAGGCAATCTACGATATTTGCCGCCGCAACCTCGACATCGAGCGCCCCACCTACACCAACCTGAACCGTCTTATCGGGCAGATCGTGTCCTCCATCACGGCCTCCCTGCGTTTCGACGGCGCCCTCAACGTCGACCTGACCGAGTTCCAGACCAACTTGGTGCCCTACCCGCGTATCCACTTCCCCCTGGTCACGTACGCGCCTGTCATCTCCGCCGAGAAGGCTTACCACGAGCAGCTGTCTGTGGCTGAGATCACCAACGCGTGTTTCGAGCCCGCCAACCAGATGGTTAAGTGCGACCCCCGCCACGGCAAGTACATGGCGTGTTGCATGTTGTACCGTGGGGACGTCGTACCCAAGGACGTGAACGCGGCCATCGCTACCATCAAGACCAAGCGTACCATCCAGTTCGTGGACTGGTGTCCTACTGGTTTCAAGGTGGGCATCAACTACCAGCCCCCGACCGTCGTCCCAGGCGGTGACTTGGCCAAGGTGCAGCGTGCCGTGTGCATGTTGTCCAACACCACGGCCATCGCCGAGGCCTGGGCGCGTCTGGACCACAAGTTCGACCTTATGTACGCCAAGCGCGCGTTCGTGCACTGGTACGTCGGTGAGGGTATGGAGGAGGGAGAGTTCTCAGAGGCGCGCGAGGATCTGGCTGCGCTGGAGAAGGACTACGAAGAGGTCGGCATGGACTCCGCCGAGGGTGAAGGAGAGGGAGCCGAGGAGTACTAAGCTGAACTTGTTCACCGAGCACTCGCACCGATACATTCCGGTGACATGAAATAAAACAAACAATTATGTTGAACTTTGTCGTTTGATTTCCTATTTATTACCGCCAACACAAACACAATAATAGACAAGTTAGACAACTCATAGAAACCAGACACACAAAACATACTGAATTTTACAACAAATATACAAAGACGATACTCTTCTAATGCGTTACATAATTGCATTGACTGACATCGATCAATATCGGATTGGTTACTAAATTATCAGAGCATCTATTGCATTTTTTCATTATAACGGTGCATTGAAGGAGAATCTTAGCGCTCACCGATAAACTAAAGGTCAACTGATTAAACTTACCAGAATACCGGTGACTCACTCAGACCCGACCCAATCCTTATCACTAATCAATTTATAGGATTCCACGCACCTACTCAATGAGTAAATATGTACAAGTAGCTAAGCACCTATTTTGATCTCATACACGACATTTTAGGGGTATATAAATAACCAGCTTCCGCCCGCGTGGTATATCGATAAAAAGTGTGGCCTATGTCCTTTCTCAGGCTCTAGACTATCTGTGTACCGATTTTCATTTAAATCGGTTCAGTAGTTTTGGTGTAAAAGCGCGACAGGCACAGAGTTACTTTCGCATTTATAATATTAGTAAGGATAGTAGGTCTCTAATAGAACTTCCAAAAATAGTGTAGGTACCTTTAGCTAACAAAAGACGTAGGTAAATAAATCCTGACTGACTAACAGTGGCATGGCATGGCATGGCCACCATCGGGGATTTTAATATTCGCACAAATAATACCCGACTAAATCTGTGTCTAAAACAAGATCTTCGCTAGATGCCCTAGCTTTTGAGATTCAAATTGGGCAAGCTGGGGAGATGCTCCCTAGATCGGGCCACCTATAAACCCTTGACCGACAAATTTACGACAATTTTTTTTTGGTTTTCAAAAAGTAAAATCCCTGATAGTGGCTATGCCAGCGCCAGTCACAAATCCTGAAGGTTCACACACCTACTGGGTGCACACACCTACTGGGTGCACACAGGTAGTTGAGGTAGAAAGTTGTAGTGTAGCAATGGAAAAGTGGTTGTGTATTGATCATCGTTTCCCTCCTATTCTAGGTGCATCCACAGCAGAATATAAATAGTTCTATCTATTCCGTGGGTCACCCACAGTGGGTGCATCATGCATGTATGCCTAATGCAACGCTAGCTAACGAAACTCAGCAGATGTGAATGATGTGATGTTTAACGATATCTAAACATGATCAACATAATTTTATGGCAATAAAGAATTTAAATTTTTAATTTAATATTTTTTTTATCGTAGGTACATAATTATATAGTTAGAATACCTAGTAATGGTATTGTATAAGTAGTAAGTAGGTAGTATTTATGCATGAATAATGTATACAGAATAAGTTTTATTCATTCATTATTTGCTAACAAACTTGCAAATGGCCTTCATCCTATTTACCGAACGTACGTAGGTAGGTAGTGTTTCTCTTTCGGTACTATAATATGTACATTGTACAATCCTAAATGTTCTACTGTTCAACAGGACAACCCACACTGTTATGATTGAAAGCCTGACGTAATCGCACATAACATGGACAAGATTGAAAGTAATGGGTCCAAGAACATTGACTTGTTTGCATGTAGGCGCGATGACATCATTGCACACCGCCATTTATGGAAATGACGAAGTTAAAATATTTCTGAGCTTGACGAGCCGTAAATGGGCCTTGTTGCGAACAGTATGGTCCTAAGAACTTTTATGATGACTAAATATTCTGGAAATTGGATTTTGATGACAGTGACACCATTTATTCCTATTCGATTGCTAGGAATTTAGAGCTCAGACTGAACATACAATCACGAGCAAAAATATGTATACACTTAGCAAAATAAAATAACCATTTTTTCGTGGAATAACGATTGCAACTTTGAGATGATACCTACTTCATAATAATAGGGGTTCTAAAATACTATGTTTGTTATAGCATAAAATTACAATCAATACAGTTGGAGAAAATCACTTTTAAAAGTTGCTAAGTGTATACATATTGGTGCTCGTGACTGGACATAAAACATAACATATATAAACATATTTATTTAATGTTTCCAAAAAACGATTTAATTAATTACCATCACACCTGTTGGTATTCCCCGAAGGGTTAGGCAGAGGCGTACCCAATTTATATTAGTACACCCACATTTTGTCAGTCATGTTTGAGTCCCATAATGTAATAGGGGCGAGCGTATTGCCATCAAACGGCACAATTTCAGATTCCGGGCTGCTACTGAGAAATTCCAGATGGATAAACCTAATAACACTTTGCCCGACCCGGGAATCGAACCCAGGACCTCAGGCTCAGCAGTAGCGGTTTGCGACCACTAGAACTCAAACTCAAACTCAAAGCATTTATTTCAATTAAACCATTTACAGGCACTTTTGAATTGTCAAGGAGTCGGTCAGTCAGAAATATGAAGCTAGTTGCCCATTCCAAAGCGTAGTAGGTACCTATGGAGAAGAACGGGCAAGAAACTCCATGGACACTCTTTTAAATCAAAATATTGTTACAATATATGGGTTACATCATTTATGTTGAAATTATACATGTGAGAACAATGTAGAAAGCACGTTAAAAGCGTCCGCAATTATTACATAAAACAATTCAAAAATTAAAATAAGCCATGGCAGCTAAGAGATGACCAGTCACAACTGACGGCGCCCGTTCACGAACATGACGCATGGATCAGCACCATTCAGCTCAACCATTTTGAAGGGAGCTAAATGATCCAACTCACGCGCCACCACCAGCGAGACATTTCAGTGAGCATAACATTCCCAGTCGCCAGGGCACATTCAAGTCAATGAAAGACAAATTACCCGGTAAATGGTAGCTCAATAGTACATAGTACTCACACCTGTGCTATGCAATAATATAATACAAAGGAGATTGAGTTTATACAATGCAAGATGGTCTTCCGATCTTCAGCAGCTAGAGCAACGATGCAGTCAGAAAGTCGTCACTGTCGAGTGCAATGCGCTGCCAAAGGCTTGGTTGAAAAAGGCAAATGAAGGAAAAACGAAAACATTAGTTATAAAATATAATTAAGTAAATACCTATAGTTTTCCTCAACAAAATAAGGACAACCGGCGTCAATACCTACCTAATTATAAATAGCTGCCAAGTTTTTAAATAGGTAGGTGTACGGTACTAATGGTTGGTTTTTATTATGTACCTACATACCTCAGACCAAATAAAAAAACCAAGACAGACCGCTATCAACAGTGACGTGAGGCCGGTTTCATAAACATGTGTGCACTTAGTTTGGTGTAGTTTGATTGTAGTGTCATTGTAAATGTGTGTGTGAGCGTGTATGCACAGAGCTTTGGTGTAGTTTTTGCATGCTTCATTGTATTGTTCGCAGCGCTCCGTCTTCGTTTTTTATTTGGTCTGAGGTAGGTACTGAGTATATTTCGCAGATGGATTAGAATCCGCTGTTTTAAATAGCCGATAGCCAGTAACTGCGACCAAGTTGGAAATGGCGCTCGCCAGCCGCTGCTGCGCCTGGTTTGGTGGCGGATTCTACAATCCATTTGCGACTTAAACACTTCTTTCACTCAAGATTCAAAAGCGATCTTCTTTGGGAATGACGATTGCAACTTTGAGATTAATATGGGATTTGAGATTAAGATTAAGATGGTATGGGCTCCAAATTACTATTTCGTAACTATGTATTAGTGCTCGTGACTGCTGTACCTACAGAGGTATTGATGGTTGACGAATACAATAAGAATATGAAAAAGGGGCGCCAGCGGGTTAACAATGGAATTCTTTGAACCAAACACGGAGTGCCGGTCGCTCGAGGAAATGCGCACTCAATTTGCTGATTCGCTTCGGTCGACATCTTGGAGGTGGCACGTACGACTGGTGCTGAATAAGCATCTTTCGTTTCTGAGTGATCGATGTTGGACGTCTGACAGATTAGGATACTTCGTAGGTACTGAACTCCCTGATTATGATGCAGACTTATCCAAAGGTATCCTGGACATTCCCGAGGACCTAGACCATTGCCAATCGCTTCCAAAGCGTTTCGTATTTCTACAACGATTTTCAACAGGATTGACATAAGCTTTTCGATAGTGTATGTCAGTCCTATACATTTTTGCCTTTTCCATCATCGATAACTGATAGAATGTCACTTTGTCTAGGGCCTCTGGTAGGTACAATCTTTTCAGATTCAAATTCACATATCGTCCCCGTAGAGCAAAAAGTCATTTATTCGAAAAATCGTGTTTTGAGATAATGAGAGTTAAAGTTTTTGAAAATAAAAATCGTTATAACGTTGGCTTACCTTTACAAACCTTTATGTTTTTAGCTTTAATTTGAAGGAAATAAAATAAATGTTATATTATAAGAGCTAAAACACGTGAAAAGCATTTCGTAAAACAAAAGCGGGGGCAGCTACAAAAATGACGGTTAGACAGATATTTAGAGAAGAAAATGTTGATTTTAGTGACATTGATAAGTTATTTTGGCCATTTTTCGACTTAGTGACTTTTCGCTCTACGGGGACGATATTTGCGTAAAGCATATGTAGATAAGATAATATACATGGTATGATGCTTATTATAGGTGTGACAAGTTTTTTTTTTTTTGGCTCGACATATGTGACCGTGTCTGTTGTGTTTTGTGGGTATTCCACTATTAAACAAAGAGGTCTCCCAGGTTGCACAATAATAGTGTGCATTGTAGGTACTGGTGCAGCTTCTATTTTGTGTCCACACCTATTTATTCTGCTTTCTTCAGGTCATCGGTTCAGGCAAGTTAATTACTTACATACCTAATTAAAATTAGTAGGTAGTAACTACTTTCATACAAGATTGTTTAGATACAGATAGTAAAGCAAGTGGGTAGCGAACGATCAAATCTTTTCAAATGGAAATCTTAAATTCATCTCTGATCTCACAAGGAAGCTGCGTCTCTATTTACGGATGAACGTAAGGTTAGGGTTCGTTGAACCAAACAGTTTATTTTAACTCCGCCGCCGTCTGCATCGTGTTTTCATGCTTTTATTCGTTCAACATCCTAATATTGGAAGAATTCGTGAATAAAACTTTTCTTTTATGATTGAACCGCTTTTGCGATTCCGCGACGACGACACTTCCACCGCCAAAAAACTCAATTAAACCTAGGTACCATACCATCTACCATGATAATATTGCTACAGGTAAGTATAGTCAGGGACTTTAATTCATATTAACCAGTCAACTTGCCAGTTCATACAAAAATGTTAAAGAATGACAGTGTTCTCTTATCATCTAACCTAACCTACGGACAAATTAATTTGGTAGTCAATATAATATCATTACATGGGCATGTATTGTGGAAGTATCAGGGAAATGTCGTCAGAAAAGTTTTGAGTGTGAATGTGGATATACGAGTAGGGGAAGACCAAAGAAACGATTGATGGAATGTGTGAAAGATGATGAAAGGGAGTGAATATCGAAATGACGACTAATACAGAAGTATGGAAGAACAAGACACGTTGCGCCGACGGTGACTATAAATAAATTGGGATAAGGGCCAGGAGCATGATGAGTCAAGATGCTTAACAATTAATTTCCCTGATTTTACAGGTATCTACTTCCGTGTTAACCTCCCGAATCGATACATAATATATCGTGTTTCCATACGATATCCCATAACTAAACGCTATCATATTTCTTACAAGTAATATCAGAAACTGATTCCGATTTCATAATATTTTGTTTGTTGACGAAGTTTCATTTCACCTACCTACTTACTAAGGTATAATTTCCTTGCTAATAATAAGCTGACATTATAACTCTAGTACTCGCAAACCGACTGCCAAGCATGATGTGTTTGGTTCTGGTAACCAAACCCAGTCGCACAAAGCGTTTTTCCATCTGATTTTTCTCAGTAGCAGCCCGGAGTCTGGATTTGGGCCCGGTTGATGGCAATAGGCTCGCCCCCTATTACATGGGACTTAAATATAACTGGCGAAATATGGGTGGACTATAGGTACCTACCTACACCTCTGTCCAACGGAAAAAAAAGGTGAGATGTTATGTTATAACGGTGACATCGTGGACGAAGCAAAAGAAGTAGTAATGCGGGGCCAGGATCGCAGCAGGTAGACTTTTACTTGTGCCTTCTTGGAAAAAAGCCGTGAATGTACGTAGTGTGTATTGGTGGTGACAGACTGAACGCAATAGAATATATATTCTATTGAGTGTCAGCCACGTGTGATTATTTTGGCTACGTTCCAAGTTCGTTGTCGTTGTTCGTTCGGTTTATGGGAAATCATTACCTTACGGTATCTAGCCGAATGAAGCAATCTGAGACCCAGACCACCACAAAACCGTGTTTATTTTAAAGTTTGACGTAAGATTGAGATTAGTGCTTTTGTGGTAAGACCCCTAGCTTACTGTCGCCGAAACGATCAATTGCAATTGTAAATTTTTACGTGTTTGATACACATTGCTGCACAAATTCATTGACCGTCTACCAAATGCAATTGAAGCGATTGAAAATATTACTACAACTGCCATTGATCGTTTCGTATCGAATTGATCCCACGTAGGTACTTAGGCTAAGCGTTATTCCTGTCACTGTCGCACAACTGTGAACTATAAGTGCAGGACGGAGATGGAAATGTCTAAAGTGCGACCTAATTAACGTATAAGCACTGAGAAGACGATGGACTATTTTGTAAGTATTATCCTCAGACCAAATAAAAAACCAAGACAGAGCGCTGTTAACCACAGAACAGATATGTTTAGAGACAGTTTGATTGTAAATATGTGCGTGTGAGCGTGTATACACGGAGCGGAGGTTTAGTTTTGGGATGCTTCACTGTACTGTTCGCAGCGCTCTGTCTTGGTTTTGTATTTATTTTGTTCTGAGGTGGTAATTTGTCCGTCAGACGCAAATGGCTGAAATATCTGGTACTTACTTAGTCTATTTGTCCTACGAGCAAGGTGTCCATAGATTTCCATAAATTCTATTGTCACGGATAAATTTGTCCATCGCCTGCTCAGCGTTTTATAGTTCTGGGCCTGAGTCGTCCAATGATGGAAAGGGCTTGCTTGCGAGACGAAATTTTTGTACTATCAACACAAACATGCCGAAATCTATTCGATACAATTAGAGAATCAGGTAGGTAATGCAATCAAAATAAAAAGCCGGTTCAATTTATGATACAATATGGTTTATTTCGTTGATAATAACAACACAGTGTAACTTGACGCACACGTCATCAAAGCGTGGTTTTCAACACTAACGCTACATGTCGCTATAAAAGGCTCGAAGCTCTAACTGAGACCCACGCAATGACGAACATTTATAAGTCTTGTAGAAGATCGAAGCAGTTTATAGATTCAGCTCAATTTTAAACTTAAAGTTCAGAATATACAAGGAGGACACGACAATAACGATAAAAATAGGAGTAGGTAATTTGAATCTATCCCAATATCGATAATAAAAAACCGGCCAAGAACGAGTCGGACTCGCGCACGAAGGGTTCCGTATTTCCGTACCATAATCTAAAAAAACGGCAAAAAAAAATTATGTCTGTTGTATGGGAGCTCCCGTAACAAAATATTTTATTCTGTTTTTTAGTATTTGTTGTTATAGCGGCAACAGTAATACATCATCTGTGAAAATTGCAACTGTCTAACTATCACGGTTCATGAGATACAGCCTTGTGACATACGGACAAACAGACGGACAGCGGAGTCTTAGTAATAGGGTCCCGATTTACCCTTTGGGTACGGAACCCTAAAAAATTATTTTTTCAAACAAACTATGATAGGCCGATTATGGGTTTTGCTAATCAGCCGACTAGCTATAGTGACTAAACCATTGGATATATTTGGTTGATAGACTAACGGATAGATATACAAAGTTTAATTTAATGTCATATTGTTGTCTCCTCCTTGTAGAGGCAATTGTTTCTTCTGTCTCTTACTAAACAGACTTTCTTTTATTTAAATACCTAGACAAGAACTTTTTGTCAAAGATAGATCTCAATTTGAGTTATAGGCCGACCGGTTAACTGAGTCCGTTCCAGAGGCAGCTGCGCGGTGCGGGAGGGGGTGACAGCTGTCTTAAGTTGACGAATCACTGAGCTCTCGCATCACGACACCGGACTGCTACTTCAGGAAAGGACTCAGTTAAGCAGTCAACCTATATACGAGCCTCCATAAAAAAAATACTGAACAAATTTCACACACAAACATAATATTTAAATTACAGATGTAATTACATTAAATGCAATACATCGAGATACAAGTTTTGTAACGTCATTGATAGATTAAAAAATCGTAAAAAAATCTAGTAGAGATATTTATATCAATATTTAGTTGAAATATAAGAAATATCATCCACAGCCTTCCACACTTCACTCACTGCTGGTTAAAGAATCATATCATATCATATTAACCATAGAATAACTAAATATTCTATGGTAAAGTCCTTTCTGGCCGGCACAGGGGTAGTATTATGAAGTATTAACGCCATCATTATTCCACTGCGAAAACGGGATGGTGCTATCGGCCTTGTCTAGCTCCGTCTCTTTCTCACACTGGAAAATTGGTGGCATTAATACTTCATAATACAGCACCCAGGCTGCCGCCGCATTACATTTAAAAGCCATCACTTTAAAATGAATTAAGTTACTTTTTGTTCGGTAAACTGGAAAGCGCCCTCTGTTTGCGCGACTACGCGTTTCAGTTCGAACGATTGTCTATTCAAGCGATGGTCGCTTTTAAATAAGCCGATAGGAAACGCTAACCCCATCTAGTTTTTAATTAAAATATTACTGACGTGTTTGGACAAACCTATTTACAGAAAATAAAATCATTTCATTATCATAGGCCGCGGAGACAGTCTAGTATTGGACAGCCATTGTCTAAGTATTCAGAGACTTTTTTTTCCCAAATGGATAGGCATCTAATGTGTTGAAAGAGTGCTTTGGCACTTTAAAATAGTTACATTACAATAAAGTCCTATCTACAAAGAAACTTTTACAGTATTGGCACTAGACGTGGCACAGTCGGGCTGGTCCACAAATTCAAGGTCACTCAGCGCGCTATCGAGCGGGCTATGCTCAGAGTTTCTTTGAAGGATAAAAATAGAAATGAAATTATCCGGAGAAGAACCGGAGTTACCGACATAGCTTGCAGAGTAAGCAAACTGAAGTGGCAGTGGGCTAGCTATGTTTGTCGAAGGACCGATGGCCGGTGGAGCAGACGAGTCCTAGAGTGGAGACCGCGAATCGTCAAGCGTAGTGTGAGACGCACCCCAGCCAGATGGACCGACGACCTTAAGAGCGTTTATTCTGAAAGTGGGCAACGTCTCAAATAGATGTCAAATATTTCGCTGTTTCGATTAATTTGGCAATATTACTGAATGGAAATATGAAATATGGCTAACTAGTTGTCTCAAATATTGATTATGCAATGCAATACATAATATCGTAACACCGAATATTTAGTTTTAGATGTAAAAAAGGATTTGGCATCTTAACAAATGCCTTTTTTACACCTAAAACCGGTTACAACTTAAATTCAGTGTTATAATTGCAATTCATTATTAATATTCTAGTGAGTTAGTTAGGGATATTGCCAAAATAATCAAAACAGGTAAATATTTGAAAGTTATTTGCGACATTGCCAACTTTCAGAATAAACGCTCTTAAGAAAGTGTCTGGGACAGACTGGACGCGGAAGGTGGAGGACAGGGTGTTGTGGCGCAGCCTGGGAGAGGCCTATGTCCAGCAGTGGACTGCGGTAGGCTGAGTTGATTGATTGGCACTAGATATGTCTACTTTAAATATAAATAATAAAACATCTATCAATGACGACAAACGGAACTTAAAGACATCTAGTTACAAAAAAAAATTTTATATTCACACTTTATATGGAAGATTATTGTTATGTGAGGAACGCAGAATTACCCGGAGAGGTAAATACAAATATTTACTTATTTAATTCACAAAGATTAGCATTCTAGCGGGATAGAGAGATTGGAAATTTTTATTTCTAGCTTATTTTGGACTAAAAGATAAGTTTACCAAGCTAATTTAGGCAATTGCTATGCGAGGCAACACGAAAATTTTACACAATGAACAAGTCTATTAAAAGCAAGTTATTTGATACATATTGGAATTTCTTCTCTATACGAAACTACCTTTTGTAAGGGGCAACTAAAATCAATTCTATTTTCTTGTAAATTTTTGACGACGCCCGGCAACCTTGTTTGCCCAAAAAAAGTAGCGTTGGGGCAACCATGGTTGCACCGCTTCTTTGTTAGATTGATTCTAAATCTGTCTTGAGAGAGATGTATTAATGATTCTATCATTCTAATGATTATGATTCTGTAAAGACATATCTGTTATAGTCGCGAATCATATTTAGATCAAGATACAAACTGACAATGACCTGCAAATAGCAAAAAACTTAATAAAATTTGAATTTCGCGGGCTACAACTGCGGAAATATACAATAGAAGTAGATATATTTAGTAACCTATTCCGCTTAGCTATTCTTCAAGTCATAAAAAACCCTGTAAGAAATCGACACGTGTTTCACATCTCAACGAGGAATCCTCAGGATGACGATTGACCAGTTGCAAACCAGAACACGACGTGTTGCCACACCGAGCGCTAGACGCAGCTGCGTCCAGCGCTCGGTTTTTGTATGACTCTTGGAGAATAGTTAAGCGGAATAGGTTACTAAATATATCAAAGTCTATTGTATTTTATAATGGATTTCCGCAAAGTCACGCCTGAATCAATTAACTATGCTATGCTTGCAATAATCCTAATTTAATCATTTTTATTTCTACTATTTCATTTTGGACACTTAGAAGATATTATTCATTTATTCATAAGGACATTTAACACTTAAAAAAGGCTACAATAGCGCTATAATATAAAACCTATATACATAATGTACACACACAAAATATTTCTAACAGCTAAGTCCACTAGCGCCATTTTTGAAAAGAGAAACGCTACTATTTTGTCTATGACTAAATCCTCGTGCAGACTGGCGCGACGCGACTAACAAAACAAATTCTAAGAAAACTTCATGGTATAACAATTACCGGTGTCGCGTCGCGCCAGTCTGCGTGAGGTTTAATTCTATCTTGTCTATGTGCTACTCTCTACTGTATAAAACACTAATTAGCTTTATTAAACCTGGATTTTCACCTCTCAGGACAATTCTGCGTGTATTAATATTATAAAGCTAAAAATATGGCTATTGACAACGTTTCTGTTGTACACTAACAGATAAAACTAAAAATATGTTTTTCTTGCACATGAAATATTAAAGAATTTAAATCCTTCATCAAATCGAATCGAAAATGACACATTTTCAATTGCTTATTTGCCTTGCCCCTGACAGCGAATCTTTCGGGAGAATAATGGCCGTCATTTATTTGATTTAAATTTTCGGGTTTTCGATTAACGAACAGTCTTTAGACGACTCTTTTGATAACATTGATTGATGTTCGATTCAGCACGGAGGCGTGTCGAAAAGTTGTGAATAACTGATGTCCTGTTCTGATGACGTTTCAGTTCTAAAAGCCTGATTGTTTGGTGGTGTTTGATCAGTAAATCTGCTTTTAAAACTGATGTTAGCTCTTGCGATTGGTTGACCTAATTAAAACGGACCAATCACATAATGCAGGCCATAGACGTTCAAGTTATTTAATCAAACAGGCTGGTTCAAACAGTTTGACCACATAGAAATACGAAAATTCATTGACAACTCATTTTGATCAAATTTTCCCACACACATTCATGCCAATTTGATAAAAACTGTTTGAACCAGCCTGTTTGATCAAATTACTTGAACGTCTATGGCCCGCATATGAAAACAGATTCTAACAGAAAACGAGGATAAAATTCCCAAACGGAACCTTGAAAATATCCCACTTAAAAACCCAGTTATACAATACGATGTTTGAACATAGGCGCTTGAACTTCCGCGCACGTTCTCTCAGTCAGACCCGCCTCATGTCATCATTTAGTTAAACCTAAAAAATGCCTGCGCAAAGCTCGGACCGGCTATGATTCATCAGCCGTATTGTACATGTCTTCCATCGACCATCTCTTTCTTATTTCTTATGTTAGAAAGAGACAGCAATATTTGAATGCATCAGCTCAGTTAGTAAACAACAGAATCGCTGTCATTGGCTACTTTACTATTGACATCCCACGTTATGAAAAATGTTTTTAATAATATTGATGTTTTAATGATTACTCATTTCAATTAGTAACAGCTTACTGATTCGATTGTTTAGGAGGCTTAATATTGAGGCGTTGTGGGGTAAGCAGTAATGCAAGTGTGCAAAAATACGTGAACTTATTCAGCTATGTTTGTTTCAATGTTTTTATGAACAGTGAACCTAACCGAACCGTGTCCTCGTGTTGTCGTTTTGGTTCGTATGAACGGGCCCTTATACAGGATGTCCGGTAAAGAATGGATAACCTTGAAAAAGAAAATAATAGACCTTATGGTCGTTCAACAAAAATACAAAGAAAATATTCCAAGTAGTACCCAAGATATTTAACTTTTTTTATTTAATTCTTCTTCACCATGACCACAAATGAATTAATTCCATCGGTTATTTGTTGTTGTAATATTGTACGTTGACTATGCCGACAGGGGCAGTCAACAATGTGACTAGAAATTGCATTTTTTTTTTATCGTAAGATATTTTTTTTGTTGTACTTATTTTTTTTCGGAAATAGACCTATATTTCAAGGTTATCCATTCTTTACTGGACGCCCTGTATAAATGATCTAAATCGTTAGATTCGCCAACCGCGTTAAAAGATCCTTTCTGTTTCGTTGACAACATTTGAATAGTATTGTCTCGCTCACTCATACTGAACATGGTAACTATCGTTCTATGTGGGATATGTCTCGCTCTTATCTATATGGAATTTTTTTGCGTGACCTAAGTTGGTTAGTGCACATCTATCGGTTTAAATCTTTGTTTAAAATTGATTAAGTATCTGAAATGTAGTATGAATATTTGTTATCTATTTGAGCAAAGCTTATAAAACCTTTTTTTATATCTATTTCTGCCACAATTTTAAGCCTCACATAAACAAATAATTATAAAAATCCGGTACTCTTCATATCTATGGCGTCTCTTTCTTAATTTAAATCTAGCATTTATTTGTCGAATTTACCTTTGTTCAACAATAGCACTAGATTGGGAACAAAAACACATCGCACCGCGATTGCATATATCTTGATTATAAACCTTAACACTCAAACATAAAGTTTGCAATATTTTCACTAATTCGATTGAAAAAAAAAACGTATTTTTAAAATAAGAACAAGAATATTTATGGAAATATAAAACATAATTTCTAAGCAATAAGGTTCAAAAAACCATATTGCAAAGTAGGATTATAACATTTTTTATGGTCTTATTTTTTCGGTCGTTTTTGAGGCGCTCATCGAAAATCTAGTACTATTGTTGATCGAAGATCCTTAGATTATAAACTATTTGCTTTTTAGCGAGTGCCGTATTTTTTTTATAGCTGCTTGATGTAAATAGTATAAATAATACGAGAATATTTTTCGATACAAGAGAAGAAGACACGGCAGAAACTATTTGTTTTACTTACACAAGATCAAATGATATTAGCTTACGAAACTTCAAAGACGTGATAATGGATACCAATCTAATACCAAAAAAAAAACTGGAAAAAAAAGGACTCATAAATTCAAGTAACTACAGTTGATTACATGCTCAACGGTTGCTGGTATAGTTCGCGCGCGACTGCTAGTCATCGAGTCAAATATGATTCGATTATGAATTGAATTGTGTACATAATAATATGATTCAGCTAATATGTGTCACCATTTTATGTCAAATTAGAGTAATTTTTGGGAATTCAAGCAGTGAATTGCTTTTAGAGGAATTGTTAATGTAGCCGTTTTAGGCGACTAGATGGTGACCATCGAGGTGGTTTTATCAGGAAGAAATCTCATACTCAGTCTTATCCCCAAAAATATTGAAAGGCCGGGAGTCTGATGAAGGAGAGGCAACAAAAAAAAAAAAAGATTTAAGATTTGTTTTTGTTTTATCGTCATTATTACATACGAAACATACATTACATATACACATGAAAGTTTTTGGAAGGCCTGCACTGTCCTCCCATAACTATTAACACTGTAATTAGAAAATATTGTAAAAGCCAATTATCTTTTAAAAGAGTAACCATGGAGTTTCTTGCCGGCTCTTCTCCATAGGAAACGACCAATTGGAACCGCGCACCTAGCTTCTGACGTTTCATAAGTGCCCATGTAGGCTTATGTGAAATAAAATATTTTGATTTTCATAAAGTTCACGTCTGTAAAGTTCACCAGCTAATTTTGACCCTATGTATAGACAATCTCTCATAGCCGTTAGTTTCTGAATCCCTATTCAAATTCTTGCATTCAATTTTCTTGTATTATTCACACCATCTTACCATTTCATAACGGTTCCTTAATTACTGTGCAAAACTTTAATTGCCTGCGTGACATTTTACATAAACTGCCAATAATAATAAAACATAATATCTATGTATTAAAAATACAGACCGTTATATACAAATGATATAAACTTATAAATTGACGAGGGGAAGGCTTCAGAGTTGCCCGCGAAATTCAAATTTTCTTACGTTTTTTTCTATTTGCAGGTCAGTATCAGGTTGTATGTTGATCTAAATAATTATGATTCGCGGTCATATCAAACATTTATTTATAGAACCATAATCATAAAAATCATTAATACAACTCTCTGAGTTCATATAATCCTATTGAATGACCTATTTCATGAAATCACGACATTTGAGGATTAGTCCAACTTAAGGAGTAGTATTGCTGTATCCAATGGTTATAATTCTGTAAAGCCATATTTGCTAGGGTCCCGAATCATAGTTTAATCAACTTACAATCTGACACTGACTTGCAAATTCAAAAAAAGTAAGCTTTGAATTTCGCGGGCTACCTTGACGCATCCTCCTTAAACAGGAATGCTTTCGTGGTCCATTTTGGCCCAACTTCGAGATATCTTTATTTGATATTTTTTACGCCTTAATAATAGGATCCGATTATAATTATTAGGCTACCACAGTCCACCGTCCGCCTGTCACGGGGCTGTACTTTTTAACCGTAATAGGTAGACACTTGAAATTTTCAGAGTGTGTACTACTATGACTACTATACAAATAATACAAACATGATGTGTTACATATTGTTCGGTGATACGGAACCCTTCGTGTGCGAATTCGACTCGGACGTGACCGCACTTTTTTTTTAAACTTAATGGTGTGATGTCTTGCAAAACGTGTATTAAAGACCAAAATGGACTACTATGTATAGAAACCAAAATATAATTGAAGAATAAAGTATTCAATTAATATCGTGTATTCCCGTCCGTCCCACTGCAAGGGGAGGGCAATAATTTAGTAATTTTATTTTTAATTCCCGTTCGTTCCACTAACAAAATCAGTGGGACGAACGGGAATAAATTTAATATTATTTATTAAATTCCCGCTCGTCCCATCAGTGGGACGAAGGCAGTGGGACGAACTGGAATACACGATTAATATATGTCGTTTCTTTTTAATAATCAAATTAATGAGCTATGCTGGGATAAGATGTTACACGTATTTTTTAGTTAGTACCCAACGGGCTGGCTCCGTAATGCATGGGGTTTTAATATAACTAGCGAAGTGTAGGTAATTGCCACACTTCTGCTTTTCCCTTCGGGGAATACACGCGTGATGTTTTTGAAATGGAAACTTCTCTCAGCGCAAATTGCGCCGCAACTGAACCGTCACGCTCGGGTCGGTGACGCTAAATCGTGTATACTCGACTCCAGCAGTAAGTTTTCACTTCAATCATGTGTTTTTAATTGTGTATACGTGTAGCGCCTGTAGCCTAACTGCGTAACACACTTCCGATCACAATCTGAATGATTTTGATGCTTCATAATTATGTTCGAAAAAATTTGTATGTTCAAACTCAAACTCAAAGCATTTAAGGCGATACCCTGAGCAAAACGCCACTCTAGCCGCTTTTTTGGTAGTTTTTAGGAGCTATCTACTTGTTATCTAAAAATAAATATCAAATAATAAAAATACATTAAATTTCTACATAATCTTAATTCCAAAATTGTGCATTTATTTTTATTTTTTAAAGGAGTGTGTATATATTTCTTTTCTTCCAATGAAACCATAAAAATGAGAAATAATCTTTGTTTTCATGAATCTCCTCGTAAAGTTAACATGGATAGACAATTTAATAATGAACATTTTGTAACATTTTTTTTTTCAAAAGACCAATATTTGATTCTATAAAGATTTTATCCTAAAATTTGGGCGTATTCACTACTGTAACTCACTGGGATTCAGTCTACAGAGAGGAACCGAATTTATTTTACTCAGGGTACCGCCTTAACGAACGTTCAACAACATAAACAACACAATGAATGTTGTTGAACTGTCAAAATGAAAACCATTCCTACTGTTAGTATGTTACGCGATTACCCCTCAAGTCTTTACCACGATTTCGTCACGATTGCTATGTTATACTCTTCCTTGTTAGATAAAAAAAAACTATTTAGTAGGTCATATTCGAAACTGTGTAACATCTCACCCCAACAAATATTTATATCTATAAAATTTAATCTAGCTAACGATAACTTAATATAAACGGTTCTATGACAATATATTAGTTATATTATTTCATACAATTCATATTATATACCTAGTCATAATTATCGGTTCGGGGCGCCCTCTTTGTTCACGTCTTGGCAACTTCTTAGAGTTTGACGACAACTGAAAAAACAAAATTCAATGATTTTCTTTTTCCACATTAGGCGCGGACACGCAAGAGTCAAGGGGTGCGGGCGAGGCGACGGTGCGGCGCGGGCGTTGCGCCGCTCCTTTCATAATTCATATAAAATGTATAGGAGTGACGAGGCGCGGGACGTACACAGGCGGCGGGGCGCAAGCGTGGCGCGGACGGAGAGCGTATCGTCGCTCCAATACGTTTTGTATGAATATGAATATGTGTCCCGCACCTCACAGTACCCGGATGTCATATCTTCTTCTTTTCATGTGGGTAAAGACTAACCTAGTGTTAAAGTTTTAAAGCCGCCCATGGGCCTCTGACTTGGCTTCATATGCCGTCGAGAACGAAGGCGCGTACGGCTCCTGCGGCGCGCCTAGGTGCGCGCTCACCTTAATAGAGAAGTATGGAAGAAAAGGAAATGTTGCGCCGAGCCCAAATAAATTGGGATAAGGGTAGGAGACGATGATGGTTACTAAAGAGCTTTTTAAATTACCAGTGGGCCTCACTAGAGCCTCGTGCTCTAGATATGTATGGTGTAGAGCACTCGGCGCTATAGCGGCGCGGCCAGCAGTCCGCAGAACTGAAGCAGGGCCTCGCGCAGAGCTGCGCCCGCGCCGGCCGCGCGCGCGCTCGCGGCCAGGCGCACCAGCGCGGGGTACAGGCCTGCGGACAACACAGACAATTCTCATGGGTCTTGATGGAGGTATCCTATTTTCAAGACGTGATAGTTTTTATCGTTTGACCCATCTTCAAAAATCACAAACTCTGACATAATACACATAACATCACGCCTTGTTTCCTCTAAGGGTTGGGCAGAGGTGTACACCCACATTTCGCCAGTTATGTTTAAGTCCCATGTAATAGAGGGCGAGCCTGTTGCCACCAACCGGGCACAATTCCAGACTCTTGGCTGGTACTGAGAAATTCCATATGGAAAAACCTAGCCCAACGAGAAATACACAAACTTACATCACCAATTTAACCCCATAATCAAAAATTCTTCATTAGTGCTCACTTTCGCTTGAAGAAAAAAAGCCTTGTGCAAAATGTAATGCTTCTAGAATCATTACATTTTGCACGAATGTTGATGAAAGTTTTGTGGTAAAGAGCGTTCATTCTAAAAGTAGACAAAGTACAATAATAAATTAATTGTGTAGCTATCGCTCGTCTCGTGATAACTCCCGTAGAACAGGGATAAAGTAAAAAACAGAAAACAAATTCGCGCGGGTACTAATCTATACTAACTATAAAGAGGAACAAATTTTTTGTTTGCATTGAATAGGCTCCGAAACTACTGAATTGATTTGGCTGAAAATTGGTGGGGAGGTAGCTTAGAACCAGGAGACGGACATAGGATACTTTTTATCCCGTTCCCGGTAGGGCAGGTAGGTAGTCAGGTATGAAGGTAGGTACGTAGGTAGGGTAGGTAGGTACGTAGGTAGGGTAGGTAGGTACGTAGGTAGGTACGTAGGTAGGGTAGGTAGGTAAGGTATGTAGGGTAGGTATGTAGGGTAGGTATGTAGGGTAGGTAGGTAGGGTAGAAGGGTAGGTAGGTAGGGTAGGTAGGTAGGGTAGGTAGGTAGGGTAGGTAGGTAGGGTAGGTAGGTAGGTAGGGTAGGTGGGTAGGTAGGTAGGGTAGGTTGGGTAGGTAGGTAGGGTAGGTTGGGTAGGTAGGTAGGGTAGGTAGGTAGGTAGGGTAGGTAGGGTAGGTAGGGTAGGTAGGTAGGTAGGTGCGCCGTAGATAAGTACTTAGTGCTACCCGTGTGAAGCCGGGGCGGGCAGCTAGTTCACTTATAACACAAGCATTTATATTATTGCCAGTTTACACTTACTTTACACTTATATCAAAAGAATTTATATAATATTATCATCAGTTTGTACTTGGAGGTAAAGGCAACAAGCAATAGACAATTTAATTATTTTATTTATTAAACTAGCGACACACTCCTGCTTCGCACGGTTTTTACAACATCGAGATTTTTCTTAGTTATATGTAACTTTAATGTTAACGTATTATACACATAAACCTTCCGGAATAAATTCTCTAAACAATAGTGAAAACCTCATCAAAATCTGTAGCGTGGTTTAGAAGAACCACGCGGACATACAGACAAAGACGAAAAGCGACTTTAATTTATAGTATGTATAGATACTGACCTATTAATTTCTGCCACGCTACAGCGTCTACCTTGCCGGGAGGTGCCTTTTTCATGGATTCGGTGAGGGTTGCCACTGCTTTCAACACAAACGATATTTCTGATAGTTGGTGCCTGAAAGAGAAAACAGAATAAATCACGGACACTAGGAAAAGACTACTGGACTACTTCCCATACATAAAACGGCTCGGATTTAGATGAAATTTGGCACAGGGGTAGACCATGACATTCCCACGGGATCGAGACTTACGAGGGAGAAACCGCGGGGCACAGCTAGTACATTATAAACTAGCGGTGCTCACAATCTTACGGTGACATACACACAGGTTGTTTTTTTTTTCGACAAAGTTGTTCGTGATGAGCAAATAAATTAGAGCATGTTATCTTACCTAGGCAGTGGTTCCGTATTATCCTCGTCTTGTGTATATTTCGATATCACCTCCTGGAACCTGTCCAGTAATGCTACAATTGCTAGGGGGTCCGTGTCATCTGAAAATTAAGCCTTTAGGTTACATCTTTTTAAATTATAAAATAAAAGTTATAAAACTAACACCCAACTCCGACTAAAAAGTCAACTAAAAAGGTATAAACAAGATATCACAGACAGACGAATTAAAAATCTGGAGTCAATCAATCAATAAAAATATTTTATTTCACATAAACCTACATGGGCACTTACGAAACTAGGTGCACGGTCCCAATAGGTCGTTTCCTATGGAGAAGAGTAAAAAGCAAGAAACTCCACGGTTACTCTTTTAATAATTATTGGTTTTTACAATATTTTCGAATTACAGTGTTAATAGGTATGGGAGGACAGTGTAGGCCTTTCAACAAGTACCAGGTAGGTACTTAACAAAATAGAAAATATTCAACAAATCTACAGTACACTAAGCCTACAACTTTGTCACATTCAAAAGACAGAAAAGAGTCACACGTGTTAGGGCACAAATCAAACAGATTACGTGTGACTTCGGATTTTTAATTTGTCTTTCGGTATCCTATAACCAACGGACGATCAAGACGCTTCCAACGATACCTCATTTGTCAAATTTTTATAAGTAGTTTAGAAAATATGAGAGAACACACGAATATACATACATACCGGTCAAAATCATAACCCTCCTTTTAGCGTCGCCGTAGTCGGGTAAGAAATATAATGTAGATTTTTATTTGCTTAGTACTTCCAAATTTCTTCATGGGTGCAGTTTTGCAACTGTGGCTCAATTAGTTTTTAAAGGCCCCTAACCTACCTCCAATTGCTTAACATGATCCACCGTTATGCCGAAAATACTGCAGCATTAATTTTGAAAGAAATATATGCTAAAGTTGAGGATTGATTCTAGGTTCTATGTTTGGCGAAAACACGTTTAGGTACATAACATTTTCTCTATAGAAAAAGAAAACCAAAGTTACCTCTACACCAAACTATAAACCGCTGGTATTAAAAAAATACTTCAGTTTAGATCATGAAACTTTGCATAATAACTGAACTAACTATAAAGCAGGACTAAAGTTTCTTTTTTTTTAATTATCCTTATTTTCACCGTAAAAAGCAATTACCTAAACTATTCGAGGCTCGAGAGTCGTCAGCACCCCACTCCGTCTCGACCGCGAGTTGTATGGTGCGAGTGAGATAAAATCTGAGGTAGGGTACGGCCCTAAGGAAGTTTTCAGCGCCCCAGATAAATTAAGATAAGGAATGATGATATGAAAGATCTTATAAATAAACATATTAACTTACTTTCAACTCCAGCGAAAGAATCAATATCTTCTAACATGGAGTATTGCAGAAGAGTCTCGAAGCACGTCCGCGCGAATTCTTCTCTCTCTTTTAATTCTTGTTCATTTTCTGTTGACAATTATTTAATTTTGTACGCTTTGTTTGTGTTTTGTTTTGCCACGCTTGCCGCGGTTGGTGCGTGGATGGGTGACCATCTTTACATAACAAGACCCGATTTATTTCCCAACTATGTTGGGGTCGGTTTCCAGTCTAACCGGATGCAGCTGAATACCCGTGTTTTACATGGAGCGACTAACTTTCTGACTTCTACAACCCAGTTACACGATACCTCTTGGTAAGACTGGTTGTCGGACTTTCGGGTTTCTGACGACCCGCAACGACTGTCAAAAATCCACGAATGACAGCCGGGTTTTTGTATGTTTGTTTGTAATAGACAAACTCAAAATATACTTAACCGATTTAAAAAATTCTTTCATCTATTCAAAGCTACTGTATCAGCAAGTAACATGGTATATTTTATCGACTTCCACTCAACAAAATCGCTGGCAGAAGCTAGTTTGAAATAAATGCTTTGAGTTTGAAGTCCAAACGAGAGCGTGGGTTCATATAGGTTCGATGTCCAAATCAGGCAAAATGTGGATAGTGAGAATATGCATGTGATTCAAATAAGGGTCAAGCATTTTTTTTTATAAACTATATTACTTCAGAATTATGCCTCAATCAATATTTTTGAATAATATTTCTTTTTGAGCGAGAATTTTTTTTTTTAAAGAGTGCCAAAAAACTGTGGGTATTCCAAATACTTGAAAAGCGACGCGAGAGCGGATGTGACGTAACAATATAGGACAACAATCAATATGTCAATGTTTGCTATATGAGTGTTTGCGATTCAGTCAGTCAGTTGTCAATTTTATTGTGACTTGACATTCAATTGACACTTGTTTGTTTGTTGTCGTAGTGCTCTGTGTTTGTTGTCGTAGATTGTGACATCACCACACCAAGCGCGCCAAATGGAGGGCGTTTAAATAGCCTGTTTCGGTTGGATATTTTTAACATTTTTTTTAAGTACTTTAAATTGCTTTTTGCCGTCGATTTTTTTAAAACTATTATTTGGGTATGTAAACTATCGAATAAAAAATAATCAAAAATACTTGCGTATTCCCTATTCATAAAAGAACCCTATAGGCTCGTCTCGTATCACGTGGGGTTTATTCTATAGCTCTAAAATGTGAATGTACATTCACGGACTTTATTTGATGAGCCACTTGGCACTGTTCGTATTTTAGCCGTGTAATGCAAATCGGGCTTAGTCGGTTATACTCGTACATCGAGACACGGAAAGTCATGTCTTCGTATTAAAGAAGAAAATTATATTTAATATCTTTACTGGTTGGCTAACACCTGAGAGCCAGAACTACAAACTTGACAGCAGAGTGACTACCCAAAGTCAACCAATTGCAGGACTAGCAACCTTACCTAGCGACGATTGTTTTAGCGTAGCCATAGTAACGTTAGCGTACGGGGAAATAATTACTCATTTCGACAAATTCGAAAATAACGTCTCTGGCATCGACATTTCAACTGTCACTTGTGTTCGGCTAAGTTTTCAGAAATATCGAGTTATTAAGCTCCGATTCAAAGGAGGTCGGTATCAAATTTAATTATTAGTCAACCTCTATGGATAAGTCCATTTCCGATTACTAGCAATTTGTCATCTCCTTTACGAGCATGCGATTTGAGTTCGTGTTTGATCGTGTAATCTGGTGAATGTATGAAACGGCAAAATTGAAAAGTTTGAAAGTGGCTCATCAATTAAAGTCCTCGACTGTACTATATCTCCTGCTTACCACCTGGAGAATAGAGGCGTGATGTTATGTTACACTTACGTATAGGTTGCGGTGGCTGTGTGTGTAGTGAGCCAGCTCTGACGAGAGCTAGCAGTGCCCTCAGGTGTCGCGCAGGCAGGCGCGGCCGCGCGCGCAGGGCCTGCTCCCGGACCGCTGTGACCAGTTGCCGCGCTGCGCGCCCGCCGCCTACTCTGTGAGGGGAAATAGGTTGTACATATTAAACATTGATGTTATGGAATCAAGGAAACAAACGAAAGAAGTTCGATATTCTTTATTTGTTTGAAACTGGCAAGTTATTCACTATCTTATAGGCTGGTTATTTATTAACATATTTGAAAGAGTTTGAGCTCGAACAGTGATATTAGCTTGGTGTGACAAACGACCCCAGTCAGGAATCTGGCACCTTCTCAGGCACCACGAAAATGCGGTCTGTTGTACGGTATTGCCCAACAGGTTTGGCCCAATAGTGAAAAGTGAAAAGAAAAACATTACCCTCTTTCTGGGGCAGTCGGGTAATAATAACATTTCCTAACGAAATATATCATTTTTTTATTTGCGGCACTTTCATAATATAGCCTAAAATGATTGATCTCCTTTCGAAAATAAAAAGTTAGCCAACATTAGGTACTTACGGTGGTTCAAAGAGGAATGTTTCCAGCACTTTGGGCAACGTTTCCCAAAACTCTTTGTACACATCAGGCTGCTCCCTTGCTAACGGCAAACCAGTACCTAATACCTATAACAACAAAGTCTGTATTATTTTAAATTAGCAGGAGCTCGTGGCTAAGTAATAACAGCCGCACGGGTCGATTCATCAGGTTAAGCTACGCTTGCCGGGGTTGGTCCCTGGATGGGTGGTTTACATATCGAGACTCCTCCGTGCCTCGGAAAGCACGTTAAGCCATTGGTCCCGGGTTCATTTGTGGATGTTTGACAGTCATTACGGGTAGTCAGAAGCCCGAAAGTCTGACAACCAGTCTTGCCAAGGGGTATCTTATTACCCAGTACTGGGTTATGGAGGTCAGATAGGCAGTCGCTCCATGTAAAATACTGGTATCCAGCTGCATCGGGTTAGACTGGAAGCCGACCCCAACATGGTTGGGAAAAGGCTAGGCAGATGATGACCCCCGCTCCTCGCACGGTTTTAACGACTTGAGAATACATCAAGATGTCTTACTTATCATCATATGCCTAGCCTTTTCCCAACCAAGTTGGGGTCGGCTTCCAGTCTAACCGGATGCAGTTGAATACCAGTATTTTACATGGAGCGACTGCCGAGATAGAGGTTTCTTAGTTATATGTAACTTTAATAATAACGTTTTATACACATAAACCTTCCGGAATAAATTCTCTAAAGGATGTGGAAAACTTCATCAAAATCTGTTGCGTGGTGTAGAAGAACAACGTGGACATACAGACAAACACGAAAAGCGACTTTAATTTATAATATGTATAGATTACAGACAAGGAATATAACGTAGAGTACAACTATTTTCGAACGCTCCGGTCCGATCTGTACCAAGTGCAAAGTCAACTGATTGAAATCCGACGACTGACGAAACACGAAGTTTGCCGAGGGACATTAAGAAAATAGTTGTACTGTGAAGACATGAAGGATTATCTACACTAATATTATAGAGAGAAAATTAAATTTCGAAGGTCGGTGGCAAAAAATGAAAATTGAAAAGCAAATCGGAGTCTGCGCTGTGCGCTCGATGCATGCAGGTGTTGAAGCGTACTAATCGTTGTTAAAAATGTCGTCGGCTAATGTGCTTAAATGTAATAATTGTAATCTCGTGGTTAATGAACTGTTAACGTTTGTGCAACATAAACATGAAGTGATGGACAGTGAAAGCCTAGTGAGGATTTGTAGTTCTGCCTTTTCTACAGAAGACATCGAAAAAGCTAACTGTTTCAATCTGTTTCTACGGATATACGTCAAATAAAGCGTAAGAACAAGGAAGGAAAAAGCAAGAAAGACCTATTTGATATTATAGATGTTATTAAGAATGTAGACCCTGAGAAGATTCCTATTTTTGTAGCTCATGATTTAAACAAACTACCTCCTATTACGTTTGATCATGTAGACGTCAGTAGACTTTTAAAAGATATTGTTATCTTACAAAGCGAGATCAAATTGTTTAAAAGTACGTATGTAACCGTAGATCAGCTGTTAAAAACAAAGCAGGAATTGTTAAAAATTAACACTGAAGGTGGCGTTTGCGGCGTAACTGTAGACAGTTTAAATGAAAATATCGTGCAGAATGACTACAGAAACATTAACCTAAAGAGAGGTGCATCATGTATGCAAGCTAGCTTTGCTTATGACAGCGGTCCCATGGGTCTTCCGCACATGTCGTCATTATCACTGTCCTCTCCTAAGCAAACTAATAGTATGAATGCTCGGCCTACTATGCTCGAAGGTGATCGCTCGTCCCCGTTGCGCGGTAGCTTTGATGTTGTGAATGAGTGCGATAAAGTGGTTTCGTTTGCACCTAATAAACAAATAGCGCGGCAGGAGGTTGATAAAAAAAAAGCGAGTGTGGTGTCGACAGCGGGTGGTGCGAGAAAGACTGAGCATCTGGTGTGTGACGTATTAAAGCCCGCTGGGAAGTCGAGTGTTGAGTCAGTTGTGGCGCCTAGCAACAGCTGTTTGCCTGAGTCTTGTCACTCGTTTGCAGATATTGCGCGTGCGCCGGGCGAATGGAAACAACCAGTGATTGATGGTGATTGGAAGGAGGTACAGAGAAATAGACATAAGAATAGGTTTATAGGACAGAAGGGCGTAGCTGTTACCACACCACAATGTAAATTTAGGGCTGCAGATGTCAGACTCCCTTTGTTTATAAACAATGTTGACAAAGAAACTTCACCTACAGATATTGCAAGTTATATTATGACTAAAACACACGTTTGTGTGACATTGGAAAAAATTGAAATGAAGCAACTGAAGGAATATGATGCTTATAAGATATTAGTCCCGAGGCACAAGTTGGCTACATTCTTGGACGACCGTATATGGCCCGAAGGGATATCTTTCCGGCGTTTCATAGACTTTAATAATAGAAGGCACTTTACTAAAAATCAAAATGGACAGTCAACTATTAGGAACACCCTCACTTAGCAGTTTTATTACCTTCAACTGTAAGTCATTAATTAGTACGTTCTGTGGATTATATAAAAACCTTGTGTCATCGAGCAGACATAATAGCCCTACAGGAGACATGGTTGTTCCCGCATGACTTGCCGATCCTTGGAACAGTCGACCCAGACTTTGACTACTGTGGCAAATCGGCTATAGACTCGTCGGCGGGCTTAGTACGAGGCAGACCGTATGGCGGTGTCGCTCTGCTCTGGCGTAAAGGTGCTTTTAGTTCGGTGACAGTGATCCCATGCAACAGTCTGCGTATCGCGGCAATTAAAGTAGTGGTGTGCGATCGTTCCTTCGTAGTGTTCTCGGTGTACATGCCTGTGAACTCAATTGAGAACTTAATCGAATTTACTGATTGTCTTAGTGAAATAAGCGCTGTAATCGAGAACACCGAGGTTGCGAATGTGTACATTTTAGGAGATTTTAATGCTAGTCCTTGTGCGTTATTTGGAAAAGAACTTCTAAAATTCTGTAACGATCAACAATGGGTATGTGCGGATATAGAAAAATTGGGAAATTCATCGGACACCTTTACATTCGTTAGTGATGCCCATGGCAGCACAAGCTGGCTTGACCATTGTGTGGTAACGGAATCTGCATGGCAGTCTGTACTGAGTGTAAGGGTGTTCTATGACTGTACCTGGTCGGACCACTACCCTCTAGAAGTATCCTGTAATCTTACTGTTATGAAACCACGGTGTCTATTATATGGAAACACCCCAAACGGTATACTATGGGCCGATAGGGATGAGCAACAAATACAAGTTTATAGGAAGATATGCAATGATCACTTTAGAACAGTAGATTTTCCATCAGAATTGTCAGGATGTTGTGACGATGTATGCAATAATACAGATCACAGAATAGTTATAGATCGAATGTACACAGATATTGTTGCTACTATGTGTGAAGCGGCTATGATTAGTTCAAATTGCAGAGTTAATAATAATATGATAAATATGCGCTTTGTGAGGCGGGCGTTCTCAGGTACTGATATCAGCCCTGAGGACTATATAACCCGTGTCGCAGAGCGCATAGACTTCCTGAAGCAGAAAGTGTATGCCTGGGCAAACCGTATTCGAAGGTATAAGCGGCGAGTAGACCGATACATTCAGAACCGCACCTTCCAGAGTGATGAAAGGTGGGTATATAGGACTTGGGAGCAACCGGACCAAGGTGTGGCTGACACGCGCCTGCCGGAAGATGATGCCATGTGCTCTTTCTGGCGCAGTATCTGGTCGGTGCCTGTCAGTCATACTGAAGGCGACTGGACTCGGGAAGTCGAGCGAGCCTGCGATCCAATACCAGAAATGGGGGCTATTACCATCTGCCCCCAAGATGTAGCTCGAGCAGTCCGCCCGTTGCCTAACTGGAAGTCTCCAGGGCCGGACGGGCTGCACAACTTCTGGATAAAATGGTTTATAAGGTCGCACGCTTGCTTGGCGGCTCAGTACCAGACTGCATTGGACTCTGGTTTGCTACCGCAATTCTTAACTACAGGAATTACCCACCTGCTCCACAAATCTGGTAGCACCGCGGAACCCAAAAATTATAGGCCGATCACATGTTTACCGACGGTCTATAAAGTTCTTACATCCATTTTGAGAGCTAAAATTAACAAACATGTCGACACAAACTCCATCATGTCTGCCTCACAAAATGGATGTAGGAACGGGTCCCGCGGTACTAAGGAGCTACTCCTCATTGATATGGCCATTAGCCAACAGGTTCGTCGTTCCCGAAAGGATTTGTCGACATGTTGGATAGATTATAAGAAGGCCTATGACTCGGTGCCACATACATGGCTCATGAGGGTGCTGGAGTTGTATAAAGTAGATGCATCTCTGCGCACCTTCCTGATGTCGTGTATGGGGCAATGGAGGACAGTCCTTTGCTATCCAGGATGTCGAAATATCCAGAGGAATAGTGAGCCGATAAGGATCGAGCGAGGCATATTTCAGGGCGATAGTCTGAGTCCACTTTGGTTCTGCTTGGCCCTGAATCCGCTAAGCACACTGCTGGAGGACTCAGGTCTAGGCTATCGGTTGAGGAGAGGTGGACAGGTTATATCTCACCTCCTCTACATGGATGACCTAAAACTCTTTGCCCCCAACAATTCACAACTGATGGAGCTACTGAAAGTAACTGAAACTTTCAGTAGAGCCATCAGGATGGAATTTGGTGTGGACAAATGTGCGGTCATGCATGTAAAGCGAGGGGAGATTGTGGAATCCGTGGGAACCCAACTCTCGGATTCCATATACCTAAGAGTCCTCTCCGCATCCGAAACCTATAAGTATTTGGGTATGTCGGAAGCGTTAGGCATCAATGTTACTGACATGAAGCAATCGTTGAAGGAGCGCTTCTTTGGCCGCCTGAAGAAAGTATTTAATAGTCTTCTATCGGGCGGGAACAAGGTGCGCGCCTTCAACGGCTGGGTCATGCCGGTTTTGATGTACTCTTTCGGCATACTCAAATGGACTCAGACTGAACTTGACGCCCTGGATAGGAGGGTCCGTACGCTGCTGACTGCATACCGAATGCATCACCCACGGTCATCGGTAATGAGACTGTATATCCCGCGAAAGTGTGGTGGTCGAGGCTTTTTAAACGCTAAGACCCTCCACAATCGCGAGATATGCAGTCTCAGGGAATATTTCCTAGAAGCCGACGTGGGAATGCATCGAGATGTGGTCGCAGTGGACAAGGGCCTCACCCCGCTCTCCTTGGCGAAAGAGAACTGGCGCAAGCCTGTAGTGCTTGACACTAACGATCGCAAGGAGGTATGGCAGAGTAAGGAGCTTCACGGACGCTTTTTCCGGGCCCTGCATGGACCCGATGTAGATTTACTAGCGTCCGTAGCCTGGCTACGTTTCGGTGACCTCTTTGGGGAAACCGAAGGTTTTGTCTGTGCAATTATGGACGAAGTTATCATGACGAACAATTACCGGAGGTTTATTGTGAAGGACGGCACGGTTGACATCTGTCGGGCATGCCACCGACCGGGAGAATCAATCCGTCACATTATCTCCGGATGTTCTCATCTAGCTAACGGAGAGTACTTACATAGACACAACCTTGTAGCCAGGATTATCCATCAGCAACTTGCTCTGAAATACAGCCTTGTGGATTCGGAGGTGCCGTACTACAGGTACGTGCCCGACCCAGTCCTCGATAATGGAAATATCACATTGTACTGGGACCGATCCATCATCACTGACAGGACTATTGTTGCCAATAAGCCTGATATAGTGGTGGTGGATCGAACAGAGCGGCGCACAATGATCATTGACATAACGGTCCCGCATGACGGGAACCTCGTGAAGGCAGAGAAAGATAAACAAATCAAGTATCTTGACTTAGCTCACGAGGTTGTCGACATGTGGGATGTGGACTCTGCGATCATTGTGCCGATAGTCGTATCAGCCAATGGCTTAATTGCCAAGAGTCTCGATCAACACCTAAGGAGGCTCTCGTTGGGCAGCTGGGTTAAGGGCTTGATTCAGAAAGCGGTACTCCTGGACACGGCTCGCATTGTTAGGAGGTTCCTTTCTCTGGAGCCCTGACCGCCGGTAGCTTGGACCCTGTTCCCGATACCGGTGGGCTACTATTTCTTATATTTTTAAATGTTTTTATATATTTCTTTATTTTAATATTTAAAAATATAATTTATATGTAAGAAAAATGAAATAAAAAAATAATATGATAAAACGAAACCGTGTTGTGTTAGGCTGGAATAAGTATGTTCGTGGTGCTCACGAGATTGCCAGACTAAACTTTCAATCCTGGGTACTATACGGTAAACCTGCAAATGGAACTATCTATAAAAATATGTTGGAGTCTCGGCGTCGTTTCAAAGCTAAGTTAAGATGGTGTCAAAACAACGCCGAGCAAATTAAGATGGATATTCTTGCATCACACCACGCAGATAAAAATTTCAAAAGCTTCTGGAAAGGCACAAGGAAACTCAATTGTAAACCCACCGTTCCTCTAAATGTTAACGGAGTAACTGAACCGCGTGACATTGCGAACATGTTTAAAAGACTTTTCCAGATAGACCCGCCTCCCTGTGTGCCGGGAGTGCTCAGTACTAGTGAAGTGAGGCAAAATACACTTGGACCGGCAGTATTGCCAACTTTTACACCTAAACATATATCTGCCGTTATAACACATATGACGCGGGGTAAGTCCCCTGGCCACGATGGAATTAGTATTGAGCATTTGCGGCATGCAGGGGTTCATCTGCCAAGGGTTCTAACAATGTTTTATACATTTTGTTTAAGACACTCCTACCTACCTGATGAGTGCATGAAGACCATGGTTGTGCCAATAATCAAAAATAAAACTGGTGATGCCTCAGAACAGCAATTATAGGCCCATTTCGTTAGCTACTACGGTGGCGAAAGTGCTGGACAGTCTGCTTGATCGTATCTTGAATAGCCACATTAAGCTGAACGACGCTCAGTTCGGTTTTAGGCATGGGCTGTCGACAGAAACGGCAGTTCTATGCCTCAAGCACACTGTCCGGTACTACACCGATAGAATGACTCCGGTCTACGCCTGTTTTTTAGACCTTTCGAAAGCTTTCGATTTGGTGTCCTATGATGTGCTATGGCACAAAATGAGGACAGAAACCTGCCTCCCAGAAGAAGTCGTCAACATTTTTGATTATTGGTACAATAACCAAGTTAATGTAGTGAAGTGGGCGGGCGCGTGCTCCGATGCGTACAGACTGAGGTGTGGGGTAAGGCAAGGAGGTTTAACCTCGCCCCGTCTTTTCAATCTGTACGTAAATGGGCTCATCGGGAGGCTCAGCGGCACCAAAGTTGGCTGCTCTATAGACGGTAAATACGTCAATAATATCAGTTACGCAGACGATACGGTGTTGCTGGGCCCCTCTATAAGCGCTGTTCGAAAACTCCTCGCTGTGTGTGTGGAATATGCCACGGCCCACGGGCTCAGGTATAATGTAAATAAGAGCGAGCTATTCGTGTTCCAATCACCAGGTCATTTGGTCACTCACGTACCACCCGTCCTCATAGACGGTGTTTCTTTACCTAGAGTTTCGCGTGTCAAATACCTGGGCCACTGGGTCTCGGATGACCTCTCTGACAACGAGGATATTGAGAGGGAGCGTCGGGCGTTGGCTGTCCGTTGCAATATGTTGGCTCGTAGATTTGCACGCTGCAGTAAAGCAGTGAAAGGTACACTGTTTCGGGCGTTTTGCCAATCTTTTTATACGTGCAGTCTATGGGTCAACTACTCGCGGAAGGCAATCAACGCCCTGCGCGTTCAGTACAATAACGCCTTCAGAATGTTGATGCGGCTGCCGAGGCACTGCAGCGCGTCTGGCATGTTTGCCGACGCGCGTATTGATGGCTTCCATGCCATCCTCAGGAAGAGAGCTGCATCGTTGCTAAGTCGTGCCCGCGGCAGTGGCAATGGCATTCTTAGCGTTGTGGCAGGCAGAATTGACTGCCCAATACTGTGGCATTGTATACAGTTGCATGTCGATTTTAAGTTTTAGTTATAATAGTATTACTGGTTACTAACATAATTCTTAAGTATACCTACTAACATAAATATGGATCACTGTATCTGAATTAAATGAATAAATAAATAAATAAAAAAAGCCACCAACTGCCGAAATTATATATTTTTTTTTATTTATCACTTTTAGCTGTGGTATTTTTCGCACACAAATTCGAATAATACTACCTGGTATGTAAATAACAGCGAAGGGAGTCACTTAGAAAGTCGGTCGTCGACATACATGAAGTGGAAAAAATACGTAATATTGAAGCTTACTCAAAAACTACGCAAGCAAAGTTGATAAAAAAAATTATGGGACCACTTTTGAAGCATGACCTTACCAAACAAAAAAAAGAATCATCAAAATTGATTCATAATTGGCGGTGTAATCGCGTAACAACACAAAAAAACAAAAAAAATATACAGACGAATTGACAACCTCCTCCTTTTTGAAGAAGTCCGTTAATAAAGTTGAAATTTTTATTACGTATCGTTTGAATCACATGTCAGAAGTACACAAGGCGCACTCCGCGTTTTAGAATGAATTATGAATGTAATGACGATGATTTTATGGACATGAAGGATTTTGGCGAGAAGTCGTAATGTTTTACCTGTAATAATAGTGATGAGATTTGTGCGACCTCGTCCATTTGCTCCGCTGTTTTACGTCTCTTGTCTTGGCCGTATTTTTGTACTGATGTGTGAAGCGCCTAGAAATTATAATGAATTGATTTTTTGCATACGGAATTAGTTTCGGGTTATAAATGATTTAATGACTTGGGTCAAAAAGCCGGACATATCCGGACGTAAGGTAGTTGCGGTTGACTTATCATATTAATAACCTACACAACCTCAAATTGCTTAGCATGATCCTCCGTTATGTCGAAAATACTGCAGAAAGAAATATTTATGTTAAAGTTGAGGATTGATGTAAAGTATTATGCTTGACAAAAATATGATTACATAAAAATTTCTCGATAAAAAAAAAAATCTAAAGTTACTTCCAAACCGATTCAAAAATGACTTCAAATTAGATTATGAAACTTTGCATAAAAACTGAACTAACTGTAAAGCAGCGACAGTGTTTTTTATTTGTTTAAATTACCATTGTTTTGCGCCGTAAAAAGCAATTACCTAAACTATTCGCGCTTTGGAGCCGCCAGCACCCAACTCCCGTCTCGCTCTCACTCCGTCCTCGAGTAGCATGGTGCGAGGAAGCTGAATTTGAGCTAAGGTCGTATCGGCTCTTACCAGCAGTAAATGCGGTAAGACATCAACAGCAGCGTGCGGCGCGGCGCGGTACAGCGCGGCCGCGGCGGCCAGGCAGCGCGGGGCCGCGCCGCCCGGCCGCTGGCCGCACGACGCGGCCAGGGACGTTAGGGCGTTGAACAGAGCTGGCAGGAGATCGTGGCGTTGCAGGGCTTCCTGTGGATATTAAACATATCATTTTACGATGTTGCCAGCTAGAAAGTGCTTTCATAAGGAAAACACCGTGTGGTTCCTGTTCAGGGGACCACATAACCAGTCCTACATACAATCAATCTGCCTAGCCTTTTCCCAATCATGTTGGGGTCGGATCTGACCTCCACAACAACTGTAACTTTAAGTGTGTAGTAACTGGGTAATACGATACCCCTTGGTAAGACTGGTTGTCAGACATTTGAGCTTTTGACGACCCGTAACGACTGTCAAAGATCCACAAATGACAGCCACGACCAACGGTTTAACGTGCTTTCCGAGTCACGGAGGAGTCTCGGTATATAATGATGATATAAGTCTCGATCCCGTTGGAATATCAGGATAAAAAGTATCCTATGTCCTATTTCAGGTCATGATCTACCTACGTGCCAAATTTGATCCAAATCTGTTCAGCCGTTTAAACGTGAAAGCATAACAAACAAACTCACTTTCGCATTTATAATATTTGTTAGGATACTTAGGATTCAACTGCATTCGACTGGAAACCGACTCCAACATTGTTGGGAAAAGGCTCGGTAGATTGATATTAGTGAAGCTTGATAGAGGTTTGTATCTAATTGGGATGTGATTCAAATAAGGGTCAAGTATTTTTTTAAATAAACTATATTACTTCAGAATTATGCCTCCATCAATATTTTTTAATAAAATTTATTTTTGGGCGAGAAATTAATCTTTAAAAAGTGTAAAAAAAACTGTCGGAAATTCAAATACTTGAAAAGCTACGCTATTGGTCAGAGTGGATGTGACGTACAGTCTATGACAGCAATCAAAATGTCAGTGTGTTTTGAAGGAGTGTTTGATATTGACTTGAAACTTGTTTGTTTGTTGTCATAGACTGTGAAGTCACCAATGGAGGGAGTTTAAAAAGCCCGGGTCGGTTGGATATTTTTACCGACTTCAAAAAAGGAGGAGGTACTATGTTCGGGATGATTGTTTTTTTTTTTTTTTTTTTTTTTTTTTTGTATGTTCACCGATTACTCCGCCGTTTGTGAACCGATTTAAAAAATTCTTTTTTAACTGTTTTTTTAAGTACTTTAAATTGCTATTTTGCCGTCGAATTTTTTTAAACTACTATTTGGCCATGTAAACCATCGTTTTTTTTTTTTTAATACGTTCTTATTCCCTGTTGTTGACGTCTTCAAGCTGATGAAAACTTAGAAATAACCTAGATAGACTAACATAGTCGTACCTTGTGCACTATGTCCAGACAGTGCAGCGCATGCAGGCTGACGGGCGCGGCGGCGGCGAGGGAGTCTAGCGCTGACGCTGCGGCTGACGGCTCTGTACTGCACACGTGTGATAAGCACGAGCCTAGCTTTGTTACGTCTGCTGGGGTGAATCTGGAAGACAAAATTAATTTATTTCCGTACATGACTGAACCTCTGCTCACTAGTCAATAAATGTGATTAAATAAAGTACGCATGTATACTGGCCCATTCAAATCGATTCACGATTGGAATCAATATTTATTTTATTTACCTAGATCATTTTTTTATTTTTTATTATTTTGTAAAAATAAACAGAAATATAAAATACAATAGACGTAGATATATTTAGTAACCTATTCCTCAAGAGTCATAAAAACCCCTGTAAAAAAATCAACACGTGTTTCACCTCTCAATGGGGCATCCTCAGTATGACGATTGACCAGTCGCGAACCTGTACACGACGTGTTGCCACGCCGAGCCCTGGACAAAGAGAAATACTCACGTAGGTCGTATATGCTGGAAGATGAGCGGGAAGATCTGCACCAACGTGGTGAGGAAGTTCAGTGACGGCGCGTACACTTCCACTGGCTTACCATCCTCGGATGCTGGGGACGAAATACAAATGGTTAGTATTTTTTAACGGTGGACGTTTACAGGCTGGTAGTATTGGACAGTCAATCTATATTTATTAGTGATTTTAACGGGAGAATTGGATTGATTTATCCCAGCTGCAGTGCAGTACTTAGCTGGAGGGAGAAGATTTAGATTTAAGTGCAAACGTTCGGCCCAAGTTTGGTTTTGTTAATGTTGTCCATAGTTTTACATTATTTTTTATCTTACACCCAGTTGAACAAAAACAAACATTAATGTCCCATTACGTAATGGATCATTAACGCTAATGATTTAATTAATTTCATCAAAGAACCATTAAAATCGAGTCTAATAGTATTGCTTTCTGTAACAAGTTAATGGAACGTTAGTATTTAATGAAAGAAACAAAGAAGGAAAGAAAAATATTTTATCTGGAACACGCACAAGAAAAACAAGCAGTAATATACAGTAAGTACTTAATTAAAATAAAGGAATAATTAAAACTAATAAAATACGCTAAATAATGACAGATTTCAAAGTTTAAAGTTCGTTTCTGCAACTGTCTGTTAAGTAGTGTAATAAATAATAAAATTGTAACAATATGTCTTGTTTTTGAATCTGTGATCTGTAACAAGCAGTACCATTTATCTTCTTCAAATGTTAATTCTTCAAGTGGTGACCCCGTCGCTGACAAACGAAGTTCTGATTCTCACACATCAAACAATTATCATAATACACTCACGTGGAGGGTCATAAGGCGATTTATACGCTATATTGCGCCACGCGGCCCTCACGCGTTTCCGTAGAGAAGCCTTCACCTCCGTGGCCTGCTGCTGATACCACTTCGAGCTATAAATACTCCTAGATATTGATAATACACTTACGTGGAGGGTCAGAAGGCGATGCGGCCGCTATATTACTCCAAGCGGCCCACGCTGCGGCCCACACTCGTCTCTGTAGAGAGGCCTCCACCTCGGTGGCCCGGCCTGCTGCTGATACCACTTCTTGGAATGATTTGAGGGCACCTACTGATACCTAGAGTTAAGAAGATGATAAACAGAAAGACATTTTTTTTTAATCACTTTTGTATATCATTCTACCCCTTTGATACGAATTATAACTCGTATAAGAAAGGATAAAACGGGCTGCATTAAAATTATTTTAATTAATTAAAAAGCAGTAATAGCGCTTTTTTTTTTGGAGGTTGGTAAATCATCATATGACTTTTCCCGCTCTGGGAGGAGCGGGAGGGCGTGTCAAACTTTTACTGACTAAAACCAACCCGCGTTCCTTCAGTTGCCTGTTGCCAAGGGTCCCGGTTTCCCTTTCGGACTTTCGACTGTGGTGTGATCGTCGGACTGCCAAGTCATAGGTCTCGAGTTCTAAAACCTCTGACGTTTCGGATTCATGTGGGCATTGTATAATTATCACTTGCTTTAAAAACGGTGAAGGAAAATATCGTGAGGAAACCGACATGTCTGAGAGATACTTCTCGACGGCATTTTAAGCCAAGTCAGAGGCCCATGGGCGGTTTTAATACTCTGACACCAGGTTAGTCACTAACCACACGAAAAAGAAGATAAAATGAAAATGATGACAAAGTGACCTAGTTTATGAAAGTGAATGGCTTTCGTAATCAAAACTCTCGACGAAATCAAATCCAGATAAGAATTTAGAGTATAAAAAAATAAAAAAATGTCGTTAACATTTCGGGAAAAAATATCTTGAGTTGATATACTGTTCCGTGTCAATTATATATAATAATCAGTGATCGGAATAGGTAGAGCTAATTTACCTAAAGTTCGAAAAAGAACAGAGACAAAGTGGAGACGCCTTACGACAAAATATTTTTTCGGGACTAATGTCCCGGGTTTCAGAACATTACTTAAGTACAACTAAAATTAATAAAGTAAAACAACTATCGAATTAATTTCCTGTTTCTGTTTAAAAAAAAAAATATGCACGATTTCTATTGTTCAAAAAAAATTAAGGTAATCTCCTAATAATCTAATATTCGTTTGAACGATGTAAGTAAGCGCAGAAGCTAATGTTATTTACATAACAGTTTTAATAATAATTTATGTGATGTCCCGAAATCCCGACATTAGTCCCGAAAAAATATTTTAGTCGTAAGGAAGTCTCCACTTTTTTTGTCTCTGTTCTTTGAACTTTAGGTAGATTAGCTCTACCTATTCCGATCACTGATAATAATTTATCATTTATTCTCTCTTAAAGTTAATGTGTACAAAAATTGTCTCAGTTGTATTCAAACTTTGTGAGAGGCTGGTGCCTGAATTAATTCCCTACGTGCTTGTCTACCAATAGCCTATTTTTACATATATCAAATACAGGGGGAAAAATCAGCTGTTCCCGTACATTTCATGTTAGCATAGCTCGTCAAAATGTAGGGAACAGCTGATTTTGTTTTTTCGATTTCAGGGTTGGTCCCTTAGTGAAAATGGTTCATAATAAGTAAAATGACCTCTTATGAGGGTGCCCACGAATTCAATTTCACCCTGTATATTCATTCATGAAAGTCCTTGGTCATTCTGTCAAAAGAAAAAAAAAAAAAATGTGCTTTCAAAATAAATATACAACATCAATCAAACAGATACTTTAAGTCAGAAAAGGGTAACAGTTACTGGTTTACAAAGAGCCTCACCTCATGACTCCTCCTCAGCGCGAAGTCAGTGATATAGTCCAGCAGAGCTGTCCAGGACCGGTTGAAGTCTCCCACTGTCGTGAGCAGCTGGAACCTGGAGTGGAAGACTCGGGACACACCTGATAGGGTCAGCACCTACGAGAATGGGACGTTGGTTTTAGTTGAGAAGAAGTATGTAGTTTCCGACGAGTCCTAGAGTGGAGACCGCGTATCGACAAGCGTAGTGTGAGACGCTCCCCAGCGACGATGGACCGACGACCTTAAAAAGTTGACTGGGACAGACTGGGTGCGGAAGGTGTAGGACAAGGTGTTGTGGCGCAGCCTGGGAGAGGCCTATGTCCAGCAGTGGACTGCGATAGGCGAGTTGATTGATGCAGTGTCCAGATATGCAGGAAGATAAGCGGATGTCACTTAGAACTTCCAGTGGGCTTCCGGCGATTATTCGCGAGGGAAGATGGAAGAGGGGAAGATTGTTTATTCTGACACCAAAGTAGATCTTCATTAACAATTTTTAATAACAAAGTTTTTTGTCTAAAAAAATTCACCGCTTTTGTTGATGAACTTGTGGCGGTATCTACATCGCCACATGCGAAATACGCATCAAAGACCTGACGTCACTCAAAAATCCTGACGTCACATAAGTCCTGCATCGCGCAATTACAGTTTACCGCGCGATGGACATATATACAAGAATCCAATATCAATCGTTGGGCAGTTGTCCGCTAGACACAACACCCGTCTGGTCGGAGGATCTTCCCTTTTCTATGGCGGATGTGTGAACTTTACACCCTGTTCCTCATACCCCTAAAAATTTAGATGAAAATCTATAGATAGAATATTGTTTATAGTTCTCGTTGCAGCGTGTTCGTTGTCTGTCTCGTATTGTCTGTCCATTGTGCCACCCTATATAAATTTCTACATTTATACCTGTAATCAAAATCAAAATATTTTATTTCACATAAGCCTACATGGGCACTTATGAAACGTCAGAAGCTAGGTGCGCGGTTCCAATTGGTCGTTTCCTATGGAGAAGAGCCGGCAAGAAACTCCACGGTTACTCTTTTAAAAAAGATAATTGGCTTTTACAATATTTTCGAATTACAGTGTTAATAGTTATGGGAGGACAGTGTAGGCCTATCAAAAAGTTTCATGTAGGTACGTAAAATAAAAAATTGAAATTGTTCAAAAAAAGTCTACAGTCCACTAAGCCTACAACGTTCTCACATTCACAAGGTAGAAAAGACGTAAGTTTTATGGTCTACAGCAAGGCCCACCTTTGAAATTGGTTGGGCAAACCAATTTCAAAGGTGGGCCATAACTTTTATTCCGAGTCGGCCGGTGGGCCATCTAGTAAATAATCGCCTACAGTTATGGTAAGTAGACACCTAATCATAAAAATAAAACTTTAAGTAACTCATAGTTTGAATACTCTAATACATACTAGTGAATACTCTATACGTTTTTATGCTATCGACTTATCAATATTTGGCGGCAAATCTGAGGTCGATAATAATATGTATAATCAAGTCTGAAAATATGTTTTTCGTCGGCTAATTGAGAATGGGTACATAATAATAAAAAAAATTATAGACATGGTTTGTTGAAGCCCTAAAATCTGTTCTTAAAAGACTATCGCCAGCTGATAGCTTTTGGCGTCCAATACAATTGCGTTGGCAGGCCACTTGGTGGCCCGCGGGCCCGGGGTTGAGCAGCTTTGATTTAGATAATATAGAGTATTATATTCTCATAAGACGCGTTATGCCTTGTTCCGTTTACTTTGGAAATAAATAGTTATTTGTTATGCAAGGCTGCAAAGTGAAACTTTATTGAAACCTGAGCAAACAAAGTATTCTAGGATTGAACCATGAGCGAAGCGAGTGGTTCAAATATAGAATCCTGAGCGTTGCGAGGGTTTCAAAGGTACGAGACGCAGAATAACTTTGCTGTCGAGCGAAACACAACTTTTAATCTCACTTCAGCGAGAAAAATGCTGGTGTCTCCAGGCATTGAACAAATATTGTACGCTTTTATGCACTTTTCGCGCAATTTTCCGGAAGATAGCTCAAATCGCCATTATGTACCGCTTGCACTAACTCTGCACTCATAAACAAAACAAAATGATGGAAAGCGAATTAAATATACAGAAGAAAAACTTTGTGCGCTTATTCTAAAAAATTAGGTTGGCGTACTGACATGAAATAAGTATTTATACATTATCAGTGGTACAGAAAATTATTGAATAGAAAGGTTCGAATTTTAAAAACTTTTTCCACCCTAGCGGATAAAATGCACTTTTGCACTCAGATTTCGAATGATAAACAGAATCATTCCGAGCATGTGAGGTGAAAAGGATTATTTTCATGGGTAGTTATCAAAACACCTACCTGTGTTTCTGCCCACTGCTTCTGCGCCGTGTTTCTCGTATGATGTATTAAGATATGATCTCCGGTGTCCACTTTCTCAGAACTTGCTATGTTCGACTGCTTTTGAACCTAACGGAAGAAAATAAAAAGTAAATATTATTTACTAGCTGCGCCCCGCGGTTTGACCCGCGTAAGTCTTGATCCCGTGGGAATATCGGGATAAAAAGTATCCTATGTGTTAATCCAGGTTACAAACTATCTGTTTGCCAAAATTTCATCCAAATCCATTCAGCCGTTTTTGCGTGATTGAGTAACAAACATCCAAACACACAAACACACAAACTTTCAAATTTATAATATTAGTAGGATTGAGTAGCTCGACGGAGCTGATTGTCTGAAGCAGGAGTCACCAAATGGCGGATGTTGTTGATTGACAATTCCATAGAATTTAGTGAATTATGATGCTGCATGATGGACCCGCATGCATGTTCTAGCCTTGTCCCAACTATGTTGGGGTCGGTTTCCAGTCTAACCGGATGCAGCTGAATACCAGTATTTTACATGGAGCGACTGCCTATCTGACCTCCACAACTCAGGCAATACGACACTCCTTGGTAAGACTGGTTGTCGAGAGTTTTGAGCTTTTGACGATCCGTAACGGCTGTCAAAGATCCACGAATGATAGCCGGGACCAACGGCTTAACGTGCTTTCCGAGACACGGAGAAGTGCCTCAGTATGTAAAGATGGTCACCCATCTACGGATCAACTTCGGCAAGCGTAGGTTAACCTTCGATGCAATATAGAATTTATTTACTACACAATAAAGTGCACACGCTGCGCAGCACCGCGTATCTCAGCGTACTTTGACACGTGCCAACACTCGCACTGAAATTATATCTTTTCGTAAAGAAAATAAGTTCGATAATTGTTAAAAAGTGTGCGCAGTGTCGCGTCGCTTCACGTCGCGGTCTGAGCTGACCCTAACAATCAGCAAATATAGTAATAAGTGGATAATGTTGCTAGTATTAATAATAGTATAGTAGTAAACTCGCGACAATCTAAGAAGTCCGTTTTGACAGCTATATAAAACCTTTGTGTAGCGATGAAAAAAAAAATTGTTTCTTATACACTGATTCTTGAGACATATCGATTCAACATACTTAGAGAGTTTGTAATCGACGACTTATCTACATTGATTAAAACTGATTCTCAAGGCATAACGTTTTATTTCATTTACGAGAACGAAACGTCAAAACGGACTTCTTAGATTGTCGCGAGTTTAGTATTCTGTTTAATAAGTAAGATAGTATGTATAACATTGAATTGTACTCATGTTTTTTATCCCGAAAAATAAAATAAAAGTGTAGCCACTTGTTAAAGGTATTACAATTACTGTTTTGTTGAGATTTCAGTCAGCCTCTGAAGTATCTTTCTTACCTGCTCCAACATTGGGAAAAGCACAGCCAGTAAAGCCCTCCATGCTGGCTTACTAAGCAGGGTTCCGTGGGCACCGATACAGCTGAACAATGTCTGGCTGGCGGCACGACGCACTGGAGCGCGGGGTTCCGTACATAATTCACCTGGAAGAACAGAACTATGAATATTGATTGTTCAATGTGCACCTCCGTGGTGTTGGCCTATCTTGTTGTCACCGAATTACCTATCCTAACTAATATTATAAATACAACAGTGAGTTTGTTTGTTTGTTACGCTAAAACGGCTAAACGGATTTGGATGAAATGGCACATGGGTAGACCATGACCTGGGTGACATAGGATACTTTTTATCCCGATATTCAAATGGGATCGAGACTTATGGAGGTGAAACCTCGGGGCCTAGCTAGTAATTAAATAATAATAACTTGATAACAAATATTTACAATCTTACCACACACGTGTATTTTATCGGATATTCCAAGGTTCCTGGTACAATCAATCGCAAAAGGCAATCAATTGTATGTGAATTAATGCCATTGAGTTATCGGTCAAAACTTTGTCTTTAAAGATGTTATATGTAATAACTAAGATATCTCGATGTTTTGTCAAGTCTTAATAACAAGTAAAATTAAATTTAAAAAACCCCTGACAAAAACAAGCAATCAATCTGCCTAGCCTTTTCCCAACTATGTTGGGGTCGGCTTCCAGTCTAACCGGATGCAGCTGAATACCAGTATTTTACATGGAGCGACTGCCTATCTGACCTCCACAACCCAGTAACTGGGTAATATGATACCCCTTGGTAAGACTGGTTTTGTCAGACTTTCGGGGTTCTGACGACCCGTAACGACTGTCAAAGATCCACAAATGACAGCCGGGACCAACGGCTTAACGTGCTTTCCGAGGCTCGGAGGAGTCTCGATATGTAAAGATGGTCACCCATCTACGGACCAACCCCGGCAAGCGTAGCTTAACCTGATGGATCAACCCGTGCGGCTGATATTACTTAGCCACGAAGCCTCTAATAAAATATTTTTTTTTTTATAGCTAAGAACACTCTCGATCAATTCAACTTTCAAACAAAACCAAAAAAAAAAAACAAAATCGGTTCAGCCGTTTGATAGCTACGATGGCGCAGACAGACACAGATACACACGTTAAACTTATAACACCCCTCTTTTTCCGTCGGGTTTAAGAACCGTGCGAAGCAGGAGCGGGTCACTAGTACTTTGTAATTCCAATCCATCATTACTTGCACCTCAAAATATTTTTTCTCAAACATGCTTGGAAATTCCAGCATTATTATGACAACCTTCTTCGAGATAAATCAAAATTGCTGTACTAGTAAAAAACAAGTGACGATGCGGCCAGCAAAGTTACTATGAAAATCCATATCTGGCGTGTTTAGCGGCCAAATAAATTACTATGAAAACTCATATCTGTCGTGTTATTTAAAAATGGAACGAACTTTTTACTTCAACACACGGCAACCAAGGAGGTAACTTATAAAAGATTTTATTTAAATTTCGAATTGACTTGCAAATAGAACAAAGAAGAAACAAACGAACATATTGGCGCATGAAAAATGATAGTTGTTCGTCATTGATTCTGGAATTTCTATTTAATTTATTCAGTTTGAATTTCCGCGCGTTGTTTGAGAAAAGTACTATACAAGCCTTGGCCGCAATCAGGAATTGATGGACTCACGCATGAGTACTTCGGCTTCGCCTCGGCCCTCATTTTCACGATCGTCCATCAATCCCCTTATTGCTGGCCGCGACAGTAATGTACTATAGTTGAAGTTTATCTTTAGGTACCTACTATATTTGTGTGGAAAGTCTTACTGTTGTTGAAATGTACACATTTTAAGCGTTTTATTATTCAATAAAATATTATTATTATTAAAAAAAAAATATTACTAGCTGCGCCCCGCTGATTCACCCGCGTAAGTCTCGATCCCGGGGGAATGTTGGGATAAAAAGTATCCTATGTGTTAATCCAGGGCATAAACTATCTGTTTGCCAAATTTCATCCAAATCCATTTAGCCGTTTTTGCGTGATTGAGTAACAAACATCCAAACACATAAACACACAAACACACAAACTTTCACATTTATAATATTAGTAGAATAGTAGGATTACTTACTAAGTCTGATGTAGAGACACATCCACAGCTTGTCGAGAGGCGGCAGCTCGGCGTGGTTGGGCACTTCGGGACACACGGCCGTGTCGTTCGCTAGCGCTGCTACTAATTTATCCCGGTTGTGGTACAGGTAGTCTGATATGTTCCACTGGGGAATGAAAGATACGAGGATTTAGGATTTGAGGAAGATTTTTAGGGTTCCATAACCCAAAGGGTAAAACGGGACCCTATTACTGAGATTCCGCTATCCATCCGTCTGTCATCAGGTTGTTTCTCATGAACCGTGATAGTTAGACAGTTGAAATTTCACAAATACTAAAAAATATAATCAAATAAATATTTAAGGGGCTCCCCATACCGCAAACGTGATTTTTTTGCCGTTTTTATAGATAATGGTACGGAAGCCTTCGTGCGCGAGTCTCACTCGCACTTGGCCGGTTTTTTTATATGTGTTTTATGGAATGTTTCACCAACTTACGGATAAGTCACGGATAATTAAATGATAGACAACAGCAAGTTCAAATAAACGGTATCAACTCACTAGGTTTAAAAGTAAAAATGGGTGTTCCACAAGGCTCGATTTTGAGTCCTTTCCTCTTTTTAGTATACATTAATGATCTACTCCATTTATTAAAAAATCAGCCACACATGGTGTTATTTTCTGATGATACTTCCTTAATTTTTAAGGTAGATAGACGTGCTACAAATTATGACGAAGTAAATAACGCCCTACTGCAGGTCCAAAATTGGTTCACTGCTAATAATTTAGTATTAAATGGGAAAAAAACTAAGTGCATCAAATTTTCTTTGCCAAATGTCAAAAGTAGGGATTGCGAGATTATATTGAATCAAGAGAAACTAGAGTTCGTCGATAAAACTGTTTTCCTGGGGATCACGCTCGACTCGAGGCTACAATGGGGTCCTCATTTAACATCTCTTGCAGGACGGCGAAGTTCAGCAGCATATGCTGTTAGAAAAATCCGTCAATTTACTGATGTAGATACCGCGAGGCTAGTCTATTTTAGTTACTTTCATAGCATCATGTCTTACGGTATTTTACTATGGGGACGGGCTGCAGACATCGAGTCTATCTTTATTCTGCAGAAAAGAGCGATCAGAGCTATTTATAATCTCCGCAGGCGCGGGAACTGTTTAAGGATATAAACATCATGACGGTACCTTGTCAATATATCTATGAAAACATCATGCACGTAAGAAAAAATTTACATCTTTTTAGTAAAAGAGGTGATAGACATAATTATAGTACTAGAAATAGGGACCTATTAGTTCAACCAGGTTTCAGACTAGCTAAAGTAGACTCATCTTTCATGGGGTACTGTTTAAAATGTTACAATAAAATTCCTCCCCACATACTTCTACTGAATGAGTCGAAATTCAAAACTTGTATAAAACGCACACTATGCAGGCAGGCATATTATAAGTTGGAGGATTACATCTCTGATAAAAATGCTTGGCTTAATGCTGGTCCTGCTCCACAATCACAACTAACTAATTAACATTCGAAAATACTGTTGGAGCTGCTGAAGATCGGAAGACCATCTTGCATTGTATAAACTCAATCTCCTTTGTATTATATAATTGCATAGCACAGGTGTGAGTACTATGTACTATTGAGCTACCATTTACCGGGTAATTTGTCTTTCATTGACTTGAATGTGCCCTGGCGACTGGGAATGTCATGCTCACTGAAATGTCTCGCTGGTGGTGGCGCGTGTGTTGGATCATTTAGCTCCCTTCAAAATGGTTGAGCTGAATGGTGCTGATCCATGCGTCATGTTCGTGAACGGGCGCCGTCAGTTGTGACTGGTCATCTCTTAGCTGCCATGGCTTATTTTAATTTTTGAATTGTTTTATGTAATAATTGCGGACGCTTTTAACGTGCTTTCTGCATTGTTCTCACATGTATAATTTCAACATAAATGATGTAACCCAAATATTGTAACAATATTTTGATTTAAAAGAGTGTCCATGGAGTTTCTTGCCCGTTCTTCTCCATAGGTACCTACTACGCTTTGGAATGGGCAACTAGCTTCATATTTCTGACTGACCGACTCCTTGACAATTCAAAAGTGCCTGTGAATGGTTTAATTGAAATAAATGCTTTGATTTTGAGTTTTTTGAGTTTATGTAAGAGATTTTAATCTGCCCTGAAGCACAATACCGTTAAGATATATAGTAATGGAAAGATCTCATCAAGGAGAATATTATGAAGACTTCTCTTGATTGTTAGTACGTAAGGAGCTACAGAGCTCTAAATGTGAGTAATTAAGTATTATTGAAGGTTGTCTGTAAAAGATCGCTTTTAGCGATAAGACCGCCCATTGTGTCACCCTATGTTAAATTTTCTACATTTGTATCTGTATTTTTATGGTGTACATAATAAAGAGTATTCTATTCTATTCTATTCTATTCTATTGAAGTGAACATACAATGTAACACCGACCTGCAAATTGCAAAAAACGTAAGAAAATTTGAATTTTGCGGGCTACCCTGGCGCATCCCCCTTAAAGTTGAGGATTGATGCTAGGTCCTATATTTGGCGAAAATACGATTACATAAAACTTTCTCGATAGAAAAATACCAAAGTTACCTCTGAACCGAACTATAAACCGGTAGTATTAAAAAAATACTTCAAATTAGGTCATGAAACTTTGCATAATAACTGATCTAACTATAAAGCAGGTCTAATGTTTTTTTATTTTAATTACCATTATTTTCACCGGAAAAATCAATTACCTAAACTATTCGAGGCTTGAGAGCCGCCAGCGCCCCACTCAGTCTCGCTCTCACTCAGGTCGCAAGTAGTATGGTGCGAGCGAGGTAAAATTTGAGGTAGGGTAGGGCCTTAATACCGCGGAAGTAGCCTTCACAAGAGGTTTGATAAGTCGTTTCCATACCATGTACCGATTCGACTAGTTTCTGAGTCAAAAATTAACTTTAGGTAAATATGCATCCGATTATCCGATCTCTTTTTACGAAACATTCATAACTGTCATCTTCTTTTCGAGTGGTTAGTGACTAACCTTGTGCCAGAGTTTTAAAGCCGCCCAAGGGCCCCTGACTTGGCTTCACATGCCGTCGAGAAATATCTCTCTGGCATGCCGGTTTCCTCACGATGTTTTCCTTCACCGTTTATATAGCAGTAGCTGATGCCCGCGACTTCGCCCGCGTGGATGTCGGTTATTATATACATAAACCTTACTCGAGAACCACTCTATCCATTGGTGACAACAGCATGAAAATCGGAGCAGTAGTTTTTGAGTTTATCGCGTACACTTTGTTTTATAATATGTAAGGAAGTGATAATAGGGAATATGCATGTATTTTTTATATATTTTTATTCGATAGTTTACATCGTCAAATAATAGTTTTAAAAAAAATTGACGGAAGAAAAGCAATTTAAAGTACTTAAAAAAATGTTAAAAATATCCAACTGATCCGGGCTATTTAAACGCCCTCCATTTGGCGCGCTTGGTGTGGAGACGTCACATTCTATGAAAACAAACAAGCAACTGTCAAGTCAATGTCAAACACTCCTTTTTGTAGGAGTGTTTGACATTGACTTGACACTTGTTGATTGACTTGACATTGACATTTTGATTGTTGTGCTAGATTGTTATGTCACATCCGCTCTTAGCTTTTCAAGTATTTGAATTACCCGCAGTTTTTTGGCACTTTTTAAAAATAAATTTCTCGCTCAAAAACAAATTTTATTCAAAAATATTGATGGAGGCATAATTCTGAAGTCGTATAGTTTATAAAAAAAAATACCTATCCCTTATTTGAATAACATGCATATTCCCTATTATACAATACGCACATGAATCCGAAAAGTCAGAGATACGTCTCTGGGGTCGAACTCGAGATCTAAGGCTGTCATTATCTTATAACACTTCTCACCATCAGCCCGACAGCTGTAAGACTGATATTCAACTCCTTAGTCTGCGTGGCGAAGGCGGCCGCGGCAGCCAGCACCTGGCGCAGGCAGCGCGGCCCGGCGCAGCCCAGCAGGTCGCCCGCTACCACCTGTGCGCACTGGAACGCCGAGCGGATCAGCTGCTCGCTGTGGGATACATTATACATCTGAGTTAGACCATTGAATTATCTAAGCGTCGGGAGGGTCGTGTCAAGCTGAAGCAAGGACTTTGTATAATATATTTGTATATACATCCCTTTGCAAAAAAAATGGGCACCTTAACAGTCATTGGTTTTTCTATGGATAATATTAATATTTTTACTATGTCATTAGCATAAATGACTAGTAATTTCTTATTATCAATAAAAAAAAATTTTTTTTGGCTACATCCCTCTTCCAGCAGTGCTACAATTTTACTAGCTCTTATTGCTTTTTCTGCCATTACAATCGACACAAAGATACTCGTATCTGTTTTAAGCCACAATAAGGCTGGATTATGCGAAAAACATAAATTATTCTACCAAAAATAACGAGAAGTTAGTTTTAGTTACAAAGATAACCTTTTAACCGTAAACCCGCAAAAAGTTAGTGAAAGTCATAAACTGAAAAAGGAATTGTTATTGTTTTATACAAAAGTTTCGAATTTGGAATTAACTTCTCTCATACCCAGACTCTATTAAGTGCCAGTAACATAGTTTGGCTATTAAAACCTCTTTACAACTAAATCATTACCAATAATGTAAAAAAAAACAAAACCGGCCGTTTTTTTTTGCAAAGGGTTTTATATGGAACTAGCTAACACAGGTAAAATGGGCTTTCGAATCTATTTATATACCCAGTTTGGTAACAAGAAACGTTACCATTGGTAATCAAAACGATTAAGCATAAGCCGTTGGTCATAGGTAGACCTTTGACAGTCAGACAAGCCCGAATGTCAACCAGGCTTACCAAGGGGTATCGTAACCCAGTAGCTGGGTTATGATGGTCAGATAGGCAGTCGCTCCATGTGAAATATTGGTATTCAGCTGCATCCGGTATGTCTGGAAGCCGACCCCAACATCGTTGAGAAAATGTTAGTCAGATGATGAAATACCTGTGATGTGAGGATATGGCAGAGATGATCTCCATCATGAGAGGCCAGGCGGCGCCGAGCTGATCTCCTCGAGAGTGCAGCAGTCGCGCAGCGCATTCGAGCTGCCTCGCTCTGACGTCACATTGACGTACTGCGCATAGTTCTGATAGAGGCTCCAGCAACAAACGTTCGCGGGCCTGGTAAAATAAAACGTAAGTCAGTGGAGGAAAAAACGTTATGTAAATAATGTTGAACATCGATCTCCCATAATGATAAGGCTAATAAAGTTTCTTCTTTGAATTGAAAAAACTTTAAACTCTCTAATGACTGATTATTCCATCGTCCATCAGTTATTACATTTATCGTGTTTAATATTTTGATTTCAGAACGTAAGTACTTTATTGTTGTTTTGTCTTTATTTCCGTGTGAACTATATAGAGTTGTAAAACTATTTTATATACAATTTCCTCTAATTTTTTAAATAAATCACAATACTTTAAAAGAGTATTAACAACTCTTTATACTTCCAAGTCGATTGAGAGCGTCCGGTCTGCACCAAGTGCAAACGGCAACTGATAGAAATCCGACAACAGACGAAACACGAAGTTTTCTGAGGGACATTAAGAAAAAAGTTGTACTGTTACTGTACGGAACCCTTCGTGCGCGAGTCCGACTCGCACTTGGCCGGTTTTTTTATTTGAAAATGTTGATCAAGATAACTTACCTCAGTGACAAGCACCGGATTGATGTGGTGGTATTGAAAAGCTGCCTGTACTAGGTACGTGATTGCTTCGACACCCCACTCTCTCATCCTTATGTGAGGGTGTTGGCATACCTGAGAAGAAAAACATTCTTAGCTTAATCAGCCTATAATGTTCCCACTGCTGGGACACAGGCCTCCTTTTGGTGAGGAGTGGGCCGTAACCCACCACGCGGGCCCAGTGCGGGTCGGTAGATGTCACAATATGTCTTCGAATTTTTGGTTCTAGGACATGCCGGTTTCTATAGGGTGTTTTTCTTGAAGTGTTTTGAGAAATTTAAGTCATGAGTATCCTCGTAAGTGGTCATTGTACTCATCATTATGAACAACTTTTACAACGGGACCAAAACTGAAATCGCGAAAAAAAATCTGCTGATCGCTACATTTTGACGAGTTATGCGAACATAAATGTTGGGAAAAGTTGATTAAAAAAAAAAAAAGAGCGTGCCTTACAAAAGTCGCATTGTATAACATCTGACAGACAGTACGAACCTCTCAGAAAATGGGTTGGTATCTGATGGGTAATTCTAGCACCGCGCGCTCTCATTGGTTAAATCAAATAGGGCGCGCTTCCCCGGCTTCCTGTTACACAATTCCGTCCCTTTTCACGAAAGCAGTCCCTCAGATTGTAGGAAAGCAAGAGGAAATATGTTACGCAACAAAAATAATTGACTGACTGCCTTCGCCACGCTAAGAAGAAGGTAGTACTTATATTGACTTACCTCCAACAGATGATTTGTGATTGGTCTCCACATAACCTCTATCCTGTGCATATTAGCTAACCCAGTTTCGAGTAATTTTGCTACCGCGAATAATGACGGTTCCTGAAAAAACAAAAGATTTCTGTTCAATGCTTTTAAAGTTCAAAATGATCTGAAGTTATGACTTATTTTCTTAACTTCGATGACGGATGTTTGGTATTCAGCTGCATCCGGTTAGACTGGAAGCCGACCCTAACATAGTTGGGAAAAGGCTAGGCAGATTGATTGATGACGGATGTTTGGTGATAGCCATATCTAGCAGATAATTCTAACTATATAAACCTCTAACTGTCAGTAACGAGACACAATAGAATTTTAATTATTATCGGCCTTCTAAAGGCCAATCAACAGTTGAACGGATAACTAACTAGTTATTATAATATTATAAATGCGAAAGTGAGTTTGTTTGTTACGCTTTCACGCTAAAGCGGCTGAACGGATTTGGATGAAATTTGGAAAATGGTTAGACCATGACCTGGACTAGGAAGTCTAACCATATGCCAAATTTTTTATCCAGATATTTCCACGAGGTCCAGACTTACGCGGGTGAATCCGCGGGGCACTGCTAGTATTGTATATGTGTACCTGGTACTTGTTGTCAGGCCTACACTGTCCTCTCATACCTAATAAAACTGTAATTTTAAAACATTGTAAAAGCCATTTATTTTCAAAAGAGTAACCGTGAAGTTTCTTGCCGGCTCTTCTCCATAGGAAACGACCAATTGGAACCGCGCACTTAGCTTCTGACGTTTCATAAGTGCCCATGTAGGTTTATTTGAAATAAAATATTTTTATTTTGATTTTTATCCTTTGTTGGAGTTCCTTAATTAATTAATCGAATAATGTTATTTTTTAACCAATTTAAAAAAGGAGTAGGTTCTCAATCCAACAGAACTGTTTTTTTTTTTATTTATCTGGTCGATACTGGTATAGATAGTGCCATTTACGAAGACGTGCCCCACTCCGCTCCGCTCCGTACGAAAGTACAGCTGACAGTACAGTAATCGCGGAGTGGGGCGCGTCGATGTCTGGGGGCTTAAAACGGTCACTTTAGCAGAATCATCGTAAAATGTCACAAACTGACAATTCATAATATGATCTGCGTGTAATTCATATTACGAAATAATTCACCTGCTTGACAGTTTTCTGTGGAGATTCGTAAAATGGTCCACAAATTATGAATTGCTTTTATGTCAAATTAGAAGAATTGCTAATGACAGCTGGGATTCAGGAAATAGCTTTTAGAGAAATTGCTAATGTGGCCGGTTTAGGCCCCCTGGACACTGTGACACAGGGGCTTCTAATTAAAGCTTTAAGGTACAAATTGGTTTGACAGCAATTTAACTTACTCTATTGGAATAAGCCAGTTCCATAGCCTCATTAGACAGCTTGCACAGCGCATCAATCAAATGATGCAGCGCTACATCATCCAAGTTCTTTGAGGACTCGAACACACGCGACAACATCGCTGAAAGCGCTGCAATTTACAAATTTTTAAAGTGTAACGTGCAGAAGATTATCTTGATTTACGAATATGAAATGGTTGCTTCGAAAGCGCTCGTTTTGATGGGATAACCTTTGAAACTGTTTTTAATGAATTAAGGTTTAATGTTTTAATGTATTAATATATTATTTACAACACTTGGTTTCTAAAAGGCTTATTAACACAAATAAAATTGTTTACGTGCTGTGATTGGCTGAATGAATAACAACGGCCAATTAAATCACTTCCTTTTTTGACAGCCAATTGACAAGTTGCGTTGGCTTTTAGAAATCGGGTGAAGATTATAGTTTAACATATATTTTAATAATAAAAAAATAATTTATATTAAAATACATTTTTTTAAAATTTTATTTTTATAGAACAATAATAAATTTAGAATTGCCAAAAAAAATTAACAAAGCTTTTCACAGTGCTTAGCGAGTGTGTATATAGATAATATTTATAATATAAAAATTATAAAAGTACTAAAACTCACACAAGACCTCACAACTAGCTTTGTTATTCTAACGTTTTTATAAAGAAATCAAATCAACTTTTTCATACAAGCATACATTTTAATTTGAGCAACGAAAACGTCACATCTCATCCAAATCGATTTCATTATTGTCATTTACGACATTGAGGTGAGATAGATTCTGTTATTCTGCATTCAAATAAATCGATTAAATAATTATGATGTTTTAAATAACTCATGCCAAAGAGAAACAAGATAGTAACTCGGAGAGACACTAACAATAAAAGAAGGTGCTTTTTCATACGAAAAAAAAGAGGACAGACACCTGTATTCATTCGAATCAGACAAAAGTTGATTTGACTACAGTTCTTTATAGAAACGTGTGCGACAAACATAAAGACACACAAACGGCCAGCAAGCTCCATCCCAGTGCTCCTGTGTATAAGCTTTCAAAACCCCTAAATATGTATACATTTGGAAACTTTGTTAGACACGATATTCTACTATACAATCGGATCAAAAGTATGAACTTAATTACGAAAGCGTTGATGGCGAGGCTCAATTTTTTAAAGGGACAGTCCCTTTTCCGGAAATTAAATGTAAGCGAAAACATATTGCACCGACCGGCGACCCCAAGTAGCATGGGACAAAGGTACACGAAGAAAAGCTTTTGCAATGCATGTGCTCGAAAATAAGATTTTCAAAGCAGCCAAGTTGTGCGGAAAGTGCCACTTTATCGCACTAGAGCTTTTTACTTTTCAGTTCTTTTTTTAAAAATTTTAACTCCGTCGTCAGCCCGACGTTGTTTTTGTTTTAAATCATACGTGAGAAAGGACGAGGGAGGGGCTGGCGGCGCTCGGTGCCGTGTGCGGTCGACACAAGCCGGGAACGAAGTTCCTTAGCAATAAAACGAATACTTCATTAAACGCGTTATTAATAACCTACTCTAGATTCAGATTTTGATCTATATATGTTAATTTTTCAATACATTTCTTTTTATTTCCTCGCACAATGCATAAAGCATTGTACGATACACGTGCGTAAGATGATTTCCGACTACTCTCGGCTTATACACTCTTTGAAAATCACCTACTTTCCGCACTTATATCATAAATAATTCTTTCCCAGCTGAAAAACCAGTCAGCAGTCATAAAAGGAGACTTTTAGCACCATGACAATGTGAGCAGATGGACAAAGGACAGGGGACTAACCACCACTCTTACAGCAGGACAAGCTGCAATGATAGATAGATTTAAGGAGTTGTGTAATAAATAGTATTATTTTAATGTTACTTCAGTGTGAGAAAGAGATGGAGCTGTACAAGACGACTAGCTCAAGACTAAATAATACTGCTGTAAGAGGTGGTGCTCTATAGGTCGACCGCTTAACTGAGACCGTTCCTGAGGCAGCTGCGCGGTGCGGGAGGGGTGACAGTTGTTACAAGTTGACGAATCACTGAGCTCTCGCATCACGACACCACACCCCTCCCGCACCGCACTGCTACCTCAGGATCTGTCTCAGTTAAGCGGTCGGTCTATAGTTCCACTTCCCATTATGTCCAGGAGTGGACTTTTATAGACAAATACTGAGCCCATAAAACAATGAATAAGCAGCGAAAATCTTTTTACTTAGAATAATGTATTTTAAACAATTTTCTTCAAAATATTTAATATCAAAATTTCGCGATTGTAATGGAAAATTCTTCTTCCAAATGTATACTTTTTTTTAAATAATGCTAGAATACGATGTAATACCACTCATGACTCCGAGTGACTCGGCCACAGGAACTTGCTGACCTGCAAACATTGCCGTTATACAAATTGTTTATACACCTACACAGCTTGTATAATATTCGGCCATTTTGTTCAGGACGTGGGTCAGTAAGACATCGATACGTTTAGGGTTACTGTTAGTAGTAAGCGTTAAGATGTGCATGAACACTGTTTAAAACTGGCTGTCCGTCCACTACCCTACCAAAGAAGTACAGAAGATAACAGTTTTCTCGATGCAGTCTGCCGTCGTATGGTCTCGTAAACCACAGTGATTACAAAAAAATACAATAGACGTGGATATATTTAGTAACCTAGTCCGCTTTACTATTCTTCAAGTATCATAAAAAACCCTGTAGGAAATCGACACGTGTTTCACCTCTCAACGAGGCATCCTCAGGATGACGATTGACCTGTTGCAAACCAGAACACGGCAACACGTCGTGTCGAATGCTTACAGGGTTTTTCATGACTCTTGAAGAATAGTTAAGCGGAATAGGTTACTAAATAATTATATCTACGTCTATTGTATTTTATAATGGATTTCCGCAAAGTCACGCCTGAATCAATTTACAGTGATCACATTTATTACGAGGCGGTCATGCAAGGTCATTAATGGGCTCTTCCACTTGTCTTTTGGGGCTGGTAAGAGTCAGACAAGACCCAGTTATGATAGGTGGCTATTCTCACTGCCCTATTTCAATTTCTTAACCAGGTTAAGCTATACTTGCCGGGGGTGGTCTGTGGATAGGTGACCATCTTTACATACCGAGACTCCTCCGTGCCTCGGAAAGCACGTTAAGCCGTTGGTCCTGGCTGTCATTTATGGATATTTGACAGTCGATAAGGGTAGTCAGAAGCCCGAAAGTCTGACAACCAGTCTTACCAAACTGTGGGGGGGGGGTTTACCCAGTTATAGGGTTGTGGAGGTCAGATAGTTAGTCGCTCCGTGTAAAATACTGGTATTCAGCTGCATCCGGTTAGACTGGACGCCTACCCCAACATAGTTGGGAAAAGGCCAGGCAGATTGAACCTGATTATCGCTATCAGAAGCAGAAGTATTCGCAGGAGCTATCTCATTAATGGCATATAATTTGTGATAGTTGGCTTATCTATTCTATTAGTATAATAAAAGTGAATCACTAAATGTGTTGCGAAGCGCGAAATTCGAGAACGGCTGGATCAAATTAGGTAATTCCTTTTTTGTGTTGTTCGTTATTCTGAGGACAAGGTTTGTATAAAAGACAGGTAAGTGTAGGTAGGATAGATAGATAGGTAGGTATGTAGGCAGGTAGGTATGTAGGCAGGTAGGTATGTATGCAGGTAGGTAGGTACGCGCGCCGTAGATACGTACTTAGCGCTACCCATGCGAAGCCGGGGCGGACAGCTAGTTTTCTGACAAAATCTTTCTAAAACACTCAAGTAAAAAAAATATAGGCAATAGCCAATTTATTTTAGATCATTATTCTCTAGTTAATAATATAATAGAAATGTGCAAATCACATAGATAGCCACATCAAATAACAGTTCCTATAATATACTGACCAGGTAGATCGGCCATGACAGCGGAAGTGCTCATGACAGCATTTGCGTCGGCACTGGCGCGGCTTGCTTTCATGCTGCCGCCGGTGGATGGCTTCAGACCTAGGATCCATACCTGGACACAAACAAAATGTAAATAGAAATACTCATTTTCATTAGCAAGTAATATTATAAGTTGGCCAATTGGGAAAAAACTGTCAAAACAGTTCTGCGTAGATGGCGTTAGGAGTACTTTCGGTTACTTTCATTCAGCTGCCAATGGACTTCCTTGTTAAAAACTTTTGTCTTTTCACCGATTGGATACTTTCATTCGAGTAATAAACACCCAGCGCCATCTCGCGGCGACGCGAGACTCTTCCAGCAAACAACCCCATTTGTCAATCGAACATGTTTTCAAACAATTTGAAGCAACATACTTATTACATCCCTTTAAAAAATCCCAAAATTGCATTTATCTGATTACGAAATCGTCGATTTACGATCTTACAGTCATGAACCAGTTGCAGAAACGAACTTTAACTTTTAAAGCTGTCATTAAATACTAATCTTCCATTAACTTTAGGCTCGACTTTAATGGTTCTTTGATGAAATCAATGAAATCCTTAGCGTTAATGATCCATTACGTAATGGGGCATTAATGTTTGTCTCTTTGTGCAACTAGGTGTATAATATAACATGGGAGTTAAGGTTCTTTAAGATTGACGTTCAAAATTGCCTTTTATGTGCCTATTTGAAATAAATTACTTGACTTTTTTTTTTTTTTTATATTTGTTCCAAAATCTGTATTAACAATAACATACTTAAGGTCTACCAAACTGCATAACAGTTTGTCGGCAGTTGTTCTCGTCTAGCAATGGATTACAAATTTTGAATTTTGAAAATAAATGTGCTAAAAATTAATTAATGCTAAGTAAACTATACAATAATATACCTACAGTCGAGATCAAAAATCTCACTTTTCCCAAGAAGGCATTTTTGCAAACGTGAGGTTTGTTAAAGACATAGCTACGGACACAATGAGAGATAATGTTTTTGTAGAACTCTTTTAAATTGGTACTTAGACTTGACATGCGATATCAGTTTTGAGGGTAGCTCATTCACTAATGTTGGTACCATGTACCTTCTTGTGCGCTTACCAAAGTAATTTGTTACTTTTGGAACAGCAAGGGTCTTCTTCTTAGATAAACGGGTTGGGTACATATGCTTCGACTTTGACTTTGAAGGATAACAACATCATAACTTTAGAACTTTCACTAAAAGATAGTGAAATAACTGGAAAGAGAAAATATAGCCCCGTTCCAAGTCTTGTCCAACCAGACGCGTGTAGTGTCTGGTGGGCTACTGCCCGACGATTGTTGTAGAAACGTTTTATATATGCCAGTCGCGCAGTAAACTCTGCTAGCACGATTCAGGATTTCGCGTGACGTCAGTGTGATGTCACATGTGGCGATGTAGACGACATCCTTAAATCGTATTTAACTTGAAAAAATAATAATTTTATACCTTTTTTTTTTGATGTGCAAAGAAGATTAATTGACTTACCAGATGCTGAAGTGTGGTAAGAACTGGTAACCAAGCTTGCTGTATCGTATCACCGTCTCGTTGAGCCGCACATAGCAAGGCTTTCATGGCAGTTACGTGTCGAGAAGTTACCATCACGAAGGATTGTTGTTGACCTGTGTTATAAAGAAATATAAAACAAACTTATAATGACTACAAGACACGTGACCGGCGAGTTTTCTCATACGAACACGACGTGTTGCCACGCGCGGGACGAACGTCGTGTTCGGATTCGCGACTGGGCAATCGTAATCCTTTTTTTTTTTTTGAGGTTGCGTAATCTTCAATTGACTTCTCCCGCTCTGAGCGGAGCGAAAGGGCGTGTCAGACTTTTACTGACTAAAACCCACCCGTGTTCCTTCAGTTGCCTGGAGGATGCCTCGTTGAGAGGTGAAACACGTGTCGATTTCTTGCAGGGTTTTTTATGACTCTTGAGGAATAGTCAAGCGGAATAGGTTACTAAATATATCTACGTCAATTGTATTTTATAATGATTTCTATAAAGTCACGCCTGAATCAATTAACTGTTGAACATTCGGTTGTCTCGCTCTAACTTGTACACTTATCTCAGTCGCACACGTGGCGTGCTCGCTACGCACACTCAGCGAGCGCGTTCAATCGCCTCGCTGATAACTCGCTCGCAAATCGATTGTACGTTGCCTGTCAGTAACTGGATGAATTTAAGATAATAGTATAAAGACTTTGGAGCTAAATAGATCTCAAATGCTGGACATCTATCTATGAGACGATAAATAGCGAGGGTTCAAAAGGTCTGCTTAAAACTTGCTTTCAGATTTTGTTTTCATTTTTAGGACTATTGTTCCTGTAAGACTGGACTGCCTCATTGGTCTAGGGGTCGCAAGTGCTACGCTGAGCATGAGGTCCTGGGTTCGATTCCCGGGTCGGGCAAAGTGTTATTGGGTTTTCCATCTAGAAATTCTCAGTAGCAGCTGGGAGTCTGGATTTGTGCCCAATTGACGGCAATAGACTCGCCTCCTATTACACGGGACTTAAACATAACTGGCGAAATGTGGGTGTACTATAGGTACACCTCTGCCTAACCCTTCGGGAAAATACAGGCGTTTTGTTATGTTCCTGTAAGGTTACTAAATGGATCGTTTTTGACCTCGATATGGCTTTCGTTAAACAACTATGAATGTGGTCATATTGTGCGAGGCCTTTCCACGTCTATTTTTCTTGTCTTCAGTCTTCAGGGTAGATAGGCATAATAAGAGATTGACGCTGGTGTCCAGACAGCTAGTATACCTGTGGGTAGTGACGCTGACGGCAACGGTGTGCCCACCCACACGACCTGGTGCCTATAGTCAGGGTCGGGGGGTGGGGGAGGCTCTCGTCTCCAAGGACAGGGCAGGGCTCCTAGGGCTCCTAATGCTGGAACCACGTATTGAGCTGGGAGGGCACAGCGGCAAAGGGCGCTGACGCAGGCGTCGCGACCCACAGAGTGGCCCACCTGAATAAGAAATTTAAAAAAAAAACATTGAATATACGAAAAAAGAAAAAAAACTTGTGTCGGACTGAGCTATATGATATTAATTAGCTCATGACTTTAGGCGTAGAGGTGTCAGTTAGCTGTATTATAACGTTAAATTAGCGTTATGTATAGTTCCAGTAACGATATTTTCTACCGTTCCATCCGAATCTTAACTAAATTAATAGTTGAAGATTTCGTTCCGATATATATTTATTTATATTGCCAAGAAATTAGTTCTTAAATGGTTACTGGAACTATATATAACGCCTTTACCTGTACCTATTTTGAGTAACGTTTCAAGTTCCTGCTATAAAACACCAGAGTTTTCACCAAATCTCACCGCTGATGATACAATGCAATTTCCTTTTTGAGATTGACAACAATGTCCTTTCTTTGGTATTGTTCGTTGAGTTCCTTAAGTTCTGACTTGAGCTCCACTATTACTGACAAATGCTTGCACTGACTGGACAGGTCCACTCAAATCGTTGTGGTTCTTTCCTCAAAAGACCATTTCAGGCGCTAATCTACATGATCCTCATTTGGCCTGACCAAGATTACGTCTGGACTTTAAAAGAGACTGCGACCTCTGAGTTTGTTTCGGCTTTTCTTCTCAGAGTATTCAGATAGGAAACGCCGACCTCATCTAGCTTATGTCTACTATTTTGTGTAAAAGTGATTCCAGGTTCCTATTTACAGAATAAACAATTTCATTTAATTTCTTACCTTTCCGCTGACTCTAGCCAGCGTTTGTATAGCGCGAAGTATGTTTTCTAGTTCGCCAATACTGGCTTCAGCTAGCACTGATAAACCCCATACTAGGCCGCACCATGATGATTTCAGCACCTACAAATAATGTTATGAAAACTCAATAGATCTCTCATAGCCTCAGTTTTAATTATTGCAGCTAACATCGTATAACATTGTTATATTTAATTATTGCAGCTAACATCGTATAACATTGTTTTCTTTTATTATTGCAGCTAACATCGTATAATATTGATTTCTGTAATTATCGCAGCTAACATCGTATAACATTGTTTTCTTTAATTATTGCAGCTAACATCGTATGACATTGTTTTCTTTAATTATTGCAGCTAACATCGTATAACATTGTTTTCTTTAATTATTGCAGCTAACATCGTATAACATTGTTTTCTTTTATTATTGCAGCTAACATCGTATAACATTGTTTTCTTTTATTATTGCAGCTAACATCGTATAACATTGTTTTCTTTTATTATTGCAGCTAACATCGTATGACATTGTTTTCTTTTATTATTGCAGCTAACATCGTATAACATTGTTTTCTTTTATTATTGCAGCTAACATCGTATAACATTGTTTTCTTTAATTATTGCAGCTAACATCGTATGACATTGTTTTCTTTAATTATTGCAGCTAACATCGTATAACATTGTTTTCTTTAATTATTGAAGCTAACATCGTATAACATTGTTATCTTTAATTATTGCAGCTAACATCGTATGACGTTGTTTTCTTTAATTATTGCAGCTAACATCGTATAACATTGTTTTCTTGAATTATTGCAGCTAACATCGTATAACATTGTTATATTTAATTATTGCAGCTAACATCGTATAACATTGTTTTCTTTAATTATTGCAGCTAACATCGTATAACATTGTTTTCTTTAATTATTGCAGCTAACATCGTATAACATTGTTTTCTTTAATTATTGCAGCTAACATCGTATAACATTGTTTTCTTTAATTATTGCAGCTAACATCGTATAACATTGTTTTCTTTAATTATTGCAGCAATTGCAGCTCGTTGCAACGTGTTTACCTACACGGCACTCGTCAAGTACACCGGTTAATTTAGGACAAGATAAAGTTCTTCGTTCACGTTCTTAAGAAAAGTTAAGAAGAACCGAAATAAAACGGTATTAACCGGTATTGTTTCAACCGATTCCGAGGCTTGGCAATTATTCCTAAACAAAATCCGTATTAAATTCATGCAGGTCACGCAGCTACTTACTTGCAATCTAACTTCTCTTTCTTTATTCTCTACATCATCTTCTATCTTCTGCACCACATTGGAGTTTTGATCAGCTTCGCCGTTGTGTGAGTTGTTTGTTATTATTTTGTCTGTCTTGCTATCTGCATCTCATAAACGTCAAAAATAGGAATGTTTCAACTAGCAGTATTGGAATCAAGTCAACAAAGAATTTAAATAATAAAATTAATTTATTGAAATTAAATCATTTTGGCACGTGATAGTTTGCGGCAAAAACAACTGTTTTTTTTTTTAAATTTGATCCAAAGGTTGCGATCCCCTGAAGGTGTGTTTGCAAAATTTATAGCTTCTCGTGACGGAGACTTTAGATAGATTATTATGTACTTATTCAAACTTACCTTTATTATTTCCATTCTTATTAGAGTTAATTTCTCTTTCTTCTGTATCGTTTTGTATATCTTCATACATTTCTTGGAGTCTGGAGTCAAGTACAAACAACCGTTAGCATATGTATGCTTAGATAGACAAAGTAATAGCTTAATAAACATTAATACAGGATCCAAATAATTTAAGACCATGTTTTTTATATGAAATGAAGATAGATTGGATGTGTGTTTAAAAGCCTAAAAATACTACCTGCACTCAAATTCACTTTTAATCTCGCTCGCACCATACTACTCGCGAACTGAGTGAGAGCGAGACGGAGTGGGGTGCTGGCGGCTCCAAGGCTCGAATAGTTTAGGTAATTGCTTTTTACGATGAAATTAATGGTAATAAAAAATAAAAAAAACACAAGACCTGCTTTATAGTAAGTACAGTTATTAATTATTGCAAAGTTTCATGATCTAATTTGAAGTATTTATTTAATACCAGCAGGTTATAGTTCGGTTTAGAGGAAACTTTGAAATATTTTCTATAGAGAAAATTTTATGTAATCGTGTTTTCGTCAAACATTCATATTTATTTCAAGATAAAAGAAAGATATTTATTTTGTAAATATGGGTACATACACGGAGATATACACTGAATTTTTATAAGACCAAATGTATGTACCTATGTTAAAAAATAAATATTCATTCATTCATTCATACATCAAAAAATATAATAGCAACAGCCATATTTAACCAAAAGGCATGCAAAAGTACAAAATACACTAGAGATGCTAAGTACATAATAATAAAGATAGACAAAATCAAAATTAATGCTGCAGTATTTTCGACATAACGGAGAATCATGCTAAGCAATTTGAAGTTGTATAGGCTCTTAACTAAATTATCAAAAGGTTTTTCTTTACATCTGATAATATCCTGGTTGATATAGTTTAGTGTAGGTTACCTGAAGTACTCGTCGCCCTCAACACTGATGGCTATAGACCGTATAATCTCCATGAGGCAAGCGTACGCCACTGATATGCCGTAGCCATCTTGTATGGCCGGGGCTTCGGTGCGGTCTAACATTTCTATGCTGGAAGAGGAAGTAATTAACAAGATTATCCAGCGCTCGGTGTGGCAACACGTCGTGTTCTGGTTCGCAACTGGTCAATCGTCATCCTGAGGATGCCTCGTTCAGAGGTGAAACACGTGTCGATTTCTTACAGGGTTTTTTTTATGACTCTTGAAATATAGTTAAGCGGAATAGGTTACTAAATATATCTACGTCTATTGTATTTTAAGATTATAATATAACTAGCGACTCGCTCCTGCTTCGCACAGTTTTTATGACTTGACTAAACATCGAGATTTCTTAGTAATATGTAACTTTAACATTAACGTATTATACACATAAAACTTCCGGAATAAATTCTCTAAACGATGGTGTAAACCTCATCAAAATCTGTTGCACGGTTTAGAAGAACAACGCGGTCATACAGACAAACACGAAAAGCGACTTTAATTTATAATATGTATACGTAGAAGACTCAGATGACACAGTACAAGTTTTAGAGCATTCGGTTACAGATTAACCTCTTGTTTCTGAAATAATAACTAATAACACTGAAGGAATATTAAATTTAAAGCGAAAGTTTCAGGGTAGCCCGCGGAATTCAGTTTTTTGCAATTCGCAGGTCTTTATCAAGTTGTGGGTATGATTCGGGACCGTAAAAAATATAGATTTACAGAATTATAAACATTAGAATCAGCAATACAAGTGAATTGAATGACTATTTCATGAAATCATGACAATTGGCACTTATATCAACTTAAGGAGTTGTATTGCTGATTATAATAATTATAATTCTGTAAATCCATATTTGTTATGGTCGCGAATCATATTTTTATCAACATACAACCTGATACTGACCTGCAAATTGCAAATTAGCGCATCCCCTTATGCTGTTGTTTAATCTTACGTCAATTTGAACGATTTGTTGTTATTTTGGTTCACCAATCACACAGATTACTTGACATTTGCCAGTAGAGTATCTGATCGGAGATTAGATCAGTCTGTCAGAAACCAAGGAGAAACTTTTTGACCAATTATAATTATTATTATTGATTTTTATTTTGTATTTTGTTTTAACATTAATTGATTTGATCTAACATTTATTTAATTATCATCATAGCTTTAATAACTTCTTTAACACTTATGTAATTCAAAATTGTGACACTAAATTGACTATATTATTTTTGTATTTAATATGGGTCAAGGACCTGAAATAAAATGTTTTATTTTTATACCAGCACGATTTTGATCCGTTACAAAATTAATTTAGTAACAAAGGCATTCTAAAATGAATACTTACTACACAGATTTTGCAGTGCCAGGGTCGAATGTGATGCAGAGAGGCAGCCAGACACCCTTCCAGTAGAATCCTGACTGTTGAGGTATGCCTGATGAACCTGAAACCAAAATCTTTGAATTAGATTACCGACTTTAAAACTTCGTCAACATTTTCATAATATTACTAGCTGCACCCCGCGGTTTCACCCGCGTTTGTCTCGATCCCGTGGGAATATCGGGATAAAAAAAATCCTATGTCCTATTCCAGGTCATGGTCTACCCATGTGCCAAATGTCATCTAAATAAGTTCAGCCGTTTTAGCGTGAAAGCGTAACAAACAAACAAACTCACTTTCGCATTAATATTATTAAGTTAGAATTATGAGGAGAGCAATGTTGGCCCAGTGCTAACGGCCGCGACTTACGAAGGTCGTAGGGTTCGAACCCTGACACTTTACTTTGTGTAAATTATTTCATCACCACTGCTCTCACAACGGTGAAGGAAAACATCGTGTGGAAACCGGCATGTCCTAGAACCAAAAATTCGAAGGCATGTGAAATCTGGCTGCGACAGATGGATAGACAGACACACGAGTGATCCTATAAGAGTTTCCTTTTTCCTTTTGAGGTAGGGAACCCTAAAAACGAGCGAGCCTTACAGTAGTCGCTATAAGAATGATGTGTAATCAACTGACATCTTGGCTCACATATATATATACTTATGATATAAACAATTATCATCATCATCTGATGGCCAACTCTAGCACCGCACGCGCTCATTGGTTAAATCAAATAGCGCGTGCTTCCCCTGCTTCCTGTTACACACTTCCGTCCTTTTCACGAAATCACTCCCGATTGCAGGAAAGCAAGAGTGTTACATGTCATATAACAAACAAGTTATCTGCCTGAAAATATCTATAGGCTATGCAACTACTGACCAACATTACGTAAACGATCTTAACCATATTCCATACAAGCCAAAAGGTATTATGAATGAAGGTTTATATCTGAGAACTGTTTTGGGAGCCAATTCGCCTTTTGCAAGAATGTGTATGGCAGTAAATGGCTACAGTGACGTAATTTAGACTCTCTTGCCAAACAGAAAGCCATCCTTTATCGTTTTCTGAGCAACCCTTAATCCCCCGATATAAATTTATTCATTTTATCTTTTATTTTTACATAAATGTTGTCAATTAAATTCAATCAATTAATTTTATCATTTTTAATGAATCCTATTTGCATTTATCTTAATTTCATCTCTATGTACTTGCCGACGTAAATATTTTTATATAAATTTATTTAATGTTATTATTGTAACTATTTTTAATTTATCAATTTTTACCATTTTTATTTTTATCAAATTTTTAACATTTTTACCCTTGTTATAATGTCAAAGAATATAAAATTTTACCTTTACCAATTTATAATTTTTAATTAGAATTCCATACATTTTAAGTTCTTTTATTTGTAACTCTTTACCTATTTTACCAATTATTTTCAGTCAGTTTATCAGTCGTTACGGGTCGTCAGAAGCCCGAAAGTCTGACAACCAGTCTTACCAAGGGGTATCGTATTACCCAGTTACTGGGTTGTGGAGGTCAGATAGGCAGTCGCTCCATGTAAAATACTGGTATTCAGCTGCATCCGGTTAGACTGGAAGCCGACCCCAACATAGTTGGGAAAAGGCTAGGCAGATGATGACCAATTATTTTCTATATTATTAGCGCTTATTACTAAGTAAGTTAGCTTATTTCTCTGATTCATTGTTTTATGCATGTGGTGTTTACCTATAAGTAACTGATGCACTGTTGTTTTTTTAATTTTTTTAAATGTATTTTGTGTATTTATCAGTGTAATCAATTGTTGGTGAACCTAATTAAAAAAAATATTGAAACTAAACGTATCGTCATGTTTACATAACTTATAAAATCTAGTAAGCTGTGCTTTTTGACAATTAACATTCTTAATATAAATACAACAATAATGTGTATAAAATTCTTTGCAATTACGATATCTGTAATATTGTTATTAATAATCAGCTTGGTCAGTTGTAATTTAGAACAAAGATTTAGTAAGTATTAGTATACAGGGTGCAAGTGTTCGCGGATTACCAAATCCAAAACTCTCAATCTGCCTATACTTTTCCCAACTATGTTGGGGTCGGCTTCCAGTCTAACCGGATGCAGTTGTATACCTGTATTTTACATGGAGAGACTGCCTATCTGACCTCCACAACCCAGTAAATGGGTAATACGATACCCCATGGTAAGACTGGTTGTCAGACTTTCGGGCTTCTGACGACCTGTAACGACTGTCTGTCTGTGTGTCCACGAATGACAGCCGGGACCAGCGGCTTAACGTGCTTTCCGAGTAGGGTTACCAGATGAAAAAATCAAAAGTCCGGAGAAAAGGTCTGATTTCCATTGAAAAATCCTGAGTTTTTTTACAGTTAGAGAAATAAAAGTCGTAATATTATCGTTTATATACACTGCGGATCTCGCTCACGCGTTGCACATCGCACTCGAAGCGCGGAGGGGGGCGGGGGGGTCCGCGGCACACATAGTCAGTACTATTTATTCAAATTCAAATAATTTATTTCGAGTAACGTAGACTCGACTCATAATAGAATAGGCATCGTTTACAAATAAAATAAAATAAAATTAATACAAAATTAAAATTATTTAGTTTGTTAGAAAAAAATATCTGTAAGTTTAAACTTATGTTATGCGTCTATTTGGTTCTGGTACTTGGCGATAAATGGTGTAAATTCAGTTAAGGAAAGACATATTTTTAAATTGATAAATAAAATGCTTACTTTATTAGGGTAAAACGGGACCCTATTACTAAGACTCCGCTGTCCGTCCGTCTGTCTGTCTGTCCGTCTGTAACCAGACTGTATCTTATGAACCGTGATAGTAAGAAAGTTGAAATTTTCACAGATGATGTATTTCTGTTGCCACTATAACAACAAACAAAAAAACAGAATACAATAAATATTTAAGGGGGCTCCCATACAACAAACGTGATTTATTTTGCTCATTTTTGCTTGATATTGATAACGGCAACAGGTAGGCGCTTGAAATATTCACAGAATATTTTGTTATATATTCACTTTAAAAACAAATAATTAAATTAAATGAAATCAAATATTTAAGGGGGCTCCCATACAACAAACGTGATTTTTTTGCTGTTTTTATAGGTAATGGTACGGAACCCTTCGTACGCGAGTCCGACTCGCATTTGGCCGTTTTTTTTGTGATTCACGAACTGTGTCCAAAAACCTTTATTCTTTCTTTGTTTGTTTGTTTATAAGTACGAGTAAGTAACGTTAAGAACGGCTCCGTTTCGGCTTCCCTCTCATCAAAATTGACATCTCGCCGCTAGTGGGCGGCCTGTGTCTACCTGTGTGGACTGCTATTGACTGATTATGATGTTTTTTTCCATCACAGTGGATAGCGCACCGCACCCAGCCGTAGCTAAGCTGATCAAGATGAGGTGCACGCGACGGTTCTCACCGGGAGTTTGCGTAGACGAAGTCGGGCCTGTATGGACCTTCGTGTTTTTGCAGCAGAACTGCACGTAATGTGGTTTTTAGTCTAGTTGATTTTAGTTAATGAGTGAATTAGGAAGAGAAAGATGGAGACAACTTTATTTCAGTTAATCAGATTGACTACCATTATGGATTGATTGATATACCTGTATGATCTCTTGCTAGACCAAACATTACTTTTAGATGAGGGATGAATGGAATGAAAGAAGGTAAAGTACTGAAACACTACTGTATTGTCTGTCTCAAAGGTACTTAAGGGGGATGCGCTAAGGTAGCCCGCGAAATACAAATTTTCTTACGTTTTTTGCAATTTGCAGGTCAGTATCAGGTTGTATGTTGATCTAAATATGATTTGCGGCCGTAAAAAATATGGATTTACAGAATTATAAACATTAGAATCAGCAATAAAACTCTCTAAGTTAATGAAAGTGCCAAGACATGGCACTTACATGAACTTAGAGAGTTGTATTGCTGATTTCAACCGCGTAAGTCTCGATCCCGGGCCGAAAAATAGATTACAACCGATAAAATTTTATACGTATATTCAGTAAGTCTGAGAGACTTACTGAATATACATATAAAAATTCATAAAAATCGGTCAAGTCGTTTGGGAGGAGTATGGCAACTAACACTGTGACATGAGAATTTTATATATTAGATAATATATATATATATATATATATATTTATATAAGTTAGCATAGTATGAAGGCCTTAGTTCAACCGTGAACTTTTACTCTCAAGATCAATATAGTCCTCCAAAAAATCTACAACATTATTCAACTTTCAGAGAACGACTCGGCTGCTCAAATAACTATCGCACAAATCGTTTCCGGAGCTACAAGATCTGTATGAAACGGTGCCGCCCGCTCGTGGAAATGTACCTCAAGATGGTGGAGTTTGAGGAGAAATACGCTGACTCGAATGACACGCTCGACGACGCAGGGGACGGAAATGATACTGATGATCGGAACTTACGCGGGGGATTTGGCAGTAAGCGATGTTATTTTCATTATAATAAGCCTGATTTCCTGATTTCTCGTAACGGTAAGTACATGTAACAGCGTACATGTACTTACTATACATTGTAACAGCGAATCAATTTTCACGCCGCGCCCTTAAGAGGAAATAGAGTCGGTGTTTTCTCCATACAAACGCACTCGCCTGTTTTTTCTCTGGTTTATAACCCAAGGGTAAAACGGGACCCTATTACTAAGGCTCCGTTGTCTGTCTGTCTTTCTGTCCGTCTGTCACCAGGTGTCCGTCTGTATCTCATGAACCGTGATAGTTAGACAGTTGAAATTTTCACAGATGATGTATTTCTGTTACCGCTATAACAACAAATACTAAAACACAAAATAAAATAAATATTTAAGGGGGCTCCAATACAAAAAACGTGTTTTTTTTTGCCGTTTTTATAGTTAATAATGGTACGCAACCCTTCGTGCGCGAGTCCGATTCGCACTTGGCCGGTTTTTTTTTATCATGGGGCGAGTGTATTTGAAATTCTCATAATTTTATTCCAGAATATATAATGGCGACTGGATTCCAGACAAGCGTCCCAGTTAACTTCGAAGATCTGGGCGAAGAATCTGAAGAAGAGTATAGACAAGATGAACAGGACACCAGGTTCATCGTGTACAAAGATAGCACCGTGAACGAGGACATAATGCCTGAAGACGTGGACTACGTGGCTGGCGAGATTAGATCTGATCTGCTGCATTATTGATTATGTGGTGAATAATAGTGTAGTTTTTGAAAAATCTGTTTTATTTACAAAGTACATTTTAGGGTATATAGGATTCCATCGGGAACCAGAGGGTTCCAACGGGAACCATAGGGTTCCAACGGGAACCAGATAGTTCCAACGGGATCCAATTACAAGGCTATTACTAGACGCTATTACACCATCTTTTTGTATTTATTTATTTAATACTTTAAGCACACAAATGTACAGAGGCGAACTTAACGCCATAAGCAGTTTGTATGACACAGAGTAAATTAAATCATAATGGGTTCCAGACAGTTTGTGTGCGTAACACGAAGCCAGCCAGTACTGCATAAGCATAATCCGTCTATAATATTCCCACTGTTGGGACACAGGCCTCCTCTCTGTGAGAGGGAGTGGGTTGTAAGTTGTAACCTACCACGCGGGCCCAGTGGGGGTTGGTAGATGTCACATGTCTTCGAATTTTTGGTTCTAGGACATGCCAGTTTCCTCACGAAGTTTTACTTCACTGTTTTGAGAGCAGTGGCGATGAAATAAATTACACAAAGTAATATGCCACCCACGAGTAACACTCAATAATTAATGATAAACTTACCAGCCGCAGTGTTAACGTTTGAAGCGACGAACAAGCTCTGTACATAGGCGCCGAGTGCGTTTACTATGTCTTGGAAGATGTTGGTTGCATGAGGTTTCATGTCGTAGCATTCGCAGAAGGCTTTTAGGAGATCTGTGAAGAAAACACGAAACGTTACTTATATATCTCTATATAAAAAATGATTTTATTACTGTTACTACTTACATTTCAAATAACTTTAATTAATATAATTATATGTCATATCATATGCCTAGCCTTTTCCCTACCATGTTGGGGTCGGCTTCCAGTCTAACCGGATGCAGCTGAATACCAGTATTTTATATGGAGCGACTGCCTACCTTTTTTTTTTTTTTTTTTTTTTTGAGGGTGGGAAATCATCCAATGACTTCTCCCGCTCTGGGCGGAGCGGAAGGGCGTGTCAGACTTTTACTGACTAAAACCCACCCGTGTTCCTTCATTTGCCTGTTGCCAAGGTCCCGGTATCCCTTTCGGACTTTCCCGCAACCCTGGCAGGCATCGGTCCTATTGGACCCCGTCAATTTTTGCTGACATCTCTTTGAGGCGCGCGTGGAACACGACGCGCCATCGACCCGGGCCTGGTCCTTATCGGACGGCGAGCTGCCCGTTGCTCGCCGTCCGCAAGCCCGCGCCTATGGTGGCCGGGAATCCGCCTGGGATTCCCGACGCCCAGGGCGTCTCCAACGGCGGCGGTTAGGGGCGTGAGGGCGCAAACTTTGCCTTTCCCTCACGCGTTCCGCCTCCTCCTTCGCGAGCATTACTGCTTCGCAGAAGGAGGTGACGGCTTCCCATGCCCTCTCGCTCCGTACCATGGCCTGAACCAGGGCCGGACGCGAGAGGTCACTGCCGCCAATCGCCTCCGCGAGGACACGGCGGTGCTCCGCCCAAGCAGGGCACACCTCAACCGTATGCTCCACCGTGTCCTCCGGGCGATCCACACAGTGGTGACACCCGGGCGTTTCCTCCCGCCTAATCCTACACAGGTACCTCCCGAAGCTAGCGACTGCCTACCTGACCTCTACAACCAAATAACTGGATAATATGATACCCCTTGGTACGACTGGTTTTGTCAGACTTTCGGGGTTCTGACGACCCGTAACGACTGTCAAAGATCCACAAATGACAGCCGGGACCAACGTTTTAACGTGCTTTCCGAGGCACGGAGGAGTCTCGATATGTAGAGATGGTCACCCATCCACGGACCAACCCCGGCAAGCGTAGCTTAACCTCATGAATTGACCCGTGCGGCTGTTATTACTTAGCCACGAGCTCCTGTTAGTCCGAGGTTTTGTTACATACTGTATTAAATAAAATATGCTAGAAAGAGATTAAATATTCGTAATAATAATGAATGTCGCGATATTGATATCTAGTAGTTAGTTACTTATGCAATATAATGTTAACTTCTGAATATTTAACCTAGATTTAAGATACATGTAATAATACTTGCTGCGCCCTAACAGAATCATGTACTCATAAGTATTAGCCTAGTCTGTAACTGAGTGTACATTATCCAAATAAATAAATAAAAACACGTGTTTAAATAGTTGTTAATCACAAGAGGATTGAATCCACTCAAGATGGATGAAATGGCGGGTCTCTGGAACAACTTGCGACCTTCGGATGCCCCTTACTCTACAAGTCCGTGATAAGCAGTGATCGGAACAGGGGGAACCAATCTACCTAAAGTTCAAAGAACAGAGACAAAAAAAGTGGAGACTTCCTTACGACTAAAACATTTTTACTTTAGGTATTTTTACCCGACTACGGCGAAGAAAAAAGGAGGGTTATGATTTTGACCGGTATGTAGAGTAAAACTACGATAACATGGCGCGCCCCTCCAAAATTCAAAAAGTTTGAAAGTGTTTGTGAAAGTATTTACAAAGCGCCACCAAGACTCACGACGCATGTGTGCGTAATGAGACGGCCGTAAAACAAAACAAATCCACTAATTTGATGTGATTAAACGGATGTGACTACACACATTGAAACAGTAATTTGGAGGGGCGCGCCATGTTATCGTAGTTTTACTCTATGTATGTAAGTATGTTCATCTGTTCCCTCCTATCTTCTAAAGCACTCATCACAATTTGAGAAATGAGGTATCGTTGAAAGCGTCTTGATCCTACGCTGGTTATAGGCTATGTGACGTCATATTAAATAAAAAATGGCGCCCGCCAGAGGATATAAAAGTCAGGAAATGAAAATAAAAAATATTTAACCGTACCATGTTGGGTATCAAATGAAAGGGCTTAATGAGCACATTTCAAAAATCCCAAAAGAATTTAAAAACAATTAAAGTAATAAAAACTAAAACCCAACTACGCCTAAAAAGGTATAAACAAGACACCACAATCAAACAAATTAAAAATCCGGAGTCACACGTGTTAGGGCATAAATCGAACAGATTACGTGTGACTCCGGATTTTTAATTTGTCTGTCTTGTTTATACCTTTTAGGCGTAGATGGGTTTTAGTTTTTATTACTTTAATTTTTAGTTATTTAAGAGGCCCGTGGGCGGCATGAAAACTCTCGACACCAGGTTAGTCACTAACCACACGACAAAGAAAGAAAGAGGAATTACGTTGTATACATACTTGGCTGTATAGTCATTTTGTGCAGAACTTCTAAGGCCAGAGCTCTCTGCCACATCGGTTTATCGGGATCCAGGAATTTTATGGTGAGGGACAGAAATATCTCGCATTCTGTGACCTGAGAAAAAAGATAGTTCATTACAATACCGTTTTATTTAAATCTGAAATCATGCATGACTTTCTTTTGGAATACCATTATTTTACGTAAAGCGACTGCCTATCTGACCTCCACAACCCAGTAACTGGGTAATACGATACTCCTTGGTGAGACTGGTTGTCAGACTTTCGGGCTTCTGAGGACTGTCAATGATCCACGAATGGCAGGCGGGACCAAAGGCTTAACATGTAACGTGGTTCCTCTCGCTTTTCTGCAATCTAGGAACATTTATACTCACCTATGGCTAGCCTGTAATCTGTAGGAGTGTTTTCGTGAACAGCAACGGAAGTGTGTAACAAGATGCCGGGGGAGCGCGCGCTATTTGATTTGATCTGCTACCACCGCTTACAGCAGTATAATTTTAATATTACTTCAGTGTAGGAAAGCTCTATTGGACGTATAGCTCCATCTCTTTCCCCCACTGAAGTAAGATTAAAATAATACTGCTGTAAGCGGTGGTGGTTAGCCCCCTGATCTGACTCTGACATCTTAGCTGACAATACCAACCTCTCGGAAAATGGATTGGTACCATCTGACAAACAACTATAAAACCGCGCGCGCTCATTGGTCTGATCAAATAGCGCGCGCGTCCCGGCTTCTTGTTACACACTTCCGTCGCTTTTCACGAAAACACTCCCACAGTTTACAGGCTAGCCGTAGGTGAGTATATGTTTCTTAATTGCAGGAAAGCGAGAGGAACCACGTTACACATAAAAAAATCATTCTGTATAGTAGGAAACCGAACCAATGAGCGCCATTGGTCAAATCAAATAGCGCGCGCGTCCCGGCTTCTTGTTACACACTTCCGTCGCTTTTCATGAAGTTCTGCCGTGAATTACAGTAACTTAAACAGTTATTCTTCCCTTCTACACTCACCAGCACTGAATGGTACTTGTGCACGATGACAGACACAAGTCTCAACAGCCGCATGGTGACCGGGAAGTGAGGCCGCTCGGTCGCGGCCGGGCTGGCCGCGCCGCCCACGCCGGCCGCGCCCGGGATGTGGAGCGCTGTGAATGCGGCTCTGGGAAGTAACAAACAACATTCAATTAACAAATCGCCCTAAGGGGCCGGCGGAGCTTCGATCGCAAATACGAATCGAGTGCTACAAATGTTGCGCTATTGTGCCTGTCGGAGCAATACACACAGCTACCGTGAACTGTACGACCACGCACACATTTTCATTGACATGACATTTGCTTGACACGATAGCACTACTTGCTATTGAAAATTTATGATAAATTTAGATGTGTTCCGTAATACCAAAAATGATGAATGAAAACTTAATGTTTTTCCATTTTTTTTCGATAATTTGTAACTTGATAATATAGGCTATGTTTCTGCTGAAACAATATCACAAGTATTGTTGTTTATAATACAGAAAAAACAACATGAAAACATGTCATTTACGCTGTAAAAATGTGCGAAATTCAATTCGCTGCAACTTCATTTTAGTTAGGTTTTTTGGAAAAAAAAAAAGATGTAGGAACCTAGATAAATACTGCCTCAATCAGAATAACAACACACTATGGTGGAAATATGCTCAAATTGCAAATGATTTAGGTATTACGTTTGTATGGAGAATTCATCCGTAGCCGCGTTCTTAAGAGCGTTTATTCTGAAAGTGGGCAACGTCGCAAATAGATGTCAAATATTTCGCTGTTTTGATTAATTTCGCAATATTACTGTATGGAAATATGAAATATGGCTAACTAGCTGTGTACAATATTGACTATGAAATGCAATAAATAATATCGTAACACCGAATATTTCGTTTTAAGTGTAAAAAAAGGATTTGCTAACTTTCCAAATGGCTTTTTTTACACCTAAAACCGGTTACAACTTAAATTCAGTGTTATAATTGCAATTCATTATTAATATTCTAGTAAGTAAGATAACGATATTTCATAGTTCCATATAGTAATATTGCCAAAATAATAAAAACAGGTAAACATTTGACAGTTATTTGCGACGTTGCCAACTTTTAGAATCAATGCTCTTAATAAATCAAAACCCCCATCTCGATGGTATAGTGGTCGCACGTGCTGCTTCTGAGCATAAGGCACCGGGTTCGATTCCCAGGTCGGACAAGGTGTTATTGTGGGTTTTCCATCTGAAATTTCTCAGTAGCAGCCCGGTGTCTGGGTATTTGCCCGTAAAACATAACCGGCGAAATGTGGCTGTATTATAGTTTATTGATTTAGGCGTGATTTTGCGGAAATCCATTATAAAATTCCGCTTAACTATTACTCAAGAGTCATAAAAAAACCGGTAAGAAATCGACACGTGTTTCACTTCTCAACGAGGCATCGTCAGTATGACGATTGACCTGTCGCGAACCCGAACACGACGTGTTGCCACGCCGAGGGCCGGACGCAGAGACAACTATACTATAGTTACACCTCAGGCTTACCCTTTGGGCAGGTACAGGTGTGATGTTATGTTATATTAATAAAAAATAAAAATACATACTGTATAAAGGCTGATCTAATTACACTTTTTAACCTTTCAGAGCGTTAGCAGAGTCATATAAATGTTTAAACGTAAATATCATTTAAAAAAACCGGCCAAGTGTGTGTCGGGCCACGCATAATGAAGGGTTTCGAAGTTGGGATGAATTTTTATTAAACAAACTAAACATTGTAGTTAAAAAACTTGTTCTGATGACTAACCTGTATTTGATGACTAACCTGTATTTGATGACTAACCTGTATTTGATGACTAACCTGTATTTGATGACTAACCTGTATTTGATGACTAACCTGTATTTGATGACTAACCTGTATTTGATGACTAACCTGTATTTGATGACTAACCTGTATTTGATGACTAACCTGTATTTGACATTCGGAGAGAACAGCCTGATGATTAGCGCACATACATGTTCCTTCAATAAGAATCTGAATTCCGGTATCTGTAATCAAAGGATATATCAATTATTTGTTATTCTTCTTAAGCAAAGCAGGTCCAATTGTATACGACTTTGAACTTTAATTTGAAGACATAAAGCTAAGTTTAGAAAGTTTAAACATAAATTCAAATTATTGTTATCTCTTTGACAAAATATTACAGCTCAATCCTGTTTAAAAACATTATTTTGTAGAACTTACATCAAAGAACATAAAGCTCATTTTAGTTTGCCTACCTTGAAGAAAATTGGTGAGAAATCGGTGAGGACCGTATCTAGTAGTTCAAGTCCGAAAGTTTTTGGCACGTCAGAGATACCGACCAACCAATGGGCTGAGTCGCCATTAATAAGCTGAATTATATCCTGAAAAGAAATAATTTTTGGTAAGAATAGATTTTTTTTAAGGGCGTTATTTCTATACATGTTATTATTATAAACTAGCTTCCGCCCGCGATTTCGCCCGCGTGGTATGTCGATAAAAAGTAGCCTATGTCCTTTCTCAGGCTCTAGACTATCTGTGTACCAAATTTCATTTAAATCGGTTCGGAAGTTTTGGCGTGAAAGCACGACCGACAGACAGACAGAGTTACTTTCGCATTTATAATATTAGTAAGGATTAACTAGCTGATACTCGCGATTTCACCCGCGTGGATGTCGGTTATTATACACTAAAACCTTACTCGAGAACTACTCTATCCATTGCTGAAAACAGCATGAAAACCAGTGTAGTAGTTTTTGAGTTTATCGCGTACAGGACGACAGACAGACGCGGCGGAGGACTTTGTTTTATAATATGTAAGGAAGTCGCTTTTCGTGTTTGTTTATATGCCCACATTGCCAACTTTGTTCTTCTAAACCACGCAACAGATTTTGATGAGGTTTTCACCATCGTTCAGAGAATTTATTCCGAAAGGTTTATGTGTATACAATGTTAGTATTAAAGTTACATATAACTAATGTCAAGTCCAAAAAACCGAGCGAAGTAATTAAAAATAATATATAATATCTTACTTGTAGTATAAGATATGCATCGACAGCGCATGGTTTGAGGTCCTTAGGAGCCTTGTTGTTTGTCTGTGGTCTGACATCAGCCGGGTTCACTTTTAGAGCGCCTGCAATAGGATAAATATGTTATGCTTGGATTCTTGCATATAAAATTGGGGTATCACCCAGTAACTGAGTTGCGGAAGTCAGATAGGCAGTCGCTCCATGTAAAATACTGGTACTGGTGATGTTTCTTGCTTATAAAAAAGCGATCGATATTTTTCTTTTTTTTCTGCCATGTATTGACCTGTTGCACATTGATATGTATTTTTTTTACATACAGTATGTGAAAGAAATAAAAATACAGGAGCTTGCTTTAGAGTTTTTGGAGGGGAATATTCCGTGAAACAGACAATGGACTGGCAGGTCTAGGCAGGCAGTAACGCTGTTTTTCACTAGAAAATAATCTAAAACCAGCCATACTTAGTGTAAATATAATGAAGATATACCCTCAGCTTCTGCTAGCGCTCTCTCGAAGACCAAAGCTACCAGCTGACGCACGGTAGCGGCGGCAGCATGGCTGGTGCTGACGTCACGGCTCTCCGAAGGCGATACCATACGCATGCACATCACCATTGTCTAGTGGAGAGAAGATATTATTATTTATGTTAGCATTGTTAAAAAAAAAACAAGCAACTTTAAAAAAAAACACAAAAACGTGAAAAAATTACTTTAATTTCGGAAGACGGTGTCTTTGCTTTTCAGTTTTCGCTTTTTGCCACCAGCTTCCGAAATTAAAGTTATTATTTAATTTTTTGTGTTTTTTTTTGGAAGTCGGTTGTTTGTTTTTTGTATAAAGTTTTTATTTAGCCTTTTTAAATTTATATCGGACCAAATCTGAAGGATGACCTACCAAAAAAAAAACATTAATCATCAAAATCGATTCATAATTGGCGGAGTAATCGCTTAGCACAGGCACACAAAAAAAACATACAGTCGAATTGATAACCCCCGCCTTTTTGAAGAAGTCGGTTAAAAAGTGAATGTGGTCTCCACAAGAAATCAACTCAAGGAATACGTTTAGGTAGGCGTGTTCTTGAATGAAGACCGCGAATGGGTAATTGTCAAGTATGACGTCTTTAGGCTTAGTGGGGCAACTATCTTCGTTGGGAGGTCGGTAGCGGCTGGGCAACTGTTGTAGTGATTGGAGATGCCAATGTCCGGCAGTGGACTGCTATAGTCTGATGATTATAAAAACTGAAATATTGATCTCATTTGAATCAGGCATTTGAACCAGTTTAAATCTGATTAAGACGGAGATTACCGACCATAATTGGTTACTAACATAATTCTTATACTTAAGAATACTAATAACAAAAAAATATGGATCACTGTATCTGAATTAAATGAATAAATTAAATTCAAATCAAGTCATTTATTCAAACTAGGTTGAGAATCAGCACTTTTCGAACGTCAAAATTACATAAGACAGTCCCCCAAAACGCCCACCTTTCACCACTTCCTACTGCTTTATCAAGTCCATTTTTAGGGTTCCGTACCCAAAGGGTAAAACGGGACCCTATTACTAAGACTCCGCTGTCCGTCCGTCTGTCTGTCCAACTGTCACCAGCCTGTATCTCATGAACCGTGATAGTTACACAGTTGAAATTTTTACAGATGATGTATTGCTGTTGCCGCCATAACAACAAATTCCAAAAAACAGAATAAAATAAATATTTAAGGGGGCTCCCATACAACAAACGTGATTTTTTTGACGTTTTTATAGATAACTAGCTGCGCCCCGCGGTTTCACCCGCGTAAGTCTCGATCCCGTGAGCATATCGGGATAAAATGTATCCTATGTGGTTTTTCCAGGTTATAAACTGTTTGCTAAATTTCATACAAATCCATTCAGCCGTTTTTGCGTGATAGAGTAACAAACATCCAAATACACAAACTTTCACATTTATAATATTAGTAGGAAGTAGGATGGTACGGAACCCTTCGTGCGCGGGTCCGACTCGCACTTAGCCGGTTTTATCACAATCAATTTAATACCATTTTGTAAGGCTTAAATACTTAAGAAAATAAATAAAACGTGGATAAATTTACCCCGAGCAGTCTTTCCCTTTCAGTTCGAATAATTTTTGAAGATCCATGTCCATGGGTACTCACAGGAGCACTCATTTTTAAAAACACACCACTTTTTAACATCAACTTTCATTCTAAAAGTTTATTTAATAATAATTGTTTTAACCTGTTAATGAAATCTCTATAGTGATCTAATCTTATCCATAATTGTTTGAATCTAGTTCTGCACTTCAAAATATTGTTGATTGACAGATAAGATATGTGTTATATTTTGTTATTTGAAGTGTCATATTTCCGGCGTTTGATATATCTATGGTGTTATGGCAAGCTTGGACTATACGACAACTTGATTTAGGTGTACCTAAAACTGCATTTATAGTTTTTACCAGACTGCTTAAGAAAGAAATCGCTGCGTCCAGCGCTCGGCGTGGCAACACGTCGTGTTCGGGTTCGCGACTGGTCAATCGTTATTCTGAGGATACCTCGCTGAGTTGAAACAAGTGTCGATTTCTTTCAGGTTTTTTTTGTGACTCTTGAGGAATAGTTTAGCGGTATAGGTTACTAAATATATCCATGTCTATTGTATTTTATAATGGAATTAAGTCACGCACGCCAGAATCCATGAACTATTTTACAGAAAGAGCGTTATAATAAATCAAGTACCCGTTAGGAGTAGTATCAGTTATTATTGTGCCAATGAAAAAAATGGATGGCGTTATTTGTCCGGTAGTGACATCCATCTTTTTTTACACTTGGAACAAAAAGCACCTTATTAAGCCAACAATAGATTTTTATTAAATACGCTGTTTTATACATATATGTCGGAAATACGTCACTGATTTGACTAATAGGGGCGCCAGCGCCGCCTAGCGGCCCTCGACAGAGTCTACAACATGGCCGCGGAAACATGGCAGTGGAAAAATACGTAATATTGAAGCTAACTCAAAAACTACGCAAGCAAGGTTAATAAAATTTATATGAGACCACCTCTGAAGCATGATCTACCTAAAATTGACTCATAATTGGCAGAGTAATCGGGTAACAAACAAACAAAAAAAAAACAGACGAGTTGAGAACCTCCTCCTTTTTGAAGAAGTCGGTTAAAAATAGGCAAATAAAGTAATTAGATCTCATTATCGTGAATTCGTATTTCCGAAGATAGACGTTCATTCCCGAAGCGTATACTTCTCATGGGATATCTGTATCTGTTGCTAATCCAGACTTGTTTTTTTGTCAAATTTGCTTATCTCACCCTAGCCAACGTATCTCCATGCACCAGATCAGATGTGGTCATCAACAGGGCAGCAGTCTGCAGCAGCTTCAGCTCCAGTACTCCGCCTTGCCCAAGGTTGTAGAGGCAGTCCACCACATGTCTGGCGCCTTTAGCGTCTATACCTTGCTGGGCGATGAGGCGTTGGATTGTTCCAAGGCAGAACTGTAAATAAAATTGAGTTATAGATATTTTTACATCATTCATTCTATGGGTTTTAGTTAAAGAAACGGACCAGTATTTCCAAATCAGTAAAAGATGGATAAAAAAACGGGCCAGATGCGAGTCGTACGAAGGGTTCCGTACCATTACCTATAAAAACGGCAAACAAATCACGTTTGTAGCATGGGAGCCCCCTTAAATATTTAATTTATTGTTTTTTAGTATTTTTTGTTATAGCGGCAACAGAAATACATCATCTGTGAAAATTTCAACTGTCTAACTATCACAGTTCATAAGATATAGCCTGGTGACAGAATAATAATGATAATATCATCATCTGCCTAGCCTTTTCCCAACTATGTTGGGGTCGGCTTCCAGTTTAACCGGATGCAGCTGAATACCAGTATTTTACATGGAGCGACTGCCTATCTGACCTCCACAACCCAGTTACTGGGTAATCCGATACCCCTTGGTAAGACTGGTTGTCAATGATAATGATAATAGTTGTAAGTGATTATATTAAATAAATAAATAATAATGAATAAAATTAAGTAAAAAGTTAAAGGGTGCAAGAAACGTGTGTTGTGCATCTTTTCCTAAATATTTTACGGTGCTACGGAATTCTTGATATGCGAGTCCGACTCGCACTTGGCCAGTTTTTTAACAATTCAGTTGACTCACATCTACCTATGATATGATTCAAGCTGAATTGATTCAAACATTTTGAAGACTACTTGTACTTTCATGGTTCAAGACTGGCTGTGAGGAATATGACTTACCTTTATAATCTTCAGATCTTTCGATTCACAGCCTTGCACAAGAGGGTATAATATCTGGTTGACAACTCCATAGAGAGAGGCCTGAGGGTTGTTGGCGGCCAGGGATAGTTTCTCTATCGCTTCATCACATGCCTGGTAAGAAAATATGAAGTAAAAAATAAAATAATATTATACATTATCCTTACATTTTATAAAACAAAAGGCCTCCGCCGCGTCTGTCTGTCTCTGTTCGCGATAAACTCAAAAACTTCGTAACCGATTTTCATGCTGTTTTCACCAATGGATAGAGTGGTTCTCGAGGAAGGTTTTGGTATATAATTTGGCTGGCATCAGCTAGTTTATTTATATAGGCTATATATAGTACAGCCACATTTCGCCAGTTATATTGTAAGTCCAATGTAATAGGACGCAAGCCTATTGCCATCAATTGGGCACAAATCCAGAATCTGGGATGATCCAATAACTCTTTGCCTGACCTGGGTAACAACCACTAAACCAATGAGGCAGTTGGAATCAAGTATTTAATATAATTCTAAAGGCTAATGTTATGTTCTGCTGTGTAGTGTGACCAGACTTTGTATGAAACTATGTGCCAGATAAATTAACTAGAATTTATTATAAGTGGTGTAACAACAATAAATATTTGTTATACATTTATTAAAGGGGCTTGTGGGTAAGAAATGGCAGCCACACGGGTCAGTCAATCAAGTTAAGCTACGCTTGCCGCGGTTGGTCCGTGGATGGGTGAACATCTTTACATACCAATACCCGTCCGGACCACGGAATGCATGTTAAGCCGTTGGTCCCGGCTGTTATTTGTAGATCTTTGACAGTTGTTACAGGTCATCAGAAGCCCGAAAGTCTGACAATCAGTTTTACCAAGGGGTATTGTGTTACGTTTGACTGGGTTCTGGCTGTCAGATAGGCAGTCGCTCCATGTAAAATACTGGTCATCTGCTGCATCAGTTAGACTGGAAGTCTACCCCAACATAGTTGGGAAAAGGCTAGGCAGATGATGACATGTATTAAAAATACTTACGTATTGTGTTTCCTAACATAAGAAAATTTCTCATTGTTTTATTTGTTTTTATTTAGAAATTTTATGTCAATAAAATGTTTTATATAAGTAGGAAGAAATTAGAATTACATAGGGTGCAGAATATTGTAACCGCTGCTAACACTGCATTGAAAGTTTTATTGTATACAACAATAAAACTTAAATAAGACTTTTATATATTGCACCAAGTGATTAGGTTTGTTTCTTTTCATAACCTTGATGTGTTTGCTCTCATAGTAAGCATGCTAAAAATCACAACCTTGTTATTTGAAAATTAATATACAAATATACATGAAAGGAAGCTGGCGAAAGGAAAATTATAAATCCTTAAAATTTAACAACTTATCATTATTATGATATTCTTAATAAGTGATCATTGTAATCTTTTACCACGGACGGGTTGCGCGCGGACCAAAAGCTATTGTAGTTAATTAGAAAGTCCTTGAAGAATTAAGGAAAAGATTAAATACCTATGTCTAAAACAAACATCTGGTTTTTGTTCGATAAAATACTGTTTTTAAAATGGTAATAACAGTACTCCACTCCACCCTAGGTCATATAAATGTTCTATTATTGGATTGAAATGGTTTAGAACAAGTATTAATCAGCTTCAGACCCACTGACCGAAATTGTAGTTATCGGGTGTAAGTTCCGGCTTACAAACACCGGCAAGATTAAATAAATAACTTGTGAACAATTTCAATGAAATACAAGACATTTTTTTTTTTTCAATGTATTTACATACTTTTGTGTTTGATTTAAAGATTCAAATAATTGTTGCAAATATGTTGTCATGTTCCAATTATGTTTTACAATTATAAATAACAGTTAAATGATAAAAACCTCTCTTATCTGAGGATATTTCTTCTTAGTCTCCAAACTCAATGTCTTGAAATCATTTTGTAGTACGTCCATAAATTTCTTCGTGCAGTCATCGCCGGTTACAGCGCTTAGGAACGCCATTATTTAATTTATTGCTTCTAATTCACTTATTTACATCGTAATTCACGTAAAAAATTATAGAAATTGAATTTATGCCATGTACACAATCGACATCACAATTTTCAGTTCGGAAACACAACATACCAAATTTAGTGTATTTTTTACAAATATTAAAAAATGAATTGCTTCTTGAAAATAAGTAAATGTAACAAAAATTATGAAATAAGATGATCAAAAATCAAGTGAAAAGTTTATGGCAAATGATAAATTTACAAAATTGATTAGAAAAAAGAAACATTAGTTCTTTTGAATATTTTTAAACGAATCAATTTCGTCCATTCCTTTACGCATGCACAATACTCTGCAGGCCATCAGGTTTTATAAAACGTACTTTTCAGTGAATTCTTATCAAAAAATATTGTTGTAGTGTAAAATAAGTACTTATAAAATAGTATTATAATGAAGTGTAGTCACTTATAGTATAACAAAATGCATTCTTGTGCATTTCGTTAAAAGGATTAGTCATTTTTATTTACGTGTAAAGGAATTTGTGTGTTGACTGTGTGAGTGTGTGACCAAGTGGTCCCAGAGCAAACCTCGGTGAAGTTAGCCGTACGATTTCATTATTATGAACTTTTGTTAATGCTAATCGTTAGAGAATCGTTAGAGAGGGTTAGAGAGAAAAGAATAATCGTTAGAGAGTGATTAGTTTTTATGTAAAAACTATTTTAATTTTTCGTGTGAAGTTGGCACCCCTACCCGCAAAAATGGACTTAGACGTAATTTTATTTTTTTAATCGTTTGCGAATCGTTAGAGAGAGATTGAGAATTACACAAAATCGTTAGAGAGTTAATATTTTATTTGATATTAAATCATTTCTAAGAGCGTGACGTTAGCCCACCTCTGTGAATTTTGCCCCCGATTTAATTATTCTCAACTTTTGTTAGTGCTAATCGTTAGGGAACGGTTAGAGAGAGTTAGAGAGAAAAGATAAATCGTTAGAGAGTAATTAGTTTTATTTATCAACGATTTTAATTAATAATAAAGCCATTTATTTCCAAACTTTGGGTACATCATTAGCTTGATCATAAAGTATTTGGTTAATCATAGTATGTCCCTCAGCTCGGTGTGCCTTTTGGCATAGGCCTCCTCCAACTGTCTCCATTGCGTTCTGTCCACAGCAACTCTTGTCCAGTAAGGTCCCAGAGTTAAGCGGATGTCGTCTTCCCATCTTGTTTTTGGGCGTCCCCGGTTTCTAGTCCCGTCTCTTGGGTACCACAGGGTCACCTGTTTGCTCCATTTGTTGACTTGACATCGAAGCATGTGTCCTGTCCAGCCCCATTTCAAATGGTCTATGCGAACTACTATATCCTTAACCCTAGTTTTTGTTCTAATATCTGAGTTTCTGATTTTGTCCCTTAGTTTTACTCCTAGCATGCTCCTTTCCATCGCCCTTTGGCATTTTGCTAGTTTCGCTCTATGGTTGTCGGCGAGTGACCAGGTTTCGCAGCCATAAGTTAAGCAGGGAAGAATGCAAGTGTCGAAGGTTTTCCTCTTGATATGCAAGTTTAAGTCTTTGCTCTTCATTATTTCCTTCAAAGACCAGTATTTTTTCCATCCACAGGCTATTCTTTTGTTGACTTCCTTAGTCATTGAGTCGTTGGGGGAGATAATTTGCCCTAGGTAAGTGTAGTCCCTCACATATTCTAACCTGCTTCCATAAACTTCGATTTTGACCTCTGGGGAGTTAGTCATCAGCTTTGTTTTACTCGCGTTCATTTCAAGCCCTACTTCTCTGCTTTTGTTGATTAGTGTTCTTACCATGAGTTCTAATTTCTTGGGATTTTCTTCTAGCAGAATAATATCGTCTGCGAATCTCAAATGGTTTAGGCGGCTACCGTTGATGCTAAGACCGTATTCGTCCCAGTCTGTCTGTCTAAAAATACGTTCAAGCACAGCATTAAATAGTTTGGGAGATAATGGGTCTCCTTGTCTGACGCCTCTGTTGATAGGAAAAGGGTCTCCTTTCGTTTCCAGTTTTATGCAGCTTATACTCTTGCTATAGATGGTTTTTATTAGTTGGATATAGGTATTTTCCACTCCTTGTTCTGTTAAGCTAGACCAGATATATGTATGTTTCAGACTGTCGAAAGCTTTGGAATAGTCGATAAAAGCAATGTACAATGGCTTCTGGTACTCATTGTATTTTTCCATGACTTGCTTGATTGTGTGGATATGATCGATGGTGCTATAGTTTTTCCTGAATCCTGCTTGTGCTATCGGTTGATTTTCGTCTAGGGTTTGTGATATTCTTTCCAAAATTACCTTTGCGAAAACCTTATAGACGTTTGATATAAGGCTTATTGGTCTATAATTGCCAATTTCGTCCTTATCTCCTTTCTTATGGATGAGATGTAAAAACTATTTTAATTTTTCGTGTGAAGTTGGCACCCCTACCCGCAAAAATGGACTTAGACGTAATTTTATTTTTTTAATCGTTAGAGAATCGTTAGAGAGGGTTAGAGAGAAAAGAATAATCGTTAGAGAGTGATTAGTTTTTATGTAAAAACTATTTTAATTTTTCGTGTGAAGTTGGCACCCCTACCCGCAAAAATGGACTTAGACGTAATTTTATTTTTTTAATCGTTTGCGAATCGTTAGAGAGAGATTGAGAATTACACAAAATCGTTAGAGAGTTAATATTTTATTTGATATTAAATCATTTCTAAGAGCGTGACGTTAGCCCACCTCTGTGAATTTTGCCCCCGATTTAATTATTCTCAACTTTTGTTAGTGCTAATCGTTAGGGAACGGTTAGATAGAGTTAGAGAGAAAAGATAAATCGTTAGAGAGTAATTAGTTTTATTTATCAACGATTTTAATTACTTTTATGAAATTGGCCCCCATTCCCGCAACAATGGACTTGGACGTAATTTTTTTTAAATATAGTTTGAGTATCGTTAGAGAGAGATAGAGAGTTAAAAAAGTCATAATAGAGTTAATATTTTAATTGATATTAAATTATTTCTGAGAACGCGGTTTTCCCTAGGACCTGAGCAAGTTAAAGTTTAAAAACGTGCCACCTCGATAGATAGGGCAGGGAGGAGAGGGAGAAAGGTTAGTAGATCCCCCAACTCCCCCCACCCCCCCCGGTGATACAAAGTTATTTTGAATGATTTTTAAATACGACCTTTCTCATATGCTGGGCCCACTCCAACGCACAATGTGTTATAGGAGCTGAGTTGCGGTCATGTCTCGTTTATGTGTCTATTAAATAGATCTAGTCATTGTTGCAGGATTTCATATATTTAAATATTAAATTAGAGGGTCGTAGCTTTAATTATTTAAAAGTAAGAATTTTTTTTCTGAATTTCACAAATGTATTTTTTTTAAATAAAACTATAGCGATGCAGCATTTTATTTATTCTCATAATGTACTCACTAATATTACTAATCATATTCTAAAATTGTTATGACTCTTCGCCGCGGCGTCAAAAACTAACCGTAGTTTCTTTTTATTGGGGTTGTCCACGCCGAAGTGAGGAAGATACCAGGTCTTTGGCGTGTTTTGGACATCGGTCAGTTCTCGTGCGTAGTCATTGTGTAGTAGATGGTATATTCTCTCTTTGTATCTCTCCGCGTAACTTTCACATTTCTTTAGTTTTCTTTCAACTCCTTTTAGTCTGTTCAAGGCAGTGGTATATGATTCTGGCATCTTACAATGTTCATCCTTCCATGGTAGCCCGATGTACCAGTTGCCGTCCTTCAGGGTAGAGTAGAAGTGCTTTCGAGGTGGGCTATTGCTCGTTCATCTTCTGCGTTTAGACGAGGTTTTCCTGATATGCCCATAGCTTCTGTTGAAAACGAGCGGCGGACTTCCTCATGTAAATCATCCATTAGGCATTTTGTTTCTATCTGAGATTTATCGGATTCAGTTAAAAACAAAGTTGAATGCTTGCTTCGACAGTTCACGTTCAAGGACGTGCGGCCATGTAAACACCAACCCAGCGGAGTACGAGTTAGGTACGGTTCGGTAGGATTGTCTCGAATAACTTCTAGAGGCAATAACAAACAGTAGTTGTCTTGTCCTATTAGTATTTCCGGTTTGCATTGTCCAAAACATAATTTGTGTTTAATATTATTAAGTAATTGCGTTACTGAACTTTAGTTTATTTAACGATATAAATTGCATAGGTAAGTTAAGTCCTTTGGTAGTACGTGCTTGCAATGTAAACATGGTACCGTCACTGTTCGACACGCGTAAGTCAACTATTTCACTATCGCACACAAGTTCGCTACCGTTCCATGCGCTACGCACTTTTAATGTTTGTTTACGTCCGCGAATACCTAATTTCACTATCAGCTCGTCACTAGCGCTTGTCACAGTGGAACCATCATCCAGTAAGGCCACCGTGCTCAATGTTCCGTAAGGTCCGTGTATATTTATAGGCACTGTCTTTAGCAACACTTGACTACAACTGTCATCGTTAATGTGGGTGACAGCCTCGCTAGGCAGCACCGAGGCTGAGGCCGACGCCGCAGGAGTTGCTGCATCGGATGGTTGACACTGCTCATTACCGCGCCCATCAGGGAAATGCAGAAGTTGATGGTGCGGTTTTCCACAATTATCCTTATCACACACGGGTGCTGAGCATGCGTCACGGTTATGACGCGACACCAGACACTTATAGCATAAACCGTTACGTTTTATAAACTGCCATCTGTCCTTACGCAACGCTTTTTTAAACTTTTTACAGTCTATTATTTTGTGTTTATTTGTTTTACAAAAACGGCACTTATCGTCTCCAATGTTACTGTCCGAAGAGTTTTGCACTAACACCGTATGAGTTCTGTTTACGTTATCACTTTGTTTACGTTTGTAATCACTGGGATTGTATATTATATTCACTGATGTTTTCGATATTTTTATAGCTTCTTGGTTCAAAAACTCGGATAATATCACAAGCTTAGGCTTATCCCCGCTGCTGATGATTGGATAACTGTAGTCTGCCCATTTTGAGATAAGCACTGTAGGTAATTTAGATAGGATAATTGATATCATATTTGTTCCTTTCAGGTACTCATCTTGACCAATAGCGAGCACAGCGGCGACATAGTTTTTAACTTTCACAGAGAACGCTACTATTTCTTTGTGATATTCCAGGGCCATCTGCTGAAGCTTGTTGATCTCGTACACAATTTGAGCTATGATAATATCTGGATTTCCAAATTGTAGCTCCAGCGTAGACATCACATCATCCGGTGACGTAGCACTAATTAACAGTGCTATAACAGCATTTTTGGCTGCTCCATGTAAACATTTCCGTAGTCTCCATAAGTTTTCCTGATTGTTGAAGTTACACACTTTTGTTGAGTCTTCGTATGCTTGCTTGAACTGCAGCCAATCCAACGGGTCACCTCCAAACCCAGGTAAGTCTTTAGGTGTACTCAATCGGCTCAGCATTTGAGCATGCGATCCGTTAGCTGTGGTAGCAGCGGCCAGATCCCTGAGAGCGCTTGCCAACATGTGAACTGTTCCATCAGTGCCACCTTGGACAGCTGTTTGCTGCGCCAGTGGCGGTAGCGGAAGGTCAAGGTCGCCCAGTTTTGTACCCTGCGGCTGGGCATCCTCTGCTTCCAGTTCGCGATGACTTCGTTCTAGCCACTTCTCCACTTCAACTTTTGTATGATCTCCTTCTTCTCTGTCTTCCGATTGTGAACTGTATTCTTCGTTTTGTAGCTCGGCCAACTCGGCGGCCAATCTATTATCGATTATTTCCATTTGTATTTTTGCCTTAGCTTCTGCTGCTTCTAATTCCAGTCTTTTCTTTCTAGCTAACACTGATGAAGTTGCGGACTTTGACTGAGATTTCGATTTTGATATTATTTCTGACTTTGAGGGTAGACCTGTGTTGGAACTCGGTTTAATTTCTTCACTTTGTTCGGGTAGCAATATAGGTTTTCCGATTAGTTTTGGGTTCTTTTTCTTCTCATCACGGTTACTTTTAGTGTTTGGTTACCTGGAATCATCTTGAACAGCAGTTTCCAAGCCTTCAACGCCTTCAAACATTTCGCCATAAAGTTCTTTATTTTTCTTCGTTGTGCTCCGTGTATTCACCATAGCTCGCGTTTTCGGTGGAGTATGAAACATCCAGCAGATTCGGCTCGAAGACCAGATTGTAGGGGAGGTAATGAAGAAACCAAGAGTAAAGATTGATTTGAAAATGTCGCGGAAGAGGAGGTTCTACGTGCGCGGTGTCTTGATCACCTCGACGACTACTGATCTTGGCTCGAGTCGCGCGCCCGCGCTCCCCTGCCCCGCGCCCACATCTTCAGCCCCCCGCACCCTAACAAACTCCTCGCTCGTACATTAAGTTTATTAGAAAAGGGGTACAAAAATATAATATTAAAATATAGGTAGTCATATAGGTTTTCATGGTTAACATCACTCTTGCAGTAAGTCACTCGGTCGAGGCCCGAGATAACATCCCCCAATAGGACGGGTCAGCTCCTGGTGAGGCAAAGCAGTGCCATGGGTCTTTGCCGACTCCATGACGCCTCACCTCCCTTCTCCGGACATCGTGTAAGAGTATTGGGTTTTAGCATAGCTTAACGAGGGCCCTTTCCCAATACAACACGATGTCAATCAACAACGAAAATTGAAAAAAAAAAATGTTACAATCACTTATTTTGTTGACAACCCTATAAAATCTTAAAAAATTGATATCTCTGGAACAAAGCCTTTGTAGGGTCTGATTTTTTGTATGAATATTCATATAAATGTACTAAATATAAATACACTGAAAGATGCGACCATACAAAGTTTCGCCAGAAAAATAATAATTACGGAATAATGTAAAAAATAAAAAAATTGCTTGTAAGAGCTTGATTAATCAGTTATTTATACGATAATTTGTTCTTTTAGTCGTAATCTATTATACCACGAATCAATTTATAATAAAATAATAGATAGAATGGAAATAAACATAATTTTTGGTTTCTATGGACTTTTCTCGATTTTTTAAATTTCTCAGATACTACTACAGATAAAGTCACGGGGATTTTTTTAAATGCTATTTCCAAGAATATCTTTCTAATAAGCATTGAAAATGATGATGACCGCAACTCGGGTCCCATAACACACTGTGCAACGGATTCTAACACAATATGGCGCAATATATGTCCCGAGTTAGACAATAAGTGGACTGCTCACCACGCTTATAACAGTGTTAGCCAGGAACGGCACAGAATCATAACGCGCGCCCGATTGGAATAGGGCATCATAATAAGGAACCAACTGCCTCCTGATTCTGACCAAGTCAAGTCGGTGGGTTAAAAACGACCCGACCAGCTCCCGACAAGCTTTTTGCAAGACAAGATTTAAGACCTTTTGTGTGTTTTGAGCATAAATGATGCAATAAGTACCTAATCAAATTGAAACTACCAACAATATTTCGTATTCTTATTGGGTGCAGGGTATCACTGTTAAATGATCGTTGATCAAATACACAACTTTAGCACTCGTATCTACTATCGTCCCTCTGCATGATGTATCGTATGAGCAGTACTACTCATGGTACTACTCGCGCTCACGGTGTACAATGAGAAACCTAAGTGTTGCCGCTTCATTCAATGCAATAATTCTCGCGGTAAATCTCTTTGATCTGCCCTAAATACCGCCACCGGAGTTAGCACCCAACGTTAAACGTCATGTGAATGCCGTTGACAAATTCTCGAGGTAAGTTGTGGTGTGGTACACCAACCGTTAACGTCTATTATCGCGATAAACCTTTGGTGTGGGACCAGCATATGAGAAAGGTCGTATTTTAAAAATCATTCAAAAAAACTTTGTATCTCCGGGGGGGGGGGGGGGGAGTGGGGGGATCTACTAACCTTTCTCCCTCTCCTCCCTGCCCTATCCCCTATCGAGGTGGCGTTTTTAAACTTTAACTTGCTCAGTCAACTTTAGCTTGTCCTAGGGAAAAACGCGTTCTCAGAAATAATTTAATATCAATTAAAATATTAACTCTATAATGATTTGTTTAACTCTCTATCTCTCTCTAACGATACTCAAACTATATTTAAAAAAAAAATTACGTCCAAGTCCATTTTTGCGGGAATGGGGGCCAATTTCATAAAAGTAATTAAAATCGTTGATAAATAACACTAATTACTCTCTAACGATTTTTCTTTTCTCTCTAACTCTCTCTAACCATTCTCTAACGATTAGCATTAACAAAAGTTGAGAATAATTATTTCGGTGGCAAAATTCACAGTGGGCTAACGTCACGCTCTTAGAAATGATTTAATATCAAATAAAATATTAACTCTCTAACGATTTTGTGTAATTCTCAATCTCTCTCTAACGAATCCCGAACGATTAAAAAATAAAATTACGTCTAAGTCCATTTTTGCGGGAAGGGGGCCCAACTTCACATGAAAAATTAAAATAGTTTTTACATAAAAACTAATTACTCTCTAACGATTTTTCTTTTCTCTCTAACCCTCTCTAACGATTCTCTAACGATTAGCATTAACAAAAGTTCATAATAATGAAATCGTGCGGCTAACTTCACGGAGGTCCAGAGCAATTATGTTCTGTGAAGTGGTCACAGAGATCAACACATTAGGTTCTTCTTATTATTTTTGATCACTTACCAGAAAGAATAAGAAGAACCTAATCTAACCGATTGTGATCACCGCAACATGTTGCCACTAAAAGATCCAAAAATTGAAACCTAAAACACAGCAAGAGCGTGCTGCGTGTCCACAGAGTACTTGACCACGCACAATGAAGGGTTCCGTAGTTGGGATGAATTTATCCCAAGGAAACACTTAACATTGTAGTTGAAAAACATGTCCACCCATTACATTCCAAGCAAATGTAAGTTTACTTTCGAACGAGATCCTTACAGTCTAACATAATATAAAAATAGCTATGAAAATTCGTTTAGTCTTATTATGTACAAGAATATATGGCTCGTCCTCAACGTGATTTGAATTTGGAACCTCAGAATCCGGTTGAGCCCCACGCGTCAACAAAACAATGATCATCCAACATCCATGAAAATTACAAATATTGTAGAAACATTTACATTGATGTAGGTATTTTCCTGATTTTACTTTCTGCCTTTGATAGTTATGAGGAGACAATTCACGTTTCATACAAAGTTGGGCCCAAAACCAAAAGTGCAGACAACAAAAAAAAAGTTTTACCCTGGTCGGGGAAGTTCTCCTAATCATTTTTTATTGTGGCCCCGAATCTCTAAGACTATTCGTTCAGCTGTTTTTTAAAGTTGAAGAATCTAGTTAACTTGAGCTATCGCAAATGGGAGGAACATTTTGGTGACGGAGTGTTTCTCCGTTCTTATAACTTCGGTTCCACTCGTCGAGCGACCCCATACGGATCTGCCACTTAACGAATGAAACCAGGCAACGGTAATAATCAGGCTTCTCATTCAACTTGAGTACAGCCGCTTTCGCAAGGTTATCTGCGCGTTCGGTGTCCTTCAGCCCTGCGGGAGCTTTTACACAACGAAACATCTTTTCTTTGGTCTGGGATAAGGCCACGCCCACGTTAGCTCTCGCCTCCGCCCCAGAGAGCGTGGAGGGAACCTTGGTTTGCTGGATATGGAGTTTTCGCAAACGCCACCACACCTTCAGCCTCCCTGCCTGCAAGGGCTGGCTGGGGTGCTCTTTGCCACATACAGAGCAGCTGCTTCTTGTCTTCGGAGATCGAGTGGGACTATCCCAGCCAGCATCAGGGATGCGTTCAGCGAAACGGTGCTGCTGTATTCTTCAACTTTGAAAAACAGCTGAAGGAATGGTCGTAGAGCGCCGCGCCGCGGCGTAGCCCCGCCGCGCCGACCATTCCTCTAGGCACGCCACCGCCGACAAATTTTTGGTTGACGCCCACTTCAAGTTGTAAGTAGGTATTATCTCATCCTTAATCCCAGCTATTCTATTTCGTATAACGTTCCCACTGCTGGGACACAGACCTCCTCATTTCGAGAGGGAGTTAGCTTAAAACTACCACACAGGTCAGTGCGGGTTGGTAATCCAGAATAATAGAACTTATTCAGTTCTTGTCACTGTTATTTACTTATCAAGTAGAAGTAGGCAGTAGGTAGTATCCGGATATGTGTAGGGTAGGTAGGTACCACAACTAAAAGGTGAATAATAAAAACAATACGACCTATCTCCAAAAAAACACTAAGTACCTACGTTGTGAAAAATAACTTTAATTTTCGTCGGAGGCAAAATACGAAAATTCAAAACCAAAGACACCGACTTCCGAAATTAAAGTTATTTTTCACTTTGTAGGTAGTGTTTTTTTGGAAGTCGATTGTTTTTTTTTTAAAACGTTTTTTAAATCTACCTATGCTCCATGTTTGAAGTAAGTACCTACTTTAAATAAAGTCAATCGTTCAATCTTGGTGGCCAACATAAAAACAACTATCATTTTTCAGGTAATTGAAAACAATTTAAAAAAAATCTATTTCCCAATCAATCCGGTACGGTGTTATTTCCAATCAATCCGTTACGGTGTTTACCCAAAGACATTCAATTATTTATTGTTCCCACCATGAAATTGTGATTTCTTCTTTCCCATATATATCCACCACATACCTACCTAATTGTGATTTCTACTTTTTTATAAATCCAAGCGAAGGTAAAATTTGAATATGTTTTCATTTAAACTGAATCAAGTTTTATTTCTACTAATGTTTCACGGTAAGCACACGATTTTGTAAAAAATAATTTAAGTACCTAGTGATTTTAGGCAAAAATTGTGCTAGGCTGTCCATAAACCTAGATGAAACATACATAATGACTGGTTGGCCCCCTATGAAAACAATGATGGTAGTCTTTGGAACAAAACTGTAGGTAAGCATTAATCTAAGAGGTCTCCGGGAATCCGGGATCCGCCCTTGTAGGCATTCAACTGCATCCGGCTAGACTGGTAGCCGACCATAGTTGTCAAAAGATTAGCCAGATGATGAGTCAAATCTGAATATGTCAAAATTTTGTCATCATTAGTTGAAAAATTTCACAAAGTCAAAGACTACTTTTGCCTAACAAAATGGAGCTTCGGGCCATACCAGTAGATGGTAAAATTATAAAATTAAATGTGAAAGTGAGTTTGTTTGTTACGCTTTCACGCTAAAGCGGCTGAACGGATTTGTATGTTTGGTACGGGGGTACACCATGACCTAGAGAAGGACATAGGATACTATTTATCCCGATATTCCCATAGGATAGAAACTTATGCGGTTGAAACCGCGGGGCGCGGGTAGTGAAAATATAAAGTTGAAATTAATTTCATATTACTTTTTTTTAGGATATGATTTTCACAGAAGAATTGAAGGTGGCCATTTTGTTAACGAAAACGGCCACAAAAAATACATGGTAAGAATTGAGAATAATTCGTTTCGTCTAACTAACCGTAGGCTCGGTCCCAGTGGGGTCACGAGGGGCATGATGACCCCCCAAAATCGTTCAAGCTGACGAGAGCCTGAATGAGTTACGTGTCTTACAAACAAAAAACTGAACTCGAGCCACAGTGACCCCGATGGGCATAAATCGGCACAAATACAAAACTTTAAGAAAAAAAGCCTGATAAAAACTTTTTTCTAAAAAATAAAATATTTTTTGAAACAGGGTTTGCACTAAAAAGTACTAAATAAAACCCACATACACAGAGAACTATAATACTTTTTTAAGCTTGGGTTATCTTTATGTGTAATGCTGGCACTTCACCTCGCGTATTTGCGCAAATATCCGTGTTATTTCGTTAATACAAATTTAACTTTATTTCAAAATGTTTATGGCATATTTTGTATCACCCAAGTAACGCGAATATTTTGACAAATACGCCAAATGAAGTGCCAGCATAAGAAGGACATTTACGCCTCAAGAAAATATAATATTTCTAGATTTATTTAGAATAATTAGATGAATAAAAGCTTGATTTAAAAAAAAATTTTTTTTTTTTGTTTTTAAAGAGACTTTTCTGTTATTTTGTACTTTTTAGCATTAGAATTTGTTTAAATACCTATCTGTTCTATCACCTTCACAAATCCAACGAACCCAACACTACGGGGCTATCTTTTAAGGTCGAGGAGTCCCTATGGCCATCTTCCGGCTCCATCATCAGACTCTGGACACCATAGTGTAAAAGAACTCGTTAATACATGACCGATGACTCCAAACACGATGGTGCTATCTTCTTTGATTGAGGAGTTCTTATGGCTAACTTCCAGCTCCATCATCAGACAGACCAGCTCCATTATATAATTTTATAAATGTCTCGGTAGTTGTTTAAGTATGCCAAGTTTCAGCTCAATCGGATGCGAGGAAGTGCTTGAAAAATGGATGACAATTGGAGTAACCGGAAACACATACGAACAGAGCAAGCTAATATAAAGCTTGAAAAACCAACCGACTTTCTAAAAAAACAATACTTCAATCTGCCTAGCCTTTTCTCAACTATATTGGGGTCGGCTTCCAGTCTCACCGGATGCAGCTGAATACCAGTATTTTACATGGAGCGACTGCCTATCTGACCTCCACAATCCAGTAACTGGGTAATACGATACCCCTTCCCCTTGGTAAGACTGGTTGTCCGACTTTCGGGCTTCTAACGACTCGTAACGACTGTCAAAGGTCCACGAATAACAGCCGGGACCAACGGCTTAACATGCTTTCCGAGGCAGGGGGAGTCTTGATATGTAAAGATGGTCACCTATCCACGGACCAACCCCGGGCAGCGTAGCTTAACCTGACGAATCGACCCGTGCGGCTGTTATTATTGAAAAAACACTACTTACAAAGTGAAAATAACTAAAATTTCGGAATTCGGTGTCTTTGGTTTTATATTTTTAACCAATCCAAAAAAGAGGAGGTTCTTTCTATGTTCGACTATAATATGAATGTTTTTTTTAATGTATGTGCACCGATTTTTTCGTCAATTGTAGACCGATTTCCAATATTATTTTTTTGTTTGAAAGAGTAAAAATTAAGGATAAAATATTTAAAGAGTTTCCTGCGAATTGAGTAGTTATTTTTTATATGGTAACGTGCAGTTGCTCTCGAAAAGCACCATTTGGTGAAATGGAACTGATGATGAAGACCACAGATGGCCACCGGAACTACGCAATAATAAGTATTTCATAGGTTGTGATTCTATATGGTTGCCAAGCTATGTATTTACGCTATTTCATTTTTGTATTTATTATTATATTTTTCTGCCGGCGCCGGTTGCTGAATTGGCTACCAGCGCCCGTCGCTGAATTGGCTGCCGGCGGTGGCACTGACTTCGGTTGTCAATTTGGATAGATATTGGATAGATAGGTGGGGTAGAAATAATTAAAAAACATGTAGGTAATAGAGCATTTTTTTTCCATATTCACTAATTTCCCTATTTGAGTAATAAAGTATACTACCCGGAATCGAACTAGTTAGATTAGGCCATGGTGTTTCATGGCCCCCGGCGGGCGCCGCCACCCGGCTCACACATCGTGGTCGGGGGGGCTCGGATCGCTGTCGAGTCTACCATGAAGTACCTAGGATTGGTGCTCGACAGCCGGTGGGACTTCGGGCCCCACTTCCGACGGCTGGCGCCCAAGTTGCTGGGCGCTGCTGGGGCGCTGTCAACGCTGCTTCCCAATCTGGGGGGCCCGAGCGCCGCTTGTAGGCGGCTCTACGTGGGGATCGTGCGATCGATGGCCCTTTACGGGGCCCCGATCTGGGCGGCTGACCTGACGGCCGGTAGTATCGCAGTCCTGCGCAAGCCGCAGAGAGCGATGGCCGTCAGAGTCATCAGGGGGTATCGCACGATCTCCTACGAGGCGGCTTGTGCACTAGCCGGATCCCCGCCCTGGGACCTCGAGGCGAAAGTACTCGCGTCATCGTATCGGTGGCGTGAGGAAGCGAGGGCGCGGGGTGAGCAACCGATGCAGCGACACATAGAGCTGCATCGGTCTCAGCTTCGCGAGGTCCTGGTGGCGGAATGGCGGGAAAGGCTTTCACGCCTCGACATCATCGAGGCGGTCCGGCCGGTGCTCGAGCGCTGGCTCGGGCGACGCAGGTGCTCTCGGGGCATGGTTGCTTCGGGAAGTACCTGTGTCGCATAAAAAGGGAGCCGGACGCCCGGTGTCACCACTGCGTCGACTGCCGGGAGGACACGGCGCGGCATACGCTGGCAGAGTGTGCCGCTTGGGAGGAGCCACGCCGTGCCCTCATCTCAGAAGTAGGCGGTGACTTGTTGCTGTCGGCCGTAGTGAATGCCATGGTCGGCAGCGGGGAGTCCTGGGACGCGGTGGTTTCCTACTGCGAGACGGTCGTCTCGCAGAAGGAGGCTGCGGAAAGGGAGAGGGAGATCTCGTCCACTCACCCGGCCCGCAGCAGGCGCACCGGGCGTCGGCGGAGGGCGGATAACGCCCTCTTCCAGCTCTCCTAAATGGGTCCAGGGGTGACGGACTCGGGGACGTCTGTCGCCCCCCCACACATCAGGACCCGAGGTAGCGGCGCGTAGTGTTCCACGCGCGCCCCTCTTAGACGTCACGGGGGGAGTCAAATACCTCACTCCCCCCCTTGACCTCGCAAAAAAAGGTTAAGTTAGGTTAGAACTTTGACCCCCTACGAAATAACGACTAGAATATACAGAAAAAAACATTTTAGTTAGGGTTAGTTAGTTGGGGTTCTGAATACCGCAAGGGTTTCTATAAACGCCGCGCCACCGGTGTCCACTATGGGAGCCAGCGGTGCCGGCAGCCGATGTTTTTAATCTCGGCTGCCGGCAGTAATGTCACTGCCGGTTCCCAATGGCGTTAGATTCTTGAGTCGGCGCCAGCAGCGGAAGCACTGCCTTTATTTTATTGTTTATTTTTTTAATTACTAGCTGATGCCCGCGGCTTGGCCCGCGTGGATGTCAGTTATTATATACTAAAACCTTACTCAAGAACCACTCTATCCATTGGTGAAAACAGGATGAAAATCGGACAGACAGACAAGGCGGAGGACTTTGTTTTATAATTATGTAAGGATTACTTTTATTACTCTGTGGGATTAATTTTATGTTCGTAGATGTATCCGTGGCATCATAGCGGGCCCTATCTGAATACCAGCGCTGCGGTCTTTGTTTATTTTTTCTCAAATATCGTAGAACTAGCACTTTGCCGACTTTGCGACTTCTTCCGCATGGATTTCGTACTTTCCTCTAAAAACTTGAAGAACCCGTCCACCCCGAAAGATAGTTTTCGAAAATTAATATTATGATCTTTAACATTTATTTACGATCTTTACCCCTTAAACTTTATTACACTTTTACACCCCGTTAGGAACGGATTTTTGAAAATCCCCGAAACACGTTCTTTTTTAGTATTTGTTTTAAGTATTAGTACCGTATCGAGTTTCGAGTTAATCCGACAGCGTTATTCCTCTACCTATAGTAAAAGAATTTCCAAAAACTCTGTCTTAGTGGATGCCTACGTCATAATGACTACCTATTGTGCCAAACAGCCCAATCCGTTCAGTAGTTTGAGCTGTGATATATAGAGTACCCCTTTTCACCCCATTAGGGATAGATTTTTGAAAAACCCTGATTCACATTATTATTTATTTTTGATATAAAGTATAAATACTGAGTTGCAAGTTAATCGGACCGCGCGTTAAAATTCTTCTATACAAACTTTGACAGCCCCCAATCCCCGTTTAGGAAGTAGTTTAGAAAAACTAAAATGACCAACTTTTGTAATTAACTAGATAAGTATTCGTGCCAAGTTCAAGTCTATTAACTCAAGGAATAAGATTTTTCAAACAAACGAAATTCCCGCTTTTCTACCCCTTAAAGGTCAAATTTCCAAAAACCCTTTCTCAGTGGATGCCTACGTCTTAATATCTTTCTGTGTGCCAAACAGCCCAATACATTCAGTGGTTTATTTAACCTGTGATACAGACTAACATTTTTCACCCGGTTAGGAGAAGATTTTTGAAAAACCCTGATACACATTCAAACTCAAACTCAAACTCAAAGCATTTATATCAATTAAACCATTTACAGGCACTTTTGAATTGTCAAGGAGGCGGTCAGTCAGAAATATGAAGCTAGTTGCCCATTCCAAAGCGTAGTAGGTACCTATGGAGAAGAACGGGCAAGAAACTCCATGGACACTCTTTTAAATCAAAATATTGTTACAATATATGGGTTACATCATTTATGTTTGAAATTATACATGTGAGAACAATGTAGAAAGCACGTTAAAAGCGTCCGCAATTATTACATAAAACAATTCAAAAATTAAAATAAGCCATGGCAGCTAAGAGATGACCAGTCACAACTGACGGTGCCCGTTCACGAACATGACGCATGGATCAGCACCATTCAGCTCAACCATTTTGAAGGGAGCTAAATGATCCAACACACGCGCCACCACCTGCGAGACATTTCAGTGAGCATGACATTCCCAGTCACCAGGGCACATTCAAGTCAATGAAAGACAAATTACCCGGTAAATGGTGGCTCTGTAGAAAATTGGTATGGTCACCAATTTCTACTCGATCGGGAATCGAACCCGTACTAATAAACTAGCTTTAAAGCGTTAAGCGTAGCGAAAGCGGAAGGATGAAAGAATGAAGCGAGTACAGATGAAGAAATAAAGAATATTATTAAAGCGATAGGAAAATTATATTTATGTAATTTAAACTGACACAAATTAAACTAACAAACAATATAATAATTAAACAAATTAATCGCGGCGCGGTGCGAGTGGTTCGGTAGGCGATAGCATGTAGACTGTAGCTCCGCAGCCCGGCCTTCGCGCCGGTAGAAGTGCGTGCACGCAGTCTTCCGCAGCGCAAGGTCGTTGTCGCCGTCGCCAGTACAATAATCACGCGCACCTGGTGTACGCGCGGCGCGTGTAAGTGTGCGGTCACTCGGTGCAAACATCGTATGATCTGCATGTTTGGCCCAAGCTTCATGAGCGGAGCGATTCCGCTCTAAAATGTAAGGTGGTGGTCCAATTGACGTATTGTTCCGCCACATATTCCCCCCGGCCAGACCGTAACTACGGTCGATAAAAATCGGGGAATCTTACTCGCCGCCCGCTTCTGGTCCTTTTCTCTGTGTCTGTTTTTGCTGCTGTTGTAATGTCTGTTGGAACCACGGAATAGATAAATAAGGTTGGAAAGGCCCTAGCTCCAATTTTGTATCAGGACCAGTGTCACCGCTTGTCTCCCACTATTTTAATTTCTACACATACGCACTCCTATGTTTACAAATATTTCGCACACAACCAAATCAGACACACATAAATCTCACGGCAGATATTCGTTCGCACACTAGTAGTAAGCCCCCGTAGGCATAGACACACACACGCAAAAAAGCAATAAAAATTTTCATACACGCTAGTGCTTGATAAAGCCGATATTCTTTATCGAATTAAATTATCGAAAAATTAAACTTGTGAAATGAGTTCTGGTGAAATATTAGTGAAACCATTAATCTTTAAAAAAAAACATCTATGTAACGATTCTTGACCAATCTTTATAGGTATAAATTTACTTACTTCAGTGTTTTTTCTTTTTAAAGATTTATCTTTTTTTGGTGTCAACAAAATTGAAGATGAAGCCTGTGCTTGTAAATCCTAAAATTATAAATAGCATAAAATATTTTGAAATGCGGACTTTACAAGAGCGATTATAATTCAAGATATAAGTATAAGGTTACCTGAGCGCCTTCGCAATTTTGCACACTGGTGGAAATAGCATCATAACTGGGCTTATTAAGTATAGCATTGCAAGAATTAGTTGGCTGAAAAATAATGCAAAAGTCTTAACATGTCACGCACGGTACACTTAATAATAATTCAAAATTGAAATATTAGAGCTGAATGCTTGCGTGATAATGATTTACCCGAGTGTGATAATTAATCTACTGTAATTATTATATGATACCATACATACTCGAAATATTTTTCATGAAAATGAACAATCAAATAAAATAAAACCTGATGATCCTTACATTTTGAATGCAGGGATCAGATTTGTTCATAATTTAGGAGTTAATAAATAGGAGTAGAATATGAAATATCGGAACTTAATTCCAACAAGTTAGTAATACATTTTAACAAAACCTACCAAAGAAGAAATTTGCACAATTTGTTCTCTTGGGATCGCCCCTGGTTTTAGGTACCTATAACCTGATTTTTTAATGATAAAATCATCTTTACTGAAATGTATAGAGCAAATAGTACTCGTCTTTGTCGGCATCCAGTTTCCTCTACCTGTCACGTCAATCACTTGTTCCCTGGCGTTAGGTTCTTTAGGAAACCTAAAATTTATAATTTATTGCGTAAGTAAAATTGGATTTTACTTATATTTTAATACTAAATACAATATAGTAAATACTTGTAGATGAGTACAATGATCTCGTATAATGTTGCCAATGAATTCAATTTCTCCCTGTAAATCTGCCATCTACAAGTATTTACTATATTGTATCATTCGTTAAATAATTATTGTGATATTTAATTGACTGAATCATATACATCTAACTAAAAATATACTATCATTAATTAAATATAAAATAATTCAAAAAGAATCTTTGTCCAACGTAAATTTATATTATTTGAGAATTCTATCGATGATTTTATTTAACCACATGGTCACCTCACTGTCGACCGTGCATCACGGCCAATCAGGGCAAACGACGAAACGTCAATGGTTGAAGTGAAGAGGACGCGACGCATGCAGTACATTGTAAGCGGACTTAGTAATTGCGTTGATTACGCGAATACACATCGTGCAATGTATATTTTTTTTTTACTTGTTGCAATAATGTCGTTAATGTTTGGAATTTCATAGTGATCAGAATATTTTTATGTTTTTTACTAATAAAATTATAATTAAATGTTATTTTCGACTTACCGATGGAAAGATATACCCCCTCGCTCTATACTTGCGGTCTGACTTTTTGTTTTACAAGTTATAATTGCACAACACGGCATTTTAAAGCAGAGCTCTCACGCCCACATTACCATTCCAACCTTATTTATCTATTCCGTGGTTGGAACGGCCGTTGCTGTTGACCTGAGATCTGGTTGCTTTTGTTCTTCTTTCAAAATGTAGGCGGGTTTTAATCTGTCAACAGAGACGTTAGTTGTCTTTCCTTTTACCTGTATGGTGTAATACTTTGGCTGCCTTTGTATAACTTTATAGGGGCCGGCGTAAGGTGGTTCTAGTGGGCTTCGGACGTAGTCTCGGCGTAGAAAGACGTGTGTAGAGGAATGCAGATCTCGTGGTATGTAGAAGGGAGAAGTTGTGTGCCAAGAGGTCGGCCTGGGAGTGAGTTTGGCCATGTGTGCACGAAGACGAGTTGCGTACTGCGTGACATCGGCTGCAGTATAATCTGTAGCAGACAGAAACTGGCTAGGTAAATGAAGAGCTTCACCATACACAAGCTCAGCCGGCGTGGCTTGGATGTCCTCTTTCCAAGAGTTACGCATGCCGAGTAGCACCAGCGGTAGGACTTCTGTCCACTGCGAAGAAGTGTGGCACATGATGGCTGCCTTGAGCTGACGGTGTAGGCGCTCAACGATGCCATTTGCAACTGGGTGGTAGGCGGTGGTGCGGAAGTGATTTGCTCCAACCAAGCCAGCGAGGGCCTTGAACAAGTGGCTCTCAAACTGGCGACCACGGTCCGTAGTCACCCGTGCTGGACAGCCAAATCTAGCTATCCAGCCGGACACTAAGGCAACTGCGCAGGTCTCCGCGGTTATTTCTTTCAGCGGATATGCCTCAGGCCACCGAGTAAATCGATCGATGACAGTTAGGCAGTACCTGTAATCAGAAGAAATGGTTAAGGGCCCTACGATGTCGAGGTGTATGTGGGTAAATCTGGAAGACGGAGTAAGGAAAGAGGAAAGAGGAGTTATGGTATGGCGGGTAATTTTACTTGCTTGACATTGTAAGCATTGTCTTGCCCACTCTCTACAGTTTTTGCGGATCCCCGGCCACACATAGCTTTGTGTCACAAGTCGCACTGTAGCAGAACATCCTGGGTGATGTATGTTGTGCAACGATTGAAAGACTTGCTTTCTTAGTTGTGGTGTCACATATGGGCGAGGCATTGGCATTGAAGTATCGCATAGAATGTGTGCGTTTCCCGTCAGTGTAGCGACTTTTTCCAGCTTGAGTGAAGAGCCGTTTCGAAAAAGGTCTTGCAGTTCTGGATCTGTTTCCTGAAATTTTGCAAGATCCTCAAAGTTTATTGCCGCTGCCACCACTTCAACCCGTGACAATGCATCAGCGACGACATTTTCTGTGCCAGGTATGTACCGTATATCTGTGGTGAATTGCCCTATGAAATCTAGGTACCTGAATTGTCTTGGCGAATGGCTGTCTCTGTTTGTCTTGAAAGCAAACACCAGTGGTTTATGGTCGGTAAAGATGGCAAAGTTCCTAGCCTCGACCATATGGCGAAAGTATTTTACTGCTTCATACGCCGCCAATAATTCGCGGTCGTATCGGCTGTATTTCTTTTGTGCACCACTAAGTTTATGTGAGTAAAATGCTAGAGGTTTCCAGTCGTCTCCTTTCCGCTGTTGAAGTACAGCGCCGATGGCGGTATCAGACGCATCAGTGACTATAGTTAGCTCAGCTGATGGATCTGGATGAGCCAGCAGAGTTGCGTTGCTTAATGAAGTCTTGGTGTCTTCGAATGCCTTTATGAGTTCAGGAGTCATTTCGACTGGATGTGCTCCTTTAATTTTGGGACCAGCAAGGACTGCATTCAATGGAGCTTGAAGTTTTGCTGCATTTGGGACAAATCGGCGATAAAAATTTATCATACCCAAGAATCGACGAAGCTCCTTGACCGTCTTGGGAACTGGGTACTCCTTGATAGCCTATATCTTGGTCCCGAGAGGTTCCGTACCTGCTGCTGTCACACGGTATCCCAGAAAAGTTACCTCTGAGTGTCCGATATTACATTTTGATGTGTTTACCACTATACCGTAGCTTTTCAAGCGGTCGAATAGTTGCCGTAAATGCTGTTTATGCTGTTCCGGGGTTTGTGAAAACACGAGAATGTCATCGATATACCCGTAGCAGAAGTCCAAACCTAGCAAAACTTCGTCGATAAACCTTTGGAAGGTTTGAGCAGCGTTTCTCAAACCAAAGGTCATGTAGGGGAACTCGTAAAGACCGAATGGTGTAGTGATGGCAGTCTTTGTAATATCGTCTGGGTTGATACCTATTTGATTATATGCTTTGACTAAATCTATAGTGGAAAATACTGAACACCCTAATAGCTGGTAGGAGAAGTCATGAATATGGCGGATGGGGTACCTGTCCGGTATTGTTCTTGCATTAAGTGCTCTATAGTCGCCGCATGGTCTCCATCCGTCGTCCTTTTTCCTAACCAGGTGAAGTGGAGCAGACCAGGGACCTTCCGATCGTCTGGCCACACCACTGGCAAGCATGTCTTCAAATTCCTTTTTAGCAACTAGCGTTCGAGCTGGATCAAGGCGTCGAGGTTTGCTTGATTCTGGTGGACCTGGGCTTGTCCTTATCTAGTGCAACGTATTATGCTTACCCGGTAAATGTGTTCCTGGAGGTCGGGTGATTTCCGGATACTCGCGTAGAATGTCATGGTAGTCTGTGTCACCAACTACAGCCTTCATAGATGCAATGTCGTCCGTTGTCTTGCAGTGAGCTCCTGTAACTGATAGTGTCGTTATGTTGTCTATCAGGCGTTGATTCCTGCAGTCTACGAGTAAGTTGTAGAAACTAAGGAAGTCGACCCCTATGATAGGTCGTGACACATCTGCTACCGTAAATCTCCAGGTGTAGTCTCTTCTGAGACCTAAGTTAAGTCGCAGCTGTGTTGGTCCGTACGTATATATCACAGTATTATTGGCAGCGACTAAATCAAATTTTGATCGTTTGACAGGCGTCTTTACTGCCGACCGCGGGAAAACACACAAGTCTGAGCCAGTATCCACTAGGAACTGCATTTTCGTAGTCCGGTCGGTTATGAATAAACGGCCTGTTGAAGTAGGGCAGTCGTTAGCCGCTACTTGCGACCGCCCTTTGAGTTTTCCGAAGTAAAAGTGCAGGGTTGCTTACATTTGTTGGCCTTCTCCCCGTAGGTGTAGTGGTAGTAGCAGTGCGGGTGATTTGGTGGTGGCTACTGTGTTCTAAAGCTATTAGAGCGATCGCGATCATACCTTTTTTGGTTATGCTTGGATTGTGAGCGTGAGCGGGAACGTCCTCTCCAGTTACTTTTCATCTGCGACGCCAGTTGTGCGACTTGCTTTGTGAGCTCGTTTACTTGCTTGAGCAAGTCTGGTGAAGTGCTGGTAGAGGCAGAGGCGGCTGCTACCTGTGGAGTGGATGGTACGATTTCGTACACCCTGTCAGCAATCTCGGCTAGTTTTTCTACCTGTAAGTCGGCAATCTGTGAAGCAATAACAGTCTGTATGTTTTGTGGCAAACGGTTAGTCCAGAGACTTTTAACGAAATCCGAAGCTCCAGCGGGTCCAGCTAGGTTTTGCAGGTGCCGAAGAAACTGAGATGGTCTGCGATCGCCTAGCTCCTCATGTATCAACAGTTGCTGTATCCGCTTTTCCTGTGAGGCGGACAGGCGATTAATTAGCTCACTTTTTAATTTGTCGTACTTGTCTGTCTCCGGTGGTTTTGTGATGATATCCTTTACTTGGATTGCATGTTTGGTTTCCAGCTGTGTAGTTACGAAATAGAATTTCGTCGTGTCGCTGGTTATCCTTGATAGGATAAATTGGCCCTCTAATTGGGCGAACCATAAAGCCGGTTCCTCTGGACAAAAAGGTGGACAGCGTAGTGGTAGTCCGACCTTTGACACTTCTCCTGAGATAGCAGTTACTGCTCCTTTCGCGTCAGCATCGGCAAAATTCTCAGAATCGGACATCGTTCAAAAATATATAAAATCGCTCACCGCTTATGCTTTGGACCACAGCCTACTTTTTCTTCACTCCGATGTAAACAAACTATCACCAATTGAATCACAACCCTTGCTTCACTGAAATTGCTTGCTCCTTGCTGCACCCGAGTCTTCAATATGCGCGGTAGTCGAGGGTCACCAATGTAGAAAATTGGTATGGTCACCAATTTCTACTCGATCCGGAATCGAACCCGTACTAATAAACTAGCTTTAAAGCGTTAAGCGTAGCGAAAGCGGAAGGATGAAAGAATGAAGCGAGTACAGATGAAGAAATAAAGAATATTATTAAAGCGATAGGAAAATTATATTTATGTAATTTAAACTGACACAAATTAAACTAACAAACAATATAATAATTAAACAAATTAATCGCGGCGCGGTGCGAGTGGTTCGGTAGGCGATAGCATGTAGACTGTAGCTCCGCAGCCCGGCCTTCGCGCCGGTAGAAGTGCGTGCACGCAGTCTTCCGCAGCGCAAGGTCGTTGTCGCCGTCGCCAGTACAATAATCACGCGCACCTGGTGTACGCGCGGCGCGTGTAAGTGTGCGGTCACTCGGTGCAAACATCGTATGATCTGCATGTTTGGCCCAAGCTTCATGAGCGGAGCGATTCCGCTCTAAAATGTAAGGTGGTGGTCCAATTGACGTATTGTTCCGCCACAGCTCAATAGTACATAGTACTCACACCTGTGCTATGCAATTATGTAATACAAAGGAGATTGAGTTTATACAATGCAAGATGGTCTTCCGATCTTCAGCAGCTCCAACAGTATTTTCGAATGTTAATTAGTTAGTTGTGATTGTGGAGCAGGACCAGCATTAAGCCAAGCATTTTTATCAGAGATGTAATCCTCCAACTTATAATATGCCTGCCTGCATAGTGTGCGTTTTATACAAGTTTTGAATTTCGACTCATTCAGTTGAAGTATGTGGGGAGGAATTTTATTGTAACATTTTAAACAGTACCCCATGAAAGATGAGTCTACTTTAGCTAGTCTGAAACCTGGTTGAACTAATAGGTCCCTATTTCTAGTACTATAATTATGTCTATCACATCTTTTACTAAAAAGATGTGAATTTTTTCTTACGTGCATGATGTTTTCATAGATATATTGACAAGGTACCGTCATGATGTTTATATCCTTAAACAGTTCCCTTAAAGAATCGCGCCTGCGGAGATTATAAATAGCTCTGATCGCTCTTTTCTGCAGAATAAAGATAGACTAGATGTCTGCAGCCCGTCCCCATAGTAAAATACCGTAAGACATGATGCTATGAAAGTAACTAAAATAGACTAGCCTCGCGGTATCTACATCAGTAAATTGACGGATTTTTCTGACAGCGTATGCTGCTGAACTTCGCCGTCCTGCAAGAGATGTTAAATGAGGACCCCATTGTAGCCTCGAGTCGAGCGTGATCCCCAGGAAAACAGTTTTATCGACGAACTCTAGTTTCTCTTGATTCAATAAAATCTCGCAATCCCTACTTTTGACATTTGGCAAAGAAAATTTGATGCACTTAGTTTTTTCCCATTTAATACTAAATTATTAGCAGTGAACCAATTTTGGACCTGCAGTAGGGCGTTATTTACTTCGTCAAAATTTGTAGCACGTCTATCTACCTTAAAAATTAAGGAAGTATCATCAGCAAATAACACCATGTGTGGCTGATTTTTTAATAAATGGAGTAGATCATTAATGTATACTAAAAAGAGGAAAGGACCCAAAATCGAGCCTTGTGGAACACCCATTTTTACTTTTAAACCTAGTGAGTTGATACCGTTTATTTGAACTAGCTGTTGTCTATCATTTAAATAAGATTTTACTAAACTGAGTGCAAGTTTTCCAAGTCCGTAATGCTCAAGTTTCAAGAGTAAGGTTTCGTGATCGACGCAATCAAAAGCCTTGGAGAGGTCACAAAAGATTCCTATGGCGTCTTGGGCCTCTTCCCACGCGTTAAAAATGTGTCTTATTTATTTATTTATTTATTTATAGTTAATTAAAACGGCACAGGTCCAATTACATTAATTAACATAGAATTATAAAGATTAAAATAAAATAAGCATTCAAATAACATTACAAACAGTACAAACATTAAATTCAAATTCAGAGATATACAATTCGTGGATAAAAGTATTAATAATAATTTGCGTAAATGTAAATAAATTAAAAAACATCATAAACTAACATGTAACAGTGGACACCCTCGCATATTGTCTCTCACAAAACACCAGACAAGCACGCATCATTTTCTTCCAATCATCAGCAAACACATCACATTCAGGGTCAGTAGTCAGGAGGGCGTTTAGCATCCTTAGGGTTCGACATACCGGGGATGCAGCTCTGGCAACAGATCTAGATAGCGGTAGTGCGAACAGGTTATGCCGGCGGCTTTGACGGTGCCCAAGGTATTTGTCGGGCACAAATAGGCAGCAGAAAAGTCCGTGGAGCTCAGGGCAGTCAATACGACCGTTTAGGGTTTTACAGGCAATCGTGAGCTGATCAAAGCCCCTTCTTACCTCCAACGAATTGAATTCCAACACCCCCAGAAGATAGTTCGTTGGATACATGAATGGATAGTGATGGTACAGCCTTTGATACAAAAATCTCAGGAAGGTTTTCTGAACTTTCTCAAGCATCAGTGTCTGTGACGCAGTATGTGGATGCCAGACACAGGCGCTGGACTCGAGTTTACTCCGAACCAAAGTGGTGTATAGGAGTTTAATAATACTGGGATTGCGAAAGTCACGAGCGTTCCTCAAGACAAATCCCAGACGCCTGAAGGATTCCTTTGCAAGGGCAGACACTTGGTCTCTAAATGTCAGACCTCGGTCGAAAGTCACTCCTAAGTCCTTAACGCTGGTGACACGAGTGATCACTATACCCCCCAAATTATAATCGTATTTTATTGGTCTCAACGCTCGACCATAAGTCATAACGCTGCATTTACTAATATTAAACAACAACTTGTTCGCAATGCTCCACTCATAGACGGTATCGATATCTTTTTGTAGGAGTTCGCAATCCACCTCTGTTCTGATTTGGGCAGCTAGCTTTAGATCGTCGGCGTATAGTAGACATTTTGCGAATCGAATCTTACAAATTAGATCATTGATCATGATCAGAAACAGAGGCGGCCCCAATACGGATCCCTGACTCACACCCGAGCGAGTGTAATAAGCCTTCGACTCAAAGCAGCCATGTCGGACGAACTGTTTGCGATCCCGTAGGTAGTCGGCGAAGAAGTTAAGAAGACCGGATGAGAAGCCCGTAGCCCCTAACTTTGCCAAAAGCACATCGTTGTCCACCCTGTCGAACGCCTTCTGGAAATCAAAATACAGAGTGTCGACCTGCCTACCAGATTCTAGGCTACTGGATATAAAGTCAACATGAACCAGCAGATTTGAGTTCACGGAGCGACCAGGTCGAAAACCATGTTGAGCATCGGAAAGATACATACTGGTTTGTTTATAGATAACAGTGTGAAGTGTATGTTCAAAGACCTTTGCAATGGTTGATAAAATAGCGATGGGTCTGTGTTCCTCGACAGATGTCTTGTCACTGGTTTTAGGGATGGGAGTAACACGTGAAGTCTTCCATATCTCCGGATACACGCCCGATTGAAGAGCTAGATTAAAAACATGACATAAAGGGGCTGCTAATATACTGCTACATCCTTTAACGATATATGCAGGGATGTTATCTGGGCCGACAGAGCTGCAGGGTTTGAGTTTGGAAATACCCCTAACCACGTCTGGAGGGACTAAAACGGGCAGGGGAAAATTACCTCCCTCACTATTCACCGTGCTTGATTTCGGGTCCAATTCTGGTGTGTCCGGCAGAAATACGCTGGAAAAATACTCAGCAAATGCCTCAGCAGCTTCGACACCTGAATAGACCCTGCCATCAAGCACAACGTCCGGCTCAAACCCACCCTTAGATCGCAGGCTTGAAATGTGCTGCCAGAACAGTTTTGGATTCTTGCCTAGGCTGTTTTCCACATTAGAACAATGCAATCTATATGCCTCCTCGGTTCTCACTTTTAATTCCGACCGCAGTGCGCTAAACTGAGCATATTATGTAGCATCACATCGGGATTGTTTCCATTTATTATGGAGTTTTGATTTACTACGAGTGTCCCTTACGATATCTCTAGTAAACCAGACTGGGTACCGCTTATTACCAGAGGTCCTTCTCGTCTTCTTTGGAATAGAGGAATCAAATATATCGTACATTAAATTATAAAACTTACAAGCAGCGGTGGACGCGCCAGTGCAGCGAAAAACGTCTTGCCATGGAGCAGAGCGAACAAGATCGAACAATAATGTGTAGTCACCTTTACAAAAGTTCCAATCCTTACTACGGTCAATATTGCTAGGGTCAAGTTTTTCATGAACCTTACGCCTTGTGATAGTAACAGCAATATCCAACGGCGGGTGGTACAGATCAATCGGAACCAGTTCCGTACCCTCGAAATACTCACAGTTTACAGCAGCGCCCTCCCGAGCCAACACTACATCTAACTTACTGCCACGCATATTCATCACCTCATTCATCTCTACAAGTCTACAAAAGCTTAGAAAATAACAGTAGTAATTATTAACATTTACTGACGCACTTTTAAGATTAAGGTCGCCTAAAATAAGAATAGTTCCTTTCAAACTGTGAATAATGTCCTCGACCTTGCAAAACCACGCCAGGTAATCCTCGTCAGTTGCACTAGGTTTGACGTAAACAACACACACATATATATTTAGGCCATAAATTGTGATCTTAGCCCACAAATCTTCGCCGCAGGCGGTCTCAAGTTCATGTAGCCTATTCATGGTGACCTCAGGCCGCGCAGCCAGCAGCACACCACCACCCGTGGTCACTCTGTCTCGTCGAAGAGTACGCCAATCTCCAACCGATATTTCTGAGTCCTCCACTGAATTATCCAGGTTGGTCTCGGTAACGGCTATCAAATCATGGTCAGACAGTAATAAGCTTGACCTCCACATGGGTAGCTTGGTTTTGAGCCCACGCACATTTTGGTACAGTAAGCGCAGATAGACATTGCGATCCGTACAACCACGAGAGGCGGGAGCGGCAAGTACGCAATAGGGCTTATTGGGTCTCATCGCTTCGGGCACGAAAGTTACGGTGCCATGGTTTGACGCAAATATCCTCTGCCCAATTTTCAGGAGCCACAACTTGATCAGCCAATTTTGAGGGCACACCTAGCTTGAAGGATGCGTATTTACCACGGGATTTGAGGACTTCTACCGTGCAAGCATCTGTTCCACAAATGGTAGTCAGGTGATCACGTACCTGACTATCAGATGTGCCCTGCTTAACGTAGAAGAGGTGCAGGTATCTCCATCTTTCAGAGGCTTCTAGATTGGTGGTACCGGGCGCTGCTGTTCCACGCAACACATTACTGAGTGAACGTTGGGAGCGTCTGTGTCGAACTTCCGTCCAACCATCTTTTTCTGCGTCGCCCATCGAGATGTCAACAATGGCGGCTGCAACCGGCACGACGACACGGGGTTTCGAACAATCCCGCAGACTTGCCTCGGGATTCTCCCGATCAACATCCTCCTCCCCTTTAGACGCGATCTTCAAGGGATCGGTGACTTTCCCGCCTACTTTTGATATAGCCGCACGACGTTGAGTAACTTCAGTGTACGAGCGGGGATATTTTTGTTGCCCATGCTTAACCGTATCTTTCCCACTCGTTTTCACTTGGGGAGTAGCTATGCTAGTTTTAGCCCCGAGCTCCGTTGTGGTTTTTCGGATTATCACACATTGGTTTTTAATTTCAGAGACATCCTTAACCAGGGCGGATAGCATTTTGTCCTGCTCAGTTTTCCATGCTGACAACTTAAGATCGAAGTCGGCCTTCCAGGAAGCCAACATTTCTAGTATTTCACTCTTCACTTCACGACATGCACATGAGTTGTGGATAGCGGGGTTGTTGGGCGAGTCGTCGATGCGTGGCTGCTTGCCCCTGATTGTAACATTATCATCAGGCTTCTCGCAACTAGAAGCCGATGCTATGTCAGGAACAGATTGCGATTGGCCTGGTCCCCCCATTTTCGGGGATGTAGGCGGTGTACGATGCAACTTAGGCATATCCAAATCACGCGTGAATCGTCCTCTCAGAAGCAGAGTGAATTAGGTAGGAAGTAATGCGCCGCCGCGCCGTCTTCGTTACTTAGTCTTTGGTGCGAGCGCTCGCATACGTCACTGGGCGTAGCCGCGCGCAGATATGACACTTATGCGGTCCGCGTAACCACGATGGTCGCATGCACTGTGCGTAAAATGTCTTGTCACTCACTCACCGTTGACTAGTTCAGATTTTAAAATTTAAAACGGTAACGGTAACGGTAACGGTACGGTCTTAATAAGGTAACACCGGCATCGGTCGTACAACGTCCTTTGGTGAATCCATACTGTTGTTCGTGAAGGATTTTTTTTGTGTTAAAATGATTGAGCATTTGATTCAGCATCACCTTTTCAAACACCTTGCTGAAAACCGGCAGCACGGATACGGGTCTATAATTATCGGTGTCTTTACTGTCCCCGGATTTGAAAAGTGGTATTACCTTACTGTATTTCATTAAATCAGGGAAGACTTCTTGATCCACACACAAATTAAATATTAAGGCTAAGTAAGGCGCTATGGTCTCAATTATAGAGGTACAGACTTTAATGGTCATTCCCCAAAGATCCTCGGTCAATTTGATCTTGATTTGCTTAAAAGCTTTTATTACTGTTACGGGGTTAATATGCTTAAGTGACACTATTAAATGTTGCCATCACGTAAAAATATAGGTCCGGCAATATATTTTAATATTGCAACACTATTTTTAATTGGGGTAACTAGATGATAGATGGCGCTCTGCTCAATAAAAAAAAACGAAATTGCTGAATGTTCTAAGTTGTCATAGCATGCACAGACGTAAGTCCCTAAACATTTTTTTGGCACTACACTACCCAACGTCGTTCAAGTGATTAAAGTTAAATTCAATTAGGCTGGCTGAAACGTTCGCCCTTACTAAATCAAAAGAGAGCGATGGCGAGGAGTTTAAGGTTTCAGTAGTTTTAAGTGGAATACTGGTAAAAAAATGTACAAATTCTTGAGCAACTTCTTTGCTATCGCAAATGAGACCACCACCTGATGTCTCCAGTGTGTAATCGGAATTACTTATGCTTTTTGTTCCTATTCGTTTCATTATTGATAATTTTCCAAACCGTCTGTATTTTATTGTCTGCTGATTTAACTTTGTTGCTAATGTATAAGGCTTTAGCTGCCTTACAAGTGATCTTAAAAATTCTAGAATAAGTAGCAACATACTTATTAAAAGTTTCCGTATTACCTAATATAAGGCTTAAGGCCATACAGCTCGAAAAGTCTTTCCTTACTTTTCCTGAGTCCTTTAGTTGCCCAATCACTAAATAAAAACTTAGGGCTGATAGTTTTAGTGTTTTTCCTAAAAGTATTATTGAACTCGGTTTGGATTACCGAAAAGAATTCTTTATACAAAATATTGACATTGTTTATTGAAAGGTCCTGATTACTTAATTTACAAACTAAAGTGCTATTAAATTTATTTTAATTAACAGCTGTTACTGGTCTGAATGCACTTTTTGTATTGGTAAGTTGGACTCAAAAGTTACTGTTTGCCCACTGTGATCAGAAGGGAGATAATTAACGATGGCTTTATCTAAATAGTTGCAGCAACAGACCACATTATCAATACTACATGTAGCAGTAGTCGTAGTTATTCGGGTTGGCTCTACAAACACATTTGTCAAATTGAAGGATATAAACAAAATTAATAATCTACTGGTGTTAGAATTATTTTCCAAAATGTTAATATTAAAGTCCCCGCAGATAATTACCGATTTATTCCCAGTTGCAAGTTTTGACAAAACATCTTCCATTACTGACTCAAATATAGAGTAGTTTTGATAATTTGGGGGTCTGTAAACGCGCACTATTACATGCTTATCTAGCTCAACACAAGACAGCTAAATGCTATGTTCAACCGATAGTTCAACTATATCTTTACGGGTTTTTGATTTAATACAACTTTTAATTAAGATTAGTGAACCACCACGCAGCATTGCATCGTTTATTGATTTTCGGTTAAAACAACTGGCCACACTGTAATTATCATAATGAATTAACATTTGATAGTCTTTTAACCAATGCTCAGTTAAACAAATAATGTCAAACATTGTTTTTTCTAAAAACAATTCAATTTCCAATTGTTTGCAAGAAAAACCTTGAATATTTTGATGAAATAATTTCAAGGATTTCTGCTTAGCCCCTTTTGTGCAGTTAACTTTGTTAGTGCTAGAAAATATCTTTTTGTTATTAAGTGTAACTATACTGTTATTGGTATCTTCTGTTGTCTTACAAACTAGTTTAAATTATTAATTTGAATTTGCACCACCTTATCATTAGTAATATTACTAATTGTGGTGCTAATTATACATGACTTCGACATACTAATTATGTCTGGGTTAATATTAAAAGCTAATAACCTAGCTATTTGACGTCTAAAACTAATGGGCAGATACACAGTATCCCTAGTCGACCTAACCTTATCAACAAAAATGTTGGTGTCAAAAAATATAAACTTGTCACTATGGTGACTAACTAAAAAATGCATGTAATTATGTAACATATGAATGTAGCTATTTTTCCTATTTGACAAGTGCTCAAAGTAGGGAATTACCTTATCATCATTATCCTTTATTTTTGATTTTATGTATAAATACTGAGTTTTGAGTTAATCAGACCGTTCGTTAAAATTCTTCTATAAGTACAAACATTGACAGCCCTCAAACCCCGTTTAGGGAGTAGTTTAGAAAAAATAAAAATGACCAATTTTATAATTAACTTAGATAAGTATTCGTGCCAAGTTACAAGTCTATTAACTCAAGAAATAAGATTTTTCATACAAACGAAATCCTCTCTTTTCACCCCCTTAAAGCGAGACATAAAAACTTTGTGTGTTTTCTATAAAAAAAGTTTTTATGTCTCGCTTTTTTAGTGGTTTAGTTTGTAATTTATCTAAGTTATAATAACCTAATGTCAACTGTTTATCACCTTCTACAAAATATTGCTTTTCCCGATGCAGGTACGTTAATCGTTGAGGAGTTCTCCTGGTACATCACCATCAGCTCCACTTCACCATATGCATTGTGACGAGGATAAATTGCTTGACAACTATATATATATAAGTAATCGAATCGCAACCCGTGACATAGGTACCTATTATTGATTAGTTCCGGTGGCCATCTGTCATGTGGTCTTCATCATCAGTTCCACTTCACCAAATGGTGCTTTCCGAGAGCAACTGCACGAGTTACTATTAAAAATACCGAAACCGCTCTATGTAGGTGTGCCTATAATATTTGAGGAGTTCCCTCGATTTCTCCAGGATCCCATCATCTGATCCTGACTTGATGACATTGAGACCACCTCGAAAGTATAGGTACCCTTTCAAACAAAAAAGAATTTTTCAAATTGAAGAACCTCTCCCTTTTTCCTTTTTAATGACACTGACATCCCTTAAACGTGGTTTATCTGCTGATCGCGTTCAGTTTCATTGATGAAATCCATCCTAAGTTCTCTTTCTATAAGAATAAAGCCTGAATTCCTCTTACGCTGATGTCGGTCGCGTACTGTTGATCGCATACGTGTAGCAACGTAATAGGCGCTGCGGACGTCAGCGTCGCAGTGTGGTACTATAAAGAACACAATATATATACGCACGCGCGACCAACGCACGCGAGTCGCGTGACGCGACCGACATCATCGCAAAAGGAATTCCGGCCTATAAGGTCAAAAGAGCTGCCGGTCTATTCTGTAAACACCTCACCGTGAAAACTTAGGTGCAGTGAGCATCCCTCGCGTCTAGTGGAGTGAAACTGATAGCTCACTTTTAGCTCGCTTCACTAAGTTTTCAAGGTGAGATTTTTACAGAATACCAATACTGTAACTGCCTTAGCATTAGATATCGATGACACTGACAGATCACTTCACCTAAGTTTTCCCGGTGAGATGGTTACAAAATAGCAATGCAGATGTTAAGTATTAGTAATACACCACTATATTTTCTAGGTATACCTGCTTAAAGCCGCAGTTTCGCCACAAAACTATGAAGGCTGGCTTTGTGGAGGGGCGATAGTTACAGACGAATTCATAGTGACGTCAGCAGCGTGCGTAACGGACGTCAAGCAACTGTATGCCATAGCAGGATTAACAAAATACGTACCAGACTACAGTATTTATAGTGATAGATGTACCAACGTGTTGAAAAAGAAAATTGTCTACATATGCACACATAAGGGTAAGTAATGATGACGTTTGATTTTTGACAGAGACTTTCGGTTGTTACGAGGAATAATTTCACGCAGCGGGAGTCGTAACATACGACCCCCAATGTGCGGAAATTATTCGTAGTTTATTTAAAAAAAAAATTACTTTACTATACAGGGTTACTGGTAACTCGACGTATTCCTTGCAGGACGTCATAGTAGGGTTAAAATGCAACAAATTAAGCCACCAAATGTTCTACCGAAATTCAGTATTTTTTTTTTGCACTTGACTACATTTTTTATGAAGTAATAGCAAAAATTACAACAAATTAAATGTTTGGTTAGTGATATTTGCCAAAGTTTTAGGCATTATTGAACTTTTAATTATTAACAAAGGTCTGCTACGGCGTCAACTATGATAATAACTTAAATTTCAGTACAGTCGCGCCGTAAATCATTTTTAAATTGGTTTCAAATGATTTAATCTGGGATTTTTCATAAAAAAACTAAAACTTTTAATAATTCAAAAACTACTGAATTTCGGTAGAACATTTGGTGGCTTAATTTCTTGCATTTTAACCCTACTATGACGTCCTGCAAGGAATACGTCGAGTTACCAGTAACCCTGTATATTTTGACCGCGTAGGTATTGCACTTTTTTATTTTTTTAGTAGACCCCGTCTGTGCACCATATGTAAATGGGTTGCCCGCGAAATTCAAATTGTCTTACGTTTTTTTAGGATTCGCAAGTCTGGATCTAATGTACAGTCACGGACTTTAGTTGATGAGCCACTTGGAACTGTTCGTATTTTAGCCGTGTAATGCAAATCGGGCTTAGTCGGTTATACTCGTACATCCAGACACGGAAGGTCATGTCTACATATTATATAAGAAGAAAATTATATTTAATATCTTTTCCGGTTGGCTAACCTGAGAGCCAGAACTACAAACTTGACAGCAGAGTGACTACCCAAAAACCCAAAATAACGTCTCTGTCTTCGGATAGGTTTTCAGAATTATCCAGTTAATGAGCTCTGATTCAAAGGAGGTCAGTATCAAATAGATTGGATAAATATTGTATTTGCTTATCATTGAGAACTTATTAGTCAACCTCTACGGACAAGACTATTTCCGATTACTAGTAATTTGTCATCTTGTTTACGAGCATGCGATTTAAGTTCGTGTTTAATCGTGTAATCTCGTGAATGTATGAAACTGCAAAATTGAAAAGTTTGGAAGTGACTCATCAATTAAAGTCCGTGACTGTACATAAAACAAAAACCGGCCAAGTGCGTTTCGAACCACGCACGGTCAGGAATCGAACAGGGTTTTTGTTACACACTGTATAATATATACCCATACCAAAATACAGCTTTCTAGTAATAAGAGTCTCTGAGCTAAGCCGCGGACAGACAGACATACGGTCAAACAGACGGATATGGTGAAACTATAAAGGTCCCTTGTTGACTACGGAACCCAAAAAATGTAGGAAGTGCTATTTCTTTTTCATAATCAATAATTTCCATAATCGAGTACCTTATAAAGTACTACCCGGAGTCGAACTATGTAGTTAGGTTTTGATTAAATATTTTTACTTGCAAATGGTTAGGTTAGGTTAGAACTGTGACTGCTTCGGGAAGTACCTGTGTCGCATTAACAGGGAGCCGGACGCCCGGTGTCACCACTGCGTCGACTGCCGGGAGGACACGGCGCGGCATACGCTGGCAGAGTGTGCCGCTTGGGAGGAGCCACGCCGTGCCCTCATCTCAGAAGTAGGCAGTGACTTATCGCTGTCGGCTGTGGTGAATGCCATGGTCGGCAGCGGGGAGTCCTGGGACGCGGTGGTTTCCTACTGCGAGACGGTCGTCTCGCAGAAGGAGGCTGCGGAAAGGGAGAGGGAGATCTTGTCCACTCACCCGGCCCGCAGCAGGCGCACCGGGCGTCGGCGGAGGGCGGATAACGCCCTCTTCCAGCCCCCCTAAATGGGTCCAGGGGTGACGGACTCGGGGACGTCCGTCGCCCCCCACACATCAGGACCCGAGGTGGCGGCGCGTAGTGTTCCACGCGCGCCCCTCTTAGACGTCACGGGGGGAGTCAAACACCTCACTCCCCCCCCTGACCCGAGGAGGCCCGCAGTGGCGGGCCGGCACCAGTCGGGGGTTGCGGAAGATTCTTACGTTCCCGCGACCCCCGGCGTAGGTGTGAGTCGGAACACCGAGGTGGTTTTTAGTCAGTAAGAGTCTGACAGACCCCTCCGCCCACCCCAGGGCGGAGGACATCCATGAGGATTTTCCACACCGGAAAAAAAAAAAAAAAAAAAGGTTAGAACTGTGAACTTGCAAAAAAAAATTTTTTTAGGATTCCTTGTTGACTACGGAGCCGTGGCAAAAATGACTAGATTACTTAAGTATAGACAAAAATAAACGCCGCGTCGCGCCGCCGCACGGTGGGCTGGAAATCGGCTTTCATAGACTTAGGGATTTCAATTTGCAAGTGCTTGATTTTTTACCGGATATCGCTTCTATAAGTTTCTATAAGTTTTTAACCAATGTTTGAAAATAGTTGATGTTGTGAGCTGGCGGGTGGTGCAGATGCAAACGTTGCGTCGTACCACATTCGTGTAGTTTTGTTTTAGCGTTATTTATAATTATTTATTTATATATATTTTTTTACTTGTATCTTTAGTATGACATCTGATAACGAATCTTTTTATTCTGCCAACGAATCTTGTGCCTCTTCCAGTGATCAAAGTTTTATATCTCTTACTGACACCTTAGGTGTTCTTTTACGCCAAAATTTCAGCCAAAATTCTGGCCGACTACTTAATGTATGCCACCTCAATGCTCAAAGCATTCCCAGTCACTACAACGAACTGTACGACACGTTTGCCGACAACAACGTGCATGCTATTCTGATTTCCGAGACTTGGCTCAAACCTAACCTGCTTTCAACCACTTACCCGCTCCCCGGTTTCGTTCTTCTTCGGAACGACCGGACCGGTAAGAGGGGGGGTGGTGTAGCCATCTACCTTCGGGGTGATTTCTCTTTTAAAATCTTAGCTTCTTCTTCGTCTTCCAATGAATCCGCAGAGTTTCTGTTTCTCGAGGTTTGTGTCAAAGGAGTTAAAGTTGTCCTTGGTGTTGTCTATTGCCCCCCTACTATTGATTACTTCACTGAATTCGAATCGGTACTTGAATCTCTGGGTTCGGAGTATGCACATCACATTGTTATGGGAGATTTTAATACCAACCTCCTTGCCCTTAACTCCCTTCGATCCCGTAAACTCCTGCATCTAATCGAGTCAGCCAGCTTGCATGTTTTGCCTCTCCAACCCACTCATCATAATATAGTTGGTGATGATACCTGGCTTGATTTGATCCTCACCTCTAATCTTTCCCTAGTTTCCTCGCATGGTCAACACGTTGCTCCTGGCTTTTCACATCACGACCTTATATTCCTATCCTATACCCTAAAACCCCCTAAACCTAAACCCACGTTCCAGTACAGGCGTGCCTTTGCTCGCATGAATCATGAGAGGCTTCAACAAGATGCATCCAGTATTGACTGGTCACCCTTGGAAGCAGCTACTTCTGTAGACGAAAAAGTTAGTTTCTTCAACAACACGGTGATCAAGCTGTATGACACCCATGCTCCTATCAAGAAAATCAAGTTGAAGCGTCCACCTGCGCCTTGGATGAGCATGGGAGTGCGGATGGCAATGCGACGGAGGGACCGCGCGTTTCGGAAATTTAAAAAGGATCGCTCGGAGGACAACTGGACTTTCTTTAAGGCTGCTAGGAATCGGTGTAATCAGATGATACGCAACGCCAAACGCCGCCACATTCTGAATAATATCACTTCGTCTTCTCCTGCCGATATTTGGAAGTTCCTTAGAACTTTAGGCATCGGCAAATTACGAAATTCAGACCTTCCTAACACATTTGGATTGGACGATCTAAATCGTCATTTCACCACTGTTCCCATTCTAGATAGTCTAACCAAATGTCGAACCCTCGACTACCTTTCTGGTCTGACGCGGCCCAATATTAACCCTTTTGTCTTCACCCCAGTCGACTCAGGAGAGATCAAAAAGATTATCCTTTCCATTAAATCCAAAGCCGTGGGCTGTGATAAAATCAGCCGTCATATGATCGTAACGGCTCTTGATCAACTTCTTCCTGCAATCTCCCACATCATAAACTACTCCCTTTATACCGGTGTTTTCCCTTCCCTGTGGCGTAAAGCCCTTGTCCGGCCCCTTCCTAAGGTACCTAATTCATCTCTTCCTAGTCACTTTCGCCCAATTTCCATCCTTCCCTTTCTGTCTAAGGTGCTCGAGGCCAGTGTCCATAAACAATTCTCACGCTTTATTCACCACAACTCCCTCATCAGTCCCTTTCAATCCGGTTTCAGGCCCGGGCACAGTACTGTTTCAGCTCTCCTTAAAGTGACTGACGATATTAGGCGGGGAATGGAAGACACTAAAGTAACAGTCTTAGTGTTAATTGACTTCTCCAATGCTTTTAATACCGTCAGTCACGAAGTCCTTTTATCCATTCTTTCCTATCTTATGGTCTCTCCGGAGGTATTGGAATGGTTTTCTTCTTATCTTCGGGGGCGTCAGCAGTCTGTTCATGCTGGAGACTCGTCGTCGAGTTGGTGTGATCTTGCGGCTGGCGTCCCTCAAGGCGGTATATTATCTCCTCTTCTGTTCTCCATTTTTATTAATCTCATTATCACCGTGCTTTCAACTGCGTATCATCTTTATGCTGACGATTTGCAGCTTTACTGCCAGGCAAGCGTTGACAACATTTCCGATGCCATCGAGGAGTTGAACCGGGATTTAGATACGGTAAAAAATTGGTCTGATCGATTTGGGGTTGCGGTTAACCCTGCCAAGTGTCAGGCCATCATAGTAGGGAGCCCCTATAGCATGAGGAAGTTGAATGGCATAACTGTTCCACCTGTTATATTCGACAACTCTGTCATTCCGTTTAGCTCGGATGTAAAGGATCTTGGTTTGCATGTCGACACTTGTCTTGACTGGCGAAAGCAGGTCACGACAGTTAGTAATAAAGTCACCGGAACGTTGCGGTCGCTCTATCGGTTGAAAAACCTTCTCCCATCACACATAAAGGCAATGCTTGTACAGTCCCTAATCTTTCCCATAATTGACTATGGTGATGTGTGTTACTATGACCTGAATGCAGATCTCCTTAATAAACTAGATCGCCTTCTCAATAATTGCATTCGATTCGTTTTCAATCTTCGTAAGTATGACCATGTGTCCGCACATCGATTGCTTTTGAAATGGTTACCCATTCGTCAGCGCAGAGAGTTGAGGGCTTTGTCTATGTTGTTTTCTATACTCGACAAACCCACTTCTCCTTCTTACCTGACTTCCCATGTTCAATACTTATGCTCTGCTCATAGTAAAAATCTTCGTTCTACCAACAATCGTCTTCTACGATGTCCTTCTCACCGCTCTGGTTTCATCCACTCTTCTTTCTTCGTCCAGGCGGTCTTTCTTTGGAATGCGCTCCCCCTGGACATCAAGACGGCAACTAGTCGCATATCATTTAAAGTAAAGGCGCGTGATCACATTCGTACGAAGTTGGCAGAATCATCCCAGCGTTAGATGGATTCGTTTTCTCCTCTACCTGTCGTTATTTCTCCTGACTAAGTTTATTTTGTTTATAATTTATGTATGTATCTATGTATGTATTAATTAGTATTCATTATTTCTCAAGTTATATGTATTGTCTTTTGTTGCACCTGCCATGTCTGTCTCTGCATCACCCTAAGGTTGACTGGTAGAAAATGCCTCAGGCATTAAGTCCGCCGTTGTACAGTAGTTTTTTTTTTACTTGTGCATAAAGTTTTAATAAATAAATAAATAAAATAAGTCATAATTCTGCCCAAAAACGAAGGAAATATAATTTTTTTACGAAAAATTTGTATGAAGCTAGTATGAAAAATCGAATTATCTCCTAAACGGCATGTTTAACCGTAATATCCTTGGAGGTGGTCATAGTGCTAATTATTTATGATTTTTTGGTTGCCGATTTGACGAAAAATTTAAAGCCGTTTTTTTAAAAAAAGTCGTCAAAATATTTTTATTTATTTTTACATGTAAAACGATCCCTTTTAGTGTCCAAGTTAAAAAGTTCGATATGTTATTAACCCAAATATTAAGAACACACAAAACAAGAAAAATTAAATTTAAAAAATTGCTGTTTTTTGACACATTTTTATTAATTTAAATAAAAAAAGATTATCAAACTCTTATTTAAGTAACATATAAAGTTATATTATATACAAAATAATTTAGTTTAAGGAATTAATAGTAAGCATTTGTAAAATTTAAGTAAAATAAATTAAAAAAAAGACAAAATATCATTAAATATTACAAAAAAAACCCAAACACACTCAAATACAAATTTACAAATATGTACATATATATTTTTTTTACAAATTTTCCTTATCACTCTCGTTGTCAGACTCCAATTCTGAGTCAGCATCCAGATTGGATATATCCAAAAACCGGTGTCCATTATGGGAGCCGGGTGGTGCCGGCAGCCGAGATTAAAAACATTGGCTGCAGGCAGTAATGTCACTGCCGATTCCCAATGGCGTTATTTTAGGGAGCCGGCGCGCGGCGGAGCCATTCCCAAAAATATAAGTTTTTTTGCGAGTCAAAATATTTAACCTAAATCTAACTAGTTCGGTTCCGGGTAGTACTTTATTACTCGAATTTCGAATATAGAAATTATATATGAAAAAAAAATGCTTTATTACATGTTTTTAAAATTATGCCTACCCTGCCCATCTACTCCATAAGCCAAATTGACAACCAAAGTCAGCGCCAGCAGCCAATACAGCAACCGGCGGCGCCGGCAGCGGATTCTATTATTGTTTGTTTTTTGAAACGGGTGTTTGTGTATCAACATATTTACCTAATTACAGCTTATGAACTGGAGTACACAAAGGTAGAAAAATGGTCAAATATAGACATAGCCGTGTTGAAAGTTGAATCACCTTTCATATTCGGGGACCATCAACATTTAAAACATTGCTCTTACAACCCTGATAAAATAGACATTAATTACGATCCGAGATATCAGATGGCCGGAGTCGATGCTATGGTGTTAGGATGGGGTCACGAGAAACTTTATCGAGAGGTATGATTTTCTTGTTATCTTTCTATTGATTGACAACGCACAGCTCAAACCACTGAACGGATTGGGCCGAAATTTGGCACGCAGATAGTTATTATGACGTAGTCATGCACTAAGCAAGGGTTTTTGGAAAGGACCATGACCAGAGTCCTATACATGCATGCTCTTACTAAAACGATCACGTTCCAAATGGTACATATTAAAACTCTTTTTGACCTACATTTTGAAAGAATGCCTCCTTTTTAAGATAATGGAGCAGTTTTTGGTACATTCTGTAACAAAAAAATCTTTTTCAACACACTTGTTCGTAAAGTGGCTCTTATTGAACTGCTTTTAGGTTCATAATGCAGTGTATTATGGAAGCGTGCTTTTTAATTTATATTACCGCACTAGTGCAGTAATGTGCGTGACAGATACTACTACTACTACTCAGGGCTTGAAATATCGTTAAAAATATGGTATCGTTACAGCCTTCTGATGCAGGTATCGTTAACTTTTGAATAACGTTATAATATTTAACGTTATATCTGGCACATTTTACCGTTAAATATACGTAACGTTAAAATCAATGCTATCGTAAAATTTATCGTTATTATTTAGTTTTGTTTCCGTCGTTCTGGATATCGTTAAAAATTTCAGACTGCATCGATGCTAAGACTGTGCCGTACGACTATTTGCGTGTATAATAGGTATTCTCTTTGTTATTCTGTGTTGTGCTTGTTCTTGTGAATATACTTGGTTGGTTTGCCCGCCGGCAGACTTTGAGAAAAAAATTAAAGTAACAAAAACTAAAACCCAACTACGACTAAAAAGGTATAAACAAGACACCGCAGACAGACAAATTAAAAATCCGGAGTGACACGTGTTAAGGCATAAACCGAACAGATTACGTGTGACTCCGGATTTTACTTATTCTTATTCCGGATATACTTTTTTTAAAATTCTTTTGTGGTTATAATAATAATATATATATATTTTTGAAATGTGCTCACTAAGCCCTTTCATTTTATACCCAACATGGTACGATTAAACAATTTTCTTTTTTAAGTTCCTGACTTTATGTCCTCTAGAGGGCGCCATTTTTAATTTAATGTGACGTCACATAGCCTATAAACAGCGGACGATTACTTTTAATGTGAATTGGTAACGTTTTCAAGCCCTGCTACTACTTTTACTAGTCAGAGTAATGACATGGCAGTATGGAATTAGTAAGTACTATCATGGCAGCATGGAATTTGTATCCAATAGAAATTGTTTTTGGTGAAGCTTTTTACCAAAGACAAGCGCTCAAAAGCAAGTTTTTATTTAAAAAAAGAACCATAAGCAAAAAAAATCCCATGCATGCCCATGGGATTTTTTTTTACCATAACTATACGTCAGTGGGATACTATACATTGAATTAGTATGAACTATCCTACTAATAAATGAGCATTCTCTATTTACACCCGAGCAGAGACTTGCGCTTTTTTTCCGATAAGACCGCGGTTGGCACGCGCGCAGGCCACTTGACCCGCCCCGACGAACCACGCTGGCCTGCCCGTGTGCCACCGCGTTCGCGCGGAATGAATCTCTGTCATTCTGTACTTAAATAAGGGTTTTTATCGTCTGTGGCTATTTTTCAGTCTATATTGTTCACTACCCTAACCCCATTTGCGTATTATATATTATCAACATTATTATATTTTTATATAGGCTATTCAAGGGTATTACCAGTATCTTTATTTACACCGCGCGCTCATCGCTAGCTGAAAAAACCAAAACTAGCCGCCATTTTCCATAAATATTTGTTAACTTTTTTGTTGTGTGGTTAAAATCATTATTAAAAATGTCGATTTCACGTAGGGGACAAGAGCGTATATAATAATAATAAATATATTTGACTCCACCATGGTACGTTTAGTTACAGTAACATTTTTTTTTTGTAATTTTTACAATTATTCAAAACATATATTTTTTTATAGGCTGTCTAACGGTTTTGCCGGAGCCGTTATGTACACCTATGGAAAAAAAACCAGCCAGCGCGCCATTTTCCATAAATATTTATTATCGTTTTCGTTGTGTGGTTAATTAATAACAAAATTACAAAATTTATAGGTTTCTGACCAACCGATATAGCAGTTTTTAAAAGAAACTCCAGATAGTCAGTACCTGGTAACAAAGGTCAGTTAAACTTTATAAATGTATCATCTCTATAGTTACGTTGTTGTAGCATAAGTTCTTACGACAAAGTCTGTTTTTTTCCTCGCAAGTGTGTTGAAAAACGTCATATGAAACGCGTGTGCATTGATTATTACACTCTCGGCTACCTTATCGCGCTCGCCTGTGGCTCGCGCGAATAATACCGCCTCGACTGTAATATCCAATAGAGCACACTCGTATCACAATGTACTATTTATTTCCTAGCAGTTTTGATCCGTTACACTTAAAAAAAATATTGTTTGCAAATCATTTTGTATCAAGCGTTTTTAATAACTTTCACGAGTTTTTTTAGTTCACTATCGAATTCCAATTAGCGCCAGAAATATATATACTCACCTCGTAACCTAGTAGGGTTTCCTAGATTTTGCAACATAAATAACTAAAAACCAGACTATAATGCATTCAGACTGTGCTGTGGTGAGAAATAGTATATTTTTTTAAACTGAGAATTAGGCAGCTTGTCCATCAGAGATGAGTGAGGTAACTAAGCAGAGAAGCTAAGCTACGAAACTATAATGTACTTGTTTCATTTTAACCCTTTTCGAGCCAAACTCAATCGATATCACGAATACGAGTGAGACTCTTATCGACCTATTGTGCACAGACCTTAGGGCAAGGTACACGACGGTAGAATCCTTTGGTTCGATTACAGGCCATTCTATTATAGTAAGTGAATTTAACATAAAACGAGACAAATTTATACCATATGTAACCAAATTTAGGCCGATACAAGACATATGTATGAATAGTTTTAATGCGGATTTGTCGCAATCTAACTTAGGGCGTGTTTATGAATCTACCGATGTGAATGACATGGTTGATACTTTTAATCACTGCATACTCGTAATATCATTGTTTGATGACCACGCACCACTCAAGACTTGTCGTATTAAGGAATTATCGTATCCCTGGATTACGGACACTATCCGGCTCATGATGCAGTTGAGGGACACTGCATTAGCCAATTATAGGAAAACTAAATCGGGAACAAAAAAAGTTTACTATAAGCAGTTAAAATCCTTGGTGGAAAGTTCCTTGTATCATGAAAAAATAGCATACTTTAGGCACAATATAAATAATAAAATAAATAATCCAAAATTATTATGGAAAAACATTAAATCCACGTTTGCACCCTCGAAGCAAGGACAAGACCTTCCCCCACATTTTAGAAACCCAGACGTAATAAATAACACTTTTTTGAATATCCCTGGTAACCCGGTAGCTAGCACGTCGCTTATATCATTCTATGAGACCCACAGATATAGCGAAGCAATTTTCACAATTGCTCCGGTAGACCAAAATGACATCTCCCGCATTATTTCTGACCTGAAGTCAAATGCCGAGGGCTACGACAACATTACCTTACGTATGCTTAATCTGACTTTGCCGCACACTCTGGCTACTATTACCTACTTTATTAATTATTCCATATGGACATCAAAGTTTCCTTACCAATGGAAAATTGCCACAGTTAGACCCCTATCTAAGAGTCCAAACCCTATAGAAGTTAAAGACTTGCGGCCGATCAGTATTCTGCCGTGTCTCTCAAAGGTGATGGAGAGGGTAGTGTGCCGGCAATTGACTCGGTTTTTAGAGGAGAACGAAGTGTTACCTGATCTACAATCCGGTTTTAGGAAACAACGTAGCACTTCTACGGCTTTGCTGGATGTTACGGACAATATTCTATCAGCCCAAGATAAGGGCATGTGTTCACTGATGGTGCTACTTGATTTTTCCCGTGCATTTGATTGCATTAACGTTTCGCTATTACTTTCAAAGTTAAAATACTACGGTTTTGACGATAATGCCATTCAATGGTTCCACAGCTACCTCAGTAACAGAAAGCAACTTGTGGAATTGCGTTTGTCGGATGGTTACCAGCCCTTACGTCTATAGAAAGAGGCGTTCCTCAGGGATCAATTTTAGGTCCGATTCTTTTTATTCTCTACTGTGCGGACATAGTAAAGTGCCTTCAGAAATGCAAATATCATATTTATGCCGATGACGTACAGCTGTACTTGTCTTTCAGACCAGATGATTATGAATTAGCCGTTAGAGACCTAAACGATGACTTAGAAAGAATCGCCGCCTGGTCAGATCAGAATTGTTTGGCATTAAATCCTTTAAAAACCAAGTATATGTTGTTTGGTACGAGGCAGCAGTTGAAGAAGGTACCTTTAAGTCTTAGTTTAACACTTATGGGTGAGCCTATTGACCGTGTGAATGAGGCGCGAAACCTTGGGTTATGTATGGACAACAGCCTTAGATTTGAGAAACACGTTGCTAACTCCGTAAGAAACTGTTTCTATCGTCTGAGACTACTTTACAAAATGAGACCATTCTTGTCTGAAAAACTTCGCGAACGGCTAGTTGAAACGCTTGTCCTATCTAAATTAAACTATGCTGATACGGTGTACGGCCCACGCTTACTGGCTGGTACGGATCGACTTATACAAAGAGTCCAGAATGCGTGTGCGCGCTTCTGTTACTCTGTTCCCCCTAGAACTCATGTCACCCCCTTTCTTAACAAACACTTTATTCTCAAGATGAAGTCGAGACGAAAGTTACACCCTAGCGTGCCTGCTTTTTGGTATCGTTAAGTCTAAGAAGCCGAAGTATTTGTTCGATAAGCTTAGTTGGATGGCTAGTAGACGAGAATGCGCGCCCAGGAAATGTGCACAACAACTTTCCACACCGTCTCATAGGACAGCAGGTTTCAGAGGCACTTTCCGTTATGCTGCATCTAAGGTATGGAATAATATCCCGCCACCATTAAGAGTACTGGGCACTATTCACACGTTCAGAACATGTTTACGGCAGTATCTGATAGATTCGCAACAGAAGCTAGATATGGTCGCCCTAAATGTTTCACTAATATGAAATGCCTACAGTACTTAGCTTAAAACATAATTCCTGTCGTGTCACGAAAGTACAAGGTGTCCAGAAAGGGTATCGGGTATTTGTAAGTTCAATGAAACAAAAATTATTTGTATCCAATAAAAAAGTTTATTGTTTATTATTAGCATATGAATTGGAGAATTATTTGGAAAAGATGATGTTATCCAAATGATGACCGTTATGTTGCTGGCACTCTTCTAAACGGAAACGAAGATTGGCGATAACACGTTGACACATAGCTATTGATATTGCTGCCATTTCTGACCTGATGTTTTGCTTTAACTGGGTTAGATTCGTCGGATTGTTTTGATAAACCTTACTTTTAAGGTATCCCCATGCAAAATAGTCAAGCGGGCTAAGGTCGGGGCTTCTGGGAGGCCAGTTGATGTTACCCCTTCGCGAAATGACTTTATTAGGGAATAATTCGTTAACAACTTCCATTGAGTCATTTGAGGTATGGCAAGTGGCCCTATCTTGCTGGAACCACGTTCTTGAGTTGAAACCTGCAAACTCCTGCAACTCTGGGACCAAAAAATTTCGCAACATATCGCAATAACGGTCACTATTCACATTAATTGCTCGGCCTCGTTGATCTTCATGAAAATAAGGACCAATAATGCCTTTAGCAGACATAGCAGCCCAAACAACGACCTTTGGGCTATGCAGGGGTCGTTCATGCTTTCGTCTCGAATTCTCCACTGCCCAGTACCGACAATTCTGCTTATTAACATGACCATTCAGGTGAAAATTTGCTTCGTCACTGAACAGTATGTTGTTAAAGTTGTTAAATCGCTGCAGCATTTCGTTCGCAAAATTCAGTCGATTAGCATAGTCCGTATCCTTCAATTCTTGAACCAATTGAATTTTATAGGCTTTTAGATGTAAGTCTTTCTTTAAAATCGAATGTAAAGACGATTTTTTTATGTTCAACGCTTAGCTTCGCTTTCGCATGGATAAAGACGGATTTTGACGAACCGACGCCTCAACTTCTTCAATTGTTTCTTCATCGCGAACTGAACGAGGACGACCAGAGTTTTGAATTTTAACTGTCGCACCTGTATTCTCGAACATCCTGATCCATTTCCTAATGCTATCGTCACTTGGCGCGTGGCGTGTACGATATTCCGCACGATAGAGACGTTGAGCAGTCACTATTGAATCACCATTACGATAATACGCTCGTACGCAAAATGCGCGATGCGTCCCCGAGTACCGTTCCATCGTGACTAAAACTCCACAAAATGGCGGACGCCACGAACCCCTCCCCGCACCCTTTAGACGCCCCGTTTCGAATATGGCGCGAAAACAAATACCCGATACCCTTTCTGGACACCTTGTATATTCTGGGTATGTCCTTTGCTGCCTAAATTGTCCCGACTCGATGACGCTGCTGTGCCATCCGCAGCGCCTATTACGTGCCGTCGCAGTTGTGAGACCTGTAGAAGCATACGGACACATTAATTCTTCCTTCACCAACATCTCGTACTCTGGTCAATATTAAAGCATTGTTTTCGTCCTTACCTATTGTGCCTGGCCTACTTGTGACTGTGACAAACAGCCGGCGCACGGTGGATCGAAAATTGGCTGGAGAAGACATAGGATCTCGATGTCTTAAATGTTATTTTTTTTTGCTGGAAATGACTTCTGCCGATCATTACTGTTCTATAAAATGTCATATGAAGTAATTGTGTGCACAAATGGAAGAGTTATAATTTTTATAAGAAAAAAATGTATGGAGCTGACATGAAAAATGAGGATATCTCTGGAATCGCTAGGATGGCCATTATATCCTTGCACACTGTTATAGTACTATTTATTTGTGAATTTTTGACATACTTTTATAGTACTATTTATTGGTGATTTTTTTTTTTAAATCGTCAAAATTAAAAAATTAAAAATGTTTATGATATGTACATTTTAATGCTTAAATATGGCTATACCAAGTGTAACTTACAATATTTTTTATGCTTAGACCAAAACATTCTAAGAAATCTCAAAGTCGTATTACCTACTTTGTGATTTTCATTTGAAATGACATGGTAATTATGAATTACGTAATACGTAATCTTGTCTAATGCCTCAAGTCCACATTAGCTAATGATTAATAAAACTTAATACCTATATACCTAGTTAAAAGGATACGTAACAAAATAATTTGGGGTACTCGCTTATTTAGCAATTAGTGCAGGATTAACTTAATGAAAGTAATTAGATAAATGTGATACCATCATTAGTCAATAACAATAAATAGTCAAACATTGGATTCACAACTTCAGTTCATTTAGAGCATTTCTAATATTAACATCTATCCTACCGTGTCTTTTTACTCAGTGATCGTGAATAATGGAAAGCATTATTACAAATTTGGATTTGCTTGTTATTCTGAGCAATCAGGATGCTTCGTCTTTCGATCATGAAATATTGTTCAACACACTTGTTATTCGACTGGGCTCTAGCCTTTCAGATGAAGACAGTGTTACCGTGAAAGAATTTTGTCGAAGATTTACACGGGCAGTTCAAAAGAGATGGTTACGATCCCACAGGAAAAGTGAAGTTTTTAGACGTGATTACAGTAATTGGCTTGAGGCAAATATTGACTGGCCAAACTGCATGCAAACGAATTTGCTCATTCAAGAATCAACAAGTGAAAATATTTCTACTGAACCTGTACCATCAACTTCAACAATGAAATCAACTTCAACGATGACAAAAAGATCTCGAAAGCCGTTTGATGATCTAAGTAACAAGCAGAAGAAGAGACGATCTGATGAACATATAGGCGATGACCCTAATGAAGTAGCTTATTCAGCTGCAGCACTTTTGAAAGAAGATGGTCGTGAGGATATTGCATCTGTTATTGAACATATGCTCCAAAATCCAGAAGCAGCAGCAAAAATCAAGGAAATGTTGAACAAACCAGCTCCTTCAACAATATTTTCACCAGAAAAAGCACTGGGTTTGCTACTTTCATTAAAACTATCGAAATGGCAATATATCACATTAAGGGAAACGACTATTCGAGAAGGTTCAAAGGAGATATATCCGTCTTACTATAAAGTGCCAAAAGCTAAGCTACAGTGCTACCCTCCGAAGACATTTGTGACTGTAACGAATTCATCTGCTAAGATTGCACTACAAGCGTTACTAGATTTAACAGTGAACAGAATTTTTGAAACTATTCGTAGTCCTGATGCGATACAAGATAAACAATTGATATTAATATCAAAGTGGGGATTTGACGGTGCATCTAACTAAAGTAGATATAAGCAAAACATAGAGAGTGGTCAAGATGATTCCAGCATAAATATGCTGGAATCATCTTGACCAACTTGATTTCAACATGTTTTGTCTTGAATGTTTCGCCAGTGCAAACGCACGGTAAGGTGAGGAATAAATCTAAAAAAAAAAAAAAAGGGATGCAAATGTAAGTTACTTTATCACGTAACTACAATACTCATCAGCCAAATAAATTATTTATCGTATTAAAAAAATGTCGCTTACCTTCTTCTTTCACCTATAATTATTGTTATAGGTAAGTAGGTACTTTTCACTTTCACCCGAAAATATTATATGAACTATTTATGATTATTTCTCACATTCACTCACAGTATTTCCTCTCTTCTTCAAACTAAATACCTAACTGTCGTGTGCCTGTGGGTTGTCCACCGCACTCGGCGGCCTGTAGCGCATTGTGAGTGCACCGTGCACACTTCGATGATTCGATCTAATACCAAAACAAACAGGTTTTTTTGCTGAGACCGTTCTTGTTGTTTTGTTTTTGTAATTATGTATAATAATTATATATTATTTTAATATGTATTTTTATTACTAGTTATTTATATTATAATTATTTATTAGGTATGTTGAAACTGTATGTACTTCCCGTCACTTGTCCTTATGGGTTCATTCGAAAAGCAGCGTCAGACAGTATCTGTCTGGCATTAATGCTGAAATGAACCTTTTTGGCGCAGCCGTGAGGCACACACTATTGTTTTAAAAACAATATAATACTTTTTTTTTTGTTATCTTTATTTTGTGTTTCATGAACTGTGTCCAAATAAACTTTATTCTTTCTTTCTTTCTTTCATATCAATCGACCCTATTGGACACATATCCGTCTCATATCTTAGAATAGTTATAGACATCTGGAGTGGGCCTACCAGATGTTTATAACTTATGGGAGAATTTCACATATTAGGAAGGTAGTAAGGTGGTCAAAACAGTGTAAACTGGAGAAACGGGAAATAAAACAAATCTCTCAAAAACAACGTACCCCTTTTTTATTCAAACTTAAACAATTTATTTCAAAACCTAAATAAATATAAGCCATGGCAGTGAAGAGACGGCCAGTCCAAAAAGATGTGTGGATCAGCACCATTTAGCTTATAACCATTTTGAAGGGAACTGATCGCACAACACGTCATGTTGTTTTTTGCAGTTGCACGGATAATTTATTGACTGCACATCTCTAAATACGTTGCATGCGCAAAACACATTCTATGCACCCAAACATTAATGCAAGATTCCAATCAACTCAACACCGCAATATCGTATCCAATTACATTTCACCGATAGTGACACGTATCGTTAGTCCAGTAGGAAAACTAAAACCGACAGTGAGATATCACTTTCAAGAATATGTATATTGAGCTAAAATGTGCAGAAGAGTTACGGGTAAGTGCTTAAATAAACAACAAATAAACAATAAGACACGCACAAAACACAACTTTGGACTGGTTTGAACACAGACTACTTAGAGATACTACGTATGGTTTGAACGTAACAGTAAGTTTCCATGGTGACGAGTGACAAGTGATAGAATGATCGAATGACAATTACAATCAGTGTTTCCAGATGGTTGTTATTTTTGTACCCCAACACCTTTTCATGAATCTGCTTCGGAAAAAATACTACATAATATAATATATTACCTACAAAAAGACTTATTAATCAAAATATACAGGAAAAGTTTTTATCCACTGCGGAAATTTTGACATATTAACCTTAAACCAGTTTTATTAAACATATTTTTTTTATTTTGATGCGTCTTCATACAAAAAAATAAAAAAATCGTTAACGAAAGATGTTTATTTTAAAAGTGGTTGTATGGCTAACTGGTGCCGGCGGCGGCGCGCGGCGAAGCGGAACGCGCGAAAGTACCTACCTACCTATCAGCTGTGCGCTCGCTCGATTCGCCGGCGTAGGTAAGTAATTACATGGGTTACTGGCCTTTGGATCTCGCTCAAAGAAATCAAAAATGCTTTCTTCGATTTCGATCGCCAGTCGGGGTCTGCCAGACCCTCGTGCATGATTCGGGGTTCTGAACTGTCCGTGATCAAGTAGCCTTTGAGTGGCCGCTAAAATGGTCCTTTCATTAGGGACCGCGGGGTTAAGGATTCCATGGGCTCGCATTCGAGGTATGCTCTCCGTCGCATACATTCTGCGAGCTGCTCGCAAACTTTCACCACTCAGTACATACACTCGCACCATCTCGTAAAACTCGCGGTTACTGAAGTCCGACATCGTGACCGGTAGGTACAAGCACGACACGTGCGGCGCGGCGCTTGCGTGGGAAAGCGATTAGACGCGACGTCACACGACAGCGCGTGCGATGAGCGAACTGTCGGCCACAGCGCCCGGCGCCGCCCGGGAGGGGGTTGCACCCCCGTGCATCACCGCCGCCTGTGCGCCGGCCGCCGCACGCGCCCATTGATATTATTACGAATAGTTTGTGTCCATATTTTGCTGATTTTAAGTAGGATAAAAAAAAACAAAAAAAAGTATTGAATAAATAATGGAAATGTGTTCTATTACTGATATTGAACCACCAAAAAAAATTTGCGCACTGGTCAAAAACTTTTCCTGTATTATAACGTCTTGGTAATCTTTTTGTTATTTTGTAATATATTTTTGTACCCGTCGTACATAGCTCATTTATGCTCTATTTTGAAACTAATTCAAGTAACGTTATCGTACACATCCTATAGTAATGTCTGTTGACTATATCATGCATGTTGTTGTTTAAAGTGCTGCACTTCTGTAAGTGATTAATTCACAATACCTAAAACTGTATGTGATTTTTGTTTGTGTATGTTTTAGTGAGCTAGTCGGTAAGGTGCAATATATAAATAATATGGTGGCCTCCATGGTTATCTCCTGTACCTCAAAAATAGGGTATACTCCTACTACTCATCTTACATTATCTTACATATACTTACATTGACCGAATGAACGAAATGAACTGTAATCTTTCACATATCGCCATTAAGGGGGATGCGCCAGGGTAGCCCGTGAAATTCAAATTTTCTTACGTTTTTTGCAATTTGCAGGTCGGTATTAGATTGTATGTTGATCTAAATATGATTTGCGCACGTAACAAATATGGATTTACAGAATTATAAACATTAGAATCAGCAATACAACTCTCTAAGTTCATAAAAGTCTCAAAACTCATGATTTCATGAAATCTCAACATTATTATCTTAAATCTAGTTTGTTTAAATGAAGGATACTTAAAAGTATGAATTGGCTGGAACTCATTAGGGCATAAATGGTCACTGTCATTTGACCTTTAAAGGGTGAAAAGAGGGGAAAAATCTTATTCCTTGAATTAATAGACTTGAACATGGCACGAATACTTATTTAAGTAAATGACAGAGTTTGTCATTTTTTGTTTTACTAAACGGGAATTGGGGGTGTCAAAGTTTGTATAGAAGAACGCGAGGTCCGATTAACTCGAAACTCAGTATTTATACTTAAAACCATAAATAAAGAATAATGTGTATCAGGGTATTTAAAAAATGTACCCCTAACGGGATGAAAAGGGGTAGTCTATATCACGGAATAATCAATTCCGTGGTCTATATCACAGCTCAAACCACTAAACTAATTGGGCTGAAATTTGGCACACAGATTATTAGGTACTTAGGCATTCACTAAGAAAGGGTTTTTGGAAATTCGAAGTGTAAGGGGGTGAAAAGGAGGCATTTCGTTTGTATAAAAATCTTATTCCTTGAGTTAATAGACTTGAAACCTGACACGAATACTTATCTAAATAAATGATAAAGTATGCCATTTTTGTAAACTACCCCCTAAACGGGGACTGGGGGGTGTCGAAGCTTGTTTTAAAAGAAACACTCTGCTGTACACGCACACTTGTATTTCAACGTAGAAAGACAAGTGTGACAAGTGTGCGTGTACCAAAGAGAATTAAACCAATAGTCATTGGCGTGTACACACGGCTACACATCAAGCTTTACATTTTCAGTATAAGCTGACCTCGCATTGTACGGAAATCCTATATAATGCGAGATCAGCATAAACTGGAAATGTATCGCTTGATGTGTAGCCGTATGTACAGAGTGTTTCGTTGCTGTATAATTTTTTTTTTAATCGTAGGTAATAATTTTTTTTTCGTGTATAGGTATACATAATTATACGCTATACTATTGCAGGTTAACTGGAACGCCCATCGTTAGTTAACATACTGTATAATTATATACATATATATATTTGTTTTTATTGTAGCTACCTTTCGATTCATTTATTGTTAAGGACGTTTTGACCATACCTGTGTAACGGTTTCTTTCTTAAAGTCATGTTGATCAGCCTAACCTTTCCCAACTTTGTTGAGGTCAGCTGCCAGTCTAACTGGATGCAGCTAACTGTAATCAGTATTGTTAGTCTCTGTCTTGTACGTATTGACCTTTTTTTACTAACGCTAGATGACACCTCTATATTTGAATACCTACACATGACACTGATGGATCAGCGCCGAACGTTGAAAATTTAGGTATCGCCTAAGTGAAAACGGGCCATTTAGGTATCGCCTAAGTGAAAACGGGCCATTTATGGCATATTAGGACTCGGGTACTCAAACTCGTCGTGTTCCACGCGCGCCTCAAAGAGATGTCAGCACAATTGGCGGGGTCCGCTAGGACCGATGCCTGCCAGGATTGCGGGAAAGTCCGAAAGGGACACCGGGACCTTGGCAATAGGGAACTGAAGGAACACGGGTGGGTTTTAGTCAGTTAAAGTCTGACACGCCCTTCCGCTCCGCCCAGAGCAGGAGAAGTCATATTTTGATGAATTTCCAGCCTCAAAAAAAAAGGTTAAGTACTCAAACTCAACTTCTTTTCCGTTGGAACTTCAATGCCCCCTCCATTCCATCCAATCATTAAATGATGATTGAATCATCGATTACGATTTTTATTATTTTTCCAGATAAGTACCTATTTGTGCTAATATTTTATGTAGGTGCCAGAGTAATACGATTTTTATACAAACGAAATTCCCCCTTTTCGTCACATTATGGGTAGAAATTCCTAAAATCCTTTCTTAGTGAATGCCTACGTCACACAACCACAAGGAACCTATCGTCCAAATTTCTAACTTCTATCATAGCTGATGGTTTGAGCAGCACCCTAATCGCGTAAAACACGATCAATCACAATCCGTTTCATTTTGAAAGTTTAACAACATTCATTGCGTTGGATACGTTGTTGAGCAGACAAATTTTTCTAACGCATGAAGCAATGGATGAGCAATATCCTTCAAAATGATTCAGATTATAATTGATCGTGCGTACGCAATTAGGGTGCTGGGCGATGATGTGTCACTGTCAGTCAAACTTGCTGTTTATACAATTATATTATATAAAGTATAACAGCCGCTTCATTTCAAAATTTTTATAAAATATAATTATAAAAAAGGCTACAGCCTTTTTTATAATTATATTTTATAAAAATTTTAGCCGCTTAATTTCACATGTAGCAATTTTTATTAAATATAATTTTAGCCGTTTAATTTCTCATTTCTTATTTCTAGCAAAAGGATACTACTGACTTCAATACGAATTTGAAGTATGCATCGACATTGATACAAGACAAGGAAGAATGTAAAAAAGCATATGACGAATTTCCTGGTATGGCTGACGTAATAGAGAACTACATGATTTGTACTAACATAAATGGTAACATGGACGATAAAGGAGAGGCAATAATAAAAGTTCAACCATTAGCTGACGGGTGTAAAAGTCGGAGACTCAATTCGAAAATTCCAATCGATAAAAAATTCGATCGTCTACATGAGGAGCTTTCTGTAAGTACAAGGCATATTTTTATCCATTTTAAAATATCAATCAATTAAAACAAACTGGAGCTTGAGGATGCCAGCCTAGCTATCTAATTGCGTAACTCAGCCGCCGATGCCAGCCTAGCTATCTAATTGCGTAACGCATTTTCGTAAAGGATAAAGACTAATCTGTTTATTTTGACAGTTCAACAACATTCATTGCGTTATTTAAGTTGTTGAGCAGATTTTTTTTTTGAACTTTGGATTAGCAATCTGCTTCAAAACGATTCAGATTGTGATTGATCGTGTATTACGTGATTAGGGTGCAGGAAGAGGTGGTACGTACAGCAAGGGTAGGACGGAGGTGGCACAGGATAACATTAAAAAAAAAAAAAAAAATTGTGGGCGCAAATAACACAGAACCAGAAAGTATAAGTACTTCTTGCAAATCACGAGCGCGCGTCAATAATTGCAATGAAACTAACGCTAAGGACATTAAAATAACTGCAATGAATTTGAACCTTAAAGTGTGTCCAAACTCCAAACATTGAGCGGCAAGAGCGCGGCAGAAACACGCGGCGTTTGCAGGCAACAGGGGCCGTATTATGAAGTATTAATGCCATCATTATTCCACTTCGAAAAAAGTATAGTGCTATCGGGATTGTATAGGTCCGTCTCTCACTTACACTGGAAAAATGGTGGCATTAATACGTCATAATATGGCCCCAGGATATTTCAGCCGCGCTCTAGTTAAAGCGCGTTTAGAAAAAGAAAAACTGGTAAAAATGTTTGCACGCGGCGGGTAGACAGAAGAGTTTGCGCGCGGCAGTCGTCCAATCACAGAGAGGCAGGCCGCGCGCAGCAGTTGCGCACGATTGCCGCTATAAGTTTGAACACACCTTTACGATAAGGAAGGACATGACGCGCGCTCGTGATTTGCACTGACTGTAATCATCATCTGCTTAGCCTTTTCCCAACCATGTTGGAGTCGGCTTCCAGTCTAACCGGATGCAGCTGAATACCAGTATTTTACATGGAGCGACCTGCCTATGTGACCTCCACAACCCAGTAACTGACCGACTGTAATTATTAAAAAAAAAAAAACTCTTTTACAGTGTCAAAATCCTGACAACCCAGAAGAGCAGGTAGTTTTAGTAGATAATTCAAGGAAAGATATAAAACTTTCCAACGTTGCAAGGAATGATTCGGGCCAAAAATCACATCATAATTCCTCCCTAATTAATAAAATGAATGAAACTGTTCATTCAAGAAGATCTATTACTAGACGAAATGGAATTTGTCAGGTAAAGTTTACTTGGTTATATATTTGGAACTGCCTCAGCTACCGGCGCCTGCGCCGGTTGCTAAATAGGCTGCCGGCGCTGAAAAAAAGCAGAAAATGGGGGTCGGCAATTTGGGTAAGGGAGTCGATTTAGGGTTAGGCATAATTAAAAAAACATGATTGCCATAAGCAACAATTTCCATATTCCAGTAATCAATTAAGTACTTTACATGAACCACTTGGAGCCACTTTTGACCCCTCAGTAACTTAAAATCTATTTAATTTATACACATTTGGTTTATTTATTAAAACCCCTTAGATTAACTAGAACCCCCATAAATACAGCTCAAACGGTTATTGAGATATTGACGTCTAAAAATCGGCATTTTTATCACTGACTGATAGTAGATTTAAAGTAATAAACTTTTAAGCAGGCTGAATTTGAAATCCAAGGCTTAGTCCCCCATCTTGACAGCACATGGACTGCCTGCCTGTGTATAAATCAATATAATTTTTTCAGAACGATCACGGCGGACCTCTCGTCACGTGGGTTGGAGCTCACGAAACGCTCATAGGAGTTGCTTCTGCATTTAAACTCACAAAAAACAGAGAGTGCATTGGACCATATTTGTACACAAGCACACAGTGTAACGGATTATTCCTGAATTGTATAATACATAAAGAACCGCCTTATCCAAGGCAAGTCTAGATTACATAAAAACATTTAAAAAAAAACTACTTCCAAAAACCACAAAAAAGTGAAAAATAACTTTAATTTGGGAAGTCGGTGGCAAAAAACGAAAATTGAAAAGCAAAGACACCGACTTTTTAGTGTTTTATTTGGACGTCGTTTTTTGACGATGGTGGGAAATCATCCAATGACTTCTCCCGCTCTGGGCGGAGCGGAAGGGCGTGTCAGACTTTTACTGACTAAACCCACCCGTGTTCCTTCATTTGCCTGTTGCCAAGGTCCCGGTATCCCTTTCGGACTTTCCCGCAACCCTGGCAGGCATCGGTCCTACCGGACCCCGTCCATTGTGCTGACATCTCTTTGAGGCGCGCGTGGAACACGACGCGCCATCGACCCGGGCCTGGTCCTTATCGGACGGCGAGCTGCCCGTTGCTCGCCGTCCGCAAGCCCGCGCCTATGGTGACCGGGAATCCACCTGGGATTCCCGACTCCCAGGGCGTCTCCAACGGCGGCGGTTAGGGGCGTGAGGGCGCAAACTTTGCCTTTCCCTCACGCGTTCCGCCTCCTCCTTTGCGAGCATTACTGCTTCGCAGAAGGAGGTGACGGCTTCCCATGCCCTCTCGCTCCGTACCATGGCCTGGACCAGGGCCGGACGCGAGAGGTCATTGCCACCAATCGCCTCCGCGAGGACACGGCGGTGCTCCGCCCAAGCAGGGCATACCTCCACCGTATGCTCCACCGTGTCCTCCGGGCGATCCGCTCAGTGGTGACACCCGGGCGTTTCCTCCCGCCTAATCCTACACAGGAACCTCCCGAAGCTGCCATGTCCGGTGAGGACCTGTGTCAGGCGGAAGGTGAGGACGCCGTGGCGCCTCTCTAGCCACTCCTCAAAGAGGGGACTTATCGCCGCTATTGTGGCGTGCCCAAAATACCACTACCTGCTATGTAAATAACAGTGACGGAGTCAAATATAATGTCGTCTACATAGACTAAGTGGGAAAAATACGTAATTAATGAAGCTAACTCAAAAACTACGCAAGCAAAGCTAATTAAATCTTTATGGGACCACCTCGGGAGTATACCCTTCCGAACACAAAAATAAATTTTTGCCACGGCTCCTTTTTATTAGGTAGGTACTGTTCATTTTTTACTTTCACACTAATTTACCAACCGCCGAAAAATTAAATAGGTAACTATTTCTTCAACTGGTAAAATAACTTGTTTAAATAACAGTTGTTAAAATCATATTTATTCGTCGCGTGGTCACCCTTTAGTGTAAATGGCCTAAGAATCAGCCAGACAGTTAAGAATCAGCCAGACAGATAATGCAGGGCCGATTTTTCAATCCTCAGATAAAGAATCGAATAGCGTTAATGTTGTAAGTAATAGACGCATCGGCTGAATTTCATTTAAGTCCGTGGCCGTTAGTCGAACGGCGCCGTTCAGTAAAAAGGATAGGCTGTTAACTGAACGGCAAATTAAGCTAGTTGGTGGCAACGTGTACACAGGGTCACAAGGTTGGGCGCTCTACGGTGGACGCCATCATGCGCCTACGGGCCCTCACGATGGGGGATGCTGTGGCCCGGGGCGGGGTCGTATTGGCAGTGTCACTAGACATCGCCAATACGCCGGTACCACCGGATGCCGACCTACCTCTGTCGTGTGGTCGAGGCCTAATTGACGGACAGGGCCGTCATCTACCCCGGTCACCAGGGAATGTGGAACCGGCGAGAGATGTCGTGCGGTGTCCCACAGGGATCGGTCCTGGGGCCGCATCTGTGGGACATCGGATACGACTGGGTGCTGCGCGCTGACCTCCCTAGCGACGTCAGCGTAGTTAGCTACGCTGACGACGCGCTGGTCCTGGCGCAGGGGAGGTCGCACCAGGCGGCAGCCGATCTAGCGACACGCTGGGTTGCGACAATCGTCGATAGAATCCGGCAGTTGGGACTCGAGGTGGCCTTGCACAAGTCCGAGGTCATGTGTTTTCATGGCCCTCGGAACGCGCCACTGTCGGGTTCCCAAATTACGGTAGGAGGGGTTCACATCGGCGTCGAGTCGACGATAAAGTACCTATGACTCGTCCTCGACAGCCGGTGGAACTTCGTGGAGCATTTCCGACGTTTGGCTCCAAGGCTGGACCGGGCTGGGGCCGCCTTGAGGCGGCTCCTGCCCAATCTAGGGGTCCAAACGCCTCCTGCCGGAGGCTCTACGCGGGGGTCGTGCGGTCCATGGCCCTTTACGGGGCACCGGTATGGGCGCGTTCCCTTAGGCTGCGGCCAGCCCGCCGGTTGAACGCGTCCCAAAGGGTCATGGCCATTCGGCTGGCCCGGGGATACCGCACGGTCTCCCGTGAGGCGGCGAGCCTCTTTGCCGGATTACCGCCATGGGATCTGGAGGCGAAGGTCCTCGCGCACATCTGGGATTGGCGCGAGGAGGTGAAGCGCCGGGGTGTAACTCCGCTGCCGCGAGAAATCGCGGCACAGCGGCCAGAGCTCCGGCAAGATCTCATGGCGGCATGGAGAGTGCGATTGTCGCAACCCAGTGCTGGGCACGCCACAATAGCGGCGATAAGTCCCCTCTTTGAGGAGTGGCTAGAGAGGCGCCACGGCGTCCTCACCTTCCGCCTGACACAGGTCCTCACCGGACATGGCAGCTTCGGGAGGTTCCAGTGTAGGATTAGGCGGGAGGAAACGCCCGGGTGTCACCACTGTGCGGATCGCCCGGAGGACACGGTGGAGCATACGGTGGAGGTATGCCCTGCTTGGGCGGAGCACCGCCGTGTCCTCGCGGAGGCGATTGGCGGCAATGACCTCTCGCGTCCGGCCCTGGTCCAGGCCATGGTACGGAGCGAGAGGGCATGGGAAGCCGTCACCTCGATTGCGCCCTCACGCCCCTAACCGCCGCCGTTGGAGACGCCCTGGGCGTCGGGAATCCCAGGCGGATTCCCGGCCACCATAGGCGCGGGCTTGCGGACGTCGAGCAACGGGCAGCTCGCCGTCCGATAAGGACCAGGCCCGGGTCGATGGAGCGACGTGTTCCACGCGCGCCTCAAAGAGATGTCAGCACAATTGACGGGGTCCGCTAGGACCGATGCCTGCCAGGGTTGCGGGAAAGTCCGAAAGGGATACCGGGACCTTGGCAACAGGCAAATGAAGGAACACGGGTGGGTTTTAGTCAGTAAAAGTCTGACACGCCCTTCCGCTCCACCCAGAACGGGAGAAGTCATTGGATGAGTTCTCACCCTCAAAAAAAAAAAAAAAGGGTCACAGGTTTAAATGTTTGTTTCAACACACTTGCTCGTAAAGTGGCTCTGAACCGCATTTAGGTTTATAATGCAGTGTATTAACTTCCCTGCTTGTTACTTTATATTATCGCACTATTGCGGTAATGTTCGCAAAAGATAACGCTTTTTTAAATCTCCTCCACCAGATTTCATACCTTTTTATGCCTGTGTAAATAAATAAAATATGATAAATTAACATAATTTCAAATTATATATTATACACTACATAATTATTAACCATTTGCGTATTAAAAACATTATTCTTTATTATATTTTTTATGCTGTTTAGCGGTTTTGCTAGCGCGGCGCGCGGAAAAACAAAACCAGCGCGCCATTTTCCATTTAATAAATAAGTAAACGTTTTCGTTGTGTGGATAATTATTGTGAAAAATACGAAATCTAAAAGTATTGTCACCAAACGACATTGAAAAGTTTGCTAGGAGTGCTGTCTGATTCACAATTTTACCTAGAATAATAAAGAGCATAGGAAAACTTGATGAGCTTCCCACATACATTATCGATTTGAGTCCTCCATGACATATCGTTATCAATATGCAGTCCAAGAAATTTTGTAACATTAGTTTCAAGTATTTGGTCATCTTTATACATAGTTTACCTGAAAATGTGACAGTGTTTCTGTCTAATTTTAAAATTCATAAGTTTCGTTTTAGTTAGGTTAATTTTGAGTTTATTAGCGATCAGTCAGTGTCATCCTCTATTGCGATATTACCAGTGAAAAACGTCGTATGAAACGCGTGTGCACTGATCATTACACACTTGTATCATAATGTACTATTACAACTGATTCTTCAAGTAACAACACTAATAGAGGATGTTGACCTCCCAAAAAAAACATGAAATCTCAATGTGTTTAGATATCGATACTTATGTGACTTTTTGTTCTATATCTGGAAAATCTATATAGGAAAATCCTGTATCCTGTATAACTGTGTTTAATAAAATCAAAATCAAAATATTTTATTTCACATAAGCCTTTTTTTTTTTTTTTGAGGGTGGGAAATCATCCAATGACTTCTCCCGCTCTGGACGGAGCGGAAGGGCGTGTCAGACTTTTACTGACTAAAACCCACCCGTGTTCCTTCATTTGCCTGTTGCCAAGGTCCCGGTATCCCTTTCGGACTTTCCCGCAACCCTGGCAGGCATCGGTCCTAGCGGACCCCGCTAATTGTGCTGACATCTCTTTGAGGCGCGCGTGGAACACGACGCGCCATCGACCCGGGCCTGGTCCTTATCGGACGGCGAGCTGCCCGTTGCTCGCCGTCCGCAAGCCCGCGCCTATGGTGGCCGGGAATCCGCCTGGGATTCCCGACGCCCAGGGCGTCTCCAACGGCGGCGGTTAGGGGCGTGAGGGCGCAAACTTTGCCTTTCCCTCACGCGTTCCGCCTCCTCCTTTGCGAGCATTACTGCTTCGCAGAAGGAGGTGACGGCTTCCCATGCCCTCTCGCTCCGTACCATGGCCTGAACCAGGGCCGGACGCGAGAGGTCATTGCCGCCAATCGCCTCCGCGAGGACACGGCGGTGCTCCGCCCAAGCAGGGCATACCTCCACCGTATGCTCCACCGTGTCCTCCGGGCGATCCGCACAGTGGTGACACCCGGGCGTTTCCTCCCGCCTAATCCTACACTGGAACCTCCCGAAGCTGCCATGTCCGGTGAGGACCTGTGTCAGGCGGAAGGTGAGGACGCCGTGGCGCCTCTCTAGCCACTCCTCAAAGAGGGGACTTATCGCCGCTATTGTGGCGTGCCCAGCACTGGGTTGCGACAATCGCACTCTCCATGCCGCCATGAGATCTTGCCGGAGCTCAGTCCGCTGTGCCGCGATTTCTCGCGGCAGCGGAGTTACACCCCGGCGCTTCACCTCCTCGCGCCACTCCTAGATGTGCGCGAGGACCTTCGCCTCCAGATCCCATGGTGGTAATCCGGCAAGGAGGCTCGCCGCCTCACGGGAGACCGTGCGGTATCCCCGGGCCAGCCGAATGGCCATGACCCTTTGGGACGCGTTCAACCGGCGGGCTGGCCGCAGCCTAAGGGAACGCGCCCACACCGGTGCCCCGTAAAGGGCCATGGACCGCACGACCCCCGCGTAGAGCCTCCGGCAGGAGGCGTTTGGACCCCCTAGATTGGGCAGGAGCCGCCTCAAGGCGGCCCCAGCCCGGTCCAGCCTTGGAGCCAAACGTCGGAAATTTCATATAAGCCTACATGGGCACTTATGAAACGTCAGAAGCTAGGTGCACGGTTCCAATTGGTCGTTTCCTATGGAGAAGAGCCGGCAAGAAACTCCATGGTTACTCTTTTAAAAGATAATTGGCTTTTACAATATTTTCGAATTACAGTGTTAATAGTTATGGGAGGACAGTGTAGGCCTTTCAAAAAAATTCAGATAAAGTTAATAAAAGAAAAAAAAAAAAATTAAATTAAAAATAAGTCTACAGTTCACTAAGCCTACGACGTTCTCACATTCACAAGATAGAAAGGAATCTATATACGATAAATAAGATACTACAGATAAAAACCTATTTAAACCAAATGACATGATTGCCATTACAACTGTAACAAATCTGAATAATTAACATGTCCGCAAAAGCCACTACTACAATAATTCATTTAATTCACTTCAAACAGACGACTACAATAATTCATTTAATTCACTTCAAACAGACGACAAAGTTGCAGTGATCTTCTTCATGAACAGGGATTGGAATTAGTTGAGACACACATTTCATGGAAAAATCATCCTGATGGGTAAGTTCATTCACGAACTTTGCCTTTAATATACGCATAATCTAAAATAGCGACATAACAGTAGAGAATTTTCTGTTCCAGACCTGCAGAAAATGAAAAAAACGGAACTACACCCGTTTCGGCTGTAAACGAGACCAATACTGTGTCGAAAAACGACACCAAAACGACACCAAAAGTACCGTAAGCAGGGGTGACTTTGTGACAGATTTTGAGAGTTTTAGGAATATTTTTTTTGTTTATGTATAAGTTTTTGTTTCTTATTGAATACCTCTAGTGGAATCTTTAAACCTAACAGTTGAACATTTTATGTTTCAGACCTGCAGAAAATGAAAAAAATGGTACTACACCCGTTTCGGCTGTAAACGAGACCAATAGTGTGTCGAAAAACGACACCAAAATGACACCAAAAGTACCGTAAGCAGGGGTGACTTTGTGACAGATTTTGAGATTTTTAGGAATATTTTTTTTGTTTATGTATAAGTTTTTGTTTCTTATTGAAAACCTCTAGTGGAATCTTTAAAACTAACAGTTGAACATTTTCTGTTACAGACCTGCAGAAAATGAAAAAAATGGTACTACACCCGTTTCGGCTGTAAACGACACCAATAGTGGATCGAAAAACGACACCAAAACGACAACAAAAGTACCGTAAGCGGGGGTGACTTTGTGACAGATTTTGAGATTTTTAGGAACACAATTTTTGTTTATATCTCTTTTCTTATTGAAAACCCCTAGTGGAATCATTATAATAGTTGAAATTTTTCTGTTACAGGCCAGCAGGAAATGAAAATAATGAAACTACACTCGTTTCGGCTTTAAACAACACCCATAGTGTGTCGAAAAACGACACCAAAACGACACCAAAAGTACCGTAAGCGGGGGTGACTTTGTGACAGATTTTGAGATTTTAAAGAATACAGTTTTTGTTTATCTCTTTGTTTCTTATTGAAAACCCCTAGTGGAATCTTTATAATAGTTGAGAATTTTCTGTTACGGACCTTTTTTTTTTTTGAGGCTGGTTTCAATGGCCGGCTCAAATGACTTCTCCCGCTCTAGGCGGAGCGGAAGGGCGTGTCAAACTTTTACTGACTAAAACCAAGGTCCAGCAGCGGCCAAGGTCCCGGTATCCCATTCGGACTTTCCCGCAACCCTGGCAGGAATCTGTTACGGACCTGCAGAAAATGAAAAAAATGTAACTATACGCGTTTCGACAGTAAAAGACACCAATTTGAAATAAGATTAGACATTTAAACAAACCTTTATACAGTCCGATCAACCGATTTTGACTTCTATACCGTAGGCCTATGGATGGCATTAAAAGCAAAAAAGGTTACACAATACCAACTGTCTACTGCAGCTGCCATTGTCATGCCACCCACGCAATAGAAGTCAACATCGCTTGAACGGACTGTAAAAAAGGTTTATTTAAATGTCTAATCTTATTTCAAATGGAGTATAATTATCTATCCCCCCCGCCTATTTAGGTACTCTATTATGTCAAATTGCCAACCCCCATTTTCTGCTTTTTTTTTCCAAACTCAGCGCCCGGCAGCCATTTCAGCAACCGGCGCGACAGCCAATTTGGGAGCAGGCGCCGGCAGCTGATAATAGTAGTCTATGAGCTGTGATACATCCTATTATTACTTTACGACTAGCACATTTAACCAGATGTAATCAAGTTGTTTTACGAACATGGATAAATGCACTTAATTTTACGTAGGTACCTAGGCATACGTATCTTTGTTTTTTTAACGTAATATGTTACATAATTATATAAAGAAAATTATTACAATTCCGTAATATGAAATGAACGAAGATAAATTTTCTTTCTGGATGTGCAATAGAAATGAAAAGTTATGTCAAATAATTATTTTCAAATTTTTTAATTTTAAATCTAATTTGAGATGCATTCTTATTGCACGACAAGAAAATTTATCTGCGCAGTAATTTTTTCTTTGAAATATTTATTTCCCGCCCTGTTCACGTCCTTTACACAGGACACAGATGTTTTAGAGTGCCACAGACTAGGTACTTAGAGATACTAGAGTGCCAAAACCAGTATAATACTTTACTCTATGGCCAAAACTGTTGTTGAGATGTGTGATTAGTCAGGAAAAAGAAAAAAATATAGACTGGAGCTGTAAATGCGTATGTATTCCGAGGAACAAAAAACGGAAGGAGAAAAAGTACATAAAAACATGTAGGTAGACTTAAAACTAATTCACCGTCACAAAATGCGCCTGATGAAGTCTTCAATGCAATAAGTTGCACGACGTTGAGAAGTATGATATTTTAATGTTGGTTTCTAAATCTAAACAACTGTCTACACTTTTTTTGTAAGTTCCCCAGAGTACACAACCATGATCGACATCACAATTATCAGTTTGGAAACTTAATTAAACATACCAAATGTAAAATTTATTGTATTTTATACAAATTGTTAGAAAAAAATACGAATAACATGACCTTATACGAAAAGTTGTAGCCAATGATAAATTTACAAAATTAAATAAAATAAAAACATATTTGTATTTTTGAATATTTTTTAAACGAAATATTTGCGTCCGCCAGTCACCCACTCATTTACGCCAATGCACAATATTTTGCAGGCCGCATTATAAGTTTTTATATAAAGCACTTTTCAGTGAATACATAGCTATATTACATTACTGTCGCGGCCTGCAATAAGGGAATTGATGGACGATCGTGAAAATGAGGGCCGAGGCGAAGCCGAGGCACTCATGCGTGAGTCCATCAATTCCTGATTGCGGCCAAGGCTTGTATAGTACTTTTCTCAAACAACGCGCGGAAATTCAAACTAAGTAAATTAAATAGAAATTCCAGAATCAATGACGAACAACTATCATTTTTCATGCGCCAATAATGTTCATCTGTTTCTTCTTTGTTCTATTTGCAAGCCAATTCGAAATTTAAATAAAATCTTTGATAAGTTACCTCCTTGGTTGCCGTGTGTTGAAGTAAAAAGTTCGTTCCATTTTTAAATAACACGACAGATATGAGTTTTCATAGTAATTTATTTGGCCGCTAAACACGCCAGATATGGATTTTCATAGTAACTTTGCTGGCCGCATCGTCACTTGTTTTTTACCAGTACAGCAATTTTGATTTATCTCGAAGAAGGTTGTCAAAATAATGCTCGAATTTCCAAGCATGTTTGAGAAAAAATATTCTTGTAATATAAAATATCTAAAAAAAAATATAACTAACAATGAAGAAGTGTAGTCATATGCTTAAGCATTCTGTTAAAAGTATTAGTCATTTTTATGTGCATGTAAAGGAATTGTGTGTCGATCAGTGTGACCAGAAAGAATAATAAATTACCACATTTAGTAATTTTACCCCCTTTTGCCCACTGTGAATTGTGAATAACCGCATTTGACCTTAATAGATTATGTTAGAACAACTGATTATGTGGAATAAAACAAAGCTTTAATTAGATTTAATTCGTTTAGTGAATTATTGTCATTAAGTAAATATAAACATGAATTTGATTTAAGTACATTGTTTCTTGTTAATTTTAATTTAGAAGAATAAGGCTTGTTCAAACGTTCAGATCAACAATACACGACAGAATTTTCCAGTAGTACTCTACGTGAGAACAGCTTGTTGAAGTGAAAGTGAAAGAAGAAATGCAACTGATCGATGATGACCCACTTTTCACGGTAACTTTTTTTGTAATTGATACATGTAAACGAACATACCATTAGAAATCTTGGCTTTATTCTGCTAAAACACAAGGTAATAATTAAAAGTAACAGACAGAGAAATAAGCATGACAAGACGTCAAAGTGATGACGGATGATATCATAAATAATAACATAGACACACTACATTCACCCCCACCAGTTTTTCTGTCGTTGCTAATTTAGTTAGTGAGGCAGTAATCTCGAAGATTACCTGGTGGCCTCCTTTCGCGGGAGGATCGACGCAGAGGTTGTTCTACAATTTCGTGCTCCGGAGGCTCCTGCGTTGGCTGTTCGGCTAGTTCTGATTCTGGAATTTCATGTTCCGAATCCTCTTCATCAGATTCCAGATCCTCGGTAGGTAGTGGTGCTAGTTGTCTATTAGAAACAGTGGTCTCTCGACCATCAGGCAAGCGGACAAACGAGTAAGATGGATTTCCATGTAACAGCTCCACTTCGTCTATGATTGGATCATATTTTGAAGTTCTTACATTTCTTTTCATAAGCACTTGACCTGGTGACAATAACCATGAAGGGATTGATTCTCCTGTCGGAGATCGTCTGGTGTGGAAGAAAAATCGCTCATGGGGTGTCTCATTCGTCGCTGTACATAATAGAGATCGAATCGAATGCAACGCAGTAGGTAACGCTCGTTCCCAGTCCGCAGTTTGCAGCTGTCTTGATTTCAGAAATAGTTGGATTGTTTTCCAAAGCGTTCCATTTAGCCGCTCTACTTGGCCATTTCCTTCAGGGTTATAGGGAGTTGTCCTGCTAGAAGCAACATTATAAGAATACAGAAATTGTTTTAGCTCTTGAGACATAAATGCTGTACCCCTATCTGAATGAATATAGGCAGGAGAACCAAAGGTAAGGAACAAGTCTTTGAGACACTTGATAACAGTTTGCGCCGAAAGATCGCTACATGGATATGCGAATGGCAATCTTGAGTATTCGTCAATGATAGTGAGAATGTACTTGTTATGAGTGTTAGACGGCAGAGGTCCTTTAAAGTCAATGTTCAGACGCTGGAAAGGTTCGATAGCTTTTATTAAGTGACTCTTGGTTTTCATGAAACGTGGTTTCAATTCCGCGCAGACACGGCAAGATGCTGTCATAGACTTTACATCGTTAATCGTAAAGGGAAGATTCTTTGTACGAACCCAATGCGCCATTCTGACTATACCCGGATGGCAAAGGGAATTGTGTAATTCATATAATTTATTCGTGTTCATTACAGCACAAACTCTTGATAGAGCATCTGCAGAGACGTTTTCTTTGCCAGGACGATATATCACATCGTATTTAAAACACGAGAGTTCTAAGCGCCACCTTTCGATTTTTTCATTTTTTATTTTGCTGGCGTGCTTTTGATTCAGCATAAAAGCTACAGATTTTTGGTCTGTGATTAATAAAAAGTGTCTTCCAAGTAAATAATGACGCCATTTCCGTAAGGATTTAACGATCGCATAAGCTTCTTTTTCAATGGATAGGTGTTTCCTCTCTGAATCGTTAAGAGAACGAGAAAAGAAAGCGACAGGCCTGCCACATTGAGATAGAGTGCCAGCGATAGCGTACTCAGAAGCGTCAGTTTCTACGGTAAGTAAATCAGAATCATTTATGGCTACTAACGCGGCTTTGGCGATTTCAGATTTCAATTGTTGAAAGCATTCAATTGATTCTTTGTTTAGCGGAATGTTTGCACGAATCAGCGATTGTATTTTTGAAGAGAAGTTTGGTATCCACTTCGAGTAGTGTGCAAACATACCAAGAGTTCGTTTAAGACTGCCGCTGTCGTTTGGCAATGGTAGATCCAAAAGAGGTTTAAGTCGATTCTCATCAGGTTTTATAATATTATTGTGAATTGTATACCCGAGTAAGTTTATTTCTTCAGAACTAAATTTACATTTTTGTTCATTTAAAGTCAAATTGTATTTAGTAACTGCATCCATAAATCGTCTCAGATTTGTATCATGATCTTCTTTTGTTTTGCCACAGACAGTGACGTCATCAAGGTAAGAGAATGTGCCATCTAGCTTTTCAGATTCTATGATAAAAGACAAAGTTCTTTGAAAGGCAGCTACGCCATTGGTTACACCGAACGGTATTCGAGTAAATTGATATAAATTTCCGCATGCTTCAAAAGCTGTCATAGGTTTTTCTTTCGATAAGATTGGCACTTGATGATATGCGGATTTTAAGTCTATTTGACTGAAAAAGTTGTATTTTGAGACTTTGGATATAATGGATTATATTTTCGGCAAAGGGAAGGCATCCAATTCAGTGTACCGGTTTATAGTACGAGAGTAATCTATTACCATTCGTCTACGGTGACTAATAACCTCCCGTTACTAAAACCCGGGCTCTCCATGGTGACATGCTCGGTTCGATTATGCCACTCGCTAATAACTTAGATACTTCCTCTTTAATAAATCGTTCATCTTCTTCTGAGTAGGACCTAGACTTGATAGCAATCGGCCTTATATCAAGTGAGAGGTTAGAAAAGACAGAGACTGGAGGCACAGATGCTTGCATAACGTTGCATATATGTAAAGGTTCTCTTTCACCTCCGAATTGGAATTCTAGCGATTGATGATGTTTCAGGAGATCATGGCCAATGATTACATCAGCACACAGGTTCTGCACGATGAGGAGAGGATGTTGTTTATAAGTATGTTTGTCAAGTTTGATATTCGCATGACATAATCCATTGACGAATGATACATGATTAAGTGAAGCCAAAGAAACGGTTTGATTAATGTTCTTCCTTCTCAGATTCATTATTCTCGATAAAGCCTCGTCGATAAAACTTACAGAACTTCCCGTGTCAATTAGTGCTTCAGCACGAGATTCATTCAATAATATAGGTATAGTTGCTTTCCGTAGACTGGACGGAGATGCAGCCGAAATACAAGCGTAGCTTTCATCATTGTTGGCCGCTGCATTTGCGAATGGTTTCGAAGATCGACATACACGTGCCAAGTGCCCTTTTTTAGAACAAAGTTGACATATGGAGTTAAATGCAGGGCATTTGATGCGTTGATGCAGAGTATTAGATCCACAAAAAAAACAACGTCTTCTCCCTTGTGTCATGGCCGCTAAGTTTGAGCTTTGGCTTGGTTCAGAAGGTTGGATATGATTATTCGAGGTTATAGCATTAAGTTGTGATGAATCGAGCGTGTTTACAAATGCGAGACTATGTTTCTCAGCCGAATCAATTGCAATAGCTTGTCGAAAAGCGTCATCTAGGCTTAGTACCGTATTTTCTAGCAGTCTTTGGCGTATCTTTTGCGAAGAAATTCCTGATATGAATGCGTCACGTATGTACTCTTGCTTATATTCATCAGCAGTTACGCTTTTAAACGTACAATCTTGCGCGAGTAGTTTCAAAGCTTGGATATATTTGGATATCGATTCATCTCATTGCTGTTTGCGAGTTGACAAAACATGGCGTGAATGTATTTCATTGGAAGGTTTGATATATATCTCATTAAGCCGTGTAACAGCATTGTCAAACGTATCGCATTCGTTAATAAATAGGAAAATCATAGGAGAAAGATGATTCGCCAATATTTTCAGTTTCATAGAATCAGAAATACTAGAATTCTCTTCCATTATAAAATTAGAGAAAGTAGTATACCAATGCCTCCATTTTGAATCAGCCGCCACCGTTCCGGGTTCGATATCGAAACGGTCCGGTCGTAAATATCGGAGCATGCTCGGAGATTTTTCGGATTTTTGCGTATCCGGTTTTGTATCATTGCTAGACATATTTTTTTAGCAGAATAAATTGATACATTTAAACGAAAATACCATTAGAAATCTTGGCTTTATTCTGCTAAAACACAAGGTAATAATTAAAAGTAACAGACAGAGAAATAAGCATGACAAGACGTCAAAGTGATGACGGATGATACCATAAATAATAACATAGACACACTACAGTAATATAGCAACATCGATTACTGATTGTGCAGAAGAAAAAACAATGGTGTGATTCCAGATTTTTATTTGTAAGTATTTATAGAATCCAATATCAATTTAGCTAAAGTAACGTTTCAGTGTCGTTAAAAACGCCCCCCCGCCCAAATATGCCGATACCGAGGTACAAAACGTACAATATCAACTAGAAATTGGTTTTGTGAGCTTGACGTGCTGTCATTTCAGTTTTTTATTCTATTTATTCAGCTTGATTCAGCTATGCGCCATTTACTGCATTAGAACGGCCACTGTTTGCGCATTTCAGTGCTACTGGTAATAAAACTCCTCGCGACACAGGTGTAGAATGTATGTTTAATAGTGTGTGGAATGTGAAGTCGCTGTGTGTTCTATTCGTGATAAGTCGTGTAGTGTGTGTAGTTTTTCATGCCGGCTTCCAGTGTCGTTTGCATAGTTTTTTTGTCGTCAAGTGCGTCATGTTGTCTAGCGATGGGTTTCAACCAGGAGTGAACACCCACTGTTGCCGGCCGCCCATGTATTTGCACAGTTTTTGTATTATGTTGATTATAATAAAACACTGTAACACTATTGCACGAGACTGTGCATATTTATTAGTTAAAATCACCATTGCCTTGATTACATGAGATCACTCTTGGACGCCATTGCTGTCCCTTCGCTAGTGTAGTCCCCATCCATACTATTCACTAGTGATGTCCCAACTTACTAATTATTTTAATACTACATCTTTCCCTTATAATTCTAATTAATCAACAAACATAATCTGCTAAATATTTTGGAGGAACTATATTTCTCTTAGGTCTCAACTGAAAATCTGTTACTTGTTCTTGGGCATCTTCTACTACAACTATACTTTGACCATCACTAACATTTCTCCTTTCCATAGATACATTTTGTTTTTTAGATTGTAATATTGTTCACTGTTTAATAAATCCAAATTACATTTTTGTTGAACATTTACATCTTTATGAAATGAAGGTTTTACATGCAATGTATTCCTTCTAATAATTTGCCCATTTACATCTTTTAAAATCAGAGACCTTGGAGATGAGTGTATATCTATAACATTTGCTGGGACCCATATATTATCCCTTAAGTAAACTACGTCTTGGCCAGAATAAAAATTGTGTTTGTTACATTTGGCAGTCTTATCAAAGTTTCTTTTATTATACATATTTACTTTGTTTTGAGTTTCATTAAAATTTGTTACCAACTTTGGTTTTAAAAGTACATCATGAATAGGTAGTTTGGTCCTTGTCAATCTGCTAAATAGTAACTGTGATGGTGTGTGTGTATTGTGAACCTAGTACTGGAGTATTTCGATACTCTAGCAATACTTCTTGAAAGTCAACCCCACTCTCAGTTGATTTATTTAGCAAATTTTTAGCAATTCCAACAAACCTTTCAACAAAACCATTGGACCTAGGATATCTTGGGCTCGAAGTAATCAATTTTATGTTCCAAAGCGTTGCAAAACTCTGGAACTCAAAAGAGTTGAATGGCATATTATCAGCCCTCAAGATCCTTGGTATACCATGAATTGAAAAAATATTCTTTAATATGTTAATCACAGTAGATGCAGTTAATGAATTTACATGAATTAAGTCAAACCACTTGGAGTAATAATCAGTTACAATTAAATAAGTTTTGCTATTCCACTGTAGAAAATCACAAGCAATTTTTTGAAATGGTAAGGTATGTAGGTATCTCATCAAGCAACATAGGCTCTTTTGATTTTTTTGCACTATATTTTTCACATATTTCACATTTTGATATTATATTAATAAAATCATTCTCAAGGTTCGGCCAATAAAATAAAGAATTTGCTTTTTTTTTGCCAAAATGACTTGAATGAACTTTCTTAATCACTCTATCTCTTAAAACCAATGGCACTATAATCTTATAATCTAAATAAACAATTCCATTTTCATAAGTTATGTTATCTTTACATTTATAATAAAATTTCACAGTATCAGCTACTTTATTTTTGCATTTAGGCCACCCATTTTGATAGTAAGATATTAACTGCTGAAGGACTGAATCATTTTTAGTTTCTGATACAATGAGATTTTGTACTTCTTCACTGACATTAATAGTGTGTACAGTTTTAGTAAGAGAACTATCCAATTCTATACTGTCAGCATTACTTGAAGCACGACTTAAGGCATCAGCTACATGCATCTTAGAACCTGGAGTATATTGAACATCTAAATCATAAATGCTTAACTTTATTTTTATTTTTCATAAACGTTGAGAACCAATGGAATTAATTTCTTTTTTCATAACTGCAACTAATGGCTGATGATATGTTTGCATAACTACATGCCTTCCATAGATATAGTAGTGAAACTTTTTGCAAGCAAAAAGTATTGCTAAAAATTCCTTATCAATTTGCCCATACATACTCAGATTCACAGGAAGATAAACTTTTTGAGGTATATGAAATTGGATGACCATTTTGCATTAGTACACAACCAATTGCATCTTTAGAACTGTCAGTCTGAATTACAATTTGTTTTTTGGGATCAAAATTTACAAGTACTGGTGGACTTATTAAGAGATTCTTAATATTATTGAGACATGTTGTATAACCATTATTCCACACAAATTCTATGTTTTTCTTTAACAATTGCCTCAGTGGACTGGTCACTTCAGACATATTGGGGATGTATTCCCTATAATAATTAACAAAACCTAAAAATCTCTGAAGACTTTGCTTATCACTTGGCATGTCATATTCTAAAACAGCCCTAATCTTATCTTTGTCTGGTACTAAATTTCCATCTACAATTTCGTGGCCAAAATATTTAACAACATCAGGTATGTATTGAATTTTCTTTGGGTTAAACTTAATGTTTAACTCACGTGCTCTATTGAGGACTTTTTCAAGTATCTCATCATGTTTTTCTTTGGATTCTGCATGAATTAAAAAATCATCGATGTATGTAAACAAACCTTCAATGTCACTAAAGCAATTTCTACAGTTTTCTTGAAAAACTTCAGCTGAGATTCTAAGTCCAAATGGTAAGATATTAAAACAATAAGATCCATAAATTGTAGAGAATGTACAGTACTTTTTACTGTCATCAGTCAATCGAATCTGCCAGAAAGATTCTTTCAGATCTAAAACAGAGAAGAATTTTGAATTACCTATTTGTGACTTTAAATCATTAATAGTTGGAATTTCATAATACTTTTTAAGTATGCACTCATTGAGAGCTCTGGGGTCTAAACATAAACGAATAGAACCATCATTTTTTTCCACAATAACAATTCTATTCACCCATTCTGTAGCCTCCTCAACTTTGGATATCACATTTAGTTTACAGAGTCTGTCAAGCTCATCTCTTAATTTATCTTTTAATTTTAAAGGTACTCTGTGTGGAGGTTTTTAGGAAATTGACCTGTGCCTAAGAAAACATCTTTATATTTATCCATCAGTATCTGTTTATTTGAGTGATTATTTTTGATACTGTTTATAAATTTTCTTTCAACAATCCCTAATAATAAACATGAATCCTTCCCTAATGTTGGCTGATATCCTGAACTAGTTACAATAAAATCCAATAAATAAGCTTTTGATTTTAATTTTGCTTCCAATAAAACAGTACCATAAGTTTTTATCTTTGATCTGTTGTATGCCTGTAATGTGACTTTTGATTTACTAAGTTTAATACAATTAAGTTTATTTTTGGAAATTTTATTTTGAATATCCTGTAGCAATGAGATAGGTATTAGGTTAACATTAGAACCAGTATCCAGCTTGAAGGTACAATTAATAACATTTTCAATGATTAGGTTCTGCTCCCAACAGTTAGCATTATGTACTTGACCTACCGATTCACAAAAAAGTTCCTCTTTGTCATTTTTCTCCTCGGATACAACTTGCACTTTTTTGGTGCGACACACTTTTGCAAAGTGGTTATATTTACCACATTTCGCACATTTTGTTCCCCTTGCAGGGCATTTGTTGATGTCCCGTTCATGTTGGCCACCGCACCATTTGCACTGTATAGTGGCGTTTTTTACCTGCACCTTGTGAACGTCCACAATTTCTGCTGAGTCACATTGTACTTCTTTGATTTGTGACTTTGTCACCTCTGAGAGACGTAGCCTCTTTACAGTTTTTTCTAGGTCCACATCTCCCATACTCAACAAATTTTCCTGTTCAGATTTATTGGTAGTGCCAAAAATAACTCTTATCTCGGATGGCTTCATTTTCATTTGAGAATTCACAATTTCTAACTAGACTTTTCAAGTCCGTGAAATAGACATCAAATGGCTCACCCGGTCGTTGAGAGCGCTTGTAAAATAAAAATCTTGAAAACAGTACATTCTTTTTGGGTTCACAATAATCATCAAACGACTTCAATACGTCATCAAATGTCGCCATCCTTTTTTTTTCTTTCCGCATCAATAAGCTTGTCGAAATCAAAATTATTATAAATTTGCACTCCTTCCTCGCCAATGACATTTAGCAAAATTGCAATTTTTCTTTGCTCCTTCTCATCATCAAGCCCGGAGGCAATAAGATAAATGTTACTGTTGCTTAAACCTTTTCCAATTGCTTGACAAATCCCCACCGAGACCTCAGACCAACCAAAATAGAAAGACGGATCACTACGTACATCAAACGTGTAGCCACAAAACTATGCTCCTGCAAGTAAACACACAGGCTCACGCACACACCTAAACAAAAACTATGCTCATCGCTCCTAGTACGTCACGAGTCGTCGTCTAGTAAACTTCAATAAAAAAAATTGAATTATGCCTTCTTGTGTAGTGAAAACTTGTAAAAACAATAGCAAATCACATAAAAAGTCTCACGGAATCACTTTTCACATGTAAGTACTTCAAATAACATCGTTTCTTAATTTAGTAAACTATGAATTTTAGGTTACTTGGAACAAAAACCTGAACGAATGAACGAACGAAAACAGTGACATTTAAAGTGCGGGGGTTGCCATAATATGATTTGAAATTTCCCCGTTCGATATTTTTTAGTTCGAGTAATTATATGCCTGTTTTTTTATGTATTTAATATTTTAGATTTCCAAGTAATATTGAAAATAAAAGTAAATGGATAGTAGCTATAAGAAATAGTCGGAATGATCCAGAATGGCTTCCATCGAGAACCAGCGTGGTTTGTTCCGATCATTTTGATAATAATGACCTTTATTCAACTAATCGTGGACTTCGCCGTGTGATCAAAACCGGATATCCTAAAAAGGTACATAAAATTTAAAAAACAAAAATGAGATTTTATCAAAACAGTAATTAAACACGAGACTGTATTTTTTATTTTATTTTAGTTAGTTTCTCAGCTTAGACTAGCTAATTTAAATACTACTGTCCCAAATTTTATTTTTTCCCAAATTGCGCACGCTTTTTACGTTATTTCTATAGTCAGTGATTTTGTTATCGTGGTCTTCTTGAATTTAATAAAGTTGATTGTAAATATAATTAAGTACCTATTTTATTTCAAAACAATTTACTTAATGACACATACCCACGACGATGTTATGATTTACGCTTCAACAACCTTATAACTTAATTTTTCTATAATTTACAAACCAATTTTTTTTTACATTCAATTGATATTTAATGGATAGTTCTAAGTGAAAGAGCGGAGCTTCTAACACAAGCAATTCTTGATTAAAAGGTAATCTCCAAATCATGTATGTAAATGCACTTTGTACTTAATTGTTATTTTATATTGCGATGTAAAAAAAAATGGTTTTGTTTCGGAACCCTTCCTAACGATTGAGGTACAATACCATACTCAACAATATCTTACTCGTACAATATTATCTTACCCAAAATATTATTCCCCAAATTATAGGGAAAAACTTTAACAAATGACAACCCTTTTTACACAAACATAGATAAAAAGGTGGCGTCATTTTTGATGTTCGTAATGCTCTGTCTTTCTATTTTGGTTGGTCTGAGACCGAGACACAGTTTTTCGGGCAGGTTGTACGACGACGCTGCGGCCATGTTTGCACACAGTTACAAACTGTACAGCGATTTTCGCAAAGGATAGTACGTTATAAAACACTTACGGCTGCGCCATGTATTATGTTGATTATAATAAAACACTGTAACACTATTGCACGAGACTGTGCATATTTATTAGTTAAAATCACCATTACCTTGATTACATGAGATCACTCTTGGCTTGGACGTGGACGCCATTGCTGTCCCTTCGCTAGTGTAGTCCCCATCCATACTATCCACTAGTGATGTCCCAACTTACTAATTATTTTAATACTACAGTTTTGTGGGTCGTTTGGTCTTGCAATCGTCGCGCTGTAAACAATGCAGCATGTTGGTGCCCAGTTTAGTAAATAAAATAATGTGTTACCTGTCAGCTTTGCAAGCTAATTTTATCTCTAAGTGAAAGCCTTGGTAGGTACTCAATTAATTGATTGAATTGAGTAAGAAATCTTTGCAAAGTATGTATCTCATTATGTAGAATGTTGTAAAGTACCTATATGTATTATGATACTGATATGTTTGATTGACATTGATACTATCAACTGTTTGTTGCTTCTTTATTGTATGTCTGGTCATCGAATCATTGTTCTATAGCATATAATTTGTTATCCATTGATATCTTGACCCATTAATCTCAGCCGTTAGGTCTTCAAGATAACGAGATTACAATTCATTGTTGAATTTGTGTGTATGATTTGTATGTCAAAGTTCATAATGGGTTATTTAGAGTGATAAAAAGGATTGATCCTTTATTCTTGATTAATTATGATATATTGATTTGATAAAGTGTTATAATTCTGGAATTTCTGTTGATTTTGCTGTTTCTCAACCACTAGAAAGTTGCAAATGGCGAAGCATCAATATCGTAAAGACCTGTCACACACAGAACCACGGAATAGATAAATAATCCGTGCACAGAACCAACCTTTGAAATATCATTTGAGTCCTCAATTTTGCCCTAAATAGGATCTAGATTTAACTATGAGGTCTTAATCCTCTTCTTTTTAGGGTTCCGTACCCAAAGGGTAAAACGGGACCCTATTACTAAGACTTTGCTGTCCACCCGTCTGTCTATCTGTCCGTCTGTCACCAGGCTGTATCGCATGAACCTTGATAGTTAAGACAGTTAACATTTTCACAGATGATGTATTTCTGTTGCCGCTATAACAAAAAATACCAAAAAACAGAATAAAATAAATATTTAAGGGGCTCCCATACAACAAACGTGATTTTTTTGTCTTTTTTATAGATAACTAGCTTCAGCCCGCGGCTTCGCCCGCGTTGTATGTCGATGAAAAGTACCCTATGTCCTTCCCCAGGATGCCATCTATTTCCTTGCCAAATTTTATCTAAATCCGTTAGTGGTTTAGGCATGAAAAGGTCACAGACAGACAGAGCTACTTTCGAATTTATATTATTAGTATGGTTTTTTAATTTTTATTTATAGATAATTTTCTTTCAATTCAATTCAATTCAATTTTTCAATTCTTTTTTAAATAGAGGTTTAATTATTGTCAATTTGAGATCGTTTGGAAATGTCCCATTTAGTATGCAAAGGTTCATAATATGGCTTAAGTGATGAGAAATTTCTTCATTCACTGCTTTGATCACATTCGTTGAAATACCGTCATATCCTACACTACTCGTGTTTTTTAGATTTATTATAATCTTCTGCATATGATAAGGCAGACTCGGTGATAAAAACATTGAGTTGGGTTGGTGATTGATTAGAGCCGAGGCATTCTTACCAGCACCTGGAAGAGGTTTTACTTTTTCAATAAAATGGTTATTAAATGCATTGGCAATTGCTTTAGGATTTGTAGTCAATTTATCGTCAATTATTAGTTCGATTGTCGACTCCTTAGGGATATTTAATTTATTATTATTTATAATTTGCCATGCCGTTCTACTTTTATTAGTTGATGTATTTATTTTGTAGTTGTTTTGTGCAGGGCTTACGTTTTTTAAAAAAAAATTATTACCATTATTTTCACCGTGACAAGCAATTACCTAAACTTTTCGAGGCTTGAGAGCCGCTAGCGCCCCACTTCGTCTCGCTCTCAGTCACGTCGCGAGTAGTATGGTGCGAGCGAGATAAAATCTGAGGTAGGGTACAGCCTTAAGTACTTACTTATACGTTTTTGGCATCCAACACCGAGCCTCAACTATGTCGATTTTTTTTTTAATTTCAGTATCAGTCTCGTCATAATCTAAGTCTAGAATAACATTCAACTCGTCTATCATATCCAATTTGTGAGCGTCAATTGTAGAAAATCCGTCCCGGTCATAGATAGTAGACTAACTCCCTTGCCTTGTGTACAATTTGTGGACTAGATTTAACACTTTAGTTGGTACTTGAGATAACTACCATATAAATTTTATTAATTTTGTTTGCGTAGTTTTTGAGTTAGCTTCAATATTACGTATTTTTTACCACTTAGTCTATGTAGACGATGTTTTATTTGACTCCGTCACTGTTATTTACATAGCAGGTAGTGGTTTTCTAATTTGTGTGGGGTAGGTACCACAACTAAAAAGTGAAAAATAAAACCTTTATACAAAAAAAATACAACCGACTTTTTCGGAAGTCGGTGGCAAAAACGAAAATTGAAAAGCAAAGACAGACTTCCGAAACTAAAGTTATTTTTCACTTTTTAGTGTTTTTTTGGAAAAAGGTTAAAAACAAATTTCTTCCTTTTCTTTTTTAGTTTTTCTTGAAATATTCGTCGAGAAAAATGTACTTCATCCCGAATCTTTTCATCACACTTCTGCGGCTGGATATATTATAAGTTTTTTCATTAGCGACAAAACTTCCGAATCCATTTTTACAGCTTTTATTATAGGTAAGCAAAATAACAACCAGTGCGAAAACTCTTCAGGCGTTTTAGACAGAATTACAGCCACTCATAAAAACAATAAAACTGCAGTGCAGCGACGGGTTAGCGACCTATGTCAACATAATACAATAATAACTTTATCCTCCAGTCGATTTCATAACTTTTATAACGAAAAGTATTTAAATCATTTTTTACTGGCTTTTAAATAAGTTCTCTTTGAACTCATTTCCGTTGAAATTTTACGTAATTTGGCATTAAAATTATCGTAAAATCAAACTGCAGCTTGCTCAGTACTTTAAATGACGTTAGTGTTCGCAAGGCTAAACTATTCAACTCGTCTTGAATTCCTGATCATTATCTTCAAAGTTCCAGTATACCGATATAAATTTCTCCGAAGGTTCAAAATATTTTCCGTAGCCTATTAGGCCTGCTGTTGAATTGGAATATCCCCTAAAGATTAGTTGAATTGGAATATCCCCTAAAGATTAGTACAACGGTCAGTCCTAGTTTTTAAATTAAACAGCTACATATGACCTTCGCTAGGTCATTGAACGTCTAATAACCTTCACAAGGTCACGCTGAAAATTTCTTAGACTCGGTACTTTGTGACTTAAATTCGGCTTATGACACAAATACATTGCTTAACGAAGCCTAAAATCACTTGTTATTATCATCATTGTGATCATTTTTTCGTTCTGTACCATACCTGGGAACCTTCAAGTTTTGCAATGCTTCAACTCACAAGTCTATTGAAAATATTAGTCACTGATAAACAACGCACACCCTAAAACCGCTGGGCCTAGAAATAAGAAATTTTGCACAAGAGCACCTTTTATATCGAAGGTGAGCACTAGGGATTTTTGAAAATTCATCCTTTGATGCGGTTAAAAGGGGATTGGAGTTTTTGCTGACGGGAAATTCCATCGGGCACACGTCTTGTAAAATAATAAAAAGGTAATTTTCCATTTTCCAAAACTCAAATCAAAATACGAGAAGTGATTTTGAACAAAATCACTTCTTAAGATAATGCAGCTCTAATTACGCATAAACAAGAGAGCGTAGGTGGTCCTCAGTTGGGTCAATTGAGTACCGCAGGGTCATACAGTTAACACGGTAACTTTGATCAGTGAGGATTGACACTGTAGAATCTACCCACCAATTGGTGGAAAAAGAAATATGGTGTTGGCTTTGAAAAATGAGTTTTTTGAGACCTTTGGTTCTTAGTGTTGTGCTATTGTAGCGGAAGCGACAGAATTGGGATAAAATAGGCCCTATCATTGGTTTTACATGTAACCATTGTGATTTTTAGATATTTTTTTTCGGTGTCTGTTCTAATTTAGTATTGCGAGGCCTAAGTCCAGAAATGCACGAAAATAGGCGTAATATTAATAGTCTGGAAAGAGAAATAGTGTAGTACTCGGTAACGAAGTGGGAAATTTCTATTGAGTACCGGAACAGTGAAAAACATAGACTAATTTTTTTTTAAAGGGTCATCCAATATTTTTTTCTTTAATTCGTTTTATATTATGGGAAAAGTCTTCACAACACTCGGTGATATTTGTCGGGTAAATATTATGATAATGTTATTGTTTTATATAAAACCTTTATCTCACGTGTCGATGGGACTCTGTTGATAGGATTAGATTTGTTCATCCGAGATTCTGTCTAAAAACGGCGGAAGTTTTCCACGCAATCTGTTAGTATGATGCCGACGATCGACGATCCCCAATTCTTTTTGGATTGTTTTTGAATTAAAAATCAATGGCCTGTTTCGTCATCTTTGGTGCTAGTTCTGATTAATTTGTCTGACAAATAATTGTATACAAGTTCTGCCCCATTTTTAACCGACTTCCAAAAAGGAGGAGGTTCTGAGTTCGTCTGTATGTTTTATGTTTTTGTGTTTGTTCATCGATATTTTCACCAGTTGTACACCGATTTAAAAAACTTTTTTAGTTCGAAAGGGTATCCCGAGGTGGTCCCAAATAAATTTTATTAACTTTGCTTGCGTAGTGTTTGAGTTAGCTTCAATATTACGTATTTTTTCCCACTTAGTTTATCTGGACGATGTTCTATGTGACTTCGTCACTTTTATTTACATAGCAGGTAGTGAAAACAAAAAGAACAAAACACAAGTAACAAACTAAAAAGTGAAAAATAAAAAGATGTTACAAAAAAAAAACCACCGTCGGTTTAAAAAAAATAAAAAGTTTTTGTGTTTTTTTCTGCTAGATCGTGCCTATTCGAATACTGAAACCACGCCCTTGGTATATAAACGTACTTAGAATAGGTACCTACAGTTTATTGACTAATGACCCGCAAGTGCCAGCTAAACGAGAATGAAAGGAATTTGTCAATGTGTCAACAACCTTGGTTTCTTCCTAATAATGTGGTCAACTTCCAGTTGAATGAATTTTTTGGGCAATTTATCCAACGTTTATTAAGGTTCCGTACCCGAAGGGTGCCAAACGGAACCCTATTACTGAGCCTCCGCTATCCGTCCGTCCGATCGCCCGTCTGTTTGTCAGCGGGCTGTATCTCATTAACCGTAATAGGTAGACACAGTTGAAATGTTCACAGATTGGTATTTCTATTGCCGCTATAACAAAAAGTAATAAAAATTAAATAAAGTTAATAACTAATGGGATCCCCTTACAAGAAACGTATCCTTTTTTGCTGTATAGTGGACCTCACAATTGCTCTATCATCGGTTGAATATCACTTGGACGTCATAAAACAACAGCACCCTAATTCCGTACCTATTACACTTTCAATTACAATCCGAGAGTTTTGAAGAATATTGCTAATGCTTCATAGGTTTTTTTTAAAATAAATGTGCTCAACTAACGTAAATAATAGAATAGAATAGAATTTTTATTTCGCAAATATGGGTAATACATACAGGTCTTAAGAAAGTACATAATTATAGCTCAGCCACATTTTACCAATCGGCATGCAAAATTAGATTAGATTATTTATATCATTCTTATCACAATTAAGTATATCAATTTATAATTTTTGAATTATTATTTAAATCATAAAATTAATTAAAAAAAAAAAATATAACAAAAATGTGTAACAAAAGAAAATATATAAATTATTATCATTAGAATATTTGACATGTCATTACAATTAATAATATTATTATTACAATTCGAATTTCAAGAACCAAAATTAGAATGTCAAATAACAAAATGTAAAAAAAATAACATAACATATATTAATTATAGTACCACAATCAAAACTCCCATTAGGAAAAACTTTTATCATCAAAAAAATCTTTAATTGAATAGTAACATTTTTCTAATAACAATTTAGTTAACTGTTTTTTTAATACTGAGATGGGTAATACTTTTAGATTTATTGGTAATTTATTATATATGAGAGGACCCATGGAAAAGATTTTTTTTTTAAGTAAGGACTTTTTGTAACCGCCTGTATAAAGTTGACTTTTATATTGAGACCTCATTGGTCCTTTGCGTATTCTCTTATCAATCATTGATGTAAACAAATTACTGTTCATCTTAACAAATAAGGCAACTTCAAGAATGTACAAAGAAGGTAGTGTTAGAATCTTCAGTGATTTAAAAATTGGTTTACAGCTTTCTATGGGTTTAAGCCCTGTCATTGATCGAAGACAACGTTTTTGGGCCCTAAATATTTTATCTCTCTCACTACAGGTTCCCCAGAATATAACACCGAACCTTAGTAATGAAGCAACCAAACCATGATATGCTGTCACTAGCGTGTTCATATTTAACTTTTTGAGAGATTGTACAGAATATATGCGGTTTTGCTTAATTTTTGGCACACAATTTCAGCATGGTCTTTCCAGGTCAATTTATCATCAATATGTACTCCCAAAAATTTTGTAACTGAAGTGATATCTACTATTTCGTCTTTATATTTAGTTACAATATAGTTTGGCCTCAGCCGTTGGAAGAAATGCATTACTTTGGTTTTTTGTAGATTTAACACAAGATTATTTTTATTAAGCCAATCTATTATTTTTTCAAGTGTATCATTTATCTCTCTTTCGTATTGAGTATTTTTTTTACATTCAATTATAGCTGTGCTGTCGTCAGCAAATAAAGTCATAGGATGATGTATTTGACAAGGTAGGTCGTTAATATAAAGTAAAAACAACAATGGCCCAAGTACACTGCCCTGCGGGACTCCGAATATAGTAATTCTAACATTTGATAGATATTTCAATTCGCGTTTAGTTTTGGGACATATTCTCGAAATTTCTGTAAATTGTTTTCGATCCGTGAGATAGGACTTTACTAAATTTAGGACATTGCCCCTTATCCCATAGTGATAAAGTTTATTTAAGAGGATGTCATGTTTTACATACTCAAATGCTTTCGTCATGTCTGTGAATATTGCACATACAGGATTTTTTTTATCCACATTGTTCAATATTACTTTGAATAGATCAAATATCGCCATATTAATATTTTTGTTTTTTCGAAAGCCTTTTTGCTCTTCGCATAGAATATTATTTTTAGTTGCAAATGTGTAAATAGATTCATAAATAATTTTCTCGAATATCTTTGAGAAAACTGAAATTAAAGTTATTTTACTACCGGTCTATAGTTCGACATGTCTCCCTTATCGTTTCTTTTATGCAATGGTTTTACTATGACAGTCTTCAATTTATCAGGGAATATACCTGAGCTTATGCATGTATTGATTATGTGGGCTAATGGTTTAGCTATGACATCCGAAACAAATTTTACCACCGTGGTAGAAACTTCATCGCATCCAACACTATTTTTATTTTTCAAGTGTTTTATTATACGCAAAATGTCTTGAGGTATTACTGGAGGCATGAATAATGAATTGCTGACATGGAGATTACTACTTGTGTTTCTCGGATATTTACTATTTACATTTTGTACCTGATCAACGAAAAAATCATTAAATGAATCAGCAATTTGCTTAGGATTAGTTACTAATTTATCTTCCTTATTAATTTGTAATATTGGTTCTTTTAACCGACTGTTATTATTAATTATCTGCCATGACGTCTTAGCTTTATTTTGAGAACAATGAATTAGGTAGTTATTTTGAGCTTTTTGTGTGAGATTGATAATTTTTTTAAGCGTGCGTGAATAATTTTTAAATGTAGTTTTATTTTCACATGAAGGTGCTTTCCTATATTTCCAAAGTAGGTTTCTTTGTTTTCTGCTGCAAATTCTAATACCTCGCGAGATCCATTTTACTTTCTTATCGGGTTTTATATTAATTAATTGGTTTGGAAAGCATAAATTATAAAATAAACGAAACAGTTCAATAAACCTATCGTATGCCTCGTTAGGGTTATTGGATTCAAAAACGTCAGAAAAAGACAGACATTGTAGATGCTTTTTAAATAAGACTAAATTTTCTTTGGATAGATCACGTTTCTGAATGTGCCAAGAATTCAGTATGCATGTTTTTTTAACTTGAATTTTTAAGATTTGAGCAGTATGGTCTGACAATGCGAAATCGATTACTTTACTCTCACATTTTTGTTTAGAATTATGAGCAAAGTTATCTAAACAACTGCCGCTTTTTGGTCTGGTTGGTTCATTCAATTCTAATTTAAGGTTATAGTTAAGTAGTACATTTTCGAAGTCTAGTGCGAAGTTATTTCTTTTCACTCTGTTAATATTAAAATCCCCGCACAATACAATTTTTTTATTAGGTTTTGTACAAATTTTCTTTAGTAGGGTATCTAAATGATCTAAAAATGAATTTATGAACGACAAATTCGGTGGTCTATAGATACAAACAATTATTATTCCTTGTTCATCTAACTTTATCGCACAATATTCAAATAAACCTGAGATAGACGAGTTAGGAAGTTCCCTATATTTGTATCTATTTTTGATAAGGATACACGACCCTCCGCGCTTTTGTTGCTTTCTTGAATAACACGCTGCGAGCTTAAAATTAGGGACTTTTATCAACGATTCCTGACCTGAAGTAACGAAATGTTCAGTTAAGCATAAGACGTCAACGTCTATATTTTCTTTTGTAGACAACTCTTGTATGTGCAACGTCAACATATCTGATTTATTTAAAAGACCCGCGATGTTTTGGTGCACAATATTCAAGTGTCTACAATAGAAAAAACTGGTTATCTTGATCAGTTGTAGTCTCGGTATTACTGCTTGTGGACGACCTGTCATCAGCCTCGATCACCAAGTTAGTACCAATATCTTGAAAACCGATCAAATCGTAGTCAAACATTATCCTGGACATGATCTGGTCATATATGTTTTTCCATCCGTATTTATTTATTCTGCCAGTATTATACGAAAACATTTCGTGCGATAGGGTACTATTGCTATCGAAAAAATATGCGTATTCATTGTTTCTTATGTCCGTTAAGAGGAGGTTATTACAGAGCTCTACTTTATAATTATGAATTAATGCACCTTTTATGTATATGAGGGTGCAAATAACAATATTTGTATGGGTCAAATTTTGTAACGAGCTTTTTAAGTTATGTAGTATATGTGAATAGTCCCCCCCCCGCAGGTCAATTTCACCAATGAATATAAGGCAGTAATCGTTAATTGTAAAGTCTTTTAATTTGTATTTAATACTCCTTAGGAAAGATGTTGTGGTGATGTTCGGTATTATATAATTACAGTACTTAAAGTGTTTCGAAAATACTTCTTCGATTATGGGTAGAGTTCCCTGTGTGCAATTGCTGCTTATTATAGTTCATTTATTTTTGTGTAAAGCGCCTGGCACATTTTTGCTAGCAACATTACTCATTTGAGCAGTTTTGCTTAGAGTTTCCTTTATGTTTGTCAATGAGACATAACTCCGTTTCGAGGTTTGAGTATACTTGTAGACCGTCTTGCGATTTTACATGAGGATTAGATACAGTGACGTGTGTAGTGACCTGTTTTGATTCATGATGAGTGGAGTTCTCCAAGGCACTGATACGCTCTCTAAGGATTATTAATTCCTGTTGCGCACCCTGTAATTGTTGTTGTAGGTTTAGAATTTCCTGTTCCAGCTGAATAACGTAGGCATTGTTATCGACTTTCGATGAAATGGACAGTGTGGAAGTCAAGTTTGGTCGTCGTATCCCGATATGCTTGTTTTTCTTAGTGCTTGAACCAGGACTTTGGCCCATGGAGGGAGACAGACACAAAGACTTTAATGTGCTGATTTCCGTTGGTAATTTATTAACATGTTTCTGCAAGTCGGTATTTTCTAATAATACATTTTCCAATTCGTTTTCTGCACTTTCCAGTTTGAGAGTGAGTTTCGAAATTGTCTCCTTCATTTCCGAGGTGGTTATTAAATCAGTTACAGTTCTATCCACACTCCTTGACCGTCTTTTTGGAGTAACATATGACGCATCGGACGTATCGCAGTCAGTAAGGATATGCGAGTCAGACAGCATTGTATTATCTTGTGCTGGGGCCGTATTATGAAGTATTAATGCCATAATTATTCCAATGCGAAAAAAGGATGGTGCTATCGGCCTTGTATACCTCCGTCCCTCACTCACACTGGAAAAATGGTGGCATTAACACGTCATAATACGGCGCCTGGTGAGAGTATTTTCTTTGTGATGAACGTGTGTGAACTGTCAAAATGAAACCCATTGTGATCAATTGTCATATATGTGTGTTACGCAATTACCCCGCAGGTTGTAGAATAGAATACTCTTTATAAATTGTTTTATTATTATTTATTTTTTAAATATTTTATAAAGAATTTAAAAAAATATCTTTTGTTGTTATTGTTATTTTACTATGTGCTGCACCGATTGACGTCATCATGTCAACGCCGGCTGTCACTGAAAACCAGCGCTAGGGCTCGTGTCTCGCATAGGGTCGCAGCATTATGCTGAGCGATGGCCGTTTTGCGTGAATGTGACGCATATTTTCCCCCAATTTGTTATTTTTCGTGTATTCGTATTTTCTTAGCGTCATGTTTGCCGCAAATAAACGTATTTTCTTTCTTTCTTTCTAATTACGCTGTTTCTCAACAGTAGTTTGACAGTTAAATAGTTTCAAGTTTAGTGAAGTTTCTATTAAGTGTTAAGTCTTGTCAAAAGTGATAGAGCAATTACGAAGTCCACAATTTATCATATTGTCATGTGACAATGTTCGCGCCAAACAGAACGGTGTTGATAGTCACTTGTATTTAAGACATCTCAAATTAATATGACAATAGCAGAGATTTTTCTTGCTGGAATTATCGTCTTATAAACGTGTGATCTCAGAATGAAGTTTTGGAAATAATATGTCCGTAGTGATTTTCCAAAGGTCGAATACTAATGCTAGGCCGGATTTGTAAGTCCGCAGTAAATCCCTTATATGGAGAGATTTTTATTTCGATGAATATTTATTTAATTTTTCGTCCAAACAAAAGAGCCCTATTATTTCCACGTTTCTACAAAATTTCTAATTAGTTCATTCCAACGGAATAGTTGGGCGAATTCATCAAATATTCATCCGGTATCAAACCGGATATTCGCAGTATTCGGCCCGATTCTAGCCGTATTCCTCGCCATCACTACCCAAACACCATCTCGACTACACGACCTAGTACAAATTGATTTACGATCGTACAAACATTGAACATGTCTGTCAAGTCGTTATGTGACGGAAAATTCTTCCCTATTTACACAAATGTCGTGTATTCGATACTACTCGCACGTTTTTCGGTCGAATACTCAAACGATGTTTTGCTCATTCTATCTCGGCTAGTTTAAGGTATTGTCGCGACAGAAATACTTTAAAGAATGTCTAAAAGTCAAGTAATATTTGTGTATTCGGAGGTATTTTTGATATTGTTTGCAGAGTAATTGATATTAAGTTTGTATTTGATGATTTACGTTATAATAAAATACCACCCGATATTCTTCAACTAAATGAGAAGAAATTTAAAACATGCATTAAACGCACACTATGTAGACAAGCATATTATAAGTTGGATGATTATATCGTAGATAAAAATGCTTGGCTTAATGCTGGTCCTGCTCCACAGGCACTTGGGCTCAATAGTTAAATTTTTTATATTTGGAAGAGTGGCTTCCCCTTTATTTTTTATTTTTCTGACATTAGGAACTTAATGTTTATTTTGTATTTAAATTCTATTATATTAATCTCCAAAGTACATTGCTAACTATAGTTTTGTATAATTTAGAAGCACTTTTTCAATTTTGTAAATGTGAGTACCATGGGGCCGTTTCATATAGTATCACGTTGTATGTTGACTTGAAAGAGCCTGGCAGATGAGAGTATGTCATACTCACTTAAATGTCTCGCTGATGGTGGCGCGTGTGTTGGATCATTCGGTTCCCTACAAAATGGTTGAGCTGGATGGTGCTGATCCACGTGTCATGTTCGTGAACGGGCGCCGTCAGTTGAGACTGGTCATCTCTTATCTGCCAGGGCTTATTTTTAATCTTATATTTTGAATTATTTTTGATTATTTTTCGTTTGACATTGTTCTCACATATAGAAGCACGAAGAATACTGTACCCAGGATTTTGTAAAATCTATATACATTTTTAAAAGAGTGTCCTTGGAGTTTCTTGCCCGTTCTTCTCCATAGAGATCTACGAATTTGAATGGGCAACTAGCTTCAACTTTTTGACTAACTGACCGACTCTTTGACAATTCAAAAGTGCCTGTAAATGGTTTAATTGAAATAAATGCTTTGAGTTGAGTTGAGTTGAGATGGTCAAGAGGCGCTAAAATGTTGTTATGGAAGTTGTAGAAGCAGTCATTTGTAACTGTTTCGAAGGAAAAGAGTCTTAAAAAGTCATGACCCATTGAAGGTGTATTACTTATTTCATGGTGACTGTGGGTCATGCAAATATTCTCAAGACGCTGTAAATTGGATGCTATTATTTTTAACCGACTTCTTCAAAAAGGAAAAGATTCTATGTTCGTATGTATGTATTTTTTTTTGTTTATGTTTATCGATATTTTCGCCAATTGGAACCGATTCACAAATTTCTTTTTATTCGAAAGGGTTTACTCCCGAGTTGGTCTCATATAAATTTTATTAACTTTGCTTGCGTAGTTTTTGAGTTAGCTTCAATAATTACGTATTTTTTCCATTTAGTCTATGTAGACGATATCTTATTTGACTCCGTCACTGTTATTTACTTAGCAGGTAGTAGTGGTATTCGAATTTGTGTGGGGTAGGTACCACAACTAAAAAGTGAAAAATAAAAACTTTTTAGTTTTTGCCACTGACTTCCAAAATTAAAGTTATTTTTCAGTTTTTTAGTGTATTTTTGGAAGTCGGTTGTTTTTTTTTTTTGTATTTTATTTTATTTATTGCGTATTACACAAATAATGATCTTATAATCTTACTACTAAGTACTAACACTAATGTAGGTGTTATAAGAAACCTCTGCCTAACCCTCCGAGGAATATAGGCATTATCAAATTTATGTTTGTTATCTTAGTATTGGTCTTAGTATTGGTCCATTTATTGCTTTCGTTGTTTTTAAGCCGAAGTTCAAATAACTTTTTAAAAGGAACTTCTACAAGTCTTTATTGACATTAATTTTTATTAAACTATTTATAATTAGCTGACCATAATGACCATATTTGTAAAACTTCTTATTGGTACATAAGGAAGAAAATAATCATTTCAAGTAATAAAACTGTTTATTTACTTTTCATGTATATTAGCCTAATCAAGGTACCTAATGACGGTATTATAATCAATATGAGTCAATATTTTGTTATTTTGTTAATGCATTTTTCATAAAATACTGAGAAACGGCGCCATAGCTATTAATGTCTTTATAGAAATGTGAAGTAATGTAGCAAATATAGGTAAACAATGCATAAATGCGCACTTCCCGTATTACTAGGTATGATATTATTGAATTGTGGTGCGATCATTGGAAGATATTATTTTTATACTAGCTTTTGCCCGCGTCTTTGCCCTCGTTGAGGTGAGCAATTATCCCACGGGAACGGATAAAAATAATCCTATAAGTGTACCAAATTTCACCCAAATCCGTTCAGCCGGTTTTGTGTGACTGAACAACAAAAATCCAAACACAAAAAAAAAATAGCAGAATCGGAAGTCGGAATAGAGTAGAGTTTTGTATTTTTTTTAAATGTTGGCTTTGTTAGTAGTCTTTTTTCGTATCTTTAGATAAATTTATCCCAATAATCTGTTAAAAAATACTAAGCCATAATATGGCTTGAAATTCTTTTGTACTTAGCTAGAGTTTTTTTTTTCTTATTATGAAACGTCTAGATTATAACAAAGCCACAAATTTAATTAAGCTTATTTGGTAAAGTTCAGGGCCATGAATAGGTTAAAAACACCCTATTGTACCCGTGGGGGATGTACTAGGCGGCCAGGCACCCTAGGTAGATAATAAATAGGCTGGCGTTCGTGACGTCACTACTGGGTTCAGGTCAACGGTCTGACTATGCGACGTAATGTTACTGCGGCTTCTTGCTAAGAAAATGAGACTGTAACTTATGTTCAGCAGTGGATATGAAAGACTCAATAGTTGGTCTATGTGTGCTAGCTGCTGATCTCTATACGCTACGCTTGCTTGGGTTGGTCTGCCGATGGGTGACCATCTTTACATATCGAGACTCCTCCGTGCCTCGGAAAGCACCTTAAGCCGTTGGTCCGTGCAGTCATTCGTGGAACTTTGACAGTCGTTATGGGTCGTCAGAAGTCAGAGGCCCGAAAGTCTGACAACCAGTCTTACCAAGGGGTATCGTATTACCCAGTTACTGGGTTGTGGAGGTCAGATAGGCAGTCGCTCCATGTAAAATACTGGTATCCAGCTGCATCGGGTTCGACTGGAAGCCAAGCCCAACATAGTTGGGAAAAGGTTAGGCAGAATGTTTAAATATTTAAAAAATAATGATGAGAGAAGTGCAACAGAGTTTGTGGTTTCAAAAAATAACAAACGTAGCAAACGTATAAAATATGATAAACGATGTTAGTAGTACGATACGTTTTCAATATGTTTATTTTTATTTTTAATAATACTTATTAGCACCCGTAAAATAAAATTCAAGCAGCTATTCGCTTATTTAAGCACTCTGGAAGCATTTTCAATTATGTAAAACATTCCACATCGCAAAAATAATTACATATCCACGCTAGTTTTTGGTAGGTGCATATTTTATTTTGAAGGACACTCAACAAAAGAATTGACGGTGCAAGCTAATATCGAACATATTTGCTCAGAAAATCTGTCATTGATATTGTGTGCATTACAAGTTTTTGTGAACTGACATGCTCTGTCAAGCGATGAGAAAAAAATATCAAATATTTGAAAACAGAATCAAATATATTATATTGCGCTCGCGCAAGACAATTTGGCACGTTTATTTCTTTTTATTACTACATCCTCTACCTAACACCATTCGTGAAAGCGCACTGCAAAGTGCTAACTATAACACACTAGCACGTTGCCCGCGGCTTCGCCCGCGTGGATGTCAGTTATTATAGTATACTAAATCCTTTCTCGAGAACCACTCTATCCATTGGTGAAAACAGCATGAAAATCGGTGCAGTCGTTTTTGAGTTTATCGCGAACAGACAAACACACGCGGCGGAGGCCTTTGTATTATAATAATAAGGATATTATAATGTATGTTATGGTGGAATCCCACGATCGGCAATATTGTAGACGGACACGCACGGTAGACGACCACAGACCGCCACGCACCGCGCACCGCGCACCGCGCACCGAGGCGCTTCCGATGTCTGCGATACCCCGCACGTACACCTTCCCACGGTGCGTCGTCCGGGCTCGTCGGTATCCATCTGCAAAATCGCGGATCGTGGGATTTCGGTATAAGTGGTAATAGTAAATAAATAAAAATAATAAAATATATTTTATTTACTTCCTCCTCTTAAGTCATTTGCTGCACCAATTTCACTAAGTCCTTTTCCAAGAAAAAAAAATGTAAACAAATATTCATAGTTCTTTCCCTGTCGGGTAAAATTGTGACGTCAAAATATGACGCATGTAGAGCCTACTGATGTCGATCAGCGTACCTGACTGCAGGCAGATTGAACTAATACCTGTCAATGCGCAGCGTAGTGCGTATGGGTTTCTTAGAAAGATCATGCGTCAGTATAATGTAAAATCACGCTTGTATACCCTCCACTGGGGAAGGCAGAGGTGTGGAGAATAACCAAATTTCGACAGTTATTTGTTTTCTAAATTCAAGAAAAAAAAAAAAAGTACAGTCGAATTCGGGAAGTCGGTTGTTTTTTTTGTTGTATTTTTCTCTTTTAGTTGTTTACCTATCCCACACAAATTCGAATACCACTACGTGCTATGTAAATAACAGTGACGGAGTAACTTAAAACATCGTCGACATCTAATTAATGTCAAAAATGATACATAAATAAAAACAAACTAAATACGGTAATTTTTGGCTACGCGCGGCCCGGCTGGTAGTCCTAGGGAGCGAGCCTATAGCAACCGGGCACGAATCCAGACTCCGGGCTGCTACTGAGAAATTCCTGATGCAAATTGAAGCCCTTTATTCTGTGTGAGCAAAAAAAAAAAATACTCCTTCCCCAAAACTAGACTAGTCTGGCTGCTAATCCAATAACACTTTTTAACCGACGAAAAAAAAAGGAGGAGGTACTCAAGTCGACACGTATATTTTTTTTTTTTATATATGGCCACGCAAAACTTTTTAGTGAGTTAGTCCGATTTGAAAAATTGTTTTTTTATTGGGAAGGGTATACCTCGAAGTTGGTCCCATTTAAAATTGGAAACTATAATCCACCCCTTTTTTTTTTTTTTTGAGGGTGGGAAATCATCCAATGACTTCTCCCGCTCTGGGCGGAGCGGAAGGGCGTGTCAGACTTTTACTGACTAAAACCCACCCGTGTTCCTTCATTTGCCTGTTGCCAAGGTCCCGGTATCCCTTTCGGACTTTCCCGCAACCCTGGCAGGCATCGGTCCTATTGGACCCCGTCAATTTTGCTGACATCTCTTTGAGGCGCGCGTGGAACACGACGCGCCATCGACCCGGGCCTGGTCCTTATCGGACGGCGAGCTGCCCGTTGCTCGCCGTCCGCAAGCCCGCGCCTATGGTGGCCGGGAATCCGCCTGGGATTCCCGACGCCCAGGGCGTCTCCAACGGCGGCGGTTAGGGGCGTGAGGGCGCAAACTTTGCCTTTCCCTCACGCGTTCCGCCTCCTCCTTCGCGAGCATTACTGCTTCGCAGAAGGAGGTGACGGCTTCCCATGACCTCTCGCTCCGTACCATGGCCTGAAACAGGGCCGGACGCGAGAGGTCACTGCCGCCAATCGCCTCCGCGAGGACACGGCGGTGCTCCGCCCAAGCAGGGCACACCTCAACCGTATGCTCCACCGTGTCCTCCGGGCGATCCACACAGTACTATAATCCACCCCTAAAGGTAGAAAAAATGGGGTTGATTGATTTTTCACCAACTGAATTTTCAACTGTGAACCGATTTTGTTGAAATTTCGCACACATACATAGTTCTGATGACACAACCACTCATCATCAACTCCAGGTCTTTAACCTGGAGTAACCCCCTGGAGTACCCTGAAGTGGATGGTAACTCAAAAGCGAAAAATAAAAAACTTTTTTACAAAAAATTAAACCGACGAAAAAAGAACTGAAAAGCGAAAAATAAATAACTTTAATTTCGGAAGTCGGTGGCAAAAAACGAAAATTGAAAAGCGAAGACACCGACTTCAGAAATTACAAGTTATTTATTTTTCGCTTTTCAGTTCTTTTTTCGTTCTGAGCATCGAACCTAGAACCCATTAGCAGTCGCGTTTGCTAATGAGGCAGTCAATGCGTCATGTCATTCATGTGTCAATTAATGGGTAAAACGCATATTTAAATGATTATGCCTGTGGTGAATGGTAGGCAAAGATAGTATGGTTCAGAGTTCAACAGGTAAATGTTAGAAGCTGTGTGCGTATTGGGACTTTTATAAACTACTAGCTTCCGCCCGCGGTTTCGCCCGCGTGGTATGTCGATAAAAAGTAGCCTATGTCCTTTCTCAGGCTCTAAACTATCTGTGTACCAAATTTCATTTAAATCGGTTCAGTAGTTTTGGCGTGAAAGCGCGACAGACAGACAGAGTTACTTTCGCATTTATAATATTAGTAAGGATAGTAAGGATGTACGAGTATCTAATTACGTAACTTATTTTTATAACCGTATGACTAATTCGTTTCATTTTGACAGTACAACAACATTCATTGCGTTATTTACCTACGTTGCATAATTTTTTTTCGAACTTATGAAGCAATGTATTAGGCATTTGCTTCAAACAGAGTCCGATTCTGATTGATCGTCTGTTAAGCCGGCGCCAGACATAGCAACAATATTTGAACACATGTGAGACACGGGTGTTTGGGTATTTGATCAAAGTTTGATCTCATATTTATTACCTTACCTCACAAGTGTTCAAATATGTGACTGTGTGTGGCGCCAGCTTTACGCAATTAGGGTACTGGTTAGACTGGAAGCTGAACAACATACCTAACTGTGAAAAGGCTAGGCAGATGGATGAAGGTAATAAAATTGATTTCTGTACCTAGTTTTGAAACAATGTATTTTGTCAAAAATAATTAACAAAAATATCGTTTATTAACTAATGACTCATAACACCGTACGAATAATACTTAATTGGCTAAAAGTATTGCTCTGGGAAAACAGAGTCGTCTTCAGTTGTTGTTTTTTCTTCATTTCGATTTAAATACCTTAATCCGCCTTCAGAAGCTAAAGTAAAATGAGAATTAAAGCATCGACCTATTTCACACTTTACTTCCATGACTCCTATACCTTCATTTGTTGCTGTTATGCCATCTGGGTAGAAAGGAACAGTGCTCATTGTCATAAAATCACGTTCCTGCAGTGCATTACTAAAGATTTTATCACCGGAATCAAACTCACTATAACCCTGGCGCCTGTCGGCACTCTGAGGCGCCTTACTGCTTTTAACTGATGAAGCTTGTGATGGATTTTGTGAAGTTCTTCCTTGAGTCTTCTTTATGTCTCGAGTCGTGCTACTGGACACACTTGCAACATATTGCGCGGCTGAACTTCGTGATGCACCATTTCGAAACATTACATTTTTAGAATTTATAGTTGGAGTTGATTCACGGTGAGACAAAATATTTTCAGATACCTTGTTCTGATTAGTAACGGTTTGAAACGAAGGAGTCTTATACATTGATCTCATGCTTCGCACCGTTGTATTTTGATGTGCCATAGTGGAATTAATAACACGAGTTGTTTTTATACGATATTCATCACTAATATGAGTAGTCATTTGAGACGCATTTTCTTGGTTCACTAGTAACCTTTGAGATGTTGATATTCTTTCAGACACAGTCCCTGGCACTTCGCGAGCACTAAAGTTTTTCTGTATAATTTTACCATATTTCGATGTAAGCTGCCCCAATAGGTTACTCGATGGTTCAGGAACTGTTTGTTTTAATAACGTCTGCTCAGATTGCAAAGACCCTGGTACGTCACTAATTTTGTTTGATGAGATCTCTACACTACGTAGGGTTTCTGTTTTTTGATAATAATTATCGGGTTGGGTTGTGTCAGGCGGTACGTCATGCAACGGTGATGACACGTCCTGGTCTGGCCTTCCCGTCTGAAACCGGAGGGCAGCTAAGGTTATTGAAGGCAACTCTATTGCCAATATGAATATGAAAAAAAATACAAACGTCATGTTTTAATGCTATGGTCTACATTTATAAAAACTTGAGCTATAATATACTCATGTTTTAGTGCCGAATATACAATAACAATAAGAAATAAACAATGTGAAAACTTTATGACCATATACGTAATAAAGTTTTAATCGCATTGTTTTGATTCAGCGTGGAAACGTGATATTATTGAACACTTTGTTTTTAAGCGCTGTTTCTATGGTTTCGTGTTACAGAAATGATCACAGTTAGGGTCGAAAATAAAATGAAGAATTTCATCAACACTCATCAGCGAGCTTTAAATACTTTATTACAAAAAATAAACTAGATAAATAATTCCCCATCAAAATCGGCCCAATCAATACCTACCTAAATGATAAAGCTCGCCGATGAATGTTGATGCAATTCTGTATTTTTATCTTCGAGCCTAACTGAGATCACTCCTGTTACCAGACATTCAAGAAACAGCATGTAACAAAAACCCTGTCCGATCCAAAAGCCGCCTAGGTACCGCAATAGTATTACCAAAAAGTACTAAAGTAAATTAAAATTCACGTTTTTAGTACCAAAATTACACCAATTTCATTATAAATTAGCAAATTTTTTACATAGGTCAAAAGTTATGACTAGTAGATACCCACTAAACGCGCGCGCCCCATGTATTAACCCGGTAAAATAACCCAAGATAATAAAACTTTAAAAAAAAAATTGACCGACTTCAAAAAAAACAAAACAAAAAAGGACTACTGTACTAAAACCCAAAAGACAAAAGTACTTCTTTAATAATAAGAGAAAAATAAAAAAATAACTTTAATTTCGGAAGTCGGTGTCTTTACTTTTAATTTTAGTTTTTGGCCACCGACTTCCGAAATTAAAGTTATTTTTTTATTTTTCTCTTATTATTAAAGAAGTACTTTTGTCTTTTGGTTTTTAGTACAGTAGTCCTTTTTTGTTTTGTTTTTTTTGAAGTCGGTCAATTTTTTTTCAAGTTTTATTATTTTTCAATTTTTTGTGTAATTTGATTTTTGTAATCACCATGGGTAGACCAACTAAAGGAGCCGCCCGCATGAAGAAAAACAGAATTAAAGAGACTAATAGTGCTGAAAAAGAACGCCTATCTAAGTATCGCAAACGGAGTGCTATGTCCGGTTCCCAAGAATCACCGTTAGCTTGTCATGCTAGGTTATCTCAGATGAGAAATTACATGCATTCTCATTTGTCACAGGAGTCGCCAAATGACAAGATCTGCCGACTCAATCTTATTCAAAAACGATTAAGTGGCGAGTCGTCTGAACAGCGCAAGTATCGTTTAGATGTTATACGAAACCGGCTGGCTAATGAGACTCCCGTGCCTTCTCAAGAATATAAGGGTGAACACTATACATTTGCTTACACTGTATAGTTCCCCTCATCATCATATTATAAGGTGACCATAATCAGATCTGTAATGTCACTTACAACCTATATGGTTGCAAAGTTCTTATCAATATAAATGAATTAAGTCCAAACACAAGGTAATTACTGTGAACCGTTGAGGAGTTCCGTTAATCGTCCTTCGTCTTCATCATCAGACCCTTAACGCTGTCGTTAAGGGTCTGATGATGAAGACGAAGGACGATTGTTGGATGGGTTGTGACTGTTCACAACCCATCCAAGTGTAAGGTTCTTATCAATACAAATTAATCAAGCCCAAACACAAGATATCTGCTGTAAACCACTGAGGAGTTCCCTCGACTGTCTTTCGTCTTCATCATCAGACCCCTAACGACAGTCACAACCCAACAAAGTGTAAAGTTTTTATCAATACAAATTAATCAAGCCCAAACACGAGGTATCTGCTGTAAACAATTGAGGAGTTCCCTTGACTGTCTTTCGGCTCCATCATCAGATCGACTCCAGACCTTCATAAAATTGTAGTGCTGTAAAATACTTAATGAATAAATTAAGGAATGCACTAGTTGCCCTTACGATTTTTGAAAGTTCCCCTCGATTTCTCTAGGATCCCATCATCAGATCCTGACTTGGTGACAATGGGACCACCTCAGAAGTATAAGCTTTTGAACAAAAAAAGAATTTTTTAAATCGGTTCACAAACGGCGGAGTAATCGGTGAACATACATAAAAAAAAAAAAAAAAAAAAAACAATCATCCGAACATAGTACCTCCTCCTTTTTTGAAGTCGGTAAAAAATCGCATAAATAGACTCTCAGTATGATTCTAAACAACACCCTCACCACGGATCGGACAGGGTTTTTTTTACACGCTGTATAAAGAAGAAATATAGCTCTTTCCTCTTGTTTCATGTTTATTATTATATTGTTTATATAATATATATTACATATTATTATAGATAAGTATATAAATATTTATATAGATAAGTATATGCTTTATGTATGTATGTATTTATTGTATATGTAAATGGTACACCACTGACTACCTGCAGTATTATCTCTCCTTCGCGCTTTAATCCATCCAAAGGTGGTCTGTAAAAGATAGCTTTTAGCGATAAGACCGCCCATTGTGTCACCCTATGTAAAATTTCTACATTTGTATCTGTATTTTTTATGGTGTACATAATAAAGAGTATTCTATTCTATTCTATTCTTAATAAGCGTGATATTATTATACGCATCCAATGAAAACCACGCTGAAACAAAACAATGTGATTAAAACTTTATTACTTACCTACCTACATGGTCAATATTCGGCACTATAAAAACATGAGGATATGGCTCATGTTTTTATAAATGTAGACCCTATGGTCGTAAATATGAACGTCATGTGTTAATGCTATCATTAACACATGACGTTCATATTTTTTTTCATAATCATATTGGTAATAGAATTGCCTTCAATGAACTTAGCTGCCCTCCGGTTTCAGACGGAAAGGCCAGACCAGGACGTGTCAACACCGTTGCATAACGGACCGCCTGACACAACCCATCCTGATAATTATTATTAAGAAATAGAAACCCTACGTGGTGTAGAGATCTCATCAAACAAAATTAGTGACGTACCAGGGTCTTTGCAATCTGAGCAGACGTTATTAAAACAAACAGATCCTGAAACATCGAGTAACCTATTGGGGCAGCTTACATCGAAATATGGTAAAATTATACAGAAAAACTTTAGTGCTCGCGAAGTGCCAGGGACTGTGTCTGAAAGAATATCAACATCTCAAAGGTTACTAGTGCACCAAGAACATGCGTCGCAAATGACTACTCATATTAGTGATGAATATCGTATAAAAACAACTCGTGTTATTAATTCCACTATGGCACATCAAAATACAACGGTGCGAAGCATGAGATCAATTTATAAGACTCCTTCCTTTCAAATTGTTATTAAGAGCCATAGTTTCCTCACTTGACCTTCCGCATGTGGGCGGAGCTGAACCCCTACTCCCCGAATATACTCGTATAAAACGCGCGCGGTGGCGCGCTGAACTAAAACGACGATCAAAGAAAATGCAGGGGCGCAGACTTGCGCGCATAGGACGCCAATTTTACCTACGATTCCAGAAAGGAATGACGGAGAGGAGATGTAAGGCTGATATTAGTATAGATAGATACATAAGTTACAAATATTTTAAGTTACACACATTATTTTTTAGCATGTTTGGAAGAAAATATGGGTGTATCTTTTCATACACGAAATATTTTAAGGGGTCATTGTACTCATCATTATGAACAACTTTCACTATGGGACCAAGGATGAAATCACGAAAAAAAATCTGCTGTCCCCTATTTTATGTTCGCATAGCTCGTCAAAATCTAGGGAACAGATGATTTTTCTTTCGCGATTTCAGGGTTGGTTCCTTAAGGAGTGAAAGTTGTTCATAATGATGAATACTTACACACGGCTGCACATCAAGCTATACAATTCCAGTTTATGCTGATCTCGCATTGTATAGAATTTCCATACAACGCAAGGTCAGCTTATACTGGAATGTGTAGCTTGATGTGTAGCCGTGTGTCAATGACCCCTTAAAATATTTCCTACCTTCATACCTACCTACATATCTACCTACATACCTAACTACATACCTACCTACATACGTACCTATATACCTACCTACATACCTACCTACATACTTACATACCTACATGTACTTACAGCAACCGCTCAAAACTTCAGTACCTACATTACATTTATATTTCTGTTGCATTTAGAATTCGCGTCAGTCTCGACCTGTTCTTACCATTCGATTGCTAAAATTCAATCGCGGCTAACATGTGCAAGTAGCTGTATGGAGTAAGCAATTGATTCGGAATCAATGAGATCTGGGTTCGCATCCTGGTTTTTAATTTCTTTGAAATCATAATATTTTATTTGTTAGTATTTTTAGCAAAAACTTGTTAGGTATTTATGTTTATTTATAATCTATTCATTCTTATTATTTATTTTTTATGAAGTTAAGTATTAGTTATTGTATTATTATTTAACTATTTATAGGTATCAGTATTCAGCAGACTTTATAGAAAACTAATAATAATATGATTTAGACTTTATACATGTTCTTTTTTAATTCTTAAAGGACTTTCAAATTAACTACAATAGTTTTTGGTCCGCGCGCGGCCCGTCCGCGGTCATACAGGTTAAATGTAACATACTTAACGTATGAACTCGAGCACGATACAGCCAGTGCGTTTGCGTGTATGAGTGATGTTTCAACATTCCACAGAGAACACACACATAATTATGAACTGTCATACTACGCAAAATATAACAGTATTCTGTTGCATTTAGACTACGCGTTATAGTGGCAACCTGTTATTACCATTCGATTGCTAAAATTCGCAAACTTTATCATGTGGTAGTAGCTGTATGAGCAAAGCAATGGATTGGCGATCAATGAAGTCTGGGTTGGAATCCATATCACAATGCTGATTTACTTTCATTGAAATAAAACATCTTTTTTGTATTTTAAGCAAAAACTTGTTATAATCTAATTTATTTTTATGAAGTTAAATATTAGTAATTGTATTATTATTTAACTATTTATAGGTATCAGTATTCAGCAGACTGTATTGAAAACTAATAATATGATTCAGACTAAGCATGTTTTTTTTTTAAATGTAACGTCACAATGAATGTATTATACTTCCGTCCCATTACTTCCAATCAAGTAAAAACTTACAAAAAGTTTTAGTACTGAGTGAGATTTGAACTCACGGCTCACTGATACACGTCCACATGTAGCTGCCCGCTAGGTAATCTTGACTCAAAAAAATATTACGTTGAAATTATGAACTAGAACCATTTGTTGATGACAATGATGATGTGTCTCTTGAAAATAGAAGGTCGTAAGCATACAAATATAAGGGTCAGCTCAGACCGCGAAGTTTACAAATTATGTATTAGTACGAAAAAGTTTATAAATTAAGGAACCACTTACTTATCATAATTATCAGCACAAGTGAGTATTTTATTATATTTGTCGTGAAAATCATGATAAACAACAAATCGGAAAATATGTCTTGCCTTTACTACATTATTTTTGTTTTCATATATCATAGCGACTGTACTATTTTTGTAATAAATACATTGCTTCATAACCACTACCTAAGTGTGTCGCTAAGTGACTGGACAAGCAATGTAAATATCACAAAACGATACTTTGTAGCGGTTGCATCGCGCGCGTAATACAGCCGTTGTAGGGTAGCTTGCGACAAGCCAGTGATTTCGTGTGAGTAGGTTGTACCTAGACTACAGTGCATGATACATGCATGCTGTACTTGATGAGATAAGGTTTATAATTGATTGTGCAGTACGTTCTGATTTATGAATGTGTGTTCGCGACTTCGTATTTCGTATATTCGTATTGGTTTTTACTGAATTGCATTTGTATGTGGTGACGTGGATAGTACATAATTTATTATTATAGTTTTACACAATAGGTATTTTATGTCAACGAATGCCCCGTTAGTCTAGCGGTGGCAAGCGCTACTGCTGAGCATGAGGTCCCGGGTTCGATTCATGGGTCGGACAAAGTGTTATTGCGTTTTTAGGGTTCCGTAGTCAACAAGGAACCCAAGGAACCCTTACCTATAGTTTCACACTGTCCGTCTGTCTGTCCGAGACTTAGATCATAGACTCTTAGTACTAGAAGAAAGCTGTAATTAGCACGGGTGAACATATTAATCACGCTGAGAAGTACAATCAAATCATGAAAAAAAAAAAATCTAGTGTACACCTACACGTAAAGTTTGTATGGTTTTTTTCTTGTCTTCCTATGGTGTGGAGTGTCGTTGGAAAGATCGTTCAAAAACATTGTGACTGTGTAAAAACCATTTTTGGATTCATGGATCTGTTTGCGAAATATTAAACTTTGAGGTGTTGATTTTTGTTAGAGTCAAGTGTCTCCCCCCCCTGCCAGCTAAATGGTTGGTTTTGGATATGTGAAAAAATTCACGGCAGTAGTAGTTATAGGTATATGAAGAAATTAAAAGGAAAACTATCACAGCTAAGTAGGCTCTACAAGTTAACGAGTAATAAAAGACCAACTTAAATTTGCAGTTGCAAAAAATGTTTTTCAACTACAATGTTGAGTTTGTTCTTGGCATAAATTCATCCCATCTACGGAACCCTTCATTTTGTGTGGTCCGACACGCATTTGGCCGGTTTTTACATCTGAAATTGCTCAGTAGCAGCCCGGAGTCCGGATTTGTGCCTAGTTGATGGCAATAGGCTCGCCCCTAGTACATGGGACATAACTGGCAAAATGTGAGTGTACTAACTAAAAGTACACCTCTGACTAACCCTTCGGGAAACACAGGCGTGATGTTATGTTATATTTTATATTTAATTTTTTTTTTTGGTTTACTTATATTCTAAATTGTTAATTTGTATGTAAATTTGGTCAATGTAAATAAAAAGAGTATTATACGTAATTACTCATTTAAAAAAAAAACAACAAGAAAGCGCCTACGCGCGCAATTGAATTGGGCTCTCTGCAGCGAGCTAGTCTATAAACGCACATTGATACAATTCGAACGTAAATATTTGCACTAATACACGCCAACGCCCGTATCGGTCCATAGCCGGGGCGGAGCAGCGAGTGACACAGCCATCCTGTCTCAATGCTAACGTGCGACTGCCGCCCACGCCCCGCGGCAGTGTTGCCAACTCCAAAAGTTCAAATTATCGACTTCCCAAGTCAAAATTATCGTTTTTTGGGCAAAATTATCGTACAAAAGAAAAATCCAAATAAAAAAACAAAAAAACTTTAATTCAAATTGCTATCAAAAATCAATAATTTTTTACTAGAGTCAAAGGGGAAGTACATGCCAAGATTCATCACTAATGGCGCTAGCAGCACAAACCTTTAACATGTTTTGTCATAATTTGTTTGTTGATATTTTTATGTTTTCTATTATAATCTAAATTAGATTAAATAATTTAATCTAATTTAGATTAAATAATAATAAAAATAAACGACAATAATAATACAGAATAATTATTATTCTAATCTAGAAACCATTTGTGCATTTCTCGTCGGTCTCACAGACTAGATAGTAACTGTGGGAATGGATGAATACAGTGCTACTAGGATCTTTTGACGCTTGATAACATTATAAGAGGGCACTGTTGGTAAACATTTGTGAAATTGTTTTGTGATTAATTATATTGAACAAAGATCCTCGTAAGCTTTAACGTAAGCTTTAACAATCATCATGGGACAAATGACAATTGACATTTTTTATTTTTTTCTGCGTTTAGTTTTGTCTGACAAATACGTTTTGTTATTGGATCTTTTTTTTTCAGCGTATCTCAAAATTATCGTACATTAGACATTCATTATCGTACATCGTACCATTGGCCAAATTATCGTACGCCCCCATAATTATCGTACGGGTTGGCAACACCGCGCAGAGCACCTCTGAACCTCTATCTCTAAATGGGGTCATTATCTTTGCAAATATTGATTGATTTAAAAATGCTCTAACAATTTTGTAGTCCTTGTAACCATCAATTTTTCAGTGTAAAAATATTTCCAAAATTCAAAGCCGTTTAGAAGTAGTAGCGAATATTAGCCAAAAATAGCGTTTTGGTAAATATTTTTTTAAGGCAAAACTATTAGCCAGACGCAAAAACCCTTTAACAAAAATGTTGTACATGAATCTATGGCCACGGAATAGATAAATAAGGTTGGAAAGGCCCTAGCTCCAATTTTGTATCAGGACCAGTGTCACCGCTTGTCTCCCACTATTTTAATTTCTACACATACGCACTCCTATGTTTACAAATATTTCGCACACAACCAAATCAGACACACATAAATCTCAGGGCAGATATTCGTTCGCACACTAGTACTAAGCCCCCGTAGGCATAGACACACACCCGCAAAAAAGCAATAAAAATTTTCATACACGCTAGTGCTTGATAAAGCCGATATTCTTTATCGAATTAAATTATCGAAAAATTAAACTTGTGAAATGAGTTTTGGTGAAATATTAGTGAAACCATTAATCTTTAAAAAAAACATCTATGTAACGATTCTTGACCAATCTTTATAGGTATAAATTTACTTACTTCAGTGTTTTTTCTTTTTAAAGATTTATTATTTTTTATATTTATCTTTTTTTGGTGACAACAAAATTGAAGATGAAGCCTGTGCTTGTAAATCCTAAAATTATAAATAGCATAAAATATTTTGAAATGCGGACTTTACAAGAGCGATTATAATTCAAGATATAAGTATAAGGTTACCTGAGCGCCTTCGCAATTTTGCACACTGGTGGAAATAGCATCATAACTGGGCTTATTAAGTATAGCATTGCAGGAATTAGTTGTCTGAAAAATAATGCAAAAGTCTTAACATGTCACGCACGGTACACTTAATATTCGTAATAATTCAAAATTGAAATATTAGAGCTGAATGCTTGCGTGATAATGATTTACCCGAGTGTGATAATTAATCTACTGTAATTATTATATGATACCATACATACTCGAAATATTTTTCATGAAAATGAACAATCAAATAAAATAAAACCTGATGATCCTTACATTTTGAATGCAGGGATCAGATTTGTTCATAATTTAGGAGTTAATAAATAGGAGTAGAATATGAAATATCGGAACTTAATTCCAACAAGTTAGTACCTAATACATTTTAACAAAACCTACCAAAGAAGAAATCTGCACAATTTGTTCTCTTGGGATCGCCCCTGGTTTTAGGTACCTATATCCTGATTTTTTAATGATAAAATCATCTTTACTGAAATGTATAGAGCAAATAGTACTCGTCTTTGTCGGCATCCAGTTTCCTCTACCTGTCACGTCAATCCATTGTTCCCTGGCGTTAGGTTCTTTAGGAAACCTAAAATTTATAATTTATTGCGTGAGTAAAATTGGATTTTACTTATATTTTAATACTAAATACAATATAGTAAATACTTGTAGATGAGTACAATGATCTTGTATAATGTTGCCAATGAATTCAATTTCTCCCTGTAAATCTGTCATCTACAAGTATTTACTATATTGTATCATTCGTTCAATCATTATTGTAATATTTAATTGACTCATTATACATCTAACTAAAAATATACTATCATTAATTAAATATAAAATAATTCAAAAAGAATCTTTGTCCAACGTAAATTTATATTATTTGAGAATTCTATCGATGATTTTATTTAACCACATGGTCACCTCACTATCGACCGTGCATCACGGCCAATCAGGGCAAACGACGAAACGTCAATGGTTGAAGTGAAGAGGACGCGACGCATGCAGTAAATTGTAAGCGGACTTAGTAATTGCGTTGATTACGCGAGTACACATCGTGCAATGTATATTTTTTTTTTACTTGTTGCAATAATGTCGTTAATGTTTGGAATTTCATAGTGATCAGAATATTTTTATGTTTTTTACTAATAAAATTATAATTAAATGTTATTTTCGACTTACCGATGGAAAGATATACCCCCTCGCTCTATACTTGCGGTCTGACTTTTTGTTTTACAAGTTATAATTGCACAACACGGCATTTTAAAGCAGACCTCTGTTCTCCGCAGTAGTCTAAAGCGCACGAAACGCGGTGAATGAATGAATCGGTCGAGTTATGATTATCGAATCATAATTGTGGCGCGCTTGCCACGCCCACATTACCATTCCAACCTTATTTATCTTTTATCTATTCCGTGTCTATGGCAAACATATATTTTTTTCAGATCGTTTAACTAAGCCGTTAATGAGGAGTAGGCTTTTTCAAGTGACCGTTTTACGGTACTAAACGGGACTTAGCGCTTTAACCAGAACATGGTATCTGAAAATATTTTGTCTCACCGTGAATCAACTCCAACTATAAATTCTGAAAATGTATTGTTTCGAAATGGTGCATCACACAGTTCAACCGAGCAAGATGTTGGCAATAGCTCACTCGATGGTTCAGGAACTGCTTCTTCTAATGACGTCTGTTCAGATCGCAAAGACCCTGGTACGTCATTACTTTTGTTTGATGGGATCTCATAAACCACGTGGGGTTACTGTTTCTTGATAGTGTCAAGATGGGTTGTGTCAGGCGGTCCGATATGCAACAGAGTTCACACGTCCCAGTCTGACCTCCGATCCGCTTGAATCCGGAAGGTAGCTAAGTTCATTGAAGGCAATTCCATTACTTACCATTAAGATTATGAAAAAAATATGTATGTCATGTTTTAATGGTATGGTCTACATTTTTTTTTTCACAGGATTTCATTAAGAACAGTTAATAAAAATATATCTTATGAACCCTCAAAGATCAAAAACCCGATTTCACATATGTACATGAAAAAAAAATCGGCCAAGTGCGTGTCGAACCACGCGCAATGAAGGGTTCCGTAGTTGGGATGAATTTATCCCAAAAACATATTTATCATTGTAGTTGACCAACAAGCTCTCCCATACATCGATATCACAGAGCACTATATAATACTGGATCGATATAGGTACGCCACGGTCAATTCTCCAAATGCAAATGTAAATTTATAGCAAAAAAAAAGATAAAAAAACTACATATAACGTTTTTCGGACATTTTCCTTTACTTGTGCTGTGAGACCTTGCTTCTTGCCAAATTTCATGATTCTAGGTCAATAGGTTTTGATTTATTTGCAAGTATCTAAATATATCGCCTATATGGCTGTATTTTTTTATTGCGTTTACTTAGAAGCTTGACTTTCTTAGAGCTCCGAGGGACCGTAGAGCTACGTATTTGATATAAATTTCAACTTGATAATTCCACGTGTTCCTGAGAAAAAGGGTCTTGACAGACTAACAGACAGACGGACAACAAAGTGATCCTATAAGGGTTCCGTTTTTTCCTTTTGAGATACGGAACCCTAAAAATCTCGCCGAATGCATAACTTCCTCCTTTTTTGTAGTCGGTTATTAAACTTCTTTTGGTGGGCTACAATTTACGAAATTGTTTCTACATTATGAAAAAAAAAATTAAAGTAATAAAAACTAAAACCCAACTACGACTAAAAAGGTATAACCAGACACCACAGACAGACAAATTAAAAATCCGGAGTCACGTAATCTGTTCGATTTATGCCCTAACACGTGTGACGCCGGATTTTTAATTTGTCTGTCTGTGGTGTCTTGTTTATACCTTTTTAGTCGTAGTTGGGCTTTAGTTTTTATTACTTTTTTTTTTAAATTCTTTTAAGTGATAATATATATATCTTTGAAATGTGCTCATTAAGCCTTTTCATTTGATACCCAACATGGTACGATTAAACATTTTTTTTTTTTAGTTCCTCACTTTATGTCCTCTAGAGGGCGCCATTTTTAATGTGACGTCACATAGCCTATAACCAGCGGACAATCAAGACGTTTCCAACGGTACCTCATTTGTCAAATTGTGATGAGTGGTTTAGAAGATAAGAGGGAACAGATGAACATACTTACATACATACATACCGGTCAAAATCATAACCCTCCTTTTTTCTTCGCCGTAGTGGGGTAAAAAATACGGCATGACCAATAAAAAATGGGCGTTGCATTTTACAACATTTTTAAATTGATTCAATACCAAAGCCGATAAGAACCTTGACATAAATTAGATTATGCTCTCCACTAGTTGTGAGTTTGCCTATTTTTTATAAATATTGGAATTCAAAGTTTGTTGATAAGTAATGCGATACGTAATATTTTTCTACTTAATAATCGCGAAACACTTAGTGATGTCATCTCGCTTCCGTCACAAGTTACGAATGTCAAACTTTCATAAAAAATTTAGACACAATGGCACAATTCAAGTGCAAGAGTCATCGGAGCTTGATGCACGACGGCCAACGCCAAAGCTAACTACTTGTTCTGATAATGATCAAAACTTGGGAACTGGGATTTTACATAAAATGGTGTGTGGTACAATCGATCCACCAAAGTGGGCACTTGCGCAGCCGAAACCAATATTACGACAGCACGATATACAAGTACCAATTCAAAAACCGTCTCTACAACCGTTTCAACATCCGAATCAACAGCCGTTACCACAGCCAATTCAAAAACCAACACCAAAACCATATCAAGAATCGTTTCAACAAAAACTATTTCAACAGATGCATCAGCAGAACTTTCATAAACCAATTCACATACCGGTTCAAACGTCCATTGATATGTGGTTTGGCCAACTGACAAAAATGACGAATCAACCGCAGACTACGATGTCCTCCCAAAGGATTGTTAATGAAATTAGAAAGAAGAAGCTTCGAAATTTAAGACAGAGGAGAAGAAAACAGTCATCCAGTACCAAGCCGCCATACCCCACTGGAACGAAACCTGATGACGGTGTTATAGCCCCAGATAGTGAATTAATCCCGTGTAAAGGAGACTATGCTATTTGTGAAAGACACGTGTGGTAATAATATCTTTTTCAACACACTTGCTCGTAAAGTGGCTCTTATTGAGCCGCTTTTAGGTTCATAATGCAGTGTATTATGGAAGCGTGCTTTTTACTTTATATTACCGCACTAGTGCGGTAATGTGCGCCACAAATTACTTTTTACTAGTCGGAGTAATGACACGGCAGTATGGAATTAGTAAGTACTATCATGGCAGCATGGAATTTGTAACCAATAGAAATTGTTTTTGGTGAAGCTTTTTACCAAAGACAAGCGCTCAAAAGCAAGTTTTTATTTAAAAAAGCAACCACAAGCAAAAAAAAATCCCATGCATGCCCATGGGATTTCTTTTTACCATAATTAAACGTCAGTGGGATACTATACATTGAATTAGTATGAACTATCCTACAAAAAAATGAGCATTCTCTATTTACACCCGAGCAGAGACTTACGCTTTTTCCGGTAAGACCGCGGTTGGCACGCGCGCAGGCCACTTGACCCGCCCCGACGAACCGCGCTGGCCTGCCCGGGTGCCACCGCGTTCGCGCAGAATGAATCTCTGTCATTCTGTACTATTAAATAAGGGTTTATATCGTCTGTGGCTATTTCAGTCTATATTGTTCACTACCCTAACCCCATTTGCGTATTATGTATTATTAACATTATTATATTTTTATATAGGCTGTTCAGGGGTATTACCAGTGCCTTTATTTACACCGCGCGCTCATCGCTAGCGGAAAATCCAAAACTAGCCGCCATTTTCCATAAATATTTATTAACTTTTTTGTTGTGTGGTTTAAATCATTACTTCTTAAATGTCGCGTGATACACCTCCGTGAAGTTAGCCGCACGATTTAATTATTATGAACTTTTGTTAATCCTAATCGTTAGAGAATCGTTAGAGAGGGTTAGAGAGAAAAGAAAAATCGTTAGAGAGTAATTAGTTTTTATGTAAATACAATTTTAATTTTTCGTGTGAAGTTGGCCCCCCTTCTCGCAAAAATGGACTTAGACGTAATTTTATTTTTTTAATCGTTTGCGAATCGTTAGAGAGAGATTGAGAGTTACACAAAATCGTTAGAGAGTTAATATTTTATTTAATATTAAATCATTTCTAAGAGCGTGACGTTAGCCCACCTCTGTGAATTTTGCCCCCGAATTAATTATTCTCAACTTTTGTTAATGCTAATCGTTAGAGAATCGTTAGAGAGAGTTAGAGAGAAAAGAAAAATCGTTAGAGAGTAATTAGTTTTATTTATCAACGATTTTAATTACTTTTGTGAGATTGGCCCCCATTCCCGCAAAAATGAACTTAGACCTAATTTAAAAAAATATGTAGTTTGAGATTCGTTAGAGAGAGATAGAGAGTTAAAAAAAATAATTAGAGAGTTAATGTTTTAATTGATATTAAATTATTTCTGAGAACGCGTTTTACTCTAGAGCAGATTAAAGTTTAGAAACGTGCCGCCTCGATAGGGGATAGGGGAGGGAGGAGAGGGGGGAATGGTTAGTAGATCCCCCCACTCGCCCCTGCCGGAGATACAAAGTTTTTTTTAAATCATTTTTAAATATGACAAATCTTATAGGCTGGGACCACACCAACGGATTATCGCGATAATAAACGTTAACGGTTGGTGTACCACACCACAACTTACCTCGAGAATTTGTCAACGGCATTCACATTGGCGTTTAACGTTGGGTGATAAGATAACTCTGGTGGCGGTATTTTAGGCAGATCAAAGAAATTTACCGCGAGAATTATTGCATTGAATGAAGCGGCCACACTTACATTTCTCATTGTGCACCGTGAGTAGTACTACTGATACGATACATGATGCAGAGAGACGATAATAGATAAGAGTGGTAAAGTTGTGTATTTGATCAACCATCATTTAACAGTGATACCCCGCAATCAATAAGAATACGAAATATTTTTTGTAGTTTCAATTTGATTCGGTACTTATAGTGCATCATTTATGCTCAAAACACACAAAAGGTGGGTGCTTGTCGGGAGCTGGTCGGGTAGTTTTTAACCCACCGACGTGACTTGGTCAGAATCAGGAGGCAGTTGGTTCCTAATAACGATGCCCTTTTCCAATCGGGGATCGTAAGGATTCTGTGCCGATCCTGGCTCATACTGTTATGAGCGTGGTGAGCAGTCCACTTATTGTCTAACTCGGTACATATATTGCGCCATATTGTGTTGCAATATCCCGGCAGTTTTGGCGAGGATAGATAAGTTCAAATTTTTTTTAAGCATTTAACTACTTCTTCGTCTGAAACGGCAGCTTTCCGTGGCATTTCGATACAGTAGGTACGGGACACAATACAAGTAGCACTCGGGCGGGCTGTTGCTCAGCACTGATGTTTTATTCCACGTGTCATGTTCGTGAACGGGCGCCCTCAGTTGAGACTGGTCATCTCTTCATCTCTTATCTGATCTGCCAGGGTTTATTTTTAATCTAATATTTTGAATTGTTTTTGATTATTTTTCGTTTGACATTGTTCTCACATATAGAAGCACCAAGAATACTGTATCCAGGATTTTGTAATATCTATATACATTTTTAAAAGAGTGTCCTTGGAGTTTCTTGCCCGTTCTTCTCCATAGAGATCTACGAATTGGAATGGGCAACTAGCTTCAACTTTTTGACTTACTGACCGACTCTTTGACAATTCAAAAGTGTCTGTAAATGGTTTAATTGAAATAAATGCTTTGAGTTTGAGTTTGATTCAAGAGCGCGAGCCCGCGGCGTGGGGCGCGTTTTGCGGGGCGCTGCATGGCACCGCCTGCGCAGGCAAACGCCATGCATCGCTACAAACATACATTATTTGCTTGTTACACAACATCTCTCAACCTTATTTCGGAAGATACAATAGTAATAGCAGGATTCAATACATAATAATAATACCAAATTACTTAACCGTCTGGCCACGGGACATCCCACTGCAGCGAATTTTCACGCGGTGTGAACGGCGAGGCTTCTTGCGACTAAAACAAATGAATAAAAACCGGCCAAGTGCGTGTCGTACTACGCACAATGAAGGGTTCCGTAGTTGATGTTCTTCCATAGCCTACTGTTGTGATAGTTTTCCTTTTAATTTCGTTGCTTATACATACTACTGCCGTGAATTTTGCACATGTCCAAAACCAACCATTTAGCTGGCAAGGGGGGAGACACTTGACTGTAACAAAAATTTGCACTTTAAAGCTTAATATTTTGCAAACGGATCCCTGAATCCAAAAATGGTTTTTAACCGACTTCAAAAAAAGGAGGAGGTTATCAATTCGTCGGTTTTTTTAATTTATTTTTTTATTTTTGTTACCTCAATACTTTCGTTAGGGTGGACCGATTTTGATGATTCTTTTTTTATTTGAAAGGTGGTGCTTCCTGTTTGGTCTCATATAAATTTTATTAACTTTGCTTGCGCAGTTTTTGAGTTAGCTTCAATGATTACGTATTTTTTCCCACTTAGTCTATGTAGATGATATCTTATTTGACTCCGTCACTGTTATTTACATAGGAGGTAGTGGTATTCGAATTTGAGAGGCGTAGGTACCACAACTAATAAGTGAAAAATAAAAACATTTTACAAAAAAAAGCAAACGACTTCCAAAAAAAACAGTAAAAAGTGAAAAATAACTTTCGGAAAGGAACTTAGGAAGTCGGTGGCAAAAACTGAAAATTGAAAAGAAAAGAAATTTAAGTTATTTTTCACTTTTTTGTTTTTTTGGAAGTCGGTTGTTTTTTTTATTAAAAAAAATTCTCTCAAACAAACTCACCATATTTTTGAATGACCTTTCCAACGACAGCTCACACAAAAAATAGGCGAGAAAATAAAAGTTCCCACAAAAATGTTGAAATTTGGTAATTTATTGTGACCCAAACATGGGACGTATAACGTAAATAAATACATTTTGAATATGGGAGTCACTTCTGGGGGACAATACAGAAAAAAAAGTACCTTGTGCATGCGCAATAATATTAACAGTGTGAGTGTGACATATTAAATGGAAGGGCTGGTAGTGAGGCTCTTAATTTTTTTTACATTCAACTTACGAGTAATTTACTTTTACTTTACGACAGCGAAGATAGGAAAGTATACAGGGAGCCTAAAGGCTCGTCCAAACAGGCGCGATATCGCGGGCGCGACAGGCAGCGCTACTGTTGTCGCATCCGCGATATCGCGCCTGATTGTGGGAGCCTTAACATGAGCTGCCATTTCTCGCCTGTCGCTCAGTGCGTCTTTCTGTCATCCGACAAAGGGCATTACATATGCTAAAGGGATACGACAAGACAAACAACAAAATGACAGGTCGTGGTAGATACATGCTGAATAGTCATTCCTTTTTTTTTTTTTTTTGAGGATGGGATATCATTCAATGACTTCTCCCGCTCTGGGCGGAGCGGAAGGATGTGTCAGACTTTTACTGACTAAAACCCACCCGTGTTCCTTCATTTGCCTGTTGCCAAGGTCCCGGTATCCCGCAACGCTGGCAGGCATCGGTCCTACCGGACCCCGTCCATTGTGCCGACATCTCTTTGAGGCGCGCGTGGAACACGAGAATAGTCACTCCTACGAGATAAGTTCATAAAAGTTAACACGCTGAATTCAGTTTTTCTTTATAGAGATAGGTAAGTAATTCTTCAAATTAAATGGTTAACAAATTATTATTCAATTGACAAATTCAATAAGTTGTGGCTCCACCCACGGTTAACGTCTATTATCGTGATAATCCGTGTGTGTGGTCCCAGCATATGAGACTTGTCATATTTAAAAATCATTAAAAAAAACTTTGTATCTCCGGCAGGGGCGAGTGGGGGGATCTACTAACCATTCCCCCCCTCTCCTCCCTCCCCTATCCCCTATCGAGGCGGCACGTTTCTAAACTTTAATCTGCTCTAGAGTAAAACGCGTTCTCAGAAATAATTTAATATCAATTAAAACATTAACTCTCTAATGATTTTTTTTAACTCTCTATCTCTCTCTAACGATTCTCAAACTACATATTTTTTTAATTAGGTCTAAGTCCATTTTTGCGGGAATGGGGGCCAATCTCACAAAAGTAATTAAAATCGTTGATAAATAAAACTAATTACTCTCTAACGATTTTTCTTTTCTCTCTAACTCTCTCTAACGATTCTCTAACGATTAGCATTAACAAAAGTTGAGAATAATTAATTCGGGGGCAAAATTCACAGAGGTGGGCTATCGTCACGCTCTTAGAAATGATTTAATATTAAATAAAATATTAACTCTCTAACGATTTTGTGTAACTCTCAATCTCTCTCTAACGATTCGCAAACGATTAAAAAAATAAAATTACGTCTAAGTCCATTTTTGCGAGAAGGGGGGCCAACTTCACACGAAAAATTAAAATTGTATTTACATAAAAACTAATTACTCTCTAACGATTTTTCTTTTCTCTCTAACCCTCTCTAACGATTCTCTAACGATTAGGATTAACAAAAGTTCATAATAATTAAATCGTGCGGCTAACTTCACCGAGGTGCGTGATACCCCATAGGTATCATGCACAGACTACTTAGAGAACTAACGTATCATGAAAAAAAGCGCCCGAAATGTCAATGGCACCATGGTCCGTTCTTAGTGGTGTTACCAAGAAATTGTTACTAAAATTGGTAGATTATTAATCGATTATTCGAATGATACAGCCAGATCGTGTTGCAAGTGCAAATAAACGTTAAAAATCATCAACCAATGGCAACAATTGTCGCGTGATACGGGTATCACGCGACAATTGTTCTGGCTGTATCATTCGAATAATCGATTAATAATCTACCGATTTTAGTAACAATTTCTTGGTAACACCACTAAGAACGGACAAAAACTTAACAAAAAAAATGTATCTGTGGTAGTGAGACGCGAGGACGCCATATTGGCAAAATTCGTCAAGTGTCAAGTGTTGTTTACGTGTGTTCGCAACAGAATAAAAGAAGAAAACGGTGAGTAATCTTATAAGAATTTTATACAGAATTACTGAGAAATAAGTGTAGATTTTGTCTTGAGTGTTAGTTTATCGAAAAGTGATAAATATATCAGTGAAAAAGTAACGAAAGTTTGGTAGTAAACAATTTTGACGCTGTCGCTGCCGTGTTTAGTAATGTTTTTATGATAAATATTCTTGTATACTGTTTGAAATACACATAAGTAGCTAGCATAATAATCTACGAACATAATTTTGCTAATAGCTAACGATATTATTGCGAATATTGTTATCGTAATCGTATTTCCAATTCGGCGATTCCCCCGTACCATGACACAGCGCTCATAGTAGGCGAGACCAGTACAAAAGTACTATCTGCAAATAAAATCCAACTAGATTTTTTTGTTCCAATAAGAAAGAAAGAAAGAAAGAAAAAAATAAAGATTACATTTTATTATTTCTTGCAGTTTACATAACTGACATATGAACGAAAAATAAATGTCGAGGTTATTGTTTTTTTTTTTTTTACCGACTTCAAAAAAGTGTGGATGTCCTCAAAAAGTATGAATGTTTTTTAGGATCATGGTATTTTCCTAGGCCATTAATTTAGTAAATGATTGTTTTATGGTATTTTCAGCATGGCGAGGCTGTCCTCGACCTCGGTCGCGAGTGTGACCCCCGCTCCGTGCAAAAGGGGCCCTAGACAGAGCGCCGCCCGTCGCGCTATCATCATGGGGTTCCTTCACGCTGCCCCGCGCCCTGATCTGTCCCCATCCCCACCGCGCACCGCGGTAAGTATTTTCAGTACAACACATTACTATATATATTTAATTAGTTTCAGTGGAGTAATTTGTATTTCTTGTCTTTTCAGCCATGCTGTCCCGGTTCTAGAGACCCGTCGATACGTGTGTACCTACTACGCATTGGAATGGGCAACTGCAACTAGCTTCATCTTTCTAAGTGACCGCCTCCTTGACAATTCAAAGTGCCTGTAACTGGTTTATTTGAAATAAATGCTTTGAGTATGAGTTTTGTGTTTTATTTTATTGTAATATATTTTTTGAAAGCAACATGTTTTATTTCAAAATTTTCCTAGCTTTCCGTAAGTATCCCATACACTTACGAAGAGCTAGGAAAAGTTGTACTAAAAACCGAGTGAGCGTGTATGCACAGAGCGAAGGTATAGTTTTGGCATGTTTCATGCCGGTTGCAGACCGAAAACTAAGCTATGCCAAGGCTAAACTAAGCTATGCCAAGGCTAAACTAAGCTATGCCAAGGCTAAACTAAGCTATGCCAAGGCTAAACTAAGCTATGCCAAGGCTAAACTAAGCTATGCCAAGGCTAAACTAAGCTATGCCAAGGCTAAACTAAGCTATGCCAAGGCTAAACTAAGCTATGCCAAGGCTAAACTAAGCTATGCCAAGGCTAAACTAAGCTATGCCAAGCAAGCTAGGCTAAGCTAAGCTAGAAATAAATAGCGTGCACACCAACAGCTAAGCCAAAGCTCAGTCAGTGTTGCGTAGTTCAATTAGACAGACGTCGCTCGCCATGAATATAATCGATGAAGAAAGTTCCGATGATGAATACGTTACACATAGAAAAAGAAGATCAATACTGACGTCTACGTCGATTAATACGACGAAGAAGTCTGGATTACTTATTTCCTCCACTATTCTTTTCCATACAACATCCTTTTTAATTAAGTTATGATAGTCCTTTGATTGTGTATTCCATAGTATAGGAAATTATTTTGTCAGTTTCAATAAATTGCTCCATAATCGCTACTAAACGACCGTGCGTACGACAAAGAACACTGGACAGCACTGGCGAAGGATGTGCAAAGGGTGTGCGGGGAAAGCGGGAGGGGCTTAGCTTAGCTCGTGTAGCGCGCATCGGCATACACAACTAACTTAGCTTCGCATATTTTAGTTAGCTCACACAGCTTAGTTCGCATAGTTTGCGGTCTGCACACAAGTATGGAAAACTGCGTCAGCTATGTGAGCTAAGCTAAACTAACTTAGCTTAGCTCTTGGTCTGCAACCCGTATCACTATTGTTCGCAGCGCATGTTTTGCTTTTTTATTTGCATTACTGTCACGAGAATGTCACATGATACCGCATAGGTGCATACGACTAGAGGGAATGTCTAATGCACCGCATAGGTGCATAACTGCGGTGCATTAGGGATTCTAAAATCCGACTACTATTGATACATGAAGAATTAAAAATTCTAACAGGCAAACTTTAACATGATGAATAAACACAGTAATTAACTCCACATACTTCGCTATCGCAAAAAAAAAGTATTTTTTGTGATTACAAACTTACATTTGCAGTTGGAGAATTCACCGTGACGTATATCGATGTATGGGAGAACATATTTTATAACTACAAAGTTAAGTTTGTTTTGGGTTAATTTCATCCATACAACGGAACCCTTCATTGTGGGTGGTCTGACATGCACTCGGCCGGTTTTTATTGCTTACCGTGCGTTTGCACTGGCGAAACATTTAATACAAAACATGTTGAAATCTCTAGTTCCAGTCAAAAATTGTATGGAACATTGACAGAAAGTTGAGATTTCAACATGTTTTGTCTTGAATGTTTCGCCAGTGCAAACGCACGGTTAGGCATAATCGGACTGTAATGTTCCCACTGCTGGGACACAGGTCCTCCTCTCCGTGAGAGAGAGTGGGTGGGTTGGTAGATGGATTTGGGTACCTACCTACATATAAGGAAAGATAGAATAATCATTTATGATGTTTTGTCCATAATAATTGTTACACAGCTGTTAGTAAATAAGTGTACCTAGGTACAAATAATGATGAATCATTATTTTCAAAGAAATCGAAATAATAATTGGGATATCTCAAACCATAAATTTAATTTCGTATATTTTTTTGAACAGGTCATTACTATTGTAATAGAACACTAATAGTGAGAATTATGCTATCTAAACTAAAGTAACATAATAAACAGAATAAAGGACATTAATAATTTATAATAAAATAACAACAAAAATCGTACTTGGAAATTATAACATACAAATATTCGCAGTTTTTTACTCTGATGCGCTGACGGTACCCCTACCCCGAACCAGTATAAACCAGTTTTCGGGCCGGCTCTGCGCGCGTCGCTGCGTAATGGCCGCCGAGTTTTTTTCGTTGTGTAAACAAAAAGTTTCTTATCGCAAAGATCGTGTTACAAGTGGAATGAGGTGCTGTTATCGTGTTTATGATTAGGCCTATACATTGTGCTAACGGTGTCAAGTGTTTGTGGAGTAAATGAATGTGTGATTTCGTTTTATTGTGTAAAGTTTTGTAAGTGTTTCGACTGAAAATAATAAAAATAAAAAGAAAATTCATCACTGCGAGAAAAGGTCAGTATATTCAGGTTATTGAATGATATTCCTGGCTTCGTTAATTCATAACAAAGCTTGGAAGCTTATAATACATGCTGTGCAAATTACTGATTGGTGATGAAATCACCGTTTTTAGGAAGGCCTACCCAAAAATTAAAAAAACTTGAGACTAGTTTGACGTTTTTTGAGATTTTAGGTAAACCTAGGCCCGACGTAGTAATTAACTTTTGTTGTGTGGTTTAAATCATTAAAATGTCGATTTCACGTAGAGGAGAAGAGCGTAAATAATAATAAATAGATTTGACTCCACCATGGTATGTTTAGTAACAGTAAAAAAAAAATTGTAATTTTTTTTCTTATTCAAATTATTTTTTTTTGTATAGGCTCTCTAACGGTTTTGCCAGTGCCTTTATTTACACCTATGGAAAAACAAAACCAGCCAGCGCGCCATTTTCCTTAAATATTTATTATCGTTTTCGTTGTGTGGTTAATTAATAACAAAATTTAAAAAAAAATAAGTATTGTCACCAACCGATATAGAAGTTTTTAAAAGAAACTCCGGATAGTCAGTACCTGGCAACAAAGGTCAGTTAAACTTTATAAATCTATCATCTCTATAGTTACGTTATTGTAGCATAAGTTCTTACAACAAGTCTGTTTTTTTCCTCGCAACTGTGTTGAAAAACGTCGTATGAAACGCGTGTGCATTGATTATTACTGTTCGCGCCTGATACTATTATAATAGCATGACACTACGCGCGCGAGTCGTTGCTAATCATATTCGTTATCTTGTATTTTTTGTTGTTTAACGTCGGTACTTCTAAATTTCTACCTTCATGTTAATTTTATTATTCACCTACAATGCTAGAAGTGTCAACTAGGTCTGCTAATTCCTTTTTAGAATAATCAAATTCTTTGTAAACCTAACAGTAAACCAGTTATTGAAAACTATTGGTTTCATTTTAGCGCCCTAGAGCTCCAGGGTTTCTATAAGAAACATTTGGCGACCGTGACAGGACCCGAATTGTCCAAGAAGACGGAGTAGTGCTGAAGTCCCGCTTCTGGAACTGGCCAGCAACGGCGCCGCAGCAATCAGCCGGTCAGCACCTCGCCTTACCAGCCAAGCCTTTGGATCAAACTACATGGAGAAGATACTGGGATCATTTAGTACCGCCGGACAATAACGTAATACCAGCGTTATATACCACGTTCCGCAGCGCAGCAGTACCGACTATTGCAGCTAAGTGCCTTTATTCCCTAATCTCCCTTTTGCCTTACATTAATCCACCTAGCCTATATCCTTATTCATAGGCTTCATTTTTGCGAATATATTTTTATTCACCTTTGTCAAGGTCATACTATTGCGTCATTCATAAGTTGAGTTCCCGTTATAGTAATTAAGGTTCCGTTTGGAAATACTTCTTGTTAACATTATATTAATGCCGCACCACGATATTTTTATCGTATTTTCTATACTTTGGCCTACATTCTGAGTTACTGAAGTAATTAATAATTTCGTAAAAATACCTACGTACGAAATTCATCACCTATAATTTAATTATTTCTCCGTTGCCTATAATTCTCATTATAGGGTGCCGCCGTACCTATGATCATTTCGGTGTAGTGATTATTTCGCCGAACTTTCCAGATTATCCGTGTTCCCCGTTCGCTGCCGAGCCCGCGCAGTGCCCGCGCTGCTTACGTGCCCGCCAGGCCAGAGCTGCTGCACCGGTTCCTGTGCGGCAGATACTACCAACTAGGGGCGTGAGCGTAAACTTTATTAACTTTTATTATTAACGTTAATGTTTGTTATTGGTTGATTTCTTCTTCGTGTTATTTATATTGAATTGCACTTATTGCTTTCGTTACAACTGCCTATTAGTTAACATTTATAATGAGCTTGGTAGAACTGAACACCAGACGTAGTTCTGTGAAAGGACAAGTACCGAAATTTAAAAATTACCTAGATAAATTATCACGATTTGAAAGTTTTACCGCAACACAAAGGGCGGAACTTACGCTTAAACTTACCAAATTCGAAACGTTATCCTCTAAGTTTGATGATCTTCAAAGTCAGATTGAGGTTGGTAACTCTGGTAGTTTGAGCGAGGAGCTAGAGGAGCGGGAAATAATTGAGAAGGAATTTATTAGCAACATTGTAGCTGCCCAGACCTTATTGGAAACGCATAGCAAGGATGACGGTATTCATGATTCTAGTTTACATAATACGTCTCATTGTGTTCATGACCATAGTGAGATGGGTTTCAAATTACCGTTAATTCAGATTGCTAAATTTGATGGCTCGTACTTGAAGTGGATGGAATTTCGTGATACTTTCAGATCTTTAGTTCATGAAAATAATAGAATTAGTTTAGTAAACAAGTTCCATTACTTAATTTCATATTTAGAAGGAGAACCAGCTAGAACTGTTTCTAACCTCGAAATTTCTTCCGCTAACTATAAGGAGGCTTGGACCTTGCTGCTTGAACGATATGATAATAAACGTTTACTACTTAATCATCACCTTAGTGCATTGTTCAACATAAATTCTATAAGTAAAGAATCGGAAAGCTCGTTGCGGTTCATGGTGGACCACGTGACCAAGAACCTGCGTGCCCTTTCCAGTTTAGGCCAAGCTATCGAGCATTGGGATGTTATTATTATTCATTTAGTCACTTCCAAGTTAGACAATAACACGTTCATTAAATGGGAAGAGCACCGTAATACGATGCCAACAGACACGCCTGCACTCAAGGATTTTCACAAATTCTTGAATGATCGTGCAGCCGTCATTGAATCACTGCACCGCAATAGGGCTGAAAATATCTCTAAGCATTCTCATGGCCAGCCGCGCCCTGGTACTAGATCAGAACGCCCACATACCAAATCACATGCATGCACAAACATTAAAAATGGTGAAGATCAACAAACTTCATCCTCATGCAACTCTTGTCTCTGTTGTAATGCAGCTGACCACAGAATTTATGATTGTCCTTCATTCAAGGCAAAGAGCATAGGGGAACGCATAGCAGAGGCTTCCAAATTAAAACTGTGCAAGAACTGTTTACGGTCCGGTCATGTCTCTCGCAAGTGCCGTTTTGGCCCTTGCCATGAATGCAGAAGGAGACATAACACTATGCTACATCTCCCTGCTGCTACTGAGGACAAATCTTGTGGTGTTGACAGTCCAGGTGACACATTGGTCACGTTTACCAATAAACGTGTCAGCGAAGCCCTATTATCTACTGCTTTAATAGAAATCGTCAATCCTAAAACAAATAAATCAGAAATTGTGCGTGCATTGCTTGATTGTGGCAGTCAATCATCCTTTATCAGTTCCAATCTGAAACAAAGATTATCTCTAGAAACTTGCCCTATTAAGTCTACAAATATTATCGGTTTTGGTAACAATAATTCAGGCACTGTCACTGAATATTGTATTGCCCAAATAAAATCGCGAAATACATCATTTAATGTAATTTCCCATCTTTATGTAATGACCAGTGATCGGAGTAGGTAGATTGAACTGAGGCCATTGATTCGAAACGTATATATTAATATGGACATTCCTCCGGAATTGGTGGATTATTAAAAAAAAACCGAAACTTATGTAGGAATTGTATTCTGCCAGAGTGGAAGGAGTCATTTGAAGATTTGCCATCCTCAAAAAAAAAAAGTTAGGAATTGTAATAAAATGAGCAAATAAATAAAATAGCAAATAAATAATGAATTAATTTAGTTTTGATACCTTCCTTTAAATTTTGAATTGAGTAGTAATAATATCACTACCAACATTAACAATATTTAATTGAATCCGGAAATACCGGAATTACTTTCCGGAAAAATGGCTTATCCATGTTATTCTTTCTGTGTGCATTTATGATACAAGTACCAAAAATCAATCTACCTAGTCCGATCACTGGTAATGACTCGGCTAACAGGCGCATTACCTAATACCTACAAAGACCATTGTTCTTTTAAAATTACTAATAATGTAATCTTAGCGGATCCTAAATTCTATGAACCCTCTCACGTAGATGTACTCATAGGCTCCGATTCATTTTGGGACATCATTGGATGTGAGGAACAGTCCCTAGGCCCTAGCTTTCCTAAGTTACACAGCTCAAAACTAGGCTGGTTAATTGGAGGTCCGCTGCCATATTTTACTAAACAACTTAAGAACAATGTTAAATGTAATCATATTTCTACTAATTCTTTACATAATGATAACATAGAACATAAGTTAAACAGGTTTTGGGAATTGGAAGAAATCCCACCAAGATCTTATCTAAATGACAGCGAGCAGGCATGTGAAATGCATTTCTTGCAACACACCCGCCGCTTAGAAGGTGGCAGATTTTGTGTCAAGGTACCTTTAGTCCGCTCAGCAGACTGTCTTGGTGATTCATATAATACGGCTAAGAAAAGATTTTACAGCCTAGAGAGACGATTCCGGAGACAGCCTGAGATTAAATCTCAATACGTAGATTTTTTAAAGGAGTACCGTGCATTAGGTCACCTTTCTGAAGTTTCACTAAAAAATAATAAGTCCAGTTTATTATATTTTTTGCCTCATCTCCAGTTTTTAAGGAAAATAGTGAGACGATAAAAATTAGAGTTGTTTTCGATGCGTCAGCTCGCACATCCTCCGGTTTGTCTGTCAATGACTTGCAAATGGTTGGGCCTCAAATCCAAGACTCTCTTTTCTCCATACTGATTCGTGCTCGTCACTATAAATACATTCTCACCGCAGACGTGGAGAAGATGTACCGGCAAATTGTAGTTGACGAGTCTGATCGAAATCTACAGCTGATTTAATGGAGGGAAGATGAGCATCAGCCTCTTAAAACTTTACAGTTAAATACTGTGACTTACGGTTTTGCAAGCGCAAGTTATTTGAGTACAAGGTGTCTTTGGCAGTTGGGGGAGGAGTGCGCGGACCCACTTATCAAAACTATAATCCAACATGACCTGTACATAGATGACCTAATAACCGGCAGTAACTCTGAAAATGAACTAAATGTTATTCAACAATCTGTAGCGAAAGCTCTAAGAGCAGGGTGTTTTAACTTGCGAAAGTATAGATCAAATTCTTCTAACGTTCTTGAATCCTGTTCTACGAACTCTACAGATACATTAATAATAAGCGAGTCTGCAAGTACCCTTGGCTTAGGATGGGACTCTAAGACAGACCGATTACATTACTCATTTGATATTCCTGCTAGTAGCAATAAAATCACTAAGCGTTACATATTATCAACGTCTTTTAAATTTTTTGACCCACTTGGGTTTGTAAGCCCCTGTATAATTATCCCTAAATTAATCATGCAGCAGCTATGGCTTGATAAGATTGACTGGGACGATTCACTTCCACCTGAGATAGAAAAGGCTTGGTTCAAATTTTATAATAATTTATCTCATCTATCTTCAATTACAATACCGAGACGTGTTCTGTGCGATTCTCCCGTTGTAACAGAGTAACACTCTTTTTGTGACGCCTCTCAGAAAGCATATGGTGTTTGTATTTATATTAGGTCTGTTGACATAACAGGTAACGTGCACGTTAAACTATTATGCTCTAAGTCAAAGGTAGCACCTGTCAAGGCATGCACGATACCCCGATTAGAGTTATGTGCCGCTGTATTAGCTGCTAGATTATGCACGGCCGTCGTCTAGTCTTTAAGGTTCCCTATAGAGCGTAATTTTTATTGGTGTGACTCCAGCGTCGTTCTCTCTTGGCTGCGTACCAGTTCTAGAAAATTAAAGACCTTCGTGGCCAACAGAGTTGCCGAAATATTAGAATTAACGAGTGTTTTATGCTGGCGTCACGTACCTACCTCAGATAATCCTGCTGACCTCATTTCACGTGGCGCTTATCCTGAGGAACTTAAGAACCTCGAGCTATGGTGGTCAGGACCACATTTTTTACTCTTAGAAGAGTCATCTTGGCCCGTTTTATCCATTAACATTACTGAAAATATTGACTTGCCTGAAATAAAATCAACTGTAGCTAATGTCGATAATAGTAATTCTATAACAGTTCCATTTAATCATTATTCCAAGTTAAATAAACTGAAACGACTGTATGCCTATGTTCTACGGTTTTTATACAACATGCGCAACCCTAATTATAAGCGTTTAGACGCCCCTGGTGTACAAGAATTACAAGTCTTTTTACCTTCTGTGTCGTATAGCACAGCAAGAATCCCTTGCTGTTGAATACAATTTATTATCTAAAAAGAAATGTCTCAGTTCTAGGTCCAGTATTTTAGCACTTTCACCATTCATGGATGCAAATCATTTGATACGGGTAGGAGGCCGTTTAGAGGCTTCATCACTGTCATTCGATAGTAAGCATCCTATCCTGCTGCATTCGTCACACCATCTTACTAAATTAATTTTTGAACGAGAACACTCGCATAAGTTGCATGCTGGCCCACAGTTGCTCCTCGCGAGCGTTCGGGAGTACATATGGCCCATAAATGGCCGGTACCTCGCCAGGCGAACTGTGCATGATTGTGTCCGATGCAAAAGAGTACAAGGCATGACGTTATCTCCCTTCATGGGGAACTTACCCTCACAACGTGTTACGGTGGATTTCCCGTTTCGCAGTGTAGGTATAGATTTTGGCGGCCCATTTATGGTCTTAAATAGGAAGGGGCGCGGGTCAAGAGTCATAAAATGCTACTTGTGCATTTTTGTATGTTTAAGGTATAAGTGTGTGCACTTGGAAGCGGTAAGCGATCTTTCTAAGGAGGCCTTCATTTTAACTTTACGTAGATTTATCTCACGCCACGGCAAACCCATTGAAATTTTCTGCGATAATGGCCGCAATTTTGTTGCCGCGGCTAAAGATATAGGCAGCTTTTTAAAATGTAATCGCCAAGCTATTAGTGATTTCTCAAGCGAAGAAGAAATCAAATTTTTATTTTCTCCTGCTTACGCTCCGCATTTTGGTGGTATCTGGGAGGCCGGGGTAAAATCGGCTAAATTCCACATTAGGCGTGTAACACGCACTTGACTTTTGAGGAAATATCCACATTATTCGCCCAAGTCGAAGCCATTTTAAATAGCCGTCCACTCTGTCCTATTTCCTCATCCCCAAATGACTGTCTTTTCCTCACCCCAGGGCACTTCTTGCTTGGTCGACCGCTAACTGCGCTGCCTTCACCGCATCTCGTCGAAAGCAAGACCACCAACCTAAACCGCCACGAAAGGCTCGAACAGATCCGCCAGCATTTTTGGAAAAGATGGCAGAACGAGTATTTGGCTGAGCTGCAGCAGAGATCGAAGTGGCGCACTCATACTACTCCTCTACACGTTGGAGACCTGGTTCTGTTGCATGAGGAGAACCTGCCGCCACTGTGTTGGCGTGCAGCGCGCGTCAGTAAACTATTTCCTGGCCCTGACGGCGTGTGTCGCGTAGCAGATGTACAAACCACCCGAGGAAGCTTCCGGAGGCCCTTCACGCGACTTTGCCCGCTACCAGCCACCGAGCACCTGATGGAGAGTTAAAAGTTGGGGCTTTTAACGGCGGGGAAGATGTTCGCGCCTGATACTATTATAATAGCATGACACTACGCGGGCGAGTCGTTGCTAATCATATTCGTTATCTTGTATTTTTTGTTGTTTAACGTCGGTACTTCTAAAATTCTATCGAAAATGTTAGTGAAAAATTTCTACCTTCATGTTAATTTTATTATTCACCTACAATGCTAGAAGTGTCAACTAGGTCTGCTAATTCCTTTTTAGAATAATCAAATTCTTTGTAAACCTAACAGTAAACCAGTTATTGAAAACTATTGGTTTCATTTGAGCGCCCTAGAGCTCCAGGGTTTCTATAAGAAACAATTACACTCTCGGCTACCTTATCGCGCTCGCCTGTGGCTCGCGCGAATAATACCGCCTCGACTGTAATATCCAATAGAGCACACTCGTATCACAATGTACTATTATAACTTTATCTATACATATTATAAATTAAAGTTGCTTTTCGTGTTTGTCTGTACTTATGTCCGCGTTGTTCTTCTGAACCACGCAACAGATTTTGATAAAGTTTTCAGCATCGTTAAGAGAATTTATTCGGGAAGGTTTATGTGTTGGTTTAATACGTTAATATTAAAGTTACATATAAGTAAGAAATCTCGATGTTTTGTCAGGTCGCAAAAACCGTGCGAAGCAGGAGCGGGTCGCTAGTGTTTGTATAAATGATAAATGTTTGTATGTTTGTCCACAATGCGTTCCAAAACCATTGATCAGATTATGATGAAAATTTTGTGAGGTGTTCTGAGGTCACCCGCGAGGGTTTCTGGCCCAAAAATCTGTATAATTAAAAAAAGAAATCCACGCGGACGAAATCACGCTAGTATATTTATAAAAATGAACCTTATTACCACAAAACCGTGTTTATCAGTTGTTTAGCATAAACACCACATGACATTTCTGTATGGAGTTTGACATAGAACTGACATTAGACACGCGTTCAACAAGTGTCTATGTTTTTGTGGTAACACCCTGTAAGTTATAATGAACAAGTTGCAAGGGATTCGAGGTGCTGACATTTTGGTTTTGTGACAGATCCCCCTGGAAATGTTCGTTCCTATGGCTTTTCTGTAATTATGTAATGTATATAGGGTATGTATTTCTTGTTTATTTTCAATTTTTTTTTAAATATAGTTCACGTCGGTGATCCCGTCCAATTTCTGACCAGTCTCCGGTGTAATTCTTCGTTTTTGGTAGTTAGATAGTTGGGTTTCAATTACACACAACACTAAACTCAAAATCAAAGCTTTTACTTACAGGCACTTTTGAATTATCATTTAACAAGGCTCCGACTGCTCAGAGTCGTCCTGTTTGAGTATGTAAGCCTCGTATCCACTAGGCAACAACTGATGCGCAACACGTGACGCGTGTTGTTGTTGTTGTTGTGGAAATGTTGTTGTTGTTCCGGAAATGTTGTTGTGTTGTTGTTGTTGCGGAATTGTTGTTGTGTTGTTGCGGAAATGTTGTTGTGTTGTTGTTGTTGCGGAAATGTTGTTGTGTTGTTGTTGTTTTGTTGTGCCAATGTTGCTACGTTGCCAGCTGGCGCGCAATTTGACGTGCGGCTTGTTTGTTTGCTTCCGTGCAAGATGCAGTTGAGCATCGAACGTTTTCGAGTGGAGACGTGACATATGAACTATTTGATGAAACGCAATCTATGTCGTTGACCGGCGGGCACAGACAACGAAATCAGTGCTACCAGCATATTTTTTTCCAGTCTAACCGGATGGAGCTGTATACCAGTATTTGACATGGAGCGACTGCCTATCTGACCTCCACAACCCAATAACTGGATAATACGATACCCCTTGGTAAGACTGGTTGTCAGACTTTTGGGCTACTGATGACCCGTAACCACTGTTAAAGATCCACGAATGACAGCCGGGGCCAACGGCCTAACGTGCTTTTACGGAGGAGTCTTGGTATGTAAAGATGGTTACCCATCCACGGACCAACCCCGTCAAGCGTAGCTTAACCTGATGGATCGACCCATCTTGCTGTTATTACTTAGCCACGAGCTCCTCCGAAACATTCCTAGATGATGTAAATAAAAGAGGTATAGTTAGATATCACATATGAATATTTTATTTACGAATAGTGATATAGATATATTACATGTTACAATAAATATAAGGTACAAGGTGATCGTTACTCTCGTCATAACTGCGCCGGTTGCACCGACACAAGCACCACCTGGCGACACACGGCTGAAACAATAAAACTATAGTTAGGAAAAAATTATGTAAGTGATAGGCGGGTGTGTAACACCAGTGTGTCTAACAGGAATAAGTTTCGTGGTAGTCTTCCTGATAGTCACACTGCTCATAGCTCTACACCATGTACCACTGAATAAATAGTGCGGTGAAAAAATATCGAAATAAAAACGCATTTTTACATTGATATTTTTCAATAGTTTATATCTATCCGAGGGAAAACGAAAAAATGTGTACTACTATCAAAATTTGCTTGCTACGTAACGCACTTTGCGCTAATAACGAAATACCGCTCGCTATGCTCGCTCGTTAACCTAACCTAACCCATTTCACCCAGTACAGAATTTTTCGAGAATAATTTGTTTTTAATTAGCTAGTTTTTAATTAATCGTGGTCTCGCAGTTTGAGTCATTTATGCGGCCTACCCAAATGTCCTTTCTTTGATATTGTTCGTCAAATCGTTGAGCTCCTTAAATTCTGAGTTGAGCTGCACGAGCTGACAAATGCATGCACTGACTGGAGAGTTCCACTCAATCTGTGTGGTCCTTTCCTCAAAAGACCATTTCAGACACCAATCTATGTGGTCTTCACATGATCTGACCAAGATTATGTCTGGACTTTAAAAGAGACTGTGACCTCGGAGTTTGTTTCGGCCTTTCTTCTCAGAGTAGTCAGATTTGACATGTAAAAGTGTTTGTACAAACCCACTTACAGAAAATAAATCATTTATCAATAGTGGATCACTGATTTACCTCTGTCGGTGAGCGTTTCGTGCGTGACGAGGCTGGCGGACAGCGTGGGCTGGCCGGGCACGCTCCGCACGCACTCGCCGGCGCCCGCCAGCTGCACCAGCTGCCAGCGCGCCAGCTCCGAGCGGGCCGACAGGGAGCCCGACTGCTGAAAACATTCAGTTCATTTATTTTGTGAACGAAGGTAGAAAATGTCCAGAGGAATGAGCACTTTGTCCTGCGGACAGGAATAAATCACGCAAGATTGCTTTACGATGTTATTCGGGAAGGGTATTAAAGTATCCATCATTCAAGTATCCAGATAAACAGCTTTCAAGCTTGGAATTTTTAACATCACGCTTGTAATCCTCGAAGGGTTAGACAGAGGTGCACCTTTAGTACACCCACATTTCGCCAAGAATATTTGAGTGTAATAAGGGGCGAGCCTATTGCTATCAACCGGGCACAAATCCAGACTCTTTTATAAAGTGACGATTATCGTATTTTTCTTATCTAAAGAAGATTTCGGGAAACTATTTACATATTACGTTAAGTGAGGGAGTCGATTTTTTGGAAAATAATAGTTCACCAACCTCGTTGTTGTTATGCTGCGGCGCGGCATATTTGGCCTCCTGGAAGGGCGTGAAGCCGGGCTCGGCGCTCAGGCGCAGCGCCCGGTCGATGACCGCGCACGTCAGCTGACGCCACGGGTCTACGATCAGGTAGGATTGCTCGCATTCTGAGCTGCCTTCTCGACGGTCTTCCGGTGAGCCAAGGACTGGGGAACTCTGATGAATATACACAAGGAATATATTAGTATACTTAGTTTGCTTACGGCAATTTTGACTATTTTTTTAAACCCTTGTCATGCAAATGGCGTCCTAAAAATTCACTACATAATGTCAACTTGTAACAAAATCGAAGTTATAATTTTATAACATAATAATAATATTATTATTGTTGTTGCGGAATGGGAAATTCGACACTTTTTTATGAATATGGCTACCTTTTTGGGATAAAACAGTAGTTTCTTTTTACTGTTATTTTTATTTAAGCCAGTTTTGGCTGATATCTCAAATTGCAAGTTGCTTTTTGGATTTCTTTCGAGTGAAACGTGGCCTCACCTCATGCACGTTGCGGCCAGGGTCTATGATGGTGGCCACGGCATCAGCCAGCGCGTCGTGCACCAGGTACGTATGTGCCCTGGTATCGGTGATGACATAGGTCTCTCCGGCCGCAGCCTCTTCGTATGAGGAGTTGTTGTCTGCGCAGGATACTTCATCTAAACCACCCTCTGTGTAAGGGTGAGCTTGTAGAAGGTCCAGCTTTTCTTTGCCTGTAAAGAAAATTACAAAATTAGCAACATAAGCATAAAAAAACACAAAAAAAGTGAAAAATAATTTTAATTTCGGAAGTCGGTGTCTTTGCTTTTCAATTTTCGTTTTTTGCCACCGACTTCTGAAATTAAAGTAATTTTTCACTTTTTTCGTGTTTTTTTGGAAAAAGTTTTTATTTTGCTCTTTTTAGTTGTGGTACCCCACACAAATTCGAATACCACTACCTGCTATGTAAATAATAGTGACGGAGTCAAATAAGATATCGTCTACATAGACTAAGTGGGAAAAATACGTAATTATTGAAGCTCACTCAAAAACTACGCAAGCAAAGTTAATAAAATTTATATGGGACCACCTCTGAAGCATGACCTACCAAACAAAGAATCATCAAAATCGGATCATAATTGGCGGAGTAATCGCGTAACATAAAACACAAAAAAAAAACATACCGACGAATTGAGAACCTCCTCCTTTTTGAAGAAGTCGATTAAAAAACGAATCAAACGGAAACAAGCCCAGTTCACATTGTCATTTGTCGAGCGTTCAAGTTCTTCGTGCGTTTATGTAAAAGTTGAACATCAGCCTCCCTCGTCTCTTCATAAACGTGCTCGCTTGGACACGCAGCGCTCACGTCGCTTCAACGCGGGCTTACGTGTGACAAGAAAACATCCAACAAAGATTAGGATGCAACCGCAATCGACGTCGACTTTAACCGGCAAAGCGCCGGTGATATGCTTCCAATCGTACGTCTCCACAGCCACACATGATCGATCTCGGTCTGGTTGCAACCTTAAAGTGCGGCGCGATCTTTTCATGCTTATTTTTTTTTAGGGTTTCGTACCCAAAGGGTAAAACGGGACCCTATTACTAAGACTCCGCTGTCTGTTTGTCTGTCCGTCTGTCACCAGGCTGTATCTCATGAACCGTGATAGTTACGAGTTGAAATTTTCACAGATGATATATTTCTGTTGCATCATTAACAAAAAATAGTAAAAAACAGAATAAAATAAATACTTAAAGGGGCTCCCATACAACAAACGTGATTTTTTCGCCGTTTTTATAGATAATGGTACGGAACCCTTCGTGCGCAAGTCCGACTCGCACTTGGCCGGTTTTTTTGTTGCTTTTTTGCCGTTATATGCGTATCACTCACCATGTTCACTGGGCAGCAACCGGCACAGCTCGTATCCGCGGCAGGGCGCAGCCCGGGACACGCGAAACCGTGCCGAGCGGGACTCCCACTCCGGACCCAGCTCTGTCGACAGAAGAACGAATTTAATCGGTGCCATACAAACGTTGCAGTCAGTTGCATGTCTCCATTGTGAGTTTTTGAAACATTTGCCATACAAAATCTGTCTAAAATTCACAATGAAACATTTATTAAATAAGTATAAGTTTATTAAAAGCCTATTCAGATATAAGCGATATAGCTGTCGCACTCGATAGCCACACTGGATCTCCTTCTAGTTAGTCACCACCAGTGGACCAGTATCGCTACTGAGCACTTTGCGGCAATAACTGCCGTCAGAAAACAGCATCCCTATAATTATGTCGGCCGACATAAACCGGCACCATTATAATTGTGACGACAACATTTATAACGGCATCCCTTTAAATGACGGCCGTCATACAATGGCACCAATATAATTGTGACGAACGTCATATAACAGCACCGCTATAATTGTGACGAAAGTCATATAACGGCATCGCTATAATTATGACAGCCGTCTTTTCACGTCCTCGCGTGGCGGCACTGGTTTCTTAGAAAACTCCAATGGCAGTGTCTGTCGCCTAAATATGTTAAATTGACCTGGCGTTTGCGCAGCCTATACGTTCGATGAAATTATTCTAAACAGTACTGAATAGGTACCCACTGTGTAACTATAACGTAATATTCAGTTTCTAAAGCAGCCGTACAACGAAATAGCCTTAGGTTTCAAAATTATTTAATACAAGTGTAAAAAGCTTTTAATTTCTTCGTGTTGTAGTAATGGATTAACTAGTTAGCCTAAATAAAATAACCCTAATCCCCCCCCCCCCCCCCCTTGTGAGCCTTAATTTTAAGGTTTTTAGTTCTAATCATGGTTAGATTTATAGCACTTTTGTCTACGGATTTCTAGAAAAACGACTTCAAAACTTAAGTTTTGGGAATCCTTTGACTTGATTTCAAAAGTTTTGGGCATCTTCTTCAAAAACTGTTTCATAAAACATTGTTTTCTTCGTTATAAAATGGTTTTCAATGTGGTGTCTTAAATCAATGTTCAACTCAGACAGAAAGAATGTTTTTTTAATTCATTTATTTAAGTTAACGTTTTTATTTATTTCAGGTATCAAGTACTCTCACATATTATTATAAATCTTAAAAACTAACTTACAAATAGCATTAAAAGGCACTACAATTTTATTATTATCATTTAAACAACTCCCGATGGCCAAAAATCTGTACTGAGGAAGACAAGATTCATCGAGGGAAGGGGACTACAAATACACATTTCTTCTCGACTTCATGCAGGACAGCTTCTGTTCCTCTGCACTGAGTCCACCTTGGTTTCACCTGATGATACACCGTCAAGCGAAAACAAGGTTGACTCCGTGGAGAGGTTTCTCTCTCGACGTCTGTCGCTCCCACTGGGAGATGTCACCATCATCATTCTCATACCATTATCCCAAAGTATTTGGGGTCGGCGCAACATGACTTGTCCTTCCATCTCGGTGCGCACGTGTCGCCCTGTGTCCTGCGCCTGATCTCTTTCCAGTCGTGTCCTATTACCGTCCCAACGGACTATGAGAGTGAGGGAAGAGAGAGTGCACCTGTGTCTGCGCACACACTTGTGCACTATAATATCTCCCGCGCCGAAGAGATTGGCCGCCATGGCCAAAATACGGTTTGGAGAACTATTTTATATTAGTTGTCAACTCGGTAGCCACCACGCTAGTGGGAGATGTATAAAACCATACTGAACTCTGAAGGTTGAACTTCCTTGGTTGCAGGAGCATTACCGCGTTTCTTGCGGTTACGTCGTGATCGTCTCGTCTTTCACAGAAGTAAAAGCATAATTTTTTATTTTACTGGTCTGAGGATGTGGCGCCTTATGCAGTTTTGTCTGATCAACCATTTCTGCTGTGTATGGAGTATTATAATATCTGTGGTATGGATCTAAGCAAGATACGTGTACGAACATAGTGGAAACTGCAGGTCGAAAATCCTCGCTTGCAGGAGTGGTATCACGTTTTATGAGGTAACATCGCGTTTGGCTCTTCTTTCCATCCACAGGAGTAAAGCTAGCTTTGTTGACTTTAGTTTGAGGAGCTGGTGACTTCCATCGCTGTGTTTCGAACCAATGTAGCGGACGGTCGATGTCAAGGGCCGTAGCGTGAAATCTTTTTTGCATATCTTTTCTTTGGGAGCTGTGACATTAGCGCTGGTTTTGTACCCAGCTGCTCCTGGAGGATGGAAGTACTTTTAGGTTGTGTTGTCATAGCGACATTTGTTCTTACATCGTGGTCATTGACCTGTACTTTCTGTTCGGTATTCTTGGCATTTTCACTAACAGCCGCGCCACTTTGACTCACATTTACATTCTGAGAAGGTGATAGCATTGCACTGCGTAACAACGAAACTTCATGCTTCAAATCTGCAGCCAGCCTTTCTGAAGTCTCAAGCTTCTTGTATATCATTTCTACCTTAGTTTTTAATGCCGTTACGTCATTTAGCACTCTCGTGAAGTCCATGTGGTTAAATGTCGCTGTTGGTAGTTTTGATAAGTCCCGTGCTACGTATGTTGGGATATCATCTGGATTAGTTTCTTTAAAGACTTTGAAGATGTCTTGTAGGTGACTCATGCCTTTCTCTTCGGTTCTTGTGTCTATCTCAATGTTGGACTTGAAAGCCTCCGTAAGTATATTCTTAGCTTCTAAAATTTCTTCCTCCGTGTAACTACACTTGCATATTTGCTCAAGAGAGATTTCATCCATCAATACTATTTTATTCTGAAGAAAGGCGAGGAGTTCATGCTCCACGATGGTATCAGATAGTTTAAACAGCGTTGTTGATTTAATTGGCAGGCATTCTGTAATTTATTAACGACTAAAAAATTATGTTCGCTCTGACACGTCCGTTTTTGTTGAAGGTACTGTCAAAACTCGAATAATATGTTAAGATTTTATTTTGTAAGTTATCATTTACTGCTTACTAGCTGCAACCCGCGATTTCACCCGCATAAGTCTCGATCCCGTGGGAATATCGGGATAAAAGGTGTCCTATGCCCTGTTCCAGGTCATGGTCAACCTATGTGCCAAATTTCATCCAAATCCGTTTAGTCGTTTTAGCGTGAAAGCGTAACAAACAAACAGACTCACTTTTGCATTTATAACTTTAGTTGGATTAGGATTTACCTACAAACTTAGCCTAGGTAACATCAGTGTTGTTGCATTAAAATATGAGTCATTACAAATGAGTAACAACCTTGACCTTCAAACTAGGAAAGTCCTGCATCTTGAAGGTTCTTAGCCAGGCCGCACACCTGAGCAGCAAGCGCACAGAAAATGCTTTATGGAAGTCGCGTCACGTCCATATGTCACGTAAACTGCCCTCTATCGGCGCGGCCATGCGTTCAGGTTCACCGAACAAAAAGTGACGTATGAGCGCGACGATCGCTTCTAAATAGGACGCAGCCTCACTCATATTCATGTGTCAGTTTGTGTCAACTCCATGTGCCGTATCAACGGCCACGTACAGTAGTACACAACTGATATGGCTTACCGATGTACCTGCGCAGAAGATGAATTTATAAAGCGCGGGAAATGCTATTGACCAATCGGCACGCTCCACGCACCGCGCCTCGTTTTCCTGCACCGCTATTGGTCGGCAGCTGCCGCCATGTTAGCGCGCGCCGCGTGGCATGTTAGTCAGCCGCCATACTTACGAGTGAGACGGAACTAACTGCTGCAATGTATTATGAACCTTATAGAAGTGGTCTAAGGTTTGTTAAGGTTAAGTTTTAGCATTCTTTCGTTAATCTTCGGGGCCATACTTTCTTTTCTGTGCGAACGAAGATTCACGACGCAGCTTATCAGTTGGGTACCACTGTACTATATTTCTATAATAAAAAAACATGCGACTGACCTTCATAATTGTTACCAGCACTGTCGTTGATGGTCGTCGCGAGCATTTCATGCTCTTCCGGGTTGTGTTCTATGAACACATCCTGCGACAATACATACTTTATATTTACAAATAACTGTTTATCATTAAAATCTGAGGAACAAACATTGCATGGATGTGTTGTTTTATCTATTCTGCATTCGCAATTTATTTGCCAAACATGAGTTTTAGGAAAAACAACAACTACACATAAGGTTCAGTTTGCGCTACAATTTCATATTTTCTTATGACTTTTTCAACGGTTCTAGTCAGTCTAAAATCAACTTTTTTACACTAATATAAAGTTGATGTTTGTTTAAGTGGAAATAACATCAATATTGGAAACAAGAAATAGACCTTAGTTCATTTCTACCTGTCCTTTGTATATGGACAACAAATTACCCTACAGTGTGGTTAATGGCCTGCACAGACTGGCGGACGGGACGGCAGAGAATTTTAAATTTATCAACTGAATTTAATACTTATTCAATAGAAATAAGGTACATATTTCAATGCTCGGGGAACAACCTTGGAGCATCGCAGCGCAGTTTTCTCTGGAGAAGCGAGCATTGCAATATATACCTTAATTCCATTGATTAAGTATTCAATGCAATTGATAAAGGAGATGGAAAACGGTGGGCCCAAATGTAATAAGTTGAGATATGATCTAAAAAATTAGACATATTTTTTTATCTAAGAATATGAAAAATCACTTCAATTCTCAATCTGGAAGCGGAGAAATATGAGAAAGATAGTTTTCGTGAGATTATCGATTCAATAATCGATTACACAGTTACGAAAATAAAACTTTTGCACTAAACAATTAACTCGAAGTAATTAAATGCACTATATATACTTATATGCAATATAGTGCATATAATTACAGTCATATTAATAAATCAAATATCAATTAATTACTGAAAAACCAATATTAATGATTATCGATTTCATATCGATTCAAATCTCTCTTATATTTTTAGTCTATGTCACTGACATGACAGCTGACTGACATTGACACTAGACAGTTGCCGACTGTTCTTGTTTGCTCACTCGTTTAGTGTTTTCCGATGCGTTTTGAGTGCTTTCCCGATTATTCATATGATATTTCAAACATTTTCTAGTAAATATAATAACTATTAGTGCAAAAGAACACATTTTGCACTTCAGGAATCAGCTGTTAGTTATAGATTGTAACATAACCTCACTTTTACTTAATCTCTTTATCTCTTATATCTCTGTTCTCAGATTGACAAAATCCGCAGAATTTTCAGTGAAAGCTTGATAATATATAAGTTATTAATTGACACCACTTTCATCTTCTTACACCTAGGCCCATGATTGTATGTAATCGTTTCAGTCTCCTTTAAAATCATCAGCTGTCCCGCCCGCCAGCCTGCGCAGGCGCCGCCGGCCCGTGTGTACCTTGGGCGGCGGATGCTTGTAGTGCAGACTGATCTTGCTGAGCTCGTGGTCCAGCTCCGCGAGCTGCGCGGCGTGGCGCGTCTTGTGCGCCACGGGAGGGCCGCCCTCTGATACCTCTGTGCCCTCCGGCTGAAATAATACAACAGTTTATTGGGAGCCATAATCATGTATGTTTTCATATGGAAATATGAGGAACAGGGTATGCAGTTCACTCATCCTCCATAGAAAAAGTGGGTGTTGTGTCTGGTGGGTTACTTTCCGACGATTGATGTCGGGACGTATGTGCTGGTCGCGAGGTAAAATTTTTTTGCTTGATGCAGGATTTTGTGTGACGTCAGAGTGATGCGTAGTTCGCATGTGGCAATGTAGATGCCGGCCACACATATCAGCCGAAATATGTCCACAGCTGATGTTGTTGTAACAAACGTATGGATGAATGTCACAGAAACGTCATAAAACGGCAAGGTTTATATGTGACAGTTAGATAATTTCAACCTTAGCGAAGTTTCAATTTACTGAAAAGTGTAGTGGAAAGTGGTAATGCAATTTCGAGGTCGACTATCACCATCATCGTCATTGTCATCGTCATCATTTCTGGCGAAAGCCACTGCTGGAGATAGGCCCAAGCACGGTCACTTCGACCAGTTCTGTGCTTCCCGCATCCAGCAGATTCCTACGACCTTCACAAGGTCATCGGTCCACCTTGGAGGCCTTCCAACGCTACGTCTTCCAGTACGCGTGGTAACCTTTCGACCCCATCGGCCATCTGTTCTGCGAGCAATGTGTCCTGCCCACTGCCACTTTAGCAGGTCGACTATAGGTACGGAACATATTTAATCCATCCTTACATATTATAAAATAAAGTTCTCCGCCGCGTCTGTCTGTCTGTCTGGTCGTGATAAACTCAAATACTACTTACTACACCGATTTTCATGCTGTTTTCACCGATGGATAGAGTGGTTCTCGAGTAAGGTTTTAGTATATAAAACTGACATACACGCGGGCGAAGTCGCGGGCATCAGCTAGTGAGTAATATAAGATAGTCGCTATTCGTGTGTGTGTGTGTGTGTGTTTACGTTCCCATAACTATTCTCCTAACCAAATGATTTTAATGCGGTTTTCACCATTATTTATAAAATGTATTTAGTCTTGTGTTTATCACATTAACATTGAAGTTTTCGTTTTTACATGTCACCATATCAGTAGAACACACCCGTGCGATGCGGGCGCGAGTCGCTATTTGATAAGACAAGTTTTAACAAAATAGAACAAACCTTGGGCATATTATGCAGAGGCGGCCGGTGCGTTGGGGATAATGCAGGACTGTACTCCAATGGAGACTGAGGAGATACAGGACCCTGCGGACAAAGTTTTTGTTTAAGAAATGAGGACCATCGTGATAATTAAAGAAAAAATGTCATAATGGCGCTTAAAAAATTCTACCGTGAGCAATGCCGTTTGCGTGAATACCAGTCATGTGAATTCTTACTAACTAGCTGCGCCCCGCGGTTTCACTCGCGTAAGTCTCGATCCCGTGGGAATATCGGGATTAAAAGTATCCTATGTCCTATTCCAGGTCATGATCTACCCATGTGCCAAATTTCATCCAAATCCGTTAAGCAGTTTTCGCGTGAAAGCGTAACAAACAAACTCACTTTTATATTTATAATATTAATATTAGTAAGTTTAATATTAGTTAGGACCAGGATTTAGGTGTATATTATGTCTGCCAGGGATGAAGGAAAAACCGAAAGGGATACCGGGACTCTTGGCAACAGGCAACTGAAGGAACACGGGTGGGTTTTAGTCAGTAAGTCTGACACGCCTTCCGGTTTCAAGTCATTTGATGATTATCCAACATAAAAAAAAAGGTGTATGTTATGTATACTCACGCTATTGGATATCGAGGCCAGCTTGTGTTTTAGTGTGAGCATGTACTCGTTGTAGGAGTGGGCCTTGTTCGGCGAGCTCGGCTGAGACGAGCCCGTCGAGTTCACGTTCGTCATGCCTGTCACAACAAATTTACTATTAAGGCGCTGAAAACAGGCAAAAGTAGGCTTAAACAAAAAAAAATCCAAAAAAATCTTTGTAGTGTATGGTAGTGTCCTTTGCAAAAAAAACGGGAGGTTTTGATTTTTCTACATTATTGGTAATGATTTAGTTGTAAAGAGGTTTTAATATCCAAACTATGTTACTGGCACTTAATAAAGAGTCTGGGTATGCAAAAAAGTTAATTCCAAATTCGAAACTTTTGTTTAAAACAATAATACTCCGTTTTTCAGTTTGTGACTTTTTATTTACTTTTCGCGGGTTTGTGGTTAAAAGGTTATCAGGCATCTAAAACTAACTTCTCTTTATTTTTAGCAAAATAATTTATGTTTGTCGCATACTTCAGCCTTATTGAGACTTAAAACAGATATCTTTGTGTCGATGGTAATGGCAGGAAAAGCAATAAGAGCTGGTAAAATTATAGCACTGCTGGAAGAGGGGTGTAGCCAAAAAACTATATTCTCATTGATAATAAGAAATTACTAGTTATTTATGCTAATGACATAGTAAAAATATTAATATTATCCGTAGAAAAGCCAATGACTGTAAGGTGCCCGTTTTTTTTTTGCAAAGGAGTGTATATATTCGTCTTGTACATATTTCTCAAAACTTGTTGTTAACAAAACAAGTTTTGAAAAAAACACTTGATACAAATGATGCCGTTTAATCCTCAAATCTCATGATTTCATGAAATAGTCAATAGAACACACATGTACTTAGAGAGTTGTATATTTATGATTATAATTCTATAAATAAACATTTGATACACCCGCGAATTATATATAATATATACACATCAACTTAAAACCTCATCTAATACTGACCTGCAAATTGCAAAAAAAGGTATTAAAAAAACCCTGTAAGCTGTGTAGGCTGATCTTATCTACAAAATATTTTGTTATCTATAATAAAAATATCAAACATGATCTAATATAATGTACCTGCCATATCCATATCAACCGCCCTCCTCGCTAACGCATGATGCACGGCTCGATGCGCCACCAGCTGTCCCAAATTCTGATTTATTAATCCTAGATTCTGCCCTCCTAGAGCCAAGTTCTGACCGCCTAGAGCGAGGTTCTGCCCGCCTATGAGATTCTGACCGCCTAATCCTAAGTTCTGACTTGCTAGACCTGAAAAAAAAAAATTGTTGTTTATTATTGGAGATGTTTATACAGGGTGAAATTTTAGTCGTTTAAATCCTCTTAAGGAGTCATTATACTCATCATTATGAACAACTTTCACAACGGGACCAACACTGAAATCGCGAAAAAAAATCAGCAGTTCCCTACATTTATGTTCGCATAGCTCGTCAAAATGTAGGGAACAGCTGATTTTTGCTGCCAACGGCAACGGCTTAACGTGCTTTCTGAGGCACGGAGTGTGGAAGAAGAAGAGTGTGGGGAAGTGTTTTAGCTGTACAATTGGCACTAAATTACGAATCTCGGGATTGTTTATAATTCTGAAATTCCCAGGAATATCCAGATCAACATAAGCATTTATTTCCAAGCACATAATCACACTACTTAATTCCAACCCCTGATTTATCGATCGCAAATTGGCAAGAGTGGGGTATGACGCCCTAAGACTAGGTGGAGCTGCGACCGGAGCTTGTTGGCAAATGACAGTTGAATGAAAGTCACCGAGGATTGAGCGGAATGGCGTGCAATTGGAGAGGAGTATATGTCTAGCAGTGGACAGCTGGCTGACTGTTATGAAAATGATGCGCATGATCATAGATCGATTTACATTATTTTTGTAAAGATTCGTGAACTAATCCAAAGTAATGCAAGCAAGACAACTACCTGTATAGTTACCCAAGTTCTGTCCAAGATTCTGTCCCATAAGATTCTGGTTGAGGCCCATCTGTGCGATGTTCTGATGCTGGAAGGCAAGCGCCTGCGGGGGGAGGGGGGCCAGAGGGGGGGCCAGGCCCATCATGCCGAGTTGGCTCATCTGTTGGCTGGCCAGCTGGTTCACTGACGACTGCAAGGCTTGCTGCTGAGCTGATGACGGAAAGAGGGGATTGAATCCTGTGTTGGCAAGAAATAGAGTATTATTATTTGTGTTCGTTGGTTATGTTGGCCCTTTTTGTATCTGTTTCAGCACTTTTGATGAGGTACGTACACCTTTGTTTTTTTTCTACAAGTCTTCAAGAAGAGGTCTCTAAATTACAGTAACTTGACTCAAATAAGAAAACACATTCAGAAAACGAAGGACGGTAATCTTAAACAATACTCAAGCATTGATTTTAAACCAAATCTGAGAGATCCCATACTTAATCTAGCAGATTAGATAAATGATCATTGCATTTCGTATCGTTCTAGACCTGTCACTAGACTGTTTTATTTACAGTTGTTTTAATTCCACCGAAGCGTCAATAACAGCTATATTTGTTTAGTCTGAAATTGAAAACCATTATTAAGTCCCCTAATGAGATACTCAAAAACAATTAAAGCGTCTGGGATATAATAAAATCAACCGTTCAAAGCAAATTAAAATAAAAAACACCGACAACTAAAACAAACCTAAATGCCTTATTTTACTTCATAAAAGTATGATAGGCACATTTAACTAAAAGTAAAAAAAATAACTAAAGCTATGTGCTAAGAAACAGATACAGTGATAAAGCCAACATAAAAAAGAAGTGCAATAACATAACAATTATAACTAAAATATTAATAACACTGTGATTGAGAGAGAAGGCGATACCGCGATACCATCTGTAAGAGTAAGACAAAAAAATTGAAACGTAATTTGTGATAGTACATTCGCTGACAGACCCAGAAAATTGAAAATGAAAAGACAGTGCAGTTCCCTACTCCATTGTCAACTGTCCAGACTTCATGTAACTTGTCTTTTAGATGGCAGCCTCCCACAGATTTCTTGAACAACAATATAATTAGTCAGCTGAGTATAAATTAACAACGGCTGAAAACTCCTCAACATAATTACTCTGAAAATTTAAAGCAGTAAAGAAGATGAGCATCATCTGAACCTATTGTGCGTGCGCAATTTATTCGCCAAACATGTTTATGAATAAAAAACTGTAATGCACATAAGGTTCAGTTTGCGCTACAACTTCATATTTTTTAATGATTTCTTCAACGGTACTAGTCAGTCTAAAACCAACTTTATTTACACTAGTATAAAGTTGATGTTTGTTTAAGTGAAAATAACATCAATATTGGAAACATGGATTTAAATAGACCTTTTTGATCATCGCTATGATCCATAGCCCACTGCTGGGCACAGGCCTTCCTATGCTTGTTCCAATCTCCACGTAATTTTGACAGTCGTACATTTTCTTAACTTGAAAACAGTATGCAGGATTATTGGTTATACATCGTCAATCCGTTACGGGGATGCAGGAGAGGTCATTTGCAACCAAATAACCTCTGATTTCTATGCCAATGTCAACCATCTTCGAGTAATTTGGACATTTTATATTTTAAAATGAATGAAACCATTACATATTATAAATCAAAGTCCTCCGCCGCGTCTGTCTGTCTGTCTGTTCGTGATAAACTCAAAAACTACTGCACTGATTTTCATGCTGTTTTCACCAATGGATAAAATGGTTCTCGAGGAAGGTTTTAGTATATAATAACCGACATCCACGCGGGCGAAGCCGCGGGCAAAGTGCTAGTAAAAATAAAAAACATCAAATGACTCGAACATTCTTGACATTTGCATAGGAGTCAAAAGGGGTAAATTGGTTGTGAATGACCTCTCCTACATTCCCATAATGACCAATTACCCTATATTTTGGCCAATCCCTTTAGGAGTGTAACACGTACCTTTTATCTAAATTACATGTTAAGTTATAATAGTGGTATCGTTCTCTACCTCAATTCAAGCACACACACAAAACACACAAAAACAAAGAAAGAAAGAAGAAAAAAAGAGATGGTTACCAATAAAATCGTTGGAGAGCATCGGCTGGTAGTACTTCTGCTGCTGGTACTGCTGCGGCAGGCGCGCGGCCATCATGGGCGCTGACGTCACAACACGGGTTAGTCACACACGGGATGCAGGGTACGGTTATGTGCGGTAGAGCAATATAAGTCACCAAATGTACTTTAAAATCAACTCCATTTTTTTTTTAATAAGATTATTTTCCAGTTTACGTGAAGTGCGATCAAGTATCAATTTGGTTCGATCGCAGTTTTGTTTAATCAACAAACAATTTGGTGTGAGCTATATAATTTGAATGAAAGTAAACAAAGCAAAAGGAGTATTTTAGGAGCGTAGCAGGTAGCGTTCTGTAGTGTCTGCCTACCCCCATGGGAAGAAGACGTAAGTACATAAATTACTCGATTTTTTAAATCTCTACAACTATAAAATTTGTAGGCCTTTGACAGTTCTTGTTGCTCGTCAAAACAGCTACCGAGCGATAATAAAAAAAGAAAAAATTAAAGAAAATACGTTTATTTGCTACAAACATGACGCTAAGAAAGGACAAATACACGAAAAATAACAAATTGGGAGAAAATATGCGTCACATTCACGCAAAACGGCCATCGTTCAGCATAATGCTGCGACCCTATGCAAGACAGAGCCCCAGCGCTGATTTTCAGTGACAACCGGCGTTGATGTCATGACGTCAATCAATAACGTTGGAAAATTAATGAGCATATTGGAGTACAATATTTTATAAAATATATAAGCACTATAGCTTCGCCATTTCTGATCGATCATGGTGGGAAAATAAATATAACTTTGCTAAGATCAAAAACTTATCGAATTCAAGGTATTTTTTAAAGTGCTAAGCGACTCATGTTGCCGACCGTACGAATATCACACAGAAACTATTCTACACAGTGAGTCATTGCTTTTGTATTTGACAAGCCTTTGTCATCTTTCAGCCATTGCAACTACTTATTTTTCCAAAGAAACTAGTTAATGGTGGGCTTAAAAGGAGTCATCATCATAATCAGCCTATAACGTTCCCAATGCTGGGACACAGGCATCCTCTCTGTGAGAGGGTGTGGGCCGTAATCCACCACGCAGGCCCAATGCGGGTTGGTAGATGTCACATGTCTTCTAATTTTTGGTTCTAGGACATGCCGATTTCCTCACGATGTTTTCCTTCACCGTTTTGAGAGCAGTGGTGATGAAATAATTTACACAAAGTAAAGCGCCTGTCAGGGTTTGAACCTAAGATCTACAAGTCATAAGTCGCGGCCGTTACCACAGGGCCACCACTACTCCACTGCTGCTTAAAAAGAGTATGTTTGACAAAACGATAGCTTTGACCAACTGTTTAGATATGGATATTGATAGACCGTGCATTTAATAGTCAGAAAAGTATCTTACTTCTATTATTATTACTATAGATATTGAAATTAAATAAAAGGCTATTGTGGACACAAATTCCGACTTGAAAGTGTAAGTAAAAGGGTCAATATAATTTGTTATAATGTGAATGAATGATAACTTATATGATGTAAAATCTACCAATTGACTGCAAAGTCCTGAGTAGATGGACAGATACACAAATGCTTCCACAAATTGACCCTTATACGTACCACTAAAAGAAAGAAATTATTTAAAACAGTTCATTCAGAGAAACCACAGAGAAATATACAACGTGTAACAGAATAAGCGCAAGACCTGAAAGTAGTTTGCTCAGAATCGGCTCCTGAATCGATTTCCGTCATTATTTATATGTGTTAATTTTTCATGAAAAAATATTTTATTTAACTGAAATTAGAACCACTGCGTCATAACAAGGTAATAAGATATTTTATTTAAGGAAATTCAAGCCTTATCTCAAAGGAATAAAGCCTATTTAAATGCATAACCAAATTTGTAATACGCTCATAGCTATCCTAGTGTAATGTAATGTGTAGTGCGCGTTAAATAAAATAGTTAGTTTAAGGTGTGGTTTAATTAAATTAAATTACAGATAATATTTTAGTCTTATAATTTAATATTCTAATTGGAGTGTATGAGCTCTTGCGTTTATTCCGTTACACGTTGTATAGTGTTACTAGTTGATTTGATGAAAGTAAGAAAAAAACAAAAAAGTGTACTAGAAACACAGAGTGTAACACATATTAATACTAAAGGGTGCTTGCATGACGAGGGGCCTGTACCACAACCATTTGCAGGGCAGTTTAAGAGCCTACCCAACTTCAAATTTTATCTCCCTCGCACCATACTTCTCGCGGCCTGAGTGAGAGCGAGACGGAGTGGGGTGCTAGCGACTCTCACGCCTCGAATAGCTTAGGTAATTGCTTTTTACAGTGAAAATAATGGTAATTACAAAAAATTAAAAACATGACACCTGCTTTATAGTTAGTTCAGTTGTTATGCAAAGTTTCATGATCTAATTTGAAGTATTTTTTGAATACCAGCGGTTTATAGTTCGGTTTAGAGGTTTGGTGGTTTGGAACTTTGGTATTTTTTTCTATCGAGAAAATTTTATGCAATCGTGTTTTCATCAAACATAGGACCTAGCATCAATAATCAACTTTAACATATATTTATTTCAAAGTTAATGCTGCAGCATTTCCGGCATAACGGAGGGTCATGCTAAGAAATTTGAGGTAGGGCAGGCCCTTAAGAGTCTATACAACCTCAAATTTCTTAACATGATCCGATAACCAAACTCCGATACCTGTACTGTATAATCCTTACATATTATAAAACAAAGTCCTCCGCCACTTCTGTCTGTCGTCCTGTACGCGATATCCTCAAAAACTACTGCACCGATTTTCATGCTGTTTTCACCAATGTATAGAGTGGTTCTCGAGTAAGGTTTTAGTATATAATAACCGACATCCGCACGGGCGAAGTCGCGGGCATCAGCTAGTAATTTATAAAGGTAAGGGGGCTTCTTTATGCAAGCACCACATAAACTCACAAATTTATTTGAAAAAAAAAACAATAATTATTACATTAAATACTTTAAAGCATTCTAAATTTAAAAAAAATTGTTAACTCACCAGGCTGTGTGTTGTTGAGTATGGTGTTGTGTAGACCGAGGTCTGGTTGCGGGTACGATTGCTGGTTGAGCAACCCCAGTAGGTTGGGCCCGGATAGATTTTGTTGCTGACTGCACAGAAAAAACAAAAAATATTTAGGACTTTTTGTACTTGATCTGTCTACTATAAAGCTTTCTTCTGTAAATTGAAATGAAAAAGCCTGATTTATAAAATACAATAGACGTAGATATATTTAGTAACCTATTCCGCTTAACTTTGTTCGGGTTCGCGACTGGTCAATCGTCATCCTGAGGATGCCTCGTTGATAGGTGAAACACGTGTCAATTTCTTACAGGGTTTTTTATGACTCTTGAGGAATAGTTAAGCGGAATAGGTTACGTAGATATATTTAGTGACCTATTCCGCTTAACTTTGTTCGGGTTCGCGACTGGTCAATCGTCATCCTGAGGATGCCTCGTTGATAGGTGAAACATGTGTCAATTTCTTACAGGGTTTTTTATGACTCTTGAGGAATAGTTAAGCGGAATAGGTTACTAATTACGAGGTGCATTCAATAAGTACCTAGCCTCATCGCTAGAGGGCACAGTGTACTTTTATAATTCTTTTTTCAAATTTTCATTCCAATCCCTTCATTTGTTTTAATTTGACAACTTATGGAAGCGAACGTGTCGATCGGTTTTACAAAAATGGAAAAAGAGCAATATCGTTCGGTGATTCGATTCCTATTTTTGGAAGGGAAAACGCGCATCGAAATCAAAGAGCGCTTGGATGCTGTGTACGGTGACTCTTCTCCATCGATGGCCACCGTCAAGAATTGGTTCAACGAGTTTGCACGTGGCCGTACGTCGGTTTTTGATGAACCACGTCCAGGTGCACCGAAAACAGCTGCTACGGAGGAAAACATTAAAAAAATCCATGATCTCGTATTGGCAGATCGCCGATTGAAGGTTCGGGAGCTAGCTGAGACTGTAGGCATTTCAGAAGGAACAGTGCATCATATTCTTCACGAGGAACTCGGCATGAGAAAGCTGTCGGCGCGATGGGTGCCGCGTTTACTCACACCAGAAAACAAGCGCAACCGTGAGACCACATCGGAGACGTGTTTGGCGCTGTTTAAGCGGAATCCAGCGGAGTTTTTGCGTCGTTTTGTGACCGTCGATGAAACCTGGATCCACTGGTACACACCAGAGACCAAGGAGCAATCAAAACAATGGATCCAGACCGGGGAACGTACTCCAAAGAAGGCGAAAACTGTAAAATCGGCCGGAAAAGTTATGGCCAGCGTTTTCTGGGATTCACAAGGTGTGATCTACATCGATTACCTCGAGAAGGGTAAAACAATTACAGGGCTTTACGATGCCGATTTATTGGGCCGATTCGACGCCGAATTAATTAAGAAAAAACGACCCCATCTGGCGAAGAAAAAAGTGCTGTTTCACCACGACAACGCACCGGTTCACAAGTCTGCCGTTGCCATGGCCAAATTGGTCGAATTACGCTACGAATTGCAGCCTCATCCACCGTATTCTCCAGATTTGGCCCCTTGTGACTTCTTTCTGTTTCCTAATCTGAAAAAATCACTCGCCGGGAATAGATATGGATCGAATGAGGAGGTCATCGCCGCCACGGAGGCCTATTTTGGAGAGTTTGACAAAAACTATTTTTCGGACGGATTAAAAAAGTTGGAGCATCGCTGGGCTAAGTGTATCGAACTAAAAGGAGACTATGTTGAAAAATAAATTCCCACTTTTCCAAAATTTTCGTTTACTTTTTGTAGGCTAAGTATTTATTGAATGACCCTCGTATATCTACGTCTATTGTATTTTATAATGGATTTACGCAAAGTCACGCCTGAATCAATGAACTATCATGATTTATAAGTTTCGAGTTTCATTGAAAAAAGGCAGGAGGTAATAAAAGGAGTAAGTGGATTAAATATTGTTACTCACTTCGTTAATTTTTTAAATAAATAAGTAATTTGAATACCGGCCTATTACAGAACATCACTCAAGACTCAAGCATTACTGAACATCGCGCAATTAGAGTTTACCGCGCGTTCGAGATATATAAGGTGCTATAAAAATATCTGCCACGGCTGCAATGGGAGACAGTATTGTCTTTATAGATTACAATAGTAAAGATAAATTATTGATCACTTGTCATATTTTTTTTGATACAAAAAATTGGTAAGTATTGATTTATTGGCATAAAACCATCCCGTAGACTTAATAAGCTGTTGCCGCACCGCACCGAATTCAATTCGCGAAACGCCGGCGCCGTTCATACACTGTTGCCATTCTTATCAAACAATGCCGTTGCGCGCCGGCCACTCGCTCGTCAAAGCGCAGCTCCGCGCGCCCCCGCCTTCACCCGCACTACCCCGTTCGTCGCACGCGCTAGTCGACCGCCCGGCCCGCCAGTCGCCCACCAGTCGCCCGCCCGTCCGCTCGGAAGTTAGTTTTAGCGGTCAGCGTCGGGAATACCGCGCGCGCTTTCTTTAAAAATGCCACCCAGACGACGGTATTCCAATCAAGAATATCATGAAATGGTATTGTGCTACCGCGAGTGTAACTCCATAACTGCGCATGCAGTAAACTTATACCAGCAGAGGTTTGGTGTGCGAGTGAGTCATCATATTGCGATTCTTACACTAACTTCACAGTCCAAAGCCTGTTTTAAGTGTGATGGGAAGTTTATCATCTTATTTACGTCAGTTTTTTGGAAGAATGCGGTAGCTGGTAAGTAATTGCACTTTTAAAACACTCGTTTGCCTGCGTATTATTGCGTACCTAGTAGATTAGATAGTGACGAACTAGTCAGCTGATTTCAGTTTTCATTCACAGAACAGATGGAAAGAGATAGCAGTTGTTTTCATTGACGAAGCGACACATCGCGCGTAGATTTGAACCACGTTATGCAGAGTAGAGTCAATGTTTATTTAACTACTTTATTTTCTCAAATTGATTTAACTGGGCCGGGGTACGAAATTTCTTCACTATTGTAATCTTTAAACACAATACTACCTCCCATTAAAGCCGTGGCAGATATTTTTATAGCACCATATATACAAGATCCCGACATCAATCGTTGGTCAGTTTCCCGCCAGACACAACACCACTAGTTTCAACCAATCAAACAAATCAAAGGCTTTAAACGGGTTTTAATTAATGTTTGAGTTTTGAGTGAGGTTCTGCAATACGAGGCTTAAATTACTGAGAGCCTGTAACGGTGATCTACATCAGACTGAAGTTCTTTTGTAGAAATCTTTATAACTAAAACAACCGTTTCTAATGCGCCTGCGTTAGAATCCTAAAGTAATTTAGGATTTGATTTCACGTGTATGTTTTGAGATTTCAAAACATCGTTACAGATGTTTAATATCTTGAATATGTAACTGGCGAAACGTGAAAGTTACTATAGGCACACCTCTGATATTATGTTCATGTTGAATATGTATCATAATTTTTTTTTGTAAATTGTCTTAATAAAAAATTCACTTACTTCATAATATTTTGCTTTAACAACATCCTCTGAATATTCTCCGCATTAGGCATCGTATCGTTGACCGCAGGCGTCGGGGTCACATTCTGCTGCACAGTGATGCCCAGGCCGACCCCCTGGTGCCCCCCCCCCAGGCCCAGCTCGCCCCCCCCACCCATAGGCGTGCCCACTTGACTCAACCCTAATAACGGCGTATCTGTAGTAATTTGCAAAGGCGTTGTCAAGTTAGGTTGTAAATTTGTAGTGTTGATCATCGGATTCTGAATGAGATTTTGAGTTTGAACTGGAATTTGAGGCATCGTCTGAACTGTTTGAATATTTGACACTATTGGTGCCGGTACCATAGTGACAGTTACTGGCACTTCTTTAGGTACTTCGACAGGTCTTTCTATTGGCTGGATTTCGGGTCTAATTTCTACAGGGGGAGGAATCTGCGTGGGTACTGAATACTGTTTCGTGGGTACATATTCTTGTGGCGGGAGCAAAGGGGGGAGTTCCTTCTCTGGGAGGCCATTGACTTGGACTTCTTTCGCTGGTTCCTTAGTTTCCGTGGGTTCAGGCATGGGTTTTTCTTCTGGAACATTCTCGCCGCGGTCTACGACAGGGCTGACTAGAAATCTGGATATCTTTCTGGTTGGTTTCGATTGTTTTTTCTCGCCGTTTTGTGATTCTGTACTGCCGGAGCGTTCGGGCGCCATTGATCCACCGTCGGATTGATTAGAACCTGAGTGAACAAAATTAGTTTATTGTTTATTGTCATGTCACCTGCAATGTTTAGGTATTGCCGTTTCATTAAAATCGCTATATTGATAAGTGGAGGATTTCCGCTTGTAGAAACAATACGCAAACTAGAAACAGGTTAAATTAGCAATAAAAAAAGATCTAACCTATAGACGAAGCCGTACTAATCTTCCTAGCCACAGTGTCAACATGCGCCGCTTTAGCCACGGCGTCATGCGGCGGTGCGGGCGCGGCCGGTGCGGGCGGCTCGGCCGGTGCGGGTGGCTCGGCCGGTGCGGGCGGCTCGGCCGGCTCGGGCATGTCGTAGGCGAGCTCGGCCGCTATGTTGTCGTGGCTCGCTGTTGGCGTTGTGCACTCGGAGTTGTCCTGGTTTGAATCCGTGAGGTTTTCTTCGCGTTCGGTAGTTTCAGAGTCGTAGTCAGTCTAGGAAAAATAAATGGTAAGATTAATGTAAAAGGAAGTTCTTCTATACAGTAAAGTTGTATGCGCAAGTCCAACTAATCGTCACTAATACTCGTGACAATCTAAGACACTGATACTGGTATTCAGCTGCATCCGGTTAAACTGGAAGCCGACCCCAACATAGTTGGGAAAAGGCTAGGCAGATGATGACTCGCGACATTCTAAGAAGCCAGATTTGACATTTCTCATTATACATGCCGCGATAACTTTGTATGAACGTCTACGTAAGAGATCGAAAAATCTAATTCATAATCCTAATCAATTACTATGTTATACACTATAACAATGACTATCTATTATATTGGAAAAATGCATTCAAAAACACGAGTTAATCGTTGATTAATATTCTGACAGGACGTTATTACAAAGTCATGTGTTTAGGTTTTTAGCCGTAGTGTTGTGACCGTTTTAACCCGTTTTTTGACCCTTTGAACCCTTTGGATTCGTTGTCGTAATGTTGTGACCGTTTTAACCCGTATTTTGACCGAATAAAATCGATGTTCTGAAAAATCGATACTTTTACAAACATTACATTTAGAAAAGAGACAAACGTATAAGTAATTACTGTATTATTGAATGTTTAAACATATAAAAACAAAATCTGATCACATATCCTTTTAGCTTTATTTTGATATTTAATATGTCATTAAAGGTAAGATTTCAGGTTATTGTTATATTTTCTGACTCCGCTATTACTTTTGGATTGTTTGTGTTATATTCGTATACCTTGGCTTGCTAATTCCGGACTTTGATTACACATTACGTATTTTTGGTGTTATCATGTGAACTCATCAACATGTCAATAAGAGGAGCAACTACTTTCGCACGGTGTCTGGTTGCTGGTTCGCGGTTTTCTTTGCGTCAAAGAAAACGACCTGTCCCGCGCCCGACACGCACCCGCCTTGTGTGTGTTTTGAGCTTTATAGTCCTTTGAAAGTCAGCAGCACCCGTGCAAGTTAAAAGTTAGGATCATCTCGGTCTAAAGGCGTCCTAACTAAATTCCCTTTACATTTTCTGTCAGATTATTGAGCATGTTACCTTGTCAATGTTGAGCCTCAGCGCTGAGTGGTGTGCGGGATTGAGAACGGGCGTGACTCCAGGGTTACTGATCAACTGGTTCACAATGTCTTTGATGAGCTCCATGAACGTGGCGCTCTGCCATTCTGGGAGAAGGTTGTTTGACACCTGAAAACAACCATACAAATTACTAGTGTCTAGTGGGGTAAACGCACAATAGATATGTATGTGATTCAAATAAGGGTCAAGTATTTTTTTTATATACAACTAGCTGGTACCTGCGGCTTTGCCCACACCACGTGGATGTCGGTTATTATATACTAAAACTTTCCTCGAGAACCACTCTATTCATTGGCGAAAACAGCATGAAAATCGGTGTAGTAGTTTGAGTTTATCGCGAACAGACAGACAGACAGACGCGGCGGAGAACTTTGTTTTATAATATGTAATAATATTGTAAATGTAATCAATCAGATTGTGTAGGTAATGCACCTGGAATTAAATTACTATACTACAATATTATGTAAAAAGTATAAAAAATTAAGCAAAGCCAGATAAATTATATAGATTTATAGATACATGGTGCTCATATAGAAATATTACAATCGTATGAGACGATGTTTCTGTTTTGTCATTTGGTGATTAACCTAATTTTGGTAATGGTTTCATTTCGAAAGAGTTTTACTCACCAGATTACTAGCTATCTCCTCCGGATTGACATCAGTGACGTCGAACTTGAAGGTGACAGTCTTGGACTTGGACTCCAGCTGGCACTCCACTACGGTTGCAGCTTCATTCACCTCTAAGACGGTCAGCTTGGGCAGCTTGTCCTTCTCCCGCGAACGTTTCTTGGAGCCCCGGGACTTCTTGTCACTGGTTATAGGAGAAGATATGGCTGTACCCGCTGGAAATGAAGGCGAAAAAATATATTATCTTTGTGAAAAAATTAACAGGACTTTTTTACTCGAACTGACTTCGACAAGAATACCAACAAATGTGCAAAAACCTGCAAGAAAATAGTTTCCAGTGATACAAGAAAAATCTTAAATCTTGGTTATGTGACATCCACTATATACAAACACCATACACTAAAAAAATATTATCTAAACTAACAAAATAGATAATGATTCATTACCAACCTTCTTGTTGCTGGGTTTCCACCTGCTTCTCCTCAACGGAACTAAGGTCAGGTTGCCTTATCGACTCAGCGTGGTTGTTAGGAAACTCCGTCAATGGCGTATGGAACTGTTCCTTCTGACCACTTTGGTTCCCATTCTCCACCTGATCTGGAGGTAGGTTCAACTGCTGGGGCTGCTGAACGATATCCTGCGGCAAGGCCTGGTGGACTTGAGGATGCTGTTGCATTGAAGGCAGAGGCTGCGGAATTGATTGAACAGGCTGAGGCATCTGGACTTGAGAAGACGGCATAGTTTGGATCTGTTGTTGCATCGGCTGCAAGTGTGGAACTTGCGTCTGTTGTTGTAAAGACTGCACGGGCTGCTGATTTGATTGTATTGGATGTGGTAAGGAAGACCCTTGAGGGACTGATTGTATAGCTTGTGGTAATGTCTGTACAGGTTGAGGGACTGAGTGCATCGGCTGCTGAGGCACTGAGTGTACTGCCTGGGGTATAGACTGAGGAACTGACGTCATCGACTGCGGAATAGACTGGGGAACTGTCATCTGCGGTTGCATGTTATCTTGGACTGATTGTGCTATTTGTTGAGGCATGGACGCGGCCACAGAAGACGGTATAGACTGTTCCATCTGGTTAGACTGGTATAAGTTCTGCATCATCTGAACTGGTTGACTCTGACCTTGCTGGTAAATCTGCAAAGGATTGGTAGAGTAATTCTGCACAGGAGTGCCTTCATGACTAGATATCTGCCTTTCGTTTTGCTGTACCACGCTAAAGTTCTGCTGCATTTGCATGTTATGTGGAAGAGACTGGCCCTGCATGGTCGGTATTTGGTGATAGTGGTCATCAGACCTCTGTTTAGCATAATGCATCTGGTCTACAGACATTTGTTGCTGCAACTGAGGTTTCTGACCGTACTGGTCTGACATCATGACCTGTTGCTGATCGTGGACATCAGCTGAACTGATCTGACTCTGTTCTGAACCCTGGCGTTGGTACATCGGACGCTGAGACCTAAGAACTTCTTCTACTTTCTGCTGCTGTTGGTCCATAAGTTGCTGTTTCTGAAGCAGCATCGCCCAGTTTTGAGTTATAATGTTCTGTTGGGTTTGAAGTTGTAATTCCTGTTGAGCTAAATACTGTTGTTGTTGTTGGAAATGCCTGAAATGGTGCGGAGAGAGAGTCTGACCAGGCATTTGGAATTGTTGTTGACTGATGATCTGTTGTTGTAAGACTAGTTGTTGTTGAGCCAACACTTGCTTCTGCATGTCCAGCTGTTGTTGAGCTTGAGCCACCTGTTGTTGGGCTTGAGCCACTTGTTGTTGTTGGGCTAAGAACGATGGATCAACACCTAGTTGTTGTAACGTCGGTTGTTGGAACTGTTGGCCCTGATGGTAGTTCACATTCTGTTGTTGCATCTGTGTCGTTATAAGATTCTGCATCTGTTGGTGCAACGCTTCTTGTTCCTGATTCTGTTGCATTTCGACGGTTTCTTGTGGTTGTTGTGTCATTTGTTGCTGTTGTTGTTGTTGGGGCTGTTGTTGGTTTTCAGATTCCGACTCCTTTCGCGATTGTAGTGTATCAGGCCTTTGTATGATTTGAGCGAGAATATTCTGTAGGTTTTGCAGAGATGGGTCTAGCATTTGACCTGAGACGAGATTCTGAGGACCTGTGATGATGTTTTCTTGAGCTGAATACTGTTCTTCGAACTGTTTCTGCTGTATGGCGGCAGCTTGCTGAGCTATAATCGTTTGCTGCTGCTGTATAATCTGCTGCTGTAAGACCTGGTTTTGGTTGTTGATTTCAGCAGTTAACTGCTGGTTTAGGAGGCTTGGTTGCAGCTGCGTTTGTGAGGGAACCTGTTCCATAAGGTTCTGTTGGACCTGTTGCTCCATTAGAACCTGGCCTTGGACTGATTGTTCCAGCATTTGCTGGTTGATGAGATTCTGCTCCATCATTACCTGGAGTATAATAATGACCGTATTATTAATGGCAATATTTTCGTTGGTTAAAGGATAAAATCGTAGTACGAAAAAGATTCAGCGTCTCTGAATCTTACTCGCAGTACGATTTATCCCTTCCATCATAATTTTATGTGTTACTATTCAAACACTTAGAATTTTTATCTACACCCATGCTATAAATCCTCTATAAAAGTTTCTGAAACAGATAGACAACATTAAAACAAACACTGTCATAGTAACCATAATATCATCCAAACGGGTGTTATAATGTTGTACTAAATTTCATAATGCAACTCATTTCAAAAAAAGAACATTGTCATGCAGGCGCATTTCACTATCATTGCACGGTAATTTAAAAAAAAAAAACTTTGTAGGTTATTCGAATTCGAAAAATACGAAATCGTGTGGGTCGTATCCCTTAATTTTTGTTCGATATTAGTATTGCAAACCTTTTGTAGAGGATTCATATCATAGGTGTAGATAAAGTCTTTTATGCAACTGTAAATAATTTGGTATTAAAACACTCATGTGATACTATTATCACATTCGTGTTTTAATACCCCTTATTATATAACAGTTGCATAAATAACTCTTATATTACGTCTTTATTAAAATAACTTAAAATTACTCGTTTAAGATACGCTGACTTTCCCTATTTTAATTTCCTTCGTTTTTATAACCAAAAATTTAATGTAAGGTATGTAGGGTGTATAAGGTGTTAAAACATTAACTTTACAATCTTTAAGAGGTGCTTTAGACCATTGAACTGAATAACTTTGACTATGGGACAAACTTCAAAATCGTGAAAAAAAATCGGCTGTTCTATACTAAAGTTACCTATTGTCTAAACTGTAAGGGACTGGTATTTAAATGTATGGAACAGCCGATTTTTTTTATCGCGATTTCAAAGTTGGTTCCACACTAAAAGTAATTCAGTTTGATGGTCTAAACTCAAAGCACCTCTTCAAGTTTGCAAAGTTAATTTTTTAACACCTTATGCATATTAGCGAATGCAAATGTTTGTTTCAAATGTTCATCACCATTCTCTTGTCAAACCATTGTACCCTGTAAACCATTAATATCAGCTATTACGAGATTCGACACCGGATCGAGTGCATAGACTTTTAGATAACATCTGATTTTCCCTAAAATTCAATTAAATAAATAACACTGTCAATTTGAACGCATACCTGTTGCTTCATATTCTGTTCCAAAAACATCGTATTTTGCAAGATCTGTTGGTCGGTGGCCATGGAAGGCGATATCCTGGCCTGCATGAAGTTCTGCTGCAGCAGCTTCATGGCAGCATCCTCATTGTTCAGCTGCTGGAACTGCTGTTGAAGCAGGTGTTGCTGGCATTGGAGGAGCTGCGATTGGGGGTCGAGTCTGGAAAGAGGATAATAATATTTAGCTATTTAGCTAATAAAAAACTGGTTGTGTAATAATAAATTATTCATTTGGACTTACGGAACCCTAAAAATGTTAACTAATTAAGATATTAGACCTTATTACCACATAACCATGTTTAACCTAAACACCTTTTAAAAATGACATTTATGTATGGAGTTTGACGTAAGATTGACATGTTGAACAAGTGTCTAAGTTTTTGTAGTAAGACCTTATACAATATATTTAAAAAAAAACCCTGTCCGATCCGAAAGGGGCACAAAGGTACTGCAATAATATTACAAAAAAATTTTTTGAAGGAAAAGTTATTGCTATTTGAAATTCACATTTTTAGTACCAAAATACCCCAATCTCATTATAAATTATCAAATTTTCTACAGAGATCATAAGTTATGACTTGTAGACACCCACTAAACGACGGCCGCCCGCGCCTGATGTAATAACCCGGTAAAATTCCCCATCTAAAAAAAATGCGGCGAATTTTTATTTTCCTTTTTCCATGAAAAAACAAAATAAAAACTAAGTATGATTCTTAACAACACCATCACAAATCGGACAGGGTATTTGTTACACGCTGTATATGTAGATGTCAGGTTCAAAATCAAAAATCGTCCTAAATAAAACCTACATGGACACTTATGAAACGTCAGAAGCTAGATGCATGGTTCCAATTGGTCGTTTCCTATGGAGAAGAGCCGGCAAGAAAGTCCATGGTTACTCTTTTAAAAATAAAAGTTAACTCACTGTACGCCTGACAGGGGCTGTTGTCCGACGCCGTTGAGCAGCCCTGCGGTAAGGCCCTGGTCTACCGGCCCTACTTGCTGCTGTTGGTTTTGTATCATCTGAGAACACAGTTTAATAGAAGAATAACTGTTCCTTAAAACAATTCAGTCTTAAGTTGGCAAGAAGTGGTCAGCGAAATTATAAAGAAATGGCGTGCCATACATACGCAGATGCGCTTAATTCATGGTTATTAACTGTAATTTTAATACTTAAGCTATAATTACCAGTGATCGGAGTAGGTAGATTGATTTTTGGTACTTGTATCATAAATGCACACAGAAAGAATAACATGGATAAGCCATTTTTCCGGAAAGTAATTCCGGTATTTCTGGATTCAATTAAATACTGTTAATGTTGGTAGTGATATTATTACTACTCAATTCAAAATTTAAAGGAAGGTATCAAAACTAATGTAATTCCTTATTTATCTGTTGAATAATAAAAACAATCGAATTCCGATTTTCGATTTCCGATTTTTTTGAGGATGGCAAATCATCAAATGACTCCTTCCACTCTGGCAGAATACAATTCCTACATAAGTTACGGTTTTTTTTTAATAATCCACCAATTCCGGAGGAATGTCCATATTAATATATACGTTTCGGATCAATGGCCCCAGTTCAATCTACCTACTCCGATCACTGATAATTACTCATCATTCTCCTGCCTTTATACCAATTTATTTGTGGTCGGCGCAACATGTCCCTTTCTTCCATACTTCTCTATTAGCCGTCATCCTTCAATAAACACCGCTTTGTCATAGGAGTCACAGACAGTCCGCTGTGCAGGGCATGCATGGAGGATGACGAGACAGCAGCTCATGTGCTACTACACTGCCCGGTGGTAGCCACATACAGGACAAAGTACTTCGGTAACCCAGGTACCCTACGTGAGATGGTCAGTAACACCAAGGCGTTGCTGGCCTTCTTGGAGGAGCTGGGGTGGATCGAATAAGCAATTTCCCACCCGTACGCAAAATACGCGCTTTGACGTGGAGTTACGGATACCAGCCCGTATTACCTATTACCTAGTCGTCATCTCGGTAGTCACCCCCTTTCTAGCCATATCATCTTTCACACAGTCCATCCATCGTTTCTTTGGTCTTCCCCTACTCTTATAGCTATCAACATTCATACCCAAAACTTACCTCACAACATTTTCCTCATTCCTAAGCATCACGTGCCCATACCATGACAACCGATTTCCGCACAACTTTTCAGTCACCGGTGCCACTTTCCGACTTCCTCTTATGTACTCAAGCTACAATTACTATTTTACAATTATACACTATATTGAAATCACAATGTCAGTCAGTCGCTCCATGTAAAATACTGGTATTCAGCTGCATCCGGTTAGACTGGAAGCCGACCCCAACATAGTTGGGTAAAGGCTAGGCAGATTGATTGATTGAAATTACAATGTATGTAAGACGCATCATTTCATTATGGTGAAAGCTTCAGGGTAGCCCGTGAAATTCAAATTTTCTTACATTTTTTGCAATTTGCTGGTCTGTATCAGGTTGTATGTTGATGAAAATATGATTCGCGACCGTAATAAATATGGATTTACAGAATTATAAATATAAAAATCAGCAATACAACTCAGCTCAACTCACTCAACAGAATTTTGTATGAACTATTGAAATTTGGACAGAAAAATGTATGTCGGGTCAGCTATTTTCTAATAAAAAGGAGAAACCTTAAGAAAAGAGTATCATTAATACTCTGAATCTCTTTTTCAAGACTAGTTCCCATCCTCAGGAGAATAGACAAAATCTGTAATTTTTTCTATTCTTCCGCCGACAAAACCCGTTTATATGGTGGCCATGCTACGCGTGCAGATCATAAAATTTTGAACCTTTGAACTACGCCACCAACGTCCTTTACGTTGCCCTATCTTATCGTCACTGACCTGCCTCAACTGCTGTTCATAAAGCTGCTGCCTGTTCTGTTCGATGATCACCTCCTGGTTGAACAGCATCTGAGCTTTCTTCTCGCTCCTCTCCCTGAAAACGAAAGAGATAACATGAGTATACAATAGGCTCATAAATAAAGATTGTAAAAATACTCTACACAGTCTACATTCTCTATGAACGCATCCCCACTTGTCAGTGTCAGTGACGACACAGTGCTCTCAGTGTCAGTGCCGACACCGGCATGAGCATGTATGAAAGAATATTTTGCACTGTGCCGGTACTGTGTCGGAACTGTGGCTTCACTGACATGTGTGAATAGACCTTAAGACCCTCCCCCATCGTATCGCGACGTTTTAGCGTTTGACACAGTTTGATCGACATCAGCTATTTGGAGATCACGCCTGGTGGTGGCAGGACTAACGGACTAACTAAACCAGAAAGCGCGAAAAAATAAAACAGCTTTTCCCTACATTTATGTTCGCACTAGCTGCGCCCCGCGGTTTCCCTCGGTAAGTCCTGTGGGAATATCGGGATAAAAAGTATCCTATGTGTTAATCCAGGTTATAAACTATCTGTTTGTCAAATTTCATCCAAATCCATTCAGCCGTTTTTGCGTGATTGAGTAACAAACACAAAAACTTTCACATTTGTAATATTAGTAGGATAGTAGGATAACTCGTCAAAATGTAGGGAACAGCAAATTTCATTCTCGCGATTTCAGGTTTGGTCCTATAGTAAAAGTTGTTCATAATGATGAGTAAAGTCACGTGTATAAGTATCGGTCACCCTAATATAATTTTACATATTATTATTAATTATTTAGATTAGATTCCGTAAACCATTAAAGATAAATATATCTTAACAACAGACTCAATCTGCCTATGACACAAAACTTAGTTTACCAGATAATAAATTAATATTATTTCAGTGATTATTATAGTTAGAAATCTTTATCGTGACATAAACAACACACGTGGTTATAGGTCATTCAATCTGCCTAGCCTTTTCCCAACTATGTTGAGGTCGGTTTCCAGTCTTACCGGATGCAGCTGAATGCCAGTATTTTACATGGAGCGACTGCCTATCTGACCTCCAATACCCAGTAACTGGGTAATACGATAACCCTTGGTAAGACTGGTTGTCAGACTTTCGGGGTTCTGACGACCCGTAACGACTGTCAAAGATCGACGAATGAAAGCCGAGACCAACTGCTTAACGTGCTTTCCGAGTCACGGAGGAGTCTCGGTATGTAAAGGTGGTCACCCATCCACGGACCAACCCCGGCAATCGTAGGTTAACCTGATGGATCCATCCGTGCGGCTGTTATTACTTAGCCACGAGCTCCTCCACGAGTTATAGTTCATTAACACTTAGTAAATAAATACATTTATTTTCCTCATAATGTTTTTAACCTCATCACAACACTGAAAACTGAAGTTGCAAGAAAATCCGATAAATACCGAATGAATTTTGAAACTTTATACACATAATATTTTCGAATATTTTATTAGCAAAAAATACCTTCCATTCTCCGCAAAGCCAAAAAAAAAACTTGAAATATCACATCATATAAAATAATCAAAACGAAATAAACAGCCAAAATTTTAATAAGTAAGGAAACCGCTCTAATTAAACTGAACGGTGCTGAAATAGAACTGAAATGGCTCACGCGAGGTCACAAAACATTTTAACTTGGTTACCGTTACCATGGTTACGGAGGTCACAATTTTTACATAGCAATGGTATTTCAGATAATAAGCGAGAGTTAAGAATAGGATTAGTATAGGCTAGACGTAGGATTTATATGTAAAATAGAGTCTATTTAAGCATATTGTGTTGATCCAATCTATGCTACTAATAAAAGGTTTTTTTTTTAAGTACAAATGTTTTCTTTTTTAGATTTTAAAACGCGTTTGTCTGTGATAAAACTGATAAACAACTTAATGCAGCATTGACATCTGCACCAGCCTATAATTTTCCCACTGCCGGGACACAGAACACAGGCCTCCTCTCCTTATCCACGTTGAATTGCTCAAATTGTAAATCTAAAAAGTTCCAAATCATTCGCTAACACTTCATTCAAAAGTAGCCAACCAAAAAGATAAAAATGCAAACTCACTATAATCCTTTAGGAGGTTAATCACTTTCACAATGTAAACATGATCACGAAGTAACACCGAAACACTGTTACCAACTTTCACTACAACTTTTAAAATACACCAACAACACAAACTCACGAAAAAAAAAGTCTGCCACTTCAGAAACTGCGAAGAATTCTTTTGAAGTAACTATTAATTAATAAAACTGCAATTTAAAACCCCGAACTTATCGTTCTTAGCATTGGCAAAACAATGATAATAAAACGCGATGTGCCCACACGCTACGTGTAAGTATTGTGACGCACTGCGCATGCGACTGCTAAACAAATAACGAAATTAGTATAAACAAATACAAAGTTATAAGTACCTATCATTCATTATCCATGAAATGATAAGAAGCGTGGGACGAGACGAGAGTAAGTAAGATATTCATCCGGTTCTCCGGAAACGTTACTCTGATATTGATAACGTATTTTATACGGGGCCGAACTGATGAGAGTCATATTTTTTGAAATTCCGGTAATTCCCAAAAATGTCCCGAATATGTGCGTAAGATGGAAGTATGTTTGAATACAAGTTACAGCTTTAGGCGAATCGTAAAAAATGACTGCGTTTTGTAACTCGTAAAACCGGTTTCGATTGAGCAGTGCATTGCCTTTTCTTTCGCGTCAACATTCGCTGTGTGGCTGACATGAAGCAGATACCTTTAATAAGCCACTCATTCACCGAGCAGGGTGCTTGGTACTATTTTTAACTTAGGTATGTTCATTATTATTTATGTACACACGGCTACACATCAAGCTATACATTTCCAGTATAAGCTGACCTCACATTGTACGGAAATCCTATACAATACGAGATCAGCATAAACAGGAAATGTATAGCTTGATGTGTAGCCGTGTGTACTATAAAAGGAGAGTAGTGGGTAGGGACTACGGTAGGTCAACTAATCTGGATAAGAGTATCGACTGATACATTTCTTGCGCAAAACCTTTTTGGGACTATGTTGTGAAATGGCAATGCTCTCGCCGTAACCATACAAGTGTCATGTCATTCCAAAATTACGAGTATATCTTTACTAGCTGCGCCCCGCGTTTCACCCACGAAAGTCTCGATCCCGTGGAAATATCGGGATAAAAAGTATCCTATGTGTTAATCCAGGTTCAGATTTGCCAAATTTCATCCAAATCCATTTAACCGTTTTTGCGTGATTGAGAAACAAACATCCAAACACACAAACTTTCACATTTATAATATTAGTAGGATAGTAGGATTATTTTGCTCCCTTACATATTATAAAACAAAGTCCTCCGCCGCGTCTGTCTGTCGTCCTTAACGCGATAAACTCAAAAACTACTGCACCGATTTTCATGCTGTTTTCACCAATGGATAGAGTGGTTCTCGAGTAAGGTTTTAGCATATAATAACCGACATCCCCGCGGGCGAAGTCGCGGGCATCAGCTAGTCTAAGGTAAGAGAAATTATGTGTAATATTCAGATTAAAACTGGTCTATATGTATGCCTTTGTCTGTCTACTCCACCGACTAGCAGGAGTCTGTAGATCTATAGATTCAGTCCGTCGAACCATTTCATGAAAACAAGAATAAATCAAAAACTTACCGACCTTAATTGCTGCCTAATTTTACCGAAAACCTTACCAAACAATACTACATAACTAACTACAATTTATTTAGACTTGGAAAACATAATGATTCCCACATACTGTGTGACCTTTGCATAAATATAACTGATAAAGATAAATATAATCTCAACCTTGAACGGTACCGTTATCTTTTAATTTGCTAACGTTTTATATTTTAATTTAGCGGCCATGTTGTCTTTTAAATATATAGTTACAGAGATTAAGATACATTGACCTAAGTCGCAGTGGCTCAGACCTCGGAAAGAGCTTGCTTTGTAAGATAAGTGTAAACCCGTTTTTTATTTGAGCTAAACCATATGAGAAAATGATAAAACAGTTCAGTGCTCGGTTTCCTTACTGTACTTCTGGGGAAAAGTGGTATGGTTTTTTATCAGTGTTATCACTTATCACATATTATAATTTGATAAGAATGCAAAGCAGGAGGGATTAAGGCAAATTACATATTGTAATTCCTAGAAGTTTTAGCAACTTACATTGGGATACAAAAACCACGCCTATTGCATGTCACTGAATACGGTCTTTATTATCATCATCGTTTCAGCCAAAAGACATCCACTGCTGGACATAGGCTTCCCACAAACACTGTGACCGCTTTAGTTCTTCTCGCATCCAGCGGATTCCTGCGGCCTTCACAAGGTCATAGGTCCACCATTATGGGAGACCTTCCAACACTACGTCTTCCGGCATACGGTCGCCACTCAAGAACTTTTTAATATAATACTGTTTTCAGTTATTGTTTATCCGAAATATTTCTGAGATAAAACATATTTTTCTCTCGTATCTCTGCCTTAAAAAGGTAGCCGTGACAAACATTATTTTTTGTTATTTTTATGAGGCTGGGAAATCATCAAATGTCTTCCGGAGCGGGAGGACGTGTCAGACTTTTACTAACTAAAACCCACCCATGTTCCTTCAGTTGCCTGCTGCCAAGGGTCCCAGTAAGCAACCCTGGCAGGCATCGGTCCTAGCGGACCCCGCCAATTGTGCTGACATTTCTTTGAGGCGCGTGTGGAACACAACGCGCCGTCGACCCGGGCCTGGTCCTTATCGGACGGCGAGTTACCCATTGCTCACCGTCCGCAAGCCCGCGCCTACAGTGGCCGGGAATCCGCCTGGGATTCTCGAGGCCGTGGCAGACTGGATGTGGCAAACGGAGAACCGGGTGTCAACTTGGTAGAGACTGTTCAGCAGTGGACTGCGATATGCTGAGATAATGATTCATAGAAGCTAGAGTACTTTTAATTGACCCCGGATAAACAGCCAGTAACAACAATAATATCTAACGGCCTTTAGCACACAATAGCAGTGCATTATTGCATCATAGTAATTACAAGACGCGTTCGTGCATGCATTTGATGGTTTTTATGCGTCGGACAACCAATCACGCATGCTCAAATATTTAAGCAGTTCAAAAATTAATTGAGGGGATGCGCTAAGGTAGCCGGCGAATTTCAAATTTTCTTACGTTTTTTGGAATTTGCAGGTCAGTGTCAGGTTGTATGTTGATTAAAATATGATTCGCGACCGGATCAAATATCGCTTTACAGAATTATAAACATTAGAATCAGCAATACAACTCTCTAAGTTCATATAAGTGTATTGAATGACTATTTCAGGAAACATGACATTTGGCACTTATATGAACTTAAAGAGTTGTATTGCAAGCAGTCGCTCCATGTAAAATACTGGTATTCAGCTGCATCCGGTTAGACTGGAAGCCGACCCCAACATAGTTGGGAAAAGGCTAGGCAGATTGATTGAAGGAGTTGTATTGCTGATTCTAATGTTTATAATTCTGTAAATCCATATTTGTTACGATCCGTACTTTTCTTTTTCTAAGTAAATTAAATCAAATGCTAAATTCAGCCAGCTGGATTCGTAGGATCGCGTGACGAGCATTCGTTCGTCTTTGGGCCGATGTCTCCGAAATAATCGGTTGCGTTCAATGCCATTTCACGTTTCTTCAAAGAATTATTAGTAGCTATAATCGTTCGTGAAATACTTTTGTTTTTATATCGATCGGTCTTTGTGATTCGCCACTGGTATGTTTTGTGTTATTTTTAGATTTTTCGGGGCTTTGAACGTAGACGACGAACGTAAAAACGCAATCTGATTGACGGGAATATACAGACAGACAAACAGACGGGATCTTTTCGAGTCTCATCTACTATTACCTGAGGCTGAAACATAACTGGCTGAACAGGTTTAGATGAAATTTTGCCCATAGGTAGACCATGACCTGGAAAAGGACATAGGATACTTTTTATCCCGATATTCCCTCGGGATCGTGACTTATGCGGGTAAAACCGCGGGGCGCATCTCATGTGTATATAAAATAAAGGTAAGCGAAACAACGGTTAAAGTTTACCTCGTCATTTAGGTCATATACCGTACAAAAACGGACAGGACAAACTCGAAATCAAATAATTATTGGCCAAAAAGTATTTTCATTGGACGCATACCAATGTGGGGATACGAAGCGTGATGGAATCTCACACATTGCGTGTTCAGCTGCATACAACGTCCTTAGCGAGGTTTCTATGCGCGAGCCTTTGAGTGGAATGTAGGGCACTCGGTATTTACATAATATATTGTGCGGACATCCAGATTCTACTGACAGGGGCATAATGTTAGCGTACTGCGATTTCCCACCTACTAAGACTCCTGACACATGAGAACATCATTCATGTAACTGAACTATCTATCTAATATTGTAAATGCGAAAGTGAGTTTGTTTGTTACGCTTTCACGCTAAAACGGCTGAACGGATTTGGATGAAATTTGGCACAGGGGTAGGTAGACCATGACCCGGAATAGGACATAGGATAGTTTTTATCCCGATATTCCGACGGGATCGAGACTCACGCGAGTGAAACGGCGGGGCGCCGCTAGTTCCTAATTTAATTTGATAGAGTTAAAAGATAAATTATGTGATACGGATCCAGATGAAAAAAATATGCCATTTTTTTTTCTAGCCTTTTCGTTGGTTTCATCCATCGCTTTCCACCAGGCGAGACCAAGGTCAAAACAAGGCCAATTTTCCAACAAAAAAAAAACGAGCGAACCTTACAGTAGTCGCATCTGACATCTTGGCTGACAGTACCAAACTCTCCGAAAGTAGGTGAGTACCATCTGAAGGCCAACTCTAGCACCGCGCGCGCTCATTGGTCTAATCAAATAGCGTGGGCTTCCCCGGCTTCCTGTTACACACTTCCGTCCCTTTTCTCGAAATCCCTCAGATTGCGGGAAAACGCTATATGTTACACATCAAAAGTTACATCTTTATTACACAAGGATTCCCTATTTCGTGGAATTAAACGTAATGTCTCGAGCATAGTACAAGCAGTCCTGTCTATTCGGCATTTAGATCATTGGCGTAGATTTGAATGTATTACCTTAGGATTTACCTAGTCAGATAGTGATCAAGATTAAGATATTAGTTATCACGTCTACGATCTGATCGATATTGTAAGATTGAAACAATGGGGCCCATTAACTAAAAGCTATTTATTGTCTGGCCGCAATGAATCGAGAAATCGTAGTTTAAGATCAAATGAATTCACGTGTTTTTAGGGTTAAGACTCCGCTGTCCGTCCGTCTGTCCATCTGTCCGTCTGTCACCAAGCTGTATCTCGTGAACCGTGATAGTGAGACAGTTGAAATTTTCACACATGATGTATTTCTGCTGCCGCTCTAACAACAAATACCAAAAAACAAAATTAAATATTTAAGGGGCTCCAATACAACAAACGTGATTTTTATGCCGATTTTATAGATAATGGTACGGAACCCTTAATACGCAAGTCCGGCTATTTCGGGCCACGTTAGACCGCAAACATGATTAGATCGTCACACCACCTTCGCCGCGGTCTACCTCGACGGCGATGTCCTTCTTCAGGACTCGCAGTGAGTGACGATTTTTGCCCATCTCTCTGAACAGATTTGACAAATGGGTAGACCATGACCTGGATGACCATGACCATGACCAGGACAAGGGATACTTTTATCCCGATATTCCATCAGCATCGGCATCGAGACTTGAAGGGTGAAGCCGCGGGACGAAGCTAGTTTATGATAGTTCTATTACATTAACCTTATGATTGCGATGACTGTTTCGTAAAATTATGTCAGTTTTTGTTGCCAGCGGGGGTGAGGGGTAGGGTACTGCGCAGCGAGTAGCTAACTTCCGAGCCGCCATTATGTTGGAATCGAATCGTAGTAGCATACACGTCGAAACGTATACCAATCTACATCGCAGCCCGTACACGTCCATTACTTGATATGGGCCCTCCAATTACCACTATCGTAATGATAATTTCCGTAATCAGACATATTTTTTGAAAAAAAAAAAAAAAAAAAAACTTTTTGTGAAATGTCCTACTTCTAATAATAACAAAATGCGATCAAAAAATCTGCCTGATTACGGAAATTGTCATTACGATAATGGTAACTGGAAGTGGACCGTAGTCTTTTTTATTTGATTCGTAGGTATTTAAGTTTTAAGTACTTTACTTTTGCTACAGCGCGAAGGCTTCATTGACAGGACCATACAAATGCTAGTATGAAATAACTAACACAAATACTTTATCTACACCGTAGACAAATATCAACTTTACATACACGAAAACTACATCGATTTTAGAATGACACAAACTACTGAATCTGCCTTACTTTTTGCTACAAACAAAACCCGAGTTTTAAAACAATAGAAATAAGATTGCTAATTCCAAATCAAAATGGGATACGTCAACATGATAATTTTACTTTAAAAGGTGCATAAACTAGCCCATATTGCGCTCCACATTGTTTGTTGATGTTTTCTTGCGCAAAGTTTACGTCGCTGTTTTTCACTCCCGTGTTGTATACGTCTTGACTGCAAAATTATTTTATGTATGTTGCCAAGAGTGTATTCATGTAGAACGATGGTAACCAGCGCCCATAGCCAGAGCTTCTCGGCGCCGACCAGCGCTTGTATGCCAGAGCTTCTCGGTGTCGACAAGCGCTTGTATGCCAGAGCTTCTCGGCGCCGACAAGCGCTTGTATGCCAGAGCTTCTCGGCGCCGACAAGCGCTTGTATGCCAGAGCTTCTCGGCGCCGACAAGCGCTTGTATGCCAGAGCTTCTCGGCGCCGACAAGCGCTTGTATGCCAGAGCTTCTCGGCGCCAACAAGCGCTTGTTATCCACAGCGTATCGCCACCGATAAACGTCAATTCGATTTAGGGACTTATCTGATTAGTCGGCGTTGATTTGGTGAAAAATTATGATGCTAGGGTTGACAACAAACACTTGTCGGCGCCGATAAGCGCTGGCATATCGGCGCCAGTTACTAAATACATCCAAACCCTATAATCGGACGGACTAGTTTGCGCAAAAGCCATTCTACGAGGAACTGTGTGTTCAAGCACTCAGCACCAGCACTCTAATTACGTAACACACGATCTATCACAATCTGTTTCATTTTGACAGTTCAACAACATTCATTGCGTTATATACGTTGGTGAGCGGACAAATTCCTTCGAAATTATTCAGATTATGATTGATCGTGTGTTACGCAGTTAGGGTACAGCATTGCTTTACTCTAAAGCTTGAATTTTCTTAGGAAACAGTGCCGTCAAACAATGGTCGCATAATGACGGTCTTAACACTGAAAAAAAAAAGTTCGATATTCTTTACTCATTTGTTTGATACTGGCAAGTTATTCACTATCTTAAAGGGTGTTTTTTATTGACATATTTGAAACAGTTTGTTCTCGAACGGTAATATAAGCTTGGTGTGACAAGCGACCGCAGTCAGGAATCTGGCACCACGAAAATGCGGTGCCCCACACGTCTGCCAGAATACTCGAATTTTTTAACGAAAAAAACGTGTCTATCCTCCCTCACCCACCATATTCCCATGACCTAGCAGCGCCTAGTGATTTTTACCTGTTTCAAAGAAACAAAGAAAAACTAAAGGAGAAAAGCTTTGAAAGCAAAGAATGCACCGACTGCACGAATAATTCCGAGATTCCTGAGGTGTCTAAAGAAGAGTGGTCAGAGGTATTTTCCAATTGGTTCAGACGTATAGAATAGTGAAAAGTGAAAATACGCGCTCAGAGTGAATCCTTTGAAAAGATCGATACTTGTAATAAAGGAGAAATTTTATAATTTTTGACTATCTAATTTCTTTTGGCATGACCCATGCCCAGTATGATAAATGCCTCAAAAATCGGACATTCCTTTTTTATTCTTCTAATCGATAGCATGCACTGTTTTGAATGCGAGAGTAGAACTCCCAGATCTTAAAAATAATTTAAAAAAAGAGTTAGAATTTTTATTAGTTTTTTCTGGATTTTCAGAAAAACTCTAAAATAAACGATGTGATATACATATTTGAACATTTGTTTTCGTAGTTTATTGACAATATATACAAGGTATTCTATAGGCGAAACAGAAAAGATTTTTTTATAATAGAAAAGCAATTATGCCTGATTTTATTTTTTTTCCTTTTTTTTTTCCCTCGAACATCTTTTGTAAGTAGCACCTAATGTTTAAAATATTCTTCAAAACTGTACTATTAACTGTTAAAAAAATCAGATGCTAATCTGTCAGGAAATCGAAGATATGATGATTCTATGGTTTTCAAAATTTTCTATGATAATAGGGTTAACACTTTCAGAATACAAAAATTTTAATTAATAATTTCTGTTGAGGCTATTTTATTTTATATCTTAACGCGGGTCCCGGTGCTGGGGCGCAGTACTTATTGATGTCAGGTGCCGTATTATGAAGTATTAATGCCATCATTTTTCCAGTGTGAGAGAGAGACGGAGCTAGTCAAGGCCGCTAGAAACATCCCGTTTTCGCAGCGGAATAATGATGGCATTAATACTTCATAATACCAACCCTGTACCAGTTATAAAGAGATACAATTTGTGAATTTGTATAATAAGGGGTTATCTCCGAAACTTCTAATCCAATTAAAAAATTCTTTCACAAATAGAGAGACACTATTGCCAAGTGCTATACGATTTTATTGTAAAAGTATTTGACTTTCACGTGGACAAACTCGCGGGCAGAAGCTAGTCATTAATTAAAGAAGAAAGTCCTCGTTTTCTGTTACAAGAGTTTGTGTGTCAATATGTTCAAACTCTACGAGGCTTGTGACTTGGCTGGAACTAGATTCCTCTGCTTGGGGTTCTTCTCTAATATTTTGGACATTAATGGGTTTTAACAAATTTAAAACTGTGCATGACAGAGGTTGGCGTTTTAATTTCTTTAATCTTTGTTGAAGCCTGATATCGGAGATGTATGGGTCTGTAGACTCTAGTGCTCTATGAAATAAATCTAACATGGTCTTTTCGCGGTCAGATTTTCTAATGTGATGTTCGCGGTCGTGTCTCCAAAATGTATTGCGTGATTCACCGGCTTGCTTCGATAGGACACCTATAGGTAACGCTGAATGCGTGATTAATTATCTTGCCGTGGACCAATATTTTGTGTAATGTTACTGTCATTGGGTACCATTCATATTCCGTAACATTACTCGCAACAGATTTGGCGAAATTACCAAATTTTTCAGCATCTATTGGCAATCCACAGGATAAAACTACTAATATTGTATGTAGATCGTCTAATAACCACTGTGGAAGACCTAATATTTCGACAAACACGGTGCGGTTTTTGTCAGACAAAGCTGTCCTAGCAGTATTTCCGTCATTTATGGTGCCAGAATTAAGCCGAACCTCATCTAACAAAAATCCTAATGTAGCCCTTATTTCTTGCTGAATTTTGTTTTAGTACTCTTTACTATTATAGCTTCTGGAGAATTCTGAGACACCCTCCACTTTTTGATTGGATTTTTGTAGGTAAGATGTAGCAAAAATTCCAATACACGAATCCACGCGTGTAAATCTTATCCATGTTTCATGAGCAGTTCATTTGTTGGTCGGGCATAAACTAAATCTAACTTATTAAATTCCTTTGAAGTGGCCTTACAGAACGGGCACCTTAGTTGTGATGATGTATCAGTAATAATATTAAGTACTTTGCCAGCAATGATTGTGAGATAAAGTTGGCTTTTTGCTACTATTTTATGGCGTTTAGACGTATCTGCAAAGCACAGAAGTACGTCCTCAATTTGGTCTTCAACCCATTTTTTTTCTGAGAGTATCAGATCTTTGGTTTCTTTACGATACTGTACATGGATTGGTCGGCAGTACCGGTAAGATTGCGGAGCTGGATTGTACCACAGAACCTGGCCACACTGTGTTTTAATTTGCAGAGAAATATAAGTTGTAGCAAAAAGGCAACTTTCGCCTTCGTGACCTTGAGAGAAGCTTTGTTTATATAAGGATTGGCCTGTACTACCATCAAAGCCCCAAGATTCTTCAAATATGCAGTTAAGTGTGGTAATATTCTTTTGTAAACAATAAAATGATAAGGCTTCGTCACACGACTGAATAATTCTAATAAAAGTATGTGAAAGTAAGCTCGATAACGAAACAAAGGCTTCTATTTCAGATACTTGAACTGGATTAATAAGGTAACATTGTTTTTTTGCGTTTCGAATACGGTTGTATGGTGGAAATGCATTGAAATCTCTATCCTTGAGGACTTGTTGTAAAAAATGGTATGTCGAAGATGGACAGAGAATTTTCTATTTATATAGAGCTAAGGCTTCTTCCGGAGTATAAGGCTTTGGATCTGTTTTAAATTTTGTTGCTATTTTGGTTGGTCTTGTTGGGCTTAACAGGGATGAACTGATTACGTACTCTAAGTCTATTACTGAACTTTTGTCTAAATTTTGCCCTCTAACTTCTACTGTGTCTCCGAAAACATTGATAATTTTTTCAGCTGGTTCCTTTTCTAAGAGCAAAGATAGTCGTTTGCGAGTTCTTAGTTGTTGTTTCTTACTGAGATCTTTATATAATGAACCACTTGATTGAGAATCATCACTAATGCCTAATCTAGGTTCCGGGTCAGGCGAAGACTCGCAATCTATGGTTGCATTAAGGCTATTATCATGTATGGAACTGGGATCAGTTTCGACAAAATCAATGTTACTTGGACCAGGTTCGATCAGGTCGGAAATGTATTGGGAACCAGGTCCAGGATGATCAGGCATGTGACTGAAGGTTCAACATATTCATAAATACAACTAGGGCCAGGTTGGGGCTGATCAGGAATATAGCGGGGACCAGGTTCAGGATGTTCAGATACATATCTAGGATTAGATTCGACATGTTCATTAATACAACTAGGGCCAAATATGTTTTATCCCATTAAATTACCTACTGTTTATAATTAATGAGTAAAACCTACTTCAATTTAAGACTACAGACAAGATTTTAAAGTTGTGATAACCCTAACAAAAAAAATACTCAACTCGAAAAATCCGAATTCCTTCGTGTTATGAATCTGATATTTTACAGGCAGGTTGATGTAATACTAAACAATAATGTGTGTGAAAATAAAATGCTACTACCTTCTAGAAACTGCGCAAAAAAATAAATTCAAAATTACAGAAAAAAACACGTAACTTGCTTTAAATTACAACAAAAAAATATTTTTGCGTTTCTAAAAATAGCAGACATTTGGCTTTATCGCATACTATAATTAAAACACAAAAATGTTGCAAAGATAATAAATTATAACAATTCTTTTAATTTCTATGGATAACCAGAATAAAATATAAAATAAATTATAGCTATGGTTCTAAGTTGAATTCGAATATGGGAGTTCTACTCTCGCATTCAAAACAGTGCATACTATCGATTAGAAGAATAAAAAAAGTGATGTCCGATTTTTGAGGCATTTATCATACTGTGCCATGTACCACTAGACGGCCACGACTGGCCGGAGACCATTGGACAGCAGCTGCCAGGTAGGCTACTGGCCTTTTGAGATTGATGAGCTGTGACTTGAGCAGCTTGAAGACTATCCTGAAGTTTTTTCGTTTTTGGATGGGAAATCATCCAATGACTTCTCTCGCTCTGGGCGGAGCGGGAGGGCTTGTCAGACTTTTACTGACTAAAACCCACCCGTGTTCCTTCAGTTGCCTATTGCCAAGATCCCGGTATCCCTTTCGGACTTTCCCGCAATCATGATTAGGCCTGCATTCTCCATCTAGTTGTAACTACAGTAACTCGTAATTATTAGCCTGTTAATGACTGACCTGTTGAGACTGATGAGCTGTGACTTCAGCAGCTTGAAGACGATCCTGGCGTCTTCCTCCATGATGAGACCTGCCTTCGCCATGTCGTTGGCGACTTCTTCACAGTCATCGTTCTCCATGTCGAACTCGAATTGGATTGCTTCGTTCTCTTTGTGGGTGTAGGAACTGGTGGGGGAGACATGATTGTTATTTACTTAATATACTATAATATCAATATAAATGCGTCAACCCCAAATAAATTCAGATACAGGCAGAAAGATAATTATATCTGCAGCGACATTATATCCATATATCGGGCACAAAACTTTGTAAACATAGGGCTTGCACTCACTGGCGGCCCGACACGGGCACGGAAAGAGATTTTTATGCGAGGAATAGGAATATAACTTAATAATGTAACAATAAGATTGAAATTTCAATGAAGATGCCCAAGGACGTCGCGGCATGCCTAAGTATACCGCGCGTGGCATCGTTGCGGTCAGAATGCGCTTGCATGCAGTGATGCCGTGCCGTGTCATTTTACAACAAGTGCGGTGCGGTACGAGGGGGGGGGGGGGGGGGGTCCTGGGGGTCATGATCATTCAAGCTATCGAGACTGAACTTGAGCCAGTTGAACCACAGCGACCCCGATGAACATATACAAAAAAAAAAAGTTTTTTAGAGTACTTATCAATTAGGTAATCATTTCCCTAAAAATATTCCTCGGGACTAATGGTGACCCCCCAAAATCTTGAGCTGCGACCGCGCCGGTTTTACAAACCGCAAAATTCCGTCAGTAACGATAAATATTTTGCGTACCGTTTCTTAGGGTCGATGATCTTCAAGCGAAACTGGATCTTGGTGATATCGGAGGTGGTGACCAGGTCTCGGCCCACGATCTCCAGCCGAAGACCAATATCCTCGCCGAAGAATTCATGGTTCAACAGGTCTTTTACTTTTGGCCTGCATTCACGAAGAAAAAAGATGATATTTAAATTTTGATTTGATAGAAGATATTACAGTCCCGCCGCCGAGAATACGTTTTTGACAATTGTCAGTTTCATACTAACGAATATATGTTTTGCGAATTTGATCCTTATTACTATTAGAAATTGCCCAACAAGGTGACAAGAACTAATTCTCTCGACGTCCGGACTGTAAGGCTTCCTGGAGCCGTATTATGACGTGTAAATGCCACCATTTTTCCAGTGTGAGTGAGAGACGGTGCTATACAAGGCCGATAGCACCATCTTTTTTTCGCAGTGGAATAATGATGGCATTAATACTTCATAATACGGCACCAGTACATAACGCCGGAGCCGCACCGCGCTGGAACGCATGTTTGTGTATACGATTGAATATCGCGCATGCGCCGCAACGCCACAGCACCGGCGCCGCGTCATTATACATTTTGATTCTGAGATGTTCTGATTTATTTTCAGCTTGCGGTCCGGCGCCGGTTCGGCTCCGGCGTCATGTACAGGCAGCCTAAGTATTTGCAGACCACTGCTTGTGTACTCGACTAATGACAAACTATAGAGCGAGTCAGCTTAGTTAATGAGACCGAATGCCGTTAAGGCTGTACCCTACCTCAGATTCTATCTCGCTCGTACCATACTACTCGCGACCTGAGTGAGAGCGAGAGGGCGCTAGCGGGTCTCAAGCCTCGAAAAATTTAGAATTGCTTTTTACGGTGACAATAAGGATAATTTAAAAAAAAAAAAAAACGAGACCTGCTTCATAGATCAGTTATTATGCAGTTTCATGATCTAATTTGAAGTATTTTTTAATACCAGCGGTTTATAGTTGTTTTTAGAGGTAACTTTGGATTTTTTTTCTATAGAGAAAATTTGATGTAATCGTATTTTCGCCAAACATAGGACCTAGCATCAATCCTCAACTTTAACATTATTATATTTGTTTCAAAATTAATGCTGCAGTATTTTCGGCATAACAGAGGGTCATGCTAAGTAATTTGAGGTAGGGTGCACCCTTAATATTATTATTCTACAATTTCTTCTACTAAATAGAACTCATTTTAAATTGATAGTTATTGGAAATACTAGCTCTAATTTTTGTTCTAAATCTTGAAAACTAAAGTCCAAGTCTATACAGGAAAAGTTTTTATCCACTGCGGAAATTTTGACATATTAACCTTAAACCAGTTTTATTAAACATATTTTTTTTATTTTAATGCGTCTTCATACAAAAAAATAAAAAAATCGTTCACGAAAGATGTTTATTTTAAAAGTGGTTGTATGGCTAACCGGCGCCGGCGGCGCGCGGCGAAGCGGAACGCGCGAAAGTACCTACCTATCAGCTGTGCGCTCGCTCGATTCGCCGACGTAGGTATTTACGTGGGTTACTGGCCCTTGGATCTCGCTCAAAGAAATCAAAAATGCTTTCTTCGATTTCGATCGCCAGTCGGGGTCTGCCAGACCCTCGTGCATGATTCGGGGTTCTGAACTGTCCGTGATCAAGCAGCCTTTGAGTGGCCGCTAAAATGGTCCTTTCATTAGGGACCGCGGGGTTAAGGATTCCATGGGCTCACATTAGAGGTATGCTCTCCGTCGCATAAATTCTGCGAGCTGCTCGCAAACTTTCACCACTCAGTACATACACTCGCACCATCTCGTAAAACTCGCGGTTACTGAAGTCCGACATCGTGACCGGTAGGTACAAGCACGACACACGTGCGGCGCGGCGCTTGCGCGGGAAAGCGATTAGACGCGACGTCACACGACAGCGCGTGCGATGAGCGAACTGTCGGCCACAGCGCCCGGCGCCGCCCGGGAGGGGGTTGCACCCCCGTGCATCACCGCCGCCTGTGCGCCGGCCGCCGCACGCGCCCATTGATATTATTACGAATAGTTTGTGTCCATATTTTGCTGATTTTAAGTAGGATAAAAAAACAAAAAGAAGTATTGAATAAATAATGGAAATGTGTTATATTACTAATATTGAACCACCAAAAAAAATTTGCGCACTGGTCAAAAACTTTTCCTGTATATAATAAAAGAAATATAATAAAATGTAATATACTCGTATAAAAGAAAGTCGTGTTAGTTACACTATTTATAACTCAAGAACGGCTGAACCGATTTGGCTGAAAATTGGTGAGGAGGTAGCTTAGAACCAGGAGACATAAGATACTTTTTAGGGTATGTAGGTAGGTAGGTAGGTAGGTAGGTAGGTAGGGTAGGTGCGCCGTAGATAAGTACTTAGTGCTACCCGTGCGAAGCCGGGGCGAGCAGCTAGTATTAAATAATGGCCGATTTAAACAAAATCTAAAAAAGAAGGCTTTAAAACTTTTGTACTTTGCTTAAATCACTAATGGCTATACACCAGCGCTCTATGGCTTGTCTCTGTCTATGTTTTAAATTAAGGTATACGCGTATTAGGCGGTCATAGCACTATGATTTTAGGAATTTCTTTACGAATATTTCTTTCACGGCATTCATGTATAAAACTGCAGAGTTTAAAAATACCACCTCCCGCCAGACCGCGTAATGTGCATTTACCTATAAAGTTAACTATATTAGTGTTACACGAAAAGGCTACCCATTGTAATGACGGTTTTACACATAAAGGTGCTCCCTCACTGGGAGCATGCGCCTGTAATGTAACGTTACGGGGTGTCCTGCGTGAGCGACGAATACGACGCGAAGCGACACGACACGATGCAACGCGACGCGATGCTACACGCGACTAATGTCCTACGTGATTTTGGTCATTATTTCTCGAAACATGGAGAAGTACAGTACAATTTTGCTTGAAATCTCATATTTAAAGTAGTTCGTGGTGTCGCGTCTGGTCGCCCTCAAAACAAGTTCGCGTTACGTCGCATCTCGCCGCAGACTGTCACATACGCCGCTAGCAGGGTATGCCGTTGAGGTGAACGCGTTCGCAGCGTCATGTGGCATCGTATTTGTCGCTTACACCCCGTAACAGATTCGATTCTGAGCATTACGTTACAATATTGCCTCTGACTGACGAGCATTCACCTGTTGTATCAAAATATTACAGACATTGCGAACTGTATGCTCGGTTCTCCCCCTAACTGATGTAATGCTCGAATCTGAGGGCCTAGACAAGTGACAATCGCTTCGAAAGCGTTTCGTATTTCTTTAACGACTTTTAACAGGATTGACATAAGCTTTTCGATAGCTTTTATCAGTCCTATACATTTTTGCCTTTTCCATCATCGTTATCGCTGATAGAATGTCACTTTGTCTAGGGCCTCTGATTTGTTACATCACAGGCGAATACTCCCGGTGATCCCAGCAACTCAAAGCTACTAACGATATTAGTTACAAGAAAAAAACACACGAAAGCAACTCCAGGTGAGATAAACTTTGAAAAGTATCAACGTTGTTAAAAATCTACTAGCATAATCAGCCTATAACGTTCCCACTGCTGGGACACAGGCCTCCTCCCTGTGAGAGGGACGGGGCCCCCACGCAGGCCCCGCAGGCCCAGGTTGGTAGATGTCACATGTCTTCGAATTTTTGGTTCTAGGACATGCCGGTTTCCTCACGATGTTTTCCTTCACCGTTTTTGAGAGCAGTGAAAAATATCTAATTATTTCTACAAATATTGAATTCGACTCCACACTTACGCACGAAAGCTAAGCTCACATTAAAGGGTACTTCTAAAACACGAACAAAGAAATTTTCTGGCGAAATGTTGACAAGTATAAAGCAATTAATAGATTGAACGGATCATATTACCTCAGCCTAGCCCATGTGGCACTATGGGGAGATTATAAGTATTGAAATTGGGCTTTATTCCTCTTATTTTTAAAGTTCATTATTGCATTTCTCTAGTGCGAGTTGACGGTGTTATAACAAAGGCAATGGTAACTTACAATGGTAAATTAAATTAATAAATTCTGAATAAGGAGATGAGACTGACATTAAAATGATAACCCGTCTTTGAGAAATGCAATAACGATTGATGATAATTCAGTTCCCTTCGTCTCAAAATATTTACAAAAGAAAATAAAAATTCTTGGTAAACTTGAAATTTATCGATAGGGATGCGACTATGATATCGATAGCGGGTTCGTTTTCACCACAAACAAACAATTACCATTACGCGTTATTGTTAATTTAAAGGCTTAAATTATGTTCTAATTCTAGCTTATTAAATCCCACAGCTGGGAAAATACAAAGATATTGATAAACATACCTGTCTGTTTTATTAGGCTTGATACATGACTCGATAATATCTCGGACCTCCGGGATGGTGACCTTCTCTAAACTTTGCGGTTTTACACCCTACGGAAAAATAGAAACATTTATAATAAGAGTCAATAATAATTATTATTTTCACCTGTACTGCCGGAAGGCCAATTCTAGTACTTAAATAAAATATAAGTAAAAACCTTAAAAAAAAAAGCTTCTAATGAACTAAGAAGGGTTTTCCCACGGCCACCTTTCGGCTCCATCATCAGACCCTGAACACTACCTAGTGTCAAAGAACTTGTTAATACATAGGTAATGAGTCCAAACACGAAGGTGCTATCTTGTTTGATTGAGGAGTTCCTATGGCCAACTTCCGGATCCATCATCAGACCAGTTCCATGGTATCATTTTTTCAAAATGTCTCGATAGTTATATAAGTATGCCAAGTTTCAGCTCAATCGGATGCCAAGAAGTGCTTGAAAAATGGATGACAATTGGAGTAACCGGAAACATACGAACAGAGCAAGCTAATTATAAAGCTTGTAATAAAAACGTTCACATTCAAGTCGCAATCTGTCAAACTTGTCAAGAATGTTGGTTCTATTTCTGTCAGATCGCGAATGCGAACGTTCTTATGCTGGGGCTACATTGTCGCGTTATCGCGAACTAAACATCGCGCGCTCTCTCTCGCACACCGATTAACGACTAGATGAGCAACAGAGAGTGCACGAAGTATAGTTCGCGATAACGTGACAATGTAGCCCCAGTATGAAAATGACGGGCATTGCCCTTCTGATTTAGACATGAAAGAACAGCACTTGGCAATATTCTGTTATCTATGCAATACAATTGCAGGGCTTCGCTGAACAGAGGGCCTAGACCAGTGACAATCGCTTCCAAGGCGTTTCATATTTCTACAATGACTTTCAACATGATTTAGATAGGCTTTTCGATAGCTTATGTCAGTCCTATACATTTTTGCCTTTTCCATCATCGTTATCGCTGATACAGTGTCACGTTGTCTAGGGCCTCATGGCCAACTTATAATTATGTGAGCTGCATTTAGTGGAATCGAACTCTGCTAATCGTTCGGAGATAGTTTTGTATTCTCTTGTGTCCTTGTAGCTTTGTACCCATTTTGTGATCGTCATTTAAGGCCGTACCCTACTTCAGATTTTATCTCGCTCGCACCATACTACTCGCGGCCTGAGTGAGAGCGAGACGGAGTGGGGTGCTGGCGGCTCTCAAGGCTCGAATAGTTTAGGTAATTAATTTTTACGGTGAAAACAATGGTAATAAAAAAAAATAAAAAAACATAAGACCTGCTTTATAGCTAGTTCAGTTATTATGCAAAGTTTCATGATCTAATTTGAAGTATTTTTTCAATACCAGCGGTTTATTGTTCGGTTTAGTAACTTTGGTTTTTTTTTCTATTGAGAAAAATGTATGTAATCGTGTTTTCGTCAAACATAGGACATAGCATCAATCCTCAACTTTAACATATTTATTTCAAAATTAATGCTGCTGTATTTTCGGCATAACAGACGATCATGCTAAGCAATTTGAGGTAGGGTAGTGCCGTAAATACGAAATAATATGTCTCCTTGAACCATACTCATACACCATATTGTACCCTACAGCTATAGTAATAAGATTTACTCCTCACCGACACCACTTTCTTGTAGATCTGCGCGGGCCCGCTACACTCGCTGTAGGGATACTCTCCGGTCGCCATCTCTAACATGCACATGCCGAACGCGTACACATCTACTGACTCGTCGTAGTGTTCTTCGTACATCTCCGGGGCCATGAATTCTGGGGTACCTGGGAATAAAAAAAAAGTATGATAATTTTAAAATAACGTTGCTCTAAGACGAATTTTACATGCTTGAAAAACAATATCCTACATGTCTTTAAATCCACATATAGATGCCGAATTATGAAGTATTAATGCCATCATTTTTCCAGTGTTAGAGAGAGAGACGGAGCTAGACAAGGCCGCTAGCACCATCCCGTTTCCGCAGCGGAATAATGATGGCATTAATACTTCATAATACTACCCCAGTTCGATCGGTCTCTTCATACTTTGCCTGAGGTCATAAAAGAATCGGTCATTGCGAACCATTGTAGAGCATGATTTACCGTAGCAGGCGGCCGTAAATGTGGGGCCAACAGGTTCGTAAAAGAGCGGAAGTTCTCCGGAAAACGTTCGGCGTCTTTCTATAACTCAATGTGTCACGCCCGGGTAGTGAGTGATAACTCATGGGTCATTAGTTTCCTGATAGACGTTGAAGTAGAATTGTACGAATATGACGATGTTTAAACCGCCTCTGTGATCTAGTGCTTAAACCACCTGTCTCAGACTCGGAGGTTCCAGGTTCGATTTCCAGTGGGGGCAAAATTTTCTGCTCGGTTTTGTTAATGGTAGGGCTTGGCTAGGTAGCTAGCCAGCTACCGCCATCTTATCTAAGTCTGTCGTCATAACAACAAAGTTAACAGCATTGTTGAGTTTCGGTAGTTACGAGGTAATAATAATAATTACTCTGTGGTTGAGGTTTTCGGGTGAAGCTCGCTTCCACCTTCGGCCTGATCATCACCCAAAAGCTTTCCCGTAGAGGATAAAAAAAAGCAAAAAAAATGTAGGGAACCTTTAGGGGTATGAGGAACAGGGTGTAAAGTTCACTCATCCACCATAGAAAAGGGAGGATCCTTCGACCAGACGGGTGTTGTGTCTGGCGGGCAACTGCCCGACGATTGATGTCGGGTTTTTGTATATATGCCCATTGCATGGTAAACTTTAATTGCGCGATGCAGGATTTATATGACGTCAAGTCTTTGATGCGTAGTTCGCATGTGGCGATGTAGATACCGCCACAAACCCTTTTTCTCATCGTACCTATAACGGACTTGGCGAAGCTCCTATTCTTGAGTGTGGCAAGTCCCAGGTCCCCGATCTTCACGCTGCCCGTCGTGCCGGTGATGAAGATATTGTCGCACTTCAGATCTCTGCAAGACAACGTAAATTGATTAGGTTTATTTATTTTATTTTGGTTCACCAACAATAGCTTGCACTGGAATGCCTATGAATAACAAAAACAAAAATGTATATATGCAACAGTGCAACAATCACTTACAGGTAAACTCCGCATGCATAAAGAACTTGTACAATCCTTACATATTATAAAACAAAGTCCTCCGACGCGTCTGTCTGTCGTCCTGTACGCGATAAACTCAAAAACTACTGCACCGATTTTCATGCTGTTTTCACCAATGGATAGAGTGGTTCTCTAGTAAGGTTTTAGTATATAATAACCGACATCCACGCGGGCGAGGTCGAGGGAATCAGCTAGTAATTAATATAAATTAAATCTAGTCTATAATAAATATTAGAAAAAGTAATTAGTTGGGGAAAAAGTGTGTTCCCCCATGAAATGGCAGAGAATTGGCGACGGAAAACTCTCGCAGAGGGAAGCTTGCCACAAGAACGAGTGAAAGAAAGCTGTACTCTTCGTTTTCGTCCACTAGACATGACTTCACGTACGCTTTTCTCATCGCACTATTAATATTAACGCTTTCACGCTAAAACGGCTGAACGGATTTAGATAAAACTTGGCACATTTGTAGAAAGATGTTAGGAATATTGTAATATCGTATACTTTTACAATGTTTGTAAATATGTGAGCACCATGTACCTATCACATAACTGATTTATTTGTCATTGCTCCATTTATAATTTGTTTTTGCCTTTTGTGGGACAGTAATCTTATTGTGGGTGCATGGTCTTCACATATAATTATTTATAATTCATGTATACAAAATATTGTAAACATTTTTGAAAAGAGTAACGGTGGAGTTTCTTGCCCATTCTTCTCCATACGAAAGCTACCTTTTGGAATGGGCAACTAGAATCAATTCTATTTCTTTGTTTGTTTTTCATTGACGTTCAAAAGTGCCTTTTATGTGCCTATTTGAAATAAATTATTTGACTTTGACTTTGACTTTGACCATGACCTGGGTTAGGGCATAGGATACTTTTTATCCCGACATTGCCACGGGATCGAGACTTATGCATGTGAAACCGCGGGGTGCAGTAATAAAGTAAAGCTAAAGAGTTTGTTTGTTCGAACGCGCTTATCTCTAGAACCACCAGATAGCCCAATTCTTGAGGAAGGATAGTCGGAAAAGATCCCACGGGAACGTACTACCCTAAGTAGATAATTTCCGACCTGCACGCGGGTGAAGCCGCGGGCAAAAGCTAGTTAGTAATAACATAATTATATGCACCTGTGTATAATAGTAATAACATAATTATATGCACCTGTGTATAATAGTAATAACATAATTATATGCACCTGTGTATAATAGTAATAACAATTATAAGCACCTGTGTATAATAGGTGGTGTTCTCGAGTGCAGAAAGTTCAATCCCTTGAGAATCTGGCGACACCAAGACTTTAGCACTTTCGGGTTGATCCGCTTGAACCTTCGGAGATACCTGGAAACAATATCAAATACATATTGAAAAACGTACATTTAAATTTACACATAGTTTCCCGGAGTGAATTTCGTCAACATTTATTATTCAACGTTGTTATTCAAAAGGATCTGATACCCTTGCTGCAGCAACATATTTGCGTCCAGCGCTCGGCGTGGCAACACGTCGATTTCAAGTTCGCGACTGGTCAATCGTCATCTCAGGATGACGATTGAACAGTCGCGTACTTGAACCTCGTTGTGAGGTGAAACACGTCGTGTCGATTACTTACAGGGTTTTTATGAGTATTGAGGAATAGTTAAGAGGAACTAAAAATCTATTGTATTTGTGTTTTCATTGTATTGCCACATATTTATAAAACTTGTATGTATGTGCGGTAAACTGGTGCCCCACACAAGGTCGGCAATATGGACTGGTCAATACATGTCAGGATAAAAACGATTTCCACCTGGAAGTTCCACCTGAGATTCTTCACGTGAGTTCTAACCTGGTGGAAACAGCCATCCTAACCAATATTATAAATGCGAATGTGAGTTTTAGTTTATTTGCTAGTTACGCTTTCACGCTAAAACGGCTGAACGGATTTGGATGAAATTTGGCGCACGGGTAAAGCTTGGCCTGGAGAAGGACATAGGCTACTTTTCAACCTGGTTCGCAGACGAAGTCGCGGCCAACAGCTAGTATTTTATAAATATTGTACTTCCGCCTTAAAGAGGAGCTCGTGGCTAAGTAATAACAGCTGCACGTGTTGATCCATCAGGTTAAGCTACGCTTGCCAGGGTTAGTCCGTGAATGGGTAACCATCTTTACATACCGAGACTCCTCCGTGCCTCGGAAAGCACGTTAATCCGTTGGTCCCGACTGTCATTTGTGGATCTTTGACATTACGAGTCGTCAGAAGCCCGAAACTCTGACAACCAGTCTTACCAAGGGGTATCGTATTGCGCAGTTACTGGGTTGTGGAGGTCAGATAGGCAGTCGCTCTATGTAAAATACTGGTATTCAGCTGCATCCGGTTAGACTGGAAGCCGACCCCAATATAGTTGGGAAAAGGCTAGGCAGATTGATTGATTTTTTACTTACGCCTTAAGCGTACCACTGAGCATAAGCTCAGTGATAAGCACTATGTTCTTCTTCTTGGCCACGGTGCCCTCCCAGTAGTTGTAGAAGCGAACTATGTTGGGATGCTGGAGCTTCTTCAGCATGTCAGCCTCCTCGCGGAAGCGGAGACGCTCCGTTTTGTTTAGCTTTTTCTCCTGGAAGATTAAAAGATTTGTATAGTTATGATCTTTGTCTTGTAGCGCTTGTAGGTATTCAAGAGAAAATCACGATGTTAGGTTACTGTATGTAATAATCATGTTTAAAATGTGTACAAATGCTAAAATTATAAATAGGTTGATGTTGCAAACATTACTTATATGAACTAACCAATAAGAAACCAGTAGTAAATAAAACCGACCAAGTGCGAGTCGGACCCGCGCACGAAGTGTTCCGTACCATTGTCTATAAAAACGGCAAAAATATCACGTTTTTTGTATGGGAACCCCATTAAATATTTTTATTTTTTATATTTGTTGTTATAGCGGCAACAGAAATACATCATCTGTGAAAATTTCAACTGTGTAACTATCACGGTACGTGAGATACAGCCTGGTGACAGACGGACAGACAGACAACGGAGCCTTTGTAATAGGCTTCCGTTTTACCCTTTGGGTACAGAACCCTAATTTGATTAGTACATCATCAATCTGTGTGGTGGCGCATCGTCGCAGTGCCCGCGCGCCGTGCCACTCATATAAATATAAACAAGACACCACACACGTGTTAGGGCATAAATCGAACAGATTACGTGTGACTCCGGATTTTTTATTTGTCTGTCTGTGGTGTCTTGTTTATACCTTTTTAGTCGTAATTGGGTTTTAGTTTTCATAAATTTAATTTTTTTAAATTCTTTTTTGTTATAATATATATATTTTTGAAATGTGTTTATTAAGCCCTTTCATTTGATACCCAACATGATAAGATTAAACATTTGATTTTTAAATTTCTGACTTTATGTCCTCTAGATGGCGCCATTTTTATTTAATGTAACGTCACATAGCCTATTACCAGCGGACGATCAAGACGCTTCCAACGATACCTCATTTGTCAAATTGTGATGAGTGGTTTAGATAGAAGGGAACAGATGAACATACATACATACCGGTCAAAATCATAACCCTCCTTTTTTCTTCGCCGTAGTCGGGTAATGAGGCATTATATTACACATAGTAAGCCAACTAGAAAAGGTTATACTAACCAGTAGTTCGCACCATGCGACGGCGACACCGGTCTGCGTGTCCAGACCGTGGTATACCGTCTTGAACGAGCCCCGACCCACCTCCTTGTCGTATTTGAAGAACCTGAAGACAAACATAATTGATATTTTAAGAATATAAGTTCAACAGACCAGTCACTTGTGTAAATTAAAAACGCAGGCTCAGTACTTCTCCTTCGCTGAACTACCAAATAGGTTTTGGTAAATCTTCGTCGAGTCTGGAGCCGGACAAAATCAAACCACCCAACACCACCAAAACCACGTAACAGATTTTAATGAGGTTTTCACCATCGTTTAGACAATTTATTCCTGAAGGTTTGTGTATAATAGGTTAGTATTAAAGTTACATATCGACTTATCCGTAGAACAGAGTCCGATGTGATCATGGAGCAAAAACGAGTTAAATAGCTAGTCGAGATAAGGAATACGAACTCTACAGAGTTACGTTTTTAGAATTTTCGTATCTTATTTAGTTTCGGAAATATAGAATCGAATAACGTTCAATCTGACATTAGCTCCGCATAAAAACGCACGGAGTGATCAAGAGACGGCGCGCGGGAAGCGGAGGTGGCGTGGGCGCCCCGTCCGTTCGTCAATCCGGCCGTTGTTTGTTGGAGAGAGGGCATTTTTGTGTCACGAGCTTAGCTTTTATTCTGTTTGAAGAAAAAAATAATATAACAAGTGTTTTGCATGGAAAAACATATATTTAGAGTTGTCACGTTCACGGTAAATGTTGGATATGCTTAAAGAGGATGCAGAAAGCCCTGAGCTTAGTTCATTATTTTCAAATATTCCTGCTGTTTTTAAGAAGAGAAGTGTAAATGCTGGTAAGTTAACGATTTCAGTTGTATTATTTCGTGATATACACTATTAAGTTCTTAAATTAATAAAAAATATGTCTAATTGTTTTTTTTTTCGCAGTAAACAGTTGTGGGCGATCGATTTTTATATAGGATGTTTTTTGACGGAGAATAATAGAAAAGCATTTTTAGTGCGAAAATACGATTGGCGCAATGCATATTCACAAGGTAATCATTCTTTCTGTAGTAATAAACAGTAAAAAGTAGAAGTCTTATGAAATATTAGGACGATTTTATACGAACATTATTGAACTTCTAAGCGTTTCATGTGATTATAGGACGTTATTCTACAGAATCTGTGATACGATTTGTTGGCTCGATATTGAGATGGGACGTTGTTACTGGAATAATGAAATCAGTTAGGACGTTGTTCATTTAAAAATATCTTTAAATATAAAGATTTTAATTTGTGAAATGTTAAATTAATTACTAGGTACATTTATCTTCCAATCTACATTGGTATTTTATGAATACCTATAATAATATACCGTTTTTTTACTTATTTTAGTAGTGAATGTTAATAACAACAGCATGACACAGCAATCGTCACTTTTGCCTCCTGGTGCAGCAGAAATCAGTCAGAAACTAGCTGGTATATGGGAAGAAGTTCTGCATGAAGATGGCGCGACCAAAGGAATTATCTGCGACAGCTCAATACCGAATGTCATGTCTGATCCGCCTACCAAGGATTTTTACAGCAATCAGCCTAATACATTTTCTTTGGAAGTGCCTTCTAGTTTCGAAAATTCACAATTAATACAACTTGAAGAGCTATTAGAAGTTTCACAGATCTACCCTGGTTAATTTGGAACTGTCAGTACCAACTCCTATGCGGTCTCCTTACTAATGTCCATTAAATCTGTGATAGCATAATCATGTAGACAGTTTCTCTGTGATCTCTTCTTTGTCATTTAGCACCACGAATTCACCTGCTACTGCGCACCCAAGCGATTGCACTGTGACTCCTGATACGACTAGAAAACGACAGAGGTGCCCAAAAGAACGGACAGACTTTAAACGCAGCCTTAAGAACTTAGGTAAGAAATATGTAACGAAAAGGGGAAAAGTCGTAGATGAAAAAACGATGGGTCCATCATGCAAATGCCGTTACCAATGCCCTGATAAAATACATCAAGAACTGCGGCTGGACTGCTTCACAAAATTTTTGCAACTGGGAGATCGAGCTATGCAGTGGAATTTTCTCATCAAATATTGCGATAAAATGAAGAAGAAAAGATGCCTGAATCAAGGTACTCCTATTATCAGGAAACATACTTTTAAGTAAATCTGTCGGTGATCACAGGTTTTAGCGAATCTCACTGCGAGAAAACTAAAGTACTTATGCCAAACTACGATTATTAATACACTTGCCGGTTCAACTCTTGGATGAAGTAAGATGGAAGCTATTTTAGAGGAGGACAGACCCCGTCTGTTTGGCATACTTCAGTTTTCTCGCAGTGAGATTCGCTAAAACCTATGATCACCGACAGATAATATTTAAAAGAATGTTTCCTGTTATTAGGAGTATCTTGATTCAGGCATCTTTTCTTCTTCATTTTATCGCAATATTTGATGATGAAATTCCACTGCATAGCTCGACCTCCCAGTTGTAAAAATTTTGTGAAGCAGTCCAGCCGCTGTTCTTGTTATATTTTATCAGGGCATTTGAACGGCATTTGCATGATGGACCCATCGTTTTTTCGTCTACGACTTTTCCCCTTTTCGTTACATATTTCTTACCTAAGTTCTTAAGGCATTTGCGTTTAAGGTCTGTCCATTCTTTTCGTGTCGTTTCAGGACTCATGGTGTGATCGCTTGCGTGCGAAGTAGCAGGTGAATTCGTGGTGCTAAATGACAACGAAGAAATCACAGAGAAAGTGTCTACATGACATTAATTATAAGTTTAAGACTGTTAACTGTTACCTAGTTACCATGCTGTGATACAATATACCATACTATTTTAAGTTTTAACTATTACGCTACCAAGGCAGTTTTAGATACATGTACAGTTTAATTGTTGTTAAGTATAGAACCTCGTCTAGGTCAGGATGCTGCTAATTGGTTAAATTATAAAGACTGAATGTTAATTTGAAAAAAAAAAATTGTTGATTTTATAACTAATGCGAAGTTTAAATAACTTCATGCGCGTCTCCTGCATAGTTCTAATAGGTAAATTTTAGACTAGGCTAATTTTAAGTCCGTACCTAACTGTGATATGATTGCTGTTCAAAGTGATTTAATCTAATGGTTTTGTTATCTATTTTGAGATTTTTTAAATTAATAAACAGTTTTAAATAATAATTTCATTTTTTATTTAGTTATATGGGAGGGTAGTCATAATATGGCTAACATTATGTTTAAATATTTTGAGGAGGTTATTCACAAAGGACTCATAATGTATGGGTAATTCCAACAAAAAATGACCCATGTTAACAAAGAACATCATTTAATTCAGACGTCTCCGTAAAACAACGTATAATGTTCACTACGGACCCCCGCTCTTCCGCCATAAAACGTCCTATGTTGATATGGAACTCACTATCTCGTGAAATAAAAGGATAAGAAATATACACTACATAGCATTTAACTAGGCTGGGGCGTTGCTACAACATACCAAAAAATCTAAATGTCAAGTCACACCGTTTAAGAGTTACACAAGTCAACAACTTCTCTAGCCTCTACTGAAAACTATCAACCCTGTAGATCGGACTTTATTCTACGGATGAGTCGATATAACTAATAAATCTCGAGATTTTGTCACGTCGTAAAAACCTTGCAAAGCAGGAGCGAGTCTCTAGTCCACACTAATATTATAAATTCGAAAGTAACTCTGTCTGTCTGTATGTTACCTTTTCACGCCTAAACCACTGAACGGCTTTCGATAAAATTTGGCAAGGAGATAGATGGCATCCCGGGGAAGGACATAGGCTACTTTTTATCGACTTACCACGCGGGCGAAGCCGCGGGCGGAAGCTATTAAGCTATAAAATACTAAACCAAAATCAAAATTTTAACCTCTTCATAGTAATTTTTAATTGCGTTATTATCTGCGCATAACGTAGTGTATGTTGTGCTTTTCTAAGCAATGAGGCATTTAGACTTAAGTTTGCAACGTACAAATTGTAAAGTAATAGTGTACTCATTGTTGAAGAGTCTAATCCTTACTAATATTATAAATGCGAAAGTAACTCTGTCTGTCTGTCTGTCGAGCTTTCACGTTAAAACTACTGAATCGATTTATATGAAATTTGGTACACAGATAGTCTAGAGCCTGAGAAAGGACATAAGCTACTTTTTATCGATATACCACGGGGGCGAAGCCGCGGCCGGAAGTTAGTAATAAATAAATACAACGTACCTCCCACAGGGAGACACTCCTATGGGTTCCTCCTCATCTTCCTTGTCGTCTTTTTGTTTATCTTTCTCTTCCAACTTCTCTAGCTCGTAAATAGGACCGTACACCAAGCCTGAAAAACAAGAACGTCACAATTGGAGGAAAATACATACATAAACTCACTCTTTCTTCCCATGGGAAGGACATAGGCTACTTTTTATCGACATACCACGCAGGCGAAGCCGCGCGCGGAAGCTTTATACCGGGTGTAAGGGTAAACACCGTGTTCACTCAAACCATGGGTAGTTGACTTAAATATAAAAATAAATACCCGAGTAACAACAAAAAACAAAACGTTATTTTCATTTAAAGATTTTAAAAAGTTTCTATCCGACACCGTGCTCGCTAGCGAAAGAGCTGATTGACTGAGGGAGGGGTCGCACTCGCGGCCGGTCAGGTCACGTCCCGCGCCACCCACACGTGTTGAGACGCAAGTTCGTTGCCCTAACGCATAGGTGAAAGGGTGAAATACTCTATATATATATACGTTAAAATGTAATTTAAAAAAGAAAGTAGTAATTTTCCATTGATTTTACGTTCTATAGATGTCACAAAACCACTGGTTTCAAGGATAACGGTGTTTACCCTAACACAGGGTGTTAGGGTAAATAAGAAGTGTATAAGAAAACAACATTACCATTCTGAGGTTCCTGTGGTTGATCTTCACCAGACGGGTCTGTCTTCGATATTCGCTTTTCCGTTGCTGTAGCTATTTCAATGTTTTCCTCCTGTAATTCATTCAATTCTAAATTGTTATCAGGTTTTTCTATTAAGAGGAAATAGGGTCGGTCTTTCCTCCATACAAACTCCATACAACTGCATACTCCCTTGTTTTCTCTCTGGTTTATGACCTTAGAGCAATGATTTTTTTACAGTAAGATAAATATCAACTAGTTCTTTGGCCCTATTTTTTCCGTTTTGATGATGCATTGTCACTAGAACCCTCAGAAAATGCTCAAAATTGCCTGTTTAGACCGCTGTCATCAGAGGCCTATTGTACAAACTTGACAACTATTAATGAAAAAAAGCAAAACATAGGGGCACAGTAAATATCCTTCTTATTCAATTTATAAAATATCTTTAAAATCGGTCCAATATTGGAGGAGTAAACAGACGAGAGCCGAACCTCGATTTATGACTTTTTGTATGGAGAAAAGACCGACCCTATTTCCTCTTAAGGTTGAACTAGTCGCGGGATCGAACTCACTGGTGGACGTGGCCAAAAAGCACGCTGTCTCATGTGGCATCATGTACGACAGAGATAGTATCAGTAATGAGCAGTTAGAAGCTAGTCTGCTTGCACAACGTCTACTTCCCACGCACACAAACACTGTTACGAACTATTTCAGTAAAACGAGCGCGTAAAAAATTATGCGAAGTCCTTTGAAAAATCGAGTTTTATGAAAAAACCACTGCATAAATCATCATCTGCCTAGCCTTTTCCCAACCTGCTGCTGAATACCAGTATTTTACATGGAGCGACTGCCTATTTGACCTCCACAACCCAGTAACTGGGTAATACGAAACCCCTTGGCAAGACTGGTTGTCAGACTTTCGGGCTTCTGACGACCCGTAACGACTGTCAAAGATCCACAAATGACACCCAGGACCAACGGTTTAACGTGCTTTCCGAGGCACGGAGGAGTCTCGATATGTAAAGATGGTCACCCATCCACGGACCAACCCCGGCAAGCGTAGCTTAAGCTGATGAATCGACCCATGCGGCTGTTATTACTTAGCCACGAGCTCCTCCACTACATAAATCAATTACAAATAAAGTTTATTGTATACTCTTATAGGGTAATGATACATACCAGATCCTGTTCAGAGATGAAGGCATCATCTTCCAGCCTGGCCACCAGCTTGTTGCCGCTGTCGTCCAGCTCTGGGTCGCAGAGTGCGCCCTGGCCGGAGCTCCGTCGATGGAAGCCGCCTACCCCGACTCCTACGCCTACCACTGGTTGACTAGCCTGGAAAAGTAGAAAGAATACAATTATTAGTCATAAAAAGTATTAAGAATGAGGCTGCGGGGTGGAAAAACATTTGCAATTTACTTATACCAAATGACTTATTACAAGTGTTATTTTTAAGTTTAACTTGGACGGTCCATTTCCATTTCATTCCATCTTAACTCGAGCTTCTCTCGTCTGAAAACAAAAACCGGCCAAGTGCGAGTCGGACTCGCGCACGAAGGGTTCCGTTCCATTATCTATAAAAACGGCACAAAAATCACGTTTGTTGTTTATGAGCCCCCATAAATATTTATTTTATTGTTTTTAGTATTTGTTGTTATAGCGGCAACAGAAATACATCATCTGTGAAAATTTCAACTGTAACTATTACGGTTCATGAGATACAGCCTGGTGACAGACGGTCAGACAGACAGCGGAGTCTTAGTAATAGGGTCCCGTTTTACCCTTTGGGTACGGAATCCTAAAAATTGTCAACCATGATTAGGCTTGGTGACCATGCTCGTGCCTAGTCTGTGTGAGAAAAAACTTACTGAGAGGGTCAATATCATGCTAGTTTTATTTTTACCCGACTACTGCGAAGCAAAAAGAAGAGGAATGATTTAGACCGGTATGTATGTATGTATGTATGAATGTTCATGTGTTGCCTCATAACTTCTAAACTACTGATCATAATTTGACAAATGAGGTATCTATATATTTTTTCTTTAAATACAAGTAAAGTTATAAAACTAAAACCCAACTATGACAAAAAAGTCAACTAAAAAGGTATAAACAAGAATCACAAACAGAAATTTTAAATCCCGAGTCACACTTATCTGTTTGATTTATTTATAACACGTTTGACTCCGGATTTGTATTTCTCATTTTGTCGCAGTTGGGTTTTAGTTTTATAACTTCTTTATAAGATCACCGGACGACCTTCTAGAATTTGTCTTTAGGTGCCGACGAGACACAGACCTCTGCAATTTAGTAACTAAGAAATAATGTGTCATATCGTTAATTTTGTTTACGTTAGAAATGCATTTTATCTTGGACAGTAGATGTGTAATAATGGGTGAGTCAAAACGTTGGTATTTTGATGCACCTCCTATTAAAAATCTTTTTTATGACAAATAAGTTTTTATCAACAACTTAATTTGTCAATAACTTGTGTAACTGTACCAATAATTACTGTGTGAAGCTGACACATAGTTAACAACTCTATGACTTGATAATATACAGGTGACTTTTAAAACATGCGACAAAGTTGAAGGGGGTGTTCTACCCATCAATATGAACAACTTTTACTACAGGAACAACTTGAATTCGCAATAAAAAATCGACCTTCTTGCATAAAGGTATACCCGAAAAGATACCCGATTGGACCATTTTGTATAAGAAGTTCGTGTTTTTTTTAAAGGATTCTTTAACTGGTCCCATAGTTAAAGTTGTTCATATTAATGGGTAGAGCACACCCTTAAATTTTGTCGCATGTTTTCGAAGTCAGCCTGCATAGACATATTAACATCGATTCAACTATCAGCATTAGGTATGTCAACTGTTTTATGTTAACTTATGAATGAAGATTAAAAGTAACTGTACTTTACTGAATATAGTCGGATACTGGTCAAAGGCAAGTCTCCAATGTTCCAGACGTTCCAGGGGGTCAAGTCTACTAATTTACAAACGTGTCAATGGTCTCACAATGATAAGTTTTTGACAGATTTGCCATACAAAATCTGTCAAAATCTCATCATTGTGAGACCACTGACACACTGACCACTCATGTAAAAGTTCATATCGATGTTTCGCCTCGAAACTATCTGTACTAAGAATTTTATTATTATTTTCCCCTCATGTGCACAGATCGCATTTTTGGCAACCATAATCTGCAGGTATCATAAGAATCTATTTACTTTGGTGCAGCGATAATGTCAAACACCCTATATGTATAACTTGTCCACTCTGAAATGAAGCGCCCTGTTGTTGCCAGAGGCCACGGTAACCCTTTCGGACTTTCCCGCGACCCTGGCAGGCATCAGCCCTAGCGTACCCCGCCAGTTGTGCTGACATCTCTTTGAGGCGCGCGTGGAACACAATGCGCCGTCGACCCGGGTCTGGTCCTTATCGGACGGCGAGCTTCCCATTGCTCACCGTCCGCAAACCCGCGCCTACGTTGGCCGGGAATCGGCCTGGGATTCCCGACACCCAGGGCGTCTACTGTAGCGACTAGTGACGTGAGGGCGCGAAATTAGCCACTCCCTCGCGCGTTCGCAGGAGGTGACGGCTTCCCATGCCAAATGACGCGCCCTACTACCGAATTTTACGCACACGGTAATGCGGTAGTGGCGCGCGTCATTTCAGAGCGGAGAAGCTATACCATAGCAGCTCATCGTTTCAACTTCATCACACACAAAATAAAACACTATCGTACGAAACTCCAATCTTCATTGGCATTTATATTTGAGAAAAACATTAAGATGTCTGATTTCGATAACGATCTCTACGTTATCGAACTCAGACATCTTAATGTTTTTCTCTCAGGGTATCATCTGTTATCGATATCAAGGTCTATACCAAGAGACCGGTGCTTGCACTTTATTTTCATTTAAATGTCGACACAATGTTATAAAACGAAGTCGCTTTTTGTGTAGGTCTGTCTGTATGATCGCTTAGTTCTCCGAAACTACTGTATTGATTTTGATGCGATTTTCACCATAATTTAGAGAATTTATTCCGGTTGGAAGACAAAACACAAAAAACATGCATAAAACATGAATCTATACTCCATTTGAAATAAGATTAGACATTTAAACAAACCTTTTTACAATTCTTTCAACTGATTTAGACTTCTATACCGTAGGCATAAGGGTGGCATTAAAAGCAAAAAAGGTTACACAATACCAACTACCTACTACAGCTGCCATTTGTCAAGCCACCAACGCAATAGAAGTCAAAATCGGTTGAGCGGAGTGTAAAAAAAGGTCTATTTAAATGTCTAATCTTATTTCAAATCGAGTGTAGACATAGCACAGAAATCTCTATAATATGACGCTACAAAACATTAATATTTAACTTAGACATAGCACAGAAATCTCTATAATATGACGCTACAAAACATTAATATTTAACTTAGACATAGCACAGAAATCTCTATAATATGACGCTACAAAACATTAATATTTAACTTAGGGCTCAAACACATAAACACGTTACGACGACGCAACGTGCCACGTTACATTTTTTCATTATAGTTTTCTGGCAGAAATCTATAATGAAAAAATGTAACGTGGCACGTTGCGTCGTCGTAACGTGGTTATGTGTTCGAGTCCTTAGACATGGCACAGAAATCTAAGTGTCGCCACATCAGTACGTTTCACCTGTGAAAATATTGAGTTAGTAAAATTCAGTGTTATCATATTCTTGGAATAGTAATGCTTGACTGCCAATATACCGTTTTCCCCTATCGCCATAGGTTTTATCGGCTCTCGAGGGTTTTACACACTTCAATCAATCTACCTAGCATTTTCCCATGTTGGAGTCGGCTTCCAGTCTAACCGGATGCTGCTGACTACCTATATTTTACATAGAGTGACTGTCTATCAGACCTCCACAACTCAGTAACTGGGTAATACGATACTGTTTCTCTGTTTAAATTTCGTGTAAAAGAGCATTATCTTTCCTCTCAACTATGAGTATATTATTATATTACATTGGTATTTATGTTTATATAATTAAGCTTTATTTATTTATTTAAGTATATATTAATTTTCTTGCGTATATGCGTAGGTAATATTTAATATTTTTAGGTAAGACTTCGCATAATCATGTTCTTCTTGTTCTCACACACTATTGTCTACATTTCTTTCTCATTTCTCCTTTCGCAGGTCTGCTGGAAGAAATTTCTTAAGAAATAAGCAGTACCTTTGTACGAATATTATATTTATGTTGTATCTCTATGTATTTTACTGTGTGTACATAAATAATAAAATAAATAAATACCCCTTGGTAAGACTGGTTGTCTGAGTTTCGGGGTTCTGAAGACCCGTAACGACTGTGAAAGATCCACGAATGACGGCCGGGACCAACGGCTTAACGTGCTTTCCGAGGCTCGGAGGTGTCCCGAGGAGGATTTGACACACTTGACCTGACCATATTTGCCCTATATGCGATTCCAACAAATTAGCCAGCGGCACAGCAACAGCATCACGAGGAACTGTCTGCAGCTACCTGTCCTGCTCATTCTTGGTCATTTGACAAGCAAGATTGCATTGTTTTCTTTCTGCTTTCAGTTTTATGGTGTTTTATGTTCTTCTATACATATTATAAAACAAAGTCCTACGCCGCGTCTATCTGTCGTCCTGTTCGCGATAAACTCAAAAACGACTGCACCGATTTTCATGCTGTTTTCACCAATGGATAGAGTGGTTCTTGGGTAAGGATAAAGTATATAATAACCGACATCCACGCGGGCGAAGCCGCAGAAATCAGCTAGTCACATATAAATTAAAGTCACTTTTCTGTTGTTTATGTTTATCTGTATGTCCGCGTTGTTCTTCTAAAAACATAAGACCTGCTTTATAGTTAGTTCAGTTATTATGCAAAGTTTCATGATCTAATTTGAAGTTTTTTTTTTAATACCAGGTTTTATATTTCGGTTTAGAGGTAACTGGATTTTTTTTCTATAGAGAAAATTTCATATACCTAATCGTGTTTTCGCCTAACAGCACCTCGCATCAATTCTCAACTTTAATATATATTTATTTCAAAATTAATGCTGCAGTATTTTCGGCATAATGGAGGATCATGCTAAGCAATTTGAGGTAGGGTAGGGCCTTAAATTATCCCTGCACTCTTAACAAAAACTCGGAATTTGTAGGTTCTGATTTGTCACTACAAACCAAGGGAGCATGGCCCCCATAAAACTACCATTTACTACAATACTTAAAGCCACGTGTAGCACTAACAAGTTAAAAGCTCACTACAATGTTAACTGGACAGTTTGTCGCGTACTAACACCATTAAGTGAACGATTTACTTAACAATTACGCCGTAAAGATAAACTATTGAATATTGATGCACATTTTATATTCTCTTTGATTCTCAGAAGTGTCGCATTTTTACGTAAATTTTAAAATACCGTAAACAATTTTTTTATAAGCGCTTACATTGTGGCGGTCAGATAAGCAGTCGCTTCATGTAAAATACTGGTATTCAGCTGCATCCGGTTAGACTGGAAGCCGACCCCAACATGGTTGGGAAAGGGCTAGGCAGATTGATCGGTGGGGTAGTAAAAACGTTGTACTTACAACGCTGGTGGTGAGAGAGTTGAGCATATCGAATGTGTTGCTCTGCTGCGTGTGTATGATGGCAAGCGCGTTGTACGGGCGCGGTCCAACCAGTGGCGCCTTCATTACTCCCACTTCGCTGCCAACTACCACCTGGGGACAAGGGTTACATCATGTTAGCAAAACTAATCAGGTGCCGTATTATGAAGTATTAATGCCACCATTTTTCTAGTGTGAGAGAGAGACGGAGCTAGACAAGGCCGCTAGCAATTCCCGGTCTTCCTTTTATTTGTGACACTATGTTATTTAGCAAAAAATAATCCGTATGATGAAGCTTTTCGATCGGTATGATAAAGCTACAGGTTGATTATTTTTCTCATGTAACGGGTTCGGTTCCCGGTTCAACCATGTAATTATTTAAATATATGAATGTAGTGTAAATTGTTTTTTAAATTCAAATAATGTCTTCTTTTAGTAAAATGTTCCATCTACAATATTCAAGGTACTTTCCCTCCATGTGGCATATCCGTGGGACGCCCTGTATACTTCTTTTCTTTCGTTAAGGCCATAATACTGCTCGGCTATTCAATATTTTTACGATATTTAAACCAGTAAATATATTTATGTATATATATTTATGCCGTTCATCCTTTTCCGGAGCTAACCACAACCTACCCGCATCCGAGTCTATGCAGAAGACAAATATATTGCTAATTTGTCATAGCGGTCATGGCCAAGGGGTAAGAAGTTTAACTTAAAAATCGGTGACAACGTACTTTGAAAGTTTTCTCCTTGCCGTGCACTGTCTTCTCCTTTGAAGAGAGAACGCTGGCTGATTCCAGATGGTGGCTCGTCGGTTGAGAGATCTGGTGCCCGTGACTGTGCAGTCCTGATGTCATCTGAGGAAACAGGACGGTTATATTAATAAAAAATAATTAAAAAAGTCTTTTATTTTACATAAACAATAAAATTTTATTTTGAAACGCTAGAAGTTAGAAGGGTCAGTTCTGAATTGCTCGGATATGGGGCGCTATATCACGGCTTCAACCATCTTACTGCGACATAGTATATCGCAGTGTATATATGTCGCTGTTTTGGTATATGTATACATACATATTATGTATACAGCAGCATTTTCCTGTCTGCTAATATTCCCTGGTCTAATCTGCTAAGACAATCATGAATCTTATAAATCAGTATCAATCTGTCATTGTCTTTTCCAAAAGCAATCTCATTATCATAAAAGTATTCCATTCATATAGATAAATATTGATGCAGCTAATTTTGGCACCATTTGTAGTTCTGGTATGGATAGGACACAAAACTAAGATATTTATAGAAAATTAATAGTTAGGACTAATATACCTCCATGAATCCTAGTTGAATCATAGACACTGAAAAATATCCTTACATATTATAAAACAAAGTTCTCCACCGCGTCTGTCTGTCGTCCTGTACGCGATGAACTCAAAAACTACTGCACTGATTTTCATGCTGTTTTCACCAATGGATAGAGTGGTTCTCGAGTAAGGTTTTAGTATATAATAACCGACATCCACGCGGGCGAATTCGCGGGCATCAGCTAGTATATTATAATGCAGGAATCAATCCAGCCCAGAAGATAAACGGATAAATAAATGTCGAATTAAAATCAGTGTTTTTCATATAATTTTCCTTAATATGAAAAATACTGTTCTGTCTCATCCTCAAATATATTATTATGTCAAAATGTAAATAGAAACAATAAAAACTCTTATCATATTGATAAGATACAATGTACAGAAATAGCTTCCCAGAAGTAGTTAAGTTAATTCCCTCTTACTTATTACCCGACTGCGCGACAGCAAAGATGGGATTATGTTTTCAATTTTGTTGTTAACTTGATAGTTACAAAGTAAATAGGTTATGTTAACATAGTACTTGAATGCTTAAATAAGAGGCATTTTATTTAAAGTTTAAATTCAATTATTATTATAATTTAAAATTAAATTATTACAAAAAATGTGTACCTAGCTGACATATGAATACAATAAATAGGTACACAAATTTACGCAAAAAAAAAAAAAAAAAACTGATATCAAAATTTACGCTAAAATTGACCTAAGTAAATAAATTACATACCAATTTCTTAATAACACAATAATTTATCACTTTCACTTAAAAACCACAAACAAAACTCATTGGTTCACACTTCCTAGTCCTAGCAAAGAAAAAATTTGTATACTTTTTTTTAAATAATGCTATATGCACGCGCTTCTCGTCCTGTCCTTTCAAAACAAACAACAATGAATGAATGAGTAATAAATATATCATTCACGCCTTAAACACGTTCGTCTAGTAAACCGATGGATAATTTCTGTGACGATATTATAATCTGTACTCAATGGGAAGTTGATAAGGCGGCATCACATCACTTATCGTGTGCGTAGAGTGATATAACGACATTCCATAACTATTTAAAATGTCTGCTGCAAAATGAACTATAAACAAAGGACAGTAAGGCGGTGTGGTCACTTCCTTACATATTATAAAACAAAGTCTTCCGCCGCGTCTGTCTGTCGTCCTGTACCTACGTGATAAACTCAAAAACTACTGCACTGATTTTCATGCTGTTTTCACCAATGGATAGAGTGGTCCTCGAGGAAGGTTTTAGTATATAATAACCGACATCCACGCGGTCGAACTCGAGGGCTTCAGCTTGTGTTAAATAAAATAACTTGAATTAAGACTTTTTCATCAAAAGGGAAAAAATAAAAACTTGATATTCTTTAAAGATTTTGCAGGCAATTGGTACCAGATAATAAATACCAGAAGATTTGGGTAAAGAAAGGGATACTTATTTATTCTAGAGTTAATAATAATCCCAGAATAACCTATAAAAATGCCAATAAAATACTTTTTACATGTCTAAATAAGGACCCACAAATAAAACAAAAACGCATAGGCCTTACGCCCACTTGCATCGTTGCACGCAGTCGTGCACGTTCGCACGCACATTGCCAAGTACGCGTGTGTGCGCACACCTACACATCAAATACCTGTCACTTTCGACATGATAGCAACATACAGACTTAATTTTTCTTTCTATATCAGTCCAGAAGACTAACTCGTACTTGAAAATGTTCAAATTCAAGTCGCAATCTCATCTCAGTGACAATCAATGTCAAAACTTCGTTAAAAATGCAGGGAAATTAGAGTTATTTTTGACAGATTGAGATTAGAGTGCAAACGCTCTTTAAATAAAAATACGAGAATTGCCCCTCTGATAATACTCCAAGCCATCCGAGCTGGTTATTGTAAATTTAGGCTTACCTAAGTCAATGAATCTGCCTGGCCTTTTCCCAACTATGTTGGCGTCGGCTTCTAGCCTTACCGGATGCAGCTGAATAACAGTATTTTACATGGAGCGACTGCCTATCTGACCTCCACAACCCAGTTAATGGGTAATATGAATGACAGCCGGGACCAACAGCTTAACGTGGTCACCCATCCACGGATCAACCACGGCAAACGTAGCTTAGTCTGATCGATCGACCCGTGCGGCTGTTATTACTTAGCCACATGCCCCTCATTTAGGCTTACCTAAGTTAAGCAGTAAAAACCCCTTAGGAGTGATATCAGGGATGAGCGGCAGTTTGCAAAATCCAGCAATAAGAAACACAAAACCTCGGCCATTTTTAGGTTGAAACCCACACTAATGTCACACGCTTAAAAAGCACGTTAAAACTTTTTTAGAATGACTTGCCAAAGAAGACACGCTTTTAAATTCCCGAAAAACAGTCTAATGTTAGCCATAAAACTATTTCAAAGACAATAGTAATGTCCGAAAATGTTTAACACGGGTACACCACTGTTTAACAACAATCTTACCACAACCAGTGAGAAAACTGACAGCAAAGGTCGCTGTTATGACTTAATAATGTTTACAATAATTAGATAATAATTAATCAACGTCTTACACGTTTTAGGTTATTTTCGGGTAAAACCGACATCAGCAACGGTCTAATGATTTCTAAGCTCTGATAAAAATCGATACCATCTTATAAGGCTTTTTATAAGAAATATGCAAATATGCATTAGAAATAAAGACTAGTTTTCGAACGCCTCGCATTTATTAGAATATTAGCTTTTCCCAGCGGCTTCGTCCGCGTTCATGTCAGAAATGATCCCACGGGAACGAACTACCGGGATAAAAAGTATCCTATGTCCTATTCCAGATCATGGTCTACCCGTGTGCTAAATTTAATCCAAATTCGTTCAGCCGTTTTAGCGTGAAAGCGTAACAAAGAAGCTCACGTTCGCATTTATAATATTGCTAGCTATTGCCCGCGACTTCGTGTGGGGTCCAGGACGAAAAGTACAAGTAAAATATACGAAAAATTCCTTTTACCTCAGATATGACTATTTCACAATCTTCCTTCCCACATACATCCTTACTATCCTTACTAATATTATAAATGCGAAAGTAACTCTGTCTGTCTGTCGCGCTTTCACGCCAAAACTACTGAACCGATTTAAATGAAATTTGGTACACAGATAGTCTAGAGCCTAAGAAAGGACATAGGCTACTTTTTATCGACATACCACGCGGGCGAAACCGCGGGCGGTAGCTAGTAGTTTATAAAAGTCCCAATACGCACACAGCTTCTAACATTTACCTGTTGAACTCTGAACCATACTATCTTTGCCTACCATTCACCACAGGCATAATCATTTAAATATGCGTTTTACCCATTAATTGACACATGAATGACATGACGCATTGACTGCCTCATTAGCAAACGCGACTGCTAATGGGTTCTAGGTTCGATGCTCAGAACGAAAAAAGAACTGAAAAGCGAAAAATAAATAACTTTAATTTCTGAAGTCGGTGTCTTCGGTTTTCAATTTTCGTTTTTTGCCACCGACTTCCGAAATTAAAGTTATTTATTTTTCGCTTTTCAGTTCTTTTTTCGTCGGTTTAATTTTTTGTAAAAAAGTTTTTTATTTTTCGCTTTTGAGTTACCATCCACTCCAGGGTACTCCAGGGGGTTACTCCAGGTTAAAGACCTGGAGTTGATGATGAGTGGTTGTGTCATCAGAACTATGTATGTGTGGGAAATTTCAACAAAATCGGTTCACAGTTGAAAATTCAGTTGGTGAAAAATCAATCAACCCCATTTTTTCTACCTTTAGGGGTGGATTATAGTTTCCAATTTTAAATGGGACCAACTTCGAGGTATACCCTTCCCAATAAAAAAACAATTTTTCAAATCGGACTACTCACTAAAAAGTTTTGCGTGGCCATATATAAAAAAAAAAAATATACGTGTCGACTTGAGAACCTCCTCCTTTTTTTTTCGTCGGTTAAAAAGTGTTATTGGATTAGCAGCCAGACTAGTCTGGTTTTGGGGAAGGAGTATTTTTTTTTTTTGCTCACACAGAATAAAGAGCTTCAATTTGCATTAGGAATTTCTCAGTAGCAGCCCGGAGTCTGGATTCGTGCCCGGTTGAATGCTATAGGCTCGCTCCCTAGGACTACCAGCCGGGCCGCGCGTAGCCAAAAATTACCGTATTTAATTTGTTTTTATTTATGTATCATTTTTGACATTAATTGGATGTCGACGATGTTTTAAGTTACTCCGTCACTGTTATTTACATAGCACGTAGTGGTATTCGAATTTGTGTGGGATAGAGGTAAACAACTAAAGGAGAAAAATACAACAAAAAAAACAACCGACTTCCCGAATTCGACTGTACTTTTTTTTTCTTTTTCTTGAATTTAGTAAACAAATAACTGTCGAAATTTGGTTATTCTACACACCTCTGCCTTCCCCAGTGGAGGGAATACAAGCGTGATTTTACATTATACTGACGCATGATCTTTCTAAGAAACCCATACGCACTACGCTGCGCATTGACAGGTATTAGTTCAATCTGCCTGCAGTCAGGTACGCTGATCGACATCAGTAGGCTCTACATGCGTCATATTTTGACGTCACAATTTTACCCGACAGGGAAAGAACTATGAATATTTGTTTACATTTTTTTTTCTTGGAAAAGTACTTATTGAAATCGGTGCAGCAAATGACTTAAGAGGAGGAAGTAAATAAAATATATTTTATTATTTTTATTTATTTACTATTATCACTTATACCGAAATCCCACGATCCGCGATTTTGCGGATGGATACCGACGAGCCCGGACGACGCACCGTGGGAAGGTGTACGTGCGGGGTATCGCAGACATCGGAAGCGCCTCGGTGCGCGGTGCGTGGCGGTCTGTGGTCGTCTGCCGTGCGTGTCCGTCTACAATATTGCCGATCGTGGGATTCCACCATAACATACATTATAATATCATTATTATTATAAAACAAAGGCCTCCGCCGCGTCTGTTTGTCTGTTCGCGATAAACTCAAAAACGACTGCACCGATTTTCATGCTGTTTTCACCAATGGATAGAGTGGTTCTCGAGAAAGGATTTAGTATACTATAATAACTGAAATCCACGCGGGCGAAGCCGCGCGCAAAGTGCTAGTGTGTTATAGTTAGCACTTTGCAGTGCGCTTTCACGAATGGTGTTAGGTAGAGGATGTAGTATTTAAGTAAATAAACGTGCCAAATTGCCTTGCGCGAGCGCAATAAATATTTGATTCTGTTTTCAAATATTTGATATTTTTTTCTCATCGCTTGACAGAGCATGTCAGTTCACAAAAACTTGTAATGCACACAATATCAATGACAGATTTTCTGAGCAAATATGTTCGATATTAGCTTGCACCGTCAATTCTTTTGTTGAGTGTCCTTCAAAATAAAATATGCACCTACCAAAAACTAGCGTGCATATGGAATTATTTTTGCGATGTGGAATGTTTTACATAATTGAAAATGCTTCCAGAGTGCTTAAATAAGCGAATAGCTGCTTGAATTTTATTTTACGGGTGCTAATAAGTATTATTAAAAATAAAAATAAACATATTGAAAACGTATCGTACTGCTAACATCGTTTATCATATTTTATAAGCGCTACGTTTGTTATTTTTTGAAACCACAAACTCTGTTGCACTTCTCTCATCATTATTTTTTAAATATTTAAACATTCTGCCTAACCTTTTCCCAACTATGTTGGGCTTGGCTTCCAGTCGAACCCGATGCAGCTGGATACCAGTATTTTACATGGAGCGACTGCCTATCTGACCTCCACAACCCAGTAACTGGGTAATACGATACCCCTTGGTAAGACTGGTTGTCAGACTTTCGGGCCTCTGACTTCTGACGACCCATAACGACTGTCAAAGTTCCACGAATGACTGCACGGACCAACGGCTTAAGGTGCTTTCCGAGGCACGGAGGAGTCTCGATATGTAAAGATGGTCACCCATCGGCAGACCAACCCAAGCAAGCGTAGCGTATAGAGATCAGCAGCTAGCACACATAGACCAACTATTGAGTCTTTCATATCCACTGCTGAACATAAGTTACAGTCTCATTTTCTTAGCAAGAAGCCGCAGTAACATTACGTCGCATAGTCAGACCGTTGACCTGAACCCAGTAGTGACGTCACGAACGCCAGCCTATTTATTATCTACCTAGGGTGCCTGGCCGCCTAGTACATCCCCCACGGGTACAATAGGGTGTTTTTAACCTATTCATGGCCCTGAACTTTACCAAAAAAGCTTAATTAAATTTGTGGCTTTGTTATAATCTAGACGTTTCATAATAAGAAAAAAAAAACTCTAGCTAAGTGCAAAAGAATTTCAAGCCATATTATGGCTTAGTATTTTTTAACAGATTATTGGGATAAATTTATCTAAAGATACGAAAAAAGACTAGTAACAAAGGCAACATTTAAAAAAAAAATACAAAACTACTCTATTCCGACTTCCGATTCTGCTATTTTTTTTTGTGTTTGGATTTTTGTTGTTCAGTCACACAAAAACGGCTGAACGGATTTGGGTAAAATTTGGTACACTTATAGGATTATTTTTATCCGTTCCCGTGGGATAATTGCTCACCTCAACGAGGGCAAAGACGCGGGCAAAAGCTAGTATAAAAATAATATCTTCCAATGATCGCACCACAATTCAATAATATCATACCTAGTAATACGGGAAGTGCGCATTTATGCATTGTTTACCTATATTTGCTACATTACTTCACATTTCTATAAAGACATTAATAGCTATGGCGCCGTTTCTCAGTATTTTATGAAAAATGCATTAACAAAATAACAAAATATTGACTCATATTGATTATAATACCGTCATTAGGTACCTTGATTAGGCTAATATACATGAAAAGTAAATAAACAGTTTTATTACTTGAAATGATTATTTTCTTCCTTATGTACCAATAAGAAGTTTTACAAATATGGTCATTATGGTCAGCTAATTATAAATAGTTTAATAAAAATTAATGTCAATAAAGACTTGTAGAAGTTCCTTTTAAAAAGTTATTTGAACTTCGGCTTAAAAACAACGAAAGCAATAAATAAACGATGGACCAATACTAAGATAACAAACATAAATTACATAATGCCTATATTCCTCGGAGGGTTAGGCAGAGGTTTCTTATAACACCTACATTAGTGTTAGTACTTAGTAGTAAGATTATAAGATCATTATTTGTGTAATACGCAATAAATAAAAAAAATTACAAAAAAAAAAACAACCGACTTCCAAAAATACACTAAAAAACTGAAAAATAACTTTAATTTTGGAAGTCAGTGCCAAAAAACTAAAATGGTTTTTTTTTTGTAAAAAGTTTTTATTTTTCACTTTTTAGTTGTGGTACCTACCCCACACAAATTCGAATACCACTACTACCTGCTAAGTAAATAACAGTGACGGAGTCAAATAAGATATCGTCTACATAGACTAAATGGAAAAAATACGTAATTATTGAAGCTAACTCAAAAACTACGCAAGCAAAGTTAATAAAATTTATATGAGACCAACTCGGGAGTATACCCTTTCGAATAAAAAGAAATTTGTGAATCGGTTCCAATTGGCGAAAATATCGATAAACGTAAACAAAAAAAAATACATACATACGAACATAGAACCTTTTCCTTTTTGAAGAAGTCGGTTAAAAATAATAGCATCCAATTTACAACGACTTGAGAATATTTGCATGACCCACAGTCACCATGAAATAAGTAATACACCTTCAATGGGTCATGACTTTTTAAGACTCTTTTCCTTCGAAACAGTTACAAATGACCGCTTCTACAACTTCCATAACAACATTTTAGCACCTCTTGACCATCAAATACAAACTTAATATCAAATAAGTCTGCAAACAATATCAAAAATACCTCCGAATAGACAAATATTACTTGACTTTTAGACATTCTTTAAAGTATTTCTGTCGCGACAATACACCTTAAACTAGCCGAGATAGAAGGAGCAAAAGATCGTTTGAGTATTCGACCGAAAAACGTGCGAGTAGTATCGAATACACGACATTTGTGTAAATAGGGAAGAATTTTCCGTCACATAACGACTTGACAGACATGTTCAATGTTTGTACGATCGTAAATCAATTTGTACTAGGTCGTGTAGTCGAGATGGTGTTTGGGTAGTGATGGCGAGGAATACGGCTAGAATCGGGCCGAATACTGCGAATATCCGGTTTGATACCGGATGAATATTTGATGAATTCGCCCAACTATTCCGTTGGAATGAACTAATTAGAAATTCTGTAGAAACGTGGAAATAATAGGGCTCTTTTGTTTGGACGAAAGATGAAATAAATATTCATCGAAATAAAAATCTCTCCATATAAGGGATTTACTGCGGACTTACAAATCCGGCCTAGCATTAGTATTCGACCTTTGGAAAATCACTACGGACATATTATTTCCAAAACTTCATTCTGAGATCACACGTTTATAAGACGATAATTCCAGCAAGAAAAATCTCTGCTATTGTCATATTAATTTGAGATGTCTTAAATACAAGTCACATGACAATATGATAAATTGTGGACTTCGTAATTGCTCTATCACTTTTGACAAGACTTACGAGGTGCATTCAATAAGTACCTAGCCTCATCGCCAGAGGGCGCTGTAGTTTCAAAATAGTTTTACCACAGTGTAGCACATTCTTTTTTAATTCTTTTTTCAAATTTTCATTCCAATCCCTTCATTTGTTTTAATTTGACAACTTATGGAAGCGAACGTGTCGATCGGTTTTACAAAAATGGAAAAAGAGCAATATCGTTCGGTGATTCGATTCCTATTTTTGGAAGGGAAAACGCGCATCGAAATCAAAGATCGCTTGGATGCTGTGTACGGTGACTCTTCTCCATCGATGGCCACCGTCAAGAATTGATTCAACGAGTTTGCACGTGGCCGTACGTCGGTTTTTGATGAACCACGTCCAGGTGCACCGAAATAAGCTGCTACGGAGGAAAACATTAAAAAAAATCCATGATCTCGTATTGGCAGATCGCCGATTGAAGGTTCGGGAGCTAGCTGAGACTGTAGGCATTTCAGAAGGAACAGTGCATCATATTCTTCACGAGGAACTCGGCATGAGAAAGCTGTCGGCGCGATGGGTGCCGCGTTTACTCACACCAGAAAACAAGCGCAACCGTGAGACCACATCGGAGACGTGTTTGGCGCTGTTTAAGCGGAATCCAGCGGAGTTTTTGCGTCGTTTTGTGACCGTCGATGAAACCTGGATCCACTGGTACACACCAGAGACCAAGGAGCAATCAAAACAATGGATCCAGACCGGGGAACGTGCTCCAAAGAAGGCGAAAACTGTAAAATCGGCCGGAAAAGTTATAGCCACCGTTTTCTGGGATTCACAAGGTGTGATCTACATCGATTACCTCGAGAAGGGTAAAACAATTACAGGGCTTTACTATGCCGATTTATTGGGCCGATTCGACGCCGAATTAAAGAAAAAACGACCCCATCTGGCGAAGAAAAAAGTGCTGTTTCACCACGACAACGCACCGGTTCACACGTCTGCCGTTGCCATGGCCAAATTGGTCGAATTACGCTACGAATTGCTGCCCCATCCACCGTATTCTCCAGATTTGGCCCCTTGTGACTTCTTTCTGTTTCCTAATCTGAATAAATCACTCGCCGGGAATAGATATGGATCGAATGAGGAGGTCATCGCCGCCACGGAGGCCTATTTTGCAGAGTTTGACAAAAACTATTTCTCGGACGGATTAAAAAAGTTGGAGCATCGCTGGGCTAAGTGTATCGAACTAAAAGGAGACTATGTTGAAAAATAAATTCGCACTTTTCCAAAATTTCCGTTTACTTTTTGTAGGCTAATTATTTATTGAATGACCCTCGTATGTGACTTCGTCACTTTTATTTACATAGCAAGTAGTGAAAACAAAAAGAACAAAACAAAAGTAACAAACTAAAAAGTGAAAAATAAAAAGATGTTACAAAAAAAAAACCACCGTCGGTTTAAAAAAAAAAAAAAAATCTGTGTTTTTTTCTGCTAGATCGTGCCTATTCGAGCACTGAAATCACGCCATTGGTATATAAACGTACTTAGAATAGGTACCTACAGTTTATTGACTAATGACCCGCAAGTGCCAGCTAAACGAGAATGAAAGGAATTTGTCAATGTGTCAACAACCTTGGTTTCTTCCTAATAATGTGGTCAACTTCCAGTTGAATGAATTTTTTGGGCAATTTATCCAACGTTAATTAAGGTTCCGTACCCGAAGGGTGCCAAACGGAACCCTATTACTGAGCCTCCGCTATCCGTCCGTCCGATCGCCCGTCAGTTTGTCAGCGGGCTGTATCTCATTAACCGTAATAGGTAGACACAGTTGAAATGTTCACAGATTGGTATTTCTATTGCCGCTATAACAAAAAGTAATAAAAATTAAATAAAGTTAATAACTAAAGGGATCCCCTTACAAGAAAAGTATCCTTTTTTGCTGTATAGTCGACCTCACAATTGCTCTATCATCGGTTGAATATCACTTGGACGTCATAAAACAACAGCACCCTAACTCCGTACCTATTACACTTTCAATTACAATCCGAGAGTTTTGAAGAATATTGCTAATGCTTCATAGGTTTTTTTAAAATAAATGTGCTCAACTAACGTAAATAATGTGATGAACGTGTGTGAACTGTCAAAATGAAACCCATTGTGATCAATTGTCATATATGTGTGTTACGCAATTACCCCGCAGGTTGTAGAATAGAATACTCTTTATAAATTGTTTTATTATTATTTATTTTTTAAATATTTTATAAAGAATTTTAAAAAATATCTTTTGTTGTTATTGTTATTTTACTGTGTGCTGCACCGATTGACGTCATCATGTCAACGCCGGCTGTCACTGAAAACCAGCGCTGGGGCTCGTGTCTCGCATAGGGTCGCAGCATTATGCTGAGCGATGGCCGTTTTTCGTGAATGTGACGCATATTTTCCCCCAATTTGTTATTTTTCGTGTATTCGTATTTTCTTAGCGTCATGTTTGCCGCAAATAAACGTATTTTCTTTCTTTCTTTCTTTCTAATTACGCTGTTTCTCAACAGTAGTTTGACAGTTAAATAGTTTCAAGTTTAGTGAAGTTTCTATTAAGTGTTACGAGGGTCATTCAATAAATACTTAGCCTACAAAAAGTAAACGGAAATTTTGGAAAAGTGGGAATTTATTTTTCAACATAGTCTCCTTTTAGTTCGATACACTTAGCCCAGCGATGCTCCAACTTTTTTAATCCGTCCGAAAAATAGTTTTTGTCAAACTCTGCAAAATAGGCCTCCGTGGCGGCGATGACCTCCTCATTCGATCCATATCTATTCCCGGCGAGTGATTTATTCAGATTAGGAAACAGAAAGAAGTCACAAGGGGCCAAATCTGGAGAATACGGTGGATGGGGCAGCAATTCGTAGCGTAATTCGACCAATTTGGCCATGGCAACGGCAGACGTGTGAACCGGTGCGTTGTCGTGGTGAAACAGCACTTTTTTCTTCGCCAGATGGGGTCGTTTTTTCTTTAATTCGGCGTCGAATCGGCCCAATAAATCGGCATAGTAAAGCCCTGTAATTGTTTTACCCTTCTCGAGGTAATCGATGTAGATCACACCTTGTGAATCCCAGAAAACGGTGGCTATAACTTTTCCGGCCGATTTTACAGTTTTCGCCTTCTTTGGAGCACGTTCCCCGGTCTGGATCCATTGTTTTGATTGCTTCTTGGTCTCTGGTGTGTACCAGTGGATCCAGGTTTCATCGACGGTCACAAAACGACGCAAAAACTCCGCTGGATTCCGCTTAAACAGCGCCAAACACGTCTCCGATGTGGTCTCACGGTTGCGCTTGTTTTCTGGTGTGAGTAAACGCGGCACCCATCGCGCCGACAGCTTTCTCATGCCGAGTTCCTCGTGAAGAATATGATGCACTGTTCCTTCTGAAATGCCTACAGTCTCAGCTAGCTCCCGAACCTTCAATCGGCGATCTGCCAATACGAGATCATGGATTTTTTTAATGTTTTCCTCCGTAGCAACTGTTTTCGGTGCACCTGGACGTGGTTCATCAAAAACCGACGTACGGCCACGTGCAAACTCGTTGAATCAATTCTTGACGGTGGCCATCGATGGAGAAGAGTCACCGTACACAGCATCCAAGCGCTCTTTGATTTCGATGCGCGTTTTCCCTTCCAAAAATAGGAATCGAATCACCGAACGATATTGCTCTTTTTCCATTTTTGTAAAACCGATCGACACGTTCGCTTCCATAAGTTGTCAAATTAAAACAAATGAAGGGATTGGAATGAAAATTTGAAAAAAGAATTAAAAAAGAATGTGCTACACTGTGGTAAAACTCTTTTGAAACTACAGCGCCCTCTGGCGATGAGGCTAGGTACTTATTGAATGCACCTCGTAGAACATCGTCCAGATAAACTAAGTGGGAAAAAATACGTAATATTGAAGCTAACTCAAACACTACGCAAGCAAAGTTAATAAAATTTATTTGGGACCACCTCGGGATACCCTTTCGAACTAAAAAAGTTTTTTAAATCGGTGTACAACTGGCGAAAATATCGATGAACAAACACAAAAACAAAAAACATACAGACGAACACAGAACCTCCTCCTTTTTGGAAGTCGGTTAAAAATGGGGCAGAACTTGTATACAATTATTTGTCAGACAAATTAATCAGAACTAGCACCAAAGATGACGAAACAGGCCATTGATTTTTAATTCAAAAACAATCCAAAAAGAATTGGGGATCGTCGATCGTCGGCATCATACTAACAGATTGCGTGGAAAACTTCCGCCGTTTTTAGACAGAATCTCGGATGAACAAATCTAATCCTATCAACAGAGTCCCATCGACACGTGAGATAAAGGTTTTATATAAAACAATAACATTATCATAATATTTACCCGACAAATATCACCGAGTGTTGTGAAGACTTTTCCCATAATATAAAACGAATTAAAGAAAAAAATATTGGGTGACCCTTTAAAAAAAATTAGTCTATGTTTTTCACTGTAAATTCTTGATAGGGCTTCCGGTACTCAATAGAAATTTCCCACTTCGTTACCGAGTACTACACTATTTCTCTTTCCAGACTATTAATATTTCGCCTATTTTCGTCCATTTCTGGACTTAGGCCTCGCAACACTAAATTAGAGCAGACACCGAAAAAAAATATCTAAAAATCACAATGGTTACATGTAAAACCAATGATAGGGCCTATTTTATCCCAATTCTGTCGCTTCCGCTACAATAGCACAACACTAAGAACCAAAGGTCTCAAAAAACTCATTTTTCAAAGCCAACACCATATTTCTTTTTCCACCAATTTGGTCGGTAGATTCTACAGTGTCAATCCTCACTGATCAAAGTTACCGTGTTAACTGTATGACCCTGCGGTACTCAATTGACCCAGCTGAGGACCACCTACGCTCTCTTGTTTATGCGTAATTAGAGCTGCATTATCTTAAGAAGTGATTTTGTTCAAAATCACTTCTCGTATTTTGATTTGAGTTTTGGAAGATGGAAAATTACCTTTTTATTCTTTTACAAGACGTGTGCCCGATGGAATTTCCCGTCAGCAAAAACTCCAATCCCCTTTTAACCGCATCAAAGGATGAATTTTCAAAAATCCCTAGTGCTCACCTTCGATATAAAAGGTGCTCTTGTGCAAAATTTCTTATTTCTAGGCCCAGCGGTTTTAGGGTGTGCGTTGTTTATCAGTGACTAATATTTTCAATAGACTTGTGAGTTGAAGCATTGCAAAACTTGAAGGTTCCCAGGTATGGTACAGAACGAAAAAATGATCACAATGATGATAATAACAAGTGATTTTAGGCTTCGTTAAGCAATGTATTTGTGTCATAAGCCGAATTTAAGTCACAAAGTACCGAGTCTAAGAAATTTTCAGCGTGACCTTGTGAAGGTTATTAGACGTTCAATGACCTAGCGAAGGTCATATGTAGCTGTTTAATTTAAAAACTAGGACTGACCGTTGTACTAATCTTTAGGGGATATTCCAATTCAACTAATCTTTAGGGGATATTCCAATTCAACAGCAGGCCTAATAGGCTACGGAAAATATTTTGAACCTTCGGAGAAATTTATATCGGTATACTGGAACTTTGAAGATAATGATCAGGAATTCAAGACGAGTTGAATAGTTTAGCCTTGCGAACACTAACGTCATTTAAAGTACTGAGCAAGCTGCAGTTTGATTTTACGATAATTTTAATGCCAAATTACGTAAAATTTCAACGGAAATGAGTTCAAAGAGAACTTATTTAAAAGCCAGTAAAAAATGATTTAAATACTTTTCGTTATAAAAGTTATGAAATCGACTGGAGGATAAAGTTATTATTGTATTATGTTGACATTGGTCGCTAACCCGTCGCTGCACTGCAGTTTTATTGTTTTTATGAGTGGCTGTAATTCTGTCTAAAACGCCTGAAGAGTTTTCGCACTGGTTGTTATTTTGCTTACCTATAATAAAAGCTGTAAAAATGGATTCGGAAGTTTTGTCGCTAATGAAAAAACTTATAATATATCCAGCCGCAGAAGTGTGATGAAAAGATTCGGGATGAAGTACATTTTTCTCGACGAATATTTCAAGAAAAACTAAAAAAAAAAAGGAAGAAATTTGTTTTTAACCTTTTTCCAAAAAAACACTAAAAAGTGAAAAATAACTTTAGTTTCGGAAGTCTATGTCTTTGCTTTTCAATTTTAGTTTTTGCCACTGACTTCCGAAAAAGTCGGCTTTTTTTTTTTGTATAAAGGTTTTATTTTTCACTTTTTAGTTGTGGTACCTACCCCACACAAATTATAAAACCACTACCTGCTATGTAAATAACAGTGACGGAGTCAAATAAAACATCGTCTACATAGACTAAGTGGGAAAAAATACGTAATATTGAAGCTAACTCAAGAACTACGCAAACAAAATTAATAAAATTTATATGGTAGTTATCTCAAGTACCAACTAAAGTGTTAAATCTAGTCCACAAATTGTACACAAGGCAAGGGAGTTAGCCTACTACTCGTATCTATGACCGGGACGGATTTTCTACAATTGACGCTCACAAATTGGATATGATAGACGAGTTGAATGTTATTCTAGACTTAGATTCTGACGAGACTGATACTGAAATTTAAAAAAAATCGACATAGTTGAGGCTCGGTGTTGGATGCCAAAAACGTATAAGTAAGTACTTAAGGCTGTACCCTACCTCAGATTTTATCTCGCTCGCACCATACTACTCGCGACGTGACTGAGAGCGAGACGAAGTGGGGCGCTAGCGGCTCTCAAGCCTCGAAAAGTTTAGGTAACTGCTTGTCACGGTGAAAATAATGGTAATAAAAAAAATTAAAAAAACGTAATCCCTGCTTTATAGATAGTTCAGTTATTATGCAAAGTTTCATGATCTAATTTGAACAATTTTTTGAATACCAGCGGTTTATAGTTCTGTATAGAGGTAATTTTGGAAAAAAAAATCTATCGAGAAAATTTTATGTAATCGTGTTTTCGCCAATCATAGGACCTAGCATCAATCCTTAACTTTAACATATACGAGTATTTATTTCAAAATGAATGCTGCAGTATTTTCAGCATAACGGAGGATCATGCTAAGCAATTTGAGGTAACCTACGCCCTTAAGGGGGATGCGCTAGGTAGCCCGCGAAATTCAAATTTTCTTACGTTTTTTGCAATTTACAGGTCAGTATCAGGTTGTATGTTGATTAAAATATATCAGCTTCGATCCACAATAGCACTAGATTATGGATTAGGAACAAAACACATCGCTCAAGTGGCCGCGATTGCATATAACTTGATTATAAACCTTAACACTCAAACATAAAGTTTATTATCGTTTGCAATATATTTGCTACTTCAATTGAAAGTAAACGTATTTTTAAATTAAGTTTTTTTTTTTTTAATGAAAAACTAAAACTTAATTTCTAAGCAAACAAGAATTGAAAAAACTATGTTAGAAAATAATTGAGCACAACATCATTTGAAGTCTTATTTTTCCGCCCGCTTTTGATGCGCTCATTGGAAATCTAGAAGTAACATTGTTGATCGAAGAGAATCAGCAGACGCCCTAGAAAAAGTGACATTCTATCAGCGATAACGATGATGGAAAATGCAAAAATGTATAGGACTGACATAAGCTATCGAAAAGCTTTATATCAATCCTGTAGAAAGTCGTAGAAATACGAAACGCTTTCGAAGCGATTGTCACTTGTCTAAGCCCTCAGAAATCAAAAAGACTCACCTGTCCATAACGAGACGAAGCTAAATGCACGTTCCTATTCTTGAGAGAGAAGTCAGGTCTTTTCCCGAGCCCATAGTTGCTTTTGTTCTGAGATATGAATTTCTTTGGTCTGTCTAGTCTTTCGTTGGAACCCGTCTCACTGTCTTCCTCGGTCGGTCTTTTCGAAGTAGACGGGATGCCTCTGTACGCCCCCCTCGTCCCCCTTATCGTCTTTTCTGGGGACTTATCCTGCTTCCTCGTTATGAGGTTATCTTTCCTCTGCTTATTGCTTCTTAAGCTCACATTTGACGCCATATTGTCCATTATGGTGCTCAAAGCGACCTTATCAATCCCTTATTATTATAGTTATCTGCATCATGTGATTAATTAAATTATGAATTGAATAAATAGTGATTTAAGCTTCAGAGATAGCGTTTAAAATAAATTCATATCGTTATTTGCAGTTATGAGCGTATATAGCAATAACTTGAAAAAATAAAATAACAGTTACAATGGATTACACTAATTAATTATTATAAATAAATAGCTAATTCCGTCTTTTGCTTCTCTCTCGCTTGGTTGGCATCTTCCGCTAGTCACCGCTTCCAACTGTCTTTATTACACTAAGTGAATTAATTAAATATCTAATAAAAAAAATAACAGTCTTCAGGAAGATTTTGGAAAGTTTTCTTGCAGGATTTTTTTAGATGTTATCTGAAACAAGAGAGGAATACGTTAGGATTACATGCTCAGAAGGCCTAAAACTGCCACTTTGGTACTCGTAATAGCATAATATTATAAATCATCGTAAAATGTCGCAAACTGACTATTCATAATATTATCTATGTCCGATTCATATTGTGGCGGCATCTATCGCCACATGCGAACTACGCATCAAAGACCTGACGTCACATAAATCCTGCATCGCGCAATTAGAGTTTACCGCGCGATGGATTCCAACATCAATCGTTGGGCACTTGCCCGCCAGACACAACACCTTTCTGGTCGGAGGATCCTCCCTTTTCTATAGAGGATGAGTGAACTTTACACCCTGTTCATCACCTCTTAAATATTATGCAATTCTTATGTTAAACGGATTTTTTATGGAGATTTATAAAATGACCCAAAAATTAAAAATTGTTTTATTGAAGTTTGATGTTATTAAAATTAATTAATGAAAATTACCGCAATATAATTACGGTAATTTTCATGCAGCAATATTAACACCAAATATGATTTGAATTGAGTAATATGATTCAGCTAATATGTGTCACCATTTTGTTTCAAATTAGAGGAATTGCTTCATCTGGCCGTTTTAGATCTGCTGATCACACAAGCTGTTTTCTATGTTACGATGAAAAAGGCTCAAACAGTGTCCAAAACTAACTGAAAGACTAGGATAATACTAGAACTCTCAACCTCATCTCACCACACTTGCTGGATGCTTACAAGTAACAAAAATAATTATGTCTACAAAACTAACATAAATAACTTACATAGTCATTAATTAACATGAGCATAGAGGAGCTCGTGGCTAAGTAATAACAGTCGCACGGGTCGATCCAACAGGTTAAGCTACGCTTTCCGGGGATGGGTGACCATCTTTACATACTGAGACTCCTCCGTGCCTCGGAAAGCACGTTAAGCCGTTGGGCCCGGCTGTCATTTGTGGATCTTTGACAGTCGTTACGGGTCGTCAGAAGCCCGAAAGTCTGACAACCAGTCTTGCCAAGGGGTATCGTATTACCCAGTTACTGGGTTGTGGAGGTCAGATAGGCGGTCGCTCCATGTAAAATACTGGTATTGAGCTGCATCCGGTTAGACTGGAAGCCGACACCAATATAGTTGAGAAAAGGCTAGGCAGATTGATTGAGTCATTAATTAGCATAAGTTTTGTCTAAAAACTATCCATATAGTCCACTCAAAAAAATTCTACCTACCCTCCAATGCCATAAATACTACAACTACTTACACGTGCTAAAACTTCCTCACACATAAATACAAATTAATGACGTCACTCGTCCTTTATCAGCTCTTCACACATGTTATCAGTAAAATCAGTGTTGTACATCACTGAGTAACTTCTGTTTATTTACTCGTAAAGGTAATGCTGGGTGTAAGCATACCTGCGTAATTACTAATTAGCAAAAAGTGTCAATAATTGATTACTTTCGGCACACTCTGTCTTGCAGCCAGCCACAGAAGGTACCAACCATGCTGCTTGTCAAAACTTTTAAGAGAAATGAGAAAATAATGGTGTTTGAATGGAAAAATTACATCATGGCCAAAGAAAAACCGGCCAAGTGCGAGTCGGACTCGCACACGAAGGGTTCCGTACCATCCTTACATATTATAAAACAAATTCCTCCACCGCATCTGTCTGTCTGTCGTCCTGTACGTGATAAAGTCAAAAACTACTGCACCGTTTTCATTCTGTTTTCACCAATGGATAGAATGGTTTTCGAGTAAGGTTTTAGTATAAATAACCGACATCCACACGGGCGAAGTCGCAGGCATCAGCTAGTTATCTATGAAAACGGCAAATAAATCATGTCTGTTGTATAGCCCCCTTAAATATTGGTTTTATTTTAATTATTTATTTTTAAAGTGAATTATAACTAAATATTCTGTCAATATTTCAAGCGTCTACCTCTTGCCCTTATCAATATCGAGCAAAAACGAGTAAAAAAAAAACCGGCCAAGTGCGAGTCCGACTCGCGCAGGAAGGGTTCCGTACCATTATCTATAAAAACGGCACTAAATATGTTTGTTGTATGGGAGCCCCCTTAAATATTTATTTAATTCTGTTTTTTAGTATTTGTTGTTACAGCGGCAACAGAAATACATCTGTGAAAATTTCAACTGTCCCGTTTTACCCTTTGGGTACGGAACCCTAAAAATGTAAATATTATAATTTACTAGCTTCCACCCGCGGCTTCGCCAGCGCGGTATGTCAATATAAAGTAGCCTATGTTCTTCCCCAGGGTGCCATCTTTCTACTTGCCTTTTGTCGAAATCCGTTCAGTGGGTTAGGCGTGAAAAGGTAACATACAGACAGAGTTACTTTCGAATTTATAATATTAGTACGGATAAGATAACATCACGCCTGTATTTCCCCGAAGGGTTAGGCAGAGGTGTAACTATAGTACACCACAAAGTTATGAGGGACATACTAATTACACCAGTAGCAACTAGATACCTACTGATTAATTTTCTATTTTTTTGTCTTATCTCAAAAATATGTTCACTGATAGTGAATTTCAAATCTTTCTTTGTGAATAACCAGATTATTGATTTTAGGTGGATTTTCATTAGATTTCACTAGATAATCAACACATTAGCAAAACTCTAAGCCACTCAACTTGTAACACCTTACAAATATGTATGTAAATTGTAGTGCTTATTGTAGCTTAAATATTTATTTAATTCTGTTTTTTAGTATTTGTTGTTACAGCGGCAACAGAAATACATTGTCTGTGAAAATTTCAACTGTCCCTTTGGATACGGAAACCTAAAAATGTATCTAAATATTATAATTTACTAGCTTCCACCCGCGGTTTCGCCCGCGTGGTATGTCGATAAAAAGTAGCCTATGTCCTTTCTCAGGCGCTAGACTATCTGTGTACAAAATTTCATTTAAATCGGTTCAGTGGTTTTGGCATGAAAGCGCGACAGACAGACAGAGTTACTTTCGCATTTATAATATTAGTAAGGATGCATTCCACAGCCTATAAATATGTTGATAATAGGACTCTCAGCGCCAACTAATATGAGATAACAGAACTAAAATGAATTAGAACTGAAGATTAATTATTTCAAATGGTGCGAACTGCCATTGGCTTGTGTAATGATAATATTATGAGGTTTGGTAGGGAAGCAAGTTACAAGTCAAGAAAGAACAAGTCTTTGATTAAAATCTGCATGCGAGTATTGACTATTTTGTTAGTATTAAAAAGTAATTTTTCTCTACATTTAGTCTAAATGTAGAGTAATGTTGTGCTTCTTCAGTGCAAACCCTTCAAATCATCATCATCTGCCTGGCAATTTCCTATGTTGGGGTCGGCTTCCAGTCTAACCGGATGCAGCTAAATATCTTTCATGGAGCGACTGCCTATCTGACCTCCACAACCTAGTAACTGGGTAACACGATACCTACCCCTTGGCAAGACTGGTTGTCAGACTTTCGGGCTTCTGACGACCCATAACGACTGTCAAAGATCTACAAATGACAACCGGGACCAACGGCTTAACGTGCTTTCCGAGGCATGGAGGAATCTCGGTATGTAAAGATGGTCACCTATCCACGGATCAACCCTGATAAGCGTAGCTTTACCTAATGGATTGACCCGTGCGGCTGTTATTACTTTAGCCACTAGCTCCCCCCTTGAGTGCCAACCCTTCAAATATGTAAGGCATATAGCAAATTCGACAGTAAACAAACTAAGACTTATTTATTTATTTCCTATGTATGTATTATTTAGGATATGTATGTATATGTGTATCTATTTTAGTATATTGTATACTTATTTTTTTTTGCACCTACGACAGCCCCATTTTATGTCCAGACAAATCACTGTCCATTCCAAGGTTGCCTGGAAGAGATCGCGGAAAGCGATAAGGCCGCCCATTGTATATTTTGTAGTGTTTGTTTTTTTCCTTTTGTTATATATTTTTGTGGTGTACAATAAAGTATATATAAATAAATAAATAAGAATTCAGAAATCCATACAAATATTGGAAATTCGAAAGTAACTGTCTGCCTGTCTCTGTTACCTGTTCACGCCTAAACCACAGAACGGATTTCGACAAAATTTGGCAAGAAGATAGATAGATAGCATCCTGGAGAAAGATATAGGCTAGTTTTTGTTTAAAAAATAATCCTATAGGGGGTGATATAAGAGAATGAAAGTTTGTATAGGAAACCCAACATTTCTTAAGTATTCCGGTAGTATGACGATATCGGACCTCAACGCAGGCGAAGCCGCGAGCAAAAGCTAGTATAATAATATAGTGGTTCTAATAAAACAGATGCATCCAGTCTGAATAAAAGTCTACCGAAAACTTAACAGTATAAATAAAAATTAAAAAACCATACTAATATTATAAATTCGAAAGTAACTCTGTCTGTCTGTGACCTTTTCATGCCTAAACCACTAACGGATTTAGATAAAATTTGGCAAGGAAATAGATGGCATCCTGGGGAAGGACATAGGGTACTTTTCATCGACATACAACGCGGGCGAAGCCGCGGGCTGAAGCTAGTTATCTATAAAAATGACAAAAAAATCACGTTTGTTGTATGGGAGCCCCTTAAATATTTATTTTATTCTGTTTTTTGGTATTTTTTGTTATAGCGGCAACAGAAATACATCATCTGTGAAAATGTTAACTGTCTTAACTATCACGGTTCATGCGATACAGCCTGGTGACAGACGGACAGATAGACAGACGGGTGGACAGCAAAGTCTTAGTAATAGGGTCCCGTTTTACCCTTTGGGTACGGAACCCTAAAAAGAAGAGGATTAAGACCTCATGGTTAAATCTAAATCCTATTTAGGGCAAAATTGAGAACTCAAATGATATCTCAAAGGTTGGTTCTGTGTGTGACAGGCCTTTACGATATTGATGCTTCGCCATTTGCAACTTTCTAGTGGTTGAGAAACAGCAAAATCAACAGAAATTCCAGAATTATAACACTTTATCAAATCAATATATCATAATTAATCAAGAATAAAGGATCAATCCTTTTTATCACTCTAAATAACCCATTATGAACTTTGATATACAAATCATACACACAAATTCAACAATGAATTGTAATCTCGTTATCTTGAAGACCTAACGGCTAAGATTACTGGGTCAAGATATCAATGGATAACAAATTATATGCTATAGAACAATGATTCGATGACCAGACATACAATAAAGAAGCAACAAACAGTTGATAGTATCAATGTCAATCAAACATATCAGTATCATAATACATATAGGTACTTTACAACATTCTACATAATGAGATACATACTTTGCAAAGATTTCTTACTCAATTCAATCAATTAATTGAGTACCTACCAAGGCTTTCACTTAGAGATAAAATTAGCTTGCAAAGATGACAGGTAACACATTATTTTATTTACTAAACTGGGCACCAACATGCTGCATTGTTTACAGCGCGACGATTGCAAGACCAAACGACCCACAAAACTGTGCAAATACATGGGCGGCCGGCAACAGTGGGTGTTCACTCCTGGTTGAAACCCATCGCTAGACAACATGACGCACTTGACGACAAAAAAACTATGCAAACGACACTGGAAGCCGGCATGAAAAACTACACACGACTTATCACGAATAGAACACACTGCGACTTCACATTCCACACACTATTAAACATACATTCTACACCTGTGTCGCGAGGAGTTTTATTACCAGTAGCACTGAAATCCGCAAACAGTGGCCGTTCTAATGCAGTAAATGGCGCATAGCTGAATCAAGCTGAATAAATAGAATAAAAAACTGAAATGACAGCACGTCAAGCTCACAAAACCAATTTCTAGTTGATATTATACGTTTTGTACCTCGGTATCGGCATCTTTGGGCGGGGGGGCGTTTTTAACGACACTGAAACGTTACTTTAGCTAAATTGATATTGGATTCTATAAATACTTACAAATAAAAATCTGGAATCACACCATTGTTTTTTCTTCTGCACAATCAGTAATCGATGTTGCTATATTACAAAAAAAGTTACCGTGAAAAGTGGGTCATCATCGATCAGTTGCATTTCTTCTTTCACTTTCACTTCAACAAGCTGTTCTCACGTAGAGTACTGCTGGAAAATTCTGTCGTGTATTGTTGATCTGAACGTTTGAACAAGCCTTATTCTTCTAAATTAAAATTAACAAGAAACAATGTACTTGAATCAAATTCATGTTTATATTTACTTAATGACAATAATTCACTAAACGAATTAAATCTAATTAAAGCTTTGTTTTATTCCACATAATCAGTTGTTCTAACATAATCTATTAAGGTCAAATGCGGTTATTCACAATTCACAGTGGGCAAAAGAGGGTAAAATTACTAAATGTGGTAATTTATTATTCTTTCTGGTCACACTGATCGACACACAATTCCTTTACATGCACATAAAAATGACTAATACTTTTAACAGAATGCTTAAGCATATGACTACACTTCTTCATTGTTAGTTATATTTTTTTTTAGATATTTTATATTACAACAATATTTTAGCTATGTATTCACTGAAAAGTGCTTTATATAAAAACTTATAATGTGGCCTGCAAAATATTGTGCATTGGCGTAAATGAGTGGGTGACTGGTGGACGCAAATATTTCGTTTAACCACTTGAACGACGTTGGCAGGGGTAGGACAATTCCATACATTGGCAGATTTGGGGTATTTTTTTTTCAAAATGTTACTTCAGTCTGTTATCGCCATCCTAAACAATTAGTTACTATATGTCGCTGCAGATGGCGACCCCATCGATACAAATATAATTTGTGACAAAAAAAAAAATTAAATAAATATTAATTTCAACCACTAATCATTTTATTAACACGTATTATAATCATTTGCAAATATTGGTGTAGATTACAAGCCGCGTAATAATTACGATAGCAACACAGCGAATTATTGACTTTTTATTGATTGTCAAATTGTCAGGTCACAACAAATATGACGACCTAACCGTGCGTTTGCACTGGCGAAACATTACAACAAAACATGTTTAATCTCTAGTTCCTGTCAAAAATTGTATGGAACATTGACAGAAAATAGAGATTTCAACATGTTTTGTCGTAAAAGTTTCGCTAGTGCAAACGCACGGTCATGAGGACTGCTCCTTGCGTTTGCGCTTGTTTGTAGTTTTCGTCCCATATTTTTGTGCTTTTCTTCGTGAAATTAATCCGCCGATCCGCGTTGAGTTGAGTCCTCTCTTCCGTAGTAAAGTGAAAGAATTTTCCGAAGTTATTGTGTGAGTTGAGCTTTTAGTTCCTCCGCCATTCTAGTGCAATCGTTTTTTAGCGACCCGGACGCTTCTTTTGTGCTGTTTCTTTGCGATAATAGACGCTTGTGATTTGTTTGTATCATGCCTAAACGGTGTGCATAGGGATGTTCAAACAGTAAGTATAATCATCATCATATCTCTGCCATCTTGCCTCCTCCACAGATTTCCCTAATACCCGGTGAACTTACATACTTATCCTAAATAGTATATTAACAGTATAATAATATGATTTACATTACGGATGGACCACTGCAGTTATCCGTGTTTATTTTTGTACTTATTCAAATTAATTGTTCAAACATTTTAACAACAGAGCTTCAGAGTTTTTTAGATATACTTAAATGATGTCACACTCAAGTGTGACTAGACATCTTTTACAATAATTACTAAGGCTCCGCTGTCCGTCTGTCTGTCACAGGGCTGTAAGTTCCTTTTCAACCGTAATAGGTAGACTTGCAATTTTCAAAGAATGGGAACTTCTATGGCCGGTCAACAAATAATAAATCAAACAAAGTTAAAAATTAAAGGAGGCCCCCATTTCTGGTTAAGAAAGTATTAAGAAAAGTAGTGTTAATATTGTGGTTCGGAAGCCTTTGTGTGCGAGTCTGACTCGCACTTGTCTGCTTTATAATATTAGTGGGCTCCTTGTCTAAGATGTCAATATTGTAACGCATCATTATTCAAGAAAAATGATTTAAGGTCTTTAAACATTTCAAGAGAAAAATTAAAAGTGATCTTTCTTTTTGTTTCAGAGAACTCCTACCATCAATTTCCACATCCAGAAAAGAATCCTGACCGTTTCAAGGCTTCATATAGCTGGTGGGAAGTTAGATACTCCAGCTGATTATGAACTGTATTGGAAGAAGCGCAAGCTTATAAAAATAAACACAAGACGAATAAATAAGTAGTTAAAAAAAAAAGACAAGTTGTTTTTCTATGTATCCACTGTGTACCTTTTGAAATTGATGCTTCCTTACTAATTTGCTTGTTTTTAATTTGATAAAGTTTTACAATGATTTTTTAATAAAGAGAAAATTTAAATTAAGTAAAACTTTGTCATATTAAAAACAAGCAAATTAGTAAGGAAGCTAAAGTATAGGCACTATTGCATAGTAGCATCTATGGCTAGCTATAGCTATATATATCACAAGTTTGTGGATGGCGATAATAGATGGCGCTATTTATCCGATCAATTGACATTAGCGGTCTTCAATAAATTCTGCGAGGGGGCTCTCTATACCATATATATTACTTTACTCTATGGACGTTGGGTAGTGTAGTGCCAAAAAAATTTTTAGGGACTTACGTCTGTGGTACTACAGTGCCATTATGAGGAACATTCGAAAACATGAATTTATGGTTGAACTACGGCTCTGTCATGCGTTATCTGTACTTTTTAATTCACGGAAAGAAATATAGATGGCTCTGAAACCAAATGCAGTACATTTTTCAATACTTTGTGGTGGTAGCAACGAAATGAAGTCAGGTGCATAGATGATACACTATAGACTGTCAGGTAGTAATGGCAATTAATGCGATTTTTCATTAATTTCATTAGCAAGTGAATTATTAAGTCTTAGCATGATAATTGCTATTGCTATGCTAATAGCTAATATGATGATAATTGATAATAATGAAGTATGAAAATTTTATTAAAAGTGCGAATTAAAATGGTGAACGCTCATTTCAATTCGCACTTTTAATGAAAATGAAAATTTACGAAGCGATAATTCACTTAGCACTTCACGAAATTTCGCAACTAAATTTCATTAGCTAAATGCTAAATGATTTTTCACAAGCTAACAATGAATGCGAATGCTAATTAATCCATCACTACTGTCAGGTGTGTTTCGTGTGTGAGTACGTGGCAAGTGTCACCGTAATTATGTCGTAAGTACTTTTGTTTTATTACATTTATTTCTAATAGTGCAATATACTATATTTTTCTAGACAATATACACGCTATAATGGTGTATAAATAACATACTCTTTTAATCTACAAAGTTGATAAATTTAGCAAAAGAAGTTGTCGAGTACCATTTGTATTTGTTTACGTTCGGTTTCTGGTTTGTTTACGGACTGTAGAAATTGGTTGGAAGAGAACTATTACCCTATTTTCATGAAATAGACTATCTAGAATAATTAGATACATAGAACAAATCAATTACGTTTATATTTTTAACAGATTCAACGAAATGAAAAATATGATACGCAGCGTTCGAGTGCCTGGTACTGGAGTGACCAATAACGTTTGTAAATGTAAGGTTCGTGCAGACGAGCTTTCGGTGTAGGGTTTGTGGTAAACCCGTCCCGTTTCTTCACGCCCCAAGACTGCCTGAACTATTTTTTGTATTCAATTAAAGAAATATATGTAAGTAATTCATCTTTTATTAACCCGGCGTCACTAAAGTAGAAAATTGTAACACGAATTTAATATACCACCGGAAATCGAACTCAAAACCTTCCGGTTATACCCAGCTTTTCTAGTAATTTGTACCATTTCCACACTGGAAAATTTTGAGTTCGTTTCCTGGTCGGATTAAAAAGTAAATAGGTATAAAAATGCTCAAGATCAATTTTAAAACTTTCTTTTGCCATATTTAAAAATTAATAATAAATATGAATTAATAAATGTTAAAAATGTAACAATAGTAAAAACAAATACTCAGACAAAACACCATATAAAGTACAATAATTAAATTCAGTACTAAGTAGTCAAAAATAAATCGCTCGTCTGTACAGTCCCGGGCGGCCATATTGCTTGTTGAAGTAACTCTCGCGAGTACCGAAGGTCGAGCCGAGGAGTCTTGTTTTGAAGAATTTGTTTAATCTACTTTTCATGAATGAAATATAAATCTTTTGCTATATATCGTTTTGAAGGAAATATAGTCTACTTTGTTTAAAAAAAAATATAACTTCCAAATAGCATATTTTAATCACGAAAAATAAAATTGCTGGGAAATCAGAAAAAAATATTGACTTTCTAAGTTTAATATTTTTTTTTTAATTATAAGCATGTATGTTTGAAACATATTTTTTATTTAAGTTTATTCTCTATACGATAATGTAAGCCATGGTATTTTTTGTTTTCAAACTGCTGTAATACTTTTCTTTTGGCAAACGTTTTAATCAGGGAAGACCCCGCGGCATTTCTGACGCGCTGGCAATCGGTTGCGCTGCGACGTAAGCCACACCAACGGCTCGCAAACGCCGTCGTTCAAGTGGTTAAAAAATATTCAAAAATACAAATATGTTTTTTTTAAATTTAATTTTGTAAAGGACCATGACCTGATCCTATACATGCATACCCTTACTAAAACAATCTGTTACAAAGCTGCACATGGTGCATTTAAAAGCACTTTTTGACCTACATTTTGAAAGAATACCTCCTGTTTAAGATAATGGAGCAGTTTTTTATATATTCGGTAATAAAAAAATCTTTTTCCTAGCACTTTTGATTTGTTACACTTAAAAAAACTATTGATTGCGAATCATTTTGTGTCAGGCGTTTTTTATTTCACTGTCGAATTCCAATTAGCGCCAGAAACATTATACTCACCTCGTAACCTAGTAGGGTTTGCTAGATTTTGCAAAATAAATAACTAGGAACCAGCCTATGATGAACCCAAACTGTGCTGAGGTGAGACATAAGTATATTTTTTAAACCTGAGAATTAGGCAGCTCGTCCATCAGAGATGAGTGAGGTAACTAAGCAGAGAAGCTAAGCTACGAAACTATAATGTTCTTTGTTTCATTTTAATCCTTTTCGAGCAGAATTAAACCAAACCCGCTATGAATATCAATCGATCCTATTGGACACATATCCATCTCATCTCTTAGAATAGTTATAAGCATCTGGCGTAGACCTACCAGATGTTTATAACTTATGGGAGAGTTCCACATATTAGTACGGTATTAAGGTGGTCAGAACAGTGTAAACCGGAGAAACGGGAAATAAAACAAATCTCCCAAAAACAACGTACCCTTTTTTATTCAAACTTAAACAATTTATTTCACAACCTAAATAAATATAAGCCATGGCAGTGAAGAGACGGCCAGTCCCAAAAAGATGCGTGGATCAGCACCATTTAGCTTATAACCATTTTAAAGGGAACTGAATCACAACATCAACTTGTTACGTTGTTTTTTGCAGTTGCACGGATAATTCACTGACTGCACGTCTCTAAATACGTTGCACGCGCAAAACACATTTGATGCACCGAAACATTGATGCATGATTCCAATTAACTAAGCACCGCAATATCGTATCCAATTACATTTCACCGATAAACTGACACGTATCGTTAGTCCAGTAGGAAAACCAAAATCGACAGTGAGATATCGCTTTCAAGAATATGTATATCGAGATAAAATGTGCAGAAAAGTTACGGGTAAGTGTTTAAATAAACAATAAGTAAGCAAACAAACAATAACACACGCACAAAGCACAACTTTGGACTGGTTTGAACGTAACAGTAGGTTTCTATGGTGACGAGTGACAAGTGATTGAATGATCGAGTGACAACTACAATCAGTGTTTCCAGATGGTTGTTATTTTTTTACCCAAAAACTTTTCAAGAATCTGCTTCGGAAAAAAAATACTACATATTATACAGGGTTACTGGTAACTCGACGTATTCCTTGCAGGACGTCATAGTAGGGTTAAAATGCAACAAATTAAGCCACCAAATGTTCTACCGAAATTCAGTATTGTCATTGGCTACAACTTTTCGTATAAGGTCATGTTATTCGTATTTTTTTCTAACAATTTGTATAAAATACACTACATTTGGTATGTTTAATTAAGTTTCCAAACTGATAATTGTGATGTCGATCATGGTTGTGTACTCTGGGGAACTTACAAAAAAAGTGTAGACAGTTTTGGCCATAGAGTAAAGTATTATACTGGTTTTGGCACTCTAGTATCTCTAAGTAGTCTGTGGCACTCTAGAACATCTGTGTCCTGTGTAAAGGACGTGAACAGGGCGGGAAATAAATATTTCAAAGAAAAAATTACTGCGCAGATAAATTTTCTTGTCGTGCAATAAGAATGCATCTCAAATTAGAATTAAAATTAAAACATTTGAAAATAATTATTTGACATAACTTTTCATTTCTATTGCACATCCAGAAAGAAAATTTATCTTCGTTCATTTCATATTACGGAATTGTAATAATTTTCTTTATATAATTATGTAACATATTACGTTAAAAAAACAAAGATACGTATGCCTAGGTACCTACGTAAAATTAGGTGCATTTATCCATGTTCGTAAAACAACTTGATTACATCTGGTTAAATGTGCTAGTCGTAAAGTAATAATAGGATGTATCACAGCTCATAGACTACTATTATCAGCTGCCGGCGCCTGCTCCCAAATTGGCTGTCGCGCCGGTTGCTGAAATGGCTGCCGGGCGCTGAGTTTGGAAAAAAAAAGCAGTAAATGGGGGTTGGCAATTTGACATAATGGAGTACCTAAATAGGCGGGGGGGATAGATAATTATAAGTACTCCATTTGAAATAAGATTAGACATTTAAATAAACCTTTTTTACAGTCCGTTCAAGCGATGTTGACTTCTATTGCGTGGGTGGCATGACAATGGCAGCTGCAGTAGACAGTTGGTATTGTGTAACCTTTTTTGCTTTTAATGCCATCCATAGGCCTACGGTATAGAAGTCAAAATCGGTTGAACGGACTGTATAAAGGTTTGTTTAAATGTCTAATCTTATTTCAAATTGGTGTCTTTTACTGTCGAAACGCGTATAGTTACATTTTTTTCATTTTCTGCAGGTCCGTAACAGATTCCTGCCAGGGTTGCGGGAAAGTCCGAATGGGATACCGGGACCTTGGCCGCTGCTGGACCTTGGTTTTAGTCAGTAAAAGTTTGACACGCCCTTCCGCTCCGCCTAGAGCGGGAGAAGTCATTTGAGCTGGCCATTGAAACCAGCCTCAAAAAAAAAAAAGGTCCGTAACAGAAAATTCTCAACTATTATAAAGATTCCACTAGGGGTTTTCAATAAGAAACAAAGAGATAAACAAAAACTGTATTCTTAAAAATCTCAAAATCTGTCACAAAGTCACCCCCGCTTACGGTACTTTTGGTGTCGTTTTGGTGTCGTTTTTCGACACACTATGGGTGTTGTTTAAAGCCGAAACGGGTGTAGTTCCATTATTTTCATTTCCTGCTGGTCTGTAACAGAAAAATTTCAACTATTATAATGATTCCACTAGGGGTTTCCAATAAGAAAAGAGATATAAACAAAAATTGTGTTCCTAAAAATCTCAAAATCTGTCACAAAGTCACCCCCGCTTACGGTACTTTTGTTGTCGTTTTGGTGTCGTTTTTCGATCCACTATTGGTGTCGTTTACAGCCGAAACGGGTGTAGTACCATTTTTTTCATTTTCTGCAGGTCTGTAACAGAAAATGTTCCACTGTTAGGTTTAAAGATTCCACTAGAGGTTTTCAATAAGAAACAAAAACTTATACATAAACAAAAAAAATATTCCTAAAAATCTCAAAATCTGTCACAAAGTCACCCCTGCTTACGGTACTTTTGGTGTCATTTTGGTGTCGTTTTTCGACACACTATTGGTCTCGTTTACAGCCGAAACGGGTGTAGTACCATTTTTTTCATTTTCTGCAGGTCTGTAACAGAAAAATTTCAACTATTATAATGATTCCACTAGGGGTTTTCAATAAGAAAAGAGATATAAACAAAAATTGTGTTCCTAAAAATCTCAAAATCTGTCACAAAGTCACCCCCGCTTACGGTACTTTTGTTGTCGTTTTGGTGTCGTTTTTCGATCCACTATTGGTGTCGTTTACAGCCGAAACGGGTGTAGTACCATTTTTTTCATTTTCTGCAGGTCTGTAACAGAAAATGTTCAACTGTTAGGTTTAAAGATTCCACTAGAGGTTTTCAATAAGAAACAAAAACTTATACATAAACAAAAAAAATATTCCTAAAAATCTCAAAATCTGTCACAAAGTCACCCCTGCTTACGGTACTTTTGGTGTCATTTTGGTGTCGTTTTTCAACACACTATTGGTCTCGTTTACAGCCGAAACGGGTGTAGTACCATTTTTTTCATTTTCTGCAGGTCTGAAACATAAAATGTTCAACTGTTAGGTTTAAAGATTCCACTAGAGGTATTCAATAAGAAACAAAAACTTATACATAAACAAAAAAAATATTCCTAAAACTCTCAAAATCTGTCACAAAGTCACCCCTGCTTACGGTACTTTTGGTGTCGTTTTGGTGTCGTTTTTCGACACAGTATTGGTCTCGTTTACAGCCGAAACGGGTGTAGTTCCGTTTTTTTCATTTTCTGCAGGTCTGTAACAGAAAATGTTCAACTGTTAGGTTTAAAGATTCCACTAGAGGTTTTCAATAAGAAACAAAAACTTATACATAAACAAAAAAAAATATTCCTAAAAATCTCAAAATCTGTCACAAAGTCACCCCTGCTTACGGTACTTTTGGTGTCATTTTGGTGTCGTTTTTCAACACACTATTGGTCTCGTTTACAGCCGAAACGGGTGTAGTACCATTTTTTTCATTTTCTGCAGGTCTGAAACATAAAATGTTCAACTGTTAGGTTTAAAGATTCCACTAGAGGTATTCAATAAGAAACAAAAACTTATACATAAACAAAAAAAATATTCCTAAAACTCTCAAAATCTGTCACAAAGTCACCCCTGCTTACGGTACTTTTGGTGTCGTTTTGGTGTCGTTTTTCGACACAGTATTGGTCTCGTTTACAGCCGAAACGGGTGTAGTTCCGTTTTTTTCATTTTCTGCAGGTCTGGAACAGAAAATTCTCTACTGTTATGTCGCTATTTTAGATTATGCGTATATTAAAGGCAAAGTTCGTGAATGAACTTACCCATCAGGATGATTTTTCCATGAAATGTGTGTCTCAACTAATTTCAATCCCTGTTCATGAAGAAGATCACTGCAACTTTGTCGTCTGTTTGAAGTGAATTAAATGAATTATTGTAGTCGTCTGTTTGAAGTGAATTAAATGAATTATTGTAGTAGTGGCTTTTGCGGACATGTTAATTATTCAGATTTGTTACAGTTGTAATGGCAATCATGTCATTTGGTTTAAATAGGTTTTTATCTGTAGTATCTTATTTATCGTATATAGATTCCTTTCTATCTTGTGAATGTGAGAACGTCGTAGGCTTAGTGAACTGTAGACTCATTTTTTTTTTATTTTTTTTTTTTTATGAACTTTATCTGTATTTTTTTGAAAGGCCTACACTCTCCTCCCATAACTATTAACACTGTAATTCGAAAATATTGTAAAAGCCAATTATCTTTTAAAAGAGTAACCATGGAGTTTCTTGCCGGCTCTTCTCCATAGGAAACGACCAATTGGAACCGTGCACCTAGCTTCTGACGTTTCATAAGTGCCCATGTAGGCTAATGTGAAATTTCCGACGTTTGGCTCCAAGGCTGGACCGGGCTGGGGCCGCCTTGAGGCGGCTCCTGCCCAATCTAGGGGGTCCAAACGCCTCCTGCCGGAGGCTCTACGCGGGGGTCGTGCGGTCCATGGCCCTTTACGCGGCACCGGTGTGGGCGCGTTCCCTTAGGCTGCGGCCAGCCCGCCGGTTGAACGCGTCCCAAAGGGTCATGGCCATTCGGCTGGCCCGGGGATACCGCACGGTCTCCCGTGAGGCGGCGAGCCTCCTTGCCGGATTACCACCATGGGATCTGGAGGCGAAGGTCCTCGCGCACATCTGGGAGTGGCGCGAGGAGGTGAAGCGCCGGGGTGTAGCTCGCCGTCCGATAAGGACCAGGCCCGGGTCGATGGCGCGTCGTGTTCCACGCGCGCCTCAAAGAGATGTCAGCACAATGGACGGGGTCCGGTAGGACCGATGCCTGCCAGGGTTGCGGGAAAGTCCGAAAGGGATACCGGGACCTTGGCAACAGGCAAATGAAGGAACACGGGTGGGTTTAGTCAGTAAAAGTCTGACACGCCCTTCCGCTCCGCCCAGAGCGGGAGAAGTCATTGGATGATTTCCCACCATCGTCAAAAAACGACGTCCAAATAAAACACTAAAAAGTGAAAAATTACTTTAATTTCGGAAGTCGGTGTCTTTGCTTTTCAATTTTCGTTTTTTGCCACCGACTTCCCAAATTAAAGTTATTTTTCACTTTCTTGTGGTTTTTGGAAGTAGGTTTTTTTTTAAATGTTTTTATGTAATCTAGACTTGCCTTGAAGAAGGCGGTTCTTTATTTATTATACAATCCAGGAATAATCCGTTACACTGTGTGCTTGTGTACAAATATGGTCCAATGCACTCTCTGTTATCTGTGAGTTTAAATGCAGAAGCAACTCCTATGAGCATTTCGTGAGCTCCAACCCACGTGACGAGAGGACCGCCGTGATCGTTCTGAAAAAATTATATTGATTTATACACAGGCAGGCAGTCCATGTGCTGTCAAGATGGGGGGACTAAGCCTTGGATTTCAAATTCAGCCTGCTTAAAAGTTTATTACTTTAAATCTACTATCAGTCAGTGATAAAAATGCCGATTTTTAGACGTCAATATCTCAATAACCGTTTGAGCTGTATTTATGGGGGTTCTAGTTAATCTAAGGGGTTTTAATAAATAAACCAAATGTGTATAAATTAAATAGATTTTAAGTTATTGAGGGGTCAAAAGTGGCTCCAAGTGGTTCATGTAAAGTACTTAATTGATTACTGGAATATGGAAATTGTTGCTTATGGCAATCATGTTTTTTTAATTATGCCTAACCCTAAATCTACTCCCTAATCCAAATTGCCGACCCCCATTTTCTGCTTTTTTTCAGCGCCGGCAGCCTATTTAGCAACCGGCGCAGGCGCCGGTAGCTGAGGCAGTTCCAAATATATAACCAAGTAAACTTTACCTGACAAATTCCACTTCGTCTAGTAATAGATCTTCTTGAATGAACAGTTTCATTCATTTTATTAATTAGGGAGGAATTATGATGTGATTTTTGGCCCGAATCATTCCTTGCAACGTTGGAAAGTTTTATATCTTTCCTTGAATTATCTACTAAAACTACCTGCTCTTCTGGGTTGTCAGGATTTTGACACTGTAAAAGAGTTTTTTTTTTTTTTAATAATTACAGTCGGTCAGTTACTGGGTTGTGGAAGTCACATAGGCAGGTCGCTCCATGTAAAATACTGGTATTCAGCTGCATCCGGTTAGACTGGAAGCCGACTCCAACATGGTTGGGAAAAGGCTAAGCAGATGATGATTACAGTCAGTGCAAATCACGAGCGCGCGTCATGTCCTTCCTTATCGTAAAGGTGTGTTCAAACTTATAGCGGCAATCGTGCGCAACTGCTGCGCGCGGCCTGCCTCTCTGTGATTGGACGACTGCCGCGCGCAAACTCTTCTGTCTATCCGCCGCGTGCAAACATTTTTACCAGTGTTTCTTTTTCTAAACGCGCTTTAACTAGAGCGCGGCTGAAATATTCTGGGGCCATATTATGACGTATTAATGCCACCATTTTTCCAGTGTAAGTGAGAGACGGACCTATACAATCCCGATAGCGCTATACTTTTTTCGAAGTGGAATAATGATGGCATTAATACTTCATAATACGGCCCCTGTTGCCTGCAAACGCCGCGTGTTTCTGCCGCGCTCTTGCCGCTCAATGTTTGGAGTTTGGACACACTTTAAGGTTCAAATTCATTGCAGTTATTTTAATGTCCTTAGCGTTAGTTTCATTGCAATTATTGACGCGCGCTCGTGATTTGCAAGAAGTACTTATACTTTCTGGTTCTGTGTTATTTGCGCCCACAATTTTTTATTTTTTTTTATGTTATCCTGTGCCACCTCCGTCCTACCCTTGTTGTACGTACCACCTCTTCCTGCACCCTAATCACGTAATACACGATCAATCACAATCTGAATCGTTTTGAAGCAGATTGCTAATCCAAAGTTCAAAAAAAAAATCTGCTCAACAACTTAAATAACGCAATGAATGTTGTTGAACTGTCAAAATAAACAGATTAGTCTTTATCCTTTACGAAAATGCGTTACGCAATTAGATAGCTAGGCTGGCATCCTCAAGCTCCAGTTTGTTTTAATTGATTGATATTTTAAAATGGATAAAAATATGCCTTGTACTTACAGAAAGCTCCTCATGTAGACGATCGAATTTTTTATCGATTGGAATTTTCGAATTGAGTCTCTGACTTTTACACCCGTCAGCTAATAGTTCAACTTTTATTATTGCCTCTCCTTTATCGTCCATGTTACCATTTATGTTAGTACAAATCATGTAGTTCTCTATTACGTCAGCCATACCAGGAAATTCGTCATATGCTTTTTTACATTCTTCCTTGTCTTGTATCAATGTCGATGCATACTTCAAATTCTTATTGAAGTCAGTAGTATCCTTTTGCTAGAAATAAGAAATGAGAAATTAAACGGCTAAAATTATATTTAATAAAAATTGCTACATGTGAAATTAAGCGGCTAAAATTTTTATAAAATATAATTATAAAAAAGGCTATATTTCAAATTAAGCGGCTACAATTTTTATAATATATTATTATAAAAAAGGCTACATTTGAAATTAAGCGGCTGTTACACTTTTTATAATATAATTGTATAAACAGCAAGTTTGACTGACAGTGACACATCATCGCCCAGCACCCTAATTGCGTACGCACGATCAATTATAATCTGAATCATTTTGAAGGATATTGCTCATCCATTGCTTCATGCGTTAGAAAAATTTGTCTGCTCAACAACGTAACCAACGCAATGAATGTTGTTAAACTTTCAAAATGAAACGGATTGTGATTGATCGTGTTTTACGCGATTAGGGTGCTGCTCAAACCATCAGCTATGATAGAAGTTAGAAATTTGGACGATAGGTTCCTTGTGGTTGTGTGACGTAGGCATTCACTAAGAAAGGATTTTAGGAATTTCTACCCATAATGTGACGAAAAGGGGGAATTTCGTTTGTATAAAAATCGTATTACTCTGGCACCTACATAAAATATTAGCACAAATAGGTACTTATCTGGAAAAATAATAAAAATCGTAATCGATGATTCAATCATCATTTAATGATTGGATGGAATGGAGGGGGCATTGAAGTTCCAACGGAAAACAAGTTGAGTTTGAGTAACCTTTTTTTTTGAGGCTGGAAATTCATCAAAATATGACTTCTCCCGCTCTGGGCGGAGCGGAAGGGCGTGTCAGACTTTAACTGACTAAAACCCACCCGTGTTCCTTCAGTTCCCTATTGCCAAGGTCCCGGTATCCCTTTCGGACTTTCCCGCAATCCTGGCAGGCATCGGTCCTAGCGGACCCCGCCAATTGTGCTGACATCTCTTTGAGGCGCGCGTGGAACACGACGAGTTTGAGTACCCGAGTCCTAATATGCCATAAATGGCCCGTTTTCACTTAGGCGATACCTAAATGGCCCGTTTTCACTTAGGCGATACCTAAATTTTCAACGTTCGGCGCTGATCCATCAGTGTCATGTGTAGGTATTCAAATATAGAGGTGTCATCTAGCGTTAGTAAAAAAAGGTAAGTACGTACAAGACAGAGACTAACAATACTGATTACAGTTAGCTGCATCCAGTTAGACTGGCAGCTGACCTCAACAAAGTTGGGAAAGGTTAGGCTGATCAACATGACTTTAAGAAAGAAACCGTTACACAGGTATGGTCAAAACGTCCTTAACAATAAATGAATCGAAAGGTAGCTACAATAAAAACAAATATATATATATGTATATAATTATACAGTATGTTAACTAACGATGGGCGTTCCAGTTAACCTGCAATAGTATAGCGTATAATTATGTATACCTATACACGAAAAAAAAATTATTAACTACGATTAAAAAAAAAATTATACGGCAACGAAACACTCTGTACATACGGCTACACATCAAGCGATACATTTCCAGTTTATGCTGATCTCGCATTATATAGGATTTCCGTACAATGCGAGGTCAGCTTATACTGAAAATGTAAAGCTTGATGTGTAGCCGTGTGTACACGCCAATGACTATTGGTTTAATTCTCTTTGGTACACTCACACTTGTCACACTTGTCTTTCTACGTTGAAATACAAGTGTGCGTGTACAGCAGAGTGTTTCTTTTAAAACAAGCTTCGACACCCCCCAGTCCCCGTTTAGGGGGTAGTTTACAAAAATGGCATACTTTATCATTTATTTAGATAAGTATTCGTGTCAGGTTTCAAGTCTATTAACTCAAGGAATAAGATTTTCATACAAACGAAATGCCTCCTTTTCACCCCCTTACATTTCGAATTTCCAAAAACCCTTTCTTAGTGAATGCCTAAGTACCTAATAATCTGTGTGCCAAATTTCAGCCCAATTAGTTTAGTGGTTTGAGCTGTGATATAGACTACCCCTTTTCATCCCGTTAGGGGTACATTTTTTAAATACCCTGATACACATTATTCTTTATTTATGGTTTTAAGTATAAATACTGAGTTTCGAGTTAATCGGTCCTCGCGTTAAAATTCTTCTATACAAACTTTGACACCCCCAATTCCCGTTTAGTAAAACAAAAAATGACAAACTCTGTCATTTACTTAAATAAGTATTCGTGCCATGTTCAAGTCTATTAATTCAAGGAATAAGATTTTTCCCCTCTTTTCACCCTTTAAAGGTCAAGACTGAAAGAGGACAGAATTATAAACATAAAAATCAGCAATACAACTCTCTAAGTTCATGAAAGTCTCAAATGTTGAGATTTCATGAAATCATGAGTTTTGAGACTTTTATGAACTTAGAGAGTTGTATTGCTGATTCTAATGTTTATAATTCTGTAAATCCATATTTGTTACGTGCGCAAATCATATTTAGATCAACATACAATCTAATACCGACCTGCAAATTGCAAAAAACGTAAGAAAATTTGAATTTCACGGGCTACCCTGGCGCATCCCCCTTAATGGCGATATGTGAAAGATTACAGTTCATTTCGTTCATTCGGTCAATGTAAGTATATGTAAGATAATGTAAGATGAGTAGTAGGAGTATACCCTATTTTTGAGGTACAGGAGATAACCATGGAGGCCACCATATTATTTATATATTGCACCTTACCGACTAGCTCACTAAAACATACACAAACAAAAATCACATACAGTTTTAGGTATTGTGAATTAATCACTTACAGAAGTGCAGCACTTTAAACAACAACATGCATGATATAGTCAACAGACATTACTATAGGATGTGTACGATAACGTTACTTGAATTAGTTTCAAAATAGAGCATAAATGAGCTATGTACGACGGGTACAAAAATATATTACAAAATAACAAAAAGATTACCAAGACGTTATAATACAGGAAAAGTTTTTGACCAGTGCGCAAATTTTTTTTGGTGGTTCAATATCAGTAATAGAACACATTTCCATTATTTATTCAATACTTTTTTTTGTTTTTTTTATCCTACTTAAAATCAGCAAAATATGGACACAAACTATTCGTAATAATATCAATGGGCGCGTGCGGCGGCCGGCGCACAGGCGGCGGTGATGCACGGGGGTGCAACCCCCTCCCGGGCGGCAGGGCGGCGCCGGGCGCTGTGGCCGACAGTTCGCTCATCGCACGCGCTGTCGTGTGACGTCGCGTCTAATCGCTTTCCCACGCAAGCGCCGCGCCGCACGTGTCGTGCTTGTACCTACCGGTCACGATGTCGGACTTCAGTAACCGCGAGTTTTACGAGATGGTGCGAGTGTATGTACTGAGTGGTGAAAGTTTGCGAGCAGCTCGCAGAATGTATGCGACGGAGAGCATACCTCGAATGCGAGCCCATGGAATCCTTAACCCCGCGGTCCCTAATGAAAGGACCATTTTAGCGGCCACTCAAAGGCTACTTGATCACGGACAGTTCAGAACCCCGAATCATGCACGAGGGTCTGGCAGACCCCGACTGGCGATCGAAATCGAAGAAAGCATTTTTGATTTCTTTGAGCGAGATCCAAAGGCCAGTAACCCATGTAATTACTTACCTACGCCGGCGAATCGAGCGAGCGCACAGCTGATAGGTAGGTAGGTACTTTCGCGCGTTCCGCTTCGCCGCGCGCCGCCGCCGGCACCAGTTAGCCATACAACCACTTTTAAAATAAACATCTTTCGTTAACGATTTTTTTATTTTTTTGTATGAAGACGCATCAAAATAAAAAAAATATGTTTAATAAAACTGGTTTAAGGTTAATATGTCAAAATTTCCGCAGTGGATAAAAACTTTTCCTGTATATTTTGATTAATAAGTCTTTTTGTAGGTAATATATTATATTATGTAGTATTTTTTCCGAAGCAGATTCATGAAAAGGTGTTGGGGTACAAAAATAACAACCATCTGGAAACACTGATTGTAATTGTCATTCGATCATTCTATCACTTGTCACTCGTCACCATGGAAACTTACTGTTACGTTCAAACCAGTCCAAAGTTGTGTTTTGTGCGTGTCTTATTGTTTATTTGTTGTTTATTTAAGCACTTACCCGTAACTCTTCTGCACATTTTAGCTCAATATACATATTCTTGAAAGTGATATCTCACTGTCGGTTTTAGTTTTCCTACTGGACTAACGATACGTGTCACTATCGGTGAAATGTAATTGGATACGATATTGCGGTGTTGAGTTGATTGGAATCTTGCATTAATGTTTGGGTGCATAGAATGTGTTTTGCGCGTGCAACGTATTTAGAGATATGCAGTCAATAAATTATCCGTGCAACTGCAAAAAACAACATGACGTGTTGTGCGATCAGTTCCCTTCAAAATGGTTATAAGCTAAATGGTGCTGATCCACACATCTTTTTGGATTGGCCGTCTCTTCACTGCCATGGCTTATATTTATTTAGGTTTTGAAATAAATTGTTTAAGTTTGAATAAAAAAGGGGTACGTTGTTTTTGAGAGATTTGTTTTATTTCCCGTTTCTCCAGTTTACACTGTTTTGACCACCTTACTACCTTCCTAATATGTGGAATTCTCCCATAAGTTATAAACATCTGGTAGGCCCACTCCAATGTCTATAACTATTCTAAGATATGAGACGGATATGTGTCCAATAGGGTCGATTGATATGAAAGAAAGAAAGAAAGAAAGAATAAAGTTTATTTGGACACAGTTCATGAAACACAAAATAAAGATAACAAAAAAAAAAAGTATTATATTGTTTTTAAAACAATAGTGTGTGCCTCACGGCTGCGCCAAAAAGGTTCATTTCAGCATTAATGCCAGACAGATACTGTCTGACGCTGGTTTTCGAATGAACCCATAAGGACAAGTGACGGGAAGTACATACAGTTTCAACATACCTAATAAATAATTATAATATAAATAACTAGTAATAAAAATACATATTAAAATAATATATAATTATTATACATAATTACAAAAACAAAACAACAAGAACGGTCTCAGCAAAAAAACCTGTTTGTTTTGGTATTAGATCGAATCATCGAAGTGTGCACGGTGCACTCACAATGCGCTACAGGCCGCCGAGTGCGGTGGACAACCCACAGGCACACGACAGTTAGGTATTTAGTTTGAAGAAGAGAGGAAATACTGTGAGTGAATGTGAGAAATAATCATAAATAGTTCATATAATATTTTCGGGTGAAAGTGAAAAGTACCTACCTACCTATAACAATAATTATAGCTGAAAGAAGAAAGTAAGCGACATTTTTTTAATACGATAAATAATTTATTTGGCTGATGAGTATTGTAGTTACGTGATAAAGTAACTTACATTTGCTTCCCTTTTTTTTTTTTTAGATTTGTTCCACACCTTACCGTGCGTTTGCACTGGTGAAACATTCAAGACAAAACATGTTGAAATCTCTATTTTTTTGTCATTTTTCCATACAATGTTTGACAGGAACTAGAGATTTCAACATGTTTTGTCTTGAATGTTTCGCCAGTGCAAACGCACGGTTATGTACACAAAAACAGACATCGTTTGCGAACATCTTCGGCCAAGATTTTGGTTGATAGAACGAGGGTGCATGATGCGATCTCGATCTCGGCGCCGCACGGTGGATCGAAAATCGGCTGTAGAAGACATAGGATCTCGATGTCTTAAATGTAATTTTTTTTTCTGGAAATGACTTCTGCCGATCATTACTGTTCTATAAAATGTCATATGAAGTAATTGTGTGCACAAATGGAAGAGTTATAATTTTTATAAGAAAAAAATGTATGGAGCTGACATGAAAAATGAGGATATCTCTGGAATCGCTAGGATGGCCATTATATCCTTGCACACTGTTATAGTACTATTTATTTGTGAATTTTTGACATACTTTTATAGTACTATTTATTGGCGATTTTTTTTTTTAAATCGTCATCATTAAAAAATTAAAAATGTTTATGATATGTACATTTTAATGCTTAAATATGGCTATACCAAGTGTAACTTACAATATTTTTTATGCTTAGACCAAAACATTCGAAGAAATCACAAAGTCGTATTACCTACTTATTTGAAATGACATGGTAATTATGAATTACATAATATGTAATCTTGTCTAATGCCTCAAGTCCACATTAGCTAATGATTAATAAAACTTAATACCTATATACCTGTTAAAAGGATACGTACCATAATGAGGGTAATTAGATAAACGTGATCATTAGTCAATAACAATAAATGGTAAACTATTGTATGATTAAAAATAAAAGCAAATTATTAAAAAAAAATATTAACTTAACCTAACCTAACATAAACAATAAGAGTTAACTTATTTTATAATTCGTCACCATCAGAATCCACTTCAGAATCAGGCTCTACAATAGATATAACTTCTAAGAACTCTGTCGGAGCTTCCTGATCCTGAAGTTTCAGTAGTTCTACTGTTTCCTTAAAGTATGTCTGCCTCTTGTGGGCATTTAATTTTGGTCTTGTGGAAGAAATTAGAGGATCAGAAGAGACGATAAGCATATTGAGGATATCCTCGTTTGATGCTTGTCTACTCTTTTTCCTCGAATGGTGTTCTCTGAACCTCCTAAAGTCTTTGTTTCGGGCCTCTGAAGCTTCTTCCGAAAGACTTCCAATTGGTACAATAGCATTTTCTGCAATTATGTCCCCTCCGTGAATCAACAATTTGTGGACGGTTGATGACATGTAGTACCAATCGTACAGTTCCACGTATTTTTCAGCGGTTGTTCTAGCGTATTCTTTAAATTTCGGCACGTCTACAATCTCTCCAGATGTGATAGCTTGCAGAATCACAGCAAATCTGCGTATTAGGTCTTCATCTAATCCAGTGATCGCTGCAGTTTTATCAGGAAATTCAAAAAACCGCCTTGCTGTGTTCCCGTCGTTAGTTGTGCCTGATCCTTGCTTAACGATGTCAATCAAAAGGTTGAGATCATCTTTGAATCGATCTTGAATGAGTTTTTTTCGTGAATGCAATAACTCTTGATGACCTTCTCCTCTTGCAGACCACTTTTTGAAGTCGAGACGATACGCTATGTGTAGAAGACATTCCATCACATTAATGCGGGCATGAAGTGATGATAATCCGAACTCATACATACCAGAAGAAATGGTTTTTGACGCAATGACATCTAACTTATTCATTTCTGTAGGCTTAGCCAAACACAGGTAGTAGGCCGCATTTGACTTAGCTTCAGACAGATATGTACAAATTTTGCCGTCAATCATCGTCATCATTAATTTGTGACTAATTTCATGTCCTTGACATTTTGAGGGAACGAGAGCTTCAATTTCGTTATCCATTGCAGTTTTTTCATTTATGACAACGTCTTTGGTTTCTTTCACAAAACTAAACTGGACTGGACGGCAATACCTAGGTGAGCAGGGTTTTGGATTCACCCATACGGTATCACCGTCAGCTGTCAACTTTAATGGACCCAAAGAGGTCATAAATATGCTGGAATCATCTTGACCACTCTCTATGTTTTGCTTATATCTACTTTAGTTAGATGCACCGTCAAATCCCCACTTTGATATTAATATCAATTGTTTATCTTGTATCGCATCAGGACTACGAATAGTTTCAAAAATTCTGTTCACTGTTAAATCTAGTAACGCTTGTAGTGCAATCTTAGCAGATGAATTCGTTACAGTCACAAATGTCTTCGGAGGGTAGCACTGTAGCTTAGCTTTTGGCACTTTATAGTAAGACGGATATATCTCCTTTGAACCTTCTCGAATAGTCGTTTCCCTTAATGTGATATATTGCCATTTCGATAGTTTTAATGAAAGTAGCAAACCCAGTGCTTTTTCTGGTGAAAATATTGTTGAAGGAGCTGGTTTGTTCAACATTTCCTTGATTTTTGCTGCTGCTTCTGGATTTTGGAGCATATGTTCAATAACAGATGCAATATCCTCACTACCATCTCCTTTCAAAAGTGCTGAATAAGCTACTTCATTAGGGTCATCGCCTATATGTTCATCAGATCGTCTCTTCTTCTGCTTGTTACTTAGATCATCAAACGGCTTTCGAGATCTTTTTGTCATCGTTGAAGTTGATTTCATTGTTGAAGTTGATGGTACAGGTTCAGTAGAAATATTTTCACTTGTTGATTCTTGAATGAGCAAATTGGTTTGCACGCAGTTTGGCCAGTCAATATTTGCCTCAAGCCAATTACTGTAATCACGTCTAAAAACTTCACTTTTCCTGTGGGATCGTAACCATCTCTTTTGAACTGCCCGTGTAAATCTTCGACAAAATTCTTTCACGGTAACACTGTCTTCATCTGAAAGGCTAGAGCCCAGTCGAATAACAAGTGTGTTGAACAATATTTCATGATCGAAAGACGAAGCATCCTGATTGCTCAGAATAACAAACAAATCCAAATTTGTAATAATGCTTTCCATTATTCACGATCACTGAGTAAAAAGACACGGTAGGATAGATGTTAGTATTAGAAATGCTCTAAATGAACTGAAGTTGTGAATCCAATGTTTGACTATTTATTGTTATTGACTAATGATGGTATCACATTTATCTAATTACTTTCATTAAGTTAATCCTGCACTAATTGCTAAATTAGCGAGTACCCCAAATTATTTTGTTACGTATCCTTTTAACTAGGTATATAGGTATTAAGTTTTATTAATCATTAGCTAATGTGGACTTGAGGCATTAGACAAGATTACGTATTACGTAATTCATAATTACCATGTCATTTCAAATGAAAATCACAGAGTAGGTAATACGACTTTGAGATTTCTTCGAATGTTTTGGTCTAAGCATAAAAAATATTGTAAGTTACACTTGGTATAGCCATATTTAAGCATTAAAATGTACATATCATAAACATTTTTAATTTTTTAATTATGACGATTTAAAAAAAAAAATCGCCAATAAATAGTACTATAAAAGTATGTCAAAAATTCACAAATAAATAGTACTATAACAGTGTGCAAGGATATAATGGCCATCCTAGCGATTCCAGAGATATCCTCATTTTTCATGTCAGCTCCATACCTTTTTTTTCTTATAAAAATTATAACTCTTCCATTTGTGCACACAATTACTTCATATGACATTTTATAGAACAGTAATGATCGGCAGAAGTCATTTCCAGCAAAAAAAATAACATTTAAGACATCGAGATCCTATGTCTTCTCCAGCCAATTTTCGATCCACCGTGCGCCGGCTGTTTGTCACAGTCACAAGTAGGCCAGGCACAATAGGTAAGGACGAAAACAATGCTTTAATATTGACCAGAGTACGAGATGTTGGTGAAGGAAGAATTAATGTGTCCGTATGCTTCTACAGGTCTCACAACTGCGACGGCACGTAATAGGCGCTGCGGATGGCACAGCAGCGTCATCGAGTCGGGACAATTTAGGCAGCAAAGGACATACCCAGAATATACTTTCGTGACACGACAGGAATTATGTTTTAAGCTAAGTACTGTAGGCATTTCATATTAGTGAAACATTTAGGGCGACCATGTCTAGCTTCTGTTGCGAATCTATCAGATATTGCCGTAAACGTGTTCTGAACGTGTGAATAGTGCCCAGTACTCTTAATGGTGGCGGGATATTATTCCATACCTTAGATGCAGCATAACGGAAAGTGCCTCTGAAACCTGCTGTCCTATGAGACGGTGTGGAAAGTTGTTGTGCACATTTCCTGGGCGCGCATTCTCGTCTACTAGCCATCCAACTAAGCTTATCGAACAAATACTTCGGCTTCTTAGACTTAACGATACCAAAAAGCAGGCACGCTAGGTGTAACTTTCGTCTCGACTTCATCTTGAGAATAAAGTGTTTGTTAAGAAAGGGGGTGACATGAGTTCTAGGGGGAACAGAGTAACAGAAGCGCGCACACGCATTCTGGACTCTTTGTATAAGTCGATCCGTACCAGCCAGTAAGCGTGGGCCGTACACCGTATCAGCATAGTTTAATTTAGATAGGACAAGCGTTTCAACTAGCCGTTCGCGAAGTTTTTCAGACAAGAATGGTCTCATTTTGTAAAGTAGTCTCAGACGATAGAAACAGTTTCTTACGGAGTTAGCAACGTGTTTCTCTTCTCAAATCTAAGGCTGTTGTCCATACATAACCCAAGGTTTCGCGCCTCATTCACACGGTCAATAGGCTCACCCATAAGTGTTAAACTAAGACTTAAAGGTACCTTCTTCAACTGCTGCTTCGTACCAAACAACATATACTTGGTTTTTAAAGGATTTAATGCCAAACAATTCTGATCTGACCAGGCGGCGATTCTTTCTAAGTCATCGTTTAGGTCTCTAACGGCTAATTCATAATCATCTGGTCTGAAAGACAAGTACAGCTGTACGTCATCGGCATAAATATGATATTTGCATTTCTGAGGGCACTTTGCTATGTCCGCACAGTCGAGAATAAAAAGAATCGGACCTAAAATTGATCCCTGAGGAACGCCTCTTTCTATAGACGTAAGGGCTGGTAACCATCCGACAAACGCAATTCCACAAGTTGCTTTCTGTTACTGAGGTAGCTGTGGAACCATTGAATGGCATTATCGTCAAAACCGTAGTATTTTAACTTTGAAAGTAATAGCGAAACGTTAATGCAATCAAATGCACGGGAAAAATCAAGTAGCACCATCAGTGAACACATGCCCTTATCTTGGGCTGATAGAATATTGTCCGTAACATCCAGCAAAGCCGTAGAAGTGCTACGTTGTTTCCTAAAACCGGATTGTAGATCAGGTAACACTTCGTTCTCCTCTAAAAACCGAGTCAATTGCCGGCACACTACCCTCTCCATCACCTTTGAGAGACACGGCAGAATACTGATCGGCCGCAAGTCTTTAACTTCTATAGGGTTTGGACTCTTAGGTAGGGGTCTAACTGTGGCAATTTTCCATTGGTAAGGAAACTTTGATGTCCATATGGAATAATTAATAAAGTAGGTAATAGTAGCCAGAGTGTGCGGCAAAGTCAGATTAAGCATACGTAAGGTAATGTTGTCGTAGCCCTCGGCATTTGACTTCAGGTCAGAAATAATGCGGGAGATGTCATTTTGGTCTACCGGAGCAATTGTGAAAATTGCTTCGCTATATCTGTGGGTCTCATAGAATGATATAAGCGACGTGCTAGCTACCGGGTTACCAGGGATATTCAAAAAAGTGTTATTTATTACGTCTGGGTTTCTAAAATGTGGGGGAAGGTCTTGTCCTTGCTTCGAGGGTGCAAACGTGGATTTAAAGTTTTTCCATAATAATTTTGGATTATTTATTTTATTATTTATATTGTGCCTAAAGTATGCTATTTTTTCATGATACAAGGAACTTTCCACCAAGGATTTTAAGTGCTTATAGTAAACTTTTTTTGTTCCCGATTTAGTTTTCCTATAATTGGCTAATGCAGTGTCCCGTAACTGCATCATGAGCCGGATAGTGTCCGTAATCCAGGGATACGATAGTTGCTTAATACGACAAGTCTTGAGTGGTGCGTGGCCATCAAACAATGATATTATGCAGTGATTAAAAGTATCAACCATGTCATTCACATCGGTAGATTCATAAACACGCCCTAAGTTAGATTGCGACAAATCCGCATTAAAACTATTCATACATATGTCTTGTATCGGCCTAAATTTGGTTACATATGGTATAAATTTGTCTCGCTTTATGTTAAATTCACTTACTATAATAGAATGGCCTGTAATCGAACCAAAGGATTCTACCGTCGTGTACCTTGCCTTAAGGTCTGTGCACAATAGGTCGATAAGAGTCTCACTCGTATCCGTGATATCGATTGAGTTTGGCTCGAAAAGGGTTAAAATGAAACAAGTACATTATAGTTTCGTAGCTTAGCTTCTCTGTTTAGTTACCTCACTCATCTCTGATGGACAAGCTGCCTAATTCTCAGTTTAAAAAAATATACTTATTTCTCACCACAGCACAGTCTGAGTGCATTATAGTCTGGTTTTTAGTTATTTATGTTGCAAAATCTAGGAAACCCTACTAGGTTACGAGGTGAGGTTCTGGCGCTAATTGGAATTCGATAGTGAACTAAAAAAACTCGTGAAAGTTATTAAAAACGCTTGATACAAAATGATTTGCAAACAATATTTTTTTTAAGTGTAACGGATCAAAACTGCTAGGAAATAGTACATTGTGATACGAGTGTGCTCTATTGGATATTACAGTCGAGGCGGTATTATTCGCGCGAGCCATAGGCGAGCGCGATAAGGTAGCCGAGAGTGTAATAATCAATGCACACGCGTTTCATATGACGTTTTTCAACACACTTGCGAGGAAAAAAACAGACTTTGTTGTAAGAACTTATGCTACAATAACGTAACTATAGAGATGATACATTTATAAAGTTTAACTGACCTTTGTTACCAGGTACTGACTATCTGGAGTTTCTTTTAAAAACTGCTATATCGGTTGGTCAGAAAACTATAAATTTTGTAATTTTGTTATAAATTAACCACACAACGAAAACGATAATAAATATTTATGGAAAATGGCGCGCTGGCTGGTTTTTTTTCCATAGGTGTACATAACGGCTCCGGCAAAACCGTTAGACAGCCTATAAAAAAATATATGTTTTGAATAATTGTAAAAATTACAAAAAAATATGTTACTGTAACTAAACGTACCATGGTGGAGTCAAATATATTTATTATTATTTACGCTCTTCTCCCCTACGTGAAATCGACATTTTTAATAATGATTTTAACCACACAACAAAAAAGTTAACAAATATTTATGGAAAATGGCGGCTAGTTTTGGTTTTTTCAGCTAGCGATGAGCGCGCGGTGTAAATAAAGATACTGGTAATACCCTTGAATAGCCTATATAAAAATATAATAATGTTGATAATATATAATACGCAAATGGGGTTAGGGTAGTGAACAATATAGACTGAAAAATAGCCACAGACGATATAAACCCTTATTTAAGTACAGAATGAAAGAGATTCATTCCGTGCGAACGCGGTGGCACACGGGCAGGCCAGCGTGGTTCGTCGGGGCGGGTCAAGTGGCCTGCGCGCGTGCCAACCGCGGTCTTACCGGAAAAAAAGCGCAAGTCTCTGCTCGGGTGTAAATAGAGAATGCTCATTTATTAGTAGGATAGTTCATACTAATTCAATGTATAGTATCCCACTGACGTATAGTTATGGTAAAAAAAAATCCCATGGGCATGCATGGGATTTTTTTTGCTTATGGTTCTTTTTTTAAATAAAAACTTGCTTTTGAGCACTTGTCTTTGGTAAAAAGCTTCACCAAAAACAATTTCTATTGGATACAAATTCCATGCTGCCATGATAGTACTTACTAATTCCATACTGCCATGTCATTACTCCGACTAGTAAAAATAGTAGCAGGGCTTGAAAACGTTACCAATTCACATTAAAAGTAATCGTCCACTGTTTATAGGCTATGTGACGTCACATTAAATTAAAAATGGCGCCCTCTAGAGGACATAAAGTCAGGAACTTAAAAAAGAAAATTGTTTAATCGTACCATGTTGGGTATAAAATGAAAGGGCTTAGTGAGCACATTTCAAAAATATATATACATATATTATTATTATAACCACAAAAGAATTAAAAAAAAGTATATCCGGAATAAGAATAAGTAAAATCCGGAGTCACACGTAATCTGTTCGGTTTATGCCTTAACACGTGTCACTCCGGATTTTTAATTTGTCTGTCTGCGGTGTCTTGTTTATACCTTTTTAGTCGTAGTTGGGTTTTAGTTTTTGTTACTTTAATTTTTTCTCAAAGGCTGCCGGCGGGCAAACCAACCAAGTATATTCACAAGAACAAGCACAACACAGAATAACAAAGAGAATACCTATTATACACGCAAATAGTCGTACGGCACAGTCTTAGCATCGATGCAGTCTGAAATTTTTAACGATATCCAGAACGACGGAAACAAAACTAAATAATAACGATAAATTTTACGATAGCATTGATTTTAACATTTCGTATATTTAACGGTAAAATGTGCCAGATATAACGTTAAATATTATAACGTTATTCAAAAGTTAACGATACCTGCATCAGAAGGCTGTAACGATACCATATTTTTAACGGTATTTCAAGCCCTGAGTAGTAGTAGTAGTATCTGTCACGCACATTACTGCACTAGTGCGGTAATATAAATTAAAAAGCACGCTTCCATAATACACTGCATTATGAACCTAAAAGCAGTTCAATAAGAGCCACTTTACGAACAAGTGTGTTGAAAAAGATTTTTTTGTTACAGAATGTACCAAAAACTGCTCCATTATCTTAAAAAGGAGGCATTCTTTCAAAATGTAGGTCAAAAAGAGTTTTAATATGTACCATTTGCAGCTTTGGAACGTGATCGTTTTAGTAAGAGCATGCATGTATAGGACTCTGGTCATGGTCCTTTCCAAAAACCCTTGCTTAGTGCATGACTACGTCATAATAACTATCTGCGTGCCAAATTTCGGCCCAATCCGTTCAGTGATTTGAGCTGTGCGTTGTCAATCAATAGAAAGATAACAAAAAAATCATACCTCTCGATAAAGTTTCTCGTGACCCCATCCTAACACCATAGCATCGACTCCGGCCATCTGATATTTCGGATCGTAATTAATTTCTATTTTTTCAGGCGAGTAAGAGCAAGTTTCTGGAGGAGGTTGCTTCCCGAATACGTAAGGTGATTCAACTTTCACCACGGCTATGTCTATATTTGACCATTTTTCTACCTTTGTGTACTCCAGTTCATAAGCTGTAATTAGGTAAATATGTTGATACACAAACACCCGTTTCAAAAAACAAACAATAATAGAATCCGCTGCCGGCGCCGCCGGTTGCTGTATTGGCTGCTGGCGCTGACTTTGGTTGTCAATTTGGCTTATGGAGTAGATGGGCAGGGTAGGCATAATTTTAAAAACATGTAATAAAGCATTTTTTTTTCAAATATAATTTCTATATTCGAAATTCGAGTAATAAAGTACTACCCGGAACCGAACTAGTTAGATTTAGGTTAAATATTTTGACTCGCAAAAAAACTTATATTTTTGGGAATGGCTCCGCCGCGCGCCGGCTCCCTAAAATAACGCCATTGGGAATCGGCAGTGACATTACTGCCTGCAGCCAATGTTTTTAATCTCGGCTGCCGGCACCACCCGGCTCCCATAATGGACACCGGTTTTTGGATATATCCAATCTGGATGCTGACTCAGAATTGGAGTCTGACAACGAGAGTGATAAGGAAAATTTGTAAAAAAAATATATATGTACATATTTGTAAATTTGTATTTGAGTGTGTTTGGGTTTTTTTGTGTAATATTTAATGATATTTTGTCTTTTTTTTTATTTATTTTACTTTATTTTACAAATGCTTACTATTAATTCCTTAAACTAAATTATTTTGTATATAATATAACTTTATATGTTACTTAAATAAGAGTTTGATAATCTTTTTTTATTTAAATTAATAAAAATGTGTCAAAAAACAGCAATTTTTTTATTTAATTTTTCTTGTTTTGTGTGTTCTTAATATTTGGGTTAATAACATATCGAACTTTTTAACTTGGACACTAAAAGGGATCGTTTTACATGTAAAAATAAAAATATTTTGACGACTTTTTTAAAAAAACGGCTTTAAATTTTTCGTCAAATCGGCAACCAAAAAATCATAAATAATTAGCACTATGACCACCTCCAAGGATATTACGGTTAAACATGCCGTTTAGGAGATAATTCGATTTTTCATACTATCTGCATACAAATTTTTCGTAAAAAAATTATATTTCCTTCGTTTTTGGGCAGAATTATGACTAATAGAAGCGATATCCGGCAAAAAATCAAGCACTTGCAAATTGAAATCCCTAAGTCTATGAAAGCCGATTTCCAGCCCACCGTGCGGCGGCGCGACGCGGCGTTTATTTTTCTCTATACTTAAGTAATCTAGTCATTTTTGCCACGGCTCCGTAGTCAACAAGGAATCCTAAAAAAATTTTTTTTAGCAATTTTTTTTCATAACCAATCATTTAGGAAGTGCTATTTTTTTTATTCTCTCGCTCGGCTCGTTCCTCGGGGGTCACAGTTCTAACCTAACCTAACCATTTGCAAGTAAAAATATTTAACCAAAACCTAACTACATAGTTCGACTCCGGGTAGTACTTTATTAGGTACTCGATTATGGAAATTATTGATTATGAAAAAGAAATAGCGCTGCCTACATTTTTTGGGTTCCGTAGTCAACAAGGAACCTTTATAGTTTCACCATATCCGTCTGTTTGACCGTCTGTCTGTCTGTCTGTCCGCGGCTTAGCTCAGAGACTCTTATTACTAGAAAGCTGTATTTTGGTATGGGTATATATTATACAGTGTGTAACAAAAACCCTGTTCGATTCCTGACCGTGCGTGGTTCGAAACGCACTTGGCCGGTTTTTGTTTTATGTACAGTCACGGACTTTAATTGATGAGTCACTTCCAAACTTTTCAATTTTGCAGTTTCATACATTCACGAGATTACACGATTAAACACGAACTTAAATCGCATGCTCGTAAACAAGATGACAAATTACTAGTAATCGGAAATAGTCTTGTCCGTAGAAGTTGACTAATAAGTTCTCAATGATAAGCAAATACAATATTTATCCAATCTATTTGATACTGACCTCCTTTGAATCAGAGCTCATTAACTGGATAATTCTGAAAACCTATCCGAAGACAGAGACGTTATTTTGGGTTTTTGGGTAGTCACTCTGCTGTCAAGTTTGTAGTTCTGGCTCTCAGATCAGCCAACCGGAAAAGATATTAAATATAATTTTCTTCTTATATAATATGTAGACATGACCTTCCGTGTCTGGATGTACGAGTATAACCGACTAAGCCCGATTTGCATTACACGGCTAAAATACGAACAGTTCCATGTGGCTCATCAATTAAAGTCCGTGACTGTACATTAGATCCAGACTTGCGAATTCTAAAAAAACGTAAGACAATTTGAATTTCGCGGGCAACCCATTTACATATGGTGCACAGACGGGGTCTACTAAAAAAATAAAAAAGTGCAATACCTACGCGGTCAAAATATATAGTAAAGTAATTTTTTTTTTAAATAAACTACGAATAATTTCCGCTCAGTGGGGGTCGTATCGTATGTTACGACTCCCGCTGCGTGAAATTATTCCTCGTAACAACCAAAAATCTCTGTCAAAAATCAAACGTCATCATTACTTACCCTTAGGTGTGCATATGTAGACAATTTTCTTTTTAATGATTTTGGTACATGTATCTGAATAAATTTTTTTGTCTGGTACGTATCTTGTTAATCCTGCTATGGCATACAGCTGCTTGACGTCCGTTACGCACGCTGCTGACGTCACTATGAAAAGGTCTGAAACTATCGCCCCTCCACAAAGCCAGCCTTTATAGTTTTGTGGCGAAACTGCGGCTTTAAGCAGGTATACCTAGAAAATATAGTGGTGTATTACTAATACTTAACATCTGCATTGCTATTTTGTAACCATCTCACCGGGAAAACTTAGGTGAAGTGATCTGTCAGTGTCATCGATATCTAATGCTAAGGCAGTTACAGTATTGGTATTCTGTAAAAATCTCACCTTGAAAACTTAGTGAAGCGAGCTAAAAGTGAGCTCCACTAGACGCGAGGGATGCTCACTGCACCTAAGTTTTCACGGTGAGGTGTTTACAGAATAGACCGGCAGCTCTTTTGACCTTATAGGCCGGAATTCCTTTTGCGATGATGTCGGTCGCGTCACGCGACTCGCGTGCGTTTTTTTTTTTTTTTTTAACTAGGGCATCTTGAAGTGTGATTTCGGAAATCATAACTTCTTAACCGGACATTCCTGTGGCTGCCTTAAGCTTTCTACACTCAGGGCCTCCAGCCAGGGGCATAAACTATTCTAAATTAAAATTAAGTGTGCGCTCGCTAAGGGCACCCCCTGTGGGGTACGAACCTCGGCTTAGGGCGACATCACTGGCGGGGGGACAGCAAGTTGTTGGGACAGGCTGGATCAAAAGGTTTAAATCATCATTATTATTAATCGGGGAATTTAAAGCTACGTGCTCAGCTACGGCGCGGGCTGGCACTACTTCATCGGACAAGGGACGGGGGGGTGAATTTAATCGGGACGGACGCGAACGTGTTTTGCCTCGACGGCGAGGTCGGAATGACGGGAGGCGTCTGTATTTGTGCACTGTACTGGTCTCCCTACTGCTCTCCTGGAGGAGAGTTATGGGGTCGTCTGGCTCAGTGAGAACATGCCGCGGACGGCGAATGACGCTAATACTAGATGTGTGATATCGGGAGGCCTCGACAACCAGAGGGTTGCGATGTGTGGCGGCTGACTCGAAGTAACGCTTTGAGAGGCGTTTGAGAAACTGGCGGATTGTGGGAATCTTTAAGTCGAGATGGAGGATCTCGTTACGAACATAAAAGGGAGCTCCCGTGGCCTTTCTAAGGAATCGATTTTGGAGTGTTTGCATCCAATGGATATGATGGGGTTTTGCATGAGCAAAGACGGAACCCGCATAGGTCATGATGGGGCGAATGCACGTAATGTAAGTACGCATTTTGCACTTGAGTGACAGTTTGCTGCGTGCATTCAGAACTGAGTGGAGTCTACCTAGAGCGAGAGCAGCTCGCGAACGAACCTGCTTTATGTGCTCTCGAAACGTGAGATGTTGGTCCAGAGTTACACCTAAGTATTTGGCTTGCTTCTCCCAAGGGATCTGCTTGCCGAACATGGTGACTGGAGGAGGGGGGGGGGGGGGGGGGGAGGGGCCAACCGCCCCGCGGTTTCTGAAAGAATACCGCTTGACTTTTGTCGGGATTGACTTCTATACGCCATTTTTGAAACCAGGCGCCAAGATTGTTGACCGCTCTCTGGAGAGTTATGCGTATATTATCATTACTAATACCCTTGTAATAGATGGCCGTATCGTCTGCGAACAGAGCCAACTGTGCCTTACTATGTTTCGGGATATCGCTGGTGAACAGCGTGAAAATGAGGGGAGATAGCACGGAGCCCTGAGGGACGCCCGCGCGGATGAGTCGGGGGGAGGAGACGGCTCCTTCGATGCGATAGCGGAAGGTGCGATTCGTCAAAAAGTCCCGTATTATGAGTACGAGACGATCCGGCACACCGAGTTGGTATAACTTGTATATCAAACCGTTGTGCCAGACCTTGTCGAATGCTTTCGCTATATCGAAGAAGATTGCACCGGTCACATTGCCGCGCTGGAAGCCGGCGCTTACGTGCTCTATGATCCGGTGGACCTGATGCACGCTAGAGTGCTCAGTTCGAAAGCCGAACTGTTCGTTTGGGATGAGGCCTTTGGTCTCGGCGTAATCTCTGAGTCGCTTATAAATAAGTCTCTCATAGATTTTACCTATGACCTTGAGCAAACTGATAGGGCGGTAACTCGAAGGTGCCGGCTTTGGCTTGCCGGGCTTCGGGATACCTATTACCGTGGCTTCTTTCCATGCCTGTGGGAAGATGTTATTGCTCAGAGCACCATTGAAGATGGTGGTCAGTAGCATTATAAGGTGGGCTGGGAACAGTTGCATCACCTTATTGGTGATGCCATCTGAACCGGGGGCTTTGCGAGTCTTAAGACCCTTGATGATCTCGTGCACCTCGTCTGGTGTGACGGGGGGCAAGGGATCATCAGGGTCTTCTACTGGTGGTAAAGTAGACCTACGTTCGACTTCAGCGTCGACCTTATCGAGGTGAGCTTTGTCTACAGGTAGGGTACTGGGAGAGCATTGAGCCTCTAGGCTGTCTGCTAGGCATTCAGCCTTATCGGTGTCCTCGAATGCGATGGACTTATCGGGGCGTACTAGGGGGGGCATGCTCGCGCACTGATCTGATTTCAGCTTCCTAGTTAGTTGCCAGAAGGCGAGATGATTCGGCTCTAGATCGCTCAACAACTTATCCCATCCCGCGTCACGCAGCTCCGCTACACGTTTCTTTACAGATCTCTGTAAATAGCGCATATGGGCTTTGTTTGCGGCACAGGGGAAGTTGCTGTACGCACGGGCGGACGCGTTCTTCTCCGTTATCAGATCACGTACATCCTGCGGGAGCCTCCAGCGACGGTCGTCCGTCGCCGGAACCTCCTTTGAACTATTGTTCAACACAGTTTGTACGTGATCGGTAAGAGAGTCGATCGCGGCCGCCGTATCAGCGGTAGAGTCGAATTTATCTGGGATAGAGTCCAATTGGGGGGACGTGTTGGATTTCAGCTTTTCGCTTACTTTCTTCCAGTCCGTGACCCTTTTGGTGGCGAGGGGGTGAGAGGGGTCAGAGAGACCTATGCGGGGGGCGAGACTAATAATTATTGGGCGGTGATCAGAGTTAAGCTCGTCTACCGTTTCTATTGAATCTAATCTAAGGTTGACGTTCTTAAGGAGCGCCATATCAATAATATCGGGGGTGTGATTCGGGTTATCAGGGTAATGAGTGAGAGTCATCGGAGCGATGATGTCGAAGATTAGGGTGGATGAGAGGTTGAACAATTGTCGCCCTCTAGTAGTGGTGGAGAGGCTATTCCACGCGGGATGTTTGGCATTGAAGTCGCCCGCTATTATAACGGAGCTACTCAAGCCGAGAAGAGCTGAGAGGTCATTTGAGAGGGCTAGAGAGTCCTCTGAGGGGGTCGGAGGGAGGTAAGCCGACACGAGAGTGATCGGTTGGTGACCGGTCATGCCTAAGCGGCATACGGATACTTCGATACGTGAGAGGGACGGGGGAGGGTCTATGGGGATGCAACACAACTCCTTTTTATAATAAATGAGAGTGCCGCCATTGTGACGGAGCGTTCTATCGTTGCGAACCAAGCGATAGTTAGCTAGAGAGGGGTCGCGGTGATGGGGTTTTAGGAAAGTTTCCTGTATAAGGAGAATATCTAATTGATGGTCGCGAAGGAAGAGAGCGGTCTCTTCTTTTTGACCTCTGATGCCATTGGCATTGAAGATTCCTAGTCTGAGGGATCGGGGTTTAAACCTTTCTACAGGAAAAGTTTTTATCCACTGCGGAAATTTTGACATATTAACCTTAAACCAGTTTTATTAAACATAATTTTTTTATTTTGATGCGTCTTCATACAAAAAAATTAAAAAATCGTTAACGAAAGATGTTTATTTTAAAAGTGGTTGTATGGCTAACCGGCGCCGGCGGCGGCGCGCGGCGATGCGGAAGTACCTATCTATCAGCTGTGCGGTCGCTCGATTCGCCGGCGTAGGTATTTACTGGCCCTTGGATCTCGCTCAAAGAAATCAAAAATGCTTTCTTCGATTTCGATCGCCAGTCGGGGTCTGCCAGACCCTCGTGCATGATTCGGGGTTCTGAACTATCCGTGATCAAGCAGCCTTTGAGTGGCCGCTAAAATGGTCCTTTCATTAGGGACCGCGGGGTTAAGGATTCCATGGGCTCGCATTAGAGGTATGCTCTCCGTCGCATACATTCTGCGAGCTGCTCGCAAACTTTCACCACTCAGTACATACACTCGCACCATCTCGTAAAACTCGCGGTTACTGAAGTCCGACATCGTGACCGGTAGGTACAAGCACGACACACGTGCGGCGCGGCGCTTGCGCGGGAAAGCGATTAGACGCGACGTCACACGACAGCGCGTGCGATGAGCGAACTGTCGGCCACAGCGCCCGGCGCCGCCCGGGAGGGGGTTGCACCCCCGTGCAACACCGCCGCTAGTGCGCCGGCCGCCACTTTACGCACCTCGGTTTCGCATGACAATGCTTCTGCGAATTTCCATATAACTGGCAGCGATGACACTGCCCTATGTTGCCATTCTTACGGGGTTTCTCTATTAGAAATCCCGTGAGATTGCATAAATGTTTTATATTAAAAATGGGGTGATGCCCCTCTACTGGTGAGCAGACGACAAGTACCATGTCGAATGCTTCACCACCGCGCGAGCGGTGTATACGGTGGACTTCGTCCACGGGGACATTTTGCGACTGAAGGTCGGCTTTAATGTCGTCTGATGATATTTCCTTAGGGATGCGTTTGACCACAACCCTAATCTGTCTGTCCTCTGGGAGCGCAAAGGTGTGGAATGACACACCTCTAGCTCTCAGTAGCCTCGTCAAGTCGCGATAGTCATTCGCGGTCGGGACTATTACTTTAATACCCTGAAGGGTGGATCGGGCGTTGGTGAAAGAGATCTTTTGCTCTACACACCATTTCGATACGTCAGTCCACTTAGCCTTGTCCTGAATGAACACGGGGGGAGGGGGCTGAGCTTTTTTTATGACTACGCGCGGGACAGCGGGCGCAACTTGTGCGCCGGGCGCGGCGGTGGTGGTGGAGGAGGAAGTTATCGCGGCAGCTGCGGTAGCGCTGCTTGGCGCTGTGCCGGCTACTTGCGAGACGGAGGTAGGGGTGGGGGAAATGACGTCAATCGCGACTACTTTTGACGCTTGGCTAGAGGTCTGTTTCTTCTTCTTCCTCTTATTCCCTTTTCCGATGACAGGGGTGAACCCATCGTCGTCAGACTGGGAAGGAGAGGAGGAAGGAGAGACATTCTCTTCGTCAGAGGCATGAGCGAACTGGGTGGCGACTCTCTTTGAAGAAGAGGAAGCGGGCTCGGTGATGTCCATAGACTCTACCGTGGGGCTGGAGGGCGGGCTGAAGGCCGGGCTAGGGGAGCGGACACAACGGTCTTGAGAGATTATGACATCGCTGAAATCAGCGATGTTTGAAGTTGAGGGATCACGTTTACGGAGGACCGTATAGCGATCTACTTCAACTTTTAATAGAGCCCTGTCGTCAGCTGTAGTTTTAGTATCTAACAGCTTGTTAAGGATCACTAGGAGCCTATCCGTTAGGTCACCCATAGTGATGTTTCTAACTATTTAAACTACTGGGAGGGAATTTCTCCTAACATTTATCCTACTCGCTAACTCCCCGGGAGGTTGGCCCGGGGATGTGTAAAACCCTCCCTGTCGGGTATAGACAGGGAGGTTGTGTACTTAGAGTGAGCCCTAAGCTTGCTTTTGCCCGTTGCCTATCTTATTTGTGCAACGGGGTCCTAACAGGTCTAGTGTGTCGGGGTAGACACACCCCACCACACCAGGTGTGTAGCTGTGAAAGGAAAACTGTCACCAATGCCGACTAGGAGATCCCCCAAGGCCGAACACTGGGACCCGTCCAACTTTCTGCCTCACCCTGAAGGGGATCGGCGGGTGCGTCTGAGTCAACACCCCCTCGGTTTCGTTAGCACCGTTAGGTATCCACCGGGGACCACGAAACTGTGGTTTTAATCCGTAAGGGATCAAAATACACGACGAACGTTTTGACAACAACCTCTGTTATAAGAATACCTTATTAGCTGTGCCTTGAAAAAGGCACTCAGCTAATAGATCGAAGTTAGTCACAATGACTAAGAAGCACTCGGGAATACTAGATTCCTGAATATCTGTAACGCACGAAAACACACACAGGGCAACACGACCGACCGTTACCGCTGGCGCGCATCGAATGTGTGTGTGTCACTCGCGTGCGTTGGTCGCGCGTGCGTATATATAATATATTGTGTTCTTTATAGTACCACACTGCGACGCTGACGTCCGCAGCGCCTATTACGTTGCTACACGTATGCGATCAACAGTACGCGACCGACATCAGCGTAAGAGGAATTCAGGCTTTATTCTTATAGAAATAGAACTTAGGATGGATTTCATCAATGAAACTGAACGCGATCAGCAGATAAACCACGTTTAAGGGATGTCAGTGTCATTAAAAAGGAAAAAGGGAGAGGTTCTTCAATTTGAAAAATTCTTTTTTGTTTGAAAGGGTACCTATACTTTCGAGGTGGTCTCAATGTCATCAAGTCAGGATCAGATGATGGGATCCTGGAGAAATCGAGGGAACTCCTCAAATATTATAGGCACACCTACATAGAGCGGTTTCGGTATTTTTAATAGTAACTCGTGCAGTTGCTCTCGGAAAGCACCATTTGGTGAAGTGGAACTGATGATGAAGACCACATGACAGATGGCCACCGGAACTAATCAATAATAGGTACCTATGTCACGGGTTGCGATTCGATTACTTATATATATATAGTTGTCAAGCAATTTATCCTCGTCACAATGCATATGGTGAAGTGGAGCTGATGGTGATGTACCAGGAGAACTCCTCAACGATTAACGTACCTGCATCGGGAAAAGCAATATTTTGTAGAAGGTGATAAACAGTTGACATTAGGTTATTATAACTTAGATAAATTACAAACTAAACCACTAAAAAAGCGAGACATAAAAACTTTTTTTATAGAAAACACACAAAGTTTTTGTCTCGCTTTAAGGGGGTGAAAAGAGAGGATTTCGTTTGTATGAAAAATCTTATTTCTTGAGTTAATAGACTTGTAACTTGGCACGAATACTTATCTAAGTTAATTATAAAATTGGTCATTTTTATTTTTTCTAAACTACTCCCTAAACGGGGTTTGAGGGCGGTCAATGTTTGTACTTATAGAAGAATTTTAACGAACGGTCTGATTAACTCAAAACTCAGTATTTATACATAAAATCAAAAATAAAGGATAATGATGATAAGGTAATTCCCTACTTTGAGCACTTGTCAAATAGGAAAAATAGCTACATTCATATGTTACATAATTACATGCATTTTTTAGTTAGTCACCATAGTGACAAGTTTATATTTTTTGACACCAACATTTTTGTTGATAAGGTTAGGTCGACTAGGGATACTGTGTATCTGCCCATTAGTTTTAGACGTCAAATAGCTAGGTTATTAGCTTTTAATATTAACCCAGACATAATTAGTATGTCGAAGTCATGTATAATTAGCACCACAATTAGTAATATTACTAATGATAAGGTGGTGCAAATTCAAATTAATAATTTAAACTAGTTTGTAAGACAACAGAAGATACCAATAACAGTATAGTTACACTTAATAACAAAAATATATTTTCTAGCACTAACAAAGTTAACTGCACAAAAGGGGCTAAGCAGAAATCCTTGAAATTATTTCATCAAAATATTCAAGGTTTTTCTTGCAAACAATTGGAAATTGAATTGTTTTTAGAAAAAACAATGTTTGACATTATTTGTTTAACTGAGCATTGGTTAAAAGACTATCAAATGTTAATTCATTATGATAATTACAGTGTGGCCAGTTGTTTTAACCGAAAATCAATAAACGATGCAATGCTGCGTGGTGGTTCACTAATCTTAATTAAAAGTTGTATTAAATCAAAAACCCGTAAAGATATAGTTGCACTATCGGTTGAACATAGCATTTAGCTGTCTTGTGTTGAGCTAGATAAGCATGTAATAGTGCGCGTTTACAGACCCCCAAATTATCAAAACTACTCTATATTTGAGTCAGTAATGGAAGATGTTTTGTCAAAACTTGCAACTGGGAATAAATCGGTAATTATCTGCGGGGACTTTAATATTAACATTTTGGAAAATAATTCTAACACCAGTAGATTATTAAATTTGTTTATATCCTTCAATTTGACAAATGTGTTTGTAGAGCCAACCCGAATAACTACGACTACTGCTACATGTAGTATTGATAATGTGGTCTGTTGCTGCAACTATTTAGATAAAGCCATCGTTAATTATCTCCCTTCTGATCACAGTGGGCAAACAGTAACTTTTGAGTCCAACTTACCAATACAAAAAGTGCATTCAGACCAGTAACAGCTGTTAATTAAAATAAATTTAATAGCACTTTAGTTTGTAAATTAAGTAATCAGGACCTTTCAATAAACAATGTCAATATTTTGTATAAAGAATTCTTTTCGGTAGTCCAAACCGAGTTCAATAATACTTTTAGGAAAAACACTAAAACTATCAGCCCTAAGTTTTTATTTAGTGATTGGGCAACTAAAGGACTCAGGAAAAGTAAGGAAAGACTTTTCGAGCTGTATGGCCTTAAGCCTTATATTAATACGGAAACTTTTAATAAGTATGTTGCTACTTATTCTAGAATTTTTAAGATCACTTGTAAGGCAGCTAAAGCCTTATACATTAGCAACAAAGTTAAATCAGCAGACAATAAAATACAGACGGTTTGGAAAATTATCAATAATGAAACGAATAGGAACAAAAAGCATAATTCCGATTACACACTGGAGACATCAGGTGGTGGTCTCATTTGCGATAGCAAAAAAGTTGCTCAAGAATTTGTACATTTTTTTACCAGTATTCCACTTAAAACTACTGAAACCTTAAACTTCTCGCCATCGCTCTCTTTTGATTTAGTAAGGGCGAACGTTTCAGCAAGCCTAATTGAATTTAACTTTAAGCATATTAACCCCGTAACAGTAATAAAAGCTTTTAAGCAAATCAAGATCAAATTGACCGAGGATCTTTGGGGAATGACCATTAAAGTCTGTACCTCTATAATTGAGACCATAGCGGCTTACTTAGCCTTAATATTTAATTTGTGTGTGGATCAAGAAGTCTTCCCTGATTTAATGAAATACAGTAAGGTAATACCACTTTTCAAATCCGGGGACAGTAAAGACACCGATAATTATAGACCCGTATCCGTGCTGCCGGTTTTCAGCAAGGTGTTTGAAAAGGTGATGCTGAAACAAATGCTCAATCATTTTAACACAAAAAAAATCCTTCACGAACAACAGTATGGATTCACCAAAGGACGTTGTACGACCGACGCCGGTGTTACCTTATTAAGACACATTTTTAACGCTTGGGAAGAGGCCCAAGACGCCGTAGGAATCTTTTATGACCTCTCCAAGGCTTTTGATTGCGTCGATCACGAAACCTTACTCTTGAAACTTGAGCATTACGGACTTGGAAAACTTGCACTCAGTTTAGTAAAATCTTATTTAAATGATAGACAACAGCTAGTTCAAATAAACGGTATCAACTCACTAGGTTTAAAAGTAAAAATAGGTGTTCCACAAGGCTCGATTTTGGGTCCTTTCCTCTTTTTAGTATAAATTAATGATCTACTCCATTTATTAAAAAATCAGCCACACATGGTGTTATTTGCTGATGATACTTCCTTAATTTATAAGGTAGATAGACGTGCTACAAATTTTGACGAAGTAAATAACGCCCTACTGCAGGTCCAAAATTGGTTCACTGCTAATAATTTAGTATTAAATGGGAAAAAACTAAGTGCATCAAATTTTCTTTGCCAAATGTCAAAAGTAGGGATTGCGAGATTGTATTGAATCAAGAGAAACTAGAGTTCGTCGATAAAACTGTTTTCCTGGGGATCACGCTCGACTCGAGGCTACAATGGGGTCCTCATTTAACATCTCTTGCAGGACGGCGAAGTTTAGCAGCATATGCTGTCAGAAAAATCCGTCAATTTACTGATGTAGATACCGCGAGGCTAGTCTATTTTAGTTACTTTCATAGCATCATGTCTTACGGTATTTTACTATGGGGACGGGCTGCAGACATCGAGTCTATCTTTATTCTGCAGAAAAGAGCGATCAGAGCTATTTATAATCTCCGCAGGCGCGATTCTTTAAGGGAACTGTTTAAGGATATAAACATCATGACGGTACCTTGTCAATATATCTATGAAAACATCATGCACGTAAGAAAAAATTTACATCTTTTTAGTAAAAGAGGTGATAGACATAATTATAGTACTAGAAATAGGGACCTATTAGTTCAACCAGGTTTCAGACTAGCTAAAGTAGACTCATCTTTCATGGGGTACTGTTTAAAATGTTACAATAAAATTCCTCCCCACATACTTCAACTGAATGAGTCGAAATTCAAAACTTGTATAAAACGCACACTATGCAGGCAGGCATATTATAAGTTGGAGGATTACATCTCTGATAAAAATGCTTGGCTTAATGCTGGTCCTGCTCCACAATCACAACTAACTAATTAACATTCGAAAATACTGTTGGAGCTGCTGAAGATCGGAAGACCATCTTGCATTGTATAAACTCAATCTCCTTTGTATTATATAATTGCATAGCACAGGTGTGAGTACTATGTACTATTGAGCTACCATTTACCGGGTAATTTGTCTTTCATTGACTTGAATGTGCCCTGGCGACTGGGAATGTCATGCTCACTGAAATGTCTCGCTGGTGGTGGCGCGTGTGTTGGATCATTTAGCTCCCTTCAAAATGGTTGAGCTGAATGGTGCTGATCCATGCGTCATGTTCGTGAACAGGCGCCGTCAGTTGTGACTGGTCATCTCTTAGCTGCCATGGCTTATTATAATTTTTGAATTGTTTTATGTAATAATTGCGGACGCTTTTAACGTGCTTTCTACATTGTTCTCACATGTATAATTTCAACATAAATGATGTAACCCATATATTGTAACAATATTTTGATTTAAAAGAGTGTCCATGGAGTTTCTTGCCCGTTCTTCTCCATAGGTACCTACTACGCTTTAGAATGGGCAACTAGCTTCATATTTCTGACTGACCGCCCCTTGACAATTCAAAAGTGCCTGTAAATGGTTTAATTGGTATAAATGCTTTGAGTTTGAGTTTGAATGTGTATCAGGGTTTTTCAAAAATCTTCTCCAAACCGGGTGAAAAATGTTAGTCTGTATCACAGGTTAAATAAACCACTGAATGTATTGGGCTGTTTGGCACACAGAAAGATATTAAGACGTAGGCATCCACTAAGAAAGGGTTTTTGGAAATTTGACCTTTAAGGGGTAGAAAAGCGGGAATTTCGTTTGTTTGAAAAATCTTATTCCTTGAGTTAATAGACTTGAACTTGGCACGAATACTTATCTAGTTAATTACAAAAGTTGGTCATTTTAGTTTTTCTAAACTACTTCCTAAACGGGGATTGGGGGCTGTCAAAGTTTGTATAGAAGAATTTTAACGCGCGGTCCGATTAACTTGCAACTCAGTATTTATACTTTAAACCAAAAATAAATAATAATGTGAATCAGGGTTTTTCAAAAATCTATCCCTAATGGGGTGAAAAGGGGTACTCTATATATCACAGCTCAAACCACTGAACGGATTGGGCTGTTTGGCACAATAGGTAGTCATTATGACGTAGGCATCCACTAAGACAGAGTTTTTGGAAATTCTTTTACTATAGGTAGAGGAATAATGCTGTCGGATTAACTCGAAACTCGATACGGTACTAATACTTAAAACAAATACTAAAAAAGAACGTGTTTCGGGGATTTTCAAAAATCCGTTCCTAACGGGGTGTAAAAGTGTAATAAAGTTTAAGGGGTAAAGATCGTAAATAAATGTTAAAGATCATAATATTAATTTTCGAAAACTATCTTTCGGGGTGGACGGGTTCTTCAAGTTTTTAGAGGAAAGTACGAAATCCATGCGGAAGAAGTCGCAAAGTCGGCAAAGTGCTAGTTCTACGATATTTGAGAAAAAATAAACAAAGACCGCAGCGCTGGTATTCAGATAGGGCCCGCTATGATGCCACGGATACATCTACGAACATAAAATAAATCCCACAGAGTAATAAAAGTAATCCTTACATAATTATAAAACAAAGTCCTCCGCCGCGTCTGTCTGTCCGATTTTCATCCTGTTTTCACCAATGGATAGAGTGGTTCTTGAGTAAGGTTTAAGTATATAATAACTGACATCCACGCGGGCCAAGCCGCGGGCATCAGCTAGTAATTAAAAAAATAAACAATAAAATAAAGGCAGTGCTTCCGCTGCTGGCGCCGACTCAAGAATCTAACGCCATTGGGAACCGGCAGTGACATTACTGCCGGCAGCCGAGATTAAAAACATCGGCTGCCGGCACCGCTGGCTCCCATAGTGGACACCGGTGGCGCGGCGTTTTAGAAACCCTTGCGGTATTCAGAACCCCAACTAACTAACCCTAACTAAAATGTTTTTTTCTGTATATTCTAGTCGTTATTTCGTAGGGGGTCAAAGTTCTAACCTAACCTAACCTTTTTTTGCGAGGTCAAGGGGGGGAGTGAGGTATTTGACTCCCCCCGTGACGTCTAAGAGGGGCGCGCGTGGAACACTACGCGCCGCTACCTCGGGTCCTGATGTGTGGGGGGGCGACAGACGTCCCCGAGTCCGTCACCCCTGGACCCATTTAGGAGAGCTGGAAGAGGGCGTTATCCGCCCTCCGCCGACGCCCGGTGCGCCTGCTGCGGGCCGGGTGAGTGGACGAGATCTCCCTCTCCCTTTCCGCAGCCTCCTTCTGCGAGACGACCGTCTCGCAGTAGGAAACCACCGCGTCCCAGGACTCCCCGCTGCCGACCATGGCATTCACCACAGCCGACAGCGACAAGTCACTGCCTACTTCTGAGATGAGGGCACGGCGTGGCTCCTCCCAAGCGGCACACTCTGCCAGCGTATGCCGCGCCGTGTCCTCCCGGCAGTCGACGCAGTGGTGACACCGGGCGTCCGGCTCCCTGTTAATGCGACACAGGTACTTCCCGAAGCAACTATGCCCCGAGAGCACCTGCGTCACCCGAAACGACAGGGAGCCGTGCCTCCTCCCGAGCCAGCGCTCGAGCACCGGCCGGACCGCCTCGATGATGTCGAGGCCGACGGTAGGGCGTGAAAGCCTTTCCCGCCATTCCGCCACCAGGACCTCGCGAAGCTGAGACCGATGCAGCTCTATGTGTCGCTGCATCGGTTGCTCACCCCGCGCCCTCGCTTCCTCACGCCACCGATACGATGACGCGAGTACTTTCGCCTCGAGGTCCCAGGGCGGGGATCCGGCTAGTGCACAAGCCGCCTCGTAGGAGATCGTGCGATACCCCCTGATGACTCTGACGGCCATCGCTCTCTGCGGCTTGCGCAGGACTGCGATACTACCGGCCGTCAGGTCAGCCGCCCAGATCGGGGCCCCGTAAAGGGCCATCGATCGCACGATCCCCACGTAGAGCCGCCTACAAGCGGCGCTCGGGCCCCCCAGATTGGGAAGCAGCGTTGACAGCGCCCCAGCAGCGCCCAGCAACTTGGGCGCCAGCCGTCGGAAGTGGGGCCCGAAGTCCCACCGGCTGTCGAGCACCAATCCTAGGTACTTCATGGTAGACTCGACAGCGATCCGAGCCCCCCCGACCACGATGTGTGAGCCGGGTGGCGGCGCCCGCCGGGGGCCATGAAACACCATGGCCTAATCTAACTAGTTCGATTCCGGGTAGTATACTTTATTACTCAAATAGGGAAATTAGTGAATATGAAAAAAAAATGCTCTATTACCTACATGTTTTTTAATTATTTCTACCCCACCTATCTATCCAATATCTATCCAAATTGACAACCGAAGTCAGTGCCACCGCCGGCAGCCAATTCAGCGACGGGCGCTGGTAGCCAATTCAGCAACCGGCGCCGGCAGAAAAATATAATAATAAATACAAAAATGAAATAGCGTAAATACATAGCTTGGCAACCATATAGAATCACAACCTATGAAATACTTATTATTGCGTAGTTCCGGTGGCCATCTGTGGTCTTCATCATCAGTTCCATTTCACCAAATGGTGCTTTTCGAGAGCAACTGCACGTTACCATATAAAAAATAACTACTCAATTCGCAGGAAACTCTTTAAATATTTTATCCTTAATTTTTACTCTTTCAAACAAAAAAATAATATTGGAAATCGGTCTACAATTGACGAAAAAATCGGTGCACATACATTAAAAAAAACATTCATATAGTCGAACATAGAAAGAACCTCCTCTTTTTTGGATTGGTTAAAAATATAAAACCAAAGACACCGAATTCCGAAATTTTAGTTATTTTCACTTTGTAAGTAGTGTTTTTTCAATAATAACAGCCGCACGGGTCGATTCGTCAGGTTAAGCTACGCTGCCCGGGGTTGGTCCGTGGATAGGTGACCATCTTTACATATCAAGACTCCCCCTGCCTCGGAAAGCATGTTAAGCCGTTGGTCCCGGCTGTTATTCGTGGACCTTTGACAGTCGTTACGAGTCGTTAGAAGCCCGAAAGTCGGACAACCAGTCTTACCAAGGGGAAGGGGTATCGTATTACCCAGTTACTGGATTGTGGAGGTCAGATAGGCAGTCGCTCCATGTAAAATACTGGTATTCAGCTGCATCCGGTGAGACTGGAAGCCGACCCCAATATAGTTGAGAAAAGGCTAGGCAGATTGAAGTAGTGTTTTTTTAGAAAGTCGGTTGGTTTTTCAAGCTTTATATTAGCTTGCTCTGTTCGTATGTGTTTCCGGTTACTCCAATTGTCATCCATTTTTCAAGCACTTCCTCGCATCCGATTGAGCTGAAACTTGGCATACTTAAACAACTACCGAGACATTTATAAAATTATATAATGGAGCTGGTCTGTCTGATGATGGAGCTGGAAGTTAGCCATAAGAACTCCTCAATCAAAGAAGATAGCACCATCGTGTTTGGAGTCATCGGTCATGTATTAACGAGTTCTTTTACACTATGGTGTCCAGAGTCTGATGATGGAGCCGGAAGATGGCCATAGGGACTCCTCGACCTTAAAAGATAGCCCCGTAGTGTTGGGTTCGTTGGATTTGTGAAGGTGATAGAACAGATAGGTATTTAAACAAATTCTAATGCTAAAAAGTACAAAATAACATAAAAGTCTGTTTAAAAACAAAAAATTTTTTTTTTTTTTTAAATCAAGCTTTTATTCGTCTAATTATTCTAAATAAATCTAGAAATATTATATTTTCTTGAGGCGTAAATGTCCTTCTTATGCTGGCACTTCATTTGGCGTATTTGTCAAAATATTCGCGTTACTTGGGTGCTCAGACCAACCAAAATAGAAAGACAGAGCATTACGAACATCAAAAATGACGCCACCTTTTTATCTATGTTGTGTAAAAAGGGTTGTCATTTGTTAAAGTTTTTCCCTATAATTTGGGGAATAATATTTTGGGTAGGATAATATTGTACGAATAAGATATTGTTGAGTATGGTATTGTACCTCAATCGTTAATCGTTCCGAAATAAAACCATTTTTTTTTACATCGCAAAATAAAATAACAATTAAGGTTGATGTTCCGATCGGCCGCCCATACATTTTTAAATTTGGCTTTACGCTAAAAATAGACACTCTTTGTTAAAAACGAATCATTTTATCACTTTTCTACAATGAAATGTGTTCGCAAACGACCTTTTTAGGAAATAACTTACATTAATAACTGAGAAAAACGATGACGAAATCCAGGCAAAATTTGACATTTCTTTACATGTGTGGGTTCGTTTTGACAAGCAAAATATAGCGCCATGTTTGTTGTAGTTTAGAAATTGCAGCGCTAGATGGCGTCCTGGTGATATTATAATTCTGATAAAACAATATATAATAAGATAATTGATCTATTTTATTTTCTACCTATCATTTAAAAAAGAAACATTTCATTACCATAACACTCACGACCTTAGACGGCAATGTAAACAATTTTATTACATAATTATTATTGTTGTGCGGCAACATTTAAAATATCATTACTCGTAGACGCGACGTTGCCGTACTTCCTATCCTTGAGTACTTGACCTAATCGACATTGATACGTTGCCAAACTTCGTTCGCTCGTTTCGTAATGATTGAAATGTAACAAAAATACATTTTCAAGTTTCTCGCTTGATGCACTAGGATTTGCGCGCGGAATTTGTTGCGTGATAAAATGTGATGCTATTTTCATTGATTCAAATTGCATTATTTCTAGTAGGTATTTGATACCAATTGAATAGAAATAATGCAATGTATACTAGGTATAATCATTTTATTAATTATTCAAAATATGCTATTTTATTGTAAAATAAAAGTAAGTAAGTACCATATTTCGGCGGTATTAAAACAGCCAGTTGGCCCGTGAGTTGAGTTTTAGACGCTAAAATCTCGTCACAGTAGTTATTACCTACGTATCCGGTCGATGCTGACAATTTGTATATTTTTTGGTCAACAATAAATTAAATTATTACAATTCGGTAAGCCACCAAAGTAGTCTCAAAATCCAAATTACAGACATTACTAAATCGAAGAATGGGTGGCGCAGTCATGGGATATGGTTTTGCCAGGTTATGTAAAAAAAACCTTGTATGCATTTTACAGACAGATAAACATTATTTTTATTTGTGATGTCGCGTCAGCCCCGCTATTATTATTATACTCTGGTCACGTGCCTCGCAGTTTCGTCGGCGGCCGGCATGGTGTGGTGCGTTCAGAAACAAACAAATAATTGAGTTTCTTACTTCAAATAGAGGTGATTTATTGTTTAAAAATAAATAAATAAGTATCTCATTCATTGTCGACCAATATTCTACCAGGAATCTAAAGATAAGTAAAATTTTACAATACATTTTATTATTCTATTTTCTCAGGATGTGTTAGAGTTCTGAACGTAATCGCCACAATAATGAATTCTGCATCTGCATCAGTTGACAGATTATCTTACAAGACTTCGACTCCGTGCTGTTTATATGGTTGTGAAATACGATACTATTGGATTTTATTCAAATACTGTGTATAATAGTAACACATTCTTTTTCTTATTCATTATTTCAGATTTAGATTACGTCTACAATGTCTACTCGAACCAACAAACCGGCGTACAAACGACACCGTTATTGTGTATCTTTTATGTTTACAGATTTGCAAACGCCGTATTACCACTCCATGTCACAATCATGTAAAGGATATTCTATATAAAAAGAATATTTGTACAAAAGACATGTTATATGGGCAGCAAAATGAGAATGTAGCAAAAAGCATGTTCATGCAACAATATAATAAAATTGTCAGGCCTTCAGGTCTTTTTATTGATGAAGAATTTGGATGTTTAGCTGGCAGTCCAGATGGTAAGTTTTCTATAAAAAGCTTCGATTTTATTTAATATATATTTGGAAAATGTAGAAAATTATAATACTAGTTATAATCGCGAGAGACCAAAGATTACGAGCACGATAGGCGATTGAATTTCTTGTATCAAATGTCATGAAGTGCTTCATTTCATTGTTATATATTTTGTGTCAATTTGTTACAGGTATAATTGAAAATGAGAGAGCTGTTATTGAGATCAAGTACTTTCCATCATTGGCAAGGAAAAATCAAAGCCTAGATGCAGGTGCAGTAGAAAAGAAAAAGTTTGCTCTAAAATTGGATAATAATGTTTTAGTTATGAATAAAAAGCACGATTATTACTATCAAGTAAGTTGATTAATTTTTTTTTATGTTTGTATTGGACTGCTCTTGACCTCGAACACGCCTGGTGGAAAGCGATAGATGAGGTCTATGATGGAACGAGCAAGCCCAGAAGATGCCTGTTCACTTTTGTTTTGAAGGCTGATGGGTTATACGTGGAAGGGAAACACAGATGCTGGCAGAGAGTTCCACACTTTGGCCGTGCGCATAATAAATGTGGAAGAGAAGCACTTAGTACGACTAGATGGTATATCGACCAAGTGCGGATGGTATTCTATTGCATGTCTACTTTATAATTTATTTCAGTATCTAGTTTTCTCATATTATAATTAAAATCTATTTCAGGTTCAAGGACAAATGCGTGTCAGCAAAATGGATAAGTGCTACTTCATATGTTTTATTTCAGTCACTGAACCTTTGACTGTGATAGAAGTTTGTCGAGATAATGAATTTATCAGCAATATGATACCGAAGCTATTAGACTTCTTTAAAAACTGTATTTTGCCAGAAACAATTTTGAGACGTGTTCAGAAAAATGCGAAATGTATAGATTTGAATGGTAAGTATGTACCAGTATCTATTACTAGGTATTACTTTCGTTTATTTACTTCATAAATTGTATCAATTAATAAGTTATTATGTTATTCTAGTGAAAAATCGTACTTCAACATCAATATCTGTTGGAAATTCGAGTCCATTTTAGTGCAGCTTTGGAGATTGATGGTAAATAACATTTTGAAATAACTATTAAATAATATTCGTCAAAAGTAAGAAATATACTAAGTAAAGTTATTTTTCTTTGCAGCAGCTGTGTAGCAGCGGTTTCAAGACAAGAAGAAATGATTTTTGTTCAGTTGTATTTTTGTAGTAGTTTGTTTAGAATCAACATTATCATTGTATATTATTTTTTATTTGTATTTACTGTAAAAGGTGAAATAATACTTTATTGAACTCAATAAGCTGCTCTTTAGATTTTTGTTTTACTAAAAACTTTTGTAGATAAAAGTGCTTAGACATTATGAAAATATTGTTTCGCCTTCCTGGTTATAATCGCATGCAAAATTTTGTATTTCATTAGATTTGTTGTTCTCTTGTTTATAAATTATATAAAGTTTCTAACATATTTTTGTAATGTCTGTAATTATTGTAATACTTGGTTATGTATCATTTTTATTTATAATTATGTATCATTGTGTCACTTCAAATAGTTTTGTTTTGATAGTTATTTAATTAGTGTAAGGTAATAAAATTAAATACATATGTTATTGTACATATTGTTGACATTATTTATTTCCCAAAATTATTTATCAATTAAATAGTTTTCGCCTATAAATACAACTTTTATTTTCCTAAAAATAGTCCTACAAAAAAGTTCAGCCCACTTGTTTAAATACACGCCATCTAGTGTTCAATCTTTGTTAACGTAGGGAATACGTATGTGTGTGTAAAAGACTGTATATTCAATGGTAGATGTTATTTTCTGGCTTTGTGTCTAATTGGGTGGATTTTGAGGCATTACTATGACCAAGTTCAATAAAGCGTAATGGCTGATTTTCGCTAAGATTACTCCTACGACTTAGTAATGCTCCAATTTCACATAAACAAAATAAACCAAAACATGCTGACTTCAGCGCCATCTAGCGGGAAAATGGCCCGGAACAGACCGTATGTTCCTCCTTAAGTACAAAGTGCATTTACATACATGATTTGGAGATTACCTTTTAATCAAGAATTGCTTGTGTTAGGAGCTCCGCTCTTTCACTTAGAACTATCCATTAATTATCAATTGAATGTAAAAAAAAATTGGTTTGTAAATTATAGAAAAATTAAGTTATAAGGTTGTTGAAGCGTAAATCATAACATCGTCGTGGGTATGTGTCATTAAGTAAATTGTTTTGAAATAAAATAGGTACTTAATTATATTTACAATCAACTTTATTAAATTCAAGAAGACCACGATAACAAAATCACTGACTATAGAAAGCACGTAAAAAGCGACCGCAATTTGGGAAAAAATAAAATTTGGGACAGTAGTATTTAAATTAGCTAGTCTAAGCTGAGAAACTAACTAAAATAAAATAAAAAATACAGTCTCGTGTGTTTAATTACTGTTTTGATAAAATCTCATTTTTGTTTTTTAAATTTTATGTACCTTTTAGGATATCCGGTTTTGATCACACGGCGACGTCCACGATTAGTTGAATAAAGGTCATTATTATCAAAATGATCGGAACAAACCACGCTGGTTTTCGATGGAAGCCATTCTGGATCATTCCGACTATTTCTTATAGCTACTATCCATTTACTTTTATTTTCAATATTACTTGGAAATCTAAAATATTAAATACATAAAAAACAGGCATATAATTACTCGAACTAAAAAATATCGAACGGGGAAATTTCAAATCATATTATGGCAACCCCCGCACTTTAAATGTCACTGTTTTCGTTCGTTCATTCGTTCAGGTTTTTGTTCCAAGTAACCTAAAATTCATAGTTAACTATATTAAGAAACTATGTTATTTGAAGTACTTACATGTGAAAAGTGATTCCGTGAGACTTTTTATGTGATTTGCTATTGTTTTTACAAGTTTTCACTACACAAGAAAGCATAATTCAATTTTTTTTATTGAAGTTTACTAGACGACGACTCGTGACGTACTAGCAGCGATGAGCATAGTTTTTGTTTAGGTGTGTGCGTGAGCCTGTGTGTTTACTCAATACTCAATACTCAATACTCAATACTTTATTGCATTCCACATGTAGTATTTAGGTGGTAAAAACTTAAAATTAGATCACATGGACCCTGTCGGGCACAGCAAAATAAGTGAGGAGTGAGTGTGGTTTACTTGCAGGAGCATAGTTTTGTGGCTACACGTTTGATGTACGTAGTGATCCGTCTTTCTATTTTGGTTGGTCTGAGCTTGGGTGATACAAAATATGCCATAAACATTTTGAAATAAAGTTAAATTTGTATTAACGAAATAACACGGATATTTGCGCAAATACGCGAGGTGAAGTGCCAGCATTACACACAAAGATAACCCAAGCTTAAAAAAGTATTATACACACATCAACACGGTCTAGGGATATTTCATACTCAATTAAATAACTCGAAAAGTACTGGCCGCATTGGAATCTTTTATACACCGATTTGTTTGTAATTTATCTCAGACTAATTCCAAATTCAAATTTTTGAAAATTCTTTTCTTTCGGTGGCATAAAAATGTCTTCATGTGTAGGAGAGGGAATTTTCATTTGTGCGAAATTTAGAAAACAATACGAATTACGTTTAGTTACAGTTTTTTTTCATTTTTAAACGAAAGATAAAGTTAAAATTGAAGTATTGTAGCCATGCCACGCCAACATTTGACGAGGGCAGAGATGTTACGAGCTGTGGGAATGCTGGAAGCTGGGTCTGTTCAGCGTAATGTTGCTGAGGCCATAGGGACCCACCAAAATGTAATTTCAAGATTGTGGACACGCTATCGTGCCACAGGTGAAGTAGCGGAGAGGCACCGGGGGCCAAATCGCATCACTACCCTCAGACAAAACCGATTTTTGCAAATTACTGCGCGAGCTCAACCAAATGCAACGGCGACTCAATTGGTCCAAAGGCTGCGAGTGTAACACCAAGTGCTTGTGAGTGACCAAACTGTAAGAAGGCGACTGCATGAAAGCAATCTACGCTCTCGTAGACCACTCCGGGTCCCACCTTTACGGAGAGGCAATCGTGGACGACGATTAGAATGGGTTCGGAACCACGTGGACTGGGGCCGTGAGCAATGGTCCAATATGCTGTTCACGGATGAATCCAGGTTCGGCTTCCATCCAGATTCACGAAGGACGCGTGTTTGGCGAGTTCCTGGACGATGGAGCCGTCTTGAGGAACCCTCAGGAAGTTCACCCATACCAAGGAGGAACAATTATGGTTTGGGCAGGAATTCGTCTTGGAGGACGGACGGATCTCGTTTGGGTGCGGGGCAATATGACGGCAGAACGATACGTCCAACAGGTGCTGGGGCCCGTAATCTTGCCCCACAGAACACAAATGGGGCAAGATTTCCTGCTCATGCACGACAATGCCCGGGCACACACGGCGAGAACGGTAGCAGCTTGGTTACATACACACAATGTTAGGGCCTTAGACTGGCCTGCTCAATCACCAGATCTAAATCCCATTGAGCATGCGTGGGATATGCTGCAAAGAAGAGCTCTGAAGGAAGTTCCTGAAAATCTGGCTACAGAAGATCAACTTTTTGCGCACCTCAGAAGGACATGGGACAATATTCCGCAGCAAGACATTGACAACCTTGTTCTGAGCATGCCGAATCGTTGCCGATGTGTTATGAACATCATGGGCGCTTTCTCAGACTACTAACTTCAAGTTTATAAACACAAATTAAATGATTTTTCTATTTTTTTCAGTTTTTACTCATAAATTAAAAGTTAATTCATATACGGTTTCCGTCTATGCTTCATTTTTTTTCCATAAAATCCTGAAATTTTAATCGAAGTACCTTAACCATTATTAAAAAATGGTAGAATATTAAATAACGTATCTTTTAAATATATACATGTCATATAAATAATTAACACATTGATACTAATTCGCTTTTTTAAAAATATCCCTAGACCGTGTTGATGTGTGTAGTTCTATGTGTATGTGGGTTTTATTTAGTACCTACTTTTTAGTTCAAACCTTGTTTCAAAAAATATTTTATTTTTTAGAAAAAAGTTTTTATCAGGCTTTTTTTCTTAAAGTTTTGTATTTGTGCCGATTTATGCCCATCGGGGTCACTGTGGCTCGAGTTCAGTTTTTTGTTTGTAAGACACGTAACTCATTCAGGCTCTCGTCAGCTTGAACGATTTTGGGGGGTCATCATGCCCTCGTGACCCCAGTGGGACCGCGCCTACGGTTAGTTAGACGAAACGAATTATTCTCAATTCTTACCATGTATTTTTTGTGGACGTTTTCTTCAACAAAATGGCCACCTTCAATTCTTCTGTGAAAATCATATCCTAAAAAAAAGTAATATGAAATTAATTTCAACTTTATATTTTCACTACCCGCGCCCCGCGGTTTCAACCGCATAAGTTTCGATCCTATGGGAATATCGGGATAAATAGTATCCTATGTCCTTCTCTAGGTCATGGTCTACCCCCGTACCAAACATACAAATCCATTCAGCCGCTTTAGCGTGAAAGCGTAACAAACAAACTCACTTTCACATTTAATTTTATAATTTTACCATCTACTGGTATGGCCCGAAGCTCCATTTTGTTAGGCAAAAGTAGTCTTTGACTTTGTGAAATTTTTCAACTAATGATGACAAAATTTTGACATATTCAGATTTGACTCATCATCTAGCTAATCTTTTGACAACTATGGTCGGCTACCAGTCTAGCCGGATGCAGTTGAATGCCTACAAGGGCGGATCCCGGATTCCCGGAGACCTCTTAGATTAAAAAGTGTTCCATAAAACGGTCCCCCGACTGCAATGAAAATTTTATCAACTTGGTTTTTTTACTTTTTAATTCGTTTTTAGCAGGGTAGTCGTGCTTTTTAATTTTTTAATTCTTTGCCCCTGGATCCGCCCTTTAATGCTTACCTACAGTTTTGTTCCAAAGACTACCATCATTGTTTTCATAGGGGGCCAACCAGTCATTATGTATGTTTCATCTAGGTTTATGGACAGCCTAGCACAATTTTTGCCTAAAATCACTAGGTACTTACTTAAATTATTTTTTACAAAATCGTGTGCTTACCGTGAAACATTAGTAGAAATAAAACTTGATTCAGTTTAAATGAAAACATATTCAAATTTTACCTTCGCTTGGATTTATAAAAAAGTAGAAATCACAATTAAGTAGGTATGTGGTGGATATATATGGGAAAGAAGAAATCACAATTTCATGGTGGGAACAATAAATAATTGAATGTCTTTGGGTAAACACCGTAACGGATTGATTGGAAATAACACCGTACCGGATTGATTGGGAAATAGATTTTTTTTAAATTGTTTTCAATTACCTGAAAAATGATAGTTGTTTTTATGTTGGCCACCAAGATTGAACGATTGACTTTATTTAAAGTAGGTACTTACTTCAAACATGGAGCATAGGTAGATTTAAAAAACGTTTTAAAAAAAAAACAATCGACTTCCAAAAAAACACTACCTACAAAGTGAAAAATAACTTTAATTTCGGAAGTCGGTGTCTTTGGTTTTGAATTTTCGTATTTTGCCTCCGACTAAAATTAAAGTTATTTTTCACAACGTAGGTAGTGTTTTTTTGGAGATAGGTCGTATTGTTTTTATTATTCACCTTTTAGTTGTGGTACCTACCTACCCTACACATATCCGGATACTACCTACTGCCTACTTCTACTTGATAAGTAAATAACAGTGACAAGAACTGAATAAGTTCTATTATTCTGGATTACCAACCCGCACTGACCTGTGTTGTAGTTTTAAGCTAACTCTCTCTCGAAATGAGGAGGTCTGTGTCCCAGCAGTGGGAACGTTATACGAAATAGAATAGCTGGGATTAAGGATGAGATAATACCTACTTACAACTTGAAGTGGGCGTCAACCAAAAATTTGTCGGCGGTGGCGTGCCTAGAGGAATGGTCGGCGCGGCGGGGCTACGCCGCGGCGCGGCGCTCTACGACCATTCCTTCAGCTGTTTTTCAAAGTTGAAGAATACAGCAGCACCGTTTCGCTGAACGCATCCCTGATGCTGGCTGGGATAGTCCCACTCGATCTCCGAAGACAAGAAGCAGCTGCTCTGAGTAGGATATTATTGGGCATTCTACCCCACCTTCCGTTCCATCGGCTCACTCCGTTCGCCTCGTCACCCTCGGTGGAGTAGAATGCCCAATAATATAAATGAAATTCTACATAATACAGTAAAATACTGGTTCGGCGCCTATTCCACCCGATGGAACGAAAGGTGGAGTAGAAATCTTACATAGTGGAGTAAAATACTGGTTCGCGCCTATTCCACTATTTTAGTTCTAAAACGCAGTATTACCTTAACGTTACCGTATAGTATTATTACCGATGGCTTACCTCGATCAACTGCTGCAGATTCTCGGATTGAACACTAAACCACGACTTTAGTTAACAATTTTTATAACAACAAGTTTCACACATATCCACTACTTTACTTGACTAGCTTTATATCAAAAAGTTTCACACATAACCACGACTTTAGTTGACAAGTTTCACACATCATTCGTTTACTAATTGAACTATACGAACATAGTAAGCTAAATTCAGGACAGGTTGTCTCATGTCTCTTCACAAAGTAAGAAATAGCATGCACCTACAGGCACACGCATATTCTATTTCTATGACCCCAGATTGGGCACCAAGGACATCTGAACTTTAGGATACCGTAAACATTAAACTAAAATTTGGGTCAGATTGACTTTTGTCTCTTCACAGAGCAAGAAATAGCATGCACCTACAGGCACACGCTCATTCTATTTCCATGACCCCAGATTGGGCACCAAGGACAACCAAATGTTAATTTAATTTATTCATACAGCTAACACTACCTTACACGTTAACAATCAGCTACTGGTTGCTCTGCTGTTACTTCGCGTTGCGCTTTTTATCGGACTTATCGGACTGCAAAATTGCATTAAGGGGCCGGCGGAGCTTCGATCGCAAATACGAATCGAGTGCTACAAATGTTGCGCTATTGTGCCTGTCGGAGCAATACACACAGCTACCGTGAACTGTACGACCACGCACACATTTTCATTGACATGACATTTGCTTGACACGATAGCACTACTTGCTATTGAAAATTTATGATAAATTTAGATGTGTTCCGTAATACCAAAAATGATGAATGAAAACTTAATGTTTTTCCATTTTTTTTCGATAATTTGTAACTTGATAATATAGGCTATGTTTCTGCTGAAATAATATCACAAGTATTGTTGTTTATAATACAGAAAAAACAACATGAAAACATGTCATTTACGCTGTAAAAATGTGCGAAATTCAATTCGCTGCAACTTCATTTTAGTTAGGTTTTTTGGAAAAAAAAAAGATGTAGGAACCTAGATAAATACTGCCTCAATCCGAATAACAACACACTATGGTGGAAATATGCTCAAATTGCAAATGATTTAGGTATTACATTTGTATGGAGAATTCATCCGTCGCCGCGTTCTTAAGTAAATTTGCTGAATTCGAACTTTATCGTTGTTACGTGAGGTGTATGTGTGAGTGAGTAATTTCCACTTATTCAACAATTACATTGTAAGATGATCGCCGCGCATGTTGCAGCCTTTGATTAAAATTAAATTTTTAAAGGATTTCCTATTTCTCTCCCTTTTGTTTATTATTTTATATGTTTTATAATAAGGTGTTAGTTCTATCAATCTAGGATTGTTTGAAAGATGACTCTTAATATAAGTACTGAATTTTTGCATGAAATGATAATAAAAAGTTCGTTTTAGCCGTTGGATGATTTTAAAACAATTTAAAGTTTACTGCAACATACCTGTGAACTTACTTTTTGACATGGGTTCGCTTACATGTATTGTTCAGCACAAAAAATTGTTATCAGGATATTTTACTTTCGGCTCATCTTAACTTGCAGATTATTTTATTTTATTTCATATTGATTTATGTTGTTATACAGAGTTAAATAATACGGATTATTAAACAAACATACATACTTTATTATAATACCTATTGTATTTATTATAAGTAACAGCCTGGTATCGGCATCACCTTTGTCGGTGAGCGTTAAAGCTGGTTTTGTATTTCGTTTCTCACGATAAAATTGCAATTTGACAAAAGGTTTTCAATCAATACGGTTTAATTTGTCGTAAGTATCATACATTATTTATGCACCTATGAGGACATGTAGTTAAGGTTTAATTTTGATATGAGGTAAATATTGCTGAAATGGTATTTTTTATGTATATAACCAATCAATTTCGATCATACAATTACATTCGCTCCAGTATCTTCCAGTGATCCACTTATCTTTCCAAATCATCCTAAAAATATAAAATGTGAGTAAGTACTACTAAATTCATAGAATATTTTAATGTTTAATCGGTACTCAGCTACGGACCTGGTTTCTGCCTGCCGGCTGGTGTAACTATCACCATCATACCATCCATGTCATCTTCTAGCGAGCTATATTCCATCTGAATATTTTAATGTTTAATCAGTACTCAGCTACGGACCTGGTTTCTGCCTGCCGGCTGGTGTAACTATCACCATCATACCATCCATGTCATCTTCTAGCGAGCTATATTCCATCTGAATATTTTAATGTTTAATCAGTACTCAGCTACGGACCTGGTTTCTGCCTGCCGGCTGGTGTAACTATCACCATCATACCATCCATGTCATCTTCTAGCGAGCTATATTCCATCTGAATATTTTAATGTTTAATCAGTACTCAGCTACGGACCTGGTTTCTGCCTGCCGGCTGGTGTAACTATCACCATCATACCATCCATGTCATCTTCTAGCGAGCTATATTCCATTGAAACTTTCCTCTCCATAATTATTGAGGTTGTTTATAGAATTAACCTTAGTGTGTTCTATTTCAGGTCTGACTCGGAATTGGAAAATTGGAATACCAATCACCACGGTCCACAGCTGCAGTAGTCGAGGTGATAAAAAAGCAGGCTAAGAAAAAGGCGGTGAAGCGCCAAACACCTGAAAGCACCGCCCACCCGTCAAGCTCTAAGTCAAGGTAATTTATATTACTGCCTGTATGTTTAGATGTTTTTGGTTATTTTAAATCAATTAAAATGTTATGTGCACTGGTACATGATGGTTAGGGAACTTGGAACTGTAACGTAGACAACGGTAAAATCAATTTCCGATTATAATCAATGCAGACATGTTGACAGTTATTTCATTAGGTAATGTTATTGGAATTATTATATCCAAATATCTACCACGTTTATCGCGTCTATCACGCTTTGTATTCCCCATAGGATTCAACTGAGGTATATCACCTTAATTTCTATAGTTAAGAAATAAATGTAAATTATTATAAATGAAAATATGTGTAATTGTTTACAGTAAAAGACGCAGCTTGAGCTCGGACCTCTTTGGTCTAGACACAGCCCCATAGGTGCCATTGACATTTCGGGCGCTTTTTTTCATGATACCTACCTATGGGGTATCACGCGACATTTAAGAAGTAATGATTTAAACCACACAACAAAAAAGTTAATAAATATTTATGGAAAATGGCGGCTAGTTTTGGATTTTCCGCTAGCGATGAGCGCGCGGTGTAAATAAAGGCACTGGTAATACCCCTGAACAGCCTATATAAAAATATAATAATGTTAATAATACATAATACGCAAATGGGGTTAGGGTAGTGAACAATATAGACTGAAATAGCCACAAACGATATAAACCCTTATTTAATAGTACAGAATGACAGAGATTCATTCTGCGCGAACGCGGTGGCACCCGGGCAGGCCAGCGCGGTTCGTCGGGGCGGGTCAAGTGGCCTGCGCGCGTGCCAACCGCGGTCTTACCGGAAAAAGCGTAAGTCTCTGCTCGGGTGTAAATAGAGAATGCTCATTTTTTTGTAGGATAGTTCATACTAATTCAATGTATAGTATCCCACTGACGTTTAATTATGGTAAAAAGAAATCCCATGGGCATGCATGGGATATTGTTTTGCTTGTGGTTGCTTTTTTAAAAAAAAACTTGCTTTTGAGCGCTTGTCTTTGGTAAAAAGCTTCACCAAAAACAATTTCTATTGGTTACAAATTCCATGCTGCCATGATAGTACTTACTAATTCCATACTGCCGTGTCATTACTCCGACTAGTAAAAAGTAATTTGTGGCGCACATTACCGCACTAGTGCGGTAATATAAAGTAAAAAGCACGCTTCCATAATACACTGCATTATGAACCTAAAAGCGGCTCAATAAGAGCCACTTTACGAGCAAGTGTGTTGAAAAAGATATTATTACCACACGTGTCTTTCACAAATAGCATAGTCTCCTTTACACGGGATTAATTCACTATCTGGGGCTATAACACCGTCATCAGGTTTCGTTCCAGTGGGGTATGGCGGCTTGGTACTGGATGACTGTTTTCTTCTCCTCTGTCTTAAATTTCGAAGCTTCTTCTTTCTAATTTCATTAACAATCCTTTGGGAGGACATCGTAGTCTGCGGTTGATTCGTCATTTTTGTCAGTTGGCCAAACCACATATCAATGGACGTTTGAACCGGTATGTGAATTGGTTTATGAAAGTTCTGCTGATGCATCTGTTGAAATAGTTTTTGTTGAAACGATTCTTGATATGGTTTTGGTGTTGGTTTTTGAATTGGCTGTGGTAACGGCTGTTGATTCGGATGTTGAAACGGTTGTAGAGACGGTTTTTGAATTGGTACTTGTATATCGTGCTGTCGTAATATTGGTTTCGGCTGCGCAAGTGCCCACTTTGGTGGATCGATTGTACCACACACCATTTTATGTAAAATCCCAGTTCCCAAGTTTTGATCATTATCAGAACAAGTAGTTAGCTTTGGCGTTGGCCGTCGTGCATCAAGCTCCGATGACTCTTGCACTTGAATTGTGCCATTGTGTCTAAATTTTTTATGAAAGTTTGACATTCGTAACTTGTGACGGAAGCGAGATGACATCACTAAGTGTTTCGCGATTATTAAGTAGAAAAATATTACGTATCGCATTACTTATCAACAAACTTTGAATTCCAATATTTATAAAAAATAGGCAAACTCACAACTAGTGGAGAGCATAATCTAATTTATGTCAAGGTTCTTATCGGCTTTGGTATTGAATCAATTTAAAAATGTTGTAAAATGCAACGCCCATTTTTTATTGGTCATGCCGTATTTTTTACCCCACTACGGCGAAGAAAAAGGAGGGTTATGATTTTGACCGGTATGTATGTATGTATGTAAGTATGTTCATCTGTTCCCTCTTATCTTCTAAACCACTCATCACAATTTGACAAATGAGGTACCGTTGGAAACGTCTTTTACTACAACGTCTTTTACAAAACGTCATTACTTTAATTTTTTTTTTCATAATGTAGAAACAATTTCGTAAATTGTAGCCCACCAAAAGAAGTTTAATAACCGACTACAAAAAAGGAGGAAGTTATGCATTCGGCTAGATTTTTAGGGTTCCGTATCTCAAACGGAAAAAACGGAACCCTTATAGGATCACTTTGTTGTCCGTCTGTCTGTTAGTCTGTCAAGACCCTTTTTCTCAGGAACACGTGGAATTATCAAGTTGAAATTTATATCAAATACGTAGCTCTACGGTCCCTCGGAGCTCTAAGAAAGTCAAGCTTCTAAGTAAACGCAATAAAAAAATACAGCCATATAGGCGATATATTTAGATACTTGCAAATAAATCAAAACCTATTGACCTAGAATCATGAAATTTGGCAAGAAGCAAGGTCTCACAGCACAAGTAAAGGAAAATGTCCGAAAAACGTTATATGTAGTTTTTTTTATCTTTTTTTTTGCTATAAATTTACATTTGCATTTGGAGAATTGACCGTGGCGTACCTATATCGATCCAGTATTATATAGTGCTCTGTGATATCGATGTATGGGAGAGCTTGTTGGTCAACTACAATGATAAATATGTTTTTGGGATAAATTCATCCCAACTACGGAACCCTTCATTGCGCGTGGTTCGACACGCACTTGGCCGATTTTTTTTTCATGTACATATGTGAAATCGGGTTTTTGATCTTTGAGGGTTCATAAGATATATTTTTATTAACTGTTCTTAATGAAATCCTGTGAAAAAAAAATGTAGACCATACCATTAAAACATGACATACATATTTTTTTCATAATCTTAATGGTAAGTAATGGAATTGCCTTCAATGAACTTAGCTACCTTCCGGATTCAAGCGGATCGGAGGTCAGACTGGGACGTGTGAACTCTGTTGCATATCGGACCGCCTGACACAACCCATCTTGACACTATCAAGAAACAGTAACCCCACGTGGTTTATGAGATCCCATCAAACAAAAGTAATGACGTACCAGGGTCTTTGCGATCTGAACAGACGTCATTAGAAGAAGCAGTTCCTGAACCATCGAGTGAGCTATTGCCAACATCTTGCTCGGTTGAACTGTGTGATGCACCATTTCGAAACAATTCATTTTCAGAATTTATAGTTGGAGTTGATTCACGGTGAGACAAAATATTTTCAGATACCAATTTAGTACCGTAAAACGGTCACTTTAAAAAGCCTACTCCTCATTAACGGCTTGATTAAACGATCTGAAAAAAATATATGTTTGCCATAGATTCATGTACAACATTTTTGTTAAAGGGTTTTTGCGTATGGCTAATAGCTTTGTCTTAAAAAAATATTTACCAAAACGCTATTTTTGGCTAATATTCGCTACTACTTCTAAACGGCTTTGAATTTTGGAAATATTTTTACACTGAAAAATTGATGGTTACAAGGACTACAAAATTGTTAGAGCATTTTTAAATCAATCAATATTTGCAAAGATAATGACCCCATTTAGAGATAGAGGTTCAGAGGTGCCCTGCGCGGGGTGCGGGCGGCAGTCGCGCGTTAGCATTGAGACAGGATGGCTGTGTCGCTCGCTGTTCCGCCCCGGCTATGGACCGATACGGGCGTTGGCGTGTATTAGTGCAAATATTTACGTTCGAATTGTATCAATGTGCGTTTATAGACTAGCTCGCTGCAGAGAGCCCAATTCAATTGCGCGCGTAGGCGCTTTCTTGTTGTTTTTTTTTTAAATGTGTAATTACGTATAATACTCTTTTTATTTACATTGACAAAATTTACATACAAATTAACAATTTACAATATAAGTAAACCAAAAAAAAAATGTAAATATAAAATATAACATAGCATCACGCCTGTGTTTCCCGCAGGGTTAGGCAGAGGTGTACTTTTAGTTAGTACACTCACATTTTGCCAGTTATGTCCCATGTAATAGGGGCGAGCTTATTGCCATCAACTAGGCACAAATCCGGACTCCGGGCTGCTACTGAGCAATTTCAGATGTAAAAACCGGCCAAATGCGTGTCGGACCACACAAAATGAAGGGTTCCGTAGTTGGGATGAATTTATGCCAAGAACAAACTCAACATTGTAGTTGAAAAACATTTTTTGCAACTGCAAATTTAAGTTGGTCGATTATTACTCGTTAACTTGTAGAGCCTACTTAGCTGTGATAGTTTTCCTTTTAATTTCTTTATATACCTATAACTACTACTGCCGTGAATTTTTTCACATATCCAAAACCAACCATTTAGCTGGCAGGGGGGGGAGACACTTGACTCTAACAAAAATCAACACTTCAAAGTTTAATATTTCGCAAACAGATCCATGAATCCAAAAATGGTTTTTACACACTCACAATATTTTTGAACGATCTTTCCAACGACACTCCACACCATAGGAAGACAAGAAAAAACCATACAAACTTTACGTGTAGGTGTACACTAGATTTTTTTTTTTTTCATGATTTGGTTGTACCTCTCAGCGTGATTAATATGTTCACCCGTGCTAATTACAGCTTTCTAGTACTAAGAGTCTATGATCTAAGTCGCGGACAGACAGACGGACAGTGTGAAACTATAGGTAAGGGTTCCTTGTTGACTACGGAACCCTAAAAACGCAATAACACTTTGCCTGACCCATGAATCGAACCCGGGACCTCATGCTCAGCAGTAGCGCTTGCCACCGCTAGACTAACGGGGCATTCGTTGACATAAAATATTGTGTAAATCTATAATAATAAATTATGTAGTAGGTACTTATAACTATCCACGTCACCACATACAAATGCAATTCAGTAAAAACCAATACGAATATACGAAATACGAAGTCGCGAACACACATTCATAAATCAGAACGTACTGCACAATCAATTATAAACCTTATCTCATCAAGTACAGAGTGCATGTATCATGCACTGTAGCCTAGGTACAACGTACTCACACGAAATCACTGGCTTGTCGCAAGCTACCCTACAACGGCTGTATTACGCGCGCGATGCAACCGCTACAAAGTATCGTTTTGTGATATTTACATTGCTTGTCCAGTCATTTAGCGACACACTTAGGTAGTGGTTATGAAGCAATGTATTTATTACAAAAATAGTACAGTCGCTATGATATATGAAAACAAAAATAATGTAGTAAAGGCAAGACATATTTTCCGATTTGTTGTTTATCATGATTTTCACGACAAATATAATAAAATACCCACTTGTGCTGATAATTATGATAAGTAAGTGGTTCCTTAATTTATAAACTTTTTCGTACTAATACATAATTTGTAAACTTCACGGTCTGAGCTGACCCTTATATTTGTAAGCTTACGACCTTCTATTTTCAAGAGACACATCATCATTGTCATCAACAAATGGTTCTAGTTCATAATTTCAACAAAATATTTTTTTGAGTCAAGATTACTTAGCGGGCAGCTACATGTGGACGTGTATCAGTGAGCCGTGAGTTCAAATCTCACTCAGTACTAAAACTTTTTGTAAGTTTTTACTTGATTGGAAGTAATGGGACGGAAGTATAATACATTCATTGTGACGTTACATTAAAAAAAAAAAACATGCTTAGTCTGAATCATATTATTAGTTTTCAATACAGTCTGCTGAATACTGATACCTATAAATAGTTAAATAATAATACAATTACTAATATTTAACTTCATAAAAATAAATAATAAGCATTAGAATATAAAAAGATTTTGCTTAAAATACAAAAAAATCGTTTTATTTCAATGAAAGTAAATCGGCATTGTGAAATGGATCCGAACCTAGACCTCATTGATCGCCAATCCATTGCTTTGCTCATACAGCTACTATCACATGAAATAAGTTTGCGAATTTTAGCAATCGAATGGTAATAACAGGTTGCCACTATAAAACATAGTCTAATATTGCAACAGAAATACCTATACTGTTATATTTTGCGTAGTATGAGAGTTCATAATTATGTGTGTGTTCTCTGTGGAATGTTGAGACATCACTCATACACGCAAACGCACTGGCTGTATCGTGCTCGAGTTCATACGTTACGTACGTTACATTTAAAAAAGAACATGCATAAAGTCTAAATCATATTATTATTAGTTTTCAATAAAGTCTGCTGAATACTGATACCTATAAATAGTTAAATAATAATACAATAACTTATTAGTTATTGTATAACTAATAAGTTAAGTAGTTTAGGTAGGTAGTTTGTTAAGTATTCTTAACTTCATAAAAAATAAATAATAAGAATGAATAGATTATAAATAAACATAAATACCTAACAAGTTTTTGCTAAAAATACTAACAAATAAAATATTATGATTTCAAAGAAATTAAAAAACCAGGACGCGAACCCAGACCTCACTGATTCCGAATCCATTGCTTACTCCATACAGCTACTTGCACTGTGAGTCGTAATTGAATTTTAGCAATGCAATGGTAAGAACAGGTCGAGACTATGACGCGAATTCTAAATGCAACAGAAATAAATGTAATGTAGGTACTGAAGTTTTGAGCGGATGCTGTAAGTACATGTAGGTAGGTATATAGATACGTATGTAGGTAAGTACTCGTATGTAGGTAAGTATGTAGGTAGGTATGTAGTTAGGTATGTAGGTAGATATGTAGGTAGGTATGTAGGTAGGTATGTAGGTAGGAAATATTTTAAGGGGTCATTGACACACGGCTACACATCAAGCTACACATTTCCAGTATAAGCTGACCTTGCGTTGTATAGAAATTCTATACAATGCGAGATCAGCATAAACTGGAATTGTATAGCTTGATGTGCTGCCGTGTGTACTCATCATTATGAACAACTTTCACTCCTTAAGGAACCAACCCTGAAATCGCGAAAGAAAAATCATCTGTTCCCTAGATTTTGACGAGCTATGCGAACATAAAATAGGGGACAGCAGATTTTTTTTCGTGATTTCAGTCTTGGTCCCGTAGTGAAAGTTGTTCATAATGATGAGTACAATGACCCCTTAAAATACTTCGTGTATGAAAAGATACACCAATATTTTCTTCCAAACATGCTAAAAAATAATGTCCAGTAAAAACTTAAAATATTCGTAACTTATGTATCCATCTATACTAATATCAGCCTTACATCTCTCCGCCATTTCTTTCTGGAATCGTAGGTAAAATTGGCGTCCTATGCGCGCAAGTCTGCGCCCCTGCATTTTCTTTGATCGTCTTTTTAGTTCAGCGCGCCACCGCGCGCGTTTTACGTATTCGGGGAGTAGGGGTTTAGCTCCGCCCAGATGCGGAAGGTCAAGTGACGAAACTATGGCCCTTAATTTATAAACTTTTTCGTACTAATACATAATTTGTAAACTTCGCGGTCTGAGCTGACCCTTATATTTGTAAGCTTACGACCTTCTATTTTCAAGAGACACATCATCATTGTCATCAACAAATGGTTCTAGTTCATAATTTCAACGTAATATTTTTTTGAGTCAAGATTACCTAGCGGGCAGCTACATGTGGACGTGTATCAGTGAGCCGTGAGTTCAAATCTCACTCAGTACTAAAACTTTTTATAAGTTTTTACTTGATTGGAAGTAATGGGACGGAAGTATAATACATTAATTGTGACGTTACATTTAAAAAAAAAACATGCTTAGTCTGAATCATATTATTAGTTTTCAATACAGTCTGCTGAATACTGATACCTATAAATAGTTAAATAATAATACAATTACTAATATTTAACTTCATAAAAATAAATTAGATTATAACAAGTTTTTGCTTAAAATACAAAAAAGTTGTTTTATTTCAATGAAAGTAAATCAGCATTGTGATATGGATTCCAACCCAGACTTCATTGATCGCCAATCCATTGCTTTGCTCATACAGCTACTACCACATGATAAAGTTCGCGAATTTTAGCAATCGAATGGTAATAACAGGTTGCCACTATAACGCGTAGTCTAAATGCAACAGAATACTGTTATATTTTGCGTAGTATGACAGTTCATAATTATGTGTGTCTTCTCTGTGGAATGTTGAAACATCACTCATACACGCAAACGCACTGGCTGTATCGTGCTCGAGGTACTGTAAGGAGTTTGGATGCGAGGCGCAACCTCGCGTGGTACAGGCTGGCTAGAGGGCAGCCCTGTGTTTCGAACGTTCCAACAATTTGGATTAAAATATGTTAGGAATGCATTTTGTTTTGGTTGATCAGTCCAGCTTAGCTAACGAGCAGTGTACGCGTCTCTTATAAAATTAAATATTATAATAAACCCCCTTTGAACCCTCGCCGTCTTTGGATTTGCCACCTCACACACACCCTCATACCAAGATAGCGCTCCCAAGCGTTACAGTGGTGGAGGCGCCCAAACGACCCTGGGTGATTCCAATAAAAAAAGTGAAAGTTCATACTATTCAAAAATTTTGTGAGGGTGATCAAACGTTACAAAGGTGCGCAAGAATAGTAAGAAGACGCCGCGTCGACGCCGGAATAAAAGCTAAGTGGTGTTTGACTAAATTTTTATAAAAGTGCGAGATGGAATCCTTCTCAGGCATAGATGGCAAATGCCTAGAACATTTCATAAATGGATTCAAAACCTTGGCCATCTACTACGAATGGCGAGAGAGCGATTGGGCGCTGATTATCAGTGCATATTTTGTGGGTCCTACGAAATCTTTCCATAACTATACATACCACGAACTATGTATGAACTTCGAGTCGATGTGTGACGCGCTATGGGCAGAGTTCCCGTGCAAATGTCACAAACATTTAAATAGAGTGCAAGTAGAGGATATTGCACAAGGATTGTCTGATGAAGGCGGACAAGAAAACGCTGCGAATGTAGATGTTCATGCTGATTTATTTTCTAGCGGAAGACAGGATGACCCGCTAGATGTTGATATTGATATTGAGCAAAGCTGCCGGGAGTGCAGAGATGATGATGATGACGAGCGCAGCCTGGCGCACGACGAGGACGAGCCGATTGACGTGTTCGCGGATGAACACGAGGAAAAATTGGATGAATCGGGTCAGTCCAGTCCATTTATTACTTCTTTCAGCTATATTTCAGACCTTCAGATTGTGTCCTTGTCAGAGGAAAATGATGATCACGATGATGAAACTTATAATAATAACATTATCATAGATCAAATTGTTGAAAATGATTATGGTAAAAATATCACCGATTCAAAGGAGAATGACCAGTTCTCGTTAACAACAGAGATAAAGAAGGTTGAGCAGTCATCTTTGTCTCCAGTCGAAGTTTTTGAATCGAAAGTCGTTTTAGATAAAGACGACGGTGAAAAAGTCTTAGATGTAGGTGACAATATATTAGTTAGAAATGAAACGGAGTCGTGTGTGGTCGGAGACCAAGAAATTGACCTTAAGAATATAGTTGTGCTGTATGAATACATCAGCAATTTTCAAGCTGTCGAAGCTATAGATAATAATTTCAATATTAATGTGACATATAATAAAATTAATTTGGATAGGTTCCACATTAAGTTAAATTTTCTATTTTTACTTTTATCTTTTCTATATTATTGTATTAATTTCACAGTACCACAAAAGCGTGCTGTAAACAATTTAATAAAAGCACCAATAAAGGAAAAGGTCTCGCGTGAGAAAAAGTCTAAATTTAAAAACTTTGAACCGAATATGTTTAAATTTAAAAGAAGGTTCAAATATAATAGGAATTTTATAAAGAAGTTTTCATTTTTAAAATATAGGTTTTTCGAAATTAAATAATAGGCGAGTCAGGGATTTTGTACATGTTTTTTTATCAAAACCTTTTCTTAGTAGGATATAATTGTCTTTTTTTTTAAACGTCACTTATTTTAATTGTCATGTCAATGTCACATTGATGTAAACATCGCAAAGATGAGTGATGAATATGAATATGGTGTGATATTAATGCATTTTTAATTTGTGTTTATTTCATATTGCGGAAAATCAACATCGGACGCGGCGGGTGCGAATGGGGCGTCACCTGCACGCCGCTTCGGAGCGTGTGTGGTGACATTTCCCACAGCGCCTTGAAGTCGGAGGGAATGAGAATGAACAAATGCCTTCGTCTTCAAAAATCTTCGTTAGGTTATTGTAGCATGAATGTGCTCCAGAGAATTTCAGGGGTAAACCAACCAGGGTCCCTCATAGAAAGGGGGGGATGGCACTCTGTCCGAGTTGCTGTCGTGTTGTTACCAACTCCGTTCATAGGCATAGCACTTCGCGGAGGGTATTTGATAAATACTCATGGTACAACTTTTGATTAAGGACCCACAATTTGGTTTTTAATATGTTAATGGGTTATAGTGTGGTTTTATATTTTTGTCTCTCTGGAGTGCGAACATGAATTTAATTTAATTTGTTGAAGGCATACACCTGAACCTTTCATTCCCTTGGGCTCATTTGCGTCTGATGGTTTAAAAGTTTTTGATGTTGTTTTCATGTTTTTATAAACCCCTTCCGGGTAGATGTGAATTATCACATCGTGTTTCCTTCTTGAGGCTTCGTCATATCTTTTTCGCCAGTTTTGGTATGACGAGGTTTAAACATGACGACGTTTGCTATTATGGGTGCATTATGGCACATGTTAACTTTTAATTTAATTGGCACGCGTCGGGGTGTTTATCGTTTGTCCTGAGTTAAGCCTTCTTCTGCAAAAGAAAGACCTCACCCGTGTTTTTTTCCTGGCGTTAGGTAATTTTTCTGATAGGCGTAGGTAGGAAGGGCCTGATTGTTTGAACGTTGTGAATAAAAGTCTTGTTTTTCAGACTACGCCAATCCTTTTATTCAAGGGTGGGCGTAGCTCATGTAAGGAGTTTGGATGCGAGGCGCAACCTCGCGTGGTACAGGCTGGCTAGAGGGCAGCCCTGTGTTTCGAACGTTCCAACAATTTGGATTAAAATATGTTAGGAATGCATTTTGTTTTGGTTGATCAGTCCAGCTTAGCTACCGAGCAGTGTACGCGTCTCTTATAAAATTAAATATTATAATAAACCCCCTTTGAACCCTCGCCGTCTTTGGATTTGCCACCTCACACACACCCTCATACCAAGATAGCGCTCCCAAGCGTTACAGTACGTTACATTTAAAAAAGAACATGTATAAAGTCTAAATCATATTATTATTAGTTTTCTATAAAGTCTGCTGAATACTGATACCTATAAATAGTTAAATAATAATACAATAACTAACACTTAACTTCATAAAAAATAAATAATAAGAATGAATAGATTATAAATAAACATAAATACCTAACAAGTTTTTGCTAAAAATACTAACAAATAAAATATTATGATTTCAAAGAAATTAAAAACCAGGATGCGAACCCAGATCTCATTGATTCCGAATCCATTGCTTACTCCATACAGCTGCATGTTAGCCGCAATTGAATTTTAGCAATCGAATGGTAAGAACAGGTCGAGACTATGACGCGAATTCTAAATGCAACAGAAATATAAATGTAATGTAGGTACTGAAGTTTTGAGCGGTTGCTGTAAGTACATGTAGGTATGTAAGTATGTAGTTAGGTATGTAGGTAGGTATATAGGTACGTATGTAGGTAGGTATGTAGTTAGGTATGTAGGTAGATATGTAGGTAGGTATGTAGGTAGGAAATATTTTAAGGGGTGATTGACACACGGCTACACATCAAGCTACACATTCCAGTATAAGCTGACCTTGCGTTGTATGGAAATTCTATACAATGCGAGATCAGCATAAACTGGAATTGTATAGCTTGATGTGCAGCCGTGTGTAAGTATTCATCATTATGAACAACTTTCACTCCTTAAGGAACCAACCCTGAAATCGCGAAAGAAAAATCATCTGTTCCCTAGATTTTGACGAGCTATGCGAACATAAAATAGGGGACAGCAGATTTTTTTTCGTGATTTCAGCCTTGGTCCCATAGTGAAAGTTGTTCATAATGATGAGTACAATGACCCCTTAAAATATTTCGTGTATGAAAAGATACACCAATATTTTCTTCCAAACATGCTAAAAAATAATGTGTGTAACTTAAAATATTTGTAACTTATGTATCTATCTATACTAATATCAGCCTCACATCTCCTCCCCGCCATTCCTTTCTGGAATCGTAGGTAAAATTGGCGTCCTATGCGCGCAAGTCTGCGCCCCTGCATTTTCTTTGATCGTCGTTTTAGTTCAGCGCGCCACCGCGCGCGTTTTATATATTCGGGGAGTAGGGGTTTAGCTCCGCCCACATGCGGAAGGTCAAGTGAGGAAACTATGGCTCTTAATAACAATTTGAAAGGAAGGAGTCTTATAAATTGATCTCATGCTTCGCACCGTTGTATTTTGATGTGCCATAGTGGAATTAATAACACGAGTTGTTTTTATACGATATTCATCACTAATATGAGTAGTCATTTGAGACGCATGTTCTTGGTGCACTAGTAACCTTTGAGATGTTGATATTCTTTCAGACACAGTCCCTGGCACTTCGCGAGCACTAAAGTTTTTCTGTATAATTTTACCATATTTCGATGTAAGCTGCCCCAATAGGTTACTCGATGTTTCAGGATCTGTTTGTTTTAATAATGTCTGCTCAGATTGCAAAGACCCTGGTACGTCACTAATTTTGTTTGATGAGATCTCTACACCACGTAGGGTTTCTATTTCTTAATAATAATTATCAGGATGGGTTGTGTCAGGCGGTCCGTTATGCAACGGTGTTGACACGTCCTGGTCTGGCCTTTCCGTCTGAAACCGGAGGGCAGCTAAGTTCATTGAAGGCAATTCTATTACCAATATGATTATGAAAAAAAATATGAACGTCATGTGTTAATGCTATGGTCTACATTTATAAAAACATGAGCCATATCCTCATGTTTTTATAGTGCCGAATATTGACCATGTAGGTAAGTAATAAAGTTTTAATCACATTGTTTTGTTTCAGCGTGGTTTTCATTGGATGCGTATAATAATATCACGCTTATTAAGAATAGAATAGAATAGAATACTCTTTATTATGTATACCATAAAAAATACAGATACAAATGTAGAAATTTTACGTAGGGTGACACAATGGGCGGTCTTATCGCTAAAAGCTATCTTTTACAGACCACCTTTGGATGGATTAAAGCGCGAAGGAGAGATAATACTGCAGGTAGTCAGTGGTGTACCATTTACATATACAATAAATACATACATACATAAAGCATATACTTATCTATATAAATATATATATACTTATCTATAATAATATATAATACATATATATTATATAAACAATATAATAATAAACATGAAACAGGAGGAAAGAGCTATATTTCTTCTTTATACAGCGTGTAAAAAAAACCCTGTCCGATCCGTGGTGAGGGTGTTGTTTAGAATCATACTGAGAGTCTATTTATGCGATTATACTCGTTATTGCCTCGTCCTCGATGATGATAGAAAACAAGTGTAGTCTCGGCTTTACAGTCTGTGGCGTCACATGATTTGGAAGAATAAGTAAAAACAGAACACATCCTTATCCGGGTGTGTGCTGCCATCTGTAACCATCTTCATCTTCATTCGGATTTTATGTCTTAACCGGCGGGCGTCACGTTTTCTCCAAAGTTTTTTGTTTTTTTTATATAAAATGGGTAAAAGAAAGTCGGAGGACAAAACGAAAAGGTTACGGAAGAAGATAAGGAAACTAGAAAAACAAATAAAATACTTAAATTCCGATTCGAGTGACGAAGGTAAGAAAATGGCCGCCTTTTTTAATGCGTCCTTTGTGGGCTTCTTTCTTTTTCAATTATGCTTTGGGTATTAAAAGCAGGGTGTAAGGCCCTGTTTTTTTCTCCAACGCGTAAAAACGCTATGCCAAAAACTTTTTGTTTAGTATCATATGCTTTGCATGTGCAACCTACGACTGCACGTGGTCTACAAATTCTACAATGGATCTACTGGGAGCACGGTGACTTGTCTGACCTTTGGGGCGTTCTGTGGGAACGCACATGGTTAATCATGGCCATATTGTGAGCGACTTGCCTGACCTTTGGGGCGTTCTGCGGGGACGCACGTGGTCTACAAGGCTATGTTGTGAGCTAAACAACCTCTGGGGTGTTCTTTAGGGACACACATGGTTGATTTTTTTATTATAACCTTCAAGGGAAGTTCTGTGGGAACTTACATGGTTATATAATAATATATGGTGCAATGTTTGTACACTTGACAGCATGCATTATACTTTTCCAGATACTGTAACAAGTCCAGTAAACAATTCACCTGATATACAGGAAAATAATGAAAACATCCCTCCAGAATTTGTTGAAAATGTTCCTCCTGAATTGGTTGAAAATGTTTCCCCGGAGGGGGTGGAAGATATCCAACCAAACGTTGTGTATGAAAACACAGAGCTGTTAAATGAAACGGTTGAAGAAGAACTGCCTCAGGAAGATACATTAGATGATCAGGTTTTGGAAATATTAGGTGCAGATCCTCAGCCCGAGAAAGTAGGAGAAGACCTACACAAACAGATAGCTCAAAGATGGGATAAGATGCTCAAAAAAGGATTGACAAAAGAGGAGAAAGACATAATCGAAAAGGAAAATCCACCATTTACCAATTTAAAATATATGGTGCCACCTAGGTTAAATCCTGAGGTTAGCGCTGCCATTAATGAAATGTCTAAAAAGAGAGACCAAATGATTCAAAAAAGACAACAGCAAATTGCCACAGCGTTGTCATGTTTGGGCTCGGGCCTTCAAATGTGCCTAAGGGATGTTCAAGGACAAAAGATGAGCATCATCAAAAAGCTTAATGATGCTTCAAGGTTAATATGTGATTCTATATGCATTGATACAAAGGGACGTAGATTCCTCTTACTAGCAGTTATAAACAAAGATATGAAGGAGTTTTTACTGCAGTCAGAGTCAAAAACTTTTTTATTTGGTGAAGATCTTACTGAAAAAATTCGAACAGCAAAATCGGTTAAGAAATCGGGCCAAGAATTGAAGATAGCGGAGCCAAAGAAGTTCACCTCTAGACAGAACACATGGGTGTCTAGACAAAACATTGCTAAAAATAACAAAGCTTTAAACTGGCGGGGCCCTTCTCGCACAGAAGTGAAGAAGAGGGGGGGGCCATTACCCAGAGCACCAGCAGCAGTGGACAGGAAGTGGGAGGACAGGAGAAACAATCAGCGTCGCAAATAAACTCACAGGTGGGCAGACTTAAATCTAATTTATGTGATTGGAAACTAATCACAACAGATCCTGTTATTCTGGAGTGGGTTGTAGGGTATACAATTCCTTTTCACACTAAGCCACACCAGAGTTACATTCCTGTGAATGACAAATTTTCTAGACTGGAGTCCTTACAGATAAAATCTGAAATCAGTAAATTACTTTCCTTAAAAGCAATACAAATTTGTCAACCTACAAATAATCAGTTTTGCTCACAAATTTTTCTTGTTAAAAAGCCCAATGGAACTTTCCGTTTCATTTTAAACTTAAAGAAGTTAAATGCTTTTGTTAAAACAGATCATTTCAAGTTGGAAGATTACCGAACAGTATGTAAACTTTTACAGAAAAATGATTTTCTTGTAACATTAGATTTAAAAGATGCATATTACATGATCAACATAAACAAGGATAGTAAGAAATACTTAAGATTTATTTTTCAAGGAATCTACTATGAGTTTAATGTTTTACCTTTTGGCTTATGTACAGCCCCATTAACATTTACAAAAATAATGAAACCAGTAATAGCTTACCTAAGAGAAAAAGGTTTTATATCAGTTGTTTATTTGGATGATTTTTTATGCATAGGAAATAGTTACAAACAATGTTTAGAAAATATGCAGTCAACAGTAAATATACTAGAAAAATTAGGTTTTATAATTAACAAAGAAAAATGTGTTTTTATACCAAAACAACAGTGTAATTTTTTAGGTTTAATTTTCAATACCATTGACATGACCCTTGACATAACTGAAGAAAAAAGAAATAACTGTTTGAAGTTGATAAAAGAATTAATTGCTAAAAGTCAATTTAAGGTTAGATTTCTAGCTCAAGTTATTGGAACTTTAATATCTGTTTGCCCAGCTGTTAAGTATGGTATTCTTTATACCAAAGAACTTGAGCGACATAAATATCTTATTTTAAAAGATAATAATGACAATTATGATAAAAACACTGAATTGAATGTTGCATGCATACAAGATCTCAACTGGTGGTCTATAAACATAGCTAAATCGGGCAATCCTATTAGAAAGAACTCTTTTGAGATAGAAATATTCATAGACGCTTCCACCACAGGGTGGGGAGTGTCTTGTGACTCTCAGACTGCCCATGGACGATGGACTGATGATGAAGCTCAGCTTCACATTCATTCTTTAGAATTATTGGCTGCTTTCTTTGGGTTAAAATGTTTTGCCAGACATTTAAAAGACTGTGAAGTCTTATTAAGAATTGATAATATGACTGCAGTATCATACATTAATAGATTAGGGGGCGTCCAATATCCCCACTTACATAAAATTACTAAGAATATTTGGCAGTGGTGTGAATCTAGAAATTTATGGATTTTTGCTACCTACATAAATACCAAAGATAATGTGATAGCAGATTTTGAATCTAGAAGAGAACTAAACAATACAGAATGGGAACTAAGTGATATAAATTATAAAAAGATTGTTTTGTTATTTGGTGAGCCTTCAATTGATTTGTTTGCATCGTGGACCAATACAAAGTGCCATAGATATGCATCGTGGCACCCGGACCCAGGAGCCATGGCAGTGGATGCCTTTACTTTGCATTGGTCTCAATATCATCTATTCTATGCCTTCCCTCCATTCTCTATGGTTCTTAAAACCATAGAAAAGATAATAATAGACAGAGCAACAGGAATTGTAGTAGTTCCTCAGTGGATCACTCAACTATGGTTCCCAATATTCAATAGATTGTTGATAAAGGAACCCGTTATTTTTGAACCTTCTAAAGATCTCCTCACTTTGCATAATTCCAGATTGTCACATCCCCTACACCGGTCATTGACATTGATGGCAGGAATATTATCAGGAAAACATTTATAGACCTTGGAATTAGTGATGATGCAGTGGATATTATGATGAACTCAATATCTAAAAGCACATTGAATCAATACTCGCCTGCAATTGCAGCATGGGTGAAATATTGTAAGTCAGAAAATATAAATATCACCAAGCCCACCATTACTGAGGTTATTCAGTATCTCACTCGGAACTTTCAAGAGGGAGTTTCCTATGGTAGTTTAAACTCACTTAGATCTGCCCTAGCCTTAATTATAGGACCACACTTAGGTACAGATGACAAAATCAAAAGACTCCAGAGGTTTCTTTAAATTAAGACCTCCTAAACCTAAATATAATAATACTTGGGATGTATCAAGTTTACTCAATTATATTGAAACTAATTACATTCACCAAACCAATTTACAAATTGTAACCAAAAAAGCTGTGACCTTATTGATGTTAGCCACAGGTCAAAGGGCACAAACAATCTCATTAATTAATGTGAATAATATAGTGATCAAACAAGACTGCCTAGTGATTAAGATTGATAAGTTAATCAAAACTTCAGGGCCAAATAGATGCCAACCCTTTTTAACTGTTCCTTTCTTCAATACTAGACTAGGAGTATGCCCAGCTACAGCTGTGGTTAATTATTTAGAATTAACTAAAGGTCTGCGAGACTGTACCAATTTGTTTATATCAATTAAAAAGCCCTATAAAGCTGTGAGCTCCAGCACAATCAGCCGTTGGGTCAAAAAAGCTATGGAAGAGAGTGGAATTGACGTCAGCACATTCTCAACGCACAGTACCCGTCATGCAACAACATCAGCAGCTTACAGTAAGGGGGTTAATATTGATGATATAAGAAGAGCGGCTGGTTGGACTGGGGAGTCAACAATTTTTGCTAGATTTTATAATAGACCTATAATCAACAATAGAAACATCTCTGAAGCAATTTTTCTGTACTAACGAAAATAATTCAATTTGATTTGTACTTTCCTTTTTAATATTAGAAATTAGCTACGTATTTTGATTGTCATCATAAAACATTAAAAATAACTTGTGTTATTTTCATAATATTTTTTAAATAAATAATAATAATATTATTGTTTTTACAACTGGTCTTTGAACATCTACACTTGTTTTCTATCATCATCGAGAACGAGGCAATAACGAGTATAATTGAATAGTCAAACGAACTTACCTGTAAGTGAAGTTCGACGGTAATTATACGAAGTTATTGCCTCGTCCGAAGATGATGAGTCCCACCCGACCCAAACATTCCATGCTATATAGTTATATGAGCATGGACCCTATGTTGTAAAACCAATAAATCGCCAATAACTTAATGAAGATGGTTACAGATGGCAGCACACACCCGGATAAGGATGTGTTCTGTTTTTACTTATTCTTCCAAATCATGTGACGCCACAGACAGTAAAGCCGAGACTACACTTGTTTTCTATCATCATCTTCGCACGAGGCAATAACTTCGTATAATTACCGTCGAACTTCACTTACAGGTAAGTTCGTTTGACTATTCAATTTTTCTTCAATGGGTTAGTTTACCGGGTTAATACATGGGGCGCGCGCGTTTAGTGGGTATCTACTAGTCATAACTTTCGACCTATGTAAAAAATTTGCTAATTTATAATGAAATTGGTGTAATTTTGGTACTAAAAACGTGAATTTTAATTTACTTTAGTACTTTTTGGTAATATTATTGCGGTACCTAGGCGGCTTTTGGATCGGACAGGGTTTTTGTTACATGCTGTTTCTTGAATGTCTGGTAACAGGAGTGATCTCAGTTAGGCTCGAAGATAAAAATACAGAATTGCATCAACATTCATCGGCGAGCTTTATCATTTAGGTAGGTATTGATTGGGCCGATTTTGATGAGGAATTATTTATCTAGTTTATTTTTTGTAATAAAGTATTTAAAGCTCGCTGATGAGTGTTGATGAAATTCTTCATTTTATTTTCGACCCTAACTGTGATCATTTCTGTAACACGAAACCATAGAAACAGCGCTTAAAAACAAAGTGTTCAATAATATCACGTTTCCACGCTGAATCAAAACAATGCAATTAAAACTTTATTACATATATGGTCATAAAGTTTTCACATTGTTTATTTCTTATTGTTATTGTTTATTCGGCACTAAAACATGAGTATATAGCTCAAGTTTTTATAAATGTAGACCATAGCATTAAAACATGACGTTTGTATTTTTTTTCATATTCATATTGGCAATAGAGTTGCCTTCAATAACCTTAGCTGCCCTCCGGTTTCAGACGGGAAGGCCAGACCAGGACGTGTCATCACCGTTGCATGACGTACCGCCTGACACAACCCAACCCGATAATTATTATCAAAAAACAGAAACCCTACGTAGTGTAGAGATCTCATCAAACAAAATTAGTGACGTACCAGGGTCTTTGCAATCTGAGCAGACGTTATTAAAACAAACAGTTCCTGAACCATCGAGTAACCTATTGGGGCAGCTTACATCGAAATATGGTAAAATTATACAGAAAAACTTTAGTGCTCGCGAAGTGCCAGGGACTGTGTCTGAAAGAATATCAACATCTCAAAGGTTACTAGTGAACCAAGAAAATGCGTCTCAAATGACTACTCATATTAGTGATGAATATCGTATAAAAACAACTCGTGTTATTAATTCCACTATGGCACATCAAAATACAACGGCGCGAAGCATGAGATCAATGTATAAGACTCCTTCGTTTCAAACCGTTACTAATCAGAACAAGGTATCTGAAAATATTTTGTCTCACCGTGAATCAACTCCAACTATAAATTCTAAAAATGTAATGTTTCGAAATGGTGCATCACGAAGTTCAGCCGCGCAATATGTTGCAAGTGTGTCCACGACTCGAGACATAAAGAAGACTCAAGGAAGAACTTCACAAAATCCATCACAAGGTTCATCAGTTAAAAGCAGTAAGGCACCTCAGAGTGCCGACAGGCGCCAGCATTATTATATCGGGGAAATCGATGAAACAGCCTTTAGTAATGCACGGTCGGCACGTGATCTTATAACAATGAGCACTGTTCCTTTCTACCCAGATGGCATAACAGCAGCACATGAAGGTATAACAATCGTTGAAGAAAAGTGTGATATAGGTCGATGCTTAAAGTCTTCTTTTACTATAGGTACTCAAGGCCGATTAAGGTATTTAAATCGAAATGAAGAAAAAACAACAACTGAAGATGACTCTGTTTTCCCAGAGCAATACTTTTAGCCAATTAAGTATTACTCGTACGGTGTTATGAGTCATTAGTTAATAAACGATATTTTTGTTAATTATTTTTGACAAAATACATTGTTTCAAAACTAGGTACTTACAGAAATCAATTTTATTACCTTCATCCATCTGCCTAGCCTTTTCACAGTTAGGTATGTTGTTCAGCTTCCAGTCTAACCAGTACCCTAATTGCGTAAAGCTGGCGCCACACACAGTCACATATTTGAACACTTGTGAGGTAAGGTAATAAATATGAGATCAAACTTTGATCAAATACCCAAACACCCGTGTCTCACATGTGTTCAAATATTGTTGCTATGTCTGGCGCCGGCTTAACAGACGATCAATCAGAATCGGACTCTGTTTGAAACAAATGCCTAATACATTGCTTCATAAGTTCGAAAAAAAATTATGCAACGTAGGTACGAGTAAATAACGCAATGAATGTTGTTGTACTGTCAAAATGAAACGAATTAGTCATACGGTTACAAAAATAAGTTACGTAATTAGATAGCACCACTTGTATTTTAAATGGACCGCAAAAAAAAAAAAAAAAATTTTGCCGCTCCTGAACAAACTTCTTTCAGATTTACATGACTAGCCATCTGTGTAGCCTGTTCCCAAATATGCTGGGGTTGGCTTCCAGTCTAACCGGATCATTGATTCAGCTGAATACCATTATTTTACATGGAGTGACTGCTTATCTGACCGCCACAACCCAGTTACTGGGGTAATACGATACCCATACCGATTGGTAAGACTGGTAACGACTGTAAAAGATGTATAAATGACAACCAGCAGGGCTATTGCGTAACACACTACAGTGGCTTTCATTTTGACAGTTCAACAACATTCATTGTGTTATTTACGTTGTTGAGCAGACAATATTTCAATAAGAAGCAATGGATTAGCAACATCCTTCAAAATCATTAAAATTGTGATTGAAAGTGTGTTACGCAATTAGGGTGTGTGACCAACAACTCGATATGTAATGGATGGTCACCCATCCACGAACCGACAGCGGCAAGTGTAGCTTAACCATCGATTTAGCCACGAACATAAATATACAGAGTGGAACTGCTCCGTTAGTCTCGTGGTCGCATAGTGCGACTGGTGAGCGTAGGGTCCTGGGTTCGATTCCCGGGTCGGGCAAAGTGTTATTGTGGTTTTCCATATTAGGAATTTCTTAGTAACACCCCGGAGTTTGAAAGTTGGCGGTGTGATACCCGCGTGCCTCGGAAAGTACGGTAAGCCGTTGGTCCTGCGCCTGATCTCTCTCCGGTCGTGTCGGGTTGCCGTTCCATCGGAATCGGACTATGAGTATTTGCGCACATCCGTGTGGCTTGTGCACTATAATATCTTCCGCGCCGCAGGTTAGTCTCCGTTGAGATTAGCCGCCATAGCCTAAATACGGTCTACAGGACTATACCATACAGAGTGGCAGGGACACCAACGCACAACTTAGCTGTTACCATGGATTCGGTAATGATTCTGGAATACCCCTTTTTTTTTCTTGATCGTGGTATATCATGATGTGTCTTCTCCCGCTCTGGGCGGAGGGCGTGCGAGGGAGTGCGTGTCAGACTTTTACTGACTAAATCCCACCCGTGTTCCTTCAGTTGCCTGTTGCCAAGGGCCCCGGTATCCCTTTCGGACTCTCCCGCAGCCCTGGCAGATTCTGGAACACCCTGCGTTGAAATGTTTCGTCGGTTATTTCGCCACGCGTCACCTTGTCATTGCTGCAGCATGCAGGCTAGTGACTAACCAGGTGTCAGAGTTTTGAAGCCGCCCATGGGCTTCTGACTTGGGTTCACATTCCGTTGAGAAACACCTCTCAGGCATGCCGGTTTCCTAACGATCTTTTCCTTCACCGTTTTTGAAGCAAGTGATAATTGTACAATACTCATATGAATCCGAAAAGTCAGAGGTGCGTGCCTTGGGTTTGAACTCGAGACTTGGCAGTCTGACGGTCACTGCTCTACCGACAAGGTTACTCGAGGCAATAGCATACTTTTCAAAGCAGCTGAGCTCCCCACAAACAAAGTACAGAGATAACGTTTAAAGAGTACTTCTCTTGTTCCAAAAACTAGGATATTACACATCTCCATCATAATATACTTACGTAATTCCCTTAGATAAGAGTAAAACTAGCAAAACAAGCAGTCAATGCCTGCAAGTAAACTCATCTAAAATCATTTATTTGTTTTCACTAACAGACACGATCATCTGTAGTCCTTAGGGCCTAGAGAAGTGACAATCGCTTCCAAAGCGGTTCGTATTTCTACAACGACTTTCAACATGATTGACATAAGCTGTTCGATAGCGTATGTGTCAGTTCTATACATTTTGCCTTTTCCGTCATCGTTATCGCTGACAGAATGTCACTTTGTCTAGGGCCTCTGGTTCTCGTACTAGGAGTTCCTTTATCAGACAAGTTAATATAAGGCTTGAATTCCTGTTACGCTGATGTCGGTATACGTGCAAGGTACGTCGGTATGCGAGTACGGTATACGTCGGTCGCGCGTACGTATATGTATACATTGTATTCTATATAGGAAAAGTTTGTAACCAGTGCGCAAATTTTTTTGGTAGTTCAATATCAGTAATAGAACACATTTCCATTATTTATTCAATACTTTTTTTTTGTTTTTTTTATCCTACTTTAAATCAGCAAAATATGGACACAAACTATTCGTAATAATATCAATGGGCGCGTGCGGCGGCCGGCGCACAGGCGGCGGTGTTGCAAGGGGGTGCAACCCCCTCCCGGGCGGCAGGGCGGCGCCGGGGCCCGGGCGCTGTGGCCGACAGTTCGCTCATCGCACGCACTGTCGTGTGACGTCGCGTCTAATCGCTTTCTCGCGCAAGCGCCGCGCCGCACGTGTGTCGTGCTTGTACCTACCGGTCACGATGTCGGACTTCAGTAACCGCGAGTTTTACGAGATGGTGCGAGTGTATGTACTGAGTGGTGAAAGTTTGCGAGCAGCTCGCAGAATGTATGCGACGGAGAGCATTCCTCGAATGCGAGCCGATAGAATCCTTAACCCCGCGGTCCCTAATGAAAGGACCATTTTAGCGGCCACTCAAAGGCTGCTTGATCACGGACAGTTCAGAACCCCGAATCATGCACGAGGGTCTGGCAGACCCCGACTGGCGATCGAAATCGAAGAAAGCATTTTTGATTTCTTTGAGCGAGATCCAAGGGCCAGTAACCCACGTAAATACCTACGCCGGCGAATCGAGCGAGCGCACAGCTGATAGGTAGGTACTTTCTCGCGTTCCGCATCGCCGCACTATGGGCCAGAACCGTGCGTACCGTCTCAAAAATAGGTTTTCGTAATGTTCTATATTGAATATTGTGTTAATGCACGTCTAACTGAATGTCCAATGCATATTATATAGCAGTTAAAATATACTATTTCTCATTTTTACTATTAGACTAAGGCTTGCAAGTTGACGCTCAAAGTTATGTAAATTATGTAGAACACAATTTCACCAGTTGACATGGTCATATTTTCATTATTTTCACAGCAAATTTTTAAGTGTGATATATGGTTAGAATGGTTATGAAGTATTCTATTTAAAAATAATTTAAGTGGACCATTATGTGAAAACTAGGGAGGTATTATACATTATTTTTCAGAACCTAATATTTTATCCTTATTAGAAACTTTACATAGACTTTTGGCAGTTAGCAATGTCTGCCCATGTCGTAATTTTGATAGCATCACATAGAGCAGCTAATAAAGAAGTTAGGGCAAAAAAAAAAAAATTGCCCGAATCTGCCCCCCTTGAAATGAAACGAAAAATGCCTGATGGGGGGAATATACAAAATATACCAAAAATGATTTTAGTTGTGATTGATGAGATTTTTGGATATTTAGATTACTTTTTTCTTAAAATTATCTATTTACTTAATCTTTAGGTAAGGTATTGGGTAATGTATTTTTTTTTTTATCGTTCGGTCATATGTGGTTAATGTTTTGTTATCACTGTGTGAATTACATGTTTATCATGTAGTTTATGTATTTCTCTATCGCGGTGAAGGAAAAGGGAGGAAATGGTAGTTAAAGTTGTTATTGTACATTATATCAGTACTACTAACCACCTTCGTAGATAGTGGTTAGGAACGTGATAATGCACTAGACAATAATATTTTTTCACACGAAATTTCAGTATAAAAGTTATTTATTTACGTTGTCATTTACCAGTACTTTAGTGTGCTTTGACATAATACAGGAAAAGTTTTTATCCACTGCGGAAATTTTGACATATTAACCTAAAACCAGTTTTATTAAACATATTTTTTTTATTTTGATGCGTCTTCATAAAAAAAAAATTAAAAAGTCGTTAACGAAAGATGTTTATTTTAAAAGTGGTTGTATGGCTAACCGGCGCCGGCGGCGGCGCGCGGCGATGCGGAACGCGCGAAAGTACCTATCTATCAGCTGTGCGGTCGCTCGATTCGCCGGCGTAGGTATTTACGTGGGTTACTGGCCCTTGGATCTCGCTCAAAGAAATCAAAAATGCTTTCTTCGATTTCGATCGCCAGTCGGGGTCTGCCAGACCCTCGTGCATGATTCGGGGTTCTGAACTGTCCATGATCAAGCAGCCTTTGAGTGGCCGCTAAAATGGTCCTTTCATTAGGGACCGCGGGGTTAAGGATTCCATGGGCTCACATTAGAGGTATGCTCTCCGTCGCATACATTCTGCGAGCTGCTCGCAAACTTTCACCACTCAGTACATACACTCGCACCATCTCGTAAAACTCACGGTTACTGAAGTCCGACATCGTGACCGGTAGGTACAAGCACGACACACGTGCGGCGCGGCGCTTGCGCGGGAAAGCGATTAGACGCGACGTCACACGACAGCGCGTGCGATGAGCGAACTGTCGGCCACAGCGCCCGGCGCCGCCCTGCCGCCCGGGAGGGGGTTGCACCCCCGTGCAACACCGCCGCTAGTGCGCCGGCCGCCGCACGCGCCCATTGATATTATTACGAATAGTTTGTGTCCATATTTTGCTGATTTAAAGTAGGATAAAAAAACAAAAAAAAGTATTGAATAAATAATGGAAATGTGTTCTATTACTGATACTGAACCACCAAAAAAATTTGCGCACTGGTCAAAAACTTTTCCTGTATAGTCTTCACCAACCTCGGTAAAAAAGTAGTAGTTAGAAGTAAAAACAAAATGAGTGAATTTGTTGTGCCTCGACGAGTATTATGCGAATTTTTCATTGATCATGGAACAAAATCAGAAGATATTCAAAAATACTTAGAAGAACACCACCATTTGTCGTCTGAAAAAAGTGAATTAGTTGTGAACCGTATTCAAAAATGGCTTATAACAGCGTTTAACGATCCGTGAACCAAATCTAACCGAACTAAAGAACGTTTCTTTAGTAAAAATACATCGTGGTTAGACGGTGAATTTAAGGTACAATTCGAAGAAGCACCGTTGGATATTACACCTACAACATCTGGAGAACGTGGACGTCCGCCAAAGTCTTATGAAGATCTATCAGAGAGATCGAAAAAAAGGAAGAATATGGAGTTGGTACAAGAATATGGAATCGAGTATATACATAATGCATACGTTCAAGGATTGCGGTCTGAAGGAGAATTCGAAGAAGCTACTGTTGTTACAATGATGCGGAGTTGTGATAGAAATGAAAAAAGGATCATGAAGGAAAAATGATTGCATGAAAGTCGCAATGCAACAGATTTTACGGTGGATGAAGCTTTAAGTATATTTGCAGATTTAGATCTTTCGAAATCACAATACGGATTACTTCGAGCAAGTCTGATTAACAAAAACTTCGACATACTGCCATCATATAATATACTGACAAACGCCAAAAAACTGTGTTATCCTCCACCATCCAGTATTCAAATAACCGATATAAGTGCCAAAGTAAATCTACAAGATTTGCTGGACCACACTTCTGCTCGCATCTTAAAGATTGAAAATGTTTACAACTCAACAAGAAAATCTTTTAAATTGTTTACCAAGTGGGGATGTAATGGGTCATCGGGGCAAAGTGAATATAAACAAGTTTTATCAGGTGAGAGTGATTTAGTCTCAGATGCAAACTTATTTATAGCGTCTTTGGTACCAATAAAGCTGACTGACACAGAAACAAATGAGGTAATTTGGCAAAATTCGGCTTGTTCGTCTATTCGTTATTGCCGACCAATCCTGATGGAATTTGCAAAAGAAACCCCCGAGAAAACCCGATCAGTGGTTGGTGATATTCGGGGTCAAATTAATAATTTGCAAACTTCAAAGATACACAAGGAGGAGCAGGTAATAGAAATAAGTCACGACCTATTTCTAACTATGGTGGATGGAAAAGTTACACAAGTTCTAACTGACACAAGTTCTGGAGCTGTGTGTACAGTATGTGGGGCTAAACCAAGCGAAATGAATAATTTGGAGAAGATTGAATCAAAGCCAGATAATATAAATGCTTACGAATACGGTTTGTCTACGTTGCACGCGTGGATCAGGTGCATGGAGTTAATTTTACATATTTCATATAACCTTTCATTTAAAAAATGGGCTGCGAGAACTCCAGAAGATAAAAAAAGTAAAGAAGACAAGAAAAAGCTTGTACAAAGTTTATTTCGAAGCCGAATGGGATTGCACGTTGATAAGCCCCGACAAGGAAGTGGAAACAGCAATGACGGCAATACAGCTCTGCGTTTTTTTGAGAACTACTATTGCGCTTCAGAAATTACAGGAGTTGACGAGGAACTTATTAAAAGGTTCTATGTTATTCTTCAAACTTTGGCATCCGGTATTGCTGTAAATCCAGAAAAATTTGGTGAATATACTCGCGCAACCGCACAACTATACGTAACAAAATATATGTGGTATAATATGCCTTCTTCAGTACATAAAATCTTAATACATGGGGAAAGTATAATAAGACATTTTGCTGTTCTGCCCATTGGTAATTTATCTGAGGATGCCCAAGAATCTCGTAATAAAGATTACAAAAAATTCAGATTGCATCACGCTAGAAAGTGCTCTAGGTCCGCAACGAATCAAGACGTATTTCATGGTCTTCTATTTACGTCAGATCCTTATATATCAAGTATCAGAAAACCATCAGTCACTATTTCCAAGGAATTTTTAGACGAAGCTAAGAGCCTCTTAGCTATTTAAATAGAAGTAATTACGTACCTACATTAATTGTAAAATATATTTTTAGAGTGGATTTATATCATATTTGTCATTTATTTAAATGTAAGATTTATATGTAATACCTATAAAATAAAAGAAAATAGGTTTAATATCATAAAATTGTAAAATTATAATTCAATAAGTTAAACAAACTGTGGTTTAATATTAAAAAAATACATTTTTATTTTTGTTTTATTTTTTAAATATTAATAATTAAAGTTTTGACAATAAATGTGTCACTATTGGATTCTATATACTCTGGAGATACTACGTGCCAAATTTCAGCTATTTACTTCAATCAACAAAAAAGTTACAGATTTTTGAGACGGTACGCACCGTTCTGGCCCATAGTGTACCGCGCGCCGCCGCACAGTGGGCTGGGATTACAAGGTTGGGTCTTAAGAGATCAAATGTATTTTTTTGCTATCTAGGCATAAATTTAAAACGTTTTTATTCTTTGACTTTTTTTAATTTAACGAGTACTTTCGGAGATATAGCCATATCAAATTTGTATGAAGAGTCATGTTATTTTAGTTAAGCAATTTATTCCAATTAAATTGAAATTGAAAATAATGTATACTAAACGGCCTGAAAACCTCAATACCTACTTAGTTCTTTAAAAAAAAAACAATGTTCGACATTTTCCACCACCATAGGTAGGTATGACGTAATTTGTTTTGAGACTTATTTCCGGGAATCAAGGGATAAGAGTGCACGAGCGCAACAACAAGTTATGACGTGTCGTAACGTGATTGGTGCAACGATAGGGTATCTACGGAATGTTCGGTTGCATTCAAACGTACTTCAGTGTTCTATTACCCACCATAATAGACCCACTACCCCCACACATTCATTACTTACTTATTTGTTATTTTGTATTTGTGAAAATGTTTGAACATTTAGTGACAAACCTTGATCTTTTCGTTATTTTAAAAAACAGTGGCAGTATTAAAAATAATGACAGTTTGTGTAGTGAGATAAGGTCTAAATTTTTAGTCGAATTAAGTGATGATCACGAAAAGACCTTAAAGTTGTTTTGTGCAAAATTTTGTTATAATTTAAATAGAAGATGGGAAAACGCTTATCGTAAAGAAAATATATTCAGAACTAAAAATAGTGAATGGTTACAAGAAAACATAAAATGGCCAGACTTTATTAAGTGTTTAATAGGCAGTAATGAAGATCAACCAGCACCGAGTACATCAACTCAGTATGTATCACCATCAAAAGTTTCTGTCGGTGTCTCCACCGAACAAAGCCCAAGAAAACCTTTTTGTGAATTAGCGCCTAAACAGAAAAAAAGACGTGCAGAAAACTTTCATTTACTTGTTGTACAAATAAAACAGAGAACTTACCTAATCATTCGGAAACATTATTTATGTCTCCTACTACACCCCAAGAAATACACAAAATAATTATGAACTTAAAAAATACCAACAGTACTGGATATGACAGTGTATCGACAAAAAATTTGAAACAAGTGCCGATTAAAATATCCTACATTTTAAGTCATGTCATTAACCTGTCGATCCTAAATGGATACTTTCCTGATAAACTTAAATTAACAATCATTAAACCTCTTTTCAAGAAAGATGATCCCTACAATATGGATTGTTATAGGCCCATAGCACTAGTACCGGTGCTCTCTAAGGTCTATGAAAGAGTTTTTTATGACAGGATAAACGACTACTTCGAAAATTTCAATTTATTTGCTAAAGAGCAGATAGGTTTTAGGAAAAATAAAACTATTAATATGGCCGTCTATGATTTTCTGACCACGGTTATGACTAGCTTAGACAATAAAATTCCGGCGTGCGCATTGTATATGGATTTAAGCAAAGCCTTTGATTACGTGGATCACCAACTTCTGTTAAATAAATTATACAGGTATGGTATTCGGGGCACTACATTAGAGCTGATAGCTTCTTATCTTACCAACAGAAAACAGTCTACATTAGTTACTCGAGTATGCACCAAAACAAGAATAGAAATTAACTACACTTCAGAATACAGAGTAATGAAACAAGGCGGCCCACAAGGAAGTGTTTTAGGCCCTCTGCTATTCATCATTTATATAAACGACCTTCCCAAAGTAACTAATCATCCCACTATACTTTTTGCTGATGATAGTACTGTCGAATTTACAAGCAAGGACAAGTTATCCCTAGAACAAGATATAAATAGCACTCTAAGTGTAATTATAAATTGGCTAACTAATAACAATTTAAAAATGAACTTTGACAAAACTAAAATTATGATATTTCGCAATCGTAAAGCCGAATTTACTGACATTAATATAGATTATACAGGTAAAAAAATAAATGAGATAGCAACTACAAAATTCTTAGGCATGTCAATAGATTATAATTTGAATTGGAAGACACATGTTGATACATTAAATCAAAAATTAAATAAGCAATCATACGCCCTACATATGCTGGCGAAAACGGTAGACACTCCTGCAGTACTTGCAGCATACCATGGCTACGTGGGATCCTTGTTAACGTTTGGTATTATATTTTGGGGTAACTCCACCAATAAGGACATTGCATTCAAGGCACAAAAGCGGTGTATTAGGGGTATGTTTAATATCAAACAGACTGATAGCTGCAGACCATATTTCATGAAATATAATATATTAACATTGCCGTGTAAATACATTTACGAGATTGCTAGCTTCGCAAGGACTAACAAACATCTTTTTGAAAAGTACAGAAGTAAGCGGCATAATGATAAAATTTGTTGCAAACCTAACAAGACGGCCTTATATACCAAAACCATTTTCAGTATGACACCGCGCATATACAATCACTTGCCAAAGTCCATACTAGAGACTTCATCCGTCAATGAATTTAAAAAGAAACTAAAAAGATTCTTGCTATCTAAATGTTATTATAGTATTCAGGATTATTTAGTAGATGATGTAAGGACATATTGTACTCAGAAATATTATAATTGATGTGACATGTGATTAATGCACTAATTATCTATTATTATTACTATGACATTTATTTACAAATATATTTTGACATTCCCATTTAACACATGACATTTAATTTCAATTATTCTAGTGACATTATGATTTACAAAAATTGTTTTATTAAAAATTATTGTTTCAATTATTGTATAATATTGCTGTGATACAGTAAAAGCTTGAGTTTTGCATGCCTTTTTTTTTTTTTTTGAGGGTGGGAAATCATCCTATGACTTCTCCCGCTCTGGGCGGAGCGGAAGGGCGTGTCAGACTTTTACTGACTAAAACCCACCCGTGTTCCTTCATTTGCCTGTTGCCAAGGTCCCGGTATCCCTTTCGGACTTTCCCGCAACCCTGGCAGGCATCGGTCCTATTGGACCCCGTCATTTTTGCTGACATCTCTTTGAGGCGCGCGTGGAACACGACGCGCCATCGACCCGGGCCTGGTCCTTATCGGACGGCGAGCTGCCCGTTGCTCGCCGTCCGCAAGCCCGCGCCTATGGTGGCCGGAAATCCGCCTGGGATTCCCGACGCCCAGGGCGTCTCCAACGGCGGCGGTTAGGGGCGTGAGGGCGCAAACTTTGCCTTTCCCTCACGCGTTCCACCTCCTCCTTCGCGAGCATTACTGCTTCGCAGAAGGAGGTGACGGCTTCCCATGCCCTCTCGCTCCGTACCATGGCCTGAACCAGGGCCGGACGCGAGAGGTCACCGCCGCCAATCGCCTCCGCGAGGACACGGCGGTGCTCCGCCCAAGCAGGGCACACCTCAACCGTATGCTCCACCGTGTCCTCCGGGCGATCCACACAGTGGTGACACCCGGGCGTTTCCTCCCGCCTAATCCTACACAGGTACCTCCCGAAGCTGCCATGTCCGGTGAGGACCTGTGTCAGGCGGAAGGTGAGGACGCCGTGGCGCCTCTCTATCCACTCCTCAAAGAGGGGACTTATCGCCGCTATTGTGGCGTGCCTAGCACTGGGTTGCGACAATCGCACTCTCCATGCCGCCATGAGATCTTGCCGGAGCTCTGTCCGCTGTGCCGCGATTTCTCGCGGCAGCGGAGTTACACCCCGGCGCTTCACCTCCTCGCGCCACTCCCAGATGTGCGCGAGGACCTTCGCCTCCAGATCCCATGGCGGTAATCCGGCAAGGAGGCTCGCCGCCTCACGGGAGACCGTGCGGTATCCCCGGGCCAGCCGAATGGCCATGACCCTTTGGGACGCGTTCAACCGGCGTGCTGGCCGCAGCCTAAGGGAACGCGCCCACACCGGTGCCCCGTAAAGGGCCATGGACCGCACGACCCCCGCATAGAGCCTCCGGCAGGAGGCGTTTGGACCCCCTAGATTGGGCAGGAGCCGCCTCAAGGCGGCCCCAGCCCGGTCCAGCCTTGGAGCCAAACGTTGGAAATGCTCCACGAAGTTCCACCGGCTGTCGAGGACGAGTCCCAGGTACTTCATCGTCGACTCGACGCCGATGTGAACCCCTCCTACCGTAATTTGGGAACCCGACGGTGGCGCGTTCCGAGGGCCATGAAAACACATGACCTCGGACTTGTGCAAGGCCACCTCGAGTCCCAACTGCCGGATTCTATCGACGATTGTCGCAACCCAGCGTGTCGCTAGATCGGCCGCCGCCTGGTGCGACCTCCCCTGCGCCAGGACCAGCGTGTCGTCAGCGTAGCAAACTACGCTGACGTCGCTAGGGAGGTCGGCGCGCAGCACCCAGTCGTATCCGATGTCCCACAGATGCGGCCCCAGGACCGATCCCTGTGGGACACCGCACGACATCTCTCGCCGGTTCCACATTCCCTGGTGACCGGGGTAGATGACGGCCCTGTCCGTCAAATAGGCCTCGACCACACGACAGAGGTAGGTCGGCATCCGGTGGTACCGGAGTGGAGTTTTGCATGCCTCAAGGCGTAATATGGTTGAACTATGCTTTATTTTTTTGACAACTCTATGTAATTACCAGTGATCGGAATAGGTAGAGCTAATCTACCTAAAGTTCAAAGAACAGAGACAAAAAAAGTGGAGACTTCCTTACGACTAAAATATTTTTTCGGGACTAATGTCGGGATTTCGGGACATCACATAAATTATTATTAAAACTGTTATGTAAATAACATTAGCTTCTGCGCTTACTTACATCGTTCAAACGAATATTAGATTATTAGGAGATTACCTTAATTTTTTTTAAACAATAGAAATCGTGCATACTTTTTTTTTTAAACAGAAACAGGAAATTAATTCGATAGTTGTTTTACTTTATTAATTTTAGTTGTACTTAAGTAATGTTCTGAAACCCGGGACATTAGTCCCGAAAAAATATTTTGTCGTAAGGCGTCTCCACTTTGTCTCTGTTCTTTTTCGAACTTTAGGTAAATTAGCTCTACCTATTCCGATCACTGGTAATTACCCATATTAGCAAATAAATGATTTTGAATTTGAATTTGAATTTATCTTCGGACGAAATAAAATATGCATATTTTGAGCAGTTGAAAGCGGATGGGAATAAGGAGGTTGCTAAAATACTAGAACATTTACTAAAGAATCCCCAAGATGAAGTTAAAAAGTGCATATCTGTTAAAGAAACAAATATAGAAAAACGAATAGAGAACAAAATTTGAAATTGCGACCAAATCGCAGAAAATCGCAACCCGAGAATAGGCGCTAAAATAGGACAAATATACGTACTATGCATACGTAGAGTCAATTCTTTGAGAAAATTTGAGAATTTCGAGATTTTCACATTTTTTTCTTTTGCTTCATACAAAAATTACTTTGGATATTTATAACTCCGAAAATACTAAGTTATCTGAACGACCCTCATAGAAATAATTACTTATAATCGATAGATAAATCCAACACAATATTTAAAATTTCAGAAAAATAAACTTTTTTTTTTTAAATGCTAAGTCCTTTACTGGCCCGTTTCAGCCCACTGTGCGCCGCGCCGGCGCCGGCGCCGGCGCCGGTTAGCCATACAACCACTTTTAAAATAAACATCTTTCGTTAACGATTTTTTTATTTTTTTGTATTAATGCGCATCAAAATAAAAAGAATATGTTTAAAAAAAGTCGTTTAAGGTTAATTTGTCAAAATTTGCGCAGTGGATAAAAACTTTTCCTGTATAGCACCATACTGCGACACTGAAGTCCGGGGCGCGTACTACGTTGCTACGCGTACGCGACTAACGCGACTGACCGTACGCGACCGACATCAGCGTAAGAGGAATTCCAGCCTTAACCATACAGAGCAGAAGTGTAGTTTTGTTTTGATAGTTTCACTGTTTTGTTAGCAGCGCTCTGCCTTGGTTTTATATTTGGTCTGAGCCCAGGAATAAGTGTAAACAAATCAATATAGGGAATTAATAACACATTCATCTCTATTTAGAAGGTTTCAACTTCATATCTTAGGTACCACTTTTCCCGCCCCAGGACCCGACGGCCTTCCTGGGAAGGCCTGGGTCCTGGCCATGGAGGCTCTCGGGCCTCGACTAAGAGGTCTCCTATGCGCATGCATGGAGAGGGGCCAGTTCCCACTTCGTTGGAAGACGGGGAAACTGGTCCTCATTAAGAAGCCGGGGCGCCCTGCGGACTCTCCGTCCGCTTATCGGCCCATCGTGCTGCTCGACGAGGTGGGCAAGCTCTTTGAAAGAGTCATTGCAAACCGCCTCGTCGGGCGGCTGGTGCGGGTGGGGCCGGATTTGGCGGAGAGCCAGTTTGGTTTCCGCAGAGGGCGCTCTACGGTGGACGCCATCATGCGTGTACGGGCCCTCACGACGGGGGATGCTGTGGCCCGGGGCGGGGTCGTCTTGGCGGTGTCACTAGACATCGCCAACGCCTTCAACACCCTGCCCTGGAGTTGCATAAGGGAGGCACTCCGGTACCACCGGATGCCGACCTACCTCTGTCGTGTGGTCGAGGCCTATTTGACGGACAGGGCCGTCATCTACCCCGGTCACCAGGGAATGTGGAACCGGCGAGAGATGTCGTGCGGTGTCCCACAGGGATCGGTCCTGGGGCCGCATCTGTGGGACATCGGATACGACTGGGTGCTGCGCGCCGACCTCCCTAGCGACGTCAGCGTAGTTTGCTACGCTGACGACACGCTGGTCCTGGCGCAGGGGAGGTCGCACCAGGCGGCGGCCGATCTAGCGACACGCTGGGTTGCGACAATCGTCGATAGAATCCGGCAGTTGGGACTCGAGGTGGCCTTGCACAAGTCCGAGGTCATGTGTTTTCATGGCCCTCGGAACGCGCCACCGTCGGGTTCCCAAATTACGGTAGGAGGGGTTCACATCGGCGTCGAGTCGACGATGAAGTACCTGGGACTCGTCCTCGACAGCCGGTGGAACTTCGTGGAGCATTTCCGACGTTTGGCTCCAAGGCTGGACCGGGCTGGGGCCGCCTTGAGGCGGCTCCTGCCCAATCTAGGGGGTCCAAACGCCTCCTGCCGGAGGCTCTATGCGGGGGTCGTGCGGTCCATGGCCCTTTACGGGGCACCGGTGTGGGCGCGTTCCCTTAGGCTGCGGCCAGCACGCCGGTTGAACGCGTCCCAAAGGGTCATGGCCATTCGGCTGGCCCGGGGATACCGCACGGTCTCCCGTGAGGCGGCGAGCCTCCTTGCCGGATTACCGCCATGGGATCTGGAGGCGAAGGTCCTCGCGCACATCTGGGAGTGGCGCGAGGAGGTGAAGCGCCGGGGTGTAACTCCGCTGCCGCGAGAAATCGCGGCACAGCGGACAGAGCTCCGGCAAGATCTCATGGCGGCATGGAGAGTGCGATTGTCGCAACCCAGTGCTGGGCACGCCACAATAGCGGCGATAAGTCCCCTCTTTGAGGAGTGGATAGAGAGGCGCCACGGCGTCCTCACCTTCCGCCTGACACAGGTCCTCACCGGACATGGCAGCTTCGGGAGGTACCTGTGTAGGATTAGGCGGGAGGAAACGCCCGGGTGTCACCACTGTGTGGATCGCCCGGAGGACACGGTGGAGCATACGGTTGAGGTGTGCCCTGCTTGGGCGGGGCACCGCCGTGTCCTCGCGGAGGCGATTGGCGGCGGTGACCTCTCGCGTCCGGCCCTGGTTCAGGCCATGGTACGGAGCGAGAGGGCATGGGAAGCCGTCACCTCCTTCTGCGAAGCAGTAATGCTCGCGAAGGAGGAGGCGGAACGCGTGAGGGAAAGGCAAAGTTTGCGCCCTCACGCCCCTAACCGCCGCCGTTGGAGACGCCCTGGGCGTCGGGAATCCCAGGCGGATTTCCGGCCACCATAGGCGCGGGCTTGCGGACGGCGAGCAACGGGCAGCTCGCCGTCCGATAAGGACCAGGCCCGGGTCGATGGCGCGTCGTGTTCCACGCGCGCCTCAAAGAGATGTCAGCAAAAATGACGGGGTCCAATAGGACCGATGCCTGCCAGGGTTGCGGGAAAGTCCGAAAGGGATACCGGGACCTTGGCAACAGGCAAATGAAGGAACACGGGTGGGTTTTAGTCAGTAAAAGTCTGACACGCCCTTCCGCTCCGCCCAGAGCGGGAGAAGTCATTGGATGATTTCCCACCCTCAAAAAAAAAAAAAAAAAAAAGGTACCACTTTTCCTGACAGTCATTGATAACATTTTTAAATTTTATTTGAAATAAGTAACATAAACGATAATTGAGGTTATAAAATTAACCTTATTGTCATATGAAACACAATTAAAGGCGATTTAAAATTAGATTTCTAGTTTAAAGCAAGCGGAAAGTAGTTGTAGTTGCTTTAAATGTCTTTCGTATGTGGCACTTCAAATTAGCATCCACAGGTAGGTACCTGATACATTTGTTTAAACTTTAACTCAGATACTTCTGGAACCGATATCCTGGTGCCCGCTCCGGTTTTTTCGTACAGCTCTGCTCGAAAATTCGCCAAATCCATCCACTCGTAACAACTAAACGCTGATTATTATTATTATTACAGGAGGGAGGTAAGCAGCGTGATAGCCCCGACCTTGCTGCTAGGCGAGCCGGTGTTGCCAGTGTTGATATTTGTATCGGTTTTGTTCTGCTGCAGGGACTCATTTATCTGGGAAAAGAACAAGTAATCAGGATCGCAGTTTAGTGGGGGGGAGAGGAGGATGATGCTGCTTATCCCCCTAAATTCCATACAAAAAGCCTTTATTCTTATAAATTCAAATTTTCTTTAGTTTTTCAACTTGCAGGTCAGTCTCAGTTTTTCGAGAGTATGCATGTGTGTCTATGTCTATTTCTTTGGCACGCTCTGTAGCCTAAACGGGTTGATGGATTTTAACATACGAGGTGTCGTTAGGTTCGTCTTAATTGTGGGAGTGATATAGGCTATATAATATTTATATATTGCTTCTACAAATACAAAAAAAGGGAGGGGAAGGTTTAAAAAAAAACAATACAACAATGTTGGTATCCAATAAAACCTAGTAATGAGTCAATTCCAATATATGTTTATATAAAACCAAAAAGCTTGAAATAAAGAACAAACCAATAACCTGAAATATGGTGTAACTGTTGTTTGTTCCCCGCCTGTAATACCTTACAAAAAATAAAGTTCAATGGTTGTTTTTGGTCAGTGGGTCGTCTTAGGGGCGTAGGTTATAGGTGTTTGCAGTCGGATTTTTGGTTTTTTAATTAAATTATCCGCTCAGCTGTCGATTGGCCTTTAGAAGGCGATTACAATTAAAATCCTATACACAAACGTTAACCGAAGCTCCGAAGTTGGTTGAAATCTTTACACAGACCGAAGAGAATATAACTTTTAGCGGTGTCTCGTTAGTGACAGTTGGAGGTTTATAGACAGTTTGACGTATTTTATCCACAAAACCTGTCAATCTGCAATTTTTATTCATCAGATAAAAGTTATCTGAAAAATTTAATAATCGGCCCTTAAGTCTCATTCACACGATAAAGTTTCTTGCCTATGACATACTATAAAATTGAAGCAACAAATAAATGATTTGCAAACCGACTAAACACTGTTTAGACGGTATAACTTTTGTTGTTGCTCAACTTATGGTATACCACAGGCAATTTAATTGCACCGTGTAAATCAGGCTTTGGTTAGTTAAACTCCTGCTTACCGTATATTTGATCCAATTGGTGTACTTGGCAACCCTGGCGTAGACCCCCGGGAATTTAGGCATCGCACAGCCGATGCCCCACGATGTAACGCCCACGACTATTCCCTCGTAGAGCAGCGGGCCCCCGGAGTCGCCCTTACACGCGTCTTTTCCTGAAACACAACGGTCACTACAGTTCCGACGCTGAGAGAATGCGGTCCTGACAAGTCGTGATCGAAAGGACGATTATACTTTGAAGAGGCGAGGAAATTACGATAAAAATATTAGTATCGTTTAAATATCATTAAAAACTGTAATATTACTAACTTCCGCCCGCGGCTTTTCCCGCGTGGTATGTCAATAAAAAGTAACCAATGTCCTTCCCCGAGATGCCATCTATCTCCTTGCTAAATTTTATCAAAATCAGTTCAGTGATTTAGGCGTGAAAAGGTAACACACAGACAGACAGAGTTACTTTCGAATTTATAATATTAGTATGGATTATGTCAAGCATCAATATAATGTTATAATTTCGGGCTATTAATGTTTAACTAAGTAAAAAACGAATTTTCCCAAAATACAAAAAAAAATTAACACAAAAAAAGTGAAAAATAACTTTAACTTCAGAAGTAGTCGGTGTGTTTGCTTTTCAATTTTCTTTTTTTGCCACCGAGTGTATGTGTAGTAACACCATAATGTTATGAACTTATGAGTGATGTGCCAAAAATAACTAAGTAGGCAGTTGAAACGTTATGTGTCGTAACTTTTTATTATAATAAATAAATAATAAATTAATAATACAAATAACTATTTATTATTATGTATCTCTTTTACCTACACGGGACGTACAAATCCTACAATCTTTTGTACGTTTCTTCGGCGAGAAAAGCGTTGATAGCTAGTTGCTTGCTCGTCGGCGAGCGGTGGAACAGCAGCCCAAGTACTGATATTTAATACAGATATTTTGGATTAGAACTCCAGGTAAAAGGTTTATTTATTTATTTATAGAGCTTCATTTAATTCCATACAGATTACAGTGATAAATTCATATTCATATAAATATTATTATTTAGTTAATTTAATTAAACATGCATTTAATTTTAATTTTAATTATTATTTATTTAATTTGATTTGTTTATTTATTTGTATGGACCCCGTTCGGGCAAAAGCCTCTCCCAAGGAATACCACAATTCTCTATCCTTAGCTATATCCAGCCAACTTCCGCCCGCCATCGTTACTAGTCCGTCTGCCCATCTGGCCTTTGGTCGACCTCTGTTTCTGGTGCCTCTTGGTTCTGACCACTTTACTGACCTTAGGGTCCATCTATCATCCCTTTATCGAGCTAAGTGACCCGCCCACTGTTAATGTGTATCGAGTTTTTTTTTCAAAACGTGTTTTGATAACAACCAATTTCTGAGAAATATGTTCAAGATTAACATAGATTTTTTCCGCTACCACTAACTTTTGCCTGTTGTCAGTGCCTTAAGATAATTCTTAGATATCTTTGCGATTACTTCCCCCTCACTCTCATGGTTGTAGTAGGAACCGTGGGGGTTTCAAATGAAATTATATTTATTTCTGTACTTTCTTAAGTATTTTTATAAGACAATTTTACTGGTCAATTTTTTTCCAATATTTTAAAACTTAATTTATTTTTTCCTAGCTGTCTGATTGTGAAGAAATTCCGAAACTAACTAAGAGGTAATGGTCTCTTAGTCGTTAGGAGTTCGACATAACGCCACGGTCTCTCTAGGCAGTATCAATGAGAATTTCTCCAGCGAATAAAGGGCCATACGTCATAGGTTCAAGTACTTACCTCCAAAATCGAGGAGTCCTGCGCAGATCATATTAGTGGTTATGGTCATAGGTTTGCCGTTCGTGACCGGATGACTCTCATAGCGAGCCTTACAGGTCTTCCAATTTACCATCCGCACCGTCACTTCGTTCAGAACAGTTGATGAAACTTTGATGTCCACCTGCCGAAAGAAGCTCAGGGTTTTTCATAAAATAAATCTTTTAAGTACTTTGCAACTAACATTTATAGGTCCCTACACATTTTATAAACCTGCCAAACTGCGAGATAGTTTGTCGGCAGGATTAGCGCTCGTCTTAAGGCCCTACCCTATCTCAAATTGCTTAGCATGATCCTCCGTTATGCCGAAAATACTGCAGCATTCATTTTGAAATAAATATATGTTAAGGGGGATGCGTTAAGGTAGCCCGCGAAATTCAAATTTTCTTACGTTTTTTGCAATTTGCAGGTCAGTATCAGGTTGTATGTTGATCTAAATATGATTTGCGCACGTAACAAATATGGTTTTACAGAATTATAAACATTAGAATCAGCAATACAACTCTCTAAGTTCATGAAAGTCTCAAATGTCGAGATTTCATGAAATCATGACATTTGAGACTACAATTACTACAATTTGTTAGCGTGCATTGACTTGTCCCATCTTTTTGCTCCATTAAAGTAAAACCGTGGCTGGAGGCAAAGATTGTTCGCCGTGCCTCGGAGTCGATCCTATCCCTCGCAAACTCTCTGCTCTCAGCGCTCTCCTGGACGCTAAGCCTGACTGTGATGTGTTCGCGGATGAATGGAAGAACATCTTGTCAGTATGTCTGGAGTATTGTGAGATGAGCGTATGACTGTCGAGTAGTTGTATACTTTTGTAACTGTATTCTGAAATGTGTTTCTGTGTTTGTCTTTAACTATTGTTATTGGCCCTGACCGTTTTATGATAAAGTAAAATAAATAAATAGATACATAAATAAATAAATAAATGCCATTAAGCGTGGTTCGAGCCACAGCACGGAGGAATCTCAGCAAGTAAAGATGGTCACCCATATACGGACCCATCCCGGTAAGCGTACGAGTACCTAGCTAAACCGACCGGATGGACCCATGCGCTCACTTAGCCACGAGCTTCTCCCACTCGTATCTATGTGGGATTCTTTATACCCTTGATTGATTAACCTTGGATTTTAATACAATGAGGTCAGAGGAGCTAGTGGCTAAGTAATACCAGACACACGGGTCGATCCATCAGGTTAAGCTTAACCTGATTGATCCGTGGATGGGTGACCATCTTTATAAACCGAGACTCCTCCGTGCCTCGAAAAGCACGTTAAGCCGGAGGTCCCGCCTGTCATGCGTAGATCTTTTTATAGTCGTTACGGGTCGTCAGAAGCCCGAAAGTCTGACAACCAGTCTTACCAAGGGGTATCGTATATACAGGGAAAAAGCTGGGGAAAGGCTAGGCAGATTGATTGAGGTCAGAGGTGTCTGTCGCGTGTCGACTCGTCTAGGTCGCGCGATGGTCTAGCTACTTTCCAAGCAGTCTGGTGCAGTCGGTGGCATCAAATCTGAGATTGTGCTAAAATAATAGCAACCAACTGCATTAGGTACTCTGTTTAAAAAGTAAGCTTGATTTGAACTTCTTAGTTGCAGTCCGGAATTTTTGTTAAGTATTTTGTTTTTTTGTTAAGATTTAGGAATCATAAATACTTACATCAGTCTTCCCCCATCCAACGGCAGTGACGAAAGAGTTGTCAGGGACCACGGCGTCTTGATAAGGGATGTTGGCTAGCCGAGCTACGCTGGTGGTCAAATCCACCGGTGTGGCCATCAGGACCACCGCCACATCGTGGTTGTGGGTCTTCGTTCTCTTATAGTTGTAGAGCTCGTGGGTTACAATTGCTTTTACTAAGTGAATAGAACCGCCTGTGGAAAAATGGGTCAAATTAATACGACGCGTTTTAAATTCTGTTCAGAATCGTACGGTCAACTGCAAATCAGGACTAGTCAGGACCGCAGGAGACGCCCTGGGCGTTGGGAATCCCAGGCTGATTCCCGGCCACCGCAGGCGCGGGCTTGCGGACGGTGAGTAATGGGTAGCTCGCCGTCCGATAAGGACCAGGCCCAGGTCAAACGCGCGTTGCGTTCCACGCGCGCCTCAAAGAGATGACAGCACAACTGACGGGGTCCGGGGTACGGAAACCCATAAGTAGGCGTAAATTACGCAAGTTTGTGTAAGGTATCTCGCGAGAGTCTTCACTGTACGTGAAATCAAGGAATTACTTCTACAAAATAAAGTCGTTTTCTAAGTCAAAGTGTTACCTCCAGTTGACTGTACGAAATAACTGTGTCACTCACCTGCATTGCCTGAAGCAGTTATAGCCTAGTGGTGTGACCGTTGGACTGCCAAGTCATAGCTCTCGAGTTCAAATTCGAACCCAAGCCACGCACCTCTGACTTTTATGATTCATGTGCGTATTGTATAATTATCACTTGCTTTAAAAACGGCGAAGGAATCAAAGAAAACATCGTGAGGAAACCGGCATGCCAGAAACATATTTCTCGACGGCAGGTGAAGCCAAGTCAGAGGTCCTTGGGCGGCTTTAAAACTCTGACACTAGGTTAGTCTCTAACCACAAGAAAAGAAGACTCACCTGCGTCCAAAATAGTTGTACCCGCACGTATGAAATAAAGACTCGGGTGAGCATGATAGCCATCTCTGCAAATTTTGGGATAGATTAATATTTATTATAAACAGCTTCCAACCGCGGCTTTCCCCGCGCGGTATTTCGATAAAAGTAGCCCATGACTGTCTCCAGGGTGCCATCTATCTCCTTGGTCGAAATCCGTTCAGTGGTTTAGACGTGAAAAAGTAACATACAGACAGATAGAGTTACTTTCGAATTTATAATATTACTGGTTGCGCCCCTCGGTTTCACCCACATAAGTCTCGATCCTGTGGGAATATCGGGATAAAAAGTATCCTATGTCCTATCCTAGGTTATGGTATACCCATGTGTCAAATTTCATCCAAATCCGTTAAGCCGTTTTAGCGTGAAAGCGTAACAAACTCACATTCGCATTTATAAATATTAGTTAGGATTACGGATAGTGTGGATATAATACAATGTGTATATATATATACACATTGTATTATATATACACATTGTATATATCCATACTAATAACTGAAATCCTGAAAAGGATTCAGTGTACTCATAACTATGAACAACCTAGAGAGCAACCTAGAAATCACCCAAAAAGAAACAGCTGTTCCCTATATTTTGTCGAGTTATGCGACCATTAATTCTTGCCACAATTGCCTTATTTATGGGGCACCTAATGCCAATTGTCTCGCCTAAAAGCGCGCTGTTACATTTTCTACAGTCGACTCAGTGCAGAAAGTTTACAATCCAATAACACGCTTTAATTTAGGTTCCTACCTAATCATTTAGGTGTAATCTAGTGTTAGTGAAAACGGCAATTGGTCAAAATCTAAATGTTTTAAAGAACATCTTAACTTTACATGCCTTTTTAGACTTCGTCAGTAAATAAACGTAAAGTGTTATACTTATCAACGAAGCAGTGGGCTGCTGACAGGACGTGTGTCGACGTCACCAGGGAGCCTCCGCAACGGAACGTCTTATCAAAAATTATCTGCAGACATAAAGAAAAGCTATCACATTCCCTCAGTTGCAATGATATCTATACAGAGCGTCCCACGGGTATGCCACATGGAGGGAAAGCACCTTGAATATTGTACCTGGAACATCTTACTGAAAGAAGACATTATTTGAATTTAAAAAACAATTTTAACTGCATTCATAGATATTTAAATAATTACATGGTTGAACCGGGAATTGAACCCATTACATGAGAGAAATAATCACCTGTAGCTTTGTCATACCGATCGAAACGCTTCATCATAAGGATAATTTTTTGCTAAATAACATAGTGTCACAAATAAAAGGAATGGTTTCCTATATCAGCGGTGGCCGCCACATAACGGTGGCAATTACGGCCGTCATGAAAATATAGGAAACACACCAACGTACTTTTATAAATAACGTTCACTGACCGGTGCCGGTTGACGCCCGTGATCTCGTCACACCTCAACGATGAGGTGGAGTCTATGTATGAGGATATTTCAGAGAGTCATGCATGGCTCTAAAACTCATCACGCGGTCTCTCTCGCGTTAACATGGGAGACAACGAAACAATAAGGAGCTGCGATTTGGAGTTGGACGTCGGAACCAGCGGGGCCGGGTCACCTACTGGCCAGTTTTATGGAGGAGGAAGGACTCTTTAAGATGAACTCCTTCTTCAGAAAAAGTGATCTCAGAAAGTGAGAGCTTTCAGCTCGAATTCCAGAATCGTTTTAGTGCCAAGGGATCTCCGTGGACGATTACAAATTTATAACAATGGGTTCGTGAAAATGTCCATACGGTCACGTCTAAGATCTTTTAGACCCGTCGTACTGATCGCGATGATAGTTCGTAGTGGAGCAAAATGAAAGGTGTGTGGACATAACATGTAAGTTTACAAATTATGTCGGTAAAAAAAAAAGCAAACAGGAAAATATGTAAGTTAATGAAAATGAGCAAGCGCAGCCGTGGGTGGAAGCGTGCAACAGCTGAAATAGAAACCAGAAGCTCTCGGATCCTACTATACAGATCATGGAGCAGAGGCGCGAGATGATCCTGCAATCTTCAGACGATGCGCTCAAGTACTGGCAACTCAATAGTCGGATCCCAAAGTCCTTGAAAAAGGACCTTCGCCACTTTAGTGCAAAATGATTTAAGGACTTAATAGACCGGAATAAGGGCTACAAGGTATTTGCAATAGATCTGTCTATTAGGCAGAGCCAGCTTACGAAACTGAAAGCCGATGATGGCAGGATCGTATCCGCCAAACCTGAGCTGTTGAGAGATCGAAAGGTTTTATGGACAGTTATACACATCAACAAGTAACGCCGTTACGAATCTGGCAAACGACCCAAGAGCCAGATTGTCCCGACACTAAACCGAAGACATCCCGAACGTCAGCTTCTACGAGATTAATATGACGCTGAAGCAGCTCAAAAACAATAAGCCGGGTGATGACGGAATTCCTCCGGATGCTGTTTGTTTCCGTCATACTCGAGGAAAAAAGCCACAGGCATTGAACAGAGGTGTGGGGATACTTTTCCTTAAGAAGGGTGACAATGCCTCCTTAAGAATTAAGTTTTTAGAAGCGTTATTTCTCCGAAAATGTTCACCGCTGCACTGAAGGATGTCTTCAAGGTTCTGGACTGGAAAGGGGTTAGCATCAACATCAACGGCGAGTATATCACTTACCTTCGGTTTGCCGACGACATAGTTGTCATGGCTGAGACTATGGAGGGCCTCAGTACTATGCTCGATGATTTCAGTAGAGCTTCCAAAAGAGTGGGTCTTAAAATGAACATGGACAAAACAAAGGTCTTGTCAAATACCACTCGAAGTTGTGGACGAGTATGTTTACTTAGGACAAAGTGTCCAGTCTAGTAGGTCCAACTTCGAGTAAGAGGTCAATCGTCGAATCCGGCTCGGCTGGGCAGCGTTCGGGAAACTAAGCTATAACGTAACATTTTCAGAAAGAAAGAAAGAAACCAGTGCGTGTTGCTAGTGATGACATATAGCACTGAAACGTGGGCGCTCACAAAAGACCTTATTAGTAAGCTAAGAGTCACTCAAAGGGCAATGGAGAGAGCACTCTCCATTGCCCCTTGAGTGACTAATACTTTAGTACGTGATCAAATCAGACAAGAAGAGATCCGCAGGAGAACCAAGGTAACCAACATAGCCCGAAGAATTGCCAAACTTAAGTGGCAGTGGGCAGGGCACATTGCTCGTAGAACAGATGGCCGATGGGGCTGAAAGGTCCTGGAGTGGAGATCGCGTACCGCTGGATGCGAGAAGCACAGAACCGGTCGAAGCAGCGGTGCTTGGGGGTTGCCTATATCCAGCAGTGGACGTCTTTCGGCTGAAATGATGACATCACTAGACGGTAAATTGCTATTCACGGCAGCGAAAAAGAGACAAGACGAAGCCTATTTAGTAGTTAATTATATTAAATAATATTAAATAATCATCCAAATGAGAATCAGGAGCTGCACCCAAGGGGGAGTCCAAATTAAGAGCATGTCAAAGTTGGAATAATGAAGATGGAAACAAGTAAAAACTTATTTTGACCGACCCGAGATTTCAGGTCAGTAGTCGTGCTTGCGACCAAAATATCAACGAGACATATGGTCAGTTGCAAAAAATCATAAAATCTGTTGCATGTTTTTGTTATCAGAGTCATGCTTTTCTATTAGTTTTTTTTTTGTACTTAATAGAGCTTTTCCATTATTTCCTCCTCGTTCCTACCTACCTTTTTTACCTGTACGACGAATGGGTACTTCTCTATGGTGGTAGCAGACCCGCCAATAATACGTTTGTCGGCCGTCGTCGGCAGCTCTGCGGTCTTTAATTCATACAGTTCCGCATTGCCTACAAAATAACAGCAACTTTCCTAATTGCGTTTTACATGCACAACTCTTTAAGACTACCATAATAAGCCGTTTCCACTGCTGGGACACAAGAATCCTGTCTGAGAGAGGGAGTGGGCCGTAATCCACCACGCTGCCGGCACGGTGTGGGTTGGTAAAACACACATGTATTCTGTGTCTCACACCTCTAAGCCTCCGAGCGGTATTACGTCATTAAAAGAACCACTTCGAATTTTAGCACTTCCAAGATCATTTTTCATCAATCTAAACGGTGAAGGAAAACATCGTGAAGAAACCGGCATGTCCTAGAACCAAAAATTCGAAGATATGTGACATCTACCAACCCGCACTGGGCCCGCGTGGTGGGTTACGGCCCAATGTCTCTCGAAGATAGGAGGGCTGTGTCCCAGCAGTGGGAACATTATAGGCAGATGATGTAGGTAAACACTATTCAATTTATTATTAATACACAATAACCACCAAAAAACCGTTGGTCCGGGCTGTCAATCGTGGATCTTTAACAGTCGTTACGGGTCGTCAGAAGCCCAAAAGTCTGACAACCAGTCTTGCCAAGGGACATCGTATTACCCAGTTACTGGGTTGTGGAGGTCAGATAGGCAGTCGCTCCATGTAAAATACTGGTATTCAGCTGCATCCGGTTGGACTAGAAGCCGACCCCAACATATTTGGGAAAAGGCTAGGCAGATGATGATGAATCACCAAAAAACATCACCGAAATTCACTATTCATGCAAAGAAAATATAAAAAAACTTTAATGATTTAAAAATCAATTCACTTACAACTTGCTACTGCGATACAAATTAGAGCAACACCCCACATGTCTATCCGTTTGTCCCACACTGCATGACTTGCCCTAGATGCCGATACAAACTTTATCATAATAAATATTTCTAAAATATTTTATTGGAAGCGTTTCTGCAAGAAATTTGAGGGATGTTGACGTCTACGAGCAAGAAATATTTAAGTTCAACATTTGAGATTCATAAAAATCTAGTAGCCGAATGGCCATTTCGGGTTGGCAACTGAAATAATAGGGAATATGCATGTATTTTTTTAATATTTTTATTCGATAGTTTACATCGCCAAATAATAGTTTTAAAAAAATCGACGCCATAAAAGCAATTTAAAGTACTTAAAAAAATGTTAAAAATATCCAACCGACCCGAGCTATTTAAACGCCCTCTATTTGGCGCGCTTGGTGTGATGACGTGCAAGTCTATGACAACAAACAAACAAGTGAGAAGTCAATGTCAAACACTTAAAAAAAATAAAAACTTTTTACAGAAAAAAAACAACCGACTTCCAAAAAAAACACGAAAATAGTGAAAATAACTTTAATTACGGAAGTCGGTGTCTTTGCTTTTCAATTTTCGTTTTTTGCCACATACCAAACAAAAAAGAATCACCAAAATCACAACAATCAAAATAAACAAAAAAAAAAAAAATTACGAATTGAGAACCTAAAAAGGCGTGTTTCTCATTGACTTGACACTTGTTGATTGACTTGACATTGACATTTTGATTGTTGTCATATAGACTGATACGTCACATCTGCTCTGACCAATAGCGTTAGCGTTGCTTTTCAAGTATTTGAATTTCCCAAAGTTTCTTGACACTTAAAAAAAAAAAAACTCGCTCTAAAAGAAATATTAGGTATTCAAAAATATTGATAGAGGCATTATTCTGAAGTAATAGTTTATAAAAAAATACTTGACCCTTATTTGAATCACATGCATAATATTACGACTGCGCATATCACAGGTCTCAGACGGTAATATTCTTTGATTGTGGTGTTTTTTCTAAAACTTATTTTGTATTTATTCAAATTCTTATTCAAAATTCATTTATTTAAATCCTTATAAGATCATAAAAAAATTAAAATTTCAATCACAATAATAAAAATAAAATTAAGAATATAAAATTGAAATTTGATTAAAATCATAAAATAACATTAAAATTTGATTAAAATCATAAAATTAAAATCATAAAATTAAATTAAAATCATAACATAAAATAAAATCCCTTATAATACGCCTGCTCCGAGTCATTTGTTTGTTTGTCATGTCAATTTATAGTTGCAGAAACAAACATGAATGGTCGGGACACAATCAGAAGTTATTGCTGTAACTGCAGTTGGTTTATGATCAGTGGAAGCTGCTCACATGTGATGAGTACTATTTGGTACTAAGCTAAGTTAATTTGGTACTAACGGCTACAAATATTATCTGAACCATTCAAAACATATTTTTTATAAAACAAAAAGGAATTATGGTTATTATATTTTATGAATTAGTAGTGATGTTTTAGATTTACTTAAGTCTATTAAAATAAATTGAATCTTTGAAAATCATCATTTCCATGAGTTTCGCATTTCTAATATTAGTAGATGTAGATAGCGCGGCGGCTGCATTTAATTTTAGTTTTTAGCTACGTCAAAAATCAGCTCGCCCGATTAAAAGAATACGGGAAAACAAAAACACCTGAATTTCCAATTAAACTTTAATGGAATATTTACATTTGATTTAGTTTCAGTATAAAGTTACAAAAGCACACTCACAATAGCTTCAACGGGCGCTGACAAAAGAATATCAGAGAACTAATTACTAGGGTTTTGCATCATACAATATGTTTGTTTATAAAGTAAAAACGAATCAAAATTAAAGGTTTATAAACATCGAAAACTACCTAGAAGAAGTATACTTAAAATTCAAAATTAGGCTGAGAACCAGCACTTTTCAAACGGCAAAATTTCATAAGAGCTGTGAAGAATCGATAGTGCTTTAGCTGGGAAGAAGAAGTGGCGCAACAAACTCCCCAGCAGCACAGTTGTCTGTTCAGTTAGAAAAAAATTATTCTATACAATAGAAAGCAAAATCATTTACATTACGCAAAAAAAACATAAATATAGTTATTTTATTAGCCATACTTAATGTCAGCTAGCATACGCCAATATAATAAAAAATAAAAAAAAGTGGAGAACTACATGTACCGAAGCAGAAATAAAAAGTAAATGTAAACATAAATTAATATCTAAATAAAAGCCTCCAGGCACTAAAATAAAATCAGTAAATTTTTCAAGTTATAACTTTGTCCCACAAATAGGACTTTCTCCTATATCGTGGCTACGTTTACATGCACAAACTGCCTACGATTGTTGCTCCGGGGTTGGACCCGAAGTAACTACCTATATGGCATACAAATATTTTTTTCATGCACGAATCAAACCTGTGACTTGTAGCGCACCAGGTGCGCTAACAAGCGTATGGTCTGTTCCAAAAGTAAATATTTTGATGATAGTGTAAACAAACCCTGTTCTGGTTAAATTCTTACGCAATGACTCATTAACGGGATTAAATAACACATTCATCTCTATTTAGGTTTCAATTTCATATCTTACCACTTTTTCTGACAGTCATTGATAACATTTTTTTATTTGAAACATTTAAACGATAATCAAGGTTATAAAATTAACCTTATTGTCATATGAAACACAATTTAAGGCGAATTAAAATTAGATTTCTAGTTTAAAGGATCTATTCAAATAATTAAACCAAAGCACTCGAATTGTAAGCGGAAAGTAGTTGTAGTTAATTTAAATGTCTTTGGTAAATGGCACTTCAAATTGGCATCCACAGGTACCTGATGCATTTGTTTAAACTTTCATCACATACTTTTGGAACCGATATCAGCTGCCCGCTCCGTCTTTTTCGCACAGCTCTGCTCGAAAATTCGCCTAATCCATCCACTCGTAACAACTAAACGCTGATTATTAAGTACAGGAGGAAGGTAAGCAGCGTGATAGCCCCGACCTTGCTGCTAGGCGAGCCGGTGTTGCCAGTGTTGATATTTGTATCGGTTTTGTTCGGCTGCAGGTACTTATTTATCTGGGAAAAGAACAAGTAATCAGGATCGCAGTTTAGTGGGGGGGAGAGGAGGATGATGCTGCTTATCCCCCTTAATTCCATACAAAAAGCTATTCTAATAAATTCAAATTTTCTTTAGTTTTTCAACTTGCAGGTCAGTCTCAAGTTGTATGTTGTCGAAAAAATGATTCGCGACCGTAACAAATACATATTTGCAGAATTATTATCATTAGAATCATCAATATTACTCTGCTATACATAAACATGAACTCACGCGTAGGGAGTAGGCTCTATACAGAACGCCTCTACGATCCTAACATCATAATTATAATTTTAATACTCTGTCTGTGTACAGTAACTGAACAGGTCAGTGAGTGGGTCGTCTTAGGGGCGTGGGTTATAGGTGTTTGCAGTCGGGTTTTTTGTTTTTTAATTATAGACAGTTTGACATATTTTATCCACAAAACCAGTCAATCTGCAATTTTTATTCCTCGGATAAATGTTATCTGAAAAATTAAATAATCGGCCCTTAAGTCTCATTTACACGATAAAGTTTATTACTTGTGACATACTATAAAATTGAAGCAACAAATAAATGATTTGCAAACCGACTAAACACTATTTAGACGGTATAACTTTTGTTGTTGCTCAACTTATGATATACCAGAGGCAATTTAATTGCACCGTGTAAATCAGGCTTTGGTTAGTTAAACTCCTGCTTACCGTATAGTTGATCCAATTGGAGTACTTGGCAACCCTGGCGTAGACCCCCGGGAATTGAGGCTCCGCACAGCCGATGCCCCACGATGTAACGCCCACGACTATTCCCTCGTAGAGCAGCGGGCCCCCGGAGTCGCCCTGACACGCGTCCTTTCCTGAAACACAACGGTCACTACAGTTCGGCCGCTGAGAGAATCGGTCCTGACAGGCCGTGATCGAAAGGACGATGTTACTTTAAAGTGGCGAAGAATTTACGTTAAATATATTAGTATCGTTTATATCATTAAAAACTGTAATATCATTATGCCAAGCTTAAATATAATGTTATAATTTCGCGCTTGAATGTTCAACTAAGTAGACAACGAATTTGCGTAAATATAGACCTAGCTAGACCGATTTTTCGCCCCTGTAAACCCTTATAATGCAACTTTAATCGAAATCGTTAGAGCCGTTTTCGAGAACGTGATTACAAATATAATTATATAAATAATATATACCTATGCTCAATTAATAAACAATCAAAAATTAAGCAATCCTTTTTTTATCCATACTGCGTTCTTAGGTAACGTGCGTTTGACGAGTTTTAATTTTTGACAGGAACTAGAGACTTCAACATGTTTTGTCGTGAATGTTTCGCTAGTGCAAAGGCACGGTTACAAGGTTACGTCAAATGTTTATTATTTTTAGTGTTAAGACTGATGTGCCAAAAATAACTAAGTAGGCAGTTGAAACGTTATGTGTCGTAACTTTTTATTATAATATATAAATAATAATACGAATAACTATTTTATTATTAATTTTTTTTAAATGCATAATCTCAAATTTTTTAAATATTTTATTAAAAAAAATATAAAAAAACTAGTAGCCCATCGGCATCAGGATCAGGGTCCAAGCTGCCGGTGGTCAGGGCTCTAGAGAGAGGAACCTCCTCACTATGCGTGCCGTGTCCAGGAGTACTGCTTTCTGAATCAAGCCCTTGACCCAGCCGCGCAATGAGAGCCTCCTGAGATGTTGGTCGAGGCTTTTCGCTATTAAGCCATTCACCGTAACGATTATCGGTACAATGATTGCAGAGTACATGTCCCACATGTCGACAACCTCGGTGGCTAAGTCAAGATACTTGATTTTTTTATCTTTCTCAGCTTTCACGAGATTCTCGTCATGAGGGACAGCGATATCAACAATCATTGCACGGCGTTCTCGTCGATCTATCACCACAATATCAGGCTTATTGGGGTCAATATCAACAAAGTGCATTTTTTATCAATTTTGATGGCGAAATTTTTACTTCTGTTTTCGTGTAAAATAAGGACTTGATATGAGAGTAGAAAGTCCAAGCTAGAAGGATCTTCAAGAGGTCTGAGAATATCTCGATAACTTTTTGAGATATTTTAGTTCAAAGTCTAGTGTGGCCACCAAAATTGAAAATTGCCCACCAAAATCGAAAGTGCCCACCAAAATTGAAAATCAGTGGCACCAAAATTGGATTTCTCTGTCACAAACCTCAATCTCACTAATTAATAAAGCTCAATGTAACCAATCTCACAGATTCTCGGGATTTATCAATAACTTGCATCGGTTAATAAAACTCTCTATTGTTAAAAACACGAAATCAAATAGTAGATTGTATCATAAGGGAGCAAAATAATATTTTTACGGCGAGGGCGCTTTTTGAATCCAGAGCGAAGTGAGGGATTCTAGAGTAGAATCCCGAGCGTAGCGAGGGATTCTTTAGTAGAACCTTGAACGTAGCGAGGGATTCAAAGTACTTCGCCCGAGCCAAAAATATATTTTGGGCCCGAGAGATACACTCTACTTTTCATCACCCACTATGAGAAAATAAAAGGCGCCTCATATTTTAACCACGCTTGATCAAGACGGGTTGGCTATTACAGGCTTATAATTATTAACTACAAGTTCAGGTTTCCCCATCATGTTTTCCCTCACCGATGTCAGTAGTGTCCAAAATAAACTCAGAAAAAAAAACGTCGTAATTATTCCGATAAATTTTGTATCTTTTTGTGTAGTAAATACCACAAAATCCTGCACCGCGCAATGGGAGTTTACCGCGCGATCAACATTATACAAGACTCCAACATCAATCGTTGCGCGTTGGGCAGTTGCCCGCCAGACAAGACACCCGTTTGGTCGGAGTATTCACCCTTTTCAATAGAGGATGAGTGAACTTTCCACCCTGATCCTCAATCTCTAAATGCTGAATCCAGTTAGACTGGAAGCCGACTCCAACATAGTTGGGAAAAGGCTAGGCAGATTGATTTTATTTTACGTCGGTCCTAACACTTCCCAGTACCCACACGGCGCTACTATGGGCCGTCGTACCAGCCAGTCTTTATTCGAACAATATTTGCTTACGATTTCTTTGGCGCTGAACACTAAGATGTTCCAAATTCAAAAAGTGCGCGGAAAAGATAATTGCGGTGCACTTATTCTTTGCCGCGCACTTATAAAGAGGATTAAAAACTCATTACTGCCCGCTAAAAGTTTCTTATAGAAAACACCACCTTTGGGTGCACTTAAAGGCGAACCAAGTCGTCCTTTTCGAACAGATGGGATGAAAAAAACATTAATATTTTTGTTGTTAACAAATTACTTGCCAACAACTAACTACAAAAGTTTCCCAAACAAGACTAAGAAATAAATAGTATATTATACAAATAGTGAATAAAGGACGGATTTAAAGCGAGGGCCATAGATGAATCACGAGCAAGTGAAGGATTCTAATGACTGAATCACGACCGTAGGGAGTGATTCATGATGATTGAATCACGAGCATAGCGAGTGATTCAATCATGTGTCAGAATCAAGTGTGTCAGAATCAAGTGTTAGAATCATGAGCGACGAGAGTGGTTCATGGCCCTCAATATAAATCCGTTTTATTCAAGAGTTGCATGCTATACTTTATACCATGACTACGAGAAAAACTAAGTTGCAACTTCGAGTATGTTGTTATGTCAACGTTATGCCTTGTTTTTATAGTACACCGTAGCATAGAATACATACTCCATAATGTCGATGACTTCTTTTTCTTCGACAACTCATTAAAATAAGTTAGAAAAACAGACTCTGAAAATGTGCCAGAAGCTTGATTAACATTTGCAAAACTCATCGTAGGCTTGATGTAAACTGGCAGTGATTTGTTGGGTAGCAAGTTTTCTACTATATCGGCCGCCTTCTCTTAAACTCAGGTATTAACACATCTTCTTCATCACTTGAATGCGATTTATTATATATCGATTTATTATTAAGTAATACTAAACTTTGTGTTAGTACAGCTTACAGTATGGAAAATAGCGCCAATTTACTAATGACAGCAAAGAACACAAAACAGTTTTTCTAATACTAAACTCCTTGTAGAAATTGTTATTCTAATACTAAACTCCTTGTAGAAAATGTCGAAGAATCAAATCGGAGTTAGTATCGAGTATTTTTTCGCAAGAAGCTTGTATAGCATTGAGATGGAGGTCGAATTTATTGGTGTGTTCTGAATTCAAACACCAAAACGAATGATTATAAGTGCTTTTTATTCTCTGTTTTCAGTGAATAAAAGACAATTTTCAGAGGGGGAATGGTATAAACATGATTATCTCTCCCTTTCTCTTTTCCGTAGTGTTTCAGCCTGTTCGGGATTGCTCTTTTTTCTTCCTTTTCTTCTTCTTTCTGCTATTCTCTTTTTAAGCAGCCTGTCTTCCCTGGTCTGTTTTGGCATTCTAAAAAGCAAAAAATTAAAAATATATGAATAAGAAACTTGATAATTAGTATGCCACCCAGCAGTATGCCAGCCAGTGTGCCGACAAACTGCCACGCAGTTTGGCAGTTTTATAAAATGTGTACAATGTTTGGTCCAAATAAATGATTTTATACTTACTTTTTACTTACTTCCCCTTATAATAAATTATGAATAGGTCTTACTTACTGCCAAGTACATAAATAACATTTAGTTTGCTAATCAAATTTGCAACGTAAAAACTGGCTATATAGGTACAAACAATACTATGTATATATTGTTGTTGTGAATTACTAACATAGCTTTAAGTCATCTTGATGTACTACTAACACTATGGACTGAAAGGTCTGAAATAAATGTTTTGAATTGAATTGAATACAGTGCATATTTAAAATTTGGTGGCTCGTTTTCAATTTTAGTGGCATGAAACCGTCACCAAAGCCACCAAAATTGAGCCACCAAAATTAGGACCAGGCATAAAAAAAATCTTTAAAAATTGGGGTTTTAAGTTACAATTAAATTAATATCACTGATTTATGCGTAACCCAAATCACTACCTATAACGTGTAGCTTACTATTAAAACACTTTAAAATCAACAGCAAATCGATCCACCAAAAATGGAACAAATCTTGTCCCCCTAGCCACCCAAGATGATACTTACCTTTTTGGCGGGAAATCATAGCACTAATCACACACCTGTTACGTGCAACTGTAAGCGCACGACTGAGACATGCGAAATAATAAAACGCGATTGAACGCACACGCACGAAACTTTATGTTATAGTAAGTTGAATAAATGCCACCAAAATTTTGATTTTTGCTTGGACAAACTTTGATCGAGTATCCTGTGCTTTTAAATTAGATTTTCTAATATGGTTTAATTGTTTTTAGATAATGTGTCTTATGTTTATACTAACGATATTGTTTATTTTTTATTGAACCTTAAATTGTTACTTTGGTGAACGCAATTATATAAAAAAATGGAGCTGGGACAAGCCACCCAACTTGAATTTTAAGGCGATTTTTTTTCCCCTTATTATTTTCATACACTTATACCAAAAAAAATGTGGCCCTAATTGAACCAAGTTACGTAGCACACCATAAAAAAAAAAAAGAAATATCCTATCATTTAACACCTCGATTCTCAACGTGGACACGTATAATTTTCCGCTGGGATATTCACCCATTGGCTACAATAGTCCTGTCAGTGATGATAGATCGATCCCAGTACATTGTGGCGTGACCATTTTCGAGAACTGGGTCGGGCACATACCTATAGTATGGTACTTCATACTCCACAAGGCAAGTTGCTGGTGGATAATCCTAGCTACTAGATTGTGTCTGAGCAAATACTCGCCGTTAGCAAGACGAGAACATCCGGAAACAATATGTCGGATTGATTCACCGGGACAGTGGCATGCCCGACAGATGTCCACCGTACCGTCCTTGACAATATGTATTTCCGGTAATTATTCGTCATGATGACTTCATCCATAATCCGAATAACTATTTATTATTATGTATCTCTTTTACCTACACGGGACGTACAAATCCTGCAATATTTTGTCCGTTTCTTCGGCGAGAAAAGCGTTGATAGCTAATTGCTTGCTCGTCGGCGGGCGGTGGAACAGCAGCCCAAGTGCTGATATTTTGCATTAGAAGTCCAGGTAAAAGGTTAGTCTACCGTTAATATGTATCGAGTTCTTTTTTCAAAACGTGTTTTGGTAACAACCAATTTCTGAGAAATATATTCAAGATTAACATACAACGTGCCGCTACAATGGCGACATAAATTTAAAACGCGAATAGGGCTAGTGGCCAGTAATCATAAAAATTATAATCAAATAAAATAATTCGTAAATTGAAATTAAAATATTTTCTTATAACAAATACGCGAAATCGTAAACGTGTTTTAAATTAATAGCGGCACGCTGTATATTTTTTCCGCTACCACAAACTTTTGCCTGTTGTCAGTGCCTTAAGATAATTCTTAGAAATCTTTGCGAATCACGCACTGACTTATTAGTATTACTTGTAACAATGTTAGGAATATTGTAATATCGTATACTTTTACAATTTCTGTCAATATGTGAGCACCATGTATCTATCACATAATTAATTCATTTGTCATTGCTCCATTTTTTTTGTGGTAAAGTAATCTTATTGTAGGTGCATCGTCTTCACATATTATTTATTGTATAATTGATGTACAGAGTAACGGTGGAGGTTCTTGCCCATTCTTCTCCATACGAAAACTACCTTTTGGAAGGGGCAACTAGAATCAGTTCTATTTCTTGTTTTTGGCGTTCAAAAGTGCCTTTTATGTGCCTATTGAAATAACTTATTTGACTTTGACTTTGATTGCTTCCCCTACCTCTCACGGTAATAGGAGGAACCGTGAGGTTTTAAATGAAATATTATTTATTTATGTACCTTCTTAAGTATTTGTATTATGCAACTGTTTATTTATTTATTATTGAATTACAAACACTATCCTTACAGGATGACCCCATTACAATAGTGCCTACCTTTGTAATAAATATCATACATGCTATAACATCTTAACCTAAAATACAAACACCCAGAATATTAATAATTAAATATAACTAACAAAATTCAACAAAGACAATTAATTACACTGTTTTTTTTTTTTAATAAGTATTTCAAAACTAAATGGTGCCAGTATTTCCTAGCTGACTGATCCCTGTGAAGAAATTCCGAAACAAACTCTGAGGCCCGGACAAAGTGACATTTTACCAGCGATAACGATGACGGAAAAGGCAAAAATGTATAGGACTGACATAAGCTATCGACAAGCTAATTCCATCCTGTTGAGAGTCGTTGTAAAAATACGAAACGCTTTTAAAACGATTGTCACTTGTCTAGGTCACCAGAGGTCGTGGTCTCTTATCTAAAGTCGTTAGGAGTTCGACATAACGCCACGGTCTCTCTAGGCGGTATCAATGAGGATTTCCCCAGCGAATAAAGGGCCATACGTCATAGGTTTAAGTACTTACCTCCAACATCGAGGACTCCTGCGCAGATCATATTAATGGTTACGGTAAAAGATTGGCCGGACTGGTCCTGATGCCACTTAAAGCGAGCATTACAGGTCTCTCGCTTTATCGTCCGCACCGTCACTTCGTTCAGAACACTTGATGAAAATTCGTTGGCCACCTGCCGAAAAGTTTTTTCATAAAATCATAAAATAAATAATTTATTGTAAAACAAACATTTGTAGGTACCTACACATTTTATAAACCTGCCAAACTGCGTGACAGTTTTTCGGCAGGATTAGCGCTCGTCTTAACAAATTTCGTAGACAATCTAATTAAACATGTAAGTATACTATCCTTACATATTATAAAACAAAGTCCTCCGCCACGTCTGTCTGTCGCCGTCCTGTACGCGATAAACTCAAAAACTATCTGCACCGATTTTCATGCTGTTTTCACCAATGGGTAGAGTGGTTCTCCAGTAAGGTTTTTGTGTACAATAACCGACAACCACGCGGGCGAAGTCGCGGGCATTAGCTAGTATACTATAATAGTTTAAATAGACAGTAGGTATAAATATTATCCACATACATCAGCAACGGCTCACGCTGCGCATGCTTTTTCATAAATACAATAACAGTAGTGCCACCACACACGCAGTACTTGTGACGTAGTCACAACTCACAAAGTATGTACCACAATGATGGACGCGCGATGATCATGAGATCATCAACAGTCGGTCGAGTAACTAGCTGCTTGAAAATGAAATTTCTGGAGACGATATCGACATGAAGAAGAACACAGTCGTTCCCATTGACATAGAGGAGAAACGAATAGAATCATTGAAAGTGGTGCTTCTAACAATATTATACAAGACGAAGAAGAGTTACATGAAGCGCAGTGTACACAGAGGCGGCTGCGGCGCCGGTTGCTACCACGAGCAGACGAGCAGTACAACGGAACTAGAAGGAAGATACGATCTTCGGGAGCGTAAGCCTGTAATAAATAATGCTATCGTGCAAATTAATAGCGATCCAATAGTTGCAGAAGCATTAGCAAGATTGATTCTATTTTATCGCCAAAAGCTATGAATGTTGAACTGCTAGAGTCACTGAAGGAGAATCAGACGTGGTCACTGGGTGACTTACCATGCGTCATGCCATCATTAAGAGTGGTTCGAGTCTCGGTAAGTAAAGATGGTCACCCATCTACGGAACAACCCCGGCAAGCGTATCTAGCTAATCTGCCGGATCGACCCATGCAGTTGTATTACATAGCCACGAGCTCCTCCCACTAATATCAATGTGGGATTCTTTATATCTTTGATTGATTGACCTTGGATTTTAATACAATGAGGTCCGAGGAGCTAGTGCCTAAGTAATGAGCAGCCGCATGGGTGAAACTATCAGATTAAGCTACGTTTGCCGTGGTTGGTCCGTGGATGGGTGACCATCTAATAACATGCCGAGTCTCCTCCGTGCCTCGAAAAGTACGTTAAGCCATTAGTCCTGGCTGTCATTCGTAGATCTTTGACAGTCGTTACGGGTCGTCAGAAGCCCGAAAGTCTGACAACCAGTCTAACCAAGAGGTAACGTATTACCCAGTTACTGGGTTGTGGAGGTCAGATAGGCAGTCGCTCCATGTAAAATACTGGTATTCAGCTGCATCCGTTTAGACTGGAAGCCGACCCCAACATAGTTGGGAAAAGGCTAGGCAGATTGATTGAGGTCAGAGGTGTCTGTCGCGTGTCGACTCGTCTATATTGAGGTCAGAAGTGTCTGTCGCGTGTCGACTCGTCTAGGTCGCGCGATGGTCTAGCTACTTTTCAAGCAGTCTGGTGCAGTCGGTGGCATCAAATCTGAGATTGTACTAAAATAACAGAAACCAACTGCATTACACTGCTTGAAAAGTGAGCTTGATTTGAACTTCTTAGTTGGTCGGGATTTTTGGTTAAGTTTTTTTTTTTTTTTTAAGATTTATGAATCATAAATACTCACATTATTCCGCCCCCATCCAACTGTCGTGACGAAAGCGTTGTCAGGGACATCGGCGTCTTCATAAGGAATGAGAGCACGCCGAGCTACACTGGTGGTCCAATCCACCGGTGTGGTCATCAGGACTACCGCTATATCGTTATTGTAGGTCTTCGTTGTCTTATAATCGTACAGCTCGTGAGCTTTAATTGCTGTTATTAAGTGAACAGAACCGCCTGCGGAAAAATGGGTTAAATGAATACGACGAGTTTTAAATTCGGTTCAGAATCGTACGGTCAACTGCAATCAGGACTAGTCAGAACCGCAGGAGACGCCCTGGGCTTCGGAAATCCCAGGCTGATATCCGGCCATCGCAGGCGCGGGCTTGCGGACGGTGTGAGCAATGGGTAGCTCGCCATCCGATAAGGAACAGGCCCGGGTCACCGGTGCCAGAAATGTCAGCACAACTGACGGGGTCCGCTAGGGCCGATGCCTGCCGGCAGGGCCGTAGCCAGAAAGTCATTTTGGGGGGGGGGTGGGGGGGGGGGGGGGTTAAGGTTGCCAACTTTTTTAAGTATTTTATTTTTCTCGGACGGCAAGTGAAGCCAAGTCAGAGGCCCTTGGGCGGCTTTAAAACTCTGACACCAGGTTATTTACTCACTAACCACACGACAAGAAGACTCACCGTTATTCCAAATAGTTGTACCCGCACGTATGAAACAAGTACTCGGGTGAGCATGATAGCCAGTTCTGCAAATTTTGAGATAGATTATGTTTAATTATTGAGTAGCTTCCGCCCTCGGCTTCGCCCGCGCGGTATGTCGATAAAAGTAGTCCTTCAGGGTGCCCATCTATCTCCTTGCCAAATTTTGTCGAAATCCGTGCAGTGGTTTGGACGTGAAAAGTACACAGGCAAGAAAGAAGGGTACAGAGTTACTTTCGAATTTATAATATTATTATATTATGGAATTATGGATAGTATGGATTAATATATACAACTAGCTTACGCCCGCGGCTTCGCCCGCCTGGCATGTCGATCAAAAGTAGCCTATGTCCTTTCTCAGGCTTTAGACTATCTGTGTACCAAATTTCATTTAAATCGGTTCAGTAGTTTTTGCGTGAAAGCGCGACAGACAGAGTTACTTTCGCATTTATAACATTAATATTAGTAAGGAAGTAAGGATGTGTCAATAAAATAACTGAAAACCTGAAAAGGACCTAGAAATCAACCAAAAAGAAACAGCTGTTCCCTATATTTTGACACAATTGACCTACTTATGGGCCACCTAATGCCAACTGCTTCGCCTAAAAGCACGCTGTTAAATTTTCCACGCTCGACTCAGTGCCGAAAGTTCACAATTCAATAGCACGCTTTTATTTAGGTACCTACCTATTCATTTAGGTGTCATCTAGTGTTAGTGAAAGCGGGCGTTGGTCAAAATCGGAATATCTCTACATGTTTTAAAGAACATCTTAAGTATATTATATCTACATGTCGTTTTAGACTTCGTCGGTAAATAAAAGTAAAGTGTTATACTCATCAACGAAGCAGTGTGCTGCTGAAAGGACGTGTGCCGACGTCACCAGGGAGCCTCCGCATTGGTGTAAGCAATGGGAAATCTGCAGACATATAGAAAAGCTACTTTAGGGGCTACTTTTATGAGGAACAGGGTGTAAAGTTCACGCATCCACCATAGAAAAGGGAGGGTCCTCCGACCAGACGGGTGTTGTGTCTGGCGGGCAATTGCCCAACGTTTGATGTTCTTGTATAATGTCCATTGCACAGTAAACTTTAATTGCGCGATGCAGGATTTATGTGACGTCAAAATTTTTGTGTGACGTCAGGTCTTTGATGCGTTGTTCGCATGTGGCGATATAGATACCGCCACATCACTCCCCTCCGGAGACCGGAGGTCAATAGTGGGCTGATTCTTGTATCTTGCGATGCTTGCCAGTGTCAGTTGTGGTTCCAGTGAATCGGAACCGGATGCTGCATTGTTCGCGGTGGGTCGGAACTGTTTGTGGCGATTGTGGTGATTGAAGTGATTGCGGTGATTCCCCAGTGGGTCGGGGTGATGAGGCTGAGGGTGATGACCAGGAATGCGCGTTCGCTGCATGCTGGTGGTCAGGATACCCGCTGAAACCGTGGGTGTCGGCTTGGCTGTGTGACTCGCCTCACGAAAGCTTGCGGGAGTGATGGTGATGACGTCACGCTGGAGTAGTTGCACGAAGACTGCGTTGACGTTCATATTCGGGGTCACCAATTTAAGGGTATGGAGAACAGGGTGTAAAGTTCACTCATCCACTATAGAAAAGGGAGGATCCTCCGACCAGGCGGGTGTTGTGTCTGGCAGGCAACTGCTTGGGTCCTTGTATAATATCCATTGCACGGTAAACTTTAATTGCGCGATGCAGGATTTATGTGTGACGTCAGGTCTTTGATGCATTGTTCGCATGTGGCGATATAGATAACGCCAAACTACCACATTCCACTCGGTTGCAATAATATTTATAATAAAAAGAGGTAGACAGGTTTTCTACTCAGCATTCGAGCTTTTAAAACGGCACAATGTCACACTATATAGCTATGGTTGCCTATGACTGCGGTGGCCGCCATACAACGGCGGCAGTGACGGCAGTCATAATAAAATTTAAAACTTTAATTTCGGAAGTCGGTGTCTTTTCTTTTCAATTTTCGTTTTTTACCGCCGACTTCCGAAATTGATAAAGTCATTTTTCACTTTTTTGTTCTGTAAGTCGGTTGTTTTTTTTTTGTAAAAAGTTTTTATTTTTCCCTTTTTATTTGTGGTACCTACCCCACACAAATTCAAATACCACTACCTGCTACGTAAATAACAGTGACGGAGTCACTTAAAACATTGTCAACATATACTAAGTGGGACAAATAAGTAATATTGAAGCTAACTTAAAAAACTTCGTAAGCAAAGTTAATAAATATGGGACCACCTCTGAAGTATGACCTGCCAAACAAAAAAAGGATCATCAAAATCGATTCATACATTGAAGGAGTAATCGCGTAACAAACACAAAAAAAAAAGACGAATTGAAAACCTTTGAGTAGTATCTTTCACGAAAGCCACGACTAAATAAATGATTATCAATTTGATGTCCACTAAGCTTAAACAATCGTAATCTTGTTTATAGCGATACATAAAGGTCAATATACAGGGTGGCAGGGACATCGACGCGCAAACGCCGTGAAAAGGTTACACCTAAAGCCATAAATAACATTACGAAAGTCATTCATATCGGAAATGACCGGTTAAAAAAATTGACATTTTTGAGCGCGCAATGTATTGCAAACAACTGAGCTCATATCTGAGCGCGGCGCAGAGTTTCAGCGTGGACACGGGGCAAAAAAGTGGGATCCTGGACACACTCCCCACGCAGCGTCGCAAACACATTCACAATGCGATCTCTCATTTCTTCTGCGGTATCGCACTCGGTCACAAACACCTTATCCTTGACGTAACCCCAAAGAAAAAAATCTAATGGGGTCAAGACACACACACACACACAGAGAAAATTACTTTTGATTTTAAAAACAACGTTAGATCACAAATTCGCACGCCCGTCTGCGACCAACGAAATCTAGGAACTGGCAAAAATCCGATAAAATCGGCGAAATGCAAAAGAAATGTACCTTGCTGATCTTTATTTCAATTTGCCGCACTTGCTGCCTACAGTTAGTTATTCTGTGCCTACAGTGCCTACACCGAACACAGATCAACAAAATGATAGAGTGTACAAATACATTTAGTTACCTACTCACGAAATTAATTGCGAAAATGGATGTATTTTTTTTATGAAACAGTAAATAACATTGTTGAATTGCATTCAAAACTAAAATTAATGTTGATAATAAAAAATTACGTGACTCTCAATACATCTCTACACGTAATTTATTAAATTTCTTTACTTAAATCGATGAAGCTTTAGAAAAATTATCATCCCCATAATGAATCTAAAATAAAAGTAGTAAATGGGTCATTCATTTATGCAGATGATTAAAATGCCTCATGTGACGCGTCTGTTAGATTCATTGGGATATGTCGCATAGCTTCTTACGAGACCGCTCGCCGCCGCGGTCCGTTTGTCGGCATCTGAAAGTGAATAGGGCACCGAACATCCGTAGGTACTAAACCAGTGTTGACCTCGCAAATGAACTTTAGCAAAACAGCTGATCAGGTAGCCCTTTCGAGTTTTATTTACATTGCTGTTTTAAGTGAAACAAATGAATTTACTACTTTTTAATTAAAAATCTCATTGGGTTAGATAGAAATAATGATTTTATACAGTTTACGGTAAAAAAAATTTTAGAAAAAAACGTGATAATTAAGAAAAAGCCGACGAAAAATTTCAACGCAGGTGGTTCCAGAATCATGTACTGAATCCATGGTAAGCGGTTGCGCGTCGATGTCCCTGCCACCCTGTATACAAAGTGCATTTTTTATCAATTTTGGTGGAAAAAAATTTTCTTCTGTTTTCGTGAAAAATAAGGACTTGATAAGAGAGTAGAAAGTCCAAGCTAGAAGGATCTTCAAGAGGTCTGAGAATATCTCGATAACTTTTTGAGATATTTTAGTTCAAAGTCTAGTGTGGCCACCAAAATTGACAATTGCCCACCAAAATCGAAAGTGCCCACCAAAATTGAAAATCAGTGGCACCAAAATTGGATTTCTCTGTCACAAACCTCAATCTCACTAATTAATAAAGCTCAATGTAACCAATCTCACAAATTCTCGGGATTTATCAATAACTTGCATCGGTTAATAAACTCTCTATTGTTAAAAAATATTTATTAATATTTGTCTGATAAACTCATAATGATAATTATGAGTTTATGACAGAAAATACGAAATCAAAAAAACATTAATATTTTTGTTGTTAACAAATTACTTGCCAACAACAAACTACAAAAGTTTCCCAAACAAAACTAAGAAATAAATAGTATATTATACAAATAGTGAATAAAGGATGGATTTAAAGCGAGGGCCATAGATGAATCATGAGCAAGTGAAGGATTCTAATGACTGAATCACGACCGTAGGGAGTGATTCATGATGTAGCGAGTGATTCAAGTGTTAGAATCATGAGCGACGAGAGTGGTTCATGGCCCTCAATATAAATCCGTTTTATTCAAGAGTTGCATGCTATACTTTATACCATGACTACGAGAAAAACTAAGTTGCAACTTCGAGTATGTTGTTATGTCAATGTTATGCCTTGTTTTTATAGTACATCGTAGCATAGAATACATACTCCATAATGTCGATGACTTCTTTTTCTTCGACAACTCATTGAAATAAGTTAGAAAAACAGACTCTGAAAATGCGCCAGAAGCTTGATTAACATTTGCAAAACTCATCGTAGGTTTGATATAAACTAGCAGTGATTTATTGGGTAGCAAGTTTTCTACTAAATCGGCCGCCCGCTCTTTCTTAAACTCAGGTATTAACACATTTCCGACGTTTGGCTCCAAGGCTGGACCGGGCTGGGGCCGCCTTGAGGCGGCTCCTGCCCAATCTAGGGGGTCCAAACGCCTCCTGCCGGAGGCTCTATGCGGGGGTCGTGCGGTCCATGGCCCTTTACGGGGCACCAGTGTGGGCGCGTTCCCTTAGGCTGCGGCCAGCACGCCGGTTGAACGCGTCCCAAAGGGTCATGGCCATTCGGCTGGCCCGGGGATACCGCACGGTCTCCCGTGAGGCGGCGAGCCTCCTTGCCGGATTACCGCCATGGGAGCTGGAGGCGAAGGTCCTCGCGCACATCTGGGAGTGGCGCGAGGAGGTGAAGCGCCGGGGTGTAACTCCGCTGCCGCGAGAAATCGCGGCACAGCGGACAGAGCTCCGGCAAGATCTCATGGCGGCATGGAGAGTGCGATTGTCGCAACCCAGTGCTGGGCACGCCACAATAGCGGCGATAAGTCCCCTCTTTGAGGAGTGGCTAGAGAGGCGCCACGGCGTCCTCACCTTCCGCCTGACACAGGTCCTCACCGGACATGGCAGCTTCGGGAGGTACCTGTGTAGGATTAGGCGGGAGGAAACGCCCGGGTGTCACCACTGTGCGGATCGCCCGGAGGACACGGTGGAGCATACGGTTGAGGTATGCCCTGCTTGGGCGGAGCACCGCCGTGTCCTCGCGGAGGCGATTGGCGGCAATGACCTCTCGCGTCCGGCCCTGGTTCAGGCCATGGTACGGAGCGAGAGGGCATGGGAAGCCGTCACCTCCTTCTGCGAAGCAGTAATGCTCGCGAAGGAGGAGGCGGAACGCGTGATGGAAAGGCAAAGTTTGCGCCCTCACGCCCCTAACCGCCGCCGTTGGAGACGCCCTGGGCGTCGGGAATCCCAGGCGGATTCCCGGCCACCATAGGCGCGGGCTTGCGGACGGCGAGCAACGGGCAGCTCGCCGTCCGATAAGGACCAGGCCCGGGTCGATGGCGCGTCGTGTTCCACGCGCGCCTCAAAGAGATGTCAGTAAAATTGACGGGGTCCAATAGGACCGATGCCTGCCAGGGTTGCGGGAAAGTCCGAAAGGGATACCGGGACCTTGGCAACAGGCAAATAAAGGAACACGGGTGGGTTTTAGTCAGTAAAAGTCTAACACGCCCTTCCGCTCCGCCCAGAGCGGGAGAAGTCATTGGATGATTTCCCACCCTCAAAAAAAAAAAGGTATTAACACATCTTCTTCATCACCTGAATGCATTTTCAATCGATTTATTATTAAGTAATACTAAACTTTGTGTTCGTACAGCTTACAGTATTGAAAATAGCGCCAATTTACTAATGACAGCAAAGAACACAAAACAGTTTTTATTCTAATACTAAACTCCTTGTAGACAATGTCGAAGAATCAAATCGGAGTTAGTATCGAGTATTTTTTCGCAAGAAGCTTGTATAGCATTGAGATGGAGGTCGAATTTATTGGTGTGTTCTGAATTCAAACACCAAAACGAGTGATTATAAGTGCTTTTTATACTCTAGTTTTCAGTGAATAAAAGAAGCTTTTTAGAGGGGGAATGGTATAAACATAATTATCTCTCCCTTTCTCTTTTCCGTAGTGTTTCAGCCTGTTCGGGATTGCTCTTTATTCTTCCTTTTCTTCTTCTTTCTGCTATTCTCTTTTTAAGCAGCCTCTCTTTCCTGGTCTGTTTTGGCATTCTAAAAAGCAACAAATTAAAAATATATGAATAAGAAACTTGATAATTAGTATGCCACCCTTATAATAAATTATGAATAGGTATTATTACTTACTGCCAAGTACATAACATTTAGTTTGCTAATCAAATTTGCAACGTAAAAACTTGCTATATAGGTACAAACAATACATAAACAGTGCATATTTAAAATATGGTGGCTCGTTTTCAAGTTTAGTGGTATGAAACCGCCACCAAAATTGAGCCACCAAAATTGGAACCAGGCATAAAAAAAATCTTTAAAAATAGGGGTTTTAAGTTACAATTAAATTAATATCACTGATTTATGCGTAATCCAAATCACTACCTATAACGTGTAGTTTACTATTAAAACACTTTAAAATCAACAGCAAATCGATCCACCAAAAATGGAACAATTCTTGTCCCCCTAGCCACCCAAGATGATACTTACCTTTTTGGCGGGAAATCACAGCACTAATCACACACCTGATACATGCAAGTGTAAGCGCACGACTGAGACATGCGAAATAATAAAACGCGATTGAACGCACACGCACGAAACTTTATGTTATAGTAAGTTGAACAAGTGCCACCAAAATTTAGATTTTTGCTTGGACAAACTTTGATCGAGTATCCTGTGCTTTGAAATTAGATTTTCTAATATGGTTTAATTGTTTTTAGATAATGTGTCTTATGTATATACTAACGATATTGTTTATTTTTTATTGAACCTTAAATTGTTACTTTGGTGAACGCAATTATATAAAAAAATGGAGCTGGGACAAGCCACCCAGCTTGAATTTTAAGGCGATTTTTTCCCCTTATTATTTTCATACACTTATATTTAAAAAAAATGTGGCCCTAATTGAACCAAGTTACGTAGTACACCATAAAAAAAATTAAGAAATATCCTATCATTTAACACCTCGATTCTCAACGTGGACACGTATAATTTGCCGCTGGGATATTCACCCATATAAGCATCTGTCAAAATGTGTTACGGTGACTATCAGCGTTAAAGGGGTGATAGACGTGCGAGCAAGTACGCGTACTTATGCCTCGGAGAGTTTACTCGCCCGTCTGTCATCGCCGCGAGCTGCGAGCCGCGAGCCGCGAGCCAATTTGACAATGAAATTTTCAGCAAGCTTCACGTGTGTCACCGACGGCGACGGCGAGCCTAGTAAGGTCGCGAACTTAAAGACCGCGTACTTTAAGTACGCACGTCTATCACCCACGTTGGTGGGTGCTTATGACGTCATATCCTAGTTAGTTGCTACCCAATACCCAATATGAAACTGTTTCACAGTTACAAACTTAAGTGATCATCATTATGAACTGTCCACTGAGATATGCAATAGCCCTGCTGGAGTGCCGATCGCGTACCGCTGGATGCGGGAAGCACAGAACCGGTTGATGTGGCGGTGCTTGGGGGAGGCCTATGTCCAGCGCTGGACGTCGTTCGGCTGGAATGATGGCGTCACTTTACGGTGAATTGCTATTCACCGCAGCGGAAAAGAGGCAAGACGAAGAAAACTTGGCTAACTAGCCAAGCTTTGACGTGCCCCTTGCGGAGCTTTGACCGACACGAGAATCGAACCCGGGAATTCAGGTCAGTAGTCGTGCTGGCGACCAAAAGATCAACGAGGTTTATGGTCAGTTGCAAAAGTTCACAAAATCTGTTGCATTTTTTTGTTATTTGAGTTATGCTGTTCTATCAAGTAGTTTTCTTTTCGTACCTAATAAAGCTTTTCCATCTCTCCCTCCTCCATCCTCTTACCTGTACGACGAATGGGTACTTCTCTATGGTGGTAGCAGACCCGCCAATAATACGTTTGTCGGCCGTCGTCGGCAGCTGCGCGGTCTTTAATTCATACAGTTCCGCATTGCCTACAAAATAACAGCAACTTTCCTAATTGCGTTTTACATGCACAACTCTTTAAGACTACCATAATAAGCCGTTTCCACTGCTGGGACACAAGAATCCTGTCTGTGAGAGGGAGTGGGCCGTACAGTAACCCGCAACGATTGCGGGTTGATAGAACACACATGTATTCTGTGTCTCACACCTCTAAACCTCCGGACGGTATTACGTCATTAAAAAAACCACTTCGAATTTTAGCACTTCCAAGATCATTTTTCAAATGGTTAGATAAACACCACACAAAACAAAACGGTGAAGGAAAACATCGTGAAGAAACCGGCATGTCCTAGAACCAAAAATTCGAAGATATGTGACATCTACCAACCCGCACTGGGCCCGCGTGGTGGGTTACGGCCAATTGTCTCTCGAAGATAGGAGGGCTGTGTCCCAGCTGTGGGAACATTATAGGCAGATGATGTAGGTAAACACTATTCAATTTATTATGAATACACAATAATCACCAAAAAACATCACCGAAATTCACTATTCATGCAAAGAAAATATAAAAAAACATTAATGATTTAAAAATCAATTCACTTACAGCTTGCTACTGCGATACAAATTAGTGCAACACCCCACATGTCTATCCGTTTGTCCCACACTGTATGACTTGCCCTAGATGTCGATACAAACTTTATCATAATTAATATGTCTAAAATATTTTATTGGAAGAGTTTCTGCAAGAAATCTGGGGGATGTTGACGTCTACGAGCAAGAAATATTTAAGTTCGACATTTGAGATTCATAAAAATCTAGTAGCCGAATGGCCATTTCGGGTTGGCAACTGAAATAATAGGGAATATGCATGTATTTTTTTAGTATTTTTATTCGATAGTTTACATCGCCAAATAATAGTTTAAAAATAATCGACGGCAAAAAAGCAATTTAAAGTACTAAAACAAATGTTAAAAATATCCAACCGACCCGGGCTATCTAGACGCCCTCCATTTGGCGCGCTTGGTGTGACGACGTGACAGTCTATGACAACAAACAAACAAGTTTTCATTGACTTGAAACTTGTTGATTGATTGACTTGACATTGACATTTTGATTGTTGTCCATAGACTGTTACGTCACATCCGCTCTGACAAATCGCGTCGCTTTTCATGTATTTGAATATCACACAGTATTTTGGCACTTTAAAAAAATCAATTAGTCCCTCGAAAAGAAATATTAATCAAAAATATTGATGGAGGCATAATTCTGAAGTAATATAGTTTATAAAAAAAATACTTGACCCTTAATTGAATCAAAATCAAAAACAAAAGTCATTTATTCAAACTAGGCTGAGAATTAGCACTCTTTATTAGTGGCTTTCGTGGACATGATAATTATGCAATTAGTTACAGTTGTGAAAGCAATCACTTCATTTGGTTTAAATAGGTTTTTTATTACTTTTTGATTATTTGTCTTATATAATAGATTCTTTTCTATTTCGTGAATGTGAGAACGTTGTAGGCTTAGTAGACTGTAGATTTGTTGATCATCTTCTATTTTGTTATGTACCTTGTACTTGTTGAAAGGCCTACATTGTCCTCCCATGCCAACTAACACTGTAATTTGAAAATATTGTAAAAGCCAATTATTTTTAAAAGAGTCACCATGGAGTTTCTCGCCTGCTCTTCTCCATAGGAAACGATCAATTGGAACCGTGCACCTAGCTTCTGACGTTTTATAAGTGCCCATGTAGGTTTATGTGAAATAAAATATTTTAATTGATTGATTGGTTAAGAGTTCTGCATAATATTAGAATTTGAATAAAATACATTTAGTATAACTAATTTTTACTCTTATTTAGTTTTGAAAAAAGTATTTGACAACTGAGTAATACAGACAGACAGACATTCTTTTTTATAAAACTTATTTTTGTATTTTATTGTTGCAGAAACAAACATGAATGGTCGGGACACAATCAGAAGTTATTGCTGTAACTGTAGTTGCATTATGATCAGTGGGAAGCTGCTCACATGTGATGAGTACTATTTGGTACTAAGCTAAGTTAATTTGGTACTAACGGCTACAAATATTATCTGAACCAATCAAAATATATTTTTTATAAAAACATATTATAATTAAAAATTGTATCATTATAATTGTATTTTATAAATAGTGATGTTTTAGATTTACTTAAGTCTATTAAAATAAATTAAATCTTTGAAAATTATCATATCCATAAGTTTCGCATTTCTAATATTAGTATAAATGTAGATGGCGCGGCGGCTGCATTTAATTTTAGTTTTTTAGCTACGACAAAAATGAGCACGCCTGATTTAAAGAGTATCGGGAAAACAAAAACACCTGAATTTCCAATCAAACTTTAATGGAATATTTACATTTGATTTAGTTTCAGTATAAAGATACAAAAGCACACTAACAATAGCTTCAACGGGCGCTGACAAAAAAATATCACAGAACTAATTACTTGGGTTTTGCGTCATACAATATGTTTGTTTATAAAGTAAAAACGAATCAAAATTAATGGTTTATATACATAGAAAACTACCTAGAATAAGTATACTTGAAATTCAAAATTCATTTATTCAAACTAGGCTGAGAATCAGCACTTTACAAACGGCAAAATTACATAAGAGCTGTGAAGAATCGATAGTGCTTTAGCTGGGAAGAAGTGGCGCAACAAACTCCCCAGCAGCACAGTTGTCTGTTCAGTTAGAAAAAAATGATTCTATACAATAGAATCCAAAATCATTCACATTACGCAAAAAAAAACATAAATCTAGTTATTAGCCATACGTCAGCTAGCATACGCCAATATGAAAAAAAAGTGGAGTACTACATGTACTCAAGCAGAAATAAAAAGTAAATGAAAACGTAAATTAATATCTATATAAAAGCCTCCAGGCACGCAACTAAAATCAGTCAATTTTTCAAGTTATAACTTTGTTCCACAAATAGGACTTTCTCCTATATCGTGGTTATGTTTACATGCACAATGCACAAATCCCACATGCACAAACTGCCTACGATTGTTGCTTCGGGGTTGGACCAGAAGTAACTATCTATATGGCATACAAATATTTTGTTCATGCGCGAATCGTACTTGTGACTAGTAGCGCACTAGATGCGCTAACAAGCGTATGGTCTGTCCAAAAGTATTTGATGATAGTGTAAACATACCCTGTTCTGGTTAAATTCTTACGCAATGACTCATTAAAGGGAATAAATAACACATTCATCTCTATTTAGAAGGTTTCAACTTCATATCTTACCACTTTTTCTGACAGTCATTGATAACATTTTTTTATTTGAAACATTTAAACGATTATCAAGGTTATAAAATTAACCTTATTGTCATATGAAACACAATTTAAGGCGATTTAAAATAAGTTTTCTAGATAGTCAACTTAAGTTAAGCGGAATAGGGTACTAAATATATCTACGTCTATTGTATTTTATTAGATTTCTAGTTTAAAAGTAAGTAAATTCAAATAATCACACCAAAGCACTCAAACTGTAAGCGGAAAGTATATCTTTCGTAAGTGGCACTTCAAATTGGCATCCACAGGTACCTGATCCATTTGTTTAAACTTTCATCAAATACTTTTATTTTATTTTATTTATTTGGGAAAATAAACGGTTACACATTACAATATTACACTAAATTTGAGCTACAGAGTGAGTAAATGTATAACCCACGACATTTTCCACATATTACAAAGATAAATTATAAAATTATTGCGATGTGCACTGACAATTAAATAAAATTATATAAAGGCAACTAAAAACTAAACAGGCATGCAAATTAAAAGAAAAAGAAACAAGAAATTTAAAAAGACACTAAAAGTTAAAAAAAAATATATATACTACGGAGCACCCAAAACAGTTTTCCGAACAAGGTCTTTGAATTTTCTAGCAGGAAAAGCGAAGGTGTCTATATTTTCAAACATATCATTAAATTGACCAGTAAGACGACGTAGGGGTGCTCGTAAGCCTGCGTTCGTACGACTAGAAGATACTGCAAATAGAGGTCGTGCGCGCACCCCACGGCTTACGGTTGTTCTAGGTACTACGTAGCTGATCTTATTAATGATATCCATACAATCACATGCGTTATTATACAGATCAAACAGAAACATTGTCTCTAAAATAATACGTCTGGCTTTTAGTTTATGTAGCTTATACCTGTTGAGAAGATCACTATATGATCCATAAGTGCGAAAACAACGGAAATGCATGGCTTTCAATAACTTACTTTGAACTTTTTCAATCGCATTTGAGTATTTAATATAGAAGGGATTCCTCACCGCAACACCGTACTCTAACTGGGACCTGATTAACGATTTGTAAAGATACAAATATGTAGATGGGCGAACAAATTCTGTGGCTGATCTCATTACAAAACCGTACATACGGAAGGCATTGTTTATAATTTTATTAATATGAACGTCAAGGTGTAATTTATCATCCAATAGCACTCCAAGATCGCGCACAAGTGTTTCTCTCGATAAAATTACATTATTTAAAAGAATAAGGATGCGTGATAATGTTTTTGTTTTTAGTAAAACTTATACAGCAACATTTAGATATGCTAAGTTGTAGTTTATTAATTGAACAGTATGCAGAGAACCTGTCTAGGTCTTCCTGTAAGAGTAGACAATCGTGCGAATTTTTAACTGGCCTAAAATTTTTGAGATCGTCTGCGTATAGCAATAATTTTGAATTTTGGAAGCACTTATCAATGTCATGAATAAACATGATGAATAAAAGAGGTCCCGAAATGGAGCCCTGAGGCACTCCGGAAGTAACACTTAGGGTGTTGGAAATGAAACCATCTATCACAACCCTTTTTGGAACCGATATTAGCGGCCCGCTCCGTTTTATTCGCACAGCTCTGCTCGAAAGTTCGCCTAATCCATCCACTCGTAACAACTAAACGCTGATTATTAAGTACATGAGGGAGGTAAGCAGCATGATAGCCCCGACCTTGCTGCTAGGCGAGCCGGTGTTGACAGTGTTGATACTTGTATTGGTTTTGTTCTGCTGCAGGGACTCATTTATCTGGGAAAAGAACAAGTAATCAGGATCGCAGTTTAGTGGGGGGGAGAGGAGGATGATGCTGCTTATGCCCCTTAATTCCATACAAAAAGCCTTTATTCGTATAAATTCAAATTATCTTTAGTTTTTTAACTTGCAGGTCAGTCTCAGGTTGTATGTTGTCGAAAAAATTATTCGCGACCGTAACAAATACATATTTGCAGAATTATTATCATTAGAATCATCAATATTACTCTGCTATACATAAACATGAACTCACGCGTCCTTCCATGGGAGTAGGCTACTATACAGAGGCCCTAGTGTGAGTTTCATTTAACCATCTCGACTTTACGTATCGACCGCGTTCGGCGCTCCGATTGGCCCTTCACCAGTGAAGGTCAGTGAAGGGCCAATCGGAGCGCCAAACGTGGTCGATGCGTAAAGTCGAGATAGTTAAAAGAAACACACTAGGGTCTCTGAACGCCTCTACGATCCTAACATCATATAATTTTAATACTCTGTCTACAGTAACCGAACAGGTCAGTGGGTCGTCTTAGGGGCGTGAGTTATAGGTGTTTGCAGTCGAGTTTTTTGTTTTTTAATTATAGACAGTTTGACATATTTTATCCACAAAACCTGTCAATCTGCAATTTTTATTCCTCAGATAAATGTTATCTGAGACAACAAAACAACAAAACATGCTTTTGTGTCCAAATTTTACCTGTACCTACCTCGGTCCTCTTCTCTATAATAGACTTAACTCGAAAGCCAAAATTTATTCCCTGAACTACACAAATTGTAAGAGAATTCTCAAAGATGCTCTCCAAAGTATGTCTTACGAAGATACAGAGAATTTACTAACTGTGTTAAAGTGAATATACTTATGTAAAAATTTCAATTATGTTAAGTATTTGTCAAATTTAGAAACTCAGAGTTAACATGTTTATTATTTATTTATTTTATAACTCTATTTTAGCTCTTCTCGCCTGAAACACAGGATAACCTAGTTCAGGCACGTAAGTCTTAGGAACATAATTTACATTTAAGCAAAACTGTACTAATTTTTATGCCTTGTTATTTTTGAATAAAATATTATTATTATATGTTTATATATCTCGGGACCATGGAGTCCCGGTCTTTTGGAAGGCGTACGAGGGGCCGAAGCCAACTCGCAGAGGCCCCTTAGACAATTTTAAATGGGATGAGGCACCAACCGACGATTATCCCTGTATGCACTATGAAAATACACCTAAGGAAAACCCCCAGATGGTGTAGGACTATTGCAGAACATGGAAACAAAACATATTGGGCTATGGGTTTGGGTGGCTGTAGTGTACTGGTTACCTAAAACTATTGAAGGACTATGTCCCCTGCCTGATCAATGTTTTATATATACACGGATAATATGGCAGGGGGTGACTTGCACACTTAATAATGGGCCCCCGAAAACGGTCGCTAGCACATAGTGACGTAGCGACAAGGAGGCAACACTTCCTGAGGTGCTTGAGAGGAGTGGAGAGGTATTCCACGGCTATCAGGACAATCCCGGAAGTACGGTCAAGATCCCTACCAGCATCTTACTGGTATACTTCCTTCCTCCGAGCACGTTTGCTCTAGCGAATCTCCACTCAAGCCGGCCAATCAAGGCAAGAATGAGGTGGGAGCTCTGTTCCTCGTCAGTGTTCACTCTAGCCGGCCAATAAAGGCAAGCCAGAGATGAGGAACGAGACTTTTCCCGGGAGGTAGGGTCTGTGGGGTCGCTACTGCCCAACAGCTCGCCACATGCTGCCTTGCGGGTTTTTGTATCTCTCTTGGTCTGGCTCCTCACCTTAGACCCGTTCCGGCAAAGTAAACTCTACCGGCACAGACCTAGGGTTCGGAGCGCGCAAGCCCCACCACGACGTCAACGTAGAGATACGGCAGTGGGGAACGTAGAGATACGGCGGTGGGGAACGTAGAGATACAGCGGTGGGGTTATTATTATTTGTTTACATATCTCGGGACCCTGGGGTCCCGGACCTTTGGAAGGCGTACGAGGAGCCGAAGCCAACTCGCAGAGGCCCGTTAGATGTTTTTAGTGGAATGAGGCACCAACCGACGATTATCCCTGTTCGCACTAGACAAGTGCAGCCAAGGACAATCCCCGGTTGGAGTAGGACTATTGCAGGATAGGGAAACAAAGATATTGAACTATGGGATGGGTGGCTAAAGTGGACTGGTAACCTGGAACTATGGAAGGACTATGGCCCCTGCCTGATCAATGTTTTACATATACACGGATAAAATGGCAGGGGGTGACTTGCACACTCAATAATGGGCCCCCGGAAAAGGTCGCTAGCACATAGTGACGTAGCGACAAGGGGGCAACACTTCCTGAGGTGCTTGAGAGGAGTGGAGAGGTATTCCACGGCTATCAGGACAATCCCGGAAGTACGGTCAAGATCCCTAACAGCATCTTACTGGAATACTTCCTTCCTCCGAGCACATTTGCTCTAGCGAATCTCCACTCAAGCCGGCCAATCAAGGCAAGAATGAGGTGGGAGCTCTGTTCCTCGTCAGTGTTCACTCCAGCTGGCCAATAAAGGCAAGCCAGAGGTGAGGAACAAGACTTCTCCCCGGAGGTAGGGTCCGTGGGGTCGCTACTGCCCAACAGCTCGCCACATGCTGCCCTGCGGGTTTTTGTATCTCTCTTGGTCTGGCTCCTCATCCTAGACCTGTTCCGGCAAAGTAAACTCTACCGGCATAGACCTAGAGTTCGGAGCACGCAAGCCCCACCACGACGTCAACGTAGAGATACGGCGGTGGGGTTATTATTATTATTATTATCTGAAAAATTAAATAATCGGCCCTTAAGTTGACTTGTATTTGTATGGTATTGTATTTGAATTGTATTTTATTGTATTTAATTTAATTGTCTTTAAAAAAAATTAAGTCTCATTACCCGACTACGGCGAAGAAAAAGGAGGGTTATGATTTTGACCGGTATGTATGTATGTAAGTATGTTCATCTGTTCCCTCTTATCTTCCAAACCACTTATCATAATTTGACAAATGAGGTATCGTTGGAAGCGTCTTGATCGTCCGCTGGTTATGGGCTATGTGGCGTCACATTAAATTAAAAATAGCGCCCTCTAGAGGACATAAAGTCAGGAACTAAAAAAAAATATTGCTTAATCGTACCATGTTGGGTATCAAATGAAAGGGCTTAATGAGCAAATTTCAAATATATATATATTATAACCCCAAAAGAATTAAAAAAAAATTAAAGTAAAAAACTAAAACAGTGTCACACGTGTTTGGGCATAAATCGAACAGATTACGTGTGACTCCGGATTTTTAATTTGTCTGTCTGTGGTGTCTTGTTTATACCTTTTTAGTCGTAGTTGGGTTTTAGTTTTTATTAATTATTATTTTTTTACACGATAAAGTTTATTACTTGTGACATACTATAATATTGAAGCAACAAATAAATGATTTGCAAACCGACTAAACACTGTTTAGACGGTATAACTTTTGTTGTTGCTCAACTTATGGTATACCACAGGCAATTTAATTGCACCGTGTAAATCAGGCTTTGGTTAGTTAAACTCCTGCTTACCGTATAGTTGATCCAATTGGTGTACTTGGCAACCCTGGCGTAGACCCCCGGGAATTTAGGCATCGCACAGCCGATGCCCCACGATGTAACGCCCACGACTACTCCCTCGTAGAGCAGCGGGCCCCCGGAGTCGCCCTTACACGCGTCTTTTCCTGAAACACAACGGTCACTACAGTTCCGACGCTGAGAGAATGCGGTCCTGACAAGTCGTGATCGAAAGGACGATTATACTTTGAAGAGGCGAGGAAATTACGATAAAAATATTAGTATCGTTTAAATATCATTAAAAACTGTAATATTACTAACTTCCGCCCGCGGCTTTTCCCGCGTGGTATGTCAATAAAAAGTAACCAATGTCCTTCCCCGAGATGCCATCTATCTCCTTGCTAAATTTTATCAAAATCAGTTCAGTGATTTAGGCGTGAAAAGGTAACACACAGACAGACAGAGTTACTTTCGAATTTATAATATTAGTATGGATTATGTCAAGCATCAATATAATGTTATAATTTCGGGCTATTAATGTTTAACTAAGTAAAAAACGAATTTTCCCAAAATACAAAAAAAATTAACACAAAAAAAGTGAAAAATAACTTTAACTTCAGAAGTCGGTGTGTTTGCTTTTCAATTTTCTTTTTTTGCCACCGAGTGTATGTGTAGTAACACCATAATGTTATGAACTTATGAGTGATGTGAGAAAAATAACTGAGTAGGCAGTTGAAACGTTATGTGTCGTAACTTTTTATTATAATAAATTAATAATACAAATAACTATTTATTATTATGTATCTCTTTTACCTACACGGGACGTACAAATCCTACAATCTTTTGTACGTTTCTTCGGCGAGAAAAGCGTTGATAGCTAGTTGCTTGCTCGTCGGCGAGCGGTGGAACAGCAGCCCAAGTACTGATATTTAATACAGATATTTTGGATTAGAACTCCAGGTAAAAGGTTTATTTATTTATTTATAGAGCTTCATTTTATTCCATACAGATTACAGTGATAAATTCATATTCATATAAATATTATTATTTAGTTAATTTAATTAAACATGCATTTAATTTTAATTTTAATTATTATTTATTTAATTTGATTTGTTTATTTATTTGTATGGACCCCGTTCGGGCAAAAGCCTCTCCCAAGGAATACCACAATTCTCTATCCTTAGCTATATCCAGCCAACTTCCGCCCGCCATCGTTACTAGTCCGTCTGCCCATCTGGCCTTTGGTCGACCTCTGTTTCTGGTGCCTCTTGGTCCTGACCACTTTACTGACCTTAGGGTCCATCTATCATCCCTGTATCGAGCTAAGTGACCCGCCCACTGTTAATGTGTATCGAGTTTTTTTTTCAAAACGTGTTTTGGTAACAACCAATTTCTGAGAAATATGTTCAAGATTAACATAGATTTTTTCCGCTACCTCTAACTTTTGCTTGTTGTCAGTGCCTTAAGATAATTCTTAGATATCTTTGCGATTACTTCCCCCTCACTCTCATGGTTGTAGTAGGAACCGTGGGGGTTTCAAATGAAATTATATTTATCTGTACTTTCTTAAGTATTTTTATAAGACAATTTTACTGGTCAATTTTTTTCCAATATTTTAAAACTTAATTTATTTTTTCCTAGCTGACTGATTGTGAAGAAATTCCGAAACAAACTAAGAGGTAATGGTCTCTTAGTCGTTAGGAGTTCGACATAACGCCACGGTCTCTCTAGGCAGTATCAATGAGAATTTCTCCAGCGAATAAAGGGCCATACGTCATAGGTTCAAGTACTTACCTCCAAAATCGAGGAGTCCTGCGCAGATCATATTAGTGGTTATGGTCATAGGTTTGCCGTTCGTGACCGGATGACTCTCATAGCGAGCCTTACAGGTCTTCCAATTTACCATCCGCACCGTCACTTCGTTCAGAACAGTTGATGAAACTTTGATGTCCACCTGCCGAAAGAAGCTCAGGGTTTTTCATAAAATAAATCTTTTAAGTACTTTGCAACTAACATTTATAGGTCCCTACACATTTTATAAACCTGCCAAACTGCGAGATAGTTTGTCGGCAGGATTAGCGCTCGTCTTAAGGCCCTACCCTATCTCAAATTGCTTAGCATGATCCTCCGTTATGCCGAAAATACTGCAGCATTCATTTTGAAATAAATATATGTTAAGGGGGATGCGTTAAGGTAGCCCGCGAAATTCAAATTTTCTTACGTTTTTTGCAATTTGCAGGTCAGTATCAGGTTGTATGTTGATCTAAATATGATTTGCGCACGTAACAAATATGGTTTTACAGAATTATAAACATTAGAATCAGCAATACAACTCTCTAAGTTCATGAAAGTCTCAAATGTCGAGATTTCATGAAATCATGACATTTGAGACTACAATTACTACAATTTGTTAGCGTGCATTGACTTGTCCCATCTTTTTGCTCCATTAAAGTAAAACCGTGGCTGGAGGCAAAGACTGTTCGCCGTGCCTCGGAGTCGATCCTATCCCTCGCAAACTCTCTGCTCTCAGCGCTCTCCTGGACGCTAAGCCTGACTGTGATATGTTCGCGGATGAATGGAAGAACATCTTGTCAGTATGTCTGGAGTATTGTGAGATGAGCGTATGACTGTCGAGTAGTTGTATACTTTTGTAACTGTATTCTGAAATGTGTTTCTGTGTTTGTCTTTAACTATTGTTATTGGCCCTGACCGTTTTATGATAAAGTAAAATAAATAAATAGATACATAAATAAATAAATAAATGCCATTAAGCGTGGTTCGAGCCACAGCGCGGAGGAATCTCAGCAAGTAAAGATGGTCACCCATATACGGACCCATCCCGGTAAGCGTACGAGTACCTAGCTAAACCGACCGGATGGACCCATGCGCTCACTTAGCCACGAGTTTCTCCCACTCGTATCTATGTGGGATTCTTTATACCCTTGATTGATTAACCTTGGATTTTAATACAATGAGGTCAGAGGAGCTAGTGGCTAAGTAATACCAGACACACGGGTCGATCCATCAGGTTAAGCTTAACCTGATTGATCCGTGGATGGGTGACCATCTTTATAAACCGAGACTCCTCCGTGCCTCGAAAAGCACGTTAAGCCGGAGGTCCCGCCTGTCATGCGTAGATCTTTTTATAGTCGTTACGGGTCGTCAGAAGCCCGAAAGTCTGACAACCAGTCTTACCAAGGGGTATCGTATATACAGGGAAAAAGCTGGGGAAAGGCTAGGCAGATTGATTGAGGTCAGAGGTGTCTGTCGCGTGTCGACTCGTCTAGGTCGCGCGATGGTCTAGCTACTTTCCAAGCAGTCTGGTGCAGTCGGTGGCATCAAATCTGAGATTGTGCTAAAATAATAGCAACCAACTGCATTAGGTACTCTGTTTAAAAAGTAAGCTTGATTTGAACTTCTTAGTTGCAGTCCGGAATTTTTGTTAAGTATTTTGTTTTTTTGTTAAGATTTAGGAATCATAAATACTTACATCAGTCTTCCCCCATCCAACGGCAGTGACGAAAGAGTTGTCAGGGACCACGGCGTCTTGATAAGGGATGTTGGCTAGCCGAGCTACGCTGGTGGTCAAATCCACCGGTGTGGCCATCAGGACCACCGCCACATCGTGGTTGTGGGTCTTCGTTCTCTTATAGTTGTAGAGCTCGTGGGTTACAATTGCTTTTACTAAGTGAATAGAACCGCCTGTGGAAAAATGGGTCAAATTAATACGACGCGTTTTAAATTCTGTTCAGAATCGTACGGTCAACTGCAAATCAGGACTAGTCAGGACCGCAGGAGACGCCCTGGGCGTTGGGAATCCCAGGCTGATTCCCGGCCACCGCAGGCGCGGGCTTGCGGACGGTGAGTAATGGGTAGCTCGCCGTCCGATAAGGACCAGGCCCAGGTCAAACGCGCGTTGCGTTCCACGCGCGCCTCAAAGAGATGACAGCACAACTGACGGGGTCCGGGGTACGGAAACCCATAAGTAGGCGTAAATTACGCAAGTTTGTGTAAGGTATCTCGCGAGAGTCTTCACTGTACGTGAAATCAAGGAATTACTTCTACAAAATAAAGTCGTTTTCTAAGTCAAAGTGTTACCTCCAGTTGACTGTACGAAATAACTGTGTCACTCACCTGCATTGCCTGAAGCAGTTATAGCCTAGTGGTGTGACCGTTGGACTGCCAAGTCATAGCTCTCGAGTTCAAATTCGAACCCAAGCCACGCACCTCTGACTTTTATGATTCATGTGCGTATTGTATAATTATCACTTGCTTTAAAAACGGCGAAGGAATCAAAGAAAACATCGTGAGGAAACCGGCATGCCAGAAACATATTTCTCGACGGCAGGTGAAGCCAAGTCAGAGGTCCTTGGGCGGCTTTAAAACTCTGACACTAGGTTAGTCTCTAACCACAAGAAAAGAAGACTCACCTGCGTCCAAAATAGTTGTACCCGCACGTATGAAATAAAGACTCGGGTGAGCATGATAGCCATCTCTGCAAATTTTGGGATAGATTAATATTTATTATAAACAGCTTCCAACCGCGGCTTTCCCCGCGCGGTATTTCGATAAAAGTAGCCCATGTCCGTCTCCAGGGTGCCATTTATGTCCTTGGTCGAAATCCGTTCAGTGGTTTAGACGTGAAAAAGTAACATACAGACAGATAGAGTTACTTTCGAATTTATAATATTACTGGTTGCGCCCCTCGGTTTCACCCACATAAGTCTCGATCCTGTGGGAATATCGGGATAAAAAGTATCCTATGTCCTATCCTAGGTTATGGTATACCCATGTGTCAAATTTCATCCAAATCCGTTAAGCCGTTTTAGCGTGAAAGCGTAACAAACTCACATTCGCATTTATAAATATTAGTTAGGATTACGGATAGTGTGGATATAATACAATGTGTGATTATTTACACATTGTATATGTCGCCGCAAGAGCGTTTGTAAACATCATAACATAATCTTATGCCTAACTATTTGGGTAACTGGTGTACTGTAAAAACCATTTGCATGCATTTGTGAACGATATTGAATCTTTTGATATCAAACGCCATCTATTGCCCAAATTGTAAAATCGAACTTGCGAAGCTGGAGTAATTGATTAAACTAAATTCGATGTTTTAGTTAAATCTATAGTTAAAATTAAAAGGGAATATTTATTTTATAGTCTTTAGGTTTTTAATCATATTAACAATTGGTCATTTGACAGAGTAAATTTGTTTATGATATAGCGCTACCTAATGTCACTAAGATAGCGCGGATTGTGAATATTATGATCAATAACTGAATGTTATAATTCAATACGTGAACGAAATAAGTTTCAATAATAGGAAACAAACTATAAAGTAATAAGATTATTTTACACAGCAATTTACTAATGAATACCTGTTGTTTCATTAAAATTCCTTGAACTATTTGATAACACTTCCGGGTTGTCAAATAGTAATAATGATGTCTAGTCTAACCGTGCGTTAGCACTGGCGAAGCATTTAATACAAAACATGTTGAAATCTCTAGTTCCTGTCAAAAATTGTATGGAACATTGACAGAAAGTTGAGATTTCATCATGTTTTGTCTTGAATGTTTCGCCAGTGCAAGTAATGAAGCTTCTGATTTAAGTTTAATTCTGAATAATCTTTGTATTCTATGAATATTAGCATTGTTTAATTATAAAAGAATTAACTGATAAGCATTTTAGCATTGTTTGTAAGTTTTATTGAACTAACTAAGTTATAAGATTTTGTATTGATACACGCGGCATGTCCGCCCACGCGGAGAGAAGGGACACACAGACAATGGCGGGATATAGCGTGTGTGGGTACTTTATCTATGCGTAGGTAGTCGAAATGAAATTGTAATTATTTGTAATTATCGAACAAGTAAACTCTGTAACAGAATGATATTGATTTAAAATAGTGTCCACGGAGTTTCTTGCCCGTTCTTCTCCGTAAGGAACCTACTTCGTTTTGGAATGGGCGACTAGCTTCACCAACTAACTCAAACTGAAGAACTGTAATCCAAAAGTGCCTGTAAATATTCTAATTGAAATAAACGCTTTGAGTTTGAGTTAAGTGTTGTGTGTCATTGAAAACCAACTACCTATATCTACCATCAACGAAGAATTACACCGGAGAATGATCACACACGAGAGAGGATAGATACCCCTCCGTGTTATATATATCCATACTAATAACTGAAAACCTGAAAAGGATTCAGTGTACTCATAACTATGAACAACCTAGGGAGCAACCTAGAAATCACCCAAAAAGAAACAGCTGTTCCCTATATTTTGTCGAGTTATGCGACCATTAATTCTTGGCACAATTGCCTTATTTATGGGGCATCTAATGCCAATTGTCTCGCCTAAAAGCGCGCTGTTACATTTTCTACAGTCGACTCGGTGCAGAAAGTTTACAATCCAATACCACGCTTTAATTTAGGTTCCTACCTATTCATTTAGCTATAATCTAGTGTTAGTGAAAACGGCAATTGGTCAAAATCTGAATGTTTTAAAGAACATCTTAACTTTACATGTCTTTTTAGACTTCGTCGGTAAATAAACGTAAAGTGTTATACTTATCAACGAAGCAGTGCGCTGCTGAAAGGACGTGTGTCGACGTCACCAGGGAGCCTCCGCAACGGAACGTCTTATTAAAAATTATCTGCAGACATAAAGAAAAGCTATCACATTCCCTCAGTTGCAATGATATCTATACAGAGCGTCCCACGGATATGCCACATGGAGGGAAAGTACCTTGAATATTGTGGATGGAACATCTTACTGAAAGAAGACATTATTTGAATTTAAAAAACAATTTTAACTGCATTCATAGATATTTAAATAACTACATGGTTGAACCGGGAATTGAACCCATTACATGAGAGAAATAATCACCTGTAGCTTTGTCATACCGATCGAAACGCTTCATCATAAGGATAATTTTTTGCTAAATAACATAGTGTCACAAATAAAAGGAATGGTTTCCTATATCAGCGGTGGCCGCCACATAACGGTGGCAATTACGGCCGTCATGAAAATATAGGAAACACACCAACGTACTTTTATAAATAACGTTCACTGACCGGTGCCGGTTGACGCCCGTGATCTCGTCACACCTCAACGATGAGGTGGAGTCTATGTATGAGGATATTTCAGAGAGTCATGCATGGCTCTAAAACTCATCACGCGGTCTCTCTCGCGTTAACATGGGAGACAACGAAACAATAAGGAGCTGCGATTTGGAGTTGGACGTCGGAACCACCGGGGCCGGGTCACCTACTGGCCAGTTTTATGAAGAAAGAAGGACTCTTTAAGATGAACTCCTCCTTCAGAAAAAGTGATCACAGAAAGTGAGAGCTTTCAGCTCGAATTTCAGAATCGTTTTAGTGCCAAGGGATCTCCGTGGACGATTACAAATTTATAACAATGAGTTCGTGAAACATGTCCATACGGTCACGTCTAAGATCTTTTAGACCCGTCGTACTGATCGTGATGATAGTTCGTAGTGGAGCAAAATGAAAGGCGTGTGGACATAACATGTAAGTTTATGCAAAGAAGTGAAAATTACAAATGATGTCCGTTAAAAAAAAAGCAAACAAGAAAATATGTAAGCGTGCAACAGCTGAAATAGAAACCAGAAGCTCTCTGATCCTACTATACAGATCATGGAGGAGAGGCGCGAGATGATCCTGCAATCTTCAGACGATGCGCTCAAGTACTGGCAACTCAATAGTCGAATCCCAAAGTCCTTGAAAAGGGACCTTCGCCACTATAGTGCAAACCGTATTACGGACTTAATCAGTTGCAAAAATTCATAAAATCTGTTACATGTTTTTGTTATCAAAGTCATGCTTTTCTATTAGTGTTTTTTTCTACTTAATAGAGCTTTTCCATCTTTTCCTCCTCGTTCCTACCTACCTTTTTTACCTGTACGACGAATGGGTACTTCTCTATGGTGGTAGCAGATCCGCCAATAATACGTTTGTCGGCCGTCGTCGGCAGCTTCGCGGTCTTTAATTCATACAGTTCCGCATTGCCTACAAAATAACAGCAACTTTCCTAATTGCGTTTTACATGCACAACTCTTTAAGACTACCATAATAAGCCGTTTCCACTGCTGGGACACAAGAATCCTGTTTGTGAGAGGGAGTGGGCCGTAATCCACCACGCCGCCGCACAGTGGGGCAAAGTCCCGATTTCATGGCCAATAATCCAAAATTACCTATATGAGGGTTTTTGAGGTCGCTGATTACGAATCTCAGGTCAGATTTTCAAAATTCAAAATGGCGGCTCCAATATGGCGGACAAAAAAATCGAATTTCTATTAATTTGACTGAAACTGGTTACTTGGGGGGTTTTTGGGATCGCTGATTACGAATATGAGGTCAGATTTTCAAAATTCAAAATGGCGGCTCCAATATGGCGGATATTTTTTTTTTTCTATTAATTTGACTGAAACTGGTTATTCGGGGGGTTTTTAGGATCGCTGATTACGAATCTGAGGTCAGATTTTCAAAATTCAAAATGGCGGCTCCAATATGGCGGACAAAAAAAATTGATTTTCTATTAATTTGACTGAAACTGGTTACTCGAGGGGTTTTTGGGATCGCTGATTACGAATCTGAGGTCAGATTTTCAAAATTCAAAATGGCGGATCCAAAAAAGCGGCCAAAACTGATCATACGTTGAAAATATGAAGTGAAATCTAATGTAATTTGGTTTTTGAGGTTATTGTTGGTTTTTGGGGTTATTGCTTATGATTCAGGAGTTTAATTAGAGCAAAAACATCGTAAAAGTATTGTGAAATTGTTATTATCAATTTAAAAAAAAACAGAAATTAGTAATTTTAATACGATTTTTTAGTTTATGCATTTATTATGGAGTACCTTAGGTAAACTGGTAAAAGATTAAGTCATGTATATGTTATGCAATTCTTTATTTACTTCTAGTAACAAAAATCATGTACGTCATATTCGTCAAAGTTTGAATCATTCGATTCAGATTCTGATGTTGACCCACTTCTTGTATCTAAATCGAAATCGTTCCTTGTCTCTTGTCTGGTGACTTCAGGTTGTTTTAATAATTGTACGGCTTCTTGATGTAGAGATTTTGCCGGTTTCTGGGGCAACTTCCTGATGCTCGAGAGAAATGGATCTGATGTTACTAAGAGCCTATTAAAACATCTTTTCTTGACAACTCCAGATTTGAAGATTTCGAAGACTCTGTAAAATACCAATTTAAACATGTACAAAATTGAATGACATTATTCAGAAATTATTTTTATACTTAACAAAACTATTTACTATATATTTCAAATCCATTATTATTTCAGATTTTCAGATTTCTCACTAACAGTGAAAAAAAAACCTAAATACCTACCTACTTGCATACCTACCTACCTACCTACCTACCTACTTACCCTACTTTCACCTACCTATCCTTAGAACCTTCTCTTTACAATAACAAACACAACAAAAAAAGAATTAGCGAAATTGGTCCAGCCGTTCACACGTGAGGTCATGCCGCATGCCGGCCGTGACCAAGGGAAATAAAAATATATACATCAAAATGAATCCCTATTTCCTATATATATAAATTAATCTATTTTATTAGACAGAAAATATACCAACGCAACATAATAACCAATGCATTACATTCAAACGTCCATTAATGTCACGCCACGCGTTCCTCCATAAAAAATAGTCTAACTATTCATAGGGCACTCCAAAGCAGCCAGTTTTTTACTATGTTATATTTAACACTGTACACTATCAGTTCTATGTCGAAACAAGGCCGAGACTCGCGAAGACTTTTTTAAAACTCCACTAGAAAAACGATTTTAGATAAAAAATTTACATTTTTTTTAGGTTACTTGTCGCTGGATTTAAATATTACACACATAAAATGAGCAATAACTGTGCATAACCATATATTCTACATACCTCCAGAAAGTGATTCCATTTTGCCGAATTCCAATTGAAATTGTTTCTTCAGTTTCACAGCACTTCAAAACAGGCAAGAATTTTTCGACGCGTACACTTGTTTCGTGCGTACCGAACGGAGGCTGAATGTCGACTGATGTCGAGGCGACCCTAGAGCGGGTATATACCTGCCCGGTCCGGAATTTTATTCTAGGACTATCCGTAAACAAGATCTGAACGTGTATAGACGAATATGTACAACTCGAAAATTTGATTTTTGGCCATGATTTTATCGATTGGCCCGACCGTGCGCCGGCACGTTGCGGGTTGGTAGAACACACATGTATTCTGTGTCTCACACCTCTAAGCCTCCGGACGTTATTACGTCATTAATAAAAAAAACTCTTTGAATTTTACCACTTCCAAGATCATTTTTGTGAAGATACTGGCATGTCCTAGAACCAAAAATTCGAAGACATATGGCATCTACCAACCCGCACTGGGCCCGCGTGGTGGGTTACGGCCGAATCCCTCTCGAAGGCCTGTGTCCCAGCTGTGGGAACATTAAAGGCTGATTATGTAGGTGAACACTATTCAATTTATTATTAATACACAATAACCACAAAAAAACATCACCGAAATTCACTATTCATGCAAGGAAGATATAAAAAAAACCACTCACTCAACAAGTATAGATAAATATGATTTGATTTGATTTGAAAATCAATTCACTTACAGCTTGCTACTGCAATACAAATTAGAGCAACACCCCACATGTCTGTCCGTTTGTCCCACACTGTATGACTTGCCCTAGATATCGATGCAAACTTTCATCATAATAAATATGTCTAAAATATTTTATTGGAAGCGTTTCTGCAAGAGATCTGAGGGATGTTGACGTCTACGAGCAAGAAATATTTAAGTTCGACATTTGAGATTTATAAAAATCTAGTAGCCGAATGGCCATTTCGGGTTGGCAACTGAAATAAATAAGACTGCGCATTATCACAGGTCTCAGACGGTAATCTCCTGTTTAAAAATCGTTTTACGATCTGAAAGCTTTGATTGTAGCGTTTGTTTTTTTTTTTACCATTTTTTCGCTCGTTTTTTTATGAGATCGGCTATTTTTGCCAAGGTTTGTCGAGCCCAGAATAGTTTGAATACTAGTCTTTTAAGCAACTTAACTGACTGTGAAAAGGAGGGTTCTGTATTTAACCCACGAGTATCAGAATTGGAATAAAATACATTTGGTACCACTAACTTTTACTCTTATTTAGTTTTGAAACAAGTAGTTGACAACTGAGTAAGATAGACATTTTTTTAAATAAAACTTGTCACATGTCATGAGTATTATTTGGTACTAGGCTAAGTTAAATTGGTACTAAGTTAATGCGCGAAAAGTTCCGTCCCTTTTACGCATTAAAGGCCTACCTCAGCTCAAATTCACTTTTTATCTCACTCACACCATACTACTCGCGGCCTGAGTGAGAGCGAGACGGAGTCGGGTGCTGGTGACTTTAAGCCTCCAATAGTTTAGGTAATTGCTTTTTACGGTGAAAATAATGGTAATTAAAAAAAAAATATGTATAATACTTGCTTTATAGTTAGCTCAGTTATTATGCAAATTTGCATGATCTAATTTGAAGTATTTTTTTAATACCAGCGGTTTAGAGGTAACTTTGTTTTTTTTTTATCGAGAAAACTTTATGCTGTCATGTTTTCGTCAAACATAGGAACTAGTGTCAATCCTCAACTTTAACATATATTTATTTCAAAATTAATGCTGCAGTATTTTCAGCATAACGGAGGATCATGCTAAACAATTTGAGATTGTATAGGCGCTTAACGGCTAGACATATAGGTACATATATCTGAACCATTCAAAATATATTTTTTTTAAAACAAAAATAAATTATAAATATTATTATTTATTATACAAAAATCTATAAGTTTTATAAATAGGTAGTGATATTTTATATTTACTTAAGTACTTTTATTAAAATAAATTAAATCTTTGAAAATAATAATTTCCATGAGTTCGAATTATAAAAACTAGTAGAATTACTTTCGCATTTCTATTATTATTTTACGTAGATGGCGCGGCGGGATTTTTTAATTTTTTAATTTGCCTTTTTTGCTCTACGACAAAAATGAGCTCGCCTGATTTAAAGAATACGGGAAAACAAAAACACCTGAGTTTCCAATGAAACTTTAATGGAATATTTACATTTTATTTAGTTTCAGTATACAGTTACAAAAGCACACTCACAATAGCTTCAACGGGCGCTGACAAAAGAATATCACAGAACTAATTACTAGGGTTTTGCGTCATACAATATGTTTGTTTATAAAGTAAAAACGAATCAAAATTAAAGGTTTAAATTATAAAAAAATCGACAACCATCGATACAGACCCTAGAATATTCTTAAAATAAAATCAGTCAATCCCACAAATAGGACTTTCTACTGTATCGTGGTTACGTTACGATTTTTTATCGTATTTTCAGTTCCTATTCCTTTATTTCAATGTAAATTTAAAAAAAAAACAGCAATGGATGTTGCAATCGCGTAAAGCTCAAAATTTACATTGATTAATCACGTGGCGCGAGCGCGCCCCCCCCGCCACGGGGAGCGCGGCTACGTGCGTTGTGCCACGGTAACGATACATTGCGTGTGAGGTACTAAAACAAATCAGGGTTATTGGATTCCAATAACGTTCCTGAAAAAAATTCATGTACCGGTCGTCTTTGTATGATAAAAATGCTGAATTCATTTATTTATTTATTTATTTAATACTTTAAGCACATAAATGTACAGAGGCGGACTTAATGGCATTCATCCCATTAGTCTGCGGAGGGCTGTCCCATACATCCTGTATTTGCACCGTGCGGTAGTCGAACTCGTGGCTTGTAACGCAGCAACCGTGCTCTGTTCGTAATCCGCCTAATCCGTCGACTCTAACAACTAAACGCTAAATATAAAGTACAGGAGGGAGATAAACAGCGTGATAGCCCCGACCTTGTTGCTGAGCGTGCCGGTGTTGCCAGGGTAGGTACCGTTACTACTGGTACCATTCAGCGCCTGGATCTGCAGCGGGTTGCTAGGGTAGCTATTGTTACCGATTCCGTTCTGCGCCTGGTTCTGCTGCAGGGAATAATTTATCTGGAAAAGAACAGTGAATGAGGGAGAATCACAGTAAAATTTATTGAGAGTAAAGTTAGACAGTACGACTACACCGTTTTAAACTAAAATCCGTGGTTTAAAAACCGTTTTAAACCAATTTAAGACGGTTTTTAAACGACGGATTTTGGTTTAAATCTGTTTATTTACACCTATAAATACGACGCTGCCCCTTTTTACCGGACTACGGCGAAGCAACTACTTACTACTTTGTGTACGTACTAACCGAGTTATTCCAAATTATCATCGACATGCGTTTTACAATCGATAGATAATATTAATAACATGAGTGTCTGATAGCGAAACAATGAATAAAAATATGGTTTAAGTATCACATTTACCTATTTATACCTGTCTGATCGCGATAACAAACGCTTTTAGCGATATTTGCCGATAAGTAGTGTTGTGGCGCCTACACGTAGCATGATAAACATAGAAACGGGTTTTGTCGACGGAAAAATAGATAAAATGACAGATTGTGATTGTGGATCAATCATTTTGTCTATTTTTCCGTCGACAAAACCCGTTTATAGTGATCATGCTGCGCGTGCTGGTATTCGTATAATAATTTGGACAGTTAGCAAGATTATATCTAACACTATAATGATAATAATCAGCTAGCATTGGTGACCAAACATAGAAAAATTTAATAAATTTTAATAAATTTATTTTATTAAGCAGCCTCTCAAATGACGCTGATCTTTTGTAGTTATGTTGTCAAAAATGTTACAGCGTAACTGAATAATGACTAAGTTTTCAACAGTGAAACAATTTTTATCTGAACAGTAAATGATTACAGTTTGACATATTTTCTTCATGTGGAATTTCTCAATACAGCCCGGAGTCTGGATTTGTGCCCGGTCGGTGGCAATAGGCTCGCCCCCTATAATAAAGGACTCAAACATAACTGGCGAAATGTTGGTGTATAGGTACACCTCTGCCTAACCCTTCGGGAAATACAGGCGTGATGTTATGTTATGTTTTTACTCAAAGCCTGTCAAACCGCAATTCCAATTCAGATAAAAGTTTACTGAGAAATGAAAAATCGGCCTTTAATTAAGCTTCTGGTTACCGTATAGTTGATCCAGTTGGTATAACTGGCAACCCTAGCGTAGACTCCTGGGTAATCCGCTTGCGCGCAGCCGTTGCCCCATGATGTAACTCCCACGACTACTCCATTGTAGATCAGCGGCCCCCCGGAGTCGCCCTGACACGCGTCCTTGCCTGAAACAGATGGGGCATAAATTAAAATACCAGAGGGCCTAGACAAAATAACATTCTGTCAGCGATAACGATGATGGAAAAGGCAAAAAGTATAGGACTGATATAAGCTATCGAAAAGCTTATGTCAATACTGTTGAAAGTCGTTGTAGAAAGTAGGAAGCGATTGTCACTTGTCTAGGCCCTCAGCACGCGTAGCATGACAACCATAGAAACGGGTGTTCTACGGGTTTTGTCTACGGAAGAATAGACAAAATGACAGATTGTGATTGTTTATCTGTCATTTTGTCTATTCTTCCGTCGACAAACCCCTTTTCTATTGTGTTCACGCTAAGCGTGCTTACTGTAAATATGCACATCGAGTTTAAGAGAAAGTTTGGCTTTTTGAACCGTGTTAGACCAGTATGACGGACTCAATCAAACAGTTTTGTACGCGTCTTCTTGTTGAAATGTTTAACTATTTAGGCTCTTTTCACACATCACGGTTTATTTACGGTACGGCGTACAAACCGCGCCGTAGAAAAAACGTGTCCGTCAACAAGCTTCCATAGTGATCAACACTGACGACCGTGTCTACACACGGCGTATAAACTGTAGTTTTTCACGGCAAGAAAAACGGTTGTGTACAAAGGGCCATGTATTGTATTAATAGTGATCAGTAAGTGTAAAGCTTGATTCACACATATCAGTGAAGCCACCGTTCCGACACAGTTCCGGCACAGTACCAGCACAGTGCAAAATATTCTTTCATACTCGTACATTCTCTATGAACGTATCCCCAGTTATCAGTGTCAGTGCCGACACCGGCATGAGAGTATATGAAAAGAATATTTTGTACTGTGCCGGTACTGTGTCGGAACTGTGTCGGAACGGTGGCTTCGCTGATATGTGTGAATCGACCTTTACTGTACTTGCGTACACTGTACTTGAAACTACTTAAACTTGAAATTACCTATAAATAAAATAGTTTGTGGGGTTATTTAAACCAGTGATCTAACAGCACAGATCGGGGGACACGTCTCCTGGCCCCCCCTCGGATCCACCCTTGCTTATCATGAAGTGCAATTAAGCGCTTATGCGTCAGTTTTTATCATTTTATACTGTTATTTACCTCCGATTGGGAAGCGGTGAATTACATTAGACTCAGACCAACAAAATAAGAAAGACGGAGCATTACGTACATCAAAAGTGAAGCCACCTTTTTATCTATGTGTATGTAAAAAGGGTTGTCATTTGTTAAAGTTTTTCCCTATCATTTGGGGAATAATATTTTGGGTATGATAATATTGTACGAGTAAGATATTGTTGAGTATGGTATTGTACCTCAATTGTTAGGAAGGATTCCGAAACAAAACCATTTTTTTTTACATCGCAAAATAACAATTAAGTTCAAAGTGCATTTACATACAGCCCTATCGTCAATGGCTACATGAGGCAAGTCTAGTAACTCCTACAAAAAAAATACACGAGTAATGGCAGCTTTTGATTAAAACCTTAGGAAGATAAATGAAGAATTAGGTGATCCACGATTAGTTGAATAAAGGTCATTATTATCAAAATGATCGGAACAAACCACGCTGGTTTTAGATGGCAGCCATTCTGGATCATTCCGACTATTTCTTATAGCTACTGTCCATTTACTTTTATTTTCAATATTACTTGGAAATCTAAAATATTAAATACATTAAAAAAAACAGGCATATAATTACTCGATCTAAAAAATGTCGAACGGGAAAATTTCAAATCATATTATGGCAACCCTCCAACTTTAAATGTCACTGTTTTCGTTCGTTCATTCGTTCAGGTTTTTGTTCCAAGTAACCTAAAATTCATAGTTAACTAAATTAAGAAACGATGTTATTTGAAGTACTTCCATGTGAAAAGTGATTCCGTGAGACTTTTTATGTGATTTGCTATTGTTTTTACAAGTTTTCACTACACCAGAAGGCATAATTCTATTTTTTTTATTGAAGTTTACTAGACGACGACTCGTGACGTACTAGGAGCGATGAGCATAGTTTTTGTGTAGGTGTGTGCGTGAGCCTGTGTGTTTACTTGCAGGAGCATAGTTTTGTGGCTACACGTTTGATATAGGTAGTGATCCGTCTTTCTTTTTTTGTTGGTCTGAGACATTAGATAAACGTATTACGTATATTATATTGTCTTATAGTTTATCAATCGTTGTCACGTAAGTACTTGGATGCCGATGAATCAATACTTATTCAAGTCCATGACGTTGCAATTTTCTACTAAAACACAATTATGGTTGAAATTATTCATTTTGTTTCTGGTTTAACCCGAACCACGTACCTATGTGTTGTCATGTATTTAAGGTCTGTCCAAACATTAAGCGGCAAGGTGTGCGTATGGATTGAGGAGCCATGTCTTGTGTCGTGTCTTGTGTTTAAACGCGGGTACTGCCAATATTTAGTAGTAAACTATCCAATTTTGTAGCTCCGCTCCTGGAATTTGTAGTTACAGAGCATTTAAGGTGGCTCCTCAATTCAGACGTCTGGAGCGCGGCAGCAACACGCGGCGTTTGCAGGACACATTTATTTTCTGCCCCGCTCTAGTTAGGACTAAACCCACAAATGTTTGCGCGGCAGTACTGCGCGGCATATCCGAGACACGCCGCGCACTTCAGTTGGCATCAACAAATGAAAGCGGTTGCGTGCGTCGTAGCTCTGCTTATAATTCGTCCAAACACAATAACTGACTAATGTTTGCTAGGAATGTTTGTGCGCGGCCGGTAGATCGAAGCGTTCACGCGCGGCAGTCGTCCAAACCGCGTGTCGGCAAGCGTAGCGTGAGACCGACGACTTTAAAAAGTTGGCTGGGACAGACGGGATGTGGAAGGTAGAGGACAGGGTGTTGTGGCGCAGCCTGAGAGAGGCCTATGTCCAGCAGTGGACTGCGATAGGCTGAGTTGATTGTTTGATTGATCTAGCTTCATAAGTTTTTTTTTCTTAATCATAAGTGCCCATGTAGGTTAAATGTCAAATAAAATATTATGAATTTGAATTTAGAGATATACTTACCTAAAACTATGAACCTTTTTATGAAAAAAGACTACAGGCCCATTGCTAATTTACTGACCTCCAACATCGAGGATACCGGCGCATATCATACTACTGGTGATGGGAAACGTTACGCCGGTCTCGTTCTGAAGCTTCATGTAGCGAGCCTGACAGGTGGTTTGGTTTATCTTCCGCACCGTCACTTGGTTCAGCACAGTTGATGGAACGTTGTTGGCTACCTGCCGAAAGACGTTCAGGGTTTTTCATAAGAGATGTCACCACCACAGAAAGGGTCCGCTAGGACCGATGCCTGCCAGGGTTGCGGGAAAGTCCGAAAGGGATACCGTGGCCTTTGGAAACTTACAGGCAACTGAAAGAACACGGGTGGGTTTTAGTCAGTAAGAGTCTGACACCTCCCAGCTCCGCCCAGAGCGGGAGCAGTCATTTGATGATTTCCCACCCAATAAAAAAAAGGGTTTTTCATAAAATAAACAAAATAATCATTCATTATAATGATCCCACTGCAGTGACCCATCATCCCAACAGCGTAATGCAAACAGTAGGTACCGTGTGATACATCAAAAGAAAAATACTTCAAATTAGATCATGAAACTTTGCATAATAACTGAAGTAACTATAGGTGAAGCAGGTCTCATGTCATTTTTTTTTATTACCATTATTTTCACCGTAAAAAGCAATTACCTAAACTATTCGAGGCTTGGAGCCGCCAGCACCCCACTCCGTCTCGCTCTCACTCAGGCCGCGAGTAGTATGGTGCGAGCGAGATAAAACGTGAATTTGAGCTGAGGTAGAATAGGCCGTTAAAATAAATAGTTTTAAAGATATTTAAGAAAATGGATGAAAATTACCATTTTTCCGCCTTATATCCGAAACTACTGTGCATAAAATATTAAAAAAAAAAAATGCAGAAAATAGTTCTATTCTTGTACATTACAGGAAAACCTATAAGAAGTAAAAAACCTTTATGGTCTTAAAATAACATGGTAAATCTCTCAATATTGTGCGTACAAACTTACATTTAATTTTGTATTTGGAACGTATGGGAGTACATGTTTTTCAACTACAATGTTAAGTTTGTTCTTAGAATAAATTTATCCCAACTACGGAACCCTTCATTGTGCGTGGTTGGACACGCACTTGACCGGTTTTTTGGTATGCAAAATCATGTTAGCCAATCATGTTAATATGTTGATGAAGTCATCCTATTTCTTTTATAAAAGTCATACTGTTCAAAGATATTTGACCAGTGGTATACCACCTTTGGGTACGATAATCTTTTATCTGGACTAAGCTGTTTCACAAAGCATTTTACCCTTTTTATCCGACTGCGCGATAGCAAAGACAGCGTTATGTATTTCACTCGTATCTATGCGGCCTAACGACAGGATGAATACATGGTACAGGTCAGAGTTGTCTGTCGAGTGTCGACTCGTCTAGGTTGCGCGATGATCTAGCTTAGTTTTCAAGCAGTCTGGTGCAGTAGGTGGCATCCAATCTGAGATTGAATTAAAACAGTCACAAACTGCATTACACTGCCTGAAAAGTGACCTTGTTTTGAACTTTTTACTTGCAGTCCGGATTTTTGATCAATTCTTTTTTTTTCAACCGACTTCTTTAAAAAGGAGGTTCGCAATTCACCTTAATGTTTTTTTTTTGTGTTTTTGTTATGGTGGTCATGCTTCAGAGGTGGTCCCATATAAATTATAATTTTATTAACTTTGCTTGCGTAGTTTTTGAGTTCATTATTACGTATTTTTCCCACTTAGTATAACTGGACGATGTTTTAAGTTAAGTACTCACTGTTATTTACATAGCAGGTGGTGGTGTTCGAATTTGTGTGGGGTAGGTACCACGACTAAAAAGTGAAAAATAAACAACCGACTTCCAAAAAAACAAAAATTAAAGTAATAAAAACTAAAAACCAACTACGACTAAAAAGGTATAAACAAGACATCACAGACAGACAAATTAAAAATCCGGAGTCACACGTGTTGGCATAAATCAAACAGATTACGTGTGACTCCGGATTTTTAATTGAAATGTGCTCATTAAGCCCTTTCATTTGATACCCAACATAGTACGATTAAACAATATTTTTTTTTTAGTTCCTGACTTTATGTCCTTTAGAGGGCGCCTTTTTTAATTTAATGTGACGTCACATAGCCTGTAACCAGCGGACGATCAAGACGCTTCCAACGATACCTCATTTGTCAAATTGTGATGAGTGGTTTAGAAGATAGGAGGGAACAGATGAACATACTTACATACATACATACATACCGGTCAAAATCATAACCCTCCTTTTTTCTTCGCCGTAGTCGGGTAAAAAGGGAAAAATAACTTTCATTTCGGAAGTCGGTGTCTTTGGTGTTCAATTTTCGTTTCTTGCCACCGATTTCCGAAATGAAAGTAATTTTTCCCTTTTTAGAGTTTTATTTTCGAAGTCGGTTGTTTTTTTTTTCGAATTAAGATGTAGTATTCATACTCACATTAGTCACCCCCCATCCAACAGCGGTGACGGACGAGTTATCAGGGACCACGTCGTTCTGATGAGGAATGAAGGCTGCTCGTGCGACGCTGGTGGTCTGGTCGACCGCTGTGGCCATCAGGACCACCGCCACATCGTTGTCGCTAACCGGAAGGTTGTATAGCTCATGGATTTTGATTGCTGTTAGCAGGTGAAGATTACCTCCTGTGGAAGAATGGGTCAAGTTCATCCCAGTTTTAAATTCTGTTCAGTATCGTAAGATCAAATCAGGAGGAACATATGAACTACGAGGAGCTCGTGGCTACGTAATAACAGCCGCACGGGTCGATCGATCAGGTTAAGCTACGCTTGCCGCGGTCGGTCCGTGGATGGGTGACCATCTTTACATACCGAGTCTCCTCCGTGCCTCGGAAAGCACGTTAAGCCCTTGGTCCCGGCTGTTATTCGTGGGTCTTTGACAGTCGTTACGGGTCGTCTGAAGCCCGAAAGTCTGACAACCAGTCTTACCAAGGGGTATCGTATTAAGCCGCGTTTCCACTAGGCAACATTTGGCGCGCGACACGTGACGCTCAACATGTACGCAACGCTGCACAACAGCGCACGACGTTGCCATCTGGCGCGCAATATGACGCGCGGCTTGTTGTGTACAACGTTGTTCAACAAAAGTTCCGCGCTGACTTTCAACATGTTGCGCAACTTGTTGTGCAGTGTACGGTCCCCTCTACTTATTATAATCTTTGTCATTATAGACACCTTATATACCATATTATTATTGTAATAAACTCAGTATATTCTCAGCAGTCATTGGTTTCATTTACTGTCTCTTCCTACCGTACATGGCGACCCTGCGCAAAGAATCTGCTATCCGAGCGTCGCGTATTTGACACCACCCGGCCAGCGCCGGCTGGCGCCGTACCGTATATGGACAAAGAATGTAAAACAAATTAGTGGATTTAGTGCAAAGTGCTTCCAATATGAATAAAATAATTTTATTGGTGGTTTATGTCACACGAACTGGTGCAAAATATTCGGGAAATCATAAAAATGGGTTCATCTCAGTCTCATGAAGAAGTTATCTTGGCACAGAACGCAGCTGGAGGATCGAACCAAGCGACTGTCGAAGAAATTCGTTTTCATCTGAGTACAGCAAATATTATCCTAACAGTTATTGCCCTGGTGATTGGTATTGGGCTACTAATCTTCATATACAGAGTGTATAGAAAATGTCATACGCGCTGGATGCAACAGGAGATAAATCGAAATAATCTACGACTCTCCAATTTTCGCCGCCGCACCGCTGCTGATGAGATGAAAACAGCTGGAATTGTTTAAACCTAAGCGAATACGGAGTGCTTAATGAAAATAATAAATAAAATATGCGTATAATAAAAATAAATGCAGTGCAGTGGAAATAAGTAATAGTGCGGAAAATAAATAAGGAGATAACAAAATAAATAACAAAAAAAAAAAAAAAAAAAACAAACTGCGGCGATACCACGTCAACACAATCACGTTGCTTGCAAAATAATTAAGTATTGGAACAGAATAAAATTGGAGTATGCGAACATTATAGTGGACTATACGATAAATAAAGTTGTAATATTAAATTAAGTTGTAACATTTATGTGCAAATAATAACTGGGCAGATGAATATCGACCCTGGTAAGTTATGAGTAGAACTTTAAAAGATTTGTATCAGAGTTTAAAATCTATAAGAGAATATTTGATTAAAATTGGACCTCAGAGGCGCCAAGGGAAGATTATCGTTCAGAAGTTAAAAGAAGCTAAGGATTTATATGAAAAATATATAATAGTTATAAATGAGTTAACTAACGATATCGCAAAAAGAAAATTATCTTCCGTTGACGCAGAATTAGTAACTAACATATCCACAGATTTTCAATTACTTTATAGTACAATAGCGCATCTTTGTTCGGGAGAAAGCAAAGAGGAGGAAGTATCAGATACTAGTGGAGAATTTAAAGACTCGGTTGAGGATAATAGTTGTGTAACCATGGAATTGTTTAATTTAAAAACTGCCTTATCTTTGCTATCACCCATGACGGATGAGGAATCTCATACCAAACAATTGATTGATAACATTGAATATTATTCATCCATACTAAAAGATAATGATTGCAAAAATAAATTGATTACATTCGTACTCAAGAGTAGATTATCTCAAAGTGCAAAATTAAAACTAAAAGAAAATTATTTAAGCATTGATGATCTGATTAAAGATATGCGGACAGAACTTATACCTCAGAAATCAGCCCCAGCTATTCAAAATAAATTACAACAGATTAGGCAAAATGATTTAAATATTCAAGATTATGGGAAAGAAATAACAGAATTGTTTACAGAACTCACGATTACGCAATCCAATGGTAACTCTAATTGTTACAATGTATTAAAACCCGTTAACGAAAAATTTGCAATAAAAAAATTCACGGACGGACTCCGTAATCGTAGGCTCAGTACCGTTATTGCAGCTAGAAATTACACATCCCTTAAGGACGCAATACAAGCAGCCAAGGACGAAGAAACCGAGACAGCCTCAACATCAGGAGACGTTATGGGTATGTATCGTAATAATTTTTATAACTATAGAGGAAGACAAAACTACAACCGTGTATCACGGACTGGTTTCGATACCAGGATTTACTCAAACCAAGGAAATCGAAATCCAAACTATCAAGGTCAAACTCCTAATGGTAGTTGGCAGCAACAGCAGTCTGCACGAAGTGTGTCTGGTCGGAGACCCTGGCAAACCAGAGGTAGGTATAATAATTATAATAGACGTGAAAATCAGTGGGTACGCAACGAACGTATGCGTGTAGCCGACAGTGAAAAACCAAATGAAAATTCTGATGGAAAAACAAATGAAAATCAATTGCAAAATGATATCGAGGAAAATCAGTTTTTTCGTGAATAACAACATTATTTTAGCGACCAATAGTAATTGTCGGATTAAGTTATCAGTAAATAACGTGTCATGTACTTGGTTACTTGATACGGGCGCTACCATTTCAGCTTTAAAATATAAACATGCGCTCGAGCAAAATCTTTCTATCCATAACGAGAAGATTATTATAAACGGAATAGGTGGTAAAGTCCATGCAATCGGATACACATATTTACAGTTACATAGCCATGACCAAAATTTTAACCACAAGTTCTATGTATTTGATACATTGCCAAGTAAAGCGCACGGTATCATTGGACAGGATTTTTTAGAGAAATATAGCGCGATCATCGATTTAAAAAATAATAATTTAACTTTGTGGACAGACTACAATACGAAACTTAACTTACCGTTTGTGCAGAATTACAAAAACAATTGGAAAATACCATCTAGAAGTGAATCAATACACTATATCCAAACAAATATGACTGAAGAATGCGTAATATGTGCAAAAGAATTGGGTGAAGGTATTTATTTAGCAAGTTCTATAGCTATTCCACGCAATGGTCTAGTGCCGATTCGAATATTAAATACTACGGAACCACAATAAATTTGACAAATATAGAGCCGACTGTCCATAAATTATGCGAATATACCTTATGTTCGTTTCAACAATCAGATAGGAACGCTGCAAGAGTCAAGCAATTATTTACACAATTAAATTTTAAGCATTTAAATAAAGAAGAACAAGTGTCTATCGAGAATTTATGTGCCAAGTATTCGGATATTTTTTACCTACCGGGAGACAAGTTATCGACAACCAATATTTACGAACATAGCATTACCTTAAAACAGAACGTTAGTCCGGTATTTACAAAACCATATCGGTTACCACATTCACAAAAGAACGAAATAAAAACCCAGGTACATAAATTATTAGAGGATAACATTATTGAAAAGTGTAATAGTAGTTGGTCAAGTCCTGTACTATTAGTGCCAAAAAAGACAGACAACAGTGGCCAGAAGAGATTAAGATTAGTCATAGACTACCGTAAACTAAATAATTTGATCGAAGATGATAAATATCCCCTTCCGAATATGTCAGAAATATTAGATGCTTTATCAGGAAGTATATATTTCACTCATTTAGATTTATATAATGGATTTTATAACGTAAAATTAGAAAAGGAAAGTAGGAAATATACTGCGTTTTGCTCAGGACAGTACCAGATGGTGCGTATGCCTATGGGATTGAAAACTAGCCCAGGATCATTCTCCCGCATGATGAATATGGCCATGGCGGGCCTCACATATGAAAAATGCTTTATCTATATGGATGACCTAATAATTTTTGGAAACTGTTTAAATACTCACAATAAGAACTTACAAGAGGTATTTGAACGTTTGCGAAACGTTAATCTAAAGTTAAATCCGGGAAAATGCGATTTCTTAAAGAAACAAATATTATATTTAGGCCATGTGGTTTCTGGTGACGGAATATTACCCGACCCATCAAAAATAGATGTAGTTAAAAACTATCCACAGCCTAAGAGCCTCGATGAAGTCAAAAGATTCATTGCATTTGTTAATTACTACAGGAAATTTATTCCGAATTTTGCAAAGAAGGCAAAACCGTTAAATAATTTGAGCAAGAAAAACGTGCCCTTCTCATGGGATAGTAATTGTCAGGAAGCCTTTCAAATATTAAAAGAATGTATTATTTCACCACCAGTATTACAATACCCGGACTTCTCAAAGGAAAATCAGTTTGTTATACAAACCGATGCATCAAATTATGCAATCGGTGCCATTTTGTCTAACAAAGATCTTAAGCCAATAGCTTACGCTAGTAGGAGTCTAAACAAGGCAGAGAAAAATTATCCAATAATAGAAAAGGAACTGTTAGCAATCGTTTGGGCGATAAAACATTTTCGACCATACCTATATGGAAAACCATTCAAAATTCAAACAGATCACAGGCCCCTAGTTTATTTATTTAATATGAAAGACCCTTCAAGCCGGTTAATGAAATATAGGCTCTTACTAGAAGAATATAATTTTAGTATTGAATATGTAAAAGGTACAGATAATGCAGCGGCAGATGCCTTGTCTCGAATCAATATGACATCGAAAGATTTAAAAGAGATGAGTGAAAAGTTAATAAGTGTTATGACAAGAGCTCAAAAACGAAAGCAAGCACAGACTATAACAGATTCCGTGGCCGATAGCAACGACTGGCCACAACAACCAAAAGTTGTGGAGGCACACATCAAACCAAAGGATCACACGGAGTTAATATTTATAGAGAAAAAAAAGTTAGACGGCTTGCGAAAAATAAAATATATTAGTTATGAAAGTAGAACGTTTTGCTATATACCTGATATCAAAACACTTTATATAAAATACAAAAACTCTCCATCGCAAATTACGCCAGCCGAATTTGTGAGAGAACTCGATACATCGTGTAAACAAATAGGTATAAATGAAATATACTTCGTGAAAACTAAAACAAATAATATTTTTACACAAAAGTTATTAAACGAGATAAAAAAAAAGCAGTAGTACAACAATTCCGCGAATATGTATATTAAAAGACGTAGTAAGAATAGAAAATATAGATGACCAAAAGGTGATTTTAAACGACTTCCATCTCCTGCCTACCAGTGGTCACGCAGGTATGAGGAGAATGTTGAGCAATATCAAAAAATATTATTTTTGGCCAGGCTTAGAAAAGGACGTCAATCAATTTGTGAAGAGATGCGACAAATGTCAAAGGCATAAACATTCAATACCCGTAAAAGAACCAATGGTTATTACGTCTACAGCAAAGACTGCATTCGAAAAAATATATTTAGATATTGTTGGACCATTAGACCGAGATAACAATAATTATACGTACATATTAACGATACAATGCGAATTATCTAAATACGTCGAAGCCTATCCACTGATTTCTAAGAGCACAACAGAGGTAGCAACATCGTTTGTTAATAATTTCATTTTGCGCTATGGTATACCACAGGAGATTGCAACGGACAGAGGCACAGAATTTATATCATCCACCATGAAGGAGGTATGTGCACTTCTACACATTAATAAAATGAACTCGACAGCCTATCACCACCAATCTATAGGTGCCTTAGAAAACTCCCACAAACATCTAGGTTCATTTCTTCGTATTCAATGTGACAGTCACCCCGAAATGTGGAGTCAATGGCTCCCATTTTGGTGCTTTTCGTACAACACCTCGGTACATAGTGAGACCAAATTTACACCATATGAACTGATTTTTGGGAAAAAATGCTCTCTTCCAAGTAACTTAAGTTCCAATGTAGTAGAGCCATTATATAACTACGATAACTATCCGCTGGAATTAAAGTTTCGGTTGCAGTTGTCACAAAAAGAGGCTAGAGACAATTTGCTTAAGAGTAAAATACAAAGAAAACAAAAGTATGATAAAAACAACAGACCAGTAACTTATAGTCCTAACGATTTAATATTAGTAAGAAATGAAGTAGGTAAAAAATTAGAAAGTGTATATTCAGGACCATACGTGGTTGTTAGAGATATAACACCGAATGTGGAAATTATTAAAAATAATAAGCTTGATGTAATACATAAAAATCGCACTAAAATGTATCATTCTCTTTAGTTTAAGGATGTGTACCTTTAGTTGAAAAAAAAAAAAAAAATTTGTTGTAATTCTTTTTTTTTTCCTTATAAGGGGGGAGGTGTACGGTCCCCTCTACTTATTATAATCTTTGTCATTATAGACACCTTATATATCATATTATTATTGTAATAAACTCAGTATATTCTCAGCAGTCATTGGTTTCATTTACTGTCTCTTCCTACCGTACAGCAGCATGTTGTGCGTCATTTGTTGCCTAGTGGAAACGCGGCTTTACCCAGTTACTGGGTTGTGGAGGTCAGGTAGGCAGTCGCGCTCTATGTAAAATACTGGTATTCAGCTGCATCTGGTTACACTGGAAGCCGACCCCAATATAGTTGGGATAAGGCTAGGCAGACTGATTAATTATGAACTACGAAAATCACAAAATGAAGACGGGCAGATGAAAACTCTTCAAGTTGGGAGACTTAGTGTTTATCGTCGACCCTGGTGCACCACGTAATGTGTGGCCGTGAGGTGCATCATAGAGGAGGTTTTTCCCGAAAAGGACTGTAGATTGCGAGTGATACAAGTACGAACGCAGTTAAGTAGCCTTAAGGCCTGGTTTATCCGATGGCAGTGCCTGATTGAGACCTAGTCATGGAGGCAAGATCGGCAGTAAGTCCAGTAAGTCAGGTGGGAGAAACTACTGGGCTCGAAAATAGACGGGTAGGTAAGTCAACTGGACTGACTTGAGGGCGCGAAGTCAACACTGGACTCAGTGGCGTATTTTAAGATTCAGCGCCCCGGGCCTGTAAGGTTTGCCGCCCAATAAATTAAAGGAAAAAAAAAGCAACGAAACTAGTCCCGAGTCGCGATGGACTTCGACCGACCGACACGCCGCCGCACCGCCGCAGCCGCCGCCGGTCAGCAATACGATAGTGCCGCGTCTTGGATGTCTATCAAACTTACATCCAAATGAGCTTTTACGCTTATTTTAAAAACCAATTAAACCAAATAAATTGGGATAAGGGCAGGAGAATGATGACGAGGCTTATTTTTGAGCTTGGCTTTGCGCTGGTGGAAAAGGGTTCAAAAATACATTTTTTACGTTTTCATCAAAATCAAAATATTTTATTTCACATAAGCCTACATGGGCACTTATGAAACGTCAGAAGCTAGGTGCACGGTTCCAATTGGTCGTTTCCTATGGAGAAGAGTAGGCAAGAAACTCCTTGGTTGCTCTTTTAAAAGATAATTGGCTTTTACAATATTTTCGAATTACAGTGTTAATAGTTATGGGAGGACAGTGTAGGCCTTTCAAAGAGTTTCAGGTAAAGTTCATAAAGAAAACCTTAAAAGCTTTTTAGCACATCTTACTCGCTCGGCTACACCACTTAGCTCTGGTGGAAATAGACGCATCGTTTGATAGCTTAGCTTCGCCGTCTTTCCTCGCAAACCTCTGATGGAAAGGCAGCCTTACGACTTTGATTACATTATGTACCGAGTGCAGTGGAAAATTTGGACTAGTTCTCCTAAAGTATTGATATGTAGAGAGTATTTTCGAAAACATACAATGTATTACGTAATAATATGCCTGTTCTAAAAAGGTGTAATCGTTATTTCACGAGAAAATCGCTTTTGAATTTTACGTAAGTAAGTAATAACTTCTATGAAATAAAGGCGCCGTCTAAGTCAAATTGTTACCTTATCCTGAGATCCGACGATCGGCGATTTTGCGGACGGACACCGACGAGCCCGGACGACAGACCGTGGGAAGGTATACGAGCGGGGTATCGCAGACATCGGAAGCGCCTCGGTGCGCGGTGCGTGGCGGTCTGTGGTCGTCTGCCGTGCGTGTCCGTCTGCAATATTCCCGATCGTGGGATTCCACCATAACGGACCTTCCGTTAACTGCATGAAATAACTGTGTGTCACTCACCTGAATTCAAAATAGTTGTGCCCTCACGAATCGAATAGAGGCTCGGGCTGCGAGGATAGCCATAACTGCAAAGATTGAGATAGGATACTGAATTAACTATTACATACAAGGAACAGAATGACAACACACACACTCACAGTATGTGCACCTAATAAAATAACAGGAAATCTGAAAAGGACTCATTGTATCTACTCATTACGTCGATTTAAGTACAGCATGTCGGAGTAGAGTAGGTACGTCTAAATTGAATCAAATCTGGCTAGTATTATTATCGAAGAGGTATCATCGAAGTCGCATCATTTGAAGTTAAGTCATGTCGAAGAAACGTTTTGTCGGAGTACAGTAGTGTCAGACTTTAAGGTATTTCGAACTAAAGTATTGTCGAAATAAAGAGTTGCCGGAGTTCCGTATTGTCGAAATAAAATCTTGTCGTATTACGGTTTGTCGAATTTCAGTTTGGTAGTCACATAGATTGACATTGCTCACGTTGTGTTGTAACTTGTAACGTGGTGTCCTGCGTGAGCGACGAATACGACGCGACGCGACGCTGCGAACGCGACGAACGCGATCAACTCAACGGCATACCCTGCTTGCGGCCTATATGGCAGTCTGCGACAAGGCGCGACGTAACGCGTACTTGTTTTGAGGGCGACCAGACGCGACAGAGCAAAATTGTACTGTACTTCTCCATGATACGAGAAGTAATGACTAAAATCACGTAGGACATTTGTCGCGTGTAGCATCGCGTCGCATTACGTCGCGTCGTGTTACGTCGCGTCGCGTCGTATTCGTCGCTTACGCAGGACACGGCGTAAGAGACTTCGTAGGGAGGTAAATAAATGGAAAGTGTAACTTACTCATCAACGAAGCAGTGTGCTGCAGAAAGGACGTGACTCGTCGTCAACAGGGAGCCCCCGCAATAGAATTTTGATGTGTAATGTATCTGCAGACGTAAAGGACAGTCATCAACTCATCACACTCGGTTGGACACATCAAACATTGGAGCCGGAGACAAAACTTACTACATACACTGCTTTAGAGACCAGTCTTTGTAACTATTCTACCTAATTACATAGTGGGAGAGGACGAATTCGTCTTTGACCGTAGTGACATTTTTTCAACGATTCAGGCTGTTCCAATAATGTAATAAGTAGCAAGTAACAAAAAAAACATTTACTCGTAATAACAAACGTCTTGCGACCAACGACAAGACCAACGAGGCCTCTAAGTCAATTGCAAAAAATCACAAAATCAGTTTCATTTTCTTGTTTTTTGAGTCATGTTTATAACCGATTTCTTCAAAAAGGTAGAGGTTCTCAATTCGTCTGTATTTTTTATTTTTTGTGTGTATTTTACTCGATTACCTGCTCCGCCAATTATGAATCGATTTTGATGATTACTTTTTTGTTTGGTAGGTCATGCTTCAGAGGTGGTCCCACATAAATTTTATTAGCTTTGCGGAAGCAGTTTTTGAGTTAGCTGCAATAGTTACGTTTTTTCCCACTTAGTCTATGTAGACGATATTTTATTTGTATCCGTCACTGTTATAGCAGGTAGTGGTATTCCAATTTGTGTGCGGTAGGCATGTACCGCAACTAAAACGTGAAAAAAAAAAACAACCGGCTTCCAAAAAAACATTAAAAAACGTGAAAATTAATTTAATTTCGGAAGTCAAAGGCAAAAAACGACAATTTAAAAGCAGAGACACCGGCTTCCGAAATTACAGTTACTTTTCACTTTTTTTGTGTTTTTTTTGGAAGTCAGTTGTTTACTATTCGATTTTTTCCCGTAAGTACTTTTTTTGTAATTTATTTCTTGAGGAGAGTTGACAGAGTTATCTTACCTGCACCATGAATGGGAACTGTCGTTTATTTCTTGAGGAGAGTTGACAGAGTTATCTTACCTGCACCATGAATGGGAACTGTCGTATGGTGGTAGAGGACCCGCCAATAATACGGTTGTCTGCCGTCGTCGGCAGATCCGCGATCTTTAGTTGGTACAGTTCCGCATTGCCTGGAAAATATAACAACAACTTTCCAATAGTTCTTTCAAATATTTGCCTCTGATAGCAGCAACCCAACAGCAACCTTTTTACAAGGATAATAAAGGTCACTGTGCTTTTGACAGTGATGCGAATTCAGATAAAATAACTGTGAAAGAGTTCTTCTAGTACTTAATAAAGTTTTTTTTTGCGATTTACATTCACTATACGACAGTATCCTTACATATTATAAAACAAAGTCCTCGACCTCGTCTGTCTGTCGTCCTGTACGCGATAAACTCAAACACTACTGCACCGATTTTCATGCTGTTTTCACCAATGGATAGAGTGGTTCTCGAGTAAGGTTTTAGTATATAATAACCGACATCCACGCGGGTGAAGTCGCGGGCATCAGCTAGTATATAATATAGTAGCAATAGAAAAAAGATGCGAATAAATATTTGTTTTGTCTAGTACCTCCTTTTTTGAATGACAAGCCGTCGCGCGTCGTGTAGGACGCCTAATCATCAAAATAAATTATTGCAACTTTCAAAACGATTAAGGAGAACATCGTTAGGAAACCGGCATAGGCCTGGGCCAACCACCAACCCGCACTGGGCCCAAGTGGTGGATGGCCCACTCCCTCTTAAGAGAGGGGGCCTGCGTCCCAGCAGTGGGAACGTTATATGAGAACAATCGTTTCGGTTCGGTTCTGTTTTTGTGGTTTACCTATTGCACAAAAGGTGACCTAACACATAATCCATAAATGAAATTAGTACATACAAAAACTCGAATAAGTACCTACAAGATTTCCATACATGCATTAGTTTAAATACTTACCTACTTAAATTACGTAGGTGTATTTCCTAGAAGTGATTCATAGATAATTTGGCATTATAAATAACAGTATTACATGATTCAGAGTACTAACGAATGTTGCCCACATCCATAAAGGTAATAATAACAGTTCCAAATGATTGCTCAATCAAGTCAGCTTATCGCAGTCCACTGCTGGACATAGACCTCCCCCAAGCTGTGCAACAACACCCTTTGCTCCGCCTTATTCATCCGTTTATCTAGCTGGGGGGTGTCCCACGCTACGCTTGTCGATTCGCGGTCTCCACTCTAGGACTCGTCTGCTTCACCGGCCATCGGTCCTTCGACAAACATGGCCAGCCCACTGCCCCTTCAGTTTGCTTACTCTGCAAGCTATGTCGGTAACTCCGGTTCTTTTCCGAATAATTTCATTTCGGATTTTATCCTTCAAAGAAACTCCGAACATAGCCTGCTCCATAGCGCGCTGAATGACCTTGAATTTGTGGACCAACCCGTCTGTCAGTGTCCACGTTTCGGTACCGTATGTCATAAGTTCATAACGGAGGAAATGATTGCTATCAAAATTATATTTTTTTTTTAAAACGAAGTTATCTTATCTAGCAGAATTAAGCACTTGCCATTTAGGGCAATCAGGTCAGTACAGTTTCCATTTTTCCGTTATGGTTAACTAGATATGAGTAGATAGCAATACTATATTATGCAATTAGTGAATAAAGGACGGATTTAAAGCGAGGGCCATAGATGAATCACGAGCAAGTGAAGGATTCTAACGACTGAATCATGTCCGTAGGGAGTGATTCATTATGATAGAATCCTGAGCGACGCGAATTATTCATGGCCCTCGATATTATACCATGACTACGAGAAAAAGAACTTGCAACTTCGATTATGTTGTTATGTCAATGTTATACCTTGTTTTTATAGTACACCATAGCATAGAATACATGCTCCATAATGTCGATGGATTCTTTTTCTTCGACAACTCATTAAAATAATTTAGGAAAACCAACTCTGAAAATGTGCCAGAATCTTGATTTTCATTTTTCCATTTGCAAAACTCATCGTAGGCTTTGATGTAAACCAGCTGCGATTTGTTGGGTAGAAGATTTCTACTATATCGGCTGCCCTCACTTTCATATACTCATCACTTGAATGCATTTTCAATCGATTTATTATTAAATCAACACTAAACTTTGTGTTCGTACAACTTACAGTATTTAAAATAGCGCCAATTTACTAATGACAGCAAAGAACACAAAACAGTTTTTATTCTAATGCTAAACTCCTTGTCGAAAAAGTCGATCCATCAAATCGGAATTTGTATCGAGTATGTTTTCGCATGGAGGTTGTATAGCATTGATGAAGGTCGAATATAGTGGTGTGTTCTAAATTCAAACACCAAAACAGTGATTAAAAGTGCTTTTTATTCACTGTTTTTAGTGAATAAAATAAGCTTTTTAGAGGGGGAATGGTATAAAACCGTATTTTCTCTTGAAAATTTACTAAAAAATCCACTAAAACTAAACAAAACTAAACTATCTTATATTATTTTTATTTAGACCCTCACTTCAAAATAATAAAAAAACCCCGTTCAATTATTTTAGTAATATCATAGAATTCACTGTTTCAGTTTAAGCACTTCCAAGACCATTTTTCAAGTGGTTGGATAAACACTTACTATAAAAATTTCTTTGGTAAACACTATTAAATCTAACATTAATACACAGTAACCACCGACAAACATCACCAGAAATCACAATTCATAAAACGAATTTTAATTTCAAAAAATATTTTCACTTACAGTTTGCGAGTGCGATAAAAATTAGAGCAACACCCCACATGTCTGTCCGTTTGTCCCACAATTTATGACTTGCCCTAGATGTCGATACAAACCTTATCATATTGATAAAATATTTATCGGACACGTTTCTGCGAGAAGTCTTAGGACACTGACAGACGAGTATATAGCACTGTAGCTGTATATAGCACTGCAGCTGTATATAGCACTGTAGATGTATATAGCACTGCAGCTGTATATAGCACTGTAGATGTATATAGCACTGCAGCTGTATATAGCACTGTAGATGTATATAGCACTGCAGCTGTATATAGCACTGCAGCTGTATATAGCACTGCAGCTGTATATAGCACTGTAGCTGTATATAGCACTGTAGCTGTATATAGCACTGTATATGTATATAGCACTGTAGATGTATATAGCACTGTAGCTGTATATAGCACTGCAGCTGTATATAGCACTGTAGCTGTATATAGCACTGTAGCTGTATATAGCACTGTAGCTGTATATAGCACTGTATATGTATATAGCACTGTAGATGTATATAGCACTGCAGCTGTATATAGCACTGCAGCTGTATATAGCACTGCAGCTGTATATAGCACTGTAGATGTACATAGCACTGCAGCTGTATATAGCACTGCAGCTGTATATAGCACTGTAGATGTACATAGCACTGCAGCTGTATATAGCACTGTAGCTGTAAGGTACCTATTATAAGGTTGGCCAGTGAAAAAGATCCCTATTTTAAGGGTTCCGTAGTCAACTAGGTATCCTTATAGTTTCTGTCTGTCTGTGTGTCCGCGGCTTAGCTCAAAGACTCTAAATAATAGAAAGTTGTAATTTGGTATGGGTATACATATAAAAAATCACGCCGACAAAGTGGTAAAAAAATCATGAAAAAAGTTTTTTTAGTGTACATCCCTTACACGTGGTGATGTTGATTTTGCTCGTCAATCCCACCGTGTGGGGTGTCGTTGGAAAGTTCGTCTAAAAATATTGTGAGTTTGTGAAAACCATTTTCTGATTTAGGGATTTTGTTTTGTCGTTTGCGAAATATTAAGCTTTAAAGTGCTAATTTGGGTCAGTGGGTCATCTTAGGGGCGTTGTGTTAGAGTTAAGTGCCCCCCCTGCCAGGGAAATGGTTGGTTTTGGATATGTGAAAAAATTCGCTGCAGTAGTATATTTATAACGAAATTAATTAAAAGGAAAACTATCACAGCTAAGTAGGCTCTACAAGTTACCGTAATAATCGACCAACTTACATTTGCAGTTGCAATAACATGTTCTCCCATACATTCCTTATGGGAGAACAAGTTTTTCAACTACAATCTTAAGTTTGTTCTTGGCATAAATTTATCCCAACCTCAGAACCCTTCATTGTGCGTGGTTCGATACGCCCTTGGCCGGTTTTTTTAATACAGGAATACAGATAAGCATACTGACTGTTCGTTGCTACGTATGCTTCAAGCACCTTTTGCAGTGGCGGCATTAGCCATCGGCGACCATCGACGCGACGCCCTCGCGCCTGTTGGGACCAAAATTTCACGCGGTCAAAGTCCCGGGCAGAAGCTGGTATTGTTTATAAGACTGGCAAGCAAGAGGGTTGGAATACTGGGATGAAATCAGAACTTACCAAAAAAATTTACCGTAAAAGCCACTAAATACTTTTTTAACACTAGTTGAATAATAAACCTAGTTCAATAAAACCATAGAATGCGTCAGATGGCTTATCTTCCCTGGTATTTGGATTTATTTGTAGGTACCTAGTTATGTAACTCATCATGGGATATCACCAATTACAATATTGTGCAATTTTATTGACTGTTATCTTCAATATAATCTCTACCAATGGTGTTGAGTACCTAGATACTTGTATATGACTTGTGTTTGATATGACTCATGTTCACTTCAGTAATGGCTTCGAATCGTGATGTCAGGGTTGCGGGAAAGGCCGAAAGGGATACCGGGGCCTTGGCAACAGGCAACTGAAGGAACACTGGTGGGTTTTAGTCAGTAAAAGTCTGACACGCCCTTCCGCTCCGCCCAGAGCGGGAGAAGCCATTTGATGATTTCCCACCCTCAAAAAAAAAAACCCTGTAACTTTTAATATCACTGCCGACCATGGCTTCCTAATATAGGTGGGTTATTTAATAAAAGTTCAGCCTTAGCTCCGAGACCAAATAAAAAAACCAAGACAGAGCACTGACAAGTGACATGAGGCCGATTGCGTTAACATGTGTGCACTTAGTGAGGTGTAGTTTGGTTGTAAATGTGTGCGTGCGAGCGTGTGTGCACATAACGGAGTAGTTTTGGCATTGTTCACTGTATTGTTCGCAGTGCATTTGGTCTGAGCTTAAACTAGGTTTATTATTAGGTCTGGTAATTGTTAACTGGTCCATGATTTCTTTGTAGTTTCGCTATTTATGGTCGCAGCAATCTTCTATCTATACTTACTAATAATAAAGTTGGTGTCTCAACACTTAAAAATGTCTAAGGGACCTCTGCGAGTTGGCTTCGGCCCCTCGTACGCCTTCCAAAGGTCCGGGACCCGAGATATGTCAGACATTTAAAGAAAAAGTTGAAGAATTTGATTGTTTTTTTTTTTAATCTCTGGAACTCAATCTGCTTAGGCTTTTCCCAACTATGTTGGGGTTGGCTTCCAGTCTAACCGGATGCAGCTGAATACCAGTATTTTATATAGAGCGACTGCCTATCTGACCTCCACAACCCAGTAACTGGGTAAATACGATACCCCTTGGTAAGACTGGTTGTTAGACTTTCGGGCTTCTGACGACCCGTAACGACTGTCAAAGACCCACGAATAACAGCCGGGACCAAGGGCTTAACGTGCTTTCCGAGGCACGGAGGAGACTCGGTATGTAAAGATGGTCACCCATCCACGACGACCCGTGCACCTGTTATTACTTAGCCACGAGCTCCTCTGTTGAATCTCTGGAACTACCAGTCGGATTTGAAAAATTATTTTTGCATTTGATAGCCTAAATCTTGAGTGCAGGAAGATATCGTGAGGTAACCGGCATGTCCTAGAACCAAAAATTCGAAGACATGTGACTTCTAAAAACCCGCACTGGACCCGCGTGGTGGATTACGGCTCACTCCCCACCGAGAGGATGGATAGTATTATGAAGTATTAACGCCATCATTATTCCACTGCGAAAACGGGATGATGCTATCGTCCTTGTCTAGCTCCGTCTCTCTCTCACACTGGAAAAATGGTGGCATTAATACTTCAAAATACGGCGCCAGGTGTCGTATTATGAAGTATCATTTTTCCAGTGTGAGAGAGAGGCGGAGCTAGACAAGGCCGATAGCACCATCCCGTTTTCGCAGTGGAATAATGCTGGCATTAATACTTCATAATAATACCCTAGGCCTGTGTTCCAGCAGTGCAAATAATAGACTGAATATGTGTATGACCGATTCAAAACTGGGAATAAGGTTTGTCTCCCATGTTAACAGGTTGGCTTTTTTTAATAAGCGGGTGGTAATGTATGATGTTTATGACCAGTGATCGGAGTAGGTAGATTGAACTGGGGCCATTGATCCGAAACGTATATATTAATATGGACATTCCTCCGGAATTGGTGGATTATTTAAAAAAAAAACCGGAACTTATGTAGGAATTGTATTCTGCCAGAGTGGAAGGAGTCATTTGATGATTTGCCATCCTCAAAAAAATCGGAAATCGAAAATCGGAATTCGATTGTTTTTATTATTCAACAGATAAATAATGAATTAATTTAGTTTTGATACCTTCCTTTAAATTTTGAATTTAGTAGTAATAATATCACTACCAACATTAACAATATTTAATTGAATCCGGAAATACCGGAAATACTTTCCGGAAAAATGGCTTATCCATGTTATTCTTTCTGTGTGCATTTATGATATAAGTACCAAAAATCAATCTACCTACTCCGATCACTGTTTATGACTATCGTAAAATAAAACCACAAAACACTTTGTGCCGTAACTTTATTCTTCATAAAAACAAAAAACACATTATTGCAGGCATCACAACGGACCGAGTCGATCGCAAGTTCTTACATATACTACGTTAGTATGTAATGTAAATACACACACTATTACTACTATTTTCTTCTTTAAAAACAATTAAAGTCAATGCATACGAAATGCAGAAGTTTTTTTTTTTTCAAGTATTAAATATTACGTCATAACTTTTTACTGGATCTATCTAAATGAATGATAAACAATCTGTTTTACACAAAAAAAAAAATGTGTCAAGATAAAAAGAATCTGATAAACTTCTGTTTTTCGCTAGCATAGTTGAAAGATTCAAAAATACAGATCTAAATACAATGGAATATAGTATATGTAATAAATAATATAAAAAATACACAGGGAATGTATTATGTGCAATAAATACAGTATATAAAAACATTTTGTTAATAAATGATTTAAAAATATAGATCTCTAGAGAGAAATTGAACTAGCTAGATAAAGTTGGTCGAGAGTTTTAAGATTCGTGTTAAATCCGATAGTGAAACAGGAGTAAGTGTTATCACGATTTGAAGGGGTTATGAAGTACTAATGCCATCATTATTCCACTGCGAAAACGGGATGGTGCTAGCGGCCTTGTCTAGCTCCGTCTCTCTCTCACACTGGAAAAATAATTCATAATACGGCACTAGTTTAGTCAGAAATTTGAGAGTTTTCTAATTCATGATGAATATGAATATCTACTTTTTTATTTAAATATTTACTGGACAAGATTTTTATTTAAATCACTATTCTGTTGTATATTTTATAGTTGAATTAATTCTATTATTTCATTTCATTTAACAGCACTCCTTAATTTTTTTATTCTACATTCACAGTATATGCAAAAATGTAGTTATTTTTGTTTCATTTTAAATATTTTGTTAATTTTCTTATTGGAAATCATACTACACTACTTATAAGTATACTCTTTTTTTAATAAATGGTATTTTTGTAAACCGAATCCCTGCGGCCAAGAAATATTATAGAATAGAAAATTAAAGCGTTTATAAACCAAGGAATGTTAGTTTAAACGAATGTGAAAGTTTGCTCGGTTAGTGTAACATATAAATGTTAAGTACAAAATTATAGCAATGCAAAAATTAGAGCCAGACCTTACCGGGACGCCATGTTGACATCACATGGTCGCGCTGACAACTAAATGTATACAGCTTACTTGGCGTCCGCTAACTAACGCAGCCAACAAAATGTATGGTGATTTTGCTGGCGACGTGACCTGACTGCGCCGCCATGGCGTCCCGGTAAAGTCTTCTAAGAAAAACATGAACTGAAAGAACCTTTTGCAAAATATTGGCGATTCTGTCGCAAATTATTTTTAAACTGATATATAAAGACGTTAGTTTAAAAGTAGTTGCGAAAATCACTAATTATACAAAAGATTTAACATTGTCTAAATATTTGGTACAGAATATGTCTACATAGTATATCTAATATATTCCATATTATCAATAAAAAACAAGTTACATTTGTCATCTCACTACGGACCTTATGGCACGGCGTGTTTTATATAAAAAAAACTCAAGTCAACATAAAAATACTTACGTTGTTCTTAAAATGCAATTGAATTTACATCAACAAAACTTTAAATATACTATAATAGGTAAAAAACAGTATAGGTAGCATAATTTTCAAATTCGCCTTGTTTTTTATATAAGGATGTAATTTTAACTTTTCATATATCATTAGATCTTCAAGCATATTCTTTTTCTCAAACATGCTTGGAAATTCGAGCATTACTTTGACAACCTTCTTCGAGATAAATTAAAATTGCTGTACTGGTAAAAAACAAGTGACGATGCGGCCAGCAAAGTTACTGTAAAAATCCATATCTGGCGTGTTTAGCGGCCAAATAAATTGCTATGAAAACTCATATCTGTCGTGTTATTTAAAAATGGAATGAACTTTTTACTTCATCATATAGCTACCAAGGAGGTAACTTATCAAAGAATTTATTTAAATTTCGAATTGGCTTGCAAATACAACAAAGAAAAAACAAATGAACATAATGGCGCATGAAAAATTATAGTTGTTCGTCATTGATTCTGGAATGTCTATTTAATTAACTCAGTTTGAATTTCCGCGCATTATTTGAGAAAAGTACTATACAAGCCTTGGCCGCAATCAGGAATTGATGGACTCGCATATGTGTGCCTCGGCTTCGCCTCGGCCCACATTTTCGCGATCGTCCATCAATCCCCTTATTGCTGGCCGCGACGGTAATGTGCTATATCTGTATTTCATTCATGATAAACAATTTTTAATAAAATTTTAATTAAACTATGTTTTTCGAGACGCTAAAACTGTTTAAACTTAACAATACATACACCAATAACATAAGTTATCTTCACATAATTTTAGATTTAAGTAATTTAACTTAAATATAGATTTTCCAAAAGGACTAATATAAGAAATTCGAACGTTTTTTTTAAATACCTTCCCTTTTTCTATTATCTTTTACGGTATATTAGACTTGTCAAAGTTTTTTCGGTGAAATGTTTTCCAAAGTGATAGCGAGACGTGCACACATTAGAAGCTATCTCTTTCTCACACGAAATATGGAATTTAACTGTCAGATTTTACGTACTCTTACAAAATTGGTGAATAAGAGTTTTTTCCTACAGATATTTTTTAATATTTTTGGTTCTCTATGCCCGCTGTCCTTGCAGAGATTTTTTATATTGAGATTTTATTTCCAAACATATTGCTTATTTGAAACCGCGTCCCTTGTCATTTTTATAGAAACATTCTACGTTCACACATGGGATTATTTATTTAATAATATATTACAATATATTTGTGGAAGACTTAATACTGATGCATGATTTAATTCGTTTATATTTTGGCATATTGGTTGAGCATTTTTTTTCAGTGACCCTTGTTTTATATAATTAAATTAACAATTATTTCAAAAAATTATTCACGCTTCAAAATACCACAGTAAAAATTCAATTATTTTAATTTTGTCGTTTTTAAGTTGACAATATTTATTTTATAATGAGAACGAAAAAAAAAAATTGTCTGTCACGTCACTATTTTATTTTGCATAACAAGACCAAATAAAAAAAACTAATAAGATCAGTATTAAGTCTCACTTTCTAAACTAAATCTAGACTTTCGAAAGCTTAAACCTAGACATAATGTAACAAACGCTATCACCTCCAAACTAACATTAGACAAACGCAACATTTTCAACCACACATCGACTCTAAATAGGTTATATTCAGATCTTTTTCAAGAACATTTTTGTATGAAGCCTTTGGAGCAAAAGGTAAATGATTTCTTTAAGAAAATAGTATCTCACTTTGCACTTTGTTTTCATGCGACTGACAAACTTTTAGGCAGCACACCTGCACGCGTAGCATGACAACCATAGAAACGGGTTTTGTCGACGGAAGAGTAGACAAAATGACAGATTGTGATTGTTTATTTCATTTTGTCTATTTTTCCGTCGACAAAACCCGTTTCTACTGTGTCATGCGTGCTGATAGTAAGTGGTCACACGAATACTGATATTTGCAATACCAGAGGCGTTGTAGGTAGCTAGCGAAATTCAAATTTTCTTACGTTTTTTTGCAATTTGCAGCTAAGTGTTAAATATCTTTATCAAAATATGATTCGCGATATTTGTTAGACTTTTTCTCAAGTAACATGTTTTCTTGAAAAAGTCATTCAATGGAACAAATCTTATGTAGAGTGATGTAATGATTATAATTCCGTAAATACATATTTTTTTACCGACTTCAAAAAAGGAGGAGGTACTATGTTCGGGATGATTGTTTTTTTTTTTTTTTTTTTTTTTTTTTTTTTATGGTCGTGAATCATATTTCGATCAAGATACAATCTGACACTGCCCTGTAAATTAAAAAAACGTAAGAAAATTTGAATTGATCTTATAAAATTAAATGATCTGGTAGACGAAGTTTCACCTGGAAATTTAAACAGGTATCTTTTGCTCTAAAAACTGCATATTTAGTCTTTAAAAATAAAATTTGATAACTATAGTATAGGTAACTTGTTTGAGCTGTATTGCACGTCCAAACTTCTAAGTTGGGGGAGATTAAAATAAAATAGAAAGCAGAAATAAATTTAGAAATAGTGATAACTTCTCGCTGCGTTAATTACTTTGAGTAATTATGCTAGAGAATAGAGAAAATATATTATAAAACTAAAATAACACTACATTTTATTTTAAACAGATTTTTTTAACTCGACTGTTATTGGATAATGCGAAAAACACACCCCTTGTGGAATTTTTCTTTCTTAATATTTTAGAAAACATATTGCTAATGTAGCATTTGTAAGTAAATAATATTTATACTTAAAAACTGGATATAGATTGCACAGAGATAGAACGTTAATGTTTTTAGAAATATTTAACGCTTTTGGTAAACAACACTGGAAGCACAATAAATAGATATAAAAGAAACATAAAAATATGAACAGTTTAAACAATTAAATATACGAAAAATATTTGAAAGACAACCCTTACATTGCTAAACACGATTTTCATCATAAAAAGGGTTAAAATCATCTCCCCCTTTAAAAACGATCTACGAACAAAACTATATTTGTTCAGATTTTATTACAGAAATATAATAATTTTGTACAATAAAGAGAAAAATCTGCTTTTGTTGAAATACTCAGGTGTTGCCCGTGTATAAAGTCATGGTCTAAGAGTTATGGTAACAGCTTTGATAAAACCCACTTATACAAGGCCAAATAGTTAAAATTAACTGGCAAAACTTCACCAACAAGCTGTCTGTGGAGTTTCGCTAGCAACTTTTTATTTGTTCTCGTATTTTATTATTTTTATAATTTACATAGTATATTGTTGTTGTTGACCATAGCTTTATATTAAAAGTTCAGAAAGTGAATATCGACGTCGATTCAGTAGTATTAAAGGTCAATTATAAGATATTAAAAATCTACATAACAGTAATAATTTACCCGCTGTTGCACTGATCACGAGGCACATTGCACTTTATTTCACTACAAAGAGCTTGTCTAGATGGAGCGATTTACGTGCGAGTCGAGTCGCGTGATTGTGAGGTATTAGTGGTTACATACAATCCGTCCACATGCAGTCCCGTGTTTTGCTACTGCACGTCAATAACACCCATAGAACGCGCCATCACACTCGCGCGTAAATCGCGTCATCTGGACAAGCTCTAAATTGATTAATCAAGACTAAATTGTTTAAAAAGTTTTTTATTTTTTTATTTGCGACTGGCTTTAATTGATTGAATAATAATATCGTGTTTTATTTGCAAAACAATGAATCAATTTTCTATCCTAGCCCGCTTACTTCATGCTCGAACGCAATAGAGATTATAGCAATTCGCTTCAGATAAATTAATAAAAGTAATGGTTACAAAAGTAATTTAAAATTAATAATTTGACTGTTCCTAATCTAACCCAGGCCATGGTCGGCGGATATGGATTAAAATTTGGCATATGGGTAGACTATGACCTGAAAAAGGACTTAGGGTATATTTTATCGACATACCACGCGGGCAAAGCCGCGGGCGGAAGCTAGTACATAGGTAGGATTCATTAATTTTCGTGTCAGTGCAACCGGGCGACGAATCCTATGACCTACTCTACCTACTCAAATATCATAACAAGATATGTTTTAACAACTACTATTCACTCTAGTCACACTTTTAGCATTTAGTCTGTACCATAGACAAAGAAATAATACTTCTTTTAGAAGAGATACTGGGCGTTTCTTACTCACCAAAGCTAATAGCGCGAATCATATGGTAAACCAGACGTTACCAGTAACACTTGAACTAAGATTAGTGTCGTTTATTTACAAGATTAGTGTTATTTTTAGTACTTTATTTATTCACTTTTTATTTTTGATTTAGTTTACAAAGGAAATTGTGATATGTAACTAATATTGGCTTGTGACTTTGCTGCAGAGGGACACTGATCTCGAAGATACAGGGATACCCCTAGTTTAGAGATCAGGGTTTCAATGTATTATGTAGGCTTTTCTTCAATAAATATTATTTATTTATGAAAACCGTTCTTATTGCTACGAAATATAGGCGCTGTCAAAGTCAAATTGAACAAAACTATTAAACTCAGTATGGTACGGTTTATAACTATCCGAGTTGAAACTACACGGCATTAGTGCAATACTGTGGTCTACCACCTGTTACAGCAGTATTATTTTAATGTTACTTCAGTGTGGGAAAGAGATAGAGCTATACAGGGCATATAGCTCCATCTCTTTCCCACACTGAAGTAGTTCCCTGAATGAGTTCAGAACGGGAGAGTCGCTTCTATATTAAGTATTATTTCTATGTACTTTTAAAACATGAAAATGAAATTACGTATTTTTTATGGAATTAGGTTTTATGTGAGAAATATACGTTTGTTGAGCGGTCGAGATGTGAAAGGCAGTATCGGCACTAAGGATTGTTTAAATTTCCAATTTTGATATATTTTATTTTATTCTTTCTTAGCCATGTTACTGCCAGTTTAGAGACAAAATAGGGGGGTGTGGCTGTGTCGTGCACACGGCCCTGGTTTTTTTTACGTGAATAAGTGTACGTTACGAGGAATATTTTCTTTGAGACGAATTCTTTGATTCTTTAGCTATCGAGTGGTGTAATTAAATGTTGAATGTAGATGATAGAAATGTAGCGCTTTTGTTATCATCAGTTAAGCAAATTTAAAGACGTATTCACGTAAAAACCCATAAAAACGAAATATTTAATGTTTTTTTTGTCAAAGAAATTTACAGAAAGTTACCTACTTGGTAAATTAAATATTTATTTATCACAGACCTAATAAAAACTCGGCTGTTCGAATCAATTTGCGTATTACTGCACTAGGATTCAATATAATTTGTTAAACTTAAAATATATCTTTCGATAATATCGACGTCAGCGTATGTCAGGGGAAATCTAAAGCTGTAATATTGATTATATACTGTTATTTATATAATAATATATAACATTTTATATATTTATATGTTTTTGATCTGTTATTTATCTTGTGCAGTATTGAGGTACCTGTTTAATGAGGTGTACATGTCTTGGGTTTTAACACACGCGTTTTTAGTTAATAACCATAAATATATTAACTATTTATTCATGTATTTATGTATGACGCAATGTTTTTTACCTGAGTTTGTTAAAATTCAGAATTTTTTGATACTTTCATAATGTAAAATTAAAAAATACTACTTATGCGCATGTGTAACTCAAAGAAACTATTTCTTTGAAGTCGTATTTAATCTGGATGAGCTCCGAACTACACTATGGCAGTTTGATATGACCTTATAACTTCCTTACAAATGCTTAAAAACTTCATAGATATCTCTGCTACCAAATCCGAAATACCTATATTTAAAATACAAACTATAAATTACACACGTGGCCGGTCAAAATTAACCTAAAATAACAATTTACTCTAATCACAATCCGACCGACCATAACTTGCACGATCACATACATACATAAATACACAAGTACTTGCACGGTGTTCTATAGTCACGGCGTGTCGCTCACGGCGGCAAGTTCATTTGCAAGTTCTGCAAGTACGCCGAGGTTGAATTTAATAAGCCGATACGTTGTTTCTGCTTCCGTTGTTCTGTCATCTGTGAAGAAAAGCACCTTTAGAATAGTATTTTTATCCAACACCACGTGCAAAAAACACGCTGTTAATTGTGTGTAAGCGCAGGAGCTCGCGGTGCCGGTCGAGACAATCTTCTTCTTTTCGTGTGGTTAATGACTAACCTGGTGTCAGAGTTTTAAAGCCACCCAAGGGCCTCTGACTTGGCTTCACATGTCGTCGAGAAATATCTCTCAGTCATGCCGGTTTCCTCACGATGTTTTCCTTCACCGTTTTTAAAGCAAGTGATGATTATACAATACGCACATGAAACTGAAAAATTAGAGGTGCGTGCCTTGCTTCGAACACGAGACCTATGACTTGGCAGTCTGACGCCGACGACGACGTCGAAACAACGGCGAAGTCAGAAGTGTATGGGGGTGTGTGCTTGTGTATGTTATGAACTGACGCCACTCGTCTTCACGCACAGATTAACAGCGTGTTTGTACACTTGGTTACCACAAAGAAAGCGCGCGTTGTCCGTGAGATGAAAAAACAGTATTCAAATTGGTTTTAGGATCACATATTTTCATTTGAAACCTTACTTGGAGAATGCTTGTAGCCACTAATGACAGTGCTAGCTGGTCATTACTGACGCTCATCATTAACCGGCAGTGATCGACGCCAGTAATACGCAGTTTTGAAAAAAAAAACATCTAAATGCAAGGGGTTCCGTACTACCGTACAATATTTAACACTACATATTTTGTTGCTTCTTGTATGGGGACCTCCTTTAGTTTTTAAGAAACTAGCCCAATTTACACGATGTAATGCAAGTGCATACAATAAAGTTGAAACAACAAATGACTTACATCGCACACAAACACACATACTGCACAAACACACACACACACTGCACACACACACACACACACACACACACACACACACACACACACACACACACAGTGACACATTGTGTTGTCTCTGTTACATCGTTTAGAATGTCCAACTTTTATTGTTGCTACAACTTATGCTATGCCCCAGGCAATTAAATCCCACCGCGTAAATCAGGCTTTACTCTTTCTGTCTGTATACAATTTAATGCTTTTTTTAATATTATGACTTACTTGGTCCCTAAGCTCTGTGAGCAACTCGGTGAGTGTGTGCACGGCGAGTTGCGCTCTGTCGAGTTCCGCCTGCAGCAGAGCGCGCGACTCTAACTCGCCCCCCTCGCCCCCCCCGCCACCCATGAGGGACAGAGCTCGTAAGCGAGGGAACCAGTCTAGGTTGTTGGACTGGAACAAGGATTTTGTTCTTTATAAGCTAACAAGACAGTATTTTAACAAAGATTTATTTCATAAATGTAAATTGCTTTAGTGAAAGAATGATTAAAATTGATTTATTCGTGTTAGGACATACATAAGGGACGAATGCAGAACCTCCTTTTTTTAAGTCGGTTAGCAAAGCGGAAAAAACAGATGATCTAGCGGGATAGCTAAATTCCTAAATGAAGAGATTTATTTATTTATTTGGTATTTATCCAAACAGATAAAAATCCGAAATAAAAATGTGATTAATAAAATAAAAAATATAGAATAATATTTCTTTTTGAGCGAGAAAATAATTTTTAGAAAGTGCCAAAATACTGTGGGAATTTCAAATAAGTACTTGAAAAGCGACGCTATTGGTCAGAGCGGATGTGACGTGACAGTCTATGACATCAATCAAAATGTCAATGTGTTTTGTAGGAGTGTTTGACATTGACTTGACACTTGTTTGTTTGTTGTCATAGACTGTGACGTCATCACACCAAGCGCGCCAAATGGAGGGCGATTAAATAGCAAGAGACGGTTGGATATAAAAAAAAAATTTAAGTACTTTGCTTTTTTGGCGTCGAATTTTTGTTTACTACTTTTTGGCGATGTAAACTCAATCAATCTGCCTAGCCTTTTCCCAACTATGTTGGGGTCGGCTTTTGGCGATGTAAGCTATCGAAAAAAATACATGCATTCCTTATTGAAATCGCGAAATAAAAGGCTTTTTTTTTAAATTAGAGCATAGTCACCTTAATCATAAAGTGCACGTAGCTCTCGGGGCCGGTGAACTCTGTGGGGTCCTTGACCCTCACCAGCACCATGAAGTACAGGTAGTGCCACATGTTGTGCTCGCTCTTAATGTGCTCCTCGAACGAGACTGTCTTGTTGTCAAAGGCTGACCTGTTCAATCCTGTTTAAAACAAAACAAAAATGGGAAGTGAAGATCAGGGCGCCTAAACCGGCCACATTAGCAATTCATTTCCTGAATCCCAGCTGACATTAGCAATTCCTCTAATTTGACATAAAAGCAATTCATAATTTGTGGACAATTTTACGAATCTCCATAGAAAACTGTCAAACAGATGAATTATTTATGAATTGTCAGTTTGTGACATTTTACGAAGATTCATAATATTTTTTTATTACGATTTTGCTAAAGTGACCGTTTAAAGCCCCCAGTACTCGAATTACGTAACGCACTCCTAATGACAATCGTTTCATAAAATGACATCACGTGTCACCCACATTTCGCCAGTTATATTTGAGTCCTATGTAATAGGGGGCGAGCCTATTGCCATCATCCGGGCACAAATCCAGACTCCGAACTGTTATTGAGCAAATCTAGATGGAAAAACACAATAATACTTTGCCCGACCCGGGAATCGAACCCGTCGAATCGTATCTCATGCTCAGCAGTAGCGCAAAAACAAACGTTTATTAAAAATTGACAGGAATCGATTCAGTAATCGATTCCGAACAAATTACTTTCATAATGTGCATGAATTCAGTTACACATGATTTTATACCTACAGTATGTTACCTGACGAAGGGCATTCCGTTAACCTGCAATAGTATAGCGTCTATACTAGCAACAAAAAAAACAACATTAAAAAAAAAGTTTTTTTATGGTAAAAAAAACCACAAAAAACAATTCACAAAAAGTATTTAATTGATACGTAAAAGAAACACTCTGTACACGCACACTTGTCACACTTGTCTGTTTACGTTGAAATACAAGTGTGCGTGTACAGAGTGTTTCTTTTACGTGACAATTTAATAGTTTTGTGAATATTTCACGACTTACGTATAAAAAAAAGTTTTTATTTTTATTTATAACGTTTTTTTAGCATGTATGGACGCTGTACTATTGCGGGTTGAAAAGAACGCCCCTTGTTAGTTAACATACTGTATACTTACCACATGAGGAGCTCGTGGCTACGTAATAACAGCCGTACGGGTCGATCCATCAGGTTAAGCTACGCTTGCCGGGGTTGGTCCGTGGATGGGTGACCATTTTTACATACCGAGACTCCTCCGTGCCTCGGAAAGCACGTTAAGCCGTTGGTCCTGGCTGTCATTTGTGGATCTTTGACAGTCGTTACGGGTCGTCAGAAGCCCGAAAGTCTGACAACCAGTCTTACCAAGGGGTATCGTATTGCCCAGTTACTGGGTTGTGGAGGTCAGATAGGCAGTCGCTCCATGTAAAATACTGGTATTCAGCTGCATCCGGATAGATTTTTGAACAAATTCAATTTTTTTTTTTTAAGTACCTTCATTAAACTTTTTAAAAGGCCATGGAAGGACAGTGTTCCTTCCATAACTATTAACACTGTACATAATTCGAAAACATTGTAAAAGCCAATTATCTTTTAAAAGAGTAACCATGCAGTTTCTTGCCGGCTCTTCTCCATAGGAAACGACCAATTAGAACCGTGCACCTAGCTTCTGACGTTTCATAAGTGCCCATGTAGGCTTATGTGAAATAAAAGATTTTGATTTTAGACTGGAAGCCGACCCCAAAATAGTTGGGAAAAAGCTAGGCAGATGATACTTACCACAAACAAAACAGGTGTTCTTGAGTATGAGCTCTTTCTGCTGCTTCTCGCTCCTGAGGTCGGCGAAGGTGTCGATGATGACGCCGAAGATGAGGTTCAGCACGATAATGATCACCACGAAGAAGAACAGCAGGTCGTACACCACGCGGGCGACGAATAGCGGCTCCTGAAAAAATATAGTTGCAATTTTTGAGAAGCTTCAGTAACAATTCTTTTTTTTTGCCAAATTTTGTTTACCACGAAAATTTCGCTTGGATATTGTGGCTCAAAATCTCGCTTGTATATTGTGGCTCAAAATCTCGCTTGTATATTGTGGCTCAAAATCTCGCTTATATATTGTGGCTCAAAATCTCGCTTGTATATTGTGGCTCAAAACCTCGCTTGTATATTGTGGCTCAAAATCTCGCTTGTATATTGTGGCTCAAAATCTCGCTTATATATTGTGGCTCAAAATCTCGCTTGTATATTGTGGCTCAAAACCTCGCTTGTATATTGTGGCTCAAAATCTCGCTTGTATATTGTGGCTCAAAATCTCGCTTATATATTGTGGCTCAAAATCTCGCTTGTATATTGTGGCTCAAAACCTCGCTTGTATATTGTGGCTCAAAATCTCGCTTGTATATTGTGGCTCAAAATCTCGCTTATATATTGTGGCTCAAAATCTCGCTTGTATATTGTGGCTCAAAACCTCGCTTGTATATTGTGGCTCAAAATCTCGCTTGTATATTGTGGCTCAAAATCTCGCTTGTATATTGTGGCTCATTCGTCAACATTTATATTTACCTTTGATTTTGCAAAACAGTACTTAACTTTTTTATGAATTGATATAATAATAGTTATTTATGCAACTGTTATATAATAAGGGGTATTTAAAAAAGGGGTATATAAAAAAGAACATTATCATGCAGGCGCGTTTCACTAACAAAGAACAGTAATAAAAAAAAAAATAACATATAGGTTATTCGAATTCGAAAAATTCGAATTCATTGTGTCGTATACCTCCATTTTTGTTCGATATTAGTATTGCAAACCTTTTATAGAGGATTCATATCATGGGTGTGTATCACTCATGTGATACTATTATTACACTCGGCTCTACACCCATGATATGAATCCTCTATAAAAGGTTTGCAAAGGTTTGTACTGTGCTTTGTTAGTGAAACGCGCCTGCATGTCAATGTTCTTTTTTTAAATGAGTTGTATTATGAAATTTAGTACAACATTATAACACCCGTTTGGATGTTATTATGGTTACTATGACACTGGCTGTTTTAATGTTGGGATTAAGCTAACTGTTTCAGAAACTTTTATAGAGAATTTATAGCATGGGTGTTGATAAAATAAAATACACAATTAATTTACAAGATAATGACATAGTCTTAAAAAATTGAGTGCAGGAATGTAATTGTTCAATATGTAGTTTTACCCTGTGGGTTTCAAAAAGCTCCATCATGCATCAAAACAACAACAAGAAGACAGAAGATTTACTCATCAGTTCTAATCAATATTTCATAAATCGAGGATTAGTTTCCAAAATCGTAACCGTCCACTTTTCACCATTTCTAATAGTTAGTTATCCTCAAAAAAGCGGTCAAGTGCGAGTCGGAGTCGTACACGAAGGGTTCCGTACAATATGTAACGACAGACCAAAAACAAAATACTTGAATTAAAAAAAGACGTTTCTTGTATGGGCCTTAATTTTTTACTTTATTTTATTACTAGCTGCGCCCCGCGGTTTCACCCGCATAAGTCTCGATCCCGTGGGAATATCGGGATAAAAGTATCCTATGTGTTAATCCAGGTTATAAACTATCTATTTGCCATATTTCATCCAAATCCATTCAGCCGTTTTTGCGTGATTGAGTAACAAACATCCAAACACACAAACACACAAACTTTCACATTTATAAAATTAGTAGGATAGTAGGATTAATTGTAATAGCGGCCATAGGTCTCTGTGAAAATTTCAAATGTCTATTTATTACGGTTCAAAAGATACAGCCCTTTGATAGACGGACTGCGTCGTCACACTCTTTCGTCAGCGTCTACGTTGGCAATCTTTGGGCACGTAACCCCAAAAAGTATTACCAGAAAAATCACAAAACAGTAATATACTCACAAAACTAGCAGGGGCTCTCAAAATATCCCCTATCCCGCCGCCATTTCTCAGCCCCTGGTTGAGCGTGGTAACTATACACATGATCAGCGAATCACAGCTGCGTTCTCTTAGCTCTCCTCCGACCGATACGAAGCGAGACGAGCGCCGGCATTGATCGGCTTCCTTTAGGTACTTGGAGGAGCCGTCGTCGGCGCAGCCATCTGGCTCATAGCGTGGGTCGTCGTCATCTGGGCGAGTTATTTATTTATTTTATTATTTATGTCAGACAGTAAAATACATAGAAATACGACATAATTATAGCATGAATACAAAGGTAGTTATTTTGTGTTAGTTTTTTTTTTTAATAACGTAAAACATCGCGAAAAAATTCCTGAAAAGGGTGACCAACACGTCTCGCCAGTTATATTTTAGGGCTCATGTAATAGGTGGCGAGGATTCAAATAAAGATTTTTTTTTTCAGTCAATACGCTGTACCACTCCTTAGGTATGTACGCGGCTCACGGGTGGGAAGTGCAGGCCGCTCATTCGTCAACGCTCACGGCATCCCACCCATCATTCGTCAACGCTGCCCGCACCTCGCTGCGCATTCCTAAGGCCCGGTACAGCGGTGAGGTCAAACTATAACCCTAGTTTCTAAGTCATGTGTACACTAAGATAGTTAATATAGTTTTTTTTTGTTTTTTTTTTCCGGAAATTATAATTGTAAGTACTCACCGTCAAGCCGATCGACACTGACGAGGAAATGGTCTCGGAAGAACATGTAGCCTACGATGGAAAACATATAGACCAGAACAAGCGCCAGCACGGCCGTCAGTAGGATGGACCGGCCGTTGCGAGTCACTGAGCGCATCACGTTCAAGAGAGTCTCTTCGCGGTACACGATGTCTAGCAGCTGAGTATAAAAATAAACATAACATAAGACCATGCCTTATTTCCCTGAAGGGTTGGGTAGAGGTGTACCTATAGTACACCTCTACCCAACCCTTCAGTGAAATAAGGCCAGTTATGTTTAAGTCCCATGAAATATGGGGGCAAGTCTATAATAATATAACATTCAAATTAATATTTTCGACATAATTAAAATGACGCTCAGGTTTTCAGAAGCCACTAAGGGATGATTTACACGGTACGATTTAATTGCCCGTGGTATACCAAAAGTTGTAGCAACAATAAAAGTTGTACCATCTAAACAGTGTTTACACGAAGCACGTCATTTGTTGATTCAATTAATTGTACGTCACATGCAAGAAATTAGCATCATGTAAATGGTGATTTAGTAAATCTTCTTAATTCTACATACTCACCAAAACTGAAAAGAAGAATGGATGCCAACAGATTCCGCAGAAGCAGAAGACGAGATATACGCTGTGGTAAAGTAGTTCCGGGTCTGTGAGCACCTTGCCCGGGGATTTCGATAGAGTGCCCTGGTTGCCCATTATGCTCACCAAGTGGATACCTTTCACCACTATCTGTGGGGAAAAGTGGGCAGTTATTTTGTGATCTACAGTCGGCGTATCATGATAAGTATCCACCTATCCAAGTAAACTGCTAGATAGTTTTTTTTTTTCTAGAATATATATAAATAAAGTGGGTTAAGTATATTTCGATTTTAGAATATGTTGTGTGCCTTTTGGTGAATGTTTTTTTTTTTCTATAACCTAAAAATAAAATGGGTTACATTTTGATTTTAGAATATTATGTTGTGTGCCTTTTGGTGAATGTTAAATTAACGTAATTTCTTTCTTTCTTTTCTTTCTAAGGTGGATCGCAGAAAGCGATATGGCCGCCCATTGTATGTTTTGTAGTGTTAAATATATTTATTTTCGCTATGTATTTTCTGGTGTACAATAAAGTATATATAAATAAATAAATAAATAATACTTTTCTTCACAAACCGAATGTACAAAAAGTTTTTTTTTTTTAAGATTTAGTATGCATTTTTATAAATGTGTGTGTGTCTCATTAGTGTGTATAGTTACAGTGAGCATGGCGAGCGCCCAGAGCGTGGGCTCGGGCCCGGCGGAGTACATGAAGCGCACGGCGGCGCTGGCCAGCAGCGCGCGGGCGCCGCCGCCGCGGGGCAGCCACGTGACCAGCGCGCCCGCCACGCCCGACACGCACCACACCACCAGCGACAGGTGCTCGCCCAGCTCTGCACATGTGAACACCGTATGACCGACATATAGAACCAGCACAACACAAAACTAAAGCTAACACAGACAAATTGCAGCTTAGGGTCTGAACAGACGGAACTGCACGACATCAATAGCTGAAAAATGGTTACGTCATCATCATTATCTGGCCTTTATCCAAATTGGGGTAAGCGGAACAATGAAAAACCGGCCAAGTGCATGTCGATCCACGCACAATGAAGGGTTCCGTAGTTGGGATGAATTTATCCAACAAACTTAATATTGTAAAATTTGCATGTTTTTGCAACTGCACGATTATTACTCGGTAACTTGTGGAGCCTAAGTAGCGGTGATAGTTTTCCTTTTAACTCCGTTAATACTACTGTCGTGATGTTTTTCACATATCCAAAATCAACTATTTAGCTCGCAGGGGGGACACTTGACTCCAACAAAAATTAGCACTTTAAAGCTTAATAATTAGCAAACGGATCCCTGAATCCAAAAATGGTTTTCACAAACTCTCATTATTTTTAAACGACCTTTCCAACAATACCCCACATATGGGATCGACGTTCCCACATATGGGAACATGGGATCGACGAGAGAGAAAAGAAAACCATCCACACTTTACGTGTAGGGGAGATACCCTAAAATACAAATTTTTTACGATTTTTTTTTACCACTTTTTCGGCGTGATTTATATGTATACCCATACCAAATTACAGCTTTCTAGTACCAACAGTCTCTTAGCTAAGCCGCGGACAGACGGACGGACAGACAGACAGACGTAGTCTTAGTAATAAGGTCCCGTTTTACCCTTTGGGTACGGAACCCTAAAAAACGAGTGAGCCTTACAGTAGTCGCATGTGATGTGTAAATCTGACATCTTAATCTTAATCTCATCTTCTATCGCTGAAAACCAGCGCTGGGGCTCTGTCCTGCATAGGGTCGCAGCATTATGCTGAGCGATAGCCGTTTTGCGTGAATGTGACGCATGTTTCCCCAACCTTTTGTATTTTTCTTTTTGTGTTTATTTTCTTTTTTTTTGCGTCATGTTTACCGCAAATAAACGTATTTTCTTTCTTTCTTTTCTTTTCTTTTTTATCTTGGCTGACGTATATATGAAATAAACAATATTCATCATCATCATCATCGTCATCGTCATCATTATCACCATCCTGTTTACAACCTCCTGGAAAACGGGTTGGTACCATCTGACGGACAACTCTTGCACCGCGCTCGCTCATTGGTCAAATCAAATAGCGCGCACTTCCCCGGCTTCCTGTTACACACTTCCGTCCCTTTTCACGAAATCACTCCCACAGATTTGAGCGAAAGGAAAGCGAGATGAAAGATGTTACACCATAAAAGTTATCGTGTATGCAGTTACATTTACTCCATATAAACTGCAATTTTGCAGAGTACAGTTCAAATGCAGTTCGTCTGTTTAGACTTATACAGGGTTATTTGTAAAACACCTTCAGGCTTCCGTACGTGCGGCTCCATGTCAGGCCTGTGTTCAACTGAACTTAATCTTACTAAAACGTGGATCGGCACTGGAGTGCGCGGCTAGATCACGGGTTTCCTAAAACGGCTCGAGCGAAAGAATCTCCGGTCGGCGATCGTCCAGAGTGGACAAAGCTGTTAAGCTTACATCATATGAACACCAATTATAGTGTCATAAGGTGCAAAGTAATTCGAATATCGACACACACAGGCAACATTACTGCGAGCTCACATTTAATATTTAAAACTATGCAACCGGGGTTATTCCTACAAAATAATTCAGCCCATTTTTTTTTAAATACACGCCAGCTTTTGGTCGATCTTTGTAAGCGTAGGCTCACGTCTGTGTGTCTAAACGACACTATGGCAGATGTTATTTTTAGGATTATGTATAGAATTTGGTGGATTTTGCAAAGATATGTCCAAATTCAGTAAAGTGTAATTGTTCGAGTATCGCGTGAACAACTCCCACGACTCACTATTGTTCCAATTACAAAATAAACTAAAAATGTTGATATTAGCGCCATCTAGCGGGAAAATGGCCACGAGCAGACCGTATATTTCACCTTAAGGCAGTCACGCTCTAGTAGTTGTGGAAGAAATTATTAGTCAGTTAGGATATTTGAACCCTCCTTTTTTAGATAAATAGTAAGCAACAAACATGCACATGCATTAACAATAGTTTAGACACTTACTTGGATTCTCTTCTGTGAAGGGGTAAAAGAAAGCTACGATGACGTTGATTAGAACAGCGAAGTTGAACAGTATGTTGCTCCACAATGACATGTAGGAAGACACCCAGAACAGGAGACGTTGTCCTGGAACAAGGACACAGGGCCTTACCACAGAAACTTAGACACTTGTTTAACGCGCGTTTAATGTCAGTTTTATGTCAAACTCCATACAGAAAGAAAGAAATAAAGAAAAATATTTTATTTGGGACACGCACAGGAAATATAACAATAAAAACAAACATTAAAACTAACAAAATAAAACAATGTGTAGAAAACAAAACCCGTGCGAGGCCAAAAAGGCTCCTATCTCAGAAATGTCATGTTTAAAAGGTGTTTAGGCTTCACAACTGATAAACACAGTTTTGTGGTAATAAGGATAATGTTTAAGAGCGTTTATTCTGAAAGTGGACAACGTCGTAGATGTCAAATATTGCGCTGTTTAGATTAATTTGGAAATATTACTGTATGGAAATATGAAGTATGGCTAACTAGCTCTCTAAAATATTGATTATGAAATGCAATAAATAATATCGTAACACCGAATATATTTAGTTTTAGTTGTAAAAAAAAAGGATTTGGAAACTTTCCAAATGCCTTTTTTACACCTAAAACTTAAATTCAGTGCTATAATTGCAATTCATTATATTCTAGTAAGTTAGCGATATTTCATAGTTAAATATTTGACAGTTATTTGCGACGTTGCCAACTTTTAGAATCAACGCTCTTAATATCGTCATTATCAATGGAAACGGGTGATGGTTATGGTCAAGTGGAGCTCAACATGCGTATGGAACAACAGAGAATCGTTGGAGGTTTAGAGGTATGAGGAACAGGGTGTAAAGTTCACTTATGCTCTATACAAAAGGGAGGATCCTCCGACCAGACGGGTGTTGTGGCTGGCGGGCAACTGCCCAACAATTAATGCCGGGATCTTGTATATATGTTGCTCGCACGGTAAACCCTGATTGCGCGATGCAGGATTTTGTGTGACGTCAGGTTTTTGATGCGTAGTTCGCATGTGGCGATGTAAATACCGCCACAGAGGGTTGCCTTATAGCAACGGCCCAACAGGTTTTATACTATCACTATCAGACAGCCCTTCTTCGCACACTCACTCTTGAGCTTTTTCTGCTACGTCATTTCATGGAACAGGTTGTCCAGTCGAGAGAAGAAATCTGCCATCTTGCTACGTCACTCTAGACCCTGGTTCCATTGCATCACACTCACCCCGCAGCTTCTTCTGCCACTTCATCTCATGGAACAGGTTGTCCAGTCGTGAGAAGAAGTCAGCTACCTTGCTGCCCTGGTCGTCGCGCTCGGCGCTCTGCAGTACACGATGCTTACTATCCGCAGGCAGATATTCGCAGATCTCCGGTATTGGGAATACTATTTGTTCCATACTGCGGTCTGTTCGGACTATCTGTGGGTGAAAACAAAATATTAGTTACATGCTCAAGTAGCAAAAATTTGCCATATTTTCGTCATTAAAGCCACCTCTATCTGCGCGGTGTGAGTACGGTAGTAGCCCAGTAAGCTCACCTCTATCTGCGCGGTGTGAGTACGGTTAGCGCAGTAACCTCACCTCTATCTGCGCGGTGTGAGTACGGTAGTAGCGCAGTAAGCTCACCTCTATCTGCGCGGTGTGAGTACGGTAGTAGCCCAGTAAGCTCACCTCTATCTGCGCGGTGTGAGTACGGTAGTAGCGCAGTAAGCTCACCTCCATCTGCGCGGTGTGAGTACGGTTAGCGCAGTAAGCTCACCTCTATCTGCGCGGTGTGAGTACGGTTAGCGCAGTAAGCTCACCTCTATCTGCGCGGTGTGAGTACGGTAGTAGCGCAGTAAGCTCACCTCTATCTGCGCGGTGTGAGTACGGTAGTAGCGCAGTAAGCTCACCTCTATCTGCGCGGTGTGAGTACGGTTAGCGCAGTAAGCTCACCTCTATCTGCGCGGTGTGAGTACGGTAGTAGCGCAGTAAGCTCACCTCTATCTGCGCGGTGTGAGTACGGTTAGCGCAGTAAGCTCACCTCTATCTGCGCGGTGTGAGTACGGTAGTAGCGCAGTAAGCTCACCTCTATCTGCGCGGTGTGAGTACGGTAGTAGCGCAGTAAGCTCACCTCTATCTGCGCGGTGTGAGTACGGTTAGCGCAGTAAGCTCACCTCTATCTGCGCGGTGTGAGTACGGTAGTAGCGCAGTAAGCTCACCTCTATCTGCGCGGTGTGAGTACGGTTAGCGCAGTAAGCTCACCTCTATCTGCGCGGTGTGAGTACGGTAGTAGCGCAGTAAGCTCACCTCTATCTGCGCGGTGTGAGTACGGTTAGCGCAGTAAGCTCACCTCTATCTGCGCGGTGTGAGTACGGTAGTAGCGCAGTAAGCTCACCTCTATCTGCGCGGTGTGAGTACGGTTAGCGCAGTAAGCTCACCTCTATCTGCGCGGTGTGAGTACGGTAGTAGCGCAGCGCGTCGGCGTTGGCGCCATGCGGCGAGGCGCGCACGAGCGTCGCCAGCTCCTTGTTGTGCGCCGCCAGCTGGTGGCACAGGATGTAGATGTTGTGGCCCACCTGCGGAAGGCAATACCATGCTATATTACAACAGTACATTACTGTCGCGGCCAGCAATAAGGGGATTGATAGACGATCGTGAAAATGAGGACCGAGGCGAAGCCGAGGCACTCATGCGTGAGTCCATCAATTCCTGATTGCGGCCAAGGCTTGTATAGTACTTTTCTCAAACAACGCGTGGAAATTCAAACTGAGTAAATTAAATAGAAATTCCAGAATCAATGACGAACAACTATCATTTTTCATGCGCCAATAATTATGTTCATTTTTTTGTTCTATTTGCAAGCCAATTCGAAATTTAAATAAAATCTTTGATAAGTTACCTCCTTGGTTGCCGTGTGTTGAAGTAAAAAGTTCGTTCCATTTTTAAATAACACGACAGATATGAGTTTTCATAGTACTTTATTTGGCCGCTAAACACGCCAGATATGGATTTTCATAGTAACTTTGCTGGCCGCATCGTCACTTGTTTTTTACCAGTACAGCAATTTTGATTTATCTCAAAGAAGGTTGTCATAATAATGCTCGAATTTCCAAGCATGTTTGAGAAAAACATCATGATGTACAAAAATGTCAGACGAAAATCGAAAATGCTGTGATCCAAACTTGGTGAAGATTTGATGGAACTCCTCAATGACAGGAGTTGTGGTTTGTTTATTGTACTGAAGACTAAGAAAATTGTTGGTTAATTACCTAAAAGTTGTAGTGAACTGATTATCGACTTCGAAGATGCCCTACCGAACTCTTCAATCACAAACAGTATACATATTATGATTGGGTTATCATACGGAAATAAAGTTACTGAGCATGTACCTAGGGGTACATCACTAGCTGCGCTCCGCGGTATTACTCGCGTAAGTCTCGATCCCGCGGGAATATCGGGATCAAAATATCCTATGTCCTTCTCCAAGTCATGGTTTACCCGTTTGCCAAATTTCATCCAAATCCGTTCACCCATTTTAGCGTGAAAGCGTATCATACAAAAAAATAATGTTAGCTAGGATAGCAAAAAAAATTTGGTATTTAAAAAAAGTTATGTCGACATAATATTCTATTTACAGTAAGCAACTGACCTCCTTGGGTGACACGCCTTGTACAATGCCGTCGTCTTCCGAGTCGGAGTCGGCGTCCATGGCGTGTTCCTGATGGAAGGCGGAGCAGGCAACATCAACCTGACAATAATATATTACAACTGTTTTAGAAACATAATATGTGCCTTTAGAGGTATGAGGAACAGGGTGTAAAGTTCACTCATCCTCTATAGAAAAAGGAGGATCTTCCGACCAGTCAGGTGTCGCGTCTGGCTGGCAACTGTCCAACGATAGATTTCGGAATCTTGTATACAGGGTTACTGGTAACTCGACGTATTCCTTGCAGGACGTCATAGTAGGGTTAAAATGCAACAAATTAAGCCACCAAATGTTCTACCGAAATTCAGTAGTTTTTGAATTAGTTAAGAGTTTTAGTTTTTTTATGAAAAATCCCAGATTAAATCATTTGAAACCAATTTAAAAATGATTTACGGCGCGACTGTACTGAAATTTAAGTTATTATCATAGTTGACGCCGTAGCAGACCTTTGTTAAGGTTGATGTTCCGATCGGCCGCCCATACATTTTTAAATTTGGCTTTACGCTAAAAATAGACACTCTTTGTTAAAAACGAATCATTTTATCACTTTTCTACAATGAAATGTGTTCGCAAACGACCTTTTTAGGAAATAACTTACATTAATAACTGAGAAAAACGATGACGAAATCCAGGCAAAATTTGACATTTCTTTACATGTGTGGGTTCGTTTTGACAAGCAAAATATAGCGCCATGTTTGTTGTAGTTTAGAAATTGCAGCGCTAGATGGCGTCCTGGTGATATTATAATTCTGATAAAACAATATATAATAAGATAATTGATCTATTTTATTTTCTACCTATCATTTAAAAAAGAAACATTTCATTACCATAACACTCACGACCTTAGACGGCAATGTAAACAATTTTATTACATAATTATTATTGTTGTGCGGCAACATTTAAAATATCATTACTCGTAGACGCGACGTTGCCGTACTTCCTATCCTTGAGTACTTGACCTAATCGACATTGACACACGTTGCCAAACTTCGTTCGCTCGTTTCGTAATGATTGAAATGTAACAAAAATACATTTTCAAGTTTCTCGCTTGATGCACTAGGATTTGCGCGCGGAATTTGTTGCGTGATAAAATGTGATGCTATTTTCATTGATTCAAATTGCATTATTTCTAGTAGGTATTTGATACCAATTGAATAGAAATAATGCAATGTATACTAGGTATAATCATTTTATTAATTATTCAAAATATGCTATTTTATTGTAAAATAAAAGTAAGTAAGTACCATATTTCGGCGGTATTAAAACAGCCAGTTGGCCCGTGAGTTGGGTTTTAGACGCTAAAATCTCGTCACAGTAGTTATTACCTACGTATCCGGTCGATGCTGACAATTTGTATATTTTTTGGTCAACAATAAATTAAATTATTACAATTCGGTAAGCCACCAAAGTAGTCTCAAAATCCAAATTACAGACATTACTAAATCGAAGAATGGGTGGCGCAGTCATGGGATATGGTTTTGCCAGGTTATGTAAAAAAAACCTTGTATGCATTTTACAGACAGATAAACATTATTTGTGATGTCGCGTCAGCCCCGCTATTATTATTATACTCTGGTCACGTGCCTCGCAGTTTCGTCGGCGGCCGGCATGGTGTGGTGCGTTCAGAAACAAACAAATAATTGAGTTTCTTACTTCAAATAGAGGTGATTTATTGTTTAAAAATAAATAAATAAGTATCTCATTCATTGTCGACCAATATTCTACCAGGAATCTAAAGATAAGTAAAATTTTACAATACATTTTATTATTCTATTTTCTCAGGATGTGTTAGAGTTCTGAACGTAATCGCCACAATAATGAATTCTGCATCTGCATCAGTTGACAGATTATCTTACAAGACTTCGACTCCGTGCTGTTTATATGGTTGTGAAATACGATACTATTGGATTTTATTCAAATACTGTGTATAATAGTAACACATTCTTTTTCTTATTCATTATTTCAGATTTAGATTACGTCTACAATGTCTACTCGAACCAACAAACCGGCGTACAAACGACACCGTTATTGTGTATCTTTTATGTTTACAGATTTGCAAACGCCGTATTACCACTCCATGTCACAATCATGTAAAGGATATTCTATATAAAAAGAATATTTGTACAAAAGACATGTTATATGGGCAGCAAAATGAGAATGTGGCAAAAAGCATGTTCATGCAACAATATAATAAAATTGTCAGGCCTTCAGGTCTTTTTATTGATGAAGAATTTGGATGTTTAGCTGGCAGTCCAGATGGTAAGTTTTCTATAAAAAGCTTCAATTTTATTTACTATATATTTGGAAAATGTAGAAAATTATAATACTAGTTATAATCGCGAGAGACCAAAGATTACGAGCACGATAGGCGATTGAATTTCTTGTATCAAATGTCATGAAGTGCTTCATTTCATTGTTATATATTTTGTGTCAATTTGTTACAGGTATAATTGAAAATGAGAGAGCTGTTATTGAGATCAAGTACTTTCCATCATTGGCGAGGAAAAATCAAAGCCTAGATGCAGGTGCAGTAGAAAAGAAAACCTTTGCTCTGAAATTGGATAATAATGTTTTAGTTATGAATAAAAAGCACGATTATTACTATCAAGTAAGTTGATTAATTTTTTTTTAATGTTTTTTATTGGACTGCTCTTGACCTCGAACACGCCTGGTGGAAAGCGATAGATGAGGTCTATGATGGAACGAGCAAGCCCAGAAGATGCCTGTTCACTTTTGTTTTGAAGGCTGATGGGTTATACGTGGAAGGGAAACACAGATGCTGGCAGAGAGTTCCACACTTTGGCCGTGCGCATAATAAATGTGGAAGAGAAGCACTTAGTACGACTAGATGGTATATCGACCAAGTGCGGATGGTATTCTATTGCATGTCTTCTTTATAATTTATTTCAGTATCTAGTTTTCTCATATTATAATTAAAATCTATTTCAGGTTCAAGGACAAATGCGTGTCAGCAAAATGGATAAGTGCTACTTCATATGTTTTATTTCAGTCACTGAACCTTTGACTGTGATAGAAGTTTGTCGAGATAATGAATTTATCAGCAATATGATACCGAAGCTATTAGACTTCTTTAAAAACTGTATTTTGCCAGAAACAATTTTGAGACGTGTTCAGAAAAATGCGAAATGTATAGATTTGAATGGTAAGTATGTACCAGTATCTATTACTAGGTATTACTTTCGTTTATTTACTTCATAAATTGTATCAATTAATAAGTTATTATGTTATTCTAGTGAAAAATCGTACTTCAACATCAATATCTGTTGGAAATTCGAGTCCATTTTAGTGCAGCTTTGGAGATTGATGGTAAATAACATTTTGAAATAACTATTAAATAATATTCGTCAAAAGTAAGAAATATACTAAGTAAAGTTATTTTTCTTTGCAGCAGCTGTGTAGCAGCGGTTTCAAGACAAGAAGAAATGATTTTTGTTCAGTTGTATTTTTGTAGTAGTTTGTTTAGAATCAACATTATCATTGTATATTATTTTTTATTTGCATTTACTGTAAAAGGTGAAATAATACTTTATTGAACTCAATAAGCTGCTCTTTAGATTTTTGTTTTACTAAAAACTTTTGTAGATAAAAGTGCTTAGACATTATGAAAATATTGTTTCGCCTTCCTGGTTATAATCGCATGCAAAATTTTGTATTTCATTAGATTTGTTGTTCTCTTGTTTATAAATTATATAAAGTTTCTAACATATTTTTGTAATGTCTGTAATTATTGTAATACTTGGTTATGTTATTAATTATGTATCATTGTGTCACTTCAAATAGTTTTGTTTTGATAGTTATTTAATTAGTGTAAGGTAATAAAATTAAATACATATGTTATTGTACATATTGTTGACATTATTTATTTCCCAAAATTATTTATCAATTAAATAGTTTACGCCTATAAATACAACTTTTATTTTCCTAAAAATAGTCCTACAAAAAAGTTCAGCCCACTTTTTTAAATACACGCCATCTAGTGTTCAATCTTTGTTAACGTAGGGAATACGTATGTGTGTGTAAAAGACTGTATATTCAATGGTAGATGTTATTTTCTGACTTTGTGTCTAATTGGGTGGATTTTGAGGCATTACTATGACCAAGTTCAATAAAGCGTAATGGCTGATTTTCGCTAAGATTACTCCTACGACTTAGTAATGCTCCAATTTCACATAAACAAAATAAATCAAAACATGCTGACTTCAGCGCCATCTAGCGGGAAAATGGCCCGGAACAGACCGTATGTTCCTCCTTAATAATTAAAAGTTCAATAATGCCTAAAACTTTGGCAAATATCACTAACCAAACATTTAATTTTTTGTAATTTTTGCTATTACTTCATAAAAAATGTAGTCTAGTGCAAAAAAAAAAAACTGAATTTCGGTAGAACATTTGGTGGCTTAATTTGTTGCATTTTAACCCTACTATGACGTCCTGCAAGGAATACGTCGAGTTACCAGTAACCCTGTATAATGTTGATCGCGCAGTAAACTCTAATTGCGCGATGCAGGATTTTGTGTGACGTCATGATTGTGTGTTACATCCAGGTCTTTGATGCGTATGCGGCGATGTAGATGACGCCACATACCTATTGTTTAATGAACCGTGCCTAATGAGTCGTTACAAAAGGAATGATAAACGCGCGAGCACAAAGTTATGTGAGACACGATAATATATATTTTTTTAATTTTCATAACTTCCGGACTGCACAAATTATCAACTTCATTGGATAATGTGAGTAAAAGAATGAAAACAACGATGAGGCAGAGAGAAAGCCATTTAAGGACAAACCATAAAAAGTTTTACATAGTTTTCCTAAATCATTAATCTCAAATTAAGATTAGCGTCCGCCCAGGGTCTTTATTATGAAGTATTAAAGCCATCATGATTCCGTTGCGAAAAAGGGATGGTGCTACAGAACATGTATAGCTCCGTCTCTCTCTGACACTGGAAAAAAGAACATCTTAATGCGTTTATTCTGAAAGTGGGCAACGTCGCAAATAAATGTCAAATATTTCGCGGTTTTGATTAATTTGGCAATATTACTGTATGGAAATATGAAATACTAGCTCCCGCCCGCGGCTTTGCCCGCGTGGTATGTCGATAAAAAGTAGCCTATGTCCTTTCTCAGGCTCTAGACTATTTGTGTACCAAATTTCATTTAAATCGGTTCAGTAGTTTTGGCGTGAAAGCGCGACAGACAGACAGAGTTACTTTCGCATTTATAATATTAGTAAGGATGGTTAACTAGCTGCTGTCTAAAATATTGATTATGAAATGCAATAAATTAATATATCGTAACACCGAATATTTAGTTTTAGTTGTAAAAAAAAGAACTTGGAAAATTTCCAAATGCCTTTTTACACCTAAAACCGGTTACAACTTAAATTCAGTGTTATAATTGCAATTCATAATCAATAATATTTTAGACAGTTGTCTAGCCGTATTTCATAGTTCCATACAGTAATATTGCCAAATTAATCAAAACAGTGAAATATTTGACATCGATTTGCGACGTTGCCCACTTTCAGAATACACGCTCTTAAACTAAGTTACCAAATGGCCACTTACCAGCTGCTTTGGGTTCATATTATACAGGATCCTCTCAGCATTGTTCTCGGAGTCGTTCCTGGACTCCATGATGGCCAGCAGCAGTTTGGAAGCGTTGTTCTTCAGCTCCAGGACGAGGTCCATGCGTGTCTTGCCGAGCGGATTGATGTCGTTCAGTATGAGCGCTGTTATTATGTCGAGGCCGTTGCTTTCGTGGGTTGCTATGCAGTTCTGGTTGTCGTGGCAGGGGCCTGGGGGATGAAGTGTGATTTTTCTAAAGAGTTCAAAAAAAAAAAATTTTTTTCTTTTGACATGTATATTTTTCTTATTTTTTCTTTCTTCTGGTATAACATAGCACGCTTGTAATTTTTTTTATAGCAACTATATTACTGTACCTACGTTAACTAATAATTAAATGATTTATGAATTTTGTTCATCTTCCCTCGGGGAAGTTGGGAGTTCTCAGTAATCTAGATTAGATTCAATGCTTGCTCAAAAATATATTTATCTTGTTCATGAGTTTTTTAGCTAGGCTAGTGGAAGCAGCCGAGTTTTACTTGAAATATTGTGAAAACATCGTTTTGAAACAATTGATTTCGGCAGAGAAACTGCTATAGCGAGGAACTATTTATTTATTATATTTTAATCCCGGTGTTGACAATTCCTGTTGAATTAAACGAGACGGAGCTGGGATGTTTTCATTTGGACGAGTAGGTATGCGCATACGCCACCATCAACACCCTTTATGAATAGACGGCCTAAAATAGGCAAGCATAAGTATGCATATTAATAATAGGAGTGACAGACAGTCCGCTGTGCAGGGCCGCCATGGAGGACCACGAGACAGCAGCTCATGTGCTGCTACACTGGCCGCTGGTGGCCACATACAGGGCAGAATACTTCGGTAGCCCGGGAAGGGTACCCTACGTGAGACAGTCAGCAGCACCAAGGCGTTGCTGGCCTTCTTGGAGGAGCTGGGGTGGATCGAATAAGCGATTTCCCACCCGTACGCAAAATACGCGCTTTGACGTGGAGTTGCGGATATCGGCTCGTATTACGTATTACCTAAGTATGCATATTTTATCAAAATCCTATCGGAAGTCGGGGCGAGCACGGCTTTGTGACATGGCTCGAGTCATACATTTTATCATAGTTTAGTCATGTGACTCGAGCCATGTCACAGTAGGCCGTGCTCGCCCCCCAGATATGACAAAAGAACCTTGTTCTTCTTCTCTACCTCTCTCCTTCTTATTTACCTTGGCAGTACTCAGTGAGGGTCTCCAGGGTCTGGTTGATGAGCGCCACGTTTCCCTCGTTGATGTACAGCCCCAGCAGGCCCAGGCCTCCGGTGGTGGACCCGCAGATACAGTCCAGGAACATCAGGGTTTCTGATACTAGGTTGTAGTTTGACTTGTTGTTTTGATTTCGGAGAAGGTTCTGTGGAGTGACAATAAAAAGTTATTAATGAAAATTAAACCTGCTAAACGCACATTGAACAGTTTATTTAACTGTAAGAATAGGGATGAAGACAATTTGTTCTTATTTTAAACTCTTAAAAATATTGTTTCACAATAGTGCAAACATTATTACAAAAAAAATAAAGTAATAATAACTAAAACCCAAAAACGACTAAAAAGGTATAAACAAGACAGACAAATTAAAAATCCGGAGTCACACGTGTTAGGGCATAAATCGAACAGATTACGTATGACTCCGGATTTTTTATTTGTCTGTCTGTGGTGTCTTGTTTATACCTTTTTAGTCACAGTTGGGTTTTAGTTTTTATTACTTTAATTTCTTTTTAATTTTTTTGGGGTTATAGTATATATATTTTTGACATGTGCTCATTAAGCCCTTTCATTTGATACCCAACATGATACGATTAAACAATTTTTTTTTAGTTTTTATCCTCTAGAGGGCGCCATTTTTAATATGACGTCACATGCCTATAACCAGCGGACGATCAAGACGCTTCCAATGATACGTCATTTGTCAAATTGTGATGAGTGGTTTAGAAGATAGGAGGAAACAGATGAACATACATACATACCGGTCAAAATCATAACCCTCCTTTTTTTTCGCTTTAGTCTGGTAAAAAGTGTTAAATCACTTCTAAATCAAGTAAAATTAATGGAACGAGAAACTTACCTGCAGGTCCGGGTTGTGGTTCTCACAGAGCAGCTGTAAGAACCGTAAAATAGGCCTCATGATGGCCACTTTGGGAGGTAGCACGTCTGAGTTGCCAGCCTCTTTCTTTTCTGCCATTATTTCTTCCAGAGCTGTTGTACCTGCAAAGTAGTTTAAAAATATATAGTTGAGACGTAATCGTTGTTTTTTGACATCATTACCGAATATTCTGAACAGTTTAAAACCAGGTCCAGTTGAAAACCAGCGTCAGGCATTAGTTCTCTGAACTGGTGTCGTATTATGAAGTACTAGCTGCGCCCCGCGGTTTCACCCGCGTAAGTCTCGATCCCGTGGGAATATCGGGATAAAAAGTATCCTATGTGTTAATACATGTTATGATAAAAAGTATCTATCCTATGTGTTAATCCATGTTATGATAAAAAGTATCCTATGTGTTAATCTAGGTTATAAACTATCTGTTTGCCAAATTTCATCCAAATCCATTCAGCCGTTTTTGCGTGATTGAGTAACAAACATCCAAACACACAAACACACAAACTTTCACATTTATAATATTAGTAGGATTAATGCCACCAATTTTCCAGTGTGAGAGAGAGACGGAGCTAGACAAGGCCGCTAGCGCTATTCCATTTTCGCAGTGGAATAATGATGGCAATAATACTTCATAATACTACCCCTGGGCCTATTTGGCGCAGCCGCGAGGCACACTTTTCTGCTAATTGATTACTTTAACTTACTTTTTATTTGTTTCCTTTTTTTGTATTTGTTTCTTGTTTACGTTGTGTTGTGTGCGGTATAGTCTGTGCTAAATGAATGCATTTTCTTTCTTTTCTGTCCTTCTTTATTTATTTATTAAAACTTTATGCAAAAGTAAAAAAACTACTGTACAAAGGCAGACTTAATGCCTGAGGCATTTTCTACCAGTCAACCTTAGGGTGATGCAGAGACAGACATGGTAGGTGCAACAAAATACAATACATATAACTTTAGAAATAATGTATACTAATTAATACATACATATAAACAAAATAAACTTAGTCACGAGAAATAACGACAGGTAGAGGAGAAAACGAATCAGAAATCTTTATTCAATTCACTAGAGGTGTTTTAAGGTGACATTATAGTGAAAGTATCAAGATGTTGTATTTTTAAATACCCAAATCCAAAAGTATAGAAAATAAAGAAATATGTATCAAAACATTTATAGTTTTATTCTTCCGCTTCAAAATATTCTGCTATGACCACAAAAATAGTCAGTTAGCACTTTTTACCCTGTCTATTCCTGTTTTTAAACAACTTCTTCAAAAAGGAGGAGGTTCTATGTTCGTCTGTATGTATAAACAACGTGTAACAGAATAAGCGCAAGACCTGAAAGTAGTTTGCTCAGAATCGGCTTCTGAATCGATTTCCGTCATTATTTATATATGTTAATTTTTCATGAAAAAATCTTTTATTTAACTGAAATTAGAACCACTGCGTCATAACAAGGTAATAAGATATTTTATTTAAGGAAATTTAAGCCGTATCTCAAAGGAATAAAGCCTATTTAAATGCATAACCAAATTTGTAATACGCTCATAGCTATCCTATGTGTAGTGCGCGTTAAACAAAATAGTTAATTTAAGGTGTGGTTTAATTAAATTAAATTACAGATATTATTTTAGTCTTATAATGTAATATTCTAATTGGGGTGTATGAGCTCTTGCGTTTATTCCGTTACACGTTGTATATATATTTTTTTTGTGTATGTTCATCGATATTTTCGTCAATTGTGAACCGATTCACAATATCTTTTTTTTTTCGAAAGGGTTTACTCTCGATGTGGTCCCTTATAAATTTTATTAACTTTGCTTGCGCAATTATTGAGTTAGCTTCAATAATTACGTATTTTTCCCACTTAGTCTATGTAGATGACATTATATTTGACTCCTTCACTGTTATTTACATAGCAGGTAGTGGTATTCGAATTTGTGTGGGACAGACACAACAACTAAAAAGTGAAAAAACAACCGACTACCAAGTAGTTTTTATATTCTATTATTTTGCTCATCAAGTCAATATTATATAGTTACCATGAGACATGGTGTGTATATCCGAGTACGCGTGGACAGCGGAGCCGCAGGCGCTGCTCACCTCGTCATCCATTTCTTCACCGACCACTAGCACACCGGGGGTTGCCTTGGTAGCTGTAAAAAAAAGTAAAAATAAATATCCTAACTAATATTAGAAATGCGAAAGTGAGTTTGTTTGTTGTTGTTACGCTTTCACGCTAAACGGGTGAACGGATTTGAATGAAATTTGACACATTTGACCTGGAATAGGACATAGGAAACTTCTTATCCCGATATTCCCACGAGAACGAGACTTACGTGGGTGAAACCGCAGGGCGCAGCTAGTATATTATAAATTAAAGTCGCTTTTCGTGTTCGTCTGTGTGGCCACGTTGTTCTTTTAAACGGCGAATCGAATTTTGATGCGGTTTTCACCATCATTTAGAGAATTTATTCCGGAAGGTTTATGTGTATGTCGCAGGGTGATTTGATAATTCGTATTTTCGCGAAAACCCTAGGGATATTGCGATAATGAAAACCCGGATAGTTAAAAAATGTTGAAAAACAGGATGAAATAGGTTAGGCTAGAAGTGTGACCAACCACGCGCGAGCCGGGCGAGCGCTACTTCCAAATTGCTCGCAGATTTTTTTTCACCATTTTCTAATTATCCAGGTTTTCGCGCGTTAATAACATTGATGATGATAATCTGTGATGAAGGTGTAGTACATAAAGACATGTCTTTTTTTTTCTGAAAAATTAATTTCATAGATATAGTGGACTGTGTAATTGCAGTGGTGGCACTGGTGGCCCAGTGGTAACAGCCGCGACTTAGTTGTAGGTCGTAGGTTCGAGCCCAGACAGGCGCTTTACTTTGTGAAAATTAATTCATCAGCTCTGCTCTCAATACGGTGAAGGAAAACGTCATGAGGAAAACGTTTCCTCACGATGTGTTCCTTCCCCGCTTTAAGAGCACTAAAGTTTCCCACTGAACAGCAAATGGGTAGAAATTACCATCGGTGGTGGTGGTCTTCTGTTTCTCGGAGTAGCTGGAGCGTTGCTTCTCGCTGGCGGCAGATGTACTGCTGGCTGCCAGCGACCTGATCTCCTGCTGAGCCTCGCGCATTTTGTCGTAGAATACCTGTCAAGTCAAGACAAAGTGGAATAGCCAATATATTTCGCACCGAAAAGAAGAAAATTGGTTCAAACGGAACAAAAATATGTGCAATTGAATAATAGATAATGCAATTAAATTAAATATACAATACCTTTAAAAATGCCTGTGATATTTCGCCATTTTGTAGTTTGGTGAATATGCTGTGTTGAATTATTGGGTTGCCACCCTCGAGGAGCGCAATACCTGTGTAACGAATAAAATTATAATTATTGGGTTGCCACCCTCGAGGAGCGCAATACCTGTGTAACGAATAAAATTATAATTATTGGGTTGCCACCCTCGGGGATTGCAACACCTGTGTAACGAATAAAATTATAATTATTGGGTTGCCACCCTCGAGGAGCGCAATACCCGTGAAACGAATAAAATTATAATTATTGGGTTGCCACACTCGGGGATTGCAATACCTGTGTAACGAATAAAATCATAATTATTGGGTTGCCACCCTCGAGGAGCGCAATACCTGTGTAACGAATAAAATTATAATTATTGGGTTGCCACACTGGGGATTGCAATACCTGTGTAACGAATAAAATTATAATTATTGGGTTGCCACCCTCGAGGAGCGCAATACCTGTGTAACGAATAAAATTATAATTATTGGGTTGCCACACTGGGGATTGCAATACCTGTGTAACGAATAAAATTATAATTATTGGGTTGCCACCCTCGAGGATTGCAATACCTGTGTAACGAATAAAATTACAATTATTGGGTTGCCACCCTCGAGGATTGCAATACCTGTGTAACGAATAAAATTATAATTATTGGGTTGCCACCCTCGAGGAGCGCAATACCTGTGTAACGAATAAAATTATAATTATTGGGTTGCCACACTGGGGATTGCAATACCTGTGTAACGAATAAAATTATAATTATTGGGTTGCCACCCTCGAGGATTGCAATACCTGTGTAACGAATAAAATTACAATTATTGGGTTGCCACCCTCGAGGATTGCAATACCTGTGTAACGAATAAAATTATAATTATTGGGTTGCCACCCTCGAGGATTGCAATACCTGTGTAACGAATAAAATTATAATTATTGGGTTGCCACCCTCGAGGATTGCAATACCTGTGTAACGAATAAAATTATAATTATTGGGTTGCCACCCTCGAGGAGCGCAATACCTGTGTAACGAATAAATATATAATTATTTTCAATTCAATGTTTTTATTCAATTTAACCAAAATCGCCAATAACCTGTCATATTTATATTAATGAAGAGTATAAATAAGGGGGATGCGCTAAGGTAGCCAACGAAATTCAAATTTTCTTAAAGGTCAGTATCAGGTTGTATGTTGATTAAAATATGATTCGCGACCGTAACAAATATGGCTTTACAGAATTATAATCTTTAGAATCCGCAATACAACTTTTTAAGTTCATATAAGTGCCAACTGTCATGATTTCATGAAATAGTCATTCAATACACAGGAGTACGGACAAGTTTCAAATTCAAAGGCTACGAATTCAACAAAAAAAAAAAATAATTGAGAGAGAATCGAACCCTTTTGCATACAAGGGAATCTCTTAGTCACTAAGCCATATCAATTTGTAACACATCGAGAATGAGAATATTAAAACACGAAATCATTGTCCTCCAAAAGTCACACGCAAAAAACATCAATCAATCTGCCTAGCCTTTTCCAAACTACAGATAGCGCGCGAGTTGAATGCAGTCGGGGTCTGAGGTAAAGAGCGGGAGCATCTCCCCCCGCTATCCGCACGCCCCACCTCACGCGCCTGCAGTGTAGTGCTGTGCCATCCTTGTCAACTATCGTACGTTTGCCGTGTTATTGTGTTAATACTGAAGATCCCGTGTTATTTTTTTTATTTTAATAATGACTGATCCGAGTTCATCAAGTTCCGTTACAAATAAACGAGCTTTTATTCATCGCCAAGCACGAGAAATGGCGAAAAATGTTTTAGAGATGTGTGTTGAAGAAAGGCAGAACAAAAATTTGACATTTAATTTGAATAATGCTTTCGACCGAGCAAGCCGTTATACAGGACTTTCCAAAAGAATATTGGCTGCAATTCAAAATGAGTCTAAGAAAGGGCCTCTTTGTTCTCCTTCTAAAAAGAAAAGGCCATGTATTAAAAAGAAAAATTTAAATGTCGATGATTTTGATCGAAGTGTTATACACAGAACCATTGAAGAATTTTATATAACTAAAAAAATTGTTCCGACCTGCATTAAACTCCTCGCAGCTATTCGTGAAAAAATCGAGTTTCCATGGGGAGTGACCAGTTTAAGAAAATTGTTAAAAGACATGGGATATAAATGGCTTAAATGTCATAATAAACGCAGAATTCTGGTGGAAAGGCCTGCTGTTGTATATGCACGGTCAAATTATTTGCGGAAAATTCGTCAATACAGGCAAGACGATCGAAATATTTTTTTTCTAGATGAAACATGGATAGATAATAACCTCACTTTAAAAAAATGTTGGCGAAATGAAACGATCGACGCCGTGTTGACAGACAAAAGCTCCACAAACAGGCTTATTCTTGTTCACGCGGGATCAAGAGGAGGGTTTTCAAATGGGGCAAAACTACTTTTTAAAGCTGGTACTACCTCAGGACCTCAGGTGATTATCACGGACAGATGAACAGTGTTAATTTTGAAAAGTGGGCCACTGGTATGTTAATCCCTAATCTACCGCAAAACAGCGTTGTTGTGATGGACAACGCGCCGTATCACAGTGTGCAAGAAAATAAAGTCCCAACAAAGTCCAGCACCAAACCTATAATGTTAGAATGGCTAACAAAGAATAATGTGGAAGCTTCAATCACGATGAGAAAAGATGAGCTCTTCCATTTGGTTCAGTTACATAAACCAATAGAAAAATCATTTAAAATCGATGAGTTCATCAGGAGTCATGGCCATGTCGTAGTAAGACTACCACCGTACATGTGCGACCTCAATCCGATTGAGTTGGCTTGGGCAAAAGTGAAAAGAATAGTACGGCATCACAATGTTACTTCAGATTTATCCCTAAAACGGTTAAAAGAAGTTACGGAGCTGGCGGTTTTTCAGGTTACAGCGGAAGATTGGCGTGGCTTCGATGATCACGTCATAATTTTAGAAGAAAATTATTGGCAGAGATGGATTAATTGAAGACACCATAGATCGATTCGTCATTGAGGTCAGCGACGGCGAGGATAGTGACACCGATTCAACCATATCTGCCATTTCTGAATCTGATTAATTTTTTTTTATTCCGATTTGTGAAATGATTATTAAAAACGTGTGATAATTATGATATTGTTTTTTTTTTCATCATGTTAACCTAGTGTAAAAAATAAAATTAAACTTATAACATTGTTTAAATTTATCGACATTCATTACTCATTGTGGTCATCAATAATTATAATTAGGTCACAGCACTACCGCATTCCTAAGCTCTGCATTCAACTCGCGCGCTATCTGTACATATGTTGGGTTCGGCTTCCAGTCTAACCGGATGCAGCAGAATACTAGTATTTTACATGGAGCGACTGCCTATCTGACCTTCACATCCCAGTAACAGGGCAATACGATATCTTTTGGTAAGACTGGTTAACAGACTTTCGGGTTTCTGACGACCCGTAACGACTTTCAATGAACCACGAATTACAGCCGGGACCAACGGCTTAAAGTACTTTCCGAGGCACGGAGGAGACTCTGTATATAAACATGATCACCCAACCACAGACCAACCCCGGCAAGCGTAGCTTAACCTGATGGATCGACCTGTGCGGCTGTTATTACCTACCCACGAGCTCCTCGCAGAAAACATAAATAATATTTTAAAATAATTTTCTCAAACTCACCTAGCTGTATTGCTTCCAAGAAGATAGCCTGACGATTGGTGCTCTTGATGACCAGGTCTACCACCAGATCTGAAGCCCCTTCCTTGTCCAGATGGGCCTGTACTTGGGCCAGGGTCTGTCCCGTGCGGAGCAGGACTTTCGCTGAACAAGCGTATGTATAGTTAGTTACATAGCCGATGAAGAGGGGCCGATAGCAAACGTGTTAGAAAGCTTTTGGGATGCTAAATAAATATAAGAAGGGGGATATTTTACGAGTGGGGATGAAAAAGGGATACACTTATTATTTATGAGGACTTTAAGTTTAAAAAAAGTTGCAAGCTTAGAAAATTGTAGGGAATTAAAAAATTAACACCACTGTGATTTAAAATCTGTACCGGGGCTAAAAATTTGATGTTCTATATAGCCATCATTGGAGTAAGAAAGAGATGAAGCTATACAAGATGAATAACGCCATCCTTTTTTTGTAACAGGGATAGCCGAACATTTCTTATTGTGTGGTGCTTTCTTAGGTATGAGGAATATGGTGTAAAGTTCACTCATCCTCCATAGAAAAGGGAGGATCTTCAGACCAGACGGGTGTTGTGTCTGGTGGGCTACTGCCCGCCGATTAATGTCGGGACGTTAATGCTAGATGCTAGTCACTAGGTAAACTTTGCTTGCGCGGTTCAGGATTTTTCATGACGTCAGTGTGATGTATAGTTCGCATGTGGTGTTGTAGATGCCGCCACATAATATACCCGAACCAAGGGAATCATTTTAACGAAACTACACATAGGTATCATGTTCTATAGGAAAAACTTTCTATACAATACATCCTTAATACAAGGCATACATAAAATGCGTTTAGTAAAAAAAGTGCTAGTAGAAATCAAAGAAATGGGTATAGCAATAAAGCGTTTGATTAGGTGGGCGAAAAGTACGCAAAGGGTGATTTGCTTGCGAAGTACATTTAATAAAAAATAAACCTATATTTATGTATAAGAAATCAAGTAAGCAGGAACTAGATAATTCTTAATTATGATATAATTACTTGAGTTCAGATACATCTAAGATTTGTGAGCACTCAGTGTTTTAGAATAAAATATTTCTGCAAAATATTGCTTGGCATATTTCGAGGAAAATGTAATGGATTGGAGATTAATGGAACAGCTGGACCTCATGATTGCGCGTAAAAAATCTGCTGTTCCATAAATTTAGATCTTGTTGTTTTGCAGTTGCATCCTACTAATATTATAAGTGTGAAAGTTTGTGTGTTTGTGCGTTTGTGTGTTTGTGTGTTTGGATGTCTGTTACTCAATCACGCAAAAACGGCTGAATGGATTTGGATGAAATTTGGCAAATAGATACTTTATAACCTGGATTAACACATAGGATACTTTTTATCCCGATATTCCCACGGGATCGAGACTTACGCGCGTGAAACCGCGGGGTGCAGCTAGTATGGAATATTTTTCATATTTCACAGTTGGTCCCAAAGCAATAGTTGTTCATATTTATGTAAACTGTAAAAGTTTGCCCCGATTTTCTGCATGGCAAGCCTACGCAGGTTTGCTGTTCAATTTAGCCTCTCCATATTTGATAGGCTAAACATCGAAACATGCCAATCAATATACCAAACACTGTGCAACACAAAACTCTTGTGTAAAAATGGTACTTTAGGTACCGTCTAGTGGCATGGACCCACCTGTCTTCATCTTCAGCGGATGGCTTTCTGCATCGCATGCGGTGAGAAATAAAGAAAGATTGCTACACTAATCTATCAAGTGTTATGGGTAAAAGATGTATTTGTTATGTAAGATGGAAAAAGTAAAATAATGTATATTTGCCGAGTAATAGGTTCACGGTTTATCTGTCGTATTGATTTTTTGGTAACACTAATATTTGGCTTTAAATCTTAATTTAAAGCCTCTCCCCCACAGGCGCGATTTTATCGCGCGATAATAACGCAAGCGTTATTGTGATAATGCGTCCTGATTCCTTGCACACAGTTGCATTTTTTACGTCCGATATTTTTAACTTCTGCTTTTAACTTATACTACAGGCCCGCTCGCATTGCACCGTACTAGCGTTATTAACGCAGGTGTGTGTAACATCGCACGCATCCTAATGCAAAATGTTCTAAGAACACATAATATCACAATATCGCAGGATGAGGAAACGCAAGCGTCCTGCTTCTATTGTGTCGTTATTATCGCATAAGTAACTTCGTGGCCGTCCTAATACAAAATGTACTGAAAACAGGTATCGCAATAACGCTTGCATTATTATCGCGCGATTAAAACGCGCCTGTGGGAGAGAGGCTTACTGGGTCCGTCATATTTTTACTAAGGTTACCCGCAACCCAGCGACCTTGCGCTGCGGTTGATTGCCACAGAGTTCATTTTTATATAGGGCAGTTGATTGCAAGCACTGTGATATACTATTATTACTATCTTTTTTCTAGGGCATTCTACGCCGCATACATATGTATATTTTTTTTAAATTAAATAATAATTAGTATTTGCTTTTTCCTTAACAAAGACATCTTTATTTCACTAATTAATGTACGCACTAAATCCTATCACCATTACTGAGAACAAGTTTAGTGTCATATTATATGAAAGTTCAATAACTTTTCAAAGGGAACGAGAACTCGACTTACATAAACACTTTTTAAGAGCGTCCATTCTAAAAGTTGGCAACGTCGCAACTAGCTGTCAAATATTTACCTGTTTTTATTAATTTGTTAATATCACTGTAAAGAAATATAAAATATTAATAATTAATTTCAATTATAACAGGTGTAAAAAAGGCATTTGGAAAATTTCCTGAATACTAAAATTAAATATTCAGAAAAACGATATTATTTTTTGCATTTCATAATCAATATTTTTCTTCATTATAGAGCCATATTTCATATTCCCATACAGTAATGTTGCAAATTAATCAAAACAGCTAAATATTTGCGACGTTGCCAAATTTCAAAATACGCTCTTAATGTAAAAATGTGCCTATAAAAACGCCTATATTTTTTTAATTAGTTTACTGCATCCTAAAACATTTTGCAAAGAATAAATTAATCACTCTTATAATTTATTATAATTTTATAAATCAATCTTATAATTAGTTTTTCATATTGTATGACCAATTTTAAAACGTCATCATAAAACTCATAACAATAATGTGAATAAACCTAATTTTGTTAGGTATCGCAATTTAATGAGGTTTTAATATTACTATAATACTGAGGTCAGTGGTGGCTCAGTGGTAACGGCCCCGACTTGCTTGTTTGATCCGAGACAGGCAATTTACTTTATGTAAATTATTTTATCACCGCTGCTCTCAAAACGGTGATGGAAACCGGCATGTCCTTGGTCCAAAAAATCGAAGTCATGTGACATCCACCAACCCGCACTGGGCCTGCGTGGTGGATTACAGCCCACTCCCTCTCACAGAGAGAAGGCCTATATCCCAACAGTGGGAATATTATAGGCTGACTATGGTTACTTTTCAACTTTAGTGCCGTCTGGATACTGAAGTCTTCGTATTCAGAACGTGAATCCACGCGAGATACAATGGCTTTTTTAATAGGGAATATGCATATATTTTTTTTGTTTTTATTCGATAGTTTACATAGTTAAATAATAGTTTTAAAAATATCGACGAAAAAAAGCAATTTAAAGTATTTCAAAAAAATGTTAAAAATATCCAACCGATTCGGGCTATTCAAACGCTCTCCATTTGGCGCGCTTGGTGTGGTGACGTCACATTCTATGAAAACAAACAAGCAACTGTCTAGTCAATGTCAAACACTCCTTTTTGTAGGAGTGTTTAGACATTGACTTGACACTTGTTGATTGACTTGACATTGACATTTTGATTGTTGTGCTAGATTGTTACGTCACATCCGCTCTTAGCTTTTCAAGTATTTGAATTACCCGCAGATTCCTGGCACTTTTTAAAATTTAATTTCTCGCTCCCAAAGAAATTTTATTCAAAAATATTGATGGAGGCATAATTTATTCTAAAGTAATATAGTTTATAAAAAAAAAATACTTGACCCTTATTTGAATCACATGCATATTCCCTATTGTTTCTGTATTTACGGCATACGAAAGGATAAATGCAGTTTTATAATGACGATTTAGTTAGAAATAATAGCTACAAATCAAGTTTATTTCCCTTTGAAACACATAGTACACTTTAAGTTTTCTAACCAAGTTATGAACAGTGCTGACATCTACCACTAACTGTGCATACTAGTCTGACACTATCCTTGGGAAACTGTTAAAAAGTTTGTTAATTTAGTCAGTTCACTATTAATTAAAAATACTGTTTCACCATTTTAACAAAAAACCAATTTAAAAACAAAACAAAATATAGAAAAAGACTATTCGAATTCTTTTAAACAAAGCAGTACAAAAATAGTTTTTCGAGACTTATTTGAAATTAAACCCAGCCTTTGCATTGGCCTGAATACCTTTGGATTGTATTTTATTGAAGAAATGACAAATGACAAGAATTCAATTTGACATATCATTAACTGGTTAGATTCGATACCCGATACCACAGATGAATACAGATGGTTCACTTCGCCAAATCATTAAAATAAAAAGCGACTCTTACTACGATACAATAATGTGCAATTCTGTTCGCACAGCGCTAATTACCTACAGTAATGCCTCTCTTTCTACCGCGTAACTCTTATATTTTCTGACTACGTTACGCTCACTTAATTGGCCCTACAAGACGGGCCCGCCGTGTACTTGTAGCTTCGCACCTAAAATGCTGAGTGAACCATCTGTATTCATCTGAGCCGATACCCAAAGTCAAATCTATAATCTCAGCCTGAAAAGTTAATTAATTGATAAATGGTGAAACCAGTCTTACTTTAGTTAATAACTACCTCACACCTCAAATTAGGGCGTAGTTCAGGTTATGCTGACATTTAATTGGTAGTCTCACGAAAATTTAAAACCAGATGAAACCGATGTTACTTAAATGAATGAATTGAATGAAATGCACCGACCTAAGCGTGGCTTAACCAGACTGAACAAAAATATTTATTTGCCAGAATATGGTACAATAGATTTTACACTAATTTTTGTTTGACCATATCGTGGTAGAAATACATTTCATGTCAGTCACGAAGACTTTAGACAGTACAATGCTAGATTAAGCCTTCCCTGCACCACAACACCCATAGCCGAAGTTATTTTTGAAAACGTTGACAACTATACTTGATTTTGTTTAAACAAGGAACGTGCGTCCGATTTTTTTTTATTGAGCCTCTTCGTTCAAAAAAACACCATCGCATCACGGCTTGAAAAGGACGTTTCCAAGAAACATTTCAATATATTTCAAGTGACATTTCACAAAACAATTGCACAAATGTTCACCAGCACCCCAAACTCGTAGCGTTGTAAGTACACACGGTTACACATCAAGCTATACATTCCCAGTTTATGCTGATCTCGCATTGTACGGAAATCTCATACAATGCAAGATCAGCATAAACTGGGAATGTATAGCTTGATGTGTAGCCGTGTATACATACCAATATCATGATTAGTTTAGACACCCAATTTTGGTTTTAGCATCCACTTTGACCAGTTAACTAAATCAGCATAACCCGAACATCACCAAACACACACACCCCAGACAACACACACATAACTTACCGCCAGGCCCATGAGTAACAGCCACAGAGCTAGGTGGCGGGAGTATCTTGGGTTCCGACTTCCGGTTTATGAAGTATTGGGACAACAGCTTCGAGCGTAGCTGATTGCCCTGGTGACCAAATTTGAAGTATTTTTTAGATGTACTGGTCTGTGGATGGCGTAAGATTTGCTGTTACTTTATACAAGGTGTTAGGTTAAACGAGGGACATAGAGTTAAACCAGGAGGCCTAAACTGGCCTCATTAGCAATTCCTCTAAAGCAGTTGATTTCCTGAATCCCACTTGTTATTAGCAATTCCTATAATTTGACATAAAAGCAATTCATAATTTGGGGACCATTTTACGAATCTCCATACAAAACTGTCAAACAGATGAATTATTTCGTAATATGAATTACACGCAGATCATATTATGAATTGTCAGTTGGTGGCATTTTACGATGATTGTTATTATTTTCATATTATGATTCTGCTAAAGTGACCGTTTTAAGCCCCCAGAAAAGGTATGCGCTTCGGTAATTTTCGTGTTTCCGAACTAGCACGAACGTCGCGTCTCAGAGTAAATCCCCAGAGGCAAAGATTCTTCGTGTTTCCGGATTAGTACGAACGTGGCGGCTCATAGTAAATCCCCACAGAGGTTGTTTTGAACTACCGCGGTTTGTAGAAGTGCACATATCATTGCGCGTTTGTTAGGAGTTTTATCTCTGTCCGATTACTTACTCCGGTCATCACCTGTCACTCAAAAATTTGAAGTTGTTTGGAATGTCATAGATTTGAACCATTGCAATACTAAATAAACAAGTACTTTCATGGTTGTAACAGCTCTATATTAGATCTCATCATCGCGTGTTCGTATTTCCGAAGATAGACGACGATTGCCGAAGCATATGTTTGTCCTTGGAAATCTGTATTTTAAGGGAGTGTAGTACTCATGAAGACCAAGGTTTTATCAGTAATAAAAATAAAATAAGCCTTTATTTATTTAAACTTCTCGCGCTCAAAAAAAAGATACAAAGGCGGACTTAATGCATTAGGCATTCTCTACCAGTCAACCAAGGGTGGTGAAGAGATTAGATGGCAGGTAAATACTCTGATTGAGAGGAACAAAGAGATAATATATATATATACAGGTTGTAAGATTAAACACCGTTGTCACTCAAACCATAAATGAAAGATTAACAATAAAAAAAAAACGAAATAATCGTTAAAAGATTTAAAAAAGTTTCTATCCGACACCGTGCTCGCTAGCGAAACTGCTGACTGACTGAGGGAGGGGTCGCGCTCGCGGCCGGTCGGGTCACGTCCCGCGCCACCCACCCTTGTTGAGACGCAAGTTCGTTGCCCTAGCGCCCTAAGGTGAAAGGGTGAAATACTCTTGTGGTAAAATGTGGATTTTCTTTTAAAAAAAAATGTTGTCATTTTCCATTGATTTTACGTTCTATAAATAAAACCAAACCACTGGTTTCAAGGATAACGGTGTTTACCCTAACACCCTGTATAATATATCATAATACATTATAGATAAAACATGTTTGGCAGGTTTGCTTTATTAAAATGATTTTTCTATACCTACAAAAAAATTCTTAAAATATTGTCGTCGGTGCACTTTTTTTTAAACAGCTTGACCTTCGACAAAGGCTTCCTCTAAAGATTTCCATCTCGCACAGTCTCTCGCCCTCTAAATGCATGTCTACGTTGATTCATGAGTATAACACTACCTTAGGTATGTCCCTCGTTTAACCCAACACCCTGTAAATAAATAATGGGCATGTGAATTCTCCTTGCCTTTGCATAGGCAAGGTTAACCTCACAGTGAGCATACTTCACCTTTCGTAATGTCATCGGTACGGTACTTAGTTGGAAAGAAAATTAGTTTCATGATAGTTCAAGTAAAAGTTTACGTTAAGGCGCTGACAATAGGCAAAGGGTAAAAGTAGGCTTGACTTAAACAAAAAAATTGCTAATTCTATATAGTTTGTGGTAGTGACAAAAATATGAGTTAATCTTGAACATATTTCACTTGGTTGTTGCAAAAACACGATTGGAATAAAAATATCTCGATCTTACTAACGGCAAACTAACCGTTTACTTTTGAGTTCTAATACAAAATATCTGTATTAAATATCAACGTATGTTGGTATATTAATTAATAACAAGACCGTCTTATTTGAATTCAGAACTTGGTTTTTGATTTTCGATTTTTCATCTGATTTTTTTTCCAGTGATCAGAGTAGGTAGATTGATTTTTGGTACTTGTATCATAAATGCACACAGAAAGAATAACATGGATAAGCCATTTTTCCGGAAAGTAATTCCGGTATTTCCGGATTCAATTAAATATTGTTAATGTTGGTAGTGATATTATTACTACTCAATTCAAAATTTAAAGGAAGGTATCAAAACTAAATTAATTCATTATTTATTTACTATTTTATTTATTTGCTCATTTTATTACAATTCCTACCTTTTTTTTTTTTGAGGATGGCAAATCATCAAATGACTCCTTCCACTCTGGCAGAATACAATTCCTACATAAGTTCCGGTTTTTTTTTAATAATCCACCAATTCCGGAGGAATGTCCATATTAATATATACGTTTCGGATCAATGGCCCCAGTTCAATCTACCTACTCCGATCACTGGTCATCGCGCTTCTCTTTCTTTTCTATGCAATTCGACAGTGACCGCGTTTTATCTGTTGTCAGCGTCTTAAGGTATCTTCCTGGACCGTCCAGGCATGATAAGTACAGTCGACCTCGTAATCGCTATATTACCTTTCATTTCAATACCCAATCAATTGAAGCTTCACTAAGGTTGAAACTATCTAGCTGTCACATAGACAAATATACTCGTGTCTAAATAATAACACCCGCAAAGGTCGATCGATCAGGTTAAGCTACGCTTGCCACGGTCGGTCCGTGGATGGGTGACCATATTTACATTTAGAGTCACATTAAGCCGTTGGCTCTGGCTGTCATCGTGGATCTTTGACAGTCGTTACGGGTCCTCAGAAGCCCAAGTCTGACAACCAGCCCTACTAAGGGGTATCGTATTACCGAGTAACTAGGTTGTCGAGGTCAGATAGACAGCTGCATCCGGTTAGACTGAAAACCGATCCCAACATAGTTAGGAATAAGCTAGGCAGATGACGATGAATTTTTAACATAGACAAATTGGGCTTGTCGTTTTATGACGTGACAGAGACATTCAACCTTAGGGTGGTGACACAATAACGAGGTCAATTATACCTTTAGCTCATTCAAACTCAAAGCACTTTGGAATTGTCAAAGAGTCAGTCAGTTAGTCAGAAAGTTGAAGCTAGTCGCCCATTCCAAAACATAGATCTCTATGGAGAAGAACGGGCAAGTAACTCCAAGGATACTCTTTTAAATAAGGATATAGATAATTACAAAATCCTGGGTACAGTATTCTTGTTGCTTCTATATGTGAGAACAATGTGAAACAGAAAATAATCAAAAACAATTAATTTTTTTTAAAGGTTCTTTAACACTTCGCTTATTGAATGACATACCTTCTCGCCATATTCGGGGTCTACCGCCATCATTTCTCGTAAAGTGCGTAATACTTTGACGCATAGTTTTTCTTCTTTCTCTTCCAGAAGCTTCTCCGTGTGACGAATCAGTCTGAGAACGAAATAATATTTTCTCAAACATGCTTGGAAATTCGAGCATTATTTTGACAACCTTCTTCGAGATAAATCGAAATTGCTGTACTGGTCAAAAACAAGCGACGATGCGGCCAGCAAAGTTACTATGTAAATATATATCTGGCGTGTTTAGCGGCCAAATACATTACTATGAAAACTCATATCTGTCGTGCTATTTAAAAATGGAACGAACTTTTTACATCAACACTTGGCAACCAAAGAGGTAACTTATCAAAGATTTTATTTATTTTTCTATTTAGCTTGCAAATAGAACTTTTTAAAGTAAAGAAGAAACAAATGAACATATTGGCGCATGAAAAATTTTAGTTGTTTTTCATGCATTCTAGAATTTTTATTTATTTTCTCAGTTTGAATTTCCGCGCATTATTTGAGAAAAGTACTATACAAGCCTTGGCCGCAATCAGGAATTGATAAACTCACGTATGTGTGCCTCGGCTTCTTCGCGGCCCACATTTTCACGATCGTCCATCAATCCCCTTATTGCTGGCCGCGACTGTAATGTACTATATTTTAGTTAAGGTGACTCTGCAGTTTTAGCCCGCGAAATTCAAATTTTCTTACGTTTTTTGCATTTTGAAGGTCAGTGTCAGGTAGTATGTTGATTAAAATATGATTCGCGATTATAACAAATATTTATTTACAGAATTAGAATCAGTAGTCTGTCTAAGTTAGATTTGTTCCATAAGAATAAATTGCTTATAGAAAAGTTCTTATGGAACAAATCTAAATTAGAGAGATCAAACTCAAACTCAAAGCATTTATATCAATATTTGCAGGCACTTTTGAATTGGCAAAGAGTAGGTCAGTTAGTCAGAAAGTTAAAGCTAGTTGCCCATTCCAAAACGTAGATCTCTATGGAGAAAAACGGGTAAGAAAACTCCAAAGACACTGTATCATGTAATGTTTGTTTGTAATGTTAGAGTAACTTTTTTGCTGGAAAATACCAGAGGGGTAATTCCTGTAATTTTTCAGAACGTTCGCATCCCCATCTCTTTCGTAATATGTCAAAAATACAATCAATTTATCAACATTTTTGATGATTCTTTTATTATTTGAAAGCTGATGCTTCCCGTGTGGTCGCATATAAATTTTATTAACTTTGCTTGAGTAGTCACTCCGTCACTGTTATTTGCATAGCAGCTAGTGGTATTCGAATTTGTGTGGGGAAGGTACCACAACTAAAAGTGAAAAAAAATATATATATATATATATTTGGCAAAAAAATTAGTCGGTGGCAAAACACGAAAATTGAAACTCAAAGACACCGACTTCCGAAATTAAAGTTATTTTTCACTTTTTTAGTGTTTTGTTTGGAAGTCGTTTTTTTTTTTGTAATCTAAATACGAGAATTGGCCTTCAGACCTTTTTGTCGGGAATAGTTCGCCTTCCAGTGTTCGAATAGACCATTTACCTGGATATAAAGATCCCGCTAGTATCAGAATGCGACACCTCCCCCGGACTGGTGAACAGCAGATGGGGTTTGTACAAGATGTCTACGAGGAGGGACTGTTCTGCTTGCAGGAGAGGACGCAGCTGTTCCTCTAGGAGGGCTACGATCTCTTGGAGACCTTCCATTACTGATCTGTCGTTTTGTAGGTTTGCCTGGGAAAAGATAGATCACCGATTAGATTTTATCGGAAGCCAATATTTTGAGAATACACAAACTAATATGCAAGCTATGCAATACTGTTGAGTCTGCGATTTATCAAAAACTAGCTGATGCCTGCGACTTCGCCGGCATGGATGTCGGTTATTATTTATACTAAAACCTTACTCGAGAACCACTACCCGTTGGTGAAAACAGCATGAAAATCGGTGCAGTAGTATTATTTATAATATGCAAGGACATAAAAGTGGAATAGAACAACGCGTGGTTCACCTTGTTTTTTACAATTTATGCTAGAAAAATTGACCAAGTCTGGGTAAAGACAAATTCTTAATACCAAGAACTGACTTAAGAATCGTGTGTCAGTTGTCAATTTTGTTTTTAAATCTGTACTTAACTTGGAAAAAAAATACAAATACAAGAATTGGCTAGAAGGTTTAAGCTTGGACTAAAGTAAGAACTAGTTTTGTAATGACCGTTTCATTACAAAACTAGTTCTTACTTTAGTTTTGGAAGTATATTGAGATCTTTTATTTACAGATTTTTAGCGCAAGTCAGAATACCACCTCTGGCGAGTATAATAGTTTATGAAAAGTCGATTAAAAGCAGTGGACGCAAAACATCGTGAGGAAACCGGCGCCATGCCTGAGAGATATTTCTCGAAGGCATGTGAAGCCAAGTCAGAAGCCATGGGTGGCATAAAAACTCTGATACCAGGTTAGTTGCTAACCACACGAAAAATAAAAATAAAAACATAGATGGCGATAGAACGATGGATTAAATCCAATCATCATAAAAAGTCTGAACGTACCTGAGACGCCATCTTCTCAAGCTTCGAAGTCTTGGACGCTAACAACCACTTGCTGGTCTGCCGGGAGAGCGCGGCTGCCTTCTCGAACACGGTCTGGATCTTGGCTTCCAGTTCCAAGGGAATGGCTATGCTACGAGATTTGGCTGTGGAAGGAAATATTAGAATAACAATGTGTGTTCTAGTGGAAAGCTGATTTTGTTAGACTTTTATAATTAATATCTTTACTGGGTCACAGATTCTCGAGTTTAGGCTATTCTTTTTTTAATAAAATTGTTTGCTTTATGCACGAGTTATAATAAAACTGAATCGCTGAATGTGTTGCTAACCGCAAAACTCGAGAACGGCTGAACCAAATTGAAAGAAAAAAAAATGCGTTTATTGGCATTGTAGCAGAAAAATAACACCTTAAAACTATAAAACAGAAAATAACCATTAGAATGGCAAAAGGGCCTCAGCTCAGCATAATGTCAGATAGAAACACAAAGTGTACCACCTGACGCTGATTTTCAGCTGCAACCCACGAGTGTCATACGCTAGAATATTATTATAATTGGATAATTCTGTTTTTGATGTGTTCGTTATTCTCAGGACAAGGTGTGTATAAAAGACAGGTAGGTGTAGGTAGATAGGTATGTAATGTAAGTAGTAACAAAGTTAACAGCATTGTTGTGTTTCGGCAGTTAGAGGTAAGGTAGCCAGTTCCTCTGTCGTTGAGGATTCCGGGTGAAGCTCGCTTCCACCTTCAGCCTGATCATCACTTACCATCAGGTGAGATGAAGGCGAAGAGCTTCGCCGTAGTGAATAAAAATAAAATAAAACTGACCAACTTCACTGAGTGTCCGGATGCATTTCTCCACGTTGAGTTTTTGCGGCGGCGTCAGCCACGGACACTGGTAGATGCTGAATGTAGTCTGCAGTAGCTTCACGAATATCGACTGACGTGTCTGTGAGAAAACATGGGATTATATTCTATTGTATTTTTATTTTTATCTGACCGAAGTCATAGTCCGTTTTTACCCGACTACGGCGAAGAAAAAAGGAGGGTTCTGATTTTGACCGGTATGTATTTAAATGAAAGGGGAATGTTTTGTGGTCAACAAGTCGAAAGGAGAAAGGTTTATTTTATTTTGTGAGTTAATAGTTGATACTTACGTAAAGTTGAAGTGTAGGAATATCCCAAGCAGCGATAAAACAGAACGGCAATAAATTTTAAAGTAAGGGTTAGTTCAGACCGCGACGTAAAGCGACGCGACGCTGCGCGCACTTTTTAACAATTATCGAACTTATTTTCTTCACGAAAATGTATAATTTCAGTGCGAGTGTTGACACGTGTCAAAGTATATGCACAGTACAGTAGACAAAGTATGCGCGGGGCTGCGCAACGCGTGCACCTTATTGTGTAGTAAATAAACTCGATATTGTATCGGATCATAAAAAAGTGCGCGTCGCGTCGCATCGCGTCACGGTGTGAACTGACCCTAAGAAATATATTTTCTAACGATTTGAAATTAACATTGTAAGAAGTTTCTCATTACTCATTTCAAACTCTAACGAATGATTAGTTTCGATGAAACTCCATATTCAACTCAGTCACTGTATTATTACACAAAATCAATCAATCTGCCTCTTTTCCCAGCTATGTTGGGGTCAGCTTCCAGTCTCAGTTCCTGGCTAGTTTCCGCTGAGTAACATGTGAGTCAGTTGGATTTAACGTTAAAAACTCGATGTTTTAGTTGAAAAACTTGTTCTGAACATGTTCTGGAGAACATGTTTCTGCAACTGCAAATTTAAGTTGGTCGATTACTACTCGGTAACTTGTGGAGTCTACTTAGCTGTGATAGTTTTCCTTTTAATTTCGTTCTACTGCCGTGAATTTTTTCACATATCCAAAACCAACCATTTGCCTGAGAGAGGGAGGGGGACGGACCATTGACTCTAACAAAAATTAGCACTTTAAAGCTTAATATTTCGCAAACGGATCCCTGAATCCAAAAATGGTTTTCACAAACTCACATTGTTTTTAAACGAGCTTTCCAACGATACCCCACAGCATAGGATTGACGAGAAAAAAAACATCCCCACTCTACGTGTAGGGGGGATAACTATATCAATTTTTTTTCACTCTCACCTGCACAGTAGTACTCTGGTCGCTAAAGGGCGAGTTGAAAAATGTGCATATCGTGTGCATGAGCACGTCGGTCACGTAGTTGACCCACGCCTTCTGCGTACCGATCTGAGGTGGCTTCCGGGACGTAGAAGGCATCTCTGTTGATGGACCTGGTAAAAAAAAACATAGTATAAGAAGTATATACTAGTTATAGTTAAGAAAATCATTACGAAAAACAGTATTCCTATGACACGTATTAAAAACTTGTTTCTGAGCAAACACTGTTATTCTGGCAGATACAGGAAAACAGTTGACACGGGTAGTTACAAGCCCGAAAGTCTGACAACCAGCCTTACCAAGGGGTATCGTGTGACCCAGTAACTGGCTTGTGGAGGTCAGATATAGTCGCTAAATGTAAAATACTGGTAAAATACAATAGATAAATATATTTTTAGTAACCTATTCCGCTTAACTATTCTTCAAGAGTCATAAAAAACCCTGTAAGAAATCGACACGTGTTTCACCTCTCAACGAGGCATCCTCAGGATGACGATTGACCAATTGCAAACCAGAACACGACGTGTTGCCACAACGAGAGCTGGACGCAGAGTGAATCAAATCGCCCGTCACCCCCACTTATATAGGATTGCTGCTCGGCGCTACGCGGCTTGGATCGTTATCAGTGCGATAAGCGCGATAAGGGGCAAACAGTCGCAACAAAGGCGACCTTGGATTACTGGTATTTAATTCGTTCAACAGTGTAACGTTCGCTGTATTATTTTTTACGATTTCTAAACTCTCTAATACTGACATTTTGAATCCTTTGTCACATGTGTGTAAAATTTTGAAAGTGTTATTATTATGAATGACCTGAATCTATTAAGTGTTGATCAAAATGGGATCTTTCTGGACAACTATTCCTATAAGCTGCAATATGTTCCTTATATCTTGTTTGGAAATTACGACCAGTCTGACATATGTAAATACCATTACAATCATCGCAATGTAGCTTGTAAACACTTGATTTTTTATGATTTTCTAAACGATCTTTTCCGTTACAAATCCGTCTCAAAGAGTTATCTGTTTTAAAAGCTACCCTTATTTCATTTTTATACAAAGTTTTTGAAACCCTATCACTAATTGACCCTAAGTACGTCAAACTACCTATATATTGATGGGGTTTTTCTGGGGGCAATGGATACAAAAGAGAACGAACTATGTTACGGCGTTTTGTTTGTATCAAATCATTAACCATCTTCTTGTTGTAACCGTTGCTCTCAGCTATATGGTAAATGATGGTTAATTCTTTGTTATAATTATCTTGAGATAGTGGTACTGAAATTAATCTATGTGTGAAACTACGATAAGCTGCTAATTTATGCTGAATTGGATGACAAGATGACGCAGGAATCGTGACGTCTGTATAAGTTGGTTTTCTATATATCTGAAAATCGTGTTTGTTATTTAAATAACAAACACGATTTTTATACACATGTGACAAAGGCTTCAAAATGTCAGTATTAGAGACTTTATAAATCGTAAAAAATAATACAGCGAACGTTACACTGTTGAACGAATTAAATACCAGTAATCCAAGGTCGCCTTTGTTGCGACTGTTTGCCCCTTATCGCGCTTATCGCACTGATAACGATCCAAGCCGCGTAGCGCCGAGCAGCAATCCTATATAAGTGGGGGTGACGGGCGATTTGATTCACTCTGCGTCCAGCGCTCGGTGTGGCAACACGTCGTGTTCTGGTTTGCAATTGGTCAATCGTCATCCTGAGGATGCCTCGTTGAGAGGTGAAACACGTGTCGATTTCTTACAGGGTTTTTTATGACTCTTGAAGAATAGTTAAGCGGAATAGGTTACTAAATATATCTACGTCTATTGTATTTTATAATGGATTTCCGCAAAGTCACGCCTGAATCAATTAACTATCTAAAATACTGGTATTCAGTTGAATTCCGTTGGACATAAAGCCGATCCCAACAAAGTTGGGAAAAGGCTCGGCAGATTATGATAATGATGACAGAATCATAGTTAATACTACAGTTATGTCAGCTATGTTGGCTCTTACACACGGTGTCTACATCACTTTTATCCTCAGTCATAGGACTGAGGATAAAAGTGATAAAGACACCGCACACGCAGGTATGTTAGAAGAGATTTCTATACAAATAAGCATCACCTTTGTACATATTTTTGTGTTCCTTTTGTCTTGTCTGTTTATTTGTGTTTAAAAATATTTAAATAAATAAATATGTTTTGCTTTAGTTTTTGCTCGCGAATGCGTTAGAACAAATGTCAAGCCCCTTTATTTGATATCAAAATAACTTAATCCCTGCGCCAAAATAAATACCTCAAAATCTATATTAAATACACAGTGCAATAACTTATTTTCAATTCATAATAAATTCTTGTCATCAATAAATAAATAATCGAGCAATAAATTAAATATAATTACCAAATACCATAGTTACAAATACTGATACTGACTTACTTTACTAATACTGACTTAATAAAGTCCAAATATTGACTTAATATAATAATTATTAAAATACCTAAAAATATTAGAAATTAGACAAAGAAGATAATAATAATAATAACATGTTTATTTCACTTATAAAATACACATCACATGTGAGCTGGAGATCACCTTTTAAGCTAGGAGATGTTTGTGTTAGGTGACTCCACTCTTCCACTATCCATGAAGTGCATCCATCCATGGGTATGCAATTTAAAAAGTAGAAATTAAATAAAAATACAATTACCTGAATACATACCTAAATATTAAAAACACAAACAAAGCGCACTTCCTCCTCTCTCCTACTATGCTGTGCCTGACATGGTCCATAATTGTACCAATAATGTTAAGTCTACCAACTGTTTTTTAACAACATTATGGAATGCAATAAAGAATTTAGAATTGAAAAGTATTTATACCTGGCATCTGATGCGGCGCGTCGCCATGCAGGATAGCCTGCATGTCCTGGAGGAAGGAGCGCTCGAATAGGTCCCACATGTAGTTGCTGGAGTAGATCTCCTTCATCTCCACTTCAGTGTCGATGTAGCAGTGGTTTAGGAAGCCCACGTATGCTTCTTTTACCTGTATGAAGAATGATTGTTAGTATTGTGGCGGCATCTACATCGCCACATGCGAACTACGCAACAAACACCTGACGACAAACCAAATCCTGACGTCACAGAAAACTCCTGCATGGCGCACTTAAGTTTACCGCGCGATCAACATATATACAAGATCCCGACATCAATCGTTGAGCAGTTGCCCGCCAGACGACACCCATCAAAATCAAAATGTTTTATTTCACATAAACCTACATGGGCACTTATGAAACGTCAGAAGCTAGGCGCACGGTTCCAATTGGTCGTTTCCTATGGAGAAGAGCTGGCAAGAAACTCCACGGTTCCTCTTTTAAAATTAAAGTGGCTGTTACAATATTTTCGAATTACAGTGTTATTGGGTTATGGGAGGACAGTGTAGGCCTTTCAACAAGTACCAAGTAAGTAGATATAGGTGATTTGGTCGGAGGATCCTTCCTTTACAAAGGATGAGTGAACTTTACACCCTATTCCTCATGCCTCTAAAGTACCAGCTTGTAGAAGCCTTGAAGGTGGATCCGGTAAGGTAGTCCGCGAAATTGAAAATTTTCTTACGTTTTTTGTCATTTGCATGTCAATTTCAGGTTATATCTTGATCAGAATATAATTCCGGACCGTATCAAATATGTATTTACATAATTATAATTATTAGAATCATTAATACATCTCACTAAGTTAGATTTGTTCTTGAATTTCATGATTTCATGGAAAAGTCATTCAATGAAACAAATCTGCAACAAATCGACCTCACAGCGAATGTTACATTTATCAAGCCATACCAAGTAATTACTTTTATTTTGACAGGTAAGTTTTTTAATACAAAGTACAACAAACTTCACTTTTTTTCACAATGTTTTACTTCATAAATCCACTAGTATCATAAATAACCCTATAACGCAGGTAGCACACCTCCGCCGCGAAATCATAGCCGCGAAAAATCAATTGCGGTGTTATCTTGAATCGGATTCAAGTAGCGAAACATGACGCGAATCATTACAATTGAACTATTGCGGTTTCGCTGCTATGATTTCGCGGCGGAGATGTGCTCCCGGCGTAAAATTTGATATGTATCGCACTTACCTCAGGAATACAATCTAGATGAGTGATCATAGACACGATATCATCTAGCGGCAGTAGGGAGTGACACTTGATCTCTGTGTACACGTTTTTGCCCATAGTGCAGCAAGTTAGGAGCTTCACTAATTGTATGTGGTACCTAGATGGAAGAACGAAGATATTAGGCATGCGTAGAAGACATTACTTGATAACTAATGTTATAGTATTGTATTATGTTATTTTAAATAGGGGGAATGTGAGAACTAGAGTCTGTTTAGTGAAAAAATTGCGGCAAATTTAAAAAAATACGTTGTGTATCCCCGGATCAACTAGGAACAAACGTATTTGATACTTGAATATTTTTATACAGAATATTTAGTTTTGTTTCTTCTATCAAATACGTTTTTTCCTAGTTGATCCGGGGATACACTGATCGAGTTCGGAAGGGTACACGTGTTATGTACCCTTGCGAACTCGATCAGTGAACAAGAGAACAAAAAAACACAAAAAAAGTGAAAAATAACTTTAATTTCGGAAGTCGGTGTCTTTGCTTTTCAATTTTCGTTTTTCGCCACCGACTTCCGAAAATAAAGTAATTTTTCAGTTTTATTTTTTTGAAGTTTTTTTTTTTTCACTTTTTAGTTGTGGTACAAATTCGAATACCACTACTTGCTATGTAAATAACAGTGACGGAGTCAAATAAAATATCGTCTACATAGACTAAGTGGGAAAAATATGTAATTATTGAAGCTAACTCAAAAACTACGCAAGCAAAGTTAATAAAATGTATATGGGACCACACGGGAAGCGCCAGCTTTCAAATAAAAAAAGAATCATCAAAATCGGTTCACCCAGTCGAAAGGTATGAGGAAACAAACATAAAAAAATTAAAAAATACAGACAATTGAGAACCTCCTCCTTTTTGAAGAAGTCGGTTAAGAAATACGTGTAAACTCGTCCACCCGACTCTCTCGGCCTAGCATCATTTTGCAGTCTCGTTCATCTGTTCGGTACGTGTGAACGGCAAGTGTGTCGCTTTACTAAACCTAACCTTACCTGAGTGCTTCTGGCATTTCGTTGCCCATCCGGAACTGTTTCATCATCTGTATGAAGTTGTTGAAAGACATTTTGTCGTTGTAGAATACTAGGACGTCTTCACCGGCGTTCACCATCTGAGGATCGAAAAACAATATAGATATTTAGAAAAGTGACAAACGGATTATTTTTAGCGAGGTTAATATCGCATTGGTGCCGATTCTGTTGTTCACAAACTAAACTAAATTTAAGTTTAGTGCATCTTTTTATTTCTATTTCATTAAGAAAAGGACAGAAGATAAATTTTAGTTTAGTCCTGTCAAATTAATCAGCGCCTGCCACTACTCAAAGGTTTAGACGGGATTAAAAACTTGCCTACAAAAATTACGTCAATTTACGTCAGGCGCTGATTAATTTGACAGGACTAAACTAAAATTTATCTCCTGTCCTTTTCTTAATGAAATAGAAAGAAAAAGATGCACTGAACTAAAATTTATTTTAGTTTGTGAACAACAGAATCGGCACCACTGTCCTGTTGTAAAAGCAGTTAGGGTAGCCTAATCACGAGTCAGGAAGTCACTGTTCTCTGTAAGCGTGACTTTGTCATTATCATCTGCTTAGCCTTTTCCCAACCATGTTGGGGTCGGCTTCCAGTCTAACCGGATGCAGCGGAATACCAGTATTTTACATGGAGCGACTGCCTATCTGTCGTCCACAACCTAGTGACTGGGTAATGCGGGGTAATGGGTGTGGCTTAGTAATAACAGCCGCACGGATCGATCGATCAGGGTAAGCTACGTTTGCCACGGTTGGTCCATGGATGGGTGAGCATCTTTACATACCAAGACCCCTCCGTGCCTCGGAAAGCACGTTAAGCCGTCGGTCTCGGCTGTCATTTGTAGATCTTTGACAGTTGTTACGGGTCGTCAGAAGCTCGAAAGTCTGACAACCAGTCCAAGTACCAAGGGGTATCGTATTACCCAGTAAGTGGTTTGTGGAGGTCAGATAGGCAGTCGCTCCATGTAAAATACTGTTGCTGGTTAGACTGGAAGCCGACCCCAACATAGTTGGGAAAAAGGCTAGGCAGATGATGACGCTGAGATGAAGAAGCTGATACAATGACTAGAACTCACCTCTTGCATGACCAGGTCCTGGCTCCTACGTATATAGTGCGTGTCTGCGTGAACTATAGTTTGCAGAAAGTGCAGGTACTCTGGCCGCCTGCCTCGTGACTCGATGCAGTGCACAAAGTGGCCCACGACCTTCTCGTTACCCTCGTGACCGCACAGTGCTGCGTTGTCTTTGAAGATTGAGCAGACGGTTTGGGCTTCGCGGATCTGGGGAAAAGAAAGTTAGGTTATAAAATAATAATATTCTATTAAAAAACTTTTAGCAGTGTGCAGTGGTGTGACCGTCAAGACTGCCAAGTCATGTGTCTCGAGTTCAAACCCAAGTCACGCACCTCCTGACTTTTCGGATTCATGCGCGTATTGTATAATTATCACTTGCTTCAAAAACGGTGAAGGAAAACAACAGCGTGAGGAAACCGACATGTCTGTGAAATATTTCTGGACGGCATGTGAAGCCAAGTCCGAGGCCACGAACGGTTCGGTAAACTCAAGTGCACCATGTGGTGCATAGTTGTTTCGACGCAGTACCAGCTAAAACAAAAAGAAATGTGATCATCATACTCACTCCAGCATTCAGGAACAGGTCTAGATGTTTATGAAGAATGGCCTGGTTCTGCTGGTTGCCATGACAGAAGTGTTGTAGGAACTCATGGGCTAAAGCCAGCAGTTCGTCCATTCCCAAGTCATCTTCGTCGTGAGGAACCTGGTTAGAAATAAAAATATATAGGATTTTAGACATATTTTCATTGGATATTATAGAGAAAACTGTGAGAGGAGTTTTTTTTTTGTGCTGGCATTTTAAGGCTTTTGTGGTTTTCAGGTAATTTGACTACAGCTAGGATGTTTCCATTAAAACTAAGTCACTTGTTCAAATCGTTTCCAATGTCGGTTTAACGTCAAACTCCAAACATAACTTTCGTGTTAAACAGTTGTTTAGTTTGAATAACTGATAAACACGGTTATGTGGAAAGGCAGTAAGTTAGTTTTCAGTCTTTTGATAAGTCGGTTATGTTTGTGTCCACATTTTTTTTCTCGTGAAACTAACCTTCTAAAGCATTCGACCAGAGTTTATTATTATAATCCAAAATAATAAATTAGAGTTCGAATTACAAAATAAATTACAGATTCAAAGACTAAAGAACGTGCATTTTGAAAGTGGGCAACGTCGCAAATAGATGTCAAATATTTCGCTGTTTTGATTAATTTGGCAATATTACTGTATGAAAATATTATTATTAAATATGGCTAACTAGTGAACTAAATGTTGATTATAATGAAATGCAATAATTCTAATATCCTAACACCGAATATTTAGTTTTAGATGTAAAAAGAAGTATTTTACAAATGCCTTTTTTACACCTAAAACGGTTACAACATCAAATCCAGTGTAATTGCAATTCATTATTAACACTCTAGTTCACTAGCTAGCGATATTTCATATTTCCATACAGGAAAAGTTTTTATCCACTGCGGAAATTTTGACATATTAACCTTAAACCAGTTTTATTAAACATAATTTTTTTATTTTGATGCCTCTTCATACAAAAAAATTAAAAAATCGTTAACGAAAGATGTTTATTTTAAAAGTGGTTGTATGGCTAACCGGCGCCGGCGGCGGCGCGCGGCGATGCGGAACGCGCGAAAGTACCTATCTTATCAGCTGTGCGGTCGCTCGATTCGCCGGCGTAGGTATTTACGTGGGTTACTGGCCCTTGGATCTCGCTCAAAGAAATCAAAAATGCTTTCTTCGATTTCGATCGCCAGTCGGGGTCTGGCAGACCCTCGTGCATGATTCGGGGTTCTAAACTGTCCGTGATCAAGCAGCCTTTGAGTGGCCCCTAAAATGGTCCTTTCATTAGGGACCGCGGGGTTAAGGATTCCATGGGCTCACATTAGAGGTATGCTCTCCGTCGCATACATTCTGCGAGCTGCTCGCAAACTTTCACCACTCAGTACATACACTCGCACCATCTCGTAAAACTCGCGGTTACTGAAGTCCGACATCGTGACCGGTAGGTACAAGCACGACACACGTGCGGCGCGGCGCTTGCGCGGGAAAGCGATTAGACGCGACGTCACACGACAGCGCGTGCGATGAGCGAACTGTCGGCCACAGCGCCCGGCGCCGCCCGGGAGGGGGTTGCACCCCCGTGCAACACCGCCGCTAGTGCGCCGGCCGCCGCACGCGCCCATTGATATTATTATGAATAGTTTGTGTCCATATTTTGCTGATTTAAAGTAGGATAAAAAAACAAAAAAAAGTATTGAATAAATAATGGAAATGTGTTCTATTACTGATATTGAACCACCAAAAAAAATTTGCGCACTGGTCAAAAACTTTTCCTGTATAGTAATATTGCCAAATTAATCAAAACAGTTTAATAATTGACAGCTATTTGCGACGATGCCAACTTTTAGAATGAACGCTCTCAAGACATGTAAAATCGGATGGAAGGATTTTGCCAATGTAGGTCCACATTCGTATCTTGCAGCATGCACGCATTCAGAAGGTAAAGGCACTCACGCTGGCCCGCCAGGGCGATGTCTGGACATTGAGAGGCATGGATTATGAGACGAGAGCTATGTTTAATACATATATTTACTATAGTTACTCGTTTGGGCTTCTAATACACATCAAACAATCTGCTTAGCCGTTTCCCAACTATCTTGGGGCGGCTTTCAGTCTAACCAGATGCAGCTGAATACCAGTATTTTACATGGAGCGACTGCCTATCTGATCTTCACAACCCAGTAACTGGGTAATACGATACCCCTTGGAAAGACTGGTTGTCAAACTTTCGGGCTTCTGACGACCCGTAACGACTGACAATGATCCACGAATGACAGCCGGGACCAACGGTTTAACGTGCTTTCCGAGGCACGGAGGAGTCTCCGTTTGTAAAGACGGTCACCCATCCGCGGATCAACCCCGGCAAGCGTAGCTGAACCTGATGGATCGACCCGTGCGGCTCTTAGCCTTAGCCACGAGCTCCTCCGAGCTTCTAATATACATATTATTGGTATTTCTTGTTTCCCAATATTTGGTGATCTTTAAGTATTCTTATGTGTTAAGCTTTTATATTAAATAATTTCCTTAAATCTCTATATAATAAAAATAAAATAAAATCTCTATATACTTATTATCAAATAGCCGTATCAAGCTCCAATTATAAGATAATTTGATTAACACAGATTACAGAGTGAATTTTTGAGATAGGATGTCAGGGCGAAAACCTAAAACTTATCAGTTTCAATTTATTCACAAACAATTAACATTGTGTTTGAAATAATTCTACATTAAGAAAACATTGATTTTAACATCATAATACATCAAAATATTCGATTTTAAAACATGACCCTTCTGGCTATTTGTCATCATTTCTCATAGATTTCGTTTCATTAGTAGACCAATCTTAAACTCGAATCTAAACCGGAATTTCGTCTTTATTTATAAACTTTTGTAACAGGAAATTTTTATGATCTGCCTCCGCCACAATCCGTTCGGCCAATAAGGGCGAAACTTCTAGAATAATCTAGAAGCTTCCTAAAATGAACAACGCGCACCTTGTTTTGACATAATAATGGTCTGACATCCTTCAACTGAACTCCGTAGCTGTGAAAATTTGCGAAACTATTTCTTCGACCCAAAACCCTGTTATGAACATATTATAGTGTCATGTGTTATGTTTTATTTTATTTTATTTATTATGGGACAATAAACAGCTACAATTTAAAATGTTTACAGATAACACAAGGCTCTTAAGTAGTAATAACTATATTGCAGCCCACCACATTATCCGCATGTTTACAAAATCAGGATGATGCAAAAAAGTTATAGATGCAAAAATGTTAAACGTTGCTTAAAGTAACGATTAGCGACTGTTTAACCATACATTTTTGACGTTTCTCTTAACTTAAATCAACGTTTCAACGTCGTTTCAACGTCCTGAAACAAACTAAAGATAAAAGAAAGAAAATACGTTTACTTGCAGTAAACAAGACGCAAAAAAAAACCTACTTCAAAAAAAAAAAACACTAAAAAGTGAAAAATAACTTTAATTTCGAAAGTCGGTGTCTTTGCTTTTTAATTTTCGTTTTTTTCCACCGACTTCGAAAGTAAAGTTATTTTTCACATTTAAGTGGAAGTCGGTTGTTTCGTTTTTTTAGAAAAAAGTTTTATTTTTCACTTTTTGGTTGTGGTACCTACCCCACACAAATTCGAATACAACTACCTGCTATTTAAACATCAGTAGTAGAAAATAACAAGTAGGGAAAATGATGCGTCACATCCACGCAAAACGGCCCTCGCTCAGCATAATGCTACATGTACATACCTGCAGTAAATCCAGCACAATATTGTGCACTCCGATGTTCCTGAGCAGTCGTTGTTCATGTCTGCGCGGGCGGCCACTCTCGCCCGAGCCGCTATTGCCGTGAGTGCAGTATTTTATCATGCGTTGTAGAATCTGTGGGACACCAGTGTTTTTAGGGTTCCGTACCCAAAGGGTAAAACGGAACCCTATTACTAAGGCTATGTCCGTCTGTCTGTCCGTCCGTTTGACCGCGGCTTATTTTTTTACATTTTGAATTAGTTTAAAAAAATATATACTTGTGTGTGCACAATTGCACGAGTACAGAGTGTTTCATTTACGTATCAATTTAATATTTTTTGTAAATATTTCATTATTAATAAAAAGCATTGTTCTGCATAGGCTTTGAGTTTGAGGCGTGTGTAAGACACACGCCTCAAACTCAAAACCTTTATTCAATAAAAGTACACAACAATAATATTCAAACAATCTGATTAATGCACAGCAGTTCTTTTTGTGTCAAACAAACAAATTCACATTTGCAGTTAATTGATTCAGGCGTGACTTTGCAGAAATCCATTATAAAATGCAATAGACGTAGAACTATTCCGCTTAACTATTCTTCAAGAGTCATAAAAAACCCTGTAAGAAATCGACACGTGTTTCACCTCTTATGACTCTTGAAGAATAGTTAAGCGGAATAGGTTACTAAATATATCTACGTCTATTGTATTTCACATTTGAATTTATAATATTAAATACCTACTTAATAACATAAGTTAGGATTACGAATATTACAGTTCTATAAAAATAAAATAAAGGTTATGTTATGTGATATTTATTTTTGTGTGTGATATAGATTATTACTTGCCTCTTTAATCTTCTTATATTCGTTGTGGTCGTGTTTGGCCGTTCTGGACGTGTCTAGAACATTGTCCAGAGACGCGTTGCGTTCCAACACAGCGCCGCCTGGACCTACTGTACCTGTTAGACCTGATACATACAGTATAGTTAGAAGTAAAGAGGAATAAAGAACTCGGGTCTCGGAAACATACCTAATAATTATGATTTTGGGATATATTCATGATTTTACATTATTAATTCTAGCATTAAAAGAGTATCCACAACTGGCAATATAAAAGCACGACCACAGTATAATAAACTAACAGTATTATGTATCGGCAGTGACTTGAAATTACCCAATTAATTTGAATTAGTTATTAACAGTGATCGGAATAGGTAGAGCTAATCTACCTAAAGTTCAAAGAACAGAGACAAAAAAAGTGGAGACTTCCTTACGACTAAAATATTTTTTCGGGACTAATGTCGGGATTTCGGTACATCACATAAATTATTATTAAAACTGTTATGTAAATAACATTAGCTTCTGCGCTAACTTACATCGTTCAAACGAATATTAGATTATTAGGAGATTACCTTAATTTTTTTTAAACAATAGAAATCGTGCATACTTTTTTTTTAAAACAGAAACAGGAAATTAATTCGATAGTTGTTTTACTTTATTAATTTTAGTTGTACTTAAGTAATGTTCTGAAACCCGGGACATTAGTCCCGAAAAAATATTTTGTCGTAAGGCGTCTCCACTTTGTCTCTGTTCTTTTTCGAACTTTAGGTAAATTAGCTCTACCTATTCCGATCACTGGTTATTAATCACTACATATTATAAAACAAAGTCCTCCGCCGCGTCTGTCTGTTCGCGATAAACTCAAAAACTACTGCACCGATTTTCATGCTGTTTTCACCAATGGATGGAGTGGTTCTCGAGGAAGGTTTTAGTATATAATTTGTCAAAAGGGCGAAGCCGCGGGCATCAGCTAGTTAATTGTAAATTCAAGCATGTTTGAGAAAATAAGCATATTTAACTCACTAATATGCTCATCAATAAGCACAGCGCGTCCTTTATTGAACACCCAGAGCTCAGACTTCTCGACGCTCTGTCTCAGGAGGTCCAGATCTGACTTGATCTGCTTGTAGGACTCTACGTCTGCGTCCGAGACTAGGAGCTGTACCTGGTGGATGAAAAATAGAACAAAAGGTTCACTTTTATATTTCATTTATTAAAACTATAAGCAACAGTTAAAACTACTGTACAAGACAGAATTCATGTAATATCGTGGAGTCTGATGGAAAAATTTATTTGTATGCCAATTGTGAGTGATTGACACCGAATGTTGTGTTATTTTTTTTAATCGCAAGCAGAAATGTTGAGCGTAGTACAATACTTTATTTTATCATTATCTCGGTACTCAAACGTTGCGGTAATAGTGTCAAGTCTGTGTTAACACAGACTGTTGTACTGTTGTTGTTGTCACTGTTGTGTGTGTGTGTGTGTGAACACAGACTTGATACTATTATTGCAACCTTAGCTGATTAATTAATCAACTCAGCTTTTCACAGCCAATTGCTGGATATATGCTTCTCCAAAGTTGCACAACACCTGGTTCTCCGCCTTCCGCATCCAGTTTTTCCGACCTGCTTTTTTAAGATCGTCGATACATCTAACTGGGAACTTACTATATGCTTTCAGATAGGCAGTCTCCATTCCAATGTATCGGATTGCTGACCACAATCCTGCTAGATTCATAAAATCTGTCAATGCCTGGGAAAAAGTGTGAGAAAAGGGTCAACAAACCTGCTTAAAAGCCGCCAAAACCTCCTGCCTCTGACTAAAATGCCTGAACAGTAATGCTAGGGCCCCCGACACGAGGGCCGCAGAGGCCCCTTGTGAGCACAGCTGTAGCAGGACTCGAAGTACCATACGGCCTCCACATTCGTCCAGGTCCAATCCATCCCTGGGCAGGTTGAAGGTTGATAGAATAGAGGATTTTGATGTTCGGTAAAACACGACCACAAAACACGAAGAAGTTCGTGCACTGACTATCACTATTTATCTCGGTCGCGTCTACATTGTCGTCTCGCTTGCTCTTGACTTTGTAAACGAGATGGTAGATCGACAGAGATAAGTAGTGATTGGTCAGCGTATGAAACTCGTCGGGTTTCGCGATAGCACTTTAGATGAAGCGGAGGTTTTAAGCAAAATTGGACACCGCCGAAATGAACGCATAGTATAAAAATATAGTTCAAAGTTTGAATACATATGGACATTTGGACAAGGTTGAAATACATTCCATGGGTTTTCGAAATAGAAGGAAAATATATATATTTCGCGAGCAAGGGACGGTTTCTTGGACAGATCGTATCGGGGATTAGTATGATTATCGAAAATATTTATCCAGATAAAACTAAATATTTTAGAAATTTTTAGGAATATAAAGCTGCGGGAATTCCTTTATGGCAAAGTGCCCAAACCTTTAAAGTTGGTACAAATATACCAATCCGAATATAAGATTAGTAAACTCAAATAATCCACAACCCCAATTATTATTTTATTAGTAACTTGTAACATAAATAAATAAACACCATTAAAAACCCCAAATTCATCAAATTCGTTACAAATTCCACTCCCGCGCAGAAGCCATTGTACTGACAAAAGCGAGGGTATTAGAAATTCCTTTGAACCCCACAAGCAATATGGTTAGTAGCAACATGCACCTTTAAAATTAAATTCACGGGGCACAATACATTCCTAAACTATACATCAAATGAAAAATGCAGGTCCTATAACATAAAACCTTACAATAAAATCTTTGTGAATATTGACATCTTCAATAGCCCAATAGAAAAATTCAAAAGTCTTGTCTTCAAAACTCTCGAAAATTTATATAATTATACATGTTTGTAATCTTCAAATTATTGTTTTAAATTTTTCTTGGTGGTATACTTTTTATTGGAATCTTTCTATATTTTTTTTCTTTTTGTACTTTTTTCGCCCCGGCCTTTATTATTGTTTTTTTTTTATATTATTATGATAACCCGTGGACAGTGTTGTGGGTTACATTATTAGCAAAATGCTAATATTGTTATACTAGTTTTAAGTTTTCATGATGTAACTGTTTGCTGTTCCTCTCAATAAAATAAATAAAATTAAATAAAAGAAAAAACTTCTGTAATTTATAAACAGTTCTTTTAGCTTTCGTGACATACCTTTTCTAATGTTAACAGTGACCTCATGACTTACTCTGTTACAGTTCGAAACAAGTCGGCCAAGCCCGAAAGTAAACGTGAGCATTAGTTAACTTATTTGAAGCCTTTCTTAGCCTAAACAGACATTTGTGCTGCCTAAAGGACATCGCTCATTATAACAGCACGCTCCGACACGGCATATATCTTGTCATTCAAGTTAGAATTTTAAATTAAATACATTAAAGTCTATTTTACGATGGCTATACAGAATAGTGGACGATTCGCCGGCCGCTCACTGCCCGCGAGCCGTCACACGTAAAATAGACTTTAATATATTTGATTTATTTATTTATTTTATTTCTCAGTATATGGTACATTGAGATCTTACATTAAACACTGTTTCACACATACTACCATGGCTGGTGTAGAAATATTTAAAAACGAAAAAACAAAATATGCCAATAATATTAAGTAGGTACATGCAAATCATCGAATTAGGTACATTATAAGAATAATATATAAAATTATGAAATGTTGTATTAAGTTTATGAATTTATGAATTTCATCAAAAAACAATAATATCGAAAACATAAATCGTAATGTCAAAGAATAAACCATAATGCCAAAATATAAATCATAATGTCAAAAATTAAAATTACAATGTTCAAAAATTCATAATAATGTCAAAGTACTAATGTCATTATTAAGATTTTAAATTACAATATCAAAAAGTATGATTTAAAAATTCATTGACGGAATAAAAACACATGTCTAAGAGCCAATCAAACATTTTACCTTTAAACTTATCAATTGGTAACATTCTGAGCCCGGTGGTAATTTATTATAAATTTTAATTGTCATACAACTGGCATTTTTACTGCATAATCCTTTAAAATCCTAACTTGATTGACAAGTTATTTGTCGTGTCTTAGCGGTGCTGTCATAATGAGCGATGTCTTTAAATCGTTAAAGATCTTTATGCATCTTTTCCCCTAAATGTAGTAACTCGACTAAACGACGTATGTGGAGAATCTGCATAATAAACTACGCCTAATCAGGCACCGAAACCGGTATGATCAATACGGGTATTTTATTCGGTTATATAGCATAATCAGTAATCAGCGTATAACGTTCCCACTGCTCGGACACAACCTCCTCTCTGTGAGAAGTGAGCCGTAAACCACCACGTGGGCCAAATGCGGGTTGATGTGAATTTCAATTTTTGGTTCTAGGGCATGCCGGTTTCCCTACTATGTTTTCCTTCACCGTTTTGAGAGCAGTGGTGATGAAATAATTTACACAAAGTAAAGCGCCTGTCTGTGTTCGAACCTACGACCTACAACTCGTAAGTCGGCCGTTACCACTGGGCTATCACTGCTCTTTTCTCTTTTTGTGGTTACAACATTTATATTTTTTTAAAGGTACTTTTAAAAGTTATCCTAATTTGAATACAACAGGTATTAATATCGGTTACTGAAATAAAAATTACCTCTATCTTACACGTGCCGTCGGCATTAGTCAAAAGGCGTGCATCGCCTGTGTGTGTGACCGGTATTATAACGGTAACCTAAATAGAGGCATGTTTATTCGGGTGACCACTGAAAATCAGCGGTGTGCTGTGGGTCCCCCATAGCACAGCATAATGCTTAGTGGAAGCCTTCTTGTCACAGTCATGACGTGCAGCTGCCGACTATTTACCTTTATACTCATGATCTCATATTTGTATTTAGATCTATTTTGTTTAATATTGCTGATTACTGTTATCTTTTTGTATGCACGTGTTTCTGTGATAAATAAAGCTATTTTTCTTTCTTTCTTTCTTTCTTATTCTTCCTGGGCTACACAAATAGCGGTAACCTTAGTCATAGAAGTAACCAAAACTTAAGGTTTTCGGTCCCTTCGCCTGAGATAGGACAAATCGTGTTTTTCCAAATGTGAATTAGATGTACCGAGCTGCCAACACAATGTTTCGACACGTTGCCCAGTAGCTTTTACGTTTAATTAACGATATGTGCCGAAATATTCCTCATACTTAACTTATTGACCATGATTTCTACTCCTAACAAATACACGACTAATTCTAAGGTTCTCTAAGGTTCACAATACTTTTAAAACAAAGGGTTACGGTTAATGGTTATTTAAAAATTCTGTAAATCATTTTCACAAGATCAGCATGACATGCAAGGTTATTATTTGGAGTTTTTTTTTTTTTTGCAATAACTTGCTCTTTTTGACCTTTGAACGTCGGCGTTGATATAAAAAAGAAACAAAAAGTATAGAAAAAATATTTTAGTAATAATAATAATTTTATGTTGTGAATATATCTGGTATTTTCTGAAAATTTCCCGTCTTTCTTGATTTGGTTGTAAATGATTATTTAATAGTTATTTTAATCAAAATGGGAATTGAAATTTCTAAATATAATGCACCCCAAGTCGACTCGATTGGAAGTCAGAATGTAATCTTGGAGGATGTGCAAAAGAGGACGCTTGTCATTTGGGTCACGGCGGCCATTACGGGCCGGAGGAACCGTTGATGCGCTCTACGGTATTTTTATAGTTAATTAATACTTCAGGTACACAAATGTGCGGGAAAGTCCGAAAGGGATACCGAGGCCCTTGGCAACAGGCAACAGAAGGAACACGGGTTGATTTTAGTCAGTAAAATTTTGACACGCCCTCCCGATCTGCCCAGAGCGGGAGAAATCATTTGATGATTGGCCACACTCAAAAAAATCCTTACTAATATTATAAATGCGAAAGTAACTCAATCTGCTTGTCTGTCGCGTTTTCACGCCAAAACTGCTGAACCGATTTCAATGAAATTTGATACACAGATAGTCTAGAGGCTGAGAAAGGACATAGGCTACTTTTTATCGACATACCATGCGGGCGAAGCCACGGGCGGAAGCTAGTAATAAATAAATAAGGTACACAAATTAATGCCATAGACATGTATGCATACTCGTATTCAAATGATTCTACTAAAATTCCGAAAAAAATTGAGCGTTCAAAGGACCAAAAAGAACAGTTACAAAGCTAATTAGTATTAATTCCCAACCACATGCTAAGTTAATCATTCCATGCAAATACTATGTCATACTAACAAATCTACATTTTTTGGAAGACAGCTGTCAGGCACAGTCTGTATCGCTCTGAAAAACATTTCACATTAGTACCGTTACATGTCATTATCCCAGACCTAGAATAGTTTATTGACAATCAATTTGTATTAGATTTTTGGTCATTACATACAGGTGTGTGAAAGTGTTAGTTAAACCCATGATCCAGGAAAAACACCCTGAAATGTGAAAGTCGGTAGGTATGTTTGTTAATCAATCATGCCTCAACGACTGAACAGAATTAGATGATATTTAGCACCCTGACCTGGGGGTTAATACGACGTATTAATGCCACCATTTTTCCAGTGTTATTGAGAGACGGAGCTATACAAGGCCGCTAGCACCATCCTTTTCTCGAAGTGGAATAATGATGGCATTCATACTTCATAGTACAGCCCCTGGATGAGTTTATAGGCTACTTTTTATCCCAGTAGTTCGTTGCCATGGGATATTTTTACGAAATTAAGTCGTTCTCGACCTCCACACGGGCGAAGCCGCTGGGTAATGCTTTTTAGGGTTCCGTATCCGAAGGGTGCCAAATGGAACCCTATTACTAACCCTCTGCGTTCCGTCCGTCCGACTGTCAGCGGGCTGTATCTCATGAACTGTTTAAGTAGACAGTTGAACTTTTCACAGATTGTGTATTTCTATTGCCGCCATAACAGCACATAATAAAAATTAAATAAAGTTGAAAATTAAAGGGCACCCAAGGCAATACAAGGAACGTGTTTTATTTTTTACTAAAGTAAAAAACGTAGTGGTCATATTGTCCGGTGGTACGGAACCCTTTCTATAGCCCGACTCACACTTGAATTTTTATTTTTTATTTTTACTCTATTGTTACTTGTTGCTAGGTAAGGTTTATGTCTAGATTTCTTTTCAGTAAAAACTAGCCAAATTACAAAAGTATTTTTTTCTAAAAGAACTGATTTAGATGCGAATTTTGATCTCTATTAGAATCAAGTGAAAAGGCTAACGTTTTCTACTATAAGTTGAACCCATCTTTTGAGTCTATATGTAATGACCATCGAATTTTAATGCCCCGTCACCAGTCAGCATGCGTTAGTCACTGATAATGATTACCAGTCATAGATAAAAGAGATACATTTACAAATGACATAAACATTTATTTGAAGATTGAAATATTCTCTACTCGAGTTTCAATGAATGTAAGGACGAAAATATCAGTGTATTTATTTTCTCTAGTCATCTGCATAAAGGCTCGAGCAGACCGGATGCGTATGCGTAGCCGTAAGCGTAGACATGCACGTACCACTGAGTTGTAATGTATGGAACTGTATGAGACAGGACACACCGCTTGCGTAACGTAGACGTGCGCGTCGTTACGCAACGCATCCGGTCTGCTCGAGCCTATAATTGGCATCCAGTAGCCGTTTATAGAAAAATGTCAAAATTATCATCATCGTTTCAGTGCGGAAAAAGGATAGCGCTATTCGTCCTGTATCGGTCCATCTCTCTCTCATACTGAAAGACAACGTCTGCTATAGCCGAAGCGAGCCAACGATGGCAAATGTCCCACATTCATTGAAACTCAGTGTTAAAAATTAAACACAGAAATAGAATTTACAGAGACTAAAGTTTACAAATAATGATCTGAAAAAGATTTTTAATTTTACAATTTGTACATTTTCTACAATGATTTATGAACAGTTATTTTACAGACATAACAATATTTATTTCACTAAGAAGTTTGTATTCAATATGAAGAGAAAATGTGAGAAAAAGTTGTATAAAATGATTTTTATTTAGGAAATCTAAAGATTGAAATATGATAAGTAAACATTTACCAAATGTTAAGTACATAGGAAAGAAATTGAGTTAACTATTATACTCATTATATATTTAAGTATATGGTACCTACATAAGAAATTGTAAAATAATAAATAAATAAGCGGTTTATAAATCAAACAAAATTATTCTCAAATTTTTTAAGTAAGTTTGAGGCTTCCTGTACTCGATGGCGCGGTGGCGCCACGTAGGTATTAGAGGTATTGTAGTTTTTTTTTCATATTGCATATTGTATGGCTCCAGCGTCATGTACTCATGAAGCCTTAGTCTCCAGATAGGCACTAATATCCATCAGATTCCATTCCGCGTCCATTATGTCACTTTTTGTTAGGAAAACCAGAAAGCGCCCTCTGTCGGTTCGTTTCCACCGAACTAAAAGTGACATTATGAATGCGATGATCGCGTATTCGCGCGAGGATCGCTGGAATGAACAGGACGCGGACCGTAACCAACCCAAATACGATTAAATAAAACAAATAAAAATACAAATTTGCTGGTCTTTATCTTGTTTGATTTACAAACCATTGTCACTAAGGCCTTTTCAATAAACACCCCACTCCAGTTACTAAATCTACTCACCGACAGCTAAAGATCCCCTCAGCCTGAAGTCCGATGGCCTCGACATCAGCTCTACCGATGGTGTCAGCAGAACGCTCTCCGGCTTGCTCGAACTCCTTCTTGAAGATGGACAGGAGACAGCTGATCCGGTAGTCCAGTCGCACGTCTAGGATGAACTGGAGGTACGGTGGAGATTACAACATGATACAAACAAAGGATCATTTCAATATTTCTTTAGGTCGGGTTATGAGGCTTATGAGGGATCTGAAATCTTGGCTGACAGTACCAACCTCTCGGAAAATGGGTTGGTACCATGATTGATCAACAATCGCGCGGCGCACCGCACGCGCTTATTGACTAAATCAAATAGTGCGCGCTTCCCCGGCTCCCTGTTACACATGTCCGTCCCTTTTCACGAAATAACTCCTACAAATAGCAGGAAAGATGTGACACATCAAAAATTGTCTCGATGTCGTTGATCTTTAAGCGAAGTTTGATCGCAGCAAATCAGTTTACTTCGAAAACATTGCAGTAACAAAACAGAAGGAATGGAAAACATATCCGTCATCGCCGAATATTAAAAAACAAAAATCGTGTCTTACTAAATCAATCTTTTGACCTGTAACTCCATGATTTTTTGTGAGGTTTCATAAAACATTTCGATGGGTTTCTCTCACCTGAAGTATCTCAATGATCTTGAGCTTGGTGTCCATAACGAGTGGGTGTTCCCGCGCCAGCAGCAAGGCCGACGCACTGCGCTGCAGCCCGCCCCCCGCCGCGCCTGCGCCCGCGCCGCTCGCGCTGGCGCCTGCCTGCGGGTGGTGGGAGTTCTACACTAATACTGAGTATACTGGGCTGTTTTCGAATATAAGCAAAATGACAGCAGAATCATCATCTTCGTTTCATCAGCGTCTTCACCGCTGTCCACGATGTTAGGATTGGATTTTAGTATGACGGAACAACTGTCATCTGAATTCCACACTCAAATTGCTGGGATGACATAAGCTAGACATGGGCATCTGACTACCCTAAGCAACTGCCACAGGTTTTTTTTTTTAAGACTGGTGCTGTTTTATGTATTATTAATGCCACCATTTTTCCAGTGTGAGAAAGAGACGGAGCTATACAACGTCGATAGCACCATCCCGTTTTCGCAGTAAAATAATGATGGCGTTAATACTTCATAATACTACCCCTGGGACTGAATTTTCACCCCATTTTAGTTGCGTTCAAAAACCTAGTGTAACGGCGCTCTTATACGAGCGGCAATTTCTATCCAATCTTAGAATTGCTCAATTTATAGCAATTCCAAGATTGTATAGAAATTGCCAATTAACACAACAAAACAAACCACCGCGGAAAAAAATATGTTTATTTTATCAACTTACTAGCTACGCTCCGCGGTTTCACCCGCGTAAGTCTCGATCCCGGGTCCTTTTTATCCCGATCGGGATAAAAAGTATACTATGTCCTATCCCAGGTTATGGTCTACCCATGTGCCAAATTTCAGGTAAATCTGTTTAGCCGTTTTAGCGTGAAAGTGTAACAAAGTTATAATATTAGTTTGGATTAAGATGTAGTACATTACATTGTTCATTTCGGAGTCACCTTTTAAGCAAAGATTTGCTTGTGTTAGGAGCCTCCGCTCTTCCAGTTTACATTAGCTATACATATGTGTGAGAAAAAAACAACAGATTATTTTGAGAGAATTCCAAAAGTTTTTATTACCACAAAATACAAAAATTATGGTACGGAATAAGGAGTGCGGCCAGTGATATGTGTGTGTGTGAGGGGGCGGTGTGTGTGATGTAGGGGTGTGAATGTTGGTGTGAAAGATGTGATTTGTGTACTTTGTTTTAATCTAGCGTCAGTTTGTATCTAATTAAGTATTTTAGGAGACAGTGGTGCCGATTCTCTTGTTCACAAACTAAACTAAATTTAAGTTCAGTGCATCTTTTTCTTTATATTTTATTAAGAAAAGGACAGAAGATAAATTTTAGTTAAGTCCTGTCAAATTAATCAGCGCCTGACGTAAATTGACATCATTTTAGTAGGCAAGTTTTTAATCACGTCTAAACTTGTATGGAGTAGTGACAGGCGCTGATTAATTTGACAGGACTAAACTAAAATTTATCTTCTGTGCTTTTCTTAATGAAATATAAAGAAAAAGATGCACTGAACTTAAATTTAGTTTAGTTTGTGGACAACAGAATCGGCACCAGTGTCAGTCTTTAAAGTTCAATTTTGACTCCTTTTTTTTTTTGAGGGTGAGAAATCATCCAATGACTTCTCCCACTCTGGGCGGAGCGGAAGGGCGTGTCAGACTTTTACTGACTAAAACCCACCCGTGTTCCTTCATTTGCCTGTTGCCAAGGTCCCGGTATCCCTTTCGGACTTTCCCGCAACCCTGGCAGGGCAATTTTGACTCCTAACAGTAATCCATTCAAACTTACATTTCTGGCGACTGAACCGAGTGTTATTGATGTCATCACAGCGCCCATATCACCGATACTGCGCAACACACCGCCTTCAGCTGAAAGATACAGATAGCATTGATGATGATGGATGTAGAGAAAAAAATTTTTTTGCGTAATTTATTGGTTCGAGTAAGAGCACCGTTACTTCAGTTTGGAAAGAGATGGGAGTTACACAGGACGAGTAGCTCCATCTCTTTCCCACACCTAAGTAAGGTTAAAATAATACTGCTATACGAGGTTCTGGTGGACCCTCTGGCAACTTACATGCAACTGAAGGAACACGGATCGGTTTTAGTCAGCAAGAGTCTGGAACGCCCTCCCGCTCCGTCCAGAACGGGAGAAGTTATTTGATAATTTCCAAACCAAAAAACAACAAAAAAGGTGTTGGTGGACACCCTGACTTTTTTTAAATATGTATAGCACTCGTTTCCCGAACAAATTGCAACTATGTAGGACAGACAAAGTTATAATATTTGAATTCCCTACTTGACTGAAATGTTAACACGTTAAAAGTTAGTCAAAGACGGTCTTAAAGTTAATACTTACGTTTCTCTATTTTTATCTGCTCCTTTTCCTTAGCTGCTTGTAAAACAGAATATATATAAATATATATTATAAACTAACTGCGCCGCGCTGTTTCAGCCGCGTAAGTCTCGATCCCGGGGGAATATCGGGATAAAAAGTGTCCTATGTCCTTTTCCAGGTCATAGTCTATCCATGTGCGAAATTTCATCCAAATCAGTTTAGTCGTTTTAGTGTGAAAGCGTAACAAACAAATAAAAAAAACTCACTTTCGCATTTATGACACTAGTTATAGGACTTATAGGATTAATTTGTCTGTGTCTTGTTTATACCTTTTTAGTTGGTGTTTTTGTCGTAGTTGGGTTTTAGTTTTTAACTTTTATTTTTATACTTCAAAAGTGATAATCAAGCTAGGGTACCATGATCACACAGTTTTCAACAACTGTTCGTTGTTTTTTTTTTCTTCTTTTAAATATCTGCAATCAGCCTTTCGGCTATAATTAAATGTGCTGTATGGTTCATGGCGTGGCTTTGCTGTGCTCCAATTAATTACATTTAAAAAGTAAATACCACATTAAAATTTCAACTGAGTTATATACTCACATTCAACCTCTCCAGAGAGAGCGTTCGTTTCGTTGAGTAGATCCATAGCAGTGACACAGTCCAAAATGCTCAGTAATGTCTTAGTCAAACGTAGCAGGTCGCTGAAGCTGGGGACGAGAATAATAACAATGTTATAATTATAAAGTTCATGATTAAAATTGATTTTGAGAGAAAATGATCACTGTATGTGGGTTACAACACCTCACAAATTGATTTTGAGAGAACATGATTACTGTATGTGGTTTATAACACCTCACGAATTGATTTTGAGAGAACATGATGACTGTATGTGATTTATAACACCTCACAAATTGATTTTGAGAGAACATGATTACTGTATGTGGTTTATAACACCTCACAAATTGATTTTGGGAGACCATGATCACTGTATGTGGGTTATAACACCTCACAAATTGATTTTGAGAGAACATGATTACTGTATGTGGTTTATAACACCTCACAAATTGATTTTGGGAGAACATGATCACTGTATGTGGGTTATAACACCTCACAAATTGATTTTGAGAGAACATGATTACTGTATGTGGTTTATAACACCTCACAAATTGATTTTGGGAGAACATGATCACTGTATGTGGGTTATAACACCTCACAAATTGATTATGAGAGAACATGATTACTGTGTGTGGTTTATAACACCTCACAAATTGCAGTCTTTGAAGGTGGCGTAGTTAAAATATGGTCAAGTCAATAGAGACAAAGAAAACAGAAAAACGAAGAGTATAATATCAAAGTTAGCCACATCTGATATGGTCTTTTGAGGAAAGAACCACACAGATTGAATGGACCTGTCCAGTCAGTGCACGCATTTGTCAGTAATCGTACACCTCAACTCAGATCTTAACGCTCAACAATTCAAAGAACAATATCAAAGAAAGGGCATTTGGGTAGGCCGCATAAATTACTCAAATTGCCATACCATGATTTAAACTAACTGAGAAAAGAAAAACGTTTACCAATCTTTGTAACTTACCTATAAAACCCAAAATAGATCAGCTCCCTAGCCAACTTCACGACTTCAAAGGTCAGTTTATTCTGGTCATGATCACTGAAGTACCAGGTCTTGGTGACTACGTTACAAAGGTAGTTCTCTACGAAGCGGATGGTGGACGCGAACTGTTCTTTGACCTTCTCTCGGTTTGCATCTGGACCGCCTTTTACGCATTGATAGCTGGGAAAGAAGGTCATTTTTTATTTTTTTTTGTTAAATATAACATCAAGCCAATATTCCCCAAAGGGTTTAGACAGAGGTGTACCTATAGAGCACCCACATTTCGCCAGTTATGTTAAGTCCCATGTAATAAGAGTGAGCCTTTTGCCATCAACCGGGCACAAACCCAGACTACTGCAGCTACTGAGAAGTTTCAGATACAACACTGCCCGACCGGAATAGAAGATAAAAAATACAAATACATGTATATTGGAGATACTGAGGGCCTAGACAAGTGACAATCGCTTCGAAAGCGTTCCGTATTTCTACAACGACTTTTAACAAGATTGACATAAGCTTTTCGATAGCTTATGTCATTCCTATACATTTCTGCGTTTTCCATAGATAGAATAAATAGATTATGGCAATAGATTTTATCTGATAGAATGTCACTTTGTCTAGGGCCTCTGTTTCAATAACTCTAGAATTTTTAAATTAAAACCGTGCCACTAGCTAGACCATATCTATACATATTATAAAGTCGCTTTACGTGTTTGTCTTTATGTCCGCGTTGTTTTTCTAAACCACGCAACAGATTTTGATGAGGTTTTCACCATCGTTTAGAGAATTTATTTCGGAAGGTTTACATGTATAATTACGTTAGTATAAAAGTTACATATAACTAAGATATCTCGATGTTTTGTGAAGTCGTAAAAACCGTGCGAAGCAGAAGCGGTTCGCTTATATTTGAATATTGCAACAGTCAATCATTAATGGAAAAACAATCAGTAGCCCAACGTCAGTTTATAAGATATTCGATGGACTAGAGAGAAGGAAGAGAGGGGTCATAGTATTTATGTTTTTACTAGCTTTTGCCATTTAAAGATTCCACAGCAAAGTACTAAGAACAATGCTTGGTATCCCACAGTGTAACCACATTAGTAATAAATACATGTACCTGGACCTCGGCATAAAAACTGTCCGGCAAGAAATATTCCAAAGCAGCCTGAAGTACCAGGAGAAGCTAATAACCTTTGTGAATGAGCTTGCCCAGACTCTGAGCGGAATGGGTGGACTCCAGCATACCCGACTAAAGAGACATGACATCCCTAATCTCGCCAAAAGATTCCCATAACGAGACAAAGAGAGATTTTGCTGGAAATAAACTTTTCAGCAGTTTATGGCTCTCGTAGATTACATACATACAGATATTTTTCAGACAAGGGAGTGGCTTACTGTTCCTGGAAGAGATTGCCAAGTAACATAAAAAAAAAAAAAACTAGCTTTTGCCCGCGGCTTCACCCGCATGGAGTTCGGAAATTATCCCACGGGAACGTACTACCGGGATAAAAAGTATCCTATGTCCTATTCCAGGTCATGATCTACCCCTGTGCCAAATTTCATCCAAATCAGTTCAGCCGTTTTAGCGTGAAAGCGTAACAAACAAACTCACTTTCGCATTTATAATATTATTAGCTTCCGCCCGCGGCTTTGCCCGAGCGGTATGTCGATAAAAAGTCGCCTATGTCCTTCCCCGGGATGCCATCTATCTCCTTGCCAAATTTAATCGAAATCCGTTCAGTGGTTTAGGCGTCAAAAGGTAACATACAGACAGACAGAGTTACTTTCGAATTTATAATATTAGTATGGATAAAAAACTTGTAAGAGAAAAATACATAAAGATAGAAGAGCACAAAGTATTGCTTATTTTATTAGAAATTTCTTCACGCAAATCTGCGAAAGGAAAGTTGGATGTGATACATAGACACAGTGTGTAAAACAGTGACACACAACTTCAAGTGAGAATTATGTATCATGGTAATCAAAACTAGCTGCCTTCATGTGTCGGACTATAAACACACTTGAATACAAACTAAAATCACGAGCCGCATGTATGTGTGTGTAATTTCGTTTAGTTGACAGTAAGAAAAATACCTTACGAATTTTGTTTTGCAGAATGGCCGTGTGCTAAAAATATAATAAAAAAATCAACTTAACTTTGTAAATGATTTTAGATTTATACATATTTTCGGGAAATAATTGTGTACAAATAAATCACGTAACATTGAACGCGAATCAGAGAGCGACACGACACAACTTCCAGATATTTTATTCAGTCAGTTTCAAATTGTATATTGAAACAGTCTTTATGGTCGTCAGACGAATGTTTCTTTTGCATTACCAATAGACGTACAAAAATAATGATCTTGAAAAGAAGCAACACTGATTGGTAGTGTGTCCCTCTCGCACAATGTGGCACTGTTTGGCACGTTAATCTACTAAATTAGTAGTATTCAGTAAAATTTTCAGATACTACATAAAAATTTGAAAATGTAAATCATCCTACATAAGACTGTCATAAAAAATGAACACAAACAATTATCTGTATGCTTTGAATATATTTATATAAATATTTGAAAAGCTTGTTAATTAAGAATACCGAATATTATAATATTAGCTACGTACCACGCTTTCGCCCGCGTAAGCCTCGTAAATATCGGGATAAAAAGTATCCTATGTCCTATTCCAGGTCATGGTCTACCCATGTGCCAAATTTCACCGAAATCCGCTTAGCCGTTTTAGCGTGAAAGCATAACAAACACACTAACTCACTTTCGCATCCACACTAATATTATAAATTCGAAAGTAACTCTGTCTGTCTGTATGTTACCTTTTCACGACTAAACCACTGAACGGATTTCGACAAAATTTAGCAAGGAGATAAACGGCATCCTGGGGAAGGACATAGGGTACTTTTTATCGACATACCACGCGGGAGAAGCCGCGGGCGGAAGCTAGTTTATTTTATTAGTTAGGATTATAACAGAATTAAATTAAACTATCGTGTAGACAACGCTGTAAAAAACGGCTTTGACGGGAGTGACAGGCTCTTGAAGCCCCTGTCGCGGGCAGGTACATAACATCACTTACTCATGTATATGAATTCTGTCGCACACTTCGGTCCACAACCTGGCGTACTTCACGGGAGTGACAGGCTCCTGAGGGTCCCTGTCGGCGTGCAGGTGCAGCATCAGTCGGCAGAATGATGCGCGCACCTCGTATGAGAGGGACGCGTTTGACATGCATCTGTAGAGGAGAAATTTTTATTTATTTATCAAGCTAGGTACACCCACGACATATTTACAAGGATATAGTAACATTAGGTAATCACGAATCTTCAATGCTTTGTAAATACATCACTTATAGGCATGCACAACGTTCTTATTGAAAGGTGAACAATTATTCGACAAATAATTAAAGTATTAGTAATATATATTGCAATTAAATGAAAGAAAATTTAAAACTCATATAAAAAGTACACTTTGTAAACAAGCTTATTACAAATTAGAGGATTATATCCAGGATAAGAATGCTTGGAAACATGCTGGTCTTGCTCCATAGGACAATTTAGAGTCTGGACAAAATCAAACTGGTTGCTAATTTGGTTGTATATTTTATTATTTGTATGTCAAAGATTTTTACACTCTGTGATTGCTTGGAATCACGCACTGACTTATTAGTATTGCTTGTAAAGATGTTAGGAATATTGTAATATCGTATACTTTTACAATGTTTGTAAATATGTGAGCACCATGTACCTATCACATAACTGATTTATTTGTCATTGCTCCATTTATAATTTTTTTTTGCCTTTTGTGGGACAGTAATCTTATTGTGGGTGCATGGTCTTCACATATAATTATATAATTCATGTATACAAAATATTGTAAACATTTTTGAAAAGAGTAACGGTGGAGTTTCTTGCCCATTCTTCTCCATACGAAATCTACCTTTTGGAATGGGCAACTAGAATCAATTCTATTTCTTTGTTTGTTTTTCATTGACGTTCAAAAGTGCCTTTTATGTGCCTATTTGAAATAAATTATTTGACTTTGACTTTGACTTTGAATAACATTAATTTGATACTTAAAAAATTGCGAAATAAGATTAAATTACAAAATAAAAATTAATATGTACATTTTGTTTCATTGACTGAGAACAAAATAATAAAATATAATTATCACTAGCTGATGCCCGCGACTTCGCCGGCGTGGATGTCAGTTATTATATACTAAAATCTTACTCGAGAACTACTCTATCCATTGGTGAAAACAGCATGAAAATCGGTGGTGTCGTTTTTGAGTTTATCGCGTACAGGACGACAGACAGACGCGGCGGAGGACTTTGTTTTATAATATGTAAGGATTGTTATCTCAGAAACAAAGAATGCATACATTTCTCTATCTGTATGTGCATAGAGATAGAATTTTGATTTGAGATTGTTAGTGGTGAGAGGCAGAATGAATTACATAGCGCAATATCTGCGCAATTATGTAACTTAGCTTATTACAATACACCATGAGATGAAAGAGAGTTTTCTAAATGAAGAAATACATTGTTTTTACTGAAATTCCGATACTAACAGTCGGTTATGTTTATTCCGATTGCGAAAATCGCGAGATACATACAAAACATATTTTATTTATAGACAAAATCAAACTACCGGACCTTTTGGGTGTCCTTAAAATTGAGTTCAAAATTACGTTTGTAGGCTAGGTTATAACAACCGCACGGGTCGATCCATTAGGTTAAGCTACGTGTGCCGCAGTTGGTCCGTGGATAGGTGAATATCTTTACATATCAAGACTCCTCCGTGCCTCGGAAAGCACGTTAAGCTGTTGGTCCCGGCTGTCATTCGTGGATCCTTGACAGTCGTTACGGATCGCCAGAAGCCCGAAAGTCTGACAACCAGTCTTACCAAGGGGTATCGTACTACGGAATAACTGGGTTGTGGAGGTCAGATAGGCAGTCACTTCATGTAAAATACTGGTATTCAGCTGCATCAGGTTAGACTGGAAGCCGACCCCAACATAGTTGGGAAAGGCTAGGCAGATTGATTGTTTTATTAGAAACTTTTTCTTTAGGTTTGACATTAGGTTTGATTCAAGCAATGACTGGTAAGTTAGAACAGGACAGCAACGGCCAGTTTCTTCATCAAAAGTAACAGCCAAAGTAACAGTCAACTGTTCTTTTGCACTGTTGTATTTTCAATCCTCGGCGCTAAGGTGAGGGTTGTAAATCCAACAGCGCGGAAGAACAGTTGAATGTTACTTTGGCTGTTACTTTTGATGAAGAAATGGGTCGTTAGTCATGTGTCGGCCAGTTAATCATGATGACTTGCGGCTTCGAATACAGATAATACACAATACAAGTCACGGCTTACTTTAGGCACCAGTTGCCCACAAATGAACATTGTCCTCATCTTAATTATTATTTTTCCATTTTTAAGTTTTAGTAATAAGTGTTATTTGTGGAAGAAAAATAAACATTTGTTTTTTTTTTTAACTACTTTCCAGGATTCTCACTCATGGACTCAATACTCAATAGGTAGGTACATTATAAAATATACATAATTTTAGATCATTGTGGGCCCTGTCCGGCACAGCAAGGTAGGATAGAGGAAAAGGGCTAATATTATATTATTATTTGAAAATAGGTAAAATATAAATGTTTTTTCTACTATTCAATAAAGACTTTAATTTTATTTATGATTTTTGGTATTCATTTTTAATTATACATTGTATTTATCATTAAAATATTCATTAATATTATAATAGCATTTATGGATTAGAAATTGTTTTAGTTTATTTATAAAAATATATTTAATTTTTGTTAATTTTTAATTGCTTTTGGTAATCTAATATATATTTTATCTACACCCATGCTATAAATCCTCTATAAAAGTTTCTGAAACAGTTAGCTTAATCCCAACATTAAAACAGCCGGTGTCATAGTAACCATAATAACATCCAAACGGGTGTTATAATGTTGTACTAAATTTCATACTACAACTCATTTCAAAAAAAGAACATTGACATGCAGGCGCGTTTCACTAACAAAGCACAGTAATTTAAAAAAACGAACACAGGTTATTCGAATTCGAGAAATTCGAAATCATGTGTGTCGTATCCCTCCATTTTTGTTCGATATTAGTATTGCAAACCTATTATAGAGGATTCATATCATGGGTGTAGATAAAGTCTTGTATGCAACTGTAAATAATTAGGTATTAAAACACTCATGTGATACTATTATCACACTCGGTTTCGCCTCGTGTGATAAACCCACATTCGTGTTTTAATACCCCTTATTATACAACAGTTGTATAAATAACTATTGATTTTGATTTTTTGATTTTGATACTTCACAACTACAGTCCAGGATGCTCACTAGTGGACTTACTTCAATATAAGATGTATGTGCAGCTGAGGGGACAGCGTGTTCAGCGCTAAGTACTGTCTGTTGAGACACATGTTCGAGAACAGGTCTAGCTGGTGTCGGTAGTAGTCCAAGATGGCGGCTGATTGGCAGTTCGGGTCTATGCGGGCTTCGGCTGCTAGTTCCGAGAGCAGGCGGGAACACTGGAAGATGAGAAATGCGTTAAAACATGCTGGGTGTAAATTCCACAACGTTCCCATAATTTTTTTTTAGGGTTCCGTACCCAAAGTTTAAAACGGGACTCTATTACTGAGACTCCGCTGTCCGTCCGTCTGTCACCAGGCTGTATCTCATGAACCGTGATAGTTATAGACAGTTGAAATTTTCACAGAAAATGTGATTTCTGTTGCCGCTATAACAACAAAATATACTAAAAAACAGTTTTTTTTTTAAGGGGGCTCGCGTACGACAAACGTGATTTTTTTGCCGTTTTTATAGATAATGGTACGGACCCTTCGTGCGCGAGTCCGACTCGCACTTAGCCGATTTTATAGTGTCGTATCGACATATATCATACAACGAGGCATCCTCGGGATGACGATTGACCAGTCGCGAACCCGAACACGCCACGCCATGCGAGCTGAATCATGTCATATCATTTGTAACAGATAAATATTTTTCTCAAACATGCTTAGAAATTCGAGCATTATTTTGACAACCTTCCTAATCTTGCTTATAGAGCTGTTTTGTGTAAAAAAGAAACAAATGAACATATTGGTGTGTGAAAAATTATCATTGTCCGTAATTGATTATGGAATTAATAATTAACTAGCCACGTTGCAATACCATTTGTTTTATTTATATAGATTTTTTGGGCCAGAAACCCTCGTGAGTGTCCTCAGAACACCCTACCAAAGTTTCATCACGATCTGATCGCATTTTTTTATAGGTTTAGGAAAGCAAATATTGATTTTTATATACATAGATTTACTATGTATACGTGTGTTTAGTAGTAGTTGGTAGTAGGCGATTAACAAAAGGCATTTACAAGGCAGATGTGAGTGGAAACGCAAAGAGCCATGCCCCAGGAGGACATAATAATAATATAGTGACTTTATTGGTGATGTTTTTGAGAAAGATCAGGTGCGTAGTACACGTAACTGGTGTATTACCAGATGTATGAACGTAAACAAGACAAAAGGAGTATGTAAGGATCGTAGCAGGTGGCGTTCTGTAGTTTCTGCCTTGGGAAGAAGCCGTGAGTTTATGTATGTGTGTATTTACTTTGTAAAGTATTATATTATTTTAATTATTGTGAATGTGAAGACTATGTGGATCTTTCTTTCTTTTCTTTTTTAGTATTAATTTTTCCTTAGTTTTAATTAATCATGGTCTGGCAGTTTGAGTAATTTATGCGGCCTAACCAAATGTCTTTTCTTTGGTACTGTTCATCAAATCGTTGAGCTCCTTAAAATTGGAGTTGAGCTGCACGATTATTGAAAAATGCTTGCACTGACTGGACAGGGCCACTCAATCTGTGTGGTTCTTTCCTCAAAAGTCCATTTCAGAGACCAATCTACATGGTCTTCACATGATCTGACCAAGATTATGTCTGGACTTTAAAAGAGACTGTGACCTCTGAGTTTGTTTCGGCCTTTCTTCTCAGAGTAGTCAGATAGGAAACGCCGACCTCATCTAGTTTTACAATGTGATTGACGTGTAAAAGTGTTTGTACAAACCTACTTACAGAAATAAAAATCATTTATCATCATTTATCATTTATGTGTACTTAGTAGTTGTAGTAGAATATCAAAGCACAATACCTTTTTATTGTTCCATAACAGCATAACTTCCTCTTCTACGGTGTATTTACTATCGTCCGGATCTAATATCTTGCTTTTTTCGTATTTCGTTGAAACCAATCTGCTAACAAATATCATGTTATTTCTGACTTTGCAGTTATGAGGAGCAGGGTGTAAAGTTCACACATCCTCTATAGAAAAGGGAGGATCCTCCGACCTGCACGTGTAGCATGACCACCATACCACCACTACGGAAGAATAGACAAAATGACTGATGCTCAATCACAATCTAAAATATGTACAATAGACGTAGATATATTTACAATCTCTCATTTTGTCTATTCTTCCGTCGACAAAACCTGATACTGACCTGCAAATTGATCAACCGACTTCCAAAAAAAACGAAAATTGAAAAGCAAAGACAAAGACACCGACTTTCGATTTTTTTTTTTTTTGTGGGCTGGGAAATCATCATATGATTTCTCCCGCTCTGTGCGGAGCGAAAGGGCGTGTCAGACTTCTACTGACTAAAACCCACCCCTGTTCCTTCAGTTGCCTGTTGCCAAGCTCCCGGTATCCATTTCGGACTTTCCCGCAACCCCTGGCAGGCCTACCTAACGTCGTTACGTCGCTACGTTATCTCTTCAGCTCCACCTACTTATCACGTGAATACAAATACACTATGTTCATGTACCTGGTCTCTATGAGTATGTCGGAGTTATTGGCACAGAGCACACTCTTGCAGATGAGCTCCTGCGTCACAGCAATAGCCTTCTTGTTGGAGATGCACAAGTCGCTCAGGTAGTCTAAGAAACGGGACTGCCAGGTCTTCATGTTCTTGCGGACAAGACCTGGGAAACAGAAAGAAAAATTATGTATCTGCGAAACATCCTTGAGGTGCGTGGTTTTGGCCCGGACATCAAGCAATAGACAAAATTGACAAACTTACTTTGTTTGAATATGAGGCTTTTGGCTGATCTTTAAGACAAAATACAGACTTAAAGAGCAGCCAAAAGCCTCATATTCAAGCAAAGTAAGATTGACAATTTTTTTTTTGTAATGTGGGTTTTGTTTGTGCTGAATAAACAATTTTTCTTTCTTTTTTTTCGTTAGATGTTTAGGGGTATGAGGAACAGGGTGTAAAGTTCACTCATCCACCATAGAAAAGGGAGGATCCTCCGACCAGACGGGTGTTGTGTCTGGCGGGCAACTGCCCAACGATTGATGTCGGGTTCTTGTATATAATTATGTCCACTGCATGGTAAACTTTAATTGCGCGATGCAGGATTTATGTGACGTCAGGATTTTTGTGTGACGTCAGGTCTTTGATGCGTAGTTCGCATGTGGCGATGTAGATACCGCCACAGGCGAATGCGGCGTACGAACTGACACGCAGACGGAGCACTCTATTACTTTGGAAACTTTATCCGTCGACCAAGGGGCAAGTTTATACGTAAGGTATGTACTCGTAGCAACTGTCCCATGCAAAACTTCAATACGACGGCTGAAATTTTTTTCGTGATTCGTGTTTGTCTTTATTTTTACGTTGTTCTTCTAAACTGTTTAGAGAATTTATTCCGGAAGTTTTATGTGGTTTTGTGGTGTGGTTTGTGTGTGTGGTTGAGGTATACATTATTAAAGTTACATATAGCTAAGAAATCTCGATGTTTTGTCATGTCGTAAAAAGCGTGTGAAGCAGGCGTGGGTCGCTAGTCAGTTTATAAGTAGACCTGTCCATTCTTCAGCAATGGACATGCCGATAGATTATTGTCTGATATTGGCTGCGTTCCGAGTTACGATGTAATCGATTTGAGCGTGCTAACACCCGTTCCGAGTTAGCGTGAGCGCGATAACGATGTCTCGTGAATCGTCAAAGGTAACGTCATGACATGCGCGATCTTGCGATAACGCCGACCATATCATGTTTTAATATCACCGTGAGTGGCAAATAGGGCCGTTTTGTTTTGAGTCGCATCATATCTTTAAACTAATGTGGCATTTACGTACGAAACTGTGCTACTGGCTACCGTCACCACGTAACCAAAGAAGGAGAAATTTCTGGTATAAACACAAAGAAATATGCTATGCAAGTTTAGACGTTGAGCGAGCAATGTGAGCGCGTTCTCAAGCGTTCCAAATTGTTGACAGTCCACAGCAGCAACTGTCATAATCGTGATATATAAATCGGTACGCAAATTATTGATGTGAGCGCTGTGAGCGATTATTTTCTAATTCGGAATTAACTATTATCATGACGATGATGCCATTAACTTACCGACAAACGACGTTGAGTGAGTACTGTGAGCGCGTTCACAAGCGTTCCGAATTGTTGACAGCCCACAGCTGTCATAATCATGATATCTATATCTGTACGCAAATTATTGATTTAAGCGCGATGAGCGATTATTTTCTAATTCGGAATTAACCATTATCATGACGATGATGCCATTAACTGACCGACAAACGACGTTGAGTGAGCACTGTGAGCGCGTTCACAACCGTTCCGAATTGTTGACAGCCCACAGCTGTCATAATCGTGATATCTATATCGGTAGGCAAATTATTGATGTGAGCGCTGTGAGCGATTATTTTCTAATTCGGAATTAACCATTATCATGACGATGATGCCACTAACTGACCGACAAACGACGTTGAGTGAGCACTGTGAGCGCGTTCACAACCGTTCCGAATTGTTGACAGCCCACAGCTGTCATAATCATGATATCTATATCCGTACGCAAATTATTGATTTAAGCGCGATGAGCGATTACTTTCTAATTCGGAATTAACCATTATCATGACGAAGATGCCATTAACTGACCGACAAACGACGTTGAGTGAGCACTGTGAGCGCGTTCACAAGCGTTCCGAATTGTTGACAGCCCACAGCTGTCATAATCATGATATCTATATCCGTACGCAAATTATTGATTTAAGCGCGATGAGCGATTACTTTCTAATTCGGAATTAACCATTATCATGACGATGATGCCATTAACTGACCGACAAACGACGTTGAGTGAGCACTGTGAGCGCGTTCACAACCGTTCCGAATTGTTGACAGCCCACAGCTGTCATAATCGCGATATCTATATCGGTACGCAAATTATTGATGTAAGCGCTGTGAGCGATTATTTTCTAATTCGGAATTAACCATTATCATGACGATGATGCCACTAACTGACCGACAAACGACGTTGAGTGAGCACTGTGAGCGCGTTCACAACCGTTCCGAATTGTTGACAGCCCACAGCTGTCATAACCGTGATATCTATTTCGGTACGCAAATTATTGATTTAAGCGCGATGAGCGATTACTTTCTAATTCGGAATTAACCATTATCATGACGATGATGCCATTAACTGACCGACAAACGACGTTGAGTGAGCACTGTGAGCGCGTTCACAACCGTTCCGAATTGTTGACAGCCCACAGCTGTCATAATCGTGATATCTATATCGGTACGCAAATTATTGATGTGAGCGCTGTGAGCGATTATTTTCTAATTCGGAATTAACCATTATCATGACGATGATGCCACTAACTGACCGACAAACGACGTTGAGTGAGCACTGTGAGCGCGTTCACAACCGTTCCGAATTGTTGACAGCCCACAGCTGTCATAACCGTGATATCTATTTCGGTACGCAAATTATTGATGTGAGCGCTGTGAGCGATTATTTTCTAATTCGGAATTAACTATTATCATGACGATGATGCCATTAACTGACCGACAAACGACGTTGAGTGAGCACTGTGAGCGCGTTCACAACCGTTCCGAATTGTTGACAGCCCACAGCTGTCATAATCGTGATATCTAAATCGGTACGCAAATTATTGATTTAAGCGCGATGAGCGATTATTTTCTAATTCGGAATTAACCATTATCATGACGATGATGCCATTAATTGACCGACAAACGACGTTGAGTGAGCACTGTGAGCGCGTTCACAACCGTTCCGAATTGTTGACAGTCCACAGCTGTCATAACCGTGATATCTATATCGGTACGCAAATTATTAACGTGAGCACCATGAGCGATTATTTTCTAATTCGGAATTAACCATTATCATGACGAAGATGCCATTAACTGACCGACAAACGTCTCGATTTCGGAGGCGGTGATGTGCTTCTCCAAAAGCTTCCTGTTGTTGTGTAACAGTGCCGTGATCGTGTCTTCTGCCAGGATGTCGTAGCCGATCTGCTTCTGCATGAAGCCGAAGTGTTTTGCTATGTATTCCTGGAACGAGAAGGTGAGAATTAGCAAATGAAAGAAATAAAACTTGCTTTAATTAGTTACTGCATTCAATTAAAATCAGACAGGCTGATTTTTTACATCAATCAATCTGCATAGCCTTTTCCTAACTATGTTGGGGTCGGTACCAGTATTTTACATGGAGCGACTGCCTATCTGACCTCCACAACCCAGTAACTGGGTAATACGATACCCCTTGGTAAAACTGGTTGTCAGACTTTCGGGCTTCTGACGACCCGTAACGGCTTTCAAAGATCCACAAATGATAGCCGGGACCAACGTGCTTTCCGAGTCACGGAGAAGTCTCAGTATGTAAAGATGGTCACCCATCCACGGACCAACCCTGGCAAGCTGATTTTTTATATAAACTGTGTAAATAAATAAAATATGATAAATAAACATTATAATTTACAAATTAACATTAAAGTGTTCTGGAAAAAATAATATTTTGTTTTTTATAGTTTTGATAAGCTCTTGAAGGTGCACAAACCTGGTTCTTCCGATAGTCTTGTTGGCTGAGTCTCAGTATCCGGTAGCAGAGACGAAAGATGTACTTATAGGCGGCATACCGAGGGTCGTACAACTCCTCGATCTTCAGGAACGCTTCCCCGTCTGGTGTCTTTTGGAATGGACCCTGGAATTGAAAAATTAATCCTTACATATTTATAAAACAAAGTCCTCCGCCGCGTCTGTCTGTCATCCTGTTCGCGATAAACTCAAAAACTACTTCACCGATTTTCATGCTGTTTTCACCAATGGATAGAGGTGGTTTTAGTATATTATAACCGACATCCACGCGGGCAAGCCGCGGGCATCAGCTAAGAGAATATATTTTTACGTTTCTGGCCCACAATATAACATGGTTAAATTGGTTACCCCTCAACGTGATTTCAAGGGCGTCGCATACAATGTTTCAGAAATATCAAGAAGATAAACTGCGGCATCTCATACTTTACTTTTACTTTATTTACTTTACTTTATTATTCACATGTGCTGCTGGGGAGTTTGTTGCGCCACTTCTTCTTCCCAGCTAAAGCACTAGGAAGTGGTGATGGGTGGGCGTTTTGGGGGACTGTCTTATGTAATTTTGACGTTCGAAAAGTGCTGATTCTCAGCCTAGTTTGAATAAATGACTTTTGATTTTGATTTTGTCTTGTCAACAGTAAATCAATTGGATGCAGAGAAGCACATTGACCCGTCTACGTCGTAAAAAAAAGTAAGATTACTATTGCCGTCAGCAGGGCCGGTTAGGTACTAACTATTTTTAATTGTGTTTCTGGATTTTGTATGTTATGAGTTAAAATTGCTCGAAATAAATGTATTTAATTTTTATTTTTTTATTTATTAGCATAGCATCAATTCTAAAACTTCCTTTTATGTTAAAAAAATTACATTTATCGTATCCGGTCGAACTATACCAGAATAACTCCAGCCAGTAAGAAAGATGGTACCGAAGATGACTGCCAAGGATACAGTTATCATCATTTCAGCCGAAAGACGTCTACTGCTGGACATAGGCAGACCCATCGTCCACGATCAACAGTCCACCTTGGAGGCCTTCCAACACTACATCTTCCAGTACGCGGTCGGCACTCCAGAACCTTTCCGCCCCATCGGCCATCTGAGAGCCAATTCTCATACTTAAAAAACGTTCACATTCAAGTCACAATCTGTCAAACTTGTCAAAAATATTGGTAAATTGATTGTATTTTTGACAGATTGCGAATGAGATGCGAATGTTCTTAAAAATGACAGGAATTGACCCTCTGTTCTGGAAGCAATGTGCCCTGCCCACTGCCACTTAAGTTGAAAATTGGATGCACCGTACGTACATTTAATTCTCACCACTGGCGAGACTATTTAACTGCACTCCATGGTAAGTAAAGAATCAAGAACCATGTACGAAGTTACGTTCAAAGAATTTTCGACTCTATAGACTAATCCTAGTAAAGATTACCTGTAATATCTTGAACAGCTGCCTCAATATGTATTGTTCTCTGAGCAGCTTCTGTCGGTCTCTGTTGGGGTTCTCCACGACCAGGTCCAGTGCTTCAGACTTGTTGGGCTCGTTCTCGAAGCCGGCTATGAAGTACACTATGTCTTGTAAGAGGCAGGTAAGTGCCCTGAAGGAGGAGAAGGTAATCATTAGAAAATTGGCGAAGGTTCAAGTTACGGAGAGCTACATTGTGAAACGTCGTGCTATTACAAGCAGCCTTGGCGTGGTTCTGTTTTAAACGTATAGGTGCTGGTGAATTTCAGAGACATGAGACATACCAGTTTTGTTTGAAGGCTGGCAACACATTGTAATATTCCTTGTTGTTGCAGCTGTCGGCAGGCGAAAAATACATAAGAAAAATAATCCATCAGTTTACTTTATACTAGACTAGGATCCATAAAAAGATATAATCATCACCTGTGTGTGTAAATTATTGTAAATTCTAATATTATTGCGCAAGCGCATGAGACAAAAAGATGCTCAGTCTTTTAAAATGTTTGAAAACGCATTATATTTTCCAAAAAAAACTGTCTCAATTCCTGCTATTTTGCAATTTTTTTTGGTTGTAGAGGTCAGACAGGCAGTCGTTAAAAATATTGATATTCAGCTGCATCCGGTTAGACTCGAAGCCGACCCCAACATTATCAATATCAAACAAAACTGTGCCTTACTTCCTCTCATTATGTTCTATATTCCCGTGCTGTAGCTTGGTCGACAACGCCGAGAGCACTTTGCACGCGTCGTTCGCGAAGTCCAAGTCTCGTACTTCGCTGGGTGACACCGATATTAGGGCAAACGCTTCCTTGTCCTCTTTTATTAGGGAGCAGCCCACCTGGAAAAAAGCATCAAACCAGTTATTTAATAATATTACATTGGACGAAAGTAATTAGTAAGGGTCAGTTCACACCGAGACGATGCGATGTGCACTTTTTTTATGATCCGATACAATATCGAATTTATTTACTACACATAAGGTACACGCGCTGCGCAGCACCGCGCGTCTGAGCGTACTTTGATACGTGTCAACACTCGCAATGAAATTATACCTTTTCGTGAAGAAAATAAGTTCGATAATTGTTAAAAAGTGTGCGCAGCGTCGCGTCGCTTCACGTCGCGGTCTGAACTGACCCTGAAGAAGTTTGTATGGATATTAGCAGGTGGCGTTCTGTTTGTAGTTTCTGCCTATCCCCATGGGAAGACGGTGTGAGTTTATGTGGGTATAGGAAAGTGATTGACAAGAAGGAAAGGTTAATGAAAGTGCCATTGAATTCTTCTAAAATTAGTTTTTGTATGTTTCTAGTTAGCATTCCATTGACGCATTCCGGTTTCGCTATCGAAGGAATAACATCAAAACATCGGGAAATCAAAACTTATTTCATAACAAGCGGCCCGGAAATTTTACCACGGGAACGGATATTACCGGGATAAAAGTATCCTATGTTCTAATCCAGGTCATGATCTACCCGTGTGCCAAACATACAAATCCGTTCAGCAGTTTCAGCGTGAAAGCGTAACAAACAGACAAACTCACATTCGCACCCTTCCTAAAACCCTTTCACGCTAAAACGGCTGAACGGATTGAGATGAAATTTGGTATGAGGATTCTTGGAACTTTGAATTTCTTAAGAAATAAGCAGTACCTTTGTACTCATATTGTAATTATGTCGTATCTCTATGTATTTTACTGTGTGTACATAAATAATAAAATAAATAAATAAACCCTGGAGAAGGACAAAGGCTACTTTTTATTGGCATACCACGGGCGAAGTCGCAGGCGAAAGCTAGTTTCTAATATTAGTTAGGGTAGTTTGGATTAGTCATATAGGAAACGCCGACCTCATCTAGCTTTTTTTTAATATAACGTGTAAAAGTGATTCCGATATCCTATTTACAGAATAAACAATTTTATTTCTAAAACCACGTCATTCTAGAGTAAATCATACCTTGGACATGACGGGTTTCTCTTCATCCTTGTCTATGGGTATGGAAGTAGAATGCACCCACGTATGCGTGCATAAATGCTGGAGCCTGCAATTTTCATAAATAAAGCATTAGCGCAAAATAAAGACGGATTCAGTGAGTGGAAAGGAGTGGTGGCCCAGTGGTAACGGCTGTGACTTACGAGTTGTAGGTTACTTTGTGTAAATTATTCCATTACCACTGCTCTAAAAAACGGTGAACGAAAACATCGTGAGGAAACCGGCATGTCCTAGAACCAAAAATTTTAAGACATATGACATCTACCAACCCACCCTGGGCCCGCTTGGTTGGTTACAGCCCACTTCTTCTCACAGAGACGAGGTCTGTGTCCCAGCAGTGGGAACATTATAGACTGATTATGGAAACACCGATAAATTGCATTATATCAGTGAAGTCAGAGGTGGTGCACGAAGCTTGGTTCTGTGCTTGCCAAATAACTTAGCGTGTCTAGTCATGTTAATGGTTCTCTGAGATTTGCGGTAGATTTTGGGATACCTTCTTTTCGTGTGGTTAGTGACTAACCTGGTGTCAGAGTTTTAAAGCCGCCCATGGGCCTCTGACTTGGTTTCACATACCGTCGAGATATATGTCTCAGGAGGCATGCCGGTTTCCTCACGATGTTTTCCTTCACCGTTTTTGAAGCAAGTGATAATTATACAATACGCTCAGGAATCCGAAAAGTCCGAGCTGCGTGGTTTGGGTTCGAACTCGAGACCTACGACTGGGCAGTGTGACTGTCACACCACTAGGCTATCACTGCTGTATCTACTGATGATACTGCAGCAAAGAGAGCATTTTTGCAGAGCAATCGTGCAGACTATTGAGAGGGCTAAGGGGTGGAGCTATGTCCCGAACAGTAGAATTGCAGTTTGAATCATAATTTAAAAAAGTCACGAGTTTTGTAATCTCTCAAATCCTATATATGGCCGATCAACCACTGTGTTTGATTCAAACTTAATGGCGGCTCGGAAGTTTGCTACTCGCTGCGCAGTACCCCACCCCTCACCCCCGTAGACACATGAAATTGTTACGCAGCGACTCGCCTCATGTTCCCAGCCACCCTTAAGTTTGAATCGAACCGTACACTGCTGGTACTGAAATAGCTGCCAATTTTGTCCTTATATGCATTTATTTGCATTATATAAGTATACTTTACGAGTTCAAGAAACAATGTACTTTCTTTACCTGACATAGCTGCTTTGAGGTACCGGTGAATCAGAATGTGTCATGGTGGTTGGATCCAGCTCGAACAGCGTCGCGATCTCTGAGGAATGAGGAACGGATACCAGCTGGTAGGCAGGCTCGCAGGGATCCACTGGAGCGTCACTGGAATTTGAAATTCGGAGGGTTATGAGAATTAGAGATTTTTTTTTCGATATTTTCTGAATGGGTCAATAACTGGAGCAGCTAAAGCAATGCATTTATGGATTGGATAAAAATAAATATATCGTATCGTTTTATAAAAATATATCATATAGTTTTGTAAATATATCAAAATAAATATCATTTCTTCTATTAATAATTTTTGTAAAATTTTAACTTAAATGTGAGCCATACACAAGTAGCGAGGCAACGGTGCGGCGCGGGAGTTGCGCCGCTCCTTCGATATTTCGCCCGCGCCCCGCCGCCTTTGTATGTCCCGCGCCTCGTCGCTCCTATACGTTTTGTATGAAATATGAAATGTGCGGCGCAACGCCCGCGCCACATCGACACCACGCTCGCGCCCCTCGCTACTTGTGTATGTCCCGCGCCTTACACTGTTTGTCCAACGCACCGTGTACGGGATGTCAACGAGAAACGCGATTACGCGGTCATAGTAAATGTAATGTCGCTACTTTGGCTTCGTCATCTTGTTCTCCTTGACGTCCCGTTCACAGTGCGGTGGAAAAACAGTCTTATTATCATTTTCTTCAAAGTCAAATCATATATTTCAAATAGACCATTAGAAGGCACATTTGAAAGGAACAAATTACTATAAAAAAGAATAGATACTTAATACTAAAGTACTGAGAACCAATCTCGGAGTTCGGTATTTTAACGACATACTCTATAAATAAAAATGGTTTTACAATATCTTGGTTATTACAACACGTTCCGGGTGTTGATGGGCCTGCCGCGTTTTTGTAGTGCGTCCGGCATGTTTGCCGACGCGGACGTTGATAGTTTTTCGGCCATCATGCGCAAGAGATGCGCATCTTTGCAACGCCGTGTTTGCGCCAGCCTTTCTTAGATATTTTTCTTTCGTTGGTTGATAGGTGGGACTCTCCGATTTTGGGGACGTGGATGCGACTGCATGCAGTCAAGTAGACATTCCTCAGGATCGACGTGCCTCACGCAGTTTAGATAATATGTTACTAACACTAGTTTCATAAGTTTATATTGTTACTAAGAAATAAGGAAGTTATTCTAAAATAAATGTTGGTTTATATATTTATTACATTTGACTGCCCGGACTGCCCGAATTAGTTTCAGAATTGTTGCGTTTGAAGGTCACACATTATTTATGTATTGTATTGTATAACTAAAATTTAGATTCTAAATAAACCATTTCTATTACTAATTATAACTTACGGCGGCCTGTTACACGCCTCAGCAGCTAGATAGTGTCCTGTCGCCAGGTGTTTGAACCTGAAGATGGAATTCCAGTGTCCAGCACCTCCGCGGCAGGGGTCGTGTTGTACCACCTTTAAAAGATGGATGAATGTTAAGTAGGTAAAACTCAAACTCAAAGCATTTATTTCAAATAAACCAATTACAGGCACTTTTGAATTGTCAAGGGGTCGGTCAGTCAGAAAGATGAAGCTAGTTGCCCATTCCAAAGCATAGTAGGTTCCTATGGAGAAGAACGGGCAAGAAACTCCACAGACACTCTTTTGTAATCAACAGCATGTCTCCTTTATCGAGAGTAGTTATAATAGCTGAATTTTGTATTAGCATAATCTGCCTATAATGTTCCCACAGCGTGGACAGAGGCCTCCTTTCTTCGAGAGGGGCTGTAAATGGGCCCAGTGCGGGTTGGTAGATGTCACATGACTTCGAATTTTTGGTTCTAAGACATGCCAGTTTCCTCACGATGTTTTCCTTCACCATTTTGAGAGCAGTGGGGAAATTATTAACACAAAGGAAAGCGCCTATCCTGGATTTTAAATTAATTATTTCAAAGATGGTTTAATTTTTTTTTTATATCAGCCTAACCTTTTCCGAAGTATATTGGGCTTGGTTTCCAGTCTAACTGGAAGCAGCTTAATACCAGTATTTTACATGGAGCGACTGCCTACCTCACCACCTCCATAATCCAGTTACTGGGTAATTAATAAATGATACCCCTTGGTAAAACTAGTGTTAGCTGCAACTTCAGACCAGAGGGAGCTACGAGTGACCAGCCCTATATAAGCCAGCGGAAATCGGTGTGCGGTCTTTTTTTTCGGACGACAGGCGTGCGCTCGTCAACATCGACTTAGGATATCGTGTCATAATTAATATAATTTTGTTAAGAATATTTTTATAAATAATAATTAAAATAACTCTTGATTTGTGTTAATAATATTTTTTTTAATCTAAAATCGTTTTAATTTCCCAAAACTAGTTATTAAGACTTTCGGGCTTCTGACTACTCGTAAAGGCTGTTAGAGATCTACAAATGACAGTCGGGACCAACAGCTTAAAAATTCAGCCTCAGAATAACTTGGCGTTAATCTAAACTTCCTCACCTCAATCTCCCACAGCGCCTTACTGCTGGTGGCAGCAGTAGCACTGGACCGTCCAGTAGTCCTCAGGAACACATGCTGTCTCTTCTGATACTCATCCATGGTGAGGAACTTTTCCTGTTCAGCATGGAACAGCCTCACCACGTCGCCACCCTTCAGGATTTCTTCCTGGTTCTCTTTGTGTTCAAGGAAGAGGGTCACCTTCCATGATGTCGAGGAGTTTACTACGTTGACCTGGGAGATAGGAATAAATGAATTCAAATAGGTTATTGCTTATTTAAATCATACCATACATGAAGAGGCAAAACTGAACTAGTAGACTTGGTCTGATCGGATCTATGTCCGTGAGAAATTGCTTAAAATAGTGGGCGCCTAAGCTCTCGCATAAGCGTAGGCCTAAACGCCAATTCTTGTTAGTAAAAAACTTTCAAATTCAAGTCACAATCTCGTCTCAGCGACGCGACGAGCAATGTCAGAATGTAGAAAATTAGAGGTGTTTTTGCCAGATTGACGATGCGAACGTTCTTTTAATAAAATGTGGGAATTTCTCTTCTGTAGAGCTTAAGATGAGGCGGGCTGATGGTAAGTCATATATTGGCTTTAAGTACTGTCGCGGTCTGAGAATGTTTACCACGTTAAGGCTTATAATTGCATGCACACATCTATGTCAGAAGGTCGAAAATTCAAAATTAAAACCTATTTTTTCTTTATTAAATGTCATTATGGTAATGTGTCAACTTTAAAATTAGATATCGCATTTTAGACTTTACTGTACACAGTGTGGTAAAGAATCTAACTTGAAAACTGATAAACATTTTTAGACCGCGATAATACATCTACCACGATAGATATGATCTAGCATAGCATAGCAACTCAGACATTCACAAATTGACGGTACAGTTGGGGCAGTGGCTGAGCGGTTAGCTTCTAATACTTGTCGCGGAACCGATTCCCGCAGGAAATTAGGTACAAATATTGCTACCTAAAGTCTATTCAAATTGATGTTATTTCCAAATATAGAAAGTGTCAACCACGAGGACGCGCCCCACTCAGCTCCGTACTTAACATTGGCATTGCAAATGTCGCCCCGTGGCTAATTTTGATAAAAACTAAAACTGCACGTCAATGTATAGCTGACAGTACAGTAATCGTGGACTGAGGCGCGTCTTCGTGGATGGCATTAGATCGTAAACAAATATCAACTTTATACTGGGAATTCCCGTCTTGGCATAAAATTCTAAGGCATAATATTGTTTGGCATAACGTTTTCACATAACTTTTATTAGCATTGTAATACTTTGGCATTTGTACTACGGAAAATTTTCAATTTTAGAATGACCAGTAATATCGAAAATCATATTTGGAGTCGTTGTAACGCAAATTGAAACTTATGTGTAGGTATTAAAGTTATTTATCCAAAAACACATATTTCTTTACATTTGTGGCAACAAAATTTTGAACGTGATATATGGCTTGTTGGAAGGCTCCCCATAAGGTGGACTGATGACCTGGTGAAGGCCGTATGAACCCGCTGGATGCGAGAAGCACAGAACCGGTCGAAGTGGCGGTGCTTGGGGGAGGCCTATGTCCAGCAGTGGATGTCTTTCGGGTGAAATGATGGTGATGATGATATGGTCTGTAGAATTTTCCAAGCTGTTTATGACTGAGATTTGTGTTTGTAAAGGTTGAGAAAATTCTAGGAGCGTAGATCTAAAAAAAATAGCATAACTAGGTTTCTACTTATGATAGATCTCTTAGCTCTTTCAATCTACACATAGAAATTAGTCTCTTGTGGACTAACGCTTTCGTTGAAAATTGGAAGCAGCAAAACAGGACAGGTTTCTTCAGAGAGTGAGGAGATCAGTGCTCGCCTCTTTGCCATTTGAGCACAGTAAGAGAAATCTTTACCCTGCTGTAAATCCACTTAAAGTCAATAAAATAACATTTTATTAGGTACTAGGATATTTTTACGCCATGCAACTCAGAAACCCCATCCCCTGTAGTGGTATTCTGTAAAAAACTTACCGTGAAAACTTAGGTGAAGTGAGCTGTCACTCCTCCTAGAGACTGACAGCTCGCTTCACCTAAGTTTTCACGGTGAAGTGTTTTGTTTACGGAATAGACCGGCTGTTTTTCCATTATAAGTTTATAATACTTTTTTACCAAATATGTACTCAATTTGTACATACTTTTAAACTAGTTGCGCCCCGCGGTTTCACCCGCGCAAGTCTCGATGCCGTGGGAATATCGGGATAAAAAGTATCCTATGTCCTATTCCAGGTCATGGTCTACCCATGTGCCAAATTTCATCTAAATGCGTTCAGCAAACAAACTCACTTTCGCATTTATAATATTAAGTTAGGATATGCAAACTGTGACTAGTTATGTCAAGTGAGGGTAAACAGTTAAAAGAAACGAACCATGAAATCTCCATCATGATGTTATTACAGTAATATCGAATCGCGAAAAAAAAGAGCCGCATTTTGACGAGTGCGAACATAAATTTAGGGAACAGCTGATTTTTTTTAGTAAAAGTTGTTCGTAGCCCCGTGTATCGGTACCTTACCAGTCACAATCAAGTCAGATTTTCTTTGCCAACTATTTAAAAGTAAAAAAAATTAAGTAATAAAAACTAAAACCCAACTACGACTAAAAAGGTATAATAAACAAGACACCACAGACAGACAAATAAAAAATCCGGAGTCACACGTGTTAAGGCATAAATCGAACAGATTACGTGTGACTCCGGATTTTTAATTTGTCTGTCTGTGGTGTCTTGTTTATACCTTTTTAGTCATAGTTGGGTTTTAGTTTTTATTACTTTAATTTTTTTTATTAACATACATACATACACATACATACCGGTCAAAATCATAACCCTCGTTTTTTCTTCGCCGTAGTCGGGTAAAAATACGTTGAATCCCAACGAAGAATAATTTATCTTTCTATGATATATAACATTTAAATTAGATTATTCTCACCTCCATGCAGCCAACATTGTCAGGCAGCTCGTGGTTCGAGGACACGTGTAGGACTTGTTGACCCGCATTTACGGGGTTCATTATCACTTTGTCGCCCACTACTACATTGTCACCTGAAATACAAGACATTGAGGAATCAGTCGAAGAGAGGAACCGCCTCAAAACTCAAACTCAAACTCAAAGCATTTATTTCAATTAAACCATTTACAGGCACTTTTGAATTGTCAAAGAGTCGGTCAGTTAGTCAAAAAGTTGAAGCTAGTTGCCCATTCAAATTCGTAGATCTCTATGGAGAAGAACGGGCAAGAAACTCCAAGGACACTCTTTTAAAAATATATATAGATTTTACAAAATCCTGGGTACAGTATTCTTCGTGCTTCTATATGTGAGAACAATGTCAAACGAAAAATAATCAAAAATAATTCAAAATATAAGATTAAAAATATCCTCTATGGTCTAGTGGTAAGACCACCTGTCTCAGGCAATCAGCACGCGTAGCGTGACAACCATAGAAACGGGTTTTCTACGGGTTTTGTCGACGGAAGAATCGACAAAATGACAGATTGTGATTGTGTATCTGTCATTTTGTCTATTCTTCCGTCGACAAAACCTGTTTCTATTGTGGTCATGCTAAGCGTGCGGGTCCTTGGGTTCGATTTCCAGTTGGGTAAAATTTTCTGAGCGGTTTGGTTGTTTGTAGGGCTTGTTCTAAGTCCGCCTGGCTAGCATCTTAACTATGTCAATTTTTTTGAGAGGGTGGTAAGACATCAAATAACTTCAGACTTTTACTGACTAAAACCCACCAGTGTTCCTTCAGTTGCCTGTTGCCAAGGGCCCCGGTATCCCTTTCGGACTTTCCCGCAACCCTGGATCTTATCTAAGTCTGTCGCTATAACAACAATGCATTGTTGTTTCGGCAGTTAGACGTTAAGATACCCAGTTCCTCTGTGGTTGAGGATTCCGGGTGAAGCTCGCTTCCATCTTCGGCCTGATCATCACTTACCATTGGTGAGACTAAAGGCAAGAGGTTCCACGTTGTGTTAAAAAAAAAAAACTAATAATTTACCATTCTTGAAGCTCCGGCAAAAAATTCAATTCTTGTGACGACGTTCTACTCTGGCGCCATTTCTGTCATTCTTCACAAGCTTTTGAAATGAACTTAGGGTCAGTTCGGACCGCGATGAGAAGCGACGCGCACTTTTTAACAACTATCAAACTTATTTTCTTCACGAAAAGGTATAATTTCAGTGCGAGTGTTGACACGTGTCAAAGTACGCTGAGATGCGCGGTGCTGCGCAGCGCGTGTACCTTATTGTGTAGTAAATAAATTCGATATTGTATCGGATCATAAAACAGTGAACGTCGCGTCGCGTCTCGTTTACTACAATAAGGTAAGGTTGCTCACCAGTTGATCTCAGTTTGTAGAAAGGCATGACATAGAACCAGGAGCCCTCGTTGCCGTTCGCGTCCAGGTGAACGCGCATCGCGTTCTTCTCCAGCAACGCGGGCAGTCTTTTGTTTACCTGACGGTTGAAAATAGCATAAAAATAAATAAATATTTTGATGAGCACCAATTCCACAAAGTTTAGTTCCGCTTGAGAAATTACTTTCTATTTTCTGAATATCTCTGAAACCCACATGGCACATAGTAGGTGGTAAGCCCAAAGATCTTTTAAGGCCCGGCCGGCGCACATCAGACTAGGCGCAGCGCAGCGCGATCGTCACTGCCAAAAAAATATCGACCTTGTAACACTTGAAATAAAGTTGAAAATAAATAAACTTCCAGTAGCTCGAGAGCGCGTCTAAGCGGGAAGAGTCGCGCATCTCAGGTTATTTATTCTCAACTTTATTTTCAGGCACGTAACGTTGATATTTGTTTGGCAATAACAACCGCGCCGCACTGCTGCGCCAAGTGCTGGCCCTTGCTCTCAATAATAGATACATATATAACACTTAACACTGCCTGTGTTACTGACGCAAAAGACTGGTTCCGTGATCGGCAAATCACATTGTTCCGTTACCACCACGGTCTTACTCACATTTCCTGCCTTTTAGGGACATGTTTTTTAAGTCTGTTTAGAGAATAATTTTATTATGTTCTGATGAGCTAATTATCAGTTACCATGTACTAAAGCGAGGTATTTGTTAGATTTGACGTGCAGCAGCTGAAGAACGCTGCCGTACTAAACGATAGACCCAACAACTGAACGATAGACCACAACAACTCTAAACTCATTTTGTATTCGTTGTCACAATAATTACTTACACTGAGGTATTTGTTAGATTTGACGTGCAGCAGCTGAGGAACGCTGTCGTACTGAACGATAGACCACAACAACTGAACGATAGACCCCAAAAACTTCTAGTTCTCCAACTCATTTTGTATTCGTTGTCACAATAGTTACTTACAGTGAGGTATTTGTTAGATTTGACGTGCAGCAGCTGAAGAACGCTGCCGTACTGAACGATAGACCCCAACAACTGAACGATAGACCACAACAACTCTTTAAGTCATTTTGTATTAGTTGTCACAATAAATTACTTACAGTGAGGTATTTGTTAGATTTGACGTGCAGCAGTTGAAGAACGCTGCCGTACTGAACGATAGACCCCAACAACTTCTTGTTCTCCAACTCATTTTGCTTCTTTTCTATCTCAGCGGCATGCTGTTGAAGAAAACATAATTATTTCAGTTATTCAAAAATAATAATATCTGATACTAGGCGTGGGAGCCACGCGCGGCGCGGGGTTCACGTATTCTGAGACACGGGGCGGGAGTGTAACGCCTACCGCTATCTTCCTAACTCCGGGCTGTTACTGAGAAATTCCTGACAGAAAGGCTGACAAACAAGAATGAACAAAACCTCATTAAAAAATTGCACTCTTTTTAAAATGAGCATCCAGCATTGCTATTCTGTAACCATCTTACCGTGAAAACTTAGGTGAAGTGAGCATGGAGTGAGCTGTCATTGTCATTGATAACTACTGATGCTAAGGCAGTGACAGTTTAATTCAAGCTCACTTCACCTAAGTTATCGCGATGAGATTTTTACAGAATCGACCGGCTGGACTAAATTAAAATAAAAAGGATTTGAATCCCAGCTCTAAAATATTTTTTAGTTTCGTATATGGAAATCTTTCTACCAAAATACTTTCCACAAAAAAAGCTACTAGTTGGTGGCTTAAAACGAAAATTCAAAAACAAAGAATTTCTCACTTTGTAGTGTTTTTTTGGAAGTCAGTTTTTTTATAGCCTCCTTTCTGAAGTCTGTTAAAAATGGCTTGAAAAAATAAGTCAAAGTCAAAGTCAAATAATTTATTTCAAATAGGCACATAAAAGGCACTTTTGAACGTCAATGAAAAACAAAGAAATAGAATTGATTCTAGTTGCCCATTCCAAAAGGTAGCTTTCGTATGGAGAAGAATGGGCAAGAAACTCCACAAGTGGCTTACTATGGCTTTAAACCGATGCCAAAAAATACAATTGGTATTTAAATATTTTACATTGTAACTTTTACGTTACAAAAAGAAAAGATCCGTTTTAAAAACCAAATGTCCGTCGGATGAAAAACAAGTCGGCTAAAATATATATTTTATCCGACTGCCCCAGAAGGGGTAGGTAATGTTTTTCTTTCACCGTGGAAACCAGTACACGTGTCGAGGCCTATTATGTTAGAAATTCGTGAGGATTTAAATGAAGATGCAATCAAATTAACCCTTTAATTTATGAGGGTAATCACATCAGATCCCGAAATTGGGTCAAACAGGGCAATTTACGTGCGGGCCTGAATATGCCTGGATGGAAGGATTGGCCTGACATTATATTATACTAGTACTACCCGCAGCTTTGCTCGTGTGATTTTTTTATATATTTTCGTACGAAGTAATGTCCTGTGGCCAAAGTTACTCGTACTTCTTCCACAAATGATGAAAATTCACTTTTTGTTTAGATTCGGAAACTTAACGAACGTAAAGCCTATGTCAAAATGGAATTACGTACACTAAAAAAAAATGTATGTAATAAAAACTAAAACCCAACTACGACTCAAAAGTTATAAGTGACCACAGATAGACAAATTAAAAATCCGGAGTCACACGTGTTATGGCATAAAGCAAACAGATTACGTGTGACTCCGGATTTTGAATTTGCCTATCTGTGGTGACTCGTTTATAACTCCATCCTTTTTTCTTCGCCGTAGTCGGGTAAATAAATAAATCTTCCAGTCACATTATCCAGAACAAACTATGCCGCTGAATGCATAATGTGTCCTAAATATCCTGGAACCAATATATCATCAGTTTGATGAACGATAATAGCTTTTATTTATATTACTATAAAGTCTATTTATCAACATTAACCTGAACGAAATAAAGCCCTTTTTACAAGGTTTTAAAGACCACATTATTACATAATATAAAAATATTTATATTCTCTCTTATATTTTGTTAAACGATAATAGCCCATATTATTAGGGCATAAAAAACTATAATTGCCTATAAACAGGCCATTTGTCTCATTAATGTTGCTATTTACTTTGTTAAGCTTATTTTGATGGCCCAAGGTAAGAATTATGCTCTCTGAATGTTAATAAATGGGCAGAGAAGTCATTCGTTGATTCAATAAAGAGATGAAAAATGATGCTGCTGGGTAATTCCGTAACACACATTAAAAAAACCCGCCTGCAAAAACGCATAACTTAAAAGAGAAAAACAAGCACTATAATCTGTAGAATTTTGGTATTACAGGCGGGAAATACCAAAATTTTATTAAATTAAAACAAAATTATAATGCTTGTTTTTCTCTTTTAAGTTATGCGTTGATGCATGCGGGTTTTTTGTTTTTTAAATAATGTTCTTTATTTCGTTTTTTTTTTTTTAAACCTTCCCCTCCCTTTTTTTTGTATTTGTAGAAGCAATATATAAATATTATATAGCCTATGTCACTCCTACAATTAAGACGAATCTAATGACACCTCATTATCTAAAATCCATCAAGCCATTTAGGCTACAGAGCGTGCCAAGGAAATAGACATACATACATAGAAACATACATACTCTCGGGTAATGACAATTGGTCGCATTTTCTTTCATTTTGACAGTTCAGCCATGTTCATTGCGTTATTTAATTTGTTGAGCAGACGAATTCATTAAACCTATGAAGCAATGTATTAGAAAAAAAATCCATAAAAACTCTCGGTTTGTGATTGAAAATGTGTTACGCAATTAGTTTGCTGATTTAGTCGGGTACAGAATAAAAAACAAATAAAATAATGGCCATCTTTTCCTTGCAGATAAAATAACTAAGGGACTTTGGGCGGATTACACCTATGAAACAGAATCCAATCAGCAGCGTAACATACTAACAGTAGCAATGGCTTTCATTTTGACAGTTCAACAACATTAATTGCGTTATTTACGTTGTTGACAGATAAATTGAACTCGTGGAGGAGCTCGTGGCTAAGTAATAACAGCCGCATGGGTCGCTTCATCAGGTTAAGCTACGCTTGCCGGAGTTGGTCCGTGGATGGGTGACCATCTTTACATATCGAAACTCCTCCGTGCCTCGGAAAGCACGTTAAAGCGTTGGTCCCGGCTGTCATTTGTGGATCTTTGACAGTCGTTACGGGTCGTCAGAAGCCCGAAAGTCTGACAACCAGTCTTGCCAAGGGGTATCGTATTACCCAGTTACTGGGTTGTGGAGGTCAGATAGGCAGTCGCCTCATGTAAAATACTGGTATTCAGCTGCATCCAGTTGGACTGGAAGCCGACCCCAACATGGTTGGGAAAAAGGCTAGGCAGATGATGAGCAAACAAATTGAACATAATTTTGAAGCAATTAATTAGCAATATCCTTCAAAATCATTCAGAGCGCTGTCAACAGTGACGTGAGGCCTGTTTCGTAAACATGCGTGCACTTAGTGAGGTGCAGTTTGATTATAATGGTTGTAAATGTGTCCGTGAGCGTGTATGCACAGAGCGGAGATGTAGTTTTGGCATGCTTCAGTGTATAGTTCGCGGCGCTCTGTCTTGGTATTTTATTTGGTCTGAGGATTGTGATTAAAAGTATTTTACACAATTAGGGTGCAGCACATCTAAACCGTGTTCACGAGCTGTAAGTGTCATCATTTTTGTAGAATATTGACGCTGACAGCAGCAACTCTTGAACGCATGTGCTGATCGCGTTCAGTTGCATTGGTAAAATTGTCAACAAAAAAAAAACGGTATTTTGTTGAAATCTTTGTGAAAGGTTGTCTCTAAAAGATCGCTTTTAGCGATAAGCCCGCCCATTGTGTCACTACATTTATATCAGTACTAGCTTCGCCCGCGTGGTATGTCGATAAAAAGTAGCCTATTATGTCCTTTCTCTGGCTCTAGACTATCTGTTTACCAAACATTTAAATCGGTTCAGTCGTTTTGGCGGGAAAGAGCGACAGACAGACAGACAGAGTTACTTTTGCATTTATATTAAATAATATAATATATATTTATATACAACGTGTAACGGAATAAACGCAAGAGCTCATACACCCCAATTAGAATATTAAATTATAAGACTAAAATAATATCTGTAATTTAATTTAATTAAACCACACCTTAAACTATTTTATTTATTGCGCACCACACATTACATTACACTAGGATAGCTATGAGCGTATTACAAATTTGGTTATGCATTTAAATAGGCTTTATTCCTTTGAGATAAGGTTTAAATTTCCTTAAATAAAATATCTTATTACCTTGTTATGACGCAGTGGTTCTAATTTCAGTTAAATAAAAGATTTTTTCATGAAAAATTAACATATATAAATAATGACGGAAATCGATTCAGAAGCCGATTCTGAGCAAACTACTTTCAGATCTTGCGCTTATTCTATTACACGTTGTATATATTATGAGCAGAACTTATTGCTAGTGGCGACGGTACTCACCAGTTCTTATAAAATCGAGCGCTCGAACGAGTGCGGCCTTTTTGTTGTTCGATCGTCGAACGGTAAGGTTGTCTGTACCTACGCTACTTTGCAGTAAGTTCGTGCCATATTTTATTTTCTGTTTTTGATTTGGATAATTGTGTGTTGAATATTAACGGTTGTTTGTGATTGCTCTAATTTTGATTATTAAATTAAGTTATTTTGTATTTTGAAATAAATTAGTTTTAGGTTGTTCCAAGTTGTTTTTTTTTAATCGTTTTCCCTTCTGATCGCTAAGAATATATATATATAATGTATAGTAAGGATTTTTTATGGTGTACATAATAAAGAGTATTCTATTGTATTGCCACTTAAGAAAATAAGACCCAAAAGCATTTAAATTGAATAAATCCCGTCTTTATATAATGGAGCTTGACGTTAATAGCTTTACTGGATTATGATGGATGATCCAATTAATTTTATTAATAAATCTACCACCAGAAACACAGACAGCTTTCTGGCAATATTTTTCTAATAAAAGACAAAAAATTGGGTTAATTAAACTTTTTATACTTTTTCGGGACAGATGAATGATATTCGTAAAGGAAACGGACTCATTAACCTATTTCGAGTTCATTATAATTTTGATTTATTTGGAATTTTCTTAATTTAATCGTGACTTATAGAAGTGCAGACGTTGTATATAACGGGTGTAAAAAGACGCTAAGCAAAGCCGAAATCCACTTGTTATTCCTTATGATCCACACTTTATTGTTTTTTTTTTGTTCTGGACCATGGGAATCTTCTGGTTACGGAGGTATTGAAAGTCAAAGTTACAACTGTTTCAGACGTTCTTCAAAAAAAGCAAATTTTAAATGTTATAACTTAATTTTAAATACCGTCCTCACAACCCTGAACCGTTGCATGTAAACACAATGTTTTGAGTGCGTTAGGTACGTTTACGTTGCGCACTACCGTAAAAAGCCATTTTTCACAACAAAAATAAAAGTCGTATCCCAGCATTAATTTTTGTGCAATGTTACATAATTTGATGTACAGCATTGCTATTCTGTAACCATCTCACCGTGAAAACTTTGATGAAGTGAGCGTGGAGTGAGCTGTCATTGTCATCGATACCTACTGGCTAAGGCAGTGACAGCTCACTTCAAGCTCACTTCACTTCAAGCTCACTTCACCTAAGTTTTCACGGTGAGATTTTTACAGAATAGCACAACTGAAATGCGTAGTTGACGGTTATGTGATGGGTATTTTTCACCCTCTATAAATGGTGTCCGGCCGATCCGTTTTGTGTGCAATAATGAAGTATTCAGTTTCCTACCAAGAGAAGGTAAATGGAGCATTTTCTAAGCTCCTTTTCTAAAGAGGAGTTGTTCGTGACCATAAAACTTTACGATAAGAACTACCGTTTCTAGTGAACGATAGAGAGAATCGGACCCGAAGAGCTTTTTATACAACTTTCAATTGTTTTTTTTTTTTTTTTTTTTTTTCTATAAAGCTTTCCTGTCCTATTACGTGAAATTGAGAATTGATATCTCTTGGCTAACTTTCAGTAAATTATGATCATTCATTTCTCCGCTTACAGGTCAATCATACGAGGACGATTGGTGTTTTTTGACGATTCGTCTTTTTTAACGTTTTTTTTTTTGACGGCTTCTTTCCTTTTTACCTATATGCTCGTGTTCACACGCATCGCGAATCGTGTGAAAAATGACGGACGTCGACCCATGTGCCAAATTTAATCTAAATCCGTTCAGCCGTTGTAGCGTGAAAGTGTAACAAACAAACTCACTCACATTTATAATATTAGTTAGGATGTTATGTTAAAAGCAATGTAAATACTCACGTGCAACCTCTTGAGCAGTCCTGTATCGGTGTTGGAGTTGGCGGACTGCTTGGCAGTATTCCAGAACTGCTTTTGAGCGGAATAGCGGTTCATAGGACATATTTTGAACAGGCAATCTGAAAACAAATAACAGTGATACAAAATTGTAGTCTTATAACTTACTAGCTGTTGCCTTACTTCGTCTGCAATCCAGGATAAAAAGTAACCTCTGACCTTCTCCAAGTCAAGGTCTACCCCTGTGCCAAATTTCATTCAAATCCGTTCAGCCGTTTTAGCGTGAAAGCGTAACCAACTCACATTCGCATTGAGGATTAAGATAAACCAATTACAAGCACTTTTGAATTGTCGAGGGATTGGTCAGTCAGAAAGATGAAGCTAGTTGCCCATTCCACAGCGAATTAGATAGGTATGGAGACGAACGTGCAAGAAACTCCACGGACACTCTTTTACAAGACAAATTAAAAATCCGGAGTCACACGTAATCTGTTCGATTTATGCCCTAACACGTGTGACTCCGGATTTTTAATTTGTCTGTATGTGGTGTCTTGTTTATACCTTTTTAGTCGTAGTTGGGTTATAGTTTTTATTACTAATTTTTTTTTTTTAATTATTTTGGTTTTATAATATATATATATATTTTTTTGAAATGTGCTCATTAAGCCCTTTCATTTGATACCTAACATGGTACAAATAAACAATTTTTTTTTTAAGTTCCTTACTTTGTCCTCTACAGGGCGCCATTTTTAATTTAATGTGACGTCACATAGCCTATAACCAGCGGACGATCAAGACGCTTCCAACGATACCTCATTTATCAAATTGTAACGAGTGGTTTAGAAGATAGAAGGGAACAGATGAACATACTTACATACTTACATACATACCGGTCAAAATCATAACCCCCGTTTTTTCTTCGCCGTAGTCGGGTAAAAATAAGGTGACCAAACTACTATCCTGCTCACACTTCTATCGCCAATCGCGTATTACCCAGTTACTGGGTTGTGGAGGCAGTCGCTCTATGTAAAATATTGGTATTCTGCAGCATCCGGTTAGGCTGCAAGCCGACCCCAACATAGTTGGGAAAAGGCTACGCAGATTTACTTTCGCATTTAAAACAGGAGTATTATCAGATGTCCCATTTCACTGCAAACACCGTCTGTACCGTCCTTACCCCTAAGGGAAATTAGGTGGTAACAATATGATATTATCAACGTAGGTATCATATGCGGTACCCAAGGGAAGAAACGAGATGACCATTATTATCCGGAACCACATGGTAAATATTTAAAAGCCTTAATAAAAGGCCAACTGCATGTCGAACCACGCACAATGAAGGGTTCCGTAGTTGGGAAGAATTTATCCAATAAACTTTTTGCAGCTGCAAGTTGGTCGATTATTACTCAGTAACTTGTGGAGCCTACGTAGCGGTGATAGTTTTCCTTTTAATTTCGTTATATATACTGCTGCCGTGAATTTTTTCACATATCCAAAACCAACCATTTAGATGGCAGACAGTTGTAGATGGGAGACACTTGACTCTTAACAAAAATTACCACTTCAAAGCTTAATATTTCGCAAACGGATCCCTGAATCCAAAAATGGTTTTCACAAACTCAAATTATTTTTAAACGACCTTTCCAACGATACCCCACATCATGGGATCGACGAGAAAAAAAAACCATCCCCATTTTACTAGTGGACCCTACCCTAAAAAAAAAACGTTTTGTTTTTACCACTTTATCGGCGTGATTTATATGTATACCCATACCAAAATAAAGCTTTCTAGTATCAACAGTCTCTGAGCTAAGCCGCGGACAGATGGACGGACAGACAGACAGACAGACGGACATAGCCTTAGTAATGGGGTCCCGTTTTACCCTTTGAGAACGGAACCCTAAAAACCGGGTGTTCATTGTGGTAAACAAGGTGAATAAATTCTAGAATAAATTTAGTAGGCTAATGCAAGCAAGGTTATACTGAGGTTGTAAGCCGGCAGTAGGTTACTAAATATATCTGCGTCTATTGTATTTTATAATGGACTAGCTGCTCGCCCCGGCTTCGCACGGGTATCACTAAGTACCTACCGTAACTACCTTCCCTACCCTACAGTACCCTACTTACCTACCTACCTACCCACATACCTACCTACCTACCTACATACACACATACCTACCTGACCTACCTACATACATACCTACCTATCTACACCTACCTACCTTACGTAAAAACCTTGCCATGAGAATAACGAACATAACAACAAAAGAATTATCCAAATCGGTGCAGCCGTTCTTGAATCAATTAACTATAGGTCTAGGGCCTGATCATTTTTGGACACCACAGGAGTAAATACATTATTAAGTCGCTTTTGAAATGTGTATGGCGTAATAGTTATTTATGCAACTGTTATATAATACGGGGTATTAAAACACGAATGTAGTATCACATGAGTGTTTTAATATCTAATTATTAACAGTTGCATACAAGACTTTATCTACACCCATTATATAAATCCTCTATAAAAGGTTTGCAATACTAATATCAAACAAAAATGGAGGGACATGACGCACATGAATTCGAATTTTTCGAATTCGAATAAACAATAAGTTCTTTTTTATTTTATTACATTGCTTTGTTAGTGAAACGCGCCTGCATGACACTGTTCTTTTTTTTAAATGAGTTATATTATGAAATTTAGTACAACATTATAACACCCGTTTGGATGGTATTATGGTTACTATGACACCGGTTGTTTTAATGTTGGCAATAAGCTAACTGTTTCAGAAACTTTTATAGAGGATTTATAGCATGGGTGTAGATAAACAAACATAAGAGTATTCTTATGTTTGTTTTCTTTAGTAGATAGGTATCTACCTACTAAAGAAAAGTTCATTGCGTAGTATTATAAACTAGCACAGCGAGGTCCTCAATTTACTGTAAAAAAAACTTCGCTGAGGATCAATAAATATTCTAGTAATTTCCTTTTCTTTTGTTTAGAACATTCATAACGTAATTTAATTTCCTTTATGGAGGTCTGGGCGATATTTATAGCTCCTACATTAGAATAATAATACCTGTGGAAATATTTTAATATTACACAATATTTCATATAAGGTTGGACATTTATATAACGGGTGTAAAAAGACACTTAACGAAGCCGAAAGTCACTTGTTATTCCCGTCATTGTGATATTTTTTCGGCCTGGACCATACCTGGGAATCTACTGGTTACGGAGATATTGAAGGTCAAAGTTCCAACATTTTCAGACGTTTTTAAAGAAAGCAAGTTTTTTAAGTCATCATCTGCCTAGCCTTTTCCCAAACATGTTGGGGTCGGCTTCCAGTCTAACCGGATGCAGCTGAATACCAGTATTTTACATGGAGCGACTGCCTATCTGACCTCCACAACCCAGTAACTGGGTAATACGATACTCCTTGGCAAGACTGGTTGTCAGACTTTCGGGGTTCTGACGACCCGTAACAACTGTCAAAGATACACAAATGACAGCCGGGACCAACGGTTTAACGTGCTTTCCGAGGCACGGAGGAGTCTCGTTATGTAAAAATGGTCACCCATCCACGGACCAACCCCGGCAAGCGTAGCTTAACCTGATGAATCGACCCGTGCGGCTGTTATTACTTAGCCATGAGCTCCTCAAAGCAAGTTTTTAAGTATTATAACTTAATTTTAAATACCACGAACAGTGAACCGTTGCATGCATGCATCCATAAACACAATGTTTTGCGTGCGTTACGTTGCGCACTACCTTAAACAGTGATTTTACACATCAAAAATGACAATAATAAAAGTGGTTTCCAAGAAATTATTTTTGTGCAATGTTACTTAATTTGATGTACAGAATGCGTAGAACTTGACGGATAAGTGATGGGTCTTTTTACACTCTCTATAAATTACTAGCTTTAGATAGAATAAATTGAAATTGAATTGATCGGACTACCGGGATATAAAGTATCTCGCGTCTAAGGTCAAGGGTCATGATTTAACCCTGTGCCAAATTTCAGCCAGTAAGTCGTGAAAAGGTAACCAGAGTTACTTTCACATTTTTAACATTAAGTATGGAAGTATAGATAGTACATAAAAGCAAAAATATGTACAGTAGCCTTTTTAGAAGATATCGCCCTTTAGCAAACATTCATTCATGGGCGACTTTTTATCCGTTTCAAATCCTCTAATATTTCAAGATTCAATTTCGGTTCAAGTTATTTGACATAGAGCCTAAAGCTTTTTTTTTAAAAGGCTTGGGCTCTGTTACCAATATGACCTCCTAATCCTGTCTAGTTACTTATAGTAAAGGCTTTACTAAGCTGCTACAGCAGTAAATACTTTGTCAGAAAAAGGAATCACGTGCATAATGTTTGTGACCCTATTTCGATCGAGGTCCCTTTTGGGCCTTTGGAATTTTGCTCCATTTCTGTTAGTATTATTCACTTAGCTCAGTTAAGCATTGAACTATTAGAAGATGGACAGACTTCGGTAAATTGATAAATACAATGACGCCCTAAAGAGATTTCGTGTAGCGTTATGTTTTTTTCGTGCGTTCTTGCTAGGCTCTCTGACCTTCTCTGTTAGCACAGCAGTGCGAGAATGAAAATAACGCACATAACACCACATAACGTCATGCCTGTAGGCCTGTAATCTGAGAAGAGTTAGAGAGAGGTGTACAATAATAAGCATCATTATCATTATTTCAGCCGAAAGAAGTCCACTGCTGGACATAGGACTCCCTTAAGCAGGGCTTCGACCGGTTGTGTGCTTTTCGCATCCAGGTAAGCTGTTATATATTATGTTTGTTAAACTCACATGACATGCATAGCCCAGTTTTAAACAAAAGCCATAAAGGGCTTATACAACCTCAAATTGCTTAGCATGATCCTCCGTTATGCCGAAAATATTGTAGCATTAATTTTGAAATAAATAATTATACTAATGTTAAAGTTGAGGTTTGATGCTAGGTTCTATGTTTGACGAAAACACGAATACATATCTCGATAAAAAAAAAAACCCAAAGTTAGAGGTACTAAACCGAACTATAAACCGCTGGTATTAAATTTGCATAATAGCGGGACTAAGTATAAAGCAGGTCTTATGTTTTTTTTTTATAACCATTCTTTTCACAGTAAAACCAATTACCTAAACTATTTGAGGTTAGGAGCCGCCAGCACCCTTCTCCGTCTCGCTCTCGCTCAGACCGCGAGTAGTATGGTGCGACCGAGATAATAAGTGAATTTGAGCCGAGGTCGGGTAGGCCCTTACTCATCGTGGATAATCCCATGTTTTTCATTCGGGACAACCCGTATCTGTGCTAATCCAGGTTATGTCAGACAGACGGCCCCCGAGGTTTACAATATTGCATACATCATAATATAGTACCAGGGATGGAAAACGTTTTCACGTCTTAGTGACAATTTTTTTTTTCGGGGCTTTTCTTGCCACCGATATCTATGAAAAGTAAGGAAAATTAAAACATCATTTAATTACTTATTTTCTGTCATTTACGTTGCGGAAAATGGTCGAACAGACCTGCATTCAGTCGGCCTATTCTGTAAAAATCTCACCGTGAAAACGTAGTTGAAGTGAGCTTGAAGTGAACAGTCACTGCCTTAGCATCAGTAGGTATCGAGCTCACTCCATGCTCACTTCACCTAAGTTTTTACGGTGTTAAGGTTACAGAATGGCAATGCTGTCATTCCACCCGTTGCTACGGATTATATTGACAGCTCACTTGACCTAAGTTTTCACGGTGAGACTGACGGAATAGTAGGCTTGTCGTAACAAATGAGGACAATAACATGTTTCTAACGTTTGGCGCTTTCAAATCAGTCAAATATGAATGATGACCCTACCGTATAAGGAAATGAATCCTAAATGATTGCCCCCAGGCGCGAGAGGGACGGACTTTTGAGAGGATTGGACTTAAATAGACTTCACGTGGGATTAATACAATCAATTTTATCCCAACCAACTTCAGAACGTGCCAAAAAGTTGTCATATAATAACAGTCCTTCATCGGTGACTTCTATCTTTTTTTGACTGTTTAGTATAGTTTGTGTGTTAATTATAAGCATTAATGTTACAATGTTAAAAGACACGATGGGGTTGACATATCTTTTTAGACAAAAACCCCAAAACAAATAAAGGAAAAAAAAAATATTGCCCCCTTTGTGTCATAAAAATAAATGCAATGGTTGACCGATGTAGGTAAATATTGCGATTACGATTCTAAAATCAAAGCGGTGCCCAAATTTTCATCAGATGCCATATTATGATAAGCGTGCTGCCATAGGTTTGCCATCCCTCAATCATTCTGCCTATTCTTTTCCCAACTATGTTGGGGTTGGATACCAATCTAACCAGATGCAGCTGAATACCAGTATCTTACTGTCTCCACAACACAGTTACTGGGTAAGACGATATCAAATTCAAATTCTAAAACTTTAATTCGAGCCAAGACTCATAAAGGGTTAGTAACATTTTGCTCAAAACTACGTATAAGTAAACAACACAATACGGTGATACATGTAACTGACAGCAATGAATTATATAGGGACAATCCACTCTGCCAGCTATCATTTTCATAACCCTGTTGGGGCTGGCCATGACTCGAGCCACCATTGATGCAGCGCATTATTGTATAAAAACAATCTACACGCGCTGCCACAAACATCCCTGATGCACTGCAACACCATGGCAGCCCCATCAGTTTTCTGAACGGATTATTGAATTGGACCCGAAGGGCTCCATACGATGCCCGCGAATACTTCTCCCACAAGCTGCATGTGTAGAAGGTGGTACAAAATGCTCTAAAGAGCGTCACCTTAACGCTAATGGCGGCGCTTGTGTTGGATCATTTAGCTCCCTTCAAAATGGTTGAGCTGAATGGTGCTGATCCATGCGTCATGTTCGTGAACGGGCGCCGTCAGTTGTGACTGGTCATCTCTTAGCTGCCATGGCTTATTTTAATTGTTTTATGTAATAATTGCGGACGCTTTTAACGTGCTTTCTACATTGTTCTCACATGTATAATTTCAACATAAATGATGTAACCCATATATTGTAACAATATTTTGATTTAAAAGAGTGTCCGTGGAGTTTCTTGCCCTTTCTTCTCCATGGGTACCTACTACGCTTTGGAATGGGCAACTAGCTTCATATTTCTGACTGACCGATTCCTTGACAATTCAAAAGTGCCTGTAAATGGTTTAATTGAAATAAATGGTTTGAGTTTGAGTCTGCAGCACAACGTGCAAACCTGCGGGCTATCATATTCGCACGCATGGACAGAGCCCTCCGTTCCCTTTCAAGAGCCCTCCGTTCCCTTTCAATATCCGCATTGTCTTTAAGGTCAGTGGTGACCAAGTGACCTAGGTATTTAAATAGTTCCACTCGCTCAAGAGGAACATCGTTTAGCCGTATGGGAGGCACATCAAGATGGTACTTGGTCCCCGCCTCAAAAACGATGTACTGACTCTTCAGAACGTTATACAATAACCCATGTTCTGTTGCATAACGCTCACATGTGGCCAATAGCGGCATAATACCACCGAGAGACGCGCTCAGCAGCACCATGTCGTCCGCGTACCTTAAATTATTGACACAGACACCGTCAATATGACAACCGACATGATGACACTGCTAAGCGCCTCAATCAGGGCATTCATATACAAATTGAAGAGGGCAGAAGAGGTCAACACGGTAAAAACTTACCCCGGAACTTTTTGGGAGGATCAGTCAGGTCGCCCGCTTCCGGGCACACCACACACCTGTCATCTACCAACCTGTGGACAATGGGTCAAGTATTAGACAAAAAGTCCAGAACTCAAGAAACAGGGTCAAATTAAATTACCCAGTTACTCCGTAGACGTCATGGATATCGAATATCGAAGACATGATCAAACATTAAAAATAAAATCTTACAAAAACTAAAAAATACGACAAAAACGCCATACGTCGTGTAATAAATCGTACAGATTACATGTGACTACGGATTTTTAATTTGTCTGTCTGTGATGTCTTATTTACTTATACACCTTTAGTTAGCGTTTTTGTCGTAGTTGGGTTTTAGATTTAGTAACTTATTTTTTTAGTTCAGATAAATGAAAATACTAAACGAAGAATATATTACATATTAAATTTGAAAAAAACCGGCCAATTGCGAGTCGGACTCGCGCACGAAGGATTCCGTACCATTATCTATAAAAATGGCAAAAAAAGTCACGTTTGTTGTATGGGAGCCCCCTTAAATATTTATTTTATTCTTTTTTTTTTTGTATTTATTGCTATAGCGGCAACACAAATACATCATCTTTGAAAATGTCAACTGTCTAACTATCACGGTTCACGAGATACAGCCTGGTGACAGACGGAAAGGCAGACGGACAGACGGACGGTCTTACCAAGGGGTATCGTATTACCCAGTTACTGGGTTGTGAAGGTCAGATAGGCAGTCGCTCCGTATAAAATATTGGTATTCAGCTGCATCCGGTTAGACTGGAAGTCGACCCCAACATAGTTGGGAAAAGGCTAGAGGCAGATTGATTGATTTCATGAAATGATCAATACTACGACGGTTATGCAATTTACTATTTTTCAACAAGAGATATCAAAAACTCTCTATTAATTTTTTTACGAATATAGATATGCTAGAAAGGCTCTTACATACTGTTAACAAAACAATTTCTGAGAAACTTCACGGCAGAACAATACCGGCGGCGTCGCAACGCGCGTTATGTCGCGCCAGTATGTAAGAGCCTTTAATACATGAACTCGTCGGTGCGCATCCGATTCCCCGCGTCGACTGAAGCTCGCCGAGTCGAGTCGAAACGCTTGCCGAGCAATACGCGCGGGCGATTCGATTAGGTCCACCGCCCGCCGCGCCGCCCCGCGGCTCATCGCTAATAGACGCAGTTTCATAGTAAATAATATAGGACACGAATTTCTGCGATTCGATTCGCCTCGACTCGGCGAGGCTAGTGAACGCGAGCCTTAAAAGCACAGACTGACTTGTAACGTTTGTTTGTAATGTATCGAATTTTTGTAACGCGTGACAAGTCAGTGCAGCGTCATCCGCCTTTAGAGTAATTTAAAAGAAGAAGTACTTTTAGTTCTATTTGGCATCTGTCATTTTTTCATAATTTTCTTGGCAAAACACCCCAGAGTTACTTTGTGTATATCATCATAATACCTACCACTAATACGGTAATTTTTTTAATCAAAATATAACTCAATAATTTTGTTTTAAATGGTTAGCATTGGAAGCGATTCGGACAGCCCTGTACGCCCAACCCCGGCTGACTTTGATACATTTCTGCCATGGGCTAGCGGTCAGATGGAAGCCGATTATACTGTCATTATTACCAGAACTGTCCAAAGTGAGCAGTAGGAATTTTTTGTTTAAAGGCTCAGACCAAATAAAAAACCAAGACGGAGCGCTGCGAACAATACAGTGAAACGTGCTAAAACTACACCACCACTCTGTGCATACACGCTCACACACACACATTTACAACTATTTACAACGACACTACACCGAACTAAGTGCACACATGTTTACGCCTCACACCACTGTTGACAGTGCTCTGTCTTGGTTTTTTATTTGGTCTGAGTTTAAAGATGTAATACTAATAATACCAGCATTACCGGCCAATATTGTCCCATTTCAGGGCAAAAGCCTCTTTTCCCATGAGCATTGAGTTGAGCACCACTCTTGCTCAAGGCGGATTAGTAAATTTTGTGATATCAGCCTTACATACTAACTAATATTATAAACTAGCTGCGCCCCGTGGTTTCACCCGCGTAAGTTTCGATCCCGTGGGAATATCGGGATAAAAAGTATCCTATGCCCTATTCCAGGTCATGGTCTACCCCTGTGCCAAATTTCATCTAAATCCGTTCAGCCGTTTTAGTGTGAAAGCGTAACAAACAAGCAAACTCACTAGTCAGTTTGTTTGGAATAGGACATAGGATACTTTTTATTCCGATATTCCCACGGGATCGAGACTTACGCGGGTCAAACCGCGGGGCGCAGTTAGTTAACTGTCGAAAAGAGTAGCTCACTAAAAGCTCATATAAAGCCCGCTGTACACATGGGGCAAGGTGCCAGATACTGGGCCAACATGTTTGGCCAAAAACCGACACTATTTGGTTGGCCAGCCAGTGCTGGTCGCCAACTACCAACACACGCTAGGAAGACGTTGGCCCAACACCTTGGCCCAATGTGTACAGCGGCCTTAAGAATGAGATTATCAGCCATCATCTATCAATTTGACAGAAGAACGAGTCACGCCAAACATTCTTTATTTTGTTTAACTAGCTGAGAATAACGAACCGAACAAAAAAAGAATTATCCAAATCGGTCCAGCCGTTCTCGAGTTTTAGCGACACTAACGAACAGCAGTCATTTATGTATATAAGAAAGAAGAAGATTGATGAGCAGTGGCCAGCCCCAATGTCTAAATTTACCAAGCCATAACCAACTTACTTAGGCCTGAATTCCTCTTACGCTAATGTCGGTCGCGTACGCATAGCAAAGTAGTATGCGCCGCAGACGTCAGCGTCGCAGTATGGTGCTATACATACAGCATGTAACAAAAACCCTGTCCGATCCGAAAGGGGCACAATAGGCACTGCAATAAAAGTACCCGAAAAAAAAAGTTATTGCACTTTGAAATTCACATTTTTTGTACCAAAATTATCCCAATTTCATTATAAATTAGCAAATTTTCTACAGAGGTCATATGTTATGACTTAAAGACTAGACTAGACGACAGCGGCCCGCACCCCATGTAATAATCCAGTAAAATTCCCGATAAAAAAAAAATGCAGCAATTGTTTTTCTTTTTCCAGAAAAAAACACATAAATTGAGTCTCAGTATGATTATTAAAAACACCCTCACGAATCGGACAGGGTTTTTGTTACACGCTGTATAGAACACAATATATAAACGCGTAGGAGGAATTCATGCCTTACTAATAGAGGACTTCCTTATCTTTTTTTGATTCCTAACAGCATACAGACCTCTTTTCTTAATAACTTAAAAACATCATTATTGTTTCAGGCAAATATGTGAGTGCAACAGGCAGGGACAAAATAAAACCAAAAGCAAAGTCGAAAGCAAAGAGTCCGACTAACTCGGGTTCTAATACACAAGTGCCATCAAACGTGCAAATAGATTCGAAGTCAGAGGATGAATTGGACGATAAAAACCCTGTCTACATCGAAACAACATACGATGAAAATGACGATCTAGTACGTCTTAAGTTTCTAAAAAACAGAAACATACCTAGGAAGCTCTTAAAAATCATTGCCCTCGCAATCCCATACCATAGGACGTTTACTTCCCTTATTGTCAGTGGTGGCTTACACGGAACAACGATACATGAAATATCAAAGTTTTATTCTACAAACCGAATTACAGAAATTTATCTTGACGGCAATAAATTGCCTGAAAACTATCACATTATCTTGGATAATGATATGATAAAGCATCTTTCATTATCGAAATGTAATATTACTGATATTGTGGTTAAAACTATCGCATCTAAGTTAACTGGCAGAAGACCAGCTTCGACGTCATTATCGGTATTGAATTTGTCAACAAACATAATTACAGATGTTGGTGTTGAATATTTGGCAAAAATGTTGCGATCGAACAGACAGCTGAGCTACCTGAACTTAGCGGATAACAAGATCACCGATGAAGGAGCAAAATGTATTTTTGACACATTAACGAAGTTTGCTCTAACCAGTGAAGAATCCTTTAACAGAAGTAAAAGCCTTATAGCTTACATAAAGGAGAAAAATGGTTTAATACTCAAAGCGATCGAAGACCTTAGTCGATATAGTGACGACAAAAAAATCAGTAAAAGGAAATCAACTAAAGCAGTTCCTATAAAAAAGAAAGTGGAAAACGAAGCATCGGGTGAAGTGATTTATAGCAGCATGGAAGGAAATCTTGTTGAAAAAGCAGAATTAATTGCTGTAGGCATTCTTGGCCCGTTTATTAATCCCTTCGGTCCGGAAAACACTGAAAAAGGAGAAAGTATAACATATTGTTTGGGTAATAACACCTTGAGTTATTTGAATCTTGCTTACAACAACCTATCTTATTGTAGTGTAAAGAAATTATGTGACGTTTTAAAATCACAGAACATTTCATGTAGGACGCCCAAAGGTTTGATCAATATAAGGATTGAAGGCAACTACTTGCCCGAGAATTGTACAGAATATCAAACTATTGATGATCTGCTTTTACTTGGTTTGTCAAAACTTAGTAAAAATGCGGACAGTCTCAAAAAGAGAAAAACCAGCATTATCGGCAGGAGTAATGTGTAGACTGCTCGGATTCTTAATTTGTACTCGGCTAATGCTATTTTGTGTTGTCAATCAAGAGTCAAGTAGGTTTCAAACTACACCATACTATGCTAAAATATATTTTTTAACACACTAAGTATCACTAGTTCGAAAACTGACTCTTATTGCACCACTTTTAGATTCACAATGCAGTGTATTGAACACTCGGCCCTTTTTACTTTGCATTCCTGCTCTAGAGCTGGAAAGTGCGCAACAAATACCTGTTTACTAGTCAGAGATCTGAGTATGATTTTATGAATCTAAAAAAAAAACCGTCATGCCTTTTGCCTGAAAATTATGTTAGCTTTATTACGACTTTTATGTTTAACTTTCATTTTATTAAAGGTAATACATACATACCATATTTAGAATAGATTTTTACGACAATCTAGCTTATTTATAGTTTATTTATTTTATTATTAACTTTTAGGGTCAGCGCAGACCGTCGACGGATTGGCGGTCTAGCGAATAATTCTATAACAACTGAAAGTCGATTTTAGTTACTGTGTTATGCAGCTGAAAGGAGATCATTCACCGTCCATACATTTTTGGGCTAAATGTGAAAGAGACCAAACAAAAAAAATGCTATGTTCCGAAAGATTACGTTTTTCTCTTCATTTTTTAATACTACAAGCTATTACTATAGTTTGATTACTAATAACTATTTATACTGAGGAGCTCGCGGCTACGTAATAACAGCCGCACGGGTCGATACATCAGGTTAAGCTACGCTTGCCGGGGTTGGTCCGTGGATGGGGGACCATCTTTACATACCGAGACTCCTCCGTGCCTCGGAAAGCACGTTAAGCCGTTGGTCCCGGCTGTCATTTGTGGAGCTTTGACAGTCGTTACCGGGTCGTCCGAAGCCCGAAAGTCTGACAACCAGTCTTACCAAGGGGTATAGTACTACCCAGTTACTGGGTTGTGGAGGTCAGATAGGCAGTCGCTCCATGTAAAATACTGGTATTCAGCTGCATCCGGTTAGACTGGAAGCCGACCCCAACATAGTTGGGAAAAGGCTAGGCAGATGATGATTACTAATAACTATTTTAACTAAAACACACTGAAAACAGTATTTTTCAAAATCGTCCTAACAGCGAAGGAAATTGCCCTACAGATTTGGTCCGATAGTGAAAAGTGAAGAGAATAACATGGTCTAACGGAATATATCATTTATGTTGTTTAGCCTAAAATGTATGATCTCCTTTGTATTACGTAATAAAAACACAAAACGGTGTGTGGCTTGTAACAGTTGTAACCGGTAAACCGGTCTTCGCTGCCACTCCGTTGGTCTGCGCTCACCCTTACGACTAATCATAATAATTATATTTAATTCGTGTTTAATTTTAGATTTATTACTTAGTTTTAGTGTTTCATTATAGTTATAATTAAACAGATTCTAACATTATGTTGTTTTATTTGTAAACTAGCTGATGCCCGCGACTTCGCCCACGTGGATGTCGGTTATTGTATACTAAAACCTTACTCGAGAACCACTCTATTGATTGGTGAAAACAGCATGAAAATCGGTGCAGTAGTTTTTCGAGTTTATCACGTACAGGACGACAGACAGACGCGGCGGAGGACTTTGTTTTATAAAATGTAAGGATAATGAGACTAGTCAAAGTCATATAGCACCATTAACGCCAACCAGCACCATCAGCACTATTAACGTAACATAATTGTAACAACATAAAAGTGATGGAATTCATAAATTTATGGCCGAATCCTAGCTAGTAATATTATAAACTAACTTTTGCCCGCGGCTTCGCCCGCGTGAAATTCGGAAATTATCCCAAAGGACCGTACTACTTGGATAAAAAGTATTATACATGTATGTCCTATTTCAGGTCATGGTCCATGAATACGTTCAGCCGTTTTAGCGTGAAAGCGTCACTAACAAACAAACTCACTTTCTGTCTGTCTGTCTGTCTGTCTGTCTATCTATACGTTACTTTTACCTGAACGGATTTCGATGTAGATGATACAACTAATTTGTAGTTACAATAAAGATCCTAAATTAAATGTCTAAATAATTATAAATACCAAAACTATACTTAAATATTTGATACTAGCTTCCGCACGCGGCTTCGCCCGCGTAGTATGGCGATAAAAAGTTCCCTATGTCCTTCCCCGGGATGCCATCTATCTCCTTGCCAAACTTTGTCGAAATTCTTTCAGTGGTTTAGGCGTGAAAAGTTAACATACAGACAGACAGGAAGATACGAGTTACTTTCGAATTTATAATATTAATATTAGTATGCATTCGTTTTGAAAATGTCCCGGGAACGCAACCACATGAAGAATTCAGCCACAGCACACATACACACTTTTCGTCTTGCAATCCTACTATCCTACTCATCACCTGCCTAGCCTTTTCCCAACCGTGTTGGGGTCGGCTTCCAGTCTAACCGGATGCAGCTGAATACCAGTATTTTACATGGAGCGACTGCCTATCTGACCTCCACAACCCAGTAACTGGGTAATACGATACCCCTTGGCAAGACTGGTTGTCAGACTTTCGGGCTTCTGATGACCCGTAACGACTGTCAAAGATCCACAAATGACAGCCGGGACCAACAACTTAACGTGCTTTCCGAGGCACGGAGGAGGAATCCTACTATCCTACTAATATTATAAATGTGAAAGTTTGTGTGTTTGGATGTTTGTTACTCAATCTACTATACCTATCTATATATAGATACTTTTTATCCCGATATTCCCACGGGATCGAGACTTACGCGGGTAAAACCGCGGGGCGCAGCTAATGTTTATATAAACTATACTCTTATTTAAACTGAGCCATTTAAAAATGTACCTACTACCTCATTGAATAGAATTCAATATACCAACACATCACCTGTCAAAACAAATCTTCTATCAAAATAAAAAACATACGAGTATCCAGTGAAACCATTATTTTTAATTGATCAACGTTCTATTACGTGGGTACACATACGTCACTAGACTTTGAAGGTTTTTTTTTTGTTAATTTGTTATACTTTCCGCGGTTCAATACTTCATTAAAAAAATTCCTTATGCATTGGGCGTTTATAGACTTACCAGCTGCTGCGTCCCGCGGTTTCACCCGCGCAAGTCTCGATCCCGTGGGAATATAGGGATAAAAAGTACCCTATGTCCTTCCCCGGGATGCCATCTATCTCCATGCCAAATTTTATCGAAATCCGTTCAGTGATTTAGGCGTGAAAAGGTAACATACAGACAGACAGAGTTACTTTCGAATTTATAATATTAGTATGGATACTTGATATAAAATTCGAATATTTGAAAGAAAAGAAAGAAAGAATTAAGTTTATTTGCTCCCCGACTGCCTCGTTGGTAGTGTTCGCAAGCGCTACTGCAGACGATGAGGCCCTGGATTCGATTCCCGGGTCGGGCAGTATTATTAGGTTTTTTATCTGGAATTTCTCGGAGTCTAGATTTATGCCCGCTTATTGGCAATAGGCTTGCCACCTATTACATGGGACTTAAACATATCTGGCGAAATGTGGGTGCACTATAGGTACGCCTCTGCCTAACCCTTCGGGGTATACAGGCGTGATGTTATGTTATGTCGCCCCCCGATTCAGAACTGCTCGATAACGAACCGTATCTATACTAATATTATAAAGCTGAAGAGTTTGTTTGTTTGTTTGATCGCGCTAATCTCAGGAACTAGGTTGGAATTGAAAAATTATTTTTGTGTTGGATAGTCCATTTATCGAGGAAGGTTATAGGCTATAACATCACGCTACGACCAATAGGAGCGGAGCATAAATGAAAAATGTTGCAAAAACTGGAACAAGTATTCCTTTTTGAGAGCTTCCGTTGCGTGCGCTGCGTAAACGGTTTAAGTTACGCGAATATAATGTATGGTGGAATTGTTCCTCTTTAAAGTTTTAAAAAAAGTCCGCGACAGCATATGTCTATCTTTTGAGATTGACTCACTAAAACCTTTTTTTATGGTAATCAAATTCGTTCAAAATTAATGCATTATTTGCGAAGGAGTTTTAATTCAACATAATATTAGTTCTTATTCAAATAAATAGTTTTAACATCAAGGGTATTTATGTAGCAGTAAAATACTTTTTAGTTCATTCGAATCGGATATTTAATTTCGAAGTTATCACGAAATGCAATACGCGAACCGTTCGACGCCAGCCGGCGCGCCGCGCCGCATCGCGGCAACGTTCCCTACTCTGGAGAGGATAGGATGGGCACACTGGTAGACCGGTAGACCATGACCAAATAGGACATAGGATACATTTTATCCCTATATTCCCACGGGATCGAGACCTACGCGGGTGAAACCGCGGGGCACAGCTAGTCATTAATACAGGGTGTAAGGGTAAACAGTCTTGTCATTCAAACCATGGGTAGTTGACTAAAATATAATAATAAATGACCGAGTAACAACAAAAAAAAAACATTATTTTCATTAAAAGATTTTCAAAAGTTTCTATGCGCCACCGTGCTCGCTACCGAAATAGCCGACTGTCTAAGAGAGGGGTCGCGCTCACGGCCGGTCAGGTCACCTCCCACGCCCCCCACCCGTGTTGAGACACAACTTCGTTGCTCTAGCGCATAGGTAAAAGAGTGAAATACACTAGCGGTAAAAATTAATTTAAAAAAAAGTAACTTTTCATTGATTTTACGTTCTATAAATGACACCAAACCACTGGTTTCAAGGATAACGGTGGTTACCCTAACACCCTGTAGCACAATAATTGGACCACGCGTATTTCAATAACTTTGTACTTGAACTAGTTTCAGCGTTCCTCCTGAATTATTCATGAATATAAACTTTGGGATGGACCTGTGTAACATTATTTTCAGCTAGCATTTTGAATGGGGTAATCAAGTTTAGTGGATGTAAGTAAATTATTAGGTAAGGTTGTCTGCTATGTAAAATATGATACAAAGATAATTCGTAGATTTGAGTAAATTAGTACTATTATACGTAATGGATGGAGGTTAAGCTACGCTTGCCAGGGTTGGTCCGTGGATGGTTGACCATCTTTATATATCGAGACTCCTCCGTGCCTCGGAAAGTACGTTAAACCGTTGGTCCCGGCTGTCATTTGTGAATCTTTAACGGTCGTTACGGGTCGTCAGAAGCCCGAAAGTCTGACAACCAGTCTTGCCAAGGGGTATCGTATTACTCAGTTACTGGGTTGTGGAGGTCCGATAGGCAGTCGCTCCATGTAAAATATTGGTATTCAGCTGCATCTGGTTAGACTGGAAGCCGACCCCAACACGGTTGGGAAAAGGCTAGGCAGATGATGAGTAGGATAGTAGGATTACAAGACGAAAAGTGTGTATGTGTGCTGTGGCTGAATTCTTCATGTGGTTGCGTTCCCGGGACATTTCCAAAAGGAATCCATACTAATATTAATATTATAAATTCGAAAGTAACTGTCTATCTTTCTGTATGTGAAGTCGGTGTCTTTGGTTTAGAATTTGCGTTTTTTGCCACCGAATTCCGAAATTGAATTTAATTTTCACTTTTTTCGGAAGTCGGTTGTTTTTTTTTTAAATTTTTTACTGTTCACTTTTTATTTGTGGTACCTACCCCACACAAATTCGAATACCACCCAAACAAAAATAGAATCATCAAAAAATTGGCGGAGTAATCGCGTAACAAACACACAAAAACATAGTCGAATTGAGAACCTCCTCCTTTTTGAAGTCGGTTAAGAAGTAATCCTTATTTTTAGCATTAGTAAAAGAAAGAAAAAACTTACCCTAAGGTACTGAGGAATCCTGATACAGTGCCTTCCGCGTGCAGGGAGACAATGTCCCCCAGGTGCAAGAAACTGTCTCCCATGATGGCACCTTCTCCTTACCCCCACCATGCAACAACACCTGTAAAAAACAAAGAAAGCATAAGCATAATCAGCCATAATGTTCCCATTGCTGGGACACAGGCCTCCTCTCGGTGAGGTATGGGCCGTAATCCACCACGCGGGCCCAGTGCGGGTTGGTAGATGTCACATGTCTTTGAATGTTTGTTTCTAGGACATGCCGGTTTCCTCACGATGTTTTCCTTCAACGTTTTGAGAGCAGCAAACAAAGAAAGGTTTTAAGAAGATTATTCATTTAATTCATCATATTTTCGGCACCTCGGCAAACTCATCATCTGCCTAATCATTTCCTAACTTTGTTGGAGTCAGATGCAGCTAAATACTATTATTTTCCATGGAGACCTCCAGTTTTGTAAACTCCCGATTTTAAAATGCCACATCTGGTTGGAAGGCCACAAAGCCGAAGAGCCAAAGAGCTGGGAAGCTGGGAAACTTTGCTAGGCAAATACAGGCCGTATTTGTCGCGAAAAGCTTATCGGTTTTCAATGCAAATCCTCCCTTAAGGGGGATGCGCCAGGGTAGCCCGCGAAATTCAAATTTTCTTACGTTTTTTGCAATTTGCAGGTCGGTGTTAAATTGTATGTTGATCTAAATATGGTTTGCGCACGTAACAAATATAGATTTACAGAATTATAAACATTAGAATCAGCAATACAACTCTCTAAGTTCATGAAAGTCTCAAAACTCATGATTTCATGAAATCTCGACATTTGAGACTTTCATGAACTCAGAGAGTTGTATTGCTGATTCTAATGTTTATAATTCTGTAAATCTATATTTGTTACGTGCGCAAACCATATTTAGATCAACATACAATTTAACACCGACCTGCAAATTGCAAAAAACGTAAGAAAATTTGAATTTCGCGGGCTACCCTGGCGCATCCCCCTTAAACTCTACCACGGTATCTAAGGTGCGGGGCATACACAAGCGGCGGGGCGCAGGCAAGCTGTGTATATTCCACGCCTCGTCGCTCCTATACATTTTATCTGAAATACTAGCTGCCCGACCCCGCTTCACACGGGTAGCACTAAGTACATATCTACGGCGCACCTACCTACCTACCCTACCTACTCTACGTACCTACCTACCTACTTACCCTACCTACTCTACGTACCTACCTACCTACCTACAATACCTACTCTAAGTACCTACCTACCTACTTACCCTACCTACTCTACGTACCTACCTACCTACCTACCCTACCTACTCTACGTACCTACCTACCTACCTACCCTACCTACTCTACGTACCTACCTACCTACCTATCCTACCTACTCTACGTACCTACCTACCTACCTACCCTACCTACCTACCCTACCTACTCTACGTACCTACCTACCTACCTACCCTACTTACTCTACGTACCTACCTACCTACCTACCTACCCTACCTACGTACCTACCCTACCTACGTACCTACCTACCTACCCTACCGGGAACGGGATAAAAAGTATCCTATGTCCGTCTCCTGGTTCTAAGCTACCTCCCTACCAATTTTCAGCCAAATCGGTTCATTAGTTTCGGAGCCTATTCAATGCAAACAAACAATCAAATCTTTCCTCTTTATAATATTAGTATAGATGAAAGGAGTGGCGTAACGCCCGCGCCGCAATATTGTCACCACGCCCGCGCCACTCGCCACTCGTGTATGTCCCGCGCCTAAGGAAACGGGGGCTTTCTTCTAGGCTGAGTTATTATTGTCTTTGTCCCTACGTATTCATAGTAAGATATCTATAAGTCTATACAATATAACGGTGGTACAAAAGGCGGATTTAAGCCGCCCTACCGCCCTAATACCTTGATACTGTTAACTATTATGGCCTTTACCTACTGAATTATCTACCAGTTATAAACCAACACTTATTTGGACAGAATTTTGGATGTAAAAATTCTTTTGCTTGTACTTTTTCTTATAAAGAAAGATGCAAACTTCTCTATGTGGCATACAATAAAAGTAACTGAAGCAACAAATGACTTGCATCGTTTGAAAAAGTTTATTTTTTTCGGGACTTTCATCTCTGTTCAACCCAGGAAGCTTGATCTGCGAGAGGCCACAGGAAAGTCCGGTTAAGCAGACGACAATCTCCTGGTTGTCGTCTGCTTGGCTTAACAGGAGTTTTCTTTGGGTGCCTCCATAAATTAAGGCTTCCAGGTAGGGCATAAAACTTATAAACTAAGCGACTACACGTTAAGCGCACCCCCTGTGGGGTACAGACCTCGGCTTAGGGCGTCGCAGGGAGACGAAAGCAAGGGACAGGCTGGATAAGATTAATCTCAACACAGCTTTTAGACAGTGTCACTTTTACTGTTGCTTTAAATTGTGGTATGCTGCCACAAGCAAATCAGGCGGTTTAGAAGTGACTTTGTCTAAACTGTGGTAACCGCAATAAGATAAAGATTAAGTTATTGTGGTTAAATGTTCTATTTACAGACCTAGCCTAAGTAATCTATGCCATACGGTAAGAGAATCGGTACCGGAGAAAGTAGATGAAGAACAGGGTATAAACTTCACTCATCCTCCATAAAAATGAGAGCATCCCTCGACCAGACGGGCGTTGTCTGGTGGCAACTGCAAAACGATTGAGTTCGGGACGTTGTATATTATGCTAATCGCGAGGTAAACCCTGCTTGCGCGATACAGGATTTTGCATGACGTCAGTGTGATACGTAGTTCGCATGAGGCAAAGTAGATGCCGCCACAGTAGGTACTAATAGGTTATCAATGAAATGCATAGATAACGATGAAATACAAGTCTATAGGTAACTAGATAAGTCCGGAAATCCGTATTAAGACAGTTTTATCGAAATAAATATCTTTAGAAATGCGTTATCCTATGAACTCAACTCAAACTCAAAGCATTTATTTAAAATAAACCAATTACAGGCACTTTTGAATTGTCAAGGGGTCGGTCAGTCAGAAAGATGAAGCTAGTTGCCAATTCCAACGCGTAGGTTCCCATGGAGAAGGATGGGCAAGAAACTCCACGGACACTCTTGAATCAGAATATTGTTACAATATATTGGTTACATCATTCATGTTGAAATTATACATGTGAGTACAATGTAGAAAAACGCGCACTTTAAAAGAGTCCGTAAGAAGATAAAAATGAAACAAACCAATTAAAAAATTAAAATGAATTAAAATAAGCCGTTGCAGCTAAGAGATGACCAGTCCCTACTGATGGTGCCCGTTCACGAACATGACGCATGGATCAGCACCATTTAGCTCAACCATTTTGAAGGGAACTTAATGATCCAACACACGCCACCACCAGCGAGACATTAAAGTGAGCATGACATACTCTCAGTCGCCAGGGCACATTCAAGTCAATGAAAGACGTACCTAGTAAATGGTAGCTTTAAAGTACTTAGGTAAGTACATAGTGCTCACACACATGTGCTATGCAGTTATACAATACTAAGAGATTGAATTTATACAATTTAAATATAGTTTTTACAATCTTCAGCAAAATGAATAAATAAATGTCCTGCGTATCTTGTTGTTTATCATAAATGCATGTATATTTAATGGCGGCTATCCGGTTTTCATTCATTCTAGAGATTATATCGGAATTATCTATAAGCTTATGAATTAAGTATTTAAATACCTAGCTATCTACATGATTTATTGACTGATATGCAGAAAGTTATTTTTTCATTAAATATAGATTAAAACACAGGAGAAATTCTCGTAGCTAAGTAATAACAGCCGCACAGGTCGCTCCATCAAGTTAAGCTTCGCTTAACGGGGTTGGTCTCTGGATGATGGACCATCTTTACATACCGAGACTCCTCCGTGCTTCGGTAAGCACGCTAAGCCGGGACCAAGGTCCCGTCTGTCATTCATGGATCTTTGACAGGCGTTACGGGTCTTCAGAAGCCCTAAAGTCTGACAACCAGTCTTACCAAGGGGTATCGGGTTATCCAGTTACTGGGTTGTGGAGGTCAGATAAGCAGTCGCTCCATGTGATATACTGGTACCCCAACATAGTTGTGAAAAGGCTAGGAAGATTGATAGATAGATTTAAAAAGTCCGGTAACGTTCATATCAGTTTTTTTTTTGTCCATCTGTGAACAACTTTGACACTATTGGGATTCTTATTCATTTTTGTGTTTTTTCTTTGCGCCTTGGTATTACCGCAAATAACTGTATTTTCTTGTTTTTTCTTTATTTACATTTCATTTCATCATCTGCCTAGCCTTTTCCCAACCATGTTGGGGTCGGCTTCCAGTCTAACCGGATGCAGCTGAATACCAATATTTTACATGGAGCGACTGCCTATCTGACCTCCACAACCCAGTAACTGGGTAATACGATACCCCTTGGTAAGACTGGTTGTCAGACTTTCGGGCTTCTGGCGACCCGTAACGACTTTATTTACATTTCATTTTCCAACACTAAATACAAAGTTGGAACGTCGAAGTTGCCTGTTATACAACTTCAACGGCATCCATATTCAAGAAACAAACCGCAATGCAGCAATACTGTAAATGCTGCAGAATTTAATATGGTAGGCGGGCAATAAATATTCCCAAACAAACTTGGTCATACGGAGCTCTATTATTAAAATCCTAACTAGTCCTTAAAACCATACTTCCATACTAATATTATAAATTCGAAAGTAACTCTGTCTGTCTGTACCTTTTCACGCCTAAATCACTGAACGGATTTCGATAAAATTTGGCAAGGAGATATATAATTATACATTTTATCGACATAACACGCGGGCGAAGCCGCGCTCGGAAGCTAGTATAATATAATAAATGCGAAAGTGAGTTTGTTTGTTTGTTACGCTTTCAAGCTAAAACGGCTGAACGGATTTGGATGAAATTTGGCACATCGGTAAACCATAACCTGGAAAAGGACAAGATACTTGTTATCCCGTTACTCCCACGGGATCGAGACTTACGCGGGTGAAACCGCGGGGCGCAGCTAGTATCACAATAGTTATTAAACTCGCGACAATCTGAGAAGTTAGTTTTGACAGCTACAAAAATGCTTTCTGAAGCGATGAAAAAAAAATTGGTTTCTTATAAACTGATTTTCGAGACATATCGATTGAACATACTTAGAGAGTTTGTAATCGACGACTTATCTACATTGATTAAAACTGATTCTCAAGGCATAACGTTTTATTACATGTACACACGGCTATACATCAAGCTATACATTTCCAGTTTATGCTGATCTCGCATTGTATAGGATTTCCGTACAATGCGAGGTCAGCTTATACTGAAAATGTAAAGCTTGATGTGTAGCCGTGTGTACACCCACATTTCGACACCTATCACCTAACTATCAATCAATTTACAAAAAAAAACTCAAAACCTTGTTACCCAAAACAAATGGTAACAGTATGCTTCAGTAGTTTTCACGGAAGCTCTCACAAAGTTTGCTGAGCACATATATTGCTCGAGGCAGGGTGTGATGGCGTAAAATTGCCTTTGTTAGTGTTATTCACTCTTTTTTAGATAGGATGGAAACTTTTCGCTTTTACCCGATGTTTTAGTTTCTGAAGAAGTTAGCTTGGAAATAAATATCGGTCGGCTATGAAAAAATGTACTAGCATTTTGACGTAACCTTTTTATTTATAGAGTGATAGCGATCATTGTCAGTAAACGCAGTTATCCGTGAATTACTTACTGAACATTCTCGGAATCCTTTTTTTTTTTTTTTGTGGGTGGGAAATCATCCTGTGACTTCTCCCGCTCTGGGCGGAGCGGGAGGGCGTGTCAGACTTTTACTGACTAAAACCCACCCGTGTTCCTTCAGTTGCGTGTTGCCAAGGTCCCGGTATCCCTTTCGGTCCCTCCCGCAACACTGGCAGGCATTCTCGTAAACCTTTTTTTTTTTTTTTGAGGGTGGGAAATCATCCAATGACTTCTCCAGCTCTGGGCGGAGCGGAAGGGCGTGTCAGACTTTTACTGACTAAAACCGACCCGTGTTCCTTCAGTTGCCTGTTGCCAAGGTCCCGGTATCCCTTTCGGTCTTTCCCGCAACCCTGGCAGGATTCTCGTAAACCTGTGTTTGCTGTCGCGCAGTCGGGTAACAAACAAGTAAGGGTGTGTCCAAACATTGACCGGCAACACGCGGCGTTTGCAGTCGCGCTCTAGTTAGGTAAAAAAGTGTATGCGCGCGCGCCAAGTAGACAGAAGCGTTCGCGCGCGGCAGTCGTCGGCTTTATGTTTTAACACACTATGATTTGCAATGCGCACTAAGCAGAGGAGAATATTTTACCCTCGTATTCTTTTTAAATTGTGGCTCTGTTATTTTTTTATTTTTTTTTTATTACCTTATACCGTTCTGTCATTCGTTTATAAAAAAATCCACTACCTATTTTCTTCAACCATCTCTTATTACGCCATATCGTCACGTACCAAAATTGTATCATAAACAATATTACCTACCAAAGGAAAAGTTTCACGCCAAGAAATCATGTTATAAGAAGCTTCCCCGCGCCGAAGTCACGTAATATCTCCTTCATATTAACTTACGAGGCGAGTATGTGAAGTACCGAAGTTATATGTATTAACGTAGTAAAGGCTACTAAGTACTTAATCTTTATTAAATGTTTCCTTATAAAAATTGATAGCTAAATCATGGCTGCATATCATGAGAAAAGCAAATTCATTTCAATCTCTTCTCTTTCTTTTTCGTGTGGTTTGTGACTGACCAGAAGGTCTATTCTCGTACTTAAAAAACATTCACATTCAAGTCGCAATCTGTCAAACTTGTCAAAAACGTTGGCAAATTGATTGTCTTTTTGACTGATTGCGAATGAGATTAGAATCGCGGGGCGGGTTTGGCATGCTCAGTACCGAAAGCTTAAAGAGCGCCGCCATTGATATAATTATTATACATGCGATAATGAGTTTGACAACGCTTTTACGCTGAAACGGCTAAACGGATTTGAATGACATTTGGCACACGGGATACTTTAAACTTTAAAAGGTGATTTAGACCATTGAATAGAATAGAATAATATTTATTTCTAAGTATATGGTACATTGAGATCTAAAATTAAACATTGATTCATATAAGTATACTACCATTGCTGGTGTAGAAAAATTAAATAAGCTAAGTGCATGTAAACCGTAGACATTACAATAAAAGTTATATTAAATTAATAAAATTGATTTAATTTATATTTTTAATCGAATTTTTACTATTGGACCAACTTTGAAATCGCAAAAAAAAACTACTGTCCCGTACAGTTTAGAACGAAAGCAGTGCGGTATTGGCTCGGTACACAGCATACAGCACTACTGCTTACCGACTAATGAGGAAACAAAAGCAGAGCGCTATCAAAGGAAATCAGGAAAAAAAAAAAAAAGGTGAGATATCCACTATAAAATAGCTCTATACATGAGATATGGCCCTAAGGCAAATAAGATTGGCAGACGGTCATGTTTATTTGTCGTTTACTTTGTGTGCTTTCACGCTTCATACGCCACTCATGAAATTTTCCACACGGATACAGTTGTGGCACGGACATAAGTTCCTTATCTCAAGACAAAAGCTAAATGCAAAAGCTGGTTTAGTCATAATCATAAAGATCAAACGGTCTTCGCACATCGTAAAACTACAGACTAGCCGTATCATAGACGAAGAGTTCTATGCTAACGTTATTAGGTGTGAATATTTTCAGGGAGGGTCAATTTCAGGGACCGAATTACCGTTATTATTTTCATAACGGTACCAATTATAACACTACCTTCCGCATCGCTGCTTCCCTGCGACTAGGAGCCCCGTGTTGTTCTCCTCATCGCTGTCACTGCGGTGAAGTTGTCAACAGCCTCGGACACCACGGCCTGTCTTGCAGCCGAAGTGCGGGTCGCTTAGCGCGGCACGCGGAAATTAATGACATCATCCGACGAGCCCTTGTCACCGCTGGCGTTCCAGCTGTATTAGAACCCAACGGCTTGGCACGCAACGATGGCAAGAGACCGGACGGCATGTCCTTATTCCCGTGGAAGGTGGGTAGGCCTTAAGTGTGGGACGCAACATGCGTCGATACCCTTGCGCCATCCCACCTTCCTGGCTCGGCGTGCTGTGCTGGCGCTGATGCTGCGGCTGCGGAAAACCTCAAGCGGCGAAAGTATAACAGCCTTATAGCCAATTATATTTTCGAGCCGTTTGGGGTTGAAACCCTAGGACCGTGGGGTCCGAGTGCTCATAGCTTGTTTGATGAAATTTCCAAACGGCTTTTACCTTGGTCAGAGGATAAGCATTGCCATACAACGTGGCAATGCCGCCAGTCTCTTGGGTACATTACCAGCCGACAGCGATGCGGAGGAATTTTTCGACGCTATATTCTAGTTTATTGTTTATTTGTATAGTTACTTTTAACTAAGAGAGTTGTATATATATAAATAGTTAGTCTGTACATAATATTTATTTAATTTTAATTAGACATTCAAACAATAAAAAAAAAATTAAAAAAAATGATACCAATTATCATTATGTTTAACGATAGAAAAATAACGATATTTTTAACGATACCCTATAGTCAGTTAACGTTACCTAATAACTAATTTGAATACCGGTAAAAGTAACATGGTATGTTGAAACTGTATGTACTTCCCGTCACTTGTCCTTATGGGTTCATTCGAAAAGCAGCGTCAGACAGTATCTGTCTGGCATTAATGCTGAAATGAACCTTTTTGGCGCAGCCGTGAGGCACACACTATTGTTTTAAAAACAATACAATACTTTTTTTTTTTTTGTTATTTTTATTTTGTGTTTCATGAACTGTGTCCAAATAAACTTTATTCTTTCTTTCTTTCTTTCTTTCTAACAATTCATATACCGGTAATTTATACGCCTATCTCTTTCTAACGATGACGGTGGGGAGACGGGAGAATTCAGTCTAGCATCTTTCAGTGTTAGTACGGTTAGCTCCAGCGTGTATACAATTTTGTTTCTGTCCTGCATCTGCGAAGTATACTTGATAAAAAAGAGAGATTACGAGAACTGTGTGATGTGTAAGTACATAGTTTATTATTTAAATTTTCTGACTAAAACATTGGCCAGTAAACACAAGTATATAAGTACAGTTGACCACACGACTCTGGATACATTTGACCTTGACAGCGTCTATAACACTCATTTTCGTCGTTTTAGTAGTAATACCATTTACATACGTAAAATATGTGACGATAGATGACAAACGGGTGCGGACTCGTGGTCACACCAGGTTGTAACACCAGTGTGACTAACAGGAATGGTTTTCCTGACAGTCTTCCTCGTAGTCACACCGCTAATATTTCTACACCATGTACCACTTTTCATTTTCAACTAGTGCGGTGAGATAAATGTTTGTTTCAATAATGCATCTCTTATATGTGTCACCGTAAGATTATGAGAACCTTTAGATTATAATCTATCGGTATTATTCCAGTTAGATTATAAATTATTGTCAAAAAATTGTGTACTGGGTGAAATAGGTTAGGTTAGAACTGTGACCAACCGCGCGCGAGCCGGACGAGCGTAGCGAGCGTGCCGCGGCAGCGGCCGGCGAGCGCTACTTCCAAGTTGCTCGCAGCTAGGGAGGCTATTTAGTATTAGCGCAAGGTGCGTTACGTCGCAAGCAAATTTCATACTAGTTCACATTTTGTAGCTTTTCTATAAATAGATATTTTATAAACTATCGAAAAATAATGCCACCTATAAAAAAATATCGATATAAACATTCATTTTTATGTCTGTATTTTTTCACCGCACTATTAATTCAGTGGTACATGGTGTAGAAATATGAGCAGTGTGACTATCAGGAAGACTATCACGAAAACTATTCCTATTAGTCACACTGGTGTTACAAACTGGTGTGACCACGAGTCCGCACCCGACAAAACCAGTAAAATCAGACAAACAAACTCACTCTTTTCTTTAGCTATATGCCTACCTTACCTACTTATAATACTATCGATACAAATAAATGTATTGATTGACAACCCTTTTTTATTTTTTTTGTATTTCGGAAATCATCAAATGACTACACCTGCTCCGGGCGGAGCGGGAGGGCATGTCAGACTTTTACTGACTAAAACCCACCCGTGTTCCTTCAGTTGCCTGTTGCCAAGGTCCCGGTATCCCTTTCGTACTTTCCCGCAACCCTGCCAGGTGTTTGACAACCCTGAATACCAAATCAATAATATCCGGATTAAGTCAGCAGCTGTTTCATTTCAACACACAAGTAATGATTAATAAGCCTGAAACTGCTAAAAACAATGACAGAGCAAAAACCAGACCATCTCCATACACCAAACACCACTACAAAACTCGCGAAACAGTTGATACAAAAACATAAAAAAAAATGCAACGATTCCCCAAATTCTATATAAATATAATATAGCTACCAGTTTATTTGTATGAACACCGATCAGTTGGCAACTCATGGTAAATTTTACGGCAACGTGTTCATCATCAACGCTATTTGGGTTGGAAATTTTCTAGACTTGCTAACACAAGCTCGTAACGTTTGGTATGATTTTGAAAAATATGTATAAATATTGCATGATGTTGTTTATGATGAGAGTGAGCTCAGAAACTTCCTTTATGTTATGAGGTAAGATTGTGGTATTATGTTTAAAATGGTGTTCATTTTCGATCTTATTAATGGTGTTTGTGAAGCTAGTTTCTTCTGTAAACCAAACCTATTTTCGCATTATTTTACTCTCAGTGTGGTGAGAGATCCTTAGCATAGGACTTTAAAATTTCCATTTTATTCAGAAAATAATTCGTCCACCATTCTTTGGGATTTCCTGATGAGGGTATTAAAAGTAAGCTAACTTAATCCAGTGCTAATAAACGCCCACTAGGTGCTGGAAATAGGCCTCACGTTAAGAACGCGGCGACGGATGAATTCTCCATACAAACGTAATACCTAAATAATTTGCAATTTGAGCATATTTCCACCACAGTGTGTTGTTATTCGGATTGAGGCAGTATTTATCTAGGTTCCTACATCTTTTTTTTTCCAAAAAACCTAACTAAAATGAAGTTGCAGCGAATTGAATTTCGCACATTTTTACAGCGTAAATGACATGTTTTCATGTTGTTTTTTCTGTATTATAAAGAACAATACTTGTGATATTGTTTCTGCAGAAACAGCCTATATTATCAAGTTACAAATTATCGAAAAAAAATGGAAAAACATTAAGTTTTCATTCATCATTTTTGGTATTACGGAACACATCTAAATTTATCATAAATTTTCAATAGCAAGTAGTGCTATCGTGTCAAGCAAATGTCATGTCAATGAAAATGTGTGCGTGGTCGTACAGTTCACGGTAGCTGTGTGTATTGCTCCGACAGGCACAATAGCGCAACATTTGTAGCACTCGATTCGTATTTGCGATCGAAGCTCCGCCGGCCCCTTAAGCCGAATAAACAATAAACAGTCGTTAGATATAATGACCACGTTTGACAAACAAATGACTAATTAGTGAACACAGATAACTGTTTTACAGTCCAGGAAGCTAATGCCAATTTTCTTGAGAAAAAAACTGTAAATATATAGTCTTCGGGACATAATTGAGCTCTGGGGCTTTTCTACTTGTATTCTTCTCGACATAGGAATATGATTGGTACATATACCCCATTTGAAATAAGATTAGACATATAGATAAGCCTTTTTTACAGTCCGTTCAACCGATTTTGACTTCTATTGCGTTAGTGGCATGACAAATGGCAGCTGCAGTAGACAGCTGGTATTGTGTAACCTTTTTTGCTTTTAATAAGGCCATCCTTATGCCTACGGTATAGAAGTCAAAATCGGTTGAACGGACTGTAAAAAGGTTTGTTTACATGTCTAATCTTATTTCAAATGGAGTATAGTTGATATTTAGGATGAACCAACAAGAGCCAACATGAAATTCTACAACAGATTTACTCAGAAACTTGGGATAATGGACGAAGCCGTTATGTCATCAAATCTGTGCAATTTATTCAGATTGCAGTATGTAAATACATATGGCCATGGTCAGGCATGATATAACGGGATGTGGTCCAATGACATAATTGCAACAGTCCAGTATAGACTCAGGCATGTGCACGTAAACTGCACTAAATGGATAGTAAGAGGAGATATGTATACAGTGTGATTCTTTATAATGTGCAACATATAGAAATGAGGGAATCTATGCTTAATATTATCGACGGCAAAAATATAAAAAAACTTATTTTTTTTCGCTTTTGTTACCCCAGTGTAAACAAACAAAACGGTATAACGATAATTGTAAAAATTGATGAAAAAAGAACCGAATTTTGCTAAAAAAAAAACATGTCTATTTTCAATTTAGGGCAGATTTTTCCCACAATTTTCGTTTAATGAGGACGTCTAATTAATTCCAATCATTACGGAGTTTGTTTCATCGTGATAGATCATTTAGTTTATAAGTTACACAGTAGCGATTTTTTTTTTTTTAAACCTATTGAATATAAATTGCCGTCGATAAAATTAAGCATAGATTCCCTCATTTCGATATGTGCACATTATAAAGAATCACACTGTATAACAATATACGATATATTGATATTAGTTAAGTCATGGATAGAATTTATGAAAGCGATAGGTGATATGGCTAAGAAGGATAAATAATAAATAAATAAATAATTCTTTATTTGCAGACCTTGAAGTCCATAGTGTTAGTAATGACATAAAATTTACTTAAAACTATTATTAGTAATACATTACAATTACACAATGACAAACAATAACATAATAAAATAAACAAGATGCCCGTATAGCTACTTAGAGCCGACCTGTGTGTGCAATCTCACCCATCGGCCAAGCATCGGACAGTCCCACCGGTCACTAAATGCCCTCAACATGCTGTGGGAGCTAAAAGAAGTTCTTCGCCGGAGCGAAGCGCATCGCTTCCGAATAATGGCGTAGAAATCATCTACCCTCGCATCGGCAAACATACCCGACGCGCTACAATACCGCGGCAGCCCTACCAGCATTCTGAAGGCATTATTATATTGAGATGATGGCTCATAGAAATGTAAGAAGGAAGACATGCAGCGCCAATCCCAAACAAATTGGGATGAGGAGGATGCTTATAATGATGATTACGTCACGGACAATCCTTACTAGTATTATAAATGCGAAAGTAACTCTGTCGGTCTGTCTGTTTGTCGCGCTTTCACGCCAAAACTACTGAACCGATTTAAATGAAATTTGGTACACAGATAGTCTAGAGCCTGAGAAAGGACATAGGCTACTTTTTATCAACATACCACGCGGGCGAAGCTTCGGGCGGAAGATAGTATCCTAATATGACCAAAACGATGTTTTTTTGTTTGAGTATAATGCACCTACGACAGCCCCATTTTATGTCCAGGCAAATCACTGTCCATTCCAAGGTTGCCTGGAAGAGATCGCGGAAAGCGACAAGGCCGCCCATTGTATATTTTGTAGTGTTTGTTTTTTTCCTTTTGTTATATATTTTTGTGGTGTACAATAAAGTATATATAAATAAATAAATATAATTTCTTCCAATTTGAGTTCAGAGCGAAATTAGAGCTCAAGATAATTAAATTAAGACTAAGAATAAACTCAAGGATTTTATCTAAATAGGAACCCGTGTTCCAACTTCGCTAAATTAACAATTTGGATAAATTAGGAGAAGCTATACTTTCACAGAAGTAACCATTACTGAAATGCTAATTTAAAATTCTGCAAATTAAAGTTTCAAGGCAAATTGGCATCTTGTCAGGCAGCCTGAAGTTAGCCATGCTATAAACTGTCTTTTAGTTCACTGTCATCCAGCACACCGCGCGATCAATAAGTTATATATCTTACTAATATTATAAATGTGAAAGTTTGTGTTTGTGTGTTTATGTGTTTGTGTGTTTGGATGTTTGTTACTCAATCACGCAAAAATGGCTGAATGGATTTGGATGAAATTTGGCAAACAGTTTATAACCTGGATTAACACATAGGATACTTTTTATCCCGATATTCCCACGGGATCGAGACTTAAGCAGGTGAAACCGCGGGGCGCAGCTAGTAACTGACTGAATAATTTACATGACTGTCACCATATATTAACAGTTAAAAATATATCTCAAGCGATACAACAAACAAGCTTTAAAAAGTGAATCACTAGCCACATAAAAGTGCTGAAGACAACAACCAACAGAGTGGCGATGCTTGGGGGAAGCCTATGTCACGCAGTGGACGTGTTTCGGCTTAAATAATGAAAGTGGCTTAGGATAAGTGCATTTTTTTCATTGTTCCTATATAAAGATATTTTAAAATGTTCAGTTCACTGTTCACTAGTTATTCAGACCTGAAGTTACCAACATGGCCATAATCCCTAGCTAATGATGCGCGAGCCATTATAACCCTTACAAATGAATCCATTACTTCCTCAATGGAAAAAATAAGTTCAGTAATGATAATTATTAGAAAATTGGCCTCACACGTAACACGTAGACGCTATTGACCATCAAACTATCATCACTACGATCTGATAAGATGGTAACGATCAATAAACCCAATAAAAGCCAAGTGTAATTGAAATGTTCCGTTGGAAAAATCTTAGTTTAGTTGAATTGAAATTCTGCCAAATTGTTGATAGGTATAGATCACAAAATTTGATAGCTGATCACAGACGTTTGTTGCAGACCTTGGCCATGCTTACTTTATCATTTTAAACTATGGTTAAATATGATTAGATGTATCATCAATTCATCTTGGTGTACTCGTATTGCTGAGAAGCAAGCCCGGTCCAAACGGTGAACAAAATCGATGATTTTCCGCAACTCCACATACAAAAAAATCGAAGACATAAATGATGTGACATCTAAACCCACACTAGGACTGCGCGATGGATAACGGTCCACTCCCTCTACTGATGCTGGGGCCACACCAACGGAAAACGCCGTTGATTACCACGATGATGGGCGTTAAACTTAAGTGTACCCACAACTTATCCCGAGAATTTGACAACGATATTCACATTGGCGTTTGACGCTAGGCGATAACTCGGGTGGCGGCAAATGAACATTGAATATTGACTGTTCAAGTTTGGCAACTTAATTTATCGCTTTAATTATCGGAATAATTACCGCGTTGTTTAAGGCGATGATGGGCATTAACGTTGACCGTTAGTCTGGCCCCAGCATGAGAGAAGGGCTGTTTCCCAGTTTCAGCAGTGGAAATATTATAGGCAATGCTTATGCAAGATCGGGTAGACTAGATGAGGAAAACCGAAGACTGTGCAGTCTCTGTGTACTGTGTTGCTGTACAGTTGTAGAGAAGGCTAGCTAACAGTGTTCTACAGTGGAAAGATTTGAAGAACCATGATCGTCAACATTCTCCTGCCCTTATGCAATTTATTTGTGGTAGACGCAACGTCTTTTTCTTCCATAGCTCTCTATTAGTCGTCATCTCGGTAGTCACCCCCTTTCTAGCCATATCATCTTTCACACAGTCCGTCCATCGTTTCTTTGGTCTTCCCATGATTTTAAGAACCATGAGATTGAAAAACGAGGTTTAAGTACTTAGCATCCGAGTCTAAATTAAGAACACTTATGTAACATACATGTCATTTTAATTTCCAAGTAACCTAAGTGTGTGACGAAACAAAGTGCGACGATAAATATAAAGTATCTTTATCCAGTGTCTAGCCCTGCTTGTTGCCAGGGGATACAACCGACGCAAATTCCACAAACTTTTTGTACGCCATCAATATTTTCCCAGACAGTTATTAACGATCTTGTAAAATAGAGGTTTTTTAACAAAAAATAAAGGCTTTTATCCGAGACCACAACTTTTATCCACTTTTTAAAAGAAAGATTTTTTGCCCACAACCATTAACCTGTTTTTTTTAAAATCCGCAATGGGGAAGCTCTTGGCCTGCATCTTACCTGATGGTAAGTGATGATCAGGCTGAAGGTGGAAGCGAGATTCAACCACAGAGGAACTGGCTAACTTACCTCTAACTGCCGAAACAAAAATGCTTTTAACATTGTTGTTATGGCGACAGACTTAGATAAGATGGTGGTAGCTAACCAGGCGGACTTAGAACAAGCCCTACCACCAACCAAATCGAGCAGAATTTTTTTCTCCAACTGGGTTTCCAATCCGGGACCTCTGGGTCTGAGACAGATGGTCTAACTACTAGATCACAGAGTATAGGCATAGAAATAATTGCTAAGTAGTGTGAGAAGTATAGATGGAGAATTTTCTTCTATACACATTATAAATTGAAGTCGTTTTTCGTGTTTGTCTGTATGTCCGCGTTGTTCTTCTAAACCACGCAACCGATTTTAATGATAATTTCAGTTTCACCATCGTTCAGAGAATTTATTCCGGATACTAAAAAATCTGCCAATAAAATGTAAATAAGCCGAGCGCTGTAAGCAGAGAGAGCTCGTTGTGGCAACACGTCGTGTTCTGGTTTGCGATCGGTCAATCGTCATCCCCATGCCTCGTTGAGAGGTGAAACACGTGTCGATTTCTTACAGGGTTTTTTATGACTCTTGAAGAATAGTTAAGCGGAATAGGTTACTAAATATATCTACGTTTATTGTATTATATAAAGTATTACCGCAAAGTCACGCCTGAATCAATTAACTATCTTAAATCCGCCAATGATGATTATGATGATAATATACCAACTTCTCTTTTAAAATCTGTCAGCCCAAGTCACTGCCATCATAAGATAGGCTAGTTAGCAGGTATGTACGTAGGCAGAACAATTAAGTCTTTGATAAAACACAAAGCCGAAGGTACTATCAGTGATGGTGAAGTTAACAAAAGGCCGCATAACTTTGCCTTGTCTGTAACCTGACCTTGTTTGTCTTCATCTTTAAAGCTTCCATTTTACTGGCTTCACTAAGAGAAAAGTTTTGTACGGGAACGTTTAAACTTCTAAAGTGAAGACGAGTTATGAGTATGACAAGATTGATGACCGTTTTGTACTGGAATTTGTTAGTTTTGTTATATAAAAGAGATGGCTAAGTGAACATCACAAGTTGAAAGAAAAACCTGAATAAGGTTTCGATAGGAAATAGACCGACTATGCCACTTCGGCTTCCAGTCTAACCGGATACTACTGTATTCGTATAATACTGTACTGTAACCGGATAATACTGAATAACAGTATTTTACATGGAGCAATTGCCTATCTGACTTCCACAACCCAGTAACTGTGTAATACGATACCTCTTGGCAAGATTGGCTGTCTCGACTTTCGGGCTTCTGTCAAAGATCCACAAATTACAAAAGAGTCAAGAGCAATGAGCAATGAGAGCCAAGATCAACGGCTAACGTGCCTTCCGAGACACAACAGACAAACACACAGGCAAGCGTAGCTTGACCTGATGGGTCGAACCGTGCAGCTGTTTAAAGTATTGTATTATTTTAATTATTGTAAATGTGAGGACTATGTGGATTTTTGTTTTGATTTTTTTTTTCGTTCTCATTTTTAACGATGGTCTGGCAATTTGAGTATTTTATGCGACCTACCCAAATGTCCTATTTGTATTTGGTAGTGTTCGTCGAGTCGTTGAGCTCCTTAAGTTCTGAGTTGAGCTCCACTATTACTGACAAATGCTTGCACTGACTGGACAGGTCCACTCAAATCGTTGTGGTTCTTTCCTCAAAATACCATTTCAGACGCCAATCTACATGGTCCTCATATGGTCTGACCAAGATTATGTCTGGACTTTAAAAGAGACTGCGACCTCTGAGTTTGTTTCGGCCTTTCTTCTCAGAGTAGTCAGATAGGAAACGCCGACCTCATCTAGCTTATTTTTAATATTTTATAATATGACGTGTAAAAGTGATTCCAATATCCTATTTACAGAATAAACAATTTCATTTCATTTCATTTTGTTATAATTTAGCCACAAGCTCGAGTCTGTGGCGGTATCTACATCGCCACATGAGAAATACGCATCAAAGACCAGACGTCACATAAATCCTGCATCGCGCAATTAGAGTTTACCGTGCGATGGACATATATACAAAAATCCAACATCAATCGTTGGGCAGTTGCCTGCCAGACACAACACCCGTCTGGTCGGAGGATCCTCCGTTTTCTATGGTGGATGAGTGAACTTTACACCCTGTTCCTCATACCCCTAAAAGTCTATTCAATATGACAAAAGAAAATAAAGTTTCTTGCCTATGGCAAACAATAAATTTGAAGCAACATATCTTAACTTACTTAAACTTATGATATGTCAGAGGCAATTAAATCTCATAGTGTTAATCAAGCTTATGGGTAGAGGCACCCCGGTCGCTCTGGTTAGAAAGTCAAGGGCTATTAAAAGCGACGTCACACTGAAACCAGAGCGGCCCCGACCCGCTTTCTACGTATGTAGCGGAGGCAATATGGTTTCAGTCAGTTTCAGTCCGACGGATCGATAGCATCCAAATGTCAGGGGAACAATGAGATAACGCATTCGACATTAAATCGTAATAACTATAGATAATGATTTTGGTGCAGATAAAGATAACTGACATGTAAAAGCCCGAAAGTCTGACAACCAGTCTTGCCAAGGGGTATCGTATCACCCAGTTACTGGGTTGTGGAGGTCAGGTAGGCAGTCGCTTCATGTAAAATACTGGTATTCAGCTGCATCCGATTAGACTGGAAGCCGACCCCAACATGGTTGGGAAAAGGCTAGGCAGAGAATGATGACATGTGGAATTTTGGTTGAAGTTTAGCATTTGGGAAAATATTTTTTTTGTAATGGTCATCTGATGGATAGTGGTAACTGCTGGCTACGTAAGAGAAGCTGTTCAATAAATAAAAAAGCTCACATACATACATACACACATGAACCCTGAAATTGTTTATATTTATACTAGCGCTGTTTGCCCGCGTCTTCGTCTGAGATCCAGGATGAAAAGTAGCCTATGTCCTTCTCCAGGTTAAGGTCTACCCCTATGTCAAATTTCATTCAAATCCGTTCAACCGTTTCAGCGTGAAAGCGTAACAAACAAACTCATTTTCGCATTTATAATATTAAGTTAGGATATGACGTGCTCTCTAATGGTGGAATTCCACGATCGGCAATATTGCTGCGTGCGTGTCCCACGGCAGACGACCACAGACCGCCACGCACCGTGCCCCGAGGCGCTTCCGATGTTTGCGATACCTCGCACGTACACCTTCTCACGGTCCGTCGTCCAGGCTCGTCGGTGACCGGCCGCAAAATCGCCGATCTTTGGATCTCGGCATTATGCCGACGACGGACCGTGGGAAGGTGTACGTGCGGGGTTTACGCAGACATCGGAAGCGCAACGGTGCGCGGTGCGTGGCTTGCGAAACTTGCGAGACTATTAATATTGTAACTATCTCTATAGCTTCCATATCCATTGACTAAGTCCGAAACAATGTAAGTTTTACATAGACAGCTCTTAAAATAAAAATAGCTCTGTTACAAAGTATTTATTCTATAGTTAAAGTGGTTGCTAACTTTTTGCCGCCTCTTCGCCCACGTTAGTGAAGATGAAAAGAACGCAATGCCATTCATATGAAGCTCTTCCGTTTAGTTTGTTCTTACGTATTGAAAAATATTGATAAAAGATTTTTTTTTATGTGGTTTTCGAAGCAATCCGCCGATTTCTGAACTCAGTTTTTGTTTAAGTACCCTAAACCTAGAATACAATAGACGTAGATATATTTAGTAATCTATTCCGCTTTAACTATTTCTAAAGAGTCATAAAAACCCCGTAAGAAATCGACACGAGTTTCATTCACCTCTCAACGAGGCATCCTCAGGATGACGATTGACTTGTCGCGAACCCAAACACGACGCGTTGTCGCGTCACGTCTGAATCAATTAACTACCCTAAACCGCGTTAAGGGCTTGCGAAACATAGAAGCAGTGGAGAGATGCCTTTGCCCAGGAAAGGGACAGACGGGACAGCGCATGCTAGTAAAAAATGGTATCTTAAGGAGTCTCTGTAATATGTACCTATTCATCATTATGAGAAACATATCCTTATGATAAACATAAGATAAAAAAAAAACGTTAAAAAAAACGCGTATTTAAAATCTGCTGTCCCATACATTTTGTCGATTAGGTGATGATACAGCTTTTTTCGCGATTTCAGAAGTCCTAGACATTCTATCAGCGTTAACGATGATGGAAAAGACAAAAATGTATAGGACTGACATAAGCTATCGAAAAGCTTACGTCAATCTTGTTGAAAGTCGTTGTAGAAATACGAAATGCTTTCGAAGCGATGATATGAATTTGATCCCTCATCTGTTCCCTACAAAGAAAGTTTGAAAGGAATTAACGTAATAATCCTTTTACACCGCTAGATAATACTCTCGGTAGGCTTACAGGCCTGATCAAGTCTTGTAGTAGTCAATGATAGCTATTTTGCAGCTATGGAGGATGTAAAAAGACCCATCACATAACCGTCAACTACGCATTCTGGTGTGCTATTCTGTAAAAATCTCACCGTGAAAACTTAGGTGAAGTGAGTTTGGAGTGAACTGTCACTGCCTTAGTATCAGTAGGTATTGATGACAATGACAGCTCACTCCACGCTCACTTCAAATTAAGTAACATTGCACAAAAATAATTGCCGAGACACGACTTGAATTTTTGTTAAGAAAAATCGCTGTTTTCGGTAGTGCGCAACGTAACGCACACAAAACATTGTTTATGAGTGCATTTAAAACTGTCTTTCTTTAAAAAACGTCTGAAAAAGTTGGAACTTTAAATTCAATATCTCCATAACCAGAAGGTTCCCAGGTATGGCCCAGAATAAAAAAAATATCACATTGACGGGAATAACAACTGACTTTGGGCTTCGTTAAGCGTCGCTTACACCCGTTATCTGACGTTGCCAACATTCGGAAATCAAGTCTCATACCTCCTCAGAGCTTATGTGTCTCTAACGAGACGATACAATTTTGATTGGAATCGACTTCTAAAGACAAATCGACAGTTTAGCGAAAGCCTACATTAGCTTCCTTGTATCCTAACCGTGCGTTTGCACTGGCGAAACATTCAAGACAAAACATGTTGAAATCTCTAGTTCTTGTCAAAAATTGTATGAAAAATTGACACAAAATTGAGATTTCAACATGTTTTGTCTTGAATGTTTCGCTAGTGCAAACGCACGGTAACACCGATCTAACCTATATACAAACTTCAGCCATCCAATTTGGTCAGTTCAAAGCCGAACTGAATAGCTTGCTTTGATGTTTGAGATTAACAACTGCTTGTCTGTTTATCGAAGCTTCTCAATTGGCAAATATTCGTCACTTCAGCGCGTGTATGCTATAAGGAAAGAAAGTATGAAATGTGTTTGAGATTTTGAACTAGTATAATTCTATTACTTATGGAAAAACAAAACATAACCTATACTTCTGAGGACAAGACTGAGGAAAGGAGAGCAATATAAAGGATTTTTCGAAAAACAATCCCCGAGTTGTTTTTAATGTGTTGAACTTTGTATGCAAACAAAGCCGAGGCACACAGCCAGTCTAATATCTTAAAGAAAGTAATTATGCAGACAAGTTGGATGAAAACTTCGTAATTGATGCACCTTTTATCCTAACGGGCTAAGATTAAGTTAAAAAGAATCCAAAATAATAGCAAGAAACTAAATACAAATAAACCGACAAATAACCACCCAAGTAGCGTAGCTGTTTAAACCAATCCGCCACAGGCAGTTATCGCCCGCAGCGAGCCAAAGTTTCGAATAGTAACCGTCGATGAACACACAAAATAAAGACGTTAAGCGTGCTCCGGAGAGCTCATTAAACTGCAGTTAAACCAACGCAACGAATCGGTATAGCGAGGAGAAGAAATTTTGTTTCTAATTTCTTTGGCTTGCTAGAATAGTTCAATTTATACACCAAAAATTCTGTAAGGAGAAGGACCTCAGCTGAAGATTTTAAACAATCAAGTGCGTATTATGATGTTTTAATGCCATCATGACTCCCGTCGCGAGAGAGAGACGGAGTTATACATGACCGTTAGCAGCATCCCTTTTTTCACAACGGACCCTAATGACGCGCGATTCGCGAAACCGAGTGGTCTACGCCAAAGAGTTGGGCAGTTATCGAGTGCAAAGGTATTAAGTGATACATAAACTAGAGCTAAACAAACACGAGTCATCTGTTTCTATCAAAAACTTCGTGTCCATGCCGCAGATGGATTATCGAACCCGTTGTTTTACAAAACCGCTTGCTATTTTACAAAACGGCTCTATCATGTGGATTGCTGTTGCGCTACGTTTAACAAAACTGCTACCCACGTTTAGACGTTATGCAGAATGGTTTATCTCCAGTCACAATAAGCGTCTGGGGTAGCTGGTGTGATGCCGAATTGGCCACTAGCGACAAAATTTATAACTAAAATCAACAATCTGACGTTTCATTTCACGCTGTTTTACGTAACATCTTGTAGCTGACCGGTTGCGTTGATAAATGCAACACGTTTATATAATTATGGGTGTGAAAGTTCAGTAAATATGAAAAACCGTTAAAAGTCGTTTAGCTATTTTACCGAATAGAGCTGTTTTGTAAAATTACTAGCGGTTTTGTAAAACAGCAGGTTCGACCATCCATCTACGACATCAACACTCATTATTCTCTGAACGATAAAATAAATACTCCGCACTCTCCACTTACCTACAAAAGTCATCGTCTTCAGTTCATACATCAAGTTCAACCAATTTCATTAGCAGTTTCAGCAAGTCACACACGATATAAAAGGTATGCAACAAGAGCTTATACCACGCACGTTTTACGTCTATGTAGTAGTAACAGATCACTATAGCGAACAGACAGGCTGCGCAGTAGCATAGTATCTTCCGATTTTCACTTATGACCATCTGAAACGCCGGTACCGAGTTCAAGATCTAAGTTTTGATCGAAATTGAACCTTGTGTTCGCAACTTTGGATTTAATTTTGGTTTTGAAGACCCCTTGTTTTAGTGGTTGTGGATTTATTAAGACAGGTACATGTATGTAGATTTACATGAAGGGATCATCAGTTTGACAAGCAAATATTTTGCAAATGTTGATGTTTTTGTTACAGAAATACTGAATGGAGGAAAAATTATGTGTTGGATAAAAGAAATAAAATAGTTAAACAATGTTGCTTTGAAGTGCTGCGTGTTTGGGCAAGGTGGCACCTAACAGCCCTAGCTGTTAGGAGCCACCTGTTGCCAAACGTCACCAGCATTTTATAGGCACATTTAGCTTCATATAGCGACGGAATGCCAGTACTTAGGTGAGTTTTATTCGGGCGATAAAAAATTCAAGATCTAAAGATATGACTGTATGCGAAGGAACAGTTTTTGGAGACATTTTATCACAGGGAAAGCTAGAAATTCGGACACAAGAGGAAATATATTGAAATCAAAGAGTCAAGAACATCATAAGAGAGTCAATTAAAATCGTTATCAAACAGGAAATCTAGCAACATACCCATAACAAACAAACCCGCACAAATACAATGAAATATGAACTCCTGGTGGTAACATTTCAATCACAGCACTAAATGAGTCCACAGCCACAAATGAACATTTAACAGGGGTCTCCAAAACCCAACCACTAGAGTTTTAAGCTTTTTTGTGTAACGTGAAACCGGCCATCAGTAAGCGAATATTATCTTGAACTAGCAGTAACAAACACCTAACGCTGGGCGAGATAATGCCAATCAATATGTGGGCATGACTGCTTGCGTATAAGCCTAATCAAGCGTCAGGTAGGGCCGTAACTCCGTGAGGTTATATATAGGGGAGCCTTTGGAGATATTTCTGCTTTTTTGCTAGCCAAGTGACCTGGATTTGGATTCTCTAGGCCGTGTAATCCTGTTTCAGGGTTGCTGGGTGCGCTTGGTAGAATGTATGGATATTCTCTTTATTTTCCGCTTCGTAAATATTGGATTTAAGGATGTTTTAGCTCTTATGTATGGGATAAGAACATTATTGTTTTAAATGGAATTCGTAGATGTAAATATTTACGGAATAATTGGAAATCGCAGAGGTGCTTTCACGGAAGCTTTACATTTTTTTATTTTAGGATAGCGAACTATAAAGTTGATTTCAACTTTTCAGACAGTTATTATCACATTTTCTTCAGGAAAATCACAGTAATAGAAGACACAAATTTAGACTAACAACACACACTTCCACTGAACAATGAGCAGATGAAACGCGAGTATCAACCGTCTCCCTACAAAGGATTAGTAAAAATATCGATGTTTGTTTCTCTGTACAATGATTGACGTATAGTAGGGACCTTGCTAAAACTACTAAAAGTGTTTATTTTGCTTCGTCTGTGCATTTTCATGAGCAATGTTGCCAGTGTTATGAGTCGGGGAGATAGTCCGTTAAAGTGTATCGTTTCCTAGAAAAATGTAAATGAATTTTGTGGTTTGTTAAAAAATTTCAGTGCATGCATTTTTTATTTACATGTTATAGAATTTGTTAAGAAGTTTGAAATTCAGTTTCTGACGAATTTTTTAACTATAGTTTCTCAAATAAACGTCGATCATTTAAACAGCATCATATAAAAATGTAAATATAAAATAATTATGTCTCTTCCCTGTTTAACATTTATGACATTTCCTCTAATATTTTGGTAACTTGAAACTAATCGTAGAAGCATAAATACACTATGTAGACGACATGCGACAGCATTAGTAACGCTTCACGCGTCATTTAACAGAAATATTTAACTAATAAGAAAGATTATTTAGTTCTACATACTATGATATACCTTATTCACGTAAAATAATCAAAAAAAACACAGCAAAATAATATTTTTACCTGTTTCTCCTACTTTTAAGATCTTAAGGGCCTATACTACCGCAGCTCAAATTCTCTCGCTCGCGCCATACTACTCGCGGCCTGAGTGAGAGCGAGATGGAGTGGGGTGCTGACGGCTCCAAGCCTCGAATAGTTTAGGTAATTGGTTTTTACGGTGAAAATACTTAAAGGATAATTAAAAAATACAACATAAGTCCTGCTTTATAGTTAGTTCAGTTATTATGCAAAGTTTCATGATCTAATTTGAAGTATTTTTTTGATAAAAGCGGTTTATAGTTCGTTTGAAAGATAACTTTGGATTTTTTTTCTATAAGTAAAGAAAATTTTATGTAATCGTGTTTTCGTCAAACATAAGACCTAGCATCAATCCTCAACTTAAACATTATGTATATTTATTTCAAAATGAATGCTGCAGTATTTTCGGCATAACGCGAGGATCATGCTAAGCAATTTGAGGTTGTATAGGCCCTAAATTTATTCATACCTAAATCGTGGTATTATGCGAAGTCGCACCTATACCTAAATCAAATATTATTATCTTCTAAGACTGTAAAAACCCAGACCCAAATTCATTAAACCGAAGTAGGTAAGTACCTATCTTATACGCAGCTCAAGTAAGGACGACGAAATGTCAGCATTCGTAATGGCAATTAATGCTATTTTGCATAAATTTCATTAGCATGTGAGTTCTTGAGTCTTAGCATGATAATTGCTATTGCTATGCTAATAGCTAATATGACGATAATTGATAATAATGAAGTATTTGAATTTTGTTAATCACTCGCGAACGAGGTCACGGTCACGTGAAACCGATAGATTTAGTATTCCCGACTTCCCGTAGGTGCGACGGAGAGCGCACGCTACCGCTGTGTGCGTCGACGCTCTGACGTATGATAGTATAAAAAAAGAACGAAGCGATAAATTCACTTAGCACTTCACAGAATTTCGAAACCACATTTCATTCGCTAAACGCTAAATGTGCATTCGCATGCTAACAATGAATGCGAATGCTAATTATTCCATCACTAGTCAGCATAAAACATTTCAGTGACATAACATTTATATATATGGGCACTATCTCCGCGTCTACAGACCGGAGGGCGTATACTTCAAGAGTAATTTAATGGGAGACACGATTACTTGAGATGGGGATGTTATTGGGGTTATTATATTCTTGGGTTTATTATGTACTAGCTGATGCCCCCGACTTCGTCTGTGATGTAGGATGAAAAGTAGCCTATGTCCTTCTCCAGGTCATGGTAATGGTATAATTTCGCATTTATAATATTAAGTCAGGATTATAATTTAGGATGGCATCTTCTGTGCTTACTCGTCCCATCGTAGACTTCATCCATCGCTTTACACAAGGCGAAATCGAGGGCAAGAGCAGATAAATATCGCATTAAAAAGTTGAGTATCTTTGTGTTCTTAGTTCTTTATACATTTTTCTCTATTATATGTTTTGTGAGGACATAAATAAATTAATTATTGAGGAAATATACTCTGCCAGCGACTTCAGCCGCCATATATTCTATTTCAAATGGTAATTTTGGAAAATATAGCCTTATTCCTAGGCCACATCATAAGGGGAACCTTTGTGCAAAATTTCAACTTTCTAAGTTACAGGGTTTGGGCTGGGCATTGATGAGTCAGCCCGTGAGTGAATCCAGGACATTTCTTTTTATATGTATTGATTTCATATCTATTAGCTATAGATATGAAACTACCCATCTAGTTTCTAAGAATTATAGAAATAGCAAAGAAATGGGAATGACTGAAGTGCCTTCCATGGGGGATGGGGCCAGCAAAGTGTTTGCATGGGTAAGTAAGTATGAAAGCGTCTTATGTTCGAATCCCACGATCGGCAATATTGCAGACGGACGCGCACGGCAGACGACCACAGATCGCCACGCACCGCGCACCGAGGTGCTTCCGATGTCTGCGATATCCCGCACGTACACACCTTGCCACGGTTGCATATTAGAAAATCAAAACTTTCTCGAGCAAATTTCAAAAGAACAATAAATGAAATAACAAAATTTAAATGACCAAATGTTTTATTTAGAAACATTTTAGAATCCCAATGTTTGCGACATCAAATGAACGACTGATCAAAAGATGCTAGATGTAATTTTAATTTGCCTGCGAGTGGATAATTATACAATGGTAAAAACATTTCTGCGGCAGATTTTATTGGCTTGTCTTGCAAGCATGCAGCATGCAGCATGCAAGCAAGCGTGCAACATGCAGCAGGCATGGTTTCTGTCACGGCTCCGGCGCTGCGGGGCTCTGGCGGTGGTCCCATGCGAGCTTATCGTCGCAGATCTGTTTCACACTCACCACCGCGACTTCGGCTTGCTTCAGCCGCGGCGGCGAGCGTTAAAACCATCTGCTTCTCAGCTCGCGGGACGCCTCAATTTGCTCAGGAAAGTTGAGTGATTTTCTAATATGCAACACTTGCCACGGTCCGTCGTCCGGGCTCGTCGGTGTCCGTCCGCAAAATCACGGATCATGGGATTTCGGTATTATGTATGAAGACGTCCGTTCCTGCACTAATGGCTCAATTCACCCATCTTATCATGAAATGGCTAAGAAATTAAATTGCCTTACGCTAAAGAAGAACAGTGATGTGACAAAAAACATGTAATGAACCGTTTTAATGCATTAGCGCTTTTTTAAGGTTAAAAGGAATCGACAGAACCTTCAAACTAACAAATATTTACTAACGAAAGAAATAGGTTCAAATATGACCCAAAACAGAAGAGAAACCACCTTTCAGACCGTCATAACGAGTATCAACAACTTTTTACCTGACTACGGCGAAGAAAAAAGGAGGGTTATGATTTTGGCCGGTATGTATGTATGTTCATCTGTTCCCTCCTATCTTCTAAACCACTCATCACAATTTGACAAATGAGATATCGTTGGAAGCGATATGACGTCACATTAAAGAGTGAATATGGCGCCCTCTAGAGGACATTAAGTCATTAACATTTTGATAAAATCTTGGTATTTATCATTTGTATTTTATATTTGCTCAAAAACACATGACGTTACGCGCGAGCGTCTTGATCGTCCGCTAATTATAGGCTATGTGACGTCACATAAAATTAAATATGGCGCCCTCTAGAGGACATAAAGTCAAGAACAAAAAAAAATAGTTGTATTTGGGTTTTACTTTTTTTTCTTCTTGTATAACAAGCAAGGGTAAAATAAACTATATCCTCCAGAAATATGGGAAAATCTACAGCTCAGTAAGTATAATCCAGCCCAATATTTCGGGGATAAAGTCATGAAACTTATTCACAAAATCGGTGTAACGAGGGTATTTCGAGCCCGTCCGTAGTCGACGCCGACGCGACGGTGGAGAACACTCCATCTCGTCTTAGTAAGGTAAATACCTATTGTTATCGTTGGCGTTTTAGGCAAGAAAAGCCTTAAAAATGTTAGGGTATTTTAAAGCCAAAAGGAAGGGTTCACGCCTTGTTTCCCCGAAGGGTTGGGCAGAGGTGTACCTATAGTATACCTACATTTCATCAGTTATGTCTAAGTCCCATGTAATATGGGGCGAACCTATTGCCACCAACCGTGCACAAATTCAGACTCCGGGCTGCTACTGAGAAATTCCAGATAGAAAACCCCAATAACACGACCTGGTAATCGAACTTGCGACCACTACACCAACGAGGCAGTCACATATCATTACAGTGCAACTAATTTCTTAATGTCTCTCGGGAATCATCGTATTTCCGAATACAAACGAATGGTAATTTCCATGTCCATCAATTATGAGTTTTATCGTGTATAATAATTTGAATTCAGAACTAAGTACTTTATTTTTGTTTTATTGTGATTTCCGTCTGAACTATATAGAGTTGTAAAACTATTTTCCTGAAACTATTTCCTCCATTTTTTTAAATAAATTACATTAAGTTAAAAGAGTATTAACAACTCTATATACTTCCAACTCGATTGAGAGCGTCCGTTGTGCACTTGCAAAGGGCAACTGATAGAAATCCGACGACTGACGAAACACGAAGTTTGCCGAGGGACATTAAGAAAAAAGTTGTACTGTACACACGGCTACAGATCAAGCTTTACATTTCCAGTATAAGCTGACCTCGCATTATACGGAAATCCTATACAATGCGAGATCAGCATAAACTGGAAATGTATAGTTTGATGTGTAGCCGTGTGTGTGTACACAATTTCACTTCTTCACAAAAGCCACCGACCAAAACTAACAAGCAATCTAATAACAGAAAGTCTCCGAAACGTTTACGTGACTAGAACATAAATAAGTCCAATTAGATGAAATAATAAAGAGTGATGGATGTGGTACCATGTGGTGGTGATTTTTCCAGCATAAGCTGATCTCGCATTGTATAGGATTTCCGTACGATAAGAAGTCAGCTTATACTGGAAATGTATAGCTTGGTTTGTAGCCGTATGTACAAAATGGCTGTGCTGTGGCGCTTGCCAAATCTCCCCGTTGCGTTACCAAAAGTATTTATTAGAAAAATTAAAAAATAGAAAACTTTTAATTCAGAGAGAGTTCATAGTCAAAACAACAGTTAAATTTTACTTAAAACTTAATCTTTTGCCGGCATGGTTGTCGGAAAATATTTACGGGAGCGTACTATCGGGAATAAAAGTACCCTATGTGGTAATCCAGATTATGAATTATCTTTGTGCGAACGACTAAACGAATTTCATACAAATCCGTTCAGCCGTTTTTGCGCCAATCCGGAACATAAAAAAATTCTAATAACAAAATTTTCGACATAAGGAAGGATTTTCGAAAATATTTTGAACCGAATTCGACGTCGTCGTTTTTGCCTATCGAAAATCCTATCAAGCAGACGGCTTGTATGTTCATAAAAAGTATTCAAAAGAATGATCCGCACGTTTAGCATGACCACAATAGAAACGGGTTTTGTCGACGGAAGAATTGAGACAAAATTACAGATTGTGATTATCTGTCATTTTGTCTAATGACAGATAATCACAATCTGTAATTTTGTCTATTCTTCCGTCTACAAAACCCGTAGAAAACCTGTTTCTATGGTTGTCATGCTTCGCCTGTTGATAGAAAACCTCTCTAATCCGTAGGTTACAATACTTCAACGCGAATAATAATTCTCAAACATACGTCATCATTATTCTTCTGGCCTTATCTCAATTTATTTGGGGACGGTGAAACATGACTTTCCATACTTCACTATTGAGAGAAGATGACAGTCCACTGCTGGACATAGGCCTCTCCCAGGCAGCGCCACAGCACCCTGTCATCCGCCTTCCGCATCCAGTCTGTCCCAGCCAATTTCTTAAGGATCGTCCGTCCATCTAGCTGGGGGGCGTCCCACAGGCCACAATACGCCTGCCGATACGCGGTCACCACTCTCAAGACTCGTCTGCTCTAACGGCCATCGGTCCTTTGACAAACATGGCCAACCCACTGCCTTGCTAACTCTGCGCTTCTATATTAGGCGTTATCTCGGTTGTCATCCCCCTTTCTAGCCATATCACCTTCCACAGTCCATCTATCGTTCTCAAACATACAATATAGTAAGTAATATATTACATACACGCACCAAGCAATGATAACCTGGGGTAATATCACGAGTAACGTTTACAGTAGTCTGTCGGCGTAAAACAGATTTGTAATCGAATAATGCGGGCATAGTAACATGTTTTACAATGCCGGCTATAAATCACATAAATACTCAAGAATATTCTGGAAATGTTTTAAACATGTTTTGTTTACAGGTGTGAAAGCACTACTGGGATGTGTCTCATGAATTTGTAACGTGTGTCGCCAGCATTTTGTGTGGGAGAGTCGGGATTTCGCGTTTGGGATGTAGATAGGGTTCAGCTAAAACAATAAGGATACATAAAACCGACAATATGGAAATATAGTTGCTACTATACTAATGTTTCAGTTAGGTACTAATTCCAGATCGCCCGGAGGACACGGTGGAGCATACGGTTGAGGTGTGCCCTGCTTGGGCGGAGCACCGCCGTGTCCTCGCGGAGGCGATTGGCGGCGGTGACCTCTCGCGTCCGGCCCTGGTTCAGGCCATGGTACGGAGCGAGAGGGCATGGGAAGCCGTCACCTCCTTCTGCGAAGCAGTAATGCTCGCGAAGGAGGAGGCGGAACGCGTGAGGGAAAGGCAAAGTTTGCGCCCTCACGCCCCTAACCGCCGCCGTTGGAGACGCCCTGGGCGTCGGGAATCCCAGGCGGATTTCCGGCCACCATAGGCGCGGGCTTGCGGACGGCGAGCAACGGGCAGCTCGCCGTCCGATAAGGACCAGGCCCGGGTCGATGGCGCGTCGTGTTCTACGCGCGCCTCAAAGAGATGTCAGCAAAAATGACGGGGTCCAATAGGACCGATGCCTGCCAGGGTTGCGGGAAAGTCCGAAAGGGATACCGGGACCTTGGCAACAGGCAAATGAAGGAACACGGGTGGGTTTTAGTCAGTAAAAGTCTGACACGCCCTTCCGCTCCGCCCAGAGCGGGAGAAGTCATTGGATGATTTCCCACCCTCAAAAAAAAAAAAAGGTACTAATTCCAGGCCCATAACCGACAATCCTACATGAAGACTTAATTGATAAACCATTTATTTTGTGCAACACAAAACAAATAACGAAACGCAAAAGCACAATCTATACTAATATAATAAAGCTGAAAAGTTTGTTTGAAAGCACAAATCAATTGAACAGTTTTAAAAAATCTATTTGCGTTTGATAGCCCCGTTCTAGAGGAAGGTTATAGGCTATTTAACATCACGCAACGACCCATAGGAGCTGAGCAAAACAAAGTAATAGCGCGGGCGAGCGATGCGATGCGACGGTGGATAGGGGGCCGATATTTCACGCATATGCTAGTTTATGATATGACTCCTGTTACACGTCAATAACATGTGTGTTATCTAATTCATCAAATTTTGATAGGCCTTGTGGTGTTGTCTCTTCAAACCTCAGAAGAAGTAATAAAGTTTCTTACAACCTTAAACAAAAAAAAAAGTAATACCAGCTATACGAGCTTTATGCAAAGCAACTGCAGTAAAACTCAAACTTCCTCCTTGCCTCTTTCTTTTTGAAGACGGTTAAAAAATGCCAGAAGTTTTCTACTTTAAAAGTCAGCGTAAAATCGCAACAGTGCAAAGTACACACGGCTACACATCAAGCTATACATTTCCAGTTTATGCTGATCTCGCAATATATAGGATTTCCGTACAATGCGAGGTCAGCTTATACTGGAAATGTATAGCTTAATATGTAGCCGTGTTTACTAACAATTCTGCCTCGTTCCAGAGCCACACAATACCCTACTTCCATGAGTTCAGTTTTACATTGTATGACAGACCCGACTTCCCGCGTCTTCACCACATTTTAGTAATTCATTTTTATATCTTAAAAGATTTATTTCAATATTTTTTTTACAGGCACTTCATCAGAAAGTTGAAGCTAAAGCCCATTCCAAAACGTAGATCTCTATGGAAAAGAACGTGCACGAAACTCCAAGAACATTCTTTTAAATCACGATATTTCAATATTCTTGTTGCTTCTTTATGTAAATCTAGAGTTGTTTACAGTTTGCTGATTGAAGATGAATCAATCGGCTCAAGATAAGTACCTATACAAAAATACTCAAGAATGCTAATGGAATATCTATCTTCTACTTCCTGTTATATCAATGTCCGGTAATAACCTAATAACACACGACTGGTTTAATGGAATGATTCAATTATAGCACGAGACCAGATAACCTTGTGAATGTGAGAACGTCGTAGGCTTAGTGAACTGTAGACTTTTATTTTTAATTTTTTTATGAACTTTAACTGAACCTTTTTGAAAGGCCTACACTGTCCTCCCATAACTATTAACACTGTAATTCGAAAATATTGTAAAAGCCAATTATCTTTTAAAAGAGTAACCATGGAGTTTCTTGCCGGCTCTTCTCCATAGGAAACGACCAATTGGAACCGCGCACCTAGCTTCTGACGTTTCATAAGTGCCCATGTATGCTTATGTGAAATAAAATATTTTGATTTGATAGCAAAAGATACAGTATACTAGAAAAGCGGTGGCCGCCATATAACGTTCACAGAGACGGCTGTCATGAAAATGATGGCAACAGGGTTTACGTGTCAAAAAACGCTATCTCGCAAAACACACAAAGTTACTCTCATAAATAACGTATCAGTGACGTCATTCGCCGGTAAACTGCGGTCGCTAAGTGGCGGCCACCGCTCTTCTGGGAAAGGAGAAGCTTAGCATGATGACCACAATAGAAACGGGTTTTGTCGACGGAAAAATAGACAAAATGACAGATTGTGATTGTTTATCTGTCATTTTGTCTATTCTTCCGTCGACAAAATACGTAAAGAACGTTTCTATGGCTGTCCTGCTACGCGTGGAGTTAGAAAAAATATAGATACCCATTGAAAAATGATACTTTAATTATATGTTTGGATAGATAATTATCACTATTCTTGGAGCTATGAATAAACAATATTTCTTTCTTTCTTTTCTTTCTATCAGAGAATCACACCGACATGAACGAAGGTCCATACAAAAGCAAGTTGACAATCAAGGGATAATAATTATACACGACAACCCAACAAAATACATTGTTACATTATCCCCAAAACTCCCAAAGGACCGCCGAAACCACTGAACGACGTTTTATGGAACCCGAAAGGGATGTTTTAAGTACCTTACGAATATATTCGGAAACGACAAGCTCAATAGAATGTTATTCCTACTCGAAGGCTGTGGATTTTTTAAGCAATTTTGTGGTTGTCCGGCTTTTTATCAATGTGTAGATACTTAAAATTGGTCCTTCGAGAAACCGTATTTGAGTTTCTGATACGTATATTTTTGATGTGTAACATATTTTCCTCTCAAATCAAATGAAAAGTCATTTATTCAAACTAGGCTGAGAATCAGCACTTTTCAAACGTCAAAGTACATAAGACAGTCCCCCAAAACGCTCAACCTTCACCACTTCCTAGTGCTTTAGCTGGGAAGAAGAAGTGGCGCAACAAACTCCCCAGCAGCACAGCTGTACTAAACCGTAACTGAACCGTCAGTTAGAAACAATTGATTTTATACAAAAGTATGCAAAATCATTTACATTACGTAACATAAAATATAAATCGTTTTATTAGCCATATGTCAGCTAGCACACGCCAATATACCACCCAAAAAAAATAATTATAATGAAATGAAATGAAATGAAATGAAATGAAATGAAATTGTAAATGAAATGAAATGAAATGAAATTGTTTATTCTGTAAATAGGATATTGGAATCACTTTTACACGTCATATTATAAAATATTTAAAATAAGCTAGATGAGGTCGGCGTTTCCTATCTGACTACTCTGAGAAGAAAGGCCGAAACAAACTCAGAGGTCGCAGTCTCTTTTAAAGTCCAGACATAATCTTGGTCAGACCATATGAGGACCATGTAGATTGGCGTCTGAAATGGTATTTTGAGGAAAGAACCACAACGATTTGAGTGGACCAGTCCAATCAGTGCAAGCATTTGTCAGTAATAGTGGAGCTCAACTCAGAACTTAAGGAGCTCAACGACTCGACGAACAATACCAAAGAAAGGACATTTGGGTAGGTCGCATAAAATACTCAAATTGCCAGACCATCGTTAAAACTAACTGAGAACGAAAAAAGAAATCAAAACAAAAATCCACATAGTCCTCACATTTACAATAAGTAAAAAAATAATAAAACGAGAACTAAGATATGTACTCAAGCAAAAATAAAATAAATAAGTAAATGTAAAAATAAATTAACTAAATAAAAGCGTCCAGGCACAAAGGGCGTGCCCGCTTACATACAGCTATTTAAAGCTGTAACTGGAAGTTATAAATTATAAACTAGGACCATCGAAGTAAAATAAATAAAAAGTTAATTACTAATAACAGTAACAAAACCGGGATCAGCAAGACGACCAGTCACCACAAGCAGCACGCTCTCGCTTTCCTGCAATATGTACAAGGAACATATCGTCCCCGTAGAGCGAAAAGTCACTAAGTCGAAAAATGGCCAAAATGACTTATCAATGTCACTAAAATCAACATTTTCTTCTCTAAATATCTGTCTAACCGTCATTTTTGTAGCTGCCCCCGATTTTGTTTTACGAAATGCTTTTCACGTGTTTTAGCTCTTTTAATATAAAATTTATTTTATTTCCTTCAAATTAAAGCTAAAAACATAAAGGTTTGTAAAGGTAAGCCAACGTTATAACGATTTTTATTTTCAAAAACTTTAACTCTCATTATCTCAAAACACGATTTTTGACTTTTCGCTCCACGGGGACGATATAGGACCTATATGTTCCTATATTATAGGTACTCAACTACAGCGAGAATCTGTGGGAATGATTTCGTGAAAAGCGACGGAAGTGTGTAATAGGAAGCCGGGGGGAAGCGCGCGCTATTTGATTTGACCAAAGAGCGCGCACGGTGGTAGTTGGCCGTCAGATGGTACTAACCCATTTTCCGAGAGGTTGGTACTGTCAGCCAAGATGTCAGATGTGACTGTCATCATAGGCGACTAGTGTAAGGCTCTCGTTTTTTTTATTGGTTCTATGGATTGGTCTTTAGAATCTTTAGCCACCGGATTTAGAGCGTTTCTAATACGCTAGAATGATGACTTGATGACCCATTGCAAGGGATTTTATTTAGAAGTAGCTTTTGCCCGCGACTTCATCCGGGCGCTTTTTTTTAGTGAAAACTTCTTTAGGCGCATTGAGCGATTTTTGATTGGGGGTAAACTTATGGATTCGCGTAGTACTGTAACCTTAAATTGCTAGGATGAAAAGCTAGACATGACATAGGCTTTCAGGCTCAGACCAAATAAAAAACCAAGACGGAGCGCTGCGAACAATACAGTGAAGCATGCTAAACCTACACCACCGCTCTGTGCATACACAGTCACACACACACATTTACAACTATTTACAATGACACTACGATCAAACTACACCAAATTAGGTGCACACATGTTTACGAAACCAGTCTCACGTCACTGTTGACAGCGCTCTGTCTTGGTTTTTTATTTGGTCTGAGGGTTTCGGGCTTCTGACACTAGAATGGTGTTCACGCGATCATATAAGTATAGGCGCATATAAGAACAGTAACACATGTTGACTATCCTTTAAAACAAAACCGGGTATATTCAGTATTCACCCACCGAGAGCACACGATTAACCTGGTTTCGACAAAAGGCGAGCTGTTTCCCTTTGTGAATACTGAACACTCAAAGCCTAGTTAAGATTCTGCAAATTAAATGCGATGATTCTGAAATCAAAATCAGTGATACTGAGTCCTTTTGAGTAACAAGAATTTTTAAATAAGTTTTACATCATTCGAGGGATTGGTCCCGGCTGTCATTCGTGGATCTTTGACAGTCGTTACAGGTCGACAGAAGCCCGAAAGTCCGACAACCAGTCTTACTAAGGGGTATCGTATTGCACAGTTACTGGCTGCATCCGGTTAGACTGGAAGGCGACCACAACATGGTTGGGAAAAGGCTAGGTAGATTGATCATTCGAGAGATTATGTATTTTTTGTTGGATTTGAGATCGTGTCTCGATAAATTCTTAGCTCTCAATCACCATTGATAAGGAAGTAGACCAGATTAGGCTCACGGTAACTAAGCGACGAATTCCGACAATGAGTCGTTATGATAACACTAAAGTCGAATCAATTGTGGTGTATGTCCAAAATTGGAACCGAAAAACAATAAGGACAACATAAATACTAACGTAACGTAGCATCTGACGACGCACTTGTACCCCACCAAAAATAGGCCAAAACTTCGCCAAATGTAAAAAGTTTAACCGCTAAATAATTTGAAAATCTAATTTAATTTTTGAGTAGGGATGGGCCGGGCTCATCGTTTACGTTTACCGCAAAACCCAATTTCCGTCGGTAATCTACAGCTGGAATTACAATCTGAAGCAAAGACCCTCTTTATAATCCTACTAAAATTGTAAAATGGTAAGTTTAAATGTTTCAGATAGATCTTTTTGGAAGACAGATCGAATTTGGATGTTAACGCATGTCTAACAGGCATTGACTGCTTGCAGGGTACCTAATTTGACCTTTCTTTTAGGAGGGCATATATTATTAAGTACATGAAGATTTTGTATAAATGAAAATGTATAACTTGACCAAAAAAAGTATATTGTATGCCATAAATGACAATACATGTAATGATTTCGAATGGTTATTTTAAGACTATGCAAATCTATTGTAAGTAAAAATTCATATTTTACAAAATAAATATCTTACTTGAAAGAAAAGAAAAGAAATAAAAATTGTTTATTCTGCACTAACAAAACGCATATTCCAATAATAAAAAATAAAAGACAAAACATACATCAAATTAACCAAAAGCCTTGTATTCAACCAATAAAAGTTTGACATTTCTGATCGTTGGTTCATGTCAAGGACTGGGAGTCTGGGACCAAAAACATTATTGCGTAATATAATTAGTCTGTGGTAATACCATAAAAATGTACTCTATGGTAATACATTACATTACATCATATGATAGGAAAATGTACTCTGTGATGATAGGTATGTAATCTTCTAGTTTTCTGGAACAAGAGAAGTACTCTTATAGTTATTTATGCAACTGTTATATTATAATAAGGGGTATTAAAACACGAATGTGGGTTTATCACATGAGTGTTTTAATACCTAATTATTTACAGTTGCATACAACAAGACTTTATCTACACCCATGATAGGAATCTTCTATAAAAGTTTCTTTGCAATACCAATATCGAACAAAAATGTCGCGGTACGACGTGAATTCGATTTTTTCGAATTCGAATGTATGTTTTGTTTTTAAATTACGGTGCTTTGTTAGTGAAACGCTCGTGAATGACAATGTTCTTTTTTTGAAATGAGTTGCATTATGAAATTCAGTACAACATTATAACACCCGTTTGGATGATATTATGGTTACTATGACACTGGTTGTTTTAATGTTGGCAATAAGCTAAACTCTTTCAGAAACTTTTAGAGAGGATTTATAGCATGGGTGCAGTAGATAAAAACGATTTATAACGCTACCTCTAGAGACCTTACAGTATTTAAAGTAGCAATAAAAGGTCGGAGCCTAAAATAGTTTCTAAAATCACTCATTCAGAAAGAGATTTTTAGTACTTTGGTCATCGCTTTACGTAGGTATTATGTTGATACTAAACAAAGCTGGACTGTGCTATTATTTGTCATTGTGTATTTGTTACAAACATTTCAAACAAATATTGAACAGCAGTTTGTTGAAAAAGCCAGCAAGAAATAAAACAGTATCAACTGTTTATCGTCTCGTGGGAGTTGTAAAAGTCAGTGAAACACGGATTAGGTTACTGGGATGCGCACAAATGTTGGTAGATCACTCTGTTATACGCCATAACACTGCGTTTTATAGGTCATGGATGTTACAGCTTTTAACATCACACGCAGAAGACCTCCTAATGTGACACTTGTGGTTTCTATTAGGGATTCGTTGCCTGCTTATTTATTAGATTTTAATTTATTTATATATTTTCTTTTAGTACTTTTTTTTTAGGCGAAATGCTTTCCGCGCACAGGATTTGAAACATATGTAGCCTCGTGATGATTTCTACAACCGGAATCACCAAGTTTGAGGAATGGATTGGAAGAACTGACAGTATGTTTTATTGAGTACAGGTGCCGTAAAACGGGATGGTGCTAGCGGCCTTATCTAGCTCCGTCTCTCTCTCACACTGGAAAAATGATGGCATTAATACTTCATAATACGGCACCAGGGGCCGTATTAATGCCACCATTTTTCCAGTGTGAGAGAGAGACAGAGCTAGACAAGGCCAAAAGCTAAAATTAAAAGCCAAGACACCGACTTCCGAAATTAAAGTTATTTTTTTATTTTCTCTTATTATTAAAGAAGTACTTTTGTCTTTTGGTTTTTAGTACAGTAGTCCTTTTTTGTTTTGTTTTTTTTCTTAGCTTTAAATTAAGAATGATTGTACTTAGTTTATCAATGAAACTTAGATACACACATCGAGTTTAATGTTACGTTGATTTATACCCTAGAGTTATGGAATATCGAAAGAAACACGATATATAAAATCGCTCCACTTTTGGGATAAAAACGGGCAGACTAAAAACAATCTGGCAATACGTAGGTGTGGCATAAGGTGTTACGGTTCCGTAGGCCAAATAATTGTTTCGCAACACTTTTTTTATTTACCACCTATAATTTGTACATTATGGAGCCCGTGGCTAAGTAATAACAGCCGCACCGAGTCGATCCATCAGGTTAAGCTACGCTTGCCGGGGTTGGTCGGTGGATGGGTGACCGTCTTTACATACCGAGACTTCTCCGTGCCTCAGAAAGCACGTTAAGCCGTTGGTCCCGGCTGTCATGAGTAGACCATAGAAATATAAAAAAAAAACTTATATTTATGGCGTATATTCATATTGATAAATTGCTAGCTCTATTATTGGAATTTTGACTGGGATCTCAACTTGTTATCTATCAGATAATCGTAAAAAGTTAGACAAAACCCCTGCTGAAGAATCACGGAGCCCTAAAATGAGAAAATACAGCATCGCTTTCTACCCGACTACTCTTAAATCTGTCGAAATAGGTCACAACGACAACGCTAGTTTCTGTTTACTTTTTTATTGGAAAAATGACAGACAAGTATTTACTGGGACCTAGTCTAGGCTACAGGAGATTCCACTGTTCTTGTTGTTTTAAAAATGTATTATTTTCTTTTACATTCCGACGATTTCTCATAGTGTACATTTCCTCTGGTATCGGCGCGAACACACCATGTATCAGAAAGGTGTGGTCAAAAAGGATGCGGTAATTGCGTTACAGACATATACGGGACCAAAAGCGTAACCGAAAAAAAAAAACTACCGTTTCATACATTAGCGTCGAGTAGGTACTGAAGTCACGTATCGCAGTTCAGACAGTTGATAACTTTTTCGCGATTACAATGTTGGTCCCATGGAGAAAAGGTTTTCAGTTTGGTGGTTTGTACCACATTCTTGAATTTAACCACACCTTTCTGATACACGCAGTATCTTCTTCTTTTCGTGCGGTTAGCGACAACCCTGGTGCGAGAGTTTTAAAGCCGCTCATGTTCCTGAGAGGACTTGGCTTCACATGCCGTCGAGATAATATAATTTCTCAGACATGCCGGTTTCCTCACGATGTACACGCTATAATATGAATAAAGCATAATCATCCTATAATGTCCCCACTGCTGGGACACGGACCTCTTCTCTGTGAGAGGGTGTCGGGTGGGCCGTAATCCACTACGCGGGCCCAGTGCGGGTTAGTAAATGTCACATGTCTTCGAATGTATGGTTCTAGTCTAAGACATGCCGGTTTCCTTACGATGTTTTCCTTCACCGTTTTGAAAGCTGTTCATGAAATAATTTACACAAAGTAAAGTGCCGGTCAGAAACCACGGAGTGTAGAATGAAGGTTCGAACCTACGACTTACAACTCCTACGTCACGGCTGTTACCACTGGGCTACCACTGCTCTCGTATTATGAATATAACTTAGAACAATGTTAAAATGTTAGCCAATCTGCGAGGTAGTAGCCGGGCAGACTGCTTTTTTTTTTTGAGGGTGGCATATCATCAAATGACTTCTCCCGCTCTAGGCGGAGCGGGAGGACGTGTCAGACTTTTACTGACTAAAACCCACCCGTGTTCCTTCAGTTGCCTGTTACCAAGGGTCCCGGTATCCCTTTCGGACTTTCCCGCAACCCTGGCAGGACTGGGCTACCACTGCTCTTGTATTATGAATATAACTTAGAACAATGTCAAAATGTTAGCCAATCCGCGAGGTGGTAGCTGGGCTGACTGCCTTGAAGCAAGTGTTGCCAGTTGCCACTCGTGGTAGCTATTTTAATGCAACAGGTATATTATGAATCTAATCTACGTTCGTGATTTAGTTTTCAAACATGTAAACAAATATGAGTTTTTGGAAAAAATACTTTAACACCTTCATATAAAGTTGAGTTCTCGGTGCAACTTCAAGCGATTTTTTAACTTTATCTAGTACTAGTCATTCTGAAATCGACTTAATTTACACAAGGATGAAGTTGATATTTGTTTATGTTGAAATCACATCAATTGGAAACATGAATTTGAATTGACCTTATGGACACAGCAAGCTCCTGAACAAATTCTCATTTAGACGAGCACAGTACGCTGATACATTAATATTTTACATACCTATAAGAACATACATAAACTCACGCCTTCTTCCCATTGGGGTAGACAGAAACTACAGAACACCATCTGCTACGATCTCAGGGTCAGTTCACAGCATGCTGCGCGCACTTTTTAAAATAGTGATACAAAATAACACTTTATTTACTACACAAAAAGATACATATTTCATTGAGATAATTCAAAAATACCCTACGGCGTCACTCTGCGCCTCGCGGCGTAACCCGCGCGACGCATCACGACGGCGACGCAGCAGTGTTTTGCCGATAAGCGCGACATGCAAGAGTGGCTGCGCCTCGCGACGTTGGGATGAGTCTCGCGGCGCGCGGCGGCGCCCGCTGGCCTCTTCAAGCATCGTTATGTCGCGTCGCGTCTCGGTGTGAACTGATCCTAACATACTCCTTTTACTTCGTAACGTTAATATTATATTTCTTTAAATAATAATCAGAGATTGTTGCCTTATATCTGACGGCCAGAAATAGGCCCAGAGCGATGTGAAAATGTTTGTTTTGTTTTCAATATGTGAAAATATTAAAAGACTAGGTTCCGCCCGCGGCTTCGCCCGCGTGGTATGTCGATAAAAAGTAGCTTATGTCCTTTCTCAGGCTCTAGACTATCTGTGTACCAAATTTCATTTAAATCGGTTCAGTAGTTTTGGTGTGAAAGCGCGACAGACAGACAGAGTTTCTTTCGCATTTATAATATTAGTAAGGATAATAGGAGCGGCCTTAACTGGAACTTCATTTGGATATTCAGACAGCAGTACTTACAGATATTCAGTAACAGAATTGAACAACGCAGTCTGTCAAAAATCATCATCATCTTCCTGCCCTTGTCCCGTGTTACTCGGGGTCGGTGCAACACGTTTTCTTCTTCCACTCTCCCCTGTCAACCGTCACGTTATCATTTACTCCCTTCTCTTTCATATCATTCCTCACACAATCCATCCATCTTTTCTTTGGCCTTCCTCTCCCGCTCCATCCATCAACACTTATATTCATCACTTTTTTAGTCACATGCGTTTCCTCCCTCCTCATCACATGCCCATACCAAGCCAAACGATTACCTTTCAACTTTTCTGTCACTGGCGCCACTTTTAAACTTCCCCTTATATTCTCATTTCTTACTTTATCCATTTTCGTCACTCCACACATCCATCTCAACATTCTCATTTCCGCTACATGCATTCTTTTTTCATCCGTCTTCTTCACGGCCCAGCATTCTGTCAAAATCATCATCTTCTGTCAAAAATAACTTACAAAAATATCGTGTAAAACTAATCTATAAGTACATATTATAAATTGTAGTTCTTCTAAACCACGCAACATAATTTTGATGAGGTTTTCACCATCGATCGTTTAGAGAATATATTCCAGAAGGTTTTTGTGTTTAAATTATTATTAAAATTATAACTAAGAAATCTCGATGTTATTTCAAGTCATAAAAACCGTGGAAAACAGGAGCGGGTCGCTGTAAACTAATAAGTAATAACATCGTAGAAGAACTCCGATAGCTAACAGAAAACAACATGACAGACCTTAATTAGAGAATACCACAAATGCGACCCATTTAATAATAGGAAAACAGAAAAATATCAAAGTTCTCTACAACGATACAGTTTCTAGGCCCCTAGAGGTAGGACACAAAAGAAATCAACAACAGATAGACAACGTTACCACGCTAAAGTCACTGTCAGACTGATACAGCCTTAGAAATTGTTCGGAAAATGGGAAGCAAGAAATACGACATCTATTCATTAGCTAATGGAGGTAGTAGAGAGGATTCTGTGAACTATTTATGCGATGAAGTGCTAACAAACGAAAATAAAAAAATAAAATACTTACATTTATTTCAGGTCCTAGACTAGACCCATATTAAATACAAGAACAATAGACCTAACTATATGGTGTCACAATTTTGAATTACATTAGTGCTACAGCTATAATTAAATAAATGTCAGATCAAATCAATTAATGTTAAAACAAAACGCAAAGTAAGAATCCATTAAATAGGTCAATTAATTATATTAAGTAAATGCAGTTATGTCAGAAACAAAAATTAAAATTAGAATACAAGTCTTTGTCTTTGCCGTTCATTAGTCTCGCAAAAACCTCGACCAATTTGTTTTTTTTTTTGTTTTTTTCTCCTCTTTACTGGCGTGGTTTAGAAAAAAAGAAAATTAGTAAAAACCCAAAGGAACAACCGAAAACTCGAAATTGAAATTTTGACAGGACAACATCTGTGCGCTTATCATGACCAACGTAGAAACGGGTTTTGTCGACGGAAGAATAGACAAAATGATAGACTGTGTTTATCTGTCATTTACTCGACTACGATGACGACTACTACCCGGCGAAGAAAAATGGAGGGTTATGATTTCAACCGGTATGTATGTATGTTCATCTGTTCCCTCGTATCTTCTAAACCACTCATCAGAATTTGACAAATGAGGTATCGTTGGAAGGTGGTTGGAAGCGTCTTGATCGTTCAAGACGAATGGCGCCCTCTAGAGGACATAAAGTCAGGAACTTAAAAAAAAAAATTGTTTCATCGTAACATGTTGGGTATCAAATGAAAGGGCTTAATGAGCACATTTCAAAAATATATATACATAAATCCCAAAAAAAAAAAAACATTGGGCATACATCGAACAGATTACGTGTGACTCCGGATTTTTAATTTGTCTGTCTGTGGTGTCTTGTTTATACCTTTTAGTCGTAGTTGGGTTTTAGTTTTTACTACTTTAATTTTTTTAAATCTATTCTTCCATCGACAAACCCTGTTTCTACAGTGTGTACGCGTGCTGACGGTTGATTTTATTAGTAATTGTCGCCTCATTGGCGTAGAAAACCTCAGAAACTCGCTCAATTCGGTCGTTACGGCCTGTATTGGTTTAAAAAGCAGCATCCTAACTACGTAACACACGATCACTCATAAACTGAATAATTTGAAGGATATTGCTAATCCATTTCTTCTCGAAAAATTAGTCTGCTCAACAACGTAAATAACGCACTGAATGTTGTTGAACTGTCAAAATGAGAAATATTGCGATTGATCGTGTGTTAGGTACGCTAATTAGGTGCAGGTGCTGATTGACTGAGTCTTAACTTTTCAAATACATTTTGAATCATACTACTGATTTATTTCATTCCACTCGCAAGTCAAGAATATTAGCTACCTCTTATCAATTACAGCTATACTTCCGCCGGATATGACAACGATTGATTGGATTAAAAGTCGAGGATAAAAGAAAAAAGTCAAGCGACAGGTCAATCGTGCGTGCGACGCGTTTAATTAAATAGATAATTAACTTATTGAAGGTGCCCATCGGATGCGGGAAGCACAGAACCGGTCGAAGTGGCGCTGCTTGGGGGAGGCCTATGTCCAGCAGTGGACGTCTTTCGGCTGAAATGATGATGATGGTGAAGGTCTACAATTACACCATCTTTAAGATCAGAGAGATGCAATGTTCAGCTAGTTATCATCTGCCCAGCCTTTACCCAATTATGTTTGGGTCGGCTTCCAGTCTAACCGAATGCAACAGAATACCAGTATTTTACATGGAGTGACTACCGATCAGGGGGCCAAGTCTACTAATTTATAAACGTGTCAGTGGTCTCACAATGATGAATTTTTGACAGATTTGCCATACAAAATCTGTCACAAAACTCATCATTGTGAGAGCACTGACACGTTTTTAAATTAGTAGACTTGGCCACCTGGCCTCCACAACCCAGTTACTGTTAACACGATACCCCTTGAGCTGTGGTGTTACAGGTTGATGAAAATGATGACGTCCTGACAATTAATATTAGATTAGCTTTCATTAGCATTTTCCTTTTCACCTCAGATTTGAATGAAAGAAAAGCCGATAGCTTCGGCCTTGTAGCTATTATGTGGGACCATATTCTCAATACCAACATCAACACAACGTGGCGAGCAAATAAATCAGTTCACGTATACCGAAATCTTCCAATGACAGACATACAGACTTGTTATTTATTCTCTTTGAACCATTAATGAATTCATGAAAAATAAGCTTCTTAAAATTCTCGGTTTTTTATTTTTATAACACGTTACGTTTTGCACCGAAACAGGAAAAACGGACAAATAATACTAAAGGTTAGGTATTCGATACTATTGTAAGTTATGCCCCGATTATTCTGTTAGGTACCTTATAGATACCGAAAAATTTATTCTCTGTAGTTACTACAAAGAATAAATATTTCGGAATAAACGATGGATGGACTGTTTGAAAGATAATTATTGCTAGAAAGGGGGGTGACTACCGAGATGACGATTAATAGAGAAGTATGGAAGAAAAAAACGTTTTACAGAAAAAAAACAACCGACTTCCAAAAGAAACACTAAAAAGTGAGAAATAACTTTAATTTCGGAAGTCGGTGTCCTTGCTTTTCAATTTTCGTTTTTTGCCACCGACTTCCGAAATTAAAGTTATTACTTGAATTAAATGACTTTAATTTCGACCATCAAAGTCAGGCTGAATATTAACTTAAGAAGGCATGGTAACGAATAATTATTCTAACCACTCTATCCATTGGTGAAAACAGCATGAAAATCAAATCGGTGCAGTAGTTGTTGAGTTTATCGCGTACAGGACGACAGACAGACGCGGCGGAGGACTTTGTTTTATAATATTTTTGTTTGTTTTATAAGTTTCTGGCAATAGTTCCTAAACCATCGTTTTCTTTGATATTTTATGCCTATGTTATGCCGTCCACATATTCTGTAAAAACTCACCATGAAAACTTAGGGTTAGTTCACACCGAGACGCGATGCGCACGTTTTTAAGATCCGATACAATATTGAATTTATTTACTACACAACAAGGTACACGCGCTGCGCAGCACCGCACATCTCAGCGTACTTTGACTGACTTTGACACGTGTCAACGCTCGCACAGAAATTATACTTTTTCGTTCGGTTTGTACTGACCCTTGGGTGAAGTGCTACTGCTGTCAAATAGTATAAATCGCTATCATCAGTTGTCCATTCTGTAAAAATCTCACCGTGAACATTAAGGTGAAGTGAGCTTGTAGTGAACTGTCACTGCCTTAACATCAGTAGATATCGATGACAATGACAGTTCACTCCACCTTCACTTCACCGTATTCACGGTGAGATGGTTACAGAATAGCAATGCAGGTGGAATGACAGCTCACTTCACAAATTTTTCACGGTAATTTTTTTACAGATTACACCGGTTGGTATAATACCATGATGTTCATCCAGGTTTTGCGTTTAAATGGAATTGGGTAGTTTGTCTTTGGCAGATATCGCCAATTCATAGGCAAAAGTCACTTTAAAAACTCCCACACACAACCTAGACTTCTACTAACCCTCTATGACCAAACAAGCAACATAAAATCCCATAAAACAAACAATTTAGAGCTAATTTATTAATAGATTCGCGTTGTTATCACGCTGCTCGAATCCTGCGCAGATACGGCGAAGGTCGTATACCAGTTATTATAATAAAGTAGTCTTTGGATCTCTGTATCACGGAATTTGGAAATTATTTGTTTTGAATGGCGACTATTTGTGTGCGCTTATATTGATTTTGAGTAAAATAATTTCAATATATTTTGAAAATATTTAGATATCGTCGCTGTCATTCCAAAAAGTCGTATGTTAAAACATATTTTTAACAATATATATAACATACGACATTTTGAAGGTCTTTACGACGTATTGACTAAAAACTTTTAGATATCTTAACTATCATACAGGGAGTCAAAAGTCGTATGATAAACATGGCAATTTGACAAAGACATTTTGCTTATTTGAATAGTCTAATGTCAAACACAACCTATTATGACATTTTGACACATGAAGCACTACGTTCCAAACTACGCATACAGCTATTGAAAAAAAAAACATTTTTTTTTTTCAAAATTGCAGCCACGGTATGTATAATCTCTTACTGGTCTTTATGTAAAGATTTATTGTCTTTTAAGTATTCTTGCAGTAAGTATTGGCTATTATTATAAGTCAATAGCTTATCGCCGTTAAAATGAAATTAATGAGAATAATCTTTGTATTTTAATGCATCATTAACCATTTATGTCGTAACTCGTAATGAGCATTAAAAACAAGTAAGTAGGTGTGTGTATAAATAAACAATGAACCATCCTAACTTAACATAATACACGCGAAAGTGAGTTTGTTTGTTTGTTACGCTTTCACGCTTAAACGGCTGAACGGATTTGGATGAAATTTGGCATATGGTTGGCATTGTGTCACCCTATGTTAAATTTCTACATTTGTATCTGTATTTTTTATGGTGTACATAATAAAAAGTATTCTATTCTATGGGTAGACCATGACTTGGAGGTCATGCGCTACTTTTCATCCTCGATCGCAGATGAAATCGCGGGCAACATCTAGTATTAAAATAAATCTTTTGTAGGTATAGTCAAAGTCAAATAATTTATTTCAAACTAGCTGCGCCCCGCGGTTTCACCCGCGTAAGTCTCGATCCCGTGGGAATGTTGGGATAAAAAGTATCCTATGTGTTAATCCAGGTCATAAACTATCTGTTTGCCAAATTTCATGCAAATTCATTGAGCCGTTTTTGCGTGATTGAGTAACAAACATCCAAACACATAAACACACAAACTTTCACATTTATAATATTAGTAGGATAGGCACATAAAAGGCACTTTTGAACGTCAATGAAAAACAAAGAAATAGAATTGATTCTAGTTGCCCATTCCAAAAAGTAGCTTTATACGAGGTCAAAAGCTTAATATATACAGAGATAAAACAATAAAGTACGATTAAGGGTCTACCCAACCTCTAATTGCTTAGCATGATCCTCCGTTATGCCGAAAATACTGCAGCATTAATTTTGAAATAAATAAGTATACGTGTTAAAGTTGAGGATTGATGCTAGGTCCAATGTTGGACGAAAACAAAATTACATAAAAAAATCTCTATAGAAAAACCCGAACTATAAACCGCCAGTATTAAAAAAAATACTTCAAATTAGATCATTAAACTTTGCATAATAACTACATATAAAGCAGGTCGTATGTTTATTTTTTTATTTTTATTACCCTTATTTTCACCGTAAAAAGCAATTACCTACACTATTTGAGGCTTGGAGCCGCCAGCACCCCACTCCGTCTGGCTCTCACTCAAGCCGCGAGTAGTATGGTGCGAGCGAGATAAAAAGTGAATTTGAGCCGAGGTAGTATTGGCCCTAAACATATACACAAATGAAACATTACCCTCTTTCTGCGGCAGATGCGTAAAGGCGTGAGTGAATGGAAATCAAAAACGTTAATAAAGCAATAAAAGCATAAACAAAAAAATCAGTAGGAATCCTAGCCCACAGTACTGCAGTTCCCAGTCAATTAATTAGTACGCCAGCGGAGCCCGACGTCCATTTAGATCAATTAGCGGCCGCGGGAGATTGAGCCGCTGTGTCATATTCTCATATTGCATAGTAGGGGCGGGCGCATTATCACTTTGTGGTCGGACGGTACTTAAGATAAAGACGTGTTTACGAAGAGAAAATTGTTAATGAAATAGCCATTTCTCCCATTAATAATCAAAGTAGGATAAAAAGATTACCTAGGGAAAAAAAAAAATCATAGTAAGGTGGTGTGAATGCACCTTTAGGATGGTAAAAAAATGTAATGGTCCGCTCCCTAATATGAAACTGTGGACGAAAAACGAAATAGTAACATCAATTTGATGTTGACACACCTTTAGTAGGTAGTTGATAAAAAGAATCACCTTATTTACCACAAAACCGTTGTTTAGCCTTTTAAACATGACATTTCTGTATGGAGTTTGACACAAAACTGACATTAAACACGCGTTGAACAAGTGTCTAACGGCCAGTTTCTTCATCAAAAGTAACAGCCAAAGTAACAGTCAACTGTTCTTTTGCACTGTTGTATTTTCAATCCTTGGCGCTAAGGCGAGGGTTGTAAATCCAACAGCGCGCGTTTTTGTGGTAAGGCCTTCAATGTTTAAAAATGCTCAAACTATTTACACCTTAAAAAACAATTGGACACCTACTTGGTGTGAAAACACCTTTAGCGACTGATAAGGTAATCACAAGAGATCACAAGTTCAGCCTTTCAAGAGCAGTGAAAATGCAAAATTATCTGTTATTTATTATATTTTTGTAGTCTTTTTATTAAAATTATTGTTTGTTCACTACAGAATACAGAAAAAAAATATAGGTAAAAGTCTCAAAATATGAGTAATACTAGTCTTTATAAAGCAATAATATTATGTTGTGACAAATTCAAAATAAACAATTTACAACCACAAATACAACAAACAACGGTCCTTTCAACAATAAGACGCTGATATATGTAACAAAATCTCCTTACAGACTTGTTTTACAACATAAATGGTACTGCATTTAGTTTTGATTAGAGCCAATTACCAAGTTTGTGGGAGAGATTGACTTGCTACCAGTGATTGCGTTGTTTGTGATAACTATTTCTGTTTTACATTGAAAATAGATTTAATTGGGTTCCAGTATTTTGTTAATACCTTTGTGTTTTCTTATTTACCTTTTTAGCGTGTTGATGCCAATCTTTCTAACTTATGTGCAGATTCTTACAAAATTAAATTGATTACATTTTTTTGTTAAATATCTTCTCTGTATGAGAAGAAGCCTCTGCCCTGCAGTGGGACAATAATAGGCTGGAACTATACTCCATTTGAAATAAGATTGGACATTTAAACAAACCTTTATACAGTCCGTTCAACCGATTTTGACTTCTATACTGTAGGCATAAGGATGGCATTAAAAGCAAAACAGGTTACATAATACCAACTGTCTACTGCACCGGTCATTTGTCATGCCACCAACGCAATAGAAGTCAAAATCGGTTGAACTGACTGTAAAAAAGGTTTATTTAAATGTCTAATCTTATTTCAAATGGAGTCTAAGTACTAGGTATCTTCATTGTAGGTACAAAAATATGCTAAAATAAAGAATGCTGGGATGAATAATGGTAATGGGTAATTAGAATTTATAATGTAATTTTTGTTAATTGAATTGGTCACACTCAAAGCACATTTGCTTACATAAAATGTACATAGAGGTAGATACTTAGTTGAAAATCTTGACCTAATTTATGATCTAGGAATGTGTCATGCATCTGCTCTTCTGTAAGTCAAGAGAGGCCAAGTGGTGGAGTTGGATTATGTGTATTAGTCAAGAATGCTTACTCAGCAATTAAAAATAACCTAAACTGTTAACTTAAAACGTAAGTGAAAGCAATCTAGATGATCAATAAAGTTTATTTTTTTATTTCCTCATCTATAGAGGGACAGAGAAATTTATAATTTCAAAGTTTAAAAAGTATCATAAAATTAATAGGTTTGAAGTGAACACCTATGAAATTAGATAGAAATAGAATATTTTTTTATGTAAGTAGACCTTAATCATTACAAAATATAGTATACTAGCTTCCGCCCGCGGCTTCGCCCGTGTGGTATGTTGATAAAAAGTAGCCTATGTCCTTTCTCAGGTTCTAGACTGTGTACCAAATTTCATTTAATTAAATTGGTTCAGTAGCTTTGGCGTGAAAGCGCGAAAGACAGGCAGATAGACAGACAGAGTTACTTTCGCATTTATAATATTAGTAAGGATTAAAAAAGTTTAAAATAGATTTTTTAAGTCATTTTAATTTGTCAACAGGTTTGGGAGTCCATTTTAAAGTTATTAGGTGTTTCTAATAATGTTTGAAGTGGGTGTCTCTTGATTATAAAAAATGCTAAGGTAGGTAGTAAAAAAACATCTTCTGATGCAGTTGCTCAACACAACTTTTTTGGTCATATAATTCTTGTTTATGCTTGATATTTATTTTTATAATCTTTAGAAGTTCATGGTCAATCAATACGAGAACCATCTAAGTTTGGTCAAAACAAGTTACAAAGTTTATGCTACATAACCTACAGACTTGCTTCAAGATTGTAACTAAGTTGGAGGTAGGTTGTAAACATAAGTTTATAGATTCTTTCCATATTCTTTTGAAAATTACAACTTTTTAAGTTTTCATGTAGGTGTATTTAGTCTACAAATGAAATCTTATTGGAAAAAATTAAGTTTGACTTTTATAGATGGGCTGAAACTAACTTTGAAAGTTTTTGCTACTCATAAATGAATCCTAAAGGAATGTGCAAGGTTGATGGAACTCGGAAACAACCTCGCAAAACTGATAATATAACTATAACATGAAGTAACCCGCCTCACTAATAGGCAAAAACATTGAAAATCATGTCAATTTAAAATCACCAAATATTACAAATAACCACATATGCATGCTTAGCATCATGATCGATCGTGTAAGGTCACAAAACGTCTAAAATACACAATTAGATGAATATTTTATAATTATTCTAATATTGCAATCATACTATGAATGAATTGAGTTTTTCGAAGCACCGCCTGATACGGACAAACATTAGTATTTACAATGTTATCTTACCCTTATCGTACACCTCTGCCACTCATAAGATAACGGCACATAATCACAATAATATCACTCGAGGATTAAAAATGGATTTTAAATGCGATAATTCGAGAAAAAACATAAAAACTTTGATTTCCAGTGACACACGGCGGAGCGAAGTCACCTCGCGTGAAGGCGCGCCACTGCGGTGTTGCCACTCTACAAACCACGTTCACCCATATTAACAAACGTCAAGTTTGCTAAATTATTTATTTCTATTCGAACACAAAACAAAGACAAAAACTATACAAAATACCTATGACAAATACTTAACTAAAACGTTTTTGTTTCTTGTTGCGTTTACTAAACGATTTCTTGCACTTTCTACAGAAAGTCGTACAAGAATTTGGAAGTAACGTTCGCCACTCCTGGTCGCAAGGTAACGAGATGTTCAGTTGTGAACAACAATGGCTTGCTTTATTTTCAAATCGTATTCGGTAGGAAGAGTCAGTTAAAAATGCTAGAACAACCGGTACATTATCTCCGAACCTTGTTCGAATTCTCTGAAATTCGTAACATGATGATGATATTTTCAGCGATCTGTTCGATAAGGATTTTAATTTTGCCTTTCTTTTGGTTCTTTTTTTCGTTTCTGGCTCAAGGATTTTGTGTTTAGATTTACGATTTGTGTCTCTGTTGCGATCATTATTGTTTGCTTCTACAATTTCTGTAGCTTCTCCCCAGTCATAATCGTTATACTCCTTCACACTTTGATTTCCCATAGTACTGATTATTATTCGTCACATCAGGAAATTAAACAAATAATTTTGAGAAACAACAGCACATTTTTTTGACAAAGGTATTAATTTTTTTTTTATTTTGTGCACAATTCTAATGTCTGTAACCAGCAGTAGCTACTAAAAATCATTCTGTCAAAACTTCTTGGTGCCTACCTACCTTATACTACTTACCTCTAGAGTACCTAAAAATATTCCTTGCTATTTACTTACCTACTACCTCATTAAATACTAGTAGGTAGGGATAAAAGGAAGGCATATCTAGGAATAAAAGTGATCACCACTTTTTTGTATTTTGGTTTCTACGAAATTAAACTGAGTGGGCACACACCCTAATGACTGAACATCATCATCATCATCATTTCAGCCGAAAGACGTCCACTGCTGGTCATAGGCCTCCCCCAAGCACCACCACTTCGACTGGTTCTGTGCTTCTCGCATCCAGCGGATTTCCGCGGCCCGCGGCGTTTACCTGGTCATGGGTCCACCTTGTGGACCAGCAAGTCAAGATCAAGCAAGGTCATGGGTCCTTCCAACGCTAGGTAGGTACGTCTTCCGGTACGATATATGATGATTGCCAAAGCAGGGCTGTAGTGCTAAAAGAAATGCAACAGTACAAGAGGGAATCTCACTCCCCCGGCGGCACGGCGTAGTTTTTATTCCATGTAGGTCGGAAAATTTTAGAAGTTATGAGAAAACGTTATGCCAAACAATATTATAGCTAAAAATTTTATGCCAAGAAGGGGATTCCCCTCTCGGGCTACGTGTTGCAACGATTCTCGGAGAGTGGCTGGTAGCATCGAAGTACCTAGATGAAGATCAGATTAGGCCTATGATCAACGGTGTAGGTATACCTACATAATGCTATAGTTTATTGATGAAATCAGCAAGCAGCAACCCCTCATGCCCTCGAGAAGATGTGCTAAATAAAGCGATTTCCGTAAGTAGCAAAGTGTATTGCTTGCCAATCAGTTCGAACCAAGAATTAGTCCCTAGTTAAAGTATTGGTAGATTTTTTCCGATACACAATTAATATTAATAGGGATTAGGGCTTGGTGAAATTAATTGCTATAAATAACGACTGATTTGGACTGGTTACGTTATCAGATGATCTGAGTGAATTAGATAATTTGTACGTGCGTGATTGTCGATGCACAGTATCGACTACGTATCCACTGCTAAAACTGTGGCAGATATACAGAGTGTTTTTTTTTGAAGACCATCCAGTTTTGCTCCAAAACTATTCCCAATTAATTATAAGAAACTTAGGTCAAATGTTGCGGAAAAAAACAGCATTATTATCATCACCAAGTCAGCTAAAATACTACTGCTGCAGGCAATCCGCTCAACTGTTGATTGGCCTTTAGAAGGCCGATAACAACGTGTCTCGTTAGTGACAGCTGCGAGGTGCATGACGATGAAAATGAATACCGGTTTAAACCTACTTTAACTTTCTGAAATATTCATGGACTCTCTGATTCAAATCTGTCAGTGAGGTCTATGTTGTCTTTGTTAGGGGTTTGGTTTCCGCACTTAGTCCTTAAGGTGGACCATTGTGCGTGCGTCTGTGAGGTTACCGTCACGATATCCCTGGCCTATTCTTACTTCTACACCTGGTCTTGTTACCAATACCTACAGCCACAACCACAAAAATGAAACATCCTTTACAGCTAAGTATAATAAGCATCATGATAACCACGTTGGATTACTACAGGTAGTATAAATAACCACCACGCTTGTCACCGGTGTCTAGTTCAGGGGGTCAGTTGAAACATGGCTTGTGTTGCGTATCTGTTATTCGCCATCTTGGCTGTTGGTACGTATTTCTATCACACACATTATTTCTACCCTACTTAAAAAAAAAGGAGGTTTCTATAATTATGTTTGTCTATTTCATCGATATTTTCATCAATTGTAGACCAATTTTGAATATTCTTTTGGTAGAGAAAGTTCTGGTTAGTCCCATTGTGAATTTTATTCAGTTTGCTTTGGTAGGTACTTATTTTTTGAGTAACCTTCAATAATAAGTTTTATCCACTTAATGTATGTGGTTAAAAAACTTCCCGTCATGGTTTACATAACAAGAAAAAAGTGACAAAAACGAAAATTCAAAACAGCAGACTTTCGTAATTAAATTACTTAATTTTTCACTTTGTAGTGTTTTTTGGAACACTGTTTTTTATTTAAAAAAAAATCACTTCCTGTTTTTGGCGCCAACTAAATAAGAAGTAAGCATAATATCCTGTGATAGCAATGTTAGCCAGTCAGCAAAGTACCTAGTTGTGGAACTGACTACCATAAGGGTGTAACGTAGGAACGTCTAAGCATCACCACTTGGGGAAGCTAACAAAGCCCTTGATGGTATTTTAAGGGTATGAGGAACAGGGTGTAAAGATCTCTTTACCTCTATAGAAAAGGGAGGATCCGCCGACAAGACGGGTGTTGTGTCTGGCGGGCAACTGCCCAACGATTGATGTTGGATTCTTGTATACATGTCCATCGCGCGGTAAACTCTAATTGCGCGATGGAGGATTTATGTGAGGTCAGGATTTTTGTGTGATATCAGGTCTTTGATGCGTAGTTCGCATGTGGCGTTGTAGATGCCGCAACAGTCTTCAGCAGCCAGAAGTTGGGCGTTATGGTTTCACTTGTGAAAGATAATTGCCAAGCAATAGACTATTACAGGAAACCGAATCGTAATCGAAAATGTTTTGCTTCATCTTGGGGGTCAGAAATTCTTTGTGCTTCGCTCACTTTCCTTCTTTTAGAGTAATTTATTGCACTTATCTCCATTTCCCCACAGCTTCGGCAGCTCCAGAGAACCGCATCGTAGGTGGAGACCATACCACCATCGAGGAGTTCCCATACATAGCCGCCTTAACTTACCTCTACCCTGGACCCGGAATCACTGTGCAGCGCTGCGTGGGAACCCTAATTTCTTCCTGGCATCTGATGGCCACAGCTTACTGTTACACGTAAGTATTTGGTTGTGGTATTATTGGTACGATTGTTCTATTCTGTAAAACCCTCACCATGAAAATGTAGTAGAAGTGAGCTTGGAGTGAACTGTCAATGCCATATTAGGTATCGATGACAATGACAGCTCACTTCACCTAAGTTTTAGCGGTGAAATGGTTACAGAATAGCGAGGCAGGTCTTTTTTTTACCCGACTACGACGAAGCAAAAGGGAGGGTTATGATTTTGACCGGTATGTATGTTCATCTGTTCCCTCATATCTTCTAAATGACTCATCACAATTTGACAAATGAGGTATCGTTGGAAGCGAGATCTTTCACAAAGTCCATCCATCGTTTCTTCGGTCTTGCCCCTACCCTTAGCCATCCACATTCGTAAAACTTTCCAGACGACATTTTCCTCATTCCTTCGCGTCACATGCCCATACCATGACTGAAAACTTTTCAGTCACCGGTGCCACTTTTCACATACTTCCTCTTATGTACTATCGAAGAACTTCATATCTTAGCAGTTTCGAAACAAAATCCCGTGAGCACGATGACCACATCTGTTACCGCCCCGGTTCTATAACGGCCGAGCGCTGCAAGCAGAAATAGTCCTTACGGTGCATAGATATGAACTTCTTCGATGGTACTTACTAATTTCGTATTCTATTCATTCGGGTTACACAACACCACGCATCCGTTTTTAATGCTATTCAATAACATCATTAAATAATTTTGTCGACAGTGGTGCCATCATGGACAACTTCCAGGTTCGAGCTGGTTCCACCAACAGTCTCGCAGGTGGAACCGTGGTCAATATCGCTAACGTGATTAAGCACCCGGACTACACCGAGGTTCCCCGGAGCAACGACCTTGCCGTCACGTTCCTCGACACTCCCCTGGGCATTAGTAACGTTATTGGTGTATTGTATCTGCCTCCCCAGAATTGGTACATCGCTGACGGTCAGTCCGTCAAGATTGTCAGCTGGGGATTCGAGACTGTAAGTAAAATCATAGAACAAATAAAAAACCAAGACATATTAAGACAAGGACTGAGGCCGTTTTCCTAAAAATGTGTGCAGTTACTTTACGGTGCAGTAAGGTGTAGTTTGGTTGTAACTGTGTGCGTGTGATCGTGTAGTTTTTGCATGCTTCACTGTATTGTTCGCAGCGCTGTCTTGGTTTTTTATTTGATCTGAGATACAACCCAATGATTTTAAAAGCAAGACCCATGAAACGCATTCTTAGTTTTTGTTCAGTGATGGCTTCAAATTCTGTGAATGGACTTGCTGGTTATTTCAATCTCCTAAAACCTGGTTACATGGAGAAAATAATATTAGATGGTAGAACTAACGTTGTACCACTTATAACAGGAAAACGGACCCCAACTAGAAACACTAAAGACCGTGTTCTTGAAAAAGATCAGTGTGGAAGATTGCCAGGGTGTCTATGGAGACAGTGAAGATGTTGACATTTCTGATAGTAAGTATAACTATTTCTCTACTTCGTGAGGCATATTTTATGCTTACGGTTTTCTAAACTCACGTTTTTATCTCGGGCTGACCAGACTTGTTTCGAACTCGAACGGAACTCTAATATGATATAACTAGCTTCCGCCCGCGTGGTATGTCGATAAAAAGTAGCCTATGTCCTTCCCCAGGTTGCCATCTATCTCCTTGCCAAATTTTGTCGAAATCCGTTCAGTATTTAGGCGTAAAAAGGTAACATACAGACATACAGCCAGACAGAGTTACTTTCGAATTTATAATATTAGTAGGGATTTTGATAAGAAAAGTTTGAAACTAGTCGGGCAAAATACGTGACCTAAAAATCTTAGTCAGTCTTTTTACTGTCTTTTTTAAATTAAATCGGTTATCAAATACTCGACACCCAGAGGGAGGGGGGATTCTGGGAGTAACCCAGAAGCCCTAGCCAGACCTGTAACTTTTTCAGTACTAATCGTCTTTTCTTATTACAGAGGTCATATGCGCAACTGATGCCGGCAAAGGCATGTGTGTTGGCGACTCCGGCGCCCCCATGGTCATAGACAACGTGTTCATAGGACTCTCCTCCTATTTCAAGGACTGCCTTACTGATGAGTACCCTGACGTCTTCACCAGGGTTGATAGGCATACCAACTGGATCTTGGACGTCGCTACTGCTGGTGCTGCGCGCAAAGCTGGCTTCAGGGATGCTCCCGTAGTTGCCAATGTTGCCATGTAAAAACTTAGGCTAGTCAAGCCTATTTAGAAGTCTAAGCTGATTGTATTTCGAAGAATATTATAAAATATCAAAATTATGTGATCTGCTCTTTCTCATCTATAGCTGTTTTGAAACAGCAAATTAACTTTTAAACTACAAATTACATATTTTTAAGAAAATTGTTTTGTTTTTTTTTTTTACTAACCATTTATATTTTACACACAAATCACTCGTTAGAGTTAGAACATCGGTAATAAGGTCAAATGTTTAGTCTTGAACGTGAGGGTAGTTTCGAAATGATTGTACAAATAAATTAAATAAAAATATTTATTGAGTAAATCTCTCTTATAATATCGTTATACATTCGGATCTACAGATCTTATGAACGGAATGGAGCCCCTCTTTGGATATAGTTTTATACAAATAGGTATTTTTTTTTACTTTTTTTACAATCTTGGGTAAGGCAAGACAATGTTTACATTAAAGGCACATTGATTATTGCAAATTCTTATAACTAATTAAAATATAAAACGGGTTTTAAGTAGAAGTAGATTCTTAAACGTTGTGATATAATATCAAAAGGCATGAGTTTTCAGGGAAATTCATATTTTATCAATGATTTTACACATCATTTATTAAGACTGCGACGTTTCATACAAGGGTACTTTATTTCCTCGGCACATGGCTAGTATCACTAATCCTACATACTATTGTATTAATTTTATTTACTTTAGAAGACATAATGGACAACACAATGGGTATTCAACAATTCATATTACATCTATATACGATAAAAACATACATTTACAACAATTAATTCAAACTATTAATACATTTTAAGTTATATTGGCAAAATATGTAGCTTATTTTATGTACGATTTCCTACCAAAATACGGTAAAATTAAGTTATAAAAAAAACTTAAATCTAAAACAAGTATTTTTCCAATCTCGGTGGTCCAAATTAATTATTATTACCATTATAAGTAAATACATTTCTAAACGTGACTTACAGTAAAGTAATTTGATAATCAGTCACCGTGATTATTAACTACAAATATTATGTAGCATATAAAAAGCAATTTATTTATTTAAAAGTCAATTTATTCTTATAAAACATTGACATAAAAAAGGGTGTATATTGCTTGATTTATGGAAGGGATTCGACATCTTAAAAACTAGTTTAAAAAAAAAAATAAGTATGTAACTTTTTTTGCAAACAGCAGCTGCCATCAAAATATCAACAATAATATATCAATCTGAGATTTATCATTGGATTTATCCATCATGTTATGTACTCTAAGTTAATTTTTTTTTTTTTAAGTTGCCTCGATATACTAGAGGCCTAAAACGGCCACATTAGCAATTCCTCTAAAAGCAATTCATTTCCTAAATTTCCAGCTGTCATTAGCAATTCCTCTAATTTGACACAAAAGCAATTCATAATGTGTGGACCATTTCACGAATCTCCATAGAAAACTGTCAAACAGATGAATAATTTCGTAATATGAATTACACGCAGATCATATTATGAATTGTCAGTTTGTGACATTTTACGATGATTCATAATATTTTAATTTTATGATTCTGCTAAAGTGACCGTTTTAAGGCCCCAGAGTATTATTTTCTAGTAATCTTAATAAGTGCTGGGATGTAAAACTAAGTTTACACTTAACTTACTTACTAATGTATGTAATATTTACATAATGTAAAGAGATTCACAACATATTAATAAGGAAGATTTCAATATGAGCCTGTGTTTTTTACCGAAAGGGTTACAAAAAGTTTATTTACTTATATCTTAAATAAAAGATAAAAATAAGGGCGAATACTACATCAAATACTGAGCGAAATGTGGAAGGGAGATAGCAATAGCTACGTGACAATACTTGTGGTATAGTTGTTGCATTTCACGAGTGTGCATTAATCATTGTAATTTAAACCTTATGTCAGTAGTCATAAAAGTCATTATGACACGAACGAGGTCGTGATTGGCAAACTATATAATGTACTTGAACTATTCTACAGCTGGACTATCGTTTATTTCATGAAGAGGAGTCTAACTCATCTATTTTACAACAAAATATGTTTATTTAAGGCGAAAGCGTCAGGATAGCCCGCGAAATTCAAATATTGGGTCCTATGAAATTGGCGTTTTTTTCTCATAAATAGAAGAACCTCGTGACTTCTATGATTTAAAATATTCATCAATTACTTGCATTATATCGAATAATGACCATCATAGACAACTACCAATAGTAAAAAAACCTTATTACTTATAGTTTTCTAAACATAAAAAATACCTTAAAAATGATTCCTCATTTTGTTAACAGAAATAACCACTATTTTTTTTTACTTAGCCGAAACTTTTTTGTCGCTTAGTCTAAGTGGCATACGTCATCTTAGTTTTTATCTCCTTACCTTAGAACGAAAAATGCAACTTTAAAAAAATCCCTATACTAAACGCTGATTTTTATAGGTGGGGACCTAATACTCTCTAAGTTCATGTAATCCTATTGAATGTCTATTTCATGAAATCATGACATTTGAGGATTACTTTAAGTTAAGGAGTTTTATTGCTGATTCTAATGATTATAAATTCTGAAATTCTGTCGCGAATCGTATTTTAATCAACATACAAATTAACACTGATCTGCAAATTGCAAAAAAAACTTAAGAAAACTTGAATTTCGCGGAATACCTTAGCGCATCTATTTAATACATATTTGAGCAAGGTCCTTACATTAGCTGCCGGTTGGTACATACAATACTTATTATAATATTTGAATTCCTAATAACTACTGTAGATAAAGATATTCTTTATTAAAGCTATACTTTTCTTGATTGGTTACCAGTTGTTATGGTATGTAAAAACGGATCAAGACGTGTGTAATGTAATGTACAATGTAAGGTTTTTTCTGCGTGTGGACGACTCTACGAGCATTACATGTTACACTCGGCTGGTGCTGGCATTGGTCTATCGGTTTTTATCCTGAACACAAAGGTTCTCGCGGTCAAACACTTATAGGACTCGCGTTGAGTTTGTAAGCCGTCCACATTATTCGCATTACATTACACCCGACCTGTCTCATACCAACATAGTAAGAGCGTATCTTTGGAGTGCACACTATTTGATTTAATAATAATGGTACACTCACGAGTTCATTGTCCGCAAACATTGAAAAAAAATTCGAATAAATTCAGAAGTCTCTTTCATGCAATATGATACTGTTCGTATCTTTACAAAACGCTTAGCTCTCACCGTGATAACTATTAAGTCCTTATTGAGCGAGAACTTTGACGTCCACGATCTGTGGCTACAACCGACTTGTATCGTGGAAGCATCCAAACAATATAAAATCATGGATTTAGACAGAGATCATCTAATTTAAAATTTCACGTCCCTCCATTGCTGATTGCATAAACATTTCAAATGTTTGTATAGAAATAACAGTGGAGGGGTGTGCAGTTCTCAACTAAACACCGTACAATCAATCTGCCTAGCCTTGCCTAGACAAGGGTGCACGACACGTTTAATTTTACATGAAATGTTCAGAAATGACCATACAATGAGATTACTGTGGGAACTTGAGATTACTGCGAAAAAATGTTATAACCATGAGATTACGTATCCTGAAAGTCTAACGTCTAGTCAGACCCAGTCACTGGGTTGAAGAGATCGGCTCCATGTAAAATACTGGTATTTAGCTGCATCCAGTTGGATTGGAAGTCGACCTCAACATAATTGGGAAAAGGCTAGGCAGGTGATGATTACCATAATGAGTCTACGTAGTGACCGTTTACATTAAAAAAAGCTGTTTGATTTTGAGCGCTCGGCTAAGCGCTGAGAGTTGAAAATCCAACGTGCAATAATATTTAGGTGTTTCATAGTGTTTGTGATAACAGGCAAGTTTCTTTCTAAAAAAGTTCCGCATATGGTTCTATCTGGAGCAAGTACGTGGTCCATACGTGTGCGTCAGTGCGGGCGGTCGGGCAGCACGGTGAGCGTGACGCCGGGCCCCGAGCGCTTGATGAGCGCGACCACCTCGGGGTGCGGCACGTTGCGGACGGACACGCCGTTGATGGCCACGATGGTGTCGCCCACGTGCAGCACGCCGCAGCGCGCCGCCGGCGACTGCGGGATCAGCTGGCCTGAGGGGACGGGGGCGGGTCAGGCAACAAACGAGAAGCGAAGCGAAACAAACACAACCTATATTCGTTGTCAAGCTTATGATCAGACAATCAGCTGACGAATAAGATAAACACAGTTAAGATTTAACTACCCCTTATTTAAACAATTTTTTTTAAAATTATTTTGTGGTTATAATATTTTTTTTTTTGAAATGTCCTCATTAAGCCCTTTCATTTGATACCCAACATGATAAGATTAAACAATTTCTTTTTTTAGTTCCTGACTTTTTTTCCTCTAGAGGGCGCCATTTTTAATGTGACGTCACATAGCCTATAACCAGCGGACGATCAAGACGCTTCCAACGATACCTCATTTGTCAAATTGTGATGCGTGGTTTAGAAGATAGGAGGGAACAGATGAACATACTTACATACCGGTCGAAATCATAACCCTCCTTTTTGCTTCGCCGTAGTTGGGTAATAATAACTAGCGACCCACTCCTGCTTCACACGTACACTATACATATTATAAATGAAAATCGCTTTTCGTGTTTCTCTGTATATCCGCGTTGTTCTTCTCAACCACGCAACAGATTTTGATGAGGTTTTCACCATTGTTTTGAGAATTTATTCCGGAAGGTTTATGTGTATAACACGTTAATATTAAAGTTACATATAACTAAGAAATCTCGATATTTTTCGTGCGAAGCAAGAGCGGGTCATTAGTACTGAATAAAAAGGTCGAACAAAAACGTGTAAAACTTACCAATAGTACTAGTTGCCTTGTTAGCAGATGAAATGACAACAAAGCCAAATCCTTCGCCTTCATTCCTGGTCACTGTGACGTCATAAGGCACTGAGGCCCACCCGCCAGTCGTAGTGTCGTATTGTACGCCGTACCTGAAGTTATTATTTCTGTTTTATAGGTTTGACTTTATTAGGCACTATTTGTTTGATCGTTTTGATAAAGAGTCAATCAATCTGCCTAGCCTTTTCTCTACTATATTGGGGTCTAGCCGGATGCAGCTAAATACCAGTATTTTACATGGAGCGACTGCCTATCTGACCTCCACAACCCAGTAACTGGGTAATACGATACCCCTTGGTAAGACTGGTTGTCAGACTTTCGGGCTTCTGACGACCCGTAACGACTGTCAAAGATTCACGAATGACAGCCAGGACCAACAGCTTAACGTGCTTTCCAAGGCACGGAATAAAGATGGTCACCCATCCACGGACCAACCCCGGCAAGCGTAGCTTAACCTGATGGATCGATCCGTGAGGCTGTTATTACTTAGCCATGAGCTCCTCTAAACAACGCAGCTGTCATAGAGATATAATTATAGTATAAAGTGCGCGCAACTATGAACAGTAGACACGGGTTTGAACAACACGACGTTCCTCACCACACTCACTCACTTGTCAGTTCGAGATTCATTCATTTGTATGTCACAGTGAAGCAGTACAAAATGTTATTTTGTGGTGTTGGGACATTCAATCATTTTGTATGGGACATTAAAATGCCTCTTGTATGTCCTATCCAACACTAATCTATAGCTCACTTGTCTACGATGCGCACTAAGCGATTTGTGTAATACGCGCACTCTATGGCAGCAGTATAATATGATATGACAAAACTTACATTGGGACATGTGTCGCTGGTGGATACATCGGCGCCGGATGTAGAATGTTGTATGAAACCGGTGACATGTTGTGATGCATTGCGGGGTCAGCACTGTGGATACAATTATTTTTCAACACTGAGGTGAGTCCTTCAATGTAGTCCGCGGACAATTTTTTGGAACGAAGTTCTTTAACGCGGCTTGCGGTAGAAGTAAGCTGGTAGAAATCGTCACGTAACGAAAAGAGCGTTATGCCCAAAGAGCATAAGTATTGTACGAAAAAGTCAGTTTCATGTGTCAAAAGTTTTGTTTTTAAGTCTTTAGCAAGCTAGAATTTATATGGCTTAGAGTTGAGACCATAGATGCCTCTGTATTAATACAGAATAGACAGCGAATGGCACTTCGTTCCAACCAGGTGTCCGACACCTCCCGACTTTTTTTAACCGCATTCCTTACGTTATTTGCAAACTAGCTACCGCCCGCGGTATCACCCACGTGGTATGTCGATAAAAAGAAGCCTAAGTCGTTCTCCAGGGTTCAAATTATCCCCATACCGTTTTTTATCGAAATCCGTTCAGCCGTTTTAGCGTGAAAGCGTAAAAAACAAACAAACAACTCACTTTCGCATTTATTATATTAATAAAGTTAGGATAGGATTGCGGCGCTGTTTTAAGTTTTATATTAATAAAAAATCAAGGTCTACCCCCGTGCCAATTTTCATCGAAATCCGTACAGCCGTTTTAGCGCGAAAGCGTAACAAACAAACTCACTTACGCATTTATGATATTACTAAGGATGGCAAGACATTCCTACAGTATTATACAACAAAGATTGTAGATTTAGACAAAGAATACGCAGGTTACTTAGGTATTTATTTATTAAAGTTGCTTAAAGTTAAGTGACGATCAAACACCAAAAATGTATGGTTAAACAGTCGCTAATCATTACTTAAATTTAAGCAACGTTTATAAATAAACCCCTTCCAGGTGCAATTCTTTGTGTGTGCGTGAATAAATGGAGCGTGGTCAGGCTTGGTGGGTGTTTTAGGTAAGGGTTGAATGATTCCCCTGTACCTCAATCGACGTCTTGTACGTGATGTTAACCAGCTCATATATTCTGACCTCCTGTTATTCCAAAGTCAGCGTGTAAGTAAAAGTAATACAAAAACAAAAAGTAAAGATATGTGTCTTTAAATTTTAACAAATGAGTTAGTAAATAATTATAAAAATACTAGCTGCGCCCCGCGGTTTCACCCGCGGAAGTATCGATCCCGTGGGAATATCGAGATAAAAAGTAGCCTATGACCTTTTCCAGGTCAAAGTCTACCTCTGTGCCAAATTTCATCCAAATCCGTTCAGCCGTTTTAGCGTGAAAGCGTAACAAACAAATATACAAACAAACTTACTTTCGTATTTATAATATTAGTTAGGATACGATATGAATTATACTTACGTTAGTAAAGGTTGGTGTGGATGTGGCGCCACCATCGTGGGTAGACCAAGTGGCTGAATATCAGCACGATTGTGTCTCACACCTAATGTTACCTGTTACAAAATAGCCCTCGCAATTTATAAACGTAATCGTCGTCAAAGCCATGTGTTTTTGAGCAAATATAAAATACAAATGATAAATACAAAGATTTTATCAAAATGTTAATGACTTGTCCTCTAGAGGGCGCCATATTCACTCTTTAATGTGACGTCATATCGCTTCCAACGATACCTCATTTGTCAAATTTTGATGAGGAGTTTTGAAGATATGAGGGAACACATGAAAGTACATACCGATCAAAATCATGACCCTCCTTTTTGCTTCACCGTAGTCGGGTAATAAACAATTTTTTATCGTTCAATCATTTTATCAAGAAAATTGTTACTTTCGGTTCCTATAATCTCTCTATTGCGTATTTTATCTACTCTTTAGCGTCTAATATTCTGACATCTTCGAAAATCTTAAACACGTCAGTAAATAAACACAACTTACATGTCCTCTAGAAGCCGCCTGACACACGTAGGAGACGGCGCGAGTGTGAGTTGCTCCGGCGAGAGGTATACCATCCACGGAGGTTAGTAAGTCACCTGGTCTTAGGAGTCCGTCTGCTGGCCCACCTGATAATAAATCATTAATATTAATGAGAGAAATAGCGTAATCAGCTTATAATGTTCCTACTGCTGGGACACAGGTCTCCTCTCAGTGATAGGGAGTGGGCCGTAGTCTACCACGCGGGCCGAGTGCGGGTTGGTGGATGTCACATGACTTATGGCCGATTCCTAAAATTTACATACCGTTGTTGGTTAAAATTAAGACTCTTGTATCTTTACTTATAATGGAGCAAATACCTCATAGCATAGCTTTGTATAGTAGACTCACATATGGAAGGAGCTATCACAGCTTAAATTAGCTTACGAATCTATTTATATGCCCAGTTAGGCAATAAAAAAAGCTACCATTGGTAAGCAAAACGATTCGTTTTTATTTATGGGAACGGAGCATTTGACGCGCCCCACTCCGTGATGACTGCAGTGTAAGCTGTACTCTAGTACGGAGCGGGGCGCGTCTTCGTGGATGGCACTATCTATATCGATTATTGACAAATGCTTGCACTGACTGGACAGGTCCACTCAATCTGTGTGGTTCTGTCCTCAAAAGTCCATTTCAGACACCAATCTACATGGTCTTCACATGATCTGACCAAGATTATGTCTGGACTTTAAAAGAGACTGTGACCTCTGAGTTTGTTTCGGCCTTTCTTCTCAGAGTAGTCAGATAGGAAACGCCGACCTCATCTAGTTTTAAAAATGTGATTGACGTGTAAAAGTGTTTGTACAAACCTACTTACAGAAATAAAAATCATTTATCATTTATAATCTGTATTATGCAATTTGACAACCTCATTGGTCTAGTGGTTGCTAGCGCTACTGCTCAGCATGAGGTCCTGGGTTCAATAAAACGGGCAAAATCGGGTCGGGCAAAGTGTTATTGCATTTTTCCATGTTCAATTTCTCAGTAGCAGCTCGGATTCAGGATTTGAGCCCGGTTGCTAAAAATAGGCTCGCCCCCTACCCCATGGGACTTAAACATAACCGGCAAAATATGGGTGTAGTATACACCTCTGCCCAACCCTTTGGAGAATACACGCGTGATGTTATGTTATGCAATTTGACTGTATCACTGGAAACAGCTGTACATACATACCTGGCACAACATAACCAACGGCTACGCGGCTACCATCTTCAGTGCCGCCAACAATCCGGAAGCCGAAGCCAGCTGCCCCACGCGCCAGTCGCACCAGCACATCAGCTTCTGGGTCCTGACCTCCTGCACCACCGGCTTCTACCTGTGGATCAAACTAGACTTTGTTATCTTAGATAGTATAGTTGGTAGTTAATTATTGATACAATCGCTAGATATCGGTAACTCATCGGAGGTAAATCATTTACCGAAACCTAGAGGCGGGTCCAAACCAGCGCACGCGCACGAGCCGTGCACGCTAGGCGCCTCATGGACGCGTCACATTTTACGCGCGCGTATGTTGCGAACGGTTCGCGTGCAAGAATCCACAGTTGAGGCCCTAGTGTGAGTTTCTTTTAAAACACTTTCACTGCCAAGTAGATAGAATGCATACAAATTAGCATGCCATAAAATGTGTCTCATATACCTATAACAATTGGTCAGTCGAGTATATCGGTGCGCCGCCTATAGCTATATATATATGTACGACCCGCGAGGCGAGTTGTGGGCACGATAACGAATTATCGTTGCACTCGTGAGTCGGGTGCTGGGCACTAACAGCGTTAACGCATCAACCGCGTTCGGCGCTCCGATTGGCCCTTCACTGACCTTCACTGGTGAAAGGCCAATCGGAGCGCCGAACGCGGTCGATGCGTAAAGTCGAGATGGTTTTAAGAAACTCACACTAAGGTCTCTGAGCAATTAAAGCTCATGCGCACCAACCGCGAAGTGAATGTGTCCATACTATGTTCCTAAGATACACGCGAACCGCACTGTACAAGCGTGCGCGTGCGCAGGTGTGGTCCCGCCTTAGAATAGTCGTAATACTGAGTTGAGAACTAAAGATTATTATTATACAATTGGGTGGGAAGACTGTGTACCTACCGTTAATTGAATCGAGTTAATCCTTTGCGCAGGAATCACATAGGGAATACAGTTCCATATATGACTTATCAATATCACATTGTACAGGAGTTAGTAGAATATGTATAGTACCTGCGGGTAGTTGGCCACATACAGGGTGTTGGGCTGTGCCTCGTTATCATAACAAGATGGCGATTGTCGTGAAACTGGTGAGTGCATGTGTCGAGATGGCGATGATTCTCGTAACCTAAAACAAACACAGAAAATCAGTTTTAATTTGGGAATTAGAGAATGGACGGTAGAAGAAAACTCTGCTAGTTAAAGATTTTTAATTTTTAGTCGGTTTCTTTGCTTTTCGATTTTCGTTTTTTGCCACCGATTTCCGAAATTAAAGTTATTTTTCACTTTTTTAGTGTTTTTTTGAAGTCGGTTGTATCTTTTTTGTAAAAAGTTTTAATTTCTCACTTTTTCGTTGTGGTACCTACCCCACACAAATTCTATTACCTGCTATGTAAATAACAGTGACTGTGTCAAATAAGATGTCGTCTACATGACTAAGTGAGAAAAAATACGTAATTATTGAAGCTAACTCAAAAACTGCGCGAGCAAAGTTAATAAAATTTATATGGGACCACACGGGAAGCACCAGCTTTCAAATAAAAAAAGAATCATTAAAATCGGTTCACCCAGTCGAAAGTAATGAGGTAACAAACAAAAAAAAAATACAGACGAATTGATAACTTATTCTTGAAGTCGCTTAAAAATTCAAATATTTCCTCTATATAATATTAGTTTAAATATCTTACCTTAGTGGCGACGACTTGATCCTGCTGTTAGACGAATTGTTTGATGGCGATTGACTTTGCAGACGAGTTGATGGCGAATTTGATAACAGTCGGTCCGTAGCGCTGTTGTTGGATGGCGAGTGGCTTCGTAGACGACCTGCCGATGGAAATTCTAAGTTTCATTTGTCTTACAAGATACGGGCTATGAATTCTGAATAGCCTGGAACCGGATATTCCCCTTGATAAGGCTTGGCAAGATCCCGTGTTTCCAGAAAGTGCAACAATAAAATATTTCGCAAGTGCACGCAAAATTAAAAAAATCCTACTATCCTACTAATATTATAAATGTGAAAGTTTGTGTGTTTGGATGTTTGTTACTCAATCACGCAAAAACTGCTGAATGGATTTGCATGAAATTTGACAAACAGATAGTTTATAACCTGGATTAACACATAGGGTACTTTTTATCCCGATATTCCCACGGAATCGAGACTTACGCGGGTGAAACCGCGGGGCGCAGCTAGTACGTTTATAAAAAAACACGGCTTACGAGTATTTTGAGATTAAACCTCCATCTGTCCTTCCTCTGAATGATTTAGCGTTGCGTTACAAAGGGCAACACACGCACTCTCTCAACCTCTCACACACTTCTACTCTTTCGTTTTTTGTAATTCTTAATTTATTATAAAACTTTCTTTTATACAGCGTGTAAAAAAACCCTGTCCGATCCGTGAGGGTTTTGTTAAGAATTATACTGAGAGCCTATGTCGTATTTTTTTTTTTATAAATAAAAAATCCCTGTGTTTTTTTCAATGGGGATTTTTTCCGGGTTTTTACATGTTGCGAGGGCGGCCGTCGTCTAGCGAGTGTGAACAAGTCATAACATATGACCTCTGCAGAAAATTTGCTAATTTATAATGAAATTGGGATAATTTAGGTACTAAAAATGTGAATGTCAAAAGGCAATTTTTTTTTTTCTTGTGATGTTATTGCAGTCCCTATGTGCCCCTTTCTCATCGGACAGGGTTTTTGTTAAACGCTGTATAGATAGTCTGGCACAAACTTCAGATTGCTAAGCCATCGCTCGCTTCATATCAAATGTTCGAAAAAAAAATCTGCTCCGCAGCGTAAATAAAGCAATGAATGTTGTTGAACCGTCAAAATGAAACAGATTAGTCTTAATCGTGTACGAAAATGTGTTATGCAATTAGATAGCTGTTCCAAATCAACTTTTTTTATTTATTTATCCTTACTAATACTATAAATGCGAAAGTAACTCTGTCTGTTTGTCTGTCGCGCTTTCACGCCAAAACTACTGAACTGATTTAAATGAAATTTGGTACACAGATAGTCTAGAGCCTGAGAAAGGACATAGGATACTTTTTACCGACATACCACGCGAGCGAAGCCGAAGGCGGAAGCTAGTTCATTATAAGACTTCATTTAATATAGATTGTCTGGAACAAACTTTATGCATTTTGTGTTGGGTGTCGACAGGTGCGCCAAAGTAGTACACTTTTGTAGCTATCTTCGATTCTTTTGTTAACTTGTGTAAAGCAGAACAGCAGCCTAATTGCGTTAGCTAGTTGTTGCAGAAGCTAGTGATTAATAACCAGTTCTTACCAGTGGAATTTGACGGTGAGTGTGGCCTTATCCTGCTGGTGGAAGGTGACTGTCTGGTGATACCACCAATCGCAGCTGTAGTTGGTGAATGCAGCATACCATCTTCTGGGAAACCTAGACAACGTTAACAATGTTTTATGAAATTTTAAAATCCTTGCACAGAATCCACTTTCATGACGTTTCCATACGATAGTTATGCTTATTTTGTGATGAAAAGGTGGCCAGTCAACGTGTATAGGTTTAACAGTCCGCCTCCACCAGCGAGAGAATCGCGGCGATATTTTCGTCATGACAGGTACTTCTATACACTCTCTTAGGGGCCGTATCTACGAGCGAGAGAATCGCGGCGATGCGACGAGTGGGTGAGTGTGAGCGAAACGGCATCGTATCGCGGCGCGCTCGTCGCTACTGGTGGCGCGGAACGTGGCGCTCTGGCAGCGAGAGCGCTGTCATAACGCAGGAATCTTAAACGCAGAAACGCGGCGTTACGAGTCGTCGCGGATACGCGGCGATTACGACGAGTCGCGACGATACGCTGGCGGAATAATCGCTCGTTCGTGGAGATTACCCGACGTAGAAGCGCGGATCTGTCGCGATTCTCTCGCTAGTAAAGATAGCGCCTAAGGGTTTTCTGAAATGACGATCACTAGGTGGCAGAGAGACTGAGACGTCAAGTCCAGGGACCTGTCAACATTTTCAAAGCGACCGAATGATGAACGTCATCATAAAAATATTAATTGTCGAATTGGAAGACCCCTTGTGGCGCCAACTGGTGGCGTGAATTTTAATGAAAACCTTCATTGTTTTAGACCTACCTTTGCAATGGCATTTAGGCTTTTTTACCTCTTAGATACAAAGAATAGGTGACACGTAATGAGGATGCATTCTTTCATGCATTTGTGGAGCCTACGATGCCGCGTAAATTAATTTGCAAAAAAAAATTGTGTTCATAGTTTACCGAGTCTTACTTAAAAGTTGACTGGCGCCCGCTCCTGGTTCGCACGGTTTTTAAGATTTGACTAAACACAGATATTTTCTAGTATGTAACTTTAATATTAACGTATTATACACATAAACTTTCCGGAATAAATTCTCTAAATGGGGAACCCTCATCAAAATCTGTTACGTGGTTTAAGGACAATGTGGGCATACAAACAAACACGAATAGCGACTTTAATTTATAATATGTATTGATAAGGTATGGTCCTCACCTCCATTATCACTGCTATCCGCCACACTAGCGTTGCCCCTCCAGTACGCCGCGTTCATATCAACATGCACAGTGGGCGTGGGCACCTCCCCCCAATTTCCGTTGCCCCATCTTTCATTATTTTCCCACTGGTTACCATTCGCACTTCCGTCCCATTTTTGACCATTTTCAACCCATTTCTGTCCATTCTCTTCCCACTTTTGTCCATTCTCGTCCCATTTCTGTCCGTTTTCAATCCATTTCTGTCCATTTTCATCCCACTTCTGTCCGTTTTCGACCCATTTTTGTCCGTTCTCGTCCCATTTTTGTCCGTTCTCAACCCACTTTTGGCCATTCTCGTCCCACTTTTGGCCGTTTTCATCCCATTTCTGTGCATTCTCGGCCCAGTTCCGTATGTTGGAGTTATCGACCCATGTCTCCCGTTCCTGCCACTGGTTGTCAGGCTGCGGCGGCGGGTCGGTCCAGGGGCTGACGACGGGCAGCGTGAGGCGCCCCCCCGGGGTGCTGCTGCGACGTCGTCGGTCTATGAGGCTTTCTCTTTCACGGTTCTTGTGTTCCGGTACCGCGTATGTTGCTTCTGTTGAAGATAATAGAACGAGTTATAATTTATTTTGATAATAATATGTAATGCACTCGATTGATTAGTCTTTTGTATAGAAATAAATGGTGATGGCCTTGTTCCATCAAGTTCTCACATACAGCAATATAATATTAGAATAGGTTTATTAAATATATTCTATTCTATTATATATTTACTATAATAGAATAGATTATATATTTATTGTAAAACATGAATGTATATCTAATAATATGTGCGAGGTATTAAAATAACAGGTCAGGATTTGCATGTTTTGGAGACATTATTTATTATTCTTCTCGTGTCTCAGGAGCCATCTTATGTTGTGGTAGTACGATTAACTAGTCGTCCAGGAAGAAAGCGAGACTGACTACTTAGTGTGCTCAGCATAGTCACTTGGTTAATACGGATGGGTCACTCCGCAAAATCATTTAAATAAAAACTTTTTTACAAAAAATTAAACCGACGAAAAAAGAACTGAAAAGCGAAAAATAAATAACTTTAATTTCGGAAGTCGGTGTCTTCGCTTTTCAATTTTCGTTTTTTGCCACCGACTTCCGAAATTAAAGTTATTTATTTTTCGCTTTTCAGTTCTTTTTTCGTCGGTTTAATTTTTTGTAAAAAGTTTTTTATTTTTCGCTTTTGAGTTACCATCCACTCCAGGGTACTCCAGGGGGTTACTCCAGGTTAAAGACCTGGAGTTGATGATGAGTGGTTGTGTCATCAGAACTATGTATGTGTGCGAAATTTCAACAGAATCGGTTCACAGTTGAAAATTCAGTTGGAGAAAAATCAATCAACCCCATTTTTTCTACCTTTACGGGTGGATTATAGTTTCCAATTTTAAATGGGACCAACTTCGAGGTATACCCTACCCAATAAAAAAAGAATTTTTCAAATCGGACTACTCACTAAAAAGTTATGCGTGGTCATATATAAAAAAAAAAAAAAAAATATGCATGTTGAATTGAGAACCTCCTCCTTTTTTTTTCGTCGGTTAAAAAACGACTCTCGCTATGACACAATAAAGTGTAATTCAGGTCGCACAGCGCTAATTATCTACAGTTATATTCAACTAGAAGTTGCCTCTCTTTCTATCGTGTAACTCTTATATCTTCTGACTACGTTACGCTGATTAAATTGGCCCGACAAGACGAGTCCGCCGGGTACTTCTAGCTTCATACTTAAAATTCGGAGTACACTTTCTGTATTATTCTGTGCTTGTGGAGATATTTCAAAAGATACTGGGCACATTTTGCCATGTACTCGTAGACATAATGAGTGAACATCAAATTGTAGTATCTTACCTGAATTCATGCCGTTAAGTCTATCTCTCAGCGAGTCCTGTGTGTGTAGATTTGGTGACCGAAGCTGTTCTGCAGTTGGCGTTTTGCTTCTAATCAGCTGGTTGTTATTTGATGCAGCTGTAATAAAACAGAAGATTTATAATTTCATAAACATGCATGCGTTGCAATGCTTTTTTATAAATTTTTTTGTTACTAACCTTCTCCGGCGCGCACACAACTTACCAAAGTTTCATCACAATAGGTCGACCCATTTTGAGATTTTGCGAGACTAACGCACGGCAATTGCCAATACCACAAAAACTCTTTACGATTTCTGATGGTAATATTTCTTGAGCGGAAATTAAGTAGTGCATATTTAAAAAAAAATCGTTCAACTACAGGGACAGGATACTTTTTAGGGCCCATTATTCATTAAACTTTCGTGTGCCGGAACGTAGATCCACGCGAGACACAATGGCTTTTTAATTGTGTCTGTAATTACGGCATACAGAAAGTTAATCCTTTTATGATGAACCAAACTTCTAATGAGCCAAGTAAATACGAAATTGACATCACTTACTAGAAACAGGTTGTACGCGTGTCGCCGATCTACTCCTGGGCGCTCTGGTGGCGGCGTTGTTACGTCTCCAAACTCGAAGCGTGGTCTCGTGCATCGCGGGACAATCTTTTAATACCTGTTCGAAAGAAAACTGATAATGTATCACCATTCAAAAGCATAATCAGCCTATTAAGTTCCCACTGATGGGACACAGGCCTCCTCTCTGTGAGAGGGATTGGGCCGTAACGCACCACGTGGGTCCAGTGCGGGTTGGTAGATGTCACATGTTTTAGATTTCGTTTTGTTCTAAGACATACCGGTCTCCTCACACTCTTTTCCTCCACCGTTTCGAGAGCAGTGTTGATAAAATTATTTACACAAAGTAAAGCGCTTGCTTGGGTTCGAACCTACGCGTACAACTCGCAAGTCGGGTCGTTACCACTGGCCCACCGCTGATCTCCACATTGACAATGCAGGGATTTTGAGATGGAACAAGGACAAAACGGTGATCAGAAGACTGTGCCTGTTTCCTCTGGGCAGGAAGGCAGAGTATTACCTACAGTATACCCAAACTTCGTCATGTTTAAGTCTCGTGCTCAGACCAAATAAAAAACCAAGACAGAGCGCTGTCAACAGTGACGTGAGGCCGGTTTCGTAAACATGTGTGCACTTAGTGAGGTGTAGTTTGATTGTAAATGTGTGTGTGTGAGCGTGTATGCACAGAGCGGAGGTTTTGGCTTGCTTCAGTTTATTGCTCGCAGTGCTCTGTCTTGGTTTTGTATTTGGTCTGAGGTCCCATGTAACAGGCGAGCCTTTTTAGTTTTTTAAAAGCTTCTTCTTGAGCCAGCATTCGACCGTTTTTTTTTTTAATTCGTCACCCTTTTATCTGCTTTGTACAGGTGTATTAAAGGTTTGGTTTTTTTATAGATTCTTTTCTACCTTGTGAATGTGAGAACGTCGTAGGCTTAGTGAACTGTAGACTTTTATTTTTAATCTTAATTAAATAAAAAAATAAAAAAAAATGCACTTTACCTGAAACTTTTTGAAAGGCCTACCTACACTGTCCTCCCATAACTATTAACACTGTAATTCGAAAATATTGTAAAAGCCAATTATCTTTTAAAAGAGTAACCATGGAGTTTCTTGCCGGCTCTTCTCCATAGGAAACGACCAATTGGAACCGTGCACCTAGCTTCTGACGTTTCATAAGTGCCCATGTAGGCTTATTTGAAATAAAATATTTTGATGGGTTACCTGCACAACGTGTTGGTGTGGTGCATGACGCACATCATTTTCCCCAATCTGCAGTAGCAAGTCACCTTCCCGTAGACCTGCACATCTGCTACGATCTAACACCTGAAAGATAAAAATGTAAAATATAATATAGTGTCATTTTTTATACTGTGTACGTATAAATCGAAATGAGGGAATCTATGCTTAATTTTATCGACGGCAAAAATATTAAAAGGAAGATAATGGCGTCTTATTGAGAAATTTTACGACGATTGTAAAAAATAATGAAAAAAAAAAATAAAAAAAAATTACAAAAAAAAACTTGTTTATTTTCAATTAAGGGCAGTTTTTTTTCCACAATTTTCGTTTTATGAGGACGCCTAATTACTTCCAATCATTACGGAGTTCGTTTCATCGTGATAGATCATTTAGTTTAAAAGTTACACCGTTTTGTTTACACTGGGGTTATAGTAGCGAACATTTTTTTTTTTATTCCACAAAACAAAAAAAGGTTTTTTTTCTAATTTTTGCCGTCGATAAAATTAAGCATAGATTCCTTCATTTCGATATGTGAACATCATAAAGAATCAGGTTTGGGCAGAGGTGTACCTATAGTACACCCACATTTCGCCAGTTATGTTAAAGTCGCATGTAAGAGAGGGCGAGCCTATTGCCATTAACCATACTTTCTGCTATTGCTATTGTCTTTATGAAAGACATAATTTGACATAAATTCTTATATAACGAGTGTTTTATGTAGATTCTGGCTATTCTGCACGTAGCTTTGCTTTCGTTAAACTTCACCCTGAGTCGAAATGCTAATACACTTTACACATCAATTTAGCAGCAGATTTACTATATTTTACACATCTGTTTAGAAGCAGATTTACTGTTTGGGTTGTAAAAATGACTGAATGAACAGATTTGATGAAAAAAAAAAAACATTAGATTCGTAAATATATTTTAACGTATTCCGCTTAACTATTCCTAAAGAGTCATAAAAATCCTCTAAGAAATCGACACGCGTTTCACCTCCTTCTCAACGAGGCAACCTCAAGATGACGATTGACTTGTCGCGAACCCGAACACGTCGTGATGCCACGCCGAGCGTCCGGCGCTTCACGTCGTGTTCAGGTTACTCTTTAGGAATATTTAAAGCGGGATAGGTTACTAAATATATCTACGTCAGTTGTATTTTATAATGGTTTTCCCCAAAGTCACGCCTGAATCAATGAACTATCTAGATGGTATTTGAATTAAATTAGTTCTAGGTATTATGACTGAATTGTTTAAATATAATTTACCTTTTTAACTTTCTGTCCGTGCACACTATCAGCGATGGTAAATCCGAAGCCCGCTGCACCTCGACGTAACGTGAGCACCAGTTCTCGACCCGGTTCGTTAGTTGTGTTGTTATCAGCTCGTGACTGATGTTCTGCAAAAGTGAATCATATGATTAAGATGATAGAAGTTGTTTTTAGTTTATGTCAATGCGATGCTTTTTTTTTATTCGAGATTTCTTTATTTACGATTTCTAGTAAATTATATTTTATATTTTTATAACCTTTATATTTTTATGAACAAGTTTATAATTATTTTAAATGATTATCGTTAAAGGGAATAACTTAACTTTTTTATTGCAAGATAATATTTTTTTATTTTCGTGGTTTTGATTTGGGTTAAATGGAATGTTTTCAAAATTTTAAGTAATATTATGAATGCGAAAGTGAGTTTGTTTGTTTGTTACGTTTTTTTATCCCGATATTCCCACGGGAAAAAAAAAAAAAAAAAAAAAAATAAGAATACTAATAATAAATAATAGATATACTTAAGAAATTGTTAAAAAAAAAAAAAAATGTAGTTAGGTTACTATAGGATATACTGTCACTATTAGTTAATAGAATACATAGAAAATAGAGATTATTTGTACTTGTAAAAAAATCGCAAGAAATAAAAGGCTTTTTTATTTATTTTATTTATTATTCCCACGGGATCGAAACTTATGCGGGTGAAACCACGGGGCGCAGCTAGTAATTAATAAAGTCTCTTAAACAAACTTTCTAATCATCGAAAAGTAGTAGTAAAATAACAAGTTTAAATTAAATTAATTATTAATATATTGGTTTAAATCTATTACTACCAAATTTGTTTCTACTAATATAGTAGAAAAAAAAATTTAAGAACTGGTCTTACCACTAGCCAAAGATAGCACATGATCCAGGGACGGACACCTCGGAAGTTCCTGATTATCATCATTTATAGTCAGTTCATCAAGATCGAAAGACCTGGACATCATCCTCCTCTGTCCTGGGCTGTGTGGAGTAGGACCACTGTCCACCTTGTCCCGACCCTGGGCCGAAGAGTCCAGGTTCGGAGAATCCAGGTTGAATCTGGAATTGTACGCAGATCTGAGTATTTCTCTAGATTGTCCTTAGTACTAAGGAATTGGTATTAAATGAAGAAAGAAGGATGGATGGATGTGTGGTGTTGCGCGAATAAATAGAAAGAATTTTGAAAGTGACACCAGTAACTGAAAAGTTGTGTGGAAATAGGTTGTCATGGTATGGGCATGTCTGTTCCAGCTAATCTCCAAAACGGCTGGACTGATTTTAACGGGACTTTCACTGTCAGACAGCTGATGTTTAAGGAGTAACTTAGGATTTAAAAAAAACGTTTATTTCAGAAAAATAATTAGGTGACATGCGTGGGAAGCCACGGGCAGCAGTTAGTTAATGAAGTATATAATATTCACCTGGTGCGCAGCGCCCTGGTGAGTTGTTGCATGGCAACAGCATCTGACGTAGGGGGAATAGTTGCATCTACTGCCATCGTACTTAGAACACGGGTGTTTGGGTCTTCAGAGTCGAAAGATAGAGGGTAACCTGCGGATAGGAGATAAAAGACATTATATTTGTAATAGTGGCTCAAGGGCTCGTGGCTAAATAATAACAGCCACACGGGTCGATCGAAGGTTAAGCTACGCTTGCCGTAGTCGGTTCGTAGATGGGTGACCATCTTTACATACCGAGACTCCACCGTGCTTCGGAAACCACGCTAAGCAGTTGGTCCCGGCCGTCATTCGTAGATCTTTGACAGTCGTCAGAAGCCCGAAAGTCTGACAACCAGTCTTACCAAGGGGTATCGTATTACCCAGTTACTGGGTTGTGGAGGTCAAATAGGCAGTCGCTTCATGTAAATTACTGTTATTCAGCTGCATCCGGTTAAACTGGAAGCCGACCCCAACATAATTGAGAAAAAGGCAAGGCAGATTGATGGTTGTCTATGACTATATGCTTACCTCTTACAAGATGCAGCGTGACGTCAGTCCCAGGTGTAATAGACTGGAAGACCTGAGCCACGAGAGCATGGGACAATCCACGCACACCGCGATTTCCAACACCAACGACCACGTCACCGGGTCGTAGGGCACCTGAAGGAAAAGTAAACTAAACAATATGCGCTTTCCTTCGCTCAAATACTTTTTAACCGACTTCTTCAAAAAGGAGGAGGTTCTCAATTCGTCTGTATGTTTTTTTTTTTTTTAGTATTTTTGTTACTCGATTACTCCGCCAATTATGAATCGATTTTGATGATTGGTATTTTTTTGTTTGGTAGGTCATGCTTCAGAGGTGGTCCCATATAAATTGTATTAATTTTGCTTGAGTTAGATTCAATAATTATGTATTTTTCCCACTTAGTCTATGTAGATGATATTTTATTTGACTCCGTCACTGTTATTTACATGGCAGGTAGTGGTATTCGAATTTGTGACGGGTAGGTGCCACAACTAAAAAGTAAAAATAAAAACTTTTTCCAAAAAACAAAACAACCGACTTCCAAAAAAAAACACAAAAAACGAAACTTTAATTTCGGAAGTCGGTGGCAAAAAAACCAAAATTGAAAAGCAAAGACACTTTTTTAGTGTTTTATTTGGAAGACGTATGTTTTTTATAAGTTTTTTTAACATAAAATCACAACTTGTTTCCTCTAAGGGTTGGGCAGAGGTGTGCCTATAGTACACCCACATTTCGCCAGTTATGTTTAAGTCCCATGTAATAGGGGGCGAGCCTATTGCCATCAACCAGGCACAAATCCAGACTCCGGGCTGATACTGACAAATTCCATATAGAAAAAAACCCAATACAATTTCCCAACCTGGCAATTGAACCTGGTGAAATGTGGGGGCATACCACTGCCCAATCCTTCGGGGATAGCAAGGTGTGATTGTATATTAGAATTTTGTTTAACTTTATGATTGCACAAACTTGTGTCTTGTCAGTCATGAAAAATGTTACGTGTATTGTCATAACTTACCATCAATCCAAGCAGGACTGTGCGGCACGATGCTGCGTATTTGAAGATAGCCTTCCGTTTCCGGTATACCTTCAGCACCAATTAGCGTGAAGCCCAAACCCTGGAGACAGAATCCAACAAAAGGTTCTGTAAGTATACTCATACATTGAATAATCCACCAGCTTCCCTTAAGCTTCGTAGAAAGCGATATATTTCATGAGCTACTTTTGAAATACTTCCATAAATCGCTTAATTTTATAAATAAACAGTCTTGGTCCTCGGGGAGGCTAAGGGTCAGTTCACACCGAGACGCGACGTGACGTGCACTTTTTTATGATCCGATACAATATCGAATTTATTTATTACACAATAAGGTACACGCGCTGCGCAGCACCGCACATTTCAGCGTACTTTGACACGTGTCTACTTTCGCACTGAAATTATACCTTTTCGTGAAGAAAATAAGTTCGATAGTTGTTAAAAAGTGCGCGCAGTTCCGCGTCGCTGTCTGAACTGACCCTTAGGGAGTGTCTTGCGTGAGCGACGAATACGACGCGACACGACACGATTCAATGCGACTTGATGCTACACGCGACAAATGTCCTATGTGATTTTGGTCACTGCTTCTGGAATCATGGAGAAGTACAGTACAATTTTGTGGTGTCGCGTCTGGTCGCCCTCAAATTCGCGTTACGTCTCGTCTCGCCGCAGATTGCCATATAGGCCGCAAGCAGGGTATTCCGTTGAGTTGATCGCGTTCGTCTCGTTCCCAGCGTCGCGTCGCATCGTATTCGTCGCTCACGCATGACACCCCGTTAGATACATAATTTGAAATTAAAAGGCAGGCACAACCCACACACACATAACACACCGGCCCACACACACAAAGGCCTTTGCTTTGAGGAGATCAACTTTTCAAGAAAGAAGTTTTTCTTAATTTTGAGATAGAAAAGATACCAACTAACAATAATTGGCTTTTCTTTAGTACGAAAGATTTTAGAAAAAAACCTTAATAAAATTCAAAAGCGTAACTCACTAACATTACTTTCAGAAAATCTGTCACTTACAGAAGTTGTCAAAACTAATATTATAACGAGAAAAGATTTGATTTTTTGTATGTTTGTTTGTTACGCTAAAACGGCAGCGGATTTGAATGAAATTTGGCACATGGTTAGACCATGACCTGGGTTAGGACATAGGATACTTTTTATCCCGATATTCCCACGGGATTGAGACTTATGCGGTGTAACCGCGGGGCGCAGCTAGTTAAATTATAAATTTTATTAAATATTATTGAAATATATGTATTATTATTTAAATATATTTATATATTATTTAATATATTTTATTTATTTATTTATTTATTTATTATGGCACTCCAACGACTAGATCACAAAAACATTTACAGAGAGCATATCATATTATAACTTATAAACTACAGCGAACTTGTCACTTAAAGGTGTGCACAGCACTTACAAAGTTTGCCTATTTATAATTAAAATAATAAAAACAATAAAATCAATAAATTAAACATAATTAAATCAAATAAATTAACAAAAACAAGATCAAGTAAAACAATAAAAATACAATCAATGAATCAAATTAAGTTAAATAATTATAGTAGGTAATTAAGAAGTTAAGAATTTAATAACTTGTAACAATAAAATGCAGAACAAATTATAAAATGGAATTAAACAAAATCAATTGTCAGCAATCAGCGATCCACGAGTTGCCGTAAAAGATTATTGCGAAATTGAGCCAGCGTGTTGGAAAAGATGTCAATGCTATTGGTGCGAGTGTGGTTTTCATTATATGTCCTCACGAAACGGTTCAATGGCGCTGATCGCCCGAGGTTGGTTCGAGCTGTAAGTGGTGCAAACACATCTATTTTGCGGTCGGACCTGGGTTGACTGCTACGGGGAACAGATACATTTATGTCTTCCAGCAGTTGTGGAACATGAATCAGTCCATTGACAATTTTAAAAAGCATAGTTTGATCCATAATCTTTCGGCGGTTTTCGAGGGATGTAAGGTTGAAGTGACTCAACATTTCAGAGTAATTAGCTGTGTTGGGACAGATGTTCGATTTATAACGCAGGTACCTAGTGAAGCCTTTTTGGACACGTTCAACTCGATCGATATGGACCTGATAGGTAGGATTCCACACTTGCGATGTATAATCCAGTACACTTCTCACGAGCGTGAAGTAGAGAAGTTTGAGGGTGCGAATAGACTTGAAGTCGCGACAGATACGCTTCAGAAATCCTAACATTTTAGTTGCTTTTTTGACAATATTGTCTATGTGGGGAATGAAAGTGAGCTGACTGTCAAGGCAGACTCCCAGATCACGAATTGTGTCAACCTTCTGCAGCGTTAGACCATTCAACGAATACGAGGATGGAAGGGTATTTCGCTTTTTGGTGTAAGTCATGTGTTGACACTTTTCAGCGTTAAGAGTCATCCTGTTCTTTACACACCAGTTCTGCACTGAGTTTAGATCCTCTTGAAGCAAGGATATATCTCTGGGTGAATTTATTTGCCTATAGAACTTGACGTCGTCTGCAAAGAGTGAACATTCACTGTGTTTGATGCAGTTCACAATGTCGTTGACAAATACCAAGAACAATATCGGACCCATATGGGAGCCTTGTGGGACACCAGAAGTAGAATGATAAAAGGAAGACTGATGACCCTTTACTACGACCCTTTGTTTTCTGTCAGTCAGATAAGATTCGAACCATTTGAGAAGCTGGCCGAATATGCCGAGGTTAGAAAGTTTCTGCAGTAGGATCTGGTGGTCGACCTTGTCGAAGGCACTGCTAAAGTCTGTATAAATGGAATCTACTTGTGTGCGAGAGTCGATAAGTTTGCTGAGGTCATTGACATAAAGAGTTAGATTAGTCGTGGTGGATCTTTGTGTGCAGAATCCATGTTGTTGGGAAGCCAGCTCTATTTTAAAGTGAGATGTTAGAATAGGACACATGAGGGATTCAAAGACCTTCGAGAATACAGATAAGATAGATATTGGCCGATAGTTTCTAATGTCGTTTGCTTCACCTTTTTTGAAGATGGGCACTACATTGGCGTTTTTCCATTCAGAAGGGAATCGTGCTGTTTCGATTGAGTAGTTCAAAATGATTTTAAGTGGTAGGGCCAAGCTGCATGCGCAGTTCTTAACAAATATTGGTGGAAAACCATCTGGTCCCGGACCCTTGCATACATTAAGTTTTTTAAGGACTCTAACTATATCTTTTTCGGAGAATGTGACCCTACTTAAGCTATTTTGAGGATACTTGTGATCTTTCAGTAATGAAGCATGTATTATTTCATCTGATGGGGTGAACGTTGAAGAGAAATGGGCAGCAAAGAGCTTGCAGACGTCATCCCCGGAGGTGGCTATCTCATTATTTAGTTTCATCTCAGACGGTATGTCATTAGACTTCGATTTTTTCGCCTTGACAAATGTCCAAAAAACTTTAGGATTATGTGATATGCTATTCTCGATTCTTCCCACGTAGTCTTTGTAGCTACTTTTGATCATCATATTAGCTCTTCCACTTAACAATCTGTATTCGTAGTTGTCGCGGGGATTCTTATATTTTTTAAACCGCACCCTAAGCTTTTCCTTTTCATTTAGAAGTACAATAAGATCCTTTGAAAACCAAGAGGGGTACCTATTTTGGGATACTTTCATTTTTGGCACGATCTCGTCAGTTATATTGTGAAGATGTTTGTATAGTACTTCTACCATTGCATTGACATCCTTGCACTCGGACAAGCATGTGGCCCAATTGATCTGTCTTATTTGCTCATTCAACAAGGTATAGTTCGCTTTTCGGTAATTGTATTTTGCGGAGCGTTTACATTTAAGTGAAGTAAATGACATATTTCTTATAACTATCTCCAACGGTGGATGATGAGAATCTACAGTCGACAAGGGAGTTTTACATTCATGAACGAATCCGCCAGGAAAGTTACACAAAATTAGGTCAAGGGATTTGCCTAGTTGATTTTTTACTGGGTTCAATTGTTCTATATTATTTAGGGACAAACAGTCTATAAACGAGTAACCTAGTAGGGTATTGTAGTTACTTGGTGACGTAGATATGTTTTGACTTTCGGTTACCTCCAGATTCCATTCAATAAATCCAAGATTGAAGTCGCCAGCTATTAAAGTTAGATTTCCGGTTGTATCGATAACTGAAGTAACTTTATCTAGGAACAAGTCGAGTGTTGTTTGCTGTACAGGCGGTGGTAGGTAAACAGCGCAGATGTTCAGGCGTTGGATCTTTTTCCCACTTATGATCTTTAGGCTTATCCATAAGTCTTCTGAGTCCGTTTCAAATTGTGACATGCGAATGGACCCGATAGACTTCAGGACAGCTATTAGTACACCCCCACCCTTTTTTTTTCTTGAATTTGTCGAGGCTCGGTCTCTGCGGTAGATATTGTATCTACAGTCAAATATTTCCCCGTCGTTGACGCTGTCATCTAACCATGTTTCTGTCCCTATAATGATGTCGTAGACGTTGTTTTGTGCGTTTAGCATAACATTGTTTAATTTGGTTCTAATTCCTCTAAAGTTTTGATAGTAAATATTGAATGCGAGGGTTTAGTACAGGGTTTTATGTAGGTATAAATTTTTGTCTTTCTGATTACAGCAGAGCAACTGCTTCAAGGCTGCGTAGTTGCCTAGCTGGTATCCCATCGGCTTTACGGATCAAGATACGTCCATCGCGCACCCATACATACTTGTAGCCTTTGTCTCGTGCTGCTTTTCTGGTTGCTGCGTGAATTTCCTTATTAAGAGGAGAGAGGTGCTCGGATACGAATACTGGCTTCTTTGGGCCACCATAGCCTAACAGACTCGAGTTCAGCTTATCTTCAGGGTGCTCTTTATTAAAATTCATCACAGATGTTAACATTTCATCTCGTGCAGATATGCTATTCAGCTTAACGATCACGGTTCTGGGATTCTTGTTTTGCGGATCTAGTTTTCGGACACGCACAGCCGATACAATATCCGCCTCTTTTATGGTGCTTGAGACCGCATTTCCAAGCTGCGTCACAGTTTTAACTAGGTTCTCAGATTTGTTCTCCGGCACTCCGTTGACTTCTACATTTTGTTGGCGTGAATTTTGTTCAAGCAAATTAACTCTTATAGACAGATCTGTCATAGACTTTTTGAGTCGCTCGTTTTCCTTATGTATTTGTAAGTTCGTGTCTCTACAGCTATCGATTTCACTCTTCATTTGGTCGAACTTGCTGCTCATAAATTCAACCGATGTTTCAAGTTTTTTTATAAGTCCCAGGGCTTCTTTTAATTCGCAAAATTCCGCAGCAATACACGCTTTTAGGGATGCCGATATTTCGGCTGCCACTGCTGATTTTATTTCGTGGCGAATGGTCTCCAGCATCGCATCAGAAGAAGGATTCACATGCTCTTTAGAAGGTGGGCTATCTATACGCGGTCGTTTCTGCTGTCGAGGATTAACAGTAGAGGTGCTAGGAGTGTCTAAAAGCGCTTTATCCATATCCGGTTCAGATTGAACACGCGGTACAGTAACAACGTCTGTCGGCTTTGGAGGAGTACGAACAGTGCGCGGCATAATTATTATTCTAGATGGTGCACGTAGTTAGCAGTGTCGTAGTTTGAAGTTTTTCAATGATAATGTGATCGGGGTGGCGCCACCAGTCTCGATGGTGCTTATTTATTTTGTACCTGAACCGTACTGTATTCGTTACCTGGAACGGAGCGCTTACGCTGAGTACGTCGTCGGGATGTTGGTAGCACTGACCGTCCAGCGATGAATGCGCGCACACAGGACTTTGCGGTTTATGCCGTACGCACAACCACGAGAGTTCCCTGCACTCGCGAAACAGACACGATGATAGTGCACTTTTAAATAGTATTACGATATTTGGTTATTGTCTTTAAACACTTGGTGATTATCCGTGCAATACAGCAAATGATTGCCACTTTATTAAACTCGAGTTTTAACGGAAAAATATATGAATTAGCAACTGATAATTAATTTTGCGAATGAAAAAACTTAGGACAGTATTTAGCTGTTACGGAGCGCGTTCCGTTTTTTTTAATGTTATATATTATTTAATTATGATTGTCACTCATGAAAGTTATTATATTACAACTCATACCCGTTTATTTTAAAACAGTAGCAGTATTTAGCTCGGTCGTCACGGTTACTGCGCAAGGATAAACAGGGTCAACAAGTTACGGTTCAGCGCCGTTCAGCCCGGAAACATGGGACTCTTTTGAAGAAAGTCGTCCTTTCTGATGAATTTATTATTTTAATTCTACATTATATTATGATTTATTTTTTTGTGAAAGACCTCTGAGTATGTTTCGGCCTTTCTTCACAGAGTAGTCAGATAGGAAAAGCCGGCTCATCTAGCTTATTTTTACATTTTTTTTAATATGAAGTGTAAAATTGATTCCAATATCCTATTTACAGAATAAACAATTTCATTTAATTTCAAAGAACTTTGTTTATTTTTGGTAGAATAGAGATGGGATTTGTTGGATGGCCAAAAGTGAAAATCCTATGCTGGTACATAACAGTACAACTTGGCAAGGCGCAGCGCAGCGCGGTTGTCACTTCCAAACAAATATCGACCTTGCAGCAGTTGAAATAAAGTTGAGAATAAATAAATTTCTATTAGGTCCAGAGCGTATCTAAGCGGAATAAGGTGCGGGTCTCAGGTTATTTATTTTTGACTTTATTTTAAGAAATGCAATATTGATATTTGTTTGGCAGTGACAAGCGCGCTGCGCTGCGTCTTGCCAGATCTGCGCCGGCCCTAAGCATGTTACAATCAACAAACTTTAAGCATGCTCACTTAAGAAAATATTTCTGTGGCAGCGCAGCAAGTGAGAAACCACACCCCTTCCTGGTTTCGCCCAATTAGAGACAATATGTATTTGTGTGAGTGTATTCACACAAATCCATATTGTGTTATTGTTTATTACACGCCCTGCAGGTGTAATAAAAACATTTAGCCATTGGTCAAAACGCATGCATTTGGCGATCGAGTCGTGAGCCGTGCTACGCGATTATCGCCTTAAAGGTGAGCATGCGGAAGATTTGTCGACTGTACATAAGAGAATTTGTCATACTACGCGTACACACGTACTGGTGAATGCTTTATGTCTAATCTACCTACACTTGTTATAATTTTTTTCGGGCCCATGTATCACAATCATTTTTGTTCGTTCCTGATTCCTATACTGGTACTTTTAATTTGTACGGAGATATTTACACTTTAACTAAAACATGTGGCGATGCGAAAATGGCGACCTATTTCGCGATTTATATCCTAGTCCGGTCGAGGCTAAATATAGGTACGGATAGCTTCATTAATTGGTCCCTTTTCAAAGAGATTTGCTCACCCTATTAATGCTTGAGTGACGTCTGTAGAGAGCATAAAAAAACATCACACTCCTGGGGCAATAGGGTAAAAATAGCTATAGTTGTCGCGTTTAAGCATGGTAATAGCGGTCATTGACCCACCTATATCGTACTTTTATATTTTTTATTTGATTTTTATTTTATTGATTGATGCCGCATCCGGTTAGACTGGAAGCCGATCCCAACGTAGTTGGGAAAAGGCTAGGCAGATGATGATGATTTGATTTTTATTTTATTATGTTACCTGTTGTATATTTTAGTGTGTGCCTTTTAGTCTGTGCTATATACATGTATTTTCTTTCTTTCTACATTTACTATAATTTTTTATAAAAAAAACTGAAATAACATCTGTTAACGTGATCTTCATCATGTTCCAATTATGAAAAATCATACATAGTTTATTGTTTGGGTTCCTACGGAGGGATATAGGAGAAGGGGCAATGACCGCTATTGCCGCGCTAAAACGCGATTACTATAAATTCCGATATCAAAACGAGTGTGACATCAGAATAAGGTCGACAACCAGACACTGATTCACAGTAACATCGGAAATGAATCAAATAATTGCCTCTGAGTCACAATCACAGGAAATTATTCGGAAACGTCATTCTAATAGCTTCGGAAACGTCAGTCTGATTGCTTACCTGAGTGCCTTTAGTGAGATTGAGAGTAAATCTCTCGCCGCGTAGCTCTCCCGTGGGCGTAGGCCCGTTAGACTGGCTGGTACCTCCATTCTCAGATGATAATTTCTCCGCTGAAATAAAAATTCAGAAGTGAATTATGTTTCTCGCGTGCTGCAATCAGTACAGAGAACAAGTTTATTGTTTGAATTTAAAAAAAAAACCCGTAAATCCGATAAGTGGTTCTCTACAGTTATTAATGGACCGACATACCGAGACCATTATTATACATTTTATCATTTGTAAGGATTTCAAGAATTAAGTACTTAGTTCTGTACCATTTTTTTGTATGCCTAAGTTGATAAGATATGGATCTCCCTTACACAAACTCACACCTTTATCTTTTGTGGGTAGGCAGGAATTACAGAACTCCACCTACTACGATTCTGACATATAAACTGACATGGATCTATCATGAAATTTATTTATTTAATTTAATGCACAATGTACACAACCAATTTTACACGCTAAGCTTAAACTAGAGAGTACATGACCCTGTTAAGGCGCAGCAAAAAAAAAAAAATTTCAAAAGCAATCGACTGACTCCCGAAGTCCGTATTACAGGATAGATTTCCACCATTGTGTACAGTAACTTCTTAACAAGGAATTATCTTGTAACTAGAGACCCGCTCCTGTTTAGCAGTTTACGACAAACCAAAACGTCGAGATTTCTTACTTATATGTAACTTTAATATAAACGTATTATATACACATGAACCTTGCGGAATAAATTCTCTAAACGATTGTGAAAATCTCATCAAAATCTGTTGCGTGGTTAACAAGAACGCGGAGATACAGACAAACAAACAAACAAACTGCCTGAAAAAATAAAAACGTTAAATCTGGACAATTTCAAAACAATTCTATTAAGAATATTGATAAATAAATGCTATTACTCACTACAGGAATATTTGCTACGATAATTCTATAATTACTGCTTATTCAGATAATTTTACTTCACATGACTTAGTTTGAAGATTTTGAATTTTGTTTGACACTAGCATTAATCATGTAAATTAATCTATGACATTTATTTAAATTTATTGTATTTTTGTACTGTTATATGACTGTTAAGCATGTATCTATTAATATTGACTTTATTACTAATGTGAAAGTTTAAGTTAAATCTGTGTTAAAAATCGACAATGACAATTAAATATTATTATTTGTACGCCTCTGAGCAAAACATAGAGGAGCTACCAATCTGTAATATCTCGTACAATGTTGTAATTTGACCTATGTTTACAAATAAAGCATTCGGATTCTGATTCTGAAAATTAAAAGCGAATTTAATTTATAATATGTATAGATATAGATTAGAATACTCTTTATTTGTACACCATATAAAATACCGATCTTTTAGAAATTTATCATAGGGTGACACAATGGACGCTAAAAGCGATCTTAGAGCGATATAGAAAGTTGGGAAACAGAATCGTCTTATTATCACCAATTAGTCTGCCAATCGTGATTAACACAGCAGTTTACTGTACCACACATAAAACGGGTTTAGAGATCCCTGTTTCAAAGTGCAACAGTTAGGCAACTAGATTTTATCCATAGACAAGACCTTCTAATTAACCTTTAAAAGTACGTCGACCAAGTGTCATGTAGATCTTAGCTCGGGATGTTTACCAATAGATATGAATTTCTAATGATTACAACACTTTCAATTATCAACATTGTTTCGATGATGGAATGACCGCAAGACACAAAAACAAAAACAACCGACTTCCAAAAAACACAAAAATAAAGTGAGAAATAACTTTAATTTCGGAAGTCGGTGTATTTGCTTTTCAATTTTCGTTTTTTGCCACCGTCTTCCGAGATTAAAGTAATTTTTCACTTTTTTTGTTTTTTTTTTTATTTTTCACTTTTTATTTGTGGTACCTACTCCACACAAATTCTAATACCACTACCTGCTATGTAAATAACAGTGACTGTGTCAAATAAGATGTCGTCTACATGACCAAGTGAGAAAAAAAAAACGTAATTATTGAAGCTAACTCAAAAACTACGCAAGCGAAGTTAATTAAATTTATATGGGACCAATCGGGAAGCACCAGCTTTCAAATAAAAAAAGAATTATCAAAATCGGTTCACCCAGTCGAAAGTTCTGAGGTAACAAACATTTATTTAAAAAAACAGACGAATTGATAACTTCCTCCTTTTTTTGAAGTCGGTTAAAAATATCTAGTTTTGCTGCTGGCATAATAACGTATGTCTTATTACACAATAACAATGTAATTGGCATTTAACAAAAATACACCACTGCCGGAAAAACTGTGGGGCGAGATAGCACAGAATTGGTGCTGTGAGACAATGAGGCGGGGTCACGGCAGGGCACGTAGATTGCGGCATGAACATGACAGATTTTCCCAAAACTAGAAAGGGGACGCACAGGTTCGCGAGCGGTGGAAGAAGTGGAGGGAGGCCTTTGCCCACGAGAGAAAACAGAAGAAAAGTTGCGTAGAATACCCAACATCAAAAGAAAAATTATTTTGTGTCTTTTGTGGATTATCCACGCCTGATTTGTCGGCCGATGTAGTATGCGCACAGGCATTTTATCAGCCCAAAATATACAAGAACAGCTCATGTCCTGGAAAATAAATTAGCTAGTAAGCGTACAGTAGAGTGACTGCCTGCTCAAGGTACACAGGAGCTGCTTATACAAGTGCCAACTAATTAAAGCTAGTTTGTTGACGAATTAACAATATTGTAATGTTAAATTATGTAGATCTCGTTTGGGCAATTCTTCAAAGGTTAACTTTACATGAATTTTATCTACTGTTTATTCTCTGTGAATTGTGCATTCAATTATGTAAATCAGCATGAATAATCAAAGAAATTACTGTCTGCTTCGCTTAATTGAGTCCGTATATTACCGCTTTTACTTTGTCGACACCAAATTAAGATTCTTTGATGAAAATAAAATTGTTTAGAGTGATTATAGTAGTGAGAACATGGATGGGATAATTGTGTGGGATGACCTCTTAAACAACCGACCGGAGCGCGAGCGTATTCAATTAACACCTAAGTTATTAAGGGGGATGCGTCAAGGTAGCCCGCGAAATTCAAATTTTCTTACGTTTTTTGCAAATTGCAGGACAGTATCAGGTTGTATATTGATCTAAATATGATACGCGGCCGTAACACATATGGATTTACAGAATTATCATCATTAGAACCAGCAATACAACTCCTTAAACTCATGTAAGTGTATTGAATGACTATTTCATGAAATCATGACATTTGGCATTTATATGAACTTAAGGATTACGCGCCTGAAGTTATCACACTCCAGCGCACCCTTTCCTATACGAAGCAGCTAGAAACGAGGATAGATCACCAACTGTGTGATGGCAATTTGAAAACTAAAACTCTTGGTTTTCTTAAGTCATCATCTGCCTAGACTTTTCCCAACTATGTTGGGGTCGGCTTCCAGTCTAACCGGATGCAGCTAAATACCAGTATTTTACATGGAGCGACTGCCTATCTGACCTCCACAACCCAGTAACTGGGTAATACGATATCCCTTGGTAAGACTGGTTGTCAGACTTTCGGGCTTCTGACGATCCGTAACGACTGTCAAAGATCCATAAATGACAGCCGGGACCAACGGCTAAACGTGCTTTCCGAGGCACGGCGGAGTCTCGGTATGTAAAGATGGTCACCCATCCACGGACCAACCCCGGCAAGCATAGCTTAACATGATGGATCGACCCGTGCGGCTGTTATTACATAGCCACGAGCTCCTCTCCTCTAAGTAATTTCTCAAATACTGTTCAGAAAGTAAAAATCGAAAATAGGCAAGGAATGTTAAGTGATTACTCAATTTGAGAACAACAAAAATAATTGAGTATTTTGTGAAAGTTAGCTGAGGCAACGATGGGCAATCTTTCATTAGCATACTTATCACTGCTGGTGCAACATTGAAATGTTCCAAACTGTAAATACCTATCAAGTTCGATTTAATTTTGTAAATGAAATCGAACTTGATGGGTATTTTATTCAGACTAGTATTTATTTTTAAATATAAGTAATTTGAATGGAACCGTAATTTATAGTAGATAATTTTTTTTTTTTGGAAGCCGGTTTTTTTTTGTTAAATTTTTTTTTTTCACTTTTTAGTTGTGATACCTACCCCACACAAATTCGAATACCACTACCTGTTATGTAAATAACAGTCACGGAGGCACTTAAAAAATTGTCGAGATAAATTAAGTGGGAAAAATACGTAATATTAAAGCGAACTCAAAAACTACGCAAGCAAAGTTCATTAAAATTTATATGGGACCACCTCGGAAGCATGACCTACCAAACAAAAACAAGAATCATCAAAATCGATTGGTAATTGGCGGAGTAATGGCGTAACAAACATACAAAAAAAAAACATAAGGACAAATTGAGAACCTCCTCCTTTTTGAACAAGTCGGTTAAAAACAGATAAATCATTTACTATTATATAACATAACACAACATCACGCCTGTTATTCCTGAAGGGTAGAACAGGGGTGTAAGTACTGTATTGCTTGGGAACGTTATCTTGGTGTGAGGGTGTGTGTGAGGTGGCAAATCCAAAGACGGCGAGGGTTCAAAGGAGGTTTATTCTAATATTTAATTTTATAAGAGACGCGTACACTGTTCGGTAGCTAAGACTAGACTGACAAACCAAAACAAAAAGCACTCTTAACATATTTTAATCCAAATTGCTGGAACGTTCGAAACACACGGCTGCCCTCTAGCCAGCCTGTACCACGCGAGGTTGCGCCTCGCATACAAACTCCTTACAGTACCTACTCGTACAATAGACCCACATTTCCCCAGTGTGTTAAGTCCCATGTAATAGGGGGCGAGCCTATGCCATCAGCCGGGCACAAATCCAGACTCCAGGCTGCCACGACAAAATTCTAGATGGAAAAACCCAATAACACTTTGCCCGACCTGGGAAGCGAACCCAGGACCTCATGCTCAGCAGTAGCGCTTGCGACCACCAACGAGACAGGCTATTTTTAAGGCCCTATAAAAAAAAATGGTTTCAATACACAATTTCAATATCGGCCATTTGCAATGCAGACGATATGGATGCAGCTGATGTTTACTCAAAGCGCCCGTCGTTAGTGATAAGGGGTTTTTACCTTTTCAAATTGCGTATTATGTAACGAATTCCGTGTTAGTTTTTCAAGTTTTTGTATTATGGCAACTGCTAAGCGCGCTTATGGAGGCAACTGAGGCAAAGTAAAGTATGTGGCGGTATCTACATCGCCACATGCGAACTACGCATCAAAGATCTGATGTCACACAAAAATCTTGACGTCACATAAATCCTGCATCGCGCAATTAAAGTTTACCATGCAATGGATATACTATATACAAGAACCCGACATCAATCGTTGGGCAGTTGCCCGCCAGACACAACAACCGTCTGGTCGGGGGATCCTCCCTTTTCTATGGTGGATGAATGAACTTTACACCCTGTTGTTCCTCATACTCCTAAAAGTAAAAGTAAAGTTTTTTTTTCCGTGGGGAAACCTTCATGGATACTCTCGGTCTTGGGAGATCGGAGGGTTATGTCGGACTCCTGACTAAAACTCCACTTTTCCTACCACTACCATGAGTCGGGGACCCGGATAGCCCTTTTTCGAACTATGTTGGATTGTTGGTGTTGGAATATCAGAATTTTACATGGAGCAACTTCCTATCGGACCACGACAAACCAATTACTTGGTGGCACCATACCCCCCATTAAGACTGGTTGTCAGACTTTCCGGCTTCTGACTACCCGTAACAACTGTCAAAGATCTACAAATGCCAGCCAGGACCAACAGCTTAACGTGCTTTCCCATCCACGGACCGACCTCGGCCAGTGTTATCCACGAGCCCCACGAGCCTAGAAACCTTTTTTCTATGACAAAATACTTAAAACAGTGAAGACTTTTTTTATGGAGAAGCTCTTGGCTTTAATCTCACCTGATGGTAAGTGATGATCAGGCTAAAGGTGGAAGCGAGCGTCACACGGAATACCAAAAAGGAACTGGCTATCTTACCTCTAACTCCCAAAACACAAGAATCCTGGTTATGGCGACGGACTTAGATAAGATAGTGGTAGCAGAACTAGTAGCCAGGCAGTCTTAGAACAAGCCCTACCACCAACCAAACCGAGCAGATATAAAGGGATTTTGGTTAGGTAAATGTTACGAACCACCTACCACTATGGTAAACGGTCAGTAATATCCCACAAAACCGTTTAGATAATCGCCTTTACATTATATCCACGTGAATAAACTTCAAAGAATACATATTGGTCAACTGCGTTCATGCATCCTTTCCACATGGTCAAACTATTTAGAGACACCTTTTGCGAAGGCGTTAAACTACATCGTACTTGAAAATAACTTAAACTAATAACAATAAACAGGGAAGGACATCCTTACATATTATAAAACAAAGTCCTCCGCCGCGTCTGTCTGTCTGTTCTGCTGGGGAGTTTGTTGCGCCACTTCTTCTCCCCAGCTAAAGCACTAGGAAGTGGTGAAAGGTGGGCGTTTTGGGGGACTATCTTATGTAATTTTGACGTTCGAAAAGTGCTGATTCTCAGCCTAGTTTGAATAAATGACTTTTGATTTTGTTCGCGATAAACTCAAAAACTACTGCACCGATTTTCATCCTGTTGTCACCAATGGATAGTGGTTCTCGAGGAATGTTTTAGCATATAATAACCAACATCCACGCGGGCGAAGCCGCGGGTAAAGTGCTAGATCATCTATAACCAATACCAATTCAGGGGTGGAGCGAGACAACCCCGACACAAGTGTTATTAACCACTTACTGGGGCTGTTTCATTCACATTTGTTATGTAAGAGTAAGAGACTAAATATTTTTTTTTTCTTTTTATAAACAAAACTAACATCACGCCTGTATTCCCCGAAGGGTGAGGCAGAGGTGTACCTATAGTACACCGACATTACGCCAGTTATGTTTAAGTCCCATGTAATAAAGGGGCCTATTGCCATCAATCAGGCACAAATTCAGACTACGGGCTGCTACTGAGAAATTCCAGATGGGAAACCCAATAACACTTGGCCCGACCCGGGAATTGAACCCGGGACCTCATGCTCAGCAGTAGCACTTGCGACCTTTGTATAGAGATTTTAATAGAGGAGCGTGCAATTTTGATTCGGTCTAAGTATCTCTACGTCCAGCTCTGCAGGCGTAGCATGAGCCCCGTTTTGTCGACGGAAGAGTAGACAAAAATGACGTTCCGTGTAGACAGTACGACGGCAGCTAAGTAAAAAGAGTCAACGGCACTTTTAACATAATTCACTCTTTTACATAATTCGACTCAGAATTCTTTGTTTTGTTTCAAATTGTCTTCACTTCCTTAGACAAATTTCAGTTGTGATTGTGATTTTGACAGTAAGGATAGAAAACTTCCGAAATAGTCTACATATTAAAAGACCTAGACAAAGATCGATATAAATGAAAGACAAAATGACAGATTGTAGAAGGATTTCTACGGTGCGATGTCAAAAATGAAGAAACGAAATATCACTTTGTATAGAAAAAGCTGTCTATTCTTCGTAGAAATAGAAAGCGCCATGCTATGCCCGCTGGACAGTAAGCCCACAGCATCGGCAACACACATACAGATCTTGCCCGTAAAAAAAATGAAGAAGCGCCTTATGACTAGCAAAGATGCAATATTAAGCCTTATGCAGACTGGCGCGACGCGACACCGGTAATATGGAATATGCATGTATTTTTTTCAATATTTTTATTCGATAGAGTACATCGCCAAATAATAGTTTAAAAAAATTCGACGCCAAAAAATCAATTTCATCATCATCATCTGCCTAGCTTTTTCCCAAACATGTTGGGGTCGGCTTACAAAAAAGCAATTAAAAGTACTTAAAAATAAAAATAAAAAATATCCAACCAAACCGGGTATTTAAACGCCCTCCATTTGGCGCGCTTGGTGTGGTGACGTGACAGTTTATGACAACAGACAAACAAGCGTCAAGACAAAGTCAAACACTCCTACAAAACACATTTTGATTTTGTCATAGACTGTTACGTCACATTCGCTCTGACCAATAGCGTTGCTTTTCAAGTATTTGAACTTCTCAGTATCTTGGCACTTTTAAAAAATTAAATTCTCGCTCAAAAAGAAATATTATTCAAAAATATTGATGGAGGCATAATTCTGAAGTAGTATAGTTTATTTAAAAAAATACTTGACCCTTATTTGAATCACATGCATATTCCCTATTGTAATACCGTGCAGTTTCCTTAGAAATTGTTTTGTTGGAGTCGCGTCGCGCCAGTTTGCGCGAGGCTTTATGCATTAGATACCAAAAGGATTACAGTTAATTCAATAAAGAAAATCTCACGATAATACATAACAACAATAACAGTGTTACAAAACAAGTTCTGGCTGAATTATTTCCAGTCGAGTGGAACTCTACGTCATAATAATAATTGACTTATTACTTCCTGAATTTTAGATTAAGACTGACATTACATAAAGGATTTATAGACTCGACTACGATTTTCGAAAGTTAGAACATCAATTTTAGACGGAACAGACAGGGCTTACCGTTCGGAACGGGCGCCGCCAGTAGGGACTGGTCATCTCTAAGCTGCCACGGCTTATTTTTAATTTATTTTAATGTTTTAATTGTTTTTGAGCTTTTAATTACGGACGCTTTTAACGTGCTCGTCCGTTTTTACATTGTTCTCACATGTATAATTTCAACATGAAAATTTTGATTTAAAAGAGTGTGGAGTTTCTTGCCCGTTCTTCTCCATAGGAAACTACTACACTTTGGAATGGGCAACTAGCTTCATCTTTTAGATTGACCGACCCCTTGACAATTCAAAAGTACCTGTAATTGGTTTATTTTAAATAAATGCTTTGAGTTTGAGTTTGAAGAAAAATATACCTCCCAAACTTAGTTTTTACGGGTTTGCGGGAAAGTCCGAAAGTCCGAAAGGGATACCGGGACCCTTGGCGACAGGCAACTGAAGGAATACCCGGTGGGTTTTAGTTAGTAAAAGTCTGACACGCCCTCCCGCTCCGCCCAGAGCGGGAGCAGTCATTTGATGATTTCCAATTCTCAAAAAAAAAAAAATTGGTTTCACGGATTCCTAAAAATAGCTACTGGGTAGACATAATATGCCTAAAGGCTCTTACATACAGGCGCGACTTGACACGCGACGCGACGCCACCGCATTGTTCGCCGTGAAGTTTTCTCAGTAATTGTTTTGTTAAAAGTCACGTAACGCGACAAGTCGCATCTGTATGTCATCATCTGCCTAGCCTTTTCCCAACTATGTTGGGGTCGGCTTCCAGTCTAACCGGATGCAGCTGAATACCAGTATTTTACATGGAGCGACTGCCTATCTGACCTCCACAACCCAGTAACTGGGTAATACGATACCCCCTGGTAAGACTGGTTGTCAGACTATCGGGCTTCTGACGATCCGTAACGACTGTCAAAGATCCACAAATGACAGCCGGGACCAACGGCTTAACGGCGCTTTCCGAGGCACGGAGGAGTCTCGGTATGTAAAAATGGTCACCCATCCACGGACCAACCCCGGCAAGCGTAGCTTAACCAGATGGGTCGACCCGTGTGGCTGTTATTACTTAGCCACGAGCTCCTCGAAGTCGCATCTGTATGTAACAGCCTTAAAGTTCAAGGCTCAGTAATTCAGACTAAATTTTCTAGGTTCTAGTCGAAGTTTTAGACGACTATGTTAAAAATTTACCCAGGAGAAACTGTCCTGTTAGGTAGGTCCAACTTCGAGAAAGAGATCAATTGTCGAATTCGACTCGACTCAGCGTTCGGGAAGCTAGGCAATGTTCTCGTTTCACATACTGCATTATCTCAGGTTAAAAGTCTTTGACCAGTGCGTGTTGCCAGTGATGACCTTGGCACTAAAGCGTGATCGCTCACAATGGGCCTCATTACAAGACTGAAAGTCACCCAAAGGGCAATGGAGAGGGCTATGCTTGAATTCTTCCTATGTGACCGAATCAGCAATGAAGAGATCCGCAGGAGAACCAAGGCACAGATATTATAATACTACGACCAAGGTAACTGACATAGCCCAAAGAATTTATGTAAAGGAGTCAGACAGCTAGCAGTACCTAACTTACTAACCTTCCCCTCCTCCCCTATAGAGGCGGCACGTTTCTAAATTTTAACCACACAATCAAACATAATTAACACAATTTCTCCTTTTGAATGAGATCTTAACAAGAATAAGTGCGATTTCATTAATGAAACTGAGGGCAATCAGTACTTCTACCGGGTTCAAGAGTGTCAATAGTCCATAACCTTTTTGACACAAACAACTCTTGAACGTGGTTTAGATGTCCTGACCGAATAAGAATAAAAATAATTTATTTGTGAAACATAGATAATTACATCATCATCTTCCTGCCCTTGTCCCGTGTTACTCGGGGTCGGCGCATACAAAGATTTAAAAAATTAGGTAGTGCGCTATGTTTTGCCAATGGTGACATACAAATGATCAATATTTTAAAAAAAAACGATTATATGATTAGGTCCTATTGAATTAAAATGATACATTTATTACAATTGTGATTGTGAGGTGTTATAATTGTGATTTAAATAAATAAATAAACAAAATAAATATTTTTTTGAGTAGGTACCCAGTTATAATGCTTATTACCGCATGCATGCAAATTACATTTTATTACAATTCACAACCAAGCTGTTTCATTGGTGAAATTCCCTCCAAGTAGGTACCTTGCAGATATTAACAGCTTGTTTTGAATTTGATTTAGAACACAATTCCTAAATATTTAAAACCAGTGTGGAACCATGTTTTCTTTTGTCCCAAATAAACAATAGGAGAAATAACTAACCTCTTAACCTCCTTGCTTGCAGTACTGGATTCTCATACTGTGTTCTCCTGTTGATATGGTCCACGTAATAAGAGCCATATCTCTCATCTGACACTCTTTCCCAGCCAAAAGGCAGTTCATCTTCTCCGCATTCTCCGAGGGAGTGTTTCCGGACTCTAGCTAGTCTTGGATCCAGCCAGTGTGATGTACCAGTGTTGTGGCTAAAAAAGAGTTTATTATTTTATTGTCTGGTACTCATTTTGATGATGTTTCAAGGAGGGTTATCCATTTATCAATCACATATATAAGACAATATAACTAGAAATTGGTTACTTTGATTTGAAAGCAGGAAAATATTATGCAATAGGTAGGACCTTACTATTTGGTAGGTTGAGGTAAGTTCCCTGCTGGGATAAGGCGGTACAAATCAAACTCCCGGCTAATTTGGTAGTATTTTATAATGCTGTAATAAAGATGGTGTTCTGGGATTTCTCACCTAAAATGCATTGTTGCTTATGCAATACAATATAATAATCTGAAATCAAATGATCTTGAGTTTTTTTGTCAAAGTAAATAATGAATACACCTCTTTTATGCATTTTTTATCAATTGTTTTATCAAAGGTCGAACATCAAAGTGGATACAATCAATGACATTTTAAGAAGATATATTTTTATTATTTTTAAATCAAGCAACTGGTTATTTTGTTTTTAATATAAACAGCTTACATTCAAAGACATTCTATTGTTACTGGTAGGTGCACAATTTAATGCCTATTATATTCGTATTATTGAAGTTAAATTGTCTCCATTGTTGATAGAAATGATTACCATTATGTGAAAAAACTTGTCTAGCACAGGATGGAATTTAATCAATCAAAAAGATTTTAAGTTGCCTGATAGATTTTCTTTATATTTGCTTACTTTTTAAACTTGTAAATTTTACTGAAAAACTCATAACAATAACTCTACAATGAGGCTAGATCTGTTAGATTTGTGAAGGTTAAAATGGTGTTACTCCACTTACTCAATAAAATACACCTCTCCGGAAGGTGTGAATGCTTTCTCCCACATTGGAGGCAAAGGTCCAAGGTTGTATTCATCCTCATCCTCCCTTTTAAGAACAACATCGCCGGGTCTCACTCCAACCACTGAACCACCAACTGTGCCTGCAGTTCCAGAGCTATGGGTTGAGATACCTGCTGAGGACAGCCTGTCCGAGTCAACAGAGCTCTGAGCCATGGCAAGTATTATTTAAAACCACAGTTTTCAACACATTTTACACATAACACTCGCTACTATTCACTCCAGATCGCGCCAAATTTCAATTGCTTCTTAAAATATTTCAAATAAAGAACTTTCTTGTTTCTCTTATCTTCATAGATAATTTTATCTATTTTTGTTCTTTCTCTCCGCAATTTACTCGTCGATAAGGCATTCCACAAAAACAAAACAATACAGGAATGCCAGTGACCACGTATGAGTCATTTAGGGACTGACTCCTCACCGACTTTTCGATTCGTGTACTTTTTTACCTGCGCCATAGTTAACTACGTAACGAATAACTGGATTTCAATTAGCTTTCCGTCAGACCTTGTTAACAACCGCGATGCACTCGGCTCAATGCAACGTTATGTGCTGCAGGTGCATCGTAACGTACATCCACGATAACAATATCATACCACATTTCCCACAATCACTCGACAGTCGTAACGGTAAATGATCACAAAATGAATTCTATGACATGTAAATAAGATAAGTTCACTTTCTCACAAACAGGTAAACTGAATTTCTTTATTTTTGAAAGTGGGTGCAACAAGTGTAGGCACACATCTACAGATGTTTGTTTATAGCCACAGTAAGTACATAATTAAAAAGGTTGTTCCACTCTATAATGAATTAATGACAGTAGCAATGTAGATTTATTTATCACGTTCTAATAACACCACTTGTATCTTCTTTTCCAATATATTTTTGATCACAATTTCACTTAATAAACAAGATTATTCACTTAAAAAATTAAAAACGAACTTATTTTACTGTTCTCGAATACATTACACAAAACATAGACAATAAAGACAAGACAAGTCACAGTAGAGATGCACCTGCATAGAATTATCGATAAAACAGATGATTGAACACCATTGAATCATAATCGAATCTAAAGTTTTTATCACTGACTTGGTTACCGATAATGTAAGGAGATTTTCGTTATTAGTTCTTCAATATTTTTTAATTTGTCAGTGTAAAACACGGTGCTAATAAAAAAAACACATCTCTTAAATATTTTTGAATAAATAAAGCATCGTTATCGATTTAACAAAATGGCTTAGTAACTCTTCACTTACCAGATTCCGTTACATTACGCACAAGTGTCAATCGTTAGCGTTAGATTCTAAATCAGCTATTCTTAAGGTGAAAATAAAATAATGCGCATGAAATAGGACCTTGCACTATGTTTAGATAAATTTATGACAGCAATAATCCTAATTTATTGAGACCCTTCAGATTTCTTACAAGATGATTAGAAAATGCACCGGCTCAAAAAGTGTAAGTATCGTAAAATGGAAAGTCATGAAATCCTTTGCGAGAGTTGCAACTATTCCACAACAGATGGCATTGATTGGCATATGTATGACACTCAGCGTAGATAATGTGGGCAAAAACCATTGACATTGATATATTATTATATATACCATTGATATATTATATTATATATACCATTGATATATTACTGCTAAACTAAACTTTTCTGTACCTATTTTATCTTAACAAAACATCTCTTATTTCTGTAAGAATGGCTAAAAGACAACTTAATTACCTTTATACAAAACAAGGCGGTCGGTGTGCTAAAATTTTCGAGCTCGCTTCGCAAGCTCTTGCTTCTCTGCTTAGCTATGACATACTTAAATCTTGAAAAAAAAACATTGAGGCCAAAAGCTGAAAAGTTCGTCTATTATATTTAATTTGTGTATGTCTTATAACAACTCATATAACTACTTATAAATTAGAATACATCTCATTCCATTTAAAGATTTCTTTCTGACTGGGAAATGAGAGAGACCGTGCAATGCTGATTTTGCCGCCACTAGTTCAGATTGTTACTCCACCTACCTAGCCTTGAGAGCGTCCTACCCTACGGATTTTGAATGTCAGGGTTCTCTCAAGAACAAGTCGGCTTCCTAACAGCATCTGTCCCCATTTAATTAGCATGGCCTTCGCCGATTAATTGAAAGGCCCCTCACAAGGTTGACCGATGACCTGGTGAAGGCTGCAGGAATGCGCTGGATGCGAGAAGCACAGAACCGGTCGAAGTGGCGGTGCTTGGAGGCTTATGTCCAGCAGCAGTTGAAATGATGATAATCATGATGCCAATTAGGGTGATGCCTATAATTTGTTTACAGCTGGGAAACAGACCTCTTCTCCGTCAGAGGGAGTGGGTGGATACCACACGGGTTGATCACATGGATTAATTTCTAGGAGTCTCGTGATAATTCGCTATTGCCATTTTTCGTTTGCGAACTTACCTACCTCCTTATCCTTAAGTCTTGTTTCGTCTCGTCTTGTTGTTGATATATGTCGCAGTAAGATGATTGAAGCCGTGATATAGTTATATCCCTAGGGGTTTCTAGGGATATAGCTATATATACCCTAATATAGTTATAATATGTATATGAAAACGGTTCATAACTGTCTTACTAGGCATGGAACTATGATACGAGCACGATCTAGTAATATAAATTTTAGGGCACTGACCAAATAGGTTAGGTTAGAACTGTGACCAATTCGCGCGAGCCGAGCGAGCGAAAGCACGTCGAATTTGGTCCCAGTAACATAATTAGGGCACTCCAACAGTTATGGTCCAAATGAGTCTTTGAATCCTTATATGAAACTGCATTGATAGTCATCATAAAAATAAAATGTCTGAATTAACGTTTTTCTCGCCGACTGTACCATCTTTCCAAAATCTGTGAATGCAGTCGGCAATTACTCAAGAAGTTAAGGACAGTCTCCTTACAACATTTTTATGTAGTTACAACGGTTAAGGTAGCTTCCCTTGCTTCCTCGTCTCAACTTCCACCCTGTATTACTCCGATCGGACAAGAAATCAAGACAAAGGCCTTTGGAATTCTTGTACTACATCTCAATACCTTTCCAATGATATATCATTTATTCATAAACATTTCGTGGGATCATTCTTTCAGCAGGTGATGATGGCAACTTTAGACCGAAGTCGATGGAGGCAGATTGTCCGTTTAAAGGGGTCCAGTGACCTAAAGTCAAAGTCAAAATCAAAACGGTTATGGCGAACTAAGCCTAATAAGTACTTTTTGATTTTGTACCCACGGCTATTGATATTCCACTCTATAACCTAATGCCCATTACGCGAATTCTCGCGGGTGGGCTAACTAGACTGTGAGTTGATGCAACTTGTCATCACGACGAAAATTCTGAAGCGTTATCTACGTTGTGTCGACGTCACACACCTTTATGAAATGTTGAGATACATAAACAATATATTTTTTGGGCCAACGACATATTTCAGTAGTAAGATATATTCGCGTGCATTTTTCATTTTATTTCTGGCCCTTGATATATTTTTAATACATTTGCGTCATTCCATAATTAAGTAGACATTTCTTTTGCACTCAGTAAATGTGTCTGAATTTTTAAGGACGTGTAGATTAATTGCAAGTTAGTATATTATCTGATGTTTGAATCCCTAAAGATGTTCCAAAGGAATTTGCCTCAACAAAAAATCGAAAGTAATGAATCCTGTACAAAACGTTCAATAAATTCGCCCAAAATATCTCAGTACTCTGTAAGTCTTGCGACAAAATTAATGTTAACGTTTGTTATGTTAGCACATTCGTAAAATATTCATTTAGATGGTAACACCCGAAAATACCGCGCCACAGCTGAAGTGGTCATAAAGACATAAATGTCAAATTTTTAGCGGGAAACCCGTTCGTCAGAGAATAAACGGGTAAAGTCTGTATTATTATCTTTTGTCGGGTTATTAGTGTATCGAAAATGTCAACGAGCACTCTGAAAAAAAAAAGATCGAATAATTCAAATTGTTTTAGCAAAACTGTCTGTGCGGGTAATAAATTATAAAAAAATATTTTGTTGCGTTATTTTTCATTCATGATAGTTGTGTGGAGGATTTTTGGATTTCTCTGACATGTAAAGAAAAATGTGAACATAGGAGAAAACACATTTTCATATTTCACAATGAGTTGCGCCTAGACAAAAACTGGCTATTCTGCTACCTACGTGACTGACTAGTAGTACGGGTGGCGGGCGGAAAATAATTATCACATATGATTCTCATTCGTTATACGAGGCAATAGTCGTATTTTGCATACGTCTGGATAAGGCCCAGTTCACACCAGAGAAATAAACGATACTACAATTATTCAACATTTAGGATTACGGCTAACAATTCAAGATATTTATTAATCTTGAATGGTTCAGCTTTTTGTTATCCCTGAATGTTGAATTCCAAAATCAATCTGCCTATCCTTTTCCCAACTATGTTAGAGTCGGCTTCCAGTCTAACCGGATGCAGCTGAATACCAGTATTTTACATGGAGCGACTGCCTATCTGACCTCCACAACCCAGTAACTGGGTAACACGATACCCCTCCGTAAGACTGGTTGTCAGACTTTCGGGCTTCTGACGACGCGTAACGACTGTCAAAGATCCAAGAATAGCCGGGAGTAACGGCTTAGCGTGTTTTCCGAGGCACAGAGGGGTCCCGAAATGTAAAGATGGTCAATTTGTCACCCATCCTCAGACCAACTGCGGCAAGCTTAATCTGATCGAGCCGTGTGGCTGTAATTCCGAAGCAAAGTAAATCTTGAGTTTATTAAAGCTTTTAAATGAATATTTATGTGTGTGTGTTATTTATTATATGTCATGTAGAAAATAATAGTCGCTTATGTTCTGTAAACTGTTAAAACATCAATAAAATCTGCCTTAATACCTATCACTACATATTATAAAACAAAGTCCACCGCCGCGTCTGTCTGTCCGTCTGTTGGCGATAAACTCCAAGTCTACTGCACCGATTTTCATGCTGTTTTCACCAATAGATAGAGTGGTTCTCGAGTAAGGTTTTAGAATATAATAACCAACATCCACGCGGGCGAAGTCGCGGGCATCAGCTAGTGTATTATAAAATAACACGTTGTTGCTGTTGAATTGAGTTTTGCAAATGCACCATAAAGGGCCGATTTAACCAAAGCCAGATCATTTTATTCGGGAACTAAAATTGACGTCTGACAGCTTTTGTGTAGAAAATCTGTCAAAAATTTAATATTTATTCGCGAATTATATTTATACTAGGGATAAAAGTTTGGTCGAATTCGCCCTAAGGTGCGTACATCTCTCACCCAATCATCGATACCTACTTTACAACCATCAACCAAAAACACTCTTGTTTCGAGCACATTCTTTTGTTTATTAAATAAAATATTGCTGTACTTATGCCAACAGTGTCAACCTGTAGATTTCTGGAGGTTATCTTAAATAAAGAAAACTTGAGTTCATTTACATCAAATGATTTACTTTTTGTTGTCGTTCATAGATTTTCCGAACAAGGAAATTTTCTCAATTGCACAGAGACAGTGTTCTCCGTGACTCAGCTCATGTACTGACCAGTTATGCTTTCCATGCAGCCGCGTCGCATGACTTTATGATGCGATCCAAAATACATCGTTACCCGCCCAGCATTTCACCCGTGATGCCACCTAAATTTTGTATTAAAAGCACGTGAAACAGTCTTAGTCACGAATGTTCGCTGGACGGGCGCAGACTACGCGATAAAAATTCCAACACCCGACACTCATAAACTTGATAGTAATATAATTATATAACGACGCAGTTGTGATACCCTCGTCGGCGATATCACTTGCCGCCTGAAATTTTTCGCGCGCTTTCGACGTCATCTTGCGCGCTTTCGAGTTTTCCGCCCGGGAAGTAAGTGCAATGGAATTTGTTTAAACAGTCTATTTATTTGTGCTTTATATCCTTTTTCGGAGTGTAACTGTGAGTGATGTTTTTTTTATATCTATAGCATTTACTGTAAGGTAAGGTAGATTTAAGGGCTTAAATAGTAAACAGTTTTTACATTGTCATTAGACGTTTCGAAACGATTTCAAAGCTTGCTAAATCGTTGTTTTCGTTTGCCAAATTGTCCAAGTGCATTCAGTGGACTAATTATTACGCAGAAAGACATTAAATTGGACTTGGCATAAATGCTGGATTTCGCACAAATTACGAGTAGGTATAATATTTAAACGGGTAGATCGAGAATGTCACGATGTGATGTAACTAACCGGTTAGCTGAACCCGCTATTTTAGGACTTGGTTGTATACCGTTATTTTAAATGTATCTATCCCTCGTGATTTTTTGAGTAGGACAATTTCTATTAATATCAAAATGTGCTATTAGTTGCAGCTGATAACATGAAAACGGTGTAAAATTACGATTTGGATTACGAACTGCTTCTCTAGTTTAGTTACGGCAGGAAATATGATAAACAACAGGATGTTTTTTTATATCCGAAGTGATGAAAGATCAAATAGCATCTTCTAGGTGCACTTGTTTCTTCGTGGACCATCAATTTCCACTTTCCACTAGGCGAGACCGAGGTCAAGAGCTGACCCATTAATTAATAAAGATGACAGGTGAAAAAAAACGTGAGCTCAGAAAGGAGATCATTCATTTTGAACTAAATTATGAAAAGCAAGTCAGATCAAACAAAAAAAAAAATATATATTCCGTTAGAACATGTTATTCTCTTCACTTTTTGTGAATGACCAAATCTGTAGGGAAATTCCATACGCTGTTATACCTACGATTTTGAAAAATACTGTTTTCAGTATACTGATCTAATTAAAGTTATATCTTGTAGGAATAAAAAATGAAGAGAAAAGCGTATTTTTTCGGAATATAGCATTTTTTTTGTTTGGCCGGCGTTCACATTTAGCCCAAAAATGTGTTGACGGTGAATGGTCTCCTTAACTTTCCTTTTAGACTTTTCTGTAGACTTTCCAAGATTTTTCCTGGACTTTAAAAGAGACTGTGACCTCTGAGTTTCTTTCGGTCTTTCACCTCAGCGTAGTATAGTAGCCTTATAGGTAACCATATTTTCGAGTCGTTTGGGGTTGAAACCCCCAAACGGCTGGTTGACACTTCCCGTTACCCAAGGGCTGGCTTTTATGTTGGTCAGAGACTACCAATCCCGTTGCATCAAGTCTAATTACTTTATTTTTCACAAAAGTTGTGACAAACTTGAGAGAGGAGTTTGTGGCTACGTAATAACAGCCGCACGGGTCGATCCCTCAGGTTAAGCTACGCTTGCCGGGGTTGGTCCGTGGATGGGTGACCATCTTTACATACCGAGACTCTTCCGTGCCTCGGAAAGCAGTTTAAGCCGTTGGTCCCGCCTGTCATTTGTGGTTCTTTGACAGTAGTTACGGGCCGTCAGAAGCCCGAAAGTCTGACAACCAGTCTTACAAAGGGGTATCGTATTACCCAGTTACTGGGTTGTGGAGGTCAGATAGGCAGTCGCAACATGTAAAATACTGGTATTCAGCTGTATCCGGTTAGACTGGAAGCCGACTCCAACGTAGTTGGGAAAAGGCAAGGCAGATGATGAAAAGTTGTGACAAACTTTTGGAAAACTAACTCATCCACTAGACATGACAAGCGACGTCCCTAATCCTGTCGTCTCCGACATTATATCACGGTGTTCATAATATTTATGTATACTGAAGTTATTTACGTCGTTACTGTCTGGTTCCTTAATTAATTAGCAACGGTTTATAGGACAAGGATACATTTCATACCATTTTGTTGCTACCAAGAAAATGGGACGCTAAAATATGTACGAGTATATCGTCAGTGGAAAGGCGAAAATGCTAAAGCGCCAAAATGGTACTTTTGACGCTTTAGCATTTTCGCCTTTCCACTGACGATATAATTAATGGTGGTGGGTAAAAATCTATTTATTTAACGCGTAAGGATCTAATTCTAACTACAAAAATTTAAGACACTTGTTCAACCTATCTAATGCCAGTCTTACGACAAACTCCTTACATAAAATGTCGTGTTTAAAAGGTGTTTTAGCTAAACAACTGTAAAGGACTACTCACACATATTCAGCTCTATTCAGCTTATATGCCCATAGAAAACAACGATTTTTGGGATGCGTATGCGTCTCCATACAAGGAGGAGCTCGTGGGTAAGTAATAACAGCCGCATCAGGTCGATCCATCAGGTTAAGCTACGCTTCCCGGAGTTGGTCGGTGGATGGGTGACCATCTTTACATACCGAGATTCCTCCGTGCCTCGAAAAGCACGTTAAGCCTTTGGTCCCGGCTGTCATTCGTGGATCTTTGACAGTTGTTACGAGTCGTCAGAAGCCCGAAAGTCTGACAACCAGTCTTACCAAGGGGTATCGTATTATCCAGTTACTGGGTTGTGGAGGTCAGATAGGCAGTCGCTCCATGTAAAATACTGGTATTCAGCTGCATCCGGTTAGACTGGAAGCCGACCCCAACATATTTGGGAAAAGACTAGGCAGATTGAATGCGTCTCCATACAAAATCGTTGTTTTCTATGGAAATAAGCTGAATAAGTGTGACTAGTCCCATAGACACGGTTTTGTGGTAATAAGGTTAGTCTTGGTTAGGTTACCGTAGATATTATAGCAATGAGGTTTTACTCTCTAGTCCTCGTTAACAAGCATTTGTTTGCACCAATTAAGAACAATACTCTGCCAATAATAATATGTTAATGGCTTAGCGTCAGTCTTGACACGTTTACGTTCAGATTTAAGTACAAACAGTAACTGGTGTAAACGTCAGAGTAGTAATTAGGAACGCAATTACACAAGTCTTAGTTAATTACTTGCGTGGTTCGTGGTGAAAAATAGTTAAATCTATAACGTACCAGCTGCGCCCCGCGGTTTCACTCGCGTAAGTCTCGATCCCGTGGAAACATCGGGATAAAAAGTATCCTATGTCCTATTCCAGGTCACGGTCTACCCATGTGCCAAATTTCATCTAAATCCGTAGTAGGTATATACTTTCATATGCATTTAGTAAAATGCTGTTATTTTGTCATTACAAACGGACAATTCAGTATGTAGGTATACGAGTATATACAACGTGTAACAGAATAAGCGCAAGAACTGAAAGTAGTTTGCTCAGAATCGGCTTCTAAATCGATTTCCGTCATTATTTATATAATATGTTAATTTCTCATGAAAAAATATTTTATTTAACTGAAATTAGAACCACTGCGTCATAACAAGGTTATTTTATTTAAGGAAATTTAAGCCTTATCTCAAAGGAATAAATCCTATGAAATGCATAACCAAATTTGTAATACGCTCATAGCTATCCTAGTGTAATGTAATGTGTAGTGCGCGTTAAATAAAATAGTTAATTTAAGGTGTGGTTTAATTAAATTTAATTACAGATATTAATTTAGTCTTATAATTTAATATTCTAATTGGGGTGTATGAGCTCTTGCGTTTATTCCGTTACACGTTGTATATGTATAGATAGCTATCAATAAGCTGTACCTTCGGACAAAATATCTTGAAAATACACGTACGACACTCGCCAGGTATTAAGAAACCGGAATAAATCATCTACGCCAGCCAGTGTACACACTACCCGGTTTAATTTATACCTTATGTTACGCTTTACCCGGATAGAGTATTTATAGACAGTGTTACCGCCTGCAATTTCCTTTGATACTCGTACAAAGATAAGTACGTGACAGTTCATGAAACATCGATGTTGTGGTTACGTTCTCTTATGTCGGAAGTACTTAGATCAATTTGTTTTTGTTTCAGTGCTTCCGATTTGGTAGGTAACCAGCGGGGCAATGCCCTTATTTTTAAGAACGTTTACATTCGCAATCTGTCAAAAAAACCATCAATTTACCAACATTTTTGACAAGTTTGACAGATTGAGACTTGAATGTGAACGTTTTTAAGTCTAAATCAAAATCAAAAGTCATTTATTCAAACTAGGCTGAGAACCAGCACTTTTAGAACGTCAAAATTACATAAGACAGTCCCCCAAAACGCCCACTCTTCACCACTTCCTAGTGCTTTAGCTGGGAAGAAGAAGTGGCGCAACAATCTCCCCAGCAGCACAGCTGTCTGTTTAGTTAGAGAATTGGCCCCTCTGTTTCCTGTAACTAAATCTATTTTTTTCTCAAGTAATTTATCTAATTATCTTATCGACTTTGTTCTGTAGGATTGAAATTCTTAATGCGATAGAAGATCTAATTTATTTACTTGTTTATTTTGTGGTTCATATATCTATATTAACTTTTTTATTTAAAGTAATTCAATAAGGTGGAGCTCGTGGCTAAGTAATAATAGCCGCACGGGTCGATCCATCAGGTTAAGCTACGCTTGCCGGGGTTGGTCCGTGGATGGGTGACCATCTTTACATACCGAGACTCCTCCGTGCCTCGCAAAACACGTTACGCTGTTGGTTCTGGCTGTCATTCGTGGATCTTCCACTGTCGTTACGGGTCGTCAGAAGCCCGAACCTCTGACAACCAGTCTTACCAAGGGGTATCGTATTGCCCAGTTACTAGATTGTGGAGGTCAGATGGGCAGTCGCTTCATGGAAAATACTGGTATTCAGCTGCATCCGGTTAGACTGGAAGCCGACCCCAACATAGTTGGGAAAAGGCTAGGCAGATTGACAGTTATTCAATAATATACATTATTAAACATCTAACATTACAATAGTACAAGTGTATAAAAAGGGGAGGGGGGTAAATAACCACTATAGTGCATCAAAACAATTCGTCCGCAACGCTGTCAGCAGGAAAAGTCCCCAAAAGGCTGAAGTATTTTCACAAGTGTTTGAATTTTCGTTAAATGTCGTTGAAATGTCCTGTAGGTATGTTTCATTCGAGTATGCAGAAAAATAATAGAGCTACTTGTAAGATTGAACAGTTTGACATTTACTTATGGTGTTGCCTTTTTTTTTTTGGTAAATCATCAAATGACTTCTCCCGATCTAGGCGGAGCGGAAGGGCGTGCCAGACTTTTACTGACTAAAACCCACCCGTGTTCCTTCAGTTGCTTGTTGCCAAGGTCCCGGTATCCCTTTCGGACTTTCCCGCAATGAAGGTGTTGCCTGCCAGGGCATTCGAAGAATTCGGACAAAAAATAAATAAACTTGCATCAGAAAATTCAGAGTAAACAATGCAGTATTTTATGAGGACACTTTTTTCTTGTTTGAAAAACAATTCGTGAAATAATTAAATGGGTTTGACGGTTTGGAAATTATCTTTTTAATGTTTTGTTTACGTACTTGAGTCTATTTTTGTATCGCATTGTTTTTTAAATAGAAAATGCATGTACAATTCATGGAAATGCGGAAACTTTTTGGCTCTATACCAAAAATGTTCGTGAACAGTTTCGGGAAAAAACTATTCAATTAATCACAGTTTCAACGAATTTATTTGACAGGATAACTCAGGGTTGTGATTAAGCTGTATGTTCGTATGATTCTCTCCACAGCATTTGCCCCAAGGTAGCCGGCGAAATTCAAATTTTCTTACGTTTTTTGCAATTTGCAGGTAAATATTATTAGCGGCCGTAACAAATATGAGTTTACAGAATTATAAACATTAGAATCAGCAATACAAGTCTCTAAGTTCATGTAAGTGCATTGAATGACTATATCATGAAATCATGACATTTGGCACTTTCATGAACTTAGTGAGTTGTATTGCTGATTCTAATGTTTATAATTCTATAAATCCATATTTGTAATTTGCTGCAAATTATATTTAGATCAACATAGAACCTGATACTGACCTGCAAATTGCAAAAAACGTAAGAAAACTTGAATTTCGCGGGCTACCTTAGCGTGGACTTCTCGTCACATGAGTTTTGAACGGGCGAATGATAGCAATATAATTACAGGTTTTCTTTCTGTTACTACATTCTGCATTTTAAGTTATTTTTAAGTATTTTACCTTTACAAAGCACTGGAGAAAGTACAAATTCTATTTATTTATTTGATTAAAACCTAATCTTTTTCCGAAACATCAACTTAAACCGCGAAAAGGGGCTTATCCAAGAGTGTTCTTTTTTCAAATTATCGCTCATTAATGTCGCCAGCGACAAAAAAATGAATGAATTATACTTTTTATTTAAAAAAGTATCTATTTTGAAACGGTTCTAAAATCCGTGTGTTGCGTTAGTTAATTAATGTAAGAAAGTTATTTATAATGTGTTTTATAGCGGGATCAGTCGTGGCCTGCCCACTGCCCGAGTCATGTGATGTTGTCACATGAGTAGTCTATATTCTGGGTAGAATGGTAATATTGTTCGTGTAGTAGAACGGCGAAGATTGAGGAAAATTGCTTTAAATAAAGTCTAGTTAAGCTTTGAAACGTTCACATAATTTTCCTCCTTAATTTATTCTTGTTAGATGAGCTCAAGGAAGTGGAAGTGTCACAGGGCGTGAGAAAGATTATAAAAATACATACTTACATACAAAATACAATAGACGTAGATAATATTTAGTAACCTATTCCGCTTAGGTAACTATTCTTCAAGAGTCATAAAAATCCCTGTAAGAAACCGACACGTGTTTCACCTCTCAACGAAGCATCCTCAGGATGGCGATCGACCTGTTGCAAACCAGAACACGACGTGTTGCACACCAACCGCTGGACGCAGAGTGAAACAAACAGTTTTTTTTTTTTTTGAAAATGGCATAAACATGTATCCACTATATCTTGACGAGGAAGTCATCACGGGTCATTTTAGCCGTCCGTTCGTCCGCCCGACAGTTATGATTAATGTGCTTATTTATAATATATTCTGTGGTTATGATGCAAAACCGTTGCAGGCTAAAGGCTCGTACAGACTGGCACGATATCGCTCGCGGGACAAGGGTCGCGCTGCCAGTTGCGCCAGTCTGCACGAGCCTTAAGGGTGAGGTTGGACGAGCGTGATTTGCGTGGCGAAGAATTTACTTTGGGCCGATTCATGAGAACTTGATAAATGTCACCGTTAGAGTGTCGCCATAATAACAGTGTCGCTTAATTAATATTGGCATACCTCGTTAAAATGTAGGGGACAGCCGATTTTTTTTTTGCGATTTTAGCTTTTGTCCCATAGTGAAAATTGTTCATAATGATGAGTACAATGGGGGTAAGAGGATTAAAAGTGACTGACGGCCTAAATAGAATTTCTTTAATTTTATCCAGGCATCATCCCTTTTAAGAGCGGCTTGAACTGTTTCCGCGTTAGTCAGTGTGGGACCACCATTTTTTTGTTTTTGGTTGTGAAATCTTTGAATGACTTCTCCCGGTCTGGGCGGAGCGGGAGGGCGGGTCAGCCTTTTACTGACTAAAACCCACCCGTGTTCCTTCAGTTGCCTATTGCTAACGTCCCGGTATCCCTTTCGGATTTTCCCGCAACGGTGTGAGGCCACCCTAAGGCGTGGTTTATACGTGCGTAGCTATCTACCTTCGTTGTAAATACCCGTTACGCACTAGTGCGTCTCAAATCATCTGACATTTAAACAATTTTCATATAACTTGTACTAGAAGTGGACTAAAAACTTTCTGTATATACTTCGATATACCATCGAAGTTTTTGAAAACGTCTCAGGGTCAAGGGATTTTAATAATTTCGCCGAAATGTCGGAAAGCACAGTCCTACAAGACTGCCTTGATGGTCTAGTGGTCGTTAGCGCTACGCTGAGCATGAGGTTTTGGGTTCGATTCCCGGGTCGGGCAAAGTGTTATTGGTTTTTTTTTGTTTGGGTAACTTGGCGGAGCAATCGTAACGCACAGCCGTTGGACCCGGCTGTCATTCGTGGACCTTTGACAGTTGTTACGGGTCGCCAGAAGCCCGAAAGTCTGACAACCAGTCTTACCACGGGAAATCCTATTACCCAGATACTGGGTTGTGGAGGTCAGATAGGCTGTCGCTCCATGTAAAATACTAGTATTCAGCTGCATCCGGTTAGACTGGAAGCTGACCTCAACATAGTTGGGAAAAGGCTAGGCGGATTGATTGAATGTGCTATATGTAAGTACGTACTGTAGATCTTTGACAGTCGTAACGGGTAGACAGAAAGTCTACCCATAAGTCTGACCCATTAGTTTGTCAAGCTAATTTTTTTAATGCTTTTTTTTTCATCTTCTTCTTTTCGTGTCGATAGTACTCTTCTGTTCTTTTCATATTGTTTGAGCTCAGGGGGTTTAAAACAGCCACTTTGGCAGAATCATAATCGGAAAATATAATGAATGTTCGTAATATCACAAACTGACAGTTCATAATAATGATCTGCGTGCGATATTACGAAATAAATCATCTGTTTAACAGTTTTCTATGGAGATTCGTAAAATGGTCACACAATATGAATTGCTTTTGTGTCAAATTAGAGGAAATGCTAATGACAGCTGGAAATTCTGGAAATGAATCGCTTTTAGAGGAATTGCTAATGTGTCCGTTCTAGGCCACCAGTAGTTGACCACGTTGATTGTGGAATCAGGGGCGGTCAATCTCTACTCTACTGCTATCGTGGAATGCCCCCGACATGTTCCAAATTCCAAGGAATGGCAACTATACGAACCACGTTTTAATGTGTGTTATTCCCGTACTAATGTTCATTGATACGTAACGCTTTCAACGTTTATTACTTGCAGAGACGTGAATGCGAATAATACGCAATATTTTTACAAAATAACGTCTCTGCTAACATTATTTATTGTGAAAACGTTTAGCTGAAGCACCGAATGAATATATTTTACAGATTTTGAATATTGTGCTAAGTGCTCGCGTGTTCAGTTGACGTTTATTTAATCGAAAATAGATGATTTGTCATCAAATATTAGTTCAGGTATTATGAAGTATGAATGCCACCATTTTTCCAGTGTAAGAGAGAGACGGAGCTAGACAAGGTCGATAGCATCATCCCGTTTTCGCAGTGGAATAATGATGGCGTTAATGTTGGCGTATACTTCATAATACTACCCCAAGCGTTTTAAACATGCCTGCCAGGGTTGCGGGAAAGTCCGAAAGGGATACCGGGACCTTGGCAACAGGCAACTGAAGGAACACGGGTCGGTTTTAGTCAGTAAAAGTCTGACACGCCCTTCCGCTCCGCCCAGAGCGGGAGAAGTCATTTCATGATTTCCTTTTTTACAACGTTTATATTAGCTTGCTCTGTTCGTATGTGTTTCCGGTTACTCCAATTGTCATCCATTTTTCAAGCACTTCCTGGCATTCGATTGAGCTGAAACTTGGCATACATAAATAGCTACCGAGATATTTTGAAAAAATTATGCCATGGAGCTGGTCTGATGATGGAGCCGGAAGTTGGCCATAGGAACTCCTCAATCAAACAAGGTAGAACCATCGTGTTTGGACTAATTGGCATATAACATACAACTACATATTTACCAGTGCTTTGACACTAGTGGTGTTCAGGGTCTGATGATGGAACCGGAAGGTGGGAAAATTCTTATAAGTTAATTAAAAGCTTGTTTTTTAAAAGATTTTTACTTACATTTGTCGTAGATTATAAAAGTTGAGCAATAATAGTCTCTCATTTGATTATTGTAGTACTAAGGTGAGGGTTAACTCCGTGACGCGCTCACTGGAGTGGGGCGTCACGTGGAGAGTGTCATGTTAAAAGAAGTGGTTGAACGACGAAGTAGTCTTGTGAGGGCAACGAACAGATGCAGACCTCCACTTCTACTATGCGAAACTGTCGGTTTGCCCGAACGTAAAAAGTAGTGCGTGAACATTATTAGTATTGTACCTACTGTGATAATTATTCTGAAAGTGAAATACTAACTGATTTGCTGTATCATCGTGTTTTATTATAAAGCAGCACTATGAAGTCTGTAACACCGAATCGAGATTATGGCGGCACTATCGCTCAGCCATCCCTGACGCCGTCATATTTTATTTTTTGTTCGCCTGTATTGGTCGCTTGAAGTCTTCGTTTGAAAACCTATTTTTTGGGATAAAAAATACAGCCCCGCCAGCCTCATTGGTCCAGTGGTCGCATGCGCTACTGCTGAGCATGAGGTTTGATTCCCAGGTCGGGCAAAGTGTTATTGGATTTTTCTATCAGGAATTTCTCAGTTGCAGCCCGGAGCCTGGATTTGTGTCCGGTTTATGGCAATAGGAGGTAATCCCTATGGGATTTAAACATAACGGGCGAAATGTGGGTACACCTCTGCCTTACCCTTCGGGGATTACAGGCGTGTTATTATGTGGAAATATCCGTTTCCGGGTCATGCTTCTCTGTGCGTAATTTCGTTGAAATTGGTTCAGTAATTGAGGCGTCAAGATGTAGCGAACATAGGTATTACACTCATTAGATTTATAATAGTAAAGGATTCTTAGACCGTCAACACATTGACCTACATCTCTATAACCCAAAAACTGTTCGCAGAATCTAAAACACATTCAATAAACAAGGTTTAGCCTACTCTGTTTATCTTTAAATATTAATTTCCAACAAGTGTTAAAATACAAAGTTAGCCTAATAAATTCCGAAGGCTGGCAACCTCGACATATGCGTACCGACATTCTAACGCCGTGATGAATTTTGAGGAAACTCTTATTTGATGCACTACTTTAAATGTCTAAATAAGACTCATATTTATAACCCTGAAATGTGGTGAAGGAAAACATCACGAGTAAGTAGGTAAATCTGAAAATCTATTCTGTAAAAATCTTAGGTGAAGTGAGCTGTCACTTCAAGGGATTGACACTATTGACAGCTCATTTCACCTAAGTTTTCACGGTGAGATTCTTACAGAATAAATCGTGTGATCTTATGGAATACTTCAATCAATAAACTGAGCCTTTTGAAGTCCACTGCTGGACATAAGCGTCTCCAAAGTTGTGTCGGTCCATCTGATTCTCCGCCTTCCGCACCCAGTCTGTCTCAACCGCCTTTTCAAGGTCATCGGTCTTTCAACCTCGGGGTATCCTATGCTACGCTTGACGATTAGCAGTCTCCTTTGAAAGACTCATTTGACCATTCAACCCCTATTAAATTCACTTCATCGAGATTGAGCAGCATTGCTATGCTGTAACCATCTCACCGTGAAAACTTAGGTGAACTGAGCTGTCAATAGTGTTAATCCATAAAGTCTGTTTTTTAATCTCGTAGACGAATTTGATATTTCAAGTGATTTTTGTTTGTTATTTCAATTTGAAGTTTGACATGTGCACCTGACAAGTTAGTCTTAAATTTAAAAAAAAACGTGTTATTTACTGACAGCTCACTTTAAGCTTAATTTACCTTAGTTTTCACGGTGAGATTCATACAGAATAGACAGGCTGTCATCCTATCTGCCGCTAGGGATTAGGTCTATGACAGGTCATTGTTACAGCTTTGCTTTTCTCATCGTTAATAATTAGGTGAAGTGAGCGTGGAGTGAGCTGTCATTGTCATTGTCATCGACACCTACTGATGCTAAGGCAGTAACAGTTCACTCCAAGCTCACTTCACCTTAATTTTCACGGTGAGATTTTTACAGAATAGCACAACAGGTCTATTGACAGGTCACTCCAAACTCACTTCACCTAAGTTTTCACGGTGAAATGTTAACAGAATAGCACTACAGCAGTGGTGGTGGCCTCGTTGGTGTAGTGGTTGCAAACGCTACTTCGGAGCATGAGGTCCAGAGTTCTATTCTCGCGTCGGGCAAAGTATTATTGGGTTGTTCTGAGAATCTCTCAGTAGCAGCCCGAAGTCTGGGAATTCGTGCCCGGTTAATGGCAATATGCTCGCCCTCTATTACATGGGACTCATATCGGGCGAAATGTGGGTGTAAGTACTATAGGTGCTCCTTCTGGGAAGCAGTAATGCTCGCGAAAGAAAAGGCGGAGCGCGTGAGGGAGAGGCAACATTCGCGTCCTCACGCCCCTAGCCGTCGCAAGAGACGCCCTGGGCGTCGGGAATCCTAGGTGGATTCCCGGCCACCGAAGGCGCGGGCTTGCGGACGACGAGCAATGGGTAGCTCGCCGTCCGATAAGGACCAGGCCCGGGTCGACGGCGCGTTGTGTTCCACGCGCGCCTCAGAGAGATGGCAGCACAATTGAAGGGGTTCGCTAGGACCGATGCCTGCCAGGGTTGCTGGAAAGTCCGACAGGGATACCGGGACACTTGGCAACAGGCAACTGAAGGAACACGGGACTGATTTAATCAATAAAAGTCTGACACGCCCTCCCGCTCCACCGAGAGCGGGAGAAGTCATTTGATGAATTCCCACCCTAAAAAAAAAAAGAACAGGCACACCTCTGCCTAGCCCTTTGGAGAATACAGGCGAGATGTTATGTCTATTAGGTGGCTGTAGTAATGTGTTTTGGCAACTGGTCGGAAAATCCTCTTTATACGGTTGAAATAACAGTGTACACATACACTATAATATTTCATATTTTATTGCTAACTAGCGTCTGAGGAGCTCGTGGCTAAGTAATAACAGCCGCACGGGTCGATTCATCAGGTTAAGCTACGCTTGCCAGGGTTGGTCCGTGGATGGGTGACCATCTTTACATATCGAAACTCCTCCGTGCCTCGGAAAGCACGTTAAAGCGTTGGTCCCGGCTGTCATTTGTGGATCTTTGACAGTCGTTACGGGTCGTCAGAATCCCGAAAGTCTGACAACCAGTCTTGCCAAGGGGTATCGTATTACCCAGTTACTGGGTTGTGGAGGTCAGATAGGCAGTCGCTCCATGTAAAATACTGGTATTCAGCTGCATCCGGTTGGACTGGAAGCCGACCAGCAGCAACATGGTTGGGAAAAGGCTAGGCAGATGATGATTGCTAGCTAGCGTCTGCCCGCGACTTCTACCGCGTGAAATTATCGCCCACCCGCACCATTAAGTACGTCGTTTTCGCTTAGTGCTCTTTCAGTTTTATTTAAATTTTGCTCTATTCGTTAGGTTCGTTGCAGCCTAAACCTTCCTTAAGAATGCACAAAGATTTTTAACCGACTTCTTCAAAAAGGAGGAGGTTCTCAATACGTGTTTTTTTTTTGTATGAATGTTACGCGATTACTCCGCCAATTAAATCGATTTTGATGATTATTTTTTTGTTTGGTAGGTCATGCTTCAGAGGTGGTTCCATATAAATTTTATTAATTTTGCTTGCGTAGTTTTTGAGTTAGCTTCAATAATTACGTATTTTTTCCACTTAGCCTATGTTTTATTTGACTCCGTCACTGTTATTTGCATAGCAGGTAGTGGTATTCGAATTTATGAGGGGTAGGTACCATAACTAAAAAGTGAAAAATAACTTTAATTAAGGAAGTCGGTGGCATAAAACGAAAATTGAAGAGCAAAGACACCGACTTTCGAAATTAAAGTTATTTCTCAGAAATTAAAGTTGTTTATTTTGGAAGGCGGTTGTTTTTTTTTGTAAAAAGTTTTTATTTCACATCCGATAGGTAGTTCCAGAGATTAGCGCATTCAAACAAACAAACAAATAAAAGTCAAAGCTTTATTATTAGTAGGTATAGATTTTACTGCTAATAGGCACAAACAGTGGTTTATCTTGATGTAGGTATTTGGAAATACCATTGTTTTAAAATATAGTGCAATCAGTCGAGAAGTTTAATAGACTGTGACAGCGGCAACCTATTTTCTTTGGGCGACCATTGCACCATTTGTTTATTTTGAGATTTAATTATTTATACTATTGGGAAAGCGTTAGTGAACATTCCGAGCAGACTTATAACACTCTGCCAGTATTTCTGTGTTCCCTTCCACATATAAAGAAAGAAAGAAGGAATAAAGTTTATTTGGACACAGTTCATGAAACACAAAATACAAATAACAAAAATAAAGTAAATATTTAAAAAAAAAAGTTTTTAAAACAATAGTGTGTGCTTCACGACTACGCCAAAAAGGTTCATTTCAGCATTAATGCCAGACATAGAACCCATCTGCACGACGAGTCTGTCTTTTAGGCACGGTCGCTCCATGATAGCTAGACTTCATTCATCGCTTTCCATCAGGCAAGAGCGAGGTCAAAAGCAGGCCCATTCAGCAGAAAAAAGAAAAGAACAAAGGAAATTACTTTAAAAAAAAAAAAACAGTATAGGTACTTACTTGATGAACCTTTATTAAAAAAAGGTAAGGTTGAACATAAAAAATCCATATCATTTGAAATTGCAAAAGTGTAGATTTAGAGCATATTAATCCGTGATTTTGTGTTTTCGCCATCATTCTGCGAAATCTCCGATGTCACGAACGAAATCCATTATTTCTTTCAATTCCACATGGCGTTCATGAGATTAAATATTCCGTAAGACTGATGAAAAAGCTGACAAAAAGCAATCGTAAAAACTAATGACACTGTTTTTGTGAAATAAAACTTTGCGTGGATTCGTGTTTAGATTTTATTTCTTCGACGCACTGGATTGTCTGTTTTATCGTGATGTTAATTAAGACATCTGCGCGTACGCAAACCTTTACTGCTCAAGATTATGTGCCTTTGAATAGACCGTCTGAATGAATGGTGGTACGGGAATAGTATAATGTTAAGATTGGGAAAACGATTTGCGGTCAGGTTATGTGAAACCTTAGTTGTATTTTAATCAAGACAGCAAGATATTTAAGAATTTTTGGAGGACATGTTTGGGTGGTCCTTTCCTTTTCCGCTCCAAAAAGAACTTAGGATTTGGACTTAGCCCCATTTTTATTATGACCTCAATATTGTTTCGAGGGAAGACAATCCGATTAAGATTTAGAAATTCAAATTGTCTTCGTTCTTGGGTTCGTCGCAACAAATCTTTCTTCCACACTTCTCTATTAGCCGTCATCTCGGTAGTCACCCCCTTTCTAGCCATATCATCTTTCACACAGTCTATCCATCATTTCTTTGGTCTTCCTCTGCTCTTATACCGACATTCATACTCAAAACTTTCCTCATGACCTAAGTACTTATCTATGTACTATTTGCAGTACTTAAACTGGGAGGATTGTTTGGACTTTTGAGCCGGGCCAAACCCTGAAGTCTGCATAGAGTCTGGCCAACGAATTTGTGTTGATAATTGAAATATAATTTCATTTAAATAAAATAAAATTTCGAGTATCAACACGTGCTATTGCACTATGTACAGGGACAACACTCTTGTTTTTTTTAAATTTCACACGTGTTTTTAGGATCGACTTTCGTTGGCCAGTAGAGTGTGGTCTACATGTGTCACGCAATTTGCCTCGTCATCTAAACGTTATTTCACCTCAATTTATGTATGGCAAATTCTCTGTTGTTTTCTTTCGAATAAAAAAAACTTGATTATCTATTGTATTGACATATTTATACCAACATAACAAAAAAGTGTCAGCACGTAAATGTAAAACAAAGAAAATATACGTTTCTTTTTTAAATAGTTAGCAAAATTAAAGGGCCGTGGTATGGCAAGGTGCCAGCTAAATCGTTTCCACTAAGTATGTCTTACTATCCGCTGGTCTATGTTGATTTTGCAACAGATAAGAGTGTATGGAAAAACTATATAAAACGTTTTGCGATTTAAAAGTTACAGGCAAACTGTGACCGTTATTTCCACAAAGCTTCAGTTAAGTCATTATCCGGCTTTCCCATAATTGAAATGTGGATATAATCACTTTCGCCTACCCATTCGGAGAAAACTGTCGTGAAATTATGTTATTACCTACTAAATGACAATCAATCTGCCTTTTCCCAACCACGTTGGGGTTGGCTTCGAGTCTAACCGGATGCAGCTGAATATCAGTATTTTACATAGAGCGATTGCCTATCTGACCTTCACAACCCAGTAACGATGGGGGGCAATACGATGGGCAATACTATACCCTTTGGTAAGACTGGTTGTTACACTTTCGGGCTTCTGACGACCTGTAACGACTGTCAAAGATCCACGAATGACAGCCGGGACCAACGGCAACTTCAACACTATAACTACATCTCTATAACTGGCCATTTTTTTAAATAGTGATCCATAAAGACTCGATCAACTTTTCTTCATTACATTACGAGAAGAATTTTTCCCAGAACGTGACCGAAACAAAAATACAGGATAATTAACATAATCACACCTTTTCCATAAGCAATTCACTGTAATAACAGGGCGAGCTGCTGATCAAAGCGCCTCCGAATATACATAAACCTGATGAACTCCAAGCTCACCTCCACTTCCCCGAAGGACTGAAACGATTAAACAAACACTTAGGTATAAACAATAAACATGTCTGTCAAAGTGAAGTAATCAAGCCCTGTTTAGAAGTTCAATTGGCAACGGTAATAGGACTACAGAGATGGTTGAGACTATTTCTTGCTTGATCTACTTCTTAAGTACTAGGTTCTTCATTATCGGCTTATAGTAGTTTAGTGCTGGACTTAGGCCCATCCAATTGCTCACCGCTGACGTCGATCCTCGTTCTCTCACATTTGCCAATTTTCGGTCACCACTAGAGAATACTGTTCCTATGGCCCTCGCTTCTTCAACAAATGCGGATAGATCAGAGTCACTAGCTACTTCAGCCATTGTTATCGTGTAGGCTGTAATCAAAGACTTTGGTTCTCTATACACAGAATAAAAAAAAAACATGAAACTAACATAAAAATATATAATTACTAGCTGATGCCCGCGATTTCGCCCGCGTGGATGTCGGTTATTATATACTAAAACCTTACTCAAGAACCACTTCTATCCATTGGTGAAAACAGCACGAAAATCGGTGCAGCAGTTTTTGAGTTTATCGCGTACAGGACGAGAGACAGACGCGGTGGAGGACTTAGTTTTATAACATGTAAGGATTATAAAAAATATAAGTAAGTATTTAACGTATAAGTAAATAAATTACGAATAAATACAAATATTAAGATAAAATAGAAGATAAAAAATTATTCTTCCGCATCGCTGTCAACGGGAAAAGTGCCCTCCATTAAAAAAATTGAAACATAATGTAGTAATTTACTGACCTCAATAACTTCATAAACAGTTGTAGGCAAAATGATGGTTGTAGCCTTCTAAGTTAATTCATACGCCACTCTGAAAGCGTCTTTGATGCGGTCCACGAAACTGTAAAGAAAATGAAACCTTTGTCAAAATTATTTAATAAGATAGGTGCCTACAATTTATCTGTTTATCAAAATAAACTACGTATAAAAATTTAATTCATAAACTCAGTACCTACCCCTTAATCTTGATATCTTAAGTTCGATTCGAAGGACCAAAACTTTTCAGGCTTTGAAAATCCGGAGTCACACGTAATCTGTTAAATTTATGCCCTAACACGTGTGACTCCGGATTTTTAATTTGTCTGTCTGTAGTGTCTTGTTTATACCTTTTTAGTAGTAGTTGGGTTTTAGTTTTTATTATTTTAATTTTTTTCTGCATTACTTTATTGTTTCATAAAAAAACATTTTCCAACGACAAACATCTTCGCTTTAAATAATTCCAATTACCTTTCAACAATGCAAATTACATCGTATCAATCAAATTGGACCTGAAGTATTTAATTTTCAGCTAGAAGGCATAATAGCTGTCACCTAGATTATTACAGACTTGTAATTGGCGTTGAAATCGAAATTGCTAGACTAACTTGTCAAGACCTAATTGAAGTGTTTGGTGACAGGTTTTTTCTAGACGTTTTTTATAATATTTTTTAGTTTTTCGTCTTGTTCCAAGGGTGTTGAGTAGTCTTGTCTCATTAGTAGCACTAGCAGTGCCAGATTCTGGAGATTCAATATCTCTTTTTATATTCATTTGAATTTTGTGACTACACGTCATTAATTTACATAGGTATTAAAGAGGCATGAGGAACCGGGTGTAAAGTTCGCTCATCCTCTATAGAAAAGGGAGAATACTCCGAACAGACGGGTGTTGTGTCTGGTGGGATACTGCCGATTGATGTTGGAACGTTTTATATATTATAGTCACGCGGTAAACCCTGCTTGCACGATTCAGGATGATGACTTGCCTGACGTCAGTGTGATGCGTAGTTCGTATGTGGCGATGTACATGCCGCCACAGAATCATCATAAATATCTACCTAATATCTATCTATCCTACTAAAGGCGCTTATCAATACTATAAATAACGCAATTTTTTTTTTAAATTTAAACATAAAAATGCAGATTTATTATATTCTAATTGATACTACCGAATACAATGCATTTATGCAGTTTGGTGACACATGTTACGGCTTGCTAACATCGTCTTACATATTAAGGGGGATGCGCTAAGGTAGCCCGGCTTGCTTGGCGCATCCATCTTAAGAAACTTAAAAGTAACCAAAGATGGAGTGTAATAGGTATTTAAACTGGGTTTCTAAAACCTTTGAAAATTAAAACAGATTTCTACAGTTCTTAAGTTCACTAAAAGCATGTCACTATAGTAACAAGGAGCACTACTCAGTGCTATTCCGCTCAATTTGAACGATGAGTACTTCAAACAGAACTCGCAATGTCATAGACCCTGAAAAAATATGGCTTTTTTTTTTTAAGGTGGGAAATCATCCAATGTCTTCTCCCGCTCTGGGCGGAGCGGAAGGGCGTGTCAGACTTTTACTGACTAAAACCCACCCGTGTTCCTTCAGTTTCCTGTTGCCAAGGTCCCGGTATCCCTTTCGGACTTTCCCGCAACCCTGGCAGGCATCGGTCCTAGCGGACCGAATATGGCTAAGGACAGGATTATGGAAACCTGACATTCTGAAGACTTACCACAGTTTTTCAAACTAAGAACTAACAGAACACTCACATAGCTTCCCACCGTTTCTCATAGAGAATATTATTCTTTAGGACCAAAGGACCAAGAATTTCAAAACGTTTCAATTCCTTTTTAGATCATAGAAACTGGGTTATATATTGAATTAAACTCCCCCTAAAAGTTGCCCTAGTTACTGAAAGTACAGTTTATATTTATCTTTTAACTGATACACTTGCTGATAGAATATTAAGATACAGCTGCGAAATTCCGATTTCCAGAAGAGGAGGTCAGACTCGCTCGGCGTGAGTGAATGATTTATGAACAAAATCTGACTCACCCAGTTTTTCTGGACCAATAAACATGTCTACTAACTACGTTTACAAAAAAACGTATAGAAAAAACTGAAATCGATATCAAATCCCATTAATTTGATGTAACAGCTTAATTTTGTCATCTGGTTGTACGCGTATGAAATATTTTTTCGTTGAATCACGGGAAAATAATAGACACAACATGTTAGGATTTGGCATGATTCCAAATGATGGAGGATTTGATTTGATACCGACTTTTAGTGAATGAATTCGTGGAAACTATCAGTTTGAGAGGCTGTAATTTGATCGGGTGGCAACGAAGATTAAGTATTACTTCAATCTGTCCACACATTTCGGATATTCTCGAAGAAATAGAAACATTTATATGCCGACATATTTTGTCAAATGATATGTGAGTTCTCATATGAATCTTGATTACGACTACAAAACGCCGTTTCACTTTAGGTACATGATTTTCCAGCATTTATTCAATGCACAAAATTACTATAAAGTAGTTTTAACAATTTTTGGAGGAGCTCGTCGCTAAGTAATAACAGCCGCATGGGTCGATTCATCAGGTTAAGCTACGTTTGCCGGGGTTGGTCCGTGGATGGGTGACCATCTTTACATATCGAGACTCCTCCGTGCCTCGGAAAGCACGTTAAACCGTTGGTCCCGGCTGTCATTTGTGGATCTTTGACAGTCGTTACGGGTCGTCAGAAGCCCGAAAGTCTGACAACCAGTCTTGCCAAGGGGTATCGTATTGCCCAGTTACTGGGTTGTGGAGGTCAGATAGCCAGTCGCTGCATGTAAAATACTGGTATTCAGCTGCATCCGGTTGGACTGGAAGCCGACCCCAACATGGTTGGGAAAGGCTAGGTAGATGATGATGAGTTTTAACACTTAATTTTTATACTTTCTATTTGTATACGAAGGAAAGTTGTATTGCCTGTTTCACCATGGCATAGTAAAAGCTGTTATCTGCAGCATCAGTTACCATTTTGCTTATTCCGTGTTTTTAACCATCTGGATGTATGTTCCCGTTACCTGAGTCTGGCAGAACATTTCATATTATATGTTGTTAAATTTTTATTTATGGGTTATACAGTGGCGCGTCTTGAGGTTTGTTTTAAAACTTTTAGACCGATAAACTACATCGTATCTATCTTGGGTTTTAGCATCCTTTACGATGTCTTCAAGACCTCCTATTATACATATAATAGATTTAATTGCAGCTGTATTATGTTGTGTGCTTTGCTGTGTGGGTACACCTCTGCCCAAACTTTCGGGGAAACAAGGCGTGATGTTATGTTATGTTAATTGCAGCTGGTTACATATCATGCCACAAATCACGAGTGTCCACACGTACCAGCAGAGCATAGAATGTGACGGGCACCGCAAGGGCAGACAGTATTAGCGTAAAACACTTTGAAACACTCCTTCACCGTTTCCACGAAACTGTAACAATTTGCAGTTGTTTTGGGAACATTATGTTGATTCACAACTATTTACTACGTTTACTAGTTGGTTTTTATTTGTTTTGAATTATGTGGGTTGTATTTGGTTGGAATTAGGAGCAATGGAATCATCATCGTCATTATTTGCAGTATTTTCATCATCAATCATACTTTTTGTTAGCATCTGATTATCCGCTATCTGTCTATCTATGTCGTACTAACTATTTCCAAACGAATGAGTAAGCAATATATTTTTATTAGCGCTTTTAGATTTTTTTCATTGACGTAATTTCCTACATATAATCACATTCAGTTCTTTCCTGTAATCTTCATTTTGATTTCTCAGACTACCGATTGACCAAGGTTTCTTCCTGCAGTCTCTCAAATAAATTACGAAATTAATTTAAATCAAACATACAACAAATTATAATGATTTATGTTACATTTATGCACGATTTGAAACATCAAATGGCTTAATCTGTTTTATGACGAATCTAATCCTACTAATATTATAAATGTGAAAGTTTGTGTGTTTGTGTGTTTGGATGTTTGTTACTCAATCACGCAAAAACGGCTGAATGGATTTGGATGAAATTTGGCAAATAGATAGTTTATAACCTGGATTAACACATAGGATACTTTTTATCCCGATATTCCCACAGGAACGAGACTTACGCGGGTGAAACCGCGGGGCGCAGCTAGTGAACTATAAATTAGAAAATGTCCTCAAAATATCACCAAGTATAACATATCTATATGTGTATTTAGTCTCTTTATAATGTAGTAAAAATTTTTATTGACTTCCTATAGATTTCCATTTTTGGCTCTTTTACCTAAAGTGTAAATATCTTATTGTTTATTAGCCCGCTCCTGCTTCGCACGGTTTTTACGACTTGACAAAACATCGAGATTTCTTATTTATCTGTAGCTTTATTATATACATAAAAAATACAAACGTATTATATACATAAACCTTCCGGAATAAATTCTCTAAACGATTGTGAAAACCTCATCAAAATCTGTTGCGTGGTTTAGAAGAATAACGCGGACGTACTTGAGACCATACAGACAAATACGAAAAGCGACTTTAATTTGTAATATGTATATGTATGGAAGATATAATATGTATAGATGCAGCTTATTCACTTGACAAAATTAGCTACATTACGTAATTTCATTTCTCTAAAACTATTTTTAAGTGTGGTGTTGGAATCTCAAGAATGTATCGCGCGCTTTGCATTCCGAGAGGATTTAGTAAAACTGTTGTTTTCATAGTTTTCGTTGAGAAAGCGACTGTGTCATGGCAAACGCTATTTTGTATCAAATTTTCATGAAAATCGTTGTTTTATGGCAATATTAGCAGCGCCCCGCGGTTTCAACCGCATAAGTCTCGTCTCGTGGGAATGTCGGGATAAAAAGTATCCTATGTCCTAATCCAGGTCATGGTGCCAAATTTCATCTAAATCCGTTCAGCCGTTTTAGCGTGAAAGTGTAACAAACAAACAAATAACCGTAACAAACAAACACACTTTCGCATTTATAATAATAGTTTGTATTAGGATTGTAGCAGTGCAGTATATTACTTAAGATAAAAAAAAAAGTAACATTGAAGATTTTTAATTACTCGATATAAATTAGAGAGGAGCTCGTAGCTAAGTAATAAGAGCCGCACGGGTCGATACATAAGGTTAAGCTACGCTTGCCGGGGTTGGTCCGTGGATGGGTGACCATCTTTACATATCGAGACTCCTCCGTGCCTCGGAAAGCACGTTAAGCCGTTGGTTCCGGCTGTTATTTGCAGATCTTTGACAGTCGTCACGGGTCGTCAGAAGCCCGAAAGTCTGACAACCAGTCTTGCCAAGGGGTATCGTATTACCCAGTAACTGGGTTGTGGAGGTTAGATAGGCAGTCACTCCATGTAAAATAATGGTACTCAGCTGCATCTGGTTAGACTGGAAGCTGACCCTAACATAGTTGGGAAAAGGCTAGGCAGGCAGATTGATTGATATACCGGTGATCTTACTCTCTCTTATCTTACTTGGTGATCGCGTGTCTGTTGTGCTACCATGAAAGACAATAAAGAAAGAAGGTAAGATAAAGTATTTATTGTGACTAGCACAGGAAGATCACAAACTGAACTAAACACACAATGATAAAAGCATATAAGCAGCAATGAAATTGTTTATTCTATAAATCGGATATTGGAATCTCTTTTACACGTCATATTAAAAAATATTAAAAATAAGCTAGATGAGGTCGGTGTTACCTATCTGACTACTCTGAGAAGAAAGGCCGAAACAAACTCAGAGGTTGCAGTCTTTTTTAAAGTCCAGACATAATCTTGGTCAGGCCATATGAGGATCATATAGATTAGCGTCTGAAGTGGTCTTTTGAGGAAAGAACCACAACGATTTGAGTGGACCTGTCCAGTCAGTGCAAGCATTTGTCAGTAATAGTGGAGCTCAACTCAGAACTTAAAGCGCCCTACGACTCAACGCTCAACGAGCGAGCCTACAGAGCCCTGCACACTCAATTCAATAATGCGTTCAGGATGTCGTTGGGTCTGCCGTGGCGGTGCAGCGCGTCTGGGATGTTTGAGTGTGAATGAGTTTTTAGATGAGAGATTTTGACCATGTTCTACTAATTTATTATTTTTAATGTTCTTTAATATTATCATGACATTTTTAAAGAATTAGACTCGGATTGACATTATATCTTAATATTAATATTTGCATTTGCAATATTTGTTTTAACATCTCTTGCATGCTGACAATTTGTGTTGTAAGTGTGTATTGTACTCATGTTTGGGCAAATAAATTGTCTTATCTTTGCTGAAGCTCGCACTTAATTTATTAAACACTTACTTACTTTATTATGTAACAACTGGTGTACACATGAATGCAATAAAACATTTGAGTTTGAGTTTGAGTCTGATAGTTTCCAGGCCATCATGCGCAAAAAAGCAGTTTCCCTGCTAACCCGTATAGGGTAGCAAGAACGGCTTTCTAAACGCAATAGCTGTACGTTGTGACTGTCCCTTTCAGAATCAGTGGGTCATGTCTTGTGTAGGTACGGCGAGAAATTTATAGTAAAAAAAAAAAATTGTTAAGAAATATTTTATTTTGTACAAAACGCGCGATAATATAAGTAGTCCGTTTTGACAGCTATAAAAATACATTGTGTAGTGATGAAAAAAAAATGGTTTCATAAACTTAAACTGATTCTTGAGACATATCGATTGAACATACTTAGAGAGTTTGTAATCGACGACTTATCTACATTGATTAAAACTGATTCTCAAGGCTTATCGTTTTATTACATGTACGAGAACGAAACGTCAAAACGGTCTTCGTAAAGGGGTGATAGACATGCGAGCAAGTACGCGTACTTATGGTTCGGCGAGCTTACTCGCCCGTCTGTCATCGCCGCGAGCCGCGAGGCGCGAGCCAATTTGACAATGTAATTTTCAGCAAGCTTCACGTGAGTCACCGACGGCGAGCCGAGTAAGGTGGCGAACTTAAAGACCGCGTACTTTAAGTACGCACGTCTATCACCCACTTTAGATTGTCGCGAATTTAGGTTAAGTTTTCTCCTATGCCAGCCGAAATAAAGTTTTATAATAATAGAAGTATAAAAAACAAAATTAACATATTAAACTCACATCTTCTTCCCTTGGGGGTAGGCAGAAACAACAGAACGCCACCTGTTACGATCTTTACATACTCCTTTTGACTCGTTTACGTTCATACATTTAAAATATTAGTGTTTTTATTATACTTGAATAGGTATTTATAATGTTAATTATAGAAAGTTTTTAAGAGGCAATTTGCTTGTGGTATTTAGAAAAAAGTATATAATTTAGTAAGCTTGAGTTTTATAAGACTGGCTAATCCAGTAAAGCCAGTCTAACTCCACATGGCATTCATAAGATTAAAGATGGCGTATGACTGCTGGAACAGCTGAAAAAGAAATAAAACAGTTAATTAAGTACACTTCTATTCATCATCATTTCAGCCGAAAGACGTCCACTGCTGGACATAGGCCTCCCCCAAGCACCGCCACTTCGACCAGTTCTGTGCTTTCCGCATCCAGCGGATTCCTGCGGCTCACAAGGTCAGCGGTTCTTCTTGTGAGGCTTTCCAACGCACTTCTATAAGTTTGGAACTTTAGAGATATATGAGGAACAGGTTGTAAAGTTCACTCATACTTCATAGAAAAGGGAGAATCCTCCGACCAGACGGGTGTTGTGTGTGGCGGGCAACTGCCCAACCACGCGGTAAACTCTAATTGCGCGATGTAGGATTTTGTGTGAAGTCAGGTCTTTGATGCGTATTAGTTCGCATGTGGCGATGTAGATGCCGCCACAGAGCTAAAGCTTTCTGCATAGCTATATATGTATCCAGTTAAACTGTTGTTTTGGAATGTACTGAGTGGTGAAGTGTCTAGTGCGGTCGACCGAATCGATTTTGGTCACTGTAGGCGGAATGAAGAACTTTTCAATATTTTATGAAAGTAAAAAGTTGTATTTGTATTTAATACCTAATTAATACAAGATGCTATTTCGTCTTTTCGATGATCCGTTTCGTACTTTTTTCATAGATCGGATTTGTTCTGTTAACGGTGAATTTGATGAACTTTTAAAAAGCGGCCAAGTGCTAGTCAGACTCGCACACGAAGGGTTCCGTACCACCATACAATATTTAGCAAAAAAAACTCCGAAAAAACACGTTTCATATTATGGGGAACCTCTATTTATTTCTATTATTGCTGCGGCAATAGAAATACACAATGTTCGAAATTGTTGTGTTTGTACGAAATTTTTAACTGTCTGACTATTACGGTTCACGAGAGAGACAGACAGACGGATAGATAGCGGAGGTACCAGTTAGGGTTCCGTTTGACACCCTTCCGTTACGGATCCCTATACAGGGTGTAAGCAGACATCTCCCGAAAACTGAAGCTGGATGTTCAAACCAAGCATCTTTACATACTGTCACCGAAAAAAAAGAAAAAAAAATCGCTAATTTTTCGATTCAATAATTTGACACTTTTGAAAATCATGTTTTCTGAATGAAAATTGTATTTTTTTTTCTTGGATTTAGTTCATTTAAGGCTGTTATTGCTTTCTCAATTGCCTGTTGCATTGCCATTACCATGGGATTTCTGAAAAATCAATTTTTCGAATCCATACAAAAACAGTCACAAGTTGAACATACTTCAGAATCAAGCAATTTGGTTTGCACTATGGCCATTGGTAGGGGTAAGTGTGCATTTGCCTTCAGTTTTCGGGAGATGTCTGCTTACACCCTGTATAGCACTAATCACAAAGTTATCTCACTGCGTCAGTCAATTAATTTTGATACTTTCTGAGTCTAGATTCTATATATACGATATTCGTATAATCTTACCCAACACAGGAAGTCTTAACGGATGTTTAGATATTTTCTGTGATTTAAATCATATTTTAAACGTTAAGAGGGAAGTTATTAATATAACTATCTCTTTCCGTGTTTTCATGTGGGTTGGGAAGTTGATTTGTTAATGTTTCCTCTTCATATGAAATTATATCAACAGATTCTAACATGTAATAAATATATATTCTTTCTTGGATTTTGTTAACGTTTTTTAGGGTTCCGAACCTCAAAATGAAAAAACGGAACCCATAAAGGATCCCTCGTGTGTCTGTCTGTCTGTCTGTCCGTCTGTCCCAGCCAATTTACTCCGAATCCAAAGGACCGATTAAGTTGATATGTATTTCTGTGACCCAAACACGAACGTGTAACGAAAATATTTTTTTATTTAATAGGGGGCAAATTTTTGGGGTGCAAATAATAAAATTTAAAAAAAAGTTTTGCTAACTGTTACGTGTGTCATATGAAAGGGCTTGTTGCGAGGATCTCGAATACATTTTTTGTTTGTTCTTGGGATAAATTCATTCTAACAATTCCTTCATTGTGCATGGTCCGACGCGCACTTGGCCAGTTTTTACCGACTTCAAAAAAGTTTCAAATGTTCGGATGATTGTTTTTTTTTTTTTTTTTTAGTGTAGGTAAATAGTATCCTATCGTACTAGTTTATGCATTGACTTACCGGTTTTCGAAACATATGAGTTTATACGAGTATGTTTGACGTAAACCATAGGACGTAGACTTCGTGCAAGAATAATCTGCGTGAGCATGAAATCGGAACTAATCGTATGCCGCCGTCTTGTTGTTTATGTAAGGTCAAATTAAGTAAAGAATTATTTGATTAATTCATATTAGTACAAGATTAATAATATATTAATCAATAAATTATTAATCAATCAATCTGCCTAGCCTTTTCCCAACCAAGTTGGGGTCGGCTTCCAGTCTAACCGGATGCAGCTGAATACCAGTATTTTACATAGAATGATAGCTATCTGACCTTCACAACCCAGTAACTGGGTAATAGGATACCCCTTGGTAAGACTGGTTGTCAGACTTGCGGGCTTCTGACGTCCCGTAACGACTGTCGTTTCCGTTTCCTACCTTAGTGATTAAAGTGATAATTATTTTGGGAATGGCAGCGGCTTTATGTTATGATAAAAAGGAAAAAAAAATTGCTCATACATCAGTCAGAGCGTCCAGACACAGCACCCTGAAGATAGTTTGTATGGCTACGGGTTTGAGCGCGTTCTGTAACATCAGCTGTAAAGTCGTGCGCGTGCGCCGGTCGTAGTGCAGCTCCCAGCCGCAAGTGTAGAGGGCGAGGCGCACCTTCTCACCCTGGGGAATGAAAGGTAGTACAACGTAGGTAATTAATTAATTTGTGCATATTTGTTCATTGGATCGTGACTATAAAGCTCAAAACACACACAAGGCGGGTGCGGGGCGGGAGCGAGTCGGGTCGTTTTCATCGCGTGAGCCGCGCTGTTCATCGTGTTCACACAGAGCGCGGGTGCGGGGCGGCAGGGGGTCGGGCGCGGGACGGCAGCGGGTCGGGCGCGGTCGTACCTTGACAGGCGGCAGCGGTTGCAGTGTGAAAATGTCGGGTGATTCAGACACGGACGAACAATTTTTATTTTTACTAATTTTAAAAAGATAAGGAAAAGTTTGTAGGTTTATGACAAAAAAGACATCAATATGGAGAATATCATCGACTTTGCAGAGAATTAGAAACGGACGAAGAACGGTTTTATAAATATTTACACATGTCAGGGGCAAATTTTCACGGTGATATTTTTACAGAATAGACAACCGCTCCCGCTCCGCGCCCGACCCGCGCATGCGTTCTGTGTGTTGACATCTATACAATTCCTTGAATTACAATTTATTACGCCTGCCGTACTGCCGCGCCCGACCCGCCTCCGTCCCGCTCCGCGCCCTACCCGCGCACTCGTTCTGTGTGTTTACATCCATATAATTCCTTGAATTACAATTTATTATACCCGCCGTACTCCCGCCCCCGACTCGCTCCCGCTCCGCACCCGCCTTGTGTGTGTTTTGAGCTTAAGGGGTGTAAAAGAACGTTTAGCGAAGCCGAAGGTTACTTTTACTCTTTGTCATTTTGATAATTTTACTTACTGGACCGTACCTGGGAACCTTCTGGTTACTGTAGGTCATGGGAGAGATATTCTGCTAGATTCTTCGATGTAAAAGCAAACGCATCAGGGGGCTTAAAACGATCACTATAGCAGAATCATAATATTATGAAAATATTATAAATCATCGTAAAATGTCACAAACTGACAATTCATAATAAGATCTGCATTTAATTCATATTATGAAATAATTCATCTGTTTGACAGTTTTCTATGGAGATTCGTAAAATGGTCCACAAATGATAATTTGCTCTTATGTCAGATTAGAGGTATTGCTAATGACAGCTGGGATTCAGGAAATTAACTGCTTTTAGAGGAATTGCTAATGCAGCCGGTTTAGGCCCCCTGTTCTGTAAGAATCTCACTCTAGTGCAAGGCCCTCAGAAAAAAACGAATCGATGCGATCAATAAGCACTACTTTCCATTAATAGCTGACCTTTTCCATAAGTAGGTCGCTGTGGTAACAGGGTGAGCTGCTGATCAAGATGCTTCCGATTATGAACGTGAGGAATTCTAGACTCACTTCACCATGATTGAATGCCTGCGAAGATTATTTCGTTAGCAAAAGGGATGGGTTCCTGGGGTCCCGGTCTTTGTGAGGCGTACGAGGGGCCGAAGCCACCTCGCAGAGGCCCGTTAGATGCTTTTAATGAAATGAGGCACTAGCCGACGATTATCCCTTTATGCACTATGCAAGTGCACCAAAGGACAACCCCCGGTTTGTGTAAGAGGACTATTGCAGAACATAGAAACAAAACATATTGGGTTGTGGGTTTTGGTTACTTTGAATTTTGGAAGAACTATGTCCCCTGCCTGACCAATGTTTTGTAAAAGACACGGATAAAATGCGACAAGGGGGCAACATGTCCTGAGGGAAAAGGCCAATATCACTTTGCCCGACCTGGGAATCGAACCCAGGACCTCATGCCCAGCAGTAGAGCTTGTGACCACTAGATTAACGAGAAGATTTTGAATGCTTATACGAAGGAAAGGTTTTTTATTTTGTCTTAAAAAGATTATGTTTTATATATTTAACCGTTTATGTACACACATAATAAACAAACAAGAAGAAAAGAACAGAAAAATACGGACAAAGGTGATGCTTATTTCTAAAGAAATCTCTTCCAGTATACCTGCGATAGGAAACAGAAAAGAAATAAAGAAAATACGTTTATTTGCGGAAAACATGACGAAAAAAAAAAGAAAATAAACACAAAAAATAACAAAAGGTTGGGGAAAACATGCGTCACATCCACGCAAAGCGGCTATCGCTCAGCATTATGCTGCGACCCTATGCAGGACAGAGCCCCAGCGCTGATTTTCAGCGACAGCCGGCGCTGACGTAATGACGTCGACCGGTGCGGCACGGGTAAACCATTATTAGGACGAATACTTAATAGAATATACAAGTGACGAATATACTATACATAAACTATACATAAAAAAGATAAAAATAAAAATAAATAATAGAAATTGGCAAACTTATCGGTTAGGATATAAGAATATCATAAAGACAAAGGAATAGGATAAAGACATGTAAACACCGTGTGTAAAAGATGGATGACATGGATGAGATTTGTTTAATAAAAGATGGATGACTATAGTCTTACCTCTAGAACTTCATAGCAAGTTATAGGCAGCATCAGTGTAGTAGCTTTCAGGGTTAGCTCATAGGCAACTTTAAAAATCTGCTTTATGCTGTCCACAAAGCTGTGATCAATGAAAGAGAGAAGATTTTTTTATTTGTTCAATAAACTGCCGACAGAAATAAAAAGTCTAGTCTATACAAGTGGGTTTCAGAATAAGCTCAAACAGTTCTTGTTAAATAAGTGTCTATATTCTATTGATGAATTATAAATTAATACAAATGTCGAAAGTAACATAATTTTTCTCAAACATGCTTGGAAATTCGAGCATTATTTTGACAACCTTCTTCGAGATAAATCAAAATTTCTGTACTGGTAAAAAACAAGTGACGATGCGGCCAGCAAAGTTACTATGAAAATCCATATCTGGCGTGTTTAGCGGCCAAATAAATTACTATGAAAACTCATATCTGTCGTGTTATTTAAAAATGGAACGAACTTTTTACTTCAACACACGGCAACCAAGGAGGTAACTTATCAAAGATTTTATTTAAATTTCGAATTGGTTTGCAAATAGAACAAAGAAGAAACAAATTAACATATTGGCGCATGAAAAATGATAGTTATTCGTCATTGATTCTGGAATTTCTATTTAATTTACTCAGTTTGAATTTCCGCGCGTTGTTTGAGAAAAGTACTATACAAGCCTTGGCCGCAATCAGGAATTGATGGACTCACGCATGAGTGCCTCGGCTTCGCCTCGGCCCTCATTTTCACGATCGTCCATCAATTCCCTTATTGCAGGCCGCGACAGTAATGTACTATAATTGTTTTGAAATGAAAATGTTATTGAATTTTAAGAACTGACTATTATGACATTTATTTTGATACTAATTTTTTATTTATTTTTATTATTATTTTGATTATAATGAAATTTGGATTATTGGAATGATTTACATATAGATTGCATGCATATTTCTTATAATATTTAGTTATACAAATTCAGACACGATGTAAATTGTTATTGAATAAATGAATTGAATTGAATTGAATTGAATTTGTTCAAAACTTTGAATGGCCTCTTGAAGATAAAGAAACCGCTAAACAGTCTTTAAATTTTTATGGCTGACATTCATAATTTTTTATATCACGCAGTAATATTTTTACGATTGCAACAAAATAATATATTTTATATTATTATATCAGTGAGGATTTCTTCAATGATAAGAACATCTGATATCAAGCCTTCTTAGACGCCTTTATATGATTTTATTCCCATCCAACTGTGGTGGCATCTACATCGCCATATGCGAACTACGCATCAGACGTCACACAAACATCATAACGTCACACAAAATCCTGCATCGCGCAATTAGAGTTTACCGCGCGATCAATCAATATTAAACAAATTCCAACATCAATCGTTGGGCAGTTGCCCGCCAGCCACAACACCCGTCTGGTCGGAGGATCCTCCCTTTTCTATAGAGGATGAGTGAACTTTACACCCTGTTCCTCATACCTCTAAACGTGTATAACTGTAAAGAATTTAGAATATTTACCTGTAAATATACTGCATCTGCACGATAATAATTTTAAGCTTCCTTCTAATAACTTCATCATCACACACCGAAAACAGATCGTCAATTCGATTCTTCACCAACTCAAGCTGCCCACACGCATGCAGAATGAAAATCGGACCCAAAGGCACATAAGCAGTATACATAAGCGCCGAATAACAACCATAAAGAAACATCAAGGCGTAAGTCAGCATAAAAACGTAAATATTATCCTTATTCTCTTCAATAATCGTCGGATAAACCAAATCGTATACAGGCACTAGTCTGAACTCATTGATGCAATAATAATAAAACATGATTGATAAATTTTTGACAATAAATATGCCTACTCCCGTTGCAGAAATCACCAGCCATTGCTTGCACACCCAGACACCTAGATTTACGTATTTGTACATCACATCTCGTTCTGCTGAATTCAAATCTTTGGACTGTTCATAGTCCTTTTTAATGTTGTTTATCAAATCAACGAGAGCATCCTGGTGCCACAATAAAACGAAGTACTGAAAGGTAATAACTACATACACAACGAGTAAGACTCCATTTTTACAGATTTGAGAGAAGTTGTTGGACTTCAAATCGTGGTAGACAATGTTATAGACGATGTTGAGGAAGGCCAGAGTAAAGAGGCCATGTACAATGAAGAATTGAAGGGCCCATTTCTTGTCCCTTGGTATGTAAGGATGAGCTCGACTAATATTCAAGGCTCTGGTTGGAATTTTGAAGATGTGATCGAAATCTAACTTCATTTTGATGCGTTGTGCAGTGTTGTAGTCAACTGATATTTGTGGTGTTACGTATTTACGAGTAGTGGTTCGAAAATGTTGCGAGTTAAGCATTGTTTTGTTAAATTACATACTCTGACTTAAGAGGCAGACTGAATAAAACTTTTTATACCACAATTGGCACCTTGCTTAGAAACATTATTATTGGAAACGTTCGCCCCAAGTACAATATCATGATCATCATTTACTGGAGAAGCTTACGATCTTGGAACTAGAACCAATACATCATTAATTACACTTTGATCACTTAAATAATCTAAATGAATGTTGATGTGAGAGGCTCGTGACTAAATTATAACAGCCGCACGGATCAATCTATTGTTAAGCTACGCTTCCCGAAGCCAGTGGGTAGATGGGTTAACATCAATTACATGAACCCCTCCGTGCCTCGGAAAGCACATTAAGCTGTTGGTCCCGGTTGTCATTTCTAGATCTTTTACAGTCATTACGGGTAGTCAGAAGCCTGAAAGTCTGACAACCAGTCTTACCAAGAGTTATCCAGATAATAGGTTGTGAAGGTCAGATAGGTAGTCGCTTCATGTAAAATATTGGTATTCAGCTGCATTGGATTAGCCTGGAAGCTGACCCCAACGTGGTTGGGAAAATGCTAGGCAAATGATGAATGTTTAGGGGTATGAGGAATAGGGTGTAAAGTTCTCTCATCCTTTATAGAAAAAGGAGGATCCTCCGGCCAGACGGGTGTTGTGTCTGGCGGGTAACTGCCCAACGATTGATGTAGGAATCTTGTATATATGTCCATCGCGCGGTAAACTCTAATTGCGCGATGCAGGTTTTATGTGACGTCAGGTCTTTGATGCGTAGTTTACATGTGGCGATGTAGATGCCGCCACAAATGCTATGTTGAAAATTTGGCTGCCAGCTGTAAATTTTTATCCTCTATCTTGTTCTTAGCAAATTCATTTAAAAAAAAAAAACTTTCTAAAAGCCATTGTCTTCTCTTTAAATCTAGTAAATGTTTCCTCTCTGTAATCACGTTTGTGCTAATTTGCTGTGAAACAGTGCTTTGTCATTAAGCTTAAATATTGTGAAACAGCCTTTGAGGTTCTTAAGTGGCTTGTTTTTAGGTCTCATTAAGTGCTTTGTAATCTTGAAAATTACGGCTTTTATGCGTTTCAGTAATAGGTTATAAATAATTACCTAGTCGAGTTCTAGTTTCCCGACTATCAGTGTTCTTGGTAGCAAAAAAGTCTTATACAATTAATGTCGAGAAAATAAAAAATCCTCTTTAATCACTTTTCGATTTCTATTTGCCAAAGCATACTACAGGCGGGGCGCACTGCTCTTTTTTGTATGAAAATGCGTTGCGGTGCGGCAAGTTGCTGCTATAATGAGCGCTTGGCTTAAAGATACACTATTATCAATATAACATTTCTCTTATCATCAATTTTCAGATTTGGTTTTGGTTGTTGATAATACAAAATTATTTCTTTAATAATAAGAAAAAGACTGCCAGCAATTTCCGCACTAGCCATTTTCTCTTCTAAATCGTGTGCAGTATTGTTCTAATCAAAATATTTTCAAACAGAATTCGTTCCATTTTCAAAGACAACAATATTCATTTCACAACATACATATTATTATTTTTTTAATGATAAATTACATGGAATGTCTCCTGTGACATATGTGAAACAATTTAATAACAAATTGGCGAGTTTTCAGAATATTTCATATGACTACAATACTCGTTATTCACAATTACTTTTGACATTCAGAAACAGGCCAATTTATCGGATGGATGTTTTTTTTTTTTGATTTATTGTCTTCTGGATATGTTTGATAATATGTTTTGATTTTAATTTATAATAACAATGTTGTTTTGGAATTTAACCGTGTGGGTGTCCTGCTGTTTTTGGAATATTTTTGTTACTGCCATGCCTCATTTTTAGTAATAAATATGCATCTGAAAGACACTCTTTTTCAGAACTAAGCGGTGATTTAACAAAAGCGAGATCTTTTATCCGTTGAATAATATTGAAGTCTGATGGTTTTTTTATGGAAATTATGGACTTATACTAGGTAAAAAGTTTGGTCAAATTCGCCCTTAGGCGCTTAGCAGACGATGGACAATTTTATTTGTCCACGGACTATTTCGTTGGAATCATAGCGAAAATCGCAAACGTAGGACAAAAACATAATTATGATTCCAAATAATTGTCCATCGTCCGCTCAGCGCCTGAAGGTAACCGTACCGTAGAATGAATAAAAAAAGCGTAAACTTTGTTTTATTTAAAGATTTTTTTAGATCATATTTTACCAGCAATTTCTTAGAGCTTAGCTTAATTTGGAAAGAAGGTCCGATAAAACTTATGTTATTTTCTCTGCAATTTTTGCACGTAGCAGAGAAAATTCACATTACTGTATGTACAGTTTCTGTAGCTGCAATGGCTATGTTTATAGCGAAAATAAGTAATAATAAACGTTTATATGATAAAACTTGAGTGTTGATGTTTATGCTGAGATTAAAGATGGCACTGGATGTTAAGGTTATCCCTTAAATAAATACATTATTATAATTTACATAACTGGGTGAAATTTATGTATTTCTTTATGGCTGTTTATATACGTGTGTGTAGTTTTTTCGTTATAGTTTTAAAAAAATACAATAGGTACCTAGACGTAAATATATTTAGTAACCTATTCTTCAAGAGTCATAAAAACCCTGTAAGAAATCGACACGTGTTTCACCTCTCAACGAGACATCCTCAGGATGACGATTGACCAATGGCAAACCAGAACACGACGTGTTACTACACCGAGCGCTGGACGCAAAGAGCTTTGCGTCCAGCGCTCGGTGTGGTGGAGCTGGTGGAGATGGAGTGGTGGAGGATGCCTCGTTGAGAGGTGAAACACGTGTCGATTTCTTACAGGGTTTTTATGTCTCTTGAAGAATAGTTAAGCGGAATAGGTTACTAAATATATCTACGTCTATTGTATTTTATAATGGATTTCCACAAAGTCACGCCAGAATCTATAAACTATCTTAATCGTTTTTAATAAAACTAACATTTAGTGAGGAGACTAAAGGGGGAGGAGGAAGTGACCCGCCACTCTTCATCCTTTTCTAGTCTATTTATACTTTTTCAAACATACAAACGCGGCATATACCTAGTTGTTTCATTATTCGTAATATTTTATTTCTTGATCCGTCCGGAGTTTTCTACATATTATGTACATCTCTGAGAAATAACGCTGGAACATACTCGAAGATTAAGTAAACACTTACTTTATGACCACAAAACCGTGTTTATCAGTTGTTTAGCTTACCTTTTAAACATGACATTTCCGTATAAAGTTTGACATTTAACATGCGTTGAACAAGTGTCTAAGTTTTTGTGGTAAGGCCTATTGTCTTTTGTTTTACTGTATCTACCTCCGTCATTTCCATCCATCTTTGTGATATAGTCTGTTCATCTAGATCCCGTCGAATTTGCGCGCCACAAATTTGTTGTTTCAAAAATCGTGTTCTGTTTTCAAAGGAGATGAATAACGTTCCCATACAAGCTCGGCCCAGAATGTACAAAAATAAAACAATATGTAATAAGAACAAATAATAAAGTTTCTTAGCCCTGTACATTTTTGTTCGTCGTAAAACTTGATATAGAGACATAACACCCTTCCAAAATCTGGTGACTTAAATATTTTTTTCACGACGAATGCACATGATGATTAAGTTTATTTATGAAAACCGATATCCCTTATGCATATAGTACACTATTATTCCGGGCGTTAACGAATTTTCATCATACTCAGTTTTATTTTTAGTTGTGCGTTCGTTTTCAACATAGTGCCATGTTTTGTGTGGAGTGCAGGACACGTACGCTTGATATTGCTAGTTTTTCGTTTAGTGCTTATTTTGTGACCTGGTATTTGAGCTGGAGGCTTGAGGGCTTTTGGTAAGTGAGTTTTATGTTGTTTGGGTGGAGGTAGTAGTATTTTTTCGAAGGTTGTAGGCAGTGATCTTGTGTAAATGTGATGTTAAACTTTCGGGATGTCATGGTTTTAGTATCGTACTTACTTAATTATAACAAATATTTCAGTAGAAATGAAAATACCAATAGAATATTTAGTTTTTGTACTTAGTACAGAGTACAGAGATAAATAATTATTTATTTGAATGTTAATAAAATTTAAAAATCCCTCAAAACTCTTGCCCTAATATCTGGAACCAGGTGTTCAATAATTTCTAATTAGATTTTAGGCTTGATATTTTGATTAGGTATGATATCAAAAGCCTTCACAAATCAAAAGTGGTTTAGCCTAACTAATTAATATTAAATGCAAAAGTGAGTTTGTTTGTTTGTTTGTTACGCTTTCACGCTAAAACGGCTCAACGGATTTGTATGAAATTTGGCTTATGGGTAGACTATGACTTGGAATAGAACATAGGAGTTTTTTATCCCGATATTCCCACGGGATCGAGAATTACGCGGGAGAAGCCACGGGGCGCAGCTAATTTGAAATAAATGATTTGAGTTTGTGGTCTGTTTTAATGGAACTTAACTAATAGATATATCACAAATACCAGTGTTACTAAAAGAGTGATGAATTATAAATGTTGATGGATGGAGAGAGAGAGGAAGGCCAAAGAAAAGATGGATGGATTGTGTGAGGAATGATATGAAAGAGAAGGGAGTGGATGATAGCGTGATGATTGACAGGGGAGAGTGGAAGAAGAAAACGTGTTGCGCCGACCACAAGTAACATGGGACAAGTGCCCTGGGGGCCAAGTCTACTAATTTACAAACGTGTCAATGGTCTGACAATGATGAGTTTTTGACAGATTTGCCATTCAAAATCTGTCAAAAAGTCATAATTTTGAGACCACTGACACATTTGTAAATAAGTAGACTTGGCCCCCTGTTTGTCAAAACTTACAAGACTTGTAGTACCAAATGTCATTATTTAGTTCACAAGTACTTATATTTTGACACTTTTATTAGTGATTTAGTTTACCAAAATATTATTTGTAAGTTACAACTCGTAGAAAATCTTAACAAATCCTGAGAGTGTCCGGCAACTCTCTCTTCCGTCTTACAAGTGTCGTGCTTAGTACCGCAATAAATGTTTAAATTCGATTTTCTTTTTAGAATGTGGTCAAAAGAGAGAGATGACCTGATACTCGTGTCCCGGCAGTGGGACCATTAAGACGAAAATTAACATTCTACGTAACTTGTGAACGTGTAGACTTGTAACTTTTGATAAACAGGGCCCAGGGCAGGAAGATGTTTTAATTTTATGGAAGATTATTCCCTATAGTGCTAGGTTATTTTGCTTTCGTAAAACAGAAATTTAGGAAAAATAATATTTTTGCATAGATACTGGCCACCAAGAAAAGATAAATCCGCTACAAAAAAAAAACATAAAAAGACCCTGTCAAAACAATTTAAAACTACTATTAAAAAGACAGTCAGATAATAGTTTGAAACTGAAACAAAGGAGGCGGGAAAATAGAAAAATAATAAAAAACAATTTGGCGCTTGTCACTAGCTGTCAAATTAACACGCTCAGATGACAAGCATCTGTCATTGGCTGAAAAATAAAAGGAATAGTGCTATTAGATTTTTGTTATGTGTATCTGTTTTTCAGCAAGATTTACGGAAATATTTTGCAAAAACAAATGAATAGGTTTTTGTAACTGAATTTGATTAAAAGTTTAACGATACTTTGACGAAGCGAAGCTTTGACGTAAATTGATACCTACAGAAGAGTTATTTACTAAAAAGACTAAAGTTATACGTTTTCAGGAACTTGTAAAGGATGTTTAGTTCTAACCTAACTTAACATAGCATAATATCACGCCTCTAATCCGCGAAGGTTTAGGCAGAGGTGTAACTATAGTATCTACACCTACATTTCGAGGGGGCGTGCCTATTGCCATCAACCGGGCTCAAATTCAGACTCCGGCCTGCTACTGAGAAATTCCGAATGGAAAAACACAATAAAACTTTTCCCGACCTGGGAATCGAACCCAGGACCTCATGCTCAGCAGTAGCGCCTTGCGAACACTGGACCAACGAGGCAGTTCACTAAGCTTGATTAAGAAGCTTGCATAATTAAACATAATTAATAATTAATGTATTTTGACGTTCAAAAGTGCTTTTTATTTGCCTAATTGAAATAAATTATTTGACATTGACTGTTTTATCTTTATATCTAAATCTACGGCCGCCCACCAAAAACCATTCGACCTTCACTGTGCAAATCTTAACTCCGGAAGCCTCCACGACCTTGTCCTCAAGGTCTCAAATCGAGGCCTTGCGTCCTTGCAACAAGGTCGCTCCCGGAACCCTAACCTTGAGCGAGGCCACGGCCTTCTTCCGCGGCCTCGTTCCAAGGGCAGTCCTTGAAGAAACCTTTTAAGGTCAATGAAAAGACCTAGTTTATGGAGGACAGAGATGGGTCGATAGTCCCTCTACGTCATCGGTGAACTTGATGGAAGGTCGCTGTTTTGTGACCTTGACCTTTTGCTTTCAGGGAAGTTGTGACGTAGGCATTTGTTTCACTTTTATAGGTGGGACTTTTATAGTACCTACCTATCTCTTCCATGTTAAAAGTTTTTGGGGCATACATCGACAGATTTGCTGATAGATTGATGATAGATGTCATGATACCATTGAGTAATTTTAAGAACATTTATAATGTAGGTACCATATACTTTTTTTTTTTTTTGTGTGAGATATCATCCGATGACTTCTCCGGCTCTGGGCGGAGCGGTGGGGCGTGTCAGACTTTTACTGACTAAAACCCACTCGTGTTCCTTCAGTTGCCTATTGCCAAGGTCCCGGTATCCCTTTCGGACTTTCCCGCAACCCTGGCAGTAGGTACCATATTCTGACAAATAAATTGTTATGTCTATGATTAGTCTAGTATTTACGCTTTAAGTTCTATGACGGGTTACCTACCTGGCTTACTCACTTTGATGGAACGTGTCTTGGTACAGTTCGATTCAAACTTGGAACATGAGGCGAGTCACTGCGGAGTAACAATTTCATGTGTCAGCGGGGGTACTGCGCAGCGAGTAGCTAACTTCCGAGCCACCATTAAGTTTCATCTAAATCCGTTCAGCCGTTTTAGCGTGAAAGCGTAACAAACAAACAAACTCATATTCACATTTATAAAATTAGTTAGGATTAACATGAAAGCAGTGTTACGGTTATAGCCTAATAAACAAAAAAAACATTGATGGAAACAGCATTTTAAGAGATCCATAGATTAAAGCTCAGATCGCGACGTGAAGCGACGCGACGCAATTATCGAACTTATTTTCTTCACGAAAAGGTATAATTTCAGTGCGAGGGTTGACACGTGTCAAAGTACGCTGAGATGTGCGGTGCTGCGCAGCATGTATACGTTATTGTGTAGTAAATAGATTCGATATTGTATCGGATTATAAAAAGTGCGCGTCGCTTCGCGTCTCGGTGCGAACTGACCCTTAGAATTAGCTTCAGAAACCAATCAACAAACTGAGCGTAGGTTGAATTGATTGATTGATTGTTCCAGAACCATTCTGGATTATTGATTCAAAATCCTCTCAAAACACTTAGGATTTAATGGATGTATGGAGCAATACAAAGGTAGGTACAATATATGTAGGTATGGATACACACGATCCTTTCTGGTAATCAAATCAAATGTTGGCAATGTCGTGGTAACTGCATTAGAAGATATTTATAATCTTCTTTATCTTATTGATGATTCCATTTTTACCTATAATTTAAATAAGCTTCGACCAAAATTTGGCCACTTCAACAGGGTTAAGGCTCCCGCAGACAGGCGCGACACGACACCGGTAGAACAATTTCCGTGAAGATGTCATAGAAATTGTTCCACGAGCGTCGCTTCGCGCTTGAGCATTGGCCGAGCAAAGGTCTTATAATATAGTGCAGTTCCATTTATCAACCTAATTAATGAGTTTACATGATTCGACATTTGTCTAATGACTTTTGTGAAAGATGCTATCAATATCTTTGTAGAATACCCAAATACTAATTACCCACATTGCACAGATTACATATGCTAAAAACTTCTTTGTTAAATTCCGAATGTAATGGGCATTGAGGAATGATTTACTGAAATTCTTCAGATAATTTACTGTTCACGAGTGAAGAAAACATTTCAGCTAATTATTTAAATTGGTACCTAAACTCGCGACAATCTAGGAAGTCCGTTTTGACAGCTGTAAAAATCGTTTGTGAAGAGACGAAAAAAAAAATTTGTTTCTTATAAACTGATTCTCGAGACATATCGATTGAACATACTTAGAGAGTTTGTAATCGACGACTTATCTACATTGAATAAAACTGATTCTCAAGGCATAACGTTTTATTACATGTACGAGAACGAAACGTCAAAACGGACTTATTAGACTGTCACGAGTTTAGTGTAAAAATAATGTTCAGTATTCTCAATATAAAACCAAATTTATTAATTTACCAACAGTAATTTACGCAATGTAAAGAATTCACATAAACTATTCGAAAAAACAATTACATCTCGACAACAACGGCTCAGAAACAAAATTCATTTTAAAAATAGAACAGGAAAGTAAGATGGCTGCCATAAAAACCGTTAAAACAAACGCGTTCAGGTTTATTGCAGATGTATACTAGCTTGTGAATTAAAATCGCACGTTATTGCTACTTTCTCAAGTGCGCTAGATTGGAAGAAAAGAGCATATAACATATATGACATGACATATATGATGAACGAACATATATGACAACGATTCTTTTGTTTTGTTTTGTTTATCGCTTTATATTATCACTTCTTTTATCACTTCTTTTAACTTATAGTTAATTCGTGGACAATGGTGTGGGGTGCATGTTTGACAATTCCTAGCTTAAGTAATTTTCTGTATTTTTTAACATGTAGGTAACTGTTTTTTGTTCCTAATAAATAAATAAATAAATAAATAAATAAAAGAAAGGTGTTTCACGCAAAAAAAAAAAAAAAAACTTATAATCTAACAGATAAAGGAAATGTATCGCTTCTTTTCCAATGATATACCTTCAGTTTTGGATTGTACAATAAAGATACTCGATACTACATATTGCAGTTCAAAAGATACAGCCCTGAGTCAGATGGTCGGACGGACAGCGGAGTCTTAGTACTTAATAGATTCCCATTGGCAGCCTTTGGGTACGGAACCCTAAAAACGCCTTAATTACCTACTATCAACAGAAATATCTCCTGTTACCATTCTTTTTCTATATCAACAAAGATCTCTATTTACACAGTTAGAAGAATGTAGCTTTTACGTCCAGATGTTTCAATTACAAACGTCTTACCATTTTATCGCCAGACAGTTTGGCTACCAGAATAATAGGTATTGTTGTCTGTTGTGTAAAGATTCTTGAACTGAAATAAATCAAGACTACAGGTGTTCTCATTGATGGCATTTACGTAAACATAGTTCATTCAAATGGTTTCGTTGTTAGCGGTTCTTTGGTTTTCACATTTTGGTTGTGATTAATGATAACCGCCGCACGGGTCGATGCAAACAAAAATACTTACAAATAATTATTTTCTCTAGGGCGTGACGTTACATACCATCTTTAAAACCCATCCGTGCTTCGAAAGCACGTTAAGCCGTTGGTCCCGGCTGTCATTTGTAATTCTTTGACAGTTGTTACGGGTCGTTAGAAGCCCGAATGTCTAACAACCAGTCTTACCAACGGGTATCGTGTTACCCAGTAACTGGGTTGTGGAGGTCAGATAGGCAGACGCTCCATGTAAAATAGTGATATTCAGCTGCATCCGGTTAGACAGGAAGCCGAGCTCTACATAGTTGGAAAAAAAAAAACAAGCGACTTCCAGAAAAAAACACTAAAAAAGTGTTTTTTTTTAATTTTTCTTTAATTTCGGAAGCCGGTGACTTTTCTTTTTTATTTTCGTTTTTTGCCACCGACTTCCGAAATTAAAGTAATTTTTCACTTCTTTTGTTTTTTTTCTGGAAGTCGCTTGTTTTTTTTTTTCACTTATTAGTTGTGGTACTTACCTACCCCACACAAATTCGAATACCACTACCTATGTAAATAACAGTGACGGACTCAAATATAATGCCGTCTACATAGACTAAGTGGGAAAAATACTTAATTATTGAACCTAACTCAGAAGCTACTCAAGCAAAGTTAATAAAATTTATATGGGACCACGTCGGGAGTATACCCTTTCGAACAAAAAACAAAAATTTGTAAATCGGTTCACAATTGGCGAAAATATCGATGAACAAACAAAAAAACAAAAGTACATACAGATGAACATAGAACCTCCTTCTTTTTGAAATCGATTAAAAAGACTAGGCAGATGATGATATTTTTTGTTTTTATTATTTGTGTAGATACAATATCTATATCTATCTATCTGCCTAGCCTTTTCCCAACTATGTTGGGGTCGGCTTCCAGTCTAACCGGATGCAGCTGAATACCAGTATTTAACATGGAGCGACTGCCTATCTGACCTCCACAACCCAGTAAGTGGGTAATACGATACCCCTTGGTAAGACTGTACTTGGTAAGATACAATATCTACGAAAACCTTACTCCGATTGATCTTACTTTCCACTACAGTCCGGCTCCTCAACCGGTGTCCCCTATCACTGTGATTAGCGCTGACAGCCGTTGGCGCTCTGCCCGCCATTGTGAATGACAACATATGTGCCATTACTTATACTAGCCAATTGAGGCGAATAGGTGAGATAATGTTTAATTGTTTTGTGTGTGAAATCAATTACCCCTTATCGCGTTTGATTGCTTTTACGATTTTATCTAAATTATTTTATTGTAGAATCATACTTAATTCGTTTCTCAACGTCGACTGCCAGTTATGGATCTTTGAATTAGGCCGTAGGGGAGTAGGGGGTAATTCAAAGATCAGAGGGGGTAATTTGAACGGTCAAAGAAGAAATAAATCCACAATAACCATGCTAAGCAGACGGTAATCGCAGTTTATTGTTATAAGTTTACACAGTTGGACTATGCTGCTGGACCAGATGAGTGGAGGTTTTCGAAACTAATAAAATCTTTTAAAAAACCCCACACATCTTCTATGACACCCAAAGTAAAATAAAGGAGGCAGCATGTTCTTTGTCAAAACGCTTTCAATCAATGTGCCAAGCCGTTTCCCCGCTATGTTGAGGTTCGCTTCCAGTCTAACCGGATACATCTGAAAACCAGTTTTTTACATAGAACGCCTGCCTATCTGACCTCCACAACCCAGTAACTGGGTAATACGATATCCCTTGGTTAGACTGGTTGACAGACTTTCGGGCTTCTGTCGACCCGTAACGACTGTCTAAGATGACGAATGACAGCCGGGACCAACGGCTTAACGTGTTTTCTGGGACACGGAGGAGTCTGGGTATGTAAAGATGTACCCATTAATGGACTAACCCCGGTAAGCGTAACTTAACCTGAAGGATCGACCCGTGCGGCTATTATTAGTTAGGCACGAGCTCCTTCACCATCATCATTTTAGAAAACCCTCAGTGGATTCAAATGATAAGGGTATATTATGCAAACGTTGCAGAAGTATCAATCTCAAAAATGATTGACATTTCACAACACTCAAATCAAAATTCTAACATGTAACTCGATCGCACGATGACTCCTGCGCACGCTAAAAATAACGATATCAAACAAAATAGTTGACTAAAATAAAATACGAGATTTATAAGAGTTGAACGCTCCGAGAGAACAAAGTTCTCATAAAATATTCATTTTATGAATGAAGGTTTTAATAAAAGTAGATCAGACAGCAGTGCTGCTGGGGAGTTTGTTGCGCCACTTCTTCTTCCCAGCTAAAGCACTAGGAAGTGGTGAAGGGTGGGGCGTTTTGCGGGACTGTCTTATGTAATTTTGACGTTCGAAAAGTGCTGACCCTGATTTGAATAAATGACTTTTGATTTTGATTTTATAGTGGTACGGTTACTGGGTTGTGGAGGTCAGATAGGCAGTCGCTTCATGTAAAATACTGGTATTCAGCTGCATCCGGTTAGACTGGAAGCCGACCCCAACGTAGTTGGGAAAAGGCTAGGCAGATGATGATTTTGATTTTATAGTGGTTGTTTTCGTTTTAAGGCTCTTACATACTGGGGCGATTCGTCGCGCGACGCGAATTTTAACAAAACAATTTCTCACGGCGAGCAATGCGGCGGCGTCGCGTCGCGCGACGTATCGCCCCATTATGTAAGAGCCTTTACATGTCCAAATTACAAAATTTCGTGATGGTTGACAAAAATCAGGAAAATTCCAGACCACCAAAGAATGAACCCAGCTTGCTAGTTTGTGATACCTATTTTATTAGCAAAAACCTATTATAACACCATGGAAAACATAATAGCGAACACATAACACGCTAACGGTCTATTTACCGAAAAATTTATTGCACATAAAAACTTCTTCGTTTGAAGTGAATCAATAAATACTTTTTAAGCTGCAGTAAGCTCGTAAAATCATATAACAATATTGATAACAACAAACAATAATATTGATTGATGATTGTTGAGGGTAATAAATGATAATACCTCAACTTAATATTAATACGTATATTGTCAGAATGACACGCGATCGCGACATTTATCCGATCAATACGTGTGCTTTCTTCGTACTACTAGAGGGCGTGCGCGCCGGCCGGCCGCCGGTGCCCGCGTCGCCCCGCGCCCCGCGCGCTGCGGTGGCGTTCATCGCTTTTAGGCGCGTTCATCCTCCGCGCCGTTGAAATCTTCTTTTTTCAACTCTTCTTGGTCAGCCACAGGTAGGGGGCACATTTTATTGACCGCCCGTTTGATGGTGCCGGTGGTAGTGTAGATTTCCGCTACTCTGCAGATCCCGTCGGCTCCGGGGTATAATTTGCAGACTCGACCCATACGCCAGTGGAGCGGCATCAAGTTGTCCTCTTTCAGTATAATAAGATCACCGACTTTGATTGGTGCGGATCCCTTTCTCCATTTTGCTCGGTTTTGAAGCTCGGCCATGAATTCTCGTCGCCACCTCTCCCAGAACCGCTGTCTTATTTGTTCAATCATCTGGTACCTGTTGGGTCTAGACGTTTTCACAGGTAGTGAGGGTACTGACATCAGCGAACGTCCAATTAAGAAGTGTCCCGGAGTTAAAGGATTGGTATCAGTGGGTTCCGATGACAGGGGGGAAAGAGGTCGGGAGTTAAGGATGGCTTCTATTTGAGTGAAGAGCGTCGCTAGCTCTTCGAACGTAAGTGAGGCATTGCCAGCTACGCGTTTTAAATGGAATTTCGCGGATTTGACCCCGGCTTCCCAAATTCCACCAAAATGTGGAGAATATGCGGGAATAAATTTGAATTTAATAGCCTCGTTAGCTGCATAATCTGAGACTGCTTGAACACTGGACTGTATAACCCTACCCAACTCATTGTTAGCGCCAACAAAGTTCTTACCATTGTCGCAGTATATGGCATAAGGCTTGCCGCGACGCGATACGAACCTGCGCAGACATGATATGAAGGCCTCAGTGGTAAGATCACTTACAACCTCCAAATGTAGGGCTTTAGTAACTAAACATACGAATACACATAAGTAGGCTTTGGTGATACGATTACCTCGTCCCTTCTTGGAAGAAATCATAAAGGGTCCAGCATAGTCAATCCCACAAGAATTAAAAGGAAAGTCTGGGTTTACTCTTACACTCGGCAAGTCGCCCATTAAAGGTTGTGCAGTCTGACCTTTCAGTCGAGTACAGACAACACACTGTTTAACTGTAGAGCGTGCTAAGATCCTGCCTCCCATTGGCCAAAATCTCTCGCGTACTGACGACAGAAGCAACTGTGGACCTGCATGCATTAAATGTAAATGTTCATATTTCATTATAAGTTTAGTGAGGTGGTGTTTAGCATCCAGTAATATTGGGTGCTTTTTTTCGTACTGATAATCAGACTGACTTAACCTGCCACCCACTCTAATTAAACCATTGTTATCTAATATTGGACTTAAGGATAACAACTTACTTTTATTATGCAGTTCTATTCCGTATTGATTGTGTTTTATATCCTTTGCAAACGACTCTGATTGACTAACTTTAAGCAATAGTATTAAAGAGTTTTCTAATTCGTTAGCTTGCAAAGGTCCCTTTAGTTTTAACTGTTTACTTTTACAATTATAAATAAAACGTAAAACATGTGCATAAACTCTTTTGAGCCTGATATAACTTGAATATTTTTCAAATGGTACTAATAATTTATTTTCGGACATGTCATCAGAAGAAACTAATACTTTGACTTCAGGTAAGTTTTTAAGTATAGTGTGAGGTTGAGTAGGCCAATAAGATTCGTCCTGTTTTAGGAACGAAGGACCTTCCCACCATATAGACAATGAATGCAGATGCTGTGGGTCAATGCCCCTAGAAGCTAAATCTGCTGGGTTTAAATCTGTTGGAACATGTTTCCAATCAAACTCTTTGGTAATTTCATTAATTTTGTTGACTCGGTTACGTACAAATGTTTGTAAGACTCTATTCTGAGTTTTCAGCCATCCAAGTACAACTGTGGAATCAGTCCACATATATTTTTTAATAACATTGCATGGTGCAGACTGTAATACCTTTTCACTAACTTGTGCCCCTAACAGAGCAGCACATAGCTCTAAACGTGGGATAGTGAGCTCCTTAATTGGAGAAACTCTAGTTTTAGCACATAGTAACCTTACTGTTATATTCTGTTTACTATTTTGGGAACGTAAATAAACACACGCTCCATATGCCTGCTGACTTGCATCTACAAAGCAATGTAGCTCGGCTGACTGGGTTTCTAAATTATCACCTAAAACATAACGAGGTATTATAATATCAGATAAATGATGCAAGTTTTGAATGATATTGAACCATCTTTTAACATAAGGCTCGGGAACGGGATCATCCCAGTCTAACTTTGCAATCCACAAATGTTGCAGTAATATTTTTGCTTTAATAATAACACAACTGACTAGCCCTAAGGGATCAAATACTTTACATGTGGTTGAAATAATCGTTCGTTTGGTAACCTTTGAAGTGAATTCAATTCCATTTGGAAAACGCAACTCATCAGACTTTGGTGACCATTTCAGACCTAAGACATTAGCTTCGTCATGAAAATTAAGACAATTTGATGATTCTGATTTGTCACCAAGAATCTGAGAGTTTGTGCGAAATTTTCTTAAAGGGAAACAAGCAGAATTTAATGTTTTAGTGACATTTAAATATATATATTTTAATTCCTCTTCGGTTGAGGCACCTGTGTTAAGGTCATCAATATAAAAATCGTTCTTAATGACATTAGCAATACTCTTATCCTGACATTTATCAGCCAGCTCAACCAGAGACCTGGTTGCTAAAAATGGAGCCGAAGCCATTCCATATGTTAAAGTATTGAGCTGCAAAATTCTGAAAGGTTGATCGACTTGATCCCTCCACAACACAAGCTGCAGGTGCCGCTGTGATTTATCTATAGCTATTTGTCGGTACATTTTTTCGACGTCTGCTGTTAAAACAAATTTATGCATTCTAAAACGAATAAGAATAGAGAATAAGTCGCTCTGCACAGTGGGACCAACAGCCTGGATATCATTCAAAGATTTTCCTGAACTTGTTTTAACTGAAGCGTCAAAGACTACTCTCAGCTTAGTGGTATCATGCTGTTCCCGAATGACACAGTGATGGGGTAAGTAACAACCAAACTTAGGCCTTTCAATTTCACTTAAATGTCCTAACTTACTATATTCATGTATAAATTCACTATATTGTTTTTTAAGTTCAACATTTTTATTTAATTTATTTTCTAGACTCAAGAAACGTTTAATTGCAATAGGAAACGATTTCCCAAGTGCCTGCTCTGGGGCCTCCGTTAGCGGCATCATTACAGAAAATCGTCCATCCTGTAGACGACAAGTGTTTTTTATAAAATGAGACTCACAATATTGCTCATCCATTGAATAATTATTAGAACCTGTAGGCAATTCTTCTACCTCCCAGAATCTTTTAACAGAATTATGGATATCTTGAAGTGACACCATTTTATCATTTTTTACTAAATTACAATGTCTATTATGACTAAAATAAGATTCGCCGATAGGGCCAGCAACTAGCCACCCTAACTGGCTATCTTGTAATATAGGCTTATTTACTCCTAAGATTATTCTATTATTAGTTACAATATCAAAAAAGTGGTCAGCACCAAGCAAAATATCTATCTCGGCAGGCTCACAAAACAAAGGATCTGCCAGCACTACCCCATTGGGCAATCCCAAACGTTCAGCATTTACTTGAACACCGGGCAAGGTTCCTGTAATTTTAGGAATTACTAGGCAGTTAACAGTTTTATAAAAGGAATTAATTCGAGACTTTAACATAATATTGCAATATTCTGTGATTTTACATGCTGCATTATTTATACCACTAACATTAAAAGAACTTATTTGTTTTGCTTGTAACCCTAGCCTTTCTTTCAGATTTTTTGTTATAAATGAAGACTGACTTCCAGTGTCCAACAACACACGCGCAGGATGAGTACTATTATTATGACTATTAATAATTTCAACTTGTGCAGTACATAATAAAACTTGGCCTGGCGAGCGAGCTGACAAACTAACAGGAAGATTACTAGTTGATGGCTGAGTTGCTTCTGTACTTTCTGTGGCCACATTAGTAATTGTACTGTTGTTATGCAACATTGAGTTATGCTTTTCCTTACAGGTTTGGCAAGAACTACGCAATGGACATTCTGAATTGTTGTGACCGCTACGAAGACAGTTGGTGCACAACTTATGCTTAGCCACTTCAGACAGCTTATCGTTTAAACTCAAAGCCTTAAATTTATGACACTGATGTACATAATGTGATTTTTTACAGATAAAACATGTCTTAGATTGAGAACCAGCCACCGTAGTTTTTAATGATTTAACAGATTTATTTTCTTTACTTTGAATTGAATTTTTATTATCATAGTATCGACTACCATTAGCTGTCTCTAAGACATTTGCTCGGTTATCTAAGAATTTTACAAATTCTTCCAGAGAAGGCAGGTTTGTTAAATGACCTTTATGTTCTTCCCATTTACCTTTAGTTCTAGGATCTAACTTAGCTGATACCAAGAATATAACTAAAGGATCCCAGCCGGTTGTGGGAATATCTAATATATTTAAAGCATATAAATTCTTTTGAATTTGATCCATCAAATATCTTAAAGCTTTGAAAGATTCTTTTTGAATTGGATTTATAGTAACTAATGCCTGCAAGTGATTATTGATAAGAATATTTTTGTTATTGAATCTGTCACATAAAGACTTCCATGCTATTTGATAGTTCGCTGCAGTAAAGTCTATTGACCTCACTATATTACAAGCGCTACCTACTAATGAATTTCTTAAATAATGAAACTTATTTATTAATGGTATAGACTCATTGTTATTAATTAAAGAGTCAAATGTGTCTCTGTACTCTAGCCATTTAGAATAGTTCCCATCAAAAGTGGGCAGATTAATGGTTGGTAATTTCACTGAGTTATTCACTTTGCTACAACAGGATTGTACAGATTCACAATTTTCTTTACTATTAGCTGAACTTAAACTTATTAATTCCTGTGTGAAAGAAATCATTGCAAAGAATTCCCCCTCTGTAGAATCTCGCTCTAATATTTGTTCATCTATATCATGACCAATCTCCTCTATCTCGGATTGAATCATGTCGAATTTTGACATTAAATCTTGTAGCTGTGTGAGTCGCAAAGAAAGCTCCCTCACTTCTAACTGACTAAGACTAGAGGCTTTGTCAATTTGGTATTTATTAATAAAATTTTTAAATACTGTTAATCTGCTACGTATGCCACCACGTCTGCGAATCAATGTTTTAATATTGTCGCCTTCCACATTAGGAGAGGTAACCGTAATCGTATCGTTTGTCATGTTGATTGAGTGATTTTTAAAGAAACACTAAGTACACACACAAAACAATGAGTTGGGCAAACCTTGCAGATAGGTAGTAGGTAACTACTATCAAAAATACCAAACAAAAATGTGCAATCCCACCGGTTATACAATCCAGAAGACAAACAGCCCAAACCACACCGCAGCCGCCGAGCTCGCCACCCGCTGCTGTCGAGCTCGTCAGCAGCACGTGGCAGCAACAGCAACGGCAACGCGCGTCAGACAGACGCAGCGAAGCCCGAGGCACAGGCACGAAGTTGAGTGCGCTGGTTGTACACGCGGACCCGGAAATGCTGGAATGTTCGGCAATGTTGTTGAATGTAATGTACCACAAGGGTTTTACAGGCCTACGAAAATATTGTTCGTAGGTACTTAGGCTACCTAGGACTTGGAAATTACTTAAAAGAGACTTAGCCCTAAAGTATTATGAACCCTAGAAATAGGTATAATGTTATAAGAAAAGAAAATTAAGAAAAAGTCTTATCGATAATCGAATAAGATAATTACATGCCACGTGCACTTTTTGAGCGATAAGCCACACACAGCAGTAGGTACAGTATAGTACTGAACAAAAGACCTCTCAAACAGCAAATTATGACTGTATTTGTAGAGGTTTATGGCAGCGAATTGCGACAGAATAGACGCAAATACCTCGCCTGATATTCCAAAGACAATAGCTTTGCGAGCTAGGCACCCAAACACCAACCAGAAACAGGGAAAGGAGAGTATATAAGGAACGGGCTCACTTCCATTGAAATAACACCGCCGCGCCGCCGGCGCCGATTCTTCGCAGCTCAGAGGTGGAGACCCACGCTGACATAGGACGACTCGGAGACGTAGCACGGAGCTCACCAGGAACCTTATGACTCGGAGACACGCAGATATTTTTCATCGACGAACATTTTCTACCGCCGCATCTTATGGGCAGCATGGACAGGGACGCCGCCGCCGCCGCGCCGTAGGGACGCCGTATTTTACGTGTTTGATATTGAGAATGGTTCTTCTTACTAATTGTTCACGGTCGCCATTTGTTGAGGGTAATAAATGATAATACCTCAACTTAATATTAATACGTATATTGTCAGAATGACACGCGATCGCGACATTTATCCGATCAATACGTGTGCTTTCTTCGTACTACTAGAGGGCGTGCGCGCCGGCCGGCCGCCGGTGCCCGCGTCGCCCCGCGCCCCGCGCGCTGCGGTGGCGTTCATCGCTTTTAGGCGCGTTCAATGATCATAGAAGGAGATCGTAACATCCGCACGGGTCGATCCATCAGGTTAAGCTACGCTTGCCGGGGTTGGCCCGTGGATGGGTGACCATCTTTACATACCGAGACTCCTCCGTGCCTCGGAAAGCACGTTAAGCCGTTGGTCCCGGCTGTCATTCGTAGATCTTTGACAGCCGTTACAGGTCGTCAGAAGCAAAGACAACCAGTCTTAACAAGGGGTATCGTACCTATTACCCAGTTACTGGGTTGTGAAACTCAGATAGGCAGTCGCTCTATGTAAAATACTGGTATTCAGCTGCATCCTGTTAGACTGGAAGCCGACCCCAACATAGTTGGGAAAAGGCTAGGCAGAATGAATGAATGATCATCATAGTTTAGTTGATTAGTTGATTTAGTATTACAGTTTATCATTTTATACGTAGTTTAAACGGATTTTTAGAATGGTTTGGTCATGTTAAGAGGATGATTTAAAGGTGACTAACAAAAAGTATTTACAAGGCAGATGTGAGAGGACATAATAGTGACTTTATTGGTGTTGTTCTTGAGAACGGTCAGGTGCGTAGTACCTACTCTGCGTGCGTATGAACAGATTTATGAACGTAAACGAAGCAAAAGGAATGATTCTTAGATCTATCTATACATGTAGGATTGTAGGTACATTTAATAAAATAGCAACGAAGTAAAAAATGTACATTGAATATTTAAAAAAAAACCGGCCAAGTGCATGTCGAACCACGCACAATTAAGGGTTCCGTAGTTGGTATGAATTTATCCAACAAACTTAACATTATAGTTGAAAAAGTTCTCCAATACAGAATGTATGGGAGAACATGTTTTTGCAACTACTATGTATAGGTACCCATACCAAATAACAGCTTTCTAGTACCAGCAGTCTCTGAGCTAAGCCGCGGACAGACGGACGGACAGACGGACATAGCCATAGTAATCGGGTCCCGTTTTATCCTTTGGGTACGGAACCCTAAAAAGTAAAGGCTCTTACATACTGGGGCGAATCGCCGCCGCACTTTTCGCCGTGAGAAATTGTTTTGTTAAAATTCGCGTCGCGCGACGAATCGCCCCAGTATGTAAGAGCCTTAATTGTCATGAGGTGTGGGAACGAGACTGATGACGAAAATATGGTTTTTAGAAAGTTTTGTTTGTTTGTTTGTCGCTGGTTATAGGTATGTTCCGGATTGGCGCAAAAACAGTTGAACGGATTTGGATGAAGTATTATTATTTGGTTGAAGATATTTTCCGACATCAAGCAGGCGAAACCGCGGGCAAAAGCTATTGGATAAATGTAACAACATTACTCGCTGTAGTTACTAAACACACTATAAATAATGTCCATCATTTATTATAATAACATGTTTACACCAATTCCTGGATTTTACGACGCATTGTGTGCAATGCCGTGGTCTACCAAATCCTGGGATCTGCTAATATTAGGTTTTATTGGAACTAACCGGCCATTGTCTGCATTCCTAGAGGAATGCTGTCATTTGTGTCAAGGACATCAAGATTTCTGGGTGTTGCGATGTAACTTGGGGCAGAAAGCTGAAAAGGCGCAACCCTCAGTGTTGGGTAACTCCGCACACGTGATAGCACAGTTGTAGCTACTCATTTGGATGAAGAGAGTCACTCACTCTTTTTATTTTGATGTGCTAGCACACGCCACACTGGCACAGATTAGTTACACACAGAACATTTGTAGTTGTGAGTTTTGAACGAAATGATTCAGTCGATCGAGTCACTTACTCGTATTTTGATCATTGATGTCTTCGTTCACTGTTGCTAGCACAAACACACACCACAGAACTCACCGCGCGTTTGTCTAATTTATCGACACTACTCACTACACACCACACAGCACACACGCGACTCAGCGAGTCGGCGAGGCACGCAGCTCATTGGCACACTCGCACTACTCACAGCACGTTCGTGCTCTTAAGCTACCGCAGCCTCGCTTCATTCGTGGTAGCACAGTGTGCTAGCACACTTTGTAAAAAGAGTGCCTCGCACGATCCTCATTTTAAAAAGGTGTCATCTCTAGCATCCGACACCGTAAACGTTCACTTTTTCGTCGCGGAGTTAGCCGTAGTTGCATATTACAAGCCAAACAAAGAAATACAGTTTATAGTCAAGTGTATACAGAAAAGACATACCTATACAAAGATATTTTGTAGGAATTATCTACAATCTTGAAAACAAAAAAATTGCAAGAAATATCGTTTTCTTTTGTTACTAAATTTTTATTTTTTGTAACTATAAAAAAGGAAAGAATTATATAAAAAAAATTGTGACTTTTCGTGTATTTTCTTTTAAATTAAATTATAATTGCGAAATCCCTGTCATTTTATTGGTGGACACGATTCAACTAAAATCAAATGCATTGCAATTTTCAACCGTATTTGTATGTCGCGATGTACTATTTCGCTATTACCGCGCCTTATACCAAGAGGTATCGTGTGAAACAGTGTAACTGGATTGTGGAAGTCAGATAGGAAGTCGTTCCATGTGAAAGGCTAGGCTGATGATGATGCCCGTCATAACGATAAAAGGTGAAGCTTACTTTGTGTGCGTCCAATTTTACGTTGATACCTATTTTTATCTGCAGAATCAGTGTTTTCTCAGTCATTCACATTATTTACAATTTAACTCGCCAGACGTCTCAACCCAGCTGTAAAAACAATGACCAGCCGTCGGTCTATTTATTTTTAGTATGAAAATATTTTGATAAAACGTTCCGATATCTGTAATTACTATGTTAGTCTGATGCCGCAAGATTTGCAAATTTTTCGGCTTTGCATTTTCTAGATAATTACTTTTTTCAATCAAATCAATGTAGGTATTAGGTATGTTGTTGTTTTTACATAAATGTATTTCTGTGGTGGTTTTATTTCTGTGTGTAGTTGACAAAATTTCATGTGACTAACTATTTTATGTTTTAATGCAATGTTCATAATTATACATTATCTATTTAATAATATTATAACTTCTATAGATATTAATTACTCCATTGTGTTTCATGTAATATTTAACTTAATTTCTAATAGTGTCACCTCAGACCAACCAAAATAGAAAGACAGAGCATTACGAACATCAAAAATGACGCCACCTTTTTATCTATGTTTGTGTAAAAAGGGTTGTCATTTGTTAAAGTTTTTCCCTATAATTTGGGGAATAATATTTTGGGTAGGATAATATTGTACGAGGAAGATATTGTTGAGTATGGTATTGTACCTCAATCGTTAGGAAGGATTCCGAAACAAAACCATTTTTTTTACATCGCAAAATAAAATAACAATTAAGTACAAAGTGCATTTACATACATGATTTGGAGATTACCTTTTAATCAAGAATTGCTTGTGTTAGGAAGCTCCACTCTTTCACTTAGAACTATCCATTAATTATCAATTGAATGTAAAAAAAAATTGGTTTGTAAATTATAGAAAAATTAAGTTATAAGGTTGTTGAAGCGTAAATCATAACATCGTCGTGGGTATGTGTCATTAAGTAAATTGTTTTGAAATATAATAGGTACTTAATTATATTTACAATCAACTTTATTAAATTCAAGAAGACCACGATAACAAAATCACTGACTATAGAAAGTACGTAAAAAGCGTCCGCAATTTGGGAAAAAATAAAATTTGGGACAGTAGTATTTAAATTAGCTAGTCTAAGCTGAGAAACTAACTAAAATAAAATAAAAAATACAGTCTCGTGTCTCATTACTGTTTTGATAAAAACTCATTTTTGTTTTTTAAATTGTATGTACCTTTTTAGGATTTTGTTTATTTACCGGTTTTGATCATACGCCGAAGTCCACGATTAGTTGAATAAAGGTCATTATTATCAAAATGATCGGAACAAACCACGCTGGTTTTCGATGGAAGCCATTCTGGATCATTCCGACTATTTCTTATAGCTACTATCCATTTACTTTTATTTTCAATATTACTTGGAAATCTAAAATATTAAATACATAAAAAAACAGGCATATAATTACTCGAACTAAAAAATATCGAACGGGGAAATTTCAAATCATATTATGGCAACCCCCGCACTTTAAATGTCACTGTTTTCGTTCGTTCATTCGTTCAGGTTGTTTTTCCAAGTAACCTAAAATTCATAGTTTACTAAATTAAGAAACGATGTTATTTGAAGTACTTACATGTGAAAAGTGATTCCGTGAGACTTTTTATGTGATTTGCTATTGTTTTTACAAGTTTTCACTACACAAGAAGGCATAATTCTATTTTTTTTATTGAAGTTTACTAGACGACGACTCGTGACGTACTAGGAGCGATGAGCATAGTTTGTGTGTAGGTGTGTGCGTGAGCCTGTGTGTTTACTTGCAGGAGCATAGTTTTGTGGCTACACGTTTGATGTACGTAGTGATCCGTCTTTCTATTTTGGTTGGTCTGAGAGTGTCACTTAACAATGCATGCCATATAGGGTAGATTTTTGAGCTACTATAAAATATGTTTAAGACCCAGTTGTATCCAACAAAAATCGCATTATTAATAAAAACTTTGACTTTGACTTTGCGGACTCACAGTCCCTCCAGGACTGTGTGAAAGATGATATCGCTAGAAAGGGGAATTTAGATGACCACAAATAGAGAAGAACCTATGTAAGATAAGACATGTTGCGCCGACCCTAAATAAATTGGCAGAAATAAGTACCTACCTCAATAAAATGTAGACATAATCATGAATTTACATACCAAACATTTTATTTTATACCTACCTATTCAACGAAATGCGCTCAACCTTAATCAGTAACGCCATCTCTTACCGCATAGCAGAACTACTTCACCCGCAATCAATGTGAAAAGCGCCATCTGTTTCCGCAGCTTGGAACTACCAAGAGCTTAGACTTTCAAATTTCACCCGCGAAAAGCGACGCAAGCGCAAGCGGCGCGTTTATTTTTGCATCTATCCAACGTGAACTTGGGGCTGTACGAAAATAGTTCCGAGTTTGACATATGGTGGAAACATGTAGTTTTTATTTTGAATATCGCCTCGCGAATTTAATTTTATTTAAGTATTATAAATCTGTGCTCCTTTAGATGACAGTAAAAATGGATTCAGGGTAAATATTCTGACCAGCTTTTCCTGCATGGTTGCTATCAGATTTTCAAAAGGCGTTGGTCCCGAATGTTTTGATTCGTCATAACCTCACACTGTGTGTTTTTCTTGCGTTTTTCGCTCATTTAATGGGGATCTGTTTTATATTTAGAGTTTTACACGTTTACATTGTACTTTCGCTTTAGATATAAATTCCGTTGCATTGGTTTTGAATGAATGAAACGGCAATCATGAATGAAACTTCGCTCGATGAATTTCTGCTTTATTTTTGTTTAAAATAGTTAACATATTATTATTTAAATACGTTCTGCCATTTGGAATACCACTTATTGTAGTATTAGGCACAGTTAATTTTGCCTTGGTACACTGGTTTCATTAGGACAAGGTCGTATCTACTTGCTGACTAAAGATCTGGAAAACAGTTGTCTTTTTATAAACGCGGTAGAAATAACTCAAATACCTACGTGCTTAACTTCAACAAAGTCATTTGGCTATCAATTCATAAAAAATTATAGATGAATATTTTATGAAATTCTTTTACTTTTTTATGTTCGAGTTTCAGACACACTAGTTATTTCTAGACCTTATGAAGGTTTAGATCATGGGATGTCTCTATAAGTATTTAACAAAACATTACCAATTAACACGCCACCAAAACAAAACTTATGGATAAGAATTCTGTAAGAATGAACTTCACGGGAGAGAACCCTATAAAGGAACCGCCGCATCCAACGTAGATTGAGACCCTTTGATAAGTTAGGCCTAATTAGGAATCAACTTCATCATAAATGCTCTTACATAATTACTAATGAAACCTCTTTTCTCCCTTTTAGAGGCAGCACTAGTAGGCTGGGTGAGCAGCGCGACCCTCACTGGTACATCGACTCGGCGTACGCGTCATCCCTCAAAGTCTCGCTACGTTTACCCACCAGACAGTTCTTAGAAGGTTAGTACTTGCTTCTTACCACATTGAAACTCAAAGACTCAAACAGCAGTTTCAAGTGTTTCTATACCTACCTACAATACACTAAGAGACTTAACAGTGAGAATTCGGGGTAGGGTGTAAAACTTTAATTGATTACTTTACAAAATCACATTGAGTTTGTGTAAATACCTAATTCTGTATGCACACTGAAAATATTCTGAAACGTGTACACTGCACGCAAAATCTACTTTACAAATTCTCATTTGGAACGTACATACCTACTTCTAAAAGACGCAAGTAATTTCAAACCGTTATGATTTCTGAGCTACCATAATCATAAATAGGATAAGCTGTAAAAACTTCTTTCGAGCTTAGTACAAAACTTGCAGTCGTTAGTCAAACCTACTACGATCGAAAGCGGCACTGGACTTACCTACCACTGCGCCATAATAGATGTATGAAAAATAGACATTACAATGACACTGCATTTTCAGACTTCCATCCGTGGTTTCGTCAAAGCGATATCAGAAGATACATATTTGGTATGCATCTCGTATTTGTTGCAATCAAAGATTACTAAATGACTTTGACTGCGTTTTCTTTTTCGTGTTGAGTTTTTCTTTGTGTATTGCTCATAAATGATACATTGATATATGTGTTTGTCCATTTTATTTTTGTCCGTCCTGTGAATGTGTGGTTTATTTTGATAAAGTATTGATGATTGACCAAATAATGCGCACTGTTGAATCTATAACTCGTGTTCAAATGTGTTTTGTGTCAAGCGCCATCTGTTGACGTTGTGTGGAACTGAGTGTGATGGCGTTGTGGAGCTTCAGAGTTTGCAAATTCAACCGTTTGAAGGTAGATGGCGTCGTTGTTTTTTTTTTTTTAAATAACTAAGGTTAAATTATGCTACGTCTATTATTATTATTATGGATCTATATAATAATTAATGTAATAATCCATAATTACATTATAATTTTATAGCTTTCATATTCGCTCTGTAGGTATATTACTTCAGAGCTTCAACGAAATTTACAGGAAGCAATCAGTATCTTGAATTCTTGATAGTTAATCGAGCCATAATTCTCTGCGATTTGCGTTCATTTATTGAACACTATAGCTCGCTAAAGGGTTGTAATATTTTATCCGTTATCCGTTTTCACGAGCGGTTCCTTAGACACAAATATTTTTCATCATCATCTGCCTAGCCTTTTCCCAACTACGTTGGGGTCGGCTTCCAGTTTAACTGGATGCAGCTGAATACCAGTATTTTACATGAAGCGACTGCCTATCTGACCTCCACAACCCAGTAACCGGGTAATACGATACCCCTTGGTAAGACTGGTTGTCAGACTTTCGGGCTTCTGACGACCCGTAACGACTGTCAAATATGTACGAATGACAGCCGGGACCAACGGATTAACGTGCTTTCCGAGGCACGGGGGAGTCTCGGTATGTAATGATGGTCACCCATCCACGGACCAACCCCGGCAAGCGTAGCTTAACCTGAGGGATCGACCCGTGCGGCTGTTATTACGTAGCCACGAGCTCCAAACCCACACACACTCGAGACACAAATATTTTTACGATACTTAAAAGAAATAATTACCTATTGATAACGTAAAAACGTCTGTTATTTATATTTATTTAAAGTTTGACGTAAACATATTATGTTTTATGAGAGCAGGTGTCTGAGATTTTATATGATACAATGTTATGAATATTTTACAAGCCTGTCCTGCTGCCTGTCCAATTTTTGTAGGAACTGCGAAGTTTCATTAATAAGTGCCATAATATTTACGATTTTTCAAATTGGTTTTCATAATAAATGATTTTGTTATGATTTAATGATATATCTAATTCATTTGAACATAGTTTTGGTGGAATTGTTAAAGGTTTTCAAATAAATTCCACCAAATAAAATCAAATCCTTTGATTGATTGTACAAAGTGTCGCAAGCAGATAACTACCTACTTATAAAGGTATGAAAAATGAAATTATAGACAATCGCATTTATTTAAATTTAAAAAAAAAACGAAGGTAATTTTTTCTAAGTACTTTCCGTCAAAACTAAAACTTCTCAGTTTTGTAATTTACTAATTGGACATCACCCGATAGAATCTGCAATATTATGCATGCAGACACGTCCAGCAGTGGACGTCTTTCGGCTGAAATGAAGATGATGAGATACACGTGACTGTGTGATGTGTGATTTAAATATGACGTGTCACATTTAAATTTGAAACATAATTACCTATTAAAACTCTAGAAAACGTAATAAAATTAAGAATGAATATCCATCGTTTTTAAGGTGATTTTCATAAACTAAAGCTGAGTATTCACTAGCCAACTTTGTCAGCACTTGCTTGCAGGTTACTCATTGCCCATTTATCGATAGTGAATATTCAGCTTTATATAGGTACTTTTACTTTTATTTTAGAATGTAAATATTAAATTAGGTATAGATGCAAGAGTCATCGTCGACACAGACCATTAAAACGACTCGACACTTCCTTTGCTAATGAACATTAACGACTCAAAAATGTGGCCACTATATTATAATTAGCTTCGTTGAGATAGTCACATCGCGATAGTGACTGGGTGATAGTCAGGCGGCGATCGTCCGGGGTGTTGGACAGAGAGGTGATAGTAATCAATTACCCACATAATATACAGAGCGTTCCCAATAAGCTGAAAAAGAATAGAGACCAAAAAAAAAAAAAAGTGCCACTAGAAAAAAAATTTTTTTTTTCATATACAACATGTTACAAAAACCCTGTTTGATCCGAAGGGGCGCATAGGTACTTCAATAACATTACCAGAAACAAATAAGTTTTTTTATTTTATTGAGAATAAGAAAAAAAATTATTCGTTAGTAAAAAGTTATAGCAATTTGTAATTCACATTTTTAGTACCAAAATTACCCCAATTTTGTTATAAATTAGCAAATTTTCTGCAGAGGTCATATGTTATGCCTTGTAGACACCCGATGGACGACGGCCGCCCGCGCCCCTTGTAATAATTCCGGATTGAAAAAAAATGCGGAGATTTTTTTTTTTTCATTTTTCCAAAATAAAAACACATAAATAGACTCTCAGTATGATTCTTACAAAACCTTGTCACGGATCGAACAGGGTTTTTGTTACACACTGTATAGTGAAATATTCACAAAACTTTTATTATATTGATACGTAAAAGAAACACTCTGTACACGCACACTTGTTTTTCAACGTAGAAAGACAAGTGTGCGTATACAGAGTGTTTTTTTTTTCGTATCAATTTAATATTTTTTGATAAGTTAGGATTAAAATAGTTAGGATTAGGGTTTATTTCGATGAGGGGCTCGTGGCTAAATAATAACAGCCACACGGGTCGATCGGAGGTTAAGTTACTCATGTCAAGGTCTGTCCGTGACTAGATATCGAGATCGAGATTCCTCCGTGGCTCGGAAAGCATATTTTTAAGCCGTTGGTCCCTGCTGTCATTTGTAGATCTTGTACAGTCGCTACGCGTAGTCAGAAACCCGAAAGTCTGAACCGGTCTTACCAAGGAGTATCTTGTTACCCAGTAACTGAGTTGTGGAGGTCAGAAAGGCAGTCGCTCCATGTAAAATACTGGTATTCAGCTGCATTCGTTTAGACTGGAAGCCGACCCCAACATAGTTGGGAAAAGGCTATGCAGATGATGATATCAGAAAGCCTAGACAAGTGACAATCACTTCGAAAGCGTTTCGTATTTCTACAATGACTTTCAACTGGATTGACATAAGCTTTTCGATAGCTTATGTCAGTCCTATAAATTTTTGCCTTTTCCATCATCGTTATCGCTGATAGAATGTCACTTTACCTAGGGCCTCTGTTTCGATCATGTAGTAGATAAGTACTTCTCTCATATTAATAAGATTGGCGAAGTTTTGGTGTATCGCCAAACAGAATATTTAATTTAATTATTTTATTCATTTCTATGGGCGGTGTGGAATTCGGACAAACACGGTCCAATCTGTCACCAATTTGTAATTAAATAATTTTTGAACGTTACACTATTTAAAATGCTCAATTTGTCATCGGTAATGAAGGTAGACGTACGGATGTCCGGAGATACTGCCCTAGATTTTAGCATACATTTAAATCCTAACAAATATAATTAAGGCGAAAGTAAGTTATTTGTTTGTTTGTTACGCTTTTACGCTAAACCGGCTGAACGGATTTGGATGGAATTTTATCCCGTTATTCCCCCGGGATGGAGACTTACGCGGGTGAAACCACGGGGCGCGCTGCTAAGACGTGAAAAAGTGTTTATCAAAAAAAAAAAATACAGAGATAAAATAATTATCATTTAATTTTATGATAATTATCGTTTAGGTAGACAAATATGACAATCTATTTAAACATTTTCTCACATGCGCTGCCTTGTTTAGCCAGCAGTGCACTTCTGTGCAAAGAAACGTCCACTTGGCGCCACAACGTGCGCATTGCCAAATTCCTCAATAACTTTATTTTTATTTTCAAAGAGTCATGTTTTGCAAAATGGTGATAGATAGTTTAATAACGTGTTGACAGCAAGAGATGGCGCCTTGTCGTGAGGAGTGCACTGAGGAAATTTACATGATACAATGACAAACAACAGATTAGTACGATGACAGGAAAGTGTATTAGTTGTTGAGAGAAACTTGGACACTGCATCAAAGGTTTTGTGGTTGAGAGTGAGGCTATTATGGCTAAAGTCTTGTTAGGTTCTCCACGGATCCCAAAAAAACTTTTTACAAAAAAAAAACAACCCACTTCCAAAAAAAAACACTTGGAAGTCGGTTGTTTTTTTTTGGAAAAAGTTTTTATTTTTCACTTTTCAGTTATGGTACCTACCCCACACAAATTCGAATACCACTACCTGCTATGTAAATAACAGCGACGGAGTCAAATAAGATATCGTCTACATAGACTAAGTGGGAAAAATACGTAATATTGAAGCTAACTCAAAAACTACACAAGCAAAGTTAATAAAATTTATATGGGACCACCTCTGAAGCATTACCTACCAAACAAAAAAAATCATCAAAATCGATTCATAATTGGCGGAGAAATCGCGACACACACAAAAAAAAAAAAAAAACAGACGAATTGAGAAACTCCTCCTTTTTGAACAAGGGGGTGAAAAAAAAATAAGAATCATTTTTTGAATAGGTCTGCCACATGCTTTAATCGCTAATAAGAACTACACGTATGTAACGTGATTATTAAAATTTTTTGAAGTTGTTGGACGATCGATGGGAGAGATCTTGCTTCTTGGTGTTCCACTCTACCTTTCATTTTCAATTTTTAGATTCAGAATTGGAATTCCAAAGAATAACAGCAAGCGTAGCAAGACAACCGTAGAAACGGGTTTTGTCGACGGAAGAATAGATAGAATGACAGATAAGTAATCACAATGTCATTTTGTCTATTCTTCCGTCGACAACATCCGTTTCTTCGGTGGTCATGCTATGCTGGTCGTGGGTTCTTGACAGAGTTTTTCACTAACTCGGAGCACTACGGAATTATATGGGGACCCCACATTAGAGCTCTTTCAGGCAGATTAAGTTCAGCTGCATATGCAGTAAGAAAAATAAGGCAGTTGTCTGATATAGCCACAGCTAGGTTAGTATACTTTGCTTATTTCCACAGTATTATGTCCTATGGCATTCTGCTGTGGGGATCGGCAGCTGACGTAGATTCGATTTTCATTTTGCAAAAGAGGGCAGTTCGCGCGATCTATAAAATGAGTCCTCGTGATGCCCTTAGAAATAAATTCAAAGAAATTGATATACTCACTCTGCCTTCTCTTTATATCTTAGAAAGTATTTTGTATGTTCGCAAAAATTTTGGACTCTTCAAAAAAAGAAGCGACTTCCATAATATAAACACACGTAGTAAACATGAAATTGTGATACCCAAATTTAGATTAGCTAAAACTAGTAAGTCGTTTCTTATAAACAGTATCCGCTTTTATAATAAGTTGCCAAAGTCTGTTACAGAACTTAGCGATGGTAAGTTCAAAACCCACATCAAACGTGTCCTTATCAAAAAAGCATATTATAAGATTAAAGACTACGTTGAAGATAGGGAAGTTTGGCAATAATTCCTTCTGCACATGTGGCTTCCCTGGTACGTCATTAACGGCATAATTTTGTAAGAGTCTATTAACTGCTCCCAAATTACCATGTTTATTTTTTACATTCATCCCTGACAGACATAATCATATTATAATATTATTTGACACCTACTACTTTATGTACCTACCATATTTAATTTCAACTCTATAATAGTGGCTTTTGCGGACATGTTAATTATCCAGATTTGTGTCAGTTGTAATAGCAATCATGTCATTTGGTTTAAATAGGTTTTTATTTTTAGTTTCTTATTTATCTTATATAGATTCTCCTCTAATAGACCTTGTGAATGTGAGAACGTTGTAGGCTTAGTGGACTGTAGACCTTTTTTTTTTTTTTATGGAACAATTTCAGTTTCTTTTAACTACCTACATGAAACTCCTTGAAAGGCAGGCCTACACTGTCCTCCCATAACTATTAACACTGTAATTCGAAAATATTGTAAAAGCCAATTATCTTTTAAAAGAGTAACCATGGAGTTTCTTGCCGGCTCTTCTCCATAGGAAACGACCAATTGGAACCGTGCACCTAGCTTCTGACGTTTCATAAGTGCCCATGTAGGCTTATGTGAAATAAAATATTTTGATTTTGATTGATTGATTGATACGGAATCTCTATTTACAAAAAGTTTATAGGTATTTCTCTGTATTATCAATACATATTTTATAAAGAGGAAAGTTTGGAAGTTTGGATGCGTAAGATATAATTTTTAATCTCTGGAAGTACCTACTGATCCTGCTAAACTATTGCCAAGTGCCATAGGCAAGCCAAAGAGAGCAGTGGTGGCCCAGTTAGAGCAGTGGTGGCCTAGTGGTAACAGCCGCGATTTACGAGTTATACGTCGTAGCTTCACCACTGTTCTCAAAAACGGTGAAGGAAAACATCGTGAGGAAACCGGCATGTCCTAGAAGCAAAAAATTCGAAGACATGTGACATCTACCAACCCGCACTGGGCCCGCGTGGTAGATTGCGTCCCACTCCCTCCCAATGAGAGGAGGCCTGTGTCCCAGCAGTGGGAACATTATAGGCTGATTATTTATAGGCAAGCCATAGGATATGTTTCATAGTACCTATAGTTGATTACAATGCGGGCCCAGTCTCGGGCCAAAGCTAGTTATGTATAAGATAGTATGTCTATGTTCTTTGCATATTCTGACACTTGACAGTATAAACCGATTTGGACGCCCCTAATTCCGTCTTAACAATTTTTCAGTCGCGCGTTAATCTTAAATTCTCTACTTTACGGCAATTCCTCAGAAAACGGCCATAATATACAAGCTAATATATATTGCCTAAGGCCCGACATAACAAGACGATTACAGTGCAAATAAATTTCATCGATTTCTTAAAATAAGTTCACATAAGTTGTCGTTGAGAAGCGTCGAGTGACTCACTGTGGCTACATATTGAAAATTTTTACACTTTTCTAACATTCTGAAACATTGCCAAACATTAGATGACGTTTTATTATATTAAATATTATAATTATAAAGTCGAGGTGGCGTTAAAAGCGGCGAGCGGTAGCGGGAAGCGATTTGAAGTGTCCGAATATACGGCGGCTGCAATTGTAAAATGCAGATGTTAGAAGGGTTTTCTGTGGGCTGTAGTCTGAATTTTTAAAACGATGATAAAATTGGTTGGAGATGAGTGTGACAAAAGAAATAAATGTATATGTCATGTTTTTTTTTTAATAAGACCGCTGACTCTAGCGTATGTCGGTGTTGATGAGCAATGAATGCGCCCGACACTGTTTTGGCAATAAGCAAAACAAAAAGTTCAACCTTGTTTTGACTTTAGGGCAAGAGGTGCCACCAGAGCAGGACGCCTCTAGCAACTCATCTATCAGGCAATAATTATCACCATGCACAGTATGAGCTAAGCGATTCTAATTTACACACAAAAGATAAATAAAAATCTTCCCTTGCGTTCTGTAACTGACACCCTGCTTGGAACGAACGTGATTAATTTGAAAAGACATTACTTCTTTTTTTTTCCGTCTCTGAACGGGTTTGGCTTGTTGTCCGCTCCGCCTAAGGAATCGCTGTCCGTTATCATGCTTACCCCAGCCTTACCCACCGGTATGTGGTGTCCCAAATCGCATAGGGTTTTATAATTTGGCATCGCACACAAGTGTGTCCGTCCTATTAAGTTGCAGTTTAATCATATAATTTATATACTTGTATCCAGTGAACTATTTGAGCAGGATTATGATTATTAGTTTCACAAAATATATGTTTCACACTAAAATTATTTAGTAACTCTGTGAAAATGTTTTGCGGGTATTTAGCTAGAGTTGATCAATTTTCATAATAGTCAGTGATCGTATTAGATAAGTGAGTAGATACGATCATAGACTATCCAAATAAATATAAAAGTAAAAAAAGGGGGAAAATAATTCTACCAGCTCCGGGGGAAAAGAGATATATCTCAAATCATCAATAATCCTTACTAATATTATAAATGCGAAAGTAGCTCGGTCTGTCTGTCGCGCTTTCACGCTAAAACTACTGAACCGATTTAAATGAAATTTGGTAAACAGATAGTCTAGAGCCTGAGAAAGGACATAGGCTTCTTTTTATTGACATACCACGTGGGCGAAGCCGCGGGCGGATGCTAGTAAGTAATAAAATAATAACCGATTATGATCGTGATTTTTACTGTCAAATACATATTAAAAATTGCCAGTATTATTTGTCAGGAGTCGATTAAAAAATAGTTTAGTAAATTATTTTTAACTAGTTGCGCTCCGCGGTTTCACCCACATAAGTCTTGATCCCATGGGAATATCGGGATAAAAAGTATTCTATGTCCTTACCCAGATCATGTTCTACCCATGTGCCATATTTCATCCAAATCCGTTCAGCCGTTTTAGCGTGAAAGCGTAACAATCAAACTCACTTTCGCATTTATAATATTAGGATTTTAAATTTAAATTGGTCAAATAATTAGTCAATGTTAGACTCAATAGCAGACCGGAGTCTGGAGTGGTGCTCGATTGATAGCAATAGTCTAGCCCACTATTATGTACTTAAACATAACTGTTGAAATGTGGGTGTACTATCTATTAATAAGTACACACCTCTGCCTAACCCTTCGGGGAAACAAGGCGTGAAGATATTATGACAGTATAGATGCTACAAGCGCATAAAACTATGATGTTGAGTTTTAAGTCTACTAGTTTGAATGTCTACTTTTGCTAGACCTAAAAACATATTAAAAAAATTATTAAAAAAATCTTTAATTCGGATAAGAAATATCCAAATGGGTTGTAAACAAAAAGACAACTTATGCCTATATTATTAAACTTATTATATATTTGGAAACAAGCGAATTTACCTATGATTCAACATTGATCAATCGAAATTCTGCTGAAAAGTTTCGACTAAAATGTTTTCTTTCTAAACCAAATCGTTTCAGTAATCACGGAAATACCTCAGTGACCAAGTTCCTGGAACTGCTGACATCTAGACAGACATATATTTTGATATGACTGAGTCAGGCCACGGAGAGCCGAAATAAACGGCGATCAAATGTGTAGCATTTAACATCCGTTTTAAGGGCAGGTTAGTTCAGTAATAGTACATTACTGTCGCGGCCTGCAATAAGGGAATTGATGGACGATCGTGAAAATGAGGGCCGAGGCGAAGCCGAGGCACTCATGCGTGAGTCCATCAATTCCTGATTGCGGCCAAGGCTTGTATAATACTTTTCTCAAACAACGCGCGGAAATTCAAACTGAGTAAATTAAATAGAAATTCCAGAATCAACGACGAATAACTATCATTTTTCATGCGTCAATATGTTAATTTGTTTCTTCTTTGTTCTATTTGCAAACCAATTCGAAATTTAAATAAAATCTTTGATAAGTTACCTCCTTGGTTGCCGTGTGTTGAAGTAAAAAGTTCGTTCCATTTTTAAATAACACGACAGATATGAGTTTTCATAGTAATTTATTTGGCCGCTAAACACGCCAGATTTGGATTTTCATAGTAACTTTGCTGGCCGCATCGTCACTTGTTTTTTACCAGTACAGCAATTTTGATTTATCTCGAAGAACGTTGTCAAAATAATGCTCGAATTTCCAAGCATGTTTGAGAAAAGGTAGCTTCTCTTGTTTGTTCACTGATGAATAATGTGTGATAGTCAATCTATCACATGATTTCACAGGTCCTTATCAATAACTGTTTAGTATACGTTTTAGCACCCAGTTTAGTTGTTACTCAGTAAGACGTAAGTGATTATAAAAAACTACATGTGCCCCCCGATTTCACCAGCGTAAGCCTCGATCCTGTGGAAATATCGGGATAAAAAGTATGCTATGTCCTATTCCAAGTCATGGTCTACCCATGTGCCAAATTTCATCTACATCCGTTCAGCCGTTTTAGCGTGAAAGTGTAACAAACAATCAAACAAATATTAGTGTAAGATAATTTATATAGTAACGAAAATTAGCTCGCCTCGCAGCTGTTCTATCATAAATCCTCCAGTTTCAGTTCAGATTGGAAAGTTAACTATTGAAAACATAGTAAATCATCTTGAGTATTTTACTATCCTGTTGACAGTATACAAAAATGCTCCCTCAATGATATAGCTAGGAAAAACACGAGATTAATTTAGCAATTTCAATAAATTACTGTGATGTCCTATCTACAGTTATCCGGTTGGTTTGTAATCGAGGTTATATGTTACTTTTAGTAAGCTAGTAGGTATGAGATTTGCCTTTAGTGGATACTGTGGATTTCCTTAGAATATACGACAAAAATGAAAGTGGTGGCAAATACTACATAACTGTCGCGGCCTGCAACTGGCGCATTGATGGACGGTCGTGAGTCCATCAATGCCTGGTTGCGGCCAAGGCTTGTATAGTATCTACTTTTCTCAAATAATGCGCGGAAATTCAAACTGAGTAATTTAATTATTAATTCCAGAAACAATGACGGACAAAGAAAATTTTTCAAGCGCCACTATGTTCATTTGTTTCTTCTTAACTAGAAACAGCTATATTTGTAAGCCAAATTGAAAAAATAAAATCTTTGGTAAGTTACCTCCTTGGTTGCCATGTGTTGAAGTAAAAAGTTCGTTCCATTTTTAAATAACACGACAGATATGAGTTATCATAGTACCTAATTTATTTGGCCATTGGCAACATCGTGTTTAGACACGACAGATAGGGATTTTCATAGTAAAATTGCTGGCCGCATCGTCACTTGTTTTTGACCAGTACAGCAATTTCGATTTATCTCGAAACGCGGTTGTCAAAATAATGGTCGAATTTCCAAGCATGTTTGAGTAAAATAATTTATTACCGTAGCATCAAATCCTGAAGGACAATAAAGCCAAAATTATATTGTGACAAAGTGACAAATGACATGACGATGACGACATGTGTGGTGTGTGGTGTGTGTGAAATGACATAAAATTTATGGTGACTTATCGTTGGTCCCATGGTTCACGCGGGCGAGCGAGTGACGTTCCTGGCAGGCAGTCTCGCCGCCCGCAAACTTGTACGAAAAAGTCGCCCTATAATTTTAAGTACACTAATTTCGTAATATAATTTTTTCGGCTTAATCGTAGTGCTTTCTAATCTGATTCAATCTGTCTAAAAACCTCTAATTTCCAAACAGTTTCGCATAGATTTTGACATTGATTGTCGCTCGGATGAGATTGTCAATAATTTGTGAACTTTTTAGCTATGGGAATTGTTCTTCTATTATGTCGATTCTCAAAACAAAAGACACTAAACTTGTTTAAAGAACACTTGACCCCGAGGTTGGTCAATACAACACACCTGAGATGCTTCTGGCGTTGAAGACCATTTGAGCAGTGGTGCTTGCCAGTGTCCATGTTGGTCTATGGACAGTACCTACCTCAAAGTGTTTTCCAAAGTTACTCTTCTTCGAAATGTTTTCGATTGTCATTTTCACTAGAATGATCGAAACTCATCATCTGCCCAGCTTTTTCTGTATTTGGGTCGGCTCCCAGTCTAACCGGAAGCAGCTGCATACCAGTAAATTCGTCTAAAGTATTCTTCGAAAGTATTAAATTTTTTATTTATGTACTAATGACATAGTGATGATTTCTTTTATCATTCTTATGACAAGTCTCCAGACGCCAGACGATTTGATTACGAATCGTAGCTCATAAAGTATGCGTTAGTACCTAACAAGTGTTACTTTTCTAAAACATCTAGACGAATGCTGTTGCATTGTTGAAACAGTTGAAACGTCTCTCTTATGAGCTGGTAATGAAACCTTATAAACTAGTTCTTAATAATGCAGCTATGTAGCCGAAATCAGAATAGTGGTTAAAATTCCTTTAAACGTGTTTTTAACGAAACGTTTTTAAAAAAACGTGGTGTGAACTGAGCAATGCTGAAGCTTCATAATGATTTCGTGTTATTGGGCTACCTCTTAGAAATTGAAATTTTAAACCTTTTTACCTGACTGCCTCAGAAGGAGGGTAATATTTTACGACAGTATGTGTGTGTATGTATGTTTGTTTGTATGTTTTTATGTATGTATGTCTATTTCTACGGCACGCTCTGTAGCCTAAACGGCTTGATGGATTTTAACATACAAGGTGTCTTTAGGTTCGTCTTGATTGTGGGAGTGACATAGGCTATAAAAAAAATATTAATTTCATCTGCAAGTACAAAAAAAAGGGAGGGGAAGGTTTTTTTTTAATTACAACAGTATTGGTATCAAATAAAAGCTAGTAATGAGTATATTCCAACTACTTAGATTAATAAACCTAAAAAGCTTGAAAAAAACAAATTATTTGTTTTTTAAATTATTATTTTAAGCTTTTAGTCATTAGGAAGTCGCGCGAGCAAGTATCGTTCCACATCTCCTGCGGGACTCCCTTCAGTTGGCCCAGAGCTTAATGCTGCTAGGTGCCTAAAATTGATAGCTATCATGTCTGAAATTCTTTGAACGTGTATTTTGAACTGCTAGAAGCTTCTTCTGTGGTCTACCACAAGATTAAACTCTAGCTTCTAGATGACTTCTAGAAGATTTCGTCTTAGTAAGACTACTAGGCTAGGCTAGACTGATGAGACCATAATCATTATCGTAATAATTTCAGCCGAAAGACAGTCCACATAGCATTCTTACCGGACCACTAAGAAGTCATATACAAGTCTATTTGAACCTCCAGAGCCGTAGGTAACAGCCAACCGCAAAAGTCTTCAGGGAACCATTAACTCAACCCCGAAGGCCACTGGCCACTTTAAACAAATGTCACAAAATTACTCGGCAACTGATCGGCGTCATATTATTTTATTTTTATATTAATACACTCAGTTACGCCAAATTATACGTTTTTATTGCGTACGTATGATATTTTAGTACTGTGACTAGGTGCTGGAATGTGTGAATCTGAAATATTTTGTGCAACTTTTTGAGAGTGATGTTTGATGTTGGATTGACAACAGGTGTGGTAAAACTGTTGGGTGGATCTCCTTGTGAAAGGGCTCTCTCGGGGCCTCCGTATCGTAAAGTTATAAGTCAGTCTGCTGCTAAGCCGTATTTCATCAATCAATCAACTAAACCTAGCTGGAAATAGACTTCTCAGAAGCTGCGCCGCAACAACCTATCCTCCGCCTTCCACATCCTGTCCCAGCCACCTTTTTAAGGTGGTCCATTCAGTTGGGAGTAAATAGTCTTCCGCAGTATTGCTTCTAGTTCAAAGGGTGCTGACTAAAACGATTTTTTAGACAATTTTCAGCAGTATCTATTGCCTGTTTCGCAATGTTGTAAAAGTGAATGAGTTTTTTTTTTTTTTATTCACCTACCCTCTGATTCGCCTTTTCTTAATAAAGCTATCAGAGCATCAAATACAGGATCGTACTCCTAAAGACGCTCGTATTCCCTCACCGGGAGCATTCCCGTGTAATGTAACAATCCAAGATTCTACTGTAACGTCTAGGACTTTGCGAGAAGACTGCGCAGGCCGTCAACTACTAGGTAGTTTTAACCTGTATGACCGCGCGCGGTTCACCCTCGTACCAAAAACCATTCGCGCGGTACACCCGCGTACCAAAAACCATTGTAGTTATTTAGAATGTCTTTGAAGAATTAAAGAGATAATTGAAACCAGCAGGATAGATTAATACATAGTTAAATAGATAGAAGTAACATTGCTAGGTCGTGGGTAAAGGTTATTTTACAGGGGAATGCTCCCGGTGAGGGAGCGCCCGTTTAATCACTATTGTATCTAATCCGAAAACCGATAAATTAGCTCAACCTAAGTTAAAATCGTAATTAGGTACGTAATTCTTTCCAAGAACGATCGTAGGGAAATACCTGGGAAGATATAATTATATTCAACGGAAGTAATTAAAACTTTTATTGACTTCTTTGTTTTTGTTTTTAAATAAAACTGGCATAAAAATGTGAGTACTTTGATTGTGGGCTCTTTATTCCGAGAAATAGTGGGTTATTTTGGTATATTTGTATCACAGTAACAGCAAATAATGGTCCTTGGTCGTTATAATCGAATCCGTGCCTCGGAAAGCACGTTAAGTTGCTCTTTGACTGTCGTTACGGGTCGTCAGAAGCCCGAAAGTCTGAAAACCATTCTTACCATAGGATATCGAATTACCCAGTTACTGGGTTGTGAAGTTCAGGTAGGCAATCGCTCCATGTAAAATACTGGTATTCAGATGCATTCGGTTATGCTGGAAGCCAACCCCAATATAGTTGGGAAAAGGCTAGGCAGATTTTGGTCCTTATGACCAAAAAATCGCCTGCCCAAGTTTATTAACTTTAATAGGGGATTTACAGGTATGAAGCCATGAGAGAACATACTTTTCTACGAAATGACCACGAAACTAGCTGGAACAGGACTTTTTCTATGAATTTTAGATAATATTTCAAAGTGAGTTGTCATATCAAAGTATTTGACATTGAGGTATCATTTTGTCCAGAATATTCACAAAAAATTGCACAAGAACGACCTTTCAACATTAAATAATTATTATGAAAATCGATATCTGCATCGTACTTATGGAAAACTAGCGTTTCAGTATGAAATGTAGTAAAACTACTTATGTGCTAAATTTTATCCAAATCCGTCTAGTCGTTTTAGCATGAAAGCGTGACAACCAATCTCATTTTCGCATTTAAAATATTAGTGAGAAATTCTGACCGAAGACCAGTTTCTGGTTAATGTCTGGTTGTGAAGCATAATAGTTTCTATCTTAGAAAAGTAGATCAATTTATATAGATGTCCACAGCTGAACTTGGTTCTTTTCATGACTGTTAAAAAATTAATACATACAGGGTGTTTGGTGCATCGTTTGCCAAATGATTAGGTGGAGGTAAAGGGCTATATCCTCGGGCACCAAAAATAATTTTTGGCCTCACGGGATTTTTTATTATTATTTTTGAAAAATCCTCAATGTCAGCCTTTGGACTTAAGTAAAAAAAAAAGGGATTTGTGTGGCCTCCATTTTTTTTTTGTTATGTGTAATTTTGTACGATTCTATCAAACTCTAAATTACTTGCTAGTAACATCTAGCGTTTTTTCTCATCTGGTTTTAAAAAGATCCCGTGGGGCCAAGATTTTTTTTTGGGGCCTGTTAAGATAGCCTATGCCCCTCCTATCCGCCATTTTCATTTGGCATACCATGCACCAAACACCCTGTATAATCACCCCAAGAAGACTGGCAGTAGACTGGATGATTATTTCGTTTTCTTTATCAATGTAAATAGAGAGATTCTTCTCGTTATATCATGATACTAGCTGCACTCCGTGGTTTCGTCCGCGTAAGTCTCGATCCCGTGGGAATATTGGGATAAAAGTATAAAATGAAATAAAAATCCTATTTCTTAACCCAGGTCATGGTTTACGTATGTGCCAAATTTCAACCAAATCCGTTCAGCCATTTTAGCGTGACAGCGTAACAAAGAAAGTCACTTTCGCATTTATAATATTAAGTTATGATAGTTACAATAGTGTTCAGCCTATTAACATTGCTAGGACTCGGGCCTTCTCTCTTTGAGAGAGGCGGGGGAGTTCTTCAAATCATTGGTTCCAGGACATGCCGGATATGTATTATTTTTGTTATTACTGTTATATTTAGGTAATAATAGAATCTCTCTCTTCAATCGGTCCCTCATTACTGAGGATTGTGGTCACTGGACCCCTTTAAACGGACAATCTGCCTCCATCGATTCCGGTCCAAAGTTGCCATCACCACCTGCTGAAATTTGCGTGAGGACGCAGCTTCTATTACTTGGTCGGACCATCGTGTTGGCGACCGGCCTCGTGCTCTCTTTCCTTCGGTATTGCCAACAATGACCAGCTTTTCTAGGCTGCTATCTCCCCTTCGCATTATGTGGCCGAAGTAGGTCAAAATACGCTGTAGGCAAACTGTGGACAATCGGGTCTTGATATCGAGCTGGGAAAGAAAAGACACATTTGTGCGTTTGGCTGTCCATGGAATTCGGAGCATTCGCCTCCAGCACCACATTTCGAATGCGTCTATCCTCTGTCTTTCTCTTGCTCGGACTGTCCACGTCTCAACTCCATAGAGGAAAATCGGGAAAACTAGTGCTCTGACCAATCGGGTAACTAATACAATATGAGTTTGAAATATCTCAATGACCATAAACACTTCGACATTTTACTGCCACAGTACGTACAGTCTTTGATGTGTACTTACGACATCAAGACGTAAACTCGTGAAGAATGTTAAAAGGCACAGTTTAACATGATAGTTTTAGTATGTTTGTGTTATTAAAGGGTTTAAAACCTGTAAATGTTTTGTTATGAGTCAGAATTAAAATGTTTGCTATAGTTTTATTGGTTTAGTTCACTTTGTAATCTTTTTTTTTCTGTATCTTTAATGGCAAACATTTTGGCTGTCGAAAGTATTATCTGTGTTTGCTGCGGAAAGACGTTGCAAAGGCGTTGTTGAGGAGCTCGTGGCTAAGTAATAACAGCCGCACGGGTCGATCCATTAGGTTAAGCTACGCTTGCCAGGGTTGGTCCGTGGATGGCTGCTATCTTTACATACCGATATCCCTCCGTGTCTCGGAAAGCATGTGAAGCTGTTGGTCCCGGCTGTCATTTGTATCGTCAGAAGCTCAAAAGTCTGACAACCAGTCTTACCAAGGGGTATCGTATTACCCAGTTACTGGGTTGTGGAGGTCAGAAAAGCAGTTGCTCTATGTAAAATACTGGTATTCACTACTGCAACTTAACTAGCTGCGCCCCGCGGTTTCACCCGCTTAAGTCTCGATCCCGTGGGATTATCGGGATAAAAAGTATCCTATGTCCTATCCAGGTCATGGTCTATCCATGTGGCAAATTTCAGCCAAATCCGTTCAGCCGTTTTAGCGTGAAAGCAACCAAACAACAGTAGTAACAAACAAAGAAACAAACAAACAAACTCACTTTCGCATTTATAATATTACTAGCTGTTCCCCGCGGTTTCACCCGCGTAAGTCTCGATCCCGTGAGAATATCGGGATAAATAGTATCCTATGTGTTAATCCAGGTTATAAACTGTTTGCAAATTTCATCCAAATGCATTCAGCCGTTTTTGCGTGATTGAGTAACAAACATCCAAACACACAAACGCACAAATACACAAACACACAAACTTTCACATTTATAATATTAGTAGGATTTAGGATGAGAATGAACACGAAAAAAAGACAAATGGAAAATAATTCATATGGCCAGTTGATTCTTTGACATGGTCTCATTAATACCCTATACAGGGTGTAAGGGACAGCCCTCCGCAGATTGATGGGATGAATTCAGCATATCATACTAAGACGACCGGTACATGAAATTATTTCAGGAACGTTATGGGAATCCAATAAACCTGATTTGTATTATTACCTCACGCGCAATGTATCGCTACCGCGGCAAAACCCACGTAGCCGCACTCCCCGTGTCGGGGGGGGCGCGCTCGAGTATCTAAACATCCATTGCTGTTTTATTTATTTTAGCTGTTTTATTTACAAAAATGGTGTGCTGCGTACAGAGAATGTAATTTTACATTGAAATAAAGGAATAGTAACTGAAAAAACGATTTAAAAAATGAAAACTTTCCTGAGAAAATTTCCGATGGAATATGATTCAAAATAAGGAGCTGAATGCCCCCTGTTAATTTGCGGAGGGCTGTACCTTACACCCTGTAGATAAGGAATATCAAAACGAACATGTTGTATAATGAGTCATGAGCTGTGTAACTTGGCTCTCGCAACCTGTCCTTAGTTACGATCTGTCAACGTATTTACATTCAACACATTCAAATATTCAAAACCTTGTATGATTTGGGATATTTATGACCATTTCTCCTTGCGTTTTCGAGGTTATTGCGAGGTTATTAGCTTCTGGTAATGATTAAGTCCTTTGCAACATGAAATGAAGTCGATTATCATTGAAGTTACATAGTTGGGTATTTTTCCCGTCTTTTCCGCCGTCTACATAATCTATCAATGAATATTTCTTCATTATAGAACACTACAATCCGCCTCTGCTTCACAGGCTTTTTACGACTTCAGATTTATTTATTATAAATGTAAGACTAATAATAATGTTTTTGTTTTTTCCGGAACAAAATTCTCTGATGGCGCATCAAAATTTGTTGCGTAGAAAACAACACGGTCAGACGGACGGACATGAAAGGTGACTTTAATCTGTATATATTTTGATATGTTAGGTAGAAATTTTTAAATGTATGAATGGTCACTTGGATATGCTGGTTGATGCACATTGTTTGATGCATAATAACAATCAAACAGTTTTTTTTTTAATAGTAGCTATCGTCAATGCTGTCTCGCCAAATAGCAATAAAAATAAAGTCTCCCTTTTATCTCGAGTAATTTGCAAAAATTCAGACATTACACTAATTGCTCAAATATGTCAAGGTATATTCACATCTACCCTCATTTTGGATATGTCCCAAATGCGCCGGAGCCGAGTAAACATCGATTAATATTCCAGATTGTCGTTATTTTCGGTATTTGTGGAGTTAATTTAGTGCATAACGAAATTGCAAAGATTTTTTGTGTCATTTTTTGATTGCATTATTGTTCGGACGTTACCGTTACCGTAATAAGTTATGATCAAATAGAAAATTAATGTCAAATGTTTCTTTTGTCTTTCGTAAGTCTAAGTTATTGCAAAAAGGTTACGTTGCTAGTGATTTTGGTCGGGGTTAACTGTTCAGTTTACCGAACTTTTAAAGAATTTTCACTTGGTCCAAGGCATTCATTCTACGGGCTTGATTGATTAGGCTTTGAATGGTATAATTCTTTTGGAAGTTTATGATGATAAACTAATTATGAATTAATATCGAATATTTCAGTCACTTCCTGATTATAATTTGGTATTGTCCTACAACAGGGCTTTTTTTTTTTGAGTGTTGGAAGTCATCAAATGACTTCTCCCTTGGGCGGAGCGGAAGGGCGTGCCAGACTTTTACTGACTAAAACCCACCCGTGTTCCTTCAGTTGCCTGTTGCCAAGGTCCCCGGTATCTCTTTCGGACTTTCCCGCAGCCCTGGCAGTACTACAGGGCTTATAGCTTTAAGAGTGAAAAGGGGTCATGGGTCACTCCCTACCATGGGGTACGAGAGCCCGCTTGGTTTGTCAAGACATCGCCAAACGGTTGGTCGACCCTTCACGTGACTTGAGGGCTAGTCTATCTTTTGGTCAAAGAATCAGCATCGCTCTACAACGTGGCAATGCTGCCAGCCTTTTGGGAATTTTCCCTGTTGACAGCGATGCAGACGAATTTTTGGATGCCCGTGATTTTTTCCCCTCCTTTTTTATATACATACTAGCTTCCGCCCGCGGCGTCGCCCACGTGGTATGTCGATAAAAAGTCTAGACTATCTGTGTACCAAATTTCATTTAAATCGGTTCAGTAGTTTTGGCGTGAAAGCGCGACAGATAGACAGACAAAGTTACTTTCGCATTTCTAATATTTTAAGTAAGGATTGTACATATTATAATTTTCTTTTTTTCTTTAATGCAGAGTGGAAAGTAAATTGGAAGGATTTTCTTTCAATTTTTTACCATCTAGCTAGAGCTAAGAATGCCAGACTTTATTTCATACTAAAAAAATTAAAAAAATCTTATCTCTGGCTAAGTTATCTTTTACTTAATTCACATCCTTACATCCATTTATAATAATAATATTATGATGCTACATTGTACAAAGTTAAATATAACAAAATCTCAAAGGTTCTTGAACTATCGTCCTTGCTCAGTATTGTTTTATTTACGTAAAAGATAACACTCTTGCGCATCTTTGGAAATATTCGCGCTGTTTTTAATGCAAATATTTTTGGAAGAGCTTTCAAAGGCAAAGTTGTTTAATTCTTATCTTGTTATTGCGATTAATGTGTTATTGTCTTTAAATTCATACTTTTGAATTAAGTGGGATATCCAATACCAGCTTGTAATTGGTGAAAGGTAAAGTACTGTTGTTCTCATAAAGTCTGAATAAAAGAATATTTCTACTCACAGCTGAATAAGCCTACCACACACATAACATCAGGCCTGTATTCCCCGAAGGGTTAGGCAGAGGTGTAGCTATAGTACACCCTCATTTCACCAGTTATGTTTAAGCTCCCATCCATGTTAAGATGTTCTCATGCCTCTTTTGTGAAAGAAAACGAACCATAATTTACCATGAGATAGTTGGTGGATGTTGGTGTGGTGTTGAGGAGCTCGTGGCTACGTAATAACAGCCGCACGGGTCGATCCGTTAGGTTAAGCTACGCTTGCCGGGGTTGGTCCGTGGATGGGTGACCATCTTTACTTATCGAGACTCCTCCGTGCCTCGGAAAGCACGTTAAGCCGTTGGTCCCGGCTGTCATTTGTGGATCTTTGACAGTCGTTACGGGTCGTCAGAAGCTCGAAGGTCTGACAACCAGTCTTACCAAGGGGTATCGTATTACCCGGTTACTGGGTTGTGGAGGCTAGATAGGCAGTCGCTTCATGTAAAATACTGGTATTCAGCTGCATCCGGTTAGACTGGAAGCCGACTCCAACGTAGTTGGGAAAAGGCTAGGCAGATTATGATGAGTTGGTGGATGTCACAAGTCTTCAAAGTGGTTTAATATCATCATCACCATCATCATCATTTCAGCCGAAAGACATCCACTGTTGGACATAGGGCTCCCACAAGCACCGCTGATTCGACCAGTTCTGTGCTTCTCGCATCCAGCGGATTCCTGCGGCCTTCACCAGGTCATTCGTCCCACCTTGTGAGGCGCCTTCCATCGCTACGTCTTCCAGTACGCGGTCGCCACTCCAGAACCTTTCGGCCCCATCGGCCAACTGTTCAGCGAGTCATGTGCCCTGCCCACTACAACTTAAGTTTGGCAATACTTCGGGCTATGTCGGTTACCTTGGTTCTCCTACGGATCTCGTCATTTTTGATTAGATCTCGTAGGGAAACTCCAAGCATAGCCCTCTCCATTGCCCTTTGGGTGACTTTCAGCCTTCGAATGAGGCCCATTGTGAGCGACCACGTTTCAGTGCCATAGGTCATCGCTGGCAACACACTAAAACACTGGTTTAATATATTTTTGAGGTATTCCAGCCACATAATAATATTCTGTTCAATTTACGACGAATAACTTCCAACAGGTGGAGTCTCCCGACATATCTTTGGATTAATAATTTTAATAAAATTCCTCGCATTCCTATATTACCAAAAAATATCATAAGCTTATAAAAACCCGGTAAGAAGATTACGGTTGCTAATAAAGTGTTTAAAATAATAACGATTTGGCAACTCGCTGTTGTTAACGTGATCCTGGTGAAGTTTCCAAAATATCTCGTGTCACATTGATGTTTATGTTATGAAAAAATTGACTTTTGGCGTTTAGGAAAGGTTACGGTAATGGGGCTTGTGGCTAAGAAATAACAGCCGCACGGGTCGATAAGAAAATAATTATATTAAAATGTATAAAATAAAATAAAAAAATTCAATGCAGGCCCTTTCTCACACTTAAACACATACACACAAACACACAACACAACTCACTCACACAAACACACTCACACACATTAACTACATACACTCACGCATGATAGTAAAATAAAGTAATATGAAAATAAACTTACTTTTACATCGCACCACACTTGTAATGTCAGCTTGATCACAGTGGTGACGAAGTAACTGGTGCTTATAGCACAGTTGTGCTTCTAGTTTAAGCTCAGTTGCACATGTATTGTATCTTGCCACTAAATTATAAGGAATAATTTAAGGTACAATAATTGTAATAGGCTAAAGTCTTGAACAAATAAATATTGTTTATTGTTTAAACATCAGGTTAAGCTACGCTTGCCGCGGTTGGTCCGTGGATGGGTGACCATCTTCACATACCAAGACCCCACCGTGCCTCGGAAAGCACGTTTGTAGATCTTTGAAAGTTTTTACGGGTCGTCAGAAGCCCGAAAGTCTGAAAACCAGTCTTACCAAGGGGTATCGTAACTGGGTTCTGGAGGTGAGATAGGCAGTCGCTCCATGTAAAATACTGGTATTTAGCTGCATCTGGTTAGACTGGAAGCCGACCCCAACATAGTTGGGAAAAAAAAATGATGGAAGGCTACGGTAAATTAACCTAGTGGATAAGTAAGTGGGCTTAAATTAAAATATGTAGCCTCGATAAAAAGCCCGCTGAGCAAAAAGCCATTGGCCACGGGATTGATAATTGAAACTGGTAATTGATTGGTAGAGACACTGCTGCACTTCCCTTTATAGGATTACTAGCGTCCGCCCACGGCTGCGCCCGCGCGGTATGTTGATAAAAATTAGTCTATGTCCTTCCACATGGTACTATTTATCTCCTTGCCAAATTTTGTCGAAATCCGTTCAGTGGTTTAGGCGTGAAAAGGTAACATACAGACGGACAGACAGAGTTACTTTCGAATTTATAATATGAGTATGTACCTGTGACCCGTTCTTGCTTCGCACGGTTTTTACGACTTGACGAGACACCGTAAGGAAACCGGCATGTCCTAGAATCAAACATTCAAAGACATGTGACATCCACCAACCCGCACTGGGTCCGCGTGGTGGACTATGGCCCACTCCCTGGCCTGGCCTGTGTTCCAGCAGTGGAGATATTATAGGCTGAGTAGGCAAACGTAAGCTAACTTAGGTAAAGACCAGACAGTGGGCAAACCTGGTGATCAATGGTTGTTACTTCTGCGTTTGAGAAGAGACATGTGTCTTTACGTGTGATACTTACAGAGTGATGTTAAAATATAATATAATAGAATATAGATCATTTCATTCAGAGGAGCTCGTGGATAAGTAATAACAGCCGCACGGGTCGATTCATCAGGTTAAGCTACGCTTGCCGGGATTGGTCCGTGGATGGGTGACCATCTTTACATATCGAGACTCCTTCGTGCCTCGGAAAGCACGTTAAACCGTTGATCCCGGCTGTCATTTGTGGATCTTTGACAGTCGTTACGGGTCGTCAGAAACCCGAAAGTCTGACAACCAGTCTTGCCAAGGGGTATCGTATTACCCAGTTACTGGGTTGTGGAGGTCAGATAGGCAGTCGCTCCATGTAAAATACTGGTATTCAGCTGCATCCGGTTAGACTGGAAGCCGACCCCAACACGGTTGGGAAAAGGCTAGGCAGATGATGAGAATATAGATCATTTATTGGTCCGAAATATGAGTATGCACACACAAAGCATGCAATGTTAACTACATTGCAGAAAGGATCACAGTCATGTTTCACCTTAACGACGTACAAATGTATGTATATATATGTGTGTGTGTGTGTGTGTGTGTGTGTATATGTATATACATGTTATTTGCTTCATTGCAGGATACCTGCATCAGAAATCGGTATTGTATCTAACTTTATAGTTATTTTATTGGTCTTTACATATCAGTGTAAAACACAGATGTCATTTAGAGATCTAAGCATTTCAGCAGATGAAATTAATTTCATGTGTTTATGATTGTGAGTCAACAAACTTATAGTTTTATTACTCATAGTAAAATAACGTTTTATGATTGGCTAGAGGCGCCAAACATAAAACCTCGCAAAATTTAAATAAAATTATTTTTTAAACTTTGATTTAAATAAAATATAAGAACGTGACAATTTTTTAATTATCCTTCAGGAGACTGTATGTCCGTATGTCTTATTCATTTACAAACCAATTTCCATAAGGTTGTTAGTATCTGTACCAAACAGGTATACACCAGACTCACGCACTCACTTTAACAGTTAAATATTAATCTATGTTGGGGTCGGCTTCCAGTCTAACCGGATGCGGTAAAATACAAGTATTTTACATGGAGCGACTGCCTATCGGACCTCCACAACCCAATTACTGGGTAATACCCTTTACAACTAGCAACATTATACCTAGCGTTAGTTTTATGTTTTAATAAATGTAGGTACGTAAAATATACTTAAAAAGAAACCCCTTGGTAAGACTGGTTGTCAGACTTTCGGGCTTCTGACGACCCGTAACAATTGTCAAAGATCTACAAATGACAGCCGGGACCAACGGCTTAACGTGCTTTCCGAAGCACGGAGGGGTCTTGGTACGTAAAGATGGTCACCCATCCACGGACCAACCGCTGCAAGCATAGCTTAACCTGATCGATCGACCCGTGCGGCTGTTATTAATTAGCTACAAGCCCCTCAATAAAATAATAAATTAATAATTGAAATTAATTTGGTCCTTTATATAACAGCAATACAATAAAATCGACATTTTCGCTCCTGAAAATATGTCACAGAAGAGGGACAAAAAAAAAACATTTTACTTTGTTTTGTAAAAGAATGGTGTTAAAATTAATATTCCACTAACAAACAAACTCTACTCTGAGCCTCGTAGAAAATAAAATCATGCAGATGACATGACGTAAAAATTTCTCCAGCAACGAAAGCCAGACACACATTAGTACACAGTTGAGCTAACACATTTATTGAGTCTTGTCTCGACCACGTAACTATGTCAAAACCGCGTCACTGTCGAACCTCTTTCATTCCAAGTCGGTTAATCATGCATTCTACCCAAATGCCTCACTCGACTAATTTTAGGGTACAGAAAACACAAGCCAACATAAGAACTTGAGGACAATCACCGAAAACACGTCAAAACACGATGATTATAATTCAATTTATCGTCACAAAAATATCTCGGAATATGTACATAATTAGTGTTTAATATAAATACGTAATTTTCACGTTTCTACTGGTCGGACAGGCCGCTGCCTAGTCTCGGCGCACGCGTTAACCCGTACGGTACATTCTGGAGATTTTTTTAAAGTGCCAAGTGTGAAGTGATTTGAAGTGCTGGTAAATTGTAACGGTCCGTGTTGATCATGGCGCCAGTACGAAATTTTCAAGTTTTTCCACATTTCTACACTACACAGTTTCAAATAATTATTTTGGAATAGAAATAATTAATATGTGACACATACAGTGTTGGTGGGAGCGTGCTACGAGAGAGCTACGCGCTTTGTTCGGTGCTACGAGATTCTTAAATTATGAATGAAGGAGGTTTTTTGTCGAAAAAACTGCGATAAATTAATTTTAATGTTTGTTAATTAGGTATTTAAAGGTCTTGTGATTAGTTTATTAAATTATTTTTTCGTTGAAATATTTTTTAAATAATTATTATTTATAAAAAGTGATCACGTGTTCAGAATAGCAAAATAGTTTTAATTAATCATCGAAAAAAAAAATCTATCTAAAATAATATCATTAAAAATATTCCGTTAACACGTAAACTTGACGCGTAAGAAATATTAAAAATTACCGCCCAAAGTTCTAAATGACACAAATCCTCATTAAACTAAAAACCAATTCAATAAGTTAATAAGAAAATCCATAAACGCAAACTCAACAGAGAAAAAAAAAAAAACAAAAAAAAAAATCTCCGTCACATAATTTCTCCAGTAACTTTCTACTAATCCCGCCCAAAGTATTATATTACTAAAAGTCCCACCACACCACAGTCCACGGTTATTTCCAGCACTCATAACTGTGAACAGTTGTGGTCATTTTATAGAACATAATTTAGAATTTATTATGTTTTTTCTTAAAAGATGGAGGAGCCAAATATCTTGGTGATATTTTTAGTTACCGTTAGGTAACCCACTACTTGAGCTTTTCGTGAATTCAATTTGTCACTGAGCCCGTATAATCACGCAGTGCACTTTGGGGGCGCGGCTGAGCAAACATGTTCGAGCTACGACAGTTTGGTAACGATGGTATGTAGTCTTTTATATCTATTGTTGTCAGGATGTAGGGTTAATACTAGATTTTTGGTGTTTAAAAAGAGATTATTTGGCAAAAAGTGAGATTTTTTGCGAGACTTTGAACTTGAAATAATTTTGCGGAAATAATACTTTTAAATTTTTTTAATTTTCTTTTTATTTCTCTTATATAATTAAATTAATATCTGCTAGATAAAAATGCCTTGTATATATTTTTTTTCGTTTTAATCTTTTATCTAGTAGTTGTAACAAATAGTGAATAAAATACAGAAAACACATTCAGTTACGAAATAATATCCTGGTATTTCTTACAAGAAGTAGGCTTGGCTCTTTCATTAAATAAACTGTCCATAGTGCCAAGTGATGTTACACATCGCTACTCTCATTACACTCATTTCAATGAGATAGATGTAGAAGCCAGAAATATTAACGACAGCCTTAGTAATTAGAGCGAGACTTCTAATTACCTTACCAAGGTCTTCTACCTGCTTGACATGGCTTGTTGAAGGATTGAAATTATATACGGATACTTCTCAGTATCCGTAGTTTCAATCTTCAGAAAGACCTTGCTCTTAACTGATATCAGTGACAAGTGCCTTTGTAAAAAAAAATATTTTGTTCAGTTAATACTTCCTTCTCGGTCTTTATTTTTGCCTCTATTGCTTGTAGAGAGTTAAAAACAGCTGTAATAATTAGCATGACATCGAGACCATAGAGTAAAATGGGCATAGCTATACTGACAAGTGCCCAGTAATTAATTTTTTGATAAACTATAATGTTTTGTGTATAACCAAATATGTTTAATATTATCTCAAAGTTAAAGCATTTAAGAGGAAATAGGGTCAGTCCCCTCTCCATACAAATGCTCTCGCCTGTTTTTTCTCTGGTTTATGAACTTAGAGCAATGATTTTTTACAGTAAATTAAATATCAACTAGTTCTATGCCCGTTTTTCGTTTTGATGATACATTAACTGTAGAAGCACTAGAAACCTCAGAAAATGCTCAAAATTGCCTGTTTAGACCGCTGTCATCAGAGGCCTATTGTACAAATTTGACAACTATTCATGAAAAAAAAAAACAGGGGCACAGTTCATATCCTTCTTAATCAATTTATTAAATATCTTTCAAATTGGTCCAATATTGGAGGCCAAAAAGAAACTCCTTGGACACTCCTTTAAGTAAAAATATTGTAACTGTATGTAACTTAGTAATGTTGTCAAATGAGGTCTCCCTTGTCTTGTCAATCTGATAATCTTTTAATCAACTCAGATTGCAGTCACTATGTGTGAGAATAACCCATCACTGACCTGCCTAATTAGACTGCAAGCCAACATATACATAAAAACCTAGTACGATTGACATGATAGCCAGATTATATCAACAATTTAGGTCGACATCAAACACCTGTTTCAATTTCAACATACATTAAAGTAAATTCAAATTACCGACAAATAAATGAAAATGTGTACGATCAATTTCACGGGCAGTACATTATGGGTTTGCGACGCAGTTTCTTGATATTATTAGATCAGAATATTCAGGTTATTAATGGCATAGTTGATCAACATCAGTTGGGGATGTGTTTTTGGACGGCTAAAGGACGGTAAAGGTCGAGATGTCTTCCGGGAGACATTGAAAGATTCGGGAGAGTCTGAAGGTTGTGTAAAAACTTTTTGTTTAGTGCAAAGTTGTGAATCTTTGTGTTTTTTTGGATATGGTGTGGTTGGATTTTGTTCAGTGGCGTTATAAGGCTGAGTTTTTTCTTTGCGAGATGTGTGTAGTTCATGGTTTCTTTTGAGTATTCAGTGAATTTTATGTATTTTTAAGTGAAAATTTAGGTTAAGCTTAAGTTTCGTAAAAGTGTGTACGTATCAATTTGAATGCGTTTCTTGAACATAATCTTAATCAAAATTATCAAAAATCAAAAGTCATTTATTCAAACTGGCTGAGAATCAGCATTTTTCGAACGTTAAAATTATATAAGACAGTCCCCTAAATCGCCCACCCTGCACCACTTCCCAGTGCTTTAGCTGGGAAGAAGAAGTGGCGCAACAAACTCCCCAGCAGCACAGCTGTCTGTTCAGTTAGAAAAAAATGATTCTATACAATAATTATGATTATAGTCCTTGGGTACAAAAAGAAAATTGCCTTTCTGTGCTGTCGGTGACAAAGATGGAAACAAATTCATTGGAAAAGTGCAAACATAAAGTCACCTAAAAGTAAATTGTCTTGGTATTACTTTGCTAGGTGCAGTGATATCCATTTGTACTGTAGCTATTATCCATTACTGCTGCTGAAATCATAAATAAATAAAATATGGGGTGGGATGGGGTGGGGTATTTAGTTATTTTCGCTATGTATTTTCTGGTGTACAATAAAGTATATATAAATAAATAAATAAAAATGGGGTGTTACTGTATCGTGGAAACGGCCGTGTGTTTTACGTCAATATGTACACATGTAATATTTCTAGTAACGTACACGTTACTAGAAATATTACATTTTCTTTGAGACGAATTCTTTGATTCTTTAGCTATCGAATGGTGCAATTTAATTTTGGATATATATGATAGAGCTGCAGCATCAAACTGTATCTCCCAAATTTTGTTATCATCAGTTTTCACGTCAAAACTATAAACCCAACAAACATTTTTTTGACATGGCTCGCAACTAATGCATTGTATTGTCAAAATGCTTCTTGTCATCGTGTCGATTGGAATCTCTATTATGATAGCATGAAACTTCAATCAATCAACTCAGCCTATTGCAGTCCACTGCTGGACATAGGCCTCTTCCAGGCTGCGCCACAACACCCTGTCCTCTGCCTTCCGCATCCAGTCTGTTCCAGACAACTTTTTAAGGTCGTCGGTCCATCTAGCTTGGGGCACGAAAAGTTACAAATTTAAAAAAAGAAGTATATGGTGTCCATTCGTTGTTGTAAAGGGTAGTTCAGATGAGGGCACGTAGAATAAAATGTGATAAACTTCTTATTGAAATGTCTTAGGCCGCTTTCACATTAGGACGTTAGCAGCGCGACAGTAGCGCGGCAAAAGCACAATGTTTCACATTTTATGAATAGTACGTCGGTCTGTCTGTCGGTCTGTCCGTTTGTCACAGCATATTTGCTCCAAATTTGGTACACATATTCTGTGAATAATTTGAAGGAATGTGCTTCTGCCGCGCTACAGTCGCGCTGCTAACGTCCTAATGTGAAAGCGGCCTTACTTAAAATTAGGGTTATCCCAGCACACACTCATTCTTCCATTAATATCTACCTAAATAGGTGCATTGCCTTGCATCGTTTCCAATCTGCAAACTCTAACCTCATTGAAACGTTTCACGCAAGATTACGGTTTCCATAAAAATTTGCTCTCAGACTCCAAAAAATTACGTCAAGTAGTTCATTACTCGTCGCCTTCACCAGATTTATATGATCGACGTCACAACCTGTTGCGTTGTTACACATTATTTATTATTATATATATATAACATATTCGGCGGATATGTAATTTGGTGGCTAAATTCTTGGCGGTTCGCCGTTGACATGCTGCTACGATCTATGTTCCTGATTATTTTTGCTTCGCTGGCTAATATATCGGTAATGTTGCGACATTTTGTAGAATTTTCATTTATTTTAATATATTATATTATTTTTATTTAGGTTTGTAAATATATTTTAGAGGTGAGGAGAGTGGGTAGGGCCATGGACGCATGTTTTAAACACACACGCTTATAGTATCAGCCATGGTTTCAGGGAGTTACTTTTTTCGTAAAACCTTGTTGTTCTTTAGGGATAAGTCCTCAAATATTTTTTTTCTAATTTATTCCTCGTACTTTCTGAGTAGGTAGATGCTTCATTTACGTCAAAGTTGTATGGCAAGCTGTTTATTGTATTTAATTTGTGGTAAGAAGAAAGTTTTCCCCATTTTTAACTGTTAGGTATAGCTGTCGATCCATCAGGTTAAACAACGCTTGCCAGGGTTGGTCCGTGGATGTGTGACCATCTTTACATACCGAGTCTCCTCCGTGCCTAGAAAAGCACGTTAAGCCGTTGGTCCCGGCTGTCATTTGTGAATCTTTGATAGTCATTACGGGTCGTCAGAAGCCCGAAAGTCTGACAATCAGTCTTGCCAAAGGGTATTGTATTACCCAGTTACTGGGTTGTGGAGTTCAGATAGGCAGTCGCTCCATGTAAAATACTGGTATTCAGCTGCATCCGGTTAGACTGGAAGCCGACCCCAACATAGTTGAGAAAAGGCTAGGCTGATGAAGTGAAGAAGTATAGATGTTAGTTGACTAGGGAAGTCATTTCAACAGTCGTGTCTACGTTTTTGTCAATATTTGTCTGGCAAGGATGGTCTAATTACCCTTCTAACTATTTCTTACAACAGTAATTGGGAAGACCATGATTAGCACTAGGATTTATTGGACGATGAACTTTAAAACCATGTAAGCCCCTATAATTTCTCCTGACGCATGCTTTAAACTTGAATCGAGACGTACAAATATTATGTTTGAGGGGTATGAGGAACAGGTTGTAAAGTTCACTCATCCACCATAGAAAAGGTAGGATCCTCCGACCAGACGGGTGTTGTGTCTGGCGGGCAACTGCCCAACGATTGATGTCGGATTCTTGTATATATGTCCATTGCACGGTAAACTTTAATTGCGCGATGCAGGATTTGTGTGATGTCAGGATTTTTGTGTGACATCATGTCTTTGATGCGTAGTTCATATGTGGCGATGTAGATACCGCCACAATGTTGTGTGAATTATTAAAGAGATTCTTTGAATTTATGAGTGAGCTTGAAGATTTGAAGTCGTATAAAACACATTAGAGATCTCGAATTAGAAATGCCTACATCTTGATTTCATTGGGAGTCGCTCCGTAAGTTTGTACATCCCTATAAAAACCGATGAGCAAATTAGATTATAATCTGGTGTCATTCATGTGAAGTAAAAGTAGTGTTTGGGTCGCGGGTTATGTATTTAATTATCCTAGCAGGTGGCTAACTTTTCAATTCTATATGAATATCTGACTTACGAAAACATCGAGTCGGAATTTTGTCCGTATGGTCTGCAATCACTAACACGCATTTAGCATCATGGGCTCTTGATCAGTGCTTGTTACTTTCTGTAGAACAATCTGTCTATTTTGTAAAAATCTTACCGTAAAAACTTCCTGAAGTTAGCTGCCATTCCATCTGATGCCAGGGATTGACAGCTCACTTCACCTAAGTTTATTGAGATTTTTACTGGATTGCCTGCACGTGAAGCATGACTACCATAGAAATGAGTTTTGTCTACGGAAGAATAGACAAAATGACAGATAGCGATTGTTTATGTGTCATTTTGTATATTCATCCGTCGACAAAACCCGTGCTGGTATCCTGAATTCCCATTTCAAAGTCTTTATCGTATGTAAAGTGATGTATTTTGTATGTAGCACGGTTTCAAAAAGTTTTTCCTAAGCCTTGGTGACTAAGGACCAAAATTTACCTCCAACAAATTCTAATTCTGTTTACAAGAAAACCCCATCACAAGGAGTACTTGTTTTCGTGTATATAATAATACTGTAGTAGTTTACAATTCAGTCTATTGCGGGAGGTTTAGATCTAACATCGATCAATCATGGTTTGCATGCGATTTGGAATTGGAACATATGAGGAATCCTTGGAGCAGTAATTAGACAAACGTTTGATCTTAATTTGACATGTGCAATAACGACTATTGCACCTTAATGCATAACCATCTACGAGAGTGGTCTATTTATATCTCTGATAAGGTTGACTTTAAATAGTTAATTGATTCAGGCGTGAGTTTGCGTAAATCCATTATAAAATACAATAGACGTAGAGATATATTTAGTAACCTTTTCCGCCTAACTATTCCTAAAGAGTCATAAAAAACCCTGTGACCCGAGAGTTCTTTGCGTCCGAGGCTCGGCGTGGTAACACGTCGTGTTCGGGTTCGCGACAAGTCAATCGACATCCTGTGGATGCCTCGCTGAGAGGTGAAACACGTCGATTTCTTACAGGGTTTTTTTAATTGTGACTCTTTAGGAAATATAATCGGAAGAGGTAACTAAATATATCTACGTCTATTGTATTTTTTAAGGTTGTGTAAGATCGCTTTTAGCGATACGGCCACGCATTGTGTCTTCTTCGTCTTCGTGTTTTCCTTAATGCTGAGGGTCGCGACCACATATGACGCGTCTCCAAGCTAAGCGGTCTTCTGCAGTGTGGACCGCTTGATAGATGCTGCCTCCAACAACCTTCTTGATCGCGTCCGACCATCTTGCCTGTGCTCTGCCTTGAGCATGTATTCCTTCCACCCGGCCCAGTATCACAAGCTTTTCCAGACCATGCTTAGGTGAACGCATAATATGTCCGAAAAAGCTGAGGGCATGCTCCTGGCATAGTGGTAGACGCTTGGTGATTTTGAGTTCCTCCAGTATGGATTCGTTCGTTCTCGTGGCAGTCCATGGTATACGAAGTAGCCTCCGCCAACACCACATCTCGAAAGCAATTTAATATAACTGACAATGCGTCATATTTGTCAAAATATAACAAAATTTACTCATTTTCACGACATGCTGATTAATAAAGCAAAAAATTATGAAAAAAAAACTTGCCTGGAGTCCAGATTTGTACCCGATTGATGGAAGGGGCTAGCCCTCTATTACATTGGGCTATGGGACTTAAACATAACTGCTGTATTGTGGGTGTACAATAGATACACCTCTGCCCAACCCTTCGGGGAAAACAGGCTAGATGTCATGTTATGAAAATCTTGTAAAATTGTCGGATTGTAGGTTGTTGCCTGTCGGTTTTATTAAATAGGCATCAGGGGGCCTACCACCACCGATTACAGCAGTATTATTTTAATATTACTCTAGTGTAGGAAAGAGATGAAGGTCCACAGGACGTATAGCTCCATCTGTTTCCCCCACTGAAGTAACATTAAAATAATACTGCTGTGAGCTGTAGGCCCCCTGGTGTTCTTAACTTCTGTTTAAACGCCCGAACTCCTGAAGAGAATGAGAATCTGCCAATGGGGAGTCCATTGGCAGATTCTCGAAGTTATGCTGATATGGCCAAATAATTTTAATAAATAGTCAACATGGCAACATATTCATCACCTTCATAAGACATAGTTTCCTAAGTAACATCGCCAACACTAATAAATCCCACAATATACTTATATAACAGGAATTCAAAGTGCGCCTCTAAATCAAATCCGACTACGGAACCCAGCTGCTATCCTTGAAATATTTTCACGAATGTACTCTCGTCAAAACATGCATCCGTCATAAAGTAGTGACGTCGGCTTTGGCCAGAAATATGAGTCCATTTGTCAAATTAACACTTAGATTTTGAAGTCCGTGTTATATTTGAAGTCTTTGCAACTGTGATGGGAATATTGTCTATCTAATGGAGCTGTCATTTGTGAATGAGATTAGTGTTTGGAGTGATGGAAGCCACCGCACCTATCTCTACTTATGTTTACAAATACTAAAGCATTCTGATTCTCGTTTTACTGATTCTGATTCTAAAGTAGTTGTAAATGTGATAAATATCAATTTATTGTCACTAATTGAAAACTTCACTTGGCTTCACTACTTTTTAAATTTTGAGTTTTTTTTGTTTTTTTTTTTACTTTGTTAATTTTCACATTCGAAGAAGTCTATGCAGCTTTTTTTTTTTTTAAAGTCTATTCAATCTGCCTAGCCTGTTCCCAACTACGTTGGGGTCGGCTTCCAGTATGACCGGATGCAGCTGAATACCAGTATTTTACATGGAGCGACTGCCTATCTGACCTCCACAAACCACTCCTCCACCTCTGAGTGGGGACCCCCCCCCCCTTTTTAATGTCTAGTAATTAATAAAAAGAGGAAGGAGGACTATCATATACCCGTCGGTGGGTCATTCTGAATTGAAATAATGACGAGGATAAAATCACAAAAACCTTATCTTTCTATATTTTAAGGAGATAAGATGTCAACGTCCTCAAAGACCTTGACATCTCCTTAAAATATGCGAACCTCGACCGAAAACTTGTATTCTTATCTCCAGGAAAAAAAAAGTCAATTCCTTCCATCTTCTCTAATTTATACTAATTTTTGCCAAATAATAGATCAACAAATCGTCTCGTCAAACATTTAGGTAAAATCTTAAGTGTAGTTTATATCTGTGTGTTTCGCATATCTTGGAAATCTGCTCCAGTTTCCAGAATTAAAATCGCCCTCGCCGTTGCGCTTGCGCAAAATATTATACGGCAGATGTAATATCTAGATACAGGTTGAAGTGTTAGCTTTGATATTAAATTGAGTGTTTCTGAGGAGGGAATAAACTTACGTCTCAAATGTAATCTCGTGTATTTACTTTACAAAGGCAACTGGAATTTAACTGCTAAGTAGTAATGAGTATCTCTCAGGAGAATATATATATTTCGCCCAAGTGGTTAGATCTAAATATTCTCTTTTTCATCGGATCGAATCCGGAACGAGGTGATCCGGTAGAGAACCAAAGTAATTGTCCACATAGTTCACAGAATCAACCAGCTGAAGTGGCAATGGGCCGGCCATATTAGCCGTAGAACCGATGATCGTTGGGGTAGACGTGTTCTTGAGTGTAGACCGCGAATCGGCAAATGTAAGGTAGGACGCCTCAGGAACGACGATCTTCGCAGGGTGGCTGGATGAGAGTTGCCGAGAACCGAGCTGAATGGCGTGCAGTTGGAGAGGCCTATGTCCAGCAGTGGACTGTAGGCCGATGACAATGACGATGATGATCCTCTAAGCAGTGATAGCCTAGTGGTGTGACCGTCGGACTGCTAAGTCATAGGTCTCGAGTTCAAACCCAAGCCACGCACCACTGACTTTTCGGGCTAAATAACGACAGTTATTGTGGAATATTGTTGAAAGAACTGCACTTTAGAGTTATTCTTTTGTATATACGTTTTTTTTTTTTCTTTATTTGTTTATATGGTCTTTTACGCATAGCTTATGTCAGTCCCATCGTATCCTAAACAATTATACTTTCACAAGACGTAAACGTAACGTAACGTAACGTAAATAACGTAATAACGAAAGGCGCACCCTTTCGTTATTATCCGTTATTTGTCTAACTCTAACTATCTTAACTACATATCAATTCAAAATCATCATCAATTTCATAATTCTTTGGTGCATGTTGGGTGTACGTCAAAGAGGACGCTTCGAAATGTTGCCACTACATAAAACGTAACACGGAGGATGATATTCTCATATCTTAACCGATAAGTTTGCCAATTTCTTTTATTTATTTTTATTTTTGTCTTTTTTATGTATAGTTTATGTATAGTATATTCGTCACTTGTTTATTCTATTGGGTAATAATAATGGTTCACCCGTGCCGCACCGGTCGACGTCATTACGTCAGCGCCGGCAGTCGCTGAAAACCAGCGCTGGGGCTCTGTCCTGCATAGGGTCGCAGCATAATGCTGAGCGATAGCCGTTTTGCGTGAATGTGACGCATGTTTCCCCCAACCTTTTGTATTTTTTTTTTGTGTTTATTTTCTTTTTTTTTGCGTCATGTTTACCGCAAATAAACGTATTTTCTTTCTTTCTTCTTTCTTTCTTATATAATATTATAAATACGAAAGTAAGTTTGTTTGTTTTGCACGCTTTCACTACGATTATGTCTGGCCTTTAAAAGAGACTGTGACCTCTGAGTTTGTTTCGGTCTTTCTTCTCTGAGTAGTCAGACAGGAAACGCCGCATCTAGTTTAAAAAAAAATTAAAGATACCTCATTTGTCAAATTGTGATGAGTGGTTTAGAAGATAGGAGGGAACAGATGAACATACATACATACATACATACATACATCCATACACTCATACATACCGGTCAAAACCATAACCCTCCTTTTTTCTTCGCCGTAGTCGGGTAAAAATGATTGACGTGTAAAAGATCGCTCACTGTAAAATTCACTTACAGAAATAAAATCATTTATCATTTATGAAGTTTGAAAAGGAAATGGCATTCAGAGCTATGTTTTACATAAAAGGTATATTCTATTTACTTTATGAATAACGCAAACAAATAATGACAGAAATCCATTTGTGTTGACAACCATGACAGAAGGAATCGATAAAAAAACCGACTCGAGCACCCAAGTACCGTTTATTTCTCAATTAACCGATATTTTTATCGGATAGTGTAAAATCGTTGACAAATGCATTACAACAGCATTTTAATAACTTCTAACCTTAGTTGCTATGTAAAAACATTATTAGTTAAGCAATGTTAGTATAAACTGCAATTTAAATGTCCGATTGATCTGTGTAACTTGATTTTACACGGTTTCGTTACGGGTAAATAACCATTAATAATTGGTGCAAGTGATATTATTTCGATTAAGCGTTCCTAAAAATTTGTTAATTTTTTATACCTTCTTGCACTTGCAAGTAGGAAAGCGGAGCTCGTGGCTATGTAATAACAGCCGCACGAGTCGATCCATCAGGTTAAGCTACGCTTCCCGGGGTTGGTCCGTGGATGGGTGAACATCTTTACATACCAAGACTCCTCCGTGCCTCGAAAGGCACGTTAAGCCGTTGGTCCCGGCTGTCATTTGTGGATCTTTGACAGTCGTTACGGGTCGTCAGAAGCCAGAAAATCTGACAACCAATCTTACTAAGGAGTATCGTATTACCCAGTTACTGGGTTGTGGAGGCCAGATATACAGTCGCTCCATGTAACATTCTGGCTGCATCCGTTTAGACTGGAAGCCGACCCCAACATAGATGGGAAAAGCCTAGGCAGATGAGTATTCCTAAATGATCCTAACCTCTCCCGGAAAATGAAAAAAGTTTTACAAAAAACATTTCGTAAAAAATGTGAAAGTCACAATATGTAAAGTACATATTTTACACTCGACTTCTTTTACAAATGGCTACTTGGCTACCCGACAGATTAGGTGACAAGTAAAAATGTAATATTAATACACATACCAACGTTTTATATAAAACTCCGTTACTAATCGCATGATTTTAAAATATTCACAATTATAAAAATAATCTTCTTGCTTTTAATATGTTGTCACACATTTTTCTTATAATGTTTATGAATTCCGAATATTGAACACGAGGTATGAATTTTCAGGGTTTTTTATTGTACCTACGTCATTAGATTGATCCATCCGGCTATCAGTCCCGAACCACGTGCCTAATACGCGGGTGACACATCTGTGAGGTTTAATTAGCTGACTAATTGTTTAAATCATTTTGATTTATCTGATTGGTAGTTTCTATTTCAGGTAGGTACCTATCTAATCACATCAAAAATCAATCTGCCTAGCCGAATACTAGTATTTTTCATGGAGCGACTGCCTATCTGACCTCCACAACCCAGTAACTGGGTAGTGCGATACCCCTTGGTAAGACTGGTTGTCAGACTTTCGGGCTTCTGATGGCCTCTTAACGCCTGTCAAAGATCTAGGAATGACAGCCGGAACCAACTGCTTAACGTTATTACCAAGCCACGGAGGAGTCTCGGTTTATAAGGATGGTCACCCATCCATGGACTAATCGCGGAAAGCGTACCTTAACCTGATGGATCTACCCGTGTGGCTGTTATTGTTATTGCTTAGCCACGAGCCCCTGTTAACTTACTTTATCTAATCACAACATGAAATTTAAAATCTTTTAACTATTATAATCTAGTGAAGCAAATTGGTGGTTAACTACCAGATGCGAGAAAGGTGACTATTTATTCAACATAGCCCTCAGACCAAATAAAAAACCAAGACAGAGCGCCGTCTACAGTGACGTGAGACCGGTTTCGTAAACATGTGTGCACTTAGTGAGGTGTTGTTTGATTGTAAATGTGTGCGTGTGAGCGTGTATGCACATAACGGAGGAGTAGTTTTGGCATGCTTCACTGTATTGTTCGCAGTGCTCTGTCTTGGTTTTTTATTTGGTCAGGGGCATAGCTATTCCCAACCATTCGACAGGCTGTCGGATAGAAAATGACATATTTTCAATTACTAATTTGCCTTGCCCCCGACAGCAGATAGCTGTCGGAAGATTTGCGTTAGTCTATTTGATTTACTGATAATTTTTTGGGGTTTTGGATTTGTGGTTTTAGAGGACTCTTTTTAAAAACATTGCTTGATGTTCAATTCGGCACGAAAAATATCGAACAGTTGTGAACAAATATGCTGCAAATAAACAAAAACATCCTTCTATTTCTCGCAGACCCGATCCTTCTGAAAACTGTAATCTGGGTATTTTTCAGTAACCGGGTGGATTCCTGCCAGACAGTTGTCGATTCTTGAAAATCAATGATTTTCAACTGTTTATCCTATGAGATTGGAAGCTCCAGCATATAATTATGTGAAAAGTCTATGCATAATTTCCCTGCTCGTGATTTCTCGAGGTCGTGTCCTTACGAATATACAAAATAACGGACAGACAGACAAACAGTCGAGTTTCATTTCTGACATTAATATATACGAAAGTGACACGTAATTATGAAAATGTCATGTAACATTAATGATGATATTATTTTAATGAACTGGAGTTAATTTATTTAATTTCTGATGAAATATTATTTCAGTAAACGTGTATTTGGACAGAGTGTTAGCAAAACGATCTATTTTTATTGGGACCACCTGATCCAGTTACAGGTTTAACGAGATTGAAAACCTTACCACCTGACCTGTTTTCATGTGACATTTTCTATGTTATACACATTTAAAGTTTAGGTATTATTATTTGATACACTATTTATCTACTGTCTTTTCCTAATAAAGTTGATGGAAAACCTCGCTTAGAAGCCTAATTGCTTAATACACGATCAAAAACAATATGAATTGTTTTGAAACAGATTGCTAACCCATTGCAACATATGTTCGAAAAAAAATCTGCTCAACAACGTAAATAACGAAATGTATGTTGAACTGTCAAAATGAAACAGATTAGTCTTAATCATTGTGTTGGATATACGTAGGTTCATTAAATATGATGAGAAGAGCTCGTGGCTAAGTAATAACAGCCGCACGGGCTGTTATTACTTAGCCACGAGTTAATCCATCAGGTTAAGCTATGCTTGCCGGGCTAGGTCCGTGGATGGGTGGCCATCTTTACATATCGAGACTCCTCCGTGCCTCGAAAAGCACGTTAAGCCGTTGGTCCCGGCTGCCATTCGAGGATCTTTGACAGTCGTTACGGGTGTCAGAAGCCCGATAGTCTGACAACCAGTCTTACTAAGGGGTATCGTATAACCCAGTTACTGGGTTGTGGAGGTCAGATAGGCAGTCGCTCCATGCAAAATACTGGTATTCAGCTGCATCCGGTTAGACTGGAAGCCGACCCCAACTTAGTTGGGAAAAGGCTAGGCAGATTGACATGATGGAAGAGGTTTACTGTCTGTTGAATGCACTACGAATTCACTCTATCGGAGTTGACTTGACCAGAAAATAATTATACTCCCACAACATACATACATACATACATACATAAACTTGCTCTTTCTTCCCAGGGGGGTAGGCAGAAACTACAGAACGCCATCTGTTACGATTCCTGTTGCCTCCCACAAAATAGATTAAGATTTTACACATTTTTTCAATTTCCACTAAAATTACAACACAGGATGGGGTTTTAGAAACCGTTCACATTTGCTATAAAAAAAGGTAAAAATATTTTGGTTGAATCTCAAAATGTACTCGAAAATAAAGAAGGGAACAGTTTATTTATCTAACCAAACATTAATTTTACCACCTAACGATGTTGCTAACACTAAAAATTCCTTCCTTTACGTTGTTTTCATAGACAAATTTTATCGCCGACAGGTTACGACTGAAAAAATCTCAATAATTCGAATTCAAGTCGGATTTTAGAATAGTTTTCGACATAAATTAGACTTACGTGTCATTATAAAGTGTAATACACATATATTGCATTTTTATAGTGTATCACGATCTTGTGACATATGTTTATGTCATTATGAAATGTGACAATAGAAGCGAGTGATGACGATTTGAATTTTTTCGAGCGATATTCGGAATAGCGGCGACATTCGTATAGTCAGACTGTGGGTATGTTCACGATTTTTGTTTGATTGGGTATTTTGTGAATTTTTTGATAAATTCACTGTTGATGATTCGATAGTACTAATAATGAATCTGAAGTCTAAAAATCTTAATTACTAGTCTTAGCCACTAGTACTAGTACTAGTTAGTTAGTTAGATAGTTTAGTTAGTTAGTTAGTTAGTTTAGTTAGTTAGTTTAGTTAGTTTGTTAGTGAATAGTTAGTTACTAGTAGTCTTGTCTACTCTTAACTCTTAACTACTAGTCTGATTTGAAAAATGTATTTGATAGCCCAATTCATGAGGCAGGTTTAACATTACGCTACGATCATTAGGAGCCGAGTAAAAAGAAAAAAAGTCAGAAAGAACCCTAAGCGAAAACGAAATAATAGCGCGCGATGCGATGCGATGCGACGCGGTGGGACGCCGAGGGCGGCAGCCATTTCACGTGGACGAAGTCGCGGGCTAGTATAAAATAAAGCGGCATAGTTCATCCATTCCATCTTTCCGACCCAGATGACCCCATAATCCTCCTCCAGCAGAGCAGTAGGGCCATTAGCACATAGTACAAAAACAGACGACGTCCATCATACCGACCTCGCCACCGAGGACCACCTCAACCGTAACCCTGATCAAATCCCCCCTCGACCCTTGTTCGTTGAAGTGCCAGCCCGCGCCAAAGCTGAGCCTATAGCTTTAAATTCCCCTAATAATAATAATTATCTACCAGTGATCCAGCCTGTCCCATCTTGCTGTCCTCCCCCCAGCGGCGCCCAGCCGAGGTTCTTACCCCACGGGGGATGCCCTTAGCGAGCAGTCGCTTCGTTTTAATTAGTTTAGTTTTATGTCCTGGCAGGACGCCCTAGGTCAGTAGTTTAAGGCAGCCATAGGAAAGCCCGGATAAGTAGGCGCGACCAAAGAGGTCAACAAAGAGATGCAGTAGTTAAAAAAAAAAACATGCATGTTTTTTTAATTTTTAGCAATGGCTTCTTCCAAAATATTGAAGATGAATTGTTTAAACAGAAGAATTTTTAGTTTTAGTTTCACCTACAACTATGAATTAGATATATCTATTTTCATTCAAAGTGAATCAAACGGAAACACGTAATATTTATGACTTGAAAATCAGCTAGCGAATCAGAAATAGAGCTGCACCACTTCTTATTCAAAAATATTACATTCATGAATAAACTTATTTTGAATATTTAAATGGTGCGTAGCGTTGTAGCAGAGTTTGTGTGGTAATATTATTTTTTTGTACATTTGTTAGTTTTTGTGGAGGATAGTTTCATGTTCTAGTTTAAATTTTGAATGAAAATAATTCTGCCGTGCTAGCGATAAGTGCCGTAAGTATGTTCTGCATACAAACATATTTACGGCACTTATCGCTAGCACGGCAGAATTAGTATAGTATTTTGCGTAGATAACGAATATTGTCCTAAAACTCAATAAATGTTTTTCCGATCAGAAACGAAGTTTTTGAATAGGGCACCTAAGCAATATAATGTAGGTACCTAACTAAATATACATATATTGTCAAGAAATGTCCTGAATTTGGAACTAACGATCCAAAAAACTTGTTCCTTAGGGGAATCATTGAAGAAGATACATATTTAGTGTTGTCAATGCACATCCAAATAATTATGTCTACACAGTCAAGTTAATAATTTCTGAATTACGATTACAATTAGGTAAGTACATTTTCCTTCGCCACGGGACCATCCACAAATTATACATTTCTACAAAAATATATTAGTCTACCACCCAACTGTGCAAAATATTAAAATTAACATCATAGCATCACTAAACAGTAATAAGTATAAATCACGCGCAGGAATGTTGCACTCGCGAACCGTCAACGAGAGAAGGACTTTATTGTAACTAAAATAGTGTCCATGTTCTAAGACTTAGCTCACACTAAAGATTTTTAGGCTTGTGGAATATTAGTGCTAAAAACACCGTGGAATTTCACGGAGTTCAGATATAGGTACCTATTCGCTTACTCAGACCAAATAAAAAACCAAGACAGAGCGCTGTCAACTGTGACGTGAGGTCGGTTTCGTAAATATATGTGCACTTAGTTTGGTGTAGTTTGATTGTAGTGTCATTGTAAATTGTTGTAAATGTGTGTGTATGAGTGTGTATGCTCAGAGCGGTGGTGCAGTTTTAGCATGCTTCACTGTATTGTACGCAGCGCTCCGTCTTGGTTTTTTATTTGGTCTGAGGTCGCTCCATGGTGCCAGGACTACTGTAAACTCTTTATAAATAAATCTCTACTGTACATACGTATATTATAAACGCGAAAATGAGTTGGTTGTTTGTTTATTTGTTTCTTACGCTTTTACGCTAAAACGGCTGAACGGATTTGGATGAAATTTACCACATGGGTAGACCTTGACCTGTAATAGGACATAGAATACTTTTTATCACGATATTTCTATGGGATCGAGCCTTATACGGGTGAAACCGCGGCGCGCAGCTAATAAATAATAATAATAATTTAGCTACATCCGCAGAGCAGCAGATGTTATTGTTCTGCTGATAGTGAAAATGTTGTGGGTTCTCTTTTTTTTTCTGTCAGATAAATGACACTTACTGAACTTTTTAATTATCTAAAATGGAGCAGCTAAGATTAGTCTCTGGCCTTAGCCGGCTACGAAGCCAAGTTGGTGTTGTTACCTATTCGACCTAGTCTGAAGTATCAGAAAAAAGAAGCTGGTATTTCATACAAAATTGGGACCGTAACCCAACCAAATTTCAGTATTCCTGAATTTTTTCCATAGTAAAATTGGTTTATATTCATGAGTACTTTTATCCCCTGCAAGATTGCCAATAAATTCAACACTATATAGCCTGTGAAGTATTGATTCCCTAGCCGATCAAAATGTAGGCAGACTAAAAGTCTTACAGTGTGTGTTGGCCCTAATCGCAACTACTACGAAAATAGTGCATAATATATGTACTAATTACTTATAATACCTCGCTGAGAAGCGGATACGTAAGTTGTCTTAATGCTTTCCTCTGATCTTTCGTTACGAGTCGTAGTTTTCATTCAACTGTGTTAAGATTATGTTTTCTGAGTATTGTTGTGGTTGGCTTTTGTTTTGTAAAATTTTCTAATGTTTTCATTTTGCAGACATTTTATGAAATTTAAGATTTTTGAAGTGAAAACTTCTTTAGGCGCGTTGAGCACTTTTTGGGTGAGCAAAAATCATGGAACTCGCGTCATCGTCACCGAACTCTTGAAGAAATGAATGAATGTTACTAAGTTTTCACTTCAGCTGCCCTGCATGTTTTTTTTATTTTTTTATAACAAGTAGGTGTAATTGTAACTGAGTAGGTCGAAGCAGGCATTATAATTTGTTAAAATTGTTTCATCACCACTGCTCTCAAAACGGTGAAGGAAAATATCGTGAGGAAACAGGCATATCGTAGAACCGAAACTTCGAAGATATGTGACATCTAACAAGTGCACTGGGCCCGAGTGGTGGATTATGGCCCACTCCCTCTCACGGATAGGAGGCCTGTGTCCCAACAGTGGGAAAATTAAAGGCTGATTATGCATTATGTAGAGATACAGCATGTATGGAGCGAAAGCTATCTGACTGGGAGTGATTAATTTGGAAGTGGGATTTTAAATGCGAGAAGGATGAAACTGATTTGTTACTCTAAATAAAAATAGTATAATTTAATGGCATTTTAAGATATGTTAACTGATTAATAATAATTAATTACTCGTTTTGATTTATTGACTTGAAATATTACGATAATTAATTGATTCAGGGTGACTTGCGGAAATCCATTATAAAATACGCAGCGCTGGATGTAGCGCTCGGCGTGGCAACACGTCGTGTTCGGGTTCGCAACTGGTCAATTGTCATCTTGAGGATGCCTCGTTTAGAGGTGAAACACATGTCAAAGTCAAATAATTTAAGTCAAATTTTAAACATTACATTTCAACAAGCTGTTAATTTTTCGACTACGATCCTGTCAGTAACCATTTTATCAAAATAATTACAGTACCTAAACGTGAAATTCCCCTCTTTAATTTAGTACTAATAACTCAATCTCAATAGATTGAAAAAAAATATTTTCCACATTCGGCACGACATTACATAAAATTGGATTTAATATTTAGACGAAATGTGTAATATTTATTTTTAAACAAGGTAATATTTACATATTAAACAAGCTAAACCTGTCTTAAAATAATAATAATTAGTTCCCGATACTGGTGGGGCTACTACTTTTAATTGTTTTTTTTTTCTTTCTAATATATAAAAATATAATTTTTATTTTTTCTACTAAGATATAAAAACATATTTTTTATGTAATTATTAAAATAAAGGAAATAATTATTATGTACATGTATATAAAAAAGGGCGGGGAATTCTTTCCCTTCCTTTTTGCTTTTTCGAATGCGGACGAATTTTATGATGTTCTTTAAGGGCATCAACAAATTCGTCCCAATTGCTGTCAACAGGACAAGTGCCCAAAAGGCTGGCAAGTGGCAGCATGTCGAAACGTTAAATAACTCAGGTTCAACAATGAGCAATTACATTAATAATTAATTGCTAATCTGTCGTAATTTCTCAAATATTTTTGTCACAAATGTAGGTCGATACGATAAATAAAATCTAAAATGTTACCTATCTGTTTGAATCAGCTAAAAATATGAGATTTCTTTGATATATTTTCAATGTTACGTTAAATATTTGATCGCAAAACTTTCGCTTTGAACATGATTATAAATTGTATTTGAATGAAATAAAATTTATTTGGAGGTTGGAAAACACTATGTTTCTGGGATATGTAGGAACATGTGCTAGATGTTGACAGATTAAGCACTTGTTTGAAGTAAAGTGGTAGGAAATGTTGTGTTTGTGGAACATAGTATACCAAACCTAGTATACATGTAAGCGTAGGTTCCATAACTAATAACCGAAAAAAAAAATCCTTTCTAATATTATAAATGTGAAAGTAACTCTGTCTGTCTGTCTGTCGCGCTTTCAAGCCAAAACGACTTAACCGATTTAAATGAAATTTGGTACACAGGTAGTCTAGAGCCTAAGAATGGACATAGGCTACTTTTTATCGACATACCACGTGGGCGAAGCCGCGGGCGGAAACTAGTTGTTCATAAATTGACCTAAAGTCTGGTTTTTATTAATTTGACATTGCTTGTTTTTTCAATTTGAAGTTTGACATTTGCACCTGTCAAATTAGTCTACGAGATTAAAAAACAGACTACACACTGATATTGTTGACAAAAAATGACAAACATAAAAACGGGTAGTTCACACACACGATTTTTGCAAAGCCGCAAGCAAACCTTTCAGAAACCGTGTACCCAACCTACGTATTTAATCTGTCATCGGCCAACTATTTATTAATTTTGTTGGTTAGCCACCTAGTCCCAATAAGGGACAAATCACAATACATAAAATTCATTAAAATAAAACAGTCATTAAAAAAAATTACTATGTGCATAATTATAAAAAAATGAAATCTTTATCGTTTGTTGGCACTCTTTCTATTTTTTTATTTTTTTTAACTACCGATATGTATCTTTTTGAAAGGCCTGCACTGTCCTCCCATAACTATTAACACTGTAATTCGAAAATATTGTAAAAGCCAATTATCTTTTAAAAGAGTAGGTAACCATGGAGCTTCTTGCCGGCTCTTTTCCATAGGAAACGACCAATTGGAACTGTGCACCTAGCTTCTGACGTTTCATAAGTGCCCATGTAGGCTTATGTGAAATAAAATATTTTGATTTTGATTTTCACTCCGATGGACTCCGAGCCAATACCTGTGTATTGGACAGCTCCAATCCTCACTAATGACCCTCAACAGTAGATTGGTAGATTTTCGTAATCTGCTGGAAAATTTCGCTACGCGAGATCGCATAGCGACATGAAATCCGGCACTTTCGCTTCAGCGAACATACTCGCCGCTGAACGCATGAACATGCTCATGTGTCTTCGGCAGAACCCGAGCGATCGAATCAAATATAAAAATAACAAAATACAGATTATTTATTAATATTTAGCAAACTCCTTTGAATAAAAAGGATGATAATTATTAAAAAAAAAAAAACATAAAAGAATGTAAGTGCGTGCACTACTTCAACCGACATCGTCCGATGACGTCCGATAACTAGGTGTAGACTTTTATTTTCGGCCGACGACTTATGAGCATTGTTAGGAAACAGAATGATCGTTCATCACCGCATTTGCTCACTTTACTGGCAAGATAATCAATCACACCTAGCACACCTAGCACCTATTAAGTACTCTTAGTAGGTCACACCTAGCACCTACTAAGTACTCTTAGTAGGACACACCTAGCACCTACTAAGTACTCTTAGTAGGTCACACCTAGCACCTACTAAGTACTCTTAGTAGCTCACACCTAGCACCTACTAAGTACTCTTAGTAGGTCACACCTAGCACCTACTAAGTACTCTTAGTAGGTCACACCTAGCACCTACTAAGTACTCTTAGTAGGTCACACCTAGCACCTACTAAGTACTCTTAGTAGGTCACACCTAGCACCTACTAAGTACTCTTAGTAGGTGCTAGGTGTGATTTTCTTGCCAGTTCTTCTTTAACGTAAAATATAGTTGATCTCTTGATCTTGCCTAAAAAAGAACATCAGTGAACTTCATTCTAGACTAGAGTCCCACATGCTAGCCTACTTTAAATATCTAGAGAGTAAAAGCATATTTCTTAAAGATTCGTCTCACCAAAGTGCGCACACGCATGTCTCTCAAAAGTGATTTATACCAAGAATGTTAATCGACTACTGGTGACTCAGACCAATAAACATAAATTATATCAATATATATAATTATATCTATAAAAAATACTTAAGCCTAACTGTTGAGTAACGCGAATTTTATTAGCTGTGAGATTATAAGTAATATCAGCTCAGATGTCAAATTTTAAAGACGCCATGTTCATTACGTTTTGCTCCGTTTCAGAAATGTCAAAATATGTCAAAATAGTACTAATTATTTATTTATTCATTAAAACTTTATGTACAAGTAAAAAAAACTACTGTACATAATAGTACTAATTAGTGCCAGAGACACGCCCAAAATGTCATATGACACTAATTGGGCAAGTGTCAGTCGTAGAAAACTTTAGTACATACCTTCTTATTTTGTTAAAATGTTAATGCCAGAGAAACAAAAAACCAGGAAAGTACCTAAGTACCACCAATCAACCTGTTTGTCTTTTCCCGACTATGTTGGGGTCAGCTTTAAGTCTAGCCGGATGCGGCTGAATACCAGTATTTTAAATGGAGGAACTGACCTCCACAACCCAGTAACTGGGTAATACCCTTTGGTAAGACTGGTTGTCAGACTTTCGGGCTTCTGACGACCCGTAACGACTGTCAAAGATTAACGAATGACAGCCGAAACTAACGGTTTAACGTGCTTTCCGAGTCACGCAGGAGTCTCGATATGTAAAGATGGTCACCTATCCACGGACCAACCCCAGCAAGCGTGGCTTAACCTGCTGGATTGACCCGTGCGGCTGATATTACTTAGCCACGAGCTCCTTCTAATAGGTAACCGATCGTATGTAGCAAAAAAAAGTCACAGGAGCTTAATGGCTAAGTCTTGCAAGCTTGAAGCCGTTAGTTACAGTTTAACCATTGCACTATAAGTAATTGACGTAATTTTTGAGTGAAATTATACGTTTTTATCCCTTTGACAGCTGTCAAACGGAGACCAAAAAAAGTCTGGTGGTGACATTGGTGTGGCCCGGCCGCTTTTCGGACTGCTTGCGTTTAAACTGGTTAAGTAATAACAGCCGCACGGGTAGATCCATTAGGTTAAGCTACACTTGCCAGGGTTGGTCCGTGGATGGGTGACCATCTTTACATACCGAGACTCGTCCGTGCCTCGGAGAGCACGTTAAGCCGTAGCTCCGGGATGTGATCTTTGGCAGTCGTTACGGGTCATCAGAAGCCCGATAGTCTGACAACCAGTCGTCCCAAAGGGTATCGTATTATACAGTTACTGGGTTGTGGAGGTCAGATAGGCAGTCGCTTCATGTAAAATACTGGTATTTAGCTGCATCCAGTTAGACTGGAAGCCGACTCCAACATAGTTGGGAAACGGCTAGGCAGATTGCTTGCGTTTAAACCCCGATTTTACGAAGTAAACAAATGCTATAAGGTCATCTCAAGAGGAGTCTATTTCCATCCACAACAAAGTTATTTATAGGAACGTACATACAAACTTCATTGCAGGATAACATTATTTTAACCTCAAATGAATATAATTAGAAGCATTGGTCGACAACATTTTGGCGTCTTGACTGACAGATCGATATTATTTATAAAGATAATTTATTGGAACTTTGCCTGTCATGAAATGCGTATTTTAAAGAATTTTGTTTACCAGGAAAATATTAAAATGTAAAACTTTATTATTTTCGGTAATGTAGATGTTAGTCAGGCGTCAAACTAACTGATTTGTTTTTATTAATTTCAGTTTTCAGAAAAATAGGTCACTGTAGAGTGTAGGTAGGTGTGTAATTTTTTTTGTACTTTCTTCAAGATAGAAGTATCATTTAAAGAAAAAAAAATATTTAAAAGGCAGTTTACATGGTAATACCTATACCAATTTCGTAGCATATTCGTAACCTTTGTGTCATACGGTAAAGCTGTAAGATTAGCTAAGTTGAATGGCAGAAAGATTAAAGTTTACTTATTAACCTGTAAGACTGCGCGCGGGCCGCGCGCGGACAAAAAACCATTGTAGTTAATTAGAACGTCCTTGAAAAATTAATTACCCATATACTATTTATGTTTTGTACCTACATGTAGGTTACCCACCTAAGTATTACAAAAAATACCCAGTTTTTGAAACTTATGTATAAGCTCTTCTTCCTATTACTTTGTTTTATTTATCCACCAATGAAAACACGCAAATACGCTAAACAGCTGGTTTTTATTACAAAAATATAATAATATTTTTGTGCTTTTTTTTATCTGTCACATGATTTTACGCGAAATGCGTAAGAAAATTAGATTTAAATGGCCGCTTATCTGTCAGCGCAAATCGTAAAAGTCAACTAAAGGAAATGAAAGTCACTATCACAGCAATAGGCTAGTGAAGGATTGCTATAAATCTTGGTGTTAATGGCTTCAGGGACTAATTTACTCAGAAAGCCGACTTATTTTATTTAATAAATTGGCAAGCCCTTCCTTATTACAAGGTGACACAAAAATAACTTGCTTGCTTATTTTCATAAGACGTGCGACGAATCTAATCATGAATTGAATAAATTTATAAAAAAAAACGATGCTTATTACACTTATTTATTAAAATCACCGGTAAAGGTAATAAAAACATGGCATAAAAAATGTGTGTTTACATTATACTCAAACTTATTAATAACGCCCTTATATCTGTAAATTATGTTGCTGCTATTAAATAAATAATTTTATTAGCCATTTATAAAAAATAATAGAGCTAAACGGTTGACGACATCTGACTACCGATGAAATTGTCATCGGGCAGAGGTCATAAACATTTCGCGATGACGCAAAACGTCCGCGATTTTTTTATCCAAAATGCGTCAGGGGTTGCCAACTATTTTTATGTTGCTTTACAATGTTAAAATTATAGAATAAACAGTGCGTTTTATAATATTTCACGCGATCACATGTCCTCAGATCGGCGTATCGCCGGAAATTCTAAACAAATTGATGTTTTGTAGAACAAGTCAATAAAATTTCTAAAATAATATCATACTTGCTGTCAAGTACGAAGATAAATTAGGCCTCTTACAAATGAGGCGGCACGAACGCCAGTTTTTGCCACATCAAAGCGTTTTTTTTTGAGCCCGGAAATAAATTATTATATATTAAAATAACTGCGACACGAGTAAATAGGTTAGACAGACATTAAAAAATTCAGTTCAGTTGTGTATGATTTGAGATAGCGTATATTTTTTAAGGTGCAAATAGTAATATACCTCTGATAAGTAAAAATAGTGGAAAATGTGACGTCAAAAGTCACCTGACAGTAATAAACAAATTTTTTTTGTTAAAAATCATAATGTAACTGATGGGTATGACTGAAAAATATGACGCATTTTTTTCAGAAAACAATTGCAATATTATAATTTTTGAATGAAATTCTCATAAACAATTTTATATTTTATATGCATACTTATTCAAAGGAATTTTTATATTTTCACAAATGTTTTGACATTCGGAATTTTTATATTATAATGCTTGTTAGTTTAAAATTGTCTGCCTACGTTCTCTGTGACGAATCAGATTTTATGCTTTTTAATTTTGACTCATACCTAGGCTATTATTGTAAGCAAAGTTTTTGCAAATATATTTCAGTCGGTCTGGAGAACAGCTGGACATGAAACCGAGTTTTTTTTTAAATAACTGGTTTGCAAATGCAATGGATTTTTGCCCTTTCGGCGTTGGATTTACCCTTTTACTTTTCTTTCGACGACGTTAGTCTATCTCTATGCTTTACTAGCTAATTCGTTGTTTTTGGACGTGGTAGAAAATTGGAATTAGCAGATCATGAAAAATCATTAAAAAAAAAAAAAACTTGCGTAAAAATTGGTTATAAAAGTTTCACCCAGCACTTAACTTTTGCGAAAGTTTAGAACTGCGTGAAACATGATCAAATTAATTCAAAATCCGTATCAAAATAAGCAAAAATACCTAAAAAAAATGCATACCTATCTACGTAGCACCGACAAACCCACAAAAATACTTACCTTTATTCCAACACAGGAACCAACACACAAACATAAGTGAGCACAAAACAATGACATACATTTGACACACACACACTGCACAGAACTAATCCTATTTTCCACACCAGAAGAAACCCATTTCTTTTTAAATGGCGTTTGTAAGCGGTCTCTGGAATTCTCTCGTTGGATGCAACGATAAGGAAGACTTGAACTGGCAAGAATTGTCCAGGTTTTATTTCGATGGTAGTCGGAAATATTTCTCAGTATCTGAGATAGACCAGGAAGCAATACCCATAGTGTTTGGGGAGTGTCACAAGATCGCTTTCAATAGACACGGGTTTGGTTACAATTTTACGCCGCTGAATTTCATCACCGTTTACCACATTGATAGTAGAAGAGGTTTGTATATTTTAAACCTTCTGGCTTTTCCACCTTTGTTTGAAAATAGTATAACCACTTTTCGTGTTCGAAGAAAACGCGCGTTTTTTGCCGTATTGTCGTAAATGCGCGTTCGGCCTTAGCGAAATTATTTTCCGTTTATCTGAATAATGTTTCCAGTTTTCATATTGATTTCGGAGAAGGTTCCCATGAAAGACAATTTTCTTGTTAATTCCTAAAATTAAATATCGTTAGCCACAACATTTTCTTCTCTTCAAGGTCCCGTCAAAAATATGAGTAATAAAATATTTTTAATAACCTGTTCATGGTTTTTGACACAGATTTATTCCCATCAACTGTTTTGGCCTTGTTACAAGGTCTGATTTAAAACCCCTGTTTACGTACGATATATGTATTTAAATACTTAATAAATATCCGTCGGTTGACGCAGTATACGCGTCAACTGGCGGAAAAAATAATAATATTTTTATGATGGTGAATTCCTTATTTTTTTCTAAATGTAATTTTGATGTCACATTTCTGGAACATATTGTATCCAATCTTTCTTCAGTTTCTATTTATTTTATTTTACTTATTATTTATGTCAGAATCTTAGAAAAACCTGATCGATGGTTTTCATAATGAAACTATGAAATTGATAATCAAAAAATTTAAATATAGAAATTGCATAATTATGTGTTTCATTAGCATTATTATAGGTACAGATTTTTTTTTTGCCTGAAAACTAAGGCAGCTCTTAAGTACATACTCAACTAGACAGTTACTCAGCCTAGATTATATATACCTACACCATCACCACAAAATTAAATTTTCGCAGTTGCCTAAGATTGACAAATTCTGTTTACCAAAAAGCATACCTAGAGTCCTTTACTCCTGGTGCCACAAATTGACAATACACCTATTTATTTTCCAGCCGAAGTCAAAATGCCATCAGGTCACGTAGACCAGCCCGAGATCGAGGACAACAGAGACGGCACAGTCAGCATCAAGTATGAACCTCGAGAGGAAGGTATCCACGAGCTGTTTGTCAAATACAATGGCGAACATGTGCAAGGTAGGTCTATCATTTATTTATTTAAACTTTTCGCACTCAAAAAAGAGGTACAAAGGCGGACTTAATGCCTTAGGCATTCTCTACCAGTCAACCAAGGGTGGTGAAGAGATTAGATGGCAGGTGCTCTGACTGTGACGAACAAAGAGAAAAAAAAAAATTAATAATATAATATTATATCATAATGCATAGATAAGACAGGTTTTACAGAATAAGAAGCTATAAACTTATGATACATTTACTTACATACTGATTCATCACACATACTTATCATGATGTTGATAATACAATAGAGAATATGCATGTGATTCAAATAAGGGTCAAGTATTTTGGTAAATAAACTATATCACTTCAGAATTATGCATGCCTCAATCAATATTTTTGAATAATATTTCTTTTTGAGACAGTTTTTTTTTTTTAAAGTGCCAATTAACTGTGGGAAATTCGAATTTCAAGTATTTGAAAGCGACGCGAGAGCGGATGTGACGTAACAATCTAGGACAACAATCAAAATGTCAATGTGTGCTATAAGAGTGTTTGCGATTCAGTCAGTCAGTTGTCAGTTTTATTGTCAATTGACACTTGTTTGTTTGTTGTCACACCACACCAAGCGTGCCAAATGGAGGGCGTTTAAATAGCCCGGGTCGGTTGGATATTTTTAACATATTTTTTAAGTAGGTACTTTAAATTGCTTTTTTGCTGTCGAATTTTTTTAAACTGTTATTTGGCCATGTAAAATATCGAAGAAAAAAAAAATATTACATGCATATTCCCAACAAGGATAATGGCATTCTTACCATCGGTCCATTTCTCAAAAGAGAACTATGGATGAGATATAAGACTGCCTGTCCATTGGAGTAGAGATGAGAGGAGTGGAGGGCAGCTGTGCCAATATTAATCAATAGAATGTAAACTCTGGAGCGGAGTTTAGATTCTTTTGGTAAATATTGGAACAGCTCTGCTCCTCTCCTCGCTTCTCTGCTCCGGTAGTCAGGCAACCTTAGAGGGAATAGGCAACAGCTTCTTTGTAAGTGTGGCGGTATCTACATCGCCACATGCGAAACATGCATCAAAGACCTGACGTCACTCAAAAATCCTGACGTCACATAAATCCTACATCGCGCTGTTAAAGTTTACTATGCAATGGACATAAATATACAAGAACCCGACACTAATCGTTGGGCAGTTGCCCGCCAGACACAACAACCGTCTGGTCGGAGGATCCTCCCTTATCTATGGAGGATGAGTGAACTTTACACTCTGTTCCCCATACTCCTAAATAAGCACCAATAAAAATAAAAAATATCACCGAACCGATTTTTTTTATGACGGGCCTAGATGGATGCCTTTAAGCAGTAATTTCTAGAGCCTTGATAATTGGTATAATTATAAATATAGGAGGACTATATTTAAAATTAAATTCACCGAATTCGGTGATAGCGACCCAGACTAAACTTCTTTCCTTTTATGAGCTCTCTGATGACTAGCAATAGTACATTACTGTCGCGGCCTGCAATAAGGGGATTGATGGACGATCGTGAAAATGAGGGCCGAGGCGAAGCCGAGGCACTCATGCGTGAGTCCATCAATTCCTGATTGTGGCCAAGGCTTGTATAGTACTTTTCTCAAACAACGTGCGGAAATTCAAACTGAGTAAATTAAATAGAAATTCCAGAATCAATGACGAACAACAATCATTTTTCATGCGCCAATATGTTAATTTGTTTCTTCTTTGTTCTATTTGCAAGCCAATTCTAAATTTAAATAAAATCTTTGATAAGTTACCTCCTTGGTTGCCGTGTGTTGAAGTAAAAAGTTCGTTCCATTTTTAAATAACACGACAGATAACAGATGTGAGTTTTCATAGTAATTTATTTGGCCGCTAAACACGCCAGATATGGATTTTCATAGTAACTTTGCTGGCCGCATCGTCACTTGTTTTTTACCAGTACAGCAATTTTGATTTATCTCGAAGAAGGTTGTCAAAATAATGCTCGAATTTCCAAGCATGTTTCAGAAAATCAATTTGATGTTTAATAATGATGATGAAAAGAACCCATCGTTAATGCATAACGTTGAATAGTACTTCCTTTCAAAGCTAACATGAAACTGCAAACTACTTTCGACGTTTTGTTTCACAATCAACTAGTGGATATAAACCTTTCTCAAGTGGCATCACAGCTTCCCCATTCAAATTCATATTTATGGTAACATATGCCACTAATCACCCCAAAATGTTCCCATTTCAGGATCCCCCTACAAATTCCACGTCGACTCCATATCATCAGGGTACGTGACAGCCTATGGACCCGGGCTGCTCAGTGGCGTCAGCGGCGAGCCTAGCGAGTTCACCATCAGCACCAAGGGAGCCGGCTCTGGTGGACTGTCCATGGCCGTGGAGGGACCTAGCAAGGCTGAAGTGAGATATCCTAATTCTAACTAATATTATAAATGCGAAAGTCAGTTTGTTTGTTTGTTACGCTTTCACGCTAAAACGGCTGAACGGATTTGGATGAAATTTGACATACATGGGTCTACCCATGTATGTCAAATTTCCTCCAAATCCGTTTCCGTTCGTTTTTCCGGTCCTATTCCAGGTCATGGTCTACCATGACCTGGAATAGGACATAGTATACTTTTTATCTCGATATTCCCACGGGATCAAGACTCACCGCGGGGCGCAGCTATTAATTTCATAAAAGTAAAGGTACGTTTGGTATCTAGATCCAAATAAGACAAGTGACTTAGAGCTATAGAGGTATTATAATCAAATGAAGCATCGTTCACATCCTGAATGTTATTTGCACGCACTTTCTTCGAACAATGTAATTTTTGTTTAATATTGCATGACACATTTGAAAAAAAAATATACTTCTGCTCTCAGTATTACTTTAACGTCATTATTAGCAAGCCTAGCAACAAGGGGTTGAATATGAACAAAGAAAAGATGACCAATGTATTGAAATCCAGATTCAACCCCCAGGGGTTGAACATGGTCGGGGGTTGAGATTGTAGGGGTTGAATGTGGACTAAACCAACATAACAATCTGCGAAGTAATATTTTTCCTGTGTCTTGATCAATTTGGTCTTGGAATAACGGGTCCGTCTAGTCTCCATTACTTAAATTTTAATCGCTCTAGTTATATTTTATCTTCTGTTATCTTTTTTTTTTCCCACACTATCTTATTAATTTTTCACCATAAATTTGTACGTTCTCGTCTTCATTTACCTCTTTATCGTTTCTTAATCTACGATTTTCTTCTTCTTCTTCCAGATCACATGTCATGACAACAAGGATGGCACAGTATCGGTGTCGTATCTGCCCACCGCTCCTGGCGAGTACAAGATCTCCGTTAGGTTTGGAGACAGGCACATCAAAGGATCACCTTATACGTCCAAGGTATGTAGCCTTTTACAATCTTGCCTTTTCGGTTAGGCTCTACGTCAAACTAGTAAATAGTCCCTTTTTCAAAGTAAAGATTTCTTAATGTGTATGTAGAGGTGTGTCCAATAAATGCGCGGCAACTCGATAGAAAAAAAATCCAAAGTATCCTCTAAACAGAACTATAAACCGCTGGTATGCAAAAAATACTTCAAATTAGATCATGAAACTTTGCATAATAACTGAACTATCTATAAAGCAGTTTATGTTTTTTTTTTTTAATTGCCATTTTTTTCACCATAAAAAGGAAAATGCCTAAACTTTAGATCGACTTTGCCTTACTATAAAATGTATTCCAACTTTATCAATTTAGTTGACAGTCATTTTAACCCGTTATGACTTTAATTATCATAAAGAAATCTTACCTTATTGACATCAACGTTTTATCTCCCTTCCAGGTCACCGGCGAAGGTCGCAAGAGGAACCAGATCTCCGTAGGCAGCTGCAGTGAAGTCACTCTCCCCGGCAAGATCAGTGATAATGACATCCGTACCCTCAACGCTTCCATCTGTGTAAGTAGTCTGATTTATATTGGTGATATAGTTTTATAAGGGGCTATAATAATACACAGCATAATCAGCCTATAACGTTCCCACTGCTGGGACACAGGCCTCTCTGTGAGAGGGAGTGGGCCGTAATCCACCACGGGAGCTCAGTGCGGGTGTGGTAGATGTCACATGTTATACGGTGACATATATAATATACCATCAAGCGTTTTAAAGATACTATCAGTTAGTAATTGAAGTTATTATACTTACATTTTCAAATTATTTTTTCCGAATTTTCCATAAGTTCTTTGTCACCAAACATTTTAATCACCTCATTTCTCCATCCCCAGGCGCCTTCTGGACTCGAAGAACCCTGCTTCCTCAAGCGTCTGCCCTCTGAGAACATCGGCATCAGCTTCACCCCTCGCGAAGCTGGTCAGCACATCGTCTCCGTGAAGAAGATGGGCGTCCACATCCAGAACTCTCCCTTCAACATTACCGTGTTGGCTCAGGAAGTTGGTGACGCCAAAAAAGTGAAGGTGAGTCAGAACGATGAATCATTTACAAAAGTAACCCTTATTGCGTAACACTAAGGCCCACACAAGCTTCCAAGAACTACAAAATACATTAGACGTCGATATATTTAGTAACCTATTCCGCTTGAAGAATAGCCTCAAGAATCACCTCTCAACGAGGTATCCTCAGGAAGACGATTGACCAGTCGCGAAACCGAACACGACGTGTTACCACCCCGAGCGCCAGACGCAGAGATGAGTCTTGAGGAATAGTTAAGTGGAATAGGTTACTAAATATACGTCTATTGTATTTTATAATGGATTTCCGTAAAGGCACGCCTGAATCAATAAAATTAACTATGGAAAACTACGGTTTATTCGCTGCGTGCAGGCATGGTCGTCAGTGTTGTATGAATCACTATGGAAGTTTGTTGACTGACCCGTTCTTTTCTACGGCGCGGGTTATACGCCGTCCCGTAAAAAAAAGTGTGCCGTGTACAAAGGGCCTTTGGGAGCAGGATTTTGAAAAAAATTGCCATAGATATCCGTGGAAATTGCTAATCCATTGCGTGATATTTGAAAAATTCACCTACTCAGCAGCGTAAATTACAAAAATTAACATAAATCTGGAATAAAATTATTACTGTAAACTAATCTGAGTGTTCATTTAGACAATCTTTCAGAAGCTGGGTGGGTAGATTGAATACGATTATGGTGTTGAAATTTAAGCCACAGTTGCAATGCTAAATCAAACTCGGGTTGATTTTTGAAAACATTTTTCGTCTTTCATTCAGGAAGATCAAAGTTATTCAATTGAATTTTTTAGTTCGATGATCATGCTAATAATTATTTATTCCTCAGGTTTCTGGCTCCGCCCTGAAGGAAGGAAAGACTCACAGTGAAAACACCTTCTCAGTAGATACCAAGAACGCTGGTTACGGTGGACTCTCACTTTCCATCGAAGGTAATTTAATAATTTAAGTTTTAATGCACAACATTAAAGATTATTTCAGTGATCTAATGTATGAAATACTTTTTTATTAAAATATAAAAAGGTTTTTTAATTTTGGATCTACGACCTTAAACCTCCGACTGTTTTGTGAATTTTACTGTAAAAGGTTTAGATCCTTACTAATATTATAAATGCGAAAGTAACTCTGTCTATCTGTCGCGCTTTCACGCCAAAACTACTGAACCGATTTAAATGAAATTTGGTACGCAGATAGTCTAGAGCCTGAGAAAGGACATTCTTTTTATCGACATACCACGCGGGCGAAGCCGCGGGCGGAAGCTAGTGGAGTATAAATCTTTCTGCTTCTCACAGGTCCCAGCAAGGCCGAGATCCAGTGCGCAGACAGCAAGGACGGCGTGTTAGCTATCAGCTACAAGCCGACAGAGCCAGGGTATTACATCGTCAACTTGAAGTTCGCTGACCACCATGTGGAGGGATCGCCGTTCACTGTCAAGGTAAACCCAAAACTAAAGCTGAAATATCTCTGAACAGTCGTAGTTTCAACCACGGAAGAGAGTTTAATCTCTGGGCATCAATTATTTTATGATGGTAGTTAATCGACTATTGGCAGTTTAAATCATCGATTAGTTTAAACTAGCCCAAAGGGACTGTAAGGGCATAAGATTAAAGGCCAAAATGAATTCAAGCCCCGAATAAAGTAGGTATTCATGATACTACACTAGGTTCGCTAAAACATGGAGCTAAGGCCCCTCGCCCACGGCGACTTTTTGTAGCGATGCTGTCGCGCTTCTGTCGCGATGCAAACGCGAGTCAGTAACGGCACAAAAATGCCACAGTTGCAAGATGGACTCCTTTGGCCCCTCGCCCACGGCGACTTTTTGTAGCGATGCTGTCGCGCTTCTGTCGCGATGCAAACGCGAGTCAGTAACGGCACAAAAATGCCACAGTTGCAAGATGGACTCCTTTGGCCCCTCACCCACGGCGACTTTTTGTAGCGATGCTGTCGCGCGTTTCGCAAACGCGCGACAGCATCGCGACTGTCTCATCACTGTATTTCTGCGTGTCAACCCATGGTTTTACAAGGGAAAGTAATTGAAAAAACGGCGAATATGACATTCTATAAAAACTTCTGAATTTATGCTCATAGTTTTATAGTATTTTAAACGTTGTTACATAATGTCCACCAAGTAGTCTCTCTTTATTAAATGGGTGCATCCAATATTGACGCTGCTTTCGTTGCCCACGCTTCGGCTGCTTACGTAAAAGCAGCACCAAAGAAAACATGAGTAATGTTGACAGCATCGCTACAAAAAGTCGCCGTGGGCGAGGAGCCTAAGTATTCGTGTCAATATTTTTAGATTATTTAGTTGTTCACATAAGTAGTTAATGTATTAATTGTTATTAAGATCTCAATATTAGTAAAATATATCGTGGCTTTTTAATCATCGATTGACATTGTTGCCTGTCCTAAACTCTTCTTATTGGGCAATCCAGTTGATCATCTTGTATTTTATCTACACCCATGCTATAAATCCTCTATAAAAGTTTCTGAAACAGTTAGCTTATTGCCAACATTGAAACAACCAGTGTCATAGTAACCATAATATCATCCAAATGGGTGTTATAATGTTGTACCTACTCATAATATATCTCATTTAAAAAAAGAACATTGTCATGCACGCGGGTTTCACTACCAAAGAGCCGTAATTAAAGAAAAACGTTATTCGAATTCTAAAAATTCGAATTCACGTCGTATCCCGCCATTTTTGTTCGATATTTTGCAAAGAACCTTTTATAGAGGATTCATATCATGGGTGTAGAAACACATACGTGTTTTAATACCCCTTATTATATAACAGTTGCATAAATAACTATAAACGTATTCAGGTTACCGGTGAGGGAAGCAACAGGCAAAGAGAGAAGATCCAGAGACAGAGGGACCAGGCACCTCTCACAGAGGTCGGCACCAACTGCAAACTTACCTTCAAAATGCCTGGTGAGTTTAACAGCGCATTTTTTATTAGGACTTGTTAGGCTAGGATAGTCTTTGACCACTATCTCACTTGATGATTCGCGATGGTGTGGTCGACGATGGACTCTAATCTGAGGATTAAAAAAATATGGCTTGGGATTGTGAAAAAAAAGTAAAGAAATTCTCTATAGGAAATTCATACATAAAGCCCCATATACACGGTGCAAGTTTCTGTAACGTTCAAGAGCAATAATCATATGGTCATCACACATTCAATTATTGTCATTCAAGAATTGCCTGCAAGTGTTAACATACGTGCAATTTCCATATAATGGCATACAATAACTTAATGCAAGCTTTGCCATTCAATAATTGCATGCAACTTCTGTTTGCACCAAGGTAATTATTGCATGCAAGTTGTAACTCGTCTAAACACAGAGTTGGACGTCCTTGTACGATTGATTCACGTATTTCCCGTATTTGCGCTGCCAAATTTTGTATTAAATTTTATTGAACGTCTTCTCAAGATTTTTTTAACTTGTTTCGTTCGCTCATGTTTGAATGATAGAACATTTACTTTCCAGTATTAAATGCAATTTTATTATACTTGCGGTTCACACTTATACCAGTTTTGAAGGGCAACTAACTAGGCCGTATCGTGTACGTGTTGTCAATAATTGACTGGCATCGTCTAAACGGTGTCAATCAAGTTTTGCTTCAATTTTATGGTATGCCACGGGGAACAAAATTGAACCGTGTAAATGGGGCTTAACACTAGCCACCTGCTTTGTTATTCTCTTTTGATTTAACTTTTGTTTTGCGCTTTCGATTGCCAAAAATCACGGTCATTTTTCTGGAGGGGTCCGTACCTCGAATTAAATGAAGAAAGTCATATTAGAAACTTGCATCTGACTTATACTAACCTATTTGCACAATTCCTTACAGGCATCACATCTTTCGACCTGGCAGCCACAGTCACCAGCCCAGGAGGAGTGTCCGAAGACGCTGAGATCCAGGAGGTGGAAGACGGCCTGTACTCCGTGCACTTTGTACCTAAGGAACTTGGAGTACACACCGTGTCCGTCAAGTACAGGGAGATCCATATTCCTGGTTAGTATAATTAGATACCGAAGAAAAAAAAATTGTTACAGTTTTCTCAAAAATACATGGAAGGAGCTTTGCTTTGTATGTCTTGGAAAGTATGATAAAAGGACGGACGTGCCTGATGTTAACAGGAAAAAAAAAATAAGAATAAAACCCAAGCAAGCACCAAAAAACAAAACTATTCCGTCTTGTACTACTTCCTACGAGTAGCTCGCATCCCCCCAAGGGGTGGTGCCTGGTACGTTCATGTGCTCTTTCAAGGGAGATACACTGAAGTCGCCCGCAAAATTCAATTTTCGTACTTTTTTTCAATTTTCGGGTCAGTGTCAGGTTGTATGTTGATCAAAATACAATTTACGACATTAAACAAATGTGTATTTATAGAATTAAAATCATTAAAGTCAACATACAACATGATAATAACCGTCAAATTGAAAAATAATAATAAATAATATGAATTTCGCTAGCTTTCACCTTAAATTTAAATTTAAAAAAAATGGGCTTTGGTCTGGAATTAGTCGCTATAATGATCAAGCGTTGCTTTTTATATCTCTGCAGTGTGGTATGTCTGTCTGTCTATAGACACCTTTACCGTTAAAACATTATTTTTAAAACAAAACAATTCCTACCTTCTTTTCCATCTTCTTCCTTCTTCTTTTTCGGATGGTTAGAGTTTTAAAACCGCCTATGGGCCTCTGACTTGGCTTCACATGCCGCCGAGAAATATCTCTCAGGCGTGCCGGGTTCCTTTTCCTGTAGTTAGAGCTTTAAAGCCTATGAGCGGCTTTCATGGCCTCTGACTTGGCTTCACATGCCGTCGAGAAATATCTCTCAGGCATGCCGGTTTCCTCACGATGTTTTCCTTTACCGTTTTTGAAGCACGTGATAATTATACAATACCTACGCACATGAATCCGAAAAGTCAGAGATGCGTGGTTTGGGTTGGAACTCGAGACCTATGACTTGGCAGACTGATGGTCTCACCACTAGGCTATCACTTCTCACTTCTTTACTAATAGGTAATAGGTAAAACGGGCTGGTATCCGCAACTCCACGTCAAAGCTCGTATTTTCCGTACGGGTGGGAAATCGCTTATTCGATCCACCCCAGCTCCTCCAAGAAGGCCAGCAACGCCTTGGTGTTACTGACCATCTCACGTAGGTTACCTGGGTTACCGAAGTACTTTGCCCTGTATGTGGCTACCACCGGGCAGTGTAGTAGCACATGAGATGCTGTCTCGTCGTCCTCCACGCTTCTTTACGATGAAGATTACCGTTAAAGTTTGCCTAATTCACCAATATTTTTTCAGGATCACCCTTCCAGTTCACAGTAGGACCTCTCAGAGACTCCGGCGCTCACTTGGTGAAGGCCGGAGGTCCTGGTCTTGAAAGAGGCGAGGCAGGTCGCTTCAACGAGTTCAACGTATGGACCAGGGAGGCCGGTGCCGGTCAGCTCGCCATATCCTTGGAGGGACCCAGCAAGGCTGAGATTGACTTCAAAGATAGGAAGGACGGATCCTGTGATGTTTCTTATAAGATTGAAGAGCCTGGTGAGTGATATATTTTATGTATTTTTTATAATGATTGTTTGAAAAATGTGCCATAGCACAGAACCGGTCGAAGTGGCGGTGCTTGGGGGACGCCTATGTCCAGCAGTGGACGTCTTCTGCTGAAAAATGATGATGGAAAATGTGCTGAACAACCTGTGGCGGTATCTACATCGCCACATGCGAACTACGAATCAAAGACCTGACGTCACACAAAAATCCTGACGTCACATTAATCCTGCATCGCGCAATTAAAGTTTACCGTGCAATGGATATATATACAAGAACCCGACATTAATCGTTGGGTAGTTACCCGCCAGACACAACACCCGTCTGGTTGGAGGATCCTCCTTTTTCTATGATGGATGAGTGAACTTTACACCCTGTTCCTCATACCCCTAAAAGCCAATCAGCCGGAGATTGCTGAAAGTAGTGATTGGATAGACAAAATGTGGTACCTGCTGTTTTGCATTATAGTCTAAGATTTAAATAATTAGATTCGCCCTACCGCGTCAAAATATAGTCGCGTTTCTGTTTCGCTTTGCCACCTCTGACACACAATGACACAGTGACTTGACTTGATTGTCATGGAAACGCTATTTAATAATGTGTGAGCACACCTTTCTAAGTGTGGGGCAAATCTAGCGATTTAAATCTTTGTAGTCTACGATATTTTCATAACTCCTTTTAGTATTTATGAACCAGATAATATGTGTGTAAGAATGCATTGTATTCCTTAAATTCCTCAAACTATCATAAAGTTTAAAAAATGAATGAGGTTATAATCTGGTTCTAGAGAAGTCCTGATAAAAAGGAATGGATAAAAATATTTAAATATGACGAGAACCAACTTAGGCTGAATATTTTTTCCCGATTGCTAGCTGCTATAAATCAATCACAAATAAAACTGCGGAGTCAATGCAACACATTTTTTCAGTCTTGTACGCATGCCAGAATTATAATATTTATAAAAATAAACACAATATTTGCAAAAGAATTAAAATATTTCAAAGAAACAGTTCAATATATTTAAATACTTGTAGTAAGTTTTTAGTGGATGCTATTCAAATATATTTAAACACAATTTCTTGCTATTTGTACTAGCGACCCCCTCTTTTATGTCGCAAAAACAACTCCACTTGTGTTCATAAATAAACTGTCTTGTATTTCAATTGTTGACCACGCCTACTAACCAGCCGGCCAATCAGAGCCCAGCGCGGCAAAATTTACTGCGAACCATTTTGACAGTTCGATTTTTAGAGTTCCTTGGTATGGGGTAAAAAACGGACGGTGAATAGTGTAGGTTCCGCTCAGTGGCCTACCGCTGGATTGTTAGGTATATTTTGTTGTATTGTGACTGGATTGTTTGATTTAATTCTGTATACAGTAGGTGGTACTCCATTTGTCATGGTTATGGAATTCACACAATACGTAAAAATCAGGTGGGGTTAAAAATGGGAGGATTTTTTTAAAGATTTTAATTTCATGAGTATTATTGACGTTGACCTAAAAGACAACAAAAAGGGGCACATTATTAAATCACTCATACCAAAAACTCGCTTAACTTTTGAGTATTTTACCAAATTAATTAGTCTTGTGATATTAATGGTTTTACACCAAAACTTACACAAAATAGAAAATACAAAACACCTCAAGTAAAAAGTTCAGGAAATTCTTACGGAACTCACAATCCAACTCAATTTCGATCTTGTCCATACATTTTTTCAATTTGTTTTTATTTTTTTCGGACTCTGACCATAGAGGGGGCGTTCGTTTTTTAAACCTCAATGCTCGTCGCGTTTTCGGCCAGTTGATTGTACCGATTTACGATATACCTTTTTGCTAATGAATCTCGTAATTCTTGAGGCATTGCTCTTTTTTTTTTGCAGTTTTTTGCATGGTGCGTAGTTGTGAGAATAGACATATTGCAGACAGCCTGATATACCGGTTTCGAGTGATTTAAGGTGGCGAATTCTATTATTTGTTTGGCTGTAGCTTTTTTGTAATTTTATTATGACACTAGCTGATGCCCGCGACTTCGCCCTCGTGGATGTCGGATAATATATACTAAAACCTTACTCGAGAACCACTCTATCCATTGTTGAAAACAGCATGTAAATCAGTGCGGTAGTTTTTGAGTTTATCGCGTACAGGACAACAGACAGAAGCGGCGGAGAACTTTGTTTTATAATATGTAAGGATTGAAATATAATGTTTATAAGAAAGTTTCGAATAAAAAAAATTCATCAATGGCAAATTACACAGTGGTAAACATCTCTTCATTTTAATACAAGTAAGCAATATAACGTAAATCACAAAGCTCAACCAAAATAGATTCTAAAGCATTTGAGATGATAAATGAACTAGCTATTTTTGCTTTTTCGTCGTCCGTACATATTATAATACAAAGTCCTCCGCCGCGTCTGTCTGTCGTCCTGTTCGCGATAAACTCAAAAACTACGGCTCCGATTTACATGCTATTTTCACCAATGGATAGAGTGGTTTTCAAGGAAGGTTTTAGTATATAATAACCGACATCCGCGCGGGCGAAGCCGCGGGCATCAGCTAGTTAAAACATAAATTTCTTCTAACAAAACATTAACTTTTACTTTAAAATGAAACCATTATCGTTTTCTTACTTTACAATCTGTAAAAGTATAATACAGATAATATATTCGCATTCGTTGGTAGCGGCAGCTTTGACGGTCATGGCTCGCGTTCGAATTTTAAAAAGTTTCAATTTTTTATCTGCTGGCCGTGTAGAAACAAAAATGGATGCTGTTTTGATAATTTTGGAATTTCGAATTCGTCAATGATAACAGCAGGGGTTATGGATTTAATGTAGTATAAGATTAATTAAAGGACTGTCTTTGGTTTCATTAGAAATTAGTTTCATTCATGAATTGCAAAAGACGAAATGACGGAGGACTGAGGTTTTTTCGATTTCGAAAAGAGAACCGGACTTATTGCTTTTTTTTTGTAAGAAAATGCGGTGTATTTCTTTAGCAGTTGTCAAAATTACATTAAGACTAAGCGCTTAACATTTGATGAAAATGATGCCAAAAATATCAAACACAGTAATAATCTGCTCATTATTAACAATGGCATTATTAATAATTGAAAACAATAGCTCTTCTGTCGATTATAAATTCAACAAAAATACATTCAACGCATTAAATACCAAATAATTTTCAATAGCATAACAGTGGGCAAAACATAAACGTCCTCCCGCCAAAAACATAACCAATCACAGAATAACTGTCGCCTAACAAAACTTAAGTCATTATTATTTTGGAATTGTTCAAAATTTTCTAATCGCGATATACTTATGAAGTATCTCAAGACAAAAAGGGACCGCTTCTTTGTCGGAAAGTATCGCCATTTTTTTTGTCGCTCAGAATACAATAGAATACGGTACAAATTCAGTTGGAGCTGGCATTCCTCGTCTGTGGTGTGCTGCAGCCATTTTAATTGACCGTCTGATGGTAATAATCGTTTAGGAAAAAAACGTATAAAAGGGTGGACGCGTTTTGACGGAATGTTACTTTGATTCTTTGGACGAGTTTTTGACTGACATTCGGAACACTGGGCTGTTTTGGTTATCTAGAAAATTTGTTAGTTTTTCGGTGACGTTGTCTTGTTATCAAGGGTTTTGTAATGTTTTTAGGCTAGCTGGCATTTCTTTTTCCTTGCGACTATAAATATAACCGGTATAACTGTAAATTTATAATCACTTAATTCGAACCCCATAATCGGCTAATCTTAAAGCAATTAAACTTGCCAACTTAATTATGAATACAGTATGCTAATATGACATTAGCAATACAATATGGCGGCCAACCCCTTTAGCTTCAGTTAAAATGTCATTAAATGCAGCTGACGAGTCTTTCTATGTCTCCTTGCGTTTATTACATTGAGTTATGTTGATATTTATGAAGATAATTATGGAAGGAATTTTCCAAGTAAACAGGCATTATTTTAAAATTAATTTTTACATAGTTGCTGAGGTGAAAACATACGCCATAAGTAAGTTTTGTTACTTTTGGGGGATTTTATCGGAAGTCATGGAATACCGTCGATGTGGCCGAAAAAAGAAAAGAAAAAAGAAATAAAAATTGAAAATAGTAAAGAAAGACAGAAAAAAATACAATACACATCCTTACATATTATAAAACAAAGTCCTCCGCCGCGTCTGTCTGTCGTCCTGTTCGCGATAAACTCAAAAACTACTGCACCGATTTTCATGCTGTTTTCACACATGGATAGAGTGGTTCTCGAGTAAGGTTTTAGTATATAATAACCGACTTCCACGCGGGTAAAGCCGCGGGCATCAGCTAGTTATAATATAAACATTAATACCTAATACAAAGTATTCAAAATCCTCTTATACGAATTTATTATAATTATATTACTACAATATAATAATCAAACCAATGAGAGAATTAAAAAAAAAGTTCGCTAATCGGCTAGAAGGCCATATTACCTGAGGCCCTAGAAAAAGTGACATTTTATGAGCGATAACGATGATGGAAAAGGCAAAAATGTATAGGACTGACATAAGCTATGAATCTGCCTGGAAGCCGACCCCAACATAGTTGGGAAAAGGCTTTTTCCCAACTATGCTGGGGTCGGCTTCCAGTCTAACTGGATGCAGCTGAATACCAGTATTTTACATGAAGCGACTACCTATCTGACCTCCACAACCCCAACTGGGCAATACGATACCTAAGACTTGTTGTCAGACTTTCGGGCTTCTGACGACCCGTAACGACTGTCAAAGATTCACGAATGACAGCCGGGACCAACGGCTTAACGTGTTTTCCGAGGCACGGAGGAGTCTCGGTATGTAAAGATGGTCACCCATCCACAGACCAACCCCGGCAAGCGCAGCTTAACCTGATGGATCAACCCATGCGGCTGTTATTACTTAGCCACGAGCTCCTCCTTAAAACCATATGTACTAATTAATGTAAATGGCAGAAACTGCTACAAAAAAAGTTAAAAAAAAAAAACAGCTGTTTGTTAGGTTCAAGATAGGTACACAATAATTGTCTGACATCTTCCGTATTCAGCAATTGTCACCCATCGTCAACTCTTACAAAATCTGGTGACATAATTATTCATTTCCTCTCCAACCAAAAACGTGACGTAACACCAACAGCCACCTGCGAAATGTTTTATCCACAAAAAGCTTAAATTCCGTTTTTGCTTCAACAAAAACTTTTTAATAAGAAACAGGAGGAAACGGGCCGGGCATCGAACCTTTAACATGTCAATACCACTATTTTGCATAGCATACGTCATTATTTGAAGCACTGTGTGGTGGGTTGCACTGTTGGTTTAACTGTGGTTAGTTTTGATGGCTTTCGTTTCTTTAACTTTTACCACAAAACCGTATTTATCAGTTGTTTAGCCTAAACACCTTTTAAACATGATATTTCTCTATGAAGTTTGACATAAACCTGACATTAAACACGCGTTGAACAAGTGTCTAAGTTTTTCTGGTAAGGCCTTAGCGTTTGAATCTTTAGTCTTCCTCTTTTTCCTGTCACTGTCACGACAGTATTTCAGTTTCTTTTTGTCCCAAAACTTCGCCACTTCCACGGCGTCGACAGTGGGAGCGTAGATGTCACTTTGATTGCATGTTTTGGGACATAGAGAACAGGATATAAGGTAGGACACAGTTTGCGACATAGCTCCATATCCACACCATGAAGCCTTTCCGATGAGGTCTTTATGTAGGCAACAATACCAGCTATGATGAAAAATCTGGTCTATTTTCAACTGTAATTGGCAAGTCTTACTTCAGATTTGCATACAGAACAAGACGGGCCAAAATAATTACATAGTTTCTAGTGTTGTTTTAATAGAAATATACCTACCTACTTCATTGTAATGATCTGTTGTTTGTTCCATGCTGCTTAAAAGGATTAAGGTTTGTAGTACATAGTATTAAACGTTATCGTCAATGTAATAATCTATAATTTACAGGCATAATCGATTACCTACAAAAGTAATAACATTAATTTCCGTAAAGGATATTATTCAAATACTCAAAATATGTTCCTTGAACTTTTAACTTACTGATTAAACTTTAAATCCATGGTGAACTCAACCCTTCAACTAATTCCGAAACAAAAGGATTGTTTCCGAAAAAGTCTACGATCAGTTTTTTTTTCGTCCAATCAGCAAAAACCCTATCGAAAAAAGTCCGACTCGGATGTAAATAAATCTGTAACAACTATATGGCCACCGCGGAGAATTCGTTCATATTGAAAAACGATAATCAAGTGAGAGAGTTTTACCGGGTTTCTGGGTTCTGCCTCAGACCAACAAAAAAAGAAAGACGGATCATTACCTATATCAAACGTGTAGCCACAAAACTATGCTCCTGCAAATAAACACACAGGCTCACGCACACACCTACACAAAAACTATGCTCATCGCTCCTAGTACGTCACGAGACGTCGTCTAGTAAACTTCAATAAAAAAAATAGAATTATGCCTTCTTGTGTAGTGAAAACTTGTAAAAACAATAGCAAATCACATAAAAAGTCTCACGGAATCACTTTTCACATGGAAGTACTTCAAATAACATCGTTTCTTAATTTAGTTAACTATGAATTTTAGGTTACTTGGAACAAAAACCTGAACGAATGAACGAACGAAAACAGTGACATTTAAAGTGCGAGGGTTGCCATAATATGATTTGAAATTTTCCCGTTCGATATTTTTTATTTCGAGTAACTATATGCGTTTTTTTTATGTATTTAATATTTTAGATTTCCAAGTAATATTGAAAATAAAATTAAATGGATAGTAGCTATAAGAAATAGTCGGAATGATCCAGAATGGCTGCCATCGAAAACCAGCGTGGTTTGTTCCGATCATTTTGATAATAATGACCCTTAATCAACTAATCGTGGACTTCGCCGTGTGATCAAAAGCGGATATAAAATTTGAAAAACAAAAATGAGATTTTATCAAAACAGTAATTAAACATGAGACTGTATTTTTTATTTTATTTTAGTTAGTTTCTCAGCTTAGTCTAGCTAATTTAAATACTACTGTACCAAATTTTATTTTTTAGATGTTATTTCCATCGTCCTACGTAATTGCCGAAAACTCAGTTTCACAAAGTTCTGGCTGTACGTTTGTTCAAGTATGTCCTAATTCTTCATTTATCTTCCTAAGGTTTTAATCAAAAGCTGCCATTACTCGTGTATTTTTTTTTGTAGGAGTTACCAGACTTGCCTCATGTAGCCATTGACGATAGGGCTGTATGTAAATGCACTTTGTACTTAATTGTTATTTTATTTTATTTTGCGATGTAAAAAAAAATGGTTTTGTTTCGGAATCCTTCCTAACAATTGAGGTACAATACCATACTCAACAATATCTTACTCGTACAATATTATCCTACCTAAAATATTATTCCCCAAATTATAGGGAAAAACTTTAACAAATGACAACCCTTTTTACATACACATAAATAAAAAGGTGGCTTCACTTTTGATGTACGTAATGCTCCGTCTTTCTTTTTTTGTTGGTCTGAGGGGTTCTGCAAAAATATTTTTAAAGTATTTACTAGATAACGGTCAGCATAGAGGTCTACGTCAAGCAGAAGTCTGTTATAGACTTTTCATGTGAATTTGCCCGTGAAGCTCGTGGCTAAGTAATAATAGCCGCACGGGTCGATCCATCAGGTTAAGCTACGCTTACTGGGGTTTGTCCGTGGATGGGTGACCATCTTTACATACCGAGACTCCTCCATGCCTCGGAAAGCACGTTAAGCCGTTGGTCCCGGCTGTCATTTGTAGATCTTTGACAGTTGTTACGGTTCGTCAGAAGCCCGAAAGTCTGACAACCAGTCTTACCAAGTGGTATCGTGTTACCCAGTAACTAGATTGTGGAGGTCAGATAGGCAGTCGCTCCATGAAAAATACTGGTACTCAGCTGCATCCGGTTAGACTGGAAGCCGACCCCAACATTGTTGGGAAAAAGGCTAGGCAGATGATAATGTGAATTTGCCAGTGAAAACGTCATGTGAATCTGATAAGCGGCAATAGTGTAAAGGTACAATACTGTAGCCGACGGCAGGCGGCAGCAGCAGACGACGTGTCGCCGCGACACGACTGTTTTATATGTATTTCTATGAAACCGACGTATGGCTAGCTACGGAAGGCATTTCATAGAAACCAGTCATGTCACGGCGACACGTCGCCTGCTGGTGCCGCCTGCTGTCGGCTACGGAATGGTATCTTTATGGTGGAAACATCGGACTGTCGTATTGTAGCTCGTTTATTTTGACCCCAGCTGACAGAAGTACCATTGACGTGATTAGGGGAAATATTAATCCTCATAAGAGCAGAAGTTTGTGCACTGTAAGCCGTTAGTGATAAAAGAGTGTCCGTGGAGTTTCTTTGCCCGATCTTCTCCATAGGTAGGTACGTACTACGCTTTGGAATGGGCAACTACCTTCATATTTCTGACTGACCGACTCCTTGACAGTTCAAAAGTGCCTGTAAATGGTTTAATTGAAATAAATGCTTTGAGTTTGAGTTAGAGATAACTACAATTATGTAGAAGATGGTGTAACACCATTACTCCTTGTGATAGTGGGAATTCTCTGCCTTAGCTAGAAATCAATGATAAACGCACTCAGGCAGCTGCAGCCGTGAGGCACACAATACTATTATAAGTATTTTTTCTGCTCTTTTTTTTAAGTGAATATTGTGTAGATCTTTGACAATTTGTTACGGAACGTCAGAAGCCCGAAAGTCTGACCAAGGGGTATCGTGTTACCCAGTAACTGGGTTGTGGAGGTCCGATAGGCAGTCGCTCCATGTAAAATACTGGTGTTCAGCTGCATCCGGTTAGACTGGAAGCCGACCCCAACATAGTTGGGAAAAGGCTAGGCAGATAATGATTGTGTGCCGTAGCTGGCTCAAATAAATTTATTTTCTGTCTTTCAAAAGAGCTACCTACTATGAAAATATGAAAGCAGATGAACTGAGAGAACTTCTCGAAACTGTCGTCCCAGCATAGAACCCTAAATAAATGTAGAAAATTTAAATATCTCAAGTCAGTTTCCAAGAGTTATTGGATGCATCGTTAGTCGGAGCGACGTGTACTCCTCATTTTTTTACAAACCAAACAGTATTTTTTTCCATTTCGTCGGGTTTTTAGAGCTACGCGAATTTATTAGTACATTTGTCGGTGTTTTTGGGTGGCTGGCCGTATTAGAATACGATTTGTTTCGATATTTAATTGGCTGTTCCGGTTTTTTGTGGGACTCGGTTGTGGGACGTTTCCGGATCGGTTTACGGTTTGATTTTGTGATGTGGATTTGAGGGGGTTATGGAGTTTTGGTTAAGTATGTAGTTGGGTTGTAAAGAAAGTTGTCTGGTTTTGAGTGATTTCCGAGGCACGGAGAGGTCTTGGTATGTAAAGTTGGTCACCCATCCACGGACTAACCGCGGCAAGCGTAGCTTAACCACCTCGATCGACCCGTGCGGCTGTTATTAGTTAGCCACAAACCCCTCCCTATACTTTTTACACCGCAAACTTTAAATTGTATTTTTTAGTTTCTTCGTTTTTGCCTCTTTTATACTATTGGATTCTAGCAATATTTCAATAATAAAGCGTAAGAATTCTTGAAAAAGAAAAAATATATTTTTATTCCGTTACGACATGACTTTCTAGCTTAAATGTTGACATTACAAGAGAACAAAACAACGCCACCCACGGCTGAAAACGAAACTAACTTATGCGTTTACAAGTATATCTAAAGCTGAGTTAGTTCATAAAGACACCTTTAAATTTAATTATTCAACACTCCCACTTAAACTTACAAGGTGACATCATTATTTACTTTAAACCTAGGTATTACATCCAGAAACCTAACTTTATGAATCAACTCAATTATTAACTATAAGATACATAAGAATCTAAGTACAATTCAAGATCTTATCTCTAATACCAATAAACTTCCCTACAGGCAGAGCTTTCGTCAGAAAATCTGCCAATTGGCATGAACTTTCCACATATTTAATACTAACTGTTTTCTTTTCAACATTCTCTCTTATAAAGTTATATTTTATATCAATATGCTTGCTCCTTTTATGATATACTGGATTATTAATTAATTTAATTGCGCTCTGATTATCTACGTTCAAAGTAACAGAGTTTTGTGGCTCCCCAATATCATACAAAAATTGTCTAAGCCATAATATTTCTTTTGATGCTTCACTGGCAGCCATATACTCAGATTCAGTTGTGGACAATGCCACAGTGTTTTGTTTACGACTTGACCAGGTGATGGGACCCCCATTCATTAAAAATATGTAACCCGTATTAGATTTCCTACTATCTAAGTCACCTGCAAAATCAGAATCAGAGTAGCCAACTAATTCTAAATTACCTTTATACACAATAGATAATTCTTTTGTATCAATCAAGTAGCGCAAGATCCTTTTCACTGCAGTCACATGTGAAGGACCTGGATCATTAACATATCTACTTGCAACATTCACAGCATATGCTATGTCGGGTCTAGATACAGTAGTTAAGAATAATAATGCTCCCACTGCCTCTCTATATGGGAAATTAATAGGTACATTATTTTCATTTTTCGATAAATGTACATTTACATCGGCAGGTGTACTGCTACTTTTAGCATCCGACAAATTAAATTTATTTATTAATGTTTTAATATACTGTTTCTGACTTATACTTATACATCCTTCTGTTTTATTTATTTCCATTCCAACATATGAATTAAACTTTAAAATCTTTATCTCAAAGTTTTCTCTCAAATCATTTAATATGGTATTTAAAACAATTTTACTTTTAGCCAGTAATAATCCATCATCAACATAAAGAATTAATATTACTTTGATATCATTAAAATATCCCACAAATACACAACTATCAGATGGACAAGGTTTAAACCCATAAGTAGTCAAAAATGAACAAAATTTCTTGTTCCAACATCTAGAAGCTTGTTTAAGTCCATAAATAGATTTTATTAACTTACATACTTTCGAAGGCTTGGCTTCCACCCCCTCTGGCACCTCCATGTATAGCTCTTCAGATAGCTCACCATACAAAAAGGCTGTCTTCACATCGAACTGCTCTACTTGTAGGTCATCTCTTGCAGCTATACTAAGTATTAACCTGATGGAGTCATACCTGCTAGTGGGTGAAAAAGTCTCATGATAGTCCAAACCTTTCACTTGGGTAAAACCTCGAGCACAAAGTCTTGCCTTGTATCTTTCAATTTCTCCACTTGTATTCTTCTTTGTACTGAACACCCATTTAGAAGTAATAGGCTTCTTCTCAGTTCTATCAGTTATTATCCAAGTTTTGTTATTTTCATGTGATTCAAGCTCTTCAGCTATAGCTTTCTTCCATTGATGACAATTGACACTATTTATGGCCTCTTCATAAGTATTTGGTATTTCTATTTCAGTTAAATTCACTTCCAGTTTATTATTTCGTCGAGGACGTAATGTGATATTTCTCTGTTCTTCTTGCTCTAAACGAATACCTCTTGGAGGGTGATAGGTGTCATCTGTGTCTATAGTACTCTTCATACTATCTTCGTCAGAAGAGATTTCTTTATATACATTATATTGGTCCTGAACCTCAGTTTGTGGGGATAGTGATATTAACTGTTCTTTTTCTTCTTTATCTAACTCTATTTCTGTATAATTGTGTCTTTCTTCTAGTATACTGCATTCTTCAAATTTTACGTCCCGTGATACTGTAATTCTTCTTTTATTCTGATCATACATTCGGTAATTATCACGATCATACCCAACTAACAACATCTTCACACTTTTCTTATCCAATTTCTTTCTCTTTTCTTTTGGAAGGTGAACATACCCAATGGAACCAAATATTCTTATATGTTGAAGGTTAGGTTTTTCACCATACCAGAGTTCAAATGATGTGACATTTCCCGTTTGACTTGATGTGTTTCTATTCAATAAGTATACTGCACAATTGACAGCTTCTGCCCACAAGTTTAAGGGAATGTCTTTCGCATATAACATTGTTCTTGCACTTTCCATGATAGTACGCAGTTCTCTTTCTGCCCTCCCATTTTGTTGTGGGGTATATGGGGCCGTACGCTCATGAGTTATTCCATTACCTTCTAAAAATGTCTTAAATTCTTGGTTTACATATTCACAGCCATTATCTGTATGAAGAATGTTCACATCATGTTGAAATCTATTTTTCACAATTGCATTGTACTTTATGAAATAGCTTAACACTTCGCTCTTATGCCTCATAAAGTAAACATGACGATAACTTGTTGCTCCATCTTTAAATAAAACAAAGTACTTCATACCTGACACAGAAGGTTCTTCAATAGGGCCACATACATCACTGTACACAATTTCACCAGGTTGTGACGGGCCTCTAGTAGATTTCATAAAGGGAAATCTTGCTTGCTTACCATATTGGCACGCTTCACAAATAAAATTCTCATTCCCAGTCAGTTTAACTGGAATTGCACCATTTATACTCATGTTTTTAATTTGTTTTATATTCAAATGTCCTAATCTCTCATGCCAGACCTTAATATCTGTTTGCACAATGTTACAATTTTCTTGTTTGATCGTTTTAATTTCCAACTCATATAAATTGTTTTCTGTTAATTGTGCACACATTACGATTATGTTATTCTTCATTATCATTGCTTTTTGGTTATTTTTCACTATGACATAACCTTTTCTAGTGGCAGCTCCTTCAGAAAACAGGTTTCTTCGTAAGTCTGGCACATACAGGACATTCTCAAGTTTACATTGTTCCCATTTTCCTTTCACTAGTTTATTTATCAAAATGGTACCTTCTCCACATACTTTAATGTTTTGTTTATTCCCTAATTTAACCACCTTATCTATGCCATAGCCTTGAGACTCATTCAATTCATAGAAATAGTCATGTCTGAATGACATATGCATGGATGCTCCACTATCTAATATCCAAGCTTCTTCACCATGCTCAGATAAAAAATATCCTTCCGCACTGAATGCTAACATATTGTGAGGCTTCTGACTTTTATTGTATGTTTTCTTTGGCATTCTGCAGTCCTTTGCAAAATGTCCTCTTTTATTGCAATTGTAATATACAAATCTATGATTAGAACTTCTTTGTTCATGATTGCTTCCAATTCTTGGTTTGGAATTCCCTTTAGTGGTTACTAATGCAGTCTCATTACATGTTGTCTCATTGGCAAGACTCGCTTCCTCATCTACTAAACGTGATGTGAGATTTTGTATTGTTTGACTATCTTCATCGAGTGACAACCAAGCTTGTCTAAGCGAACGGTATGTTGATGGAAGTGTGCTTAGAATCTTTGTCATTATTGCTGTGTCACTGATTTTCTCACCAGTTTCTCGCAGCTGCTTTGCCAAACTTTCCACTTTGGACACATGTTGTCCCATAGTATCACTAGCACAATAAGAATATTGGTAAAATTTCTCATGAATCATCATTTTACTATATTCAGATTTTTGCTCATAGATGGCTTCTAATTTTTTCATGACCTCCTTCGCAGTCTCGCAGTTTTCTATCAATGATATCTGGTTCAAATCCATTGACGACGTCAAGATGAACATGGCCATGCCATCATCTTTTTCCCATTGCACTTGCGAACTGGATTCATTGGGTCTTACCGAATCTATGTTTAACCCTTTTGCTCTTAATGCACATTTAACTTGAAACTTCCATTGCTTAAAGTTTCTGCCATCGAATTTTTCCATTTTCATCGCATTGGTAACCTCCATATTGTTAATTTGGATGGTTGATTTTACACCGGTAATAATCTTGCTCTTTACTCAACTTTATACTGAAATTATCAATTATTGCAATGCCTGGGCGCATAACCTATTGGATTCTAGCAATATTTCAATAATAAAGCGTAAGAATTCTTGAAAAAGAAAAAATATATTTTTATTCCGTTACGACATGACTTTCTAGCTTAAATGTTGACATTACAAGAGAACAAAACAACGCCACCCACGGCTGAAAACGAAACTAACTTATGCGTTTACAAATATATCTAAAGCTGAGTTAGTTCATAAAGACACCTTTAAATTTAATTATTCAACATATACCAAAACTAACCAAAATCTCTCCTCCCCAGGTGAATACCGCATCGGTCTCAAGTTCAACGAGCAGCACATCCCAGACTCCCCCTTCAAGGTCTACATCTCTCCAGCAGTTGGAGACGCTCATCTCCTGGAGGTGGCCCAGTTCCCAGACTCCGCACAAGTGGACAAACCCACCCAGTTCTATATCAGGCTCAATGGGGCTAAGGGCAGCTTGGATGGCAGGGTAAGTTGTTGAAACTACTTTTTAAACATAAATGCTTCGCCAAAATGGACTTTGGTACATTATTACAACTGAACGTGAGTAAGATTGAAATAATGTTCACATAATTATTAAACATAACACAGTCTGTTATCACGGAAAGGTAAGGCAGGGTTTACCTAAAGTAGGTACTAAATTTCGCCTTTTTAGGGTTCCGTAGTCAACACAGAACCTTTATAGTTTAGCTATGTCCATCTGTCTGTCTGTCTAGAAAGTTCACGCCGAGAAAGTGGTAAAATAAAATCATGAAAACAATTTTTTTTTAGGGTACCTCCCTTACACGTTACTTGCTAATGTTTTTTTTCAATAATGTACAATGCTTAGAATCTTGGAAAATATCTTTTAACTAGCTTCCGCCAGCGGCTTCGCCCGCGTTATATCTATACAAATTATAGCCTATGCTACTCAGTGATAATATAGCATTCTACTGGTGAAAGGATTTTGAAAATCGGTCCTGTAGTTTTTGAGTTTATTTAGTACCTACAAACAAAAACACTAAATCTTTTCTCTTTATAATATTCAACTTCAATTTTTTCTACCCAAAAATATTGCCAGGTATCGTTAATTTTATAATTTATGATTGATCAGAAGGCACATGTCCGACTATAAACTTTGAATCAACCATGAGACCTATAGAAATAATACAAAGATTACCTACCTTCGTCCTGTGAACCATCAATATTATCCAAAGATACAAAATCACACATTCTCATACAAAGCACTACATTTAAAAATTTACGAAGCGCCATATACAATGTCTTCTAATATACTCCAACTTACCCCTGGGTCCGTTTGATTTATCGTGAGAACATGACGATCGGCCATGTCCGGCTGTGTCCAAGATTTATGATCGATGGACCACTATGCAGTATCATAACGTGCGATTATTCCGCGTTTAGGGCGATTTTTTTTGGGTAAAGTGGAGGAATGATTTTATAACCATCCTAACTAATATTATAAATGCGCAAGGGAGTTTGTTACGTTTTCACGCTAAAACGGCTGAACGGATTTGGATGATATCCTGGTAGTATGTTCCTGTGGAATAAATTCCGACCTTCACGCGGACGAAGCCGCGGGCAAAAGCTAGTCGTATACATATATAATTTGATGGTAGCTTTTCTAAATATTGTAACCTAAAAAATTCGTTCGTTGAAGGTGTATAGCAACCTTATCAAATCAGGCTTCAAATTGCAACATCCTTGCCATATTTCCCAGTTTTAAGCCAAATTAAACAAATTAGAAAAGGAATCATTCGCTCTGAATTCGCGGAGGCACTGGAAAAAGTCGCATTACAGTACATTGCAAACTTTTACCACTAGCCGTCCAAGTGATTTCAAACCATCTTCCCTCAATAAAATTCTCGTACCTACCTAGATACTTATTTAGAAGGTTTTTAAAGACGGTTATTGGTAATATGTTGGCAATCCATTAGAGGTCATTTACAACCAAATGACCCCTTAAGACTCCTATGTAAATGTCAACCATTTTGGAGTAATTTGTCATTTTATATTTTTATCATTCGTTTTAAACTATAAAATGTCAAATTACTCGAAAAATTTTGACATTAGCTTACGGGTCAAAAGGGGTTATTTGGTTGCAAATGACCTCTCCGACATCCCCCTAATGGATTGCCGATAACCATGTATAAGGGACCCTCTCTTATACACGGTAATTTTAAATAATTAAATTCACTGTAAACCTTTTAGGAGGTAAAAGTACTCATGATTATAAACAACTTTCACTATAAGACCAACTACGAAATAGCAAAATAAAATACATCTGTTTCATACATTTTCGTAGGGTAATTTTCGAATAGCATTTTTGTATGAAAAAGATGTTTTTTTTTTTCGATATTTCAAAATTGGTCTCCTAGTGAAAGTTGCTCATAATTATTATGAGTACTTTCACGCCCTGAAAGGTTAACAGTGAATTAAAAATAACCGTGTACAGAGAAAATACTTACTAGAGAAAAAAAAAACGTTAAAAATCAAGTAATTTCTATCACTACCAAATATAACTATCGTTTCGTTATTTTTTAAAGTGTGTCATAGACAATATTGTCATCACTGTGTCTAGTTTAGTTTTCTTTTACAGTTTCAATTTTTTTTTTTTGTAAATTGGCGCCTTGTATCTGTTTATTAATGTAATTAGTTATTATTTGACCGTGTTTTTGTATGTTGTGCTGTCTTTTGTGTGCACCACAGAAACGTTTTATCTATCTATCTAACTAAAACAATACAACAAACTAAAATTCTCGCAGTGTGCCTACCCCACATTTTGTTGCCAAAAAAATGTAATAAAATGGTCTGACCGCACGTGACCGGGTTGTAACGGAATAAATCATTTTCACACTAATATTTTATACCAGTGTGTGTACGATGAATATTGTGCCAAGTTATGCCAAGTTGTGCCATAAAAATTAATATGGGGTTATGAAGTTTGGCTTTCGTTCCTTGAGGGGATAGTGGAAAAAATGGACGGGTTTCTTTATATTTTTATGTGGGTTAAGAAAGTATTGTAAAATAATGTTCTTTACTAAGGACCTGTACATACTAAATTCGTGGAAAAAATCGACAGAGGTTTTTTTTGTTTCACAGTTTTGTCCATGTCCATCCGACCATTCCAAAATCAAAAGTAATTTATTTATACTAGGTTGAGAATCAGCACTTTTGGAACGTCAAAATTACAGAAGATAGTGCTTTAGCTGGGAAGAACAAGTGGCGTAACCATTCGTTCTTGCTGCTGGACATAGGCCTCCCCCAAGAACTGCCACTTCGACCGGTTCTGTGCTTATATCTATGGGCGTAAAAATCACAAACACCTCAGTAGTTCGGTAACTTTATACTCTAACTAGCTGTTGCTCGAGATTTCGTCTGCAATCCAGGATGAAAAAAAACCAATGTCCTTCCACAGGTCATGTTCTACCCATGTGGATAGTTAATTGATTCAGGCGTGACTTTGCGGAAATCCATTATAAAATACAATAGACGTAGATATATTTAGTAACCTATTCCGCTTAAAAAAGCTTAAGCGCTTTTTTCCACTTTAAGCGGAATAGGTTACTAAATATATCTACGTCTATTGTATTTTCTACCCATGTGCCTAATTTCATCTAAATTCGTTCAGTTTTAGCGTGAAAGCTTAACAAAAAAACTCACTTTCGCATTTATAGGTAATATTAGTTAGGATAGCAGCCCGGGGTCTGCTCGTAAACTATCCAAAATTCAAATTCCTGCGCGTTGTATATCTCGAGAAAAATTTATTTCATAGATGAACAAGCAAGCAATCTTATAAGCGTCCATTTTCTGTTTTAATGTCACGTTTTCATGGCCCACCCATTTTTCCCACTATCCCCTCAAGAAACAAGAGGTAAACTTTGCAACCTCAAAAATAATGTCCTAGTAAAGATCGAAACCCCAAAAATAATGTCCATTAAAGTAAAAAGTGTCCTATATAGCTAAACGAAAATAATTATTTTGGACGAAATTTGACTTTTTTAGGTACGATATTAATTTGGGTACTCTCAAGAAGCACTTTGCTCGAAACTTAATCAAGATCATCTTCCATATCCAGGTGATCGCCCCATCAGGCAAGACCGACGACTGCTTCATCCAGAACATCGACGGGGACCAGTACAGCATCAGGTTCATGCCGAGGGAGAACGGAGTTCACAACATCAATGTCAAATTCAATGGAGTACATATTCCTGCGTCTCCGTTGAGGATTAAGGTTTGTAATAATAGATTTTAATATTAAAATATTTTAAAAAACATGGGCACTCATGAAACGTCAGAAGCTAGAGGCACGGTTGCCATTGGTCGTTTCCTATGGAGAAGAGCTGGCAAGACTCTCCACGGTTACTGTTTTAAAAATAATTGGCTAATACATCTTTTTTTAATCAGATCTGGCTAGCCTTTTCCCAACTATATTGGGGTCGGCTTCCAGTCTAACCGGATGCAGCTGAATAACAGTATTTTACATGGAGCGACTGCCTATCTGACGTCCACAACCCAGTAACTGGGTAATACGATACCCCTTGGTAAGACTGGTTGTCAGACTTTCGAGCTTCTGACGACCCGTAACGACTGTCAAAGATTAACGAATGACAGCCGAAACCAACGAATTAACGTGCTTTCCGAGGCACGGAGGAGTCTCGATATGTTAAAATGGTCACCCATCCACGGGACCAACCCCGGCAAGCGTAGCTTAACCTGACGGATCAACCCGTGCGGTTGTTACTACATCTTTTTTAATATTGTTTATAAATAATTTTGTAACAATTATGTAAAAAATGACCATGTAACTATTGTATGCCCTAAGGGCGGGACATTGCTGATCACAATTTTATTATTTTAGACCTGTATTATGTACGTATCTATGATCCACAATAAAGATATTAATTGATTGATTGACAATATTTTCAAATAACAGTGTTAATAAGTATGAGAGGACAGTGACCTTTCAACAAGTACCAGGTAATTAACAAAATAGAAAATGTTCAACAGATCTTATAGTCCACTGCCTACAACGTTCTCACATTCACAAAATTATTTTCTAAATATACGTAGGTACTAGACATGGCTGTTATACACGGTGATTTTTAATTCACTGTTTACGTTTTAGGGCGTGAAAGTACTCATCATTCAGAGCAACTTTCACTATAAGGCCAACTCTGAAATATCGAAAAAAACATCAGCTGTTTCATACAAAAATGCAATATTTACCCGATGAAAATGTATGAAACGGATTGTTTTTTTTGCAATTTCGTATTTGTTCCCATAGTGAAAATTGTTTATAATCATGAGTACTTTCACCCCTTGAAAGGTTAACAGTGAATTAAAAATCACCGTGTATAACTGGGTTGTGGAGGTCAGGCTGGGAGACGCTCCATGTAAGATATTAGTAGTCAGCTGCATCCAGTTAGACTAGAAACCAACCCCAACATAGTAAGGAAAAGGTTGGACAGATAATGACTGCTGGTACTTTTTTCAGTATAGTATTTTCATTAATGTTATGACTGTCAGGCTAGTACAAACAACGGTGGCTACGAAATATCTGCGCACTACGAGCAGTACGAGCATATTTAACATTCATTGTAATGATAGTTCCCAGTCGGTATCATAGATGGCACTACCCATCCTCTATAAGACAACGAATTCACTTACAATTGGCGTAGAGTCAATATTTTTGTATCATTTTGTAGGTTGACTCAATTACTTTTGAATTAACATAAAAAATTATGCAACATTCAAGGGTTAATTTTGCACTAGAGTAAAAATGTGAAAAAAAAAGTAACTTTTTTTGGCTCTTTTTGCTATTATTAATTTTGCTTATTATTTAAGAAAAATTATCCTGGTTCTAGCCGCAATGTTAACAATGTCGTCCGCCCATCTCGCAGCCGTGAGACGACCGACATTTCGTCTTCCGGTCCTTGAACGCCACTCGGTCACTTCCTTACTTCAACTGTCATCACTGCACCTTTCCAGGGGGCTTACAACGGCCACATTAGCAATTCCTCTTAAAGCAATTCATTCCCTGAATTCCCAGCTGTCATTATGAATTCCTCTAATTTGACACAAAAACAATTAATAATTTGTGGACCATTTTGCGTTTGTTTGTTTCCATAGAAAACTGTCGAACAGATGAATTATTTCGTAATATGAATTGCACGCAGATCATATTATGAATTGTCGGTTTGTGACATTTTACGATAATTCATAATATTTTCCTATTATGATTCTGCCAAAGTGGCCGTTTTAAGCCCCCTGGTGTCCTGCGCAACTCTATTTGAGTTCCATAACTCGTTTTCCGATATCGAAAACCTTCGATAATAATCTTACATTATTTTTCTAGGTCGGAAAGGATGATGCTGACCCCGCGGCAGTCCATGCCCACGGACCTGGACTGGGAGCAGTCAAGACTGGTAAGCCATCTAAATAATTAACTGCTTTTGAGGATATAAAACCGCCACTAATACTATGATTAACGTGGTCACCTACTTGGGCTCAACTCGAAAAGAAAATCATTTTTATGGACAACTCACACTTGACCAAATTTAGTACCAGTGGAAAAAATTGTTTTCATGAAAAAATAACTATTGGTTCCTTCGAGAGTTTCCCGTTATTATGGATTTGGATTTCCCCACACTGTCCCAGTTAAAAAAAAAACACTCTGCCATACGTTGGTCTCTTGTATTCATGGTATTGAACATCTTTCAAAAACTTTGATATTTTTTTTTCACTTTCCTAAAAAACAACCCTGTTTTTCTTAGGTGTGAAAACGGATCTCATTATCGACACGTGCAACGCCGGAGTAGGTCTACTAGCCGTCACCGTGGACGGACCTTCCAGGGTCGCCATGGACTGCACGGATATCGACGAGGGCTACAAGGTAATCATCATCGACATTTTATAATCAATGAACGCACCATTCAACTTGAGTCTTCTTATAATCATCTTCATGGTCGTTCAGTAGTGTGAGAGGAATGATGACCTAGTTGATACGGCTGTGACGTACGCGTAGTACGTTCAATACCTGCCTTTTTTTTATGTGGGAAATCATCAAATGAGTTCTCCCGCTCTGGGCGGAGCGGTAGGGCATGTCAGACTTTTACTGACTAAAACCCACCCGTGTTCCTTCAGTTGCCTGTTGCCAAGGTCCCGGTATCCCTTTCGGACTTTCCCGCAACCCTGTTCAAACCCTGTCTGGGTTTACTTTGGCACTTTACTTTGTGTTAATTATTTCACCACCATCGTTCTCAAAACGGTGAAGGAAAACATCGTGAGGGGTTAAAACAGCATGTCCTAGAACAAAAAAAATCAAAGACATGTATTGTGTGTGTCATCCACCAACCCGCACTGGGTCCGCATGGTGGATTACGGCCGACTCCCTCACACAGGTTGCAGGCCTGTGTTCCAGCTGTGGGAAAATATACACTAAGCATGCTCGTTCCGTATCACGAATCATAAATTAATAGCAAATGATGGAGCAGCACTGCAAGAAACAGAAAATGATCGTGGCATGGCATATATATTGTTTTTAGCATAGAAGGTAAAAATTCTGCGCATTTTTTCTCCCTTTCTTGATCTTGTCACCTCAAATCATTCCCTGTTTATCAAAATTTACTAGTCTACACGTTACCTAGAATGATATTTTTTTTTAAATTCATAGCTCATCTCCATATTCATAATCAGCCTTAATGTGCCCAATGCTGGGACACGGGCATCAGGTCATCTCTCTCTTTTGACCACATTTAAAAAAAGAAAATTGAATTTAAACATTTATTGCGGTACTAAGCACGACATTTGTAAGACGGAATAGAGAGTCGCCGGACACTCTCAGGATTTTTATGATTTTCTACAAGTTGTTACTCACAAATAATTTTTGATAAACAAAATCACGAATAAAAATTTCAAAATATAAGTACTTGTGAACTAATAATGACATTTGGTAGCACAAGGCTTGTAAGTTTTGATAAACAGGGCACTGGAGACCATAATGGCTTAAATATTTTAATACTTATATAAAATGTTTGTATACAGGTGCGTTACACACCTCTGTCTCCTGGGTTCTACTACATGAGCATAAAGTACAACGGTGCACATATTGTTGGATCCCCATTCAAGATTGAAGCAACTGGTAAGATTCTTTAAATCAACGCTGTTTTCCTCTAAATAAACGTACACACGGCTACACGTCAAGCAGTCCAGTATAAGCTGACCTCGCATTGTACGGAAATCCTATACAATGCGAGATAAGAATAAACTGGAAAGGTATAGCTTGACGTGTGTGTGTACCAGTTAAACTTTTTTACCTATCAGTGTAGCAGTAGAAACAGTGATCACTTCTATGGATTCACTCGTAGAAGTATTCAAAATAGAAGAAATAATTATGTGTTTTTTTTTGTCGGCTACTGCAAACGCTTCTCTTCTCCAGTTAGGAAACAATGATGAAGTTGATGATGAAGTGTGAGATTTAATCATCAATATTCTTTCATCATTTGCTTTCGTTGACCATTTATTAATTATACCTAACTTTCCCACAGGTGCAAACTTAGCTGAAATAGGAGCGCAAGAAACATCGTCAGTAACAGTGGAGACAGTCCAGAAAGTGGCCAAGTCTATGCAGAAGCAGGGGCCAGTGCTGCCGACCTTCAAGTCAGACGCCACCAAGGTGACCAGTAAAGGAATGGGTCTGAAGAAGGCATATCTCAACAAGCACAACCAGTTCACGGTCCATGCTGGTGATGCTGGTAAGTTTTTGAAGAATATTTTATTGATTCGTAAACTATCAGTTTAAGATTATTTTTGAAATTGTTTCTCCGATCATTGTCCATACTCTGATTTGCCTGGAAACAAATGGATCCTACAAATTTCATAATTAATTCAACCGTGTTGATTTCAATCATAATAATTATGATCAGAAGGCATTGGACAAGTGGTAATCACTTTCAAAGTGTTTCGTATTTCTTCATCGACTTTCAACGGGATTGACATTAAGCTTTTCGGTAGCTTATGTAAGTCCAGTTTTTGCTTTTCTGATCTTGATCCTCGTTATCGCTGATATAATGTCATTTGGTCTAGGACCTGATTCCAATTATTATAGCGATGGGAATTAATAACTGAGATCATCGTAGGCCAAACAAACATTTTGTTCGGAATTCAGAATTTTGCAGTTTCTGCTTTTTGTCATTACTATGGATGACAGGCATGATTTTGGAAAATTGCAATTAATCTATTCTGCTATTTAGGCCCTCATTATCAATCCCCATCATTACTTAGTGTAAGTCTTAACCCTCTTTTAAGCCTTGTCATCAGACTTAATAAAATTTGCTTTCTCCCATTAGGTAACAACATTTGCTATGTCGGTATCTACGGACCCAAGGGTCCTTGTGACGAGGTCCAGCTCAAGCACAAAGGCAAGAACAACTACGAATGCTGGTACGTGGTCAGAGACAGGGGAGACTACATCGTCATCGTCAAGTGGGGAGATGACCATATCCCCGGATCCCCCTATAAAGTTGAGGTCTAAAGGATGAAAGGAGGATGGTAGCGCATACAGACTTATTTTAGCAGTTTTTTTTTTAATACATCATTATTTGAATTCGCTTGGATTCTTTTCTTGTGTATTTTTTTGTCTAGTCAAAAACATAGTCTATTGATAGTTAAAATACTTCTTAGCTAGACTTTTTAATTAAATTCAAACCTGTATGCGCGGTCGTAGTTTTAAGTTATTTTATTTTTTCCTTAAAACGTATTCAGATATAGACTTGAAATTGGCATCTAAAAGGATTGTGTTTTAAAACTAGCAAAGACTAACTTTTGAGAGTAAAATAGTCTGGTACTAACTCAACCAATCAATGTATGGACTATATAAGCAATAAAGACAAAAAATATTATTAATAATTGTGGAGTCTATATTTGTAGTTGCTATTTCTAAGATGTATCTAAGTATGTTTTAAGATTTCTGTCTTTTCTGATCAAAAGCTTGATTATGCTACAGGATAACGAAAAGGTTTCTGTAACCATCTTCATAAAATGATCTCTTATACACCGCGACTATTTTATTGTTTTAACCTTGTCATGTGGTGATTCTTTTATTTTAATTTTATTATTCGATTATCATCATCTGCGTAGCCTTTTCCCAACTATGTCGGGGTCGGCTTCCAGTCTAACCGCATGCAGCTGAATACCAGTATTTTACAAGGAACGAGTGCTTATCGGACCTCCACAACCCAGTTATTGGTTAACACCATATCTCATAATTGTACTATCGATTGGTGAATTAAAATCGATTACAACTTAGGTACCCATATCAAATCAAAGTGTCTCTTTACCATCAACTGATTTGCTGATAAGTCAATGTACAGTTTGTCCTTGTCTCGTCTACAGTTTGGTCCTGCATCAGCCATCTAGGTACACCTTGGCCAAGCTTTGTTCTTTTAGATTTTTCTTGCACCAATTCTGTATTTTCAACTAAATTAACTATTCAAACAAGAGTCACCACAATTCGAGGCTAAAATGGTTGAAATGTCACGGAGTAGTCACGTCGTATTAGTCCAAACCTTTTCACTATCCATCCCGTGTTTTTCATTATCCTTTGTAATTTATTTAAATTCATCAAATCATCGCATTTTCCTATTACATAAAGGCATTTTTTCTGAAGTTCTAACAAAATAAGATATACGTAATCATTTACTTTAATAATAAAAACACAGAAATTATTTGTTTTTTGTTCTGCGACAACGATGTCGATATGTCAGTTGTAATGTCGATAGATTATTGTGATTTTGTTTTATTTTGTTTTTGTTTTGTAGTAACTTTTTGTTTTTTTAGCAACGGAGTTATTTTTATTTGTGTTTAGTTGCTTATTTAGAAGTTGTAGGCGTATTTGTGTAACTCCAATATAAGTATTTTTTTACTAAAATCTAAGTCGAGTCGTATTTTATTTAGGTCTAATTAACCGACTTCTTCAAAAAGAAGGAGGTTCTATGTTCGTCTGTATGTTTTTTTTTGTGTATGTTCATTTTTGTTATATTTTTGTCAGACTGAATTTTTTATCAAATAATTTTACAATTTTTCTATCGATGTTTCACAAAAATATTGTTTCACACTCGGCAGATAGAATGTTTCGATATTTGCCAAAGTTATTTTTGTTTGCTTTACTTTGGCAAATAGAGTTATCTTTTCACGTTGTCGTATTACTGTATTCTGGCCAATTTATATGATTCTCGTTTAGTATTTAGGGCGACTAAATGACAATACATATAAAGAATTAACTCAAAAATATTCCCTTTAATTTGTAAGTTTAGCGAGACACAATTTGCTGTTCAAGAATTTTTGCGAATTTTTACTGTTTTTTTTTTTAATTTAACTTTTTTACAAATTCCTCTACGTCTTTTTTGATTAAAAGTTGTTAAAATGTTAGAGGATTTTTTTGATAAATTCGCTTATAATTTTTGGTATTCAACTTTTGGTAGATATTACAATATTTTTGTGAATTTCTACTCAAAGTTTATTTGTTAATTGTGCCTTAGCCTTCTCATTTAAGTATTATGTATCTGCTTTCTAATTTTTGTATGGTTTGTGTATGGACTTTGCCTACGTAGGTAGAATGATCCCGTATTTGTAAATACCTATTTTTTAAGTGTTTAATTATTATAATGTATTTTGCGACTGTTAACTAAATAAAAAGAGGAAAGTTCTAAAAGTTGCTTTTTTTTCGAATATTCCTTTAGATAATCTAATAATATTAATCTCTTCCATGCTGTTTGTAGTACCTACTGTGCTTTTCCAAATTGTCTCAAGAGTTAAAAAAAAAATAAAAAAAAATATTAAATAGATACTCACTCTACATGGTTGGGAAAAGGCTAGGCAGATGATGATACTCACCTTTAATCCATTTTGATAACATGGCGCTGATTCATACACCTTCTAAATGTACATATATACAATGTACAGAAATCTCAACGTCAGCGTTTGCGTATTTCTATGTCAATCAATCTGCCTAGCCTTTTCCCAACTAAGTTGGGGTCAGCTTCCAGTCTAACCGGATGCAGCTACACCAGTATTTTATATGGGGAGCGACTGCCTATTTGACCTGCACAACCCAGTTACTGATTACACGATAGCGCTGAGTACGACTGGTTGTCAGTCTTTTGGGCTTCTGACTACCTGTTACGATTGTCAAAGATGTGCGAATGACAGCCTGGACCAAACCAATGCAACGGCTTAACGCGATTTCCGAGGACGGAGAACGGAGGGGTCTCGATATGTTATGGATAGTCACCCATCCACGAACCGACCGCGGCAAGTGTAGCTTTACCTTCGATCAACCCGTGCGGCCTCTCATATTTCTATGTATAGGTAGTAAGTATTAGGAGTATTTTCCTTTCCGTGTTCAATTCGAGACACCGGTTGTGTGAATTTACCACGGTTTTGTAGCATGGTACATGCGCACCAAAACCGTGTTCAATTTGCGTCAGTTAAACACTTTTTGGTAATCAACTCACTTTGTCTGGTGTTTACAGACGAGTGTACAGTTTACGGTTTGTCTACGGGGAATCACTAAGTGCGAGTTTCACCAATGAAACGCGTTAATGAGCTGTCAGTGTGAACATTCTACAGAAAATAATTAAAATGATACTGACAGCTCTTAAACGTGGCTTATGCGCTGATAGCCTTCAGTTTCATTGATGAAATTAACCCTAAAGTGCGTATTCCACTATAAGAATTCAGACGAGTATAATCGCAGTTACAGAGCAGCAAACTTATGTGACACGAACTGTCAATCCAACAATTTTTGACAAAGGTCACGGTCAAGGTCAATTAAGGTCATCCATGAATTCGTAGACTTACATCCCGGGGGGTGTTATACAAGGGGGGGATGAAAATTTCATTATTTTTGGCCTAAGACGTCTAGTTTTTGAGATATTTGCGTAAAACTGAAAGAAAGCATTCCAAGTTATCCATTTGTTTCAGAGCGCTAAAGTTACGCGACGCAAACTGTAAATACACATTGTTTTTACAAATGGCACAATTAACTTTAATCAAAGGTCATCCATTAATTTGTAGACAATTTTGTAAACTCTGTAGACAAACTGTACACTGTTCTGTAAAAACAAGACAAGGTTAGTCGATTACTAAACAGTGTTTAAGCAAACTGAGCACGGTTTTGGTGCGCCTGTACCGTGCTACGAAAGCGTGGTGATTTCATGCAACCGGTGTCCCGAATTGAACCCAAAAAGAGAAAAACACAGTATTTTACAATAGTTGTGGTATGGGAATCGAACCCGTTACAGAAAATATGTACTCTTCTCCTGTATTCGTTTGATTCAGAGATGAAACAATAAAGATGTAACAATTTTCAGTACCTAATTTTAAAGATGGTGTGAATGTGGTCAACTGTTTTAAGTAGAAGTATTAACAACAGTTCAAGGAGGATTCATTAAAAAATAAAAGACACAGATATAATTCTTGGCATAGTTGTAATTAATTTTTAATCAATTTTAAGTAACAAAAAATGATTTTCGTTCATTTTCATCAATAAATCTTAAAACAAGAACGCTAGAAAAAGCGAAAACTAACGTAAAACGAAAAAAAAAATTACTTACAAAAATATCGTATTCATAATAATAAGTTTACACTTAACTTAAAAAAAATCAAATTACAATATCACATGTCTACTTACAATAGAGAGATATTGGCGATTTTTATTACGTTAAATCCAAAGTTTGAAAAAAATTTGGGTATTTTAATAACTCTTGGCTCATTGTCATGATACAGTTAATATACAATAGTGCTTACTTAACAACAAATGATCGGAAGAAATACTTATTGCCGTTATTTAACATTAAAGAAAAAACATATTTGTACAAGAAAAAATAAAGATTTGGCTAATTTGTGACAGACAGACGGCTATCCTGCCCCGCGGACCCCTAACGAATAACCACAACCTAACAATTTTTTTTTTATAACTAATAAGATCAATAGCAAATTAATTTAGAAGGAAAATAGACATTCCTCCAAAAATAGTCACTCTTTCCCATTCCATCTCCTATCACATTTTTTTATTAATTTTACCTACTAACGCTGATTCGTTCGAAAAATTAAAACAAATCAACAGTTTCCGTGTTCGTATACTTGAAACTAGTCTAAAAAATCGATGTACGAAGGGCCTATTAAGTACGGAAAATAGGAATATTATACAATTCCGATGTACGCCACTACCCCCGAGTTCTTAGGACTAATATAATTGAGCATAAGCACTTTTAGATATCGTAAAGTAAACATAAAAAAAACTTTTCTTCAATAAATTTCAAGGATTTTTTTCTAAAAAAATCGTATTCGTATTTACAAAATATTTACAAAAAGTGCACCCTTCATTGTGTGACGTAAAGAAGCAATTTTGGCCACTCATAAATGTATTATACACATGGGGAATATTCTTTTAACATTAGAAAATATATTCGACCCGCGATGGCTTAGTAATAATTAACTTAATTTTTTGTTCGTTAAAACGTTTTTAAAAACAGGAAGAATACATTTTCCAAATATTTTTTTTTTTAAATAAAAATACTAGAAATGATAGTTGTACGATAGATAAAGCTAAAAAAAAAATACATAATATGATCTAAGTAGGAACTGAGTGCAAAATGTGATGATTTCAGAGATCTATTATTCTTAATGAATACAATAAAAAATGCAACAGAAGTGAGAAGTGAAGAACTTGTGATAATATTTTGTTCGTCGTTCAAGTCACTTGTATCAGTAAAAATACTTGTGTTTGTCAGGAACTTTTTGATTCAAAAATGTTTTATTACTTATTTTAATTGTGAATAAATTATATCGAAGAAGATTTCCAAAGCAGTCTCACAATAAAAACAAATTATGTCACAAAAAAAATAATTCGAAAAAAGAAGCCTAATAATTGAGATGCGATTTGTTCGTTACTTTCAAAATGTAATTTAACATTAAAGTAATGTAAAATGATATTTTTTCTACTAATTAAAGTACAAATAAACAATCACTGGGTTCAAATTATGCATCGATAAAACATTATTATGCATTAATTGCAGAAAAAGGAAAATATAACAAAGATATCAATTATGACTCCGTTAGAGTTTTGTCCGTGTTAAAGATTAGTTTTCTTTTTACTCAGTGAAAATTAAGATGCCTCCGAGTTGTTACGAATGTTTGACCGATAATTTGTTAAGTGCTGAAAAAATTTGAACAAAGACAAACCAATAAAATAACATCAAAAGCATTAAAATGTAACATATTACAGCTTTAGATAAAACTTTTAATATCTATACTCATATCACAAATATAAAAATTCAATTCAATACGAATCGTGATTTCTCAAGTCTTTTCTTCTCCAAACTAATTCAGCAATCTAAAGAATAATAATTGCTTCCAAATAATTGACGATCAAACCCCCGGATCAACTGGGTTGAAACGAAACAACCGTAAAATATAAAAACTAATCAATAGCTCGTAAAATTGGAAAATAAATCCGAAATCACAATTATACCCAAAAAAATTTGTTATCTACTCACAAAATTTCAAGTATCCATACAATTTTATTTCTAAAAACATGAATTTGTTTCTCTAACGATAAAACCGTAATACCACTGTCTTCGAGAGCGAGATTCTAATTTTTTTTTAATATTTCGTTAATTATACAACTAGTAATACAATCATAAGTACATACTATAGTGAGTGTACCTACGGGAAGTTACTGCTTATCCTTGTGCGATAATGCATGGGGGAGGATGTGTTCCGCGGGCAACAGGGCCGAGGGTTGGTGAGCGTAGTTCCTGATCTGATGCAGGGATATCAGCTGGTTGGGGAAGGAGTTGGGCTGCTGCTTGCCTTGTTGGAAGTGGAGGGGATCGTAGAGATACGGCCGCGTTGGGAGGGCGCTATGATGCGACAGTCCGTTGAGGTGAGGAGCCATCGAGTTGATGGGAGTAAACGCCGAGTTCGCCGCTGACGACACGGGGGGTTGAATGCGGTCATCCTGGCTCTCATGCTGAGCGAACAGAGCTCGCTGGTGCTGCAGCTGCTGCTCATGATGCTCGTCGGCTTCTCGTTGCTGATGGTAGCCACCTTCATCAGACATGTGCGCCGCTGAATCAGGGCTAACCTTCGGCCAGTAAGGATGGTCACCGAAGGGCGCAGCCGTCGGCGCGGCTGCTCCCAAGGATCGATTCAATCCACTCAATCCTAAAGCAGATATCGGCGGCCGTTTATCAGCCCTCTCCGCGTGCTTATTCATGTGCTTACTTAAATACGTCTCCTGCGTATAACTCTTGCCACAATACTGGCATATATGAGTCTTTAAGTGCTTGGATTCTTTGTGCTTAGGGATGTGTTCGAGGAGGTCCTTCTCGTGGGTGAAGCACTTGTAGCAGGAGTTGCATTTGAATGGCTTATCTGTCTGGTGGCAGCGACTGTGGCTTTGGAGGTTCGAGAGCTGGGAGAAGGCTTTGGTACAACCTATTTGGGTGCAGCGATAGGGCTTGTCTCCGGTGTGTGTTCGGATATGCTGTTGGAGGTGCGACAGCTGGGTGAACTTCCTCTGGCAGATCTCGCAGCGGTAGGGCTTGATGCCCAGGTGGATGCGGGAGTGTTGCGCCAGGTACGAGGAGTTGGCGAAGGCCTTCGGACACTGCGTGCAGCGGTAGGGCTTCGCCTCACGAAGGTGGATCTGGGTGTGCAGCTGCAGGTCTGCTTTTGAGCCGAACACCTGAAATCAATAGAGAAAAATCTGTTAGTTATATTGAACTTTTTCAAAGTATGTTTGGAGGCCATTCAAAGGTAGATTTCACACACACGTTCACAAAATGGTATTTATTCAAAATATTCTTTGTTGCTTGCACAAATAGATTATAATAAATCAATTACTATAAGTGCAAGTCCACACCACAAATAAACTCCAAAACAATCTTACAAACAATTTTCAACACCGTTGTAAACATCATTGAAATCATCAAAAAGTGAATTTCGCCCTTGAACGACATCCGCGGGCAGCCGGAACAAATGATTCTCAGTCTTTTTTTATTTGCCCAACTCTTAATAAAGGCAGGATGTCGGCTTCACGGCGTCTTCCACGCGTAGTAATCGCTTTGACTTCCTTATATACGTCTGGGTAATCAGAATCATTGACTCAGCTTCTGTTGCTGAATCTATAACTTGTTAAATTCCCAGTAGAAATCAAAAAGAGCTTCTGAGATCATTGATTTTGTGTATGGTATTGAAATAGGGTGGAAAACTGTTGACTATAGGTAAGTATAAAAGGATAGTTCAGTGACAGATGGCTATGGATTTATCTAAGACATAAATAGCATGAAATTAAAGCAGCTAGCTTCCTCTGCGAACTCAGTACAAATCAACATTACCGAAGACCGAATTTTAAATAAGTATTTGTATACACGTGCCAACAAAAGCTGGTACTTTCGGCGGCACTGTTCGCGCACTAAAGTGTTTCGGTACACCATTGATACTCTTTGTGATATCCCAAATTAGTTTCTAACTTAAAACTGACACGTCATCTCTTAGAATCGTTTTCATCTAACAATGAGGCTGCTAGCCACGTTCCTTCGGGCGCTATCAATCCACGATCAAACGATAATGATCTTAAATCCAAAGCAAATAAAGCTCAAACTATACCATCATCAGTTGACGCTGACGGTTGTAGTGCCTAACAATGAACGTTAGGGAATGTATTTGATAAAATAGATGTAGCAGACGATTTTGGATTTAAATAAGGTTTGTATAGAGTTCCTTTTGAAGATAAAGGTGTAAGTTTTGATTCAGCCGGCCGGATTCGTTCGGTAGCACGTTGCATGACTGGCGAGAAGTGCGAGACACGAACGCAATTGGTCACAGATGAAACATAATTAAAGTTTGGGGCACTACTTGATGTTGTGAAGCAGTAAATTCGAGGTGGTGGATGACTTTTAATAGGTCTTCGTGAAGGATCGTCTGGTGAGGAATCTGTGTTAAATTGGTGGAACTAGGAATGTCGGTATGGGAAATCGGCTGTAACAGTTAAAGGATCCTGTAACATTGCTCTAAATTACATCTCTAATATCGAATAAGATGCACACAACACCAAATGATTTTGAATATACGAAAAATTCTAAGCCAAGAATAACGCAGTTCACGAAATGACTGTACAATAATATCACCGTCATGAAAGTAATGTTTATTTTTCATTAAATATAAAAGACGTCCATTCTATTAGTCAACAAGCAGCAACATAAACCTTAGTCTTAGGTAATCGAGAACAACGCAAAAACTGAATTGACAATTCAATTGCAGGAAAACTGATAAAGTGTCCACAACTTGAAGTAATTGAATAATAAGAAAAAATCTAAATATTTTCGTACAATGAGCAATAGACAGACAGAACAGCTATTGACTGTGGGTAATATATCTCTGTTTGATATACTACTATCCTCTTGCATTCCATTTAGGTGTATCAAACGTTTTGGGTTTTATAAAGAATTGCTGCGATGTAGGCAAAACATTTTTGTATTGAAAATAGTCTTAACTTTTCATTGTTAAGTAGAATTTCAAGATCTACATGTGCTTGTTTTACTTCCTTAATTTACTATAATTGTTTCAATAAATCTATATCTAAATAATTTTCTTCTAAATTATCATTATTATTAAAAAGTTATTTAATAACTGCACAGGCATTTTCTTCTTCGTTATCTCGATTTCATATAAAGTTCACATCGACATCGAAATATATTATAACATAAACTATAAAGCCATCAAAATTCAACAAACTATGCTTTATTGCCTAGAAAATTTGGCTTCCAAAGTGGTTTTGTTAAAAATAAACCTGTATCATTACAGCTGACCTTCGTAACTGGTTCTTCGAGATAATGTGTGTTACTATATGCAATATTTTTTCACGCAATCGTATTCCTTACGATGTTGGTGTTTTGTAAAAGTCTTTATTATTTTTGTCTAGAAATGTAAAAGAAATTGGTGTTTTAATTATTACGTCTGTTCTTAACATATCGGCTCTTATTTTATCTATAGATTGGACTGTAGAATTATCATTATGTTTTATTTTAATATTATAATATTTTATTTCAAAATGAAATCTGATATTATAATGTTTTATTTCAAGATGAAAAATCCATTGTTGACGATGATGATTATTATTTACCTTATTATTTATTTTCTTTCTTATATAATTATATTTATAAATATTTCTTAAATTAAAATGGTAATATAAAAGAACATTATTTATCTAATCATTAAATAAATCAAGTAGTAATTTATATATATGCTCTATGAAAACTAAGTATGCTAACGATAGGATTTTTTTCATACTTGAAAGAAATACATCCATCTTTTAAATTAACAAATCAAACTAAGTACACATTAGGCCACAAGTACTTCTTAACATTGTAATATTAAAATGTTTATCAATTATTGCCATTAATTACAAAGCAAATGTGTATTTACTGCTTGTAGGAAATAATGAAATCAACGAACCGTGGCGAAGGAAGAATTAAAGTGGTTTTAATGTTAAGATAGTCCATTTTGCTAAAATTTAACGAAACTACTGTGATTATTCTTTGTTAATTTGTTTTGGCAAAGATTGGAGAGGACTGGCACAAGGAAGAGGAAGCTGTGGTCCATAGCATTGCAACGATTCGAGATAACGATGCTGATGGTGTCTTGGATAGAGAATTTTTGAGTTTATTTGTAAGGTAATTATTTTTGACGGATTGCACAATTGGAGTTGCAAACATTGCTTGAGATGTCGATAACTTTAATGAATTTGAAATCAATCAAGAGAATATAGTAATCCCAGCAGATTTTAAGACAAGTGACATTTATTTAAAGCTAGATATGGGTCAAAGGAAATCTATCTGTCACAGTTTAAAACCAAAAGATAAAACATGACAGCTGTCATAATAACCCTATCAAAATCAAGACAAGATTACGTAAGGGTTGAAGTGAGGGCTGAAGGGTTAGGGTTATTAAACACTGGTCATCTGTTACGGCTGTCCCACAGAAAAATGTAGTGCGGTGGAGGAGGGTTGGAAAAAGGTGTAATTCTTTATGGTATTTTTTTTTCTCTCTGGTTTGTGTTCTGACGATGTTTTCCTTCACAGTTTTTGAAGTTAGTGATAATATTATACAATACGCACATGAATCCGAAAATTTCAGGTGCGTGTCTTAGGTTGAAACTCGAGACCTATCATTTGGCAGTCCGACGGTCACACGACTAGCCTATCACAGATTTAAAATAGTTACCGCCTAATTAAAAAACTATTTAAAGACTAGACAAAACATGACTGACAAGGAGCATGTATTATTCAACCGCACAAAGGCCTCTTGAATAACCACAGGCATTTTAAGAATTAAATATAATTCTAAAGTTACGAGTATCTATCTAGACGAATCTTGAGCAGGTTTAACGAGTTGGTATTCCGTATTATAATCAATTTCATCATCATTTCTGATCAGACAGCAGCCATCAGGTTATCATAGCGTGATAATTTTAGGAGACGTGTGAGGAAAATATATTATAATTATGATGGATTGTAAGACAAAAACACTGCACAGCAGGTAAGTGGTTGAGTACCTACCTTCAAATAGGTGATTTAGTTAGCAAATAGTTCATAGACAAGGGAACCAGCGCTACTTTTTTTCCACACTGTATTATTATAGGTGTGAAAAAATCCTCGAGAGACTTTTATATTTTTTAATCAGTACTATTAACATAACATCACGCCTGTGTTCACTGAAGGCTTGGGCAGAGGTGTAACTATAGTACATCTATATTTCGCCAGTAAAGTTCATGTAATAGGGGGCGAGCCTATTGCCAACAACCGGACACAAATCCAGACTCCGGGCTACCACTGAGACATTCCAGATGGAAAAACTCAATAACATTTTGCCCGACCCGGGAATCAAACCGAAGACCTCATGCTCAGCAGTAGTGCTTGCGACCTTTAGACCAACGAGGCAGTCGGTAGTCAGTACTATTAATTGTCCCTAAAAGCCATACGAAGTTTCTAAAGAATATTACGATGGCAGAAGTTTTACGTAAACCAGCTGAAATGCTTTCTGTAAATATTTTCGTATTCAATCAAGGCTATTTTCACGGCAATATCATCAAACGCTACTTAGGAATACATATAGTCTGTTTTTAAATCTCGTAGACTAATTTGACAGTTGCAAATGTCAAACTCCAAATTGAAAACAACAAACAACAATCACTTGAAATGTCAAATTAGTTTACGAGATTAAAACACAGATTTAGCAGGTAAATAAGCTCTTTCACCAAAAGTAGCTGCAAATATTTTCGCGCCCTTTCAGCATAGAAACAAAGCCTTCGAAAAACACGAAAAAATGAAAACTAATTTTCTTAAAACCCTCTGGTTTTCAGTGACAAAAACTGTAGGCCGACAAAAAGAGCAAACCACGACGGACCACTTTTTGCCACCCTAAAATTATTATTAATTGTAAGCATACATTCTGTCTGTTTATCTGTGGACATTAGACCCTAGCCAGGGGCGGATTTTCCCCTTAATAAGGCATAGTTTTTGCCCGCTCAGATTAATTTTCGCGAAAGCTTAGGGTTTCAAAATGGCGGCCATTCTGACGTTTTTTTGGCTGAAAAATTGTGTACAAGATTTGTGGTAGGGCTTGTTTATCGTGTTTTTGTCTTCAAGTTAAGCAAAACTGCAAATACAAAAAGTTGTCATGCCATAGATCAGCACGTACGAACGTTAGGACATTTGTAGGTCATAAAATCGTCTGTAGGTCAATTTTATGTTATTTTTTTGGTAAAATGTCGTGCCCCTACTTTTTGCGGCGATGTCTGTTAAAAGAGTTTGTATGTAAATAATCTGCTACCTAATTCTTTAAATAATTACATCCCTAATTAAAAGCAAAAAAACAAGTAGGTATTGGTCCGCAATTAATGCAAGAAAAATAATCCAGAAAATACCCTACACTACGCTAGTACCGAATAATATCGTATCTGCAAATCCATGTCAACAAAATGACATGTGAGTGACACTGCATAGATTAATTCTTAAGACCGACCTCACGGCAGATTAAACAGTGTTTAAATCACGTTTACAAATTAAATGTTTTCCTAATGAAATGCTAAAACAGGTTCATCGATTTGTTTATGTAAATTAGGTATTATAAAAATGTTATCGTAGCTTCTTATTTGGAGAAAAAATAAAAATTATGTCTTTTTTTTCCTGTAAAAACTGTCAGAGAAATTATATTTGGTAATTTATAGATTTTTTATTAAGTCTGAGCACCTGTTCTTTAAGATTATCATCGAAATAAATTAAGTAAATGACTCATACAAAAAATATCTTTAAAAAGAACTAAGTAACCAACTAGGAAGTAATAAACGCTTTAAAACGAGGAAAAGATTCACAAACTTCAATTGCCGGCTTCCGAATTGATTACGATTCAATGGTACAGATAATGTAACGGAATTAATTCCCCACTTATCCATTGAACCAATCCAATTATAATTATTTAATTAAAATTTAGTTTTTGCAATTATTTTGAGTGTCAATTGATTTATTAATTAAGTGCGTTTTAATTAATTGTTTGTGGTTTTTGTATTTTTATGGTAGCATCGGATTCTGGTTGATTGTAAGCAATTACATTGATACCAGTTACTCAATGGATAAAATAACTATAAGTTATATCCCTCATAACTAATTTCAAATGATTCAATTGCAAATAATTTAGTAACGCTTTATTGCCTAAGAAAAAAACTAAAAAAAAAAAAACTAGCTATTATTTGATTATATCTCACGTTTCTCCAATGAATTGTATACTTGACCATTTAATCCAATCCTTTGTATTTCCAAAGAAAACCTAATCTGTAGGGGAAAATCGTGCGACCAGTTTGTTTTTTACATTTTTTTAAATATAAAAATTCAATCAGAAACCTGAAAAGACTTATAACTGTAAGCATATTTTATTTTTTCTATTATTATGTCATGAAAATTATTGGTATTGAAAAAAGTGTCGTTTTTCTCAGACGGCCCTGGCGCATGATTTTGGCGGCAAAAAGTTGATTCTAAGCCAATGTCACTATCGGCCATGCGTTAAATATTGCCGCAACTGTTGAAAAAAACCGAGTAATCTAGGTAAATAGCGAGAAATCAAGCGGCAATGTTACTAAACACGACCACCGATAAGTAGATTGATATTGTAAAGTTTCGTATATTGAAATAAAAATATTTGAAACATCGAAATTGTCGTTTACGCTCGCATTGCGTAAGAGTGGCGCAAATTCACATTTAGAAACGGCCTAATTCAGTTCCTTAAATAAATATAAATATAATAATAATAAATGATTTATTTTATTCACTTTAGAAACAATGTATAATTTAATTGAACTTTTTTTTTTGCTGTATTATGAAAATATAGAAGACCTCAGCAGTCTTACCAAGGGGTATCGTATTACCCAGTAACTGGGTTGTGGAGGTCAGATAAGCATTCGCTCCTTGTAAAATACTGGTATTCATTTGCATCCGGTTAGACTGGAAGCCGACTCCAACATAGTTGGGAAAAGGCAAGGCAGATGATGATTACACCTCAATTAACTTTAACACCAATGAAAATTAATTACTTGCTTGCTTAATTTTCATAGGTGATAAAGTTAAATTCAAGGGCCCTGACTTTGTCTAGGCACAAAGTGTCATTCTAACAGCGTTAACGATGATGGAAAAGGCAAAATTGTATAGGACTGACATATGCTATCGAAAAGCTTAAGTCAATCCTGTTGAAAGTCGTTGTAGAAATACAAAACGCTTTGGAAGCGATTGTCACTTGTCTAGGCCCTCTGTTCAGAAGGATCTGCTACATGGACTTTTTGAGCTAAGTGACACGAGAATTAACGTTAGGTTTTCTGAGAAATGGATTGGTAGTCGCAGTAGGTACACACGACTACACATCAAGCTATACATTTCCAGTATAAGCTGACCTCGCATTGTACGAAAAACCTAAACTCGAAATATATAGCTTGAGGTCTAACCGTGTGTACGTACCATTATTAGAACCATAACGATATTTTATTTATCGCTAATTTCAGTCTCAAGGCCTGACATATCCTCCTAAAGCACAGTATTCTATCAATGTCCACAAGTTATCTGATCAAATGCTGTCTAAATGTTAAGTAATGTGGAGTAATGGCGGCTCTAACGCATTTTATTTATATCACATTTGAATATGTTTAAGAACTTTATGGTTGATGCGGTTCTGCTTGATGTTTTTGTATTTATTGATAAAATCAGAGATTTAGAAATATTTAATTATAGATGAGATGAAGGTGATAACTAATTAGAAGTATGGCATTTAAGGGACGAAGAAGGAACAGCAGTTAACATTGAGTAAATTCGAATTAAATTCGATATTAAAGATGAAGAAATAGAAGTCAGTTGGGAAGATATTTTCATAGTTAATATTGATATGGAGACAATAGAATTTAATGATTGTATATTTAATTTCGATTTTGACAAGAATCAACCAATCAAAATCAATCCTGAAGATGAATTTAATCATAAGCAATTCAATTTATTGATGTTGAAGAAAGAACATAATAATGTATTTTAGTAATGGCCAAACAAACATACAATAGAATTTATTATAGATGTCAGTTATAAAACTACTATTATAGCTAATGCAAATCACCTTGTCGTTCATTCAGACATAGTAAAACGAATGTGAGTTGAATTTATTATTTATTTCTATATTTAATAGTTTGGAGACTTAATTTTAATGAATTAAAATTATCACTAGCACGCGTATGAAATCTTTATTTGGCAGGGGTCAGTACCAAAATGTTAACAGTGGATTAGAAGATGTTAGAATGATAATTCAAAGCATATTGTTAAGAGTGCTCGGGGCAAGAGATGAAGTGGTTATTCTAAGTAGAGAAATACTTGGCAAAAGCTTGTTGAACAAGGAAATACACTTATTCCCTATGCAAATAAAATTCTTCAAGTAGCAACTTTTTCTCGTGGCAATGTACCATCTAAACCACTGTTCCTTTCAACTAAATAAGCATGTAATGTAGCGCCAAATGGCACAACCTAAAACCACGAAATTTACAAAATGCAGGCGAAACCAAATGATATTCAAATCCGAACGCGACGGGTGGCGGGCGCGTGCTCAACGAAAAACGCTGAACCAATTCAAAAAACCGTTTTTCCGAACTTCTAAAGAAGCCAGTGACCAAGACCCAGATAGGACCCTATGATACTACCAACAATGCCAACGGAAATGATCTTTATAGCAAAGAAGTTAAGAGCAAACGGAACGCAGATCTTTTTTACATGGTTCCATTTTTTACCGTCTTTTGTCACCCAAGCGAATGAAAAAGTTGGAAATCGTGAATAAAAAAAATCCGTTTAATATTGGCATTGAACGGTCTGCAGATTTGAGCGTAGAAATTTGGTTTTAAAACGTATAATTTAGACTCGTGTCGTGCTCGGCTAACTAAAATAAATGTCACGTTTCAAACTATTGTATAGACGGAAGGAAAGAAATTGATATTTTTCTATCATCTTCCGCCAGTTGAGATTAATAAAACCATTTTGATAGTTCACTTCCATTCAGTGCTGTAAAACTAGTCAATAACATGTTGGAATGTCTGACGCTTTTGTTGCATATATAGATTTTTTATTCGCTTCTTTGGATTTTACGGGATCAGAATTTATTTCAAAATGTGTGAACTCTTCCCCTTTCCAGTAATTTCCATTATATTATTGGTGGTAATGCCTATTGAACAATGGTTTGAATGGATGTGATCCATGCAATGTCGCTTTAGTAAATTAGCGTTACCGTGACACGAGTCGAGATCGTGTTGACCGACATGGATGGCTGCTGATGCTCATTCTTCTGGGATAATTAGTTCCTTAGAAGGTTCTTAGTCATCGGAAACTCTTAATCTATCGTCATCATCAACTGAACCTTCAGGTTTATACTGTAGGTTTGATTTTCCTTTCCTGTCTTCATTATTTTAGCTACATTTCTATCTGTTTATGACTACTTAGGACCAGACTTTTGTTAGCAGTGAGTTACAAAGTAACTACATGTTTTTTTTTCATGAATGTAGTATCAGAGTAGACATCTCATGACACGACACAGTCGTTACATGAATGACATCCTCCATTCTAAGATCACTATCCAATTCATCATTGTAAGTTATATTATCATCAAGCGTCTTAATGCAAACAGGGGTATCAGAATTAGTTCCAGATCCTGATCGAATGGGGTATGAAGCGTGTCGCGTGAATCTTGATGATGCTACCTTTTCGTCGGCGTGGAGCACCCTGGGCAAATATGGACGGGTAATGACGTATAGAGCTTTGATATTGTAGACTTGGTTTCGGAAGCTAAAGATAATTTGATTTTCGTTTTTTTTTTTTATTATTGTTATGCTTGTGTTTTACTACTATCTCACCGAATGGTAAACCATTATGTGGTGGAAGATGGACCAAGCTTGCCTTAAAGTAAAGTTTTCCTTGAATATATCCAGGCTTATAAATGTTGATACGAATAAATATCTTTCATTAGCAAGAAAAACATTACTATGAAAAAAAGTAGTCATAACTTAATTGATTTTGGTTTTCAAATACCATATTCTATTATGTTATCACTTCATCATAATCTATTGAGGGTAAATAAAAAAAAAACTACAATGTATTTAAACACTGACAATGTTTACCATAAACATATGATCGTAGGCCCAGCAAAAAACCCAAGACAAATAAAAAACGCCCATAAAATTATGTAAATTGTCAATTCATTAGGTAATTAATTAGTTTTTTCTGTAAAAAAGCACGTGAATTTGATTATAACGACCGTGTTTGACCCTGAACTTGATAGTGAAATTTTGACACTTTTTTTGTATGTGACTCTGATATGACTCATTTATTTTTTATGGGAATGGTTACTTAGAATTGTCATCAGAAAGATGGTATTTTTGCTGTGTAACCAAACTTGGAATATTGTATGTGGCATTTGCACATGATCTACATAGGGGATTGAAAATATTATTGTTATCAACACTTAAGTCAGCTTAGCAGTCATAGCATAGGCATAGCATAATCAGCCTATAATGTTTCCACTGCTGGGACACAGGCCTCCTCTCTATGAGAGGGAGTGGGCCGTAAACCACTACGCGGGCCCAGTGTGGGTTGGTAGATGTCACATGTCGACATGCCAGTTTCCTCAATATGTTTTCCTTCACCGTTTTGGGAGCACTGGTGGTGAAATTTAAAAAACAAAAGCACCTCTCAGTGTTCGAACCAACGACCTACAACTTGTAAGTCGGGCCGGTACCACTGGGCCACTATGCTCCATATAAAATACTGGTATTCAACAGCGAGCGGTTAGACTGGACGCCAACCCCAAGATAGTTAATAGTTAATATAGAGGCTGATCATGATGAGTTAATAACTGTAGTTTGTGTTCCAAGACTAGAATATCAAGAAGCTATTATTATACCTTAAACAAGAGAAGATGATTTGAGACACATTGATATATACATATAAGTACCATTTTTCAACATTTATTAAATCGTGACATCGTGACATCGTAGACTTAAACACTACCTTCTTTATAGGCTTCGCCGCAGTCGGGTAGAAACAATCACATCAAATTTTTAGAACAGGATATAAGCCATGTCTAAAAATTTCGATCCCTACAATCTGAGATCGATGGGTCCCATCGTTAGTTCGTTCCAGGACCCATTAAGATTTCCGCCCGCCATGAGATGCGCGGGAGCAAGTAATATGCCCATTTTCGAAACATCACAACTGATCAGTATCAGCACCAAGCGAATTTGAACTTTAATACTCCCAAAATCGATTAGACTCGTCAACCTTTACCTTTAAGAAAATAGTTAGAGACGAAATCAATATTTGAATACATTTTTTAGGTTATCTTCTAAAGCATATCTGATGATGATATGGTCTATTTTTCTTTGTCAGTACAACAAATTGCATATTGTAAAGAAATTAAATTTATGTTTGAAGCAATTTTAACTTTATGCCTTGAGATTTAAAGTTAAGTTTTGTCTGTTTTAAAGCCTTCTTCTCAGAAAACCGCCGGTTGTTTAGTATCACTCATTTTTATAGTGGTTTTAAGATAATGGTATTGATTTACCACTGTACATGGTTATCCGAACAATCTATAATAAGTTTTCTCTATAGGCTGAAGGCAGTCTCGCACATTTTTGTTTTTGTTGATTTTGGTAAAAATTGCCTTGTAATGATGTATGATGTCAGAATACAGACGGAAATTCTTCCAATCACCGCATATACAACATGTAACGTAATTAACGCACACTCTCAAACACCCCAATTAGAATATTATGTTTTAATCATAATACATACACTGAATTTTTAATTTAACATTTATATGCATTGTTATTTACTAAATTAGTTATACCAATTCTTGGAGAACTTTTTAGTATTTAGTATTTTATTTTGTATTGAATGATGGAATTTGTATGAATACAAATAAAACTGCGATTTTAAAAGTCTTATTACTTTGATTTACGGTCCATTTCAATTTGTTTTGACTGTACAGCGTTAATATGACAATAATTTCCGTAGTTTTAATTATTTTTGGGATAAAAAATTACCTATATTAATAATTATATAAATCGATTCAGTAAACGATTCTGAACAAACTATTTTCAGGATGTGCGTTAATTAAGTTACATGTTGTATATGACTTAAAAAGTATTATTTTTAACCAAATGATTAATTAAGTAGCAAGTATCAAGTATCAATAAAAAAAAATTAGGACTGAAGCAGAAATAGCAACAGATCTAATGAATTTCTAAGATCAAAGATTAATTTGGACTGCTCAAGTGAATAAAAAAAAAAACATATAACTATTGTTGACAATGATTTCCTAATCAATAAAGACATCAACTGCTTTAGTTAATTCACAGTCCTAGAAACTACCCATCTCATAGCAAACGATACCAAGAACACAAAGCATCCAATATATTTAAACCCAACGAGAAAACCATCAAAAATCGGTTCCGCACGTCTGCACAAAACAACCTGACATACCCATAAATATGCAATAATATTATCTTCAATACATAGAATTGCAATTCACAAAAAATGTTCTACGTGGCTGCTGCGCAGGAAGTGGCCTATGCTTTGTCTCGTTCGCACTTAGGAGAAGAGCTATTGTCATCCTGCTCTTGCGTAATACCAGTTTTGGCGGGTAAATGTGGGTTTGCGTGGTGGCCATAGAATGATGAATATGGTGAAGGGAATTCATTTTTTTATGGTGATGCTGCTACTGGTAGAAAGATAGGATCGGTATTGGTTGAGGATCTTATAAAAGGTAATGTAAAATCAGATATCGGAGGCAATGTAGGTTTAAAAACAGCAGTAAGTGTTCTGAATAGTAATTTGAAAATATGCGAGAACTGGTAATTACTGGAAGGTAACTAAAAATCGATCGATAACTCGATATTTTTGTTAATAAGTATCTGTAAGTAGTTAAATGCTGTGGAAGTTTCTGTTGTTTATAATATAACTTTTGGAATACAATTGGTTTTTGCTAAGCGAGTAAAATTTTCGAAGCAACATACTATAAAAAAACGAATGTAAGACTAAAACAATAGGGAGTCTAAAGTTCCACTGTAAATAGTAAAGCTGGTCTAAGATGTTTGCAAAAAATATGAACATCCTCGAGCAAACATGAACTAGACAGGTCTAAAGGGATTTCCAGATCTATAGCAAGGTATGAATGGTGTAAAACATGATGTAACGCAGCAGGTGACCACAATTTCTCTTCAACTACCATAACATGTCAAAACAACCCTTAAATCCTTTAACCAAGAGTCATTTTCCCTCAACTGATATTTCAAAATGACAGGTGAGTGACGAAAGACATTTAAATAAGTACTTTATGAAGTTGTAGATAAGAGTTATTGTTGATAATGGTTGCAAATGTCAATCATAAGTTGATACAGTTGATGACAACGGCTAATTAAGCTGTAATATGCAAGAATTATGTTATTGACTGATGTTTTTAAATTAAAACGATGTATGAAGTTTTTGCACTAAATTACCGTAAAGAATTGGAAATGTTGTCTTGTAAGGGAAAGTGATTAAAATAATATCAGCTGCATAGCGTGTCTTTGTGAATTGTATGCCATCTAAATGATGTAGTGATATAAGTATATTAATCATCGTCATTCTCCTGGCGCTATCCTAATTTATTTGGGGTCAGCGTCTTTTTTTTTCCACTACGGGGAAGCTCTGGGCCTGTGTCTCTCTCTACTTTTTCTTCCATACTTCTATTAATCGTCATCTCGGTAGTTACCACCTTTCTGGCCATATTATCTTTCACACAGTCCATCCATTGTTTCTTTGGTAGGGGTTTAAAATTTTAGTGAATAAAGTCAAATCACATAAACTCATACAAAATAATCTGCATAAACTAGCATATCAGCTTATAATGATCCCACTGCTGGAACACACAAGCTTCCTCTCCGTGAGATTATATTAAAATTATTATATGTAATTATCAGTTTTGCTGCAAAAACTTGATTATGCTATGTAAAAAGATAGTTAAAAAAAACAGTAAACGAATTTAATGAAACATAAGAATGGATATAGTGATATTTGAAATCGCATCAATTTTGCACAACTTAGCATAGTTATTGAAGCAGATCTCTAGTCACTATAAAATTATTTAAATAATGTCAACAATCTTCATTTAGAACCAGTTTTATCTTCAAAGGAGACTGGCCATTAAATTCTTCAAGATCAATTTCTCCCCTTGCATTCAAAGATGCTTCATCAAAGAAGGCCAGATATGGACCATATCTTTTGAAAACACCCTACAGCTTTCTCTCAAGTCCATCTCCCTATAAAAACTAGGTTACCATGTCATTGTTCGATCCCATCGATATATCCAGTGCTGCATAGACACACCCCATGGAAAAACCATAAACTAGGGGAACGGTCATTGTCCTGCATGGTTTGACCGTTAAGGGGTCGCGACTCCCGGATTATTCTATATATAATAATATCTTCACAATGTATGTTTGGATTATTTAAAGCTAATTTTTGAGAGATGTTTTTAATGTTGATCGTTTAGGCTTTGGGGCCATCTTTTATCAGAGTAAAAGATATTGGATCAACTGTTTTATTCTTTTTGAAGTTGGTTTTGTTTGTAAGAATACGTATGATATTAATCGTGTTATTTTGATATGCTATTTCTTTTACTGGATCTATATTGATTCCGCTGTATCGTAGGGCTATAATTTTCCCACTTCTGGGACACAAGCCTCTTCCTTGTGGGGGAGGGTGGACCATAATCCACCATGCAGGCCCAGTGCGGGTTGGTGGATGTCACATGTCTTCGAATTTTTGTAATTTTATGTTTTTTTTTTGTCTTCAAATTGCTTGTGTCTAAATGTTATCAGTTTTATCAAAATTATGACCAGTTCTATGTCTCAATGAGATGTTTTTTCTCGCTTTTTGCAAGTGCTTCATTATTATATACCTACCATTGTACTTGACGTTATTATCGAGTCTATATTGATCCATTACACTCAATTCAAAAGCAAAATTATCTATACAAAAATCTCCAAATCTACGCAAATTCCCACACTATTGAATACCCAATAAATTAATGGATTCAAAAGATATTCACGAAACGTATGCATCACATATTGCATCTCGTTGCATAAGACCATTGACGGAAACATTTTGTTAGAAAAAAAAAGCTTTTGAAGAATTCCCTCAGATGCGTAAAATTTTGTTCCCATGGGATATCAAAGGAAGACACTATAACCAAACGAAAATGTACATTCCCGTCTATATATTAAGGTCAAAATTCTATCGTCAGTCTCGGTGATGGAAAAGTCAGTGTGAAAAAAGTGATTTTGAATTTTGGGCGTATTATGTTAAGGGTGGTTTTCTCTTGTTTATGGGGGTGGAACACCATCACCTGCCGGGTCGTGGGACAGGTCGCGAGCATCCCTCTTATGGCACCGAATTGCACATCCTGTATCGGATTTTGACGGATAAACAGAGCGTTTGTTTAGTGCAAAGATAATGTACGTGAAGATTTTGATAGATTCGGCATTTAAGGTGGATGCGCCAAGGTAGCCCGCGAAATTCAAATTTTCTTACGTTTTTTGCAATTTGCAGGTCGGTGTCAGGTTGTATGTTGATCTAAATATGATTTGCGCCCGTAACAAATATGGATTTACAGAATTATAAACATTAGAATCAGCAATACAACTCTCTAAGTTCATGAAAGTGCCAAAGTCAAAGTCAAATTCAAAGTCAAATAATTTATTTCAAATAGGCACATAAAAGGCAGTTTTGAACGTCAATGAATAACAAACAAAGAGAATTGATTCTAGTTGTCATGATTTCATGAAATAGTCATTCAATGCACTTACATGAACTTGGAGAGTTGTATAGCTAATTCTAATGTTTATAATTCTGTAAATCCATATTTGTTACGGGCGCAAATCATATTTAGATCAACATACAACCTGATACTGACCTGCAAATTGCAAAAAACGTAAGAAAATTTGAAGTTCGCGGGCTACCTTAGCGCATCCCCCTTAAGGCATATAAGCTTCGTTTTTGTACAATTTCAATTTTATGCGGCTGAGGGCCGATTTTTCTAAGGTCAGTTTTTTTTTTTTTTGTGAAATAATTATGACGGTGCATGTTTTGTAGGTATCCTTACATATTATAAAACAAAGTCCTCCGCTGAGTTTGTCTGTCGTCCTGTACGCGATAAACTCAAAATAGACTGCACCGATTTTCATGCTGTTTTCACCAATGGATAGTTCACGGATGGTTCACGAGTAAGGTTTTTAGTATATAATAACCGACAACCAAGCGGGCGAAGTCGCGGGTTTAAGCTAGTAGAATATAATACTCTACTTCGCCATATTTATCTATACTCGGTAATAATAAAGAGGTATAAGTGAATTTGTACGTAGGGGGAAGTCTTAATCAGATTCCGTAAATTCTTACACTACTAGGAAGCAACAGTATTGCTTCGATTCAGCCTTACTCCTTACTAATATTATAAATGCGAAAGTAACTCTGTCTGTCTGTCGCGCTTTCACGCCAAAACTACTGAACCGATTTAAATGAAATTTGGTACACAGATAGTCTAGAGCCTGAGAAAGGACATAGGCTACTTTTTGTCGACATACCACGCGGGCGAAGCCGCGGGCGGAAGCTAGTAGGATATATTTTATGTTAAAGCAAGAAAATACAAGCATAAAGTTTTCGTGAGCATGTCGGTGACGCAAATCAATAAGTTTATAAAATCGCTCAACGCGTCTAAAGAAGTTTTCACTTCAAAACTGTTTCAGATATTTTAGAAATAAGTCTCTAAAGGAATTTAAAATGGCGTTCAGAAAAACTGAGCCCGCGTAATTTGTTTCAGAAATCCGCGAATAAACCAGAGACTGACAGTTAGTGAATCCTTTAAAATTGAGAGTTGAAAAACCAACAACATAAATTAACATGCCTAGTTACAGTTCTTACAAGTTTCTAGGAAAAACATTTTACCACGTTTTTTCGTGTGGGTGCACCAAGGTGACACGATTTATCGGCGGCCAGTATTTTTAGACGTTCCAAATTTAAATAGAGTTCTAATTTCGACTGTTTCTTTTAATTTAGAGACAATTTGTTTTGTTATTAGCTTTTATTTTCATGTCGTATAAATTTTGACGTAGGTATTCGGTCAAGTTTAGTGGCGACAAATAAAATATTTTAGCATATTTATCAAACTGTCCGCTTAATATTAACATAGCTTAGGTATTTTTTTTGCAATAATGTCTTCATTTAAAAAAATATTTAACTTATTAAGCTGTCTAATTATTTAGTATTATATCTTTAAACAAAAACAAAAAAAAAAACTAACTGTAGCACTTAAAACCTTGCAAAATACATTGATAAATAGAAAACCAGTCACCGATACTATAAACAAAGACCAAACACATGTCTTCTAGCATGTGGGCTGTTCTATTTAAACAAAAACTCACCTAATCAACGTGCAACTAAAGTTGAATATTAATTGTCAGTAACAGCGATAAATTGAGGAAATGTCTCTATAGTTCAAAACAATAGGTTTTATTGTGCGATCGTGCAGTTGCGTGCAGAAAAATTGTACACCATAAATAATTAATTAAAAACTTGATGAGGCATACATGAACCCGTCATACGATGAGGTAATTTAATGATGTAATTGAGAGTACTTAAGATGTCTTAATCGAAATGAAAAACTGGGCAATTAAACAGAATTATTTTGGTAAGACAATAATTAAGCACGGAATACAATACTGTAATTAATTTAAACATTCTTTCCACATAATTGTTTTATCCTGTGTAATGAAATCAAAATATTTGTTCCACAAATTAATATGCGGCCAATAATTTTGGTCGTGCGTGTACTAAAACAATTACTTATCTGCAATCAAAATTGAACTCCATGCATTTCGGGTTAAAGTTCATAATCAGTTTGTGGCTATTTCTACTGTCATATAGACCGCCATTTAGACATATGGCGTGACTGGGCTAAAACAGCTGACGTCATCAACCAATAATCAATGCCCATAGATTGGCTAATGATAGGGGAATGGATATAAATTAGTTGCAATATTTAGCTTGTTTGTATTTTTCCTAGAATTTTATTTATAAAACAATTAGTTATTAGATATACAACATACCATCGCACCTGTATTTGCCGAAGGGTTCGGCAGAGAACCACATTTCGCCGGTTATATTTAAGTTCCATGTTATAGGGGAACTAGAACTACTTAGTCTGATTTGAAAATTTATGCTGTTTTCTTAGCTTCCTCAGTCAGAGTAAGCAGTGATAGCCTAGTGGTGTGACAGTCGGACTGCCAAATCATAGGTCTCGAGTTCGAACCCCAAAACACACACCTCTGACTTATCGGATTCATGTGCGTATTGTATCACTTTAAAAACGGTGAAGGAAAATATCGTGAGGAAACTGGCATGCCTGAGAGAAATTTCTTGACGACGTGTGAAGCCAAGTCAGAAGCCCTTGGGCGGCTTTAAAACTCTGACACCAGGTTAGTCACTACACACGAAAAGAAGAAGCTTCCTCAATTATTATCATGATGTAATTTCCAAAACACCTTGAAAACTAATTCTACCTTAGCCAGCTGCAACTGTGCCTCAAAAAATCTTTTCCGCAAAATGTTACCCTACCAAAAATTCCCCATAAAAAAAAAACAACAGACAGTATTTTCCTAAGGCTTCTAAGAGTTCGCAAAAAAGTAAAAAAAAAAAAAAAAAATGTAATAGGTCAGGTGGTCACCAGGACCACCCGGGCTATGTTGGGCAATTACATGGGAGACTGGGCAATGTGGACATGGTTATTTAGCACCCACTTGTGATCGTCACATGTCATTGGTTAAGTCACTAGTGTTATAATTGGGCGAGAAAATTACTACATTCATAAGCAAGCTGTTCTTAGATTATGACAAAATAATGGAACAGTAGTTTAGTATAATGTTGACTGGTAGAATATGGTATTGAGTCCGCCTCAGTCTGTACATTTCTGTGCTTGAAAGAAATCATTAAATAAATAATTAAATACTGATCAGTTCTGTCCAGTTTTAAGGCTTTCAATCTGCCTAGTCTTTTCCCAACTATGTTGGATTCGGCTTCCAGTCTAAACGGATGCAGTTGAATACCAGTATTTAACATGGAGCAACTGCCTACCTGACCTCCACAACTCAGTAACTGGGTAATACGATACCACCTGCTTAGAGTGCTTTATGCTCCATTTAAGAGAGGCTCTCAATTTTGCCCTATTCTAAGTTTTTTATTTTATGAAACCATTTTAAAACCGGTTTTTTGGTATTTTTGTTAGAATGAAGTTCTAAAAGGAGTTGATTGGAAATTGTCACGTAACGAAAAAGCGTTATGCCCGAAAAAGTCAGTTTCGAGGTCTCAAGGTTTCCAGTGTCAAAAGCTTTTGTTTTTTTAATATAGAGCGATGTAGTATATTTTTGGTTCTAAAAACGAATACTAGGTGACTCTGTATTAATACATATTTATATGTATAGCGACAGGGAATTCATTCCAACCGAGTTCCCCGACACCAACTTTTTGATATGTCTGACCACACACATTGAACTTAAACATTTGCATCACTAGTATCTTAAGGTCCCAGGTTAAGAAAACCCATAGTAACCATAAATCTACCCTCAAACTAGCAGAGGTCAGACAAAACGGATAAATTATAGACCCTCCTGTAATTAGCATAGATACCCGAACCCCTAGATTAGAGCGGGTCCTGCTTATCTCCTAGATAGGATAGATTTATTGTAACTATTAATATATTTGTTGGTTAAATATATTTTGTTGGTTAAATTCACGAATAGTCACGATATTTATAGTCGCTTAAAAAATAAAAAATAGAAAAAATTGGACACGTTGGAAAAGCGCTAAAATAAATTTAAAAAGGAAGAAAGAAAAATTGTTCATTTTGCAGAAACAAAACGCACATTACAAAATAAAAAAACTTAAAATACACACATACAGAGCAGCCAAAAGCCTCATATTCAAGCAAAGTAAGTTTGACTGTAAATTAATTTACAGGTTATATAAGAAATAACCATCATGTTAAAATGGAAATGGAGTAAAAAATATCTATGGATAAACAACACGTAAACCTTGGAATTATCCTCAAAAACTTCCTTCGAAACAAAATTATCTATAAATTGTCGATAGGTATAGGTACTCTACTTTTCAACGAAAGCTGGTTAAAATAACTAATTAGTGGTAACTTTTAAAGGTCCCTCGGTCAACTTCAACCCTTGAATGATGACTGGCGATTTAAAGACCTCTCCTAATTTCGCCTGCACTTGCTATTTTGAGGGTCCCAAATTAATCATTTTAGGGTTAAAGGGAACTATTTTGATTTATTATTCTATGCCTTGTTGAACTACGATGGAAAACTGTTCAAAATTTTGTTGCTAGACTTCTGATTTGCAACAAAATCGATTTTTTTTTACACCATTCTCTACAAGTAGTATTTTTATTTCCTCAGTGTTTTTATGGAGTGTAAGCCTCGTATCAAAGGTTATTAAAAAAAGAAATTATAGCTTCTGATATGATTTAAATTATTCATAGAAATGATTAAGCCATTAAATTGTCAGTAATAAATCCTAAAACAATTTCATGTTTGTTAAATTAGGTATATTAAATCTAACATACTTACTTACTCCAAATATTTGCCAAAAAAAAGTGTAGTATCTATTGCTACCATAACACAATTTACGGACGCCTTAAAATTACCGGTTAAAAACCCATTAAAATTATAAAGTTTCTGAAGTATTTTTTTTTTTTTTAAAGTAATTGAACTGTCAAATTGACGATTATTGATGCTTTGATTAGAAACGGATTAGTATTTTCGCGGCTGTATTTAATTTGTCCGAGAGTGTATTTTTTTTAATGCGGTAGTGCGTATAATTTCGGAAGGTCGTCATTGCATCAGCGACTCTAGAGGTTAAGGATGTACTTAATATGTACTTAATTCTGGTACTTACTTGCTTACTGTCTGGTGGTAGACTAATCTGTTATTAAGATAAACTGAAAGCCTTCAGAGGGTGACTACCTTGGTTTTAAAAATTAGGCAAATAATTTTTTGCCATTGTTTTCAATCTGCCTAGCCTTTTCCCAACTATATTGGGGTCGGCTTCCAGTTTAAACGGATGCAGCTGAATACCAGTATTTTACATGAAGCGATTGCCTATCTGACCTCCACAACCCATTAACTGGGCAATACGATATCCCTTGGTAAGACTGGTCGTCAGAGTTTCGGGTTTCTGACGACCCGTAAGGACTGTCAAAGATCCATGAATGACAGCCGGGACCAACGTGCTTTCCGAGGCACGGAGTAGTCTCGGTATGTAAAGATGGTCACCTATCCACAGACCAACCCCGGCCAGCGTAGCTTAACCTGATGGATCGAACCATACCGCTCTTATTACTTAGCCACGAGCTCCAATTTATTGCCATTGTTTTAAGGTAGACAAACAATTTGTTGCCAATGTTTTATGAAAATAATGACTTTTTGATGCTAACTGCCAATTTATTGACCAGGATCATTCGTTTTTCTGTGCTAGGAACTGACCAGGAGTTTCTTGCCCATTCTTCTCCATACGAAAACTACCTTTTGGAAGGGGCAACTAGAATCAGTTCTATTTCTTTGTTTTTGACGTTCAAAAGTCCCTTATAAGTGCCTATTTGAAATAAATAATTTGACTTTGACTTTATCTACAGTCAGTAGGTACGTATGAAAACAGACAGTTCAATAAAAAAAAATCTTAAAACATTTAACACTAGAGTGAAAAAAATACCCGCGGAATGCATAACCTCCTCCTTTTTTGAAGTCGGTTAAAAATTAAGTAAGGCTGTATAGCCATTGAAGAAGATGTAAATAAAGTTATAGCAAACGAAACGTTATTTAAGAAGAAAGTGAACAAAATGTATTTGCGAACAAAGAATATATTACAGAACAATTGCGCAACGAGTCTGGCACAGCGCAAAAATTAACACATTGACGTACTATGTGTGTTGCCAGATGAACATAACCTAACACCCTGGTTTACGGGAGAAAAAAAAAGTTATGGGAGGACTTTTGTTGGGTAGGTCAGACCAAAAAAAATACTAAGACAGAGAGTTGTATACAGTGACGTGAGGCCGGTTTCGTAAACATGTGTGCACTTAGTGAAGTGTAGTTTGATTGTAAATGGTTGTAAATGTGTGCGTTTGAGAATGTATGCACAGAGCGGAGGTGTAGTTTTGAAATGCTTCACTGTAATTAATTTAAGATAAGCGCATTTATCGCATTGGGGTATCATGTAAAGGTGATAAGTAGATGATAAATAAATAAATGTTCGCAGTGGTCTGTCTTGGTTTTTATTTGGTCTGAGCAGACAAATAAAGTATCTTACGCATGTGGCGTCACATAAATCCTGCATCGCACAATTAAAGATTACCGTGAAATGGACATATATACAAGAACCCGACATCAATCGTAGGGCAGTTGCCCGCCAGACACAACACCCGTCTGGTTGGAGGATGGATCCTCCCTTTTCTATGGTGGATGAGTGAACTTTACACCCTGTTCCTCATACCCCTAAACGCAAAAGAAATCTTAATACTTTTAGGGGCAATAAACGCCTCCTACGCGTAATAACAATAAAAGGTCGATTGTATCTCGTTCCGTGTCCTCCAACCGATTAAGGAAATCCTAATGAAATTACCCATTTTTCATTCATAAAATTAAAACGGTCAAACAATTTGCAATAAGCTCAAATAAACGGTTGTTTTGTGAATTATGAACACGAAATATATTTTTTTTGCATTTTTTTTATGCCGATTTGTTATACAATAACACTAAATGCCAAAAACAAAAAAAAAACGTGACAACCCCAAAAAAAATCATCAAACATTAAAATCCGACATGGCAACACACAACAAGAATAGCATGGATGCGCCACCTGCGCTCGCGCCTAATTTCTGCTGGCATTGAGCGGCGTCAAGGTCACTGAGATGACGTCATTCAAACGCTTTCGGTTGCGACTGGTGGTGGATATGACAAGACGCATATCCGTGTTTTAGAGTACTGAGCGTCCATTGTTTTTGCTTGTAGGTAGTTGGGTAATGGATATTACGTTGAGTGTAGAAAGATTTTTAAGTGTGACGGCCGAGTGAAGGACACCATGTTCATGTAAAGATTTGTATAATCAATAATAAAATAAAAAATCTATCATTATTTAAATTAGGCTGTGAATCGGCACTTTTTTGAAAGTCAACAATTACATATGACAGTCCCTCAAAACGCCCTTCACTATTTCCCACTGTTTTAGCTGGGAAGAAGAAGTGGCGCAAGCGCAACAAACTCCCTAGACATGAATCCCCCTAATGTGGTTGGCTAGAACAAAGTTGGTCTACCAACGGGTATCGTGTTCACTGGGCTGGGTGGTAAGTAACTTGGTTGTGGAGTTCAGATAGGCAGTCACTCCATGTAAAATACTTCCGGTAAAACTAGAATCCTGGATCATGATCCTGGAGATGCTGCTAAAAATGAACAGATTTATAAAGAAGAGGTAACGCTGAAACAGTGTTGGAAGCAACTGACAATTTACAATTTTGTCAATATTTTCTCTGATAAACTTCACCACTCATATTTTAGGAAGTGCTTAGTTCTCTGCTCAAGCGTAATTGTTATAAAACGATCATTTTGACGGTTCTCTGTAAAATAGAAGCGGATAGTTAAGAACGAAAATTACGTAATAGGTAATAAATTTATAACCAAAAATCCGGTTCACAAACTGGATTTAAAACGCATCTACTGAATCTTGTTTTCTTAATTAAGTTTATTTTAATATCCTTTCTATCTATATCCTGATATCCACATACAAACACACACACACACACACAATAATAGCTCCGTGGTGACTGCCTAACTGGCAACACGTAGCCTCTAAACCATTGATGCTGGAAACATGAAATTAGGAAGATAAGTTTAGTCCTAACGGGTTGTGCAGGTCAGACAGGCAATCGCTCTATGTAAAATACTGGTATTCAGCTGCATCCGGTTAGACTGGCCGACCCCAACATAGTCGGGAGAATTATAGACAGAATGGCAGATGATTACGAAGTTTGGTCCTTGGACTCAAATGTCACAATGCATCAAGAAACCTAAACCTTAAGGCGGTGACAACAGGCAAACGGCAAAAATAGGTTTGACTTAAAAAAAAAAAAATGCCAAATCTTTAGTTTGTGGTAGCGGAAAAATTTTTGCTGTCTTGAACATTTTTCAGAACTTGGTTGTTAACAAAACACGTTTTGAAAAAACAATCTCGATAGAAATTAACGGTAAACTAACCTTGTACCTTGTGTTCTAATCCAAATTATCTGTATTAAATATCTACGTACGTTGTTATTTTAATTACTAACAAGAACGTCTTATTTGAATGCAGAACTTGGTAAGTTTTCGATTATTCAACTCATTTTTTGAATAAATCGATAATTACTACATACTTTGCTAAATTACAAGCGATATTCCATTTCTTTACTATGCAATCCGACAGCGGTCGCGGTTTATCTGTTGTCAGCGTCTTAAGAAATCTAACAGGAGGTTGAATGCAAACGAAAAGTCACGGGAAACAACACCCAGATATTATTTTTGTTTCTGCAAAACCACGTATAATATAGATTTTGATATAAAGAAACCGGATTTAAATTGATATATAAGATATTCTCAGTCGAGTGAATTTGTTGCTTGTTTGTAAAAAAAATTGCTTAGCACAAGTACCGATAGTTAGTCTTCGAGTGTTGGTGAAAACATACAGATGAGCGGTTGGAACGGGTAAGCTACAATTTGTGGTATTGAAGATAGTGTTCTAGAGAGTGGTGCTATGATATCTCTCGTATAAGGAACAGAGTACATTATAATATCTCCTGCGTACTCAATTAGGCTTCGTTAATAAGCCGCCCCGTTACCGAAATTCGGTAGGAAGGTTACGTTATTTTTTTATAATTATCTCCCATATTAAGGAACTTATTTCTAAGGGAATAGTAAAAATAATTGGGTAAAAAATCACTGAAGATACTGATAAAGGTCAGCATATACTCCGAGATTTTGAAAGCATTTCTTCCTAATCAGTTTTATATACATATAGATGATATCGCTATATCGAAAATAATTATTTATAATCTCAAGCCAGTACAAGACCAATCCAACAGCTTGATTATCTAACAGTCTGACAGTGTGTTCATTTTGTAGTACTTACCATTGTTTGACTGTTGAATCGTCTAACAAAAGTTTAAGGTCAAGTACGTTCAGCACAACACGTGTGGGCGTTCGCGGAATAGTTTTGGTTATCACATGTTTTGAGGCTAAAATTATAATATTGCTACTTATTTTTGGATAAGATATTTAAAGATTTGTTGAGTAAAAGTACTGCGTTATTTTTAAAGGTTTTCTTTCATCATCTTCATTTTGCTCTTTATCTGTACATCGCAGTCACACAGTATATCTTCTTCCTAAACAGACTTCTCTATGAGCCAACCGTAATAACCTCATGTCTGGCTATATCTTATACGCAACCATCCATCGTTTCTTTTATCTTTCCCTTACTGAGTAAATAATAAAAAATATCACTTTAGACGCTTCGTGCCCGCACAGTAAGTTGATCCGTATATTTCTACCTACCTAGAACTCATAACAGAGTTATTTATTTATCTTTATATATATTATTTGCCTAATATAAAAATCTTTTCTTGATTGACAGGCACTGCGTCAGATGAAGATAAATTATTTTGCGAGATGCCTTTTGATAATATTTTGACTTAGATTTTTTTGCAAGTTATATATAGTTAAATTCTTCATTTCGAATTGACTGATATTGAATTGAATGGCGATGCTTTTGGCACTACAGCATTGCTATTCTGTAACCATCTCACCGTGAAAACTTAGGTGAAGTGAGCGTGGAGTGAGCTGTCATTGTCATCAATACCCAGGTGTTAACTGTTTTATTGCAAATAGTTTAATTTAAAGATTCGTAATTCCTAGTGTGGGATAAGAGCTTTCAAATGTGTGCCTTGCATACGGTACTGTTGCAAAAAAACAGTTTTCTTCCTTCAAACATCTTTATTTGCAAATAAAATACGTTTTCGATTGAACAAACTCGATTAATTTTATTTGTTATCTATTCATACTTTTCTGTACCTTTTTATTGAATGATAAATCATCAAAAAATATACTTACTTTTTCATTGAAAATTTTACTGTTAATTTTTCTGTTTCTCGCATTCATGCACAAACAACTTTTAATTGTGTCATCCGAGTCTCCAGAAAAATTACTGTGGCTAACAACGGCAGAACACGACATATGTCGGACGTACCTACATAGTATTCAAACAATGTAAGGTCCCTAAAACCACAAGCAACATGATATAACCATATGACATTTTACATACAAGTATTCGGTTGAATGATTTACAACATGCTCAAACTGGTTCTTAGTGGATAACTAGCTGACGCCCGCGACTTCACCCGCGTGAATGTTATATACTTAAACCTTACTCGAGAACCACTCTATCCATTGGTGAAAACAGCATGAAAATCGGTGCAGTAGTTTTTGAGTTTATCGCGTAAAGGACGACAGACAGACGCGGCGGAGGACTTTGTTTTATAATATGTAAGGATAGTAGCGAGTATTATTTTAAAGATCTGTAGGAAATAATATAAATTAAGGAACTCCTATATATTGGGCTTTTTTTAATTGATATCTGTAACAGTTTTTGATGTATTAAGTAGATGGATATAAGAACAGATGCAGACCAAAATATAGATGAATTGTGTGAAACATGATATGGTTAGGAAGAATCAGAGAAATGATCATCCATCTGCCTAGCCTTTTCCCAACTATCTTGGAGTCGGCTTCCAGTCTTACCCAATGCAGCTGATTAGGTACCAGTACTCTACATGGAGCGATTTTCTATCTGACCTCCACAACCCAGTTACTGGGTAATGGAGACGCCAAGGCAAGACTGGAAATTAAATTTTTTTGGCTGTAACCCGTAACGACTGTCAAAGATCTATAAATGACAGCCAGACCAACGGTTTAACGTGCTTTCCGAGGCACGGAGGGGTCTCGCTATGTAATGGATGGTCACCCATCTACGGAACGACCTCTGCAAGTGTTGCTTAACCTTCGATCAACCCGTGTGACTGTCATTATTTAACTACGAGGGAATACAGAAAAAAAAAATCAGAGAGAAGATACGGTTACAAAACAAAATCGGATATAGATTGGAATAAATTAATACCTACTGAAAAGGCATAATATATTCATATAATTTTGATGATGATTAACTAAAGAAGTAATAATTCTAACAAATAAATTAATTAATTTGAATATCTTAATTCCGTTGAAACTAATTATGTAATTGCAACTATTGAACTTCATATGCCAACAAAAAATATTGACTAAAAGTTCATAGGTATAATAAGCATTTTTGCATTAAGCTGCTAAATCATTTGGTATGACCTACACTGAACTTGACTACTTCCTGGGATATTAACCATTGATTTAAATATTAGACTAATGCTTATAAGCATTAGTCTAATATTTAACTCAGACATTGCATTCATAGACGGCATATATTATGCCGTCTGTGAATCCTACTAATATTATAAATGTGAAAGTTCGTGTGTTTGTGTGTTTGGATGTTTGTTACTCAATCACGCAAAAACGGCTAAATGGATTTGGATTAAATTTGGCAAACAGATAGTTTATGACCTGGATTAAAACATAGGATACCTTTTATCTCGATATTCCCACGGGCTCGAGACTTACGCGGGTGAAACGGCGGGGCGCAGCTAGTGCATATATAAATGAGTAGTTAATCAGTGCATTAGTGGCTTGATGTAAGATTATTATGCTTCAATAATTTGAGAATAACGAAAGAGCGAGGAGCTCATGGCTACGTAATAACAGCCAAACGTGTCGATCCCTCAGGTTAAGCTACGCTTGCCGGCGTTGGTCCGTGGATGAGTGACCATCTTTACATACTGAGACTCCTCCGTGCCTCGGAAAGCACGTTAAGCCGTTGGTCCCGGCTGTCATTTGTGGATCTTTGACAGTCGTTACGGGTCGTCAGAAGCCCGAAAGTCTGACAACCAGTCTTAGCAAGGGGTATCGTATTGCCCAGTTAATGGGTTGTGGAGGTCAGATAGGCAGTCGCTTCATGTAAAATACTGGTATTCAGCTGCATCCGGTTAAACTGGAAACCGACCCCAACGTAGTTGGGAAAAGGCTAGGCAGATGATGATGAATTTGAGAATAAAGAAAATTATGAAGAACTTAATATAAATATAACATTGACTGGATTGTTAAAAAAATACAATAAAGTTTTAAGGATTAAATAAAAACAGAATTAATTCATTTTTGAATAAATCGATAATTTCTTCATATTTTGCAATAAATTACAAGCGTTATTTCATCGCGCTTCTTTGTTTTTTCTGTACAATCCGAAAGTGACCGTGGTTTATCTGTTGCCAGCGTCTTAAGAAATCTAAAATAATGAAATAATCAGAGCGAAGATACGGTTTATAATTATGGAAGGAAAAGACGTTTTGCCAATCAAATAAAGAATCAAATAAAACGACAAAGGAAGACAAAGTTTTCATGGAAATGCATAATGATTTATAATCATATTTTGTTCTGTTTCGCTTTTTCTCAACTATGTTGGGGTCAGCTTCCAGTCTAACCGGATGCAGGCAATACTAGTATTCTAAATGGAGCGACTGCCTATCAGACTTCCACAATCCAGTAACTGGGCAATACGATACCCCTTGGTAAGACTGGTTGTCAGACTTTCAGGCTTCTGACGACCCTTAACGACTGTCAAAGATCCACGAATGACAGCCGGAACCAACGGCTTAACGTGCTTTACGAGTCACAGAGGAGTCTTGGTATGTGAAGATGGTCACCCATCCATAGACCAACCCCGGCAAGCGTAGCTTAACTTGATGGATCGACCAGTGCGGCTGTTGTTACTAAGCCACGAGCTCCTGATGATTGAATGATTTATAATCGTTTACGAATCATTAATAATGGTTTCAGAAGATACCAACAAATTAGTGAACAGACCAATGCCAAATGAATATAAAATTAAATAGCTAAAACTAGTCACAATACTAACCATCCGCATGTCAGTTTTAACAACGAACTTCGAGCAATAACATAAACTGACAACGAGAAAAACAAAAATGAATTCTATTCCTTTACTATTAAAGTCATTAATGCAAGAGATACATAGAAGGAAGTAATGGTATTAAGCATGTGCTTATTATAAGTAACTTAACGAGTGAACTCAAGAACGAGACGTAGGATAACCATGTCAAAATTAATTCTACGGATAGTATCTTTTCGAAATTTGTTACTTCAAATGAATGAATGAATGAAATGCACTGACCCAAACGTTGTATAACCAGACTCGATAAATTGAATGAACCCCAAGATTTGCACAGCCCTTGGAGCCTCATGCTTCATGGGGCTACAGAGACCATTGCATATCAAGGAGTTAGTAGTTTTGAATTGTGACTTGACAATGTAAAATTTTTGGATGAGGTTTGTGGAATTATTTAAACAAAATTAGGTATCTTTAATATCTATAGGTTTATTGCAAGTGTTGGTGAAGTATTTTTCCTCGTCAAGCATGACGCAGAAGCAAAAATTGTACTGTTATTGTGTTTATGTAATATATTTTCATATACATAGTATTAATACGTCTAGTTTTACGTACACTTTTAATTTATTATCATATCTCTGATGTCGGCTAATGTTTTTATCTTTTCATCGGATGCCAATCGAATATTTAAATCTCACGAAGTGTTTTAGATGAATATATCGTAGGGATTAATCAATGATCATATATCTCTGATATGGAGTTTATTTAATTTGTTGATAGATATCTGGAAGGTTCATTTTTGTTGAGTATGCCTACGTTATTTCATTGCTTCCTCTCTGTTCTCTCGATTTCATTCTACCACTTATTATTTTGAGTAACTTACCTCAAATACTTCTTCCAGTGGTTTAGGTAGTGTTTCGTCATGTCTGTTGGTTGGTAAATCAATGAGTCAGTCAGTCAGGAAATTTTTATATTGATTGAATTAGCTAGATGATTCTAAATACAAGCAGAATTCGAAATAGTTTCTTTAAATATTTAATCTATATCACCCAAAACTGTTCCTATGAGCCAGTCAGTCAGGAACTTTTTTAAAGAACCTTTATTGAACTTGATGATCACTACATATTATAAAACGACTACTTATTATAAAACAAAGTCCTCCGCCGCATCTGTCTGTCTTTCTGCCTGTCTGTTCGCGATAAACTCAAAAACTACTGCACCGATTTTCATGCTGTTTTCACTAATGGATAGAGTGGTTCTCGAGGAAGGTTTTAGTATATTATAATAACCGACATCCACGCGGGCGAAGCCGCGGGCATCAGTTTTAAATATAAGAAGAATTCGAAATAGTTTCTTTAAATATTTAACCCATAAATATAGTTGTAAATAAACCGTTTTAAACCAAAATCCGTGGTTTAAAAACCTTTTAAATTTGTTTAAAACTATTTTTAAACCACGGATTTTGGTTTAAAACGTTTTATTTACAACTATACCCATAACATAAAAAACTGCATATGAATGAACATTTATGAACTATCATAGTTCACCAACAAACTTTCATAGAAAATCAACAATATCCCGAAAAGACCAAGATTTATGAACACAAAGCAAACAAAGAATGTTGGGCATAGCCTGTGGGCCGAATTATATCGCGAGATAAAGATAGAGGAATCGCGTGACGGTACGACGATTAGTGTAATTTCGGTACAGAGTAACGTTTGGAGTTTGGACGTCATTCACGAATCATGTTGGGGTATTGAGGGTATCAATATTATGTTGGAGTGATGTTGCACAACACTAGTCGTGTTTAGATTTAGTTGGAGTGATATAATGATATAACAAAACATAATATCACGTCTGTAATCTCCGAAGGGTTAGGCAGAGGTGAACCCACATTTCGGCAGTTTTGGTTGAAGTCCCAAAAATAGGGGGCGAGCCTATTGCCATCAGCCGAGCACAAACCGAGTCTCCGGGCTACTACTGTACACAGACCAAATAAAAAACCAAGACGAAGCGCTGCGAACAATACAGTGAAGCATGCTAAAACTACACCAAAGCTATGTGCATTCACGCTCACACACACATATACAATTATTTATAATGATACTTCACCAAACTAAGTGCACACATGTTTACGAAACCGGCCTCACGTCACTGTTGACAGCGCTCTGTCTTGGTTTTTTATTTGGTGTGAGCTACGGTAGTATAATAAAATTGAAAAAAAAAAAAGTAATTTTTGAATATCTTCTTTTTTTTTACCGAATTTAAAAAGGAGGCGACATTCACTACGGCTGACAGTAATTTTATCAAATGTCAAAAAAAAAAGATATTTTTTTTATAAGTTAATCTTACACATAACTGACTGAAGGTTAGGAAGATAACTCAAAAACTATGCAAGCAAAGTTAATAAAATTTATATGGGACCACCTCGGGAGTATACCTTTTCGAACAAATACAGAAATTTGTAAATCGATTCACAATTGGCGAAAATACAGATGAAAACACAAAAAATAAAAAATAAACATACAGACGAACATAGAACTTCCTCCTTTTTGAAAAAGACGGTTAAAAACCGGAGGTAGGTAAATGTAAAACTACTAATAAAATTCTGAAATGGCTAAACAACTTTAAGCAAATATCGTAATCAATGATCGAATGAACCCCGTTCAGGGGATTACCCTTCAGAAACATAAATACAGAATGAATTATAATTTCAGGCTGTACGCCAAACGTTTCCAGACTTTTTTGATTAAAAAAATATTATAGGACTAATAGGAAATCCTTATCCTTACTTATATAATACTAGCTGCGCCCCGCGGTTTCACCCGCATAAGTCTCGATCCCGTGGGATTATCGGGATAAAAAGTATCCTATGTGTTAATCCAGGTTATAAACTATCTGTTTGCCAAATTTCATCCAAATCCATTCAGCCGTTTTTGCGTGATTGAGTAACAAACATCCAAACACACAAACACACAAACTTTCACATTTATAATATTGGTAGGAAGTAGGATAGTAGGATTATAATGCGAAAGTAACTTTGTCTGTCTGTCTGTCGCGCTTTCACGCGAAAACTACTGAACCGATTTAAATGAACTTTGGTACACTGATAGTCTAGAGCCTGAGAAAGGACATAGGCTACTTTTTGTCGAAATACCACGCGGGCAAAGCCGCGGATGGAAGCTAGTAGGATATAATGTGAGGACTATGTGGATTTTTATTTTATATTTTTATATTTTGGCGTTCTCAGTTAGTTTTAACGATGGTCTGGCAATTTGAGTACTTTTTATGGCCTACCCAAATGTCCTTTCTTTGGTATTGTTCGTCGAGTCGTTGAGCTCCTTAAGTTCTGAGTTGAGCTCCACTATTACTGACAAATGCTTGCACTGACTGGACAGGTCCACTCAAATCGTTGTGGTTCTTTCCTCAAAAGACCATTTTAGACGCTAATCTACATGGTCCTCATATGGTCTGACCAAGATTGTCTGGATTTTAAAAGAGACTGCGACCTCTGAGTTTGCTTCGGCCTTTCTTCTCAGAGTAGTCAGATAGGAAACGCCGTCCTCATCTAGCTTATTTTTAATATTTTTTAATTTGACCTGTAAAAGTGATTCCAATATTCTTTTTACAGAATAAATAATTTCATTTCATTTCATTAATGATTAAAATAGAAATGTAGGTAAGTGATTAGTTTACTGAGGAAAAAGAATCGATGACGCGTATTTACGCTACCTATTACATAATGCAAATTATTGCAATAAAATTATAAATAGCATTTTATAGATTTATTCAGGTTTTTGTTTTTTGTTTATGGTGTCATAACATAGACTAGAGCTTAAATGTTATCCGTCATACTTTTTCGATTACGTATTTTTTTTTTAAATAAATTAATGAGTTTTGCGAACAGCTTACGTTTAGTGAATAAGATGTTTTGCATACAAAGGGCAATTATTAGAAACTCCTTTGAAATAATTTTAGAGGACACCAGGACGTTTCCGAACTATTAACGATTGCACGTTAATTTACAAAACTAAAACTTTTCCTTTAAAACATAATGTTCAAATTCCTTTGTAAACAAAAGTTTTTTCAAAATAATTTATATGACTTCTGAGGGAAATAAAGGCTTTAAAATGAACACTGTAAGGTACAAAATTGCATGAAATAATTGTTTTATCTCATGCGTCGTTATGTATGACGTAATACCTACTCAGCCGTAATGGCTAGTGTCAATCAAAATTATAAACCAACAAACTTATTATGTGCTCACTAAAATAATTGCTATGCCAATGTCGACTGTATGCCCTTGAAATTGGGTTCAAGGATTGTGAAACAGCGTCATTAAAGAAAATAATTTTGGTAATATGTTCTGAGAATTGGCTTGGATCAAGACGTTTGAGTTAGACTAAAGTTAGTCAATTTAAAAATATTTTTAGGAAGTACACGGTTAGATTAATTTATTTAATATTATCTATTTTAAAAATTCCCATAATATTAATGTTTTAAATCATTATTTTCATTTCATCAAATATGATCAAATAATAAAACTCCATTTAATAAAAACACTAAATAAATAATATTATGTATAAATGTATAAGATCGAATGAAAAATATCATGTTAGATGGATAATAATATAATAATTAATTATACACGCTTTACAAAAAAAGTAATGCAGAAATGATTGAATTATAATGATTGTTTTGCCACAAATTAAAACATTAACAAAATGATGCCCATAATTATTTTATGTAAATCTAAATCGTTGTAATAATTTTATTTGTGAATTACATAGGTATTTATCATCTTAAACTAATTTATCATTTTTAATGTTGTAAGTCCGCACGTGTTTGGTAAACGTGACTTAGCTGCTAAGTTTGCCTTTAAGCTAATCTAAACATTTCTTAGATGTTTCCATAGTCACTTCGGTAACAATTATAAACACAAAAATGCTTTTATATAAAAATATAATGTTATGGTAAATTTTATTTTGTATTGTAATTTGTAAACATAATTTTGTTTTATAAAAATATTTTGCTATAATATTTATGTAGGTAGTAGGTATTACTGCCATGCAGACAAAATACCTGATGTTTTTATTATTTATTTTCGAGTACCAAATGCATACTTCTAAATTAGATACCTACTTGACTCCGATATAATATATAGGTATGTGATAGTTACCTACCTAAAATTAAGGTCGACTCAAGTACGTTAGAGATGTTAATTTTCAGCATTGAAATATGGGCTGCATGCATTATAATTTATTTGACTTATTTCTCTTATATTTTGAAACGTTAGGAGTACCAAAAAATTTAAAACTTAAAAAAAAAGTAGCGTGTTTTTTTTACTTCCGTGTGGTCCACGTTTTATCAATTTCTACAACTAATGTGTATAGGCTTATCTCCCAACTTTAAAAAAAATCTGTCAAAGATAATGACAGCCGAATTAATTAAGTCTTTTTCATGTCAATGACCACATATAAAAAGTTGTTCGTACATTATTATTTACTGTGTAGATTGTAGATATATTGCTTTTAAATGTATTACATTAAACACTGTATATTATGTAAGGTGAGTATTTTAATAACCAATTTATCTTAAACCTTGGTAAAAAAAAAGAACCGTTACTAAAATTTAATATAGGTCTTACTTAATTTAATGGATAATAAAAATCGTATCTTGACATTACCTAAAGATAACTTAATACATTATATTTATAAGGATTGTACGGAAATCCTATACAATGCGAGATCAGCATAAACTGGAAATGTATAGCTTGATGTGTAGCCATGTGTACTGCTTGTACTTCTATGTTGTTAATTATTACTTTGTTAAACCTTATTTGATTCAGCAATAGCTATCTATTTTAATTTTCACGTGTAAGTATTATTTTACAAATAAACGTTAAGTGCAGATTAATATTTTATTATAATATGCATTTTTATCGTCATAAAACAAGAATAATATTTAAAAAACATTTTTGCCATAAAAAGTAAACAAAACGAAAAAAAAAAAACTGCGATTAATTCCCGCCATCCATTGTAACACACACATCCGTCATTCGCGCTAGCCCGCGACATTGACAATGGACGGTTTGGACTTGGTATGCGGCCTTGAAGCGTTTTCGGCGCTCGGACGGGCGCGGGAAACGAGATCGGGTTTTTATAATCGATATTAGACGTGCAGAATAGATTATTCGATTCAACGTGCAAAATATATTCTGTTGTATCGATTCGGGAAGTTTTGTGTGGTAGCCGTTTTATGGTTTATTTATTAATGGTCCGAGTTTTAGAAGAAAAACAAAAAAAAAAAATTGTTTCAGCAATAATTGTTCGAAAAATTAATAGAGTTTACTTACTACTACTGATTGCCAATCCCAAATAAGGATGTGTCAAGCCTTCTCGTGCCTGTAACCAGCTTAATACAGCCTACTTAGTAAGGTATATCTGTACAGTATACACTACTACAAATCAATCAGAATCAGCAATAATCCGTTCTGATTGAATAAACTCACAACTATTTAAAAAAATGGAAACTCCGTACTTAATGGTAAGCGGGTGGCATGTTTTAAAGAGGTCAAATAATAAAATAAAACAAGTGGTTTAGCCATAATAGCATCACTTAATCTAAATGTAATACACATAAATAATAAAAAAAACTAACGTGAATAAGTGCACCAAGAATTTAGATGTTTCTAATAAAAAATTGAGTCACGGCCAGGTATTGATATTTTAGTAGAAAAATAACAAAAATGTAAAAAAAAATCGTAGGTAAAATAATATTGGACGAAACAGAGCACCTTTAACGACAAATGCCATATAAATAGTTATGGGTGGTGATATTTTGGCTAGGTATTCTTTAAAACTTTATTTGAAGACCATTTGACTTGCTAGTTCATGAGAAATGAAATCATGAAAAATAAGGCGATACAAAAAGGAACCCAACAAATAAAAATTTTCCTTTAGCAGATGAATTAATATCTGTGATAAGAAGCTTTCGGAGGTTAAACAGAAAATTGAGAGTCAAATTTTTACAAAAAAAATATGGTTTCGGGGTCAGACGAAAACGTAAATAGTGTAAAACTGTAAAGAATACATAAATAATATTCTACATAATTTTTTCATGACATTGTGTATAAATTTGCAAAAATAAGATTGACATCATCTGATGATTACGTTGTTATTGAAAATTTTGTAACCATGTGGAATTTGAATGAGATACAATCTTTTAAATGAAAAGAAAAATATTTTTTTTTTGTAAAAATGTTACCTATTTGTGCACTGTCTTTAATTCATCTAATATTCTGCACCCAATAAATTGTTATTTTTAGAATTATTGTATTCCAGCAATTTTATTACCACTAACTTTAGATGCAAATTGAGCATAACCTTGAAAATACTCGAATTCTGGTAATCCTATCTATAAGATAACGTGAGCAAACTTGATTTATACGAATAAATAATATCGCTAATACTGATATTCATAGTAGGTATGACCTACGTTCTGGTAGCTGTTTATTAGATGCCATTTATCGTAAACTTGTGATTTGGATTTTTCACGTTCGAAATATTTCCAATTTGAAAGTAAAAAGGTGAAGATTTTATTGTATAAGCTGTTAAAATGTTTCATATAGTAGCAGTTTTATGAATCAATTTTATTTTAATGGACTTATTGAAGTTTTACTTACAATACAATATGTCTTTTCTTAATTACTTACACATAAATCTAGAGTTTTAATTTTAAGCTAATGACTACGAATTTTATTTAATCAAATCTACACCTAACGAGTTTCAAGTCTAGCTCAACTATTTAAATACTAAACACCGCCATTTAAACACAACATAATCGTAAATAAGTCCTCAAAACTCCAAGTAAACCCGGATGGCAACACGAGTCACAAAACTTACATAATGCGAGCCAGAGGGTGTCTTATCAACGTCCTTGTAATCGTTTGGGAGCCTACCGGGTCACAAGTTATCGTGTTTAGAAGCCAAAGCTTGTGCGGAATTGCTTAAATGAATTTTGAGAAAATATTACGGATTTTTTCTACTGCGGTTAGAAGATTTTTGTGTTTTTTTTTTACTTTTCCAGTAGGTGGCTTGCTTTCAGGAAGTTTTTCAATAAATTGATTGGGAGTTTTTTTTTTTTCCTTGAGCAACGGAATGTGCAGTACCTACCTAACTTATGAAGTGCCAACCTTGAAAGTTTGAATGATACCTAGCATAATCAGCTCATAAATAGCATATTTCCCACTGCTGGGACACAGGCATCTTCTCTTCGAGAAGGAGATACCTTCTCTCGGTGATACCCACGGCCTATAAATGCACAGTATGTTTCAGTGTGAAATCAAAAAGAAAATGTTGTAATAAACCAGTTAGTATGAAGCTATTAAAATACTGCTGTCTTTCGTGGCTAAGTAATAACAACCGCACGAGTCGATCCATCAGGTTAAGCTACGCTTGCCGGGGTTGGTCCATAGATGGGTGACCATCTTTACATATCGAGACTCCTCCGTGCGTCGGAAAGCACGTTAAGCCGTTGGTCCCGGCTGTCATTTGAGGATCTTTGACAGTCGTCACGGGTCGTCAGAAGCCCGAAAGTCTGACAAAACCAGTCTTACCAAGGGGTATCGTAACACCCAGTTACTGGGTTGTGGAGGTCAGATAGGCAGTCGCTCCATGTAAAATACTGGTATTCAGCTGCATCCGGTTAGACTGGAAGCCGACCCCAACATAGTTGCGAAAAGGCTAGGCAGATTGGCCGTATTTAAATTCTACAAAATATTTGAAAATAACGATTTTAAAGATAAATATCATCCTGGAAAACGTAATAAGTAATAACAAATACCAAATTCATTAAACCACACGGTTCGTTATCTATGTAATTGCATTTAAAAAACACAGCAGTCAATGTATTAAAACTTCTGCTGTCTGAACTCAACCTTGACTATTTTCAAGGCTCATCCGTGCTTATCTATCTTATAAGACTCGGCTTTCATTTACGGGGTTAGATGAATTAAATAGTTCTTAATTCAATAATTATTTATAATTATTTTGTTTAGTAGAAGTTAGAGTGTTAAATCTAAAATGAAATATAGTAAAAATCGAGGTTAAAATATGGAAATTAATAATTATTTTATTTTTGAAATATTATTTTAAAGATTGAAATGAAAATAATTTAATTAAATGTTACGTAAAGATGTGTAGGTTTAACAAAAAATGAAACATCTGCCGTTTTGAAAATCGCTTTGTCATTAAATCCGTTTTAGTACAATTTTACTTGTGCTAGCTTAGCTTTATGCTTTAGTAAATACAAATCAAAGAAAAATATAAACATTATAAATGTTTACATTAGGTATAGCTAATGATTTCATTTAAATTAAAGGTGTCCACACGGACATGCAAATTCTATTGTCTAAAATAATTAACATAAACTAAACCAATTCAACTTAACCGTGAGAACTTGTCACCTTATGTCGCGTTCCAATGTTAACGAAAATTGACATTACTTACGTAATTAGATTAAAAAGATTATTTAGTATAAAGTTCTGCTTAAAATCATTGCATTATACCATATTATGGGCATACATAACACCGGCAAATAGACTCCGAGATACTTTAGAGAGAAAAAATAGCCTGACTTGAGGTTTGAAGCCCATGATCACCATTCCCGCTAACGACCACGAAGCAGTTCTATTTAAAATTATTATTCGGTAATCATTATCAAAGTCAAAGGTTAGATATTATTATAAACTGATGAAACAAGGAAGAGATAAGTAGAAAATAAACATTATATTTTTATACAAGAGTACTTGATAGCTACCGCGTATGACCGGCGTTTTAAGTGTACTTGAATTTCGCATTGGTGTGGAGTGTGTAAACATTTTAGGAATACCTTGAATCTGTAATGTCTGTGGCTTAGAAACAGGGAAAAGGGCTTCCGTGTCTTTAGGCGTCATTATACTTATAAATCCAACATAAGAATAGACGAATGAATCAACATGAGACGAAGGTGTTCACAAAAATATTAATGAATATTGTGACACATATTACTGAAAACAATTGTATTCAACTTAGTCTTTGAAGTCAATGCTCAAAATAAAATGACTGACTTTTATATCCCAATACATGCCAGATTTTTTGCGTTCCTATAAGATTTCACGTGAAAAAGGTGGTACAATTTTCGGATCAGAAAATATCTGATTGGAATAGTTCGACAAAGTTTTTATAATTGCGCAATAATATCTCACTAAACTATTATTTATTAGAATAATCTACGATAAATTAACAAGAGGTTTATAATGGGTAACATCAAAGTTTTAATGGTGTTTGTTGGATGCGGAATTGATGCATCGTGATGAAGTAATGAACGACTATTGTTCGCATGACGTCGAGTCAGTTGAAGACTTCCGAAATATTCAAGGCGGTTTATCATTATACTAGCTAATAGCTACGGTTTCGTTCGCAATTTGCCTTAAGATTTTTCATCAAAAGTTCTGAATCCATCGAAAAGGCTTTCAAGGTATCATTAACAAAGATATCTTGTTAGTTAAACACGAAGAGAAGCTTATCATTTCAAATACGAAATGAAAAAATCTGAGTGAGACAGAATGTTTATTAGACTCGTAAGACTAAAAAAGATCTCTAACCTTTTCCTCCTGAATGGAATGGCCTCCGTTTTCTGACAGCGGCGTCGATGGCGCACTGTATCCTTTGGGTCCATCATCATGAGGCGTCATCTGTCTTTGTATTTCGTTCTCCTGATCATGCTGTGCCCTCAGCTCTTGTAAACCATTTTTGAATTCAGAAAGTCTAAGCACGGACGGTTTTATCTCCGGCATATCATCCGGATGCTCATATCTTCTCAAATCTGCTAGGTTAGTTGCTAAATGTCTGTGATGGTCCATAGGCGGGGGTACTCCTATAGATCTTAAGTGCTCTATACTTCTATGTATATGGGAATAATTGTCTACTGGTATTTCCGCCATTAAAGGCGAATTGTGATAATCTAAGCCACCTCCGTCGGGCCTGTAATCGATTGTTCTTCCTTCCATCATCTTGGCTACTATAATTTTATTCTATCTAATGTGTATAAACTGTCTCGTGTTTGGCACTTATAAAAATACGTGTCTTATGTTCCCTTTGATATTAATGTCATGGAATTTTTCCGAGATCCTCCGTTTTCATTGGGCTGCAAAAATAAAGTCCTTCTGTAACCTTTTTTTAGGAATACTTATTGAAATCCATAATGCTGTTGCGAAAGCTAAAAAGATCGAATCGATATCTGTAACAATGTTGTTTGTCTGTTTATTATAGATGTGACGTGTAAGAAAAAAGATGGCAGTTTTTTTAACTAGCAGGTGACGAGCTGGCGCGTAGGTTGTGCCAATGATCTAGCCTCTAGCCCACATGCCGCAACGAATAAGGCTTCGATAATCACATTGTACAGACGTACGTGCCTACAACATGTGCATTCGCTTAATGATGATTTTTATCTCTGACGAGTAATTTGTGTTTGTTTGACGTTGAGGCTGCTTTTAGAAGACGCTGTTTGACCAAGATGCTTTGTTTAAGTAAATTATGCATTTAAGATCATTATGGTAATGATTGTTGGTGTTTTTAATTTTGTCTTTTTACAGATTTTTGTTTAATTATTTTTTGTTAAGGTTAACGAACGGTTACGCAAAGCAGTTTAGTTAAGGTATGACTATTATTTTATTATGTCATCGTCTGTACTCGCGGACCAAGATACACGGCTGTCAAAGCTATGATTGCGGGTATAGAAAATAAAGCAACATCGCTTTGCGGTTTTGGTCCGCACCTGTCGCTTGATAATGACCCTTGTGGCGGGGTAATAAAGGTGTTTTTGGTTGTTTCGCGGGTGGTAGCAGGCTGGGTATTTGATGATGTGTATAGAAGGCCTCATGGTTGATCGAGTTCAAGATTTTTATTACTAGTTTGGTCCAGAGAAGTGGTTTGAGGCATGTAATTAGGTTTTTTAAACATCTATTTGTTTTACATTATTGAATAGCTAATAAAAAATATTTTTTTACATATTTGGGCTTACCTTCCTATGTAATTAGGTATTTATATGCAAAACTAGATCGTTTTTTTATTTTAAATATTTAAGTATTTGACTTTTTACTAAACATTTAAATATGTAGTTAAAAGTGACTACAATACATCATAACCGTATTAAAAATTGGAAGTCTAACAACTTTTTTACACTTATCAAGCAAATTTTTTTTGCCTTAAAACGACTTGTCAACTTCTTTTTTTTACGTCACTTAGTTTTAATACTTTTAAATATGCGTTTACTGGGCTTTGGACAGCCATTGGTGATTTCGGAGTTAGTGAAGCGTAAGATACAAGGTTGTTTGACAAGAAATACTTATCTTGGATAAGACCGTTTCTAATAATTAATTTGTTGCGTAAAAATTATTGTGAAGCTTATTTGTCCGATTGCGGAAATATGGGTGGCGGGTTTTTAGAATTAGAGTTAGGTTAGGTAAGTTACGGTTTCGGGTTTTTAAAATTAGGTTCGGAAGTGACACCGTGTCACTCAATTATAAAATATTTTAAATATTTAGTAACTCAGTAATTAAGTACCTATTTTTTTATTTTATTGTTCTTAATTTGAATTATAACTCAGTAGTATCAAAAACATAATTTTAAAGACATTTTTATATGCTATACTACTGGGTTTGTAACACCAAAATATTTAGTTAATTGACATGAAGTTATACATCTAAATTATTTCCGCATTTGATATCGGTTGCTTATTCATGATTAAAGTTTATTTTATAATTAAGTTTTAGTTTATAATCTTATGCGTAATAGGTACTCTGTTACTGGGCATGAGTCGTGATAAAATTTTTACTTATTTGTATTTAAAAAATCGAGGAACGGTTTGGAACTGTCCATTTGTTAATTGTTTTTTTCTTTTCGGGTCTTTTGTCGATATCGATAATTATTAAAATATTCTAGTGATGTTTCTGATTTATTAAAACTGAATCGCATCGCGTTATCTATGGATATTCGCATAGAATTTTTTTTATAGGAAAAAAAAAATGACAACAACAACAATTTTTTTAACAACAACATTATAGACTTCAAGTTTCCGACAAAATTCACTGAAAAAAAATCTGGAAGTAGGACAGCTGTTCTACATTTAAAAAAAAAAAACTTCCGATAACTATATTGACATTCTAAATGTTTTCAAACAAAGAAACAGCAACAAGCAACAGATCGCAAATCAAGTTAATTTGAAAATATCGTCACGGTACACTGTCCAAAAATATTTCCGTATTTTTAGTCCGGGCATTATTCAAGGTCGCCTTTGACAGACGGCGAGCGCCCGACTCACAATTACAACATACACCTCAAGCGGGAGGGATCTTACGTAAAATCCTCTCCCCTCAGGGAGAACACTCCCCCACGTCACAGTAAGGGAGAAACAGTGATCCAACTTCCAAATTAATTAACAATAAAAATACCTGTCACTATCCAAATATCTTCACAATCACCAACTATATCACCATAATAAATCACAGTTTGTTCCTATCTAATGTCACTAAAAATATATCACATAATAAAGGTAACACTAATGTCACAACACGTCCCAAAGGCAACAGTCCAAGGCTTTATCGCCAAAATTACTCAAAAAATCCACGTGCTCCTTGCAAATAAACATTTAAAAAATGCCGGCGATTGAAAAAAACGCCGAGCCGTGCTCTTGACCCTGCGGTAAAATTATGAATGCCGGGCGTCGTTACTAGGATCCAAATTACCAGATTTTTTTGTGCTCAATATTTTAGTGTGCTATATAAATTATTATAGCTATGGGTAATCCACACGTGAGCGCTCCGTCTCACTCGCACTAGGCGATTCGCGCGTGCACCGGCCTGCAGTAGCGCGAGTGTGAGGTTCCTCAAGACGACATGTGGTCGCACAAAAAGCCGGCCTCTCCAGACGCAATGTTGCTCAGATAAAGTACTACGAGCCACCACCGGCTACTCGCATCACAAAAATGCAATACAAAACGCCCGCTCGTCCGCCTTTAGACCGACGCGGCAAAAACGAGACTGAAATTCAGATCTATAGTAGAAAAAGTGAACTACACCGCGCGAGGGGTACACTAACACATAAAAATGAAAAAAATCACACGGACGCTAACATCGACAGCGGAGCTTAAAAAATCGGAGTGGGGAGTAGTTGTTACTCGTCTGTCTACTCGCTGTGTCTCGCTCTGGCGGCGTGAGGCCGCACGCACACACCGAAGCGGTGGTTAAGCGAAAAAAATGTGTACACATTTTTTTATTATTCACGATTTTTATGTGTGTAAGTGGGCTCAGTGCGAGGGAGACGGCATGCGGCGGGCGCAATACAGCCTCCGTAGCGGGAGCGGGACAGCGCGCGTCGCCACGTGCTCGTCCCTTGGTATTAAATAATAATTAAAATGGCTACAAGACCGGCGATACGAGATACTGTTCGGTAGACGATTTTTTGGACGAGCTTTTGCCTTTTTTGCCGAGCTTTTTGCGGAATCGTCGAAAACGAGGTAAGACGCGTTAGACGCGTGGTTCATAGAGAAGAAACCGCGGACCGATTGACACATAATAAACGAAATACGCGCAGAAAAAGTCGCGCCGGGGAAAAAAACCAAGGACGCCGAGCGCGAAAAAGAAGTTATTGATTAAAACAGGGCTGTCATTGACCAGACGTAAATGAGGGTGGCTAATTGTATGCAGTGAATCCGGCAGGAATCGATTACTCAACGCCTTGAAGAAAGAATACTTATTTAAAATTGAAAACAGTGTTTGCGCAAACAAGCCCCGTGACGGCCATAATGAATCAGGGAATATTGGGTAACTTAATGTGAAACCAATGAAATCATTATAATATTACAAAACCGTTTTTAAAAATATTTTTGGCAAAAAGAACCCACTCCGTACAAAAAATGAACTTTGCACAGTTCCTAAAAAAAAAACTAAAAAATTGGTAAAATTAATTTCAAACTAAAGTACTTACCTAGTTATTAGATTTTTTTTATTATTTTTTTGCACTTTTTTGTGCAATTTTCAACCATTTATTTTAATTAAATGACTGGCTTGTCTGATTATAGGTTTATTTTATTTTTATTTAGTCCTAAGCAGTGGAACTGTTTGAAAAAGAGGGTGCTATCGAAAAAATAATCCTGTGCATCTGGACAATGGTCTTTGTCAATGACCATGGGGTAGATATCAGTATTCTATTAATTCTTACGTTAATGTATGCATTTTGTAATTAAACATGCACGTAGCATTAGTTATAGTAGTGTAAAAGTATGAGCAGATGTGTCGACGCAAACATAAAAGGGAACCATTTATTCCGAGATATTTATAAAAAAAATATTAAATGAGAGGATTTTTAATGAGGTGTGTTAAAAAAATAATTAAAAATATGAACATGTTGAGTATTAAATTGAATTTAAAAAAAAGTTTGAATTTATTTTGCTATAATGCACAAGAAGTTGATGCCTGTATATCAACTTCTTGTGCATTATAGCAAAATTAAGAAAAACATCTATCATTACATCTTAAAAAAAAAAAACAAATTAGATTTTTTACAAAATATGATTTATATAAGTACTCAATAAAAACACTTACTCTACATAATATCACGTTACATGTTGCTATTAAAAACAAAATAAAATAAAATAATATCATTAAATTAAAACGACAGCTATTAGATTTAAAAGAAACGATACATAAATTAAAACTAGAAATCATTGCAAAAAATGAAATGAAATGGTAATTTTAAAAGTAAGACTAAGTTATATCATCAAACATGTTTCGATGAAGTGGTTTCCAATCGTACATGAATTATAATTCTTACACTGAAGATATTGGACTCCCTTGAAGCAATCAAAACTCAGCAAGCAGTATAATTATACACTAATGGTATAATGGATAAAGAATCTGACCAGGTGCCGTATTATGAAGTATTAATGCCATCATTATTCAACTGCGAAAAAAGGATGGTGCTATAGGCCTTGTAAAGCTCCGACTCTCTCTCACACTGGAAAAATTATGGCATTAATAGATCATAATACGACCCCAGGTGCCGTATTATGAAGTATTAATGCCACCATAATACCACCAAGTATTAATGCCACTGGAGCTAGATAAGGCCGCTAGCACCATCCCGTTTTCGCAGTGGAATAATGATGGCATTAATACTTCATAATACTACCCCAGCAAAGGAAGGATGCCAACTCAGGCTACCGCAGTTCGCTGCTGGACGCAGGCCTCTCCCAGGCTGCGTCACACAAGTTCACAACGCCCTGTCCTCAGCCTTCCGCATCCAGTCTGTCCCAGTCAACTTTTTAAGGTCGTCGGTCCATCGTTGCTGGTGGGCGTCCCACACTACGCTTGCCGATACTCCACTCCAGGGATAGTATTATGAAGTATTAATGCCATTATTATTCCACTGCGAAAATAGGATGGTACTAGCTCCGTCTCTCTCTCACACTGGAAAAATGGTGGCATTAATATTTCATAATACGGCACCTGGACTCGTCTGCTCCACCGATCATATCGGCCCTTTCACAAACATGGCCAATCCACTGCCAATTCAGCTTGCTTACTTTTCAAGCTATCGGTAACTCCGGTCAGGAGGTGAGGATCCACAAACTTCCAGGCAAAGATGATTCAGGATTTGCACCAAAAAGGGGCTGGAAAGATTTAGGTGGAAGAATTTCGGTTTAAGGAATTTATTCTCATAAAGAACACAAACAGTTCACTTAAAAATATGAGATAAAAATAAAGCATGCAGTTATAAGGTAACATAATGACTCCGGGAGTCGATAAAAGGAAAACAGAAATATTTAAAACTAGGCTTCTAAAGATTCTAAATTTAATGCTAGTGATACTAAAAGATACTAGAGATAAAGGAGCTTAAAGGTGCTACTAATAATATTTACAGAATTAAAACATTTATTACCTAAATGAGTAAATAAAACTCGTCATGGAAATAGATCATGTTGAACAAAAAGTAACCCGTAATAAAAATCATAAAATTATTTCATTCAATTTTCGGTCTCCTTTTTAAACTTTTCATGACAATGAAGTGACAAAAAAGAGTAAAGTTTTATCACTTTATGACAGCATCGCCTAATTACAGTGTCGTAAAAAGTTTGACTTTGTTTTTTAAAACTTTCAATTGTTGTGAACTGACGTCGTCGAAAAACGTGACGTCAGTTTTGTGACGTTGGGTATAAAAAATGCTTTGTTTTACAAGACAAAGTGACGAGTTAAACAAAAAAATGCACCTATAATAAAAAAGCATTAGCTAATTGGGTTTAGTCATTAGAATAGTTAGATTTGTTAAAAAGTGAAACTTCGATTAAAGAATTCTGCTTAGTTATTTGTTAATTAGAAATGGTTTAGTTATTAAAGAACATAATTAAAAATATTGAATTTAAATATCTTATACTTCAATACAACTATAGCCGAAAAATGAAATCAAATTATCGACACTGCAAGCGGTATTTCACATCACTGCTTCAATGATATTTTTCGCTACAAAAAAGCAAAAGCTCGGAGTTTTGTTTTACAAAATATTTTTAACACTTTTTTCCCTCCATTTTACGAGATCACGCGATTCACTTTTGTTTTCAATTCCATTTGACTTTTTTACAATTTTTATTTTGTGCTGTCCTTGAACTTTTTTTTTACACGCTGTGCCTTATTCATATGCATTAAATTCTTTCTTTAGGCAAAGGATTGAAATAGTGAATAGATTTTTTTATTGTGATTCTAAAATCACCTGTTTAGGGACTAGGAAGGAAGTTGATCGAATCTTTTCGATTTTTTCTTTTATTCCGATTCAAATGTTTTCAGGTGTGTTTGACAAGTGATTTTTTGTGCAAGTAATTGTAGTGTAAATTTTTGAGAGATGATGGTGGCGTCAGTTTGAATTTGAATTACAATCTGTGTGAATGTTTTCGGTCATATTTTTTGTAATCTACAATTCTTGTTCGTATGCAAGTATTATGATAGATGTGGGTTTGTTTGACTGACAGTCGGTTTTGGGATGTCAAAATTCTACATTTTTGACGTTGTGTTAAAAATTGGATATGCATGGAACTCGACATTATTTGTGAGAACAAATACTATCACAAATATAAATTTTTCGTGGAAACACACTATTATTATACAATCAAGGTTATACCACGTATTTTATTCCAAAAGAAACAAAATATCCCATACTTGTATAGTCTTATTAGATCTAATTCTTTGAATTAATAAATTTTAATATTCACAAGTTATCCGATAAGAACCCTCAAGTAGTTTCAATTTGAAAAAAAGGGATTTAATAAGTTCAAAACTAGATTTATAAATTTATTTTGATCGCTAGTCCTACGAAGGTAATACTTAATACGTTGAGTATTGTCCAGCTTAAACTAAAATGGATAATTTAGCCGTACTATGAATTAGGGCCCAAATAAGTATGGACATTTTTGGCTTTCTACAATCAACTATCAAGTAATTTTTGAGCATTAGAAAAGTAAGTATCCTTTTTACTGCAATCGGCCTTTTCCCATCTATTGGAGTGTTCTGTGATTGGGGTCTTCTAGTCTTACCGGATGCAGCTGTATTGGTACCCGTATTTTACATGGAGCAACTTCCTATCTGACCTCCAGAACCTTTTTGTAATATTTATAAGTATCTGTATTTAAAATCGTGTCCTTAGAGTTTCTTGCCCGTTCTTCTCCATAGAGATCTACGTTTTGGAATGGGTAACTAGCTTCAACTCGACTAACTGACCGACTTTTTGTCAATTCAAAAGTGCGTATTACCCAGTTACTGCGTTGTGGAGGTCAGACAGGCAGTCGCTCCATGTAAAATACTGATACTCAGCTGTATCCGGTTAGACTGGAAGCCGACCCCAACATAGTTGGGAAAAGGATAGGCAGATTGATTGTCAGTGCATAACTGCCGCGCACTCGACACTATGGCGATGGCGTACTGATTCACTGAGATTTCGAAGCGCATCGTTTCGGCCGTTTTCTATAAAGATATAATACTGTTATTTATTTATACTGTGGTATACCACAGTATAAATACAGCAACAAAAGTAAAGCTGCTTCATTGACAATGGTCAAACTATAGTTCACCATAGAGAAAAGGCGTAGTATCTATTATGACGGTGGCTGCGTGGCCTTGGATTGCCCACTAAAACTACTGTATCATTTTCCATGGCGAGAGGCAACCAAGAGATTTCAATAAAGAGACGGCCAGACATTGCTGCACTGCACCCTAATTGCGAAATATTTTCTTGAGTCAAAAATACTGTTTATGTTTCTAGGATCCCTAGCCATCCCATAAACGAAATCGTGAGCCAACAAACCTATCACAAAAAAAAGAATTAACACGAACCACAAACTTGTATGCAGCTAATTTCTTACACGTACTTACCTACCATCACGGAACCTGTATTTTTGGGGGACCGCCATTTTGATCTACTCAATCTATAGCTCATCACTATAATGATCACATAACTCATTCTAAAACAATTGAAAAGTATACTCTCAAAACCGTTGCTGCTGCTGATCATGAAACAAAAGCCATCGATGAAACAGAAACGGTAATGGATGGCGATCAAGTTGGAGTTATCGAGGAAGTGCGAGATGAAACCGGTCTCGTCGTAGGAGGGATGGTTCGTGCAAGTGCCCTGTCATTCATCACGCGAATGTTGGAACCGGATCCTAAAGACGGGTTCTGAGACTAAGATCGAATTTTTTTAATGTATCTTCATTACTCTGTAGGAATGAAGTCAGTACTATTAATAAAAATTGTTTGAAAATTTTAATGTAATGTGTGTAATGAGTGTTAGGCATCTGTGTGAGGAAAAAATTAATTGTATGTGAAGAGATCCTGAAAAGACTTAAATTAATTATAGTATAATGAAGTGAACGATATTCATATTAGTCAATATAACAAATGGACAGATTTTGTTTTTAACTAGCTTCTGAAATCTCGACCCTAGATAGATCTGGATGATGAATTAATAAATACTTATCACTATAACGATTGATAGCATCCCAACTTAGGATCAGGGGGCCAAGATTACTAATTTACAAACGTGTCAATGGTCTCGCAATGATAAGTTTTGACAGATTTTTTATGAAACATCTGTCAAAAACTCATCATTGCGAGACCATTGACACGTTTGTAAATTAGTAGACTTGGCCGTGACCAGCGGTGTTCATTTCCAAAAGGATAACGAAGGCCATAGTTACTTTCATGACACGTCTTTACAACATTTACTCAGACCCTAAAAGCCAGTGCGGCATTTCAATCCCCACTCACCAACGTATACAGTATCATAATAAAATAAATAGCACAAACATACAAAAGATGCCGCCAGGGATATTCCATACAAAAAAACATTTTAGAACAATAAAATCTGTAACAACTACTGGACGAAATAAAGCAATAAAAAGCAATAAGCTAGGAAGCTGATTTTTTAGTTCACAAACAACATTTTCGGAGCAATTTCAAAAGACAAAAAATGTAACTTTCACTTTTCGATAATAATACTTTTTAAAGACAATGAAAAAACTTTTTGGCTACTGAAAAAGTTGGTAAAAAAGTGAAACGAAAGGGTGGGTAGGAGCCGATATTACAGAACAAACAATGCTAAGTTGGGTTAAAAAACAAAGTTATCAATATGCACCTGGTTTTCATTTTTTATATCGATTCTAATGTTTATTATAATCAAATAAGTTCCTCTTCCGACAGGAAGATGGGCGCCGTGGTTTTTTTCATATGTTTCAAAAAAAAATTGTTTTATATTCTCAACCTTGCTCTTTTGAAATAAGGTGTTTTATAGTACTATCGTCTCTTTTTTCTCAAGATTGAGGTTTTATTGTGGCAATGTGTTCGAATTTCGAATAGACCTTTTTTCTAGTGTTTATTCAAAATAGATTGTTTAATGCAGATGTCGTTAAAACTTAAGAATATTGAGATAAAAGGTTTTTTTTTCTTTATTAGCATAGTGTGTATGTTTAGATTCAGTTTGAATGCATTTGTTGGTGTGTAATTATGCCATAGCGTATTTATTCTACTAGAAAATTAAATCCTTTATATTTTTGTGTATTTATTGTCTTGTCTAGTACCTACTTACTTCTTACCAAGCCTTTTGTCAACTAAACATATATACAGGGCGATTGGAAGCTAGGTGCTAGGTAAGGGGGTGATAGTCGACATTTTGGACATTTTCAGCCATGCTTGTCTTAGACGAAGTACATTATTTTTATTTTTTTTTTAAATGAATATACCAGTTTCTGACTAGTAATTGCCAAGAATACCCCTGTTAAAGTTGAAAAAAAAAATACTAAACACTTTTGAAGTCGTAGAATAATATAATAAAAAAAAATAGCCTCAATCGTTTAAACCTTTTTAAAAACATGCTCTAATTGCTCCAAATGGTCGCCCTCTTAAGGCTTTGCAACCAGCTTTCAATCACCCTGTATATTATATACTAGCTTCTGCCCGTGACTTCGTTCACGTGGAAGGCGTACTACGTAAGACACCACAATATTATACTAAAATACACTCCTTTTCGGGCACTTGTGTAATAACAGCCACATTTCCCGCCCGCGCTATTACTTAGTTTCTTATTTCTGTTTTTTTTTTCTTTTTGCTCGGCTCCTAAGGTTTGTAGCGTGATGTTGAGTAGCTTATAACCTTCCTCAAGAATTGGGCTAAAAGGGAATTTCCCAAATTCAACTTGTAGTTCCAGAGATTAGCGCGTTCAAACAAAAGAATATACAAACTCTTCGACGTTATTAAAGGAAGAAAAAAAATTAAGATAAATTGTTTATTCTGCATAAACAAAACGTACACTCAACAAAAAAAGACATAAAATACACATACAAAAGTAGCCAAAAGCCTCGTATTCAACCAATAAAAAAATTAAAAAGTTTGACAATATTGGTCATACTTTTTATATTAATAAGTATGTAAGAATTACTTATAGAGAAATACAAAAAACATTCAATTTGCATAAGTATAGTTTTAAGTCCAATTGCTGGACATAGGTCTTTTCCAGGATTCGCAAAATACTCAAAAAACATGATAAATCAAATCTGTTAGAACAATTATAATATTTTTGGATGAAACAAGTAAATAATGTAATATTTGAAACCAAACGAACCTTTTCTTTTTCAATATTAGCTAAACAAACTCTCGCAGGTAATTTTGAACGACAATATTCTTCAAAACCATCTTTCAACGGAATTATTGCTTACGAGGTCTCTATATCTAACTGTTTACTGCCTTTATCTAGGATCTCAGCAAATGGTCATATTCAATTAACTGCATCTATATAATATTCGAAATCTTGGCACAAATCTAAAACTGCATCCGTAGTCCATCCATCGCACCGCTTGACGCCAACACCATCCTTTGTATCTTAAAAACGACCCTCATTTTTTTCTTTCATCCCTCACAATGTTCAAATTTCTTTACCTGCAACCATCCTTTTTATAAATCTCCATCTATCTCTACTCTCTCTGCTATGCCAAGTTCAACTTTATCTAATTGTCTTACAGGTTCTTTTGCTTTGGCTTAATGAAGAGTTACGTCTGTTGGATTCGGATCGTCATCTGCAACATCTTGAATAGCATCCCCTAAGACTTAATGACTTACTGCATGATAATTAGATATGCGATTCTGTTTTTTATCGCTATAACTTAAGGTTGGGTTTGGTATGAACTTGTTTAATTTTAATCATTGGTTTGCTGGAATTTTGCTTTGGCATAGAAAATGTGCGTTTCCCTTATTTCGGAATTTATTGGTATTACTGCGCCCTGTGGCGACTGCCATAGTTTTAAGGATTTTAAAACTTTACAAAAGGGACGGATGGACAACAGATGTCTTTGAGATTAAAATGCATATTCACTCTTGTATAAATAAGTTATCTTCCTTTGAGTGGACTTTCCTAAGTATTATCGTCTGTGTCTACTGTCATTTCTAAAACCTTTTGTTGTTATATTTATTCTTAATCTTGGTTTTCTATAACATCTCATCGTTCTGTTCACATATCAAGAATAATAATAACTCTAATACGTTCAATTAAATAAATCCAACGTTACTTAATCTGGCATTGAGTAATCTTGACACATTTCTGGAAGCTCCTGCGATTCTGCCCACTTTAACAACAAAAAGCGTGACATACAAGTATTTTTTGGGACAATAATGCTCAATCAAAAGTAATAAAAACTGCAGAAAGGCGCACGATGAAAGAAAAAACTGCATTACGCATCGTGGGACCATTTTTATCCCAAAAAAAACTTATTTTTTTGACACAAAAGGAGACTTCTTTGTCAAAACTCAGGTGGTTCGCATTGAATAGATGAATTTTTGTGTAAAATCGTTTGATATTTATGGAGGGACTGGATTTGAACATAAATTATTGTAAAGTAGTCACAATTATGTTCGTGATTTGTATTATGATAGACATTTTATTGTATTTGATAAAGAAACAATAGACTAGGAGCTTGATCCAATTAAGAGCGATTATAAGAGTGTGTATGATCACCTGCAGCCAATGCCTGATTTTTTGGATTTAAATGAAGCCAGTTGGATAAATAGGCCATAAAAATATTGTACACCCAATGGTTATGTGTTACAGTGATACAATAATGCTAATTACAAGAACTGTCTTTTTACCTGTGACAAACATTAAATAAATGAATATGAATATCGAAAAAAATATGAGTTCATCAATGACATTTAAAAATTAGAAGCAAAATTGTATCACTGACTAATAGTAATTCTGCTTTGCACACAATGTGGTAGAAATATGGCCAGTTAACCAGATAACTACCCAGAAGGCCTTGATAGATAATAATATATGCTATCAGCAACAGCGATGTTGGAAAAGTAAGCAGCTAAATACCAGTATTTTACATAGAGCGACTGCCTATCTGACCACTACAACTCAGTAACTGGGTAATACGATACCCCTTGGTAAGACTGGTTGTCAGACTTTTGTGCTTCTGACAACCCGTAACGACTGTTATAGATCCACGAATGACAGCCGAAACCAACGGCTTAACTTGCTTTCCGAGGCACGCAGGAGTCTCGATAGGTAAATGTAGGTAAATGGTTACCCATCCACGGACCAACTCCGGCAAGCATTGCTTAACCTGATGGATCGACCCTTGCGGCTGTTATTATTTAGCCACGAGCTCTTCATCCAAAAATAAATATAAATAATGTATAGGACTGACAAAAGCTCTGGTCGTGTCAGATTGCCGTGCCATCGGACTATGAGAGTGAGGGAAGGGAGAGTGCACCTGGGTCTGCGCACACATTAGTGCTCTATAAAATCTCCCGCGCCGAAGGCTAGGCTCCGACCCCTGGCTGGAGGCCCTGAGTGTAGAAGCTTAAGGCAGCCACAGGAAAGTCCGGTTAAGAAGTTATGATTTCCGAAATCACACTTCAAGATGCCATAGTTAAAAAAAAATAAAAAAAAAAAAAAAAAAAAGGCTAGGCTCCGTTGAGATTGGCCGCCGTGGCCCAAATACAGGTCTGGAGGACTATATATTTGTGTCTAGTAGAGGGCTTGCTAAAGCGACAGCAATTGAATACAATGATGAACCGCTTTAATTTTTAAATATTCAACGATTAAATTCATTAAAATCCCCAAAGGATGGACCTAGAAGCCACAAGACATTAGTTAACTCGTAACAAATTATAAGTTAGGTACTTGGCTAAATCTTGCTGACCTTGAAGTGTCTTTGCTCATTGAATCAAACGTTTTTTTTTTGTTGTTCCATACGCTTGAACATAATGATTTTCATGTTCATTACGTACAAAGTTTCTTTGAACAAAATTATTTAGTTAACATTTAAGATTCAAATGACGAAGGTAATTAAGCAATATTCAAGTTAAGTGAAATAATGAATACCTAATATAAATGAATTGAATTGGAAATACAATGGTATTGAAAATGATTAAATTGTGCACTTGGCATTAGTCAATTTAAATTGTAAACGTGGGTTGCGGGAAAATCCGAAAGGGATACCGGGACCTTGGCAACAGGCAACTGAAGGAACACGGGTGGGTTTTAGTCAGTAAAAGTCTGACACGCCCTGCCGCTCTGCCCAGAATGGGAGAAGTCATTTGATGATTACCTAACCAAACAAAAAAATATGCACTGCAGGCAACAGCCGTTATCTGCTCCTGCTGCTCATGTACGGACTTGTACCATAATTGAGCAAAAATTTAGTAGCAAAAAAAAAATCTAATGTTTTGTTGATGTAAATGTAATAGCAACCTCAAAATTTGCAAAAAAAAAAACCTCATTGCTACTTGAACTTCGCAGGAGACACTACCTATTGATAAAATGTAAAATACTAGCTTCGCCTGTGACTTCATCCGCGTGTAGTTTCTTGTTTTCAAACGTATTCTCTGGCGTGAGCAGTAGCGGCCCAGTGGTAACGGCCCCGACTTACGAGTTCTGGGTTCGTATCCAGCTTAGAGATAAAATATAACTATAGTATAGAGTGCGCGCAACAAACTGTGAACAGTAGACACGGGTTTGAACAACACGACGTTCCTCACCACACTCACTCACTTGTCAGTTCGAGATTCATTCATTTGTATGTCACAGTGAAGCGGTACAAAATGTTATTTTGAGGTGTTGGGACATTCAATCAGACATTTGAAGTGCCTCTTGTATGTCCTACCCAACACTAATCTATAGTTCACTTGTCTACGATGCGCACTAAGCGATTTGTGCAATACGCGCACTCTATGTAATATTATCTCTGTAGTATCCAGTCAGGCGCTTAACTTTATGTAATTTATTTCATCACCACTGCTCTCAAAACGGTGAAGGAACACATCGCGAGGAAACCGGCATGTCCTAGAACCAAAAATTCGAAGACATGTGACATCTACCAACCCGCACTGGGCCCGCGTCGTAGATTACGGAGGAGGCCTGTGTCCCATCAGTAGGAACATTATAGGCTGATTATGCTATATTCTATGGCACTCAGAAATAAAAATTTGTTCAGCACTTTTTGAGATTAGCTCCTTGATACAGACAAACTTGTCGTGATGAATTTACTTTATCTCAAGTAGGGAAATAAAAACAGTTAGTAATTAAATAGTCCTTGTCGGTCTAATGGACCGCTGGCGTTGGCCGTGAATTCGATTCTCGGGTCGTGCAAGTCAAGGACTTTACTTATTACATTTGGTGAAGTATTGTTATTTATCTGAGACATAAATTTTCTGTAAATTATTATAATTGTGAGACTTGTGGAGACGAAGATTTACATTTTAATAAGTTTAGTTTTATGAAGTGAGGGGCTTGTAGCTAACTTATAACCGCCGCACGGGTCGACCGATCAGGTTAAGCTACGCTTGCCGAGGTTGGTCCGTGGATGGGTGACCATCTTTACATACCAAGACCCTTCCGTGCCTCGGAAAACACGTTAAGCCGTTAGTCCCGGCTGTCATTTGCAGATCTTTGACAGTTGTTACAGGTCGTCGGAAGCCCGAAAGTCAGACAACCAGTTGCGGAAGTCAGATAGGCAGTCGCTCTATGTAAAATACTGGTATTCAGCTGCATCCGGTTAGACTGGAAGACGACCACAACATAGATGGATAAAGGCTAGGTATATGATGAGTTTTATGAAGTTTTTCAGGACCCGATTTTGGGTTTAACGCCTATCAAATAACATTTTCGTTTTGTTTCGATTTTAACCCCCGACGGAAAAAGAGGGGTGTTTTATAAGTTTAACGTGTGCATCTGTGTGTCTGTCTGCGCCATCGTAGCTGCCAAACAGCTGAACCGATTTTGGTTTTGTTTGAAAGGTGACATGATCGAGAGTGTTCTTAGCTATAAAAAAAAAAACTTTTATTAGATTCTTTGTTTTTGTCGGGGGCTTTTTAATTTTTTTATTTAATTTTACTTGTGCTTTTTATTGTTATTCCTTTGTTATCATTATCTGACTGTTAATGAGGGTTATCTATTTATTTATTATTTGTTTTCAAATAATTTTATTTACTACCCTTTCGAGTTAGTTAGGTTCGTCTAAATGATCATCATTTAATATAAGCTTTGTGAGCATACTCTGAAACAAAAGCTGTGAATAAACTAAACCTTTGGAAGTACTTACAATCAATAACGTGTAATGAGCAGTTACCAAACATGGTTGAAAGCGATGTTCTCTCAATAGATTATTAGGACAAATATGGCGCCGTTAAATAGGAAGTAAAAAATATCAAAGGTTGATCATGTAATACGTAGTTCGTAAAATTGTTTACAAGTAAATAATCTGCATTCCATAAACGCTTAAGTGTCTTGTGGCTAAGTATAAACAGCCGTAAAGGTCGACCCTTGTCGCGATCGGTCCGTGGATGGGTGACCATCTTTACATGCCAAGAGCCCTCCGTGCCTCGGAAAGCACATTAAGCCGTTGGTCTCGGCTGTCATTTACACATCTTTGAGAGTCGTTACGGATCGTCAGAAGCCCGAAAGTCTGACAACCAGTCTTACCAAGGGATATTGTGTTACCCAGTAACTGGGTTGTGAAGGTCAGATAGGCAGTCACTCCAACATACATTAAAAAAAAGCAATTTCAGACGAACATTGGACTGTCTCCTTTTTTGAGGTCGGCTAAAAGTAGTGATAAAACTGGATTGACACTGAATGACGAATGGGACACGTCACAACTTCCAAGAAGATTATAAGTCCCGTCAGGATTCACCTCAGTGTACTTGTAACTTTAGTCATAAATCAACTATCAACAGGATATTTTAATATGAATGTTCCACTTAAGGACAGAACAGACTCTTCTTATACAGACGAGGAATGATCAATAATGACCATGCTAGCTCACTGCGATGATAGACCCAATCCTAATGGCCGATTCCTATAATTTACGGACCGTTATTGGTTAAAATGAAAACTCTCTCTTTACATATTATAAACTAAAGTGCTCCGCCGCGTCTGTCTGTCGTCCTGTTTGCGATAAACTCAAAAAAAACTGCACCGAATTGCATGCTGTTTTCACCAATGGATAGAGTGGTTCTCGAGGAAGGTTTTAGTATATTATAATAACCGACAACCACGCGGGCGACGCCGCGGGCATCAGTTAGTTACCAATAATTAAGCAAAGTCCTCATAGCTTTGCTTAGTAGACCCTTCCGTTATGGAAGTAGCTATCACACGTAAAATTTGCTAATGCATCTATTTATATGCCCAGTTTGGCAATAAACAAAAGCTACCATTGGTTACGCAAAACGATTCGTTTTCATTTATAGGATACGAGCATTAGTCGAGCATTTCTTTGGCAAGAATCGGTGGTTTTTCAAACTAACTAAGGAATTACATGTTACATTGGCACTTAACAGACTCCAAACTCACAATTTGGATCTGAGGCCTGCCTACCAACTGCTATAAGGTACTTCTTCAATAACCCTAACTAATATTATAAATACGACGGTGAGTTTTTACGCTTTCACGCTAAAACAGCTGAACGGATTTCGATCAAATTTCGCACATGGATAGACCATGACCTGGAATAGGACATAGGATACTTTTTATCCCGACATTCCCACGGGATCGAAGCTTACGCGGGTGAAACCGCGGGGTGCAGCGAGACTTCAATAATTCTTCATAAATATTTCTATTTTTAAATAAAATATACATTTGCTGCGCATTGAAAGACGGCCATGACACCTGTCTGAAACGACAGTTAATATGTTGGTAATATTAGCTAACGTATTGTCAATTGCTCATCCTTGACTACTCTTGGCATGTTGCCAGGGTTTGATGTGGCAACACTGGCAACTTGGGAGTTTGGAATAGCTGATTTGTGAGGGTCAGCAGAGAAATGGGTGATTCTGTTTCAAACCGGGGATGTCGTTATAGAGTAAGATAGGTCAAGAGGAAGTGTAGCAGTATTTACATGTTTGATATATGTAAAAAATCTGATTGTCAATTATGGTGTGGTAGGTGATCATTAAAAAGCACATGTAGTGGACGTTTGCAACGTGATAAGGTAATTGGAAATGAAGATGGTTTCCTTAACCATGATAGGTCATGATATCACTGACATGCAAAGTCTGGCCTTTTTCCAAAAGCACGCACGAGTGGTCATCACCCATATAAAAAAAATCAATAATTCCGCCTAGCCTTTTCCCAACTATATTGGGGTCGGGTTCCAGTCTAACCAGATGCAGCTGAATACCAGTATTTTACATGAAGCTACTGCCTATCTGACCTCCACAACCCAGTAACTTGATAATAAGATACCCCTTGGTAAGACTGGTTACCAGACTTTCGGGCTTCTGACGACTCGTAACGACTGACCAATCTCATCTTCTCCAAATATGAAATACTAGTACGCTACCAGTCTCACAAGTAGGAGTTGCAGCTGAATATCAGAATCCATCAAATCAAATCCAATCAAATCCATTTATTCGCGTAGGTTTACAATTTATTACGTACGATCTTATAATATCTCATGCATTAGGATTTTATGGAACAAATTAATTAATTGATGTCAAAGTTATACCAAAATCAAAAATCAAAATATTTTATTTCACATAAGCCTACATGGGCACTTATGAAACGTCGGAAGCTAGTTGCACGGTTCCAATTGGTCGTTTCCTATGGAGAAGAGCCAGCAAGAAACTCCATGGTTACTCTTTTAAAAGATAATTGGCTTTTACAATATTTTAGAATTACAGTGTTATTAGGTATGGGAGGACAGTGTAAGCCTTTCAACAAGTACCAAGTGCCAAGTACCTGTGTCAGTTCAAGAGATAAAGTTTAATATAATGTCAATCAATCTGCCTAGACTTTTCCCAACTATGTTGTGCTCGGCTTCCAGTCTAACCAGATGCAGCTGAATACCAGTATTTTACATGGAGCGACTGCCTATCTGACCTCCACAACCCAGTTACTGGGTAATGCGATACCCCTTGGTAATTCTGGTTGTCAGACTTTCGGGCTTCTGACGACCCGTTACGACTGTCAAAGATCCACGAATGACAGCCGGGACCACCGGCTTAACGTGCTTTCCGAGGCACGGAGGAGTCTCGGTATGTAAAGATGGTCACCCATCCACAGACCAACCCCGGCAAGCGTCGCTTAACCTGATGGATCGACCCGTGCGGCTGTTGAGTTCCTTAAGCGAATTACTTAACCTATCCTAGCGAAGAATCGAATTCTGATGCTAACAGATTCTTCTTCATATGCCCATGTATTTTAAATGATTCATTATTGGTGGAAAATGGGTTTATGGGATGTGATTTTGAGAAATATACTTTAATAGACATATAGAAAGGTCTCGTCTCTTCAGCTGGCAAACATTATGGCCAGCACGCGTATACAGCATGACCACCGTATCAACGTGTTTTGTCGACGGAATAATAGACAAAATTACAGTTAAGAAATCACAATCTGTCATTTTGTCTATTCTTCCGTCGACAAAACCCTTTTCTACGGTGGTCATGTCACGCTTGCTGGTCCTGCCCACGAAGCCCCAACGTTAAAAAATAGACAATGTTGTTAAATCAGACGGTAGACAGACAAATACATTACTATACAAATTATTGTTACTCAGTACACAAATAAACAGATAGTACATACATAGGTAAGCACGTATAGAATGTTGACCGTGACTTTCATATGAACTACCAAATAAATTGTTTGTATGTGCGCGTGACTTGATTGGTGTTACACGTTTCAAGTAATGTGGAATTTATGTTTTTTTTTTTTTAATATTTTGTTTGTAATTAATATTAAATACATTTTGTACTGACTCAGATTTTATTCTGAATTATTGGCTCTATTTTGCACTGACCGTCATTTAATATTATGAAATTTTACAAGTCATAAAGATGAAGCTAGTTGCTCATTCCAAAGCGTAGTTGGTTCGTATGGAGAAGAACGGGGAAGAAACTCCAAGGATATTCTTTTATATCAAAATAATATTATGGTAACAAGTTTTGGGAGAGCTATACAGTCGCTTTGTTAGCAACTGTACAAAGTAGGTGTATATTATTCAATAGTAACAGTCTCAGAAATAATAGGTCTTTACCTATGAAATTGCCGTTTTGTATGAAAAAATTTAAACGAATTTTTTTCATGAATTTTTTATTTGTATTAATCGAAGTAATCACCCATGCAATCAATGCATCTTTGCCATCGCAGTGGCAGTTTATTGATGCCCTTCTTAAAGAAATCAGCTGGACGGGAGGCAACAAATTCTTCAAAGGCATTTTGTACTGCCTCTCGGGTATTGAATTTTTTTCCCGCCAAGAAGTTATCCAAATTCTGGAAAAAGTAGTAGTCTGTAGGCGCAAGGTCTGGTGAGTAGGGCGGATGACGGAGAGCTTCCAACCCCAGTTCTTGCAACTTGGAGACCGTCTGCTGTGCAGTATGAGGTCGCGCGTTGTCGTGCAGGAGCAGCGGAGACGAGCGATTGACCAATGCTGGTTGGAGATGCGCCAGCTTCTCCATCATTGTGTTCAGTTCTTCACAGTACACATCTGCAGTAATGCTCACCCCGTTTGGTAAGAAGCTGTGATGAATCACACCGGCGCTAGACCACCAAACAGTGACCATCAGTTTTCTAGGGGTAAGTTTTCGTTTAGGGCATTGTTTAGGTGCTGAACCAGGATCCAACCAACTTGCTGAGCGCTTGCGGTTATCAAACAGAATCCATTTTTCATCGCAGGTAACAATGCGGTTCAAAATTCCTTCATTTGTGTGTCTGTTGAGCAGTGCAAGGCACGTCTCGACGCGTACTTCGCGCTGGCGATCATTGAGTTCGTGGGGCACCCATTTGTCAAGCTTTTTTACCTTGCCAATTTGACGCAAATGGACCAATATTGTTTTGACGCTAACGTCGAAAGCTGCTGCTAATTCAGCCGTAGATTGTGTATCATCAGCTTCCACAATCGCCTTTAATTCGTCATTGTCGACCAAAGTCTTCGGACGACCGCGAGGTTCATTTTTCAGGTCGAAATTTCCAGAACGGAAGCGAGCAAACCAATAACAGGTGGTGCGTTGGTTTGTAGTGTTAGCTCCGTAAACGTCGTTGATGTTGCGTGCCGCTTGTGCCGCGTTGCTGCCACGACGGTACTCATATTCCATAATTACTCGAATTTTTAACGTATCCATGATGACGAAAAAGGTTGAAATGCGATGAAAATGTAACACTAATCAATAAAGAAATGACTACTTTTGGAAAAAAAAATCCATGTTTTTAAAATAAAATTAATTTGAAATTAGAATTCTTAGCCAAACAAAAATTATTTTGATTTGAAATGGCCAGTACTGCAGAACGGCAATTTCATAGGTAAAGACCTAATATAACTAAACTCAAATGCCCAAATTTGTTGCCTTACTACTTCAAAAAAATTCTTCTTTGTACTCACGGCTACACATCAAGCTATACATTTCCAGTTTATGCTGATCCCGCATTGTATAGGATTTCCGTACAATGCGAGGTCAGCTTATACTGGAAATGTATAGCTTGATGTGTAGCCGTGTGTACGTGTTTTTTTTACTTCTGCATAAAGTTTTAATAATTAAATAAATAAATGGTTGATTTGGTTGCTGGCGCAACTTTAATTGGAATCCAATCCAATTTTTGTACCGCGTTACAGCTTCACGGCTGTGTGTAACCGGCAGAGTTATTGACAATGAAACGGTGAGTAAAGTGTTACATGTTAGTTATGCAACGAATAAAGGTATGTATTATTATACAGCGTTTATATCAAATAACTTGTGGTTTTTATTAAGCTTTTATCAGCTTTAGTTGTCAGTTTTATTGATGTGAAAATGTTAAAAGTTATAGTACCTATTTCTATTTTATTAATTTCTATAATAATCTTTCGATTCATTTGTAGCTTGACTATGTCTTTCAAGATGTTGCAAAATGTAGGTGAGTTTTTCAGGACATTCAAGGCAAAATTTGAAATATTTTAATTTCGTTATTGGTTCAGTAAAATTTGTAGGGATATTGTAATTATTCTCTATAAGCAAAGTTGTTTAGTAAAAGATATTGGGGTTTATTTATAAACGTTTCTTAAAGTTAAGTGACGTTCAAACGTCAAAAATGTATGGTTAAACAGTCGCTAGTCATTACTTAACTTTAAGCAACGTTTATAAATAAACCGCTTAGTCAATTGTAAGCTAGAGAAATATAGAAGTTATTTTCAATGTCATTTTGTATCTACCTAACTTTTTTACCAAAACTCTGAATTTATTATTATTATTAATTCATTTATTTAAGATAATTTATTATAAATAATCCATACAATACATTAGATTAAATTAAATTAATTATACGGTGTTAGAAAATAAAATCACTATTTATAACGAATTGCGGTATCTCCAGTTGAATTCACTGACATATATTTTTATTTGACCATCATTAACTAAACAAACGCTAAATCCAAGACAAAAAAGGTAAATAAAAACATTTAACCAGTCACCCATTTACACCTTTATAACTGTAAAAATATAAGAAAAAATATAAACATTACAAAAACGGTCACCTTACGTCACAAACAAGTGAAATTCAGTAAAAAAATTAAAAGCAAAAAGCCCCCTTCGACATTCGTAATACGAATTTTTTCATTCGAAACTCAAAAACGACTCGAAATCTGCGCCAGCGCACGTCAGGTAGAAGCTTTGGGTTCGCAGGTAGAAAAAATCTATGGTTGTTTGAAAAAAAAAAGGTTGTATTATGCGACCCACCCCCTGACTGTTCGCCCACGATTCTCACCCCATACGTGGATCGCATGATTTTGATACTTCATAGCTTTGAAAATTTCGAGATACTGGCCTATTAACACTGTAATTTGAAAACATTGAAAAAGCCATTTATTTTTAAAAGAGTAATAACCGTGGAGTTTCTTTCCAGCTCTTCTCCATTGGAAACGACCAATTGGAACCGTGCACCTAGCTTCTGACGTTTCATATCATGTAGGTTTATGTGAAATAAAATATTTTTATTTCGATTTTTTGATTCTCAAATAGGCCAGCAAAAATACAAAAATAAATCGCAGCAAAAAGTATCAAGCACCCTCTATCCACATAGCGGGGGTGGTAAAGAAGCATGCAACAATGCAACATGTCTGCGTGCGCGCATTAGAGTCACCCACACACGCGCACGAGTCGCACGATAGTATCAGATTACTCGCACACCAGTGAAACAGATTTATAACAAACACAATGTGGCGACTATGAGGCGAAATTTTTTGAAACACATGCTGTTTGCTGTGGTTCTCATCCGGGATGCGCAGGAGTTTTAAAATGCAATGATTTTGACAAGTTTTGGCTAGGACAGTAGGGTGATATTTCGTGGAATGTCTTTTAAAACTACGTAATACATATTTTGAAGTTAATTTAAAGGATAGGAATGTCCTGGTTCTTAAGTCCAAAAACGGGTGGTAGTTTTAAAACATAATAAGTCTCCGTCCTCGGAAAATATTCCGTTAGAATTAAAAATGATACCTGTAAACAATTCCTCAGGCTGAAAGATTTCCTATGCTTGGCTACATAACTACTTTTGTATTTAAGTATAATTTTAAAATAATAAATTGTTTATGAGTTTGATGAGGTACTAGACATTTTTGAGTTTTGCTTCTCTTAAAAATGGAGTAGGTATCCTTATTTTTAGGTAAGTATATACCTACTTAAATTTTCTTGGTATCATGCATTATTTCGTCTGCATCACACACACTCCAAAATCTATACATACATAATATTGTACACTTCGTATCTTTCTGTGAACGCGTTTTTCTTATAAACTAAACTCGCGACAATCTAAGAAGTCCGTTTTGACGTTTCGTTCTCGTTCATGTATTAAAACGTTATGCCTTGAGAATCAGTTTTAATCAATGTAGATAAGTCGTCGATTACAAACTCTCTAAGTATGTTTAATCGATATGTCTCGAGAATCAGTTTATAAGAAACCCATTTTTTTTTCCATCGCTTCACAAATCATTTTTATAGCTGTCAAAACGGACTTCTTAGATTATCGCGAGTTTACGCAACACATTTTGATACGGTTGTCACCATTAGTTAGAGAATGTATTCCGGAAGGTTTATAAATACGTTAGTATTGAACTTACATAATAATACAGATATTTCGATGTTTTGTCAAGTCTTCAAAACCGTGCGAAACAGGTGCTGGTCGCTAGTAATATTATAAAGTCAATATTAAGATCTTGTGATAGTGGTCCATATTTAATCGAAACAGGAGCTAAAATGATAAATCCTAAATCATGATCAGTAGGTATTTTTTGCTCAAAAATCAGCGAACTTTTTAGCTTACATCTGCCTAGCCTTTTCCCAACCATGTTGGGGTCGGCTTCCAGTATAACCGGAAGCAGCTGAATACCAGTATTTTACATGGAGCGACTACCTATCTGACCTCCACAACCCAGTAACTGGGTAATACGATACCCCTTGGCAAGACTGGTTGTCAGACTTTCGGGCTTCTGACGACCCGTAAGACTGTCAGAGATCCACAAATGACAGCCGGTTACGGTTTAACGTGCTTTCCGAGGCACGGAGGAGTCTCGATATGTAAAGATGGTCACCCATCCACGGACCAACCCCGGCAAGCGTAGCTTAACCTAATGAATCGACCCGTGCGGCTGTTAGTACTTCGCCACGAGCTCCTCCGAACTTTTTAGCCTACGATGTTGATAAATTACAGAAAGGTCTATAAATCGAGGTGGCTAAACTTAATTATTTTTATGGCACCAATTAAAATCTTTGAATGACATCAATCATTTGTATGGAACAGGTATTTAAACATTTTATTTAGCACCCCTTTAATAAAAGGCTTAATTATGTACCTGACCTTTTTATGGTAAAATCCGATCTGTAGTTTGCTGGATTAAACGCATAGAAATAAAATAAAGTATATTTATAATATTCATGTTATTTGCAGTGGTTACGTGTGAATAGTGTCTCTGCAGCTTCTTGTAGTTGCGTTGTGGCAACTACAAAATTTCGTTGTCGCTAATAGTTGCGATGTGGTTACGTTGTGGCTAGTATTTCTGTCTGCAAACATTAGCCACAACGAAACCACATCGACTCGTGTTTGCGATGTAGCCGGCCGTTAGTGCGCGGAATCTCTAGTGGTTGCGTTGTGGCAGCGATGACGTGGCCCTGATATGGTCGTCGGTATCGCCCACACGGTTGATTTTGACGGCCAAATGTGGTCCGTGTGAATAAACAAATTTTTCATACAAATTAGCGTCCGTCTACGTGCTGCCGTTGTGGTGCGTGTGATCAGACCTTAAGGCTCTAAAATATGACAATTCTAGTGTAATCCAGCATTCGTTAAACCAGTCAGTAACTACTTCAGGGCTGAGTCAGGGAAATGCCAGTGCCAACCTAAGTGCTCGGTGACACGACGCCGCGACTGCGCCGCCGCCGCCGCCCGAACGCCGCGCCGCGCGCGCCGCTCCGCTTGATTAAGGGGGATGCGCTAAGGTAGCCCGCGAAATTGAAATGTTCTTACGTTTTTTGCAATTTGCAGGTCAGTATCAGGTTGTATGTTGATCTAAATATTAATTGCGGCCGTAACAAATATGGATTTACAGAATTACAAACATTAGAATCAGTAATACAACTCTCTAACTTCATGTAAGTGCATTGAATGACTATTTCATGAAATCATGACATTTGGCACTTTCATACTGACCTGCAAATTGCAAAAAATGAAATAAAATTTGAATTTCGCTGTCTATCTTGGCGCATCCACCTTAATTAAAGTATTATGAAGCGCGTGCACTTTTGCAAGCAGCGATCAAGCGATCAAGCGACGCGGCGCGGCGTCCGAGCGGCGGCGGCGCGGCGGCGGAACGGCGGCGGCGCGGTGACGGCGCGGTCGTGACGTCGTGTCGCCGAGCACTAACTCAGAAACACAATAAGGGATGGGCAATAACTAGCCAACACAACTGCTCACATGAATGCATTATTACCAACTGTCAAAACCACACTTCTTCTCTTAAACAACTCTGGCACAGCCTCCCTTGAATGAAATTTAAAACCAAAAACCTAACCTACGTCACAAAATACCGTAGGGTGAACATCCAAGTAAGCGTCCATCGAAAAAAACACCGACCACTGACCGCGTACGTTATGCAATCAAAGGCAAATGCACTATAAAAAGAACAGCGTAGGGCAAAAACACCTAACGGGTTCCGGGGGATCCGAAAGTCCTTTTTTTATTCAAAAACAGGAGCAAAAAGGAGCGAAAAAACAAAACACAATGAATAAATGTTTTTGCAAATCGAGAATCGACTTTTTCTCAGCACGTGCATGAATTTAAAATTCTTTTTTTGTGTTCTTTTTTGTGCCAATATTGTTGCGTTAGGTCGCGGAAGGCTTCGGATTGGCTATTAATATGCTAAATATTTTTTTATTTAGGATGAGATTTGGTAATTGTGTACTTATGTGTTTTTGTCAATGTAAAACTAGAATAGTGAAACTTTTCTTATACATTTTCAAGCAGATTAAGCTTGATATAATTTAAATGAGTTTTTAGATGACAGAGTTTTCATCACGTTTTAACAAAAAAAAATATTTTTATTCTATAGCATTTTTAAATAATTAGACTCGGAGTGACGTAATACTTTATTTTATTAATTTGCATGCCATTGTTAAAAGCAGACGTGATGATCTGTTTTTAACCGACGAAAAAAAAAGGAGGAGGTTCTCAAGCCGACAGGTATTTTTTTTTTAAATGTATTATCTCTACACTTTTATCAATACAACACGAATTGACAGCATGTAGTTCCTAGGCGACCGAGACTGAGCTCAGAGGGCCTAAAACGGCCACATTAGCAAATCCTCTAAAAGCAATTCATTTCCTGAATTCCCAGCTGTCATTAGCAATTCCTCTAATTCAACACAAAAGCAATTCATAATTTTTGGACCATTTTACGAATCTCCATAGAAAACTGTCAAACAGATGCATTTGCGTAATATGAATCAGCTCGCAGATCATATTATGAATTGTCAGTTTGTGACATTTTACGATAATTCATAATAATTTCATAATATGTTTCTGCCAAAGTGGTTGTTTTAAGCCCCCTGCTCGGGTGAAATAGAGAAAACGAATTTTCCCACACATGTGAGTTAGTAACCATTTTTAAAGTAAATAAGAATATTTGGTTAATTTACATTAAATTTTTCAAAGAAATTATTCAATCAATCTACTCAGCCCATCGTAGTCCACTGCTGGACATAGGCCTCTCCCAAGATGCGCCATAACACCTTATCTTCCGCCTTCCGCATCCAGTCTGTCCCAGCCTGTGTTCTTAAGGTCGTCGGTTCATCCAGCTGTGGGGCGTCCCACGCTACGCTTGCCGATACGCGGTCTCCACTCTAGGACTCGTCTGCTCCACCGGCCATCGGTCCTTCGAAAAACATGGCCAGTCCACTGCCACAAATAAATTATTGCTTCTGCATGACTAAGACCGGTATCTGGATTAATGCATAAATACGTTTTTAATCCAGATGATGCGGGCACCAGTTATAAATAACTAGCTGATGCCCGCAACTTCGCCCGCGCAGATGTCGGTTATTATATACTAAAAACCTTACTCGAGAACCACTACGAGTATATCCATTGGTGAAAAGAGCATGAAAATCGGTGCAGTAGTTTTTGAGTTTATCGCGTACAGGACGATAGACAGACGCGGTGGAGGACTTTGTTTTATGATATGTAAGGATAGACGTATGTATGAATAGTTTGTGTAGTTATGATAGGAGAGGAGATGGCGAATAGATATCTGTGATTCGGGATTCTACCCATTCCGAACAGAATGGAATCATTACCTTGCGCTAATTAAATTCTAAATGTAAATTTTGACAGATGGCAACGCTGCTATATTACCAATATGGCGCTGTCGCTTAGCAACGGATGCGTAGGCGCAACAGGTGTTGGAGGATTGCTTTTTTTAAAGTTTTTTTTTTAATCCGTGGGGAGAAGGCGGCGATACGGCTTTTGAGATCCGGTGGGAAAGATTTTTTGTATTGCATTTTCTGTTTGTTAGTTATTAATGCAATCAAGATTATTTTGGGGTCGTAATGGAAGGTAGTTGTGTATACAGGTGCAAATGACAGAAATTGATCTTCAGTCAGATGATTTTAGTGATTGTGTGGGGGAGTGGTAAAACCATACTTACTATATACCATCACGCTTTGTTTCCGCGAAGGGATGGGCAGAGGTGTCCCCGCCGGAGGTACACCCATATTTCGCCAGTTATGTTTAAGTCCCATGTGATGGGGCGAGCCTACTGCCATCAACCGGGCACAAATCCAGAGTCCGGGCTGCTACTAACAAATTCCAGGTAGAAAAACCCAACCGGGAATCGAACCCAGGACCTCATGCTCAGCAGCAGCGCTTGTAACCACTAGACTAACGAGGCAGTCCCTGACTAAGTAGTATTAGCATAATCAGCTTTACGTGCTTTCCGAGGCACGGAGGAGTCTCGGTATGTAAAGATGGTCACCACGGACCAGCCCCGGCAAGCGTAGCTTAACCTGATGGATCGACCCGTGCGGCTGTTATTAATTAGCCACGAGCTCCTCGAATCGACACTCGTGGAGCACAACCGAATTCAAATACAAATTATTAAAATGAAGTACGAAGCTCATAAAAATAGTACGACCTTTGAAGTATCTCCTACGCTGCCGGAACTTATCAACACAACGTGAGCAAGTTGTATGTACTTAATGATTGATCATGTTACACTTGCTAGGTGCTTGGGATTGCTTGAATTTGTTCTTGAATGGAAGAGCAAATAAATGGCTTGTTAGAGGTCTATTTAAGAGCGAATAGGGTCGGTCTTTTTCTCCATACAAAAAGTCATAATTCGAGGTTCGGCTCTCGTCTATTTCCTCCTCCAATATTCGTCCAATTTGAAAGATATTTTATAAATCGAATAAGAAGGATATTTATTAGCTTTTAGAGGAATTGCTAATGTGGCCGGTTTAGGCCCCTGAGCTAAACACAATTACCTTGTGAGTAATATTTTTCCATCGTAAGACTCTCGTATTTGTAGGGGGAACGTGGACATTAACAGTATAAGGTACTTAGTATATTTTCGAAGGAAGAAGTTATAAATATGGACTATGCTTGGAGTCCGAGGGATTGAAACCGGAATGAGGTGATTCGACAGAACCAGAGTCGCGGGACTTAGCCCAAAGAATAACCAGCGTGTGGTTATAGGCTGAACGTGAACATATTTTCTGTGAAGACCGCTAATGTAGGGTCCCCGTATGCTAGGTGGAGCGAAGATCTTCGCTGAATGCCTAGTAGCAGCTGGATGAGAGTCTCCGAGAATCGAGAATCGAAAAATAATTAAGATTCAATCAACTATCTGACAAAGCTACTAACATGATAGTATCGAACGTACATTCTAAAATCAAATAATTATGACAGGTTGCCACCCTACCTCCTAGTACAGTAATGCTAACATAATAATTAAATACATTAAGGCGGCATTTAGATAACATGTGCACAACACTTGCCTAGACGAGACGTGTCACTTATATTTCATTTATCGAAGTCAGTTGATTAATGTGGATATGCCTTTAGAAAAAGTATTAAAATATTTAGAACCAAAATTAACGTGTATTTTATTTTTGTTTAATTTAAGTGTTATAATTTTCTTGAGTTTTTATAACATAAATAGAAAATAAGAAGGAAAAAAAAAGTCTGACTAGGTATCATTCTTACCAAGAGATATCGTATCACCCAGTTCCTGTGGGTTGTGGAGGTCAGATAGGCAGTCGCTTCTTGTAAAATATTGGTATTCAGCTGCTTCCGGTTAGACTAGAAGCTGACCCCAACATAGTTGGGAAAAGGCAAGGCAGATAGATTTTGACTATATAGAAACAAAAATGGATGGGTACATTTTTTCTTCTACCTACTGTTAGACGATGCTTTCATTATGATGCATAATCACTAATCAGCCTATAATTTTCCCACGGCTGGGACACAGGCTTCCTCTCGGTGAGTGGGAGTGGGCCATAATCAACCACGCGGGCCCAGTGGTAGATGTCTTCGAATATTATTTTTGGTTCCAGGACATGCCGGTTTCCTCACGATGTTTCCCTTCACCGTTTCGAGAGCAGTGGTAATGAAGTAATTTATACAAAGCAGCGCTATGGATGTTAAAACATGTAACAAAATTATATAGGGATTCAAAATCTACCATCATTCAAATTGAAACCATGTTATTAATACTATGAGACTCAAAACTAAAAAAAAGTGTGTTACAATTACAAGTTACATGTATATAATTTGTTGGTAAAAAAAAACGCTTAATCATACAGGTCAAATAAAGTGCGGTACAAAAACTACGCAAGAAAGATTTTAATAGGTACGCAGATTTATTTTAATTTTTTTTATTCTTAGTTTATCTAAGCCAATTTTCAAAGAATCTACTAAGTACTATCGGTTCTTCGTCAGTGGAAACACTAGCACTATAATCACCCTTAGTGCTGATACACACGAGCGACACGCGTCAACGGTAGAGTCAACTGCAGCTGTCGGCGTCGACGCGTCGGCGGCTGTCTCCGAGAACGTACTGCTCGCGTATTTGAGAACCGTACGCGAATACTCGAGCGGTACGTTGTCGATGACAGCCGCCAGACGCGTCGACGGCTGCCGTTTCCTCTGCAGTTGACGCGTGTCAGTCTTGTATGAGCACTTTATTGATACGACATAAAGGCGCTGTTAGTGTCAAATAGACTATTGTGTAGTTGACTGTATAGACGCTTTACTAAAACGAAAAAGTCACGTTTAATTATCGTACTCACAATCAGTTATTTCATCAACTGGCTAGACAGTCAAAAAATCTAGTTGGCGAGGTCAGGTTCATTGGCATATCCAAATACAAAAAATGTACTCATCTATAATTTGATGGGTTACTTTTCATAAGTAGTAAGTAGTAGTAAGTCAGGGTTTGCAAAAAAAGGCTTCACGTATATTAAAAAAAAAAATTAATAATAAAAAAAAGTGTAGTAGTTCGTGTCCCGCTAAAACGGGTACTTTTATGGGTTAATTTACTGTTATTTCTTAAAGTCATAAGTCATAACACATCTGTCACTAGTTTTTTTCAAAACCACGATACAATCTTCGATCACAATATAAATTTTGAAAAAATAGCACGACTGTTATCAGACCACTTTTTCAAAATTCATTTCTGCTAAGCTGTTTACCTATGAATAGTTTTTGCTCTTTAAAAACTACTCAAAGTAATTATCAAAACTGAAGGCAATAAAAAAAAAAGTGTGCTATTTAAAATATATTTTTGTAGAAAAAAAAATATCATGCCTAATAATCTTAGATATGGTTCCATTGCACTACATACAAGTAATCGGGTTTAGTTTTCAGTGGGTTTAAAGTTGATTAAACTGTTACCTATACATAATGACCATCAGGTGGATTAATTGCCACCTGCTAGAAAAAGAGTTTGACAAGTGGCCAACTTTCGGTAAAAGTATTTTTTTATTTTTATTTCTATATTTTTTGCTAAGACGACTCTGAGAACCGTAATTTCAAATCTTTTTGCTTTTCTCCTATTCTACATAATCCCACCACATCGTTATTTATCGTTATGTACATACATTCAAAGAAACAATTTTTAAATACTTATTCTGAAAAAAAAATACAAAACATGACATCACGCCTATAATCTCGAAGAGTTAGGCAGAGGTAACAGGCAACAGGCAACTGAAGGAACACGGGTGGGTTTTAGTCAGTAAAAGTCTGACACGCCCTTCCGCTCCGCCCAGAGCGGGAGAAGTCATTGGATGATTTCCCACCCTCAAAAAAAAAAGAGGTAGTTCACCCATATTTCGTCATTTACGTTAAGTCTCATTTATTAGGGGGCGAGCTTTTTGCTATAAACAAAAATTTTAATAATACGTTTTTTTCCCTATCATGCAAACACTAAAAAGCAAAGAAAATTGTCAGCACCTGGCATTAGGGTTCAAGAAATATCACCAATCAACAGTATTTTCTTCACTAATCTTGCTAAAAAAGTGTCACATTTTTTATCAGACAGCCGCAAATGGTTCATATAATAAGCGACCTTCTATAAATCGTCATGGTTCACAGTTATACTTGTTATCTAGAACAGTTTGTCAAGGCAATGTTTCTTTTTATACACCTTTGCGGAATTCACGAAATTATGTATTTGCCTTTGCCCAAATGCATCTCACTTATTTAAAGTGTATTTATTATCTTACTTAGTAACAGTTTAAGTAATACTAACAAATTATGGGTATGAATTAAAGATAAATAAATTATTTCTTGGTTTTTGAGGTTTCTGGGTTGTTATCAGTGTCCATTTGTTTGTATGACCAGGGGTAGTATTTTGAAGTATTAATGCCATCATTATTCTACTGCGAAAACGAGATAGTGCTAGCGGCCTGGTCTAGTTCCGTCTCTCTCTCACACTGGAAATATGGTGGCATTAATACTTCATAATACTACCCCTGGTGCCGTATTATGAAGTATTAATGCCACCATTTTTCCAGTGTGAGAGAGAGATGGATCTATACAAGGGCGCTAGCACCATCCTGTTTTCGTAGTGGAATATAATACTTCATAATAATACCCCAGTTTTTATTTCATCCACAGGTTTGGTTTTTTGCATAATAGTTTTATTTATACATTCGGTTTTAGATCAGTGCAATATTCCATTTTAAATTAATTTAATGCAGAATCCATTCAATTTGTATTAAAGTCGAATATTTTTCATTTACAAAAATCATAATTTATGCTAGTTGCATAAAAACATGGAGCAAGTAACGAGTAATAAATCAAATAAAAAAAATTGGAACCTCATCCACACAAATCCAACGTTACAAATTATGGAAGCTGTAACTCGACACACTCTATCGACTCTCGCGCATGGTATTATTTCAAATATGGCGGCTTTGAGAAAAGTAAAAAAATTGTTTTTGGAAATAAGCTCATAAAAACGTTAATCACTTCAATCTGTATTTTTAGTTTATTAGTTGAACGAATTTTAATTATTATTACGATAATGGTGATGGTAAACATATTTTCGACGAAATGTTATAAAAATTTGTAAGACCGTTATAATTTGTTAATTAGTTAACCATACTTATAAGGTTTTAATTTGCATGCCGTGGCCTGGTTTACAGACCTGCTTCTTAACTTATAGGTTTTAGGTTTAATACCTGATATAAGTCTTGCACACGTAAAAAAGTATAATTTATATTTCCTTTTATAGGTATCATTAATCTTTGAACTTACTGTTACTTTTTGAAGAAATACAAATGGACTTATTACTGGAAATATAAAAAAAACCGGCCAAGTGCGAGTCGGACTCGCGCACGAAGGGTACCGTACCATTATCTATAAAAATGGCGAAAAAATCTGTGTATCGGACCCCCTTAAATATTTATTTTATTCTGTTTTTTAGTATTTGTTGTTATAGCGTCAACAGAAATACATCATCTGTGAAAATTTCAACTGCCTAATTGGCACGGTCATGAGCTACAGCCTGGTGTCAGACGGACAGACAGACGGATGGACAGCGGAGCCTTACTAATCGGGTCCCGGTTTACCCTTTGGGTACGGAACCCTAAAAAGAAACATCTTTTTTTGAAAAACTGATATAATTTGATTTGATTAGTGCTTGTTAATCAATAGTAAAGTAAGTATAACCCTTCACACAAGCCATCTATAGAATTACTACAGACAAAATAAATATATGCTTCATAAAAAAAGTAGGTGCAGACATAGATAATAATATTTTCTGTACTGAAGGCTCAAAATTGCCAGCAAATGATAAAATCATTACGATTAATTAATCTTTCAATGTGTTTAGAGTACACACTTTTAACGGTATAAGGGTTCATTTGATCAAAATCGCCATTTTTAATTTGCATGAAATTTGCTCCAATTAAAAAAATACCGGTTCTCTAAATTTTTTAGAGTAGGTATTGCAAACCTTATCACCGTTAGATATTGCCATCATTTGACGGATTAGTTCAGACATGAAGTTTTACAAGCATTATCTTGCGAATTAGGTACGAGTAAATGTAGGTTCGAACCCAGACAGGCGCTTTACTTTGTGTAAATTATTTCATCACCACTGCTCCCAAACGGTTAAGGAAAACATCATGGGGAAACCGGCATGGCCTAGATAAAAAAAAAACAACCGACTTCCAAAAAAAACACAAAAACACTGAAAAATAACTTTAATTTCGGAAGTCGGTGTATTCGCTTTTCAATGTTCGTATTTAGTCACCGACTTCCGAAATTTAAGTTATTTTTCACTTTTTAGTTGTGGTACCTACCCCACACAAATTTAAACACCACTACCTGCTATGTAAATAATAGTGACGGAGTCAAATATAATGTCGTACATAGACTAAGTGGGAAAAATACGTAATTATTGAAGCTAACTCAAAAGCTACTCAACAACAGTTAATAAAATTTATATGGGATCATCTCGGAAGTATATACTTTCGAACAAAAAAAGAAATTTGTAAATCGGTTCACAATTGGTGAAAATATCGATACAAAAAAAAAACATAAAGACGAACATAGAACCTCCTCCTTTTTGAAGAATTTGGTTAAAAATTTGAAGACGTGGTGTCTACCAACCTGCACTTTGCCCACGTGGTGGCTTACGGCCTGCTTATCTCACAGAGAGTGAGCCAGTGTCCCAGCAGTGGGAACATGAGGCTGATTATGTCAAACTTCAAAGATTAAACCCGTAATGTAGCTCAGATTTTCACTTTCAGAGGTACCCCGTCTTGTTCTAATCTCCAGATAGCTTAAAACTATGAATACTTAAAATTACACTTTTGCAGACCTGAGGATACGAAAAACCTACGATAAAATTACAGTCAGCACCAGTTCTGGTTTCATCCATAAATGATCGTTAAAAGGTTTGAATTTTGAATGGTATGCCCGGTGCATATAAGACGTTTAAGTGGCCCTAAAATTGCAATTGCATCTTCCAACTTTGGTGTTGTAGCAGGCTTCTCATCTTCTACTTTCCATGTTACCCAACCAAAAAGGGCGCGAAGCTAAAACTGGACGAAACTAACAACCATTACAAAATATTCTAACATGCCCGTTTTTTGCCCATACCAGAAGATAAAAATCAATTTATGTATAATAATTTCGATGTGTAGACTCTGAGTGATCGACACAGTAATTCGGCGTCTCGTTTTAACGCAAAAAATCAAGGTTATGTCTAATACTGGTTGAAAACTAATAAATTCGTTACTAAGTGATATTACGGAGGAGCTCGTGGCTAAGTAATAACAGCCGCATGGGTCGATCCATCAGGTTAAGCTACACTTGCCAGGGTTGGTCCGTGGATAGGTTACCATCTTTACATTCTGAGTGTCCTGCATGCCTCGGAAAACACGTTGTTAAGCTGTTGGTCCCAGCTGTCATTCGTGGTCTCTTCATCATCTTAGACAGTCGTTACGGATCGTCAGCAACCCGAAAGTCTGACAACCAGTCTACCCAGGGGGTATCGTATTACCCAGTTACTGGACTTTCCGGCTTCTGACGACCTGTAACAACTGTCGAAGATCCACAAATGACAGCCGGAACCAACGGCTTAACGTGCTTTCCGAGGCACGGAGGAGACTCGATATGTAAAGATGGTCACCCATCCACGGACCAACCCCGGCAAGCGTAGCTTAACCTCATGGATCGACCCGTGCGGCTGTTATTACGTAGCCACGAGCTCACATTACGAGCCTTTTAAAGGCCGATAACAATTAAAATTCTTTTGTGTCTCGTTAATGACAGTTGGAGGTTTAAATGGTCATAGACTAATCGAGTGTGATCAAGTTCTGATCAGTAAAGCTATCATAACTGCTGGCGCTGGTGCTGCCGGTTGACTAAAAAGGGAACCACTAAAAGTTGATAAGAGATTTGGCAGACACTGGCGGTGGATACTGTGAAAACCAGTCTTTTTTACTATCATTGCAACAACAAAAACAACAACAGCAACAAAAAAGTCATGCCTAAGGAGTTCCTTGTAAAAGGCACAAACCATGTGTTCAACATTACCTACGTGGTGAACACAGACTTGCTTAGTATAAATACATAATCAGCCTATGATGTTCCCACTGCTGGGACACAGGCCTCCTCTTTTCGAGAGGGAGTTGGCCGTAACCCATCACGCGGGCCCAGTGCGCGTTGGTAGATGTCACATGTCTTCGAATTTTTTGGTTCTAGGACATGCCGGTTTCCACTATGTTTTCCTTCACCGTTTTGAGAGCAGTGGTGATGAAATTATATACACAAAGTAAAGCGCCTGCCTTGGTTCGAACCCACGACTTACAACTCAAGTTGGCGCCGTTACCACTGGGCCACCACTGTTAGTATAAATATTACTTTAAAATTATTCATCAAAATCTTAAGTGTGTAATTATTGAGCAACATGGATGACATTATGTCTGACCTGCAAGCTGCGTCTAGACTCCTGATGAATGACGCGAGACTCTAATTTCCGTTGCAGAAAAATGTGCTTAAAAGATGTTACCTAGATAACTCTACATACATACAGAAGCACCACTTCACAGACTTTAAATCAAGTGTTTGAAGCATCGTGCCTGATTAGCTTACGCTGGCAAGAGATTCGAGTCTACCTACTCTCAGTAATTTGGACATTCATAGATTTCTAATGCTGATAGACATATATTTTCCCCATTTTTTTAATGATTGCTTGTTTTTATTGCCATGATAATAATTGCTTAGTAACTACTCTTGGCTATGACATCACCTAAGTGCAAATGAATGCATTATGTTTGACTATATCGGCTACCACCTAATCATTTGTCTCCGCTTATAAAGCTGCCGGCCGAGGTGCAATGAAAGAGCTAACAAGTAGACAAGCCACATTACATGCTTCTCATGCATAATTATGGTTCAATACTGCGTTATGCTATACTGATATGAGGTAACTCAGTGCATCTCAAAAGAGCTTTCATCGCACAAAAGAGGTGTATACGTGCGATTTGTAATGTAGACCCACTTACATCCTGCAAACCACTGTTTAGTAAACTTAGAATACTTCCATTAACTGGTATTATTGAAGAAGTGTGTAAATTTACCAAATCTCACCTTGAGATGTTTGAAAAACTGGGAGATAAATGTAAGTTTAAAGCTAGATATTCTTATAGATTACTCCTAGAATGAAAACGGAACTATATGGGCGAAGATGCTATCCTATGTATATTCAGATTTATACCAAGATTCCTAACCAAATTAAAGAACTTCCAATGGTCCACTTCAGAAGGGCTTTACGCATCTGGTTAATTGAAAATTCTTTGTACTCTATAAAAGAATTCCTTCAGTTTAAATTGAAATGATCTACGAGTAATTGTGTACCAAAAATTTGCATGTTATTATGTCATGATTAAATAATATGTTAAGCTACAATTATTATAATACATACGGCTACACATCAAGCTATACATTTCCAGTATAAGCTGACCTCGCATTGTACGGAAATCCTATACAATGCGAGATCAGCATAAACTGGAAATGTATAGCTTGATGTGTAGCCGTGTGTACTACCAACTACCATTGTAAGGACTTTTGTAACCATATTTGTCTGCAAATAAATATTTGACTTTGACTTTGAGCTTCCTTCTGTTTGGTTCAGCTTAGGAAAGTCAGACGCGATACTGTGCTACCAGCATTTATGTATGGAGAAGCAGAAGATCGTCTGAGAAAAATGATTCTCCTTGTTAATAAAGTCAGGAAGAACATTACCGACGGAAACCTCAAGTTATTTCACGCCTATTAAAATCAAATACCTATGTATATACTCGTAACTATGGTATACGTTATATAATTAATGTATATATTATGCGATGATGTCATAAAAATGGATCCTGAATTATGACTCTTATGATTTAAATGCTGTGAGTTTTAACGTATGGAAATGTTTGGTAGGTACATTATTAGGTGGGTTGACTATCACACCGGAACGTAACAAACAATTTTAATTATGGAATAATATTTTAATCTATGGCACAGTATAATAAAGTAACAGTATTATGTCTTGGCGGACGGGCACTACCTACCTTGATACCTTGATTCACAAATAAACTCTGGAATCCGCACAGATCCCACGTGACTAACAGTGTGATTATTTTGGCGCGACTAGCTAAAGGTAAATCGTTGCAAAAAGATTAGAATTCCAGTTTATACTGTATCTATGTGCTGCGCTAGTATTTAATTCAACTGGCTGGGCATTCAAAATGTTTGTACAGTACAACTACAGTTTAAATAAGTTTCTTGGCAATAAAGTGATAGTATCATGGTTTGGAATATCACCTCCTAAACTTTGCAATTATAAAAGCAAGTAAAAACTCAATTCAAACTTGCCATAATCATGGAAGATTAAAATAATCCAAAAAGCGTTACAGACGTACAACAAGCCGTATAATAAAGAATTTAGTCAAAGGTCCTGAATGTACGTAAACTAGATAAGTGGATACTTCTTCTCCTCTTCTCCTGTCATTTGACGTTCAAAAGAGCCTTTTATGTAGCTATTTGAAATAAATGATCTGAATTTGACCTCTCGTTAACATCAGAAAATAAGAATTTTTCATGCTGCAGTAAAACTATTAGCCAGAGAGCAAGGTTGCACTTGCGGGGTTGACGCACAGGGTGCGTTGGACGAATATTTCATGTAAGTATAACTGTTTTAATAATAACACCCTATTATTGTCCGACTTCAGGGTAAAGGCCTTTTCTCATACACGGAAGGCCGAGGATTGCATAACGGTTTTAATGTAGCCCAAACCATGCATTCTTTAAAACTACATCAAACACCTAGATATTACACAACGGTGTAAAATAATCCGCAGTTGATGATGACACATACTTGATGCTCTAGAGTATTATTTAGAATTATTTTCCGAGGATCCAGAGGTCAGCTCCGACCCTGTCTTAACCAAAAACGTGTTTATAGGGCGACCATACTATTTGCATTTATGAGATACGAATTACTTTTAAAGGTACCTACTTTACGATTGTCTAAACCGAAGATTAAGCAGTGATAGCCTAGTGGTGTGCCCGTGTGACTGCCAAGGCATAGGTCTACGTTCGAACCCAAGCCACGCACCTCTGACTTTTCAGATTCATAATGCGTATTGAATAATTATCATTTGCTTTAAAATCGATGAAGGAAAACATCGTGAGGAAACTGGCATGTCCGAAAGATATTCCTCGATGGCATGTAAAGTAAGAGGCCCATGGGTGGCTTTAAAACTCTTACACCAGGACAAACCACACGAAAAAATGAAGATTATCTTTGATTTAGTCTAATTTTTTTTAAACCGGACCGTTTCCAAAAATAAACACTACTATGACCACCACCCTAATTGCAAAAATCCGAGAATTTTGAAGGATATTGCCAATCCATTGCTTCATAGGTTAGAAAAATTCGTCTGCTCAACAGCATAAATAAAGCAATGAACGCGGGTGAACTGTCAAAATGAAACGATCAATTGCCATTTTATGTGTGTGACGCAATTAGGGTGTTTGACACTCCCCGTGACTCAAGGGCTGGCTTTTACCTCGGTCAGAAACTAAGCATCGCCATACAACGTGGCAATGCCGCCAGCCTCTTGGGTACATTACCAGCCGACAACGATGCGGAGGAATTTTTCGACGCCATATCTTAGTTATTAATTGTTTATTTATATAGTTAGTTTTAATTAATGTTAGTTAGGATTTAATTAGTTATTTAATAGTTGGTTGTATAATAATTTGTTTATAGTACCTTTAATAATTCAACATTCATTACCCCGATGGTTAAAGTTTTTCATTAAAGTCTATCTCTGAAGTTCTTTGTCTGATCACCTTAACATTTACCTAGATGGAGTGAACACAACAGTAATGTATACCCTTCATCATCATCTGCCCAGTCTTTTCCCAACTATGTTGGGGTCGGCTTCCTGTCTAACCGGACGCAGCTGGATACCAGCATTTTAAATGGAGCGACTACTTATCTGACCTACCCCGATAGTAGGTACACCAAAATGCTTCCCGGAGCAATGAATAAGTCAATTTTGGAGTCGATTAATAGCTTGAGTTATTGACAAAAAAAGACATATTTGTAGTCGGTAAATAAACTAGAGCTTAATCTCACAAATTACTAAAACCATGGTGCGCACGCGCAAAAGAACATAGAAGCACGTATTACGCCTAATGCCTCCACGTCAATCACTTTGATTGGACCGGCAAAAACATTGATTCATATATTCATACACGGCGTGTTATGTTTTCCGACTCATTTCAAACATCACGCTATGAGTAGCAGGATGAGCAGAGTAAGAAGTAATAGAAGGTGAGATAATCAGACCATAGGTACAGAATTTTGATGGTCTTAAGGCTCTTACATACTGGGGCGATTCGTAGCGCGACGCGAATTTTAACAAAACAATTTCTCACGGCGAACTATGCGGCGGCGTCGCGTCGCGCGACGAATCACCCCAGTACGTAAGAGCCTTTAACCGATTTAAAAAAAGAAGGAGGTTATGGATTCGACAAGTTTTTATTCGTACACCGATTTTTTTAACTTGGTTGAAAAAGATGAAAGCGTTTATATCGCTATTTTTAAGAGTCCGAATAGGTACCTATTTTCAATTGCTTATAATAAACTATTATTTGTGTTACCCCACTAATATTCAAATGAGAAAAGATACTAAAGTCATCATCATCTGCCTAGCCTTTTCCCAACTACGTTGGGGTCGGCTTCCAGTCTAACCGGATGCAGCTGAATACCAGTATTTTACATGAAGCGACTGCCTATCTGACCTCCACAACCCAGTAACCGGGTAATACGATACCCCTTGGTAAGACTGGTTGTCAGAGTTTCGGGCTTCTGACGATCCGTAACGACTCTAGACAATACGTACATAACACAACTAACTATTTACATTAAGTACCTACTAAATTAAATGACTGATTGAAACTAACTATACCTATTAAAAATTAACTAAATTTTAATATTTAATGTATATTTTAGTAGGAGCTCGTGGCTAAGTAATAAGAGCTGCACGGGTAGATCCATGAGGTTAAGCTACGCTTGCCGGGGTTTGTCCGTGGATGGGACCGTCTTTACATATCGAGACTCCTCCGTGCCTCGGAAAGCATATTAAACCGTTGGTCCCGGCTGTCGTTCTTGGATCTTTGACAGTAGTCAAAGGCCCGAAAGTCTGACAACCAGTCTTACCTAGGGGTATCGTATTACCCCAATTACTGGGTTGTGGAGGTCAGATAGGCAGTCGCTCCATGTAAAATACTGGTACACAGCTGCATCCGGTTAGACTGGAAGCCGACCCCAACGTAGTTGGGAATGGGCTAGGCAGATTGAATGTATATTTTAGTATAAGAATTGCTTAACAACACCTTTGCACCTCCTTTGTACCTTTATGTCGTATCTCTATGTATTTTACTGTGTGTACATAAATAATAAAATAAATAAATAAATGAACAAATTAAATAAAGTTAAAATTAAAAACAAAAACTGAAATCTTTAGACTGGGATACTATACATACATATCTATGGCTTCACATGCTGTTGACAACTGATGTTTAATCGGCTGCTATTATGAATGTCTGGTTGCCAGTTGGTTACCGGGCCATACGGGCAGTACTTATCGGGCAATTACATACCTACATGGAATGACATTTTTTTTTTTTTTAAACCGGCCCAGTGCGGTTTGGACTAGCACACCAAGTAATCCGTACAATATTTAACACTACGTTTTTTTTTTCCAATACTTTAGTAACATGAAATCACGTTTCGGGGTTTCCTTTTAATTTTTTACTTTTTTTGGTTTTATTAGGTACCTACTAGCTTCCGCCCGCGATTTCTCCCGTGGGGTATGTCGATAAAAGTAGCCTACGTCCTTCCCCAGGGTGCCATCTATCTCCTTGCCAAATTTTGTCATAATCCGTTCAGTGGTTTAACTGTGAAAAAGTAACATACAGACAGACAGACAGAGTTACTATCGAATTTATAATATTAGTATGGATGGATTTCTTGTTATAGCGGCAATAGAAATTCATAATCTGTGAAAATTTTAACTGTCCACCTATTACGGATGAGACAGGCAGACGGACGGACAGCGAAGGCTTAGTAGGGTTCCGTTTGGCATCTTTCAGGTACGGACTACGGAACCCTAAAAACTAGCCTTTACTCATCATCTGCCTAGCCTTTTCCCAAGCATGTTAGGGTCGGCTTCCAGTCTAAACGGATGCAGCTGAATACCAGTATTTTACATGGAGCGACTGCCTATCTGACCTCCACAACCCCTACGTAATACGATACCCCTTGGTAAGACTGGTTGTCAGACTTTCGGTGTTCTGACGACCCGTAACGACTGTCAAAGATCCACAAATGACAGCCGGGACCAACGGTTTAACGTCTTTTCCGAGGCACGGAGGAGTCTCGATATGTAAAGATGGTCACCCATCGACGGACCAACCCCGGCAAGCGTAGCTTAACCCGATTAATCGACCCGTGCGGCTGTTATTACTTATTACTTAGCCACGAGCTCCTCCTAAAAACTAGCCTTTACTAACCTACCAAAACCAACCATCCTACCATTCAGGATACACCTACCTACCTAAACATAAAATAATCGTTACCTAATAAATCATAAATAACTAATTAAGTAGCAGAATATTTTTGCATAATCATTCTCATAAATTGGCTTCGGTCTTAAATATTATATTTTAAATAATGTTAAAAAATTAAATATCCGATCGATATCCGTGGTTAAACATAACAACTAAAAGTCGATTCACACATATCAGTGGAGCCACCGTTCCGACACAGTACCGGCGCAGTACCGGCACAGTACCGGCGCAGTGCAAAATATTCTTTCATACATTCTCTATGGACCCAACCCCAGTTGTCAGTGTCAGTGTCTCAGTGTCAGTGCCGACACCGGCATGAGAATGTATGAAAGAATATTTTGCACTGTGCCGGTACTGTGTCGGAACGGTGGCTTCATTGACATGTGTGAATCAAGCTTTAAATCTGATATTGTAGGAACACATGGTAGGTATGATCTTTGCGTGTGTGATATTTCGCTATGTTGTGTTTATTATCTTTTGATAACATTGAGAACGAACTTTCATAACGTCAGTGATAGTAAATAAAGATGGATGCGCAAAGATAGCCCGCGAAATTCAAATTTTCTTACGTTTTTTGCAATTTGCAGGTCAGTATCTTGAGCAAAATACGATTCGCAACCATAACGAATATGCATTAACAGAATTATATTCATTGGAATCATTAATACAACTTTCGAATTAAAAATTGGCCATAATGTCATGATTTCATGAAAAAGTAATTCATTAGACCAATTCTAAACCTAACCTTACTAATAATTATAAATGCGAAAGTAACTCTGTCTGTCTGTCTTTCGCGCTTTCACGCCAAAACTACTGAACCGATTTAAATGGTACACAGATAGTCTAGAGCTTGAGAAAGGAAATAAGCATTTTTATCGACATATTACGCGGGCGAAGCCGCGGACGGAAGCTAGTAGAGATATAAAACTGGATGAAAATCGTAGTTTCACAAAGTCATGAAGATTTATCTTAAAATCAGACTATTATTTATTATATATATATACAGGTTGTTTTCTTTTTGTTTTTTTCGGTGACAATATGTCAAGATGCTTGGTCTGAACATCCAGCTTCAGTTTTCGGAAGATGTCTGCTTACACCCTGTATAAATATATAAAAATATTAATCATGTTATTAGACAACATAATTATTATCTATCTATCTGCCTAGCCTTTTCCCAACTATGTTGGAGTCGGCTTCCAGTCTAACCGGATACAGCTGAATATCAGTATTTTACATGAAGCGACTGCCTATCTGACCTCCACAACCCAGTAGCTGGATAATATGATACCTCTTGGTTAGACTGATTGTCATTCTTTCGGGCTTCTGACGACTCGTAACGACTCGCAAAGATCCACGAATGACAGCCCGGATCAACGGCTTAACGTGCTTTCCGAGACACCGGAGTAGTCTCCGTATGTAAAGATGGTCACCCATCCACGGACCACCACGGCAAGCGTGGCTTAACCTGATGGATCGACCCGTCCGGCTATTATTACTTAGCCACGAGCTCTTATTATAATTGTCTAACATATCTTTGAAGTTACATAAAAATACTCAATTATTAGACACTTTGTATCCTAATGTATCTACGTAGATTAGAGCGTGTCTAAATGTTTCAGACATAAAACGTAAAGGTGTCGGGCGAATTAAATATAATAGACTTCTCACGTTTTATTTTTATTATTTTAGGTACCTACCAGTCGTTTACACTTATATGTTTATCACGATGTTAGGTAATGGTAGAAATCAAAATTCTTTTTCGGAGTATACAAGGGGTTGTGAACTTGTGGCGGTATCTATATCGCCACATGCGAACTACGCATCAAAGACCTGACGTCACACAAAAATCCTAACGTCACATAAATCCTGCATCGCGCAATTAAAGTATACCGTGCAGTGGACATATATACAAGAACCCAACATCAATCGTTGGGCAGTTGCCCACCAGACACAACAACCGTCTGATCGGAGGATCCTCCCTTTTCTATGGTGGATGAGTGAACTTTACACCCTGTTCCTCATACCCCTAAAAACTGTATTCCATGATTCTTTGTAAGTTTACAAAAGGTCGAATCTATCGTTTGCAGTTGCACCCAGATTTAAATACCAGTTCGATTCAAACTTAATGGCGTCTTGGAAATTAGCTACTGGCTGCGCAGTACCCCACCCCTCACCCCCGCTGACACATGAAATTGTTACTGCGCAGCGACTCGCCTCATGTTCCGAGCCGCCATTAAGTTTGAATCGAACTGTTCCTAAGAAGTCTAAAGCAGTTTACCTACGTAGTTTTCGGTTCCAAAATCTAAGAAAAATTAAAGTAATAGAACTAAAACCCAAATACAACGAAAATGTCAATCAACTGAAAAGGTATAAACAAGACATCACAGACGGACAAATAAAAAATCCGGAGTCACACGCAATCTGTTCGATTTATGCCCTAACACGTGTCCCGACATTGTTAGTTGATTGACATTTTTGTCATAGTTGGGTTTTAATTTTTATTACTTTAATTTTTTTTAAATTTTTTGGTTGTATAATATATTGTTTAATATATAATATAACAACCAAAAAATTAAACAACATAGTTGGGAAAAGGCTAGGCAGATTGATTGGTTGTTATAATATATAATATATTTTTGAAATATGCTAATTAAGCCCTTTCACATACCCAACATGGTACGATAAAACAATTTTTTTTTAGGTCATGACTTTATGTTATTTAGAGTGCGCCATTTTTAATTTAATGTGATGTCATAATTATAGCCTATAACTAGCGCACGAGCAATACGCTTCTAACGATACCTCATTTGTCAAATTGTGATGAGTCGTTTAGAAGATATGAGGGAACAGATGAACATACATATATACATACCGGTTAAAATCATAAACCTCCTTTTTGCTTCGCCGTAGACGGGTAAAAAACCTGTGATCTTATTAAAATTAAATATATAAATAGTTATGCACAACTTTAGCAAAGCGGATCCTTATTAATAAAACCCGGGGAAATACGACAAAACATAATAATCCACAAAGCCGGTTTAAAAATATTATTAATACATAACTCCGTATTGATAGCGTACAATGGCTACGTATTCATAAATAGCAAACAATCTTTATTATCAGTTATCAATGTTATCATGCACAAAGTTCGCAAATCACAAAAAAACTCTTTTTAAACTTAATCAAGTTTCGTAAAGAATCCATGCTATGTTTTATTACACATTAATTCGCTTATAAGTCCATAAATATTGCAGTTAACAGTTAAATGAGTCACATGATGTTTAAATTTGAATAAAATTCGTGACATAAGAAATCAAAGGACGAATGGTATAACAGTGACCCAGAAATTCCGTAAAAAAATTAATAAAAACAATATCTAACACAGTTTTTTACGATAAAACGTTTTTTCGCGCCTTTTTTTAAACGTAGAACAATATGGCGGCGCTAGACGTTCGGATACGAACAATGAATGAGTTTTTATTAAGTTTTTATGGTTTGACTCGTGTGTGATAACGAAAGTTATACTTTTTTGTGGTTTGTTTGGCAAAAAGTTCATATTCGCGTAATGTAGAAGCCATATTTTTTGTTAATGAGGTCGTAAATATGAAATCGAATGGGTAATAATGGGCTTGTTGTGTTAATTTGAAATGTTTTTATTGCTAGGTCTAATTTATTATGTTAAAGTTTTTTTGAGATTGAAGACTTTTTGAATACGTAAATGTCCATTTAGGACTCAATAATTTTGGGCACGCCACAATAGCGGCGATAAGTCCCCTCTTTGAGGAGTGGATAGAGAGGCGCCACGGCGTCCTCACCTTCCGCCTGACACAGGTCCTCACCGGACATGGCAGCTTCGGGAGGTACCTGTGTAGGATTAGGCGGGAGGAAACGCCCGGGTGTCACCACTGTGTGGATCGCCCGGAGGATACGGTGGAGCATACGGTTGAGGTGTGCCCTGCTTGGGCGGAGCACCGCCGTGTCCTCGCGGAGGCGATTGGCGGCGGTGACCTCTCGCGTCCGGCCCTGGTTCAGGCCATGGTACGGAGCGAGAGGGCATGGGAAGCCGTCACCTCCTTCTGCGAAGCAGTAATGCTCGCGAAGGAGGAGGCGGAACGCGTGAGGGAAAGGCAAAGTTTGCGCCCTCACGCCCCTAACCGCCGCCGTTGGAGACGCCCTGGGCGTCGGGAATCCCAGGCGGATTTCCGGCCACCATAGGCGCGGGCTTGCGGACGGCGAGCAACGGGCAGCTCGCCGTCCGATAAGGACCAGGCCCGGGTCGATGGCGCGTCGTGTTCCACGCGCGCCTCAAAGAGATGTCAGCAAAAATGACGGGGTCCGCTAGGACCGATGCCTGCCAGGGTTGCGGGAAAGTCCGAAAGGGATACCGGGACCTTGGCAACAGGCAAATGAAGGAACACGGGTGGGTTTTAGTCAGTAAAAGTCTGACACGCCCTTCCGCTCCGCCCAGAGCGGGAGAAGTCATTGGATGATTTCCCACCCTCAAAAAAAAAAAAAAAAGGACTCAATAATTTCAAAATGATGCTCTCAGTAATAGGTGGTTTGATACCCGTAAGTACTTCACAATATCTTGTTAAAATATGAGACATGAAAATACTTTCTGTTTACCAGACAGAACCTATTTTCTTCAAGTCAAATATTCCTTTATACTTACGTATTGTTGTTCATATTGCCCCAATATCTACCCACTTTTGTAATCTTTACTATCCTTACTAATATTATAAAAGCGAAAGTAACTCTGTCTGTCAGTTTGTCTGCCGCGCTTTCACGCCAAAACTACTGAACCGATTTAAATGAAATTTGGTACCCAGACAGTCTAGAGCCTGAGAAAGGACAGGTTACTTTTTATTGACATACCATGCGGCCGAAGCCGCGGGCGGAAGCTAGTAAATAACACGCTATTTTATAACGAATTAAAACTAAACAAAACGCAAATTACTACATTAATTAAGCGTTTAATTAATTAACTGTAACTTTTTAATTTGCCACGGAAATCAAAGTCGTTATTTTGACATTAAGTGACAATTTGTTGTTTTTTATTTAAAGTTGACACAGCATTTATTTCCATTGGGTTCCTGTTACTTGCTTAACAATACTTACTGCTTGATTTTCCCACGTTAAGTTTGATTTAACTTTACCAACGATGAATTCAAATTCAAATTCAAATGTTTATTGCTCAACATAGTACATAATCATACATTTCTAGATGTCAAGTGAATGCGCCGTCCTCTGTGTTGCACCAATTCAGGCATGCAAAATTATCATTAAAATTATACCTACTAAGTCATAATTTCCAATTAATACCTTATACAATTTCATAAATTACAATTTATACCAAAAACAATGTCAATAATTTAAATTTCAATAAATATTTTATAAAATGTCATAAATTCCAATTTATACCAAAAACAATGTCAATAATTTAAATTTCAATAAATATTTTATAAAATGTCATAAATTCCAATAGTCTAGCAAACACAGAGATAGCAGATGAATGTAACTTTTTAAAGGTTTTGAGCCGTTTGGGATTGAAACACTCGGGTCATGACTTCATGAGGCCCGAGTGCGCGACTCCTTTTTAAGGAAATTTCTCGCCGAATAGCGACTGGTCGAAACGTCACGACGCCACAGAGCTGGCTCGTTTTTTGGCCAAAGATCATCATTAGCATTCAACGTTGCAAAGTCTTCTGGGCCTGTTTTCGGATGACAGAAATGCGGATGAGTACTTCGACACCAAGGTCCAATTTCACTAATGAAACTGAACGCGATCAGCGCATTTAATCCGCGTTCACCAGCTGTCAGTGTCATAAGAAATATGACAGTGACAGCCCTTGAACGCGGTTCAGATGTGCTGATTGCGTTTAGTTTCATTGGTAAAAATGGCCGTGAGTGTCCTTGTGTTTTTCGGCAGTTAGAGGTAAGATTGCCAGAGGCCCTAGACAAAGTGACATTCTATCAGCGATATCGAAGATGTAAAGCAAGCAAAAATATATAGGACTGACATAAGCTATCGAAAAGCTTATGTCAATCCTGTTGAAAATCGTTGTAGAAATACGAAACACTTTCGAAGCGATTTCAACAGGTACAGACCATTTAAAAAAGAAAAACTCATAAACCTACATGGGCACTTATGAAACGTCAGAAGCTAGGTGCACGGTTCCAATTGGTCGTTTCCTATGGAGAAGAGCTGGCAAGAAACTCCATGGTTACTCTTTTAAAAATAATTCGCTTTTACAATATTTTCAAATTACAGTGATAGTAAAAGAAAGAAAAGAAAAATAGGTTTATTTGTCACAGAAACACGTGCATACAAAATAGATAGTTGATCAGCAATATTAAACAGAATAGATCTACTTAAATACAAATATGAGATTACGAGTTTACAGACGAGTTTTTAGTAGGCATGGGAGGACAATGTAGGCCTTTACAAAATAGAAGATGATCAACAAATCTACAGTCCACTAAGCCTACCTCATTTCCTCTATGGTTGAGGATACCGAGAGAAGCTCGCTTCCACCTTCAGCTCGATCATTACTTACCATCAGATTAAATGCAGGGCAAAAGCTTCCAAGTTGTGGTTAAAATAAAATGGTAACCCTACTGAGTTATGATGTCATCGTATCGTATCGCTTCTTACATCAAAAGTAAAATAGGTACCGAATCAGAAATACATAAGTACTTTGACTAGTACCTACTCTATCAATCAAATCCGTATATTCTCCGCCCATCAACCACTTCTAACCTTTTAAAAACCACTCCATAACAAATTCTCAATCATCAAATATAAACAATTATCTCAAACGCGACATCAACAGTGTTTTATTTCACATATTAAAATCCAATGAATATTCATAGAGGCATGGAATAAATCTTAAAATACCAAGTTTTTAATTTTAATATCAGTAATAATTGCATTAAAAACCGGCAATTTACATAGGAAATAACCCTGGGACCGGTTCCTAGCGATAATAGAAAACCATTTTATATAGACACGCGGTCGATTTCGGAACTAATTTGAACATCGTACTGAATTTGACACTTTTGACATTTGTCTTAGCTAGCAGCGCCGCCATGACATGTCAAGTTATACTGGTTTTGTTACTGTCGTTGGAACTATAATTATTTATGTAATGAACGACTCAAATTATTAAAATTAAATATATTTGAATATGACACTTCCTTAGTGCAAAATTTTAAAGTCGAGCATTGACACTTGTCTGTTTATCCTTGAACGTGGTATGTATGTGATAGTAAATATTATTATCATTTCATGTAATTTAAACTTTCAATGTATATGACTAGCTATTTCCTATATTATTAACTAAAAATTGGTACCACGCCCACAAAATATTACAAAACCAAAACATATCTTAGCGTGTCGGTAGCAATGTAAATGGTTTCGTTCCAGTATTCGGCTACGTGTTTGATACCATCACTAGCTTCGATCAGTTTCTGTAACATGCAGCTGACAGTACACACATGGTGTCCCATTGTTTGTGGAACAGCACCACATTTACATTCCAAGGCGGAGTCTATTAACAGGTTTTCCTTGCTTCGGCCAACCTGGATCCGGAGTCTGTTTAAAGACTTCCAGGTTAACCAAGGCAACTCGTGTCCAGGTTCGAGATCTTCAGCAGGTGAAACGAATATGGGTAAGGAAGCATTGTCTTGCCACAGCTCCCATAATCAAGCAGACAAGCATAATTACCAAACCACTATCTATGAATTAAAAATAATCACGTAAATCGAATCAACTCAGACCAAATAGAAAACCATAGCCCTGCATACAATACAGTGAAGCGTACCAAAACTACACCTCCGCTGTGTGAATACACGCTCACACGCACTCATTTACAATCAAACTACACCTCACTAAGTGCACACCATGTTTACGAAACCACTGTTGACAGGGCTCTGTGTTGTTTTTTTATTTGGTCTGAGCGTATAAATGGTTCTCAAGTTATAAGCAATCTTAAAGGACAGACAAAGTCGTTGGGCCCATATTTTCCCACTAATGGGAAAAGGCCTCCCGCAAATTCTTCCAGGAACTCTTTTCCCGCGTCACCTCGAACCAGCCTTCGCGGTACGCATCATTGTGTGTTATGAAAGATAATTTCAGTCTCATTTTTGACTTCCAAATAAGCGCTACATTGAATACTGAACTGCCGAAAAATGGTGGAAAGTGGATATTGGTTCTTTGGTCGATGGGCAGGATCTTTACTTGAAAACCGGATGGTCGGAGAACTCGAGATCGGCCCAAACTCAGATGTTTGAATGACATCTTATCTCGTGAGTTCACTTCTCTCATTCGACTGCGATTAGATTGAAAGCTTTTTGGGCCACAATAGTAGTCTCATTAAAATCAGCTCAGTAGTTTCTGAGTTACGACTGTGCTTGTACAGATACAGACAAAAAATTGGCGCGAAATTCTACGTACTGGATAGTACAATGAACTTAATTTTTTATAGGTATGTTAAATATAGACATTATTTTGCATGCATACATACTCTTTTAATTTGCCTAGCCTTTTCCCTACTATGTTGGGGTCGGCTTCCAGTCTAAACGGATGCAGCTGAATACCTGTATTTTACATGGAGCGACTGCCTATTAGACCTGCACAACCCAGTAGCGGGTAATATGATACCCCTTGGTAAGACTAGATGTCAGACTTTCGGGCTTCTGGCAACCCTTAACGACTGTCAAAGATGCACGAATGACAGCCGGGACCACGTGTGGTAACGTGCTTTCCGAGGCACGGAGGGGTCTCGGTATGTAAGGTCACTAATTCACGGACCAAACCCGGCAAGCGTAGGTTAATCTGATGGATCGCTGATGATATGATAAGAATTATGTGCACCAATTATAGTTTTTTTCTAATTACTTTTGTTTTTCTCCACTCTTCGCCTCCATCTTTAGTAGTTATCGCGAACTAAGAGTTAAATATCACAGTAATATACACTTTACTAATGTAAATCAAGTATAAAAATACAGCAATGGAGCCGCTAGACATAAGAAATCTATCGTTTGTTTAACGAATTGCTATAAAGGTGCTTAAAATAAAATCTTATTAAACTATTATTGTCTAAAATCTTGGATTGAAAGCTTGAGTTGGATAAGGGCTTGTGGCTATGTATTTACAGCCGCACGGGTCGGTCGACTAGGTTAAGCTACGCTTGCCGCGGTTGGTCGGCGGATGGGTGACCATCTTTACATACCAAGACTCCTCCGTGCTTCGGAAAGCACGTCAACCCGTTGGTCCCGATGTCATTTGTAGATCTTTGACAGTCGTTACGGGTCGTCAGAAGCCCGAAAGTCTGACAACCAATCTTACCAAGGGATATCGTGGTACCCAGTTGACTGAGTTGTGGAGTTCAAATAGGCAGTCGCTCCATGTAAAATACTGGTATTCAGCTGCATCCGGTTAGACTGGAAGCCGACCCCAACGTAGTTGGGGAAAGCCTAGAATGCTAGATAGATGATGATCATGATTGTCTAAAAACTATAATAAACGAAAAATAACTACAATGTGTTAAATGAAACACGGAAAGCTGTATGCGGAAAAACCTGGCATGTAGGTAGCAATCTCAGGTGGGTACTTATGCGTTAGAGCGTTAAGATGTTCCCAAAAAGTCTCAAACACCATTCAAAAAAATTAAATTAAATTCAACTTTAGCGTTCACGTTCTAAGGTTGGCAATAGAATGAGACTGCATAAAAATAAGGCATTATAAATATTATGATGTAATACGCGTCGCTACAAGGTCAGTTTAGACCGAAAATCAGGTTTTGGTTCTTTTCCCGCCGCCCGCACACCGCCCCGCCTCCTCGTATGCGCGTGAGCAGCGTCATAGAGGCGCCGGAGTGCGTTAGTGTGGCGGGTACAGATGTGAGTTTGATGGTTTGACCGATTGCGGATAGAGGAGTTATGGTTTCTAACCTGCACGTCGATTCAGAACTATCCATAAAGAACCATTATGACTTAAGTATTGTTAAGTAAACAATCTGATCTTATTTTTTTTTTTAAAGCATTATCTGGTGATAGCCGGTGATTCCTATAGTAGTTGCCGTCAATTTCGATTTAATATCAATAAATTATCACTGTTTAATTTGGACAATCCACTCGACTATTATTGGTTTAGAATAATGATGAGCGTACAAAACTAATAACAACATTTAATGAGAAAACTTCTTATTTTCGTAATAAGTGGTTATAAACTTGGGTGTATTTCTCGAAGACCTAGTAAAACTAAATATCTTGAGCGTAAGAGATACAGTCAGTGATATACTTCCTAACTATCTATACTAATATTATAAATTCGAAATTAATTCTGTCTGTCTGTCTATTTGCCTGTCTGTCTGTATGTTTCCTTTTCACGCCTAAACCTCTGAACGGATTTTGACAAAATTTGGCATGACATAGGCTACCTTTATCGACATACCACGCGCGCGAAGCCGCGGGCGGAAGCTGGTAATATTATAAATGCGAAAGTGAGTTTGTTTGTTTGTTTATTACGTTTTCACGCTAAAACCCCTGAACGGATTTGGATGAAATTTGGCATTTTGGTAGACCATGACCTGGAATAGGGCATAGGATACTTTTTATCCCGATATTCTCACGGGATTGAGACTTACGCGGGTTAAACCGGGGGGGCGCAGCTGGTTAAACTATAAGTCCAGGATATCCTTCACCGCGCGATGATATAATTATGGTTTAATAATCAGTCTTAAACTACTCATCATCTGCCTAGCCTTTTCCCAACCATGTTGGGGTCGGCTTCCAGTCCAACCGGATGCAGCTGAATACCAGTATTTTACATGGAGCGACTGCCTATCTGACCTCCACAACCCAATAACTGGGTAATACGATACCCCTTGGCAAGAGAGTCTTAAACTACTATGGAAATAAAAACTATGTCGTTCAATAAAGTTAACTAACAATAGAAAAGGAAAACCTGTGTTGTTTAAAAAATAATAATGTCAATTGATATTACATAATGTGGTGTTGAACTACTTTAATGTGGATGATTGATTATGAAAGCAATACAATAATAATTGTTACGTTCTATGTAAATAGCCTGTGAATGAAAAAATAATATTGTTTCAGTTATTTATAGACGCACGCAAGATATAAACGATTGAGAAAAGTAGAACATGTAGGCAATAAAAACACAATTTACAATATTATTTACTTTTCCGTTGTTTTAAAAATATGTCTCAACTCCAAGCCAAGTTATAAGGTAGTAAAGATAGCATCCTCGCGTTTTTGCAATTTTTGATAAATGATTTTAAAAATAAGTTTTATAGTATAGTAATAATAATTACAACTGTTTTTAAGACAATTCAATTTCATTGCCCCTAAAGAAACGGAATTTTCCTATTAATACATTCTTATTTCACTAATTTAACTACATGTGTTCCCGCTAGCGCGATGCACACCGTTGTCTATTCGGAATTCGTCAAAATACTCGACAACGGACTACCACATGGCTCGCAAGTCATTTTTCATCGGCGTTTGAGCATGTGTGCGTGCGTGCATCTGTGTGTGTGCGTGCGTGCGTCTGTGTGTGTGCATCAATCGCATCACTGTTTATTTGTGTGGGTGTGTGTGTATGCGTTCGCGGCGATCTAAAAGAACCTTTTTATGTCTCTGTCAGTGATAGTAGTAAATATAAACGGCAGTTTTAGCACTGTAATCTACATATTTAAGTAATAAATAATAATACTTCTATCCCATTTAGGACTTGGTTGGACCTTGTGATAAACTTGAACTTTTTGCTGATAATTTGCATTTAGGAAGTGGTAGGTAGTTGTAGTTAGAAAATTATCAAGATAAGCAACGTCTTAAGACGTTGCTAATTTTGATAATCTTCTACTATAACTATAATGAAAATGGCTACAAAAACGAATCATCGTTTAAAATTAGCAATTCGCGAGCCGACAGATTAATTAAGAATTAAGAAATTACTAATAATGCTTTCAATGATGGTGATAATAAAAATGAGCGAAACTGACAATCCAATGCTAAATCTCTGTTCCATTATGTAAACTCACAGGATGCATGCACGCTTTGTTTAGTATACAAAGCACACACGCAAATGTGTAGACATAAAACTAATGCTGTTTAAGAGAATAGGAATGAAGAAGGCAGATTATCAAAAGCAAAAATTTATTCAGAATTAGAAGAAATTGGAATTGAATTGTCAGACAGAGATAAATTAAATTCCAAAAATTAACACATAGCTGGACTTTTCAATAGGTATTGACAAAAGTGTCAGAATCTTCCTGTTCGAACTAAGAAAGCCTTTATTCCAACGTATATAATTTAATACAACGTCTATAATTACAATAATTTTACCCGGAAATCTTATAATTGACATTTGATTGACCAGTACTTATAAACTATAGGTTCGAGGTTACATCAACTAAAATGTAATTATTATTTAAAAAACAAGATAACAATCATTTTTACGATTCGTTAATTTGATCAACAGATCGATTTATATTTATTGATGCCTATAAAGTGCTTTATAGGAAACTATCGTATAGAAAATAATGCCTAAAGTTATAGCCGCAAAGATCTTGAAGTTCCGGCTTTAGTAATAGTAGCGCCATCTAGTAATGATCGATAGAAGTAGTAAAGTTTCTTCTCGAAGCCGATAGATGTCGCTACGGTGCTACTCATGATTGATCTAGATCTTTTAAACGAGGGGTACATAAATGAATAAATAATTTTGTGTTGTGTATTTTTATAAAAAGAGTAATTAGTATTGATAAAAGTAAGGACTTACGGTACATTTTTCGATGATTGTATCACTTGTACGTACCTGAAAGAGAAAATACATATCAATAAGTAATTTCAATATAATTATGTAATTTTATTACTTTTGTAAACAAAATAATTATCTTTATTATTGGTTGAACCTTTTTTTAATATACACCTTCTTTCTTGCACCTTTATCGAAATACAGATATATCCACCTGCTCTATTTTGTTGTTTTATCTTTAAACTATAATGTAAGTAATGTCACACAACAATTCATTTAAGTCTTTACTAAAAGAAAAGAAAGAAAGAATGACGTTTATATGGACACATTTCGTAAAACACAAAATACAAATAAGTAACAAAATAAAAAGTGTACGAAGAAGAAAGTGTGTGTGAGTGAGTGAAATGGGTGTGTGAGTACATACATTAATTATAATTATGTCTGTTTCAAAGGAAATTAATCTACCATCACCTAATCTCCCAAAGTCTGTTTCTTACTACGATATTCCTCTTCTTAATTTTAATTAATTCAACGGCATAATATGAAATCACTTCTCATCTAACAATCAGCTTTCTTTATAAAATACCAGACAATACCAAAACTCGTTAGAGCGAATACATATTTCTTTATCTTTTTTGTTTCATCCCATAAAAAATCCTACCAACGGATCTCACCCTGAAACCAAAAAACTAGACAACATTCCCACAGTCTCAGTTTTAAACTATGCTTTTGATTTGCATACGACCAGTGATTAATATAATTCTCCACTACCATTTTTTCAAAACACTCACCCCACAACTTTTCAATAGAATTAACACAATAAGATGCTATTAAAATAAAAGATTGAGCACCATAGCCATTTGCATACGGAAGTATGAGAAAGGTGTTCTTCAAGGGACGATCATAGGACCGTAGAGAATTTATGCAAAATTTGTCAGTCACCCATAGAAGCGGTTTTTTCATTCTATTTGTTTTTATCTTCGCACGACGATTTGCATATCTAGTTCGAATATTTTGCATATTAAAGTCTGTGAGTGTTTACTTTGAGCTTTATTTTAATTCTGTTTAGGGGTCAGGTTTTTCTTTGGTAATTTTGCTTGTATTGTTGGGATGCTCAACGTGAATAATTAATGCTAGGAACAAGACGTGTGTCCCTGCTTTCTTTTGTATGACTAATTGAATTCCGGTTTTGGTGCAGAGTCATCTTCGTTTTTTATTAATATTTTTTTTTGTATGGTTTAATTTTCTGCCCTGGGAGCATCTGCTTTTTGCAATAATTAATGTCGTGAGAACAGAGGATACGAATTAATTATAAATATTTTTCACAGAGCTTTTTCTTTATGTTGCATTTTATGTCTTTGAAGAGGTTCGGTATTCAACGGTAGACGGGTTTGAAATATTTAATTGGGCATTCTTGCTTGCTATTGTCACTTTAAAGAAAAAATCTTTTGTTGTTTTTGATTTTGTATAGTCAGCGATTTTAAGGAGCTATGTTTTTAAATTCATTTGCACAATAAATTCTGACGAAAAACAAACTTAAAAAGATACTGTACTTTAAGAAATTTTATAAGACTAAATATAGGGGAAACTTCATGTATTTCAATACTGATCGGACTTGAGACGTATCCAATGAATTGATCAATGTATAATCACATCTAGTTTGAATATTTTGCATATTAAAGTCTGTGAGTGTTTACTTTGAGCTTTATTTTAATTCTGTTTAGGGGTCAGGTTTTTCTTTGATAATTTTGCTTGTATTGTTGGGATGCACGCAAACCACACATCACATGGTAGTATGGTAATCATGGTTACAAATATCTACAAACCTACTTGCATTGACTTGATTATTCTATTCATCTACTTTCAATCAGAATATCACCTATCAAATTAAACTATTATGAAGCAACAATAACACAATCGCTTTATGGCAATCGTGCGCCGGCGCAACCCTTAAAAATATTATATTTCATCAATAGCCAATCGAGGGTTGATACAAAAATCATATACTACAATTTTATCGATCACAATAGTTGACATTGACGCGTGCCCGATAATGATCTATAGATCAATGATTTGCTATGAAATACGATAGGTTTTTTGCGTTGACCGCAGTCACAATGGTTGACGGTTCGATCTGGTTGTTTTCGGTTTGTTTTCCGGTCAATTATATTGTCTGGAATATTTGTAATTCCGTTTTGTAAGCTTTGGTGACAGAATTTCATGAAAGTTTTGTAATTATTTGGAAAAAAATCTAAAAATGATTGTAAAACTAGCTTGTTATTTATTTCTTACGGTCCGGTAGCCATTGTTTTTACTTTTTGCTTGATTATAATAAGCTTGAATATTTCTGTCAGAATTTTTATGATTATTTTTTACTAAATTCAGCATATTTTTATGTAAACGTACATTTACAGCAGTTTAAAATTATAACTGGTAGTTAACAGCGACGTAAAAGAGTATGAACTTAGTAGAACAAGAATGTTGATATGATTTCGATGAAAGAAAACAAGAACGTATGAATAACCAGTTGTGTTACTCTGTAAAAAGCTCACTGTGAAAACTTAGGTGAAGTGAGCTTGGAGTGAACTGTCACTGCCTTAGCATCAGTAGGTATCAATGACAATGACAACTCACTCCACGCCCACTTCACATAAATTTTCGCAGTGAGATGGTTACAGAATAGCAAAGCTGGTAAGCGATGGAAATACCCATGAACTTATTTAGATCAAGACAGTTTGATAGAAACGAAAGAAAACCTACCCACAAACAGAAAAGACTGAAACTCAATCACTGCACCGTGCGATCGATAGTACTAGCTAAAAATATACCAAGACAAGCCATCGCATGCAATTTCATCCGTAGGGGGAACGCCTGTCGATACATTCAGGACACTAGCCCTTCAAAGACACAAAAGCTAATATTAATCCCAACACAATTTATTGTTTAATAACTCGTCAGTCATGCAAAATCGGCTTCCACATAAAAAATCCATTGTAAAAGATCTTAAAGGGTTAACCCTTCAATACTATCTATTATAAGATTATTGAGTATTGACGCATTGTGGGGGGCGCGAAGGGTTAAGTACTGTTAAGACCCCTTTGCTTCTTTGAGTTATGTTGACGTGTTGAAATCGTTTAGTAGAGTTTATGGAATCGGTAAGAGTAGATAATGTTGTAATACGTGTGTATGGAAATAGAAGATTATTGCAATCATTTACTTTATTTGCAATATGATTGCTGCATTAGGCACAACTTATTGATTGTCTGACTTTGCTATAATTTGTTTTGATCCCTATACTTTCTTTCCTCATCATCATCTGCCTAGCCTTTTCCCAACCATGTTGGGGTCGGCTTCCAGTTTAACCGGATGCAGCTGAATACCAGTATTTTACATGGAGCAACTGCCTATCGGACCTCTACAACCCAGTACCTGGGTAACACGATACCCCTTGGCAAGACTGGTTGTCAGACTTTCGGGCTTTTGACAACCCGTAACAACTGTCAAAGATACACAAATGACAGCCGGGACAACCGGTGTAACGAGCATTCCGTTCCATATGTAAAGATGGTCACCCATCCACGGAACAACCTCGGCAAGCGTAGCTTAACCTGATGAATCGACCCATGCGGCTGTTATTACTTAGCCACGAGCTCCTCAAATTCTAACTTTTTCTTTCCTATGTAGGTGTAATATCTTTTCCGTATTTAGACATTATCGTCTCCCATCTGTTTTTCCTTACCAGCGGCATGTATTCTTCTTGTATATACTCTATTAGCGTCATTTTAGTATTAACCCCTTTGTGGCCATGTCCTTCAATTAAAAGTTAAGTCCTGTGCTTTCAATTCCCTCTCGATACTGGAACACCATGTAACGGGGGTCTTCCTCTTCCCAGGCATTTCGTAGGGATATATTCAAGACTGTTTTTACTGAGACACTGTAATCTCTTCTCATTACGTGGCCGTACCATCTGAGCCTGCTTTCTTTTATTTTGTCCGTTATTGGGGCCACTCTGAAAGATCCTCTCACGTATTCATTGCGTATTCTGTTCAGACGTGTTACACCACCCGCCCAGCGCAGACAAAGATAAAGTTTGTCTTTTGTTTGATGGTTAGTTGCCACTGCAATTTAAAATTGCTAATGTGGTTTTACATAATCTCAATGTATTCCACATTCCTAATGATAGTACTGGGAAAGATGGTACAGAGATCAATCAAACAGCATTATTTATAATAAAACTTTCGTTACTGACAGCTGATGTTCCTAATGACATATCATTAATATTTCTTCCAGTTCCCACAAAAGCTAAACACAGTAATATGCAAAACTATATCTTCAGTCCTAATCCATCCGAAATTCCATAGAATTTGGTCCACAAAATTTGGCACTGACAAATTACACTTGAGTATACATACAGTTTCCTAGATGCGTTCTCACATACAAATGCACGGACCCATCTGCTCTTATTAGTGAATAATGTTTTATTCAATAATTGTGAAGCATTATGCAAAATACCCATATTGTGATGGTGTATGTTGACATAATACCATCAATCTGGTGTTTGATTTATTTGTAGGGTTGGGGTATCGCATCCATGTCGATAAAAATCTAGTACTGTAGTACTGTGTACTGTGTAGTATCCATCCAAAATTTGGTAAAAGATCGCCATTGTGTCACCGTAAAATTTCTACATTTATTAGAAATGTAATTGTCTGTAATTGTGTTGTCTGTAATTTTTATAGTGTACATAATAAAAAATATTCTATTCTATTGTTTGGCTAAATTTATTGTTTCTAAACTAATCCTATTGGTATTCGTTTTCAGTCATATTTTTGATCGTATCCAGGGATATCTAATATATGTGTCTATTTACGAGAACCTACTTTGAAGGAGCCATTCAGTACGCCACAGTAAGATTTCATTCATAGAAATGCTAATCGGGTATTTGTTAAACCATTCTTGTTAAAACCAGATGTAACAACCATTATACAGCTTTGCAATCACATAATCTTGATAAACTATCTTATCTAGGTTGCTCTGATTCTTGATTAGCATTTAAAAATTATCGACAACACTATCCTTACCTCCTTCTACATCTATCGACACATATCCCAACCCTACCCCATCCCTGATTATCATCCTTAAGACCTTTCACAATAACTGTTTCGCACCGCAACGCCTATTACTGCGCAAACGCATTGTCATTTAAATCCTGTGTTTAACCTACCTGAATACCCCTTTACGTCCCAGACATGTTCAGAATAGAGTATGCCGTCTTAGAAAAGATTAGTGGTATATTTATTGCGATTTAGTATCCGGGAAGTATTATTGAAACCTGTATTTTTTGGTTTGATTAATGCTGAACTGTGTTATATTCTTTTTGTGTGGTCTCATGGAATGATACTTAGGTTATTCGTACTATATTTGAGTGGGTGACAATTTTTATCAGTGAAACAGGCTGAAGCATTCACTCGAACGGATGATTTTTTTCTGATAAAACAACGAGTTCTAGTTAATTTAAATTTCCTTTTATTTCATTTCGGTTTGAACTAAGGGGATATATGTGGTGTTAGTAACTTCATTATCAGAAAGCAAATTGTCCCTAACTTATTTTGTGTTTTTAAATCAACACATAACATCACGCCTTGTTTCCTCGAAGGCTAGGGCAGAGGTTTAACTGTAGTAGGTACACCCACATTTCATCAGTTATGTTTAAGTCCCATTTAATAGGAGGCGAGCCTTTTGCCATCAACCGAGCACAAATCCGGACTCAGGCTATTGAGAAATTCCAGATAGAAGAACCCAATAACACTTAGCCCGATCCGGGAATCGAATCCAGGAGCTCACTGATGCATGGTTTCTTGAATCATTCGTAAGTTTTTCATTAGTGTCATTCTTTTTTTCATTTTTTTTATGTTAGCCTACACTGTCCCACTGCTTAGCAAGGACCTCCCCCAAATCATTCCAAACATCCTTTCCCAAGGCCACCTCGATCCAATATATATTTCTCGCCTCTCTGGATGGATATTTTTATTCTTACTGCAACAAAACGCACGTTATCTACTTCTCCTTTATCTATATCAAAACCAACATCATTACATCTCACAAAATGTAATGTAAATACAAAGATAACATCTCCAACAAGGGAGGCTGTAACCGCAACCATCTTGTGGTTAATAAGACCCGTTGTTAGAAAGTCTACAAACATTAAAATTTTCTTCAAACCACGTATAAGTGGTTTGTTTGGTACGGTTTAGGTTTAAGTGCATTGTTTTGTAGGATACACTCAAAAATGAGTTAGAAATATTTTACGTTACTATTTATGATGACATTTATCATGAATAATAACGTGAGGAATTTCTTTCAGGAAAAATTGAGCACGAGCAGCTATCTAATAGCGTAACTTATTTTCGTAACCGATTAAGATTAATTTGTTTCATTTCGACAGTTCAACAACATTAATTGCGATATTTATGTTGTTTAGCAGATATTTTTTTGGAACTTATGAAGCAATGGATTATCAATTTGTTTCATACCGATTCAGATTCTGGTTGGTCATTTATTAGGTACGCAATAAAATAAGGGTGCAGATTTCCTTTTCTTAAAATTAAAACCTGATTATTAACATACATTTATGTTATTTATAATTAATATATTTTAATTGGCATGTGATGAGGAGGGAGGAAACTTATGTGACTATAAAAGTGATGAATATAAGTTGATGGATGGAGCGGGAGAGGAAGGCCAAAGAAAAGATGGATGGATTGTGTGAGGAATGATATGAAAGAGAAGGGAGTGAATGATAGCGTGACGGTTGACAGGGGAGAGTGGAAGAAGAAAACGTGTTGCGACGACCACGAGTAACACGGGACAAGGGCAGGAAGATGATGATGATATATTTTAATTATTATATTTGTAGTGACCCGTGTGAGTTACTAACAATCTAAGTCCTACGATAGGGTTGTTTTCTGCATTTATTTATTTTAATGCAGCAAGTAGGTGTTATTTTGGTATTACAATTATCTACATACTTTCCTATACTTTAATATTTTAAAAACAAATTTTATGATTTTTTCAATAGCATGTACTAGTTATTCTAAAATCACAATAACATAAAGTAGATTATTTGTTTATTTGGAAATACAATCAATTGGAAACAAGCATTTGAATATATACTTAAATGCATCTATATCATCTTCGGATTTATCAGTCTTATTGGAAACGATGTTATGCATTTGATTTACTTCATTTTTGGATTTATAGTCAAGCCGTGGATATCTAGTTTATGCTCATTATTACTACCTAGTATAATCTATCGATACAGGGTGACTGGATCTGTACCCACCATAGTAAATTGCACATAGAGAAGGTAATTTACTAATTATTGAACCTTACTCTCCCTAGTTTTTTAACAGTATTTATTTTTATTTTTTGAGCATAATATTATCTTATTTTTTAACCCTATTTGAAGGAAGTTCCAACGTATGTTTATGACTACCAATAAATAATAAAAATGTACTAAAATAATAAAAAAGAAAATTAAGTTATGAATGCTTGAATGTCAAATTTTGGACTAATCTCAATAAAATATAAAAATTGACATATCTCCTAAACTATAAAAGTTTAGTTAGGGAAAATAGGGTCTAATAATTAGGAAATGACCTTTTCTATATGCAAATTTGCTATGGCAGGTCCAGATCCAGTCACCCTGTATAACCCGTTACGTAAATAACAATTTTCGTGAAGTTATCATAGAAATTTTTACAACAGAGTCGCGCCGCGCCATCCCTTCGCGCCTGTCTGGTGCGAGTCATGTGTGTGCTGAACTGCTGGGCAAAAGCCTCCTTTTCCCTAGTAAAATTATTTTGATGAATCCCATCAAGACTTTATAAAAGTTAACAAACGTTTTACTAGGCTCATATAAATAATCCCTACCCATAATATTATTATCAAAACGTTTATATTTAAAAGACGTTTGCTACTTAGGCGGTTGCGGTTTGCGGCGGCTTACCTTTGACTTGTACCGACCCCATAAGAGTACAGTCTTAAGATGAGCTTTACGTACCCTCGTGTGTGGTGACTTAGAGAAAATATGTTTGGGGAAATGGTTAGTAATGAAAATGTGTATATATCGAATACAAACCTTTAAGAATTAAAACAATAATGATCGTAGTAGATCTAATGAGAATGCACTAGCCGTCAAAACTTAGTACCACACTTCTAAAATTGCAATTTGCAATAACTTTTAAATTAGAAAGAAAGAAAAATTGTTTATTCTGCACAAACTAAACGCACACATCACAAAATAAAAGAACGACATTTGCTCAGTAAGAACCCAAAAGCCTCGTATTCGGAGACTACTTAGTCTGTGGCACAGAGTACATTACCAATCTGTGATTGATGTGTATCATACATGCTCTGTGAGGCCAGAGACATTTTAGTTGCGCAATATATTGCGACATAACAAATGAAAACAAACAACAAATACAAATGCAATACAAATTAGGTACACAAGATGTAATATATTCGAAATAAAAGCATTACAAAAATATATTTTTTTTTTATATAAAAACTTTATAGCTGCTATCCGTCTTTTAAGGAATGGCTAAAAACCTTTTAAACAAAAACACTCCTTTTCAAATTGTTGCAACTTTGGACTCTTTTTGTTTTCATATTTATTTTTTGATTGATGAATTTTGATTCAAAAGCCAAGGTGTCAAAAAAAATCTAAATAAGGCGTAAAACTATAGTTATACATGTTGTTTGAGTTTTTTCCCAGTAACTTAAAAATGGCTAGTTTTTGGTTTAAGTTAAAAACGTTTCTTATGTATAATAAACTATAATTTCCAAGAAAGCTGATGAAATTTGCTATTAAACGTTTTTTTTTTTCAAAACTCTGTCTTCTGCAGTTTAGGAGAAATTGCAATTTTAAAATTGTGGTACTAAGTTTTGAAGTACATGAAACAGATGCTTCTTTTTCGTTATTTTCGAGTAGGTGGCATAGTAAATTAGACTATTCATACAATTAATGTATAAGTACTTAGATATCTATACATTATTATAAATTAAAGTCGCTTTTCGTATTTGTCTGTACTTCCGCGTTGTTCTTCTAAACCACGCAACAGATTTTGATGAGGTTTTCACTATCGTTTAGAGAATTTATTCCGGAAGGTTTATGTATATAATACGTTGGTATAAAAGTTACATATAACTAAGAAATCTCAATGTTTTGTCAAGTCGTAACCGTGCGAAGAAGGAGCGGGTCGCTAGTAATATTATAAGCCTGTGTTGTCCCATAAGCATTATCAGCCTATAATGTTCCCACTGCTGGGACACAGGCCTCCTCTTTGTGAGAGGGAGCGGGCCATAATCCACCACGCGGGCCCAGTGCGGGTTGGTAGATGTCACATGTCTTCGAATTTTTGTTTCTAGGACATGCCGGTTTCCTCACGATGTTTTCCTTCACCGTTTTGAGAGCAGTGGCGATGAAATAATTTACACAAAGTAAAGCGTCTGTCAGGGTTCGAACCTGCGATCTACAACTCGTAAGTCGTGGCCCTTACCACGGGGCCACCACTGCTTTCTGTGTTGTCTCACTGCAGGGTTAAGGCCTCTCCTTTAAGAAGGCGTTCCGGGGGCCCACCACCACCGCTTACAACAGCATTATTTTAATCTTACTTCGTGGGGAAAAGAGGTGGAGCTATACGTCCTGTAGAGCCTCATCACTTTCCTACACTGAAGTAATATTAAAATAATACTGCTATAAGCGGTGGTTGTAAGTCCCCAGCTCATTCCGCCATCTCTTTCTGGGCCTGCCACATCGTTTCGTGCTATTTGGGCTCCACTTAGTGGTGGCTTTTAGCGTGTTGCTGCTCTGGAATGCGACAGCTGTGGACAGCACAGATCCACTTTAGTCCAGGTTTCGTATTATGACGTTTTAATTCCATCATGATTCCAGTACAAGAGAGAGATGGAGCTATACATGACCGCTAGCACCATCTCTTTTTCGGTCTGGAATCATGATGGCATTAATACTTCATAATACGGCCCCAGGAACTGAGCGTGACATCTATACTTCGTTCCATAGCCCGTTGGCAGAGTCCAAGTGCGGACTTTTGACGCTTTGTAAAGATTGCCAATACATTCAAAGTCATTGGCAACGACCCTGACTAATGTCAGGGTCGTTCCTTTGCTATTACCTGCTTTGTATTTAAAAACAAGCCTTCTGAATATCTCTTACAAAAACCTAACTTTCTAATAAAATTTAATACACTGACCGTACCACACTCAAGTCTAGAATAATGGATAAACTATCACTATTTTAAAGCTATTAAAATATCATAATTCAACATAATACCCATTAAAACGAACTCAAAGTATTAAATAGACGTGAAATTGCCAACTTCCTGCGCCGGCGCAAGTTTAGCGAAGAAAAATGTTTGTCTTTAACTTAGGGTTGGCGCGTTTAGTGAAAATTATTGCTGAGTAGGTAATTAAGTTTTTTTTAATGGCAATTTAAAGAAAAGGTCATTGTTTCCATTTATTTTTGTATTTTTTATGCAGAGAAGAAAGACAGTAACATACCTTGGACAGTAAAGAACAAAGGTAGGTCTATAGTACCTATTGCATAAGTGTTCTCCTGTCATGTGTGTTTTGAAGTTGCTTTATGCAACTTTAAAAAACTTAAGGTTGAATAATAGTATCTATAAATACTTAAATACTAAACAATTTCACCTATAGACTATTTTAATTTATCATGATTGTGGCAAAATTGGTTACTAAGGCCGTTGGTCCACCGCACCGTGAACTGGACGTTAGCGAGAATGAGATGACGACCATTGTTTGTCGCACCGTGAACGGGCAAAACGAGATTACGCGGCCATCGTAAGTGTAATTCCGTTTCTTCGGCGTCGTCATCTCGTTGACGTCCCGTTCACGGTGTAGTGGACAAACGGCCGTGAAGAGACGTTTAACAGCTTAAAATAAAAACAATTAACTGAATCAATGATTATAATAGAAGATTACTGAAGGATTTCGATAGGAATTCTTTGTTCCATCTTATCCTAACTAATATTATAAATGCGAAAGTGAGTTTGTTTGTTTGTTACGCTTTCACGCTAAAACGGCTGAACGGATATGGATGAAATTAGGCACATGGGTAGACCATGACCTGGATTAGGACATAGGATACTTTTTATCCCGACATTCCTACGGGGTCGAGACTTACGCGGGTAAAACCGCGGGGTGCAGCTAGTCCATATCCATACAAATATGATAAATTCGAAAGTAAGTCACTCTGTCTTTCTGTATGTTACCCTTTCACACCTAAACCACTGAACGGATTTCAGCAAAATTTGGCAAGGAGATAGATGGCACCCTAGGAAAGGACATAGGGTACTTTTTATAGTACTATATAATTGGTATTGCTGCTAGTACTATATAATTGGTATTCTTGCAAGACACAACCCTACTAACAAACTCGCTATAATAACCACTTGTGAATTATCAAGTAGCAAGTTGATAAGCGTCAACCAACGGTCATAAAATTGTTGTTTATTATTATAAAAATGTTAAATTACATGTTGAACTAACGCCAAGTCTTAGGCCATTAAATTGAGCATGAGAGTTGAGCAAAAGTGGCAGGTTGATTCGTATCTTTTTGTTTGACTGGGTTTTATAAACTGTTAAGTTCTTAGGGTTTAAGTGGGTCATTAAAATTTTAATTTATGATTATCTGAAAACAAAGAAAATAGAGCAAAATTGATCAGGGATAAGTATTGCTGCGCTGAGCAAATGCAATGGTTATTTATTACCCAACTACGGCGAAGAAAAACGGAGGGTTATGATTTTGACCAGTATGTATGTATGTATGTAAGTATGTTCATCTGTTCCTTCGTATCTTCTAAACCTTCATCACAATTTGACCAATGAGGTATTGTTGGAAGCGTCTTGATTGTCTGCTGGTTACAGGCTATGTGACGTCACATTAAATTAAAAATGGCGCCCTCCAGAGGACATAAAAGTTAGGAACTAAAAAAAAAAAATTGTTTAATCGTACCATGTTGGTTATCAAATGAAAGGGCAATGAGCACATTTCAATAATATATATTTTATTAACCCAAAAGAATAAGAAACATATTTAAGTAATAAAAACTAAAACTCAACTACGACTAAAAAGGTATAAACAAGACATCAATCAATCAATCAATCAATCTGCCTAGCCTTTTCCCATCTATGTTGGGGTCGGCTTCCAGTCTAACCAGATGCAGCTGAATACCAGTATTTTACATGGAGCGACTGCCTATCTGACCTCCACAACCCAGTAACTGGGTAATACGATACTCCTTGGTAAGACTGGTTGTCAGACTGTCGGGCTTCTGACGACCCGTAACGACTGTCAAAGATCCACGAATGACAGCCGAGACCAACGGCTTAACGTGCTTTCCGAGGCACGGAGGAGTCTCGGTATGTAAAGATGGTCACCCATCCACCGACCAACCCCGGCAAGCGTAGCTTAACCTGATGGATCGACCCGGTGCAGCTGTTATTACTTAGCCACGAGCTCCTCATAAACAAGACATCACAGACAGATAAATTAAAAATCCGGAGTCACAAGTGTTAGGGCATAAATCGAACAAATTACGTGTGACTCCGGATTTTTAATTTGTCTGGCTGTCTTTTTAGTCGTAGTTGGGTTTTAGTTTTTATTACTTTAATATATTTTTTTGCTTTTACGGATAGCAGCTTGGACCAATACTTTATAGGTACGATCTCATTTCATATACCACGATCACTAGGTAAAACATGACCATGACGTATGTGTTGTAAATAAAATAAAAGAGTCGGGAGGTGTCGTGGGCTACCCGGCTTATTCCCAGACGCTCCAAATAATATAATTCCAAATTAAAAAAACCAATACAATAATAATTAGTAAAATCTTTCCCATGAGCTCCTACAATTTTAAAGTACAGATTGCACAAAAAAAATATGTTTACAATTTATGATTCCACAAACAAATTACCGGAGTAATGCGACTATGTTTAAAAAAAAACAACTGTATTTGTCATAGGTTACCTACTGGGTGAAATTGAATTCATGGGCATCCTATTAAGGGGTCATTAACTACTCATCATTATGAACAACTTTTACAAAGGGACCAACACAGAAATCGCAAATATAAATCAGCTAGCACTGTTCCCTACATTTAGTATGTTCTCATAATTCGTCAAATAATTGTAGAAAACAGCAGATTTTTTATTGAAAAGTTTTCGAAGTATAAGTTTTTCATAATAATGAGTACAACCTAAGCTCAGACCAACAAAAAAAGAAAGACGGAGCATTTCGAACATCAAAATGAAGCCACCTTTTTATCTATGTGTCTGTAAAAAGGGTTGTCATTTGCTTAAGTTTTTCCCTATAATTTGGGGAATAATATTTTGGGTAGGATAATTTGTACGAGTAAGATATTGTTGAGTATGGTATTGTACCTCAATCGTTAGGAAGGATTCCGAAACAAAACCATTTTTTTTTACATCGCAAAATAAAATAACAATTAAGTACAAAGTGCATTTACATACATGATTTGGAGATTACCTTTTAATCAAGAATTGCTTGTGATAGGAAGCTCCGCTCTTTCACTTAGAACTATCCATTAATTATCAATTGAATGTAAAAAAAATTGGTTTGTAAATTATAGAAATATTAAGTTATAAGGTTGTTGAAGCGTAAATCATAACATCGTCGTGGGTAGTAAATTGTTTTGAAATAAAATAGGTACTTAATTATATTTACAATCAACTTTATTAAATTCAAGAAGACCACGATAACAAAATCACTGACTATAGAAAGCACGTAAAAAGCGTCCGCAATTTGGGAAAAAATAAAATTTGGGACAGTAGTATTTAAATTAGCTAGTCTAAGTTGAGAAACTAATTAAAATAAAATAAAAAATACAGTCTCGTGTTTAATTACTGTTTTGATAAAATCTCATTTTTGTTTTTTAAATTGTATGTACGTTTTTAGGATATCCGGTTTTGATCACACGGCGAAGTCCACGATTAGTTGAATAAAGGTCATTATTATCAAAATGATCGGAACAAACCACGCTGGTTTTCGATGGAAGCCATTCTGGATCATTCCGACTATTTCTTATAGCTACTATCCATTTACTTTTATTTTCAATATTACTTGGAAATCTAAAATATTAAATACATAAAAAAACAGGCATATAATTACTCGAACTAAAAAATATCGAACGGGGAAATTTCAAATCATATTATGGCAACCCTCGCACGTTAAATGTCACTGTTTTCGTTCGTTCATTCGTTCAGGTTGTTGTTACAAGTAACCTAAAATTCATAGTTTACTAAATTAAGAAACGATGTTATTTGAAGTACTTACATGTGAAAAGTGATTCCGTGAGACTTTTTATGTGATTTGCTATTGTTTTTACAAGTTTTCACTACACAAGAAGGCATAATTCAATTTTTTTTATTGAAGTTTACTAGACGACGACTCGTGACGTACTAGGAGCGATGAGCATAGTTTTTCTGTAGGTGTGTGCGTGAGCCTGTGTGTTTACTTGCAGGAGCATAGTTTTGTGGCTACACGTTTGATGTACGTAGTGATCCGTCTTTCTATTTTGGTTGGTCTGAGAACCTAAGAGTGATTAAATTCATTGAATTCAATTTCACCCTGTATATTTCTGTCTATTTGTGAAAACCTGAATACCAGGTCACTTTGCTCGCAGAACAGATAGCCGATGGAGACGAAATGTTCTCGAGTGGCGACCGCGTACCGGAAGACGTAGCGTTGGAAGGCCCCCAACAAGGTGGACCGACGAACTGGTGGAGGCCGCGGGAATGCGCTGAATGCGAGAAGCACAGAACCGGTCGAAGTGGCGATACTTGGGGGAGCTCTATGTCCAGCTGCAGTGGATGTCTTTGGTCCGAAATGATGATGATGATGAACACCAGTCGAGAACCATTTGACCAAAGATGTATATATGGATGGGAGACTTATTCTTCACCATACGGTACGTGAAGCTATCTCGGGTCGGTCCCAGTTGTTATCCCAGTCATTCCCGGTACTCAGAAAGTTTGAAAAGCTTAGAATGTTAGGGTTTTAGCTTTAGTTAGCAGTCAGATTGCAGTCACTCCAAGGCAAATATTTTTTTTTTTTAGTTAGCCTTCAAAACCACCCCAAATTATGTAGGGAAAAAGCCATTGCGTATTCTGGTATCAGATTATGTCTGGAAATAGTAAGTTAATGCATCATTAACGTTAAACACACTTTAAAATTAAAATAAGTACAGTCCATTAACTTATTTTCTAAGCTAAGCTACATTTTTTACTCCATAAAACTAACTATGAAACAGTTAACTGAAGTTCAAAGTTCGTTGACTCCACAATAGTAATGGCTGCTAACCGTCCCGCGACAAGTTTTAATTGCGCGCATGCGCGTAGCGTACCACCTGCGCTCGCGCATGCTACGGTATTGACATTCTATCGATTGGAAGTATCTATTAGTAATGAGTGTCTATTGCTGGTTGTGTGGCTTAGGTAATGGGTTGGCGATAATAACTGCAGTTGTTTTTTTAAATGTTTTGTTAGGCCATGGTGTGAATTTAAAAAATAACTATTTGATTGGTCTTAATGGAAATAAGACAAAGAGAGTCTTCGCAGGAAGCATTAAGAAAATAGTTTCTACGACAGTCGATACTAAAAGATTTTGTCGACGGAAAAATAGACAAAATGACACATAAACCATCACAATCTGTCATTTTGTCTATCCTTCTGTCGACAAAACCGTGGTCATGCTACGCGTGCAGAGGGCTTGGGCAATGGCTTCCAAAGCGTTTCAGTCTTCAACGACTGAACAGGATTGACGTAAGATTTTCGGTAGCTTATGTCAGTTCCATACATTTTTGCCATTTCCATCTTCGCACCTTTGTTATCGTTGATTAACTGAAGATCAAATGTCACTTATTCTAAGGCCTCAGAGCATCTCAAAACGGTGAAGGAAAACATCCGCCCTAGAACCAAAAATTCGAAGACATGTAACATCTACCAACCCGCACTGGGCCCGCGTGGTAGATTACAACCCCATACCCGTTTGAAGAGAGGAGGCCTTTGTCTCAGTAGTGGGAACATTATAGGCTGATTATGCTTAAGCCTCAGGGCATGTGCTTTCTCTCTCTAACTAAATAGGTAAAGCCGAAACAAAAGAAGAACAGGAATAAAATAAAAAAAATATTGTGTCAAATAATTGGTCTTACAAATTGTTGTGTTCGGAATCTTCTTTTATACAAATAATGCCTGATATTTTTAAAATGTAAACAAACAAACACAAAAAATGACAAGTAATGACAAATAATGCCTAATATTTTTTAAATGCAAAAGAATATTAAGTCTAGGCTAACCAAAATAAGAAATTAAAAAAGAAAAAAATTAAAGATTATACTTAAAGGTTGTGAGTGTACGTGTATGTGTTGTATGTTTGTGTGTGTGTGTGTGTGTGTATGAGCGTGTCTGTCAGAGTAAGTGGGTGTGTGTGTCTGTGAGTATGTGAATAATTCCGTGTTATAACAATGCTTCTGTGTCTTCATACGTAAGTGGTTTTATCCACTTAATTAGTGTTTCTTTACAGGAAGAAGTTGTGAAATGAGGATAAGGTTCTTATGTATGCTTATGGTTATGACCTTTCATTCTTTGTAACTTCACCATGAAGCTGGCAATACAAATGTTGGCCAAGCCTCAGCCAACGCTAGCGGCAAATTGATACAAGGCGAGTGCTACGGTCTACATGTTGGTCAAGTTCGAAAGAGAGCAATGCCAACTGCCAATGTTCACGAGTTCTTGTGGAGCTATCCACATGTTGGCCGTAATCGCAGAGTGCAGGCGAGCGCTGTTGATTTGTGCAGAAAAATCGACGCTGTTCCGAAGTGAGACGAGTCCTAGCGAGCGATCCCGAGTGGTGGCAAGCCACGCCAAACGAACGAAATACACGTTGGCGCTCGTCTGCATTCGGCCAGCTAGCGAGCATCGACGAGGAATGGCGAGGCTAGATAAATGGGCTGTCTATTCGTTGGTACTTGCCTTCCCTCAGCGAGCTATGACCAACATGTATTGCCGGCTTTACATTGCAACAATTTAACAAGCACACAAGTAGAATTTCTAATCATCAGTTATTTAAATTTTTCAAAGTTTAATTAAATTCATTTATCACTAATTAGCACCTAGCGCTTGGCAGACATGACAGGTTTGTTGGAAAAGTTAACGATAATAGTATTTAAAAAGAAAAAAAATGTCTTTTTAAATGTTAGAACAGCTGGTTTATTATGTTTTTAGATTAGAAAATAACAGTTTAATAAATAGGGTTGTTTATTCATAAAGCGTAGGCGCAGGTGGTTTTATATAGTTTTTTGTATGATTATTTTATCCTTTTTAGGGTTCCGTACCCAAAGGGTGCCAAACAGAACCCTATTACTAAGCCTCTGCTGTCCGTCCGTCTGTCTGTCAGCGGGCTGTATCTCATGAATCGTAATTAGTAGACAGTTGTTCACAGATTATGTATTTGTATTGCCGCTATAGCAAAACATATATGAAAATTAAATAAAGTTAATAATTAAGGCGTTAAAAGAAACGTGTTTTCTCGGGGTATCTTGCTAAATATTGTACGATGGTACAAGTGCGAGTCCGACTCGCACTTGTCCGGTTTTAAACTTTGAGTAGTTTTGAGATAATTCGATAAGGCAAGATCACGGGTGACATGAATTTAAAGGCAACTCACACATTTGAACCACGTCACACGTTTGGGAAACTTGCCCTGTTTTCAGAGAGATTGGTATAAAAAAAAAGTTGTTTGTTATATAAAAAAATACATTGTTAATCATTATTTCACAAAAAGACCCAAAAAAGTCGAATTAATTCTGTCCAAAAATCATCTTAACACAAACTCACATACCCAAAAATATATTACAAGATCCACTGCACCATCTTGAAAGCCCTCCCTCAGAGGGACTCACTCCGAACCCTCTAATGACGTCATTAGCAGTGGCAAAAACTAAAGGACCTCAGATCATGGTTGAGAGATAGTCCGCAGATATATATTTAGTTATATGATGTAATGACCGGTAAAGGTAATGCAATGACTTCAAACTTCAAACTGTCATGCAATGCTAAAATGTTCCTAATGCCATAAACCAATAACACTTTGTCTGATCCAGCAGGCGTAGCATGAGCACCGTTTTGTCGACGGAAGAGTAGACAAAAATGACGTTCCGTGTAGACAGTACGACGGCAGCTAAGTAAAAAGAGTCAACTGCACTTTTAACGAAATTCACTCTTTTACATAATTCGACTCAGAATTCTTTGTTAAGTTATAGGATTTTTTTTCAGTTTGATTCCCAATTTTTACTGATTAAGTCACGTCAACTACAACAATTTTTCTCAAAGTGTCGAAGTAGCAGATGGATCAAACAATTTTACAGTAATATTGGCCTTAACTATTTCCTTGGTACTTATGGCCTATTAACTAAATGATGTAAAATAGAAGAAGATAGCTTTGTTCTTCTAATTATCACAGTTTTGCCTTCAAAACGCTCCCTTGTAAAATCATGATTTTGTAGATAACCGTTTATACTTTGTGGCCGTCGAGTAGAAAGTTTTCTACTGGCGATTCCAAAATCAAATTGTCTTCACTTCCTTAGACAAGTTTCAGTTGTCAGTGTGATTTTGACAGTAAGGATAGAAAACTTTCTTCCGAAATAGTCTACATATTAAAAGACCTAGACAAAGATCGATATAAATGAAAGACAAAATGACAGATTGTGGAAGGATGTCTACGGTGCGATGTCAAAAATAAAGAAACTAAATGTCACTTTGTAAAGAAAAAGCTATGTCTATTCTTCGTAGAAATAGAAAGCGCCATGCTACGCCTGCTCGAATCTAACCTAGGAACAGTCGTTCTGCAGTTGTTCTAACGACCACTAAGCCAACTGGGGGAATTATATTTTTCCAAATTAACCAAAATTAGTCTGACTTTCTCCAAATCTCCTGTTCTCATAGTTCACTAATAAACAAACCACAATAACACTTCCTGACCACAAATGACCACGAATAAAAACCATACATTCGTAATGTCCGCTGAAACAATCGGAAACCGGAAATGACGGGATATGAAAAATAGACGCCTATCAATGACGACACCTTATGATTACCAGAGAAAATTCTACCATATATCCTAAAAGATAGAGTTGAAAATATATTTGACGTATTTGTTAGAACATTTTCGACTCAGATTAGAATATTCTTTATTACATTTTGGGTTGTAAAGTTATCGAAGTAAGGTGCGTTTTTCTGTGTAGAGTAAGAGCTGAAGGGAAAGATTAGGCTTTTGACAAACTGATGGTTTGTAAGATCGTTTGGCACATTATTGAATGGTGCCATCGTAAAGAATCGTGTCTATTATTGAAATGAGGGTAGTTCGATGAAAAGTCGATTGAGGGAACAATATTGGATATATTTTGTAATATTTGAGGAGCAATATGGAGAAGGTTGGGGACGTTTTGGGTGAAATGGATTTGGTTTCCGTAATGTAACAAGTTAGGTTAATACTCACAACTTTTAACAGGTTTAGTGAATAATTTAGGAACGTACAAAAAAACAGGTAGGTTACTTGGATTAGGTTAAAATTATCCCTACTTTTTGTGAACTTTTTTTTTCCTTTCAAACTCAAAGCATTTATTTCAATTAAACCATTTACAGGCACTTTTGAATTGTCAAAGAGTCGGTCAGTTAGCCAAAAAGTTGAAGCTAGTTGCCCATTCAAATTCGTAGATCTCTATGGAGGAGAACGGGCAAGAAACTTCAAGGACACTCTTTTAAAAATGTATATAGATATTACAAAATCCTGGGTACAGTATTCTTGGTGCTTCTATATGTGGGAACAATGTCAAACGAAAAATAATTCAAAATATAAGATTAAAAATAAGCCCTGGCAGAGAAAAGAGATGACCAGTCTCAACTGGCGGTGCCCGTTCACGAACATGACACGTGAATCAGCACCATCCAGCTCAACCATTTTGTAGGGAACCGAATGATCCAACACACGAGCCACCATCAGCGAGACATTTAAGTGAGTATGACATACTCTCATCTGCCATGCCAAGTATCACAGTCGGTGATACTTTATTCACATTACAATGTAGCCTTTAAGCTAATATGTATTTTAAATAAACCTTTAACTGCTAAGTAACTAAGAACAATATATTGTAAACAGAAGGTCAATTCTCGTACTTAAAAAACGTTCACATTCGAGTCGCAATCTGTCAAACTTGTCAAAAATGTTGGTAAATTGATTGTATTTTTGATAGATTGCGAATGAGGAACCTAAAAATACGGGAATTGGCCACAGAAATTTTATTTTATAAAAAAAAATGAAAATAATGAAAGATTTGCATTAACTAACCAATGTGGCCGAAAGCAAATGATTTTTTTTCTTTTCAATGTGAAAGCAAATGATTTAATTACTTAAATTAGCTGGTAAGTCAATTAAGATTACGAGTGAAGTTCTTAAGTAGAAAAACTAAGCCAAGTTTAGAGACGAATAGGCGGCAAAATCCTACGCATAATATGCTCAATATTTGCTGGAAATATTCTACCAGCACGTCTAACATGACCACAATAAAAACAGGTTTTGTCGACGGAAGAATAGACAAAATTACAGATAAACAATCACAGCCTGTCATTTTGTCTATTCTTCCGTCGACGAAACCCGTAGAAAACCCGTTATTGGTTGTCATGCTAAGCGAGGAGGACACTTTAGTTTCTGCTTATGTGCAAACTTATAGCGATGTAAGGAGATTCATAGTATGTGTACCGATGAACGTTGTAGCTATAGTGGACTTTTTTTTTTTTTTAAGTTCCTAGCTGAATCTTTTTGTAAGGCCTACACTGTTCTCCCATAACTATTAACACTGTAATTCGAAAATATTGTAAAAGCCAATTATTTTTTAAAAGAGTAACCTTGGATTTTCTTGCCGGCTCTTCTCCATAGGAAACGGCCAATTGGAACCGTGCACCTAGCTTCTGACTTTTTTACCGACTTCAAAAAAGGAGGAGGTACTATGTTCGGATGATTCTTTTTTTTTTTTTTTTTTTTTTTTTCATAAATGCCCATGTATGTTTATGTGAAATAAAATATTTTGATTTTGAATTTGATGATGATGGGCAATGTAATGAAAAATACTGAGATAGTAAGTATTATATGGCCACAAATATTGATACCATTAACCCAAACCCTCTTTAGGAAAAACCCCATAAGACAGATAAGGGCGACCATGATAATACAAAAACTGCATCCACCATCAAAGTCGGCAGGCGACATACCGACGCAGGAATCCGAAAATTTACACAAACGAGAATGGGCCTCGCATAGGGTGAGGAGCTTAAGCGGGTGCTGAGGCGGGAGCGATTTATCCTTACTAATATTATAAATGCGAAAGTAACTCTGTCTGTCGCGCTTTCACGCCAAAACTACTGAACCGATTTAAATGAAATTTGGTACACAGATAGTCTAGAGCCTGAGAAAGGACATAGGCTACTTTTTATCGACATACCACACGGGCGAAGCCGCGGGCGGAAGCTAGTAAAACACAATTCATGAAGATGCCGTTTGCGTCCATAGTGAAGGACTCAAATTCAAAGCGCATATTTCCACAATTTACAGGCACTTTTAAATTATCAAGGAGTCGGTCAGATAGTCAGAAAGTTGAAGTTGTTCGTTCTAAAACGTAGATCTCTATGGAGAGGAACGGGGAAGAAACTTCATGGACACTTAATTAAATCTACTTATTACAACATCCTGGTTACATGTTGGTGTCTATGGTGGGCGCGCTAGTGCGACGGGACTGAGCTAGCAAGCGATCGTCTATTGTTTTACCCACAGGTTTTACCTCTACTGCCCGCTAAAATAACTCACGATACACTCATCATCATCATTTCAGCTGATAGACGTTCACTGCTGAACATAGGCCTCCCAAGAGTCGCCACATCGATCGATTTTGTGCTTCTCGTATCCAGCGGATTCCCGCAACCTTTACCAAGTCAGCGCGCTGACTTCAGCGGTCCACCTTGCGAGAGGCATACCAATGCTACGCTTTCTGGGGATATGATCACCTAATTGCGCCCGCTGCCGCCTTAGCCACCGCGCATTCACCCTGGACGCAGCCTTACTATCAACCGATTCGGGTTTTTGTTTGTCCGTTCGTCGGTCGTCGGGAACAGTCGGCATTTCTGCGATGACATTCTCGGGCACCCATTTTGATTAGAAGTCAGTCATTCGATGATTTTTTTTACTGTTACTTTTTTTAGTTTTAGTCGCATTTCTTTGGGTTTTCGATTTTTTGGAGAAATGAATATGGATAGCTTTGAAAGACTGTTGGTTTTGTTGTGTGTTTTTTTTGCAAAAAGAAATTGTAGCGAAATTCTAGTGCTTTCCTAAAAAGCGGCGCGGCGGTTAAATAGCAGTCGTTTCGATGATCAAATACTCGTACCTACCTTCAGAGCTATCACATCTAGATAAAGTAAAACCGAGCCAGATGTTTAGAAAATGTGTAAGATGACAAAAAAAACATGAGCAAAGTTAATTTGTAAGGAAAAAGTGTAATTCCTAACATCTAATAGCCTATTGTTGGTGAATCATCATTATCATTTCAGCCGAAAGACGCCCACCGCTGGGCATAGGCCTCCCTCTAGCAAAGCCATCGCCACTTCGAGCGGTTCTGTGCATCGCGTTTGATGACTAGATTCTTAAAATACATTCAGGAAGTAGAAATTAGCGCACATAGCAGTCTCAATACCAACTGAACACACCGACATTTCTACACCAAGCAGAATACTACATATTATTATCCTAAAGGTCATTAAAATAACCACAAAAGCTGCCGAGTTGATTCTAATCTTACTAAATCAGCCATGTTCCCACTGCTGGAACACAGGCCTCCTCTCGGTTAGAGGGAGTGGGCCGTAATCACTACGCGGGCCCAGTGCGGGTTGGTAGATATCTTGGTTGGCTTGATAGAATTTTTGGTTCTAGGACATGCCGGTTTCCTCACGATGTTTTCCTTCACCGTTTTGACAGCAGTGGTGTTTGTGTTACACAAAGTAAAGCGCCAGCTGGGGTTCAAACCCACGACACCACTACACGATCTAACTTATAATATAACACTAATTGAAATTGAATTTTCTATAGAAAAAAAAAAAAAACTACAAATAAAAAGGTATAAACAAGACACCATAGACAGACAAATTAAAAATCCGGAAGCACACGTGTTAGGGCATAAATCGAACAGATTACGTGTAGCTGTAGTTGGGTTTTAGTTTTTATTACTTAATTATTTTTTTAATTCATTTGGGGTTATAATATATATATGTTTGAAATGTGCTCATTAAGCCCTTTCATTTGACACACAACATGGTACGATTTTTTTTTAGTCCCTGGCTTTTTGTCCTCTAGAGGGCGCCATTTCTATTATCATTTAATGTGATGTCACATAGCCTATAACCAGTGGACGATCAAGACGCTTCCAACGAAACCTCATTTGTCAAATTGTGATGAGTGGTTTAGAAGATAGGAGGGATAAATACAGATTAACATACACACATACTGGTCAAAATCATAACCCTCCTTTTTTCTTCGCCGTAGTCGGGTAAAAATTACACCAGCTCACACTTCAATTTAATTAAATCCCGATTAGAGGGAACAAGGTATCCGCAATATTTAGGTATAAAATATCAAAGATGAGCTGCCTCCTAAACGCGATGTGACGAGCAAAAAACACTAAAATAGAGAATTAATTGCAAGTTATACAGGACACTGCTACTGGGTAACGATAGCAGAAAAAGTGAAGATTTGTTTATTTCTTATATATTTCATTACAAAAAAGATTTTTAGAAAACAAAAATACAAATTAATATTGGTAGAAAAATAGGTTTAAACTTATTGAATATGTTTGTTTCGCAGAAAAGATGAGCACTTAATTATAAAATGATGCGTTATTGTTTTAAAGAAATAAAGAATAACATTTATTTGGACACAGTTCGTGAAACACATAATACAAATAAAAAAAATAAAAAGTGAAAATAATGTTTTAACAACAATGTGTGCCTCACGGCTGCGCCAAACTTTTTACTGCTTATCATGATATTTTTTTTTCCATTTCTTCTGTAAGATATTATCTTAAAACGATACACACTTCACTGATAACGATCATAACTTAAAAAGTTTATTTTAAAAGAAGCCTATGCGCTTGGTTTTTGAATGGGCTGCTAGATTACTATGTTATCAAAAGTGACAAAATAATTTGATTCTGTAATTTCTTATCAACCAGTTTTATTAATCTTATGGGTAAGTTTACTAAAACTTGTTATTAAAGGCTTGATGCGTTCAGTACATTACGTTTAATGGTTAAACGTGATCACATCAAGCCTTTGGTAACATAAGAAAGCAGACAAACCGAAAAGTACCAAACATTTTTGTCATGATAATCAGTCCAGTTAATTTTCGGAAACATCTGCCGCCACATTCATAATAATTACAACAAAAATAACAAAAACAAAAAAAAATACATTTCACTTTATTTGCCAACCGTACAGCACAGTTGACGAATTGAATTTTGATGAGTAACAGCCGGCGTTGGTTGCTCATTATCATTTCACCATAGCCGTTCGAAACACATAGCATGATGCATGCGATCGCAGAAGGTTCACTCTGCACGACATTCGAGATTAATCAAGAAAAAAGTTCATCAAATTCTTGAATTAATGAGAAGTGAATTGTTGTTTACGATCTGTGGACACGTGAGTTTGCTTGGTAACAAGATTATAAGGAATGTCAATATACAAATAAATTTATAGAGAGATGATCGTTATCTTTATAAGCCTGTAAATATTCACGATTGAATATTTGTCTTACAATGGACGCTCTATCGAACGCTCTCAAGAGAGATTGTCGCAATAATTTTATAATATCACTTGTCGAGATTGTGGGTTCAAAACTAATACCTATGACTATTTCAATTCATAAATAATACGTTTGAGTCTATCTTGAATTCCTGACATCTATGAAAGAAAATATCGTACTTGGACTTATAGTTAATCATCATTATCATCATTTCAGCCGAAAGACGTCCACTGCTGGACATAGGCTTCCCCCAAGCACCGCCACTTTTACCGGTTCTGTGCTTCTCGCATCCAGCGTATTCCTGCAGCCTTCACTAGGTCATCGGTCCACCTTCCAACACTACGTCTTCCGGTACGCGGTCGCCAATCCAGAACCTTTCGGCCCCATCGGCCATCTGTTCTACGAGCAATGTGCCGTGCCCTGCCCACTGCCACTTAAGTTTGGCAATACTTCGGGCTATGTCGGTTACCTTGGTTCTCCTACGGATCTCTTTATTTTTGATTCGATCATGCAGAGAAACTCCGAGCATAGCCCTCTCCACTGCCCTTTGAGTGACTTTCAGCCTTCGAATGAGGCCCGTTGTGAGCGACCACGTTTCAGTGCCATAGGTTATCACTGGCAACACACGCTGGTCAAAAATTTTTGTCTTGAGACACTGTGGTATATGAGACGAGAAGATAGCACGCAGCTTCCCGAACTGTATAGTTGTAGTAAGTATTTGTATAGTTAATATAATTCTGAAATCGATAAACCATCTTGAGCAAGCATGGTGATCACTGCTTGTGCCTTCTCTGTATGAGAAGAAACCTTTGCCCTGCAGTGAGATATTAATAGGATTATTATTTTGAATTTTTATATCGCTTGTCAGATGGATTTGTGATTGCAATCCTTTTAATCTGACAAGAGCAAGTTCCTGCCCAACCTTAGCGTAGCTTTTAGCAGCATTTTGCCACATAAAGAAGTTGGAAAATGGGTGGTAGCTCCGTGAAAATAACTAAATAATTTAGCAAGATACCGCCTGAAACTTATCATCAGCTTATCCAAGTATTTCCTAATAATAACTGGCGGACCAGCCTAACAAATAAGTGTAGAGGTCCTAGACAAATGGCAATCATTTTCGAAGAGTTTCATATTTCTACAAAGACCAATCCAATACATTTTTGATATCTCCATCATCGTTACCGCTGATACACTGATCACTTTTATCGAGGCGCTTAGGTCTGTACAAAATTTCTCACTACGATGCGATATTTTAGTGTCCGTGGAGTTTCTTTCCCGTGCGTCTCCACAATACCTACTATGCTTTGGAATGGGCAACTAGCTTCACCATTCTGACTGACTGACCTCTCGACAATTCAAGAGTGCCTGTAATTGGTTTATTTTAAATACATACATTCTTCGAGTTTGAATTGAGGTGTATAGATGTTTTATTGACGACCTCCCTGATCTACTGCTTTCCTCACACTGTGTGTCCGCGAACACGTTTGAGCTTGACTCAATATATGAATTGAAGATAGCTTCATATCGCTGCAATCTCGTCCCGACACTATCGAGGAGCGACGGGCATAAAAGTTAACTTAAGAGGAAATAGGGTCGGTCTTTTTCTCCATACAAAAAGTCATAATTCGAGGTTCGGCTTTCGTCTATTTCCTCCTCCAATATTGGATCAATTTGAAAGGTATTTTATAAATTAAATAAAAAGGATATTACTGTGCCCCTAAGCACTAGAACCCAGAAAGGGGGTTCTAGTGCTTCTACAGATAATGTATCATCAAAACGGAAAACATAGGGGCACAGTTATTAAAAATTATCAAAAATTTATAAAATATCTTTCAACACGGTTTCTACGATTTGACAGAATATCGAGATTTCTTTTCTATACGAGAAACAGATGATGACGTCGTGACGTCATCATCTGGTTTTTTATTTTTTTGTTAGTACTATGGTACTAAATACTGTCGCTACGTCGGCGTCATCTGTTTCTATTTGACGTTCGCGTTCCCGGTGCCATTGACAAACGGCTAAAATCACCACTAAATAATTTCACCAAAATATTATGATGAGCACCGCATCAAAATCTTTTGCGTAGTTTGGAAGAACAACGTGGTCACACAGACAGACACGAAAAGCGACTTTAAGGTCTACCTAGTACAGCCAGGACCGATTGAAGTATCTACTGTATTAAGAATAAGGCTGTGTATTTCAACCCCAAAGGTTTCAAAATCTGATTTTCCCAGAACTGCCGTCTTCGGGCAGTCATTATTTCGGCCAACAGTTCCATCAAACGATCATTCGGGTAAAGGTTCTTCGGAAAAGTCAACGAAGCTCGGTTACAAAAGGTAAAAAGATTTTTCTACATACCTGAGGACACATCTTGCAGTGGTACTTCCTAGCGTGTGCATGCAGCGGTTGCAGCTTGGTGGGCCCCTTGCCCAGGGGTTGGGGCACCACCAGCAGTCCGGACCCGGTGTTCGTGCCCCCCACTGGAGATGATGATGACGAGCCTGGAAGAGGAGGGTGGGGCGGTTAGTATTTGTATAGTAGAAAGAAGATCGTTATTGTTATGTCTCAGACCAAATAAAAAACCAAGACGGAGCGCTGTCAACAGTGACGTGAGGCCGGTTTCGTAAACATGTGTGTACTTAGTTTGGTGTAGTGTCATTGTAAATAGTTGTAAATGTGTGTGTGTGAGCGTGTATGCACAGAGCGGTGGTGTAGTTTTAGCATGCTTCACTGTATTGTTCGCATCACTCCGTCTTGGGTTTTTATTTGGTCTGAGTGTTATGTAATAAAATTCTAAACAGACTTTTATCACATGCACAGCTGGTGATACTGATAATAAAAAAAATGGTTCCATCTACTGTTATTGTGGATCATTTGTCAATCCAAAGGAATGTATAAGGTAGCTTATTATTTTGATGGAAACCCAAAATAAATGGATACACTAATGTATCTTAAAACGTCTTTGAGACAAAATCAATTCTCAATAAATGTGCAAAGTGTAGTTTGTTATGGCGAAAGAGTCAGGGTAGCCCGAGAAATTCGTTTTTTTTTAAAGTTTTTTGTAATTTGCAGTTCAATATCAGGCTGTATGTTGAACTAAATTATGATTCGCGACCGCAACTAATAGATAATAATACAGAGAGTTATACATGAATAATAATCTGTATTAACTATTTTAATTATAACAAACCCTTTACATTACTTAAGACTAGGATGCATTAATTTGTAAGAATTACCATACAAGTGGGCTAAACCCCCACTCCCCCAAAATCCCCTGAAAACAACCCCTGACTACCAAACTAGCAGATCCTACTTTTTTTCTCTCTTTCAATAACATGACTTTTATCATATCACCACGCCTGTTTCCCTGAAGGGTTCGGCAGAAAGAAGAGGAGAACCCTTTCTTTCAAAACACTAGAAAAATATAAAAACACTACGCTGAAAAATACAGGTACATACAATACCAACCTGATCGTCCTGGCCCCAGACCGGCTCCGTACAGCATCTGGCTCATGGATTGATGGTGTCCAAGACGGTCATCAGTCTTCTGGTGGCCTCCCACGGTGCCATCTCCTGTGCTCATCTTGGCCTGGAAGACAATGAGAGGAGATTGGTTATTTTTGGTTGTAGAGTGATTAAGAATTGTGCAAATCATGGGGCGATTTTTCTTACTCGAAGGATGATTCAAGATAGGTAAAAGTCGAACTCCTTTTATAGTCAAGGGTTTAAACTTGCAATAGTTTTGCCGCCAAACTGTTCAAACCAAATAAAATGGAATATTTTTCTGTTCCGTTTGAATAATTATGAATTGTGACAATTTTTAAATAATGCCTCGCCTCTGCCTCGCGGTGTTCGCCACCTACCTTCTACTACGTAAGATGGCAAGATGAAGCGACGCAGCGCAAAAAACTCTCCAGAGAGCCTAGACAAGTGAAAATCGCCTCGAAAGCGTTTCGTATTTCTACAACGACTTTCAAAAGGATTGACGTAAGCTTTTCAATAGCTTATGTCAGTCCTATACATTTTTGCCTTTTCCATCATCGTTATCGCTGATAGAATGTCACTTTGTCTAGGACCTCAGGAATGTGAACGATGGATGACTCTTTGACCTGACATCTCCAAGTCATGACTTTCTTAAAGTCAAAGGTTACCGCTATTATCAGGTGAAATATTTCTTAGACCCGCCACTGATTTGTATAAAAAAGATAAAAAAAAGAAAATTGCGAGTACCAAGCAAAAAAGCAACTATGCAGCTTAAGTCATAAACAACACACAAATTCAACACCAACAAAACTCAATTTCTTAACCTAACAATCTAAAATCTAATAAATTAGCAAACGCAATCTGTTTATAGATAATTTACGACTACCCACAGAGCTAACAAATCATGAACAAGATAAAGTTTCGTAAATAACATTAGACGAAGGGACGGTGGTCAGTCGTCGACGCTGTGAGTCACAGAAATGTGTCTGATAAATCATTTGGGAGGGTGACACACGGGTAGATAGTTTGGCAAGCTTCTGGTAAGAAAAATGGTAGTAGCCCAAAAGTTATACCGACATTCGAGAGAGAGGATCGTGACTTTGAATTTAATCAGTAATTATGCAGGACATTCGGAAGGACAATAAATATTCATTTTATGTTGACTATTCAGTAATATTCAACGTGTTATTTTTATCGTCGAGCTGATGAATTTTCCAAACATGCGAAGCAATGGATTTTGTTATATTGTCAAAATTAAAGAGATTTTAATTCTGTGTGACACAATAATATTTAGTACGCCGTTGTATTTTTGACATAATACAACGTATTATATAGTACGTGTACTTTTGGGCATAGTAAAGGCCTACTACGGCGCCGTCATCTCGTTCTCGGTAACGTTCCGTTGATGTCCCGTTGACGTGGCGGTGGACAAACGGCATTAGGATAAGTATATTTAGCTAAGTAAGACGAGTTTTACAAGAATAATAGTAAGGCCATTCGCATACTTCAAAGATAGAGATATAGTGGGTATAAACGGCTTTGAAAAGTACTGAATGTTAGAAAGTTTATGTTGTTTTTTTTCTGAAAGAAAGAACCTTGCAATATTGTAACGAAGTCACTTTAATTCATAATGTAGTTGCAATGAAATATAAAAGCGATTACCGTCCAAAAATTCGATTGTTTGTTACGACGATAAAACTATCTTAAAATAGAAGTTAGAATAAAATTCATACCAGTCTTAAAACCCATTATCAAAAAAATATAAATCATAATATTCTTTATCTACACCCATGCTATAAATCCTCTATAAAAGTTTCTGAAACAGTTAGCTTAATGCCAACATTAAAACAGCCAGTGTCATAGTAACCATAAAAACATCCAAACGGGTGTTATAATGTTGTACAAAATTTCATAAACAACTCATTTAAAAAAAAGAACATTATCATGCAGGCGCGTTTCACTAACAAAGCAAAGCAATTTAAAAAAAAGTCCATATAGGTTACTCGAATTCGAAAAATTCGAATTCTCGTGTATCTTATCCCTCCATTTTTTGTTCGATATTAGTATTGAAAATCTTTTATAGAGGATTCATATCATGGGTGTAGATAAAGTCTTGTATGCAACTGTAAATAATTAGGTATTAAAACACTCATGTGATACTATTATCACACACGTGTTTTAATACCCCTTATTATATAACAGTTGCATAAATAACGATTGAAGAATTACGAACATTTTGCGCTCAGGAAAAGCACTTTTCATTTCCACCTTACCAACCCAACAAAATTAACCCTACCAACGTCGCCGGTCATACTAAAACTAATATTTTAACTAACTAAGAGGTCGAACGGTCATAATTTAGTGCGACCATGGGACAAATCGACCGTAACTAATGAAGCGGCCTCGTGTTAGCCAGGAACGGCTAAAAGTCATTTGTTTAAATGCACCCTTTAGTGTTTAAGGGATAAGATTTAATGTTTGACATTAGATTTGTTGAGATGGTTTGGGTTTGTGCGGAGAGTGATGACATTTACGTAAATAATATTTGGTTGAGTATTAAGTGAAAATGATAAAAACATGTCGACTTCCGTCAATTAATTAGTATGCGATAATTAGGAGCTTTTTAGTAAGCTCTCATTGCGTAAAATATGAATGTGCATAATTTTGACAGCGATCGGCGTCTTCGTCAATTTTTATTAGTTCTTCTCGAGTCCATTTGCCAGGACCATACTTTGCAGCACAATTTAATATTTTGTACAGCTTCGTTTTATTAATGTTATGTGTTGTCAAAAAGTAAGATTAGGCATACACTTTTTGTGAGTAGAAATAACTAAGAAATATCAATTCCAGTTCACGGGTGTCTTTATTCTTCAACATTAACTACTGCTCTGTGGAATAAACACAGTTATAATAATCTGATTATGATTATATCAGTCGGTAATACCGTAAAATTAAATCATAATATTCCAATTCGGTTCTTAATATCCTGTTGTTACCATCCCAAATTTTAAATCACACGATACGTGTTTCTAACTCAAAACTAAACCCGAAACTGTAACATTAATAAATCATTAACTATTCGGAGGTCGGCAGGACCTCAGGACGGTATTCGTTGCGAATTAATTTAGTACAGAAAACGCCCCCTGGACGTGAGATGTGAAATTTAATTTTAGTATTAATCGCACCCGCAGTTTAGGGTTAAGTTGTGGGTACAAACTACATATAACTATGTGAGGGTTGGAATGGATATTTGTGTCTGATAGATTTAATTTTGGCTTTTGTTTGAAATTAGGTATAAACAACATAACATCACGCCTGTATCCCTGAAGAGTTAAGCAGAGGTTTCTATCTATATTTTATTTAATACAAATAGCAGTAGGTACCTATTTGTATTACTCTATTACCGTGTCTTAATAAAATATAGAATTCTATAAATTGACAGAAAAAGTTGAAATTGAAATGGAAAATTGAGTGGATTGATTGATTGAAATCTTATTTATATTAACTAAAGTTGCCTGTTGAGATAGGTAACTTTAGTTGTTATAAATAAGATTTGTCTTAAGATTATGACTATAAAGAGACTAGACCAACCTTTCAGAAACCAGGATTCATTTCTTTTGCGTTCTTCCCATCGAAGAATACATATTGCTATCTACATACATAAACTATGCAAACAAGAACTTGCATCGTGTAACTCATCTAAGCCGTTGCATAAAAGCAACATAGTATATAGGTCACACAATATTCTCGAAAACTTTTATATTTTCGTCGTAAAGCTGGCGAAATACACTCCAGTCATCATTGGACGAAATTCTTTAGTACAACGCCATCTATCGAAGGCTAATGGTGACTTTTGACGTAAACTGCTCGCCGGGTAACAAACAACCCGGGTGTTTTTCGACCCACTTTGCGTTTTAGGGTTAAAGGAAGGAACTAATGTTTTTTTATTTAAATAATGGTGGTTTGCAAGTCCCATGGGTTCCGTAACTTTCGTAATATAGGAAATTCGTTGTATGAATAGGGTGTATTTCTTGTGAGGCCGCGGCCGGTGAAAAGTTATTCGTTTATTGAGACGCGAATTTGAGCTTACTCACAGTAAATTAATTAATTAGCTAATGGTCGAAGGACCCGTTATAGATAGTAAAAAAAATATACGTATACTATGAATTTTATTTAAGCCTCGTGCAAGCTGGCGCGATATCGCGCCTGTTTATGGGAGTCTTGACCTGCTGGGTAATTTCGTAACAAATATAAAATGACAATTGATCACTTCATTTTGACTGTACCTACAGCCGATTTTTTCCTTCACCGTTTTCTGATAACATCAAACAACAATCGCCAATACAAATACCAAGCATGGTACGGAAGCAGTCTTCATGGTCTCTGTCTATCATATTACATCAGCCAACGGTTTTCTTCTGTTCTCTGTATGTTCAGTCGCAAATCGATCAAAGACATTGAATATTTATCATTCTACCTCAGAGAAATGCAGACTGGACTAAAGTACACTGTTCCGACAGTTTGTGCTAGACACAATTTATATAGGTTCAATTTTCCCAATTTAATTAACTTAGCTTGCGTAATTTTTGAGTAAGCTTCCATAATACGTATTTTTTCGACTAATACTCCATTTGAAATAAGATTAGAAATTTAAACAAACCTTTTTACAGTCCGTTCAACCGATTTTGACTTCTATACCGTAGGCATAAGAATGGCATTAAAAGCAAAAAACGTTACACAATACCAACTGTCTACTGCAGCTGCCATTTGTTAGACCACGGACGCAATAGAGGTCAAAATCGGTTGAACGGACTGTAAAAAAGGCTTATTTAAATGTCTAATCTTATTTCAAATGGAGTGTAGTGTATGTATGTTGACGATGTTATAATAAATTCCTGTCACTTTTATTTACATAGCAAGTAGTGGTATTCGAAATTGTGTGGGGTAGGGTCCACAGCTAAAAAGTGTACAAGTAACTTTTTTACGAAACGAAGTCGGTGTCTTTGGTTTCGTATTTTTGACTTTTGCCACCGACTTCCAAAATCCGTCGGTTGTGTTTTATTAGCTTACTAGGAAACTAGCAAGCTATGCCAGCAAGAGTAGGTAGGTTCTAAGTAGTTATTGACATATAGCAAGTAAACTTCACTCGAAAAGCTACACAATTAAGAATACCACCGCAGACACACGCAGATCAAAATAAACGCAACATAGGCGTGTTCCTGCACAGGACAGTTGCAAATGAGCGTCTTTTGTCATAGGACCCGACTTCACAAGTGTGGGGGGCACCCTAAGGAATACTTATGTTGATTCGCAAATCTGTGCTGTTATGCCGCGGCAGTTGGAGGGTTGGTTTGACCACACTTGTTGTTGAGTTTTTTGGTAATGACATTGATTAATTTCAGAGGTGCAGGCAAGCAGCTCTGACTTTTCGGTTTCATGTGCGTATTGTATAATTATCACTTGATTCAAAAACGGTGAAGGAAAACATCGTGAGGAAACAGGCATACCTGAGAGATATTTCTCCTAAGCCAAGTCAGACGCCTATGGGCGGCATAAAAACTTTGGCACCAGGTTAGTCACTAACCACACGAAACAGAAAAGAGGTGCAGAGTTTAAATTAAATTTCAACTTACAGCTAACTACTAAACCTACGGTTCAATTTAGACAACTGTTGAATGAAGACTGAAAAAACATAACAACTACTGCAAAATCGCTCTTAAATAAAGTAAATATATTTTGTAAGTTTTTTCAGTTTTACACCCACAAACAAATGAAATGAAATGAAATTGTTTATTCTGTAAATAGGATATTGGAATCACTTTTACACGTCATATTATAAAATATTAAAAATAAGCTAGATGAGGTCGGCGTTTCCTATCTGACTACTCTGAGAAGAAAGGCCGAAACAAACTCAGAGGTCGCAGTCTCTTTTAAAGTCCAGACATAATCTTGGTCAGTCCATATGAGGACCATGTAGATTAGCGTCTGAAATGGTCTTTTGAGGAAAGAACCACAACGATTTGAGTGGACCTGTCTAGTCAGTGCAAGCATTTGTCAGTAATAGTGGAGCTCAACTCAGAGCTTAAGGAGCTCAACGACTCAACATTCTGAAAGAACAGCATATTTTCTATACAAAAAAATTATTTAATAAAATAATAGTACTACAATTAATAACAAGTTACAAGTCACGCCTGAATTAATGAACAAGTGTTATAAGTAGTAGCTAGTTACACTAGAATCATAAAGTTGCACCAATTATATTACATAGTTACCTGAGGTGTTTCATATCAATCGGTGAATTAACTAATACAATGCAATTAAAAGTTATAAAGTAATAAACGGAGTACATATTCATGCTACGATTTTACGAACTAAAAATGAAATGGTACTACTGAGGAACTAAAAACATTCTATGTTGACCACAACAATTTCTTTATTACTGGCTTCGGAGACCACACGCATGAAACTGTGGTGAAATATTTTTATAGGGGAAAGTACGTCTGTTTCAGAAATTCGTATGAAATAGTTTTACTCTAAAATGCTAGACCTACGAGGTATCATGCAATGTTTTCTATTTGTATACTATTATTTATTTTATTTTGACAAAATTAAACTATCTTTGCAGGTCCCAAAAATAATCCTGTGGGGTTTGCATTTTTTTTTTTGTAAATAGTTTCTGAAAATGTACCCACATAATTATCAAACCGGCAGGAAATAAAATTAATGTTACCTTAAAAAAAATCTATAAATATGGATCTACGAAATAGAAACGACTAGACCACAATCATCATCTGCCTAGCCTTTTCTCAACTATGTTGGGGTCGGCTTCCAGTCTAACCGGATGCAGGTGAATACCAGTATTTTACATGGAGCTACTAGACAGTTGCTTAGCGTAGTTTCTGGATTGTCGAGGTCAGATAGGCATCTGACCTCCACAACCCAGAAACTGGGTAATACGATACCCTTTGGCAAGACCATATTATAATGAACTATGAACCAAAATATCTAAAAATTCAAATAAAAACTCTACAAGAAATTAATTTAACTAGTGGGCCAGTCATCATATACACATTAATCGCGTTAGGACGCAAAAAATTGCAATGTACAGATTTTTTGGGATGTTGTGTTGTTCATATTCATATTCATTTATTTGCGTTCCACAAGGTAAAACAAGATGTTAACTTAGATCTAATTAAGAGCCGTTGTAGACCCTGTCAGGGCACAGCAAAATTTATTGTTACATTCATAGCTATTACTTAAAGTTAAAAATCGAAGTCAATTAAAATTAAATTATATTATAATTAAATTATACATTGGTAACTTGAATTACATTACATTATATAAGATAAATTTTACGTTTAACACATTTTGAAACAATTTATAGATTCAAAAGGTTGTTAGGATATGTATGTTATTTCGAAGGGTGAAAACTTCTTTAAATATTTCAGTGGAGTAAGTTTACTAATAGCTTCTTTTAATGGCTGTGTTTGTTCGTGAGTTCTATTTATTTTGTTTCTTTTTAAATAAAAAAAAGATTTGTTGTAAAATGTATATAAAAAATAGTTAATAGGTAGGTAGTGTTTGCAGCTTCGAAAAATCTGTGCTAACTGCATGGTGCTAGAAAAACCTCGAAATTATCTGACTTGTACCTACGTAGAATACACCTTTTAGAAGATAAAAGTCAAAAACTGAAAGAAGTCCGCAAATTTAGAGTATTTCCGAATCAGTGTAGTGCATGTTTTTTCGACTAACGATGTATTAAATGACTGGCCTATAAGTAAAAAAACCATTCGAAAATAATTACGTCACTGATTCTTTTAACATTCATCTACCGAATGCTCTACCAAAATCGACCACACTACATCTCACATACATTCAATTAACAAAACATAATATCTACTACGCAGCTACCACATTCGACCACTACATCTCACCTCATAGCCCTGCTTGATGGCCATGGCACCCCGTGGTCGCGACCACGCGGCGTATTCCAGGCCATCTTTCTGTTGGCAGTGCTGTTGAACAGATAATTTTATATTTTTAGCAACACTTGATTATTTATCTTTTGTAATAAAACATTTCTGTACATTCGAAGGATTATTGAGTAAAAACGTTTCTCGTACATAGTTATTTTACAAGATAAAGCGGTTAATAATTTTTAATAGTTAATCATTTGTATGTCACTAGATTTAACCCTAGAAACGCGGATTTATTTATGTACATTTATATTTTATTTTTTTATTCTTAATCTTTATAGCCGATCATTAGGCCATGAACTATGCGAAAAAAAAACAGCCAAGTGCGAGTCGGACTCGTGCATGAAGGGTTCCGTACCAGTATCTATAAGAACGGCAAAAAAATCACGTTTGGTGTATGGGAGCCCCCTTAAATATTTATTATATTCTGTTTGTCGGCAACGGAAATACATCATCTGTGAAATTTTCAACTGTCTAACTATCACGGTTCATGAGATACAGCCTGGTGACAGACTGATAGACAGACAGACGGACGGATAGCGGAGTCTTAGTAATAGGGTCCCGTTTTACCCTTTGGGTATGGAACCCAAAAAATTGGCATAGGTCATAAGGGGGAGGCGATAAAATTGATTCGCTGTTGTGTATAATAGATTATTGGTAAAATATAGCGTTCTACTGTATGTAATAATATTTCACATAAATAATATTCTATTCTATTATTTAGTGTTAGCGTTAAAACTATAAAAATTACACTTCGATATGATAGACAACTAATAAGTGCCAGCTACTCGTACTTATAACATTATACTTTTAAGGGTGCCTATAGACAAAACTTTGAAGAATAGAGAGTTTATTGGGGTAAGATCGGCTTTAGGATACGTCAGTACGTATAAATTTTTCGGCTATGTTGTCAATATTTTATTAATCAAAGCGAAAGTACATTTTTAACAATTAGCGATTTGTACTACGTTTCAGTCATTAGAAGTATTACTGATGACGACAAAATAAAGTTTGTGCAACACTCTTCAAACTAGTCGAAAACCCGTCCGGTGTTACCCCTAATGGTTTGCCAATATCAAGGATATTACGAAGATCACACAAGGTAGATACGATTAATTGTAAGACAAAGGGCCGGTTTATAACTTTTTTATCCGACAAATAAGTTTCTCATTTTGACAGTTTTTGTTAGGACAATCTGTCAAAATGTCACATTTATTCTTTAGGTAAAAGTTATCTAATGATTGAAAAATCGACCCCTAAGTACATCATCATACGTTTTACTTTGCAAACATGTATACAATTTCTTAAAGGTGGGAAGTCCTAGTTTACATGACCTACCCCAAGGGTTTTGCGACAACATGATGTATAACTACGAATACTCTCTGTCTACTTCAACGTTGTACTAGACAAGTAAGGGTCAATAACTTGTGTATAGAAGTTTATCAGCTATATGAATCGTAACGTAAACTCGGGAAAATTAATTGTTTAGCAAATTGACTACCAACTCATTTAAATTGCTATATTCAAATCACAACTGTCATTCTTTGATAGTTGTATGCAATATATATTGGCTTAACAATTAATTTGCCTGGCGAAATACGGATACTAATATGAATAGTCCGAGATCACTAATCAGGGGGGAAGTCCGTATTTTTAAAAAGTTCGTATTCTAATTTTCAATCTGCCCAGCATTTTCCCAACTATGTTGAGATCGGCTTCCAGTCTATGCGGATGCAGTTGAATACCAGTATTTTACATGGAGCGACTGCCTATCTGACCTCCACAATCTAGTAACTGGGTAATACGATACCCCTTGGTAAGACTGGTTGTCAGACTTTTGAGCTGAGATCACTAATCAGGGGGGCCACTCCCGGATTTTTTAAAGCGTTCTCATTCTAATTTCAGTATCAATCTGTCAAAAATACCTCTAATTTGCCTAGGTACATTTTTGGCAAGTTTTTGATGATTGTCGCCGAGATGAGATTGCGACTAGATTTGAACGTTTTTGATTACGGGAATTGGCTTATAGTTTGATTAGATAGAACACTATTCTGTACACTATAAATATTACAGATAATAAATGTATACATAGAGTAACACAATGGACAGTCTTACCGCTAAAAGTGATCTTTTAAAGACGACCTTTGGATGGATTAGCATGGATAATCAGCTTGAGCGAGAGAGATAAGATTTGAGCAGCAGTTTAAATTGAAAGAAAATATTTGTTTCTAGAATTTCATCTAGTTATTAATTAGCAATGGTTTCTCCATAAATTGTTTGTTTAAGGCATAAAAGATCAGCAATTTTTTCGTTGCCCATTGATAGTAAACAGTTTTTAAACTATGCAAACTTATTAAATTCAAGTTCACGAAGTGTGTATGATATGATATGATGTTCTCGCAGTGTGTATGATTATGGTATGATGTTCTCTTAGTGTGTATGATAATACACACTAAGAGAACTTGAGGTTAGGTTAGGTAATTGGGTTTATTTTTCAGCATCTCGTAGTGTAGCTTGTATAATTGTTTTATGCTCGGTTTCTATAAACTTAAACGAATCGAAAGCTTAGCAACGACGGAAGCATTTTTAGTTGCCAAACTGGGTATATGTATAAATAGATTCGTAAGCTAATTTTACCTTTGACAGCTACTTCCATTTGGGAGGGTCTATTAAGTAAGGCTTAGAGGTTTTTGCTTCATTATTTTTAAAGATACAGTAGTCTTAAATATCAATAAGGGTCCGTAAATTATAGGAATTGGTCAGTTATCACCTTGAAATATACTATTTTAATTAACTTTGGCACACTATAATATTTTGTGCGACTAAGAAAGGTCGTAGATTTTTCTTTGTACACGCTTAAAGTCTATTTTTTAAATCTCGTAGACTAATTTGACTTTTCAAGTCAAGCACTTGAAATGTCAAATTAGTCTTTCTTTGTTCGTTATTTTTTCAATTTGGAGTTTGACATTTGCACCTATCAAATTACTCTATGAGATTATAAAACAGATTATAAATACAAAAAATTGCCTGCCTCGTTGGTCTAGTGGTCGCAGGCGCTACTGCTGAGCATGATGTCCTGGGTTCAACTCTCAGGTCGGGCCGTGTTATTGGGTTTCTGTATCAGGAATTTCTCAGTAGCAGCCCGGAGTCTGGATTTGTGCCCGGTTGTTGGCAATAGACTCTCTCCCTATTACATGGGACTTAAATATAACTGGCGAAATGTAGGCTTACTATAGGTACTGCCAAACCCTTCGGCAAATACAGGCGTGATGTTTATGTAATACTAAAAATATCTTACTTTTTGGAAACTTTAAAACAACATTCTAACAACATCATCATCTGCCTAGCTTTTTCCCAACCATGTTGGGGTCGGCTTCCAGTCTAACCGGATGCAGCTGAATACCAGTATTTTACATGGAGCGACTGCCTATCTGACCTCCACAACCCAGTAACTGGGTAATACGATACCCCTTGGCAAGACTGGTTGTCAGACTTTCGGGCTTCTGACGACCCGTAACGACTGTCAAAGATCCACAAATGACAGCCGGGACCAACGGCTTAACGTGCTTTCCGAGGCACGGAGGAGTCTCGATATGTAAAGATGGTCACCCATCCACAGACCAACCCCGGCAAGCGTAGCTTAACCTGATGAATCGACCCGTGCGGCTGTTATTACTTAGCCACGAGCTCCTACATCGAACATTCTAACAACATAATGAAAAACAATAATCTTTAAAATAGCAGTACAGTGACCATATTTCCACGTTATAGTGGATACCTAATGCCTTTACTGACGCACTTACGTACATACACATCTAGCTATATATTTGTCGAGAAAACGATTTTTATATCCATGACCCAGCCAACATATAAAATGTTAGTCCTAAACTGATGTTTCGTCTCTTTCTAACGTTGTGGGAGGGAGAGAGAAGGTGATATGCACGTGTGACGTCGGAGAAGACTTATATGTATGTACGTGGAGGGAAATGGATAAAGGTGTGGAGAGGGATTGTGGTAGATTTTTTTTGTGGTTGCGAAAAATGTTGTAATTGTAAAAAAAATATTGTGTAATTCTGTTTCTTCAGTTGTTTTTATAATAACAATTTAGTGTTTATTTTTGGTAGCTTAGATTAAATATACAAAGATATTTCGATGATTTTTTATGCAATGAAACAGTAAAAAAAAATATGGTGTCACTGTAGCTCATGATAGTTTGGACAAACTTGAAATATGTAGGAAAAAAAAAATATTTTATACCTGCTCATCCTATTCACATCAATTAAACTTAATTTGGTACCAATTCTACTGCTTATGACATTTTCTTTTACATTTATGTTAACATAATTATGCAACATTATCAAAAAAATAATGTTATAATCACAACAAACTTAAGCACCAAAAACCAAAATGAAAACCTACCAAAAAAAAAAAAACAATTTAAATCCACTCCTCACCACTCCTGTTCCCGAGAAAAGCCCGCGACACGAGTATTTTTCTTAACCCACACATGAGTACGTCCTCACACACACGACGTATGTGTGCGTGCGAATATATGAACGTACGTCGACGTTTGCATGTGTGCCGCCTTGGGTAGTAAAATATTATGCTGTCGGGTGAAATAACATTGTATAGATAATCAATAACAGGGGAATTTTATGTTAGATCCTGAATTTCAGGGCGTTTTACGGTCCCTAGGGCGGGTAGGTACCCTAGATTTAGTGTTAGGCTAGGTTTTACACTCTAAGGGGTTTATTCATAAACGATGATTAAACTTAAGTGACGTTCAAACGCCAAAAATGTATGGCTAAACAGTCGCTAATCATTACTTAACTTTAAGCAACGTTTATGAATAAAGGGGTAAGTAATTTGATATTCAGGATACTACCTAACAAGCAATTGTCTCCTGTTACACTCAATCAATCTGCCTAGCCTTTTCCCAACTATGTTGGGGTCGGCTTCCAGTCTAACCGGATGCAGCTGAATACTAGTATTTTACATGGAGCGACTGCCTATCTGACCTCCACAACCCAGTAACTGGGTAATACGATACTCCCTGGTACGACTGGTTGTCAGACTTTCGGACTTCTGAAGACCCGTAACGACTGTAAAAGATCCACAAATGACATCCGGGACCAACGGCTTAACGTGCTTTCCGAGACACGGAGGAGTCTCGGTTTGTAAAGATGGTCACCCATCCACGGACCAACCCTGGCAAGCGTAGCTTAACCACATGGATCGACCCGTGCGGCTGTTATTACTTAGCCACCAGCTCATGACCCGTAACGATGACCCGTAACGACTGTCAAAGATCCAAAAAAATTAAATTTTAATTTCCTGTTACACTGACAGGACAGTATTAAACCGTCGCCTACTGGTACACTGAAACATTTGGTTTCAATACTCAAACTTTTGCGAGGGTAAAAACATAACCTGCCTCAAATAAAAGATTCTGAGGTTTACTTTTATTTAGGGCAAAAAACAAACGAATGCGTTTACTTTCGAATGTTTTTAAACAAGTCTAATAATTATAAGATCCAATTTTTTTTTTAATAATCATTATATTGCATAACACATGATCAATCACAATCTGAATCATTTTCACAGTTCAATGCATGTTGCATTGCGTTATTTACATTGTTGAACAGACAAAATTTAGCAATGGCTTAGCAATATCCTCCAAAATCATTCAGATTGTGATTTAAAGTGTGTTACGTAATTAGGGTGCAGGGGGCAATAATACCCGTATGTTAATGTTTGCATAACAATCTGTCGCATCATTTTCTCTTGCCCTTATCCCAATGTAGGTATATCTGTCAAAAAAAACTACTTTACTTACTGACAAGTATTTTTTTATCTATATTTTTGAGAAGTTTTTGACATTTTATTGTCGCTTAGATGAGATTACATTTTGATTTTCAACGTATTTAAATTCACGAATATAATTATGTAATAGCCACCCAGCCTAACTTAGTTCAGCTTTTAGCTTTTCCATACCATAAAAAACTACAAGCATGATATTATGATTTTTATCTCAACAATTCGCAGTCTCATCGCTGACCAAGCGCCTCTTTTCTCGGGCAAAGTTGCCTTCACTTAGGATAACTGAACAAAAAGTTTCGCAGACTTGTCTAAGTGACAGCTAAGTTGAGTTAAGTAACCCTTCACTTAAGGGCGCCGTGGTAACCTACTCCCTTCATTACAGACTTTGTGTAGGGGAATAGTGAGGTTCTATTAGTATTAAGAGAAAATTATGTTGGAGAAGCCATGTTTTTAGTTTTTTTTTGTAAATATGAAACTTTAATAATTTTTATACAATAAAAGATTTTTCTGATTTTAAGGATAAGTAATACATATTTAATTTTAGTTTTATTATTCAAATAGAGTATGTCTATACGCAGCTTTTATTGATTATTAGAATTAAAATATAAGATAAAAGTTATTTAATATAACTACTACCTATTGTAAATATTCGTATGCCGCTTTTAGCGGCGCATGTGTTCGGAACATAACCTTATTATCAATCTTTGTACATACCATATCCTACGAATAAATGTCTTTGTCTTTATTCAAGCAAGGTTCAAATCAAAAAGCAATAATCAAATCAAAATTCAAATACCAACTGCTGTCACTCTTTGATAGGCACATACAGTGTGATTCTTTATAATGTGCACATATCGAAATGAGGGAATCTATGCTTAACTTTATCGATGGCAAAAATATTTAAAATCATCTAAATATTTTTTTTAAGGAATATTTAAAAAAATTATTCGCTACTTTGACCCCAATGTCAACCAGTGTAATGGGGGCGTCTTATTGAGAAATTCTAGAATTATTGTAAAAAATGATGAAAAAAAAAACGATTTTGCTAAAAAACACAAACATGTTTATTTTCAATTGAGGGCAGTTTTTTTGTCTACGATTTTCGTTATGCGAGGACGCCTAATTACTTCCAATCATTATGTTTTTTCATCGTGATTGATCATTAGTTTAAAATTTACACCGTTTTGTTTACACTGGGGTCACAGTAGCGAATTCGCTGCATCTGGTTGGACTGGAAGCCGACCACAATATAATTGAGAAAAGGCTATAGGCAGGTTCATTATTACCCTTCAAATCGTAATAAAGCAGCGTTGCTTGGCAACAGTAATGGGAATGGTGGGTAGTATTTTTCTAGACGAAAGAAAGAAAGAAAAATATTTTATTTGGGACAAGTACAAAAAATACTATCCTACTTCCTATTAATATTATAAATGTGAAAGTTTGTGTTTTGATGTTTGTTACTCAATCACACAAAAACGGCTAAATAGATTTGGATGAAATTTGACAAACAGATAGTTTATAACCTGAATCAACACAAAGGATACTTTTTATTCCAATATTCCCACGAGATCGAGACTTACGCGGGTAAAACCGCGGGGCGTGTACAACAATAAAAACAAAGAAAATTAAAACTAACAAAATCATGAAAACAATAAATAATAAGAAAAGAACATTAAAACTTACAAAAACATGAAAACAATTTAAAAAAAGAACATTAAAACTTACAAAAACATGAAAACAATTTAAAAAAAGAACATTAAAACTAACAAAATAGCGAAAATAAAAAGTAAGAGAAAAAGTGTTTTTAAAAAACGACTTTATCTTTCACAGGTTAGATTATGTAATGATAGCAACGTGATTTTACATTAAAAATGTTACAAAACATTTTTCTGTCAATCTACTCGGCACGTAATAATACAAAAAGGAAAATCACAAATGCCCTCCACATAAAATAAAGAAAACGTCTGAACTGTGGAATGATTAAACGTTTAAACGTCTGCGGGCATCTAAACTCAATTTGCGGTGTTCGTCCATTTGTCACCGACGCGTCTCGGGAACCGCGCTCTGCGCAGGAAGTAGCTGATTATCTGTATGTGTGTACGTCATTGGGTACCTTAGATTTGAGGGAATTATTTTTGTGATGTATGAGAAATATTTTATGTTGATTAAGATTTTGAGTGCAGGGGTTCAATTTAAACTGTTTAGTTGTCGGTGAAGTTATAAGAGCAGGAGATTTTATTCTCTCCAGGAATGTCAAAGTCAAAGTCAAATAATTTATTTCAAATAGGCACATAAAAGGCACTTTTGAACGTCAATGAAAAACAAAGAAATAGAATTGATTCTAGTTGCCCATTCCAAAAGGTAGCTTTCGTATGGAGAAGAATGGGCAAGAAACTACACCGTTACTCTTTTTAAAAATCTTTTACAATATTTTGTATACATGAATTATATAATTATATGTGAAGACGATGCACCTACAATACGATTACTGTACCACAAAAGGTAAAAAGAATTATAAATGGAGCAATGACAAATAAATTAGTTATGTGATAGGTACATGGTGCTCACATCATATTTACAAACATTGTAAAAGTATACGATATACGAATATTCCTAACATTGTTAAGAGTAATACTAATAAGTCAGTGCGTGAGTTTAAGCAATCACAGAGTATAAAAATCTATGACATACAAATAATAAAATGTACAACTAAATTAGCAACCAGTTTGATTTTGTCCAGAATGGCAACGGCATTTTGTCCTTTGAATTGTGCCTAAAGGTGGCGGCGGTAAACACATTTCCCATAAAGTGAACCATTCGAGTGTAATTCAGTGACAATTTGATACTTTTAATAAGCATCAGTGAGCTCTTTCTTGTCTCAAAGGAGTAATACGGTACTAGCACTAGAGAATTTAATAGAGGAGCTCGTGGCTAAGTAATCACAGCCGCACGGGTCGATTCATCAGGTTAAGCTACGCTTGCCGGGGTTGGTCCGTGGATGGGTGACCATCTTTACATATCGAGACTCCTCCGTGCCTCGGAAAGCACGTTAAACCGTTGGTCCCGGCTGTCATTTGTGGATCTTTGACAGTCGTTACGGGTCGTCAGAAGCCCGAAAGTCTGACAACCAGTCTTGCCAAGGGGTATCGTATTACCCAGTTATTGGGTTGTGGAGGTCAGATAGGTAGTCACTCCATGTAAAATACTGGTATTCAGCTGCATCCGGTTAGACTGGAAGCCGACCCCAACATGGTTGGGAAAAGGCTAGGCAGATGATGACTAGAGAATTTAATAAATTATTTAAAGTTTCAACTGTATGTTTAACAGGTACTTATGCAACTGTTATATATTAAGGGGTTTTAAAACACGAAAGTGGGTTTTTCACATGAGTGTTTTAATACCTAATTATTTACAGTTGCATACAAGACTTTATCTACACTCATGATATGAATCCTCTATAAGGTTCTTTGTAATACTAATATCGAACAAACATGGCGGGATACAACGCACGTGAATTCGATTTTTTTTTTATTTGAATAAACATAAGTTTTTTTTTTAAATGACTGAGCTTAGTTATTGAAAAGCGCTTGCATGACAGCGTTCTTTTTTTGAAATGAGTTGCATTATGAAATTTAGTACAACATTGTAACACCCGTTTGGATGATATAATGGTTACTATGACACTGGTTGTTTTAATGTTGGCAATAAACTAACTGTTTCAGAAACTTTTATAGAGGATTTATAGCATGGGTGTAGATAAAATTATTTACACACATTCTAAAAATATTAGTATTATTATTGTTTAATCGATTGGACCCTAGCGCCATCTAGTTGATTTAGAGGTAAAATTGTACCATGATTACTGCTCTTTTTTGCAGAAGCCGAAAATGGCAGTTCTCAGATTGCAAGGACTTATCAGTATTATTGACACTAGGAAAAGATTATCTATCCTTTCCTACACGAGATATAGATTAAAAGAAGGCAAATAATGATAAAAATAGTAGATATTACAGCCACCAACATAAAATGAAACTGGGGGGCCAGATCTGATGCTGTCGCATCAGAATTAGGTGAAAGTAGCTATAGATCGGGTTCCAAACAAAAAGAACCTGCGACGCGATGGGCCCAGAAAGAATTGGCGTGGCATTTAGACTCCTACCTACCTAAACGATTGGCTTCTAATTGCAAAAGAGTGAGATAAATGGAAAGATGGCAGGGGACTTTGCCCTGAAGTGGGACATACGAGGCTCATTATTGTGGCGGCATTTATAACACAACATGCAAACTAAGCATAACACTAACTTCACGAAAAATCCTGAATCGCGCAAGCGAAGTTTACCGCGTAACGAGTAATATATAACGACCCGACATCAATCGTTGGACACCCGTTTGGTCGGAGGATCTTTCCTTTTCTATAGAGGATGAGTGAATAGTAAATAAGGTTTTTCTCAATTAGTACTTAGGGCCGATTTAACCAAAGCCAGATAACTTTTATTCGGGGAATAAAATTGACGTCTGACAGTTTTTGGGTAGAAAATCTGTCAAAAATTTAATATTCTTCTTTCTTTTACTCGCTGGATTAGACTTATACTAGGGATAAAAGTTTGGTCGAATTCGCCCTTAATAGAAAACAATAGGATTGAATGCAAAATTCGCGAACCAGAAGGTCAAAGGAGTTTAGCGGTATGAGGAACAGGGTGTAAAGTTCACTCATCCACCATAGAAATGGGAGGATCCTCCGACCAGACGGGTGTTGTGTCTGGTGGGCAACTGCCCAACGATTGATGTCGGGTTCTTGTATATATGTCCATTGCACGGTAAACTTTAATTGCGCGACGCAGGATTTATATGACGTCAGGTTTTTGTGTGACGTCAGTCCTTTGATGCGTAGTTCATATGTGGCAATGTAGGTACCGCCACAGGACACAGGAGAAAAGAGATAACTCCAATTATGGAAGAAAATACTAAGATGTAAGCTAGAAAGAACGCTAGAACCATTTTAACTTTAGCTAAGAGAATGTTAGAACGTGGAAACGTAAAACTGCCTATAAATTTTGAGAGGCTTTTCCTGGTAGTAATGGTTTGGTAGCACAATAGAATTTCGATTTATTTTACACTCTTGATTCTTCTGCATTGCGGTAGAATGAGATGATGTGTCCATTTGTACTTGTGAGATAAAAACCATCTTTATCTCTTACTAGCTGATGCCCGCAACTTCGGCCGCGTGGATTTCGGTTATTATATACTAAAACCTTACACAAGAACCACTCTATCCATTGGTGAAAACAGCATGGAAATCGGTGTAGCAGTTTTTGAGTTTATCGCGAACAGGACGACAGACAGACGCGGCGGGGGACCGATTTTCATGCTGTTTTCACCAATGGATAGAGTGGTTCTCGAGGAAGGTTTTTAGTTTTTACTAACCGACATCCACGCGGGCGAAGCCGCTGGCATCAGCTAGTCTACCATAAAAGAAATCTTCTCTTTTCCGTAAATTTCCAAAATATTCTCACTCTTACTTTACACGTAGTGTGTACATTCACACAGTGGGTGTATATGTGATGGATAGCCAATCGTCTCGGCCACACTGTCATCGTTAGCTCTGCCTGCCCCGATTTTGCTATTTATCTTCAATCCACTAGATTTCACGAGATTATGAGGTATTAGGATTTTGTTAAGTCAGTGGCCGGGTGGACAGTTTGGCTTTTTAGTAGGTGTGTTTGGAAAATGTGTACCTATTATGAAGTGAATAGCGATTGTTTTAGCGTTTTGTGTTGTTATTTGATTATCATTTGTTTTTGGTTCGAAAAAATCACAACAGCGTTTTTGTACTAAGTAGTACGAGGTCTATGATAGACTTTGTTCTGTCAGAATTTTGATATTGCAGGCACAAACCAATAACCTGAAATGTGGTGTAACTTTTGTTTGTCGCCCGCCTGTGATACCAATTTTTTTTAAATAAAATGCTTGTTTTTCTCTTTTCAGTTATGTGTTTTTTGTTTTTGTAAATAATTTGTTTAGTTTAGAAGGCTAACTGTTTTTAATCTCGTGGACTAATTTGACATTTCAAGTGATTGTTTTTTTTTTAATTTGGAGGTTGACATTTGCTCCTGTCAAATTGTCTAGGCACGAGATTAAAAACCAGAGTTCTTGATAAAATGAAAGGTACATGAGACAGGTTTAACTACTACGTCTCAGGGTGACGGGGTCTATGGACACATGCCATAAAGTCACACAGCTAGACCTGACTTCAAATTATTTTGCAGACGTAAACGACAGTGGGTACCTTTGTCAATTCTATATTTTTGTTACACTGAAAATAGTGGATTGATATGTGATTTTCAGTGGCGTAGCTGGTCCTAAATGGGTCTTGGAGCAAAATTTTTTTGGGGCGAAACTTGGCCCCTTTTTCTCCTACTTTGGCGAAGCAAGAAAGGAGGGTAATTTTTTTAAAATTAATAAGCAAAGACACTCGCTTATAAACAAAATAACTATTATTAAAAGTACACCGTTCGTTTGACATTGTTCTCACATATAGAAGCACGAAGAATACTGTACCCAGGATTTTGTAATATCTATATACATTTTTAAAAGAGTGTCCTTGGAGTTTCTTGCCCGTTCTTCTCCATAGAGATCTACGAATTGGAATGGGCAACTAGCTTCAACGTTTTGGCTAACTGACCGACTCTTTGACAATTCAAAAGTGCCTGTAAATGGTTTAACTGAAATAAATGCTTTGAGTTTGAGTTTGAGTTTCACCGAGTTCCACGGCAGAATACAGAATAAGGATTTTAAATTCAATAAAAAATCACAAGTTGATTAATAGCTGCATAAGTTAATTATCATAATTTTCTTTTTTTCTTAAGAAATAAGCAGTACCTTTGTACTCATATTATAACTATGTTGTATATAGATGTATTTTGCTGTGTGTACATCCTTACATATTATAAAACAAAGTCCTCCGCCGCGTCTGTCTGTCGTCCTGTACGCGATAAACTCAAACACTACTGCACCGATTTTCATGCTGTTTTCACCAATGGATAGAGTGGTTCTCGAGTAAGGTTTTAGTATATAATAACCGACATCAACGCGGGTGAAGGCGCGGATATCGGCTAGTAAATAACTTTTTTTTTTTTTACAGCTTTCGCTAACTGTCCCCAATAAAAATTTGAGCTTGTGGATAACATTTAACGAATATTCGTTCAGGGGCCCCTGTGGCTCGGAGGCCCGTATCGTTGATACGGCTGACAGGTAGCTACGCCCTTGGTGCTTGATCATTACTACAATTTAAATAGATAGATAGATAGATAAAACATTTATTTGATGCACACAAAAGACAGCACAACATACAAAGACAAGTTAGCCAATTTACAAAAAAAATAAAAAAAAACAAAAAAAAAAACAATAAAAGAAAACTAAACTAAACACAGTGATGACAATTATTGTCTATGAAAAACTTTAAAAAATAAAGAGTAATACAAAGTGCGGTGTGCGTCTTAACGTTGCACCAAATGGGAGTCCAACTCAGCATGTGTCAGGCGAATATACCTGACGCTAAATGCCTCTGTTTTTGTTTTTTTTTGCCCATTTCAATCAATATGCCTAGCCTTTTCCCAACTATGTTGGGGTCGGCTTCCATTCTAACCAGATGCAGCTGTATACCAGTATTTTACATGGAGCGTGTTCAGCCCAAAACTCATAAAATAAATATTATCTTTTTTTTTTTTTTTTTTTTTTTTAATTATTTATTTAATGATATTATGATTCAGAGGTGTTACTTAATTCTAAACTCGCCAAACTTTTACGTTTGATGGCGAGAGGCACTCTGTTACATAACAATGCACCAACCTTACGCACATAAATACTACTTATATATTAACAATGTTTTTAATTCTCTTTGCTATCCTGTATAATGTTTTTTAATTTTGTCTTAAGTGATCCTATACATATTTTTTCTTTTTCTCTTAATAAATCTAATTTGTTAAACACTTTAGGTACCAAATACTTAGATGTTCTCTTGCCATAATAATTTGTTATCTGTGGTTGAACCAGCTTGTTCTCTCTAACCCTACGTGTGTTGTACTTGTTATTAACATTAACTTTATACTCTTCATTATAATAGTATTCTATACCTACCAAATAATCTACTTTTTTATCTACGGGTAATACTTTACAGATGGGAAACAGCTTATCATACTCTTTGTTGCACTTATCTTTAATACTTTTACTGACCAGAAACTTTATCAGTCTTATTTGTATATCTTTAACATCTCTTAAATATGTAATAAAAGTACGCCCGTACACAAGGAGTCCATAGCTTATCAGCGAATCGGCAAGTGCAAAATATACAATTCTTAACGTCTGTTTGTTTAATACATTTTTTAATTGGTAAAACTTACTTAGCACGGATCTTAGCCTATTGCAAATGTCATTTACATGTAATTTCCAGTTAAAGTTCTTGTCTATTATTAGACCTAAATATTTAAATTTATCTACGTACTCCAATTTTGCACAGTTACAATTACATTGATTTCTATGCAAACATTCGTATGTATGTCCTATCACTGTGAGATATTCATTATTTACAGATTTAGCATTTTGATTATATGGCGAGTGTATATGCATACATTTAGTTTTTAAGAGATTTAGTAAAATTCCATTGTCGTGTGCCCATTTGATAATATTTTCAAAGTCACCTTGAATACACTTTTGTACCTCAGCCATATCTTTGGAGGCGTAAACAAGACACATATCGTCAGCGTACATGAACACCTCACAATTACATACGACATTTGACACACTGTTCACATGCATTATATATCCTACAGGGCCGTACACCGATCCAGTAGGCACACCCAAACCGACATCCGCCTCTTTCCCAGCTACACGGGATATAATTGTGCTTATTTTCCTATTAGTGAGGTAGTTTTTAAACCAATCATTTGTGGGGCCACGTATTCCGCATTCGTCCATTGCCTGTAATAAGATATCATGGTCTAAAGTGTCAAACGCTTTTTTATAATCAATAAATAGCGCTATAATTTGTTTGCCAGAATCTAAACAATCATTAATATAATCTGAAAATCCCAACAAGGCAGAGACAGTGTTGCGCCCTCTCCGGAAACCGTGCTGAGTGTCACATAATATGTTGTGTTGTTCTAAGAACGCGCTAATCTGTCCTACAATAATTTTCTCGGCTATTTTATCGATAACAGATAATATTGCGATAGGCCTATAATTACCATATTCTAAATGACTTCCTGATTTGTATATAGGTCGTATAATTGCATTTTTTAGCTGGTCTGGATAAATACCGTTAGATAAAGACATATTCACCAATGCGGCTAGGACAGGACTTATTTGTTTACGTAAATATATAATGTCTTGCACCCGTATTCCATCTGAACCAGGTGATTTTTCACAGGACAATTTTTTTATGACCTTTTCTACCTCTGACGACGTCACCTTGTTGTATCTATAGCTTACCTCGCTAGGTTTTACATATTTGTTTCTGTCTAAAAACTTCAAGTTACATACATGTTTAATTTCCTTTATTTCCTCCGTAAACGTTTTAGAAAAGTTTGTACAAATCTGTTCTATACAATCTGTTTTTCCTAAATGCCTTAAGATAACATCGTCGAGGCTATTATTGCTTCGACCCAACCATAAGTTTATATTTGTCCATATTTTCCTAAAATCTCCATTACATTTTATTACTTGTTCCTGCCTATATTTATTTCTTGCCATACTTGTTAATTTATTTACTTTATTTCTATACTTTGTATAATCTAATCGCTTGTTCATACTCTTTGGATCCGCTTTCCAAACTCTAAATAAAAAATCCCTTCGCAATAACATTGTGTATAAATACCTATCTATCCATGGCTGCCTTATTAATTTCTTATTATTTGTGCTAATTTTAATTGTACTTTCCTTGTAAATGCGATCAAATACACTACACACCGTCTGATACAATAATACCGGACACGCTATTGTTATTAACTGGGCCCATTCATATTCATCTAGCTTTTGCTTAACAATTTTATCACATAACAATTCGCGCATACTATTTTTCTTACCGTTACCGCTAACACATTGGTTTTCGCTTCCACTCACACGTAAGTTTAACATTAATCCGATTCCATGATGATCGGCGACTCGGGACTCAAGCACGTACGCGCACGCATCATGCTCGCTCCGTCCCGCTCGCACCCAGATATGATCCAAGCACGATACCTCAAGCCGGCCGTCCGCGATCGCCTCGCGCGTTACCTCTTCGCTTGGTATTACACACATCAGGCCGCATTCACACAGGGTGTTTTTGTACCTTGTTACAGTAGGATTAACCGTGTCGTTTAAAATGTTTATATTGGTATCACCAATCACTATAACATTGTCAGATGCTGGTACTGATTTTACTAGAGTCTTTAATTGCTGAATAAATATTAATTTACTTTTGGCAGGTGGTCTGTATATCGCGATTACATGTGTTTCCTGTTCCCCGTGCTTCAATTGACCATGAAGTGTTTCTACTGCTTCTGTGTTTACCATTTTAGCTTCGAAATTCAGTCCATTCTTGGCGTATATTAATATTCCTCCTCCTCTGCTCGTTTCTCTTGTATGTATAAATGTATTATATCCTACTATTTGATAAAAAGGTAGTTCTTCCTTCTTTATATTTATTTCGCTTAATATTAAGATATCTATGTTATATTTATTTTTATCAAGTAATATCAATAGCTCATTAAAATGTTTGCGAAGTGATCTTATGTTGAAATGTAATATGTGGGTATTCCAATTATTTAGCAATAAGTCGTTACTTAGAGCTATTATATCATAGTATCTCTTAAAATTGAAATTACTGGAGTAGCTATCTATACGATCGAATGTTGCTGTTAGATATCACCTCGTGTGTACTCGCCGCGTCATGTACGCATGTTTATTTACATTCATCGAACTTATTCATATCTTCCTCCGATCTAATGTTATATATCTTTTTTTCATCACTATTCTTTTTCACCAGGATACTACCATTCTGCACCCAAATATATTGATAACCTTTCGGCTTAAGTTTATTTCTTACCGTCCACAGCAGCTGTCGTTTGTATTTTGGTAAATCTTCGTTAATGAATATTCGCTTTTCGCTGCCATTATCATAGACTTTATTATTCGTAATTATTGTTTCCTTCTTCACACGTATCCAGCTGCTGCGAGCATATTTAGATCGAAGTGTGACCAACACAGTCTTGGGTTTTGCATCATCTTGTTTTTCCTGGCCTACCCTCTGTGCATCTTCAATTTCATTTGGGTCAAGATTTATTTTCTTCGCCAATTTTTGGACTACTAATACAGTGTTTTCGTTTTCGAGCTTCTCCAATCCATGAATTTCAATGTTTTTCTCTTTGTCTCTTATCTCCAACTCTTGTACTCGTTCTTCTAATGCCTTATTACATTTCTCCAAATAAACATTTTTTTGTTCTAATGTCTTAATTTTCTTCTGAGCTTCTTCTTTAAAATCAATTAGTGACTGATACATGTCACCATAAAATTCAACACTGCTGGTAAGTTCTTCTATCTTCTTCTCCAGGTTATAAATCACCGCTAACTTTTTATTTACTTCAGCCAGAACATTCTCACCAGACTCTTCTCTAGGATTTAATGTAATTTTCGTATCACCTGCGGGCTGTTTAGGGCTGCTTTTATTTGTCTGGCAGTCGTCGCAGAGTGCACTGCTTAGGAACTTTTTAGTTGCACATTTTTTATGGTATACACTTTCGCATTCACCCTTACACCTCACTATATCATCTTTAGTCACAGATAGAAAGAGTTTGCATTTCTTACATTGCACCATTTTGACTTTCACTTAGTTCTTTATTTGCGAAATTGATAATTGGTCACTGTTTACTCAATTAAATTACTATACACAACCGTGCGTTGAGCGCGCGCACACGGAATCTACAAAGATTATGTAAAAAAAATTCTTGTTCCCCTAATATCTATCAGTTTCATTCAACCACATCAGTCGCGACGCATCCGTCTACGTCACACGCAGGGTGACGCCTCCTGTTATCGACCATGCGAACTTTGTTCTTTTATAGAACTTTTATGAAAGCTTCAAATAAGTAGGTAATAAACTTTTTGGGAATTATTTTTGACAGGAGTTTTGAAATTGTAAAAAAAAAATTTTGAAAAAAAAAAAAACGACTCCTGCTGAATACGTCTTCATGTAGCTAGCTGGTAAGCATGAGCTTCAAAAAGGTAACTTGCAGAGAATTGACATCTTTATAACAGAAAACAGCATTTGCCTCTCCACTGTTACTACGTCGTTAGTGAGAAATCCTACTAATATTATAAATGTGAAAGTTTGTGTGTTTGTGTATTTGTGTGTTTGGATGTTTGTTACTCAATCACGCAAAAACGGCTGAATGGATTTGGATGAAATTTGGCAAACAGATAGTTTATAACCTGGATTAATACATAGGATATTTTTATCCTGATATTCCCACGGGATCGAGACTTACGCGGGTGAAACTGCGGGGCGCAGCTAGTTCCAAAAAAATACCACAATGAGAATTATAAATTCAATAAATATTGACGAAAAGGCCTGTACTAGAATTTAAAGTTTAAACCGATCTAAATCGGTACCTATCAACTTACTATAAAGGCATCGTCACACTACCGTCGCATCAACGTCGAGATAACGATCGTGTGTGTCTGTCGGTGACATTGACAGATACGCCGTGAAGATTACCCGCCTTTGTGGAGGATCACACCCGGATTATCCGGGGGTGAGCAGGGGAAGAACATTTTTTTTATTTTTCTAATTGATGTCTTATGAAATTTGGAGCAGTGTTGAATACGTGATTCATATTTTTAAACATAAAAAAAAAATGGCGATATGTTTACGACTGGTAAATGGCGTTATTTTCAAGAGGTTTCCAGGGGAATTAAATCAAAGACAGACAGCAGGCGTAGCATGAGAACCGTTTTGTCGACGGAAGAGTAGACAAAAATGACGTTCCATGTAGACAGTACGACGGCAGCGAAGTAAAAAGAGTCAACTGCACTTTTAACGAAATTCACTCTTTTACATAATTCGACTCAGAATTCTTTATTTTGTTTCAAATTGTCTTCACTTCCTTAGACAAATTTCAGTTGTCAGTGTGATTTTGACAGTAAGAATAGAAAACTTTCTTCCGAAATAGTCTATATATTAAAAGACCTAGACAAAGATCGATATAAATGAAAGACAAAATGACAGATTGTAGAAGTATTTCTACGGTGCAATGTCAAAAATGAAGAAACGAAATGTCACTTTGTATAGAAAAAGCTATGTCTATTCTTCGTAGAAATAGAAAGCGCCATGCTACGCCTGCAGAGAGATATCCCAATACTGGTCATAGTTCGACACTTAAGGGTAGTTTAGTTATACGCTGACTGAGAAGTGTGGAAAACGAAGAACTAGTTTCCTCTTTACATTTATTTATTTTATTTATTTATTCGACCTGAAAGACATAAAGTCGATTACATCCAATCTGCCTAGCCTTTTCCAAACTATGTTGTGGTCGGCTTCCAGTCTAACCGAATGCAACTGAATACCAGTATTTTACATGGCGCGACTGCCTATCTTACCTCCACAACCCAGTAACTGGGTAATACAATACCCCTTGGTAAGACTGGTTGTCAGACTTTCGGGCTTCTGACGATTCGTAACGACTGTCAAAGATCCACGAATGACAGCCGGGACCAACGGTTTAACGTGCTTTCCGAAACACGGAGGAATCTCGGTATGTAAAGATGGTCAGCCATCCAACGACAAACCCCGGCAAGCGTAGCTTAACCTGATGGATAGACCCGGTGCGGCTGTTATTACTTAACCACGATCTTTAGCGACGGTATTATAAAGCCGATTACACTGATAAGACGTAATACATACTATAGGTTAATGGTTAACAGTCACGCTGTACTTTTGTAGTACTGTGTAAGTCTATTGTATTATTTACTGACCGAATTAGAGCAGGAACTGGCTTAAAAATTATGGCTAAGTATAATTATTATATGACTTCATTAAAAAACTGGCTGTACTAAAATCATTCAGCCTTTCCTTAATCGGGGGTTAAAGGCTCTGACATACTGGGGCGATTCGTCGCGCGACGCGAATTTTAACAAAAAAAAATCTCACGGCGAACAATGCGGCGGCGTCGCGTCGCGCGACGAATCGCCCCAGTATGTAAGAGCCTTAAGGTCACATCACTATTTTCTGCTTAGAGCTTTGGAGGTCACTGTTTTTAATCTAATTTTATGTGTAACTAGCTTCCGCCCGCGGCTTCGCCCGCGTTGTATGTTGATGAAAAGTACCCTAATGTCCTTCCCCAGGATGCCATCTATCTCCTTGCCTTGGACGAAATACGTTCAGTGGTTCAGGCGTGAAAAAGTAACTTAGAGACAGACAGAGTTACTATGGATTACTAACAGATATTGACCGATATTGAGGAGCTCGTGGCTAAGTAATAACAGCCGCACGGGTCGATCCATCAGGTTAAGCTACGCTTGCCGGGGTTGGTTCGTGGATGGGTGACCATCTTTACATACCGAGACTCCTCCGTGCCTCGGAAAGCACGTTAAGCCGTTGGTCCAGGCTGTCATTCGTGGATCTTTGACAGTCGTTACGGGTCGTCAGAAGCCCGAAAGTCTGACAGGACAGCCAGTCTTACTAAGGGGTATCGTATTACCCAGATACTGGGTTGTAGAGGTCAGATAGGCAGTCGCTCCATATAAAATACTGGTATTCAGCTGCATCCGGTTAGACTGGAAGCCGACCCCAACATAGTTGGGAAAAGGTTAGGCAGATGATGACTAACAGATATTGACCGAGAACTTATATGTGTGGTGCAACTGTTAATATCAGTTGCTTTTTTAATAAATAAATGAATAAATAAACGTATTATTCTAGGAAAAACAATAAAAAATGTTACCTCTACACCTTTCACTTATCTACATCGCTGCCTACCCTCAAAACAAACAGTATAAACAAGGACACAAACCGACTGTAACGAAAAGTCTACTTAAGGCCGTGAGCACACAGTGGCAGTGGAAACAAATTAACGAGATGAGTCGCTGCGAGTCGGTCCGTCGACGCCCTAAGATGGATGGCGGGACGATCACGTGGCGACTCGCTACGACGAATTAGGAAAACAGTTTTGTGGATATTTTTGGATGGTTTAGAATTTGGCTGGTAATAGATCTTACAGAATGAATTTTCTTAGATTAGTAACTAAGATATCAAGGCTTTTTTTTTGTGAAAAAAGATCGCCTGCTGAAATTGGGTCGATTCCCGGTTTCGGGCAAAGTATGTCTGGGTTTTTCTGTAAAGAAATTCTTAGTAGTAATCCAGAGTCTGTATTTGTGCCCTAAATAAATATTAACATTTATCATTTTTGTAGGAAATAACCATTTATTTATTATTTAATGAAACAAAGCCGCAAACAACATTCCTAACATTATCAATCTATCAGAACATTCGTCACTATGCGTCGGCTTCCCGCTAATAATGAGGTAGCATTTTCTGAGCAATTGATTGCTCATTGTCTTTCCGTGCAGATGAGCTAATGATCGAAGCTTACATTGTGTTTGTATGTTTGTAACTAGGAAGTAGTATGTTTCCATGTTAGGCACAGTAGTTGCTTTTACAGAAACTTAAGAAAAAAAAAAAATTAACACAGCTTCAAGCTTGTTTTCCTCTAAGGGCTAGGCAGTTACCTAGAGGACACCCATATTTCGCTAGTTATTTTAGATCCCATGTAATATTGCCATCAAACGGGCACAAATCCAGACTGCTACTGAGAAATTCTTGATTTCCCGACCTGGGCATCGAACCCAGGACCTCATGCTCAGCAGTAGCGCTTTTGACCACAAGACCAACGAGGCAGAGAAATTATAATCAATTATGAACATTACAACTTCTGAAAAAAAAAGAATGTATACTATTATTTACTAATATCGGGGTTTACAGTATTTAATTTTAAGTAGGCTGGTAACAGAAAATCCTTACTAATATTACAAATGCGAAAGTAACTCTATCTGTCTGTCTGTCGCGCTTTCTTGCCAAAACTACTGAACCGATTTAAATGAAATTTGGTACACAGATAGTCTAGAGCCTGAGAAAGGACATAGGCTACTTTTTATCGACATACCACACGGGCCAAGCCGCGGGCGGAAGCTAGTACTGTAATAACTATAATAATATTCTGTGCGTAGAACCAAAACGAAATCACTTTTCAAGAAGGCTAAGCATTGATCCACTCTGTCATATTATTACTTTGAAATCAATTAGAACATCTATACATAATATTATAAAGAGGAAAGATTATTTTGTTTGTTTGTAGCGAATAAGCTCTGAAACGACTGGACCGGTTTTAACCATTTTTTCACCAGTAGAAAGCTAAATTATCAGGAAGGAATAGGCTATGCTATAGCTGTTCCGATATTCCCACGAAATCGAAAGTTACGCGGGTGAAACCGCGGTGCGCAAAGTTAATAATGTAAAGGGTTCTAAAAGTTTTTTATACATTTGGAAGTTGGAACAAAAGAGTCTGATTGATAATAGTCTAGTTTATCAATCCAAAAGTTAAACCAAGTTTCATATAATAGCATATATCGTCCCCGTAGAGCGAAAAGTCATTAAGTCGAAAAATCGTGTTTTGAGATAATGAAAGTTAAAGTTTTTGAAAATAAAAATCGTTATAACGTTGGCTTACCTTTACAAACCTTTATGTTTTTAGCTTTAATTTGAAGGAAATAAAATAAATTTTATATTATAAGAGCTGAAACACGTGAAAAGCATTTTGTAAAACAAAAGCGGGGGCAGCTACAAAAATGACGGTTAGACAGATATTTAGAGAAGAAAATGTTGATTTTAGTGACATTGATAAGTCATTTTGACCATTTTTCGACTTAGTGACTTTTCGCTCTACGGGGACGATATTGGACCCACTGCTGGGACACAGGCCTCCTCACGTCGTGAGGGAGTGGGCCGTAATCCACCACGCGGGCCCAGTGCGGGTTGGTAGATTTCACATGTCTTCGAATTTTTGGTTCTAGGACATGCCGGTTCCCTCACGATGTTTACCTTCATAGTTTTGAGAGCAGTGACGATGAAATTATTTACACAAAGTAAAGCGCCTGCCTTTTCGTTTTTGAGGGTGTGAAATCGTCAAATGACTTCTCCCGGTCTGGGCGGAGCGGGAGGGCATGTCAGACTTTTACTGATTAAAACCCACCCGTGTTTTTTTAGTTGCCTGTTGCTAAGGGCCCCGGTATCCCTTTCGGACTTTCCTGCAACCCTGGCTGGCATCGGTCCTAGCGGACCACGTCAATTCCTACTGTCTGCCTAGATTCGAACCCACAACTCATAGTTTTGCCTACTCATTATAGGGACATTTTATTATCTAACATCAGTCTTTACTCAAATTCTCCATCAGCAAAACACCATAACTTTACTAACAAGGATAATCTCCCAAAAACCCATTGACTGTTCGAGCACCTTAATTATCTTCTAAACCAAAAAACTAACAAAGACTACACATCTAAATCTTATTATAAAAAAAACAATGGTGACAAATACAGTTAGGAAAGAAAGAAAAAAAAAAGGTGCAAAAAAAATTTTGCGGTTGCACCCTTTCATTTAGTACTGTTGTCGTATGAGAAACGAATGACAAGACAGGTAATTTATTCTTTTATAGAAGGATCTAGGATTTTTGATACTTTTGCGGAATATGTCAGCAATAGAGAAAGATAAAAAATTCGCTGTGAAATCGATTTTGGTTTTTGGTAATTCATTCTCAGATGTGATGATGTCTTGTAGCTTCTAATGCCGCTTGAGAGAGCAAAGTATGTGATAAAGTAAATGCATTTTAATCATAAAACTATAGATTAAATCAATCTGCCTAGTCTTTTCCCAACTATCTTGGGGTCGGCTTCCAGTCTAACCGGATACAGCTGATACCAGTATTTTACATGGGGCGACTGCTTATTTGACCTCCACAACCCAGTAACTGGGTAATACTATACCCCTTGGTAAGACTGGTTGTCAGACTTTCGGGATTCTGACGACGCGTAACGACTGTCAAAGATGCACGAATGACAGTCGGTACCAACGGGTTAACGTGCTTTCCGAGTCACGGAGGAGTCTCGGTACCTATGTAAAGACGGTCACCCATCTACAGACCAACTCCGGCAAGCGTAGCTTAACCTGATGGATCGACCCGTGCGGCTGTTATTACTTACCCACGAGCTCCCTCTTAAAACAATAGATTGAGCAATGTTAATAAATTAAAATTAAATGACTAAAAGCAAATTCTGTATGAAAATCGATTAGACTGCAGTAATTGTAAATTTATTATTTTCAGTCTTTCGCCCGCAAAATCTACTTTAGATCGCTAATCACTAATTTGTAGGTACTCCTTTATTTTTGTCGAGCAATAAATTCCGTTTATGAAGAAAGCGGTTATGTGGGTTCCCAAAAGTAGTTATTGCCATCATTTTTCCAACAGTGAAGTATCAAAACCAACCCATCCACCTAACCCTACTCTACCCAAGATCAGAACCAACCCCATAAGACAGTTCAACCACCCCTTATACAAATAATACTTAAGAGTAGCGACCTTAGAATTTATGTGCCCAAAATATATAGCGATGAAACTCCATCTATTGTGAGTAACATCATAATATTGTATTGTCATATTATTTATTGGGAATTGTCAATATGGTGTGTAACTGGTTGATAAAAGAAAGATGTGATGGAAGGTGTGATTTTTTTGTTTATGATAAATAAAGAGGTATGAAAAAGCGTTTAAAAAATCAATAAACTATGAAATCAATGAGGAACAACTTCCAACAATGTGAATACGAACAATGAACAATAAATTCAAAGAAGTTGCAATGAGATTTAAAAAAACTTAAAGTGATGGCGCGAGACATGTTCTTCAAACATCTATACATCCTACTAATATTATAAATGTGAAAGTTTGTGTGTTTGTGTATTTGTGTGTTTGTGTGTTTGGATGTTTGTTACTCAATCACGCAAAAACGGCTGAAGAGATTTGGATGAAATTTGGCAAACAGATAGTTTATAACCTGGATTAACACAAAGGATACTTTTTATCCCGATATTCCCACGGGATCGAGGCTTACGTGGGTGAAACTGCGGGGCGCAGCTAGTAATTATTATAAATTAAAGACGCTCTGTTTGTCCGCGTTGTTCTTCTGAACCACGCAACAGATTTTGATGAGGTTTTCACCATCGTTTTGAGAATTTATTCCTGAGAGTTTATGTGTATAATACGTTAATATTAAAAATACATATAAGTAAGTAATCTCGATGTTTTGTCAAGTCGTAAAAACCGTGCGAAGCAGGAGCGAGTCGCCCTAAACTAACCTAACCCTATTCAACGTCAAAGTCAAATAATTTATTTCAATTAGGCACATAGGAGACACTTTTGAACGTCAAAAACAAAGAAATAGAAATAATTCTAGTCGCCCCTTCCAGAAGGTAGTTTTCGTATGGGCATGAAACTCCACCGTTACTCTTTTAAAAATGTTTTACAATATTTTGTATACTTGAATTATTATAATTATATGTGAAGACGATGCACCTAGAATAAGATTACTGTACCACAATAGGTAAAATGAATTAAAAATGAAGCAATGACAAATACTACTGACAAATACTACCTACCTAGTATCCTACTATTCCTATTAATATTATAAATGTGAAAGTTTGTGTGTTTGAGTGTTTGGATGTTTGTTACTCAATCACGCAAAAACGGCTGAATGGATTTGAATGAAATTTGGCAAACAGATAGTTTATAACCTAGATTAACACATAGGATACTTTTTATCCCGATATTCCTACGGGATCGAGCCTTACGCGGGTGAAACCGTGGGGCGCAGCTAGTATATATAAACATTGTAAAAGTATACGATATCACAATATTACGATTTTTTTTAAGTATGATTTTCCTCACTAACACCGGGAATTGCAATAATAACACATACTAAAACTAAAAATCTCACAAAACTTACAAGTTATAACAAACTCCAGCGTCCTACAATAGCTAGACATCGCAATTCTAACTTTAGTTCCTAAAAGTATACTAATAAAAAAGTTTGCCTGTCCATTTATTGCCGCTACGAGCAATATATCGGTTTGTCTGTTTGTTCGTCACCAACTTTCTTTGCCACAAGACCCTGGGGTATATATATAAGTTCTCTGTTTATAACGGCTGGAGTATCGAGGGTATAATAAAGTCAAAGTCAAAGTCAAAATGGGAAGAGTCTATGGGTTAATTTCGGCCCTTTCTCGTTTTAGCGTGTCATCCTAATCGTAGCTATAATTCTCAACTAATATTATACATGAGAAATTGAATTTGTTTGTTTGTTTGTAACGCTTTCACACTAAAACGGCTAAACGGATTTAGATTAAATTTGGCACAAGGGTAGACCATGACCTGGATTAAGACGTAGGATACTTTTTATCCCGATATTCCCAAAGGATCGAGAGTTATGTGGGTGAAACCGTGGGACGCTAGTCCATAATAATTAATTTCAATTGGCACACTTTTCAAAGGCATATTTAAATAATACCATTAGAGTGAAGGTTATTTTAAGGGACCCTCTAAAATATTTATTGGAAAGCAAGCAAGCTGGCTTTCAAAATATACAGGTTATGTCATTTAGAGGTCTTAAATCGCGTAATTTTAATTTTGGTCAATTAAAGATGTTGAAGTCAATTGTCAAATCTTTCTACATCACCATCATCTTAATTACCCAGGAAAACCAACCCAATAAATAAACAAAAAAACACAATAAACAATACTAAACTATTATCATTAACAATAAACAAGGAAATTAGCCATACACAAGGGTGTCCACGATTAATTCGCTGAATTAGTCCCGTCCGAAGTAAAATCGATTAGGGAACGAATTTCGGGGCAGGAGCAATTCGCAACGACGCTGCGTCCCATCCAAGATAAACATGCCAGGCTTTTTTCTACGGTTGAGACATTAACCAAGGATGTTTTGGTGGTGACTGTGAGTTCTGTGGGTGTGGGACTGTCCTGGTTTGACTTTTGTGTTGATGGTGGAAGATTTTTGTGTTAGTTCTTCATGAATGGAGTGTTTTAAATACTGTTTTTGGTGAGGTATTCTAGAAGTTGTAGTTGCATGTAGTTTTCTATTGATTATTCTTTTGATAGAGAACCTAGTTAATTTAAAAAAAAAAAAACGATCATTTGTATGTCATTATTGGCAAAACAGCGCACTATGTGATTTTTAAGATCTTTGTATATTGTTAACGCCAATTTAAGCTATTTAAAGATACGCATGAACCTATATCGAGTTAGTTGCCAATAAACCTTGTAAAGGATAGACGCATTTCATTTTAAAAATCCATTGACACAGTGCTATCAAAAGTCAACCCTATCACCTCAACATATGGTCGAATACGAGCCGGATTAAACCTCATTAAACATTGACGGAGCGCCGCCGTGAGAACAAAAGAACCGCATTCCATTGAGCGATAAGGGAACACCTGGTGTTGTTTTGCACGGATTTCTTAGAATTGGTCAATTAGTGTGTGTGTAAAGTCTATCAGTGTATCATTTGAACATTAATAACTTAGCAAATAGACAACATTTTGAAGATTCTTGTGATTCACGCATAAACAATGACAAGTCAAGCAGATCAAGCGTTAAGTGTACTAGAAGATTTGGCGTCAATACTCAAAAAGACTCAGATAAACCTTAAAAAGTGCCCAAAAGAACGGTTATCGAAACCTGGATATTTACAAACTCGTATCCAAACTATTGAAGAATACTGGGTAGCTTTTAAGAAAGCACATCATGATCTGTTGAAAAATACAACTCGGGAACAACGTGGACTGATTCCGTACTACGTGAATGAAGAATTTCTCCTTCATGAAGACTTATACCTTTGTATGTTAGGAGATCTTAGAGACATGTTGACTTCATGCACTTTGAAGACGACTGACCAACCTTCATGCAGCAATACGTCGTGTGATGGAAAATTACGGGCTAAAGTGATGCTACCTAACATACAACTCCCTCCGTTTTCCGGTAACTACGAAGAATGGCCTACATTTAAGGACTTGTATGTGTCATTAATTCATGAATGCACTACACTAAGTGAAGTTGAAAAGTTACACTATTTGAAGACCAGTATAACAGGCGAAGCGGCATCATTACTTAAGCACATTCCGGTGACGGGTGCTAATTATGTTCAAGCTTGGGAAACGCTGAATCACCGATACAATAATAGGCGCATAATAGTAAATGCATTGCTGAAGCGATTATTTTATCAGAAAAAATGTACCAATCAAACTGCAGCACAGCTGAAAGCCCTCCTGGATTGTACCACTGAGGTTATTAACAGCCTAAAAAACATAAAAGTGCCTACCGATTCCTGGGATCCAGTAATTATATTTCTGGTTGTGCAGAAGTTGGACCCGGAGTCACACAAAGAATGGGAACAGAGTGCCTACTCGGTGAACGACCAAGAGCTGCCTACATGGAAGGAATTGTGCGAGTTTTTAGAATCCAAATTCCGGACGCTTGAAATGGTTTCCCCGACGTCTACCACTAAGCCTACTAAAGAGCGTGTTCTTCATGTAACAGCAACAGAAACTGATAAACAAAAACCGTGTGCTTTGTGTAAAGAAACGCACACACTGTGTCATTGCAGCATATTCAATAAAATGACGATTAATGAAAGAAGCGAACATGTCAAAGCAAACAAACTATGTTTCAACTGCCTTGGGGCGGGACATGCGGTGTATAAGTGCCGTATGCCAATGTCTTGCCGCATCTGTAAGAGACGACATCACACACTTTTACATCAACCCAAGAAGATTGATGAAGCGGCTCCAAATGTAGAAACCAAACAACCGACTTCATCCAGCCAAGCAGATGTAGAAGAGAAGAAAGTTCACACAATGATTGCGTCTCATTATACCGCGGGGCAGAAGATATCTCTATTGGCTACCGCAGTAGTAATTTTGAAGAGTGAATACGGACACTCTACTGTTCTAAGAGCGCTGATAGACTCAGGATCTCAAGCATGTTTTATAAGTGAGAAGGCAACTCAGATCCTGAACCTAGAAAAATCACCAGTAAATCTAATCGTCTCCGGAATGGAATCCATGAAAGTTAGAGTCAAGCATGAGGTCAAGTTACAAGTATTGTCACGATGGGAAAACCAATTCAATTTACCTATCAGAGCCTACGTGATGTCCAAACACTTGACCTCCAACATACCTAGAACCACCATGATGGGAACCGATTGGCCGCATATAGCAAACCTCCAACTAGCAGATACAAATTATTATGCATCAGGACCTATTGATCTGTTGTTGGGTGTAAATGAATATGCAACAATTCTTAAGCAAGGACTTATTAAAGGTCCACCAAATACACCATGCGCCCAAAATACCTACTTGGGATGGATATTAATGGGTGGAATATCAATTAAACTGAACGCACGAGAAAAATCCTTGACGGCCATGAAGCAAGAAATTAACATGGAAGATTTACTGACCACAATATGGGAAGTTGATACGGACACGAAAAGAAAACTTACCCTAACTGAACAGCTATGTGAAAACATATACGAGAAGACACACAAGCGAGATAATGATGGAAAATACATAGTCAAGCTACCGTTTAAAACAGAACAACCAAAATCAGTAGAAGGCAACACAAGAGAAATAGCAAAAAGAAGACTCCTTCAACTAGAAAAAAGATTTAATCAAAACACAGAATTGAAGCAAGAATACACAAAGGTGATCAAAGAATATAAAGAATTAAAACATATAGAAGAAATACCTAAAGACGAAATAAATAATAAATCAGTATACTTACCTCATCACGCGGTGATCCGTAGTGACAAAGAAACAACAAAGACTCGTGTTGTATTCGATGCCTCGTGCAAGAGCTCCAACGGTACTTCACTAAACGATGAACTCTTGTTGGGTCCAATGTTACAAGATGACTTGAGAACCATTATCATTAGATGGAGAATTCATGCTGTGTGCTACGTTTCTGACATTCATAAAATGTACAGAATGATTTGGACAAACAAAGAAGACATTGATTATCAAAGAATTCTATGGAGAGATAATACATCGGAAGACATTAAAGACTACAGACTTTTGACTGTGACATTCGGAACAGCTTCCGCACCCTATCTCGCCGTAAAGACACTCATGCAATTGGCTGATGACGAAGGTGACAAATATCCCGAAGCTGCAAAGATATTGCGCGAAGACTTTTACGTCGACGATGTTATGTCCGGACACGATGATCTGGAACAAGCTATAAGAATCAGTCAAGATCTCAAAAAGCTACTGCGTCTAGGTGGTTTCGAACTGAAAAAATGGTCTTCTAACAACCGTGATTTTATGGAGACTATTGAACCAAGCGAAAGATCATCCAATGCTCATCTAGAACTAAAAATTGATGGAACAATTAAAGCCCTGGGCATACAATGGAATTTGGGTAAAGACCAATTCGAATATAATCTGAACTTACCTGTTATCGGCAAAGCAATCACGAAGCGAAGCATTCTTTCCGACATTCAAAAGTTATTCGACCCCCTCGGATGGATTGCACCTTGCCTTGTTATGGCGAAGATTTTAATTCAACAACTCTGGCAAGAAAAGATTGATTGGGACGAAGTCTTGAATACGACACTGGCTGAAAAATGGGCTACAATACGATTTGACCTCGAACATGTAAATGGAATCTACATAAAGAGATGGATGGGAACGTCTAGCACAAGAAAGGATTCTATAGAAATCCACGGATTCTGCGATGCCTCTGTACAAGCATATGGCGCTGTCGTATACTGCCGAGTCATAAACTCAGATGGCACCGTAAAAAGCACAATCATTGCTGCAAGAACAAGAGTAGCTCCTTTGAAAACTATTTCATTGCCTCGACTAGAACTGTGTGGAGCTTTGCTTCTATCCAAGCTACTTAAGCAAATAATGCAAGCAATGAGGATACCTATAACACAAATCTATGCTTGGACAGATTCTTCTATTGTTATCTCCTGGTTACATGGAGATCCGAACAAATGGAAGGCGTTTGTGGCAAACCGCGTTGTCGAGATCACAACCAATGTAAGTTGCAGTCAGTGGCACCATGTCCAATCTCACGATAATCCAGCTGACATTGCGTCAAGGGGTATGTCAGTAGCCAACTTGAAAGGTTGTGCCCTATGGTGGAACGGACCACAGTGGTTATTACACCAGAAGATACAGTTCACTAGACTAAACATAATACCAATAGACCTAGAAAGAAAGAAAAACACAATACAAGCTCTGAAAATAACAAAAAACGAAAACGAAGTAAGTAATAAACTATCCGCACAACTCGACGACTTTGATACACTGACTGAACTACTGAGAGCAATCACCTACTGCCGAAGATTCCTGAAACAAAAAAAATTAAGGGAAAACATAGATAGTACAATCACAACTGAAGAACTCCAACGCTCACTGCAAACCTGTATAAAAAGAGAACAAGAGGAAGAATTTACAGAAGAGATAGAAAGCTTAAAGAGAAAGAAAAGAGTAAAAAAGTCAAGCAAAATAAAATCATTAAATCCTTACCTTGACGAAAATGGCGTCCTCAAGGTGGGCGGCCGGCTCAGGAACGCAGAGTTGAATGACGAATGCAAGCATCCAATCATTCTGGGTCGTAACAGTAAACTTACCCATCTTGTGATAGCAGAAGCCCACTCGAAGACGTTGCATGGAGGCATACAGTTGATGCTTACTTACCTCAGATCCAAGTATTGGATACTGCGAGCAAAAACGCTGGTCAAACAATACATCCATCGTTGTTTGGTATGCGCCAAACTAAATGCAAAAGTGAGAACACAAGTAATGGGTGACTTACCAAGCGTACGGGTGAAACCAGCACGAGCATTCCTCAATTCAGGTGTCGACTTTGCGGGGCCATTCCAAATATTGCTGAGCAAGGGCAGAGGAGCTAGAACTAGCAAGGCCTATATAGCCATATTTATTTGCATGTCCACCAAGGCACTACATTTGGAATTGGTTGGTGACCTAAGTACCGCAGCATTCATAGGCGCCTTCAAAAGGTTTTGCGCACGCAGAGGAAAATGCATAAATCTGTGGAGCGACCAAGGGCGAAATTTTGTTGGCGCTAACAAACAACTATTTGAAGCCTGGAAGGAAGCTGGTTTGCAATTTGATGGAAAATTCGCTGAATTACTTGCTAACGACGGGACTCAGTGGCATTTTATACCGGCATATTCACCCAATTTCGGAGGACTATGGGAGGCCGGAGTAAAATCCATAAAATATCACATGAAGAGAGTTCTCACTACAAACTTGACATTCGAAGAGATGACGACGGTTCTTTGCGAAATAGAAGCATGCTTGAACTCGCGGCCGTTATGTCCAATGGACGACGACACCATGCAAGCACTGACACCTGGTCATTTTTTAATAACTGAAGCACCAATTACCGTCCCAAACCCAAACATAAAGGACGCTAAAATAAGCAATTTGACACGCTGGCAATATACTCAGAAATTGTTGAGTGACTTCTGGTCGAGATGGCAAAAAGAGTACTTAACGAGACTCCAGCAGAGACCAAAGTGGTTAATACGCGAAGAAGAGTTTAAGAAGGGAGATATAGTGCTGATCAAGCAAGACAACCTCCCGCCGGGAAAATGGTCCATGGGACGCATTACCGACAAGCATCCCGGCCCCGACGGTTTAACCAGAGTGTACAGCGTAAAGAGCGGTGACAGTATAACCAAGCGATGTGTGACAAAGTTGTGTGCTTTACCAATCGATACAGTACCAGATGATGAGATGATTGTTTAATGTAACTTAGCTTTATTTTGCATGAAATTTGATAAATTATTGTTTTTAAAGGACTAGCATAGTCCTTTGGTGGGCGGCTTATGTTAACGCCAATTTAAGCTATTTAAAGATACGCATGAACCTATATCGAGTTAGTTGCCAATAAACCTTGTAAAGGATAGACGCATTTCATTTTAAAAATCCATTGACACAGTGCTATCAAAAGTCAACCCTATCACCTCAACATATATAATTTACCTATGTTTCACAAATAAATTATTCTTATTCTTATTCTTATCTTATAGGTAATTTAAAATTATAATATTATTATGTGTTTTTCTTTAATGCATTAGGTATATGCATTAGCTATATGCAATGAGTAAACACGTAGGAATATTTTGTAAAACATAAGATGCATTCAAGTTCGTGGTATTCATAAAATCAGATCAGAGGACAAACAAAAAATAGAAAACATGCATCGCATCGTTGATATACTCTTGTTTTAAAGTCAATTACAAAATATAATGTATTAACAGTATTTCAATAAAATATCTGGTTGTTAAAACAGAAATATAAATCACGAGCATGCAGAAACAATGCATAACATTCACCAAATCAAACCTGTCTAAAAAAAAACTCAACAACTTCAACACAGGAAAAACCCGGCCAAAACCTAGCCACCCTACACTGTATGTCATTAGACGAAGCGGCGGGGGCGTCATTACAGCGATGAGTAGAGCAACCATTAATCTTCCGAGACCGGTCTCTGCGCTGTCAAAATTGTGGCCACCGTCCTACGTGCGTACTTACTTCACCGTGTATTCTTTTGTTTCTGGTCACTCTAGTGAAGTCTAGTGTGTGCGTTGATTGTGATAATGAAGATTCGTGTTGTGTCTATGATACATTTCGTGAAGGGGTTCGTAGTTCCAATTTTGGGCCATTCACATGTTCAGTTAGATATATTCTTGCGGGATTGTGGCGCTGTGTTATTTTCATGCGGAATTTTTGAAGTCTTTCAAAATTAGGGCCGTTACTAGAGCGAATACCAAATTGAGACGTTCGAGAAATGCTCAAGCTGCATTGATGAAGTTGGTAAAAGTTCTGAATCCACCATTGAATATTTTGTTTTGGAATTTTTTGACTTGTTTGTTTGGCAGGGATCGCTTGCGCCTCTCATGAAATTCCAATCGTGCATGTAACGTTACTTACAAACTAGCTTTATTCCATTCACCACAGAAATATGAGGGTACAGTAAGTCGTCAGCGAAGTGGAACAAATACTGACAAAATTCTCGTTGCATTACTGTATTTCAGGAGTTTATGTAATTAAATATTTAATTGATGGAGCAAGTTACTGTGAATATTGGACATATCAGAAATAAAATATTGTATCATAAGTCGAATACAGATGTTTCCGATTTTGAAGTCTGTAAAAAATAGCCAAAAGTATTGCTATCAATCAATCTGCCTAGCAATCTTGATAGTTTAACTATTTATATTAATTAATGGAAATCAAGGATACATTTTATATTATATCACCCGTCATCCAGCCTCAGGCCGGCTCTGAATATCTTCCTATTCTATTTTCAACTAAATTGTTGGAACGTTCGAAACACACGGCTGCCCTCTAGCCAGCCTATCCCACGCGAGGTTGCGCCTCGCATACAAACTCCTTACAGTACGACACAACTTAGATGTAGCATAAATTCGAAAATTTGCATTCATTCATTTCAATTTTATGAATGTACACTAGCTGCGCCCCGCGGTTTCACCTGCGTAAGTCTCGATCCCGTGGGAATATCGGGATAAAAAGTATCATATGTGTTAATCCAGGTTATAAACTATCTGTTTGCCAAATTTCATCCAAATCCATTCAGCCGTTTTTGCGTGATTGAGTTACAAACATCCAAACACACAGACACATAAACTTTCACGTTTATAATATTAGTAGGTTTAGTAGGATACTAGGATTTGGTTATATGATTTTACAAGTTATTGCGTTTGCGTAAAGATCATTTTCACCGAAAGCAGTAGAAAAGTTGGTTGATTTTAAAGGCGCACTCAGTTCGGATGGCGATCGGTTTTACGAATTTTGCCGATGCTACATCTAAGTTGTGTCGTACAGTACGTTTTTATTAAAAATCCTTGGGTGAAAGTCATAATGGGAATGCTCACATTAAGTCAGGTGGGTGCCAGCAAATGGTCAAAAAAATAGATTTCATAATATTTTGCTAACTCTAATAGTTAATAACCAGATAACGAATATCAAATAAATGTTACAATATTTTTCTCACACACAACCTCTGTTTAAAACACGTTACCACTCAAAGAACAAATTAAGAACATTACAAATGGCTTCTGGCGATCCTCTACGCATAAAGGCGTGATATTCACAAATTCCTAGCAACACACCTGGTACACAATATAATTAATATCTTAACAGCAACAAAAGGGTATTAATTCGTGCAAAATCAAGCATAAAATCTTTGGGTCTTACCTTTTATAAAAAGGTGGCTTCAGCCGATGGTTTTATGTGAAATAGATTATGTGCATGTTACCGTGCGTTTGCACTGGCGAAACATTCAAGACAAAACATGTTGAAATCTCAACTTTCTGTCAATGTTCCATACAATTTTTGACAGGAACTAGAGATTTCAACATGTTTTGTATTAAATGTTTCGCCAGTGCAAACGCACGGTTAAAGGTTAACTGGGTTCTGTACCTATCGTGTTAAATCCTAACTTATATATTATATATAATATTATAAACGCGAAAGTGACTTTATTTTTTGGGTTGTTTGTTTGTTACACTTTCATGCTAAAACGGCTCAACGGATTTAGATGAAATTTATCACATGGGTAGACCATGAACCGGAGAATATTTTTAATATTTTTTTGAATATTTTTCATCCTGGATCATAGACGATGTCGCGGGCAGCAGCTAGTATATAATATGACCAGAACAATATAAAACTGTTGGTGTTTTTATATAATTTGTTCTTCTGAATTAATTTTGGCAGCATATAATGTAGTTTTTATTAAAATCCTACTATTCTACTAATCCTACTAATATCCTACTAATATTATAAATGTGAAAGTTTGTGTGTTTATGTGTTTGAATATTTGTTACCCAATCACGCAAAAACGGCTGAATGGATTTAGATGAAATTTGGCAAACAGATAGTTTATAACCTGGATTAACACATAGGATACTTTTTATCCCGATATTCCCACGAGATCGAGACTTACGCGGGTGAAACCGCGGGGTGCAGCTAGTCAATAAATAATGATGAACCAAAGAGCTTAATTTTTTCTTTGGTAAATATTGAGGGTCACGTCTCTGGTGGTCGAGCGCTTTGTGTTTTTGGTATCAAGTGGTCATATTTAATCTTGTTGAATATTTTAGCGTTTGTAACACTTCAATAATCCAATAAACTTGCAACATGACTCGCAAGCCAGGCAACTTTGACATGTTTACAATAATTACAGAGCGTTGAGTTAGCCGGGTTGGCGCCGCGTGGCCATGTCAAGGTCAAGGTCAGACTTTTTGACTTTTTGACATTTACGTTTTGACAGCTGACGAGTGAAAGAATAAGTATGATAATGGGTCGGCAGTCCAACTGAATGATAGCACCGATAGTGGACATGGGAAATCAAAGGATTCTCCAACGTGCTGCAGACAAAAACCCATGCCTGTGAGTGAAATTTCACTGGCTTCCATGCTTTACCAAACAACACATTATGATAATGCTTTGCTAGAAACCTGAGAGCCTAGAAAAAGTAACATTCTATCAGCTATAACGATGATGGAAAGGGCAAAAATGTATAGGACTGACATAAGCTATCGAAAAGTTTATGTCAATCCTGTTGAAAGTCGTTGTAGAAAACGAATCGCTTTCGAAGCGATTGTCACTTGTCTAGGCCTTCTCAAACACGGGATTTATTTCTAAATGGCACAACTATCATTAACCGTGGAAACACTTACAAGCCGACTTGCCTTAAAGATATTAAAAATTTAACCGATTAACGATTACAACTAACCCTTTCTCTATCGGCATTCAAAATCGATTTTCAACAGTTTCAATTAATCGTTTTAACCAAAGGAAACAAAGAAGGGTGAACGTCCCAATTGTCGGTATTCATTCAGAATACCCCAAAGGGATTTTGACAAACGATTAGAGGATACATCTTATTCAAATTATAAAAGATTTTTGTGCATAATTGATTTTGACATTTAGTAATTAAGACATCGGGTTTGGACGGTTGGTTAGTGTTCTTTGTCAAATATTAATCTCATTTTGACGGGTGACTGATTTGAAGGTAAATCTTCCTGTGAGAAAGATTTGAATGTGATTTTTTATTTCTGAAATTTTTAGGGCTTCGGTTTTGATTGACGAAGATTAATATTATTGTTGGTTTGGTTATGCTTATTATTGGCTATTATTTGTATTGTATTTACGATTAATCCGAAGTTCTAGTCTGGGAACGTAGTACTGTGGCGGTACCTACATCGCCACATTCGAACTACGCATCAAAGACCTGACGTCACACAAAAATCCTGACGTCACAAAAATCCTGCATCGCGCAATTAGAGTTTACCGTGCAGTGAACATATATACAAAAATTCAATATCAATCATTGGGCAGTTGCCCGCCAGACACAACACCCGTCTGGTAGGAGGATCCTCCCTTTTCTATGGTGGATGAGTGAACTTTACACCCTGTTCCTCATACCCCTAAATTGGTGACCCCGAATATGAACGTCAACGCAGCCTTCGTGCAACTACTCCAGCGTGACGTCATCATCATCACTCCCGTAAGCTTTCAGTGAGGCGAGTCACACAGCCAAGCCAACACCCGAGGCGTCAACGGGTATCCTGACCACCAGTATGCAGCGAACGCGCATTCCTGGTCATAACCCGCAGCCTCATCACCCCGACCCACTGGGGAATCACCTCAATCAACTCAATCGCCGCAAACAGTTCCGACCCACTGCGAACAATGCGGCACCCGGTTCCGACTCACTGGAACCACAACTGGCACTGGCAAGCATCGCAAGATACAAGACTCAGCCCACTATCGACCTTCGGTCTCCGGAGGGGAGTGATGTGGCGGTACCTACATCGCCACATTCGAACTACGCATCAAAGACCTGACGTCACACAAAAATCCTGACGTCACAAAAATCCTGCATCGCGCAATTAGAGTTTACCGTGCAGTGAACATATATACAAAAATTCAATATCAATCATTGGGCAGTTGCCCGCCAGACACAACACCCGTCTGGTAGGAGGATCCTCCCTTTTCTATGGTGGATGAGTGAACTTTACACCCTGTTCCTCATACCCCTAAAGTACCATAGCTTGTGCCCGTAACGAAACTTGTATCAATTCGATTTATAATTTAAATTTTCCTGATATCTAAAATAGGATTCAAAGATGCAATCCTATCTGGGATTTAGACAAGCAGCTGATTTATCAAATGGTAAGCAAAACCGTATTCTGAGAACCAATCTCAGTAGTTTAGCAAGAATTATGAGTGAGTCTAGTATTATCCTGCTACATAATCCGGAAGCTCCTATTTAATTTATTTACCATGTTTGTATCGAGTATCAATTCAATAATTCAAAAGTTAATTACAGAATATAATTATTCAGAAATATCTAAAAACTGAAACAAAACTTCATCAAAATCTAATCTAAATATCAAAAACCTCAATTCTTATCCCAACTCATAATTAAAACCAAAAATATAATCCACACTTATAAATTCCCAGCACGGATTTTTAACATTAGCGCCGTATATTATTACGGGCAATATTTTTTGTTCACACAAACGTCGGTTACCCCTCTGGGGAGCACAGTAGTCTTATAAACTTTTTCTTATTTTTTGTGTTTTTGTTTTTTTTATTATTTCATTATATTCGTAAGCTCACGGCAGTCATCAAAAGATCGTTAGCAGGCTCACAATGTATATATTGGCAATTTTTTTCTCGTAACTCAAAAATTGACTCCGGATCGCCATGTTATTTTGCGATATTGTTATATTATGATGTATCAATGTGGTATTGTTACTAGTTTTTGAATAGTGTGAAATAGTGTAATCTTTTGTTAGGAAATGACAATTAAAATTGTTTTTTGTTTTTTATATGTCATCTTTGTTAGTTATGTTCCCAACTAGTGGGGTGTCAAGTTATGTTTTTTTTTGTAACTTATCTCATTGTTTTTTGAGCTATGTGTAATTTATGTTACATATCATACGGTGAAAGGCCGTAACTCTTCAAAGTTTTGTCTGAAGTGAAGTTTCAAGCTCAGTCGATAGTCTAATCTTTAACTCTCTCTCTCTCGTTGTTACTCTTTTTTTTTATTTGCGGCTAAGCATAATAAATAGGTATACAGCTTTATCACCTAGATAGAAATACACCTCCAACTGTCAGTAACGAGACACAATAGAATTTTAATTGTTATCACCTTTTAAAGACCAATCGACAATTGAGCGGTAGAGTTATACGCTGTATCCGGTCCTATAGTTAACACATTTTTTATAAAAATGTTAGTTATGGCCTTTCACCTTATGACGGCTGAATTTATGACACCATAATAATTTTACAGTAATATTGTGTTCTTACTGTAATAACAATGATTTTATGTGTTAGTATTCCATTCAATCTGCCTAGCCTTTCCTCAACTATGTTGGGGTCGGCTTATGGTCTAACCGGATGAAGCTAAATATCAATATTTTACATGGAGCGACTGTGTGTCTGACCTCCACAACCCAGTAACTGGGTAATATGTGTTGCTATTGTGGTAGCTTATTAAAAAAATGCTCTAAATACGTACATTTTGCAGTCTGTCAGAAGCTGTGGCCCAGCCATTTGTTTTCCTGAGTTTACAACGGTTTTGTTTGCTGGACCACACTTCCGAATCCTAAATACCTGTCATTTAAATCACCTTTCCTCACAACATCTTTAATTTTAACCCTGCAACTGCACATAATTAAAACGACCGCAACAAACAAAAACGCGTGAAGATTATCAAAACATGCAGCATTTTTAACTTTAACCGACAAAAAGGTGCAACAGTTAACAGTTAAACCAACGTTAAGTACAGTAATTATCATTTTAACCAACAAAATAATAATTATATAGGATACTTTCACGCATGCGCCGTAAGGCGTTCGCGTGTAACCATGCGAAAATTTGCGTGATTTGATAGTGCTGATGAAAAAATATCGGAAAGTGTGAGGCCGATTTGATAAAAGTGAAGTTTGACGTATTAAGCGTAAGAGTGTGAAGACAGGGATTTAGTAATCAGTGGATACTACCGTTTACTGTTGCGTGTTGCTGTGCTTCGTGGTTCTTCATAGCACAGCATTATGCTGAGTGGTAGCCTTGTCAGACGTGCTATTTTCTGTCTGGTGTTGTCTTTTGTTTTTTTTTTTCAACCTAATTCTTTTAGATACTGACTCGTTGTGTACTGAAACTATAAAAAACTACCATTATGCATTTCCAGTAATCTGAGCTATCTTTTTATATGCGCATATCTCAGTGACAAATGAACATTTTTTTCTTTCTTTCTTGTTGTTGATAAGATAATTACTAAGCAAATAACGTATCTTTTAATTGCAAATGCTTTTAATGCTGGATTTGTGCCCCTATTATATGGGGCTTAAACATAACTGGCGAAATGCCTAACCTTTTGGAGAATACTGGCGTGTTGTTATGTATGTTTATAAAATATATAAATAATTATCAGCCTAATATTACCACTCTAGGACTCCGGCCCCTCTGTGAGAGGGAGCGGGCCGTTATCCACCACGCGGGCACAGTACGGGTTGGTGAATGTCACCTGTCTTTGAATGTTGCTGTTTTAAAAATTACCACTTTTTTACTATCACGAAGATTGATATTGGAAATGTATGAATTTTTATTATTTTATATTGAAATAATTTTACTCTGCCTTATAATACTTAACTGGAATTTCAATAAATATTAATTTTTAATGACACTGTCTTCAATTCAAAACTATCTTCCCAGAATATTCCCAAGCTGTTTATGCAAAAATATCACTTGTGAGAACAATATGGTGAACCCATTCCGACCTCAAGATAGATAGGAAATAATTAATCAAAAATATCATTTAAATCCTTTTAAGTATCATGATATTTACCTAATCCGTCATACTTATCATAATGAGTATCAATCACTTGACATTCGACACCCAAAAATATACTCTACTGCATTTCAATAAAATATAATATTGCAAAACTAATTAAATTCGCGAAAAAAAATATGTTCATTCAATAATACATTCTAATCCACTATAATAAAAACGAAATTCGTAAAAATATCAACTATTTCAAAACTCAAGAAAATGTTCCTTATTTGAATAATACTTAGGGCTGTAGTACACTTACACAAAGGTAGGGTTGTCCAAAAATTTGCATACGTTCGCGCCACAGGCGACTTTCCTTCAAAAATTACTATGAGAAAAGGGGTGACAAATTCTATGCGTATACAAAAATGCATTTTGAGACTTCCGTGAACGTGATAGGGATCAAATTTTATTTTGGGATTATTAGAATAAATTGGTTTTCTAATATTTGCTAATGATGCGTTCTGAATCGCTAAACAGGTTTTGTCTATTTAGTATACGATGCGCGAATCCTTTTCTTTCTTTTTCTAACAACAATTGATCTATTTTTTGTAGGGTAGGTAGGTATGCAAATTTTTTGTTTCGTGAGAAAAAGTGTTGGTAACGTTTCCTTGGGTCATGGGTAGCAAAAAAGGATGATGCCAAAAGAATAAATTTTTCGAAACTTGCCTTGTTTTTTACTATGAACGCACTGTCCGTTATAATATCTGCATTACAATTAAAATCTAATATAACCTAATAACATAAAAACATCAGAAACATGTGCTGTTGTGCTTTTCTGTAAAAATCTCACCGTGAAACTTAGGTGAAGTGAGCTTGGAGTGAACTGTCACTGCCTTAGCATCAGTAGGTATCGATGTCAATGACAGCTCACTCCACGCTCACTTCACCTAAGTTTTCACGGTGATACGGTTACAGAATAGCAATGCAGGTCTCAACAACTCAAAAAGTCTTCGGGTGTCCAATGACTAATTAATAAAAAAATTATTGCCCCGTCTCGGGGTTGCAACCGCGACTGCTGAGCGGGATCGATTCCCGGGTCGGGCAAAGTGTTATTGGGTTTTTCCTTTAGGAATTTCCTAGTAACAGCACCGAGTTTGGAAGTTGGCGGTGTGATACCCCCCATGCCTCCGAAAGCACGTTAAGCCGTTGGTCCTGCGCCTGATCTCTCTCCGGTTGTGTCGGATTGCCGTCCCATCGGACATATGAGAGTGAGGGAAGAGAGAGTGCACCTGTGTCTGCGCACACATGCCTGCACTATATAATTATATCTCCCGCACCGAAGGCTAGTCTCCGTTGAGATTGGCCACCGTGGCCGAAAATACAGTCTGGAGGGCTATTATTATTAATAAAAATGTATTACCTACTAACTTATGGCCGCGACTTCGTCTGCGTGGAATTTCTTGTTTTGACATAAAATTCTATCACACTCGGCAATGCTGTAACTTCCTATTAGTGAAAGAATTTTCGGAATGGGATCAGGATTTTCGAAGATTAAGGAGATCATTCACTGTTCATACATTTTTGGGATAAATGTGAAAGTCGGGCCAAAAAAAAAAGCTATATTCCGAAAGACTACGTTTTTCCCTTCATTTTTGATTACTACAAGCTATTACTTTAATTAGATTACTATTAATTTTATTGTAACTAAAACATACTGAAAACAGTATATTTCAAAATCGTCGTATTTGGAATCGGTATTTCCCTACAGATTTGGTCCCATAGTTAAAAGTGAAGTGAATAACATGTTTTAACGGAATAATATCTTTGTTTTTTTTTTTTGGCTTTACTTTCATAATTTAGCCCAAAATCAATGATCTCCTTTAAAAATTGTACCTCTTTATTAGAAAGCTCTAGTAATCCAAACCATTCTACCACGCGGGGCCAGTGTGAGTTGGTGGTTGTAACATGCCTTCGATTTTGTTCTTTCTAGGATATCCTGGTTTCCACACTATGTGTCACCTTCACCGTTTTGAGAGCGATGGAGATTAAATAAATTGCACAAAGTAAAGTCCGCGGATGGGTGACCATTTTTACATACCGAGACTCCTCCGTGCCTCGGAAAGCACGTTAAGCCGTTGGTGCCGGCTGTCATTTGTGGATCTTTGACAGTCGTTACGGGTCGTTAGAAGCCCGAAAGACTGACAACCAGTCTTACAGTCATTGAGCTCCTTAAGTTCTGAGTTGAGCTCCACTATTACTGACAAATGCTTGCACTGACTGGACAGGTCCACTCAAATCGCTGTGGTTCTTTCCTCAAAAGACCATTTTAGACGCTAATCTACATGGTCCTCATATCGAGGGTTCACGGGCTATTTGTATTAAGCGACATTTTTGGAATTTTACAGGAGAGCATTTCAAAGTTTCATTTTTAGGAAAAAAAATCATTATAAAAAAAGTATTAATATTATTACAAAAAAGTGTTCTATGTTGTTTTCCTTTATAAAAACCGCACAATTTAGTCTAGTTTTCATTTTTGTAAAGCTGTTATTACCAGAAATAAATGCCGCTTCATACAAAATTACCTCAAATCACTTTTATTTAGAAACAGGCTAAATGATTCAAGCGCCATAAACTGTATATTATAGGTTCAGGAAAAAGGATTTAAGCAACACTCGGTGTTGTTTTAGTGTAACGTTAAATGTAATAGCTACCATCACGATAGTAATATAGAATCAGGCTATTCAGCTTATGCAGCTGAAGTATCATAATAGTAGTTTTAGACCAAAATGATTTATGTAGCACTTCACATTAAGTATTTATAATAAATTCCAGGTATAAATTCTACGTGCAGATTAAATGTTTCAAACGACATCTAGCATGGATTTCAGATGCAGGCAAAACGATTCAAACGCCCTATGTTACGAAATTTATGTCAAGACAAACAGCTTAAGTCAAAATCACAAAATATTTGGTCTGTGTGAAGTGCATCTTTACTAAAATTGTATAAAATTTGTGTCGCATCAGTCAAGTCAGATTCAAACTAGACCTAACTTTACTGATGTTTCAAGCGCCAAAAAAGTGCTCAGAATTGTACGAAACCCGGCTCATCCGACGCAGAAAAAATCGCAGATTCCGAATATGTATATAACTCAATATCGTCCAAAATGTCGCTTCAAACAAATAGCCTTTCACCCCTCGATATGGTCTGACCAAGATTATGTCTGGACTTTAAAAGAGACTGCGACCTCTGAGTTTGTTCCGGCCTTTCTTCTCAGAGTAGTCAGATAGGAAACGCCGACCTCATCTAGTTTATTTTTAATATTTTATAATATGACGTGTAAAAGTGATTCCAATATCCTATTTACAGAATAAACAATTTCATTTCATTACCAAGGGGTATCGTATTATCCAGTTACTGGGTTGTGAAGGTCAGATAGGCAGTCGCTCCATGTAAAATACTGGTATTCAGCTGCATCCAGTTAGACTAAAAGTCGACCCCAACATAGTTGGGAAAAGGCTAGGCAGATGATGGTGATGAAAGTGCCAGCCTGTATTCGAATCCACGACCTACAACACGTTATACCACCAGTTGTTGTTGTTTATAGCAATAAACAACAACAATAAACAAGGATAAAAACATTAATTTTTGATCGGAACACTGTTAACTATGCAAATCCACTCAAGACAGTAATTTAAATTCCACATTGAAGTTAAACCTCTAACAATCCGAGAAACAACTGTCAGAACAATTATCGAAGCGACTGCTACTAATTACTGCGATTATAATGCAACTGCTCGAGTATTTGCATAACGACTGGTGTCAGTCGCGGTCGCTTAGACAGCCATTAATTGCAGATGAGCATTGATATTGATAGTAATAATGTTACTTGGATAACATAAAGTCCTGGGTTCGATTCCCAGGTCGAGTAAAGTGTTGTTGATTTTTCTAGGCTGCCCGGGGTCTGGATTTGTGACAATCGGTGTTATTAGTGTTGTTTTCTAACGTGTTCTTCTAGGGTTTTTTTTAAATGTAGTTATGTATGGTGTCACTATTCTTTATTACATCATCAGGTAGTTTATCACACAGTTTTACTCCCTCGTACAGTATATTTTCGGTATTTTAGGATCAGCAGAGGTGTACTTATGTATAGTACATCCACATTTTGTCAGTTATGTTCAAGGCCCTTCCGTACCACAAATTTTATCTCGCTCGCACCATACTACTCGCGGTTTGAGTGAGAGCAAGACGGAGTGGTGTGCTGGCGGCTCTCAAGCCTCGAATAGTTTAGGTAATTGATTTTTACGGTAAAAATAATGGTAATTAAAAAATAATAAAAGACATAAGACCTGCTTCATAGTTAGTTCAGGTATTATGCAAAGTTTCATGATCTAATTTGAAGTATTTTTTTGAATACTACCGGTTTATAGTTCGGTTTACTTTGGTTTTTTTTTTCTATCGAGAAAATATGCAATCGTGTTTTCGCCAAACATAGGACCTAGCATTAATCCTCAACTTTTACATATATTTATTTCAAAATGAATGCTGTAGTATTTTCGGCATAACGGAGGAATGCTAAGCAATTTAAGGTAGGGTACGGCCTTATGTTCCATGTAATAGGGGCGAGCCTATTGCCATCAGCCGGGCAAAAAATCTAGAATTATAGATGAAAATCAAAAGTTTACAACAACGTCTCAATATTGTATGAACCAAAGTAACTCGACCTAATAAAATAATCAATGCAAAGGTAACATAATCTATTGCTAAGAACAGTTTAGCTAAATTATATGCTGCGCCGGCTCCACCAGTGCATGACAACGTAGTTTCCTTCATTTGTGAATATTTTGAACTTTATTTTATTATTTGTTGTATTTAAATTAACTTATTAAACTAAGCTTACAAAATTAACTAAAAAACTAAAACTAATTATGAATATTGAGTATTTTTTTAACACCCAGCATGAATCGAATGTTGGTGCTGTATGCTTTAAATCATTCTTCTAGCCGATGCTGATCATGTTTTAATAAAATGACCACATAATATGTATTCTTCTGCGGTACTGAATCCCGGTGAGTTACAGTAGTGAATACGCCCAAATTTTAGGATAACATCTTTATAAAATCAAATATTAGTGTTTTGAAAAAAAAAAAAACAAAATGTTCATTATTAAATGATCTATCTATTAGTGTCAATAGCAAAATTAAATAATGTTTACTTTATGAGGAGATGCATGATAAGAAAGATTATTTCTCATTTTTATGGTGTCGTTGGAATGAGAGAAACAAACTTAATAACATTAAAAAAAAAGCACAATTTTGGAATTAAGATTATGTAGAAATTTTATGTATTTTTAGTATCTGATATTTCTTTTTAAATAACAAGTAGATAACTCCTAAAAACTACCAAAAAAGCGGCTAGAGTGGCGTTTTGCTCAGGGTACCGTCTTAAGGTAAGAGCTCGTGGCTAAGTAATAACAGCCGCACGGCTCGATCTATCAGGTTAAGCTACGCTTGCCGGGGTCTGTGGATGGGTGGACCATCTTTATATACTGAGACTCCTCCGTGCGTCGAAAAGCACGTTAAGCCGTTGGTCTCGGCTGTCATTCGTGGATCTTTGACAGTCGTTACCCGTCGTCAGAAGCCCGAAAGTCTGACAACCAGTCTTACAAGGGGGTATCGTATTATCCAGTTACTAGGTTGTGGAGGTCAGATAGGCAGTCGCTCCATGAAAAATACTGGTATTCAGCTGCATACGGTTAGACTGGAAGCCGACCCCAACATAGTTGGGAAAAGGCTAGGCAGATTGGTTGATGCTGATAATGTTTTAATTTTATGCTATTTAGGTATTACTCCTCGCTTCTCAAACCTGTGAGAATAGAGTAGATTGGTGTATGGTCTATTGATATAAATCAATCAATCTGCCTAGCCTTTTTCCCAACTATGTTGGGGTCGGCTTCCAGTCTAACCGGATGCAGCTGAATACTAGTATTTTATATGGAGCGATTGCCTATCTGACCTCTACAACCCATTAACTGGGTAATACGATACCCCTTGGTAACACTGGTTGTCAGACTTTCGGGGCTTCTGACGACCCGTAACGACGGTCAAAGATCCACGAATGACAGCCGAGACCAACGGCTTAACATGCTTTCCGAGGCACGGAGGAGTCTCGGTATGTAAAGATGGTCACCCATCCACCGACCAACCCCGGCAAGCGTAGCTTAACCTGATGGATCGACCCGGTGTGGCTGTTATTACTTACTTAGCCACGAGTTTCTCAAGCTCGGGGTCTATTGATATAAATATTTATAAAAAATAATGTTAGTTATTTTCTCTCTTTTACAAAGAATGTTGTTCAAAATATTATTTAAAAACCTTTATATGGTTATGTTATTTCTCTCTCTCGTTGTTAAACCCTGAGTGTAGATCAAAACATTATTTAAAAACCTTCAAATTGTTGGGGGTTTCATAAACTTGTGACTTCTTTTAAAAACCGTCAGTGTGTAAATTCACGCAAATCCTGGTTTCCCAGAAAATTCTTAAAAGAAACACCATCTTCCAGAAATACCTTACTATCTACAACAAAATCTAAAATAATAAACAATTAAAGCTAGCACTCACATCAACACCACCATTATTCCAAGGCGGCAGTGCGTAATGGGAGGGGTCATGGTGGCCCCCTCCCATGTGCTCCGCCATGACTGACATCCAGTGCACCAGACCCTGGGCCCCGCCGCCGCCGGTCGTGCCTGGAACAACCAGGATAGTTACGAACATGGAAAGCTGTAAGATTCGAATGAAAAATGAAAGTTCTAGCACTGGCAAAGAGAATTCTGAACCGGTCATAATCCAGGGTATAAAAGTCGATAGACGAGAATAGTAACACTGTGTCAGACATGCATGTAAAAACCAGTATAGGAACCTCAAAGATCCAGGAGATAACCTGTCCTAGCATTGTCTAAGATACGAGATCCTCAACATCCAAGGTATTTGGTAAGCAATAACACTGATTGTAAAGGTATGATAATTATGGAGTATTAAAGAAGATGACTGGAATACTCATAATCAGGGGGCTTAAAACGGCCACTTTGACAGAATCTTATTAGGAAAATATTATGAATCATCGTAAAATGTCACAAACTGACAATTCATATTACGACCTGCGTGCAATTCATATTACGAAAAATTCATCTGTTTGACAGTTTTATAAGGTTTGTAAAATGGTCCACAAAGTTATGAATTGCTTTCGTGTCAAATTGGAGGAATTGCTAATGACAGCTGGGAATTCAACAAATGAATTGCTTTTAGAGGAATTGCTAATGTGGCCGTTTTAGGCCCCCTGGAAAAAAGAAAACTAGCTTTATTGGAGAAGGCTAAAATTCAAAATATCCAGAAAACTGCTAAAACAAACCTGTCGGCACGGCGGCGGGCTGCGCGGCTGCCTGGTCCTGCCCCCCACCACCTGTCACCCCTCCACCACTCCACACGAACGCTGACGATGCACCCGCCTTCTGAAACAATACCAAATACGGTTTAGTCACCTGCTGACTCAGTTTAATTTTCATGAAAATTGTAACAGTTTGACCCAATCCACGAATGGGCTAGGTCTTCATTAGTATCAATCGATCGATAAGTGTATACTGCTAAGCATGGGTACTACCTATAATGATCGTATCAATAAACTGTAAAGCCTTTTCGCCCTGTATTAATTGGAACAGTGAGGTCGTTATGAAATTTTATTTGCGGTATGGCTATTTTGATACCGCGATATAGATTACGCTTGTTATTTACGTATGTCTGTGAAATGAAAAATGTCAATGTAAATCATAACATAATATGATCAGAATACTATTTCCAATGTGACATTTTGAAAATTTCATATAGGAACCGCTAAAGTCCAGTACAGGTTCCAATTGGTTAACGCTCTTATGAGATTATGCAACCAAAATTGCTTATTACAAGCTTGCATCAATATTATAACCATACACATTTCCAATTACCTCATCCGGTGAATCAGTAACTCTATCACCATTGTTTTCATCATCAGAAGCTTCAAGACCAAATCCATTTGAAAACAGCATATTCCTCGGATACAGGGAGTAACACTCTGCCATATTCCTTCTTCGCTTGCCGAGACTTGCCAGAAAACTCTTGTACAGTTGTGTCGGAAGCAAAAACGGGGTATTCTGAAACCCATCTTTAAAGCCCAAATTCTGATTTCTAAAAGGATTACTGAAGTCAAACTCCGGAAGAAATTCTTTCTTGATAAAATCTGCTACAGGATGCATAGATAAAGCGTTTTCTGTATAATCGAGTGCAGTAGTTGTATCTTCATTTGGACCATTATTCTCTAGATCACTCGTCTCTGAGTTACCATCACTAGAATTATTACTATCAATAGGATCCATTTTGTTATCATCAGTGTTGAAATCTTCAAATTCCCTCTTCATTTGTAGGTTCATCGGGTTTTTCATAAAGAGGTTCGAACTTGTTAATGTCACTGACATTATTGGCACTATATTACTTATAAATATATCACTATTCAACACTAGTGTCTATTATATACTTTTTCGAAATAAAAATAAATATATCTTCGTAATTATGTAGGTATTTATAGGAACTATCGTTGGGTAGGAGGTGCCTGGACCGAAACTATAAATTATTAGATTTCTTTGGTTTGTTTGTTCTTCACCCGTCTCAAATCGTTTTAGTTTTAACGCAATCCAAGTATACTGCTCATTTTTAAGAACTATGTTAATTTTCATTATATATAGCAGCCGCTAAAATCTCGTTACGCTTGTTAATTTAATTCTCATGATGTATAAACGGTATTTTTTTCATGATATTTGTTTAAAGTTGCTTTTAAATTATTTTTCGATTAACACCATTATACATTATTATGAATAACGATAAACATTGGCTAAGTATATCTCATCATTCTCCTGCCCATTTTCCAATTTATTTGGAGTCTTTTTCTTTCATTCTTCTCTATTAGTCGTCTTCATGGGTTTTTATGATCAAAAACGGCTCCAAACTGATTGGAAGCGTTTCATATTACAAAGTTCTTATAAGACTGTTCTTGAAAACAAAGGAAAATAATAACCAAACCGCTTCTTTACTCCCAAACCTAGTTCATTCATCAATCTGCTTAGCCTTTTCCCAACTATGTTGAGGTTGGCTACCAGTCTAACCGAATGCAGCTGAATAGCAGTATTTTTACATGGAGCGATTGTCTATCATCTGACCTCCATAACCCAGTAACTAGTAACACGATACCCTTTGGTAAGACTAGTTGTCAGACTTTCGGGCTTCTGATGACCCGTGACGACGATCTAAGAATGACAGCCAGGACCAACGGATTAACGTGCTTTCCGAGGCACGGAGGAGTCTCGGTATGTAAAGATGGTCACCCATCCACAGATCAATCCCGGCAAGCGTAGCTTTATTGTTTTAAATCATCAAAATAGTGACGACTGACTCTATTACTCTCGGCTCCAAAGAAGGAGGTACAGATGTGTAGTTTAAAATCAAAAGCCTTATTTAGGTAGACCGAATACAAAAGCCAGCAAATCACTACCCAGAACCACAGTATAATAAAGTAACATTATTATGTCTTGGCAGAGACCTTGAAATAATTACTTACGGCCGCTCAGTAGATAAACCTTCCGCGTCCGTGCGTAACTGCCGCGCACTCAATACTGTTGCGTACTGATATACACTGAGATTTCGAAACGCGTCGTTTCGGCCGTTTTCTATGAAGATAATTAATACTGTTACTTATTTATACTGTGCCAGAACCAACCAACATATTTAAACGTAGTACAAAATTATCTAAATGTCAAAAGGCAAACTGGAAATAAACACCGAAAATGTAGGTAGATCAATACGCCGCGACTTTTTTATTTTAGGATTTGGGTCATGGAAGTTGAAATATTTTTGGTTAGGAAGGGAAAGTTGGGAGGTGGCCTGATTCTAGACGTTTGAGGGTTGACTCGAATGGACCCTGGGATTTGACGGTTGATATTAATAGAGGGAACATTGAGGTTACGTGGATTTGATTAGCCGTTATGGCAAAATTGGATGGTTTTCGTAAGATTTGAAGGAGATGTTCGGTTAAAAATGTTGTTGTTAGGTTCGTAAGTTGTTTTTGAAAAACGGAAAATTTGGCACGGAGATAGACGGAATCCTGGGGAAGGGCATATGGTACTTTTCATCGACATACCACGCGGGCGAAGCCGCGGGCGGAAGCTAGTCAGAAATAAAGGGGAAAAGAATTGAAAACAAAAAAACTATCTTAGTGAAATTAAGCTAACGATGTGGTCGTCATTCTACGAGAATAATTATTATTATCGTTTGATTGTAGTAGTTTAATGAAAATACTTGTAAGACACTAGTTGGAAAAATACAGCTTAAATCCTCCCTATTTGTATTTTATTGTATAAGTAAGATTTTACATCTAACATGAGTGGTGCTAGGACATGCAGGGTTTCCTCACGAAAAATTCGAAGACATGTGACATCTACCAACCCGCACTGGGTGACCCGCACCGCGTGGTGGATTACGGCCCACTCCCTCTCACAGAGGCCTGTTATCCAGCAGTCGTAACGTTATAGAATGATTTTGCTTATGCTAAGGTAAATGGTTTGACTAATAAGAACTAACTAAGACTCGTTTAAAAGGAAGAAAATCACCATACAATTTTATTTTGTTTGGTACACGTGTAAAAAAATATTGAAATCTCATAAAATATCGACTGAACTATTGATACGAGTATATTGCACAAACGTAAACCTGTTAGTTAACCTGGGAATTTTCATAATTAAATGTTAATCAATTTCCCTTTTCGACACTATGTTGGGGTCGGCTTCTGGTCTAACTGGATACAGCTAAATACCAGTATTTTATATGGAGCCATTGCCTATCTGACCTTCACAACCCAGTCACACAATACCCCTTGGTAAGACTGGGTTGTCAGACTTTTGGGCTTCTGACTACCCGTTACGACTGTCAAAGATCTAGAAATAACAGCCGGGAACAACGGCTTTCTAAGGCACGTAGGAGTCTTGGTATGTAATGATGCTCACCCATCCACGAACCGACCGCGGCAAGCGTAGCTTAACCTTCAAACGACATTATTATTTAGCCCCGAACCCCAAGTCCTACTAAATACAAGCAATTAAAATGTATATAAGTACTCTTACTTTACAAGAGATTTACCAGTACATGGTTACGTAAAAAATATTTTAACGTGAGTCTTTCCCGGTGGTTAGTCTGTTCACAGCCCTAGGTCAGGTGGATGCAACCTACAAACCTAGTTCTCTTACGACTCGAGATTTGTGCTCTAAAAGTTTTAAAGTATCTTCACGGGTGCGTATTTTGGGGTAAGCAGAGTTTTGATAATGATAGTGTTGATGAAGATTGACAAGCTAGGTTTTTGGGTGAAATTGGTGTTAGTATCTAATAATGGTTTGATAGGCCAGCTTTTTAGATATAAACTTGATAACAGTTTTTAAGATTCCGTACCCAAATGGTGCCAAATGGAACCAAAGTTGATAATTAAAGGGGTTTCCCGTACAAGCAACGTGTTTTTTTTCGGCATTTCTTGCTTGATCTTACGTAAACCTTCGTGTGCGAGTCCGACTCGCACTTGGCCGGTTTTTATCAATGTAACGAAAACAAAACTGCAAGAAAAGATATACAAAAATATTATTTTCCAGAAACTGCCAAGCTAAACCTTAAAAAAAAACATTTAACAAAGCCTTTTCAAAGATTATTAAAGGCTATTTTACCACAGACGCCGATTACTAACAGACAGCCAGGGGGATCGGCAGAAATGTTAGCAAAACAAGATTAGAAACATAAATCAGATTTTATATAATTTTCAGCTAAAAATATAGACTTACAAGAATCGTCCTAGAAATCAATATTTCTTATAAGCAATTTCCGAGACTGAAGTCCTGCTAAATCTTGCAGACGGAAGCCGTATAGGTGAACAAAGAACTTTGATGCAGAGATGCTATAACACACACATAGAGCTGTCACTAGCGAAGCTTGCTTTGTATGGTTTTTACGACTTGACAAAACATCGAGATTTCTTCATAATATTATATTATTTTATTAATAATGTGTGAAGTGGCCCTGGAAAAGGATGTATGGAAAGATTTTGGACAGTGAAGGCTAATATTAAAAATAAAAAATAAAATCTCTAAAATATGATCGTGAAAACCGCATCAAAATCTATTTTGTAGTTTAGAAAAACCCGTCAAGTGCGAATCGGACTCGCTGACGAATGGTTCCGTACTGAATTAAGTTAAAACAAAAAACACTGAAAAAAACACGTTTCTTGTATGAGGACCCTTAAATACCTAACCTATCCTTAATCCCTTTAATGACTAACTTTATTGTTTTTTGTTGTTGTTGTTATTGTTTTTATTATTAGTTGTTATAGCGCCAATACAGGTACACAATCTGTGAAAATTTCAACTGTCTGCCTATAATATTACGGTTCATGAGATAAGACCCGCTGACAGACAGACGGACAGCAGAGGCTTAGTAATAAGGTTCCGTTTGGCATCCTTTAGGTACAAAAAAACTAAGCGCACAGACAAACAGATATGAAAAGCGACTTTATTCTGTACTATTTAGATACAATACAATTCGGGCGTCATTTAGGGTGAGTACAGACGTGTAGGATGGATATTACAATCCTACTATCCTACTAATATCCTACTAATATTATAAATGTGAAAGTTTGTGTGTTTGTGTGTTTGGATGTTTGTTACTCAATCACGCGAAAACGGCTGAATGGATTTGTATGAAATTTGGCAAACAGATAGTTTATAACCTGGATTAACACATAGGATACTTTTTATCCCGATATTCCCACGGAATCGAGACTTACGCAGGTGAAACCGCGGGGCACAGCTAGTATAATATAAAGGGACAAAATAGTGTGCTGTGATTGTTAAGGCGCTTCCTGAGCAAATAACCTTGAGTATTCATTCCCTCTTTGCCGCACCACACCACGCGAGTGACAGTAGTGAATATGCACAGATTTTAGAATAATCCTCGTCCTAACTAATATAAATGCGAAAATTAGTTTGTTTGTTTCGCTTCCATGCTAAAATGGCCGAACCGATTTGGATAAAATTTGGCACATGGATAGACCATGACCTGGAATAGGACATAGGATATTTATTATCCCGATATTCAAGCGGGATCGAGACTTACGCGGGTGAAACCGCGGGGCGCAGCTAGTTACTTTATAAAATCAAATTTTGGTCTTTGAAAAAATTCAATCGTGCAATAGGTACGTTCATTATTAAATTACCTTACCATTGGTGTCAGTCGCTAAACTTAAATATTGCTTACTTCACCAGGAGGTTCATATGTTATCAATCATTTCTGTGGTTTTGTTGCAATGAGATTAATTAAACATTTACTCATTTTAAGAAAAATTGGAATCAACAATAATTATGGAATGAAAATTAGGTAAAAAATGTATTTTTTATTAGTTGATATTTCTTTTAAATAACAAGTAGATAGCTCCAAAAAACTAGACAAATAACGACAAGGGCGACGTTTTGCTCGGGGACGCGCCTTAAATGGAAGTTCTGATTTTTCTGCTAGTCTTGGGAAGGTACGTAGCGCAAGAATGTGTATGGTTGAGTTAGAAAGCTAAATGTTTCATAAGTTTTTGGTAATTATTGATACAGACATGGTGGAAAATTATCCTGAAAAGTAATGTGTTCCAGTAATGTTGTTTTTAAGCATGATAGATCCACTAACAATTTACTTGAATAACAAACGTAATTTGTTTATGAATCAAAACAAACGTAATTTGTTTATGAATCAAAACAAACGTAATTTGTTTATGAATCAATGTGTTGTCAATGGAAGCAAGTATTAGGGACTTCTATGAGATAAAACTAACAGAATTATTTTGTTATTCGCCCCCTATTTCATGGTACACATAACTGGCGAAATGTGGGTGTACTATGGGTACATATCTCTGCCTATCCCTTTCGGGGATTACAGGCGTGATGTTATGTAATTATTATATTTTTTCTTATGTTAAATATATTTAATAACATTTAATTTTTAGTTCACTTATTCTTATAAGATATATCGAAAATGGAACCTTATAGGTACTATCTAAATATAATACTCTAAGATAATCTAACTACAAAAAAATATGAACGACAAATCATAATAGAAAAAGTATTACAGGACTGTAAAACAATGTCCTTGACCTTGAAATACTAACAAAGGTACAATTCCTTTCTTCATTTAAATGTATCAGTAGCAAAAAGTTTTCTTTGTGCATACGAATTTGGTCTTTGATTGTAGAGTACTAATGATCTAAATTGCATGGAAAAGTAAGTCAGTTTGGATGTTATGTAAATGTGAAACGGGATTAGTGACCTTGGAATGCAGATCACGTTTCATGGAAGGATTTACTAATGTAAATATAAACTTAACATAAAAATATTACACATGATAAATTTATGTAGGGATTTAACTATATGCCATTATTCAATAATATATAAATTTTTTTATTTGTGTGGCATAATAATAATGTATAGACAAAATAATAAAATTTTAAGCAAATCACATATCAAAACTCTACAGTCAACATAATTTGCTCAGCAGTTTTACTACAAATAAAAACAATTGTAACAAAAAAGTTATGCAAGACAAATATGTATGTAAAATTATAATCGATCGTTTTCCTTTGTCCACAAGACACGGCATAAAATTACGTCATAGCCATTTAGCATCATAATACGAAACACGTTCATTAAAATTATCGCCAACGTCATAATTATCGACTCCAAACATCAAACGAAAAGTTATAATGACACAAAAATGCCGCGAAATTTTTTGCTACACGCAAACTCCATCTTTACACACAGACAGTCCTAACGCACACATACACACACTCATTAACGAACACATTTACATCACTAATGCACGTGTCTTTGCCGATTAACTACGTTAACAAGTGCAATCAAACTTTCAATTAAGAAATAATCTACTATTACCGAAACGCGACACTAAACGCTTGGCGCGAACGCCTAAACAGTTTTTTTTTCGCGCGCCCTTTTTCTCATTTTTCGAATTTCGAACGCGTTTTTTACACCGCGAAACGGGTGAAGAATTCTTTTGAGTGCACGGCCGGCATGGCCGATCGATTTAAATTTAAAAATAAAATGCTTCTCGAGTATCAGTTATCGTTTCCAATTTTCATAGTTTTGTATTATTTTTGGTTTTTTGTTTAAAATTTGAAATTTTAGAGAACGAGCAGTCTTTACCGCGAGGTATTCGCTATGGAACTCTTCCCGTGAGGTTGCTGCAAGGAAAAGCATTTTCCAACACATGCAAGGTTTTCTTTAGTCTATGACGTGTGTGGGTGTATTTGTATAGGGGTGTAAATGTGTGTGTGATCAACTTGAGGCGGGGTGCGCTTGTGTGCGACAGGTTTTATGTCTGTGTGAGTATTTTATGACTCTGAGTGCATCCCTTTCGAGCTGCATGCAATTTATATGTGTGCATTTTATTTTTTTTCTAAACGGCGCGGTTCCGTGTGTATGCGAGAAAACTACTCATGTACGGGTGCTCTGTTTTTTCGGTCGCGCTGATGGGATTCTAGGCCTTATCTGGTGGTATACAAGGGTGATTTTGTGATGTATAAAAGAAATGTATTTTTCAGTTTTATATCGCCGATATGAGAATCGCGGATAGCAAAGAAAATGTAAAAGGAATAAAAAAACTCGTGCATCGTACGTTTTCAGGTAGACACATTTTTCTTTAACCCATTTATAGGAAGTTTCGTGTGTGTGTGTGTGAGCTTGCATCTAGGGGGTGGGTGTTCAAAGGGTTGAGGGGGGTGAGGGGGGAGAACATATAAAAATGATAACGCATCGCAAGACGGCTGCTTTTATGGTTTTTCTTTATTTTTTAATGTTTTTTTTATTGAAGCGACGAGTAGACGGGATATGTTTCACGCTGTATTTTAAATTTATGTTTTATATTTACGTTTATAAAATAATATTTTTAGTAACTCTAGGAATATCTAAAAGTAATGCTATGTTTATGGTTTTTCTTTTAATAACCACAAGCTGGTCGTTCATTATTAGATTCTTCCTTTGAACTTGGATTAAAAACTTCTTATAGTTACGTTACTAACTTACATACGTGTCTACCCAAGCATTGTATATATAATCTCTTCACGTAATTTCTAACTTGTATGAAGATTAGTGTCAAAACTCTAATTAGCATACGTTGTGCAATTGGTGGCGAGGGATTATCTTTTAATTAGTCCTTTATATAATTAATTACGCCCAGTATCTATGTATTATCAAGAGATATGTAAATAATACTACTCTATAATTTTTCCCATTGTCTGTCTGAGAAGGAGCGTTTGCTCTGAAGCAAACGCTTTTTCTCAGACGGAGAAGGTTTGAGCATTGATCACCATGCTGGATAAACGTGCGTTGGCGATTACGTACGAGACACGTAGGCGTTTATTTCAATCTATCAATCGGCCTAGCCTTTCCCCAACTATACATACAACGTGTAACGGAATAAACGCAAGTGCTCATACATGCCAATTAGAATATTAAAACATAAAACTAAAATAATATCTGTAATTTAATTTAATTAAACCACACCTTAAATTTACTATTTTATTTAACGTGCACTACACATAGGATAGCTATGAGCGTATTACAAATTTGGTTATGCATTTAAATAGGCTTTATTCCTTTGAGATAAGGATTAAATTTCCTTAAATAAAATATCTTATTACCTTGTTATGACGCAGTGGTTCTAATTTCAGTTAAATAAAAGACTTTTTCATGAAAAATTAACATATTAAATAATGACGGAAATCGATTCAGAAGCCGATTCTGATCAAACTACTTTCAGGTCTTGCGCTTATTCTGTTACACGTTGTATAAGATGTATCTCTTCATACACGAAATCTCTTAAGGAGTCATTGTACTGATCATTATTAACAACTTTCACTATGGGATTTTTTTTTTTTTTTTTGTTCATCAATTGACTTCTCCCGCTCTGGGTGGACCAGGAGGGCGTGTCAGACTTTTACTGACTAAAATCCACCCGTGTTCATTCAGTTGCCTGTTGTCAAGAGTCCCGGTATCCCTTCGGACTTTCTCACAACCCTGGCAGATGGGACCAACCCTGAAATCGCGAAAAATGTTTAACATTTTGACGAGCTATGCGAACATAAGCGATACACCTTATATAGGGTTGGCTTCCAGTCTAACCGGATGCAACTGAATACCAGTAGTTTACATGGAGCGACTGCCTATCTGACCTCCACAACCTAGTTACTGAGTAACACGATATCCCTTGGTAGGACTGTTTGTCAGACTTTCGGGCTTCTGACGACCCGTAACGACTGTCAAAGATTTACGAATGACAGCCGGGACCAACGGCTTTACGTGCTTTCCGAGGCACGGAGGGGTCTTGGTATGTAAAGATGGTCACCCATCCACGGACCAACCGCGGCAAGCATAGCTTAACCTGATTGATCGACCCGTACGGCTGTTATTACTTAGCCACAAGCCCCTATAGCGATTAGAGTAACTTTCGAATTTATAAGTTTCTAAAACTTTACTGAATTGAATCTATTATGAAACCTCCTGACAATTTAGGTTATCAGTTGATAATTATTATGTTCAACTGTGAAATGAGAACAACTAACACGAGATCTACAGCAGAAATCATCACGCTTGTTTTTCCCAAAGGTTTAGGCAGAAGTGTATCAGTGTTGTATGTGGGGTGGCTGTGGGTGCAGCCAAGTAATTAATTAAAAATTGAATAAAATTACTTCCAGATTTTTTCAGAAAGTAAATAATCTTCGGCTATGAACACCATATTTCACTAAAATATTTTTTAGTAACATCAACATGAAACGAAAGAAACAGGGGAACATTTCCCAAAAAGGTTATGCCCCAGGTGAGGATTGAACTCACGACCTTAAGATTATGAGACTTACGCGCTGCCTACTGCGCTACTGAGGCTATGGAAACTTTGACGAAATAGCCAACGTCATTCAAGGCCGCCATGATCTGTTTTTAAAAACAGAACACAGATTAAAAGAGTTTTAACTGAAACGCATTAGTAGCCGACGTTCGCAGAAAAGAGATAGATAGATTATTTATTTTTACACTTGGTATGGTTAATTCCATTTCAATGCATTTAAAAGTTTTCTGATTAATTGAACCTATAAAATAATAAAAGTAACTACATAGTTCTTTGAAATGTAGTTTTAAGTTAATACTATGTCTGAAGTAAAGTAGTGATGTAGTTTCTGTATGGAATTTTTTCAGATGTTGGTATGTATGTGTCCCGGCAGTGAGAACGTTTTAGGCTGACTAAGCTAATGGTATGTACGAGTATGTACGAGTATGTTCTGTTTTCTTTAAGTAAAACTAATAACATAACCCTTCCTCAGTCGGGAAAAAAGCTTTTCAAGGATCGTAGTAGGTGGCGTTCTGTAGTTTCTGCCTACTCCCCCAGAAAGAAGCCGTGAATTTATTTATGTGTAGAATCTCGTTAATCCCGTATTTTAAGCTGATTATATCACTACACTGTTACAGTTGTAATAGCAATCACGTCATTTGTTTTAAATATGTTTTTTATTATTTGTCCTTTATATAGATTCTTTTCTATTTTTACCCGACTATGGCGAAGAAAAAATGAGGGTTATGATTTTGACTGGTATGTATGTATGTTTATCTGTTCCCTCCTATCTTCTAAACCACTCATCACAATTTGACAAATGAGGTATCTTTGGAAGCGTCTTGGTCGTCCGCTGGTTATAGGCTACGTGACGTTACATTAAATTAAAAATGGCGCCCTCTAGAGGACATAAAGTCAGGAACTTAAAAAAAATATAGTTTAGTCGTACCATGTTGGGTATCAAATGAAAGGGCTTAATGAGCACATTAAAATAAAATAAAATTATGACCTCAAAAGAATTTAAAAAAAATTAAAGTAATAAAAACTAAAACCCAACTACGACTAAAAAGGTATAAACAAGACACCACAGACAGACAAATAAAAATCCGGAGTCACACGTAATCTGTTCGATTTATGCCCTAACATTTTTTGTGAATTTGAGAACGTTGTAGGCTTAGTGAACTGTAGATTTGTTGAACATCTTCTATTTTGTTAAGTACCTGGTACTTACTTGTTTGAAAGGCCGACATTGTCCTCCCATGCCTACTAACACTGTAATTTGAAAATATTGTAACAGCCAATTACTTTTAAAAGAGTAACCGTGGAGTTTCTTGCCAGTTCTTCTCCATAGGAAACGACCAATTGGAACCGTGCACCTAGCTTCTGACGTTTCATAAGTGCCCATGTAGGTTTATGTGAAATAAAATATTTTGATTTTGACTGGCTTATTACTACCCCCAGCATCTCGTGCAGGCACGCTTCACTTTCAACCATTTCCCGCCATTTGTGATGAACTGACAGCTGACATTAGTGGCAGCGACCTCACTGCTGACGTGTATGAGATAATGTTTAACTATCCTACTAATATTATAAATGTGAAAGTTTGTGTGTTTGTGTGTTTATGTGTTTGTGTGTTTGGATGTTTGTTACTCAATCACGCAAAAATGGCTGAATGGATTTGGATGAAATTTGACAAACAGACAGTTTATAGCCTGGATTAACACATAGGATACTTTTTATCCCGATATTCCCACGGGATCGAGACTTACGCGGGTGAAACCGCGGGGCGCAGCTAGTATTAAATAGATACACTTCAGAATGTAACAAGCTTTTTTTTCAAACGTATCCTATCTTAGACGTGGCAATGGTGCCAATTCTGTTGTTCACAAACTAAACTAAATTTAAGTTCAGTGCATCTTTTTCTTTCTATTTTATTAAGAAAAAGACAGAAGATAAATTTTGCTGTGCCCTGACAGGGTCTACAACGGCTCTTAGCTCTAAGTTAACATCTTGTTTTACCTTGTGGAACGCAAATAAATAAATATGAATATGAATAAATTTTAGTTTAGTCCTGTCAAATTAATCAGCGCCTATCACTACTCCATACAAGTTTAGACGTGATTAAAAACTTGCCTTTTTAAATTACGTCAATTTACGTCAGGCGCTGATAAAATTTGACAGGACTGAATTAAAATTTATCTTCTATCCTTTTCATAATTAAATAGAAAGAAAAAGATGCACTGAACTTAAATTTAGTTTAGTTTGTGAACAACAGAATCGATACCATAATCTTTTATTTAAAGAAATCTTTGATCTAGGCCACGTGTCTATACATTTTAGATAGGTATGTTTGTATTCTATGTATGTAGAAGAATTTTACATTTTGAATCTCATCATCTGCCTAGACTTTTCCCAACTATGTTGGGGTCGACTTGCAGTCTAACCAGATGCAGCTGAATACCAGTGTTTTACATGGAGCTGCCTATCTGACCTCCATAATCCAGTTACTGGGTAACACGATACCCCTTAGTAAGACTGGTTGTCAGACAGATATATGTAAGACACTCAAAATACTCAAATGTAAGATTCTCCACAATACCTCAACCTCAATTTTCTCGAGGCAACAATAAAAAAAAACTTCTACAAGCATATGTACTCAACCTATATATATATAGGAAAAATATAAAATACACCCACTAAAAAATATATAAAAGCTACAAAAATATGTTATTCTCAAGACTAGTACACACAGGTGGTGTTTGAATGTGTGTGTCTGATATTTGTGTATGTGTTTCGGGTTAGAAAAAAGAGTGGAATAGTCTTAATTTTTTTTTTTATGTCTTTATCTTTCTGTCCTTGTTTTAACCCGTTGACAGTGATACTAATGAGAATAGTTACAATATTTGAAAAACTATAAAACAAATTGACGAGTTAATAATATATTTATATAGTAATAGTTTGAAATATAAATCATCCTATAATTTGGACATCCCGAAAGATTTAGGGGATGTAAAATAAATAGGTATTTATGACAGAAATAAGAAAAAAAAACCCCGGTTACTCAAACAAAAAATCCAAGTATAGAAATCACACGCGTAGGCCAAGTGTCGTAGCACTGCTACGGCGTAGCACGCAATGTACTACGACGTGCACACACCGGCTCGGCTACGGATAGTGGCTGGCGCATAGATCATTCAATATTATCGATTTAATTTAAATAATGGTTATTTAAAAGGCTTGATGCAGTAGAATTATTTAAAAAAAAATTAGTAGCCATCTAGTATAAGTTTTTAGAAGCTACAACTATAACTTACACTTATACTAGATGGCTCTGTATTAAAAAACAAAAAAAAAATACTTTTGACACTTGAAACTTGAGACTTTGAAACTGATTTTTTCGGACTTAACGCTTTTTCGTTACGTGACGATTTCTACCAGCCAACGCCTACCTCAAGAACCTACCGTTAAAGAACACAGTGGTATTTGTAACCACAAAACCGTGTTTATCGGTTGTTTAGCCTAAACTCCTTTTAAACATGACATTTTTGTATGGAGTTTGACATAAAACTGACATTAGACATGAGGTGAAAAAGTGCCTAAATTTTTGTGGTAAGGCCCTTAATTTCTAAAAGAGGTTTTTGATATACAATAGTTTACGGAAAAGCATTGCATGCTACACATAAATACCCTCATTAGATACACATAAGTTTATGTTATAAATAAAAGGAAATCAGTCAAACAGCAGAACGATTAAATTAAGTATACGTTATGAAAGTAAAATGTTTTCAAGCGAATTTAGGAGTTAAAGTAAAAATTAAAATGTATTAGCTGGTTAGTAAACCAAGTAAATCGTATTTTTATTAGACATTAGGCTATGCGTACAGTCACGAGCAAAAATATGTATACACTCAGCAAAATTCAATAACGTTTTTCTCGTGGAATAACGATTGTAACTTTGAGATGATACCTATTTCATAATAATAGGGGTTCAAAAATACTATGTTCGTTATATCATAAAATTACAATCGATACAGTTGGAGAAAATCACTTTTAAAAGTTGCTAAGTGTATACATATTTTTGCTCGTGACTGTACACTTGAAGATTCTTTACCTGTTTGATAATCTTTCTATCTATTTATACAGGTGATGCAAATAGTGACGATATAAAAAAAAAACGATTCATCATGGTATCCGATACCCCATGTATATTCCACGATTATTCAAATTCAAATTCAAATTTATTTATTTTAGGACAACTAGATCCAAAGGCTAGTATACAAAAAGAAAAACTTAGAAACTATTATTACTATTATTGATAGCTTTCGATACATAAGTATTTTTTTTTTATTTCTGGGTAATATATGGGTTCCGCTTTAAAAAAAATACTGTCTTTATTTTTACACGCCTTTTTAATGTTATATTCTTGCAATAATTTTCATTTTTATTAAATATTCTTCCAGACATAATAAATAATCATATTCAAGATACAAACATTTTGACCAAAAAAGAGGAATTTACGTTTGAGTAATACAGAATCGAAATTTTCGAGTCTACTTTTTTGTGAAATTGTGCAAACCTACATTCCGTCTAGGTTTTTTAATGATTTCGGAACCAGGAACTATTATTATTTTATTTGAAACTAGCTGATGGCCGCGACTTCGCCCGCGTGGATGTCGATTATTATATACTAAAACCTTACTCGACAACCACTCTATCCATTGGTGAAAACAGCATGAAAATCGATGCAGTAGTTTTTGAGTTTTTCGCGTACAGGACGACAGACAGACGCGGCGGAGGACTTTGTTTTATAATGTAAGGATAGAAATTTTGACTCTGTCCCAACAGTGGGAACATTATAGGCTATGTTATTATGCTATACCAGTTAGAAACCATTAAGAAGGTACAAATCATTTACAAGAAAACACAGTACTGAAAAAATTTAAGTAATAAAAATTAAAACTCAACTACGACTAAAAAGGTATAAACAAGACACCACAGACAGACAAATAAAAAATCCGGAGTCACACGTGTTAGGGCATAAATCGAACAGATTACGTGTGACTCCGGATTTTTTATTTGTCTGTCTGTGGTGTCTTGTTTATACCTTTTTAGTCGTAGTTGAGTTTTCGTTTTTATTACTTTAATTTAATTTTTTTATTTTGGGGTTATAATTTTTTTTTTTTAAATGTGTTCATTAAAACCTTTCATTTGATACCCAACATGGTACGATAAGACAATTTAATGTGACGTCACATAGCCTATAACCAGCGGACGATCAAGACGCTTCCAACGATACCTCATTTGTCAAATTGTGATGAGTGGTTTAAAAGATATGAAGGAACAGATGAACATACTTACATACATACATACAAGCATACATACCGGTCAAAATCATAACCCTCCTTTTTTCTTCGCCGTACTCGGGTAAAAATATAACATAATATCAATATTGTAAAAGCATCTCCACATTTTTCCCTAGTAGTTATTCCTAGACCAAATAGGTGATGTGTTCTATGTGTGTGTAAGCACCTTAACGTACGAAGCACTAACATTGATGTTAGAAATAAGTACTAAAACTAGATGTGACCTGAATAATGGAGCACTTAAATATTGTATGAAAGTACGCTCACTACCACGAGCTAAACTAATAACAGCCCCATGGGTCGACCTTCCAGGTTAAGCAACGCTTGCCGAGGTCAGTCCATGGATGGGTGGCCATCCATAACATACCAAGACCTCTCCGTGACTAAATGATAGCATGTTAAACAGTTGGTTCTGGCTGTCATAAACACTGGAAACAAACTTGAAGTCGCCAAAAAAAATCAACTGTTCCCTACATTTTGACGAGCTAGTTGAAATATAAATGTTGATGTTTTTTTCGCCATTTCAGGGTTGGTTCTATAGTAAAAGTTGTTCATAATGATGAGTACCCTTGAAAGATTTCGTGTGTGAAAAGATACACCATATAATATCTAAAAAACCATCATCATCTGCCTAGCCTTTTCCTTACTAAGTTGGGGTCGGCTTCCAGTCTAACCGGATGCAGCGGAATACCAGTATTTTACATGGAGCGACTGCCTATCTGACCTTCACAACCCAGTAACTGGCTAATATAATACCCCTTGGCGAGACTGGTTGTCAGACTTTCGGGCTTCTGACGACCCGTAACGACTGTCAAAGATCCTCAAATGACAGCCGGGACCAATGGCTTAACGTGCTTTCCGGGGCACGGAGGAGATTCGATATGTAAATATGGCCATCCATCCACGGACCAACCCCGGCAAGCGTAGCTTAACCTGAAGGATCGACCCGTGCTGCTATTATTACTATTAAACTACGGTGTTGAAACTGTTGCAAACTCTACAAAACTCGACCCACAAATAACCCCCGACCCACAGCCACATCTAGCAAAATCCATAAACTACTAGCCTATATCTCTGTCTACCCACACACGGGCTTGCATGTATATGGCACAGCGAACCGAACTCATATCGTACTTACGCCCTTCTAGTGCGCTAGCTTGAGGATACACTTGCTTGCAAATTAAGTATGCCCAGAAATAATGTTAAGAAAATGATTAATATTGAGGAAATATTATTATTAAGATTAATATGATATTATTAGTGACTCGCTCCTGCTTCGCACGGTTTTTATGACTTGACAAAACATCGAGATTTCTTAGTTAAATGTATGTAACTTTAATTTTAACGTATTATAGACCGGAATAAATTCTCTTAACGATGGTGAAAACCTCATCAAAATCTGTTGCGTGGTTTAGAAGAACAACGCGTACATACAGGCAAATGCGAAAAGCGACTTTAATTTATAATACGTATAGATTATTGTCTATTGTGGTGTCTGAGGTTCGAAGTTAAAGTTCACGATCTATCAGTTTTTGATAAGTTGCAAAAAATAATCTCATAAAGGTAATTGTGTAAAAAAAATGTATTGTTTTAGCACAATAATAAAAAGTATTGATAAATGATGACAAATGATTATGATGATGATGATGATGATGATGATGATGATGATGATAAATGATTTTTATTTCTGTAAGTAGGTTTGTACAAACACTTTTACACGTCAATCACATTTTTAAAACTAGATGAGGTCGGCGTTTCCTATCTGACTACTCTGAGAAGAAAGGCCGAAACAAACTCAGAGGTCACATTCTCTTTTAAAGTCCAGACATAATCTTGGTCAGATCATGTGAAGACCATGTAGATTGGTGTCTGAAATGGACTTTTGAGGAAAAAACCACACAGATTGAGTTGACCTGTCCAGTCAGTGCAAGCATTTGTCAATAATCGTGCAGCTCAACTCCAATTTTAAGGAGCTCAACGATTTGACGAACAGTACCAAAGAAAGGACATTTGGTTAGGCCGCATAAATTGCTCAAACTGCCAGACCATGATTAATTAAAACTAAGGAAAAATTAATACTAAAAATGAAAAGAAACAAAGATCCACATAGTCTTCACATTCACAATAATTAAAATAATATAATACTTTACAAAGTAAACATTCATGTCACTGTATAAGTTAATACTAAAAAAATACATTTACTAGAGATGGCATAGATAAGAAACTTTTTCTAATCTTCAAATAAATCACTCGCTTTGACAGTAATACCTATCACTATTTGTAACGCTTAGCGTTTTTGTATTATCTATTATAATACCTAGCGTGTAATCGCCCAGTATGGACAATATGCGTGTTTGATAACGGTTTTTCTAGCATACAGTGAAATATTTTGCTATCACTAATTACCATCACAAATTCATTGATAACGAGCAATCTCCGGAACCAGTGTGAAAACCGTTTAACGTACACATTTCTTAAAGTTTTTACAACATTTTTTTAAATGAAATTCTATTATATGTCTTATCACGATAGCATTTTTACGTACAAATCATTTGTATGGATCTTTTTATCGGGTTTTCCCAATTAGGTATGACGTTTTTTTTTTTAAAGATATCGTTGATAATGGATACAATTATGCCGTGTTTGTCGCCTAAGAATTGGCTGCAAACTTTCTTATGCGTGCGGCTGTAAAGTTTGATTGACAACAAGCTAGGTGCTTATCATTTTAGCTATCTAATTATCTTTCACTTGATACTAAAGGATTGACATTAACATAGTAATATATACTGATAATATCACAATTATGGCGATTAGCAATCAGTGTGGTGAACAAAACATGGTTTTGAAATTATAATCGTGTATGGGTTTCAAGAATGTGACGTAAAATGATTAGGCAGAGCTCGATTGGCAGGCACGATATATGAGAAAACTTTTACGTGAGTGAAATTTTTAAGATTTTATAAATTTTTATATACTTTCAAATGTACTCATTTCATTCAATAGTATCAGGTAAATTCACAAGCAAAGAGATTTTTTAAAGTAATGAACTATTATGAACTTCCGAGTAAATTATTCATCACTAGCGCATAGTCTTATCCATTTTACATTTACCAATTAGATACTATAACGATTTTTTAATTTTTTAATATTTAAAATCAAAGAAAAATAATACAGAAAAAAGTTCGCGAGCCATTAATTTGTCCCCAACTGTAAATGGAAAGCCTCGTACGGTCAGAAAACACATAAAATATTCTATGAATTTATTTCAGAAGGTTTTCAGTGAAATTGCAAAACTGAATAAACTTCCGTTTTTTTTTTTCATTCCGCCTTTTTTCATTCAAGAGCTTTTCGACTTCGTTCTTGAAAGAAAGATTTTGTTTTACAATTACAATTTCTTATTTAAAACCATATTACTTTTCTTAAGGCTCCAGTATTTGTTTAAAATTCTGGAAAAAATTGGTTCAAAGTATTGCATTCGAATAGGGATATTTAACAAAAAATGTGGAACAAAGGTGTAAAAAACAAATTTATACAAGCGTGTTAAAGTGTATTAATGGCCGGTTCCTATAATTTACGGACCGTTATTGGTTTAAGTAAGACTCTTCTATCTTTACCAATAATTAAGCAAAGACTTCATAGTTTCGCATAATAGACCCTCCCTTATGGAAGTAGCTATTACAGGTAAAATTAACCTACAATTACCATTTAAATGCCCCAGTTTGGCAATAAAAACGCTACCATTCGTAAGACCAACGATTCGTTTTTGTTTATAGGAACTAACCATTAGTATACCTTATACTCAATTATGATCATTTTCTAAAAACCCTGAATCTCGTACCTGAAAAAATCGTTTGGCAAAATTGAAACCACCAATTATCGTGACCACAACATCAATGAAGATTGGGAATATTTCTTGTTGTGATCTTGGACCCAAGACAGGCTCTTTACTTTGTGTAAATTATTACATCATTCTTAGTAATACATCTGAGCAGTGGTGCTCTCAAAACGGTGAAGGAAAACATCGTAAGGAAACCGGCATATCCTAGAACCAAAAATTCCAATACATATGACATCTATCAACCAGAACTGGACCCGCGTGGTGGAGAACGGCCTCTACCTCTCACTAATAGCAGGCCTGTGTCCCAGCTGTTAACATTATCGGCGGATTATGAAGACTCAGAACTGGCATAGCATAGGCAGGTCTCGAACAAGGTGGACCGATGATCTGGTCAAAGTTGCAGGCAAGAGTTGGATGCTAGAGGCCCAAGACTGGGTAAACTGACGTGCAATGGAGATCTACATTCAGCATTTGGTTGAGGAGGAGAGAGAGAGAGAGTATCATTATAAATAAATAAAAATGTAAACTAAAATATTAGCTCGTGGCTAAGTAATAATAGTCGCACGGGTTGATCCATCAGGTTGAGCGACGCTTGCCGGGGTTGGTCCGTAGATGAGTGTCTGTCTGTCGTTCCGTACGCGATAAACTCAAAAACTACTGCACCGATTTTCATGCTGTTTTCACCAATAGATAGAGTGGTTCTCGAGTAAGCTTTTAGTATATAATAACCGACATCGACGCGGGTAAATCCACGGGCATCAGTTAGTGTAAATTAAAATAACCAAATACACACATCAACACGGTCTAAGGATATTTCATACTCAATTAAATAACTCGAAAAGTACTGGCCGCATTGGAATCTTTTATACACCGATTTGTTTGTAATTTATCTCAGACTAATTCCAAATTCAAATTTTTGAAAATTCTTTTGTTTCGGTGGCATAAAACTGTCTTGATGTGTAGGAGAGGGAATTTTCATTTGTGCGAAATTTAGAAAACAATACGAATTACGTTTAGTTACAGTTTTTTTTCATTTATATACGAAAGATAAAGTTAAAATTGAGGTATTGTAGCCATGCAACGCCAACATTTGACGAGGGCGGAGATGTTACGAGCTGTGGGAATGCTGGAAGCTGGGTCTGTTCAGCGTAATGTTGCTGAGGCCATAGGGACCCACCAAAATGTAATTTCAAGATTGTGGACACGCTGTCGTGCCACAGGTGAAGTAGCGGAGAGGCACCGGAGGCCAAGTCGCATCACTACCCCCAGACAAGACCGATTTTTGCAAATTACTGCGTGAGCTCAACCAAATGCAACGGCGACTCAATTGGTCCAAAGGCTGCGAGTGGAACACCAAGTGCTTGTGAGTGACCAAACTGTAAGAAGGCGACTGCATGAAAGCAATCTACGCTCTCGTAGACCACTCCGGGTCCCACCTTTACGGAGAGGCAATCGTGGACGACGATTAGAATGGGTTCGGAACCACGTGGACTGGGGCCGTGAGCAATCAAATGGTCCAATGTGCTGTTCACGGAAGAATCCAGGTTCGGCTTCCATCCAGATTCACGAAGGACGCGTGTTTGGCGAGTTCCTGGACGATGGAGCCGTCTTCAGAACCCTCAGGAAGTTCACCCATACCAAGGAGAAACAATTATGGTTTGGGCAGGAATTCGTCTTGGAGGACGGACGGATCTCGTTTGGGTGCGGGGCAATATGACGGCAAAACGATACGTCCAACAGGTGCTGGGGCCCGTAATCTTGCCCCACAGAACACAAATGGGGCAAGATTTCCTGCTCATGCACGACAATGCCCGGGCACACACGGCGAGAACGGTAGCAGCTTGGTTACATACACACAATGTTAGGGCCTTAGACTGGCCTGCTCAATCGCCAGATCTAAATCCCATTGAGCATGCGTGGGATATGCTGCAAAGAAGAGCTCCGAAGGAAGTTCCTGAAAATCTGGCTACAGAAGATCAACTTTTTGCGCACCTCAGAAGGACATGGGACAATATTCCGCAGCAAGACATTGACAACCTTGTTCTGAGCATGCCGAATCGTTGCCGATGTGTTATGAACATCATGGGCGCTTTCTCAGACTACTAACTTCAAGTTTATAAACACAAATTAAATTATTTTTCTATTTTTTTCAGTTTTTACTTATAAATTAAAAGTTAATTCATATACGGTTTCCGTCTATGCTTCATTTTTTTTCCATAAAATCCTGAAATTTTAATCGAAGTACCTTAACCATTATTAAAAAATGGTAGAATATTAAATAACGTATCTTTTAAATATATACATGTCACATAAATAATTAACACATAGATAGTAATTCGCTTTTTAAAAAATATCCCTAGACCGTGTTGATGTGTGTATTTTCACATGTTTTTTATTAGGTGCATGCATATAACCCGTTTCTGCTGACGGTACTGCCTATCTCTCTTGCTATAACTTATAGTTTCGGATAATGCATTAGAGAACTTCTTTATGGGTCGGAATATTCTCGTATATGTGTGATATATAATATATATTTATAGCCTATTTTATATATCGTCCATTATATTTAATATTTTGTATATAGATAATAATAGGAGTTTGTTGGTACAAAGAAATCTATAAATAGAATAGACTGTGGAAAATAATGAGATTTTTAAATTTATTCATTACTTAAAATTAGTAGAACTGCCTCGTTGGGCTAGTGGCCGCATCCACTACTGCTGAGCATGAGGTCCTGGGTTCGATTCCCGGGTCGGGAAAAGTGTTATTAGGTTTTTCCATCTGGAATTCCTCAGTAGCAGCCCGGAGTATGGCTGTGCCCGGTTGATGGCAATAGTGTCGACATAGCTTACAGAATAAGCAAGCCGAAATGGCAATGGGCCGGCCATATTAGCCGTAGAACCGATGATCGTTGGGGTAGATGTGTTCTTGAGTGGAGACCGCGAATCGGCAAACGTAAGGTAGGACGTCCGCCGGCTAGGTGGAGCGACGATCTTTGCAGGGTGGCTGATAGCAGCTGGATGAGAATTGCCGAGAATTGAGCTGAATGGCGTGCAATTGGAGAGGCCTATGTCCAGCAGTGGACTGCCATAGGCTGATGATTTTGATGATAATGGCAATAGGCTCGCCCCATATTACACGGGACTCAAACGTAACTGGCGAAATATGGGTGTACTATAGGTACTGTAAGGAGTTTGTATGCGAGGCGCAACCTCGTGTGGTACAGGCTGGCTAGAGGGCAGCCGTGAGTTTTGAACGTTCCAACAATTTAGTTGAAAATAGAATAGGAAGATATTCAGAGACGGCCTGAGGCTGGATGACGGGTGATATAATATAAAATGTATCCTTGATTTTCATTAATTCATATAATTAGTTAAACTATCAAGTGTTTTACTCGATCCGGTGCCGTAGACTCTCTCGGAGTCTACAATACACCCCTGCCTAACCCTTCCGGGAAAACAGGCGTGATGTTATGTTATGTTAGTATACTAAATATGACATAACATCACGCTTGTGTTACCTGAAGCAGTAGCAGAACTGTATGGTAGATATGACTAGGTAATAACCGACAAAGCATTCTCTGCAAAAAAAAGACATGTGACGCAGTCTTTGGGGGCTGCCGATAGAAATGAAAACTAGGTAACATCCATTCGTTTCTTCAAGCGTTCGGTGACGATGACGCTAGTTCTATGATTTTTGTTCACCCAACAAGTGTTCAGTGACGATGACGCGAGTTCCATGATTTTTGTTCACCCAACAAGCGTTCGGTGACGATGACGCGAGTTCCATGATTTTTGTTCACCCAAAAAGTGCTCAACGCGCCTAAAGAAGTTTTCACCTCAAAAACCTAATCAGTCTCATGTAACAGAGAACCAGCCTATATCAATTAAAAAAGTTTTTTTTTTCTTGATAATTTATCATTGTTAATTCAGAAATGGCTTACTTCTTTCTGATGTGCAAAAAAGCGTGAACACTTTTTCTGCAAAGTTTTCATCGTTTTCTTTGCAGTAAAAGTTAAAAACAATGGATCTCACAGCCATCATAATTGTCTATGGTTCTCATGTTAGTAACAATATCTAATCAGTTTTCATTTAGAATTTAATTTGAGAAAAACTTTTATAAAGTGTGTTGTTTATTTAAAAATACTGTGGGGAATAACTATAAGTCATAACTAAGTAGTAGAAGCTAGTATTCTCTGTGTGAAGTTCTTCTGGCATGCACTACCACAATCTATACTAATTAAGCTGAGGAGTTTGTTTATTTGAACGCGCTTATCTCTGAAATTACCAGTCGGATTTGAAAAAAAAATATTTTTGGATTATATAGCCTAAGTCTAGAAGAAGGAACAAATAAAACGGAATAAAATTGCGGGCGATGCGATGCGACGCGGTGCGGTGGTCCGAAATTTCACGCGGACGAAGTCGCTGGCAGAAACTGGTATATATATTATATATTTTATAATATATTTTCTACCACCAAGCAGCATTGCCGTGTCATGGCTACATGATGCTACTCTGGTATTACAGATTTCCATATTGTATTCTATATTGTAGCCTCATATATTATATTATATTACATATAAATATCCCCTTCTAGAATCTAAAAGGTGGGCTGTATATAATATGCAAATGTGTAAATTCAGTATGAAATGCAATTCGAACTTTAGCAAGACGTGGGAATCATTGTTTTTTTTTTTTTTTTTCATAAACTGTTTTTACGGTTTCATGTACAAAAATATAACTAACTAAATGTGCGTACACCTCTGCCTAACTTTTCGGAATAAACGCGTGATGTTATGATTAAAAAAACTTGCGCCATCTCTCATAAACTTCATCAAGTGTAAAGTAACTACTTTACTTACAAAAATATTATAACAAAAAAAAAAAACATTATAATAATACCAATCCGTAATAATAACTACCGACCGACAAAATACTGATATTATTGAAAGTTAAGTGCTTATTACACGAACCTCTGTATTTCCATCATTAATAAAATAATAATGGCGTCCGAAACCTCTTGAGATTTAAAGCGCTTTTATATCGAAGGAAGTGGGTTATTTAAAGCATGTAGTAACTAATGCATCATTTTGAATGGTTTTGGGTAATGCAAACTTATTTTAACCGATGTGTGCAAAGATTGAGCGGCAATCGTGCGCGGCTGCCGCGCGTGGCATGTCGCGCTTTGTTTGGACGACTGCCGCGCACGAACGCTTCGTCTACCTGCCGCGCACAAACATCCTAATTGTGTTTGGACGAATTATAAGCAGAGTTACGACACACGCAACCGCTTTCATTTTAGTTGTGATGCCAACTGAAGTGCGCGGCATGTCTCGGATATGCCGCGCAGTACTGCCGCGCAAACATTCGTCGGTTTAGTCCTAACTAGAGCGTGGTAGAAATGTGTCCTGCAAACGCCGCGTGTTGGTGCCATGCTCTTGCTGCAAAATGTTTGGACACACCTTTAACTGGCGAAATGTGGGTGTGCTATAAGTGCACCTCTGCCTAACCCTTCGGGGAATACAGGCGTGATGTAATGATGTTCTTAAAGTTGCAGTACGTTGTTAATGAAGCTTCTGTAGAATCAATCAAAATCGAAAGTAATTTATTAAAATTAGGCTGAGAATCAGCCCTATTCGAACGTCAAAATTATATAAAACAGCCCCAAAACGCCCACCCTTCACGACTTCCTAGTGCTTTAGCTGGGAAGAAGAAGTGGAGCAACAAACTCCCCAGCAGAGAATGTAATAGTTACCTACCGTTGTAGTTATTAAAATATACGTTCATAGTTTGTCATATGTCATAGTTATTATAGTCTATCATAGCATAGCCTATAATGTTCCCACTGCTGGGATACAACCCTCCTCTCATCAAGAGGGAGTGGACCATAATCCACCACGCGGGCCCAGTGCGTGTTGGTACATGTCACATTTCTTCAAATTTTTCGTTTTAGGACCTGCCGGTTTCCTTACGATGTTTTCCTTCACCGTTTTAAGAGTAATGAAATAATTTACAAAATCTAAAGCGCGACCTATACTAGTTAGTCGCGGCCATTACCACTGGGCCACCACTGCTCCACGACGAAGATTAGCACCTAATATTTCACAGGCACCCATACCCTAAATAGAAACCCAGCTAATGTTCACCGTCCGACCAAACCACAGCAAATCATTGACTAGCTAAACCAACTAGATCAAACAGTCAATAACTAAAAATAGACAACACATCAGAATCAATACCACTTACATTTCCTACCACCACAAAAACTCCCAGAAGCTTCGGAACGGAGTTCAGAATAAAGCAATATTGTTAGTTGGCCACAATCAGACCACAGCGGATGCTCGGTTGTTATAAGCTACCGATCGGTGTAATCGTTCGTAATACGTTGGCTACTGTAGTAATGAGACCTTTTTTGGTGTAATTGGTAAGATGTTTGGATGGTTTTGGCCACCAAGACTCAATGTAAGGAAGTGCTTATGTTGTGGGCTTTTGTACCATTTGGTAGTCTTTCATTTCATCGGTTTCTATTGTGGTAGCTTGCTGCATATAATTGGCCCAGAAATAATCTGTGAAAGATAAAACTTTCTTGATCACAGAACCAAAGTTACTACTACCATTTAAAGTAAAGTTATATCTTATGGTCTTTATTTTTATACGTATTTTTATCGACCGCCACTCAACCAGGTCTAAAGGAACAGGTTTAAAGCTCATTACAAATCTACAGACAGTTCTTTCATTCATGAATGAAAGAATTCTAGTCACGTCTAAGACACTGACATTTTGAATTTTGATCGGACACATCCGTTGTGGAGGCAGGGATAATTAATGTCTTTATGATAGCTGTCAGAGGGGCTTGTGCAAAGTAATAACAGCCGCACGGGTCGTTCGATCAGGTTAAGCTAAGGTTGCCGCGGTTAGTCCGTGGATGGGGACCATCTTTACATACCAAGACCCTTCCGTGACTAGGAAAGCACGTTAAGCCGTTGGTTCCGGCTGTCATTTGTAGATGTTTGTCAGTTGTTACGGATCGTCAGAAGCCCGAAAGTCTGACAATCAGTCTTACCAAGGGGGTCACATCTTCCCAAGGGGGTTGTTGTTACGTGGTTAACAAACCAGTAACAGGAGGTCAGATAGGCAGTCGCTTCATGTAAGATACTGGTATTCAGCTGTATCCGGTTAGACTGGAAGCCGACCCTAACATAGTTAAGAAAAGGCTAGGCCGATGATGATTATTGGTCATCATCTTCATCTTTGAACTGCAGTTGAAGCTTAATCTATGGGGTGAACCAAAAAAGCCTCCACGCATGAGTGCCTACAATGCATCTTCGTTAGTTACCACAGTTTTCGACTTTATGAGCATAAGCCTAAGAACCAAGGTACCTAACCGACATAGCTCGAAGAATTTCCAAACTTAACGCCAGTACACCTCCGCCGCGAAACCATAGCAGCAAAACCGCAGTAGTTCAATTGCACTGACTCGCTTCATATTCCGCTACTCGTATCGGATTCGCGTAGTGGAAGATGAAGCCAGTCAGTAATAAGTGGCAAGGGGCAGGGCTCATTGCTCGCAGAATATCTATTCTAGCCATCTGGTCAATGGGGGCCAGAAGGTTCTGGAGTGGTGACCGCGTACCGCAAGACGTAGGATTGGAAGGCCTCCCATAAGGTGGACCGATAATCTTGTGAAGGTCACAGGAATCCGCTGGATGCGGGAAGCACAGAACCGGTCGAAGTGGCGGGGCTTGGGGGAGGCCCAGGTCCAGCAGTGGACGTCTTTCGGCTAAAATGATAATGATGAACATGAGCCTCGGAATAAGCCGTTCTTATAAAAGCTCGTGTCAAAACGAGTAGTAGAAAAAAGAAGAAAGAAAGAAAGAAAAGAAAGAAAATACATTTATTCAGTACAGACTGAAAGGCACACAATATACATAATATACAGCACATAACAAATAAAATATAGAAAAATAAATAAAAAAGATAAACAAAAAAAGGTGTAAACGTGCGATGTAGGGGAGAGTGCCTCACGGCTGCACCGAAAAGGTCCAGTTCAGCAAAAATGCCAGACAACTGTAAGTGCCTGACGCTGGTTTTCAACCGGACCCGAAAGTGTGAGGTGACGTGACGGATGCAAATCAGTTTTATAATATAATAAGTGTATGTATACCTACTTAAATAAAATAAAAAACAAAATAAATGTCACATAATAATAATAAAGACGAAAATAATTATAAATAAATGAGACGGACATTTAAAATACAGAAAGAAATCCTGACGATGCCGATGAAAAGAGGTGTAAATGGAAGAGATTATGGGCTTACTGCACTTAGCAACCGTAGATTTCCCGTCATTCTAATTACAATAAATCTAGCTTCCATTAATGACCTATGTTGTATCCCATCACAAGCAGAACAACATCAAACGAACTCTCGTGAACATTTTTAATCAAATAATACGAAACAAAAAATCAGCTAAATTAACGAAATTGATTTGCGAATTCATCAAGCTACCGAATTACGTTGTAATCATCATCAAAGATCATAAAGCCCGAAAACAATAATAACTTAGTAAGAAAAAAGGTTAAAAAAGATAAAACTACAAAAAGTATGGCTGTAGAAGAGAGGGGAAAAAGTTTAAAAAATGATCGATACGGGCGAAAGCAAATAAAAGGTTGTGCGCGTGGTCAATTGTTTGAGGTTAGGTTCCGTACAGTTTTTTGTGATAGTTTAGGGTTATGAGTAAAGGTGTTGATGTTAGAATTATATTTGCCTGACTAAGATTATGATACTTTAAAAGAGACTGTGACCTCTGACTTTGTTTCGGCCTTTCTTCTCAGAGAGTAGTCAGATAGGAAACGCCGAACTCATCTAGCTTATTCAAAAAAAAAAAATTACCTGTAAAAGTGATTCCAATATCCTGTTTACAGAATAAACAATTTAATTTCATACTTAAAATTATTAGCAATAACTTTAGAATAATATTATTATGTTCCTAATAGTTGTTCAGACAAACAGGTATATTCACGTTAATTATTATGAAAAATTAAAACGACAAAGAACAGCACCCTAATTGTGTAATAATTAATCAGAATCTTAATCGGTTTGAAACAAATTACAAAACCATTGCTTAATAAGTTTGAAAAAAAAATCTGATCAACAACGTAAATAACGCAATGAATGTTATTTAACTGTCAAAATGAAACTAATTGATCTTAATCGGTTACGAAAATAAGTTACGTAATTAACTAGCAGGGCTTTGTTTAAATTATACTTTGAATTTTGTGTACCATCGAAGAAGTTCATATCTATGCACCGTAAGGACTATTTCTGCCTGCAGCGCTCGGCCGTTTAGGAACCAGGGCGGTAACAGATGTGGTCATCGTGTTCACGGGATTTTGTTTTAAAACTGCTAAGATATGAAGTTCTTCGATAGTACATGAATGAACTCCATATTTTTTTGTTGGAAAACTTGTCTAGGAATAATTTATACTAATACAGTAATACTAATAAAAGAAACTAAGAATGCTATGCAAACATTGCCCTTTTCTTTGCTACTTATTTTGTACTTAGCAATTCAGCAGAATTACATTAACATTTATACCAAATATAGACTCGCCGTTAATTTTTCATAAGAACTCCGTATAATTGGCGTATCTATACATAATATAAATTCAAGACGCTTTTCGTGTTTGTTTGTTTTTCCGTGTTGCTCTTCTAAACAACGCAACAGATTTTATTTATTATTTATTTAATACTTTAAGCACATACGTACAGAGGCGGACTTAATGCCATAGGCATTTTCTACCAGTCAACCTTTGGGTGATGCAGAGACAAACAGTGGTAGGTGCAATAGCGAAAATTGTGGAAAATTGTGGATTTTGATGAGGTTTTCACCATTGTTTAGAGAATTTATTCCGGACGGCTTATACGTTAATATTCTTGACAATATTGAAGCTGCTAAACCACGAATACGTTGACCACTTCTGGTAAGGGCTATCCTACGCCATTTTATTTTTACCAAGGCATAACCTCCTATTCCATAGCTCTTTGCTGACAAAACATAACATAGATTTTCTGTAAAAAAACCTACATTACCTAAGTTTCTTTTTCAGTCATTCAAAAAGGTATTAATCATTCTGTCTCTGTCAACTTTAAATGATTAATAGAAATATAAATACAATGATGTTTTAATTTATGATAAGAGCAGATAATTGTGCAAATCTCCGTGCCTGTGTTTTAGTATAAATCTGTAGATAATTAGTATACCTACTGCTATTCACAGTTCGATTCAAACTTAATGGCGGCTCGGAACATGAGGCGAGTCGCTGCGCAATAACAATTTCATGTGTCAGCGGGGGGTGAGGGGTGAGGTACTGCGCAACGAGTAGCTAACTTCCGAGCCGCCATTAAGTTTGAATTGAACTGTACCTAACAGGTAAAAAAAACTCACATTTAAAAACACCACCATTATTTTTCTAATAACGATATTTTTAACATATTCCAAAGTCCAATTAAAGTCTAAAAAACATTACACTCCTTTTTGGGCAGTCGTGTTAAAAGGTTGTAACCTACTTGCGGGGAACCCTAAAAATCGGAAATAGAAAAAAAAAAGAGCAGTTCTAAATTTGAATCTGTGAGCGGAAGCTGTTGGGTCGCGCTGCGCGTAACGAATTTCGGTATCATTAAGTTTCTTACTTCTTTATATCTCATTTGAACGTAGGGCTGGCACGACTGAAAGCTTTCTCTAATATTTATCTGAGTCTTACCAAGGGGTATCGTATTACCCAGTTACTGGGTTGTGGAGGTCAGATAGGCAGTCGCTCCTATTCAGTTGCATCCGCTTAGACTGGAAGCCGACCCCAGCTTGGTTGGGAAAGGGCTAGGTAGATTAATTGACCGAGAAGAAAAAAAAAAAACCGGCATTCTTCTCAATTCTCAATTCTTTATTGCATTCCATAATGTTGTTAAAAAACAGTAGGTAGACTTAAAATTATTGGTACAATTATGGACTACTAGCCGCGCCCCGCGGTTTCACCCGCGTAAGTCTCGATCCCGTGGGAATATCGGGATAAAAAGTATCCTATGTGTTAATCCAGGTTATAAACTATCTGTTTGCCAAATTTCATCCAAATCCATTCAGCCATTTTTGCGTGATTGAGTAACAAACATCCAAACACAAAAACACACAAACTTTCACATTATGTAATGTAGTGGGATAGTAGGATTAGTAGGATATTAGAAAGACAGTACGATATTAGTAGGATTAGTAGGATAGTAGGAAGTAGGATAGTAGGATTTCACATTTATAATATTGGTAGGATAGTAGGATGTCTGGCACAGCATAGTAGATGAGAGGATAAAAAGCGCTTGTGTGTTTAAATTATTTAGGTATTCTGGTATTGTATTTTTATTTAATTTCTACCTTTTCTGCTTTGTCTAATTTCTAATATTTTTAGGTATTTTAATATTTATTTCATTTTTCTTACACATAAATTATATTATTAAATATTATATTATTAATATTAAATATTATTAATATTAAACATTATTAAAAAAATATATAAAAACATTTAAAAATATAAAAAATAGTAGTCCACCGGTATCGGGAACAGGGCTCCAGAGAAAGGAACCTCCTAACAATGCGAGCCGTGTCCAGGAGTACCGCTTTCTGAATCAAGCCCTTAATACAGCTGCCCAACGAGAGCCTCCTTAGGTGTTGATCGAGGCTCTTGGCAATTAAGCCATTGGCTGATATTTTATTTTAATAATTATTATTTTAAGTCAATATTTTCTTTTCTAACGCGCGTCAGCCCTAACCGAATACCCGTTTGCTTGATACCTTGATACCAACTGATCCTTCGACTGATTTGTTTTATTTGTTTATTTATAACTTAGATAATGTTGTTCTTACATAACGATGTGGTTATGTTCATTGTTCTCTATGTCAAATAATAATAATGTGGTTTAATAGTTATTATTATACTGACTACTGGTTGTAATAGTGTGGTATTACATTAAGGGGCGTTGATGTAATTATTATTATTTTATGATTTATTATTAATTCAAGATCTTCTGGGTTTCAATTACTTAAAAATTAAATGCTATCGTATTTTTTGTTCGTTTTATGATAGGTAATTTGTATAACATAGGATGATCTATCGAGAACGCTTATTTCAGGGCTCTGTCAAAAATTATTCGATTATTGATTCTTTACAGAACCATAATTTGATATAATGTAATGTAATAGTACTAGCTGATGCCCGCGACTTCACCCGCGTGGATGTCGGTTATTATATACTAAAACCTTACTCGAGAACCACTCTATCCATTGGTGAAAACAGGATGAAAATCGGTGCAGTAGTTTTTGAGTTTATCGCGTACAAGACGACAGACAGACGCGGCGGAGGACTTTGTTTTATAATATGTAAGGAAGCTGATTTAATTTTTACCCGACTGCCCCAGAAGGCAGGTAATGTTTTTAAAATCTTTTTTTTTTTTTAATTTTATTTGTCATGCATATTATATTTCATCTACGATTAATATTTGGTAAAGTTTACCTATTACCGATCTTAAGACGTAATTATTTGATAGCAATATTGCAATTGTTGTAATTAATTTTAAAAAAATCTTTCCCTTACGTTTTTTTTTGTATTTGCAGATCTTTACAGATGCATTATATTAATATTTTAAATTCTATGGCACTCCATAATTAAGACGAATCTAACGATATGTTAAGATCCATCAAGAATAGAACAGAATACTCTTTGTTACGTACACCATGAAATTTACAGAATATAAAATTGTAGAAATTTTACATTATGGTGACACAATGGGTGGTTTTATCGCTGTAGCAACCTTTTACAGACAACCTTTATATGAATTAAAGTAAGAAGCAGAGACAATAGTACAGGTAGTCAGTGGTGTACCATTTACATATACAATAAATACATACATACATAAAGCAAGCATCAAGCCGTTTAGGCCACAGAGCGTGCCAAAGAAATAGACATACATAAAACATTACCCTCCTTCTGGGGCAGTCGGGTAAAAATAAAGATTCGTCATAGAGTAGAGTAAGTTAAACTTTTTTATTGATTGAATACGAGGCTTTTGGCTACTTTTGTATGAGTGTGTTTTATGTCTTTTTTAGGGTTCCGTTGTCAACAAGGAACACTTATAGTTTCGCCATGTCCATCTGTTTGTCTGTCTGTCCGTCTGTCGATCTGACCGCGGCTTAGCTCAGAGACTCGAGTAATGATCGACCAACTTACATTTGCAGTTGCAAAAACACGTTTTTCAACTGCAATGTTATTATTATTATTTATTATTTAATACTTTAAGCACATACGAGTAAATGTACAGAGTGTTAAGTTACATGTTAAGTTTGTCCTTGGGATAAATTCATCCCAACTACGGAACCCTTCATTGTGAGTGGTTCGACACGCACTTGGCCGTTCTTTTTGTTGTATGTGTGTTTTGTTTGTGTAGAATAAACAATTTATCTTGCTTTTTTTTTTTTTTATAGCAATCAAAAAGCCGCAGTACGTTTCAAATCATAATAATAATATCAATTCAATAATCAGAGCAGTTCATTGCCGTCTCTTTCCATTGAACGACAAGATTTATAGGCTATTAATTTATTCAAATCAAGTTTTTTATAAGTAAGATTTATTGCAGATCAGTTGCATGTCTTTGCGTGCAATTCTATAGAATCAGATGATGTAATTAAACAAGTCATAAGTGATGAGGTTATATCCTGTCATTAGATTATGTTAGAATACGGAAAATTAATGCAAAAGCGCATTCCAGGACCGTCTTCTTCGTGCTTTTCTAAAATACTAGCTGATGCCCGCGACTTCGTCCGCGTGGATGTCGGTTATTATATACTAAAACCTTACTCGAAAAACACTCTATCCATTAGTGAAAACAGCATGAAAATCGGTTCAGTAGTTTTTGAGTTTATCGCGTACAGGACGACAGACAGAAGCGGCGGAGGACTTTGTTTTATAATATGTAAGGATATGTCGCAGTAGGATGGTTAAAGTCGTTTATAGTTCGTTTTAGAGGTAACTTTGTCTTTTTTTTCTATAGAGAAAATTTTATGTAATCGTGTTGCCGCACTGTTTTCGGCATTAAGAGGAAATAGGGTAGGTCTTTTTCTCCATACAAAACTTCATAATTCGAGGTTCGGCTATCGTCTATTTCCTCTTCCAATATTGGACCAATTTGAAAGATATTTTATACATTGAATAAAAAGGATATTTATTGTATCTTTATTTTTTTCTTTTTTCATTTATAGTTGTCAAATTTGTACAATAAGCCTCTGATGACAGAGGTCTAAACAGGCAATTTTGAGCATTTTCTGAGGGTTCTAGTGATTCTACAAATAATGTTTCATCAAAACAGAAAACATAGAGGCACAGGAAATTTCCTTCTTATTCAATTTATAAAATATCTTTCAAATTGGTCCAATATTGGAGGAGGAAATAGACGAGAGCCGAGCCTCGAATTATGACTTTTTGTATGGAGAAAAGACCGACACTATTTCCTCTTAGAAGGATCATTCTAAGCAATTTGAGGTTATATAGGCCCTTAATAAAAAGGAGACGTGCAATCAGACCACATGAGCCGATAACTTACTAATCCGTTTCATATGATTTTTGTTTCCAAATCATCCTAACCCAACTAATATTATAAATGCGAAAGAGAGTTTGTTTGTTACGTTTTCACGCTAAAATGGCTGAACGGATTTGGTTGAAATTTCGCACAGGAGTAGACGTTGTACTGTAGAAGAACCAAGGCTACTTTTTATCTTAGATCGTAGAAAAAGTCGCGGGAAACAGCTAGTTTATGATGAAAGTGTTGTTTATTTTTGTAAGTAGAATCTTTCAACAGAAAGTGGCCTTCTATGACCCAGAGACCACATACTATGACCTATAAATGCCAAACAAGTACCCCTGATTTAATGCGAAACCGCCTTCCAGCCGACTAAATAAAAAGTACCAAGTATTTGTTTAAAATGTTGAAGGAGTAAAATATATTGTAAGAAGGTACCTCCCTCGGGATTTCTGTGTGATGATGTATTTACGATGTTCAGACGAGACGGACCCGAGACGAGGATGAGCGAGGAAAGAATAGATGTGCTGATTTTATGGTGGTACTTTTTTATGGTATGGCATTTTTCGGTTTACGGTGCGCGGTGACGGGGTTAAGTTGACATAAGCGTGACCCTCGCGATTAAGGGCCAGTAGTGCTATTTTGTAAAAATCTCACCGTGAAAATTTATGTGAAGTGAGCTTGGAGTGAGCTGTTATTGCCGTAGCATCATTAGGTATCGATGACAATGACAGCTCACTCAACGCTCACTTCAGCTAAGTTTTCACGGTGAGATGGTTACAGAATAGCAACGCTGTTCTACTATCCGTTGATAGGCAGTACTGAATCTTATATTCAGATTAACGACAGAATGTAAATTAAACACTCTGCTAAATGAATAAACTGCCACTTATTCAGAGGTAAAAAGTTAGTTTCAATTCTTGATTCAAACTGTAATCAATTAATTATACTATAACGTGTTATAATACAGATGAGCCATTTTTCCGTTGAGTTTTTATTTATATTTAAGTTTCTTTTTTATTTAGTTTAATATAACCTGGTGTATCTAACCCTACAATACTCTTTGAAAATCCAGACCATCCATACCCAACAAACCCATAAACTGCAGAAGGGTATAAATTGTACCGTTTATTACACTGTAAACTTCGAACTCATTAAATATCGCAATAAAATAATATTTAAGTATCAACAACGTGGGATAGTGTGGTTAAACAAATATTTTTGTCGATTTTTTTGGAACATAATTTGAACATGATTCATTATGTTTCATTGAGTAAAAGAACATTTTTTAATTTATCAATATGTCTGTAATTGATCGCTTTTATAATATTCCTATCGTGATGATATTGTTACGTCATGGCATCACGTTATTACAGGGAAATAAAATGTATGGAAATATATGAGGACGCTTTTAAATCGTCCGCGATGACGATGAAGCGTGCAAGTATTTACATGCATTTTATGGAAAACATAAAACAACTTAAATATTTTGACGGATGAAATCATAGGCAGGTAAATGTATTAATTTTAAACATTTTCAATACTCAATACTCAATACGTTTATTGCATTCCACAATGTGAACTTAGGTGGTAGGTACATAAAGACATACATTCGTTTTGGAGCATTGTGGGCCCTGTCGGGCATAACAACATAAAAATTAGGAGGAGGGCTTATTATACTAGATATTTGTTAACAATTTTAATATTAATCTACTCTTTCGTTTTTAATGAAGCAAATAATTAATCAAATATCTGCAGATCTCTGCATTGTCTCAAATTGTTCTCCAGTACTGCAAAAAACTCAGGGTCTTACTTTAAAAATTTAGACACTTGTCAATGCCAGTCTTACGTCAAAGTCCATTATAAATGTCATGTTTAAAAGGTGTTTAGGCTAAGTAACCGATAAATACTGTTTCTGGTAGGAAGGTTTTGTTTAGCGCCATCTCCCGTCGAAGTCTATGCATCATTTTTAGTCTATCTGGGCTAGTTTTTTAAGGAACTTAAGACTGTAGGTCTAAGCTTCAGAAAGAAACGGAAAGAAGTCTCTTTTTCGAACAAGGCTAGCTTTCCATGTTAGATTATTTCTATTTCCAATATTATTCTTCATAAAAATAATTAAGTAAGTGTTTTTTTTAATTATCAAAAAGATTATCAAGGAAAAACTAATGAGGTATGTAATATCCATTCTAAGGTGTGAGTGATATCATCAATATTTTTGCATGTCAATCATACACAGATGTATACTTAGATTCAGATTCAGTTATGATATTTATGTCAACAGGTGGTTTCATATGTCATAGAAAATAACAGGAAGTGAGCTTTTATAAATAAACTATTATTAGAACTATTAACTTAGAAATGACTTAGTTTGAATTCATTCATTAAGATGAATTCATTATCAAGAGATAATCGTAATTAGTGTTTGTACAAACTAGTTACGATAAAAACTAAAAAGAAATCAGTAAAAAGTTCAAAACACTTACCCAGATTACATTTTACAGGCAATTGTAGATCCCAATGATAATTAAAAACCCAATCTCTGGCCCACTCATCCTTTAAAAACTGTCATTTCACAAATTCCCACCAAAACTGACCATTCAAACGAAGATTTGCTATCAAAACATAACCTTGACTCGAAGGAACCACTAAACTACACTCTTATCTCACGAAAAGTGTCCAAAAACCTGTATTTTTTCACACAAAACCTGTCAAAAGTACCACAAACAGTGGGAGTCGGAGGGAAATTAAGTCGATACGTAATTAAAGCTGGCACAACGCACACATACAAAAGATCGACATAAAAATGCCCGAGAGAAAAAAAAAGTATAGCTTTAAAATTTACCCGGTATAAATTTGTGTTTTTTTCCTTCCACCTACTTATGTATGGAGGCATGCGCAGTAAAGGGTTAAAATTGGATAACCCGACTGACTTGCGAAGTCCACTCTTTTACACACACCTAGAGTTTCGCAAAGGCTATTTAATTTGAGCAGGTTATAATTTGTAATTAGTTCTTCGGTCCTCCGCCTCACTTTGAGCGCTGATGTGACTCTAGAACGTATTTCTGTGTCATTCGATATGGCATTTTTCCAAATGAGTTAATTTTAATTGCTTAAATGACCCACCAGCATTGCTATTCTGTAACCATCTCACCGTGAAAACTTAGGTGAAGTGAGCGTGGAGTGAGCTGTCATTGTCATCGATACCTACTGATGACAGTGACAGTTCACTTCAAGCTCACTTCACCTAAGTTTCCACGGTGAGATTTTTACGGAATAGCACACCTCTAGAAACCGCTTCATGTCAAATTACAGGGAGAGTATTGACATCCTTCAGCCTAAACGGACAAATACAAGGATGCCAACATAATCTGTGTTTATAAGTAGGTAGGCATAATTAATTGTAACGTAGTGAATTACGTTGTAACCTCAGACCAAATAAAAAACCAAGACAGAGCGCTGCGAAAAATACAGTGAAGTATGCCAAAGCTACATCTCCGCTCGGTGCATACACGCTCACACGCACACTTTTCCAATCAAACTACACCTCAATAAGTGCACACATGTTTACGAAACCGGCCTCACGTCACTGTTGACTGCACTCTGTCTTGGTTTTTTATTTGGTCTGTGGTTGTAACGTACGTGAATAGTAAAGTTTTTACCATCAAACTCCGTTAATGTTGTGGCAATATTATAGGGTAAAAATACAAATGACTACTATAATATGGAAATCGAATACTAATCTCGACTTTCAAGTCTAAATATCTTTCTCTATGGTTGAATATCAATATTGGAGGTTATCGATGTTTTAAGGTTCTAAACAAGTCGTTTTCAATACTTGATTTCGTGTGGAATACGCTCTGTTAGGTACTACAACTTTTTGAAGTGAGCGATTTTTGGGATTTTTGGATTTTATGAAATCAGATCACCGCGCGCCATTGTGCTGTAATCTGAAATATAGATGGCGGTAATATCAGTTTTAAGTTTCACTTCTGGGGTAGTATTATGAAGTATTAATGCCATCATTATTCCACTGCGAAAACGAGATGGTGCTAGCGGCCTGGTCTAGCTCCGTCTCTCTCTCACACTGGAAAAATGGTGGCATTAATACTTCATAATACGGCACCTGATAGCACTTGGCTGTCCCCATGACTGGTTATGTTTTTTTACATAAAGTCTGTTTTTTAATCTCGTAGACTAATTTGACAGGTGGAAATGTCAAACTCTAAATTGTAAAAACAAAGAACAATCACTTGTAATGTCAAATTAGTCTATGAGATTTAAAAAACAGACTTTAGGTTGTGGAACACTGTTCCCATAGAAATGCTAGAATTGCTAATTGAAAAGGCTGCCGAATCGAGTACTCGATACTTTATCGAAGTCCTAGAAATATCGAAAGCTTACAAAATAGCGCCACAGTTACATTCCAATGTCAGGTCTTGTCCATTGATTTCTACGCCATTCTCTCCAAGTGTGAATCCATCATTTACATGATAAAATCATGTAGAAATACATTCAAGTGGATGTATTTTAGTCAATTAAAATAATTTTATTTAGTTTTTAAGACAAAAGGTGCAAAAAATGTAAGGGTTTATTTGCCAAACTAAAGTGGATGTGATGAAGTTTGATAAACAATATGGACGGAAAATAGTGAATTTCTTTATGCAACAGTGATTTTCTGGTATTACAAACCGGATTCCTATATTATACCTACCGGTTAATCAACATGTTTCCACCGATAACGGTTCGTAACTTAGTACGGATTATATTCATTACATTATTTGTTAGCATTGTGCTGGAATTCATTCCAATGGTGATATATTTGAAGAAACTTGTGAAGAAATACGTTTTTTAAGATTTTCTACAATGATAAAGAAGATAAGACTAAGGTGGATTATAAATATTTTTTAATAAAAAAAGCATAGACGCAAATGCAAAAAAAAGTAGAAGTCTGTGCAAGTGATTTTTTGGTATTACTAACAGGGTTCCTATGTTTTACTAACCGGTTAATCAGGAATCATCATCATAATCAGGAATCTAAATTGTGTTTTATGATCTACTGGTAACGGTGACTGCCTGATTGGTCTAGTGGTCACAAGTGCTACTGCTGAGCATGAAGTCCTGGTTTCGATTCATAGGTCGGGCAAAGTGTTATTGGGTTTTTCTGTCTGGAATTTCTCAGTAGCAGCCTGGCTTTGTGCCCGGTTGTTGGCAATAGGCTCGCCCCCTATACATGGGACTTAAAAGATAACTGGCGAAAAGTGGGTGTATTTGCTATAGGTACTTATACCTCTGCCTAACCCTTTGAGGATTACAAGCGTGATGATATGAATGTATGTGTATTTACTAGTAACCGGGTAACTATAATTAACCGGTTATGGTTAATATGATGCCACAAAATTCGTCACTTAATTTGTAGAATATTTTTTACATTGTTTGCAAGCATTGTTCATGATGACGAAATAACTATAATTGTAATTCCAATTGAAGAATTTTTTTTGAGAAGTTTATTTAGAACTCGTCGAAGAATTACTCAAGAATGTGAAAGAATGGATGTAGTAGTTCACAGAAGATTGTTATTGAATGATCTTAATGTTGTGATTCTTACTTTGTATATTCAAGATATTGAAAAAACCGGATTACAGTTTATTAAATGAGGTTGATTTTAATTTTGGTTTCTTTCCTATTCCAGGTTAATTCATTCCTATATAAGTGTACAGGTACTATTTTTGCATTCTCTAAGGAAATATACATAAAAAAGTGGCGACTGACTCTACATCGAAAATTACCAAAAAAATTGTATTAAAAAAAAATATTACTTGCCAATTTGTCACCACATTCTAAGCTTAACAAGATATCGAAAAAAACGCAGTGACCACAAAAGACACTGCCGTCAACGCCATCTAGTAACGGCTAACGCAAACTGTTTTTTCTGAAGTTTTTTTCAGGCGGTGGACTGAAGCGAGGTATGAAAAAACTGCGAGAGGGCGCGACAAGAGGTTCTGGCTGTTTTTTTAGTATACACGTAGAGAAAAAAAAAGACGTTTACAGAAAGATGGTAGGTAAGGGGGAATTCAAGGGTTAAGTATGGGTTATGTTTAAAAAGAAACTAAATAAATTCTTGACTTGATTTATTGTCAAAATGGAAATCATTTTTCCAAAAGAACATGAGTTCAACAAGGAAAATTGTTTTTTTTTTCCTGAGTAGGTACTTATTATGTTATTTGTAAAATAATATTGGTAAGGGGTAAATTACAGATTTTTGAGAATGTAAATGGATATGTTACCTCTTCCCTTAAATAATTATGTAAGTGTCGTAAAAGCAGCCATGAGCAGCAACTTTGTATAAAGGCGACTTTACTTTTAGCCAATTTCCTATCATTGATATTTTCATGCCCCAACCTCAAGTGAATAGAGCAACCACATCTACCTATACCCCAAAAACCAACCCGTGATGATAAAAATAAATTGCCAAGACATCTCCACCGAGGCGTGGCACACATCCCGCACAGTGCACACAAAAAACGGAAAATAACGATTTTTCACGATCATTCACGACATCCCCCTGGCATCCTCTGCGAGGGATGCTTTCATAGTTTATCGGTCAACGTAATGACAGCTGATGTTTTGATAATGTGTGATATTAGATACTGGGTTTATTATTCGACTTTGGATGAGGATCTCAAAAAATCAATCACCATTAATCTCTTGGTACATAGTACATACAAAGAAAACTGTAATTAAAATTATTATTACTTACATTTATTAGAAAAAAAACAGTTTACTTAGATCAGATATGCCCCAAATTCTGACAAACAGCCTTACCAAAGGGCTCAGTAACTGGGTGGTGGAGGTCAGACGGGTAGTTGATTCATGTATAATTATGGTATTCAGCTGCAACCGGTTAGATGAGAAGCTGACCACAACATATATTGAAAAAGGCAGACAAGATATTGATAATGTTGACAGTAATCCTTCGTAAACGTAACGTAAAATTTTATAATCGAAAATACAACGGACTATCATTTTAGTTTAGGTAAGGCGCGGCCCAAACACTGTAAAACGTCCACTTCTTCGCCACGCAGTTAGCCGTATTGCTACATATTTACAGGCCCAAAAAAATACAGTCTATAAAAAATACTTATATTATACAAAAAAGAAGAAAATAATGAATAAGCATCTTAAAAAAAGGAATCTAAAAAAACCTTTTTCGTTTCGAAATACACAATATTTCGAGGGACAATATTCATATATTTGTAATTCTAAAAAAAGTAAAATATTCAGTCAACTAAAGAAATAATTCAAAATGTTTTAACTCATTGGTGTTTTAATAAATTAAAACTGCAAAATAACTTTTAAAATGATTATTGGCGTCTGGATTTGTGCCCAGTTGACGGCAATAGGCTCGTCTCTTATTAACTGTAAGGGACTCAACATAACTGGCAAAATGGTGGATTCTTTAGGAACTCGGTACTCCTCTGCCTTACATTTGGGACATCATCTGCCTAGCCTTTTCCCAACCATTTTGGGGTCGGCTTCCAGTCTAACCGGATGCAGCTGAATACCAGTATTTTACATGGAGTGACTGCCTATCTGACCTCCACAACCCAGTAACTGGGTAATACGATACCCCTTGGCAAGACTGGTTGTCAGACTTTCGGGCTTCTAACGACCCGTAACGACTGTCAAAGATACACAAATGACAGCCGGGACCAACGGTTTAACGTGCTTTCCGAGGCACGAAGTAGTCTCGGTATGTAAAGATGGTCACCCATCCACGGACCAACCCCGGCAAGCGTAGCTTAACCTGATGAATCGACCCGTGCGGCTGTTATTACTTAGCCACGAGCTCCTCATAGCTGCCTTGCCTTTGGGATATACAGGCATGAATGTTATGTGAAAATTAAAATAACAACATAAATTAAACATCACGCCTTGTTTCCCAGAAGGGTTGGGCAGAGGTGTACTTGTAGATAGTAACTACACCCACATTTCGCCAGTTATGTTTAAAGTCCCATGTAATAGGGGGCTAGCCTATTGCCATCAACCGGGTACTATTCCAGACTTTGGGCTGCTACTGAGAAATTCATGTTGGAAAAACTCAATAATACTATAGGTACTTAATATTTTATTTAATAAAAATATTTTTTTGAAAAAAGAGTATTTCTCTACCGTAAAAATGTTGGTAGAAATTAATAAAAAATCAGTAATAGACAAAAGCTCCTCCTTTCTGTCTATTACTGATTTTTTACTAACATGAGAAATGTTGCTGAAAACTGAATTCAAACCAAATGATATCCAAAACTTTTGAACAGTATCCATCAGTTACCATAAGGCGGTACACCATATTAATGATCGGAGCGTGTGCTTGAAAGAACAGCGTTTGTCTTTTAAATTAATTGTTTGCCGCGCTCCTGTGTGTGTGAGGCTTAAGGAGGGGAATGTTCAGAGGTTAGGGAAGTTTTAAGGAAGATTATAGAGGTTTCGCTAGTCTAGCTTTGATAATAATAATTATGTTTTGCATAATTTATAAACGTCTTAACTAGAATTACACTCACGACAATCAACAACAAGACAAATTAAAAATCCGGAGTCACACGTGTTAGGCCATTAATCAAACAGAATACGTGTGACTCCGGATTTTTAATTTGTCTGTATGTGATGTCCTGCTTATACCTTTTTAGTTGGGTTTTAGTTTTATAATTTAGTTTTATTTAAAAAAAATTGGGGATAAACATTATATATTTTTGAAATGTGCTTTAAGCCCTTTCATTTGATCACCAACATGGCCTAATTAATTTTTTTGTTGTAGTTTATGACTTTGTGCCCGCTAGAGGGCGCCATATTCAATTTAATGCGACGTCATATAGCCTATAACCAGCTGAGCAATTTAGACGCTTCCAATGATACCACATTTGTCAAATTGTGATGAGTAGTTTAGAAGATATGAGGGAACACATGAACATACATACATAGCGGTCAAAATCATAACCCTCCTTTTTGCTTCGCCGTAGTTGGATAAAAACGAATTGATTCGCAGGCTGCCTGAATAGTGTAAAATGTATAGATTAAGTCAATAAATGGAGGAGCTCGTGGCTACGTAATAACAGCCGCACAGGTCGATCCATCAGGTTAAGCTACGCTTGCCGGGGTTGGTCCGTGGATGGGTGACCATCTTTACATACCGAGATTCCTCCGTGCCTCGGAAAGCACGTTAAGCCGTTGGTCCAGGCTGTCATTTGTGGATCTTTGACAGTCGTTACGGGTCGTCAGAAGCCCGAAAGTCTGACAACCAGTCTTACCAAGGGGTATCGTATTACCCAGATACTGGGTTATGGAGGTCAGATAGGCATTCGCTCCATGTAAAATACTGGTATTCAGCTGCATCCGGTTAGACTGGAAGCCGACCCCAACATAGTTGGGAAAAAGCTAGGCAGATGATGAAGTCAATAAATGGAGTTCTTAGTTTTTTTCGTTTTTCTCTTGAAGTAGCTAAACTAGGCCAAAAACATGCTGTATTAAAATTATATTTCTATTTATTCAACTATTTTAATTTTAATACTTATATACATTTAAATTAGGTAACTTATTATACTAAATTAACCAAAAAACGAAAACTAAAAGGACTAACTAACTATACCAGCTATAAAAAAAAAGATTTCTTTTTTCAAATAATAATTTTATTTTAGTCGTTAATTTTAACCAAAGCCTTAAACAAACTAGAAACATGTCAAAACGTTTTAAAAAAGCCAACGAACATAATTATTTAATTTTAAAACTATGTAGTAATGATCGCTAAACTGTGATAGATCGCGCCACTTATTTCCACTGCAATTTTCTTTAACGCCTTGCAACCAACTTTCTCTGCCAACTGTAAGGTATACAGAGACTAAGACTATTTGTGGCACACGACTTGGTTCTAGTACACACGGTAATACGTTATAGGTACGTAGGTATATTCTATTCCAAAACTTATTGCTGAAAGTGTAAACAAACCTTTTTCAAGTAAAATTCTCAATGGGAATTGGTAAGTAACATTTTCATCTGTAGAGTGAAGGGTTCATAATTATCCCACCATTTTTTCCAAAAACGAATTGTTTTAATCATTGAAGAAAATTGGGGTTATAAAATTAACCTCAATTGTCAAATGAAAATCATCTTATTGGCGATTTATAATAAAAATTTCTGGTTTACGTATTCAAATCAAAGCACTCAATTTTTAAATGATACCCACAAATTAGTATCCGTACATAGTAGTATAATTTTAGTAGTATAAGTTTTGTATAATTTAGAAGCATCTTTTCAATTTTGTAAATGTGAGTACCATGGGGCCGTTTCATATGGTATCATGTTGTATGTTGACTTGAAAGAGCATGGTAGATGAGAGTATGTCATACTCACTTAAATGTCTCGCTGATGGTGGCGCGTGTGTTGGATCATTCGGTTCCCTACAAAATGGTTGAGCTGGATGGTGCTGATCCACGTGTCATGTTCGTGAACGGGCGCCGTCAGTTGACACTGGTCATCTCTTATCTGCCAGGGCTTATTTTTAATCTTATATTTTGAATTATTTTTGATTATTTTTCGTTTGACATTGTTCTCACATATGGAAGCACCAAGAATACTGTACCCAAGATTTTGTAATATCTATATACATTTTAAAAGAGTGACCTTGGAGTTTCTTGCCCGTTCTTCTCCATAGAGATCTACGAATTTGAATGGGCAACTAGCTTCAACTTTTTGACTAACTGACCGACTCTTTGACAATTCAAAAGCGCCTGTAAATGGTTTAATTGAAATAAATGCTTTGAGTTTGAGTAGTAGTAATTACCTATTCGTTTTCTGATCCATTTGTTTACATTTTCATTAGATACTTTTGGAACAGACATTAATTTTAATTTTATTTTATTTTATTTGGAATGATGAGACTATTCTATTAGGAGTCTTTGCTACTCGAAATAAATTATTTGAATTTTAATTAGACTTGACTAGTCGTTGCCCCCGACATCTTTTAACCAAGGAAAAGCGCCGACGCGGTGGCACAAGTGCCACTAGTAGCAAGTGAACGCAACTTGTAGACATCACACGCAGCGTTTACTTCGCTCTATTTTATTGAGTGGAAACGAAAATACGTCTTCGGCAATTGTCTGAATTAAGATCCAAAATATTTCGGCTTTGTGAAATAAGTAGGTATTGAAGACATTAAAGACACTAGTTAGTTCTGAAATGGGAAATATTTAATTGAACCTCTTCAATTTTATTGATCTTCTAATAGCGATCGCTTTTTTAAAATTCATGAGCCTCTTTAATATTGTGGTTTTTTTCCAATGTTGGTCGAAGTAACCAAGCTGTAGGGGTCGTAACCCCGACCAAATGGGTAAGGTTAGAACTGTGACCAGCACGCGTAGCATGACAACCATAGAAACGGGTTTTCTACGGGTTTTGTCTACGGAAGAATAGACAGAATGACAGTTATTGTTTAACTGTCATTTTGTCTATTTTTACCGACTTCAAAAAAGGAGGAGGTACTATGTTCGGATGATTGTTTATTTTTATTTTTTATGTATGTTCACCGGTTACTCCGCCGTTTGTGAACCGATTTCAAAAATTCTATTTTTGTTCAAAAGCTTATACTTCTGAGGTGGTCCCATTGTCACCAAGTCAGGATGTGATGATGGGATCCTAGAGAAATCGAGGGGAACTTTCAAAAATCGTAAAGGCAACTAGTGCATTCCTTAATTTATTCATTAAGTATTTTACAGCACTACAATTTTATGAACGTCTGGAGTCGATCTGATGATGGAGCCGAAAGACAGTCAAGGGAACTCCTCAATGGTTTACAGCAGATACCTCGTGTTTGGGCTTGATTAATTTGTATTGATAAAAACTTTACACTTTGATGGGTTGTGACTGTCGTTAGGGGTCTGATGATGAAGACGAAAGACAGTCGAGGGAACTCCTCAGTGGTTTACAGCAGATATCTTGTGTTTGGGCTTGATTAATTTGTATTGATAAGAACCTTACACTTGCATGGGTTGTGACTGTCGTTAAGGATCTGATAATGAAGACGAAGGACGATTAACGGAACTCCTCAACGGTTCACAGTAATTACCTTGTGTTTGGACTTAATTCATTTATATTGATAAGAACTTTGCAACCATATAGGTTGTAAGTGACATTACAGATCTGATTATGGTCACCTTATATTATGATGATGAGGGGAACTATACAGTGTAAGCAAATGTATAGTGTTCACCCTTATATTCTTGAGAAGGCACGGGAGTCTCATTAGCCAGCCGGTTTCGTATAACATCTAAACGATACTTGCGCTGTTCAGACGACTCGCCATTTAATCGTTTTTGAATAAGATTGAGTCGGCAGATCTTATCATTTGGCGACTCCTGCGACAAATGAGAATGCATGTAATTTCTCATCTGAGATAACCTAGCATGAAGAGCTAACGGTGATTCTTGGGAACCGGACATAGCACTCCGTTTGCGATTCTTAGATAGGCGTTCTTTTTCAGCAGTATTAGTCTCTTTAATTCTGTTTTTCTTCATGCGGGCGGCTCCTTTAGTTGGTCTACCCATGGTGATTACAAAAATCAAATTACACAAAAAATTGGAAAAATAATAAAACTTAAAAAAAAAAAATTGACCGACTTCAAAAAAAACAAAACAAAAAAGGACTACTGTACTAAAACCAAACGACAAAAGTACTTCTTTAATAATAAGAGAAAAATAAAAAAATAACTTTAATTTCGGAAGTCGGTGGCCAAAAACTAAAATTAAAAGCAAAGACACCGACTTCCGAAATTAAAGTTATTTTTTTGTTTTTTTATTTTTCTCTTATTATTAAAGAAGTACTTTTGTCGTTTGGTTTTAGTACAGTAGTCCTTTTTGTTTTGTTTTTTTTGAAGTCGGTCAATTTTTTTTTTTAAAGTTTTATTCCGTCACACAATAGCACAATAGTTTTCGACTCAATCACTCACTCGTTAAAACATTGTCAAACCCGTAGAAAAATATAAATAAAAGCCATTTGTTGTTTTCTATGACCTAGCATAACTCAGTTCAGTAAAGTGTTTTAGACAACCATTAATTAAGGGGTTATTTATTAGAGGATAATAAAATATAATATACCTTCACTGGATAAACTTCTTAAACTAAATGACCGAAACGAATGAAACGATTTAAATAAAAATATAATAACCTAACTAAAACTATAAACAAACTAAAATAATATGGCGCCGAGAAAAACGAAATCTGTCAAAAAAAAAACATAAATACATAACAATATTAGTTTCCTTTTAATATTATTTAATAATATACATTATTATACATCTAACCCTACACTACTAATAATATGTACAAGTATATAAAAAAGGGGGAAATAACCACTATAGTCCATCAAAAAATTCGTCCGCATCGCTGTCAAAAGGAAAAGTGCCCAAAAGACTGGCAATTTTTCAAATTGCCGTTTTTATTTCTCAAACAATTTAACAACGGTACAGTGAACAAAATACACCTAAGCTACCTACATTAACTCATTATATTTCAAACACTTTATGACGCTAGCGATTAACCTTTCAAAGTTTAATATTAAAACCGTAATCAGTAAGGAAATATATTCTATCAGAATTCCTGATAATAGTCAGAGTAATCGGGAGTCGTCATTACTCAATTAAAATGTCATGATTTAATCAAGGAAAAATCCAAGATTAGTACTGATGAAGATAGGTACTGATTAATTTCTTTATAAATACGATAAACCTCCATTATAAAATAAAAGAAACGTTTAAATACGAAATTAATCAAGAAATTAACACAAAATTATAGACAATTGGTTGACACAGTTCAGAACAAAGTATCTCCATTTTATGTGACAATGCTGTGGCTGTCAGACGTCAAATCATTGTTTTTATCTTGATCAATGTATTTTGAAACACTATTGTAAGCTTTGAACTTTTTTTTTGAATATTATTCACTTGCAATACGTTTTATTCAGGTAAATAATTTAATTAAGTATGTGACTTTATAGATTGTCATCATTAAAAAAAAACGTTTTTCACAAAGGAGCACATACAACAACTCTTTTAACACAGAATGATAATCATTAAAATCATCAATACGTCCTTTAAGTTCGTTATTTTATTTCGTTAATAAGCGTTCGTTAAATGTTTGTCAGGGTTCCAAAGAATGTATCTCTTATTTTATGTGACAGCGCGGTGAGACGCCAAATCATACGGTGCGTTTATCTTGATGTATTTAGTGATGCTGCCCGGGAAAACGTGGTATCTGCGTTGTGCTTTTTTGTAATGTGTCATATTTGCCAATTTTTTTTTCGAACTGTCTCTTAATAAATGAATAAATACCTCCATCAGAATAAATATTAAAATACAATATAAATATATTACTCATCATCATCTGCCTAGCCTTTTTCCCAACTATGTTGGGGTCGGCTTCCAGTCTAACCGGATGCAGCTGAATACTAGTATTTTACATGGAGCGACTGCCTATCTGACCTCCACAAACCAGTAACTGGGTAATACGATACCCTTTGGTAAGACTGGTTGTCAGACTTTCGGGCTTCTGACGGCTAGTAACGACTGTCAAAGATCCACAAATGACAGCCGGGACCAACAGCTTAACGTGCTTTCCGAGGCACGGAGGAGTCTCGAATATAAATATATTACTACGATATAATATTAATACCTGAAATAAAAATATAACCAACAAACCTACGTAAATAAATAATTCATAATAACTAACTAACTAGTTAACTTTGATATAAAGTGGTGACTCAAAAATGCAAACTTAAAAGTAAAGCCTTTTCTTGCTTATGATATTTTAAAATAATGAATTTTTGCAATTACTTTAGTAAAAATTATCACCGTCAGAAGATAAGTTTTAACATTAATGTGTAAATGAGTTACTTCATTTTTAATCAATAGTTACAACCTAACCAATAAAATAATAATTTTTCCCTACTAATAACAGCATATATGCAAAAAAATGCAAATAATAGTACCACGTTGTAAGGTCAGTGCTTGGGCACCTGTTTCCTTTTACAAATAATTAACATCATGAACATATTAATTACTTATTTATACATATCTTCACGCTATCCTATCGTTATTGGATGATTGGAATTCTTGATGTTGTGAATATTAAAGTTTAGTTTCAAATTATACTTATACTCCATTTGCAGTAAGATTAGAAACTTTTTACAGTCCGTTCAACCGATTTTGACTTCTATACCGTAAGCATAAGGATGGCATTAAAAGCAAAAAACCTTACACAATACCAACTGTTTGCTGCAGCTTTCATTTGTCATGCCACCAACGCAATAGAAATCAAAATCGGTTGAACGGACTGTAAAAAAGGTTTATTTAAATGTCTAATCTTATTTCAAAAGGAGTATAGTTCATTTTAATAAGATAAAGAAATAAGTATTATAACGGCGGAATCTATAATTATACGCTAAGTCCACATCCCACAAAGTCAACACAATGATTTTTAAATGTTTGTTACATGATTAAATGCCTTTTCTTTTTTAAGTCCGTCTGAAAACCTTATCATCTATGGAAACAAGTCTGGCAATGTTTTTTTTTTTGCAAACTACTTTGAAATTTTGCATACATAATGCAAAGCTATAGCACTCATGTGGCTACAGTCTATTCCAAAAGTGCCTAATGAAAACTTAAACAAAATAATGGATCAGAAAATGTTTATGTGGATGCCAATTTGTAGTGCCACTTACAAATTGAGTGCTTTGATTTGATTATTTGAATACTTAAGCCCGACTTTTTAATAACCTCAATGATATTTTACATAATACAATTTAGGTTTATTTTATAACCTTATTTTCGTCGATAATTTTTTAATTATAATTTAATAATGTTAGACAAACAATAGTTGAAAAATAGTGAGCTATAAAGTTGAAACCCTCTAAATAAAAGATAAATGTGTTACAAACGTTTAGTGTTTTAGGTAAGAATTTACTTGAACAGGGTATATTTACAATTTCATCAGATAATTTTGGAATAGACATTATTTGCATAGCAGTTAAGCTTCTGCCCAGACATTTATTTCAACAAGCTTAGAGATAAGTCACTCCAGTGAAACTAGCAACAAAAAATTGTTTTGCGCTTTAGGATTCCACAGGCAGACGCAGGAAATAACAGCACACATACTTAGAATCAGAATAAGCCCTATGAGCGTTTACTTGCACGTTTATAGATTCAGCTATGCTACCATACCATTTTACTTTTACTTAGTAAGCACTGTGCATGTTAAAAAAAAAAACACTTTTCGGATTTCCACGTTCAGATGAGGATTACTCAATGAGTTTTTTCCGTTATGTAGGGTTTGGAAATTCCAGAAATGTATCTAATGTTTTTCATAGCTTTAAAAAAAACTTCAATGTGCAAAAAAAATATTTTTGTAAAAAATTTCAACATAACAAAACAAATTAGTAATTGATTTTCTTTGTAGGTAATTTAAGTCACACAAGTGTTTTAAAAGTTTGAGTGGATTGTTATCGTGTGATAATTATTATTATAACGATTGCGTGTGAGTTAGTAGAGCCTATAACAATGTATTTATTTCATTAGGCTGTAACAGTCACAATAAATCCACAATACACTGAGCTTCGTTCATTAATTCGTTATAATACCAACTACTAATAATATTTATGGTATATATTCGTCACAATCAATTTTCCAGGTTATGACTGTTAACAGCCAGTAATGGCAATGGTATGACATGGATTCTAACTAAATAGTAGGTACTGGATTTTTTAAAGGCAAAAAGTTGGTTTTTTATTTTTATGAAAAAAAAAATCGTTCATTTAGAATTGTTTGCCAATATTTATTAAACTATCATTATCAAAAGCTAGCTAGCATCATAATCAGTGATCGGAGTAGGTAGATTGAACTGGGGCCATTGATCCGAAACATATATTAATATGGACATTCCTCCGGAATTGGTGGATTCCGGTTTTTTTAAAATAAAAAACCGGAACTTATGTAGGAATTGTATTCTGCCAGAGTGGAAGGAGACATATGATGATTAGCCATCCTCAAAAAAAAAAAGGTAAGAATTGTAATAAAATGAGCAAATAAATAAAATAGCAAATAAATAATGAATTAATTTAGTTTTGATACCTTCCTTTAAATTTTGAATTGAGTAGTAATAATATCACTACCAACATTAACAATATTTAATTGAATCCGGAAATACCGGAATTACTTTCCGGAAAAACGGCTTATCCATGTTATTATTTCTGTGTGCATTTATGATACAAGTACAAAAAATCAATCTACCTACTCCGATCACTGATCATAATTCATATTATAACGGAGTAAAGTTTTTTTATTTATTTTATTTATAATAGATAACTCACAAAAAAATAAAAATAAATGTCCTAATTTTTTTTGCCACGTACCCTTTCTTTCCCGTCAGCTACCGATCCCCAGTAGACTATTCCTGATTAATGACATCACTGACATGTAGCCGGGAGTCTCGGAGTCCGCGGGACACCGCGATCATTTTCCCGGGACTAGCGAGATGGATCGCTTTCTTAGCGGTATTGGTTTAACGATCGATAATGGTAATGAATTGTATTGCTTTTGAGATTATCGAGGCAATGATGGTATGGTTGTAATTATAGTCATGGACACGCAAACGTCTTTATTTTTATAACATGAAATCATGCCCGTATTTTGCAAAGGGTTAGGTAGAGGTACACCTATTTTTTATATTTTAATAAATTACTATAATCCTTTTCAATTAAAATATTTCTGTAACATAACAAGCTTATAATTCAGTAAAAAACAGGAACAACGGAATCACAGGACATCAAAAAATTCGTACGCAATGCTGTCAACAGGAAAAGTGGCCAGTTAATGGCTGATTCTGTTGCCAAAAAAAAAAAAATATCTTTTTATAATCTTGAACAATTATTTCGTTTCATTTTGTTTAAAAACGAAAGCACGTGTTACCATTGTCAAATCTGCCTAGCCTTTTCCCAACTATATTGGGGTCGGCTTCCATTCGAACCGGATGCAGCTGAATACCAATATTTTACATGGAGCGACTGCCTATCTGACCTCCACAACCCAGTAACTGGGTAAGACTGGTTTACAGACTTTCGGGCTTCTGACAACCCGTAACGACTGTCAAAGATCGACAAAGACAGCCGGAACCAACGGCTTAACGTGCTTTCCGAGGCATGGAGGAGTCTCGATATGTAAAGATGGTCACCCATCCACAGACCAACCCCGGCAAGCGTAGCCTAACCTTTTTTTTTTTTTTTGAGTATGGGAAATCATCCAGTGACTTCTCCCGCTCTGGGCGGAGCGGACGGGCGTGTCAGACTTTTACTGACTAAAACCCACCCGTGTTCCTTCATTTGCCTGTTGCCAAGGTCCCTTTCGGACTTTCCCGCAACCCTGGCAGGCATCGGTCCTATTGGACCCCGTCAATTTTGCTGACATCTCTTTGAGGCGCGCGTGGAACACGACACGCCATCGACCCGGGCCTGGTCCTTATCGGACGGCGAGCTGCCCGTTGCTCGCCGTCCGCAAGCCCGCGCCTATGGTGGCCGGGAATCCGCCTGGGATTCCCGACGCCCAGGGCGTCTCCAACGGCGGCGGTTAGGGGCGTGAGGGCGCAAACTTTGCCTTTCCCTCACGCGTTCCGCCTCCTCCTTCGCGAGCATTACTGCTTCGCAGAAGGAGGTGACGGCTTCCCATGCCCTCTCGCTCCGTACCATGGCCTGAACCAGGGCCGGACGCGAGAGGTCATTGCCGCCAATCGCCTCCGCGAGTACACGGCGGTGCTCCGCCCAAGCAGGGCATACCTCAACCGTATGCTCCACCGTGTCCTCCGGGCGATCCGCACAGTGGTGACACCCGGGCGTTTCCTCCCGCCTAAAGCGTAGCCTAACCTGACGGATTGACCCGTGCGGCTGCTTTTACTTAGCCACGAGCTCCTCTTCACTATTGTTGCTACCTTAAAATCCAATTACAGAAATTGTTAGTAGTTATAAACAGGAAAAAACAAAAAAGAATCGTTCGTCGTGATAACAGTAAACTTTTTTTATTGAATCAAAGAAATAATAAGTCTCGCTTTAATCCATCAATTATATAGTTTAAGGGTTTTAACGCCGGTCTATTCTATAAAATCTTACTGAGAAAACTTAGGTGAAGTGAAAGAAAGATAGAATGAAAGAAAGAAAGAAAGAAAGAAAGAAAGAAGGAAAGAAAGAAAGAAAGAAAATAAATTTATTTGACCCATGTTAAAGCACATAATATTCACATAATACAAATAACAGAAAAAATAAACCTAGTATTGTGTGCCTCACGGCCGCGCCAAATAGGCCCAGTTCAGCATAAATGCCAGCCGGCTAGTACCTAACGCTGGTTTTCAACTGGACTTTATGTTACAAAGACGTCTTACGGTATGTAAATCAGTTTTATATTGTGTGTAAATGTTTAAATAAAAAATAATAATTTGTTTAGCAAATAATGATATTAATGATAACTTGATTAGATATTTGTTTAAACAAAAAAAATATGTAAATAAACGGAAGCGAAAATTTTTTTTTTATCAAAATTGTAGCTTGATGTGTGCTGTCATTCACGGAATGCTAGGGATTGACACTACTACTGCTGCTTGACACATCCTTTGGCAGAATAGGTTGGCTGATCAGTGTAACTTGGCGAAGGTACCTAATTTGTATCTCACCAAAATAAGCCAAGATGCTTTTTTTAAACTCATTAATTTGATTTGACACATTTTGCATCGAGTTTGTCTCAAAGCGATATTATAAGAAACCGAATACCTCGTTATTTTTACGACTAACATTAAGTGGAAATAATTGAGCTATTTTCTGTTTCTTAGCGTGTCGATGGCAATCTATAATAAGTTGGCCCAGAATTTGGCTAAGACTTTGTCAATTTCAGTTGAGTTCATTAGTTCCCGTAACGTGCAGACACTAGGACACACTGACTGCGATACTATACTCCATTTGAAATAAGATTAGACATTTAAATAAACCTTTTTTACAGTCCGTTCAACCGATTTTGATTTCTATTGCGTTGGTGGTATGACAAATGGTAGCTGCAGTAGGCAGTTGGTATTGTGTAATTTTTCTGCTTTTAATGCCATCCTTATGCCTACGGTATAGAAGTCAATCGGTTGAACGGATTGTAAAAAGGTTTGTTTAAATGTCTAATCTTATTTCAAATGGACTATAAATGTTCTTTAGAGGTATAAGGAATAGGGTGTAAAGTTCACTCATCCTCTAAAGACAAAGGAGGATCCTCCGACCAAACGGGTGTTGTATCTGGCAGCAACTGCCCAACGATTGATGTTGGAATCTTGTATAAATGTATGTTCATCGCGCGGTAAACTCTAATTGCGCGATGCAGGATCTTATGTGACGTCAGGATTTTGTGTGACATCAGGTCTTTGATGCGTAGTTTACATGTTGCGTTGTAGATGCCGCCACAGTTCCATCGTTTTTGGTACAGTACGAAATTTACACTCCAGCGCGGAGTCATAAGTGAATCTCCACTTGAGCAGGTCTTCTTTGCCTCAGGCAACCTGGGTTCGAAGTCTGTTTAAAGACTTCCAGCTCTCTAATTGTGTAACACAGTTCTCATTCACAATCAGAGGGTTTTGAAGGAAATTGCGAACCCATTGGTTCATAGGTTTGAAAAATTCGTTTGTTTTTCGTAAACAACGTAAATAACGCAAAAAACGCAGAAAGGCATTGGCGATCCATTACCATTGTATGTGTCGTACGTAATTTCCCCGCTGATTCCCAAGGAAACTTTTGTCCAGGTGTGCAAATATTCAGCAAGTGTTAAGCTACGCGTATGCGTTAGGATAGGGAGATTTTTAGTTTTTTTTAGACACTCGGGCCACTGACATCCAAAATCGCAAGACTATCAAACGCTTCCATTCAAAAACTAGTTACCCAACATCTCTATATTTACTTTAAAACCCACCCAATAAAACCAAGACTCCAGGTCCATGACACTGCCCGTGCCATTACAACCACACAAAAAATGACCACAAGAAATCTAAAAACAGGTACTTTATATTATTCTAAAATGTTCTCGCACGACTGCGCACGATTTTCCATGCCTTGGCGTCGGGTGACCATTTTTTCCACTTCCGATAGATTCTGTGATGTGAGATGAAAAAATTGGTCACGTTCCGATGACGTGGGTAATCATCTGGTTAGCTGTTGATTTTGGTCAGGTGGGTCCATTCATGAGGTGTGGGGCGTTAATGGGAGTGGTGTATGGGTGTTCGTGAATGGAGGTGTAGGGGCTTACGGTTGTAGGGAACTGAAATGTTGGATATAGTAGTTGATCATTGGACTTAAACTTTTCATGTGGATATATAACCTATAGTACGAGGAGCTCGTGGCTAAGTAATAACAGCCGCACGGGTTGATCCCTCAGGTTAAGCTACGCTTGCCGGGATTGGTCGGTGGATAGGTGACCATCTTTACATACCGAGACTCCTCGGCTCGGAAAGCACGTAAAGCCGTTGGACCCGGCTGCCATTCGTGGATCTTTGACAGTCATTACGGGTCGTCAGAAGCCCGAAAGTCTGACAACTAGTATTACCAAGGGGTATTGCATTATACCCAGTCACTTGCTTGTGGAGGTCGGATAGGCAGTCGCTCCGGCTGCTTTTAGCTGCATCTGGTTAGACTGGAAGCTGACCCCAACATAGTTAGGAAAAGGCTAGGCAGATTGAGATAACCTTTAGTCCGACACCTTTGTTTTACGTGGCCAGGGGATTACGACGTACGTGTTGATAAATTCAGTCCATAACATTCAGTATAACTTACTTATTTCACAGAACTTACGAAGATTCAATTAAAATAACTACCTACATTTTTTTTACATTTAAACCGAAATTACGTACATTTTAATCTAAATAATTATTTCCGACTATCTGTTCAATTTTAATGTTTTACTCAGAAGATTAAATTATATGACGTTAGCTCAGGTGATAATTATATATTCTACATTGCAGGTGGTTGTAATTTTCCTGTGTAATCTTTAGAATTAATTAAAGGATCGTCATTTTATGGTACCTAGAGTAACTTTTGTTTGTAAGTTTGTGCGGATAAAGTTACGTTATTCTTTTAGTGATCGGAGTAGGTAGATTGATTTTTGGTACTTGTATCATAAATGCACACAGAAGGAATAACATGGATAAGTCATTTTTCCGGAAAGTAATTCCAGTATTTCCGGATTCAATTAAATATTGTTAATGTTGGTAGTGATATTATTACTACTCAATTCAAAATTTAAAGGAAGGTATCAAAACTAAATTAATTCATTATTTATCTGTTGAATAATAAAAACAATCGAATTCCGATTTTCGATTTCCGCTTTTTTTGAGGATGGCAAATCATCAAATGACTCCTTCCACTCTAGCAGAATACAATTCCTACATAAGTTCCGGATTTTTTTAAATAATCCACCAATTCCGGAGCAATGTCCATATTAATATATACGTTTCGGATCAATGGCCCCAGTTCAATCTACCTACTCCGATCACTGATGATTACTCGTAAATTCGCATTTCTTCCATTATCAATGATGTATTTTTATATTTCTATAATTAGGGGGCATTAGAAAAGTAATAATTATTATTATACTAGCTTTTGCCCGCGTGGAGGTAGGAAATTATCCCACGAGAACGTACGAGTACTACCGAGATAAACAGTATCCTATGTCCTATTCCAGATCATGGTCTACCCATGTACCAAATTTCATTCAAATCCGTACAGCGTTTTAGCGTGAAAGCGTAACAAACAAACTCACTTTCTGTGGTTAAGAAGAACAATGCGGATATACAGACAAATACGAAAAAGCGACTTTAATTTATTATATGTATAAATGCATCATAGCCTGCTATAATTATTTGGGTAAATATCTGCTGAATTTGTTTTGTTTACAATATTTTTTCAATCTGTAAGTTACTTAACCAATCACAAACACAGACTTACGAGTCCTTACCTTATCTACCTACTTTTATTACCTTACCTTACTTAGCTTTATTAAACGCTTTAAGGCTTCTGCAGACAGGCGCGACACGACTCTGGTGGAACAAGTTCTATGAAAAATTCACGGAAATTCTTTTACCAGTGTAGCGTAGCACCGCTGCGTCGCACCTGTCTATAGGGTTATTTTAAATTAACTAGCTAAACTATGCAGCCGTAATGTTTATCGATATCTAAACATGTTAAACTAAAAAACAAATGAATACGATGATTTTTTTTGGGGTCATCAACTGCATAAATTTAAGTCGTAAGTATAAATAACACTTGAAAGAGTAGATAATAGGTCCAACTTTTAATTCTCACTATATCAGACAAATTGCATTATTAAAACGAACTACTAACTGTCATGGCAGCGGTTACAGAAATACGTAAACATCAAATTTATGCTCCAATCATTCAGATATTATGTGTTACATTTATTGGAATTGATTCAATTTAAATTCAATTGTAACAGATTACATGCCACGTTTTAATTGCTATTATTCTATAATTGTTGGGTATATTTTGCTTCGTGATTTATCGATGGTAAGTTAACATTATGATCATCAGGTATTTGGTAAGAGCAGTGATAGCCTAGTGGTATGACCGTCAGACTGCCAAGTCATAGGTCTCGAGTTCGAACCCAAGCCACGCACCTCTGACTTTTCGGATTCATGTGCGTGTTGTATAATTATCACTTGCTTTAAAAACGGTAAAGGAAAACATCTTGAGGAAACTGGCATGCCTGACACATATTTCTCGACGGCATGTGAAGCAGCTAAGTCAGAAGCCCACGGGCGGCTTTAAAACTCTAACACCAGTTTAGCCACTAACCACATCAATAGTAGTAGTAATTGGTACATGTGTGCTGTCTACAGGCTGTCAAAATGAACGTCAAAAACGAATTTAACTGTAAACCACTTTCGGCGTCAAAGTGAGACATTAAAGGATGGTACGTTTAATGTCCGTTTGCCGTAGCCGTTCACAGGCGGCAGCAGCAAGCGATGTGTCGCGGCAACGCGTCTGATTTCTATCAATTTCTATGAAATACCTTCCGTAGCTAGCGACAGGTTGGTCTCATAGATACCAGTTGTGTCGTGGCGACATGTCGCTTACAGTTGCCGCCTGCGCTCAGCTACGGAATTGTAGCTTTAATAAAGGTGTGTCCAGACATTGAGCGGCAATCGTGCGCGGCTTACGCGCGCGGCTGCCGCGCTGTGATTGGACGATTACGCGTTCGAACACTTCTATCTACCTGCCGCGCACAAACATTTCTAGCAAACATTCGTCAGTAATTGTGTTTGGACGAATTATAAGCAGAGCTACGACACACGCAACCGCTTTTTATTTTAGTTCTGATGCCAACTGAAGTGCGCGGCGTGTCTCGGATATGCCGCGCAGTACTGCCGCGCAAACATTCGTCGGCTTAGACCTAACTAGAGCGCGGCAGAAACGTGTACTGCAAACGCCGCGTGTTGGTGCCGCGCTCTCAATGTTTGGACACACCATCGTGTGCGGGGTTTCAAACACATTTACAAAGTGTGTTTTACGATAGCCAACTGTTTCATCAATGCATGTCGCTTGGAAATGCCGTAAACATTTAAAAGGAAAATCAAAAACAAAGACAAACATTTTTAAATAATTTTCCGTTATATGTAAGGAGGAAAATCAGTGAAATTCTTACCTTAATCGGCGGCGCATAGTCCACAGCCATCATGCAATCGCTGTTCACACCAGCTTCAGTCTTTATCATGGGAGGGCCATGGTGGTACAACTGCCCCATCTGGTGGTGATGGACCCCACTGTCACCACGGCTGTACCATGTGGTGTACATGCCGCAGTTTTGATCGCGATAGTCGCTCATAAACTCATTTTCACCTATCGCGTTCAACATATAGTCAGTTGCGATTTGCCACAAAATTTAAAATTCTTGCCACAAGTTTTAAAATGGTTTTTAAATTTAAATTTTGTGTTGGACAGTTCATTATTAAGTTAGAAGGCGGTTTTAAAAGGTTTTTTGAGTTTTAAAAAACGTGGCTGAGTCTTAAAGTTCATTTTTTAATGTTCACTCATAAAGTTTTTTTAAGTTTCACTTTTAATTTTTGTTCGTCACTTAACAGTTTGCACATTTTAGTTTTTAAATCGTTTTCGCACAGTTAGTCTTTGACATTATTACACTTATGCACAAAACACTTTACACTTTTGGTTTGAAGTATTTTTATAGCTTTGCGTTCTAAGAATCTTGAATAATGAAAAATAAAATTGTAAATAAGTAAATTATTTTTCATATAATACAGCTTTAATATTTTTATAAGTAGTTAAATGTTTTAACTGAGGACAAATTCGAAACAAAAGAATAATAAAAGCACCTTTTTCAATTAAATTGAACCCGTTTTAAAAACAATTTGATTCTGAATCAATTATTAATTTAAATTATTATTGCACTAAGTACATTTTTTCAAAATAAATATATTTGACTATTATGTTTGTGTTTTTCGTATTTCTATCTTGTGGGCAGCATCTGAAAAAGAATAAAAATATTAATTGATTCAGGCGTGAATTTGCGGAAATTCATTATAAAAAATTGTAGTTAACGGAATATGTATCTACGTTGTATTTTTTATGAAAAAAATTGTCTCAGTATTTTTGGGAATATTACTCAAAAAAAAAAAAAACTCAAAACTCAAAGCATTTATTTAAATTAAACCATTTACAGGCACTTTTGAATTGTCAAAGGGTCGGTCAGTTAGTTAAAAAGTTGAAGCTAGTTGCCCATTCAAATTCGTAGATCTCTATGGAGAAGAACGGGCAAGAAACTCCAAGGACACTCTTTTAAAAATGTATATATTACAAAATCCTGGGTACAGTATTCTTCGTGCTTCTATATGTGAGAACAATGTCAAACGAAAAATAATCAAAAAGAATTCAAAATATAAGATTAAAAATAAGCCCTGGCAGATAAGAGATGACCAGTCTCAACTGACGGCGCCCGTTCACGAACATGACACGTGGATCAGCACCATCCAGCTCAACCATTTTGTAGGGAACCGAATGATCCAACACACGCGCCACCATCAGCGAGACATTTAAGTGAGTATGACATACTCTCATCTGCCATGCTCTTTCAAGTCAACATACAACGTGATATCATATGAAACGGCCCCATGGTACTCACATTTACAAAATTGAAAAAGTGCTTCTAAATTATACAAAACTATAGTTAGCAATGTACTTGAGAGATTAATATAATAGAATTTAAATAATAGATAAAGTCAGAAAAAATAAAAAAATAAGGGGAAGCCACTCTACCAAATATAAAAAATTTAACTATTGAGCCCAAGTGCCTGTGGAGCAGGACCAGCATTAAGCCAAGCATTTTTATCTACGATATAATCATCCAACTTATAATATGCTTGTCTACATAGTGTGCGTTTAATGCATGTTTTAAATTTCTTTTCATTTAGTTGAAGAATATCGGGTGGTATTTTATTATAACATTTTACACAGTACCCCATAAAAGAAGTATGTACTTTAGACAATCTAAAACGTGGTTGATCTAATTTGTTCCTATTTCTAGTGTTAAAGTTATGCCTGTCACTTATTTTACTAAAAAGATGTAGATTTTTCCGAACATACATAATGTTTTCATATATATACTGACAAGGAAACGTCATGATGTTAATTTTTTTAAACAGTTCCCTTAGAGATTCGCGTCTGTGGAGGTTGTAGATGGCTCGGACAGCCCTCTTTTGCAGTATAAAGATAGAATCAATATCTGCAGCCCGTCCCCACAGCAAAATACCGTAAGACATGATACTATGAAAGTAACTAAAATAGACCAGTCTTGCGGTATCCACGTCTGTTAGTTGGCGGATTTTCCAAACAGCGTAAGCGGCTGAACTTAGTCGCCCTGCAAGTGATGTTAAGTGAGGACCCCACTGTAGTTTTGAATCAAGCGTGATCCCCAGGAAAACTGTCTTTTCGACGAATTCTAGTATCTCCCTATTCAGTACAACGTGACATTCACTACTTCTAACATTCGGTAAAGTGAATCTTATGCATTTCGTTTTCTTCTCATTTAATAGATACCAAATTATTTCTAGTAAACCAATTATGGACCTTTAACATAGCGTTATTTACGTCGTCAAGCTCCTGTGCATGTCTATTTACTTTAAAAATCAGTGATGTGTCATCAGCAAATAACACCATTTGTGGTCGGTTTTTTAGTAGATGAGGTAAATCATTTATATATACTAAAAAGAGGAATGGACCTAATATCGAGCCCTGTATAATATTTTATATAATATATTTATAATGTTTATTCAGAAAATAAATAAATGTAGTTCAAGAAGAATCATTTTATGCATAGTGACAGTTATGAGGGCACATTCTGAAAGTTGGCAATGTCAGAAATAGCTGTCAAATATTTCGCTGTTTTGATTAATCCTTACTAATACCTATTATAAATGCGAGAGTAACTCTGTTTGTTTGTCGCGCTTTCACGCCAAAACTACTGAACCGATTTAAATTAAATTTGGTATACAGATAGTCTATAGCCTGAGAAAGGACATAAGTAGGCTACTTTTTATCGACATACCACACGGGCGAAGCCGCGGACGGAAGCTAGTTTAATAATAAAACTGAATGGAATTATATTTATCTCATTTCTAAATGCACTAAAATATTAATTATGAATTGCAATAAATTATAGGTACTGGCATGACTATAAGACTCAAATTAACACACTGAAAGCACCCAACCAATCTGCCTAGCCTATTCCCGACTATTTTGGGGTCAGCGTCCAGTCTAACAAATAATAACAGCCGCACGGGTCGATCGAAGGTTAAACTACGCTTGCTGAAGTCGGAAAGCACGTTAAGCCGTTGGTCCCGGCTGTCATTCGTGGCTTGACAGTCGTTACGGGTCCTCAGAAGCCCGAAATTCTGACAACCAGTCTTACAAGGAGTATCGTATTACCCAGTTACTAGGTTGTGGGGGTCAGATAGGTAGTCGCTCCATGTAAAATACTGATACTCAGCTGCATCTGGTTAGACTAGAAGCCGACCCCAACATAGTTGGGAAAAGGCTGGGCAGATTGATTTTCCTATGCCTGAAAACGGTAACTGTGCTATCCTGCTCATCTTTTAATTAAATACTACAAATTCTGCTACTTACAAACCAACTTAGAATTGCAAATATAGCAACATACTGATAATGTTATATGTACATAGCTTTATGTGGATAGGTCAATGACCGAGACGCCACGCCTACAGTACACGCCCATCGTAAGCCCCGCCCAGAGGAAATTTGGTGTGACGTAATTTTACTGTTAAGGTGGATATGAGGTATCTTAACGCTTATATATTTTTCAGGACACGCAGGAGTTGTAGTCCGGTTTGGAATCTTGTGTCAACACATTTGATAAGTGGATGATGAGTTATTTTAATTAACCAATAATAAAGGTCACATCAGTCTTAATAATAAAAGACTTTACCGGGCTAAGTTTTGGTACCTACCTAAATGCCATACAGGTGCCGTATTATGACGCATTAATGCCACCATTTTTCCAGTGTGAGAGAGAGAGACGGAGCTAGACAAGGCCGCTAGCACCATCCCGTTTTCGCACTGGAATAATGATGGCATTAATACTTTATAATACTCCCCCAGGTATGATTCTGATCAACGCTACACGCGGCAGTGTTGCCGCATCACTACTGTCTCCATACATTTACTATAGATTTTAAATATGAAATTATATTCCGAGCTCAGCAGCAATGTGACACAGAAATGTCGCGCAGCATTGCTGCGGCAGCACCGCTGCGTGCTGCCTTATTCGGAATCTTGCCTTTAAATATCCTAACTAATAATATAAATGTTTGTTTATTTTTTTGTTACGCTTTCACGCTAAAGCGGCTGAATGGATTTGGATGAAATTTGGCACATGGGTAGACCATGGCCTGGAATAGGACATAGAATACTTTTTATCCCGATATTACCAGACTTACGCGGGTGAAACCGCGGGGCGCCACTAGTATAATTATAATCGGAATCAAACACAACTAGAAAGTACAAACTACCGAAAATGTTTTGCTCTAGACAATTTCTGGGTATGTTTTGTTTGAGGGTGTTTAATTTGGTAAATACTTTCATATTTTAAAGTGAGCTGGGGGCTTAAAACAGCCACTTTGGCAGAATCATAATCGGAAAATAATAAGAATCATCGTAAAATGTCACAAACTGACAATTTATAATGAACTACGTGCGATTCGTAATACGAAATAATTCATCAATTTGACAGTTTTCTATGGAGATTCGTAAAATGGTCCACACATTATGAATTGCTTTTGTGTCAAATTAGAGGAATTGCTAATGACAGATGGAAATTCAGGAAATGAATTGCTTTTAGAGAAATCGCTAATGTGGCCGTTTCTAGGCCCTCAGACCCTTTATCAAAATTTCTGGTAATCACAATGGCAAACGAAAGCTTGCGCCTAGATAATTGACCAACATAGTTAATATTTTATCTGCCCTAAGAAATTGGCAGAAACCGTTAAACCAGGAAGAATGCTTATGAACCTTATAAATATTTAAAAAAATACAATAGACGTAGGTATAAATTTAGTAACCTATTCCGCTTGACTATTCTTCAAGAGTCATAAAAAACCCTGTAAGAAATCGAGTGCTGGACGCAAGGCCCAGACTCTGCGTCCAGTGCTCGGACTGGCAACACGTCGTGTTCTGGTTTGCAATTGGTCAATCGTCACAAGTGTCGATTTGTAGGTTTTTTTATGACTTTTGAAGAATAGTTAAGCGGAATAGGTTACTAAATATAATATCTACGTCTATTGTATTTTATAGTGGATTTCCGCAAAGTCACGCCTGAATCAATTAACTATCTTATAAATATTGCCAAAAATTGACTGATTTCTAGATTCAGTAGAGTTTCTTAGTAGTAAAATTGCAAAGTACAAACACAATTAGAGATCCGATTTGTCACTTCGATAGCTAGAATGGAAATTGTGTTAAAACTAAACTCAATCTGCTTAGCCTTTTCCCAACTATGTTGGGGTCAGCTTCCAGTCTGACTGGATGCAGCTGAATACCTGTATTTTATATAGAGCGACTGCCTACCTAACCTCCACAACCCTGCAGTTACTGGGTAACGATACCCTTTGGTAAGCTTATCAGAGTTTCGGGCTTCTGGCGACCAATAACGACTGCCAAAGATCTAAGAATGACAGTCAGGACCAACGGCTTAAACGTGCTTTCTGAGGAACGGAGGAGTCTCAGTATGGTAAGATGGTCACCCATCCATGGACTGACCGCGGCAACGGTAGCTTAACCTTATCGATTGTGAAAAAATGTTATAATGCACCGCACCGCACCGTTCGTCGGCGTCGTGTGGTGCGCGGCACCTAAAACCATTTCTTTTACTACTCCCAGACGACCATGAAATGATCACACACAACAAACTTCTAATTTACATGCTAATCGCCACTCCAATGCTAGCCCACTAACATTGGCATTGATATCAAACAACTTACATAACGAACGCAATGCGTCTAAGTAAAAAACTCCTACGCATGTGTAAATTAGTTGAAAAAAGTATATCTACACTACATGCAAATTATTTGCCACTTATTTGCCTGTCAGTTGGTTTTTCTCACTACCCGTGGCCGTGAATTTGTGGCGTGTAATATGGAGCGATGCTTCTGTGAGCTGTATTTCGGAAGCTGCGTTGAACGTTTAGATGGACCGATGCAGTGCAGAATCCAATATTTTTACAATGTCACTGACCCATGAACGGTCAGTGACATTGTAAAAATTGCAAGTCAAACCTGGATGGAGGTGATACAGGATCTAGGTAAACAGCTTAGTAATTCGAGGTATCCCTGTAGGGGCTGATCAATTTAAAACTTCCGAACACAGCCAGGATCGGCCCGGTCGGCGCACGCGGCGGCGGGATGATGCTGACTCTTCTTAATTAAGAGATTTGTGCTCAAACTAACAATAATAATATGTAGCTAAATATCAGTTTATTTCACGAAGAGACTTCCATTACGATCTCCATAGTTAAGGCTGTACCCTACCTCAGATTTTATCTCGCTCGCATCATACTACTCGCGACCTGAGTGAGAGCGAGATGGAGAGGGACGCTATCGGCTCTCAAGCCCCAAAAAGTTTAGGTAATTGCTTTTTACGGTGAAAATAATAGTAATTAAAAAAAAAAACATGAGACCTGCTTTATAGGAAGTTCTGTTATTATACAAAGTTTCATGATCTAATTTGAACTATTTTTTGAATACCAGCGGTTTATAGTTATGGTTAGAGGTAACTTTGGAGTTTATTTCTATCGAGAAAATTTTATATAATCGTGTTTTCGCCAAACACAGGACCTATTAATCCTCAACTTTAACATTTTTATTTCAAAATTAATGCTGCAGTATTTTCGACATAACGGAGGATCATGCTAAGCAATTTCAGGTAGGGTACGCCCTTAAATGGGCAATAGATAAGTAGATATTTTATTTTATGGTAAAGTTCACCCGCACATCATGGACCAAAACCCCGTATGATCTTAACAGCGGGGTAATATGGCGTAACACACTTACGTGTAGCAATGGCTTTCATTTTGACAGTTCAACAACATTCATTGCGTTATTTACGCCGTCGAAATCTTTAGCACATATGAAGCAATGGCTTAGCAATATCCTTCGAAGTCATTCAGATTTTGATTGAAAGTGTGTTACACAATATGGGTGCTTTTGCTATCCAATCAATGACCTTCAACGCTGCAAGGTTCTTTTAGCCAAAATCGGAACTAACGCCGCGCCGCCATCTTGTTTTGTCAATACAATTTCTATAACAATTTCACAAATGTTTACCAACAACGCCCCCCTGTCAATGTCATTAAGTTGCCAAAGGATCCTTGAAACACTTGTATGTCAGAGATTAACAGCCTATTTCAATGCAAATAACTAGCCTATAATGTTCCCACTACTGGGACATAAGCCTCCTCTCAGTGAGAGGGAGTTGCTGTTATCCACCACGCGGGACCAGTGCGGGTTGGTAGATGTCACATGACTACAAATTTTTGGTTCTAGAACATGCCAGTTTCCTCACGATGTTTTCTTTCACCGTTTTGAGAGCAGTGGTGATGAAATAATTTACACAAAGTAAAGCTCCTATCAGGGTTTGAACCTACGAACTATAAACTCGTAAGTTGAGGTTATTACTATTGGGTCGCTCTTGTTCATTTTGGGCACAGGTTTCCCAAAAGTCATGAGGAATTCCCCTCTTTAATAGCGTTAAGACCATAAAAGACTAGGCTGTCAATCTGTCACCCATTCATCATTCGATGTAGCCTGACGCAGGCGCAGTCTATTTCTGGACAGAGGCATCCTCCATAGATCAGTAAGATGGATTATCCAGAAGAGTTTTCTATACAGACACTAGTTTGGCGGTCACTTTGAAATACTAGCGTTTGCCCGCGGCTTCGCCCGCTTGGATGTCGGAACATATCCCACGGGAACGTGCTACCGGGATCAAAAGTACCCTATGTATTAATCCAGGTAATAAACTATTTGTCTGCCAAATTTCATTCAAATCCGTTCAGCAGTTTTAGGCACCAATCCGGGACATACCAACAGGCAAACGGACAAAAATTCTAAATTAATCTTTGGCATCAGATTCGTTCCCACACATCGCGATAGTAACTTTTTTTCAAAAATATCTTTCCATGATTACAACCTTTACGCTTCTGTGAATAACCTATGAGAATCCATCCAAGATCTGACTTCAGCAATGTAGCATTGCCACAAAGATTGAACCCTACATGGTAAGTAGCCATAACTCTTTCAGATTTATATCGTGCAAATAATTATTTTGCTATAAAATTCGTAATAACGTACATTTTTATTTTAACGAATGTGATTAGTGACAGGGATATTTATTACATGTTCAAACAGAACAGTGGGCCAAAAACGGCCACATTAGCAATTCCTCTAAAAGCAATTAATTTTCTGAATTTCCAGCTGTCATTAGCAATTCCTCTAATTTGACACAAAAGCAATTCATATTGTGTGGACCATTTTACGAATCTCCATAAAAAACTGTCAAACAGATGAATTATTTCATAATATGAATAGCAAGCAGATCATATCATAAATTGTCAGTTTGTGGCATTTTACGATGATTCATAATATGTTCCTATTATGTTCTGCCAAAGTAACTGTTTTAAGCCCCCAGATCCCAGTCTAACCCGATGCTACTGAATACCAGTATTTTACATGGAGCGACTGCTTATCTGACCTCCATAACTCAGTAACTGGGTAATAGGATACCCCTTGGTAAGACTAGTTGTCAGATTTTCGGGCTTCTGACGAGTCGTAACGACTGTCAAAGATCCACGAATGACAGCCGGGACCAACGGCTTAACGTGCTTTCTGAGGCACGGAGGAGTTTCGGCATGTAAAGATGTTCACCCATCCACGGACCAACCTTGGCAAGCGTAGCTTAACCTCATGGATTGACCCGTGCGGCTGTTATTACTTAGCCACGAGCTATTGGGGAAAATTTACACTCAATTATAGGTACTACTGTAATGTACAATAGCTTATAGGTACTATCGACCGCACAAAGTGATAACACTTTGACCTTGTCAAGCATGGTTTGGAGTTCAATTGGATAAAAGGCCAGCAGTGGAGCAGTAGTGGCCCAGTAAAAGCGGCTGCGACTCACAAGTTGTAGGTCGAAGGTTCACATCCAGTCAGGTACTTTATGTAAATTATTTCATCACTACTTCGCTTAAGCTCATTTCAGACCACGCTATAATATAATAGCATATAGCATACGGTTAGAAAGAAAGAAAGAATAAAGTTTATTTGGACACAATTCATGAAACACAAAATACAAATAACAAAATAAAGTATTTTATTGTTTTTAAAACAATAGTGTGTGCCTCACGGCTGCGCCAAAACGGTTCATAGCACAACAATAACACTAGCCATACATTTATTTAGAACATGTTCGCACTCTGCTATACTAATTATTGGAAATGTATGGCGAGCGATATTTTTGTGGTATGAACTATCCATACTAATATTATAAATTCGAAAGTAAATCTGTCTGGCTGTCTGTCTGTCTGTCTGACTGTATGTTACCGTTTCACGCCTAAACCACTGAACGAATTTTGATAAAATTTGGCAAGGAGATAGATGGTATCTCAGGGAAGGACATAGGCTACTTTTTATGGACATACCATGCGGGCGAGGCTGCAAGCGAAAGCTAGTTTGCTATATATTATAGCGTAGTCTGAAATGAGCTTTAAAACGGTGAAGGAAAACATAATGAGGCAAATGGCATGTCCTAGAACTAAAAATGGGTAAGAGCTCATTCCCTCTCACAGAGAGGAGGCCTGGTTCCCAGTTATTTTTATTTTCTGGTAAGTATAAAATAAAGTATAATATAATAATCCTAACTAATATTATAAATGCGAAAGTGAGTTTGTTTGTTTGTTACGCTTTCACGCTAAAACGGCTGATCGGATTTGGATGAAATTTGGCACAGGGGTAGATCTTGACCTGGAATAGGACGTAGGATAGTTTTTATCCCGATATTTCCACGGAATCGAGACTGAAATCGCGCGGCGCAGCTAGTAATAAATAATACGAAAAAGTTTTATTAAAACATTAAACAACCTACGAGATCAAGTAAACGAACGCGCGTTGAACTATTGAGGTCATCGGTCATGTCACATAGGTATGCGCATGCGCACCTGAGTTCTTTTTTACACGATCAGGATGTAGCGTGACTTAGTTGGTGCGTCATATAAATAACTGTCAGTAAGTAATAAATAAATTCAAAACACGTGGTTTCACATAAAAATAATTTTAATTAACACACCTTGTATTCACCGAAGCGGAAGATTTATTATTTAGTATTCCCACGTTTCGCCATTTAAATTATGTTTAAATCTCTTGTAAAAGGGATCGAACCTATTGCCCTTCGTCATCATCGTCACGTCCACTGCTGGACATAAGCCTCCCAAGCACCACCCACCGTCACTTCGACTGGTTCTGTGCTTCTCGCATCCAGCGGATTCCTGCAGCCTTCACCAGGTCATCGGTCCACCTTGTGGAGGGCCTTACAACGCTACGTCTTTCGGTACGCGGTCACCCCTCCAGAACCTTTTTGGCCCCATCGGCCATCTGTTCTGCGGGTTGTAAATGTGAGTACCATGGACCCGTTTAATATGTTATCATGTTGTATGTTGACTTGAAAGAGCATGGCAGATGAGACTATGTCATACTCACTTAAATGTCTCGCTGATGGTGGCGCGTGTGTTTGATCATTCGGTTCCCTACAAAATGGTTGAGCTGGATGGTGCTGATCCACGTGTCATGTTCGTGAACGGGCGCCGTCAGTTGAGACTGGTCATCTCTTATCTGCCAGGGCTTATTTTTAATCTTATATTTTGAATTATTTTTGATTATTTTTCATTTGTCATTGTTCTCACATATAGAAGCACTAAGAATACTGTACCCAGGATTTTGTAATATCTATATACATTTTTAAAAGAATGTCCTTGGAGTTTCTTGCCCGTTCTTCTCCATAGAGATCTACGAATTGGAATGGGCAACTAGCTTCAACTTTTTGAATAACTGAGCGACTCTTTAACAATTCAAAAGTGCCTGTAAACGGTTTAATTGAAATAAATGCTTTGAGTTTGAGTTTGAGTTATCTGCCCTGCCCACTGCCACATGAGTGTGGTGATTCTTCGGGCTACGTCGGTTACCTAGGTTCTCCTATAGATCACTTCATTTTTTATTCGATCACGTAGGTACTGCCCTCGTGGCTACGTAATAACAGCCGCACGGGTCGATCCATCAGGTTAAGCTACGCTTGCCGGGGTTGGTCCGTGGATGGGTGAACATCTTTACATACCGAGACTCCTCCGTGCCTCGGAAAGCACGTTAAGCCGTTGGTCACGGCTGTCATTTGTGGATCTTAGACAGTCGTTACGGGTCGTCAGAAGCCCGAAAGTCTGACAACCAGTCTTACCAAGGGGTATCGTATTACCCAGTCACTGGGTTGTGGAGGACAGATAGGCAGTCGCTCCATGTAAAATACTGGTATTCAGCTGCATCCGGTTAGACTGGAAGCCGACCCCAACATAGTTGGGAAAAGGCTAGGAAGATGATGACGTAGGTACTGCCCTTCGCTGGACACAATTCCAGCTTTCGGGTTAATACGATGAACAATTCGCAAGTCGCGGCCCACCACTGGGCAACCACTACTCCAATATTATTAAATTCTCTCTCGACGACTAGGTTTAAAGATATTTGGTCTCAAAAAAGACACAAAGTCACTTACATGAGAACAATGCTTAAAATAAATTATAAATATAAAGTTCGCCACAGACGTCACCGTAGCAGTTATGATATACCCATCCAACACATTCAGCATTTAGGAAGGATGGATTATTGTCTTTTAGGGGTTTATTTATAAACGCCGATTAAAGTTAAGTGACGTTCAAACGTCAAAAATGTATGGTTAAACAGTCGCTAATCATTACTTAATTTTAAGCAACGTTTATGAATAAAGGGGTTAATCTCCAGTTATAATAATTATTATTCTTACTAATACCTATTGTTAATTGGTAAAGCTTTTTTCGATTCAAATTAATTATTAATGCAACGACACTTGTCTTTAAATCTCCACATAAAATAGAAAAAATCGACCAAGTGCGAGTCAGACTCGCGCACGAAGGGTTCCGTACCATTATCTATAAAAACGGCAAAAAAAACACGTTAGTTGTATGGTAGCCCCCTTAAATATTTTTTTTATTCTGGTTTTCAGTATTTGTTGATATAGCGCCAACCGAAATACATCATCTGTCAAAAATTTCAACTGTCTAACTATCATGGGTCATGAGATACAGCCTGGTGACAGACGGACGGACGGTCAGCGTAGCCTTAGTAGTAGCGTGCCGTTTTACCCTTTGGGTACGGATCCCTAAAAAACTGGCCAAGTGGGAGTCAGACTTGCACATGAAGGGTTTTTTACCACTGTTCAATATTTAGCAAAAAAAGCCAAAAAAATCGTTTCTCAAGTACCCCTTTAACTTTATTATATTTTTCGCGGCAATCGAAATACGCAATCTTACAGACACACGGACAGCAAAGGCTTAGTAATAGGGTTCCGTTTGGCACCCTTCGCTTACGGAACCTTAAAAACCCAATAATTTGACATTAGTAGGGCTACTAATATCAGTTTATTGGGTTTTTTTTCGATTCAAATAAATATTAATTTAACTGACTCGCTGCAGTTAGTCACTTGCACCATTTATCGTTAACCGACGTTAAACGCTATTTAAAATTAATCGCGTCCAATGATACGAATTAGCGTGACCCAAACTATTGTTGACTTCGAATTACAATTTATTATAAATTGTTTATGGTTTTTTGTGCGTTACTTAGAATTTATTTAGCTGGTAAGTAGATTTAATAAAGCTTGTTTACTTAAATCTTTTGTTTCAGTAAGTAAGTCATTATAAAAAATCGGAAACCATTTTATTGCAACAAAAACAGATTAGATTTTGTATCAAATGTTTTTTTTTATAATTTCTTGTAATTTTAACAAATAAATTAGTAAATAATGTTGCACTAACATAAAAATAATTTATTTTCCATATAAATTTATCATACTTACAAAAACGAACGGTTTTGGCGCCAACACGTTTTGTACGATCGTTTCTTTTTTGTTTCACGATATTTTATTTCAATAATATTTAACATACCTTCCGAAAATTATTATAGCTTTACACGTCAGTAATTTAATAACTGTTCGTCAAAATATTTTTAATAATTATAGAATCCTACAAAAATGTTTAATTTTAATTACCGACGCCGACGCTAAAATAATAATATGTTAAAACAAAACGTTTTTGTTAAAAACGAAAAACTACTTAGTACCTTACTGCTGTAACGATAAAATGATACAATTTTTGCAAAAACTGCATTGACAGAAAAACATCACGACTTCTCGTATTTCTATATTTCAACAACTAGGTAATTGCAACGCTAAAACGAATTGCCAATAATTAATGTTTTAAATGCCTATTTTTTTCAGGTTTAAATGTTTTTATTTTAAAACAAGATATTATTTACAAAATATAATATAGTCAATCTTAAAATAATAATAAATGTAGTTACATGTATATAAAAAAGGAGCGCAAAGAATTATGGGACATCAAAAAATTCGTCCGCATCGCTGTCAACGAAAAAAGTGCCCAAAATGCTGGCAGTATCGTTATATAGCGATGCTGATTTTTTGGTCAAAAAGTAGGCCAGACCTCTGGTCACGCTTAATGCCTATTTAAAACATTTGGCAATTCGTTCGTATTTAGTTTCCAAATATTCTATTCTACTTAATGCAGCGTGTAATCTAGCTCTTAAATTATACTACTTTTTAATTGCGCAAATTAACTATAGATAAAGCTGTTTTTGTTTCTGACAAATGAGGATTTCTGCGGTTTTGCGATTGGTTTTAAAATCAACACAAAAAATCTACTTTTAGTTATGGTTCATGACCAACGTTATTGATTTGGTCACATGGCTCCGAAATGGCATCGTCACAAAAAAACTAAATTTTATTCATACACGATTTTTACCATTTTTTATATACACCCAGGATATTTAGACAATCTTATATTGATTCTTTAAGCAACTCTTTCATAAATCCTACCTATTTAAAGGAATAACTTTATTTATTCTGTTCCCTTTAAAAAAACTCTGCCTTCAATTTAGTTAACATCAGTAAAAATCAGTTACAAAAAACGCCATCCCATAAAAACAACTCATAAAAAAAACCCTTACAAAAAAAAAAAAACAACAACAAAAATTACCTTCATAGAAAAAAAAAACACAACACAGTACACAACACAAAAATACACAGTCAGGAAGAACTAGAAACACCACTATCACACACTGATAAGAAAACCACTGAAAAAACCTCCATGCTTAAAACGAAACGGGAAAAAAGCACGTTATATTTTTTTTCCCAACGCTATTTATTCTACCGAGAGCGTCAACACGGACGATGTCTTTTGATCGACTAAAAACTTGCCTCGGAAAATGTGTAGGCGTTATGCACGAGAGGGAGATGGAGATAGAATCTTGTGTGGGGGAGAGAGGGAGAGTAGATCGGTGCGGAGGCGTGTCTGGGTGGGAGTGGTCTAAGTTTGCATAAACCGCATCCACTGTCGACGGTTCGCAGTGGCAGTGTTAAGCCTGATTCGAGCAATATATTATACGATCCGAGACTTTTTGCTTCTAGTGCATTGTCTTGCCATTTTTTTTGGATGAACTATGAAACAGTGTGGTGTTTGCTTTTTAATTCGACACGCTTGCGGTAGGTTAGGGTTATCTATAGATATTTTAAGATGCATGACTTGCTAGTTACTATTGTTATTTATAATAAGGTTTTATTGCGGTTATTATTTTTAAATGGAAGCTCTATAGTCTACATACTTAAGACATGACATTGTGATCTGTAAGTATGGATTAGAAGAGACATTTTAGAAAACATTTAAAGTGATATCATTTGATAATTTTTTTTCCTGGTTTTCAAGAGATTTCATAAGTTTTCCAAGAATCCATTATATCTAAGTATTACCCAACGAGGATTATGAAGGAGATAGGTCAGTAGGTATGTCTGGCGAAGTACCTAGCTTGGGCCGTCAGCCATGTTCCAACCGACGCATAGGTTCTCACAGCGGCGCGGGCGCAGTGTGAGCCATTCTAGAAGTTCCAAATAGTAGGTAGTTAGTACATTTACATGGCAATAGACAGTGTTGTATGCAGGTATTGGATATTGATTCCGCAATATTGACATACTAGAGTTGCCCGCGTCTTCACTCGTGTTAATGAAGATTTTATAAATAAATTCTGAATGAAATATACCCTATGTCCTTTTCTGGACTTTTGACAACGTGTATTGCAAAATTTCATGATGATCAGTTAAGCAGTTAGGACGTAAAAGCGTAACAAACAAACAAACAAACAAACTCACTTTCGCATATTTTATAATATTAGTTTGGATTGCATTACAAGCTTTTAGGGGGATTCCGCGTACTATGTTCTTACTATAATGGAATGAAATGAAAGGGTTTATTCTGTAAACCATTTCATTTCATTCAATCTCTTCTATCTCATCTTTTAAAAGATAGCCTGAAGATTATACTTGACCAGCTGCGCCCCGCGGTTTCACCCGCGTAAGTATTGATGCCGTGGAAATATCGAGATAAAAAGTATCCTATGTCCTATTGCAAGTCATGGTCTACTTATGTGCCAAATTTCATCCAAATCCGTTCAGCCGTTGTAGCGTGAAAGCGTAAGGTTTCACGGGCGAAGCCACGGGCAAAAACTAGTCCATACTATAATATTATAAATTCGAAAGTAAGTCTGTCTGCCTGGCTGTATGTTACCTTTTCACGCCTAAACCACTGAACGGATTTCGACAAAATGTGGCAAGAAGATAGATGGCATCCTGGGGAAGGACATAGGGTACTTTTTATCGACATACCACGCGGGCGAAGCCGCGGGCGGAAGCTAGTAGCCTATAAATTCTTTAATAACAACCTCACGGTATAAAATATCTATTCCTATAATTCATATATTATTTTCGGATTTTTCCACTTTGCCGTATTCGGTTTTACCCAGTTACTGGGTAGTGGAGGTCAGATAGGCAGTCACTCTAAGGAAAATACTGGTATTCAGCTGTATCCAGTTAGACTGGAAGCCGACCCCAACATAGTTGGAAAGAGGCTAGGCAGATTGATTGCATTGTTCCACTTTACCCCCACGAATCTGTCCCACTAGTGGGACAAAGTGGAATTTAGCGTCCACTATGTCCCAATAATTGATTTTGGTGGGGCAAATTAAAGTTTATTTTATTTTCTTTGGGACAGCAAACAATTACGTAATAATGCTTAATACTACTACATAGATTATAGAACATTTAGGTAAAAACGCAACCAGCACCGTTATCCACAAAATAATAAAAGTTACATGAACGATGAGTGCACTTTGTCCCACTAGAGCTGTCACTGTTTGAATTTGGTGTAGCTCTAGTGGTACAAACAAAGTGCTCTCATAGTTAATGTGAGTGTAATTTGCCCCACCCAAAATCAATTAGTGGGACACAGTGGACGCTAAAATTGTGAACATACTGATGGGACAGATTGGAACCATCCTTATTTTTATCATAATGTCGTCTGTATGCAATCTGTCATTCGTTGATCTTTGACAGTTGTTACGGGTCGTCAGAAGCCCGAAAGTCTGACAACCAGTCTTACCAAGGGGTATCGTATTACCCAGTTACTGGGTTGTGGAGGTCAGATAGGCAGTCGCTCCATGTAAAATACTGGTATTCAGCTGCATCTGGTTACACTGGAAGCCGACCCCAATATAGTTGGGAAAGGCTAGGCAGATTGATTGTCGTCTGTATGCAAATGGCTTCAGACTTAATTAATTTATAATAGCCAGCCAGAACGATAATAGTGAGGTTGTTTTTAGACAAATTAATGTTATAAATATCGCCACTCATAAAAGCTCCCGTAGACACGCGCGACGCGACAACGGTACCCGATTCTAGTGGAAGTATTTCTATGGAATCTTCACGGAAATTGTACTACCGGTGTCGCGTCGCGCCTGTCTACGGCAGCCTTAAAAGATACTCAAAAGTACCAATCCATTCAAATTAGTTTGTTAAACGAAATCTCCAAACGGCTGTTTGACACTTCCCCTGACCCAAGGTCTGGCTTTTAACTTGATCAGAGGCTAAGCATTGCCATACAACGTGGCAATGCCGCCAGTCTCTTGGGTAAATTACCAGCCGACAGCGATGCGGAGGAATTTTTCGACGCCATTATTTTAGTTTTTAGTTGTTTATTTGTATAGTTAGTCTTAATTCATATTAGTTAGGCTTTATTTAAATAATAAATAGTTAGTTGTGTTATGTCCTCCTCATCTCTCACCACCTCATTGCTGATGACGTCGACATATTCTGTTGCACTTTGGGTGAATTGGAAAGAATAGCTACCCATAGAATTTGTTATGGTACAAACTGTGGAACTGTTAATTTTTAAGTATACTACAATATCGCATTGGGTATATCCTTTAAAGATATTTGTATGTTTGGAGTGAATAAATCCTACTAAATGTATAAAACATAACATATAGACCAATTTAAAAAAAACTGGCCAAGTGCGAGTCGTACTCTTGCACGAATGGTTCCGTACCATTAGGTATCTATAAAAACGGCAAAAAAATAACGCTTTTGTTGTATGGGAGCCCCTTAAATATTTATTTTATTCTGTTTTTTAGTATTTATTGTTATAGCGGAAACAGAAATGCATCATCTGTGAAAATTTCAACTGTCTAACTATCACAGTTCATGCAATACAGCCTGTTGACAGACGGACGGACAGACAGCGGAGTCTTAGTAATAGGGTCCCGTTTTACCCTTTGGGTATGGAACCCTAAAAATATTATGAAAGTAAATTTTACACCTGTCGCAGTATTTGCGGTAAAAGGGTGACTAAAACTAAAGAAGTGGCAAATAAATAACACGCAAATGTCAGTTTAAATAACAATCCTTACTTAATATTATAAATGCGAAAGTAACTCTGTCTGTCTGTCGCGCTTTCACGCCAAAACTACTGAACCGATTTAAATGAAATTTGGTACACAGATAGTCTAGAGCCTGGGAAAGGACATAGGCTACTTTTTATCGCCATACCACGCGGGCGAAGCCGCGAGCGGAAGCTAGTAAACAATAATGAAGTGTATATTTGTTAAGAGATCAACCTGAACGAATTCAAGCTAGAATATATTTAATTTTTTTGTTTGTTAATTTAAACTTTATTTGTAAACTTTCAAAACACATAGGTTACATCACGCCCTGTTTTCCCGAAGGGTTAGGCAGAGGTGTACCTATTAGTATACCCACCTTTCGCCAGTTATGTTAAAGTCCCATGTAATAGGGGGCGAGCTTATAGCCATCAACGGGGCGCGATTCCAAACTCCGGGCTGCTACTGAGAAATTCCAGATTAAAAAAAAACAGTAACACTTTGCCAGTTTTGTATACAAATTGACATCATTAAATATTACATACTAAATGACATGATTACTTTTAAAGTATTGTATTATTTTAATTATTGTAAATGTGAGGACTATGTGGATTTTTGTTTTGATTTTTTTTTTCGTTCTCAGTAAGTTTTAACGATGGTCTGGCAATTTGAGTATTTTATGCGTCCTACCCGAATGTCCTTTCTTTGGTATTGTTCGTCGAGTCGTTGAGCTCCTTAAGTTCTGAGTTGAGCCCCACTATTACTGACAAATGCTTGCACTGATTGGACAGGTCCACTCAAATCGTTGTGGGTCTTTCCTCAAACGATCATTTCAGACGCTAATCTACATGGTCCTCATATGGTCTGACCAAGATTATGTCTGGACCTTAAAAGAGACTGCGACCTCTGAGTTTGTTTCGGCCTTTCTTCTCAGAGTAGTCAGATTGGAAACGCCGACCTCATCTAGCTTATTTTTAATATTTTATAATATGACGTGTAAAATTGATTCCAATATCCAATTTACAGAATAAACAATTTCATTTCATTTCCTGACCTGTGAATCGAACCCAGGACCTCATGCTCAGCAGTAGCACTTGAGGCCAACAGACCAACGAGGCAGTACCGATTAAAGTTTTATGTGAATCGACCTTGTGACCTCCGCCCTTGAAATTACGTCATTATTGTTATAAAATGTATTTAATTTTAATCAATTTATGCCATTAGTTTATTATTATCTAGGTACATAAGCATCTGTCATCATCATTTCTAAGATTTTATATTAAATCACCACATAAAGCCTTGTGCAGACTGGCGCGACACGACGGCGCGACGAGACACCGGTAATTGTTAATACCGTGAAGTTTTCTTAGAAATTGTTGAATTCGCGCCAGTCTGCACGAGGCTTAATGATAGTTCGTGAGGAAACCAGTATGTCTTAGAACCAAGAATGAAAAGGCATGTGACAATCATCTTCCAACCCGCATTACGCCAGGGGGCCAAGTTTACTAATTTACAAACGTGTCAATGGTCTCACAATGATGAGTTTTTGACAGATTTGCCATACAAAATCTGTCAAAAACTCATCATTGTGAGACCATTGACACGTTAGTAGACTTGGCCCCCAGGGTGGTCGCCTCTCTCGAGAGGAGGCCTGTGACCCAGCAGTGGGAACATTATGTGGAAGATTATGTGATACAAGCCTACAGTGGGTAGGTAGATATGTATTTAAATCCATTGCTGAAAATTGGTCTCACGATAATTCCGTGATAACTTTAACGCTTGCTTGCGCTACCAGTAACAAAAAAATCTGCTTAGCCATTTCCCAAGTATGTTGAGGTCGGTTTCCAGCCTAAACAGACAGCTAAATATTAGTATTTTACGTGGAGTGACTGCCTATCTGACCTCCACAGCCCAGTAACTGTGTAATACGATACCCCTTAGTAAGACTTGTTGTCAGACTTTCGGGCTTCTGACGACCCGTAACGACTGTCAAAGATCTGCAAATGACAGCCGGGACCAACGACTTTACGTGCATTCCGAGGCACGGAGGAGTCTCGGTATGTAAAGATGGTCACCCATCCACGGACCAACCCCGGCAATCGTAGCTTAACCTGATAGATCGACCCGTGCGGCTGTTATTACTTAGCCACGAGCTCCTCCCTACAAGTCACTAAATGCCATAATAAAAATCTCTGTTATTTTCAAACGTTTGACAGGAACAGAACAATGTTTTAAATACATTTAATGATATAGGGGTGGATCAGTATTTCCAGAGATCACCTCTTACCAACAAACAAAAAAATTTGCCTCTTTTATTTTATAATATTAGTTTACATAGGTAATTACACCTGTTTTTAGTTATAGGGTTTTTTCGCGCTTACTTCAACAGTTAGTCTATCGTGATAGCGTGAGTTCGAACCCATGTTGAGGCAAAATCACACGCCATTACACGTATGATTTACCCGTGTGAGTTTCCTTTAGTTCACCTTCTTTGCATATTATAACATGCGTTATGCGTTGAGCAGTGATAGCCTAGTGGTGTGACCGTTAGACTGCCAACTCATAGGTCTCGAGTTCGAACCCAAGCCACGTACCTCTGACTTTTCGGATTCATGTGCGTATTGTATAATAATTATCACTTGCTTCAAAAACGGTGAAGGAAAACATTGTGAGGAAACCGGCATGTCCTAGAACCAAATATTCAAAGACATCATGTGACATTCACACTCCCGTAATGGGCCCGCGTCGTGGATTACGGTCCCAGCAATGGGAACAATATAGGCTGATTATGCAATTAATTTTTATTATTATGCAATTAATATTGTATTTTTGCAATGTATTTTTAGATTGTTCAAAAAATGTACTACGCTTTCACCTTGACCATTTTGCAAAGAGATCTTTGAAAAAAATGGAGTCCCTGTTTACTGTTTATGCTCAAAGAGAAACTATAGTGTGTGAGAAAATATACAAACGCAAGTAAGTCGTTTAAATTTCAAATTCCTACTTACTCCTTTTGTTTAAAATAAAATTACAGAAATGAACTTAAAAATCGAAAACTCCGACGGTTGTTTTATACTAAATTTAAAATTTCAAATATCGAACGTTTGAGTTCCAATTTTCAAATTTGAACTTGGAACGTCCAGTTCGGATGACGCGCAAAAACTGTGCGCGCGCTGCCCGCCGTCATCTGCGTTGGACACAGAAAGATGTGGAGAGGTTGTCAATCATTTAAGGTTTTCCAGAAATTATTTGATTTTCAATGGTATTTTACGGTTATAAGACCTTTACGTAAGTAAATAAACTTAATGCAAATCCACTTTTTCTTCTTCTCTCGTGGTAGGCAAAATAAGTAAACAAAAACAACACAATTTGTTCTGAAAAGATAGCAAGTTCATTTTCGGAGCCAACTACCTAGTAGCTCTGACGTAAGAGTATTATTTTATTTCATTCGATATCTACTTAATTTTTTCCTACAAAATATAAACTAAAAGAGATAAAGACTCATTTACTACACCCCTGATTCAAAGCAAAGATAGTACAAAGGTGGTAGTCTCAACCAGTTTTGTTTACTCAGTTGCAAATAATGGATTCATTAGCTTTTTCATAACATCGAGTTGATCGTAAGCAAGTCAAGCGAAGCAAAATTTACTACTGAATGATAATGCTAATTCAACCGATTAAATCGATTTGCCTGCAATTTTATGTAATGAAGAATGAATGTAATTGACGATTCTAGTCCATATTTTTGACGTTTTCAGTGTGCAATTAAAGTTACTTTGTAAATTTAACATGGTACTTTTGACGTGGAAATTGTTATCTTACAAACGGGTTTAGTGGATTTATATAATGAAGTAAGTAGTTAGAAATTGTAATGTCTGTTTGTTTGTTACTCGTTTCATTCGAAAACGTTTTTTGTTATAAACAGGTTTCTGAAACCACTAGTTCTTGAAATAATTGTTTACGTACTTTTCAAATTTAAACCAGCCGGTGTATTCTGTAAACACCTCACCGTGAAAGCTTAGCTGAAGTGAGCTGTCAATCTCACAGAACGAATGTGACAGCTCACTTCACTTAAGTTTTCACGGTGCGATTTTTACAGAATACTAAATCTGAGTCAGAAACCCGAAGACCATGCAAGGTTGAAACATCAATTTATGTAGTGTGGTGAAGTTCAGAGGGTCAATAACCCTAAAAGCAATTCATTTCCAGAATTTCCAGCAGTCATTAGCAATTCCTCTAATTTGACACAAAAGTAATTCATAATGTGTGGACCATTTTACGAATCTCCATAGAAAACAGTCAAACAGATGTATTACTTCGTAGTATGAATCGGACGCAGATTATATTATGAATTGTCAGTTTGTGACGTTTTACGATGATTCATAATATTTTTCTAATAAGATTCTGCCAAACTGATGTTTTAAGCCCCCCCGATGGCAGCTGTTTATAAAAATTTGATGATTGGCTTCATTTTTCTTTTGATTAGTAGCCAACCTCAACTAAACTCGGGACAATCTAAGAAGTCCGTTTTGACGTTTCGTTCTCGTACATGTAATAAAACGTTATGCCTTGAGAATCAGTTTTAATCAATGTAGATAAGTCTTCGATTACAAACTCTCTAAGTATGTTCAATCAATATGTCTCGAGAATGAGTACCAGTATAAGAAACAATTTTTTTTTTCATCGCTACACAAAATCTTTTTATAGCTGTCAAAACGGACTTCTTAGATTGTCGCGAGTTTAAATAAAGAAAATAATAAATGCATAGTTGATAATAAAGAAAAAAAAAAGGTAAAAAGTTCAACTAACCAACACGTCTCTTCATCACTTGCTGTTCTTCAGAAATATGCCGCCTAGTCATGCAGACTATTCGCAAAAAGGTTTATACTCATCACATACGTTCCACGTAAGAGCGAGACAGACATACGATCGACCACCATTACCTGAACTCTTTGACCACTGTACGTTCGGAAAATTGGCGCCAAAAGGAAAATTTCTTACAAAATGGTGGATCAACTTATATTGGTAAGTGAGAAGAGAAGGCAAGAGAAAGCTTTTTGTCTTTGTTTATTATTGTATTGTGTGAAAGAGATGGAATGCTTAATGACAGTTTGTGGTCGTGCGATGTAGGTTTATGATTTTGGATTTTTCGTTTTGAAATTGTGATTTTGTTTTAAATATGAAAATTCGTTGCGTTTGATGCTGGCTTTTGATAAGGTTAATATTGCATAATAATCCTACTAATATTATAAATGTTAAAGTTTGTGTGTTTGTGTGTTTGGATGTTTGTTACTCAATCACGCATAAACGGCTGAATGGATTTGGATGAAATTTGGCAAATAGTTTATAACCTGGATTAACACATAGGATACTTTTTATCCCGATATTCCCACGGGAACGAGACTTACGCGGGTGAAACCGCGGAGCGCAGCTAGTTGCACATTAAACTAAGTATTCGCAAACGAGCAATGAACGTTGATGTGAAATTTTTCCTCTTAATTTTCCTGCAACCAATTCTAAATCAAAAACTAATAAGTAAGTCTAAAACTGAGCTATTTAAATTGTAATGAAATGAAGTGTAAACTTATCATGCATTCTAAAACATTATTTTAAAGGTTCGTCAACAATTCTCCGAAATTCTAAGTAAGTAAAGTCCCACAAACAGGCGCGATATCGCGTGCACGAGAAGGGTTACCTTGCGCGCGATATCGCGCCAGTTTGCACGAGGCTTAAAGTCTACTTACTTCTTTTCGAGTCGATAGCAAAGGTAAAACTATTTAATAATAATATGTTAGATGAGTTATTCCCAGTAGGCCCAAGGCCACGCTAATCACGGCTTTAGTGGTATTTTTGGGTCTTCAAACAGCATTTTTTTTTTTTTCTGGGATTGTGATTTCATCATATGACTTTTCCCGCTCTGAGCGGAGCGGGCGGGCGTCGGACTTTTACCGACTAAAACCCACCCGTGTTCCTTCAGCTGCCTGTTTCCAAGGGTCCCGGTATCCCTTTCGGACTTTCCAGCAACCCTGGCAGGTCCTCATATACCTGCAGTATGGACACACAACGTGGTTTGTTCAGAAGCACCGCATTCTCAGTGGGTGTCGGTTGTCAGTAATTCCTGATTTGTGATCGTGTTTGCAGCCTACTTGGGTTCGCAGTAGATTGATTGCTTTCCATATAGACCACTGCAGGTCACTTCTGGATGGCAGATGCTCCTGAGCCTGGATGAAGATGGGTGATGGAGGGGTCTTCCCACAACTCTATTTAAAGTACATTATAAAAACGACTCTACAACTTATGCAATATGAGACAATTTGCTTTTCCGACGCTGCGATGTCGATGGAGTTTCTTACCTGTTCGTCTCCATAGGTAACTACTACGCATTGGAATGGGCAACTAGCTTCATATTTCTAACTGACCGACTCCTTGACGATTCAAAAGTGCCTGTAAATGGTTTAATTGAAATAAATGTAAAATCTTATAAACGCGGTCTAGATATTGAATTAATTTCTGTCCACGATAACATTTTATTAAAATTGCATTATAGAAGTGGCATAGATAGCCCATTAAGTAAATTATCCATCCACTATATCACATACACTTTTATGTGATACTAGCTGCGCCCCGCGGTTTCACCCGCGTAAGTCTCGATCCCGTAGGAATATCGGGATAAAAAGTATCCTATGTGTTAATCCAGGTTATAAACTATCTGCTTGCCAAATTTCATCCAAATCCATTTAGCCGTTTTTGCGTGATTGAGTAACAAACATCCAAACACACAAACCCACAAACACACAAACACACCAACTTTCACATTTATAATATTAGTAGGATTGTGTGGTGCATGTAAACTAACATTACAATAAAAAAGCTACATAGTTCGCGTCACCTAATATGATCAGATAGTGAGAAAATATTGTACACGCACTCTGAGATTAAATAATTACTCTGTAGAGTATCTCGAAAGTACAGATAACGAGTTAATGCTACAAGGAATTGTTTATTCAATGAAATTTCCAAACGGCTGTTTAACACTTCCCGTGACCCAAGAGCTGGCTCTTACATTGGTCAGAGGCTAAGCATTGCCATACAACGCGGCAATGCCGCCAGTCTCTTGGATACACTACCAGCCGTCAGCGATGCGGAGGAATTTTTCGACGACATATTTTACTTATGTTTAGTTAGTTTTAATTAATATTAGTAAGGATTGCACTAGTATAGTTAGTTATTGCTATTGAAAATTAAATTGTAAGTCCTTACAAATTACATGAATATAACAAGGAATTATATTGCTTTCGGTAGAACTTTTAGTAGCACTAGCTGCGCCCCGCGGTTTCACCCTCGTAAGTCTCGATCCCGTGGCAATATCGGGATAAAAGGTATCCTATGTCCTTCTCCAGGTAATGGTCAACAAACAAACTGAATATCTCGTCAAAAATTGGAAGGTTTCTGAGCGTGTCTTTGTGCGCAGGGTAAGCATGATAAGATTTTTGACCACTCAATCTATGAGGTTAAGCACCACTCTGATGTTTAAGTGTTAGATGGACCTTATCGTTCGGATATAATGCCTCTAAAATCTTAACCCTCGCTGTAGACTATTGTCCCGAAAACAAACAACATTGGTCGCTAAACTTGTGACTCAGTTTATCACAATCACGTTATTTGTTACGTTAAGGCTCAGAGGCGGTTCGGCCTACTCCAAACTGGGCCTCCGCTTTCTTCCATACTAGAAATAGAAAGAAAGATTATTATCATAGCAGATACACTTTAAAACTATAAAAACAGAAAACAATTATTATAATGCCAAAAAGGCTTCAGCTCAGCGTAATGTCAGATGGCAACACAAAATGTACCACCAGACGCTAATTTTCAGCTGCAACCCACGAGTGTCATACGTTTGAATAATAATATCATAAATTAAAAACTGGTTTTTAAGATATAAAATGAAAAAAAATGAATAAAACAATATGAGAAATAAAATGTAATATTTAAAAATGGCAACATTCCGTTTAGTCGGCATGGCCTCGCGCGCCGCCGAGAGTAATCTGTGCGTACAGCTGTAAAGCATTTAAAATCTTTTTGTGCGCCACTGTACCTATCAAATAATTTAAACCAGGCTAAAAAGAAACATTGTATCCATGCTTACACACGACCCAAATGATCATATCGAGCGAAAGTCTAGCATGGGAGTCTATGGTTTTTGTAACCCCATTGTTGCCTATGGGAAAATTTTCGGTGCACATAGAATATCGAGTGTTGTGCCAGCTTGTAGGTAATTTGATTGGTATGTCATGTGAATTGGAGGGGATTAATCAATGGTATTGTAATGATTGGTTGGCAGTTTTACATTATCAGTGAGTTGAGTATTTTTTACAGACAGAGTTCCGTACCCGTGGGTTGCCAGACGAGGCTCTATAACAGCCTCCGCTGTCCGTCCGTCTGTCAGCGGGCTGTATCTCATGAACCGTTATAAGTAGACAGTTGAAAAAAAAAAAACCCAGATTGTGTAGGTATTTCTATTGCTGCTACAGAACAAAAGATTAAAAAAATCCTAATATAAACTAATATTATATATACAAGCTGCGCCCGCGTTTTCACCCGCATAAAGCTCGATCCCGTGGGAATATCAGGATAAAAAGCAGCCAATGTCCTAATCCAGGTCATGGCCTACCAATGTGCCAAATTTCATCCAAACCTGTTCAGTTTTTTTAGCATGAAAGCGTAACAATGGTTGAAGGATTTAGATGATATTTAGCACAGGGGTATACCTTGACCTGGAGAAGGACATCGGGTAGTTTTTTAATTTTTATTTTTTTATGAACTTTACCTGAAACTTTTTGAAAGGCCTACACTGTCCTCCCATAACTATTAACACTGTAATTCGAAAATATTGTAAAAGCCAATTATCTTTTAAAATAGTAACCATGGAGTTTCTTGCCGGCTCTTCTCCATAGGAAACGACCAATTGGAACCGTGCACCTAGCTTCTGATGTAGGCTTATGTGAAATAAAATATTTTGATTTTGATTTTTGCATCCCGGCAGTACGTTCCCGTGTGATGATTTCCGACCTCCACATCGGCGTAGTCGCGAGCAAAAGGTAGTATTTTATTATGTTCCGAAAACTGCGCAACACTGAAAAGCTTACCACCTAATGACCAGCCTTTTTTGGCTCGTGTGGGGTTCCTCTCGGATACCCCATGGGGTCCCTCACGGATACCCCATGGCGTCCTGTTAGGGAAGAATGTAGAATAATGTAAGACTCCTAGCGACTGAAACCCCACTTATTATGCGACATCCCTATTTCTCTTACTCATCTTTTTAGGAATCGAACCCAGGATACATTCAATGCCCTAATCAATCATTCACTTGGCTGTATCCCACAACACCGAGTGCAGTAGGAATAAAAAAAAACAATCCAACAAACTCCACAAAAATTTACATAAAATTATCAACTCCATAATTTTATAAACATAATTATCTCAATATTCTCAATTTAAACGAATAAAAGTCTCAACAGATCATCGTAAAACTAAAAGGATTTCAAGCCTGCGCCTGCGCACGACTCGATTAGATAAAACCGTAGTATTTAACGAGAGCCGTTACACACACGCGGTCAGAACCACCTGACCTTTGCTTGTGAAAAAGCACCTGTTTTTTTGCACGATCAACGGAATTATAGTGCATAACTTTTGTATATAGAAATGTCAACGTTTCCGCTTTTGTAGTGTGTGTGATAGCTCCTATAATGGACAAGAGGGGTGGAGTGGTGTTGTTCTGTCTATTTTTTACTTTTCAGCAAGAGCATCGTGGCATCACAGCGGGCCCTATCAGAAACCAAGATTATGTCATCATCTGCCTAGCCTTTTCCCAATTATATTGGGGTCGGCTTCCAGTCTAACCGGATGCAGCTGAATACCAGTATTTTACATAGAGCGACTGCCTATCTGACCTCCACAACCCAGTATTTGGGTAATACGATACCCCTTGGTAAGACTGGTTGTCAGACTGTCTGGCTTCTGACGATCCGTAACGATTGTCAAAGATCTACAAATGACAGCCGGGACCAACGGCTTAGCGTGCTTTCCGAGGCACGGAGGAGTCTCGGTATGTAAAGATGGTCACCCATCCACGGACCAACCCCGGCAAACGTAGCTTAACCTGATGGATCGACCCGTGTGGCTGTTATTACTTAGCCACGAGCTCCTCTTCTCTCAGAAACCAAGATTATGTCTGGACTTTAAAAGAGATTGCGACCTCTGAGTTTGTTTCGGCCTTTCTTCTCAGAGTAGTCAGATAGGAAACGCCGACCTCATCTAGCTTATATTTAATATTTTTTAATATGGCGTGTAAAAGTGATTCCAATATCCTATTTTCAGAATAACAAATTTAATTTAATTTCAGATTACCAGCGCCGGCGGTATTTATTTTTTAAATATCGCAGCATTATGCTGACAGAAAAGAGCCTTTTTGACCTCGCACAGGTGGTTATTTAAATATTTTTTAGTTTTAAATTGTTCTTTTTATTTCAATTAAGTATTTTTTATTACTGTTTGTTTTTCCAGTGCGTGTCCCAAATAAAATATATTTCTTTCTTTCATTGTTAATGCTGCTGTTAGTCTGCATCATTAAACTTCTGGAAATAGGCACCGTGTCTGTATCAACTTCTGCTAAAACCCTTCCCCATGACTTCCAGTTATTTCGATCTAGAGATTTTTTACAGTCATCTTCTGGGCTTACTCGTTCCATAGACCTCATCTTTCGCTTTCCATCAGGCGAGAGCGAGGTCAAGAACTGTCCCATAACTCAATAAAAAAAAAGAGGAAATGTTCAAAATTACTGAACGATTTTTTATTTAATTTTTTATTCTGCATTTATCAGCCAGTCATTACCAATTCTCTTAAGAATTGTAGACAGCTGATTTTAATAATTCAGAAACAAAAACCTCTTTAGTACACTAAGCTTTCCGACGGTTATATTCTGGAATTACATCATAGTAAAAATAAACATCAAAAGTGGTTTTGGGCTAAGAATGATGTGCTGACTTTGTACATATCATAGTAAAAATAAACGTCAAAAGTGGTTTGCGCTAAGAATTATGCGCTGACTTTGAAACATGGCGGTTTTTGATCTCCACCTCAGCCAAATCGTTGATTTCAAGTAGGCCAAAAAAAAAGCACTTTTGAACGTCATATACAAGAAAATAGAATTGATTAAAAAGGTAGTTTCGTATGTAGAAGAATGAGCAAGTAACTCCAAAAGTAACTCTTTTAAAATATTTTACATTATTTTGAATACAGTAATTAAGTATAGAATTATCTCGCTGCCCCAATTCAACCGTAAGATATCTTTAAAAAAGTCTAAATTGAGATAAGTTTTGTATCATGTAAAAAATTTGCTCTTTTTTCTGATAAAAAAATCGGATATACGTAAAACGCAACCTAAGTGCCATCTCACTGAGACATTTATGCATATTTTTACCGAAAACTTGTTCAAGATTCTAACATCTTACGATATAGAGTGATTAGGAATATTTTTACTTTTCTTTTATCTCTACTCAGAGACTTCTTGTAATGCCTTAATATGAAAATAATAATAAAAAGACTTTTTTTTGTTTCTAAACTGAGTTCAATATGAGGTTATTTTACTATTAAAAGCCGTAAAACTTCCCAAACGCATTAAACTAAGCTACCATTTTAATAAATCAACCACATTTCAAATAACAACAAGTGAATTAGTGACAGTAAAATGATAAAAGTATGAATAACTCAAAATATACTTTTTCAAGATATCGTACTATGCGACATGTGAAGACGATGTACTAAGAGATTTTTATTAATATTTTCATACTTAAAACTTTTACACTCTCACCATCGTCGACTCAACAGTAAGTTTTATCCCCACAAACTGCACGGTTCATAACGCATAGACGTTACGATATTCAACTCCTGCGCACGCCACACAAGAATTATGCCGACGCGCAATTATATACTAGACGCGAGACTGGACCCGCCCAGCAGTAACTTCACACATTTTATTATTGGCCCCTGAAGACCTAAGAGAAGAATGGATGGTCTATTTGAAGAATGGAGGCTTTTGTAGGTTTGATTCGAGTACTTATAGTTTAGTATCCCATAACTATTAACACTGTAATTCGAAAATATTGTAAAAGCCAATTATCTTTTAAAATAGTAACCCATGGAGTTTCTTGCCGGCTCTTCTCCATAGGAAACCACCAATTGGAACCGTGCGCCTAGCTTCTGACGTTTCATAAGTGCCCATGTAGGCTTATGTGACATAAAATATTTTGATTGATTGATTGATTGATTGAGTAACATGTTGGACTGGGAAATGAGGGTTCATAAAGTCAGACCGTGCCAGTGCAACGAAGAAGTGAACCCACTTTCATGCATATTTGAAGTTTGGAGTTTGTTTGTTTTGGAGGTTGGCATAAACAATATCTAGTAAGGCTCATCTGTCATTACACAGTATGTTAACCAAAAATATTTTAGCGTCCATACATGCTAAAAAAATATTACCACACCATTTTTTTTAAATTTATATGTGTAGTGATCTATATATATATATATATTTTTATTATTATTTGTGTTATATCTTTGTGTTTCATGAACTGTGTCCAAATAAACGTTATTCCTTCTTTCTTTCTTTGATATATATTCACAAAAAATATTAAATTAATACGTAAAAGAAACACTCTGTACACGCACACTTGTATTTTAACGTAGAAAGACAATTGTGACACGTGTGCGTGTACAGAGTGTTTCTTTTCCGTATCAATTTAATATTTTTTGTGAATATTTTACTATAAAAATTTTTTTTTTTTTGATTGCTAATATTTTGTTTTGCACGTATAGACGCTATAATATTGCACGTTAACGAGAACACCCTTCATTAGATAACATAATAAACTAACTAGTTGCGACCCGCTGTTTCACACGCATAAGTCTCGATCCCGTTGGAATATCGAGATAAAAATAATCCTATGTCCTAATACAAGTCATGGTCTGTGCCAAAGTTCATCCAAATCCGTAAGAAACAAATAAAAAGCAGGATAAAGATACCACTTAGGACTTTAAATTAACCTTCAATAACCTTATTCCACTCGGTTAACTACAGTTCCAGTTATATAGACAGTTTAGCGTGCATACACCTCGCCTTTGACACCTGTATTACGATTTATAAGCACCTGGTGGTATGCAGAATTTTAAACTGTTAATTAATTATAATGAATAATCATAATTTAGTGGTCGCCAAAGCGGTTGCTAGGCTTGAGATTTCGATTTGCAAGTTAAATAAAAAATGGATAATTAAAACTTTTTACAAAAAAAAGAACATCCGACTTCCAAAAAAACACCAAGTAGTACCTAAAAAGTGAAAAATAACTTTAATTTCTGAAGTCGGTGGCAAAAAACGAAAACTGAAAAGCAAAGACACCGACTTCCACAGAAAATCACAACAAATCACACAAATCATTTAAAAACAAAACCCCAACTGCAAAAACATATAAATAACTGAAAAGAGAAAAAAAATTAAGTAATAAAAACTAAAACCCAACTACGACTAAACAGTTGTGGTGGTTCAGAGGAAACGGCCGCGACATACGAGTTGTCGGTCATAGGTTCGAACCCAGTCACGCACTTTAATTTGTGTAAATTATTTCATCACCGCTGCTCTCATAACGGTGAAGGAAAACATCGTAAGGAAACCGACATGTCCTAGAATAAAAAAATCGAAGACATGTGACACCTACCAACCAAACTGGGCCCGCGTGGTGGTTTACGGTCCACTCCCTCTCACCGAGAGTAGGCCTGTGTCCCAGCAGTGGGAACATTATGGCTGATTATAATAATGGGATAACTGCCTCTCTATTTCTCAAAACAGACTTACTACCTATTTACGGCTAACACAATTACAATGCTAATTTACGCGATTGAAATTCCTTCACTATAATTTCTACGATTGATAAATCCTATGAAACATAAATCATAGCTTACAATGGCGTTGCGTTATTATCTATCAATCAATCAATCAATCAATACCGATAGTGTTGCTAATCTGTGCTAACACTAGGGTGAGCATGAGTTCATAAAAATCGCGAATATAATTACGACAGCCAAAATACTACGTTACCCGAGTCAAGTAATACCTACCCTACTTAACTTACTTAATCCTAACTTCACCGATTTCTAAGGGCCTGAGGTACAATTTTGGTTTTTACTTAATTATTATATGGAGTTAACATTGTATAATAGTTTCAGAACTATGTAAGTACTAGATAAATTCAGTACAGTTTTTTTTTTAAATTACATGTAGTTAACAGATCTGTCTGATTCCTAAGTTGACCAGATCTTCGTGCATGGGAAGTCATGGGCCCCTCAACCTGTTTGCCATCACAGTATTACCTGTTAGCTGTTGATTTTTAGCTTGCATTTTCTGAAAATAACTTTTATTTGAGGAATAAAAACTGCTTTTGTTTTCAAAATATGTCAAGCCGCCATAACCGTTTTTTGACGATTATCTGGAAAATCGGCCATACGACAAGTAAATTAGTATGATTTTAGGTAAGTCGTAATAAGTGAAATTGTTTCATAAGTTCACCATACTTACTAAGATCCAATCCAACCAATCAAAACACACCATGGTCACCCCACTACTCATCTCCCTAGCCTTTTCCCAACTATATTGGGGTCGGCTTCCAGTCTAACCAGATGCAGCTTAATACCAGTATTTTACATGGAGCGACTACCTATCTGACCTCCACAACCCAGTATTTGGGCAATACTATACCCCTTGGTAAGACCGGTTGTCAGATTTTCGAGCTTCTGACGACCCGTAACGATTGTCAAAGATCCACAAATGACAGCCGGGACCAACGGCTTAACGTGCTTTCCGAGGCACGGAGGAATCTCGGTATGTAAAGATGGTCACCCGTCCACATACTAACCCCGGCAAACGTAGCTTAACCTGATGGATCGACCCGTGCGGCTGTTATTACGTAGCCACGAGCTCCACGAGCATGGTCACCCCACTACTAATAGACTAAAGAACAATGGCTTAACTACTAGAAAACTAGTCTGAGAAAATAAGCTTTCTAAGAGAACTAGTAATTACCACCTTTATTATTTACTTAACCGATGGAGTAGGTAAGTTCTTCCCATGGTAACTCTACTTGATGGTTCAATTATATGCAAAGGTATGATCCAGGTAAATGAGATTGGTAATCGATCTGAAAATCATGGGAACGGGAGTTACTTCTATCTGTTTTTCTTGTATTGTCATGAACTTCATAAAGGGCATGATAGCCTAGTGGTGTGACTGTCAGCCTGCCAAGTCGTAGGTCTCGAGTTTGAACTGAAGGCACGCACCTCTGACTTTCGAATTCATGTGCGTATTGTATTTTAGAGGTATGAGGAACAGGGTGTAAAGTTCACTCATCCACCATAGAAAAGGGAGGATCCTCCGACCAGACGGGTGTTGTGTCTGGCGGCCAACTGCCCGACGATTGATGTCGGGTTCTTGGATATATGTCCATTGCACGGTAAACTTTAATTGCGCGATGCAGGATTTATGTGACGTCAAGATTTTTTGTGTGACGTCAGGTCTTTGATGCGTAGTTCCCATGTGGTGATGTAAATACCGCCACAGTATAATTATCACTTACTTCAAAACGGTGAATGAAAACTTCGTGAAGAAATTGTCATGCCTGCTGAGAGATATTACTCGACGGTGACGCCAAGTCAGTGGCTCATGGGCGGCTTTAAAACTCTGATACCAGGTTAGTCACTAGACACATGAAACAAAAAACAAAAATGAAATGTACGAGAATAATTATTAAATGCCGTTTTAAAATACAAAAAAAGCGGCCATGTACGACTCAGACCCGCACATGAAGGATTCCGTACAATATTTAATACGACATATAAAAAAAAACACGTTTCTTGTATGGGGTTGGGACCCCCTTTATTTTTTTTTTATCTGCCTAGCCTTTTCGCAGCTATGCTGGGGTCGGCTTCCAGTCTAACTAGGTGCAGCTGAATACCAGTATTTTACATGGAGCGACTGCCTATCTGACCTCCACAACTCAGTAATTGGGTAATACGATACCGCTTGGTAAGACTGGTTGTCAGGCTTTCGGGCTTCTGACGACCCGAAGCGACTGTCAAAGATCTACGAATGACAGCCGGGATACTTACACTTCATGCATCCCTATGTAGTGATGTTTTTGGCTTCATTAGTTTAGTTTATTATTTATCGGACAGTCAGTCAGTCACAGAACTGTTTTACAAGTACTTAATCACTTGCTTGTCAAAACATCGTGCAATTAACAAAAGTCGTCGTATTCTGCAGGTGGCTATTTATAACCTACTAGCTTTTGCTTGCCTGCGGTTTGGCCCGCGTGGATGTCGGCAAATATATCCGACGAGAACGTAATAACGGAATTAAAACTATTCTAATAACACATCTAGGTTGTGAACTATCTGTGTGCCAATTTTCATCCAAATCTGTTCCGTCGTTTTTGCGCCAATCCGGAACATACATCGAGACAACTGTACAAACATTCGAAAAACTATATTTTCGGCATCAGACTCGTTCCCACACAATTATCGTAGCAATTACTGTCTTTTCAAAAACATACAATGTACAGTTCTGACTTCGCTACTATTTTTTTATTCATAAATCCGATGTAATGGCAATCCGACACGACGGAGAGAGATCGGACTATGAGAGTGAAGGAAGAGAGAGTGCACCATGTCTGCGCACAGACTTGTGCACTATATTATCTCCCGCGCGGAAGGCTGGACTCTGCTGAGATCGGTCGCCATGGCCGAAATTCACTCTGGACAAAGAGAATTAAACCACTTGAGAGCTGATAGACCGATTTCGTCTAGGCACACGACTCACTACTGCAGGCCGGAGGACGAAGAAATTACAGCGGTTGTGATTGGCCGATGCAACATGCACAAGTCAGTTTTGCAACAATAATATCGATATCGGTAAAATCGACATCTACAATCCTAATTAATAATAATAAATTATTTAAATTTGAATTTGACTTAAGAGTATTTATTGTTCTATCCGACAGGGATTGACATTGCTATTACTTATTTTTAATCTGCTGTGAAATACCTTAAACAAACAACGCTATATTTATTTGGAAACCAATTTTCCCTGAGTCGCCCGCATGAGTAGTCAAGAGGCTGTAGAAGTAGTCATTGACTCTGGAGGACTATTATTTTAGGTATAGATAAGTATAGATAGATGTTCACTTGTCTGTCAACAAATCTGTTACAGTAACGGATGCTGTGCTTGACTTGACTCTAACGGCTCGCGTACACCTAATCCGTCATCGGCCGAAGTTTGCTCGGGCGACGATGGCCGAACTCGGACGATTGAATCAAACACTTGTAAAAGAAAGAGAGCGCGTACACAAACACGACCGTCATCGTCCGATGACGCCCGAAAACGGCCGATCAACCGTCGAGTCCAAAATTGTTGGGATTTCTCGGCAGTCTGACGGCGCGGCGTCTACAGTGCAAATTGAGTGTCTATATCTCAGACCAAATAAAATCCTTTTGTATTTTTTCATTTATCTTTTTGTTTTTAAATTGCATACCCGCATTGTTGATAGTGGAAGAGCGGAGTCACCTAACACAAGCATCTTCTTGCTTAAAAGTTGATCTCCAGCTCACATGTGATATGTATTTAATATGTGCAATAAACATTTTTTTTTTTTAATAAAAAATCAAGACGGAACGCTGCGAACAATACAGTGACGCATACTAAAACTACACCAAAGCTCTGTGCATACACGCTCACACACGCATTTACAACTATTTAAAATGACACCATAATCAAACTAAAACTAAGTGCCACTTGTTTACAAAACCGGCCTCAAGTCACTGTTGACAGCGCTCTGTCTTGGTTTTTTATTTGGATTGAGGTCTTTATAGTTAAAAATTATTCTGTCTTTATTCTGTTGTTTCTGTCAGTGTTGTTATCTACCTAAACGACTATGGATATTGAAAAACGCGTTTTCACTCTGTTAAGCAATATAGTTCACTACAGAATACCGACAACGTCCAATGTTGGCACAAGTGGTACACTGTTGTGTAAGCACATACACGTCGGAGTTACTCGTCCGGGTAGTTCTGTCCACCATCGGCCAACAAAATTGGTTTTAATGTACGCGAGCCGTTAGACGGTTTTCGTACCTGTGTTCTATCTAATGAACATTCTTTCAATCTATTTTCAAAGCGTGCTGGAAGACGTAGCGTTATTGGACCGGTGGGCCTAGTGATGGCCACAGGAACCTGCAGGATGCGAGAAGCACAGAACCGGTCGAAGTGGCGGTGCTTGGGAGAGGCCTATGTCCAGCAGTGGACGTCGTTCGGCTGAAATGACGATGATGATTTTTATTTTGTCCTAAATTGTTTCTCTGGGTATCAATCAGTCACGGAACTGTTTTGTACTCAAGAATCAATATCTACAACGTGTAACGGAATAAACGCAAGAACACCACAATTAGAATATTAAATTATAAGACTAAAATAATAATTATCTGTAATTTAATTTAATTAAACCACACCTATTTATTTTTTATAAAATAGACGTCCTGACTAAATATGAAACGAAGATAGTTATGAGCGTATTACTAATTTGGTTATGCATTTAAATGGCTTTATATAAAGGCTTAAATTTCGTTAAATGAAATATTTTATTACCTTGTTATGACGCAGTGGTTCTAATTTCAGTTAAATAAAAGATTTGTTCATGAAAATTAACATATATAAATAATGACGGAAATCGATTCAGAAGCCGATTCTGAGCAAACTACTTTCAGGTCTTGCGCTTATTTTGTTACACGTTGTATATGATACATGTGTACATAAGTATAGTATAAAAGGTCGTGTCTGTTTGTGTGACCGCTTTCTTAGATCTAGAAAACCATACAATGGATTTTAATGCCGTTTTCACCATAATTTGGAGCATTCATTCCGGAAGCTTTTTTTGTGTATTTAACAAAAAAAAACAAAAATTAAATAAATATTTACTTAAATTAAAAAATAAAGCACGTGAACTGTCACAAATTGTATCTTTGCGAAGCACAGGCGAGTCGCTTTTTCTGTAATCGCAAATCTGTCAAAACTTCATGTTTTGACAGACTTAAATTGCAATTAACGAAAGTCAAATGTAACGAAGTACCTACAGGTGGCTGCCTTCATGTTTAAAACTTTAAACTCCTGCGCAGGCATACTTAAACACCGTGACAATACCCATACAATTATAAATTTGAACCTGCTAACAGTCAACGATGTAGTGTAGCCATCGTAATAAAGATGGTTCGTGTATGATAATTACTGTAATTGGCAGTATTTATGTAGATGTGAAATGGCGATGGGAATTATATTGCTAAGGTTTGTAATTGTAACTGAATTTTGAGGTATGGGAGTGATGAAGGAGCCTGGAAATTGGCACTAGAAAAGAGAGGCTTATTGCCCAGCAGCTGGTGAAGTGAGGCCGATGTGGATAATGTTGATGAGTAGTGAAGCTTGACAGACAATTGGGACAGACTTCTTGATAGGTTTCCATTTAGAAGTATAGAAAACACAAGAAGTTAGAAGAAATACAAAAAAGAAAAGAATAAAAACTCCGGTCGGGAAGTCGGTCTCTTTGCTTTTCAATTTTCGTTTTTGCCACCGACTTCCGCAATTAAAGTTATTTTTAAATTTTTTGTTGTGGTACCTACCCCACTCAAATTCGAATATCACTACCTGCTATGTATAGAACTTCGTCCATATATGCCAAACAGGAAAAATACGTAATATTGAACCTAACTCAAAAACTACGCAAGCAAAGTTAATAAAATGTATATGGGACCACCTCTGAAGCATGACCTACCAAACAAAAAAAGAATCATCAAAATCGATATTCATATTTGGCAGAGAAACCGCGTAACAAACAAACAAAAAAAAAAAAAACGTGCCGACGAATTGAGAACCTCCTCCTTTTTGAAGAAGTCGGTTAAAAAGAGAGAGAGAGTAGTTTGATAAAGAAGCCGTCAGTAAAGTTGATGCAAACTACCGCCAACTATGGACACTAACAACAGATTAAAGTTTCTATATAAATCCGGAATTTGACCGATTCTGACACATTTCCAACCAATTTTGATAACATTCCCAGAAGATTCCAGTATGGCATACAACTGAACATAGAAATTGCACCTATTAGCAACACTCTCTCTTTCTTCCTGGCTATATACCCCACATGGTGGTGGGGTCAGCCTTCCTGGTCTACGTCTTCCACTTCGCTCTTCGGACTTCCTCGACATCGTCTTTGGAAACCTTTTTTTTTTTGAGTGTGGGAAATCATCGAATCACTTCTCCCGCTCTGGGCGGAGCGGGAAGGCGTGTCAGACTTTTACTGACTAAAGCCCACCCGTGTCCTTTCAGTTGCCTGTTGCCAAGGGCCCCGGTATCCCTTTCGGACGTTCCCGCAATCCTGGCAGCAATCGGTCATAGCAGACCCGGCCAATTGTGCTGACATCTCTTTGAGGCGCGTGTGGAACACAACGCGCCGTCTACCCGGGCTTGGTCCTTAGCAGACGGCGAGCTACCCATTACAGTCGTCCGCAAGCCCATGCCTACGGTGGCCGGGAATCCGCCTGGGGTCTTCGGATACCTGACACTCTTGCATGTCTTTTAGCACTACAGCCTTCCATCTTGTTTTGTGTCCACCTCTGGGTCTTGGACTGGAATGGACAGTTGTAGCGCTAAGTTCCTTACGTATTTTGACGGTCATCTTTTCACGTGACCATAACATCGCAGCCTACTTTCTTGCATCTACACTGTATCATCTATTACCAATACTGTGGCATCGTTCTATACAACTTAAAAACATTGAACAAAAAAGAACAGAAATCACAATGCAAAACAATGAAAAGGAAACACAACACACAAGGAACTTTGTAGGTACACAAATTCACAGACAGTGAATACTATCAGATGCACGTACAAATGAATAACAGGACTTTCCGATCATAGATTGTTGTGAAAAAATCATAACATTGCTTTACATATAACACTTTTAATTGCATTCCCGTTGTTTTCGATTGCAGAAGGGATAGGCCGTGGCGTAAAAGTATTGTTGGTATCACGAAACGGTAAAGTATATACTATAGAAGCAGTAGGTTTCAAAAATAGAAGCTGAGGTCTTACAAAAAAGACGGATAATCCATAGATTTTGTTTTGGAAAAACAAAGATAGCTGACGTGGCTCAAACGGCTGCCCAACTTAAATGGGACTGGGCAGGACACGTCTGCCGCATGTCGGACAAACTGTGGGCCCAAATAGCATAGAACTGGTGCCCTGAGACAGTCAGACGGGGTCGCGGCAGACCACGTAGGAGATGGCGGGACGACCTGGATAGGTTTCATCAAAACTGGAAAGAGGACGTGCGGGCTCGCGAAAGATTGAAGGAGTGGAGGGAGGCCTTTGCCCAGGAGAGGGACAGCGTAGGCTAGGAAAAAAAATATCCATATTTAGTAATATATAAATGCAAAAGTGAGTTTGTTTGATTGTTTGTTTGTTTCTCAATCACGCAAAAACGGCTGGACGGATCTGAATAAAATTCGGCACACAGATTGACCATGACCTGGGTTAGAACAAAGCTTATTTTCATCCTCGATCCCAGACGAAGTCGCGGGTCGCGGTCGCGGACAGCTGGTAATAATATTACTAGTGAGTTTGTTTGTTACGCTTTCACGCTGAAACGGCTGAACGGATTTGAATGAAATTAGGCACATGGGTAGACCATGACCTGGAATAGGACATAGAATACTTTACATCCTAATATTCCCACGGGATCGAGACTTACGCGGATGAAACCGCGGGGCGCAGCTAGTAATTTATAAATGCGAAAGTGAGCTTGTTTGTTGGTTTGCACCCAGTTCTCTGGTCACCGCATCAAGAATCATTAATTTTCAGAAAATACAGGGTGTTACCAGATTGTTCCAAACATCGTAGAAGCTACCAAACCATCAATCTGGTCTTAAAAACTCTATTTTGCTTTGGCATGACCTGTTTCCATTAACCTCGAGCTAAAACGATTCCCATGTCCCAAGACTATAAGCTAAAGTTAAAAATACTCAAAACTACAAGTTCTACAAACTATAACACGTAGCGAATGCCTGCTTACCCCCTTACAGTCGAGTCGCAATGATAAACAGTTATGCGTTTATCTGATATGGACACGCGAGCATTATTTATTGCAATTTTACATATTAATGTTGATAACGTTAAGGATTGGGCAAGCGTTTTAAAGGGTTTTGTAATGGTTCCGTAAGAGAATTTTCTTTTTGGCATAAGTTGGCCAAACAAAATTTTGCAGGAGTGTTGATAAACTGGCGAAGTTCACATGACCGTTGCAAGACAGGGTTTTTTCCAGCAAGTTACTTACTAGAGAAGTTATGATGGCAATTTTATCTTTAAACGTTCCTGTATGACCGCGGACGGGCCGCGCGCGGACCAAAAACTATTGTAGTTAATTAGTACGTCCTTGAAGAACTAAGTGCGATTCATCTCAATGCTTATCTTCATTAGTGAATAGTCTGTATTTTTCGTGTGATTAGTAACTAAATTGGTGTCAGAGTTTTATACCGCCCATGGGCCTCAGACTTGGTTTCACATGCCGTCGAGAAAAATCTCTCTGGCATGCGTTTCCTCACGATGTTTGCCTTCACCGTTTTTGAAGCCAGTGATAATTAAAAAACCTTAGTTTAGTTTTCTACTCATTAACGTATTTCGCTAAGCGAAAAGTAACCAGTTTATGTCTTACGGTTTCGACTTTGATAATGCATTTCATTCTTAAAAGTGTTTCGAAGTTGCAGATTTTTTTTTGTTTTAAGTTTATTAAAAAAAAAAAATATTCATATACATGCCTAAGTTTGCAATTCATAATTAAGGGAATTGCAAACTTAGGCAGGTTAGGTACTCTAGGCTCTAAGCAACATCCTAACTAAAATTATAAATGCGAAAGTGAGTTTGTTTGTTTGTTACGCTTTCACGCTAAAACGGCTGAACGGATTTAGATGAAATTTGGCACATAGGTAAACAATGACTTGGAATAGGATATAAGATACTTTTTATCCCGATATTCCCACGGGTTAACCGAGTATCGCAGCTAGTAAACTTATATATATAAAACCATGATATTACCTATTTACATAATCTATGTTCATATGTACAATGTGAACCTATGGTAACTGCTTAACATTCTAAGATCAGTCGAGCGTAATAGACAAGCTGGCAATTCCTTTTATCCATTATAAGGAATTACTATGAATTTATGATGAATGTCTATGGTATAAGGAGACTTTAATAGACCCTGTTTTCTTTGTGTGTTTCTTGTTTTAATAAGTAGTTATAATTTTCCAAATATGTGGAGTTGTTTTGGTTAGAAATGTTAAAAGTTTGCATTTACATTAAGGTGAAAGCCCGCGAAATTCAATTTTTTTTTCGTTTTTTGCAATTTGCAGGTCAGTATCAGGTTGTATGTTGATTAAAATATGATTTGCGATCGTAACAAATATGGATTTACAGAATTATAAACATTAGAATCAGCAATACAACTCCCTTATGCTCAGATAACTTTAATTAATGACTGTTTCGTGAAATCATGACATTTGGCAGTTATGTGAACTTATAGAGGTGTATTGCTAATTTTAATGATTATAATTCAGTAAAGCCAGATTTGTTACGGTCGCGAATCATATTATAATCAACATAAAACCTGACACTGACCTGCAAATTGCAAAAAACGTATGAAAATTTGAATTTCGCGGGTTACCTTATCGCATCCCTCTTAAACAAGAGCCGACGTTAGACGTCTTTTGACGGATGTATAGTTTTGAATGTTCTTTTTCTAAGCGTGGAATGCCAATCTAAATGGACTCGACCCAGAATTCGACTACGTATTTGGCGCCATCACTCGCGTCCATCAGTTCCTGTAACGTGCAGCTGATAGGACACACAGGGCATGATTTAAGTGTCCCATCGTTTGTGGAACAGCACCACATTTACACTCCAAGGCGGAGTCGTCTATCAATCTCAGGTTTTCCTTGCTTTGGCCAACCTGGGTCTGGAGTCTCTTTGAAGAGTACTAGGTTACCCAAGGCAACTCATGTCCAAGTTTCAATGTTTTTGTTGGTATACTGGCGTGTACCTACTAGACACATAATTTATTTATTTATTTATTTATTTAATGTCTGACCTCCACAACCAAGTAACTTGGTAACACAATACCCTTTGGTAAGACTGGTTGTCAGGCAGTTGTAGTTTAAGGCTTTTGACGACCCGTAACGACTGTCAAAGATCCACGAATGGCAGCCGGGACCAACGGCTTTACGTACTTTTCGAGGCATGGAAGAGTCTCGGTCTAAAGATGGTCACCCATCCACAGACCAACCCTGGCAAGTGTAGATTAACTTGATGAATTGACCCGTGCGGCTGTTATTACTTAGCCACGAGCTCCTCTATCACACAGACTATCTAATTTATTAATTACTGAAATAAATAAAAAGTACCTACAATTTGATAGTTATCTTAAGCAACCATGAACTATTTATAGTGAACATTACTTTACAAACTAAGTACAAAAATAACCAAGGAACCCTAAAAATAAATAAGGTTTTTTTAATTAGTACGATAATATGATAATAATAATGTTCGTTTTAATGAAAAAACCGTCTACGTCGGTTCTGTTTGCCGTTTTTTATCGGTTTTTAGATGGAATGGAACCGGTTTTAGGTTAGGTCAAGTTTTGCATAAAATTGATATATTTAAGATATTACATTAAGTACGTATTTAATTTTGCTATTGATTAGTGGTTCATCAGCTGTTTAATTTTACTTTATATTTGCCTGTGTCTTTCTATCTAGGGCATTTTGGAATCATGCTAGGCATAATTATGGTGTAAAAAATTTACTTTACAAACTTTAAGAAATGCCTTAGACCGTCGAACTGAATAACTTTTACTATGGGACAAACTTCGAAATCGCAAAAAAAAAAGGTGTACAGTTTAGACTGGCAACCTGTAACGAAAACTTTTAAAAAGTTGATAGTTTCTTCAACTAAGTTGATAATTTCTTTAACTAAGTTGATAGTTTCTTTAACTAAGTTGAAAGTCTCTTCAACTAAGTTGACAGTTTCTTCAACTAAGTTGATAGTTTCTTCAACTAAGTTGAAAGTCTCTTCAACTAAGTTGACAGTTTCTTCAACTAAGTTGACAGTTTCTTTAACTAAAGTTGCTCTGTGTGGAACGTTTGGTTCCCTTTCGTAGAACCCCCACGAAATTAGGGTATTTGTGCCTTCAAGCAGCATACACACATAATACTGTTCAAGTGTAGACTGTAGGTCCTATTTTGTATGACATTAGAGCGAAAAAAGGCACATTAAACTGATACTTATTCCTCTCAATCAAGTTATAGAAAAATTACCTCTGATGGCCATATTTCTTTACTTGCCTTTACTTACTTAAAACAAAAAATCTATCTGCCTAGCCTTTGTCGGCTTGCAGTCTAACTAGATGCAGCTGAATACAAGTATTTTACATGGAATGACCCCAACGAACCCTGTAACTGAGCAATACGATACCCCTGGGCAAGACTAAATGTCAGACTTCTGACGACCCTTAATGACTGTCAAAGATCCACCCGAAGCACGCAGGAGTCTTGGTATGTAAAGATGGACACCCATCCACGGACCAACCGCAGGAAGCGTAGCTAAACCTGATATCGACCCGTGCGGCTGTAATAACAACTTAATTAATAAATGAATCGTATTAAGCCATCTGTTATCACAAACTAAACACGATTTTTGTGAAGGCAACGCATAGGTTAGTATTTTCTCACCAGTGACCACACTACGAAGGATATAGCGTGATAATATACTTTTAAACAATCCTAATGGAAGGCATACACAGTAATTAAAACTAAAAAAATAAGTTAAACTACAACTAAATGCCATTACCCTTAGAATTCTCTATTAACGTTCCAACTCCATAACAGCGTAACTGCCATTCGCATAAAATAATTATTTTTCGCTCCAATATTAAAGTTGAGTATAAAGTGGTTCGAAGCAAAAGGGGTAGTTTTTTTTTTCTAGTTAATTAAAGCGAAGATTTTAATAGCCGATGGCAATACACTTATTTGTTAGAAAACCATAGACCGTGGTTGTCTGGGCGCGGGAGAGAGCAGGGATCGCGAACCGTTGTGTAGAAAAAATAAAGAAGTTTTTTTGTATTATTCTGATATGAAATGTAAAGATAAATAATGTTATTTGTGTGCGTCATTGAGGTTGATCGATTCGCGAAAATTATGACATGAAAATGCAACTTTCACAAAATTCGATATAATTGAGATATTAAATTAATTACTTTCGATTTATATCTTCACGTCTAAATCATGAAAGCAGGACAATTTATGACCGTAAATTATCCAAACAAGTATATACTAACGACAAAAATTCAATTTAAAAAAAATGCGTTAACAGACACTAATCAATCACTCAACAAAACACAGATATCGCATCGATCACAAATAAGTCACTTACAAATTACCACAAACCGCGAATACAAAAGAAGAACGTTAAACACTCAATTGTCACGTAAATCCACAGTAAAAATCATAAAAAACAACATTCATACACTTAAAACTAAACGATGAACGCGGAAAAAATGTAAACACTTAATTATCAAATCATAGGCATCGTGGTGCCTACACCACACACAAAAACGACACTCGCTTCAGTATAGCAAAAAGAAATAATTGTAGAGTCAAAATAAAAAAGATGCAGGTTCTAAAAAATATCGAGTTAGGCGCCCCTGTGCGGTGAAAAAGTGGCATCGAAGAATGAAAATTACATATCGCTGATGTGAAAAAGATGCAGTTGAAAAAGTGCAGTTAACGTATTCTTTGTGATAAGCAAGACACGCAAGCGTTGCGTCTCGACCGCGTTGTGTGGACATGGCTTAGAAAATAAAATAGTTATTACTTTTTCAATCTGCCTAGCCTTTTCACAATTATGTTTGGGTCGGCTTCCAGTCTATCCTGATGCAGCTGAATACCAGTATTTTACATAGAGCCTATCTGACTTCCACAACCCAGTTATTGGGGAACAGGATACTCGTTGGTAAAACTGGTTGTTCGACTTTTTGGGTATGGCTTCACAATCATGCCGTCGAGAAATTTTCTCAGGCATGCCGTTTCCTCACAATGTTTTCCTTCACCGTTTTTAAAGCAAGTAATAATTATACAATACGTACATGAATCCGAGAATTCAGAGGTGCGTGTCTTGGGATCGAACTCGACACCTATGACTTAGGAGTCTGACGGTCACACCACTAGGCTATCACAGCTCGTGACTCGTGTGTCTGCTTATGTGACCGCGTTGTTCTTATAACTACACAACGGATTTTGATGCGATATTCATCATACTTTAGAGAATTTATTCGGAAAGGTTTTTGCTTAAAATATCGATGTTTTTTCAAGTCGTAATAGCCGTGCGAATCAGGTTATAAGGCCTGTCGTACTGTATGGATCAAAATGCTGGGCCGTGAAGAAGACGGATGAAAAAAGAATGCATGTAGCGGAAATGAGAATGTTAAGATGGATGTGTGGAGTGACGAAAATGGATAAAGTAAGAAATGAGTATATAAGGGGAAGTTTAAAAGTGGCGCCAGTGACAGAAAAGTTGAAAGGTAATCGTTTGGCCTGGTATGGGCATGTGATGAGGAGGGAGGAAACGCATGTGACTAAAAAGGTGATGAATATAAGTGTTGATGGATGGAGCGGGAGAGGAAGGCCAAAGAAAAGATGGATGGATTGTGTGACGAATGATATGAAAGAGAAGGGAGTAAATGATAACGTGACGGTTGACAGGGGAGAGTGGAAGAAGAAAACGTGTTGCGCCGACCCCGAGTAACACAGGACAAGGGCAGGAAGATGATGATGAATAGCCGTGCGAATCAGAGCCGGGTCACTAGTGGGTAACCGGCAATCCCACTTCCTAATGATACTAACTTTGTTACTCTTTCACGCAAAAACTACTGAACGGATTTGGATGAAATTTAGCAAACAGTTAGTTTATAACCTAGATTAACATATAAGATACCTTTTATCCTGATATTCCCACGGGATCGAGACTTATGCTGGTGAAACCGCGGGGCGCTGCTAGTCCTCCATATGCAAGCTTGGTGAATAATGCTCACGCCTTCTCTGTATGAGAAGCTTAGAAATTAAATGAAATTAAAGGAAATTAAATGAAATTAAATGAAATTAAATGAAATTAAATGAAATTAAATGAAATTAAATGAAATTAAATGAAATTAAATGAAATTAAATGAAATTAAATGAAATTAAATGAAATTAAATGAAATTAAATGAAATTAAATGAAATTAAATGAAATTAAATGAAATTAAATGAAATTAAATGAAATTAAATGAAATGAAATTAAATTAAATTATTTATTCTGTAAATAGGATATCGGAATCACTTTTACACGTCATATTAAAAAATAAATAAAAATAAGCTAGATGAGGTCGGCGTTTCCTATCTGACTACTCTGAGAAGAAAAGCCGAAACAAACTCAGAGGTCGCAGTCTCTTTTAAGGTCCAGATATAATCTTGGTCAGGCCATATGAGGACCATGTAGATAATATCTGAAATGGTCTTCTGAGGAAAGAACCACACAGATTTGAGTGGACCTGTCCAGTCAGTGCAAGCATTAGTCAGTAACCGAGGAGCTCAACTCAGATCTTAAGGAGCTCAACGACTCGACGAACAATACCAAAGAAAGGACATTTGGGTAGGCCGCATAAAGTACTCAAACTGCCAGAACATTATTAGTGGCCTTTGCCCAGCAGTGGGACAGCAATATGCTGACTTAACGTAAGGATAAATTAATCTTCTGAAACCTAAATTCAGTCCCATCTTATCCACTCTGCACTACCTCATATTCATACCGGAGCAAGACTCGAGTCTCAATGTATATCAGTGCAGTTTTTACACGAACACAAGCGATTTATTTTAATATTATAATAATTATCACGCTTCGTTGGTAATGCTACGGCCGATAGGTACTTCATCAGTTGTCCTGCTATTCATTGTCGGCGAGTTTTCTTTGTAGTTAACTGGGGTAGGCAGAGATATTACTATCGCATAAAAATACCGACCAGTGTTTAATTGACTCGGAAAATAAATTATATTTCTCGGACTGAGGAGATAGTATCGCTGAATTTAGTCAAAGAATAAGTTACGATGTTGTAAGTATGTTCTAATGAAAACTCGTTTATTCAAATCAAATCAAATCATTTTTAATTCAGGAATACACTTATATAAAATTCACAACAGATTACAAATTCATTCAATACAATTAATTAATTCATTAAGTTATAAAGAACAAACAGCCGGCTTACCTCTACAACTAACAGAACTGAGGGCCTAGACAAGTGACTATCGCTTCGAAAGCGTTACGTATTTCTACAACGACTTTCAACAGAAGCACAAGACAAAGTGGCATTCTATCAGCGATAATGATAATGGAAAAGGCAAAAATGTATAAAACTGACTAATGCTATCGAAAAGTTCATGTCAAAGTCGTTGTAGAAATACGAAACGCTTTCAAAGCGATTGCCACTTATTTAGGCTCTTAGGATTGACTATAATCTTTTCGATAGCTTATGTCAGTCTACTTTGTCTGGGGCCTCTGAGGCCTTAGACAAAGTGACATTCTATCAGCGAACACGATGATGGAAAAAGCAAAAATGTATAGGACTGATATAAGCTATCTAAAAGCATAAATGTCAATTCTGTTGAAAGTCGTTGTAGAAATACGAAACGCTTTCAAAGCGATTGCCACTTATTTAGGCTCTTAGGATTGACTATAATCTTTTCGATAGCTTATGTCAGTCTACTTTGTCTGGGGCCTCTGAGGCCTTAGACAAAGTGACATTCTATCAGCGAACACGATGATGGAAAAAGCAAAAATGTATAGGACTGATATAAGCTATCTAAAAGCATAAATGTCAATTCTGTTGAAAGTCGTTGTAGAAATACGAAACGCTTTCAAAGCGATTGCCACTTATTTAGGCTCTTAGGATTGACTATAATCTTTTCGATAGCTTATGTCAGTCTACTTTGTCTGGGGCCTCTGAGGCCTTAGACAAAGTGACATTCTATCAGCGAACACGATGATGGAAAAAGCAAAAATGTATAGGACTGATATAAGCTATCTAAAAGCATAAATGTCAATTCTGTTGAAAGTCGTTGTAGAAATACGAAACGCTTTCAAAGCGATTGTCACTTGTCGAGGCCCTCAGGATCACTGTTAAAAGAGAATGCGTAAGTAGACAGTGCTTGCAGCACCTCTACACTCAGACAGCTGCCTTCAAGGAAAGTTTTAGGTAGGCCACATCCAAATGCTGGAACAATATTCTGATACAATGTATCAATCAATCTGCCTAGCCTTTTCCCAACTATATTGGGGTCGGCTGCCAGTCTAACCGGATGCAGCTGAATACCAGTATTTTACATGGAGCGACTGCCTATCCGACCTCCACAACCCAGTAACTGGGTAATGCGATACCCATTGGTAACACTGGTTGTCAGACTTTCGGGCTTCTGATGACCCGTAACGACTGTCAAAGATCCACGAATGACAGCCGGGACCAACGGCTTAACGTGCTTTCCGAGGCACGGAGGAGTCTCGATATGTAAAGATGGTCACCCATCCACGGACCAAACCGTAGCTTAACCTGATGGATCGACCCGTACGGCTGTTATTACTTAGCCACGAGCTCCTTCAATGATATATTGATACGCTGATACAATGTATCAGGAGGAGAATATTGATATAATAGATTCCTTATGTCATAATCATAAGGAATCTTTTAATGCATTGGTACCTTTAGAATTTGACTGCGGCTTGTAAACAAAGGGATCTTATTATTATAGATTGTAATAGCGTATCTATTTTCACGCCTCCGCCTTATGACCTAAGCCAAATATTTTTGGTAATAAAACAGAAATTTTAAAAAAAACCGGCCATGTGCGATTTGGACTCGCGCACAAATGGTTCCGTACCATGATCTACAAAAACGACAAAAAAAAAACACGTTTGTTGTATGGGAGCCCCTTTAAATATTTATTTAATTCTGTTTTTTAGTATTTGCTGTTATAGCTACAACAGAAATAAGTACATCATCTGTGAAAATTTCAAATGTCTAACTGTCACATTTTATGAGATACAGCCTAGTGACAGACGGACGGACGGACAACGAAGCCTTTATTAATAGGGTCCGATTTTTTCCCTTTGGATACGGAACCCTAAAAACTCGACTAATTAAAAAGTTATAGGTACCTACAACAACGCAATCTTTCGAAATTATTATGTTTAAATGTAATAAATCAATCTTACCTCGGGTTATCTCGTTGGTCAAGTGGTCACAAGCATTACAGTTGAGCGTGAAGTCCTGTGTTTGATTCCCCGGGTCGGGTAAACTGTTATTGGGTTTTCCATCTGGAATCTGACAGACATAGCTTTTCTAGTGTTGGCGATTTATCTTAAATCCTTTGGATGGCAGAGACTCCAAAATAGCATAGCATCGAGCCTCTCTTGAACTAAGCACTGGAGCAAATAATGGATGCAACGTCTGTTGTGAAGGTAAGAATTTGAATACGTTAACCTTTTCTTCTACACAACGCAGACAATAAAGTAATAATTAAAAAAAAAAAAACATTTCTAGATAGTATCCAAAACAAAGCATTTATATTCTGAATTGATAAAACCTAATATTGAGACAGACATAATTTCAAAATCAACAAAACTGCTCACAACGCTGTCTCTGAGTTCGTTGCTAAACAATTTAGAATAACAGAAACGTCATGATTGCAACGGATTCCGAATAAGTTATCCTCAACGGCTGGTATCACTAGTAATAAATAATTCAAACAGATGGCGCAGTTGGACCATTTTGATACTAGTACTAATCCTATTTAATAGATGGCGCTGTTTTCAAGAATTGTTTGTTTGCACGTCCGAAACAATACTTGAGAAAACAGTGTTGTATACGAAGTGTCAATAATCAAAACTAGATGGCACTGGTGTAAATTTTTCAAAACTGAACGAAACATTTTCTTTATTTGTTCCTACAATCAATAACAGATGGCAGATTCATAAACTTATGATTTTTTTCCTGTTCTTAGTTGGTGGGTTTATGTTTTTAACTAGCTGAGGCCTACGACTTCGCCCGCGTGGATGTCGGTTATTATATACTAAAACCTTCCTCGAGAATCACTCCTCGAGAAACGACCAATTGGAACCGTGTATCTAGCTTCTGATGTTTCATAAGTGCCCATGTAGGTTCATGTGAAACATTTATTTTCATTTTGATATTTATAGGCTGAATTTTGGACGAATTTTGGCACACGGGTAAGTTAGGTTAACCTAGATCTTGACCTGGGTTAGGAAGTGTTTCATGTTCAAACCGAAACACAGCAACACTTCTTAGCGAAAGAACTTAGCCAATATTATCATGGTGGTAGTACTTCGTCGGACGAGCTGTTCCACGGCCCATAACTATCACTACATTTATTATAAAACAGAATCCTCCGCCGCGTCTGTCTGTCTGTTCGCAATAAACTCAAAAACTACTCCACCGATTTTCAAATAATACTGTGGTAGGATATTCTTATTACCTGGTTGATAGGCGAACGCTGCAGTAGGTTATTATAATCTAATTGTTCTTTTTTACATTATTGTTAAAGTTGTATTCATTAATTCTAAGTCAGTTAGGTTTTTTTTTATAGTCAGAAAGGTTAATCAGAACCCTGAAAGTCTGACGACCAGTCATATCAAAGGACCCTTCAATACGATATGGTGATAACATAATTACTTACCCAGTTACGTTGGCGCGGAGGTAGTCACTTTATGTTTAAAACTGATTTTTAGGTGCAGGACTGGAAGCTGATCCCAACAAAGTTTAGAAAAAGCTAGGCAGATGATGGTTGAAACTAAATTGTCCTCCCTTACTTAAGCCACTTTCTTAGAATTTTTATTATGGTAAGTTTTACCGACATCGTTAACATGATTAAGAATCCTAATGAGAAAAATAAATATTATTAAGTGATATTTTAGTGATTTTAAAAACTTCTCCATTTATTGAGCAATTTTGAATTCAATAAGAATCTAACAAGATAGGCATAATTATCTGCGTTTAGTTCAGCTACTCAACAACAGATGGCGCTACCAGTCGTTTAAAAGAAGAAGTCTTTTCCGAACTCTACACGGACTGCGAAGGATGGGTTACGGATTAAAATTGTTATAAGAACTTACTTTATGATTGGAGTCATTGGTTGGGGGACTTTTTACTTTCATATTTATTTTGAAGTAATGTTTTAGCCATTATGTCATTGCGGAACGATAAATCAGATAAAATAAAACTTTAGAAACAAAATAATTAATCTGAAAAAAATAAGCGATGGGATATAAAGAAAAACGCACCTATGAATCATCCTTTTTATTTTTTAAAATAATTATAGCTAACCGTTTCGGCAATAATAGTCACTATTCTCAATTTAATGACACAGTAAGCATTTTCCGTTGTTAAAATTATATTTTTTTCACAATAAAATTAATGGGTTAATTAAATTTGTTCAATAAAATGTAATAACTAAAAAAATATTGCTTAACATAACAACGCTAAACTTAACTATAAATTACATAGCAGTTCTTATTTTGACTAAATATCGAGTACAAAAAAAATAATAACTTTTATAAAAAATATAATATTTAATAAACACATCGAGTAAATCTAAAATAATTACTTAAAAACATGGCATCATTTTATATTAATAATTTTTAATAATTATTAAACTTAAAATTATAGGGTACAACTCTATACACGAGAATAATGATAAAATAAAATATAATGATAAAATAATAAAACAAAAATTCTCTGTCGTGAACACTCGTTACTTAAGAGATTTAAGAAATATCCATCATGTATGTTTATTCGCCTAAACATCGATTAGGTACAGTAATATCGTCACATCACATTTCTAAAATTTATTTACAATTTTGTTTAATTTTTACTTTTTTAAGTTTAAATACAGCATGCCAAACACGAATTTTGACTTCTACCTAATCCGTAATTTTTTATTCTAACGTCTAAACATTTTGAATTTTACAATTTTACGCCGAAATATATTGTAGTTACAATAATTTTGATTTATACAAGTTTTCATTTTCATTTTTACAATTTACTGTTTCCAAAAACGTACCTACAACAAATTTTTTTGATCAATCACGACATTATTTTTTAAGGATAAAAAAGATAAGACTAGAATTACACCAATTGGGTAAAGTTTTTGTGAAAAACAGAGTAATGTTAACTATAATTTAACAAAACGTTTGTAACAACGCAAATGCCCTATTGTGACATTACAGAGGCTAGGGAATACGATAAAGTAGACAAAAATTAATGCGCTGTCAGTGGTTGATTTACTAAAGTTACCCAAATATTGAAACCCATTTTAATTTAACCCCAGTTTTAACAAGACCTTTTTGAAGTTTTGATTTTTGTAATGCATTTCTTTTTTTTTTCTAATCTGACTTAAAATTAACACCATTTTTGTTGTAAAACGACAATACGAAAATTGTTGATGATTGCATATTTTTTTTCTTAAAAATATGTTAAGGTACTAAAATGGATACGACGCAAGAACGGGATATTGTAATGAGTTCCCGTAAAAAACACCAATAATAAATTCCATTATCTATGACATTTAAGTACGTTTAAGTACACTGATATTTTTTTTGTATTTATTTCTTTTTTTTTATTCGTTGTTTACTACGGTATAATATAAAAAAACGCAGTTTTAGTGCTTATTTTATATTATATTATCAGCCATTTATAAATAAACATTTTTTAATGTTTATTTATGAATAGTTTCTGGTATTACATTACATTAATTATGCTAACTTACGATACATTAAGATATACGACTACTATTGTGAGTTAAATTGAAAACCTGGCTATCCTGACTACACTTAATTATATGATTAATGATGTATATTTAGCTAAATATGTCACAAAACAAGCTGAAATACAAACCACGTAACCGAACAAGCGATAAATTAAATAACTTTAACACTCAATAAGGATGTTTAATTCAAATCAACAGCAATTCATTGTTTAAAAACTTAACAATTTTGAAAAATATTATCAGCTGCTGGAGGTGGTATATTTCGAGAGCATCATTTTTGTTTTCCTCGTATAAAATGCATCACCCACTGTTGATTTGGGTTTTTCGTCCAGAATTTCAAACTGCTTAATTTCTTTCTTCAAAAATATTAATCGATTGATCAATCAATATAAATATTAAAAAATATTATTTTGATATTTTTTATTTTTACTTAGTATTTTTCTCAGTGTGTGCATTTTAAACAAGGATAACATAAATGTTGCTCCAATATTACTTTAAAGCAACAATTTTCAAAAAATCAAGAATAGCAGCTGCTAATATTTTTCACTTAACTTTGAAATAAAAAATGTAATGTAATCGCAAGTTGCAGGTCGCGATTTCGATGTCCAGATGAAAGAACAGTTTGTAAGTACTTATTAATCACTTTTTAACTGCCCGAAGAAAAACAATCAATATTGTCAACTTTATCGAACATTAAAAAAGCGATACAAAAAACGTTCGTCAACGAATTTTTCTAGTAACAAAACAATTAAATAACGCAATAATGTAACTTTATAATTAATTAATAGCCAATTAAACTACAACATTGTAAGGCGTCGTATCCATAAAAAAAACTGACAGCGCATTTTAAAAATTGAGACTCATGCAGACTAGTCTCCGCACGTGAAATGACATCAACTGAATCCAGTACTATTGATACTAAAAATGCAGCCAAAAATATTACAAGTGCGAACAAATGTAATATTCTTTGACTCCGTATCGGCGATCCAGTACATCGCCTTTACTGTTAATTAGGCATTATATTTAATGTACACTGCTTAACTACGGAATTTTTTCGTCATAAAATAAATGTAGAAAAACATTTTTACCTTTTTTCCGTAATAACGTTAAAAAAATTCACCGTCGAAAACTTAAAAGTAACCTCTGACAACTCGCAGACACGATCTGTTATAACTATTCCATTTCGATGATCACAGAAAATACGTTTTCATTCACATTTTTGTGTGGCGTAAATACCTAAACACTATTTTCATTTTATTTTTGTATCTTAATCAAAAAATTCTTACAATTAAATTTCACCATCTCGAAAATACAACTTGAATATTTTTTTACAAATATTTTTACAATGAAAGTACGCCGCTCAAAAATGTGAACCACGATGCGACATGAACACTTTCTTGGAAACGTAACTTTTGATCTAAAAATCTAATGTTAGGATTCACGATCCGTGCTTTTTTTATTTTTGTACAACTCGACACCCTCCGAGTTAAGTTCCCTAACATGATGGTTCATTAATTATAACTTTAAAAATACCAAACGTTCATAAATTTTTCCTTCTACTAAGACCTAAATTTAAAACAATACCTTTTATACAATATTCATAGGAACTTCTTTTGTTGTTATATTAATTTATTTATATATTAAATTTATGAGGACATTTTTACATAAATAGCGATCCGTTCACTTGGAATTTTATTGCGATTATCATATTTTTGGTTTATTATCAGTCAAAATTGTTTTCACTTCCAATATAATTGAATTTTTGCTCACGTTTCCTAGAAAACATATGTATACGGTATCGGGTAACCATTCGCGTCTCGATGTAACTTGCCTGTCCGCACCAAAACAAAAATAAATCTTCGCCGAAAAGTTGTGTATTTCATAACTGAAATTAAGTATAAGAAATCATTTTTCAATTAAAACACCTTTCTTCTCCAAAAATAAAACACGTTTAAGGAAATAAAAAATGATTTTTGGGCTATTGCATTGATTTTTTTTTCCTATTTACATTGATATAACGCAGCAGCAATGTTAACTACACTTTTTGATGGAGTGTAGATCACTGCACGAAAATACCAATATTAATTCAAGAATGAAATAATTACGTACATTAAAATCAGCTTATTTTTACCTTACCTATGTTACGATTATACGTATAATACAACTTGTATGAACGAAATAAAATACATTCATTTGGTTCACATAAATTGTCGCTTATTATAATACATGTTGATAATATTAAAAAGAATTAATATTCGGCAACACTTGACATTCTCTTAAATTTGAAATTGCAAGAAATCCCCCATATTTTTTTTCAGAATTGGGGGATTGTTTGCAATCTTGAACTATAAATCTATTGCGGCAACTGTATGCATTATTAAGTTTATTGATAATGATTTTATAATTGCAGAGTGCAACTATTAATCATTTTGAAATGATTTCTGGGCTATTGCTGTTTAATTATGTTTGTTTTAAAATTAAAATTAATAATGTAAGTATTTGGGCTGTGTGAACATCCATGATGAGAAGAATGCCTTGTGTTTTAGTTCGTCTACTCAAGTTATTGTCGTCGAAAGTTACTATTGGATCTTACTATTATTTGACTTCGACGTTTAGTCCAATTATCAATAATTGTCCTATAATGTCCTGTTGACTGTAAGTTCAGTGAAAAATCGCTATTTTTTATTTATCAATTACAATTCCATTTTGATTTATTTACATACAAAAGATAAGTAACGGCAGTCTTCTGAAAAAATAATGAATATTTTATATATATATACAACTATACAAATAATTTTGTAAATAATTATTTTCCAGTAAAAATAATCGTATAATGTTAAAATAAACTGCTATTTTTAAGTTATATAAAACAAAAGCATCAACATTTACGTAAATTGCTACGGTATTTACATAATTATTATCTAATATGGCATTTAAAAATAAAATACGCCAAGAAATAAGAAAAATTTTGAAATGAAAATAAAGTTAAAATAAAATTCATTTTTGTTAAATAGAATTATTTTGTGCGTTCAAAACGTGACTAGCATAAGACGTGTTATTGCGTGAAAAGATTAATAAAAATAATTATTAAAAATTGAATAATAATAATAAAAATATCCTATGGAAACATAATGCAACTAATTATATTGCAATAAACCGTCGCTAAATGCGATAAAAACGTGCTTAAACCTGTTTGGCACATCCAAAAAGTTTGTACTAAGCTAAGAAATTCACTGCTCTGTGGTAAAGCTAATAAAAATAAATATATATTTCTAATAAAACACTCAATAATAACCAAACAAATAATAGAAGATTGCACTGTAATATTATTTGTCGTAACTCTACATCTAATTACTTGTTCGGGCGAGTTTTTGTTCCATTTTGTTCATTCATTCAACACTATTTTAGGTACTTTTTATTTTATTTACAGTAAAATTTGTTTCCGCTAAAAGTTTCCCTATTTACAACAGTTAGTTCTATCTAAATTAATGTTATTACTTTATATTTTTTTCATAATTGTATACTTTTGCCGGCTAAAATTAAACGTAAAAACACTTTTAGAGTCCAAAACCAACTCGGTAAAATAACAAATTAATTACGAATTACCAATCAGAGGCGATTTCGTACAAACTCCGGCCGAGAAATAATTTTTCATCCAAAAAATACAAAGGTCCCCCTTTTATAATTTTTCACTAAGTTTTACGAGCTAAATTACATCTATTGCGTCGAAATCGCATCGGATTAGTAATAGCTGAATTTTCATGGCTGAGGATTTTGCTGGAGGTGGACAGCTTGTTGAGCGGCTTGCTGGGCAGCTTGGGCGGCTTGAGCAGCTTGTGCGGCTTGCATGTGCTGTTGCTGGACGGCCTGTTGAGCGGCCTGCTGCGCGGCCTGTTGCGCAGCCTGGGCTGCATGCTGCGCCACCTGCTGGGCGGCCTGCTGGGCAGCTTGCTGTGCAGCTGCCTGCTGAGCAGCCACCGCTTGTTGCGCGGCTTGCTGAGCTGCCTGCTGCGCTGCCTGTTGCACCGGCGACGGCAGGTTAAAACCCAACATTCTTGGATCATGCAATCTAAGAGCCTGCTCTAATCGCTGCTCCTGTGCGATTCTGAATGCTTCCACTAGTTCAGGTGATATCTGTCCACTTCCATCGTTAGGCGGTTGCGGCGGGAAGCCTCCGTTGTGTCTTAAAGGACTGGCGGCCTCGTTGCCGTGGGCCGCAGCGGCTTGGGAGACGGCAAGTCGCAGCGCTTCGGCCTGACTTCGTAGGAGGGCCTCAGCTTGCTGGATTCTCAGTGCGGCTTCGGAGGGTGCGGGCGGTGTTTCTTGAGGTGGTTGAGCCGGAGGTGGCTCTCTGGCCAGTTGCTGCCTCATCGCGGATACCAGGTTGGCAGCGGCTACCTGCACGGCACTAGCACCTTCGCCAGGCTGGGCCATCATGTTGGCGGCGGCCGCGGCTATGGCTGCGACTCTTTCGTCTCCGTATGCTTGGTGTCCGTTGTTGGCTGATCTGAGTAGGTCTGTGAGTTTGTTGACTGCTGCCCCTGCTTCAGAGCCGGCAGAGGAAGACAGCCGTCCGTTAGAGGATGAGTCTGAGTGTGCTGGGGAGGGCGGTGCGAGGTTCAAGAGGCCAGATCCTCCCGCTGAGGCTGAGACGGCGGCAATAATGTCCCTCTCTCGTCTCTCGGCTGCCGCCCTGGATAGTACGTACTGGGCGGCGAACTGATGTTTCGGTTCCATTCTCATGTGTTCCATGTGGGAGAGGAGGCCTGGAATATTGAATAGCAAATGAGTTTCAAAAAATATAAAGAGGGACAAAATTATATCCATAATTTAAATTTTTAACTATCTACTTATATACCGAGACTCCTCCGTGCCTCGGAAAGCACGTTAAGCCGTTGGTCCCAGCTGTTAGTTGTAGATCTTTGACAGTCGTTACGGGTCGTCAGAAGCCCGAAAGTCTGACAATCAGTCTTACCAAGGGGTATCGTGTTACCCAGTAACTAGGTTATGGAGGTCAGATAGGCAGTCGCTCCATGTAAAATTCTGGTATCAAGCTGCATCCGGTTAGACTGGAAGCCGACCCCAACATTGTTGGGAAAAGTTTAGGCAGATGATGAACTATCTACTTCTATCCGTATTGCAATTAAATATGCAACAGTTTTGTTGGTTCTTTGATATGATGCCAATGCAAAAGAAAGAATAGGAAACGAAAATACATTGTTTGCTTAATAAATTCATAACTAGCTTTCGCCTGCGGCTTCACGGCATCTATGATAAATGTCCTTCGGGAACGAGATTCGATTCCGGTTCAAAAATATTTTACGCTTTAGTCCGTGTTGTGATTTATCTTTGCGTCAAGTTTTATCAACTATAGTCTAGCTATTATCGACAAGGTGTTTGCATATTTGACTGATACGACCTTAAGTCAATATTAGACAAATATGCAGTCAGATACCTACGGAATAATTATCTAAGTATTTAAAGTACAATGCTTGTTTCTGTCGGTATTACGGTGCCATTTTGGGAATACCATTCGTCTACTACATGGTCTAAAAGTTGTCATTATCCAAACATTTATGGGTAACTAGCTTCCGGCAGCGGCTTCGCCCACGTGGTATGTCGATAAAAAGTAGCCTATATCCTTCCCGGGAATGCCATCTATCTCCTTGCCAAATTTTATCGAAATCCGGTCAGTGGTTTAGGCGTGAAAAGGTAACATACAGACAGACAGAGTTACTTTTGAATTTATAATATTAGTATGGAAGTATTACGGATTTTCTCACATCATTAGCGATAGAGATGAAATAATAGCCAAACATATATATTAGTTATTCTTTCATAATTTGGTTACATTCAAGCCGAGCTTTTAATTTCTTGTCTATGCAATGATTAAGCCCAAATCTTTATGTCTTGACAATGACGTTCAAGACAATCTGTCCTAGATTGTCTTGAATGCAATCAACATCGCTGAATGCGAGAAGTACAAAGAGTCTACTCCGAAGTGATAAATCCGAAGTATCGGCCGAAAGTTCGGACGTTTCCTTCTACGAACTTCATTATAATTCGTTCAGTCGGTTCGTATGCGATCGACCTTCATTTTGACGTGAAGTTTGTTATCGTTAACCATCTGGACCTGTCGATGTGACGACGCTTGAGGGAGCCATGTCCAGCAGTGGAGTGCCTTTTAGGCATAAATGATGGTATTGATGAAGACTGTGTTATAAATACAGTGATCACTTACCACTTTCATGCGTAAACACAGCCTGGCAGACGGAGCACGGCCACATCCTCAGTCCACTGGTCAGCTGGGTCTCTGGGTGACACGCCAGGTGCTTCCTCAGGGAGCCTTCGTTCACGTAGTGCTTGCCGCAAACAGGACAGGGGTGGTTCGCCGTCCGTCGCTTCGCTATGTAAGGATCAACAGGTTTAGCCTGTGCTGGGTACGGTGACGTGGCTGGAGGGCCTAGTCACCAGGATCAGGTGGGTTAGTAGGTTAGGGGAGGGAAAAAAAAAAATACAGGTTAGTTCCATTGTTAGTGCAATTTTGATGTGACTGTACTTTGTTGGTGATTTTATTATGAAATTAGGGCTATGATTTTTTGTATACTCCATTTTTTTTTATTTGAAGTTATTTTTGTAATGTTATGAAAGGGGCTCTCCATAACAATTACATTAAGAGCTTTCAACCAACAAAATGCCGTCTAAACACTTAAAATTACATTCATCTAACCAAACACAAAACGCGAAAACAAATGGAGTTTAAATAAATCAATACGTAAAACCAAAACAGAAACCAATTAACCGAACATTGGATGCCAACGAAATGGAATTGACGATAGAAAACGAGGAAAACGCTGCCATTAGATACATAAACAAAACATGTTATGATAATATAGACTGAACGCCATCCGAAGAATTTGTATTTCCAGTGACAAGCAAGAAATGTTTGCAAAACACACTACCCTCAGAATGATGCTAAAACAATAACATCTAGTCTCCGGACCGCGTTCAGCGCTTATTTATTAAGTTAACGTTTAAGATTTATGGAAACGATACGTTTTTGTATAACCGTTGATATTGAAACCAACACCCCTCATGGCTTTGTGCCAGCTGGAAGCTTTTATAACGTTTTAAACATAATGTTAGATAAGTACGACTTATCGCGCTGTTACGATGACCAGTTATAAACTTCCAGTGGCATAACTTACATGCTAATATATCTCTCCTACTGTAACGTAAAAATTACATTATTAGAATAAAATGATTTTAACAATGCCATTATTAAAATAAAATCATTCATTTTAATGATTAAAATTTGGAAAAATACGTAAGCTATAGAAGAGATATTTAATATCTAAATTAAAACTAAACCCAAACAAATTGAAAAAAGAATGTCAATGACGTTCCATTTCTGAATCTGAAATGGTCCGCCGTTATCGAAATTCAAATTTCGAGAGAATTCAAAAAAGGAACTTCTTTATCGACTTTGATCGACGGAGTTCTTTTTTTAAACGGACCAATCCTTCGAATATTGAAAAAGCCGAACACTTTGAAACTTACTCGCAACGCCGGATGCATTGGGATCCTTGTGTGTGTTCTTCATGTGTTCTACTAGGGCTTCGCCTCCGAACACTACTTTGTGGCATATTGGGCAGGGAGTGGCGGTTGCGCCACCTATCATGAGTGCCGCGTGTTGCTGCAAAACACCAAGGTGCAGCTGAAGCTCCTGTTCCACCGGCGGTGGCGATGCGGGCATAGCAGTTCAAAGATTAGGACACATTCATAATAATAACACATAACAAAAAAAATATAGACAGTCGAAATGGAATTTTGAAAAAAATATTTCGGCCAATAGTCAATTTTGATTTTTAAATGCAAATTAATATAAAATTGCCAATTCAGTTTGCAGATAATTTTGAAATGAACTATAAAATGCTGAAATGATTGTTAAAAATCAAAACAAGTTCCATGTTTTTGGGGAACTTGAAATTTTTTGTAAAATAAAAAAAACATTGCCAAACCGCTAGCTACTAATTTTCACCAAGAATTTTATCATACTCATAGTTTCAGAACTTATTTTATAATAGATAATATCAGTTTGTCGTGGGCAAACAATTACATGATGTCTGAGAGAATTTATCACTAAAATAGAGATTTTTTTTACAAAGAATTAAAATTCCAAAAATTTCAATCAATTTAAAATTTAAATAATTTCTAAAGTAAGTGACTGCAACCACCAAATAAATAATAATTAAGATACTGACCTTTGCCGTGTGGGTTCTCAAACTGCTCTCAGTGGCAAAGCCTTTCCCACAAATATTGCAATGAAAAGGCCGGTTTTTAGCTCTTTCCACTTGAGCATCATGGTTCCTTAGGTGTTGTTGTAGGTTTGAGAGCTGGATAAAGGCTCTTCCGCAGTCCGGCAGATGGCATTTGTATGGGCGTTCCCCTGTAAAGAAGGCTAGATTTAAGTTTTTGTTGAACTTTGGTCTATCTGTTTGGAGTTGTTGCCAAGAGGAATTTTGTAGGAGTCGATATCGAGATTTGGTTAAATTGGAGTCCGAGTTCCTGACCAGATCTGAACACAGTTAAGTACAGCGCTTATGCTTGTGGACTTACAATTCTATCCGCAGTTTTAATTTCTTACAATTCTTTCGTAACTGTTAGTAGAGTCCATTTATAGAGTACACATAATGTCATATTTGAGTGAGAGCTAATACAACACAATGCATCTGACCCTAATAAAGAACGAGAACAATGTTTTTAAGATCCGAACTAAAAGATCTGAACCATATGCTCCTATTAAAGCTAAACCAAACATCAAAATTAGAACAATCGACATTCGAAAATCGAGCACTAACGGTAATCTTACACAACGGAACCGCAAACCAGTTCGAAATTCGAAACAATCTCAGCCAGCCGGGGCACGTTTGTTAAAAAGCCGAAAAATCATGACCGCGACCTAACCCAACGTAAAAGAAACCGAACGTGGCGTTCCATTTTTAAAATAAGACCATAATAAAACGAACGCATACTTTTAGCCTGTACTGCAAGCAAATGCATAGGTCGTTGAACGCACGCACACAGGCGCATTACTCACACAGAGCCGCGTATGTCTATGGAGTCCTGGGCTTTGTTGGTGTATGTGAATTTTGCATGTCTGGGAAGAATGCGTGCATATTATACGCGTGAGGGACTAAGATTATTGTAGAATTATTTCCTAGATGCAACTAGATAGATATGTATGTCTATCTAGTGTAGGCTGTAACGGTCCGATCGCCATATTTATTGCCAGTAAATTTTATAAGTGTGTATGTATTATTAGTTAGCTGATAAAAGTGATTTAAATATTGGCTCGTAGGTTTTATTAGCTGTGTTTGGTGATTGTGCTGTCCTTGCTGGTTATTTTTGAATTAATTGGTTCGTTTAATTAAAATAAGGGTTTATTTAGAGCAGTTTATTCAATATTTTAAATAATTATTTTTGGTGAGATTTATATAATTATTTATTTCATTTTATTTTAATTATAATAAATTGAATGCATGATTTGTCATTTTAATTATTATAGTAGATCTATCACTATTATGTACGTTATGATTTGGTTATTTTTATATTTAATACTTTTAATATAATTATTTTTTAACCTAAATAATTGAAGATTATTGTGCAATTTTGTCATTCATACTGTGTACTAACGTTGTATATGTCTGCTACGCCCAATGTAATAAGTACCTTTGTAGGTAGGTATTACATTTTTGCCGTTTCACCACATTATAAAAGTGAATGTCTAAAACGAGGTCTCGGATAGTATTCCTGGAATAAAACCTAGCTCTACATAGGTGGGGTCAATAATCACCGATGTGTCACGGTTATTTTAGTTCATAGGTGGTGATTATTTTGCCGTGTGGTGGTGATTATGTTCTAACCTTAGAATGCGTATAATTTATTGTTTTAAAAATGTGTCACGATTGCATACATAAACAAATAAATAGATCAATACGTTTTTAAAATTAGAATTGTGTTACAAACTTGAACTTAAAATTATAATTATTTTAATACCTAAATAATTATTATCAAATAGGCCTGAATATGGGATGGTTTGAGAAATGGGCGGGTTTTTGGTTGGTTCGGCTTATTTGGTTGGTTTGACTTTAAAAGAGACGATGAACTCTGAGTTTGTTTCAATATTTCTCCTCAGTGATAAGTAGTCGGATAGGAAATACCGACGATCTCTACATAGTTAAAAAAATATATGGACCAGTTAAAGTGTTATTATAACCAACAGACTTACTGAATAAAAATCACAGTTAATTCAATAAAATTATTGATTTAACAAAATATATAGAAAATGTGCATTAAAATAAACCGAATGGGATACCTAAAAGGTGCGACCGCTACAAATGCGGTCACGGGTTCGGATGCCGTCTCGAGGGAAAATATTTGTATTTCTTACATACAAGTACCCTACAGCTGTGACAGAAATTCCTAGTGTGAATCGTTCATTGATGGTTTTAATGTTAATATGGACTGAAATTCTGTTTGGTATCTAGTAGGCGCAGTTACGACAGAAGTTTGAATTACGTAAGGAATCTTTTTCTACTGCAGCTGTGGGGGGGGGCTAATAAGTATATTTAGCAAACTATAAAATATTTAGTTAAGAGGATAGGTAGTGCTCTTCTCTCTAATAATAATACTTAAATAACCAAACTAGGTACTTAATAAATGATAATTATTGTAATGGCAATGTTGCTAAAATTAATAGTTGCTAATTTTATATTAATTTTAATTCAAGTTTAAGGGTTATTATGATAACTATTATAAAAATAGAGCATTTCAAAATATGGTAATTATCTATTATGAACTGCATCCATCCTGTGGCTAAAAGTATCTATTGATTAAAATTTCCTTTAGAAAAAAGTAGGTAATCTTTATCGGCACATTTTTATATTACCTGTTTGTAGGGAAAGTGTAATAATGATAGCCCTAAAAGATAGGGTACTATTATTACTATTATATATAATAATAGCCCTACGATTACACCAATGGGCTATAAATAAGAGTGCTTTATAGTTTTTCATTCAGATAATAGCAAACGTTTATTGGTATTTTTAAATCGATTGTCTGGTAGTCTATGGTGAGGGGTTAAGTGATTTTTAATTAAAATGTAGGTAGTCTAGTATGCAATATTACTTATAATTAATTCACTTGAAAGACCTTTTGTAATGATTTGTTTAATTGTAGGATCAATTGTTAGAAGTTATTTTTTTTATTAGAAAAACACCATAGCATTGTAGAAAAAAAAAACTTAAAAAAGTGGTTGCTTCAGGTTTACTAATTCTTCTTCAAAATATATTTTAGACGCCTTATATGTTTGAGAGAATTTTTTATAACAAAGATAACAAAATACTGATTTATTAAGAGTTCTTGAAAATAAGAATTAATAATTAAAAATGGAAAACGTTAGTATTAACTTAAGTTACTACAATACATAATATTTTCATTTAGTGCAAAACGTTATAATATCAGAATCAATATCAAAAATAAGTAAATTAATGTTACATTTAACCCTAACATAACACATTCTCATAAATGTCCCATTACACGCAATAGATTTCCACACACAAAAAAAAAAAAAACAACCATGCCAAAGATTAATCTTGTCTATGGTCAATATGTCTTCCGGGTTCGCCGTTCCCTATACTATTGTGGGTCCGCGGCCATTTTTCAACGTATACAGCTTGTGCAACCTACGCGTGAGCCAACCAGTGTAACTTAACCCTCAAACGCGACGGGACTAAATTTAGCCTGCGATCTTTTTATGCTGGTAGTGAACAGTATAGCTATTTTTGTTATTTCACTATGAATAAATGGAAGGGAAAGGCGCTTACCTTAGCACAGTTCGGCCGATGTGCGATGGTAAAAGATGGTATCTTTTAGATCGTGAACGGATTTATAGTTGGTTAATTTGCGGGTTTATTAGGTTTTTGAATAAATATTTTGAAGACCATTAAATTTTTTTTTTTTTTTTAAAGAACCAAAATATTTGTCCTGAAAGAACGAAAAACCATTTTTTTGAAAAAAGTTTTTAACTTTCGTATTCTGTAGATTAGTAGTATAATTAATTACATTTAGTATTTTTATGTTAGTTCATAGTTTGTCTCACAAAACTTATTACCTACCTACCGACGTTTTATCGAAAAACAAAAATAAAAACCTATGACATTTCAATTAAATTAACACTCCGTTCAAAAATAACACTATAAAACAACTACCCAATTAGAAACCTAAAAACATTTCAAAGCTAACTGGAATCCAGGTATTACAAAGCCTAGGCTAGACCTAGGTATCCTGAAGCCTACGCGTTCGATTTACATACAAAAGTACCTTCCAGCCACCTTTGACTTGACTGCGTAGGCATTAAACATTCTTATGTAGACAGTTAGTCTGTTCCTGGGTCGGCTTTTTGAGATAGATACTATAATTTACTGAGATAAAACAATATTATTGTCATATTTATGATTAAAATGGTCCTTATTTTATGCGTTAGTGCTTTTATGGAAACTGACAATGTTAAATTTAAAATAGGTACGTACCGGTCATCATTTATTTAGGCTTAAAACTAGAATGCTGGAAGACATTGCGTGTGACACCGTCAAATACGTAAAGGTGAACTATTGAACATACGTATTTTACAAAATAATACTGTTTAAAACATGCTTGAGCTCTAAAGACCTACTTGTGCTAATTGACAGCTGTCAATTTCTTCCATCTTTGTCGTGATCTCATGTTTAGTCACGAATAATTTTAATTTAGGTAATTGTGACCGTTCAAAAACTATTATTCAGAAACAGATTTACAAGTTACCTAGTCTTTCAAGAGTTTATTTCTTAATTAGAATGGGGTAAAATCCTACCTAAAATTATAAATTTGAAGGTTTGTATTTTTGTTACTCAATCACAAAAAAACGACTGAAGGGATTTAGATGAAATTTGCCACAGATATAGTTTAAAACTTGAATTAATACGTGGTATATTTTTTTTTATTCGTACGTTCCCTTGGTAATTTTCGACATTAATTCGGGCGAAGCCACTGGCAATAGCTAGTTAGTTATAATAAAGCAAGTCTAAAAATGAGCTACCATTTTAAAGAACGAAAGAACACAATCGTATACATTGACAATTCTAGTTTACATTTCACAAAGGCAAAGGAATTCAGTTACAGAGCCAAGTTTTGCAACATAATAATTATAGGTCTGTTAAAAACTTTGCAGACATTACAAAAAAGGTATAAAACTTTATCTTTTTTAAGTAAAAATGTAAAAAAAATTAACTCAAATAATAATGATTAAAATCTACGTGTCTCTCGGGACGTGACTTAAGAGAATTTAATTTAATTTGTCTTTTAACTTTGCTTTTTGTTTTATAAAAGATTAAAAATGTTGCAAGATAAAAGAGTTGCGTTGTGGTATTTTTAATGTCCTTTTTTGACGTCGGCGAGTCCTTGTGAGTACTTAAATGGGAAAACAAATTATGACATTATACTTCATTAAGTTTTCAAAGTATGGCTACGGGCACGATTTCTGTACGTTTGCATACCTAAGGCTAATCCACCTAGTTTTAATTTAATTCAGATGCTCAGAGGCAATGGACTGATAACCTCTTACTTAATATTATAATCGTTTGTATGTCTGTTACTCAATTACTCTTTATTTGCTGAACGGATATGACTTAGATTAACATAAAGGATAGGTTATTTTTATCTGTATAATTGTAGTAATAGTACTTTCTTCTCTAGAAAGTAAGCAAAACCGGAGACAGCAGCAAGTATCACAGTTATATCACACATTAACTTTAGGAGGTACCTTCAAGATTATGGCATAGCTTCATAATCTAAAAACGATTTGACAGATTCATACTGGCCACCTCTAAAAGGGCATTAAAAAACTGTAGACAAGACGTAACGACATGTCATGTATCTGTCATCTGTCACACACATAGACATTATGATGCGTACTCAAACATAGGAACATTAATGTACCGGTCGTAGGGATTTAGAATAAGTAGCGTTTGAGTTAAAAGACCAGACTTGTAGGGAAATGTGTGCAAAACGATAAAAGTGCCAGACTGATTGAGTTAAAGTAGACGATTTGCATTTCCTGAGATCATAAAAAAAATTATAAATTCCTTTTATAAAGAAGGTAATCATGACAGAAATTACTACCATTAAAAAAATAAAAAATAACTATCAGTGAAGTAGATAAACGTATTTTTTGTGAGCTAAGTAAATAAGCATTTTTCGTATGTGAAGTCACTTAGCTCAAAGACTACTATTATTAATGCCTGCAACATACCCACACAGATGCACGTGTACGTATAGACTACGTAAACATAGATATGGCGCTGGATTCGAAAATTAAAATTAAACATATCTCGTTGCGCGTCGATTTTAAAACACGCTGGCCGGTCGGCGCGTGCGCGATGCACAATTTATTTTTGAATTTGGAACGCAGACTTCGCGCCGTTTTATACTGCATGCGAATTATTCGCGAGTTTTTGATGTTCTGATTGACATTTTTTGCGTATTTTGCAGCATTTTTCTGAATAATTTTTATTCGCTTTGGAATAGAAATGAATTGCGATGTTTTTGACAGGCTAGGCTTAATTATCTATTGTATTCCCAATGAAGATAATGAACCATGTTTTTTATTAGTAAAAACATCAATGAGAATATTAATTCAATTTAAAAACCCGGATCTCTGCTAACCCTTCATCCAATCAAAATAAACACCATACACCAAAGCTTTCTCAAAGCACGTATTATAATAACTCTACTAAACCTAACCCGTCAACGCCGGGACATTACATAACTCCAATACCTTCTTAACGTCCAATTTACTTTAACTATCGGTTATGAAATATTTTTAATATCCTTTTAAAGATAAACTATACTTATGTTTATCGTGAGGAAGCCGGCATGTCTTAGAACCAAATTCAAATTCGAAGACATGTGACATCTACCAACCCGCACTGGGCCCGCGTGGTAGATTACGGCCCACTCTCTCTCGAAGAGAGGAGGCCTGTGTCCCAGCAGTGGGAAAATTATAGGCTGACTATGCTATGTTATTTATATGTTACCGTAAGATTGTAATCTATCGGTATTATTTCCGTTAGATTATAAATCGCCGAAAAATTGTGAACTGGGTGAAATAGCTTAGGTTAGAACTGTGACCCACGAGTCGAGCGAGCGAAGCGAGCGGTGCCGCGGCAGAGGCCTGTGACCTCTACCAAGGTGCTCGGAGCTAAGCAAGCTATTTAGTATTAGCGCAAAGTGCGTTACTTCGTAAGCAAGTTTGATACCAGTTCACAATTTGTCGGTTTCCCATGGATGGATAATTAATTAGATTGTGTGATTTGTTGCAGTTCACACTTTTTCGACAGTTTATAATTTTACGGAAATAATACCGATAGATTATGACCTAACCAAGTTCATAATTATTATACGGTGATATAATAATTATTATACGGTGATATAATAATTATTATACGGTGATATAATAATTATTACACGGTGATATAATAATTATAGTTTCATAGTAACAGTATCGCCTACGCCCGTCTGCATAACGTAATACGCGCCTGCAAATAACTGTCGTTCTAAAATAACCGGACAATTTTAAACCTATGTTTAACTCTGCCTCGTTGGTCTAGTGGTAGCAAGCGCTACTGCTGAGCATGAGGTCCTGGGTTCAATTCCCAGGTCGGGCAAAACGCTATTGGGTTTTTCCAGCACGAATTTCCCTGTAGCAGCCCGAAGTCTGGATTTGTGCCCAGTTGGTGGCAATAGGCTCGCCCCCTATTACATGGGACTTAAACTTACTGGCAAATGTGGGTTTACTATAGGTACAGTCACGAGCAAAAATATGTATACACTCAGCCAAATTCAATAACGTTTTTCTCGTGGAATAACGATTGTAACTTTAAGATGATACCTATTTCATAATAATAGGGGTTCAAAAATACTATGTTCGGTATATCATAACATTACAATCGATACAGTAGGAGAAAATCATTTCTAAAAGTTGCTAAGTGTATACATATTAGTGCTCGTGACTATACACCTCTGCCTAACCCTTTGGGGATTACAGACGTTATATTATATAATGTTTAATTTTAATCAGCGAACTAACTATCTCGCAGTTTGAAAATGTTCCGTTTTTTTATCGGATTGGAAAGTTTGAGTAAAAAACGGAAATGGCTAGTGTCTATAATACTGGTATACGAGGTATAATTTACACTGCAACGTTGTATGCATACTGCAGTGAGAATTTCGAGTCGATATAAGCTACGTATTCACCGTATAATACCGAATCTGTATTTTTTAAGTTCGAATTGGAGTTTTTTCATATTAGTGTTTTTTATTTTTATTTTGTTAGTCTTATAAGAAAGCGGTAGGTACAGGGTTAGGTAATGTTCCTATTTCTTCTATAACGTTTTGATATCGTTATAATTAATTCGAATTAGAGTGAGATACTCTATAGAAAAAGAAAATATTGTGAATTTTGTATTAACAAAAGCAATACATTAGTTAGGAGTTGGGAGGTTCCTCTCTCTGGAGCTCTGACCAGCGGTAGCTTGAACATTGTTTCCGATACCAGTGGGTGACTATTTTTTATATTCTAATATTTAAAAATATAATTTATATTTATTACCTATTGGAGAGGAGCTCGTGGCTAAGTAATAACAGTCACACGGGTCGATCCATCAGGTTAAGCTACGCTTGCCGGGGTTGGTCCGTAGATGGGTGACCATCTTTACTTATCGAGACTCCTCCGTGTCTCGGAAAGCACGTTAAGCCGTTGGTCTTGGCTTTAATTTGTGGAACTTTGACGGTCGTTACGGGTCGTCAAAAGCCCGACAGTCTGACAACCAGTCTTACCAAGAGGTATCGTATTACCCAGTTACTGGGTTGTGGAGGTCAGATAGGCAGTCGCTCCATGTAAAGTACTGGTATTCAGCTGCATCCAGTTAGACTGGAAGCCGACCTCAACATAGTTGGGAAAAGGCTAGGCAGATGATGATTTATTACCTATGGGAAATAATGAGCAATACTTTATTTATAAACTAGAAGTGATTCAGTAAATATAGAAGTAATCAGTCACAGTACTGGGATACGTATATTCAAAATGGATAAGCTACAAATACGGAGCAAAATAACTTTATCTGAAATAAAATAGCCTTTTCCCAACTATGCTGGGGTCAACTTCCAGTCTAACCGGATGCAGCTGAATACCAGTATTTTACATGGAGCGACTGCCTATCTAACCTCCACAACCCAGTTACTGGGTAACACGATACCCGTTGGTAAGACTGGTTGACAGACTTTCGGGCTTCTGACGACCCGTAACAACTGTCAAAGATCTACAAATGACAGCTGGGACCAATGACTTAACGTGCTTTCCGAGGCACGGAGCGGTCTTGGTATGTAAAGATGGTCACCCATCCACGGACCAACCGCGGCAAGCGTAGCTCTTAACCTTATCTCAAATAAAATAAAACCCTAAAATGCTGCAGCACTGGAAGCCGAAACCTCTATAATACCTACAACATTTTACATATCTACTTAAAAGGACCGAACCATCCGCGTACCTATTCAAACTATTTGTATGTATGTTTGTGAATTTATACAACATTAATCATTGCTATTGGAAATTTAAATTATTGGGCCTCGAATTTGCGTGCACACATGGTGGTGCAACCTCGCCCCCGGCCCCACCCGGTGGGGGTGGGTGGGCCGAGGGAGGCGGGTCACGCACTCCCACCCAACTATTGCCACCCTCGCCCCCAACTATTTCGGGGTGGGCAGTGGGCATAAAAAAAAATATAATAGTATTCCACCTGCGTCCGTCGGGCGGAATTCGTATTGACGTTCCGTTAAATATGGATACTGTCCGCCATTTTGTTTTATGCTGATAATTTTGGCAACGGATTTTACATTTAAACTAGCTGCGATGTATACTTGAATTTAATGTTTTATATTGTGTTTGATGGTTCGGTATACATTTTGGGCTATTATGGTATTGTGTGTAAGCTGTAATTTAAAGCTTAAACTATTTAATAGCTAGAATTTGTTATATAAACTGGGAACTCAGTCTATCGGTCTATTCACTCTGTGCTAGGTAACAGTGCAATCGTTTTACAAGTAAAACTTCGTCTAAACACCAAAAGTCATGCAAAATAATTCGAAAGAACACCAGTATGCAAAATTTTTGTTACGGAGATCCGTCCCGTATTGTTATCGAGTTATAACTTTTTAATTGTAATCGATTCAAGAAAAAACAGACTGCTAAAAGTATTTCTTAAGTTAGTAAAAGTAATAAAAAGTGCTTGTCGAGGGTTGCTTCCCACGTTACGAAGTTTCGTACTGAGAAGAATCCTTTTTTATCTCAAGGTTTTTTTTTTTAATTTTCACCGCTGCGCTATCTCGCGAATGCTTCAGTGGTCAAATAAAAACTTAAGGAGTTTTCAACGAATAAAAAGTGCTGTGGAGACTTCATGTGACTTTTTTTATTATTTTTCTTTGTTTTTGAATGTCGAGAGATGGCTATAAGAGTAGGAGAAGACGAAAGTAAAGATGGATGGACTGTGTGAAGAATGATTTGGCTAGAAAAGGCAGTAACTACTCAGATGACGACTAATAGAGAAGTATGGAAGAAAATGCCATGTTGCGCCGACTACAAATAAATTGAAGATTTCTTTGTTTCTGACCGGTGCTTATTAATAAAACACGATAGTTGGCACAAGACTAACGTTTTTATTTAAAAGGAACACTGACAAACAAACAGTTGACACTTAGTACTGTATCAGCAGATAGATAGCGTTAGCAGTATCTTAACTATTTTGATATATTCAAACACTTACTATAACTAAAAATACATTTTATTGGTCGTGCCTAGATGAGGTTATTGAACTGTTACAATTATTAGCAAAATGTTTTCCTGACTTTTAAAGTAACACCTATTTATATTTTCATTATTTGAATTTTGCGTTAGAGTCCAGTGGTAATTAACCGACACCTAAAAATAAGTTTTAATTTGAGGAAAACATCTTATTTATTCAACTCAAATTGGTTATTACTATTATTATTAATATTTTTCGTTGCGATATAAAAACTGGGACTGCTAATTGGATTTGTTTTAAAATAAAACGGTGAATCATACCTAAATATTTTATTATTAAATTGTGAATTTACTGTGCAATTTTACCTCCCTATCGTTACTTCGAAACAACACTCAGGTTATAGCCAATCCTCAAAAGATAAATTGAAGGACTACGTACTAAACAGCCTACAAAAAAAAACAATTCAGAACACAAAACGAAAACAAAAGAAAAATAAATTAAAAAGAAAAACGTAACCCTCTCCATGCCGCTCTAATTCTAAAGCAGTCAAGTTAAGAAAGATAGCCAAGCAACTCCTGAAAAGGGTACACGTTTCAGCGACGAGTAAAAAGATTCAACCAAAGGAGGAGCGGGTTAAGCGAAAAAAAAAGGAAAAAACAAACGTTTTGCGCTCGGGAAAAATGAAAAAAGAACAAAACTTATAGTTGCCAAGTTTTCTTCAACTTGGCGTAGTCTCTGCTAGGGCTGCTAACGACTTTCCTGTGTATATTTTATCTTAATGTTTTGTAGTAATTAATGCGTTTTTGTAAATCTAGGTTAATATCTGTTTAAAATAACCAAACGATAAAAAAAAAAAAAGTTATTAGTCTCTATAACAACTCGCGGAAGCAGGAAGTGTGAACTAAGAGGGAAAGGAACAGTGTCTGTCTTTTAACGATGGAATGGCAGGCATTCCTTTTTAATACCTTAGATGGTAGACTTTTATAACAAGATTTTATTTCACGGTTTAACAGTAATGTAATAAGTATTGAGTTGACGCAATAATGACATGAGCTAGGTATCAATCACATAAGTAAACTACACATCTTATCATAATCATTATCAGTATAGGTAAGTGAAGTTCAAACATTCTAATGCATATATTTTTCGAAGTTATGCGCCAACCCTGCCACTAACTAAGATCGTGTGAATAGTAAGAGGTTGGCCGGGCATCAGTCCCGGGCGGCAATTATTTTTATTCGCCCCCGCCTCCCCGGTGAGACATCGGACAATTTCACAAAAAAAAAAAAAATGTCTCCACCAACTTGGGAACGATTTAAAAATTCATCTGCAGTCGCAGTGTTGAATCGGATTTTAATGTCGATTTAAACTTCGTAGTTTGAGATTTTTTATTTTTTATTGCCCTGGCGATCTGGGAAATGGATGAAAAGAGATATTATCTTTTGATGGAAATGGTATTGAAAATGGACTTTGAATAGATAAAATGTCAACAGGAAGTTGGTTGCATAATGCTAGTTGGCTATCGAGCTAAGCTGCGTACGGAATTTCTCATGATCAGTAGGTATTTGTACTTGAACATCGAATCAAATAAGTAGTCTGTTAGTCAACAATAAGGTGCAATGGAAGGAAATTGAGGACTCCTTTGCCATTAAAAACAAACTAAGTAATACCACCGCTGTTTATTTGCTTGAACCAGCTGATCTCTGAAAATACGAGTTGGATCTGAAAAAAAATGCATTTGATTGTCCAATTCTTGATAAAGGATACAGGCTATTTAACATTACGCTAAGACCCTTAGCATAATCAGCCTATAATGTTCCCACTGCTGGGACACAGACCTCCTCTCTGTGAGAGGGAGTGGACCGCAATCCACCACGAGGGCCCAGTGCGGGTTGGTAGATGTCACGTGTCTTCGAATTTTTGGTTCTAGGACATGCCGGTTTCCTCACGATGTTTTCCTTCACCGTTTTGAGAGCAGTGGTGATGGAATTATTTACACAAAGTAAAGCGCCTGTCAGGGTTCGAACCTACGACCTATAATTCGTAAGTCGCGGCCGTTACCACTGGGCCACCACTGCTCTCATAAGCTACTCTCTCTAAGACCCTTAGGAGCCTATAAAATTACGACTTCCACGCGAACGAAGTCACGAACAGAAGCAATTCAAAATCCTTACATATTATAAAACAAAGTCCTCCGCCGCGTCTGACTGTCGTCCTGTACGCGATGAACTCAAAAACGACTGCACCGATTTTCATGCTGTTTTCACCAATGGATAGAGTGGTTCTCGAGTAAGGTTTTAGTATATAATAACCGACGTCCACGCGGGCAAAGTCGCGGGCATCAGCTAGTAATATTATAAATAGAACTTGACCGTTAACGAACTTCCAAAAACAAAACACAATACGCGTATAAAAATCTTCCGTTTCAAATTAACCCTTTCATCAATTTTTTTTGTCTTCCTCTATTGTTTGTCCCTTGAAGTTAACCCTTCGAATACCTGTTGTTTTTCATACATGGACAGAGGGGTCCGGTGTGTCAATCTGTATTACTTTTTTTAGAGTCGTTGTTAATTATTATTTTAACGTTTACAAACGAGCCGTTTTATTAATTTCGTGTGATTTATACTCGTGATTTTAATCTTTTACTTTTTATGCTTAATTTTTGTTTAAAATAAACATTTAGAAATTAAAAGGCGCAGTTGTAATTCAGTAGTTAAATAATAGTTCCTAATTAAATATTAATTCGCGTTAAAAGACTAACGTTAGTTTGCGAAATAGAAGCATGTAGGTATGTAGGTAGTACTTACATACATAATATTTGGTTAAAGTTTGCACAGCTCGAATTAAATTGTGTGAGCTAAAACTCGTAGGCGAAAAGGTATTCAGATACTACAGTAAGCTTAATCCGTTATGGCCGCTCAAGGATTCAAACTACGCCAATATACATAATAGTAACTACAGTTTAGACTTCTATTTAATCACAAATGGACAATAGACGGGCAAGACATTTATCAATCCTTTGTTAATTATAAAAATAATAATCAAAATTATTATTATTATACTTCCAAAGGGTTGTGACCCGCACATTGTTATCAAGCGCATCCAAATACCAATGGACAATGACCTCAAAAAAATGGCCTGCAGCTGCCCAGGCCATAATGGGCGTTTGTTAGCCAATATCGCCAAAATAATAGTATGGACCACTATTATTATGCTAATAAGGCGCAAGGCTATTATTTTGTTCACAGGTACGGAAAGAATATCTTCCGGGACGTTTGTACCCCATTGTGTCCGAGTGTTTGTCGTTGCAGTTGCAGGGTTGGTTTTTATATTAATTTTTATTATTGACCGACGCGTCCGTGACTAATTTTGACGAATTATAAACCATATGGCAGTGAACGAGTTGGTTTATGTTTCGAGTTGGTTTCCCTTCTATTATTATTGTTTTTATTACTAATAAAAATTATCACAATTTTCAATTAAAGCTTACGCCTAATAATATGTATTTAATACTTTGTAGGATAAACTCAGCAATTCCTAAGTGCTTATTATAATTAATTACTTTATACATATTTACATTTGTAAGCATTTACATACCTATACGAATACCGCAATAATTTGTCTATGTAATATTTATTTATGAAATAATAAACCATCTATATACTTAGGTATTATCTGTTCGAATAAATACATTCAAACTTTCCTTAACCCTCAAATGCGATCGTGCTTTGAAATCCGTGCTCTAAATCGAGCAATTAATCACGATGAATCAAAAATCGCTTCTCCAATTAAAATGCACCGCATCATTCTTAACACATTCGTTCGATTGTTCCAAAATTGAATTCTAATCACCGTTCACTTCACAATGGGGCTACCACGCCCCCGCGACGCCAAAAAATAGGGAAAATGGAGAAAATTTTCCTTTCTCTTACAAAATCGGTTCGATTCTTGAAAGGAGGCGAGCAATTAACTCGAGTATCTTTTGAGTTTAAATTAAGTGAAAAAAAAAATATGGGGGATGAACGATTACTTGGAAACGTCTGGGATATTCTTAGATCTATTGATTTTCATTGGTGTGTGTAATTTGATTTTCTTTTGTAAAATTATCGCGCACATAAAGCTACTTCAATTTTATAACGTGTTACCATTTCCTATTCACGTAGTAATCATTTCTTATGTACCAAAATGTACTATTTATTTCTGCTAGATAGCACATGTAACTGCGATTTTTCACTAACCGCCTGACCACCGCCAATAAATTATAAGAAAAATAAGATAAATATCAATAAAACGTACAAACAAGCTAACCCTACCGCTGCAAAGGTCGCAAATGCCCGCACGCAACAAAATCCAAGCTCGAGCTTGTTATACATCTACATATTTTTGCTAAACAAAACCAGTTTTAGTCGGTAACGTGCGGTATTGCACAGCGTGTACCGTTACTTCGCATCTGGTGATGCAACTTTTGATGCCTATAATAACATAATAGTGCACTTATCTTTGGATACATATCCAGGGAACATTATGTGTGATAGCGAAATGGTGTTAACTTTGAAAAAAATAAGCGTTGAAACCGTAATATCTACAGATTTTGTTTCGAAAAACACAAGTTATTAAAGCATCAAACATAATGCAAATAATTATTAGCAACAATGAGCTTACAATTCAATGTAAGCAAATACCGCTCAAAGGAAACCGTGGGTAAAATAACTAGTTCAAAATACTTCCTAATATTTCAACGTCAAATAATTTATAAACAAAAGACTACAAAAATTTGCATATCCCAACAATTAATTGCGAAACGCATTATCCATTGTCTTCTAGAGTAAGTAATTAAATTTAAAAAAATTAAGAGCAACACGCAATCCTATTCTTTTGCTAATTAAAGAAGGAAGAATGAAAGAAACGGCTAAGTAGCAAGTTGGGAGTGTAAAAAAACAAAAGGTCTCCATAGGGATTTGAATTTCGAACGAGAGAGTTTGCGTGTTCGCGTCAGTTCGCGGCGTTCCATTTTTGAATTTTTATTTTTTCCCTAATTGTGTCACGATTTGCTTTTGTTTTTATTCTTTTGTTTTTACGGATACTTTTGTAGGTTTAAGTTATTATGATTTAGATTACTATGATTTATCATAAACTGGTTTCGTCGATTGTTGATACAAGATTATTATAACTTAACTGTTTGAAGTGTTGTATTGTATTCAGACAAATGTTACAATCATTGTAGCAATAGAATTATACCAGTATCATCATAACCTAAAATTAGATAGAAGGGAAGTGATTGATTCTACCATCAATGGTTCCAGAGAAACCGTAAAAAACAAAAACAACACTTTCCATACCAAACAAATATCACTTCCAATTCTAATCACCCGACTTCCGCGACCCTTTCAATTTTTTCTCAGTTTTTAATCGAAATAACCATAAACAGCCATAAAACTAATATTATAAATCGATTTAAAGTCCCGGAGAACATCTGTTGTCTCGATGCACTCATAAAGTGATCTTGGGATACCGGAATAAGCCCATCAGCATTGCTTGTGATTTTTAAAGGTATTTTTTAAATGTTTTCGGTAACATGTGGGAAGAACAGATGTTGTGCGTCGAAATCTCAGAGTCAACGGACTGATCGATAAAGACTGTTATAAAGTAGTTTTTTTATGTTCATGATAGGTTTTTACGGCAAGTGCAGAGAAAGTTGGCACTTTTAATTGAGAGTGCAGTTTTTCATAGGGTGCAATTTTTTTAAATGTTTTATTAAAACATATTATAATAATAACTTCAATGTTCATAAGTTATATAATTTCTATCATAACTATTGGTGAATTAGCACCTTGAAACCGCACGCTGCAGTTACGGGTTAAAGTGTGAATTCACTGACACGTCACTAAATTCCTGACATACACGTGATTGGCTCAGTGGTTTCTGTCCATTCATAACATCATTACGATTATAATCGTTGAATTACGTTGAATCTTTACTTTGAATATTAATATGTAAAGTATAAACATTCAAAAAAACTATTTTCAATAGGTGTCTATAATCATCGTTAGGTAATATCTCTTTAGTCTGTATAGAAAAGGGTTCATCATTAATCTTGAAAAACAGTCAATGAGGTGGACAAAAACAAATGACTTAATGAATATTTAGAAATTATCAATAAAAAACTTTTATTTTGTTGAACATATCTCAATATGTAGAGAAATGCATAACAAACCTATACTTTGCTTACAAACCTAAAGCGTAAAATATGTGCTAATCGGAAAATGCGCGTTCTTACTATTGCGCACCCATTTCGAAATGCGTCTCTTTAAAAAACAGGTACACTTCACACAAGAGAATAAAGTTTTGTTCAACAAAACGTATGTTTAGTAAGGAAACCTGTTTTTCTGCGACTATATTGTACTTCGTGTCTATTCATTATGCGATGGTAATTGTCATGTTAAAATCGCCATCTTTGTTTTACAAATTGTGTCCTCGATGTCTTAGAGTGGCGTAGAAAAAAATTGTTTTTAGCTCACGAGTGGTTTAAAATAGAATTAATGTTTGTTATTTATTTATTGTTTTTGTTGAAACTTGTTTTTGATTTTTTAGCTTGCGACATTATGGTTTACTACTGTATGAATTAGCGTTCAGCATTGAAGGGTTAATTTTTTTTCCTAAAATTATGATCATAATAATCCTAATCCTAACTATATTAATATTATAAATGCGAAAGTGAGTTTGTTTGTTACACTTTTACGCTAAAACTGATGAACGGATTTGGATGAAATTTGGCACGTGGGTAGACCGTGACCTGGAAAAGGACATGGATTTCCTGTCATTTTGGATCGCAGATTACTTAATTCCATTTTGGATTGAAAATTCTATCTATAAAATTGCATAAATATGTAATTGTGAAAAAAAAACTGTATCATTATTACAATGAAAATAAGCAATTCTTCACTTCTCGTCTTAGCAATTTGCACCCTAAGAAAAAGTACCAATTCCTACCCTACCATATGGTAGAACAAAAGATGAACAGTAGACTCAAAAGGAGTTAAAACACAAAAAAGGTTATAATTAATATCAGTAATTAATTATTCTTTGTGAGATTAATTCAGGGCTGTTTTTTTTTTTCAAGTATTGTTTTTTTTCTGTGATTAGATTGTTAAGCCTTTTGTTGCTTTATGCTCCGCTGAAGGTATTGTTTTGATATATTTTGATCGAATTAATTAATTTTTGTGTTGAAGAAATGAACGTATGTGTTTTTACTAATCTGTGGAACGTTTTTAGTAGACGTTAGAGCTGTCTGTGTTTTGGAATGTGGATAATATTTTTTTACTTGTGATTGGGTCCAAAAACATAGTTGTGTGTAGTGTTAGGAATCTACATAATTATTATATTGCTAGTTATGTCACAATATAAAATGTAAATAAAATATTGAAATATATAAAGGTCATTTTCCTCCAACTTTCAAAACACCCGCACAATGGGCCAAATTAAAAAAACTCCAGACAAAAATTTCCAAGACAATTAAAAGAGGGTGCGACACTAAGTCCGATTTAATAACCAATCGAGCCCGACACCTAAAGAAAGTAGCAAAAAATTCTAAGAAGAAATTCTTCCCCAATATAATTTCGTAGTCACCGGACCGTGCGTCCGGTTCCGGCAAAAAACTGAGATACGACCTTACAGAGCGTCTTGTCAGAATTCGTGTAGTGTGGATAAGATAGGACGCCATTGACATTCATTGTAACTGACAAGATAAAAAAGATGAACCTTTCAGTCACAGTTAAAAAAAAAATGGCTCTTTTAAAACTGAAAAAGTTAAAAAAAATTCTTTCAGATGTGCTTTTAACATAAATGAAGTGGAAATTGAACGCTACATTCTATATTATTAAGACATTGTCTATTAAATATAATGTAGCCAATAGAATCCACTTTTCTAAATAGGTACAAATAATACTAAAACATGAAAATGTATCTCTAAAATAATATAAATATTATTTTTTAAATTTCATATTTTAGTCTAACATAAACAAGCACGGATGTGCCACAATTCCACAAAAAAAAAACACAATTCAACAAAAAAAGATAAAAAGATACCCGGCACATCCACCCAATTCGATTCGGCGATATGATGTCAATATTTACCCGGGTAAAAGAAGGCGGCAAAAAATAAATTAGGCAAAAGCTCATTTTGGCTGAAAAATCTTCGCTGCGACATCTGGGGCCCGAGGGTTGGTTAGGGGTGGGGGAAACGTGATTTTTTTCCCATTACTATTTGAGCACTTAAGTGGTAATGGCGGACCACTGTGCAATGTTAGGTGGAGTAGAGTAGGTATTGAGTTTCACTGTGGTAGTTACAATTGGAATGGCATTAGTGATGTGACTAGAGCGAGTGAGTTTTTTTTAAATATTTTTGTGTTTTCTTTTTTCGTAAAAAAAGATAAATCTTAAGGGTGGTGAGGTATTTTGTTATCTGTTTCCTTTTCTCGTAAATAGTGGCAGTTGTTGAAGGAAATGTGGTGTTTAAATTATGATTTATCGATAGTCAATTTGTAACGATGTCATGTTGTCAGCTTTGACACACTATAATTATTCCATCTTTGCATCACCTTGATTTTTCTAGTATATTTCTAGAGCTATTTTTAAAGAGAGCCAATGAAGGTAGAAAATGTAGATATATACTGTCTGATACCTACTTGAAATGCCACTGACTTCCCACAAGAAAAAGGGCGAGAAATTTCAAAGAAAATTCAACTCAAAAAGGGGTAAACGTCAAAACTACATAATAACTCATTCCCTATCTGACAAAAATCTCGCGGCCGAGGGTTAGGTGTACTTCAAATTAATAGAAAGATAACTCTGGTGGGTTTTTTTAATTTTATAAAAAAGCAAGGGTTTCAAACCTTTGGTTTACTTTATGTTATGGACTTTCTGAACTTCAACCTTTTCCAAAACATTATTTTTAGATAGCCACGCTGATAGGGAAATGTTTAGCTCATAATTAATATTAGAATAAGAGTGTAGGGAACTTTATTTTTAAATTTCTGTAACAACACAGACAGATGTATAGATTTTCAATTTTATCTTTATTTGTAAAACGTTGTCTTTTCAGCATGCACTAATTTCCCACGTATCTACACATTTTTCTTAACATTTCAATGACAAAATCATAAAAACAATTGCATAAAACGCTACGAAAAGTCTTTTAAAACAAGAAAAATACGGAAAAACAAACAAAGTACTCAATAGGACGAGACGGGTGCTAATTTGGACGCAAACATTTGTGAAAATCAAATAAAAGCCGATCACGCGAAACAACCTTTTTTCCATCTCGGCTTCTGCAAATAGGCTTCAGTTTTTTTTATACCGCAACACGATTTGATACTTGTGTTTTTTCTCTATTTGTTGTTTGGCGAATTGGCCGTGCTTTTGGCTCTGTCCTTATGAAAAGTGGAGCATTTTGAGATAAAAGATATCTTGGATACTTTATTTATTTCAGCAATGTTTCAGTAACGATCATTTTAATGCATAAACGCTACTTCCTAGTACCAGTACTACTACATACCAGTAAGATAATGGGCCTAATCTGAATTCTGTTAGGATTAATTTGACATTTCAACAAGATTGTTCTTTTACAAAACTACGCAGATTTCTTTGTATAACTAGACAATGTGTTCTTAAATATATGGTCAACAAACGCAACAGATTTTCAAATAAAATTATTTAAGTATCTACTTCGTGCTTTCGAAATACCCTGATTGGTTACACCGACTGGTTTTACATTTTATTACAAAAAAATAGTATATTTCACCATCAAATTCAAGCACACGTTCTGCTTTGAACGAACAAAAATACATTATTTAAATCGATCATAGTCGGTTTCATTTGAAAATACGTAAAAAAGAGAAAAATACAAATATCAAAGTATCAAAACCAGTATTCCTTCTAAACTGTGCCCTCTTTTTCTAGAGGGTGGCACAAAGACGCGGAGGAAAATGAAAAAAAAAACGACATGAAAAAAGATAACTGAATCCCTCGAAGTTGAACCAATCATGGAAATTACGACGTTTTCTATTGGACGACTCTGTTTTGTAGGAATTATTTAAAAAGCGTTTGTCCATTAGCCGGTTATTGGTAGGTATTTCTTTTGTTTTGTTAGACTAATTAAGAATGTGTAGGTTTTCTTAGTTGAAAATACAGTGGGACAAAGCATGGACATTTTTGAATAGAATAGAAATAATAGAAAACGTTATTTATTAACTAGTTTTTAACTAGCATCCGACCGCGGCTTCGCCTGCATGGTATGTCGATAAAAAGTAGCCTATGTCCTTCCCCGGGATGCCATCTATCTCCATGCCAAATTTTATCGAAATCCGTTCAGTGGTTTAAGCGTGAAAAGGTAACATACAGACAGAGAGACAGACAGACGGACAGACAGACAGAGTTACTTTCGAATTTATAATATTAGTATGGATGTAGCTACAGGTGAATACAGGCGAGTGGTTACTAGCTAAATATGTTTTGTTCCACGTACATTCTACACTCATTTGGCATGTAAAAATTTGTAAAATAATTTTATAACTTGGGTAGTATTATGAAGTATTAATGACATCATTATTCCTCTGCGAAAACGGGATGGTGCTAGCGGCCTTGTCTAGCTCCGTCTCTCTCTCTCACTCGAAAAATGGTGGCATTAAAACTTCATAATACGGCACCTGTTTTGTCATTAACACCAAATGGAGAAGTTTATCAATCAGTATCAAATAAGGTTATCTAAAGTTCAGTTAAATCATTTGGTGGTCATTAGTGATTTTTTAACAAAATAATAACATTATAAAGTGGTAAAATTTGCGAGTTTTACTAATGGGAAGCTACAGTAAACAGTATTGCCGATTGTCATAGGATATATTTTATGTTAAACCAATAAATATCACGCAGACGAAGCCGCGGGCAGAAGCTAGCACTGAAATAAAAATAAAAAATAAACTTTTGTTTCAGACATACTTGGCCCTTATTATTGTTAGTAGGACGATTTAAGAACTGTGTTAATACATTTAAAAAACATATATGTTAAACAAATCAAGATTGCCTCAAAATAAATCAAGCTGTTTCAAACTACTAAATCTGAAATTGCAACCTTATCATCCATACAAAAGATGGCAGTCTGCCAAAAACCAAAAATATACCCTAAAATATTAATAATACATTATATTTTACCACTAAAATACCACATTATATAAACCACCCCTTATCCCCAGTGGGACAGGGATTTCTTTTACACAGACAAATTTTTCCATTAAGATTTTTCTCAAAAATGATAAGATGGATTACGTGGTTGAATTAACGGTAATTCCCAGAGGTCTCAGGTTCATCATCCCCTTCTTTCTTGAGTTTATTTTTAGGGTACCAATGAGGTAAGTTTATAGGACAACTGTGCGAGAAAATGGCGGACTTTTTACGTCAGAATTAAATTATCTTTTGCTAATTCTTTTCCCAACTATGTTGGAATCGGCTTCCAGTCTAACCGGATGCAGCTGAAACCAGTGTTTTACATGGAACGACTGCGTATCTGACCTCCACAACCCAGTCACTGAGTAATACTATACCCCGTGGTAAGACTGGTTGTCAGACTTTTGGGCTTCTGACTTCCCGTAACGACTTTTAATGAACGGTTTAATGTACTTTCCAAGGCACGGAGCGGAGGGTTCTCGCAATGGTCAACCATCCACGAACAGATCGAGGCAAGAGTGGCTTACGTAACCATTAAATGAAATGGGAAATTATATTTTTAGTTCAAACACGTAATTAAATGCATCCGAAGGCAGTATGGTATTATGATCACGTGTTTAAGACGCATTATATAAACACGTTGAAGGATCTTCAATGAATTTTGATTGCCGTATTTGCTTTAAATGCTGATCATATTAGCTATTTATTCAATCAGGCATCATCGTGGCTAATTTTTATGATGATTAAAGATGGAAAATTAAGTCCGCCCGTCCGTTAATTTAGCCGCCTATGGCATTAAGTCCGCCTCTGTACATTTGTGTGCTTAAAGTATTAAATAAATAAATAATAAAATTATAAGTACATGTAGTACTTAGTAGTATGGAGTAATTTAAATATTTTCAAAGATAAAATAAGCACCAGCTGATTATTACCTGCTTCTAAATGAAGCGACTACTATTTGAATATCATAACTAGCCAGTGTGGAAACTTCAGTGTTAAAGTGTCAAGACAGTACCTATTCAATAATTAAATCATTATTATTAAGAAAAATTAAAGATTATTATCATTAATTCTACGCGAAACATCACAATTATTTAAAATTGTCGATTCGCCCGTTTCGGGTGAGTTTATTTGGGCGAATCACCAATAAGTCAATAAATAAAATTCGTGCGAATCGCATCATTGTTTCATACTTTTATTCTGTTATAGGTAACCTAGACCATTATAAGTACCTACTTTTGTAACATAATTATATGCTCTATAATACCAGCTTTATTGTCCCACTGCTGGGCAAATGCCTTTTCTTATACACAGAAGGCACGAGCATTGATCACCAAGTTTGCTCAAGTCGGGTTGGCGATTTAGCACTGATATTAATAAGTCCAGGGCCCTTTTATCAAAAGTTACAAGTCTACACGTTCAAGTCTACACGTTCACAAGTTACCTAGAATGTTAATTTTCGTTAAATTCACAGCTCATCTCCATATTATAATCAGCCTTAATGTTCCCACTGCTGGGAGCCGGATATCAGGTCATCTCTCTCTTTTGACCACATTTAAAAAAAGAAAATCGAATTTAAACATTTATTGCGGTACTAAGCACGACACTTGAAAACTTTTGTAAGATGGAATAGAGAGTCGCCGGACACTAGCAGGATTTTTTATGAATTTCTACAAGTTGTAATTTACATATAATTTTTTTGATAATTAAAATCACGAATAAAAATATAAGTACTTGTGAACTAAATAATGACATTTGGGAATACAAGGTTTGTAAGTTTTGATAAACAGGGCATAGGTCTCTTACGATTATTTCCTTCACAAATGTCAATAATATCCAAGAGAAACTCAGAAAGTACATAAATAAATTGAAAATTATGCTCTACTAGCTGCGTCCCGCGGTGTCACCCGCGTAAGTCTCGATCCCGTGGGAATATTGGGATAAAAAGTATCCTATGTCCTATTCCAGGTCATAGACTATCCCTGTGCTAAATTTCATCTAAATCCGTTCAGCCGTTTTAGCGTGAAAGCGTAACAAACTCACTTTCACATTTATAATATTAGCTAGGATTAGAATTGTGTTATCAATATTCAAACATAATGCAATTTTACTGCACACAAGTCAAAATCACCCACCACATTTAGCTAGAGGGTCCAAATTATCATTTATTTAGCCCAATATCACATTAGTTTAATTTTAAGGAAATATGTTTGTGCTCTACGGAAGCCACAACACTGCGGTTTTACTGTAGAGATTATTTCGACCAAAATCTATCCTATCTTCATTTTAATATTCTGTATTATATTTCATAATACCTTTGCAGTTAGAGGAAAAATAAAAATAAAATTTTTGTCCGTGTTATGTAACACTGTACGGTAATCTCATTTACAATGTTTTTTTATAATTATTTTCCTTTGTCAAACAAAAAACATTTTTTTTTTACCCTGTTTGTCATTTTTAGGATTCCGTAGTTAAATATCTATAACTTGGACATAGGAGAAACAATATTATCAAAAAAAAAACATAATTTGACTGCAGGGCAAAGGAATCTTCTCATACGAGAAGGGACGAGTCTAGATCACCTCTCTTGCTCAAGACGGGTTGGCGATTTCAGACTTATATTTTGTATAATTATAATGTAAATATATTTAAATATTTAGAAAATATTAGTCCAAGTTTCCTCACGCGGGTGGATAGGTCATTAATCTATTTGCTGTGTGAGCAGAAGGGAGGAAACAACCTGCTAATCCTCTAGAAGAACATGTTATTCTATAGTCAACTTTTAGTATAAATTTAACAACTTTCTGGCAAAACCAGATCTTTCCAATGACTTTAAAACAGTTCCTGGCTGCGTAAGAGAAGGCATATCTAATCTAATTACAATCTTACGCAATTTTTAATGAATATTGCCACTTGTATCCCAGATGTGAAGATTTTATACTACCTTCAAGGTTTTATAGCAAGATAATAAAACAGCTTTCAACTGTGTGTTAGCCATAAAAGGAAATCGATTTGAAAATTATGTGAAATATATAACGTAACACACATTCAGAGATAATGTGGGATAATACTGAGACTAGTTCTAGGTTATTCTTCTAGTACTTAGCAGAGGCTAAGTAAATGTTATAATATTTTTTAAGTTTATCCAGAGTAGATTTAATAACAGTTCAGCCACTTCGGCCTAGCAACAACTGAGATCAACCATACAAACAAACAATGAAAAAACCATCTGAGTCTATACACAATTTAAAACGTTTCAAGTCACATGTAATACAGAACAAGCCTATCATCAATAGCCAGGTACAAATCCAGACTCCACTGACCACTACAGAGAATTTCCCCGAAAACCCCAATAACACTACTCAACCCGGGGATCAAACCAAGGAATCCACAGCTTAGCAGCCGCACTTACAACTACGGAGTAGGCCAAATAAGCTGAACTCGCCAAAGTATTTGTGGTATTAGTAGGTACACAGATATCGATTTGGTCACACTAGAGGAGGCTATTCCGCAGACTGCAGTGGGTATTGGTTCTAAGAACTTGCGTGGGACGACAAACATGTAGAGCGTACCAATACTATAGATTTGTGAACACTTGCTTATGTGTGCAGTAACGTCTTTGAGCTGATTTGGGTCTCTGAAGAAAGGCAAAGGAGAGATGACGGAGAAGACGGAGAAGATTAGAAACTTGATGTAAGAATAAGTAATGAAGCAAGTATGGCTGGACATGGACTAGATAAAATGTTACCATCTCTAACACACAGCAGTGGGATGATGGAGGCAAAAAAAGATAGTGAGGAGATAAAAACTAATAGAAAACTTACAAGACAGTGTATTTAGACATAATACCGTTATCTGCTAATAAAATTCTTATCAATAAATAACCACCTGAATGAATTCAGTTGGAATGTATAATTTGTCATATTATTAGAGCGTGTGTAATACTTATAACCTCTGCCTATTCCATTGGTGTTTCTAATGGTTTGATATTTTTCTAATCAAGATTTCAAAATCATCATTTTGCATTCGCTTAAAGTAGGTAATCAAAACTATGTAAGTAGCAGCTTTCACGACTTCAAATAGTTTTATAATAAGAACCTCATTATTTTTGTGCATAATTTAATTTTCCAGATCATTGAAACCCTTTAGCAAATCATCATTAGTAAATAATAATAGTTCATTGTACTCAAAATCATTAACTCATGCATGATTTTTATCTCCGCCATAGCACCGCAGTTTCGCTCGCGGATTCGGTAGAATCATCGTCTGTGTACCATGGCGCAATGATTCTATTGATTTTCACTATCCCCCTGTCCTCTTACCCCACCCGCGAACACACGAGATCACCCCTTCACCCCCTGTATATAAGTACATAGCGCCAATAATTTGCACAGGGCGTGAAACCGTAAAAGGCTATGAGGTTTATGTTGGTGTAGGTCATTCAACCTCCAAAAATGACGGTAATTTTGATAAAGAGCTTTCAGACAACGATGGTGAATTTGTTTGGAAAAAAATACGTTGTTACTACTACAAAATAGGACGTTAAAGACCCATTATTTCGTTTAATTGTAGCAAGTTGAGAATTGACTCACCTAAGAACAGAAAATTTATTACATTTCTCTTTATTTCAACCAAAATTTTTACAAGCACTCCATTATATTTCCTATCATCATCATTTAAAGGTAATCTATCTACTACCTCGTTAAGATCATCATTAATTTCAGCAAGAACTTCACCTAAAAGGTCTTAACCTATAGCTAGCCTAGCCTACACAATAGTTGTTCAAATTCAGCTGATTGCAGAGGTACAGAGCTACGTACCTACAGTCATATCAACATACAATCTGTATCAGCATGGAATTGGTATATATGTAGAGAGCTAACAGTGACGGATGGGATATAAAGCAGCTTGAATTTTCTGGAATTAGAATGACGATATAAGTCGAAAAGAATTTGGAAAGCATAATAGTGTTCGAAGCTTTAAGATTTTCAACGAAAAAGAAAGCCATTTTGCAACGATAAACCTAGCTCATTACCTAGCTCATAGCATTCATTAGCTCGTGGCTAAGTATATAGCCGTTCGGGTCTATCCATTAGGTGAAGCTACGCTTGCCGGGGTTGGTCCGTGGATAGGTGACCATGTTTAAATACCGAGACTCCGCCGTGTATCGGAAAGCACGTTAAGCCATGTCATTCATGGATCTTTAACAGTCGTTACGGGTCGTCAGAAGCCCGAAAGTCTGACAAACAGTCTTACCAAGGGGTGTCGTCTTACCCAGTTACTCGGTTGTGGAGGTCAGATAGGCAGTCGCTTCATGTAAAATAGGTACTGGTATTCAGCTGCATCCGGTTAGACTGGAAGACGACCCCAAAACAATTTGGGAAAAGGCTGGGAAAATTAAAACGTCTTCATTACCTATAGCAATAATTTTCTTTTGCCTGTTCATCAATAGTTTGTATGTAGTACTAATTGAAAATTCTTTGTGTTTACTTCTAGTTAGGCCTTTACCAGCAAACGATTTTTTTTTAAATTATGTTTTTATTGACAATAACTGAAAGAAACGATGGATAGTCTGTGTGAAAGATGATATGGCTAGAAGAGGGGGTTACTACCGAGATGGCGACTAATGAGTATGAAAGAAGTATAAAAAAATAAGACAAGTCGCGCTGGCCCCAAATACACTGGGACAAGGGCAAGAGAATGATAAAATACACTAAATTATCTGCGAATTAAATTTCAACAATACTCTCAAAGATCATCTTATAATAATCTAATATTATAAATAAAATAAAATATTTACAAATAACAACCGAGCTGCGTCTACCAACAGAACAGTTTCGCAGAGGTAATAATTATATCTTGTAAAAATATTTCTGTGAATAAAAACGTAAAAAAAACCAGTTACTGGGTTGTGGAGGTCAGATAGGCAGTCGCTCCATGTAAAATACTCGTATTCAGCTGCATCCGGTTAGACTGGAAGCCGACCCCAACATAGTTGGGAACAGGCTAGGCAGATGATGATGAAAAACGTAAAAAAAAGCCTATAATAATTTGTACTTATTTCTTATTGAATATTCTTCTAGCATCTGGCTCTGCTAATTCATGTTATTTGACCCACATAATACTCTAGAATCGACCAATAAATACAACAGTTCTAAACAAAAAGTGTCTAAAAAAAAATCTCAAAGAAAAAGTGACTAATAAAAAGTTTCATGTTTAAAAGGCAGAAAGGTTCCAACGAAATTATTCGAATATTTCTCAACAGAGTTTCAAGAACATTGGACAGCAGCCTTTGTACTTTTGGAGAATTTTTCACTGAAGCTTGAAGTTTCAGTTTAATATTGAGTTTCAGTAGCGACCGGAAGAAGACTGCTGGAGCTTTTCACCTGTTATTTTTTTTATCCTTTTGCTTCATAATTTGTTAATTTTCTTTGTGAAACTTGCGACAGTTTTTATTAATTATTAAAAAAAAACAAAAAACCCAACTGCAAAAACCTTTAACTGAAAAGAGAAAAACAAGCATTTAACTTTGTTTTTTGTAAGGTATTGCAGGCCCACAATCAAAAGTTACACCATATTTCAGGTTATTGGTTTGTCCCCCCGCCTGCAATACGTATGTTAAAATCCATCAAGCCGTTTAGGCTACAGAGCATGCCAAAGAAATATACATACATACATACAAACAATCATACATACTCTCGAAAAACTTTACCCTCCTTCTGGGGCAGTCGGGTAAAAGTAAAGTAATGAGAGACTATAATATTGAGTTAGGTATTATTGGACAAGCATCTACCTTAGACAGCAATCAATCTGCCCAGCCTTTTCCAAACTATGTTGGGGTTGGCTTCTAGTCTAACTGGATGTAGCTGAATATGAATACCAGTATATTACATGGAGTGACTGCCTATTTGACCTCCACAACCCAGTAACTGGGCAATACGATACCCCTTGGTATGACTGGTTGATCTACCTTAGACAGCAAGCTAAGTTATATTGACGGAATAATTGTTTAAACGTTAGTCAGTTGATGGTCTGAAACACAGGTTTTTATAAACCAAGATTAGGCAGTACCCTAATTGTGTAATGCACGGTCTGTCAGAATTGGAATCGGTTTGAAACAATAATGTCTAATCAATTTCTTAATAAGTTCGAAAAAAAATCTGCTCAACGCCGTAACTTACGAGCTTATCAAGCAATGGATTAGACATTTGTTTCGAACCGTTTCCAATTCTAATTGATCGTATATCACGCAATTAGGGTGCTGGTCTATTACTTATTTATTATTTAGAGTTATTTCTTTTCGTAATTTTGGTAGCACTGGTTCTGACAATGAAACGAGATGTGTATTAAGTATCAAGTTTATTTTTAAGTACCAAGACTTATTATACACCATGTATCAGAAATGTAGGGTCATATTTCGGGACAGCTGATATTTTGGTAATATGAATAAAGTTTTTAAGGCCTGAATTCCTCTTACGCTGTCGGTCGCGTACGCGTAGCAACGTAGTACGTGCCGCGGACGTCAGCGTCGCAGTATAGTGCTATATTGAATACAATGTATATACGCATGAGCGACCGAAGTACGCGAACGACATAAGCGTAAGAGGAATTTAGGCCTTAGTTTGATGGTCTGAACCCTTAAATATGACCACACATTTATGATACACGTTGTATTGACTTCTAACAAACAAAACTGACAGCCATTAACGACCAACAGTCACCACTGTGTGAACGCTGAACATTGAAGAATCCTCTACAAACGCTGAATAAACACACTTCCTCCATTCATTCAAACAAACAAACATAATATAAATAAACAAGAAAAACTTCTCCAATGAACATTTTCGAACGAAACGTAAGACTTTTTGTCTAAACTTCCACTTGTATCCAAGTTTTTTGCTCCATTGTCATGTTAAATCTTGAAAATAATTAGAGAGGGCGATCAATGAGTTTTTCGGCCTATTTGGAATATATAAGGCAGTGTATACAAACTTTTTGTCCGACACTTTTAGTACAAGGAGGGGTCCGAGTGTTTTCTTAATTGAGTTGTCTGTGTATCGAAGGACCAAAGTAAAAACAAATACATCCATTTCCGTGACTGCCAGAGTAAATTTTTTAGTCGCACAATGGTTTGAAATTAGACGTATTTTAGTAGATGGCGACTCTGACTTCGTCGTAGTAATAAAAAGCAAGGAACACACTCATAACCTACTTTTGCACATGTTTAAAGTTGCTTTTCATGACAGTCTGTGTGACCACGTTATTGTTGTAAACTACGCAATGGATTTTGATTGTGTTTTCATCATTATTTAGAAAATGTGTTCAGGAAGATTTAGGTGTATAATTGATGCCTTTTTCACCATTTTTCAAATTTGAATTTCAAATAGCCTTTATTATTAAAAACTAGTTTTACAATTAGATAAATATTAAAAGCTTAGACATTAGAATTTACTAAACTGCTTTGCTCTTTAGCATAGGCCTTCCCCAGGCTTTTCCATAGCTCACGGTCGTGAGTTTTTCTCCTCCATGATCCCGTAGTAATTATCAAATCATCTGCCCCTCTATAAAACGGTCTTCCTAGAGTATTCTATTCTATTCTATTCCTCTTTTCCTCTTTCCTACTTACCATTATTTAGAGAATAATAAATTCAGAAAGGTTTATGTGTATAATATCATCATCTGCCATCATCTGCCTAGCCTTTTCCCAACTATGTTGGGATCGGCTTCCAGTCTAACCAGATGCAGCTGAATACCAGTATTTTACATGGAGCGCCTAGCTATCTGACTCCACAACCCAGTAACTGGGTAATACAATACGCCTTGGTAAGACTGGTTGTCAGTCTTTCGACCTCTGACGACCCGTAACAGCTGTCAAAGATCGACGAATGACAGCCGGGACGTGCTAACCGGCTTTCCAAGGCACGGACGAGTCTCGGTATGTAAAGATGGTCACCCATCCACGGACCAACCCCGGCAAGCGTAAGTTAACCTGTTGGATCGACCCGTGCGGCTGTTATTATTTAGCCACGAACTACTCTTATTTTTTTTTATTTGTATTAAATATAACCGGCCAAGTGTGAGTCAGACTCGCAGCACGAAGGGTTCCGTACCACCATACAATATTTAGCAAAAAAGCCGTTTCTCGTATGGGGACCCCCTTTAATTTTTAATTTCATTAAATTTTTAGTACTTTTTGTTATAGTGGCAATAGAAATACATCAATCTGTGAGAATTTCATCTGTCTACCTATTACGGTTCATGAGATACAGCCCGCTGACAGAAAGACGGACAGCGGAGGCTTTGTAATAAGGTTCCGTTTGACAGCCTTCGGGTGCGGAAACGTAAAAATAATGAAGAACAAAATTTACGCAGATGAAATACCGGTATTTCGTTTACGTAAATTGTGTAGAGTTTATTTAAAAAATAAGTAAGTATTGCCCGGGCAATACCTACTTAGATTTAAATAAACCCTACACAATTTCAAGGACCCAAGTCTTATTAAAACACAATACATAAGACGGCGACGATACTGATACTGATGGGTATTTTTCACATCAAAACTGACACGCCATCATTTAGTATTACTCAACTGTTCCACCATAGCGGGATTTGAAAGGTTATTTATGTTACTATCGGAAATTTTATAGTGAAAACTTCATGGACGTGGGAAAATTTCATTGTAATTGTATTGTCGTTCAAAGGGTGAAAAAGGTGTTCAGCTTGAAACCTGTAATTAGGGTCTTGACATACGTTGCTGGATTTCTAGACAGACTAAGTAGCGATGGTAATATATGTATGTGAAGTTTTATTCTGATTCGACTCGAGGGACCAACTTTTTTCGCGCGATTTCTCATGAAAATGTGTCTTTATGAAATGTAGAAGATTTTCTCTCTGTGGATATGTTTTTAAGGAACAGTTTACTATCATCATGGCATTAACTGGATTCATAATAAACAATCCATCAATACGTATATATAAAAGTTACACATACATTCAATCTGCCTAGCCTTTTCCCAAATATGTTGGGATCGGCTTCCAGTCTAACTGGATGCAGCTGAATACCAGTATTTTACATGGAGCGACTGCCTATCTGACCGTCACTACCCAATAACTGGGTAATACGATACCTATTGGTAAGACTGGTTGTCAGACTTTCGGGCTTCTGACGACCCGTAACGACTGTCAAAGATCTACGAATGACAGCCGGGACCAACGGCCTGTCGTGCTTTCCGAGGCACGGAGGAGTGTCGGTATATAAAGATGGTCACCCATCCACGGACCAACACCGGCAAGCACAGCTTAACCTGATGGATCGACCCGTGCGGCTGTTATTACTGAGCCGCGAGCTCCTCACATACAATATGCATACGTAAACTCTCGCCTTCCTCCCATGGCGGTACGCAGAAACTACAGAACGCCACCTGCTACGATCCTTACATACTCTTTTTGGTTCGTTTACGTTCACAATAGTTATACATACGGTAATATTATGCCTCTCTAAAAGCTGGCTATACTTGAAAAGGTCGGCCATGTTTGATAATGTTGTTTTAAAAATAAATCAAAGACAATTATCTAGTCGATAAAGCCTATTAAACAATTCTTGATTATTTAAATGATAAATGAAATTTTTTTTTAGTTAATTTATAATAATAATAAAATTATGAAAGTCATACACTCCTTAAATAATCTAGTTTTTTTTTTTTTTTAATTAATGAATGTTATACGAAATAATTATCCATACTAATATTATAAATTCGAAAGTAACTCTGCCTGGTCTGTCTGTCTGTGTCTGTCTGTCAGTATGTTACCTCTACACGCCTAAATCACTGAACGGATTTTGACAAAATTTGGCAAGGAGATAGATGGCATCCCCAGGAAGGACAGAGGGTACTTTTTATTGACATACCTTGCGGGCGAAGCCGCGGGCGGAAGCTAGTAATAGATATTTGCACACCTGTTTAGGCAGGCTATGGATAAAGAACTTTTGTTGTATGTATCACGTCATGTACCCGTATTCAATCAAATAAACGATTTGATTTAAACAAGAGATATTCATACTTCTCCACACGGTCAATAAATTTTAAAAAAAACGCAACCAATTTGTTGACACGACATGTCGACACTACCATTATTAAAAAACACATTAAGACTGACATCTTGCGATCAAGTGCTTGTAATAAATGCCTTGATTATTATGAACGGCCACGTCAAGTTTTATTTGGTCTGTGAGTAAAACCTCTGTGTGCGTCTCTAAAGAATTTTTTAATGGATATCGGCTGTTTTCTATTTCGTCTAATAAAGAAAAAAATTACATAACATCATAGCCTATTCCGCAGGGTTAAGTAGAGGCGTCAGTACATAGATACCTATGGTACATAGATTACGCCAGATTTATTTAAGTCCCCTGTAATAGGGGGCGAGCCTATTGTAATCAACCGGGCACAAATTTAGACTACTGCTAATGAGAAATTTCTCATGAAAAAAGCGAATAACACTGCCCAATTTTTTTTTTTTTTTTGAGGTTGGGTAATCAACCAATGACTTCTCCCGCTCTGACCGGACCCCGTCAATTGTGCTGACATCTCTTTGAGGCGCGCGTGGAACGCGACGCGCCGTCGACCTAGGACTTTGCCCAACCTGGGAATCGAATCTAGAACCTCGTGCTGAGCAGTAGCGCTTGCGACCATTAAACCAACGAGGTAGTAAATTATAGAAATCGGAAGATTATTTTTTAATAAAAATGTGTGAAACTCAATCGTGGAGGAGCTCGTGGCTAAGTAATAACAGCCGCATGGGTCGATTCATCAGGTTAAGCTACGCTTGCCGGGGTTGGTCCGTGGATGGGTGACCATCTTTACATATCGAAACTCCTCCGTGCCTCGGAAAGCACGTTAAAGCGTTGGTCCCGGCTGTCATTTGTGGATCTTTGACAGTCGTTGCGGGTCGTCAGAAGCCCGAAAGTCTGACAACCAGTCTTATCAAGGGGTATCGTATTACCCAGTTACTGGGTTGTGGAGGTCAGATAGGCAGTCGCTCCATGTAAAATACTGGTATTCAGCTGCATCCGGTTGGACTGGAAGCCGACCCCAACATGGTTGGGAAAAGGCTAGGCAGATGATGATGTGTGAAACTCAATCGATATTTTATATCTGGGAAAAGTCTCTATAAGGGGAAACGAACACGAACATCGTTTGATAAAATCGCAAAATAAATCCTAAATTCGAAAAGACCAAAGTAAAAAATATTTCTAAGAAAAATATCAAGACGTGTCCGTTTTACGTCATATCTCAGAGAATGAATTCAATAAGCTTAAATAAATCTTTGCAAGACATTAAAATAAACAACACTAATGAGAAAAACATGACAGACAACCAATACTTAATTTATTTACATCGTTTTTTACGACAACCATGTTCCCAACTACATACTTATTAAAATAAAATCAACTACTATCCAACTAATTGCCTTGCTAAACGAAACAATAAAAATCTCAACAAAAACGAATGTGATTGAATTATAATGCAGATACAAATGGACGGACGACGCTCATTGGCTACAGCGAACGTGGAAAAACACGTAATTTTTTTTCTATCTAAGCCACGTAAAACGTACTTGGCTTGCAACGCGCCCCTCCCATTGGTCGGCGCCGCCGCTCGCCGCTGGCCATTGGAGAATTTTTTTTACCGCTTTTCACGTATACGGTTGTACTAATTTTTTTCTTAGAAACACGGGCCAATAGTGGGGAGCCTATTTTAATTATAACGTTGTATTTTTTCGTGACGCGCTAGTGTGGTGTTTTTAAATTTGGAATAGAAGTAGACATGTTGGATTTTCGAGTTTTGTTTGGCTTAGAATTAGTTTGTTTGTTGTTTTTTTTGACGTTTGCATAGTATATGAGGCGTGTAGTGTAGAGAAACATGGGGATTTTAGTTAATAAAAACATTGCTTGATTATGATGAGCAGGTAAAACATAGATTTATCAGTCACGAACTTCATTTAGTCATTTCCCTAATACAAATATTAGAGGTGTGCTTTATTCGTATGTTACTTCCTTCCGTAGAACCATAGACATTACCATCACGTGTAACTCATCTTCAAGCATATTTTTTAGTTCACGTTTTGTTGGAAGTCATAAGAGTAATGGCTAGAGGTGTAGAAGTATTAATAAAGTAGCTAAAATAGCTTTACGTAAGAATCTATTATGAGCCAATTCGTAATGCAGATGGCAATAGGTATTATCATTACTTTTAGATGAGCTAAATTTATGTTTTGTGTTTTAAATTTTTGCATTTTCTTTTTTTTAATGTTTTTTTCCTGTAATTTTGTTTAACTACAGTTTAACTCACCGAACATTGTTGGTTTTATTATAAAAATAAATTAAGGAAATGTGATAGCATTTTTTTGTTTTATTGTTTCTAAATGTAGTATATAATTAGTTATATAATGCTTTGTGGTGTAATTAGAGCAATAATAAATGACACAGCACATTTATTTTATTTTTAATTACTGTATATTTTTCTATAAAAGTTCCTCTTAGGTATTTTTCTGGTTTAATATAGAACTACTAATATGGCCTCTGGTATGTGTCTCATTTGGTCTCATTATTATTTGTTTATAAAGTAATATCCCTTTTAGGGTATTCTATCCATACTTAGAACTGAAACTGACTATACCGATATCATAATATTATAGTCATACTAATAATTAATTTACTTAGGTCTGAATATTGAATCTCCATTTTAACCCTAAATCCCCATTTTCATTGGAAAAAAGTTGAGAAACAATTGTACAACATTGTTTCCCACAAATGTTCACAACTTTTCTTCACTGTGAATCCGAAACATTAACATTGTTGCCAGTAAAGAACATTCCCTACTCCCAGCAAGATGTCTCCCGCAAAAAAAAAACATGCACAACATTATTTCCCACAAAGGTTCACAACTTTTGTTTCCTATGAATCCGAAACATTAGCATTGTTGCCAGTAACACTGCAACATTTCCTATTCCCAGCAAAATGTGTCCCGCAACATAAATACATGTTGCTAAAACAATGTTCCTCAACTTATTTTCCCAAAAATTATAGGGTTTTTTTTCAAAAACATTTTCATCAATCACTAACCTGTATGCAACCGCGTGTGCTGTTGGACATGACTCAGCTGCTTGAACCGTCGATCACAGTAGGAGCATTTATAAGGCTTTTCTCCTGTATGAACCCTGATATGCTGCACCAGCTGATGGTTGGAACTGAATGATTTTAGGCACTGTTGGCACTGGTGCGGCTTCACTTCTCCTCCGAGACCACGCTGGAGTTCTCTTGCGTGCATCTGCATTGCGTTTTTGTGCATAAATATCTGTAACAATTTGTACTAGTGTTATTTTAGGGTTAAGTCGAGGGAGTGAGGGCCTAATTAAGTGATTGTTTTAAAAAAACGAGTGAGTTTTACAGTAGTCGCTTATAATATGTAAGATCTGACATCATAGCTGACAGTACCAACCTCTCGGAAAATGGGTTGGTACACCCGGCTACACATCAAGCTATACATTTCCAGTATAAGCTGGTCTCGTATTGTATAGGATTTCCGTACAATGCGAGGTCTGCTTATTTTATTTTATTTATTTGGGAAAATAAACGGTTACATATTACAATATTACACAAAATTTGAGCTACAGAGTGAGTAAATGTATAACCCACGACATTTTCCACATAATAATAATGCTTATACTGGAAATGTATAACTTGATGTGTAGCCGTGTGTACCATCTGACCGCGCGCGCTCATTGGTCAAATCAAATAGCGCGCGCTTCCCCGGCTTCCTGTTACACACTTCCGTTGCTTTTCACAAAATCACTCCCACAGATTGGAGGAAAGCGAGAGAAAAGATGTTAAACAGAAAAACGGCGACAGGGATTAGAGAATAGTAGAATCTATGTTTATCTCGCTGATGTTCCTACCATCATCAGTCTGCCTAGCCTTTACCCAACTATTTTGGGGTCAGCTTCCAGTCTAACCGGATGCAGCTGAATACCAGTATTTTACATGGAGCGACTGCCTATCTGACCTCCACAGCCCAGTAACTGGGTAATACGATACCCCTTGGCAAGACTGGTTGTCAGAGTTTCGGGCTTCTGACGACCCGTAACGACTGTCAAAGATCCACAAATGACAGCCGGGACCGACGGCTTAACGTGTTTTCCGAGGCACGGAGGAGCGAGGTGCCAGTAATTATAAGGGACAGATGTAGTAGATATGTTTAGTAAGTAGGTATATAGGAACATCATTTTAGGTAGGAGCTCGTGGCTAAGTAATAACAGCCGCACGGGTCGATCCATCAGGTTAAGCTATGCTTGCCGGGGTTGATCCGTGGATGGGTAACCATCATTACATACCGAGACTCCTCCGTGCCTCGGAAAGCACGTTAAGTCGTTGGTCCCGGCTGTCATTTGTGGATCTTTGACAGTCGTTACGGGTCGGCAGAAGCCCGAAAGTCTGACAACCAGTCTTACCAAGGGGTATCGTATTACCCAGTTACTGGGTTGTGGAGGTCAGATAGGCAGTCACTCCATGTAACATACTGGTATTCAGCTGCATCCGATTAGACTGGAAGCCGACCCCAACATAGTTGGGAAATGCTAGGCAGATGATGATACAGTTTATAATACAGATAAAAACGACTTTTCTTCTTGTTAATATTATCATAAGCATTTCCAATATGGTGACCTATTTTCTAGCGGGAATCCCTGAGGTAATACGTACTATTTTCTAGTAGATTAAATAAATAATACGACAAGTATGTTTAGACGTCCATTTTTCCCTAGAGCCGTAAGTTCATCTGTACTGACATACTATATCACCCATTTTCCGCACTTAAGTACTTTTATTTTGAATCTATAATATATATTAAATATATGAATATTGCTTGACCGATAATATCTAAATAATAATATATAAATCTTAATATATAATATAAATTGCTTGACCGATATGTTTTTTTGTTTTATTTTTGTTCGCCTCAATAGTGGTTTAAAAAAAAAGTAGGAAATAATTCCAAAGGAACAGTCGATAAATTTAAAAATTTGAAATTATCACTCACGTGTTACGAAGTTCACCTGGTATAAACGACCCAGTGAACTTCGTATCACGTGATCCGTCCGCAATAAAAACAAGCGATCATTTTTCTACCAACGTCGCAACAGCAAAACTGCACAGCTATCGTTTTGTCATTAAAATCCCTCTCCACTAAAACCCTTTCTAACTCATTAATAAATAAGCCCCATTACCCAATACATAGTATCAAACATCCATACAAATCTACGGAAATACCACCACAAGTATAATGTACAAATACATAACTTATGTACTCTCTGTGTTGGTGTTAAGTTTCACGCGCGGCGTTCTATAATTTTGCCGTAGCAAAGAAATTGCCTTTCCCATACTTTAGATAAGCTAAAATTATAGAGACCTTATATTATTTAGCACCATGGTTTAACTAGCTCGTGTGGTTGATTGCATTTGCTATTTCTTCGGTATTAGTGACATTATTGGGTCGGTTTTTCGTGTGGTCTTGGAGTAAGTATGGTTTTCTTATTGAATGTAATAATTGAGGACTGAAAACTGGTAGATTATTGAGTGAACTAGTTATATTAATTTGAGCTTTCTTTGTATGATGAAAGGATTGAGATTTGTTTGAGTTTCGATTGTCAATTTCCTTCTATTACAAAAATGCTTAATTGTTATTGTTCTCAATGAGGAAATCAAAAACTGGGACGAAAATTGGCAAATTATAAATACTCAAGTAGGTATTTTAAATTAATTGGAATAATGATACAATAACTATTTTATTTTATTGATTGGGTTTTTCGTGGCACTGTGGATTTTTCGTTTTTACTAATAAAGATCCATAGTTGGGTTTTTGTTTTTCATCCAAAAGGTTAGAAATGAACAGGAAACATAGAAGACCTTATTTTCTAAGTAAATTAAAACGTGACAGCTTCGTTTGTCTATGCTACATACCTACACCGCAAGAACTTGACATGTTAATACGTATCCCAATCAGCTTGGTTATTTTTGACACTGACATAAAACATCGTTGAATAGTTTGAATGAATTCAAAATTGGAAAAAGAACAAGAACATTGATGAACTTATTCATTCATGTTCTTGTTCCTTTTTTGTTTTTGTTCGTGTTCTTTTTGCTTTTTTTTGCCCTTGTTCTTTTTGTTTTTGTTCTTGTTTTTTTTTTTGCAGTAATATTGTAGTAGTATAAATAAATATGTATTATACATAATATTGTTGTAGTGTATAAAATATGACATATGAGGAGGGGCAAAACCTAGATGAGGCTGGAACAGGAGCGTGGGCACAAGAAAAGAGAGGCATTTGCCCAGCAGTGGGTGAGCAGTGGGTGAAGTGGGGATGATGATGATCACGATGGTGATGATATAAATTATGATTTTTACAAACCCAACTATAAAACTTAATTAACTTGAAACTAAAAAGAAAAAGTCCAAGTGCCTCAAACAACCGAGTTTTTTTTTTGTTGTTTTTTTATAATAATTCCAAGTAATTACACATACCTATTTGAGTAGGTATTTACAATCATTCGAGCGAATCATAAGGGCTTCCATTTTCCTGACAATCCTACAAAACTTCGCCAAACTAAAATAATTTACTTCATTAGACTACATTTCGCTATCAAAACAGCAAAAGTTTTATCAATAGCGGTTGTCATGTTAGAATTGTTTAATCTCAAACTAATCTCAGAGTATATATTTTATACGTTTGCCTGTATATTTATTGAAAACCCTTCGTTCCTACGATTGCAAAGAAACGACTTTGGACACGCAACCGTACAGTGGCGGCCATGGTAACTGATACGTACAATATTGTAATAAAATCTATGTTACGCGACCTATGAGCCGTATTGTCGGGTGGAATTGTAGAGATATTAACGTTATTAGTGTGGAATTATTGTTGTTTAATTATTTTGTTAGTGTTGGCAATAGAACTACTGCTATAAGAATAATAATAAATTTTAAAAGTTTATATGAATATAAATATAAGAAAAATACAGGAAAAGTCAAGAAAATATTATAAAGGACAGCTGTTTTATTTGTTTTAAAAAACAAATAAAAAGATAAATGTTATAATTGACCTACCTCGAACAAGACATCAGAATTTTGATTAATCCACATTTTTGCAAAACTGTAATATTTTTATTTTTACTCCAACTACTTCTAGGTATCGCGGGCAACGATATAACTGAACTTAACATTTTATTTACAATAATTTTATTCTGTCCCACTCTTAAGCGGAAGGAAAAATAATACAAAAATCAATTAAATACATAATGTTTGTTTAAAAATTTATTAAATTACATCCAGCTTCTTCCTTGTTTAATGAAGAGTAATATGTCTAAAACAGGGCAGAATAGGTAGGTTATGGTGAATCTTATAGAACAATGGCAAAATAACCATTCATCTTATTTTCATTAAACTTATTTCTAACGTTAGAACTAACATATTACTGAAACAGTAACAGAAAAGGTCGAGATGAATCATACTAAAATGGATGAAAATATCATAAAAATGGCCATATTTCTGCTATTTTTAATCCCGTTACATAATATTTCAATAAATAACTAAGAAATCATTATCATCATTACATTGAAACTAAAAAATTTAGCATTTTTATAAATATTCGGTTATTCAATGTTTTAATCGACTATGTGTCGCAGCAGTATCAACAACTTCCCTTGTAACGTTGACAACTACATTATAGTTCAAAGCAAAAAAGCAAATATTATCAAACTAAGGTACTTAAACAAAAAATAATCATAATTGAACAGTATAGTACGAATCTTGTTAAACTTCGAAAAATCAGCAACTCCCAAGCGCAAGATACAAAATCTGTTCAAAACTCGAAAGATGTGTCAATAAATCTGTCCTACAGTGTAGCCCTTTCACGCGTGGTAGAAAGTGGGCCCCGTCGTATCACGCAACGAAGAAATTGCAAAGAATTTATGCTTTTGATACGATATGACGCGAGGTCTAAGGTTCTGTTCCCGGAAGAACACTTGACTTATTGTTAGTATCGACGTAACTGCCATTTTCTCGAGTATTCATAGGTAGTTGAAATATTTAGTATAGAATATCGTTGGGTTTTAGGACTGTCGTCAAGTCAACCAATCTGCCTAGCCTTTTCCCAACTATATTGGGGTCGGCTTCCAGTCTAACCGGATGCAGCTGAATACCAGTATTTTACATGGAGCGACTGCCTATCTGATCTCTACAACCCAGTAACTGCGTAATACGATACCCCTTGGCAAGACTGGTTGTCAGACTTCCGGGCTTCTGACGACCCGTAACGACTGTCAAAGACCAACAAATGATAGCCGGGACCAACGGCTTAACGTGCTTTCCGAGACACGGAGGAGTCTCGTTATGTAAAGATGGTCACCCATCCATGGACCAACCCCGGCAAGCGTAGCTTAACCTGTTGGATCGACCCATGCGGCTGTTATTACTTAGCCATGAGCTCCTCGACTGTCGTCAGGTCAAAATGGAGTTATTGGTAAAAATTTAAATGAAACGTGGCATTATTTTTAGTTTGTGTCCTAACATTTTATCCCGTTAATTGGCTCTATCGGTGCAGTGGCTGAGCGATCGGTTGTTGCATTTAGGATACCGGGTTTTATTTCCGATAAAAATATTTCTATGCTGCAGATCCGAGAGACATTTGTGAGTTCAGTTGGCGAATGTTGGCGCACGTGATACTTGATTCTGATATTATTGATGACTGAATAAACACTGGTTTTATTAATTGTGGATATTTTGTTTTATTGCTAACACATTTACAACCAATTTCCCTATTCCACAAAATAAGGACCGTTCCTCTTGAAAAATATTATTATTACAGTAAAGGACAAAAAAAAGTATACAAAAGTACAGTTTTCATATATTTCGAACTACATAACGATCTTTACTAAATTTTGGCTAAGAAATGTCAGCCGCATGGGTCGATCCATCAGGTTAAGCTACGCTTGCCACGGGTGGTCCGTGGATGCGTGACCATCTTTACATACCCAAGACCCCTCCGTACCTCGGAAAGCACGATAAGCCGTTGGTCCCGGCTGTCATTTGTAGATCTTTGACAATTGTTACGGGTCTTCAGAAGCCCGAAACTCTGACGACCAGTCTTACCAAGGGGTATAATGTTACCCAGTAACTGGGTTGTGGAGGTCAGATATGCAGTCGCTCCATGTTAAAATACTAGTATTCAGCTGCATCGGGTTAGACTGGAAGCCTATCCCAACATAGTTAGGAAAAGGCTAGGCAGATGATGACAACGATCTTTACTGGAAACAAAAAAAGCGTCTTCCCCGCTCGATTTTTTTTTTAAAATAACTTTTTCTTCTAATACCTTCATAAATTCTTCTTTTAAAAACTTAGTAGAGCTAATTAATAAAAACGAAATTTTCATGTTACTCGGTTAATGTGCAGAATGTCCCAAGTGAGCGCTGCTGAATAAAAATGACTTTTGTTCGTCAAGAGGGACAGAACACCTTGTATGATAATTAAAATATCAAGATTTTTAGAAAAAGAATATTTTTAAATAACATAGTCATGATAAAAAGAAGCAATTTATTTTTAATCTTAGATTCTAAAATGTTGTGTACCTATCTAACAGTAATTTAAATAGATATTAAAATAAACATTCGTATTTTTTTAATAATCTGACAGTAGCTAATGGTATATTAGATATGGATAACAATTAGGGATTCGTTATTTGAACTAAAATCTTATTTTTTTTTTATTTTCAATTAACCCAATAACATTGCCGTTTTTCAACGCATAGTAACAAAAATATGCAGGTTATTTTTATACGTTGATATGTAAATGAAACCTTGTAGTACTGCGTTATACACTTAATTTAAAATAAAACATGACCGCAATAATAACTATGTTAGGATAAGGATAAAAATAAATTAATAATTTTAAAACTGCGACAGCATTTTGAAAATAAAATAATTATCATTGAAACACAAGTAATAAATAATTAAACGAGTCCATCGTAATGTTTTTACTATTTTATTATTGTAAATATTACACTACTACTACTGTTTGTTGTTTGTTTAGACAATGAAACTTCCTTTTCGTTTTAATGTTAATTAAAAATACATAACCACAGTTTGAGGTAAAATATACATTTAATAGTTGAACGACTATAAGCATGAGATAAGACTATCAAGAAAAAAAAAATGTTTTCCGCATTCTGCAGCTAAATCAAATAGGGCTATGAGTTTTTTTCTGATTAATTAAACATTATTCAAGCTATTTAAAGGATTTTCTTCAATTTACGAATGATGTTACAACTTCTTCATAGGAAAAAAAAACTCCTATAAGAAAAAAAAACAAATCAAATCTGAAAAATAAAAAGCTTAGATTTCAAGTGATCCCGCTGCCTTCGAAGACTCTCCGGACAAGCCCTTAGGGTGTAATTAGCGACATAAAAAATTGAGCACTTTACGGGCATAAAAAAGTAATGAAATATGCACGCCTCATTTTTACGTAAATTGTCTCGACACTCAGTATGACAAGCTCAATTAAGAAAAATTACTGCCCTTTTGCTTTTTATAGCGCTGTTATTGCTGACCAGAACGTTTTTTTTTTTTTTCTAAACATCCGTGACTTTATATTGTATCTTTTTTGTAGGAATGTTATAAAATGTGTGTTTTTTTAAATAAATAAGTGACACAAAAGAGCAATGAATGGTATCATTGCTTTTTTGTCACTTATTTACTTGAACTTAACTTTAACCATATTAAAATCTTTTGTCGGTTAGAAGTCAGTAGGTACGGTCATATTTAAATACCTACAAAACAGGTGAATATCTAGTTTGTGAACTTTTGTGTTTACTGGTTTCCCAACTTTTACCGTAACACACTGAACATATCACTAATGTGTGTATAATTATAATAATTTTAATCATATTTTTGTTTCGCTACACATCAAAGCAAACAGAGTTAAAAATAAACAAATGAACGATTCAATCAGCTTTTTCCCAATTATGTTGAGGTCAGCTTCCAGTCTAACCTTATGCAGCTGTATCAGTATTTTACATGGAGCGACTACCTATCTGACCTTCACAACCCAGCTACTGGGTAGTACGATACCCCTTGGTAAGACTGGTTGTCAGACTTTCGGGCTTCTGACTACCCGTAACGACTGTCAAAGATCTACGAATGACAGCCTCCCAGCCAACGGATTAACGTGCTTTCAGAGGTCTCGATATCTGCCAGGGTTGCGGGAAAGTCCGAAAGGGATACCGGGACCTTGGCAACAGGCAACTGAAGAAACACGGGTGAGTTTAGTCAGTAAAAGTCTGACACGCCCTCCCGCTCCACCGAGAGCGGGATAAATAATTTTATGATTTCCCACCCTCAAAAAAAAAAAGGGAGTCTCGATATGTACTTAGGTAATGGTTGGTCACCCATCCACGAACCGACCGCGGCAAGCATAGCTTAACCTTCTATCAAACCGTGTGGCTGTTATCATTTAGCCATGAGCCACTCAGTTCACACACATAAAATGTGTGCATAATAAGTGTTTTATTATAATTCAGTATAAAAAAATAATTAAAAACACCAAATTAAAAATTATAATTATTAATGCTAAGTTCCTATAAACAAAAACAAAGTGTTTTTCTTACCAATAGTAGCATTTTTTATTGCCCAACTGGGGATATAAATAGATTCGTAAGCTAATTTTACCTGTGATAGCTACTTCAATATGGGAGGGTCTACTATTCAAAGCTGAGGTCTTAGCTTCATTATTGGTAAAGATACAAGTCTTTATATTAACCAATAACGGTTCGTAAATTATAAGAATCGACCCTAAAATGTATTCTGTCCAACTTCAAAAATTATTAAGGCCACATTCATTGCATAACGCAAAAAAATCGGTCAGTAAGGCACAGGAAAACGAGTCACTGTGTTTTTTCTTTATTTATAAAAGGCGACCTAAAAAACGAATGAAGTCAAGTTCAGCAAAAATGCGTCATTCGGTTACGTTGTATGTACACACGGCTACACATCAAGCTATACATTTCCAGTATAAGCTGACCTCTCATTGTACGGAAATCCTCTATAATGCGCGATCAGCATACTTTGGAAATGTATAGCTTGATGTGTAGTCGTGTGTACATGTTTTATTTTTTATTGCGATCTGCATTGTGGGTGTACTGTGAGGTTGTGGGGTACGCTTTCATTGATTGTGTGCGATATAAATGACGTGTAAACTGTTACAACGGAGATTTTTTATGGCCGTTGATTATCCTGACTAAAATTACTGATTGCGTCATTATTTTTGTATTAAATTGTCAGCAACACATAACTCATAACTTCACCCCTGTATTCCCTGAAGGGTTAGGCAGAGATGTACCTATAGTACACCACCACATCAGTTATGTTTTAAGTCCCATTTAATTGGGGGCGAGCCTAGAGCCATCAACCGGGCACAAATCCGGACTCCGAGCTGCTACTGAGAAATTCCAGACGGAAAAACCCAATAACACTTGTGAGCAACCATAAGCAAATTACAATTAATTAAAGCAAAAAGACGATTGTGGCGGTATCTACATCGCCACATGCGAACTACGCATCAAAGACCTGACGTCACACAAAAATCCTGACATCATATAAATCCTGCATCGCGCAATTAAAGTTTACCGTGCAATGGATATATATACAATATCAATCGTTGGGCAGTTGCCCGCCAGACACAACACCCGTCTGGTCGGAGGATCCTCCCTTTTCTATGGTGGATGCGTGAACTTTACACCCTTCCCTTGTCCGATGAAGTAGTGCCAGCCCGCGCCGTAGCTGAGCACGTAGCTTTAAATTCCCCGTTTAATAATAATGATGATCTAAACCTTTTGATCCAGCCTGTCCCAACAACTTGCTGTCCCCCCGCCAGTGATGTCGCCCTAAGCCGAGGTTCGTACCCCACAGGGGGTGCCCTTAGCGAGCGCACACTTAATTTTAATTTAGAATAGTTTATATGCCCCTGGCTGGAGGCCCTGAGTGTAGAAGCTTAAGGCAGCCACAGGAAAGTCCGGTTAAGAAGTTATGATTTCCGAAATCACACTTCAAGATGCCATAGTTAAAAAAAAAAAAAAAAAAAAAAAAACTTTACACCCTGTTCCTCATACTCCTAAACGATTATTATGAGTTCAATACTGTTATTAGTTAAACAAATAATAAAATGTACCTATAGTTAGTTATTTAGTCATTTATGATAATATAAGTTTTTTTATTAACGGTTAAAAACAAAAAAAAAATGGTTATATGATTAAAACATTTAAAAAAAAACCTTCCAACACACTGATTTTACTAAAAACAACTACCTACATTTCTTATCGATAGCAACACAGCGACAAATCGTTTAATTGTCAACAGTCTGTACACCTAATTAAAAAGCACACTCGCAATAATTATCACGTAATTAACTAACAACTTTCACACGTGTTTAACAGTTAAAAATGTGAAAAAAAAACACTAGTAAATCAAAAGCTATTACAAACCGTACTACAGCAGGTGTCAAACTGCAAATTATCAACTTATCACGGTATGCACACTGTTATTTGTAAGGACATTTCAGAGGGTGACATGACAATTAAAAAATTATAAAACTACACTGTTTTTCTTGTAATTAGTGGCTAATGTCAGTAGCGACAAACGAGGCTGGTAATTTTAGAAACGTAAAACGTTTTTAATTCCGAGGAAGGGTTACAAATGCAGTTTTACAGATTTTTATTTTCTGAATATGCTTCGATTGTCTGCGTATTTGCGTATAAGTAAGAGTGGAGGTTCCAAGGCATTTAAAAAAATATATTTAGAAATAGTGCATTGTAGAGTTTTTATGTGAGACAATTTGTTATGTTCTATTTTAATAGACAACATTAAAAAAAAAACATTTTTGATCACGTCGTCGTTTATTAAAGGCCAGTAAATTAATTAACGTTTTTCAAAGAACAATATAAATTGCAATATAATTATACCAAAGTAAGGACATACAAGTACAGCCACAATGCCCTTAAGAATAAAGAAAATTAATCCTACAAACGAACGCATATTGTTTTAAAATATTAAAAAAAAATTACGATGTCTTTATTTATTATTGTTCGTAATACCGGTAAATTATTTTGGTCTTTTCAGATCTAAATATTACCAATAGTTTCTTTTTAGGTGAAATCACATCCATAAATTATTTATAAGTAATTACAAAAATATTTAAAGAAACAAAAAACAGATTAATAATTGGAATTTTGAGTAAGCATACGTCGTATTGATCTCCACATAAATATATCACGACAAATTTATGATACAAATAAAGCATTAATAAATATACAAACACAAGAAGTCAGTTTTATAAGAAATATGAATTTTTATAAGAAGTATTTATCGATTCAAGGCAACAATTACTCATTCGTATCAGCTCAGTGAGTCTTTCTTTAAATAAAACCAGCCTTGGACAAGAAAGTACTCGTAAACAATGAAGAAAAAACATAAATATAACTACCATCTGTTTATTTTAAAGGGTTCCAAGCATTTATAATTTGTAAGACCATGACTTTGCAGATTTTTGTGGTAAATATGCAAAAACTACAATGTGGCCATTGAATTATATGTCAGAAAAATCGTTAACAAAACTTTTGATAAAAAAAGAACAACTGGCTTGCAAAAAAAACACTAAAAGCTGTAAACAACAGTGACGGAGTAACTTAAAACATCATCCAGATATACTAAGTGGGAAAAATACGTAATATTGAAGCTAACTCGAAAACTACGCAAGCAAAGTTAATAAAATTTATATGGGACAACTTCTGAAGCACCTACCAAACAAAAAATCTCATCAAAATCAATTCAAAATTGGTGAAGCAATCACGTAACAAAAACAAAAAAACAGACGAATTCAGAACCTCCTCCTTTTTTAAATCGGTTAAAAAGGGCCAATTTCGAGTGGTTTTTTTTTCATTTTATATACACGTCTCATCGAGAAGAGGCCTGTGTCCCAGCAGTGGGAACATTATGGGCTGATTACGCTCAAATGAAGTTATACAGAGAAGATTCTAAGATACTTTATAAAGATGGTATTATTTTAAATTATCATAGATAGTTATCTACGTGCTATGGAGCGGGCTATGCTAGGAGTTTCTTTGAAGAATGAGATCAGAAATTAAGTTATCCGGAGAAGAACCAGAGTTATATAGCCTGCAAGGTAAGCAAGCTGAAGGGGCAGTGGGCTGGCCATGTCTGTCGAAGGACCGATGGCCGGTGGAGCAGACGAATCCTAGAGTGGTGACCGCGTATCGGCAAGCGTAGTGTGGGACGCCCCCCAGCTAGATGGACCGACGACCTTAAAAAGTTTGCTGGGACAGACTGGATGCGGAAGACGGAGGACAGGGTGTTGTGGCGCAGTCTGGGAGAGGCCTATGTCCAGCAGTGGATTGCAATAAGCTTAGTCGATTGATTGACTTATCTGCACAGAGAACTACTTTATTTTTAGATTATTTTGTTTAAATAGGTAAGCATGTTAAGTAAAGTAAGATTTGCAATAAGACATCGAGTAAATTCTTTCATTGGATTATAAATAGCTCTCTGCTTGAAACCACAGCTTGAATAAATCCAATGGGTCAAAGGTCGTAGAACTACATAAAGTCTCTCTATATAATATAAGCTGTCGGCCTCTTAGCTAGCATTTAGTAAAACAATATCTGACACAAAATATTTTTGGTCCTTTTAGTTTGAAGGTGAATAAATCTGCCTAGCCTTTTCCTAACTATGCTGGGGTCGGCTTCCAGTCTAACCGGATGCAGCTGGATACCAGTATTTAACATGGAGCGACTGCCTATCTGACCTCCACAACCCGATACTCCTGGTTGTCAGACTTTTGGGTTTCTGACTACTCGTAACGAGTGTCAAAGATCTGTGAATGACAGCCGGGACCAACTGCTTAACTCTCGGTATGTTATGGATGGTCACCTGTCCACGAACTGACCTCGACAAGCGTTGCTTAACCTTTGGCGCAGCCGTGAGTCGCACAATACTATTTTTATTCTGTTCTTTGTTTTTATGTGAATATTGTGTGCCTAACCTGGGTCAAATAAATTTATTTTCTTTCTTTCAAGATCGACCCCGTGCGGCTGTTATTTTTTAGCCACGACTCTCTCTAGTTCGAAGGTCATTAATAGATAATATTTAGTCTACTCAGCACACAAAATGCTAAGAAATGCAGCCAGCATTATAGTCAACACCCACGTGTGAGAAGTTATAATGTTATATTAATGAGGTGACTAATAAACGTGCTAAGCATTGCACAAGATATTGTTCAAATACTTGCAGTAAATGTCAAAGCTCTTTGTAATGTGGGGGAAGAAATTGAAGTTATGACGTTTTTATGATAATACTAAGTCAAAATATTTAGTCAAACTGATGATTTCGAATTTTTCTTACTGTAGGAGTTTGAAATGTTTTTTATTTATTTTTGAATTTTTGTAGTTAGATTACCTAATGAAAAGTCTAATACCATATCTATACAGGGATTACTAGTGCCCCGCTGCCGCACGGTTTTTACGAATTGACAAAACATCAAGATTTCTTAGTTACATGTAACTTTAAAGTAACGAAATATACACATAAACCTTTCAGAATAAATTATTTAAACTACGATGAATACCTCATCAAAATTTGTTGCCTGGTTTAGAAGAATAACGCGGACATACAGATAAAACACGAAAAGCGATTTTAATTTATAATATTTATAGAAGTAGCAGATATTGTAATCATTATAAAAATCGCTCTCATGTCTTTTAAGATACTTTTGACGTTTTCCGTCATTCAAAATTCTCCATTCTTAATTCTGAATTTGAAAAAAGGCAACATTTTGCCAAATATTGTGTAATTTATTTGCTGAAGTGAGTACATCTGTACAGCGTTCTTTAAGATTCTGCTTTTAGAAACCACGTGAGATTTGTGTATTAATATTCAGGCTGAAAAGTTTTCCAAAGGAATACCGACAGACAAACTTTGGACATAGCTTCAAGTCTGTAAATAGCTGTGATAAATCAAACAGTAAAAGAAAAAAATATATTTACGTATTATATTGTAAAAATGATCATTTTTACACAATAAAGATCTGATTTGATCATAGAAATTGGTCGTAATATGCAAACAGATGCAAAACTATCAATTATGTGAAAGTTAGTTCAGTAACAGTAATTATCATTATGGTCCTAAACCATGTTTTACCAAAACCTAGTATCAAAATATCCCAGATTTCCTTATCACAATTTTCATTGCAGGATTTGATCCTAATGCACAGATTTTCAAAATTGGTCTTAATGCATAGATTTACAAAAATGGTCCTAACGCACAAATTTACAAAATTGGTCCTTAGTTACAAATTCCTGAGGCACAATATTCCCGGGGTAACCTTCAATATTTACTGAACCCTACCATCGACAGAACAGGCCTTCTTCCTTATCACGAGGAACCTCGAACTGGCCTTGAGTGAAGAAGGAGTGTGTTCAAACGTTTATCACTACGTGTTTGATGTAATGATTACTTATTATGAAAGATGGCCGTTTACTGCAGAAAACATGCGTTTATAGACGGTGACATAAAATTACAGTTTTTGTTCAAGTTAGGAAGTGGGTCGTTAAATGTAGTGTATCTCTTGTAAGTTCCAATTAAGGTATGTGTAGTTGGAAAATTATGCATGTTTTTTATTCAAATACGTAAAATTATGCATGTTTTTTTATTCAAATACGTAAAATTATGCATGTTTTTATTCAATTACGTACTCAATGCTTTTTAACATTCCATATGTATATTTTCATCCATTCCAGGTGTATTTTTTCATACACGAAATCTCTGAAGGGTTGTACTCATCATTATAAACAACATTCACTATGGTACCAAACCTGAAATCGCGAAAAAAATATCAGCTGTTCCCTACATTTTGACGAGCTATGCGAACATAAATGTAGGGAACAGTTGATTTTTTTAGGCGAACGACACTAGGACTTTTCGTGTATGAAAAGATAAACCTTATATATGTTTAATTAGATGCCAACTTAAAATGATGACGATAAAGCAGAAAGGGCTTGAAAATCATTAACAAAAAAAAAATAGAACTGTGTTTCAGATCGATGAAAAAGCAAGCGTATTTTTTTGAGAATAAAATACCTACTTGGTATTACATTGTCAAACTCAAACTCAAAGCATTTATTTCAATTAAACAAAAAAGGAGTAGGTCAGTCAGAAATATGAAGCTAGTGGCTCATTCTAAAGCGCATTAGGTCCTATGGAGAAGAACGGGAAAGAAACTCCACGGACACTCTTTTAAATAAAAAAAATAGATACAAAAAATTGGTTACATCACTCATGTTGAAATTATGCATGTAAGAACAATGTACGAGTAGTAAGCACGTTATGTGATTGGAAATGATTTATTTGGAATATTCTCTAGAACGAAAGTGAAAGTGAATTTTCCAAATATGAAATACCGTGTGTACCTAAAATCTTTGACACTTTTCCATAAACAATTAAATCTCAAAATCCCACACATTCTTATTATGACTACAATACTCTATCCATTACATGTTCAAAAAAAAAAAACAATCAATGCCTCAATCCCCAACACTATATACAAATCATCTTCTATCTCTTTTTCTCCCGCAAGAGTGAAAGAGACGGCAAACGAGCTAGTTTAGATAGTTGTTAAGATATGGCTATCGCCGCCGCCCACGGGGAATGTCCGTGGTTCACCGACAGTGTGGACTTCCTACTTCAGTGCGTGTTCCAAATACATCGGGAATTTTTATTTATTGTCTGTGTTTATTTCGCCGTGTGGTCTTAGGAGTTGACCACCCTAAATGCCGTAGGCGTAAAAGAGAGCTAAGATATTCTAATGCTATTTTGTTTGAAAAAGTTAGTAAAATCTTTTGTCGATGGATTGGATGGATTAAAATTACTGTCCTATAAGTAGATTAGTTGAACATTTTCTATTTTGTTAAGTACCAGGTTCTTGTTGAACTGCCAGGGTTACGGGAAAGTCCGAAAGGGATACCGGGACCTTGGCAACGGGCAACTGAAGGAACACGGGTGGGTTTTAGACAATAAAAGTCTGACACGCCCTTCCGCTCCGCCCAGAGCGGGAGAAGTCATCCGATGATGTTATACCCCCCAAAAAAATAAAGTTCTTGTTGAAAGGCCTACACTGTCCTCCCATACTTATTAACACTGTTACTCGAAAGTATTGTAAAAGCAAATTATTTTTAAAAGAGTAATCGTGGAGTTTCTTGCCGGCTCTTCTCCATAGGAAACGACCAATTAGAACCGTGCACGTAGCTTCTGACGTTTCATAAGTGCCCATGTAGGTTTATGTGAAATAAAATGTTTTGATTTTGATTTTATGGGATTCAATAAAAGACTTCTGCGTGCCTCGGAAAGCACGTTAAGTTTTTGGTCCCGGCTGTCATTCATGGATCTTTGACAGTCGTTACGAGTCGTCAGAAGCCTGAAAGACTGTCAACCAGTCTAACCAAGTGGTATCGTATTACCCAATTATTGGGTTGTGGTGGTCAGATAGGCAATCGCTCAATGTAAAATACTGGTGTTCAGCTGCATCTATTACCGTGCGTTTGCACTGGCAAAACATTTACGACAAAACATGTTGAAATCTCTATTTTCTGTCAATGTTCCATACAATTTTTGACAGGAATTAGAGATTTAAACATGTTTTGTTGTAATGTTTCGCCAGTGCAAACGCACGGTTAGACTGGAAGCCGACCCCAACATAGATGGGAAAAGGCTAGGTAGATTGATGAAAAATATGAGCCATCAATATATTATGTATAAGTACTCATAAGTACGTTGGTCATAGTACTTACAACGGTTACTCGTAAAAAAATACAAGCAGAGTTATATCATTTGGCAGCCACAGTAAAACCTTATGCCAAAGAAATGTTTACGATGCTAATATTCTTTTGAAGATAAGCATATCTTTCAGTAAAGCTGTTTGTATTTGTAGTGTCTCACATTTCTATTTTCTTTGATTAACACTGTCACAATATTTTAATCGTTAGCAAAAAAGAAAGATGTAAAATCAAAATAGATTTATATCTGCCAACCTAAAGTAAGTAATTCGTAAACATCACACCGTGAAAACTCAGGTGCACTTCACCTAAGTTTTCACGGTGAGATCTGTCAATAGTATCAATCCCTAGCAAACGGGTGGAATGGCAGGTAATTTAAACTCACTTCACCTGGGTTTTCACAGTGAGATTTTAACTGAAGAGATTGACTGTTCTGTAAAACCTTAGGTGAAGTGAGCTGTCATTCCATGATGCTTACAAAATCGACCGTCTGTTCTGTAAATATCTCACCGTGAAAACTTAGGTGAAGTGAGCTGTCAATCCCTAGCATCATCAAGCTCACTTCACCTAAGTGTTCAAAGTGAGAATATATCAGCAGGATACTATTAAAGCAAATCCATTACACATAATCACTTGCTTAAAAAATGGTGAAAAAATGGTGAAAGTTGGAAAACATCGTGAGGAAACCGGCATGCCAGAGAGATATTTTTCGACGGCATTGGAAGCCACCACAAAGCTTTGGGTGGCTTTAAAACTCTGACACTAGGTTAGTCACTAACCAAACGAAAAGATGAAGCAGAAAATCCTAGTCGGTACAGCCTTCAGGGCATATTGTGTAGACCCCTCCAAACCAACCAATCTCTCACAGATGATTGTCAACAGAAAAACTCTCTTAGAACAAAGCCTTTCCGAGCGAAAACAGCATTTTTTCCTAATTGACACTCTGATGTTTTACCTTCAAGCATTGTCCCTACGAAGCGAGGCAGACCAATAAAAAAACTAATAAAAGCCGGCAGTGGGCATCGGTACTGACCTATGTCAACAAACAGAGCGGTGGGATTGTGTGTGTGAGTGAAGGTATGTGTGTGTGTATATAGACTTCGTAAGAGTATAGAATGTGTAAAAGAATGCACTTTTTGTTTTGCTTCTAAGGTTGTTGGAATGCATGGTTTTTGTACGTTGGAATGAAAAGTGCTGCTGATGATGTTTTTTTAGTTTATAACAAATGGTTGTTTGAATAGAAAAATGTGAAATTTAATACCTAGTAATTTTAGCTTAAATTCATTCTAAGCTTGACAAAACTATAATTTTGCTAATGATGTAACAAAACCAGACGTTGGGGCTTCGAATGTAAGTGAAACTGATAAATTGATGCAGATTTTGCTTGCTAATTTAATCATTTTACAGAAAACATGAAAACTAATATTAAGAAATGAGTAATTTCCTTGATTTTTTCACGATATCATTGAATATTTAAGATAAAAATCCTGTGAAGAAAAAAAATAATACTCAAATTAGATCAACTCGACGATAAAACTTTTTGGCGTACTACAAATTTATTTACAAGTTAACTAGAAAATAATTATTTTCTCATTGCTGCCACATCTGTAGCAAAACGAGTCTACGATTGAAGTGCTAACAACGAGACAATGACAGGCGCATTCAGATAACCTCATTTCTTTCTGCGATAGCACACACACATAGATACATACACAATTGACACACACTAACACGACGGCGGCGACTATCGGGATGAAATCTGAGAACGCCATTTAAAAATAATGAGGTTTTTTCTGAAATTAGTATTTGAATGTAATTTTTTTTATGAAAGTCTGATTTGTCGTAATTGTATGTAGATTGGCATAATCAGATTTGATTAAAGTGATTACGTTTTTCGCAGTTATAATTTTCCTACTAAAATTTTAAATTTAATTATTGAAGTTTTTTAGGTATTTCAGTTTCGGGTATTGAGGCCATTTTTTTGGTTTTAAATACATATTTGTTACGATTGTTTTTATTTATTTATTTGCACCAACAGGGTATACCTACCTACATTCATCATTGGTTTACAAAGGTATTTAGGAAAGGTATTATTGCAAATGTATACACAAATTAATCAAGACGCAAGATAATTCTGAATCCTCAGCAGCAAAAATACATTTTAAATTTATCATTGAGTAAAAACGTTGAGTTTAAAAAATACTTGCTAACTTTAATAAAATGCGATAGGTGAAGAATCCTGCTCTTTTTTTTTCATGGCAAGGAATGACATAACAAAATGAAGACAATTACTTCAAGATACAATAAACTTACGAGCAATTGCAAAAATCATTTCCATTTGAAAAACAAATATTTTTGTTATTACTAAATCAATATTTAATTTTTATTTATTAAGGCATAAGTTACAAATCGTTTCAAATCTGAAAGAAGATAAAAATACATTGAATCAACGATGAGCGAAGATAAATCAAAAAACAATGCAGACGTAATATTAAAAATTATAATTAAGATGTAATTTTATGAAATTACTGTACTTTAATCGAACCTAATGATTTTACCACAACAATAAATATCTACTCAATAAAAATTATATTTTAGATGTGTCTGTGTGCATTCTGTCTTTAGTTTTATTTGTGTGCGTGCAATATGATTGTGTGTGTGTATGAACGGTGATGCAATACCTAATCGTGTTTATCGGAGAAATGACGACGCGTTGCGCATTTTTTATTATGTTATGTAACGACGTTTGTATGTGTTTTTTATTATAAGATGTTTCGCAATTAACTGCTTGTATATTATACAGAATACATTATTAGAATTGTTCAAAGGTTATTGTATATGAGATTTGTTTTAGAATTTACGATGTATTCGATTCTGTTGGCTGATAAAATTGCTCAAATAATGTGGCAAAAACACGTAATTAACACTAGAATCCTTCTAGTGTTAATTACTTAATTAATATAAGGATTTACAATTGGAGGTGTTCTGCCTAAAAAGGACAAAAACACATTAATTTTATCTCTAAACTTTTATCAAGTTACGGAATTCTCGAAAAACGCCATGAAAGAAAATTGGAGACGTTCAATGAAAATATGTATAATTATTTCGTAATCACAAACTGAACATAAACTTCATTATAACTCATAAATTACATATCAGGGACCTTCGAGCAATGAAACTGCAAACAAAGTATAATAAAATTGCGTTGCGATACTGTCAACGTCTTTTAGTTAAAAATACAGGGCTAATGTACCTTCAGGGCTAAATGATAAGCATGACAAAGGCTACTATCACTACGAAGAATTACTTAGTACAGTAACAACTGGTTCACCTTGATTCTTTTTATAAAAGACATTTATTTAAAAAAATACAAATTTTTTTTTTTGCCCCTTTTTTGCAACATAATATCTTCATTTCGATTACAAACGAAAAATCATTACTCACGTGAAGTTAGGTATACCTAGGTAAGCAGAACTATTATAATAAAAGATTTAAAAACATCCTACCGAATAAAAATACTTGACTACGTATAAATATTGTGTTTCCAAAATTGTCAAAAAAAGTTAAAATATGTATCTTTTTCTTTCGTTTTCGTTTTAAATTAAACAAACTTAGTTTAATTTAACAATGAATGTCTTTTCTGCTGAACTTTTAAACTAAACCTCATTGCAAAACAATCAGGCATTGTAAGAAAAACAAAGCCCTAAAAAAAACTATAGTTCATTTTCTCATACGTTTTCAACAATAAAATATCAGGAACACAAGGTTTCCCGACACAACACTATTGTACTTTCAAAAGGGACAAAGTAATGTTCATACAGTATTCATGTGCGTGCGCAGGTCACGATCACGGACATCGAACTTGCATTTTTAAATCGATTACACCACAATGGGTGCGCGGAATCGATTCCATTTTTATACTTATTTCCTTTTTCGATTGTATTCGTAATTAATCGAATTGTGTGTTAATAGTTTTTTCTGTCAATGTCGTTTTTTATAATTCATTATATAATAATGCATGTTTTATTTATTATGTAATTCTTAACATGTGAAAGTTCACTCAAGTGGCTGAAAAAATAAAAAGTAACAAAGTTATACTTCATCTCAATTTATGAGCCAATAAATTGTATATGTCGGAAATAATAAGTAATAGCTAATAACCCGATTAATATAACAACTCTAAATAACGCAAATATCCAACTAAACCTCAAAATACCGATAAATCGTGCAAAGAGGAAGATAACGTAATAAAATCGCCATATACGTCCACTGCCGTCCACGTGTCGGCCCATAATAAAAATAAATGGTCTCTGCAAAACGAGAGAGTTCGCTCACCTCCCTAACCTAAGACAAGAGTTTGCGCTTACGCATCACGCACACAGGCGCGTTTGTAGGTCGCCACACGTGTGCACACACAGCCGCACGCACACAAGCACGCCACGCCCACATGTAAGAGGGGCGCGTGCTCCGAACAAGTTTAGACAAACGGAAGAAATATTATTCTCTTTTTAGGTACAGCATTTGCTCATTCTATTCTTGAAATATGTATTTTTATGGCTTTCTTTTTGTCGTTGGAATAGGAACAGAAATTGTCGGTGTCAGTTGTTATTGTTATTGTTTGGTACTTTCTCTAAGTAATGATATTTCAGTAGATAGGTACCTAATATATTTAATGTTTTGATGCAATTGAGTTTTACTTTCCAATATTATACCTACGTTTATGATAAATAAATACAAAGGTATAGACAGAGCTATATACTTTTTAAATTAAAATTAATAACTAAGTTTGATTCTAATTTAAGTTACACACAACGATATATTTTTTTTACATTACTTATATTTTTTTTTTTAAAGTTGTCGCGAAATTCTATGAATGAACATAATAATATCTATTTAAAGTATTAATACAACGTAATAACCGATTTTCCTTCGGTAAGAAAACAATTTCACACTTCCGATAACGCTGATTATACCAAAACTTTGACCTATTTACTACTAAAAGTGTCGTCTAAACGGTCTTAAATTACAGGTATGCACTAATAAATACCGATAAATCTTGTTTATTTAACAAAAACCGATACCGTAACTTTTTGCGAGCGTTGCTCTTTGCGATTTTTATTTGTGTGTGTGTGCAGAGTCTTGACCTACGACAACTACATGAGTGTGTGAGTGTGAGTGGGTTGCGTAATTTTTTCAGTGAGTTAGTATAAAAAAGTACCTATTGTGTTACATTGTCATTGTAATTTAATATTATGTGTTATCTATTGGAAATTGTATTACTTTTGCAGTTTGATGCTTTATTGAATGGGTTTTTATCGAGATATTGTTAATATTTATTAGACTGTTATTCGTCTTAGAACGTAAAGCGTAATGCGCGTACGATGCATGATTACCTATTTTTCTAGGTGAGCAAAAATTCAAGTGGTATTTTATTTACTTATGAAGTACCTAGTCATTGAAAATGGGTTTTATGCATAAGTTAGTTTTAGCATGTTATGATTATTTATTTTTTTATCGGGAGGGGTAGGTTATGGGCGTCTGCTGAATACTCTATAGCCTAGTTATATATTAGAGAATTTCAATATTATTGAACTCAAATGATTTTTATGTCTCAGAAAAAAGTAATGGTTATGTTAGGTTACCTATTTCGCCAAAAGCAAAAACTCATAAACCTCGCTTCGTAGAGAATTTCCAAAACTTTTTAAACAAGAATTACGTTAAGAGAAATATCATAATTATCTTTATACGAAAGCCTGAGTCATGCAGTTGAGTAGTACAAAAGAAGTTTATTTTTAAGATCTGAGCACAAAGTGCCTCTTGCTGTACGAGTTGGAAATAATTAAATTTTTACTCACTCAAACTGTATCGAAGCTTTGAAAAAGTTTTTGCGATGTTGCTTTTGTGAAAGGGAAAATATTTTTGTATTATTTTTAAGTGTTTAAAAAATAAAGATTAAGTACTTTTTAATTTAAAAAAAATGGTGATTAAGGTGGATCCGCTTGAATGTATGACTTTTTCATGAAATCATGACATTTGAGAACAAAATCTAACTTAAAGAAATGTATTAATGATTCTTATGATTATAATTCTGTAAATACATATTTGTTATGGTCGCGAATCGTATTTTGATCAAAATACAACCTGACACTGACCTGCAAATTGCAAAAAAAAAACTTGAGGAAATTTGAATTTCGCGAGCTACCTTTGCGGATCTTCCATAAGTAAAAAAGTAAAATCAAAACGTATTTATACCTCTTTTCTATCTTTCGTTTTTTTATAAATCTGACAACCGTGTGACAATTTAAGAAAAAAAAAATACAGTATTAAAAACCGACGCAACTTAATTACCTAATAATTTACTGAAACGTTTTATAGCTTTTCTTTTGCAGAAAATCATTAAAATACCATTATTTATTACACTGAAGTAGTAGGTATGTAACCACATTATGCAATTGTCTTCGCTATTTTATTTTCTACACTCGTAACGGCAAATCTATCATACTTCAAATCATAAGTTTGAATAGAAATGAGAAAGTATAGGAAAATCTCTAAGTTACAACGTATTTTATGTTTCTTTAATAAAAAAAACTTTTTTGCCTAATTTATTATAAAGTATTGTGCGAATGTAATCAAATCTATCTTGGAGTTAGTTTATTATGTTTGAGACATTTTCAATTGAATTACGAATGTGTATACGTGAAAGCTATTCGAAACGAACTATTTAATTCATAGTCTCAGTATAAAAAATTTAAAACAAAAGTAACTCCGAGGGGATCTCAGCGTTGCAATACCATTATCTACCGCATTTGTTGCCAGTTCTCATATTATAATTAAAAGATATCATTGACAAACCATGTCTTAAAAACATTTTAGTAGGTATTATCACAATAATTTAAATCAACACAAATCTTGCCAAAAAACGTTTCTAACATTTGGAAGTATAATCAGCGACTCGCTAAAAACCGAAATATTAATAATATATTATAATCGCTTTTAATTAGATAACTCAATTTATAGAAAAAATAGGTAATGATTATTGAACGCTTTAAGAATGTTTTCAATTATATTAAAAGGAAAAAAATTCTATAAATTGAGGCTTTTTTTAAATAAAAACGGAAAAAGTCTGCAAAAATATGAATTATTTACCGAATATATGACGACATACATAGAAAGTAGTGAGATTCTAAAGCAATTTCGCATAATAATTAAAATTAAAACAGTAAAAAGGTGGCCGTTAAAAGCTAAGTTTACTTCCCAGCATTCCAAACTAAAGAGAAAAAAAAACTAAATGTCACACTGACTTTTACCGCTTTGCACTTTGGTTTAGGTTACTTTCTCTAAGTAAAGACTTAAGTTAAACTAAGTAAACAAGTCTATATAAACAGTAGTTAAACTTTTACTTAGATATCTAATTAAGTTGGACTAACTGGGTGACAGACAGACACTTTAAAAATGTTTTTTTTCACATAAAATTTTGCTAAGAAAGTGGTATTTTAAGTTTTTGCTAAAGACAAGTGGTATTTAAGCTTCATTTATAAAATATATATACAGTAAAAGTATACAGGAAAAACATATTTGCAGTAAAAGGATCGTAATTGCCATAAAGTTTTGTGTAAAAAGTTCGTCAATCGATTTCTACGATTTTTCTTCATTTATTTCATCTTAAACTTTCACAAATCTTTAGAGATTAAAAGCAACATCAATTTAAATAAATACTGGCAATTTTTCCTATTTTATTTTACTTGCAAATATCATTAAGATACACAGGAATGTTACCGGAATCTATTGTTTATCTAGTCGTTGAGCGGGCTATAAATCGGAAACTAGTTCGTGGAATTACGCAACAAGCTCTTAGCGGCCATTATAATAAAAATAAATACCTGCATTGAAATACTATCGATTCACATCCAAATCGATTCATCAAACTCATCGCACAACTGTCAAACACTCACAAAACGAAAAAAAAAAACAAAACAAAAAAATTCGAAACGTCACTTCGTTACGTCACATTACTTTTTTTATACCGGCGAAGGTAAAAAGAGCATTCGGCCTCGAAAAAACTTTTTCCGCGATTTTTTCAACGCGGAATGTGTGTGTTTACGTCAACATGTATTTTTCAAATGTAAGTGTGCGGCAAAAAAATGGTTGTGCTCGGCTCCGGCCGTGGGCGTTCTGTTATAAGTACTATAGTTATAGTAGGCACGGCTGGCATCGTAATGCACTTATGTGTACTTGCTAACTTTTTTATTATACTCTGTTATATCCGAGCGGTTCCTTAGTTTGAGGCTCGGCGCAAGTGGGATACTTCTTGGTGCTTGCGTTATTACGTAACCATTTTTTTTTTGTTTTTTGAATTTGGAACTTTTTCCTTTTCTTTTGGCTAGAAAAGGATCGACTACCAAGATGACGACTAGAAGTATGGAAGAAAATAGAAAAGGTGGGCCGACCCAAAAAAAAATTGAGATAAGGGCAGATGATGATAGTCCATTTGGAACTCTTATTTTTTTATATCCGTTGATCGCTTGTTACCTTTTGTTTCTTCTGTAGAAATAGTGATAATTATTTAGTTCGTACAAAGAAAACCCTACGGCTCTTATCTTGTTAATAACAATTACCTAGTAATAAGTGTGTCAGTAAAACAGATTGTACATTACAGTATAGTAACTCGGCCATCGCTTTCGAATATAACAATCGCTATTCGTATTCCGTACAACATTTAATTTTAAATACAACCTCAAAATAATTATGTCTTTTGTTAGCACAATAGCAAGAACACCAAACTTCTTAGTTTTCGTAACAACTTTCGTAATCTGAAACTCGTCAAGTCGTCTCTCAAGACTAAATAAAAACTACAAAAAAGAAATTGTAAGATAACAAAACCAACAGCATCACTGTAGGTAAATTCATAAAAAAACCCTATTTTAAATATTATATTTTGTGTAAAGTATCAAGATTGTTACTGTGACACATTCTTCGATAGTATACAACTGATACGGAATGAGTTTACTTTTTATTGCAGCGCAAACTCGCAAGCCATCAATACTTTAGCCAGATTCGTTTTAGCTTATCACAGATGCGACGCCTAGTTCAATTACGTGTTTCATAAGAAAACAAAAAAAACTTGATTTTTGTTTATAAATATTATAGGTAAAACAACATTGCAAATTTTTAAAGAATAGATTTAATCAGATTTTTTTTTTTAACTTCGCGTGGTTTGCCGTCTTGTCAATGGTCTAAGGTTCTTTATATATTACATCTTTGATTATATTAAAATTATTCAAAATCGGTAGTGGCTACATTTCAGATCTATTAAAAAACTTTTTTCGTTTGACTTTACGCACTTTTATTACTTTCTTCCATCTTATGGCGAAAGGATCAAGACTGCAATATCGCTGTAAGTGATAGTGTGTGAAAGAGATGGAATGTCTGCAGTTTTTCATCGCGCGCTGTACGGAGAAGTTTTTTGCTGGATCGTTTTTATATCAGACCTTGTTCGATGTTTTCTTGTAGGAAATATTTACTTTTTGCACTATCTCGGGCCCTATGCCGGTGGTCTTGATTGCGACCTGTTTTTATCTGATTTTTAATTTAATTTTTAAGTTTTTAGTGCTTGAAGTTGAATTAGAACTTAGTCTTTCTCAGGAGCAGTGGTAACAGCCTCGACTTACGAGTCGTGAGTCGTGGATTCGAACCCAGGTAGGTGTAAATAATTTTATGACCACTGCTCTCAAAACAGTGAAGGAAAATATCGCGAGGAAACCGGCATGTCGTAGAAACAAAAATTCGAAGACATGTGACATCTACCAACCCGCACTGGGCCCGCGTGGTGGATTACGGTCCACTCCCTCTCGAATAGAGGAGGACTGTGTCCCAGCAGTGGGAACATTATAGGGTAATTATGCTTATGCTAGTCTTTCTTACGCTGATTAGAACAGCTTTTAGTTTAGAGATTGAGATTGTTTTGCTGTTAATGCAACATTGCTACAGAAATCAAATTACCATCTCAGTATTGTGACAGCTTGGTGATTCGGGTCTTTAAATACATCTTTGACAGTCATTACGGATAGTCAGAAGCCCGAAAGACTGAGAACCAGTCGTACCAAGGGGAATCGTATTACCCAGTTACTGGGTTGTGGAGGTCAGATAGGCAGTCGTTCTATGTAAAATACTGGTATATTCAGCTGCGTCTGGTGAGACTGGAAGCCGACCCTAACATAGTTGGGAAAAGGCTAGGCAGATTGTTTTTTTGGCTAGAATGGGGAGGTTTATTGGCTGAATAGAACTGCGTATTAAATTATTATTAATGTTTGATATTATTAAATTTGTTTTGACTCTAGATGTTTCTACATCATCACTTGCGAATTCCGATACAATTCAATGTGTACCTAAGCACCTACGCTAGAGGAACTGTGTAGAACTGCGTAGTATGTGACGTAAGTATTTAGGTGACTATTTTAATTCTTTGGAAGTGAATTTGATTTCGATTATTTTGGGTTTTACAATCTAGAGCAAAGTTTTTCATACCCGCGGATTTTTATTGGAAACCAAAAGTTATGCTGTTCATTTGTAAAATTACAAATAACAATTATGTATTACTATTATTATTTATTTTATAATTACATTTTATTATTGGCACAACTTGTTACAGTACTTAAAAATCTCGCCATATGCATTATCCTCATTCTTTTACTGAACAACGTTTTTAATTTCACGTAAAATCAAAAAGCTTTATTTTTTACGTTTTGGGGAAAAAAAGGTACTCTTTTTTTTTTTTCAAAGTTACCTTATGGCTTCGCTTTGTCTAAAATTGAGACTGAACTGACCGATTTTTCAAATTCAACACTAATTAGTATGATAAATATGACCTATGTTATTTCTCGTACAAAACATTACTAACAACGAAGCTATTTTTAACAAAATCAATCGGCAAGGCATTATAAAGAGCCTACGCAATATTATGTCTACAGCAAACGCAGGATATTGCTTATTAAGACAAAACTGTATTCCAACGACTCCTGCGCCTCAATTTTAAAGTAAATTCCTAAACCATTGCCTTATACGTTTGAAAAAATCGTCTGATATGAAAAAATTCGTCTGCTAAATGACGTAAATAATGCAATAAATGTTTTCATGTTGTCGAATTGACAAAATTAAAGATATTGCAATTGTTAATGTGATACGCAACGCAATTACCCCGCTGCGCTGGTATTCATTCAATAGTGCAAAGTATGACAAAACTCTCTACAATTCAAATGACAAATATTGTCAACAGCAAGGATAATTAGTAACAAAACAGCGTAAAATGAGATAATAATAAGTTTGACATATCCTTGTACTATGAGTTATTAAAAATACTCGTCAAGAAACAATTGACAAATATATTGACGGGTTCATTACAAATTACATCATCGTCTGCCTAGCCTTTTTCCCAACTATATTTGGGTCAGCTTCCAGTCTTACCGGATGCAGCTGAATACCTGTATTTTACATTGAGCGACTGAAAGAAGATAAAGAAAAATGCGTTTATTGGCATTACAGTAGAAAAATACACCTTAAAACTGGAAAAAAAGAAAACTGTGATTATTATACCAGAATGGCCTCAGCTCAGCATAAAGTCAAATGACAACACAAAGTGCCTATCTCCACAACCTCCACAACTCAGTTACTGGGTTACTGGTAACCTATTAAATCTATAACTAACTTAGCTTAGTATACTTTCATTCACTTTAATAGACTGAACTAGTAGGTTGTTAAATTCCATCAAATTGTGATTAAAATAATAAAATTTAACGATTACCTAAGTCCTTTTAATGAAAAGCCAGTGCCCTTTCTGATGGATAGGTCACTACCTAGTTAATAACCGACTTACTTAGTCAGTAAAATGTTAACAAATAATATGTTTTAAGTAAATAAATGTGAAGAAGATTGTATGAGTAGCTGTATATATAATGCTTATTATATAAGGCTTATTTTTAATTAAATTGATATCTTTTTATTTCCAACGCCTTTGACGTGCACGTCTTTCTACATCGTTGTCACATGTATTAATGTATAATTTCAACATGAATGATGTAGGTAACCAATATTTTGTATCAATATTTTGATTAAAAAGAGTGTTTGTGGAGTTTCTTGCCACGTCTTCTCCATAGGAACCTACTACGCTTTGGAATGGGTGACTGACTGACCCCATGACAATTCAAAATACACGCACACACACACATATAATATATAATATTATAAAATATTCATAATATTTATTTTTTATTGTGCACGTGTTTCTGTGACAAATAAACTTATTTTACTTTCTTTCTTTCAAAAGTATATTATAGTATAATTGGTTTAATAAATAAATGCTTCGAGTTTGAGTTTTGACTTCAATAATAGGGAGAAAGGGCTTAATGAAGACCTATTTATCCATAAAATTGATCTACATTATAATTTGCCAAATACAATAAAAAAAAAACAATAATTTTGCAGCCACATCCTTTTCTCATTGACAATTTCCTGTGACAATAGTTATCGTTTTACTATAATCTCTGTGGAACTCTAAAAATTCTCCCCTAGGTACCTAGATTACTTAGAACCCATCCAACCGATGAATGTCACAAATAAGGGGTTCGGTAATGATCACTTGTGGACTGTCGGGCGATTATTGTCAATTTTGCTGTCGGTAAGTCCGCGTGTATTGCGTTTAGTTACGGAGCCCGTCGGCAAGTTGCATTGTGATTTTAAATTAGTCTGTTGATTTTTTTAAATTGTTTTTTAATTAGTACCCAACGGTAATGATGTTTGTAATGATTCGGATTATTAGAGAAACTGAATCACTAACAACTAATTTTGAAACGAACCACCAGAATTGACAGTAACGTTGTGAAAACTAGGGAAAAGTATGCAGCATTGCACATAACTCTAACCAAGAACACCGTAGTATAATCAGCCTATAACGTTCCCACTGCTGGGACACAGGCCTCCTCTTTGTGAGAGGGAGTGGGCCGTAATCCACCACGCGGGCTCAATGCGGGTTGGTAAATGTCACATATCATCGAATTTTCGGTTGTAGGATATGCCGGTTTCCTCACGATATGATCCTTCACCGTTTTGAGAGCAGTGGTAAAGATGTAAATTACACAAAATAAAGTGGCTGTCTGGGTTCAAAACCATACTCGCAAGTCAGGGCCGTTACCACTGGGCCACCACTGCTCACATGAAGCAGGTAAAGAAGGAAAGGTTAATCTCATTAATAAATTGAAGGGATTTCATTTGCTAATGCCTACAACACTGCATTTTCATTTGACATAGTGTCATTAACCGGCCAACAAGACAGATAAATGGGCCAAAGAAGTAACAGAATGGTGTCATCTGCCTAGCCTTTTCCCAACCATGTTGGGGTCGGCTTCCAGTCTAACCAGATGCAGCTGAATACCAGTATTTTACATGGAGCGACTGCCTATCTGACCTCCACAACCCAGTAACTGGGTAATACGATACCCCTTGGCAAGACTGGTTGTCAGACTTTCGGGCTTCTGACGACCCGTAACGACTGATAGTAACAGAATGGTGTCCTAAGTATAAAACAAGAAAAAGAAAGGCAGGCAGTATCGTAGATGGGAAGATGATATAAAAAATGTGGCGGGAAGGATTTGGACGAGGAAAGAAAGAGATCGATGCTTGTGGGAGAACGCTTGGAGAGGCCTATGCTGGAAAGCAAGACTATCAAGGAACCGGCGTCGAATAAGATAAATATATTATACGTATTATAAGCTAAACATTCATGTAGACGTATGTAGAAATAAGATTAAATGTAACTTGTAAGATTGTTAATAAAGGTTTTTTTTTTTTTATGTCTTTACATATCTCGTGACCGTGGGGTCCCGGTCTTTTGGAAGGCGTACGAGGGGCCGAAGCCAACTCGCAGAGGCCCCTTAGACAATTTTAAATGGAATGAGGCACCAACCGACGATTATCCCTGTATACACTATGAAAGTACACCCAAGGACAACCCCCGGATGGTGTAGGACTATTGCAGAACATGGAAACAAAACATATTGGGCTATGGGTTTGGGTGGCTATAGTGGACTGGTTACCTAAAACTATTGAAGGACTATGTCCCCTGCCTGATTATTATTATTATTATTAACCGGCCAACGCGAGCCAATCCAATATGACCCAAATTACACCTTCATTTGCTCCAAGAAGTAGATACACAAAAAAACATTAGGGGCAAAGCGAATAAGCTAAGAACCATTTGAGTCAAGAACAGAGAATGGTCTTCGTTAGTATCTTTTAATTTCAGCTAATTTTTATCTTCCAGAGACGACTCCTTTTTTACTGTGTAGCACAAGCCATTAGCTGCGATCTACGAGAAATGAGTAGTTTTGATACTTTTAAGGCGAGTTCTCATTTTGTACCGGTATTTTTTGTGTTTTCTTTATTATTTAAATTCGACTAGGTAGAATGTAGATAGTAGCTAAAGTCTGGTTCTATTCTATTTTATTTTTATTAATGGCAATGGTGCTGAGCCGATGTCGACAATTCTGCCAATGTCAGATGTACTATGAGAAAAAGTGCGGAGGAGGAAAAATAAAGTCTGGTTTTTAACCTCGTAGACTTTGACAGGTGCAAATGTCAAACTCCAAATTGAAAAAACAAATATCAATCACTTAATATGTCAAATTAGTCTACGAGATTAAAAAACAGACTTTAGGTCTATTTTTTATTACTTGAAGAACGGAGGTATTTTACTAGTTCTCCTTGCAAGTTTTAAAGTTTTTGTGTGATCGTAAAGGTCCTTAGCTGGTCCATACGTGTGAACATTACCAAAAATGTAAATAGCATTTTGTAAACCTTCATTATGGAGAAATCAGTAGATTGGTTTCAATATTGTCAGTTCCAGATGCACATAAATACCATATTTTATTTTTTATTTTTTATAACAGGTTTAAAATGAAAATGGTCTCTATTGCATTATAGCAGTAATCACGTCATTACGGTAGGTACTACAATTATAACTTTATTTATTGTTGCGCTAGACTTTAGTTCCTTATTTAGAAATAACTAGTAATGTTCTTATATTTTACTTTTAAATTGTCTACCGTATAATTTTATTGAGTCGTATGATCTGATTAAAATACCCGTCTTGTTCTTTTTATGATTATTTAATTAACAAACAAAACATTGTTTGTAAACTACATTGGCGGTTTTTTTACTAGGAAATTAATAACAATTCCTTTGCAAGTAAAATAACCACTTATAAAACATAAGTCACCAACAAAACTATTGCCAAAAAAAGTGATTACTTTGAAATTTTTTTTTTTTTAATATTGGCTTTATAACACAATACGAAAATTAAGTTACCAAAACATAGAGCACCTATCTTAATTTTTGTCACAAAAAGCTATCCTGTTTTAATAGAAAATATATCAGCTTTCTCCTCAGCAAGTATCAAAACTGTTTCATCCAACATCCGTACTGAAGAAATCTAATTTTTGCCGAGTTTTTCTCTTATTCCGGCGGCCCCCAGAGGGCGGTGTTTTCCCGCCAATTTGTGTGTGCTTGTGAAAATTTAACCGTTGTCATGTCGCACCGTTTCACTTCATGTTAATGAAGTGTTATTTGTGCGCGTCTCCTATTTGCTTTTAAATATTTTTCTTGCTTTTTTTCACGTTTTAATTTAAAATTATTTATTTTTTATTTTAATGTTGTTTTTTTTAAATGGCAGATTTACTGTTTGTTAGTTCCATTAAAAAAATGGTTACTACTAGCATGAAGTAATTTTATAGACAAAAAACTTTAACATTTAACGCGCCATCTTCATTAACGGGTATATTAAAAAATGATTAATAATAAAATATTCATAGCCGAAAAACGGGCAGGTGTCGTTTCGTACAAAAAACGGTGTTTTTACGACCACTAAGAAACTTTTCTAATAATGTCTCGAGTTAAGAGTGTCCTGCCGCTAATTGCGAAATAAATTTTCAAGTTTTAACCAAAAAACTCTTTCTCATGAGTTACGGGCGAAGGAAAAAAAGATTATGGCGGTGAAAGAAAAATGTTCGCAGCTGTACTGGGCCGTATTCATAGGTAGGGCATAGATTCTGTACCTACTTCGTTATCAAAAATGTATACCTACAGACTAAATATTACTAACATTGTATCATAAAGCGGTTTCAAAAGTATGGTAGTTGTCTTAAAAGTTTATAAAATAAATGATTCGAAATGGAATCAAACCTTACTAGTCTTGGAATGATGTGAAATAGTGACATGTGTATGAGTGATTTTAATATAAAATTAATGGGAATGTCTGTACGTTTGTAACTTATAATAAGCCTAACAAGCTGTTATTATTAATAGTAACGACTATTATATTGAAACGGTTACACGTGCTATTATGACAGTAGAACTTCAAACAAAATATTATTAACGTCAACTATGTAATAATATTTATGAGAAATCATTAACAAAAACCTGATCTAACATAATTAAGTGGGAGCAGTAGTTAGTAGAGAGCAGTGGTGGCCCAGTGGTAACGGCCCCGACTTACGAATTGTAGGTCGTGGGTTCAAACCCAAGCAGGCGCTTTACTTTGTGAAAATAATTTCATCACCTCTGGACCTGGAAAGGAAACCGGCATGTCCTAGAACTAAAAATTCAAAGACTTGTGACGTCTACCAGCCCGCACTGGGCCCGCGTGGTAGATTATAGCCCACTCCCTCTAGAAGAGAGAAGGCCTGTGTCCCAACTGTGGACATTATAGGCAGATTATGTAATTAAGTAGGAAAATTGTTTATTTAGCGAACGAAGCTTGGTATGAGAGCGACAGTTAGATACATGAGGAAATAAGCGATCGAATGCCAACATAACTTGTTTCAGCTGATTATTTCATGTCTTATTTTATTGTAGTGTAAATCAGGCGTTGGTAGTCTAACAATAAATTGTCATTGATATCTTTTGAGATAATACCCATCTGTGACTATTCCGCTCCAGGCCAAAGGCCACCTCTCATACAAAGAAGAATGAATGAGAAATGAGCATTGATCGTCATGCTTGCTCCTCACTGCATTTTATTTTATTGGTAATCAAAATACTCTTGTATACCACAAAACCTTCGTTTCTTTATTTAGAATGAAAACTTAATAAAAAAGTATTCAGACAAGCTTAGTGACTGGCCTGCCCGCCAAAAGTACAACATTTAATGGACAATTATTATTATTAACGACTAGCTGACCCGAAAGACGTTGTCCTGTCCAAATTTCAATAATTATAATATACAATTCATAAACAGGAAATGCAAAAAGAAAAATCCCGGCAGCTTTTCCAATTTTTCTTTCCGTAAGAACCTGATTCAGACTATTACAAACATTCAAACATTTTCCAAGTCGGACAAGCCGTTCTCAAGTAGTGCGCTTACCAACGAATAGCTACTAATTACTCATTTTGAATATTTAAAATTAGTAGTGTCACGAAAAAACAAACAAACTAAATAAAAAAGACAGCCTATGAATACAGCAATAATGGGTTGGAAGAAAATTATGAGAGGAGAAAAGTGGTAAAAATTACCAAAACGGGATGGGGCGATAACTTGACGTCATTTTAAACGTTGCCGTTTGTTGTGTCACGTTTTGTTAAAAGGGGTGAGCACTGTGAGGAGTATTTAGAGCGTAAACAATTTTTTTTTGTTAAAATTGTTACTGTATCTAAGGCAACCATTCCATGAAGAACAATTTTTAACAATAATTTATTTTAGAAATTGCCTACAGTAGCAAGTTGTTTTTAAGTCAGTCTTATAATAACAGTATTTTAAATAGAGCGACTGCGTATCTAACCTCCTGATCTTGTAAAATAATAACTAAAATGAATTTATTTAAACATGTAGAACCGCTAACAAGCTATTTTACTTTTATCGAATTTTAATTTAGTTTTTACTTTTTACTCATTGTTAATTTATTAAGCACATTAGGTATTTATGGGCCCTGGGCGTCGGGAATCCCAGGCGGATTCCCAGCCACCATAGGCGCGGGCTTGCGGACGGCGAGCAACGGGCAGCTCGCTGTCCGATAAGGACCAGGTCCGGGTCGATGGCGCGTCGTGTTCCACGCGCGCCTCAAAGAGAACGTCAGCAAAATTGACGGGGTCCGGTAGGACCGATGCCTGCCAGGGTTGCGGGAAAGTCCGAAAGGGATACCGGGACCTTGGCAACAGGCAAATGAAGGAACACGGGTGGGTTTTAGTCAGTAAAAGTCTGACACGCCCTTCCGCTCCGCCCAGAGCGGGAGAAGTCATTGGATGATTTCCCAAAAAAAAAAAAAAAAGGTATTTATGCACTTCCTAGCCTGAAGCACAGGTTCAACCTAGGTCAGGCAATATAATAAGCAACTGTGCTCTATTTTATTATACTCCTTTTTATAAATAAACGTTTATTATTATTATTTCTTTGTAACAAACGAAATTCATAGATTTTAAGTCTGCAGAGGCAAGTCTATTCCCAGACCTGTACAGTAATAAAAGTTTTAATATAACCACGGAAAATTCGCCAGTAAACATAACGGTTTCTTGGAAATATCGATGTCATACTAAATTATTCAGCTAAATCCAATTATGTGAACATTGAAATTCAGTTTACCTTCAATAAATATGTACCTAGTTATGTTAACGAACTAATAACTATAAGAGATTTTTCTTATAAAAAACGTGAAGAAAAAAACGGGTTTACCTGTTTAAAAAACGGTTTTGTTTTAAATTGTTTCACAGATATTTAGGGTTTTTTTTAAACATAAAATAATATATCTTACTACAATCGCCAACACTATAGCTTCCCATTAGAGAAATAATTTTCGGAAACGGATCAGGTGTTCCGAAAATTATCCTCTACATACAAACTTACAAATCCTTTTTATATTATTAGTAGAAATAATACAATAAACACAATACCTAGCAAATTGCTGGGCGATTGCAGTATTAGTAAAAATACCTAAATGCTGTTAGTAGTCCATTAGAAATGAACTGAGACTAACTAGTAAAGTTACAATATTGGTTTACGATAACTTTTTACAAACGTAATTTTGCTCTTATGGTAGCCATACACGTTACGATATACTTGCGCAAGTTTAGACTTGCACAAGTCTGCGTTTCACCGAATGGCTCGGATACATGTGCTAATTCATCCCACACACGTTAATGTATACTTGTGCAAGTCTAATTTTGCACAAGTGTTTATTGTAACGTGTCTGGCCTGGGTTTATAAAAGTGTCACATCACTTTAGCATCTCATTCTAAATTCAAAAAGGCGTAAAACATTACACCTAATAAGATTTTATCGATTTACTTCATAAAAAGATAAAAAGTCTTAGAGACTATCAAGGATCCTTCCAAAGCTATTAACTTTAAAAGCTGGCTGGTCATTATACGTTCTTTTTTTAAACGTTCTCCCCCCCTCCTCCCCTAGAACACTTTTCATAATTACCGCACCCTACCACCCCTTGTTACAAGATGTTACAGTTAGACCGTTTAAAAAAAACAATTTCATTATCTTTGCTTCTGTGATTTTAAAACGTCGCGTTCGGGAGTTCTTTTCCTTTTTTGAAAAGTTTTTGTTTTTTCTGTATTCTACGTCTAATTTATACAATAAATTATTAAAAATTAATGTTGCGTTGTCTTGTCTGTCTGTGTGACCGCGTTGTTCATCTAAACTACTCAACGGATTTTGATGCGGTTTTCACCAATTATGAGAATTTATTCCAGAAGGTTTATGAGTAAGTATTTATTAATAATATTTAACTGAGATATGGCACAGAAATCGCGATGTTTTGTGTGCCACATCAGTATATTGCACCCATGCGAAGGATAGGCGGATAGTCCTAACTAACAATTATAAACTATCTGTTGCCCGTGACTTTATCAGCGGATCAGGAAGAAAAGTATCTTATGTCAATCCTGTGTCAAAGCGTGACCAACAAACAAAATTACTTTCGTATCCCAGCTAATATTGTAAATGCGAAAGTGCGTTTGTTTATTTGATTGTTCGATACGCTTTCTCGCTAGAACGGCTGAATAGATTTGGATGAAATTTGGCACATAAGTTGGGTAGACTATGACCTTTTTTTTTTTTTGAGGGTTGGAAATCATCCAATGACTTCTCCCGCTCTGGGCGGAGCGGAAGGGCGTGTCAGACTTTTACTGACTAAAACCACCCACCCGTGTTCCTTCGTTTGCCTGTTGCCAAGGTCCCGGTATCCCTTTCGGACTTTCCCGCAACCCTGGCAGGCATCGGTCCTACCGGACCCCGTCAATTGTGCTGACATCTCTTTGAGGCGCGCGTGGAACACGAGGGTAGACTATGACCTGGGTTAGGATACTTTTTATCCCGATATTCTCACAGGATGGAGACGTATGCGGGTGAACCCCGGGGGCGTTGCTAGTTTTAAATATAAAGGAAATTTACATCGTTTTACTTTCTTTTAATGAACTAAGGAGTGTGATATAAAAAGGTTTGCTTTCATAGGTTGAATTGAATAAATGAGAAACCATAAAGTCTTGCGAATTGCTTCAATACCTAGAAATCTGTAAGTCATTTGTGGATCAACATCTCTGCTCAGGATAGTATTCATAAAAATAGATCAAACCTAGTGTATTCAGTATTTATACCAGTCAAAGGATAGCTTTAAAGTCTCATGCAGTCAAGCACTACGCGACGGGACGATGAAATTCTGGTAGAACAATTTGCATGAAATCATAGAAATTGTTCTACTAGAGTCGCTTCGCGCTGACGCGTCGCGCCTGTCTGTGTGACCCTTAAATCTATCCAAGGATATACTATATTATTGTGACGTGATAATTTTACCTAACTACCTATTTATATTTAGGTGTTATTGCATCTGCCGTCTCTTACTCAGATTGCAATTTTTTTTGTGTGACATGAAATGTTTACCTAATTATTTCTTTAAATGTTTTAAATTAATCTATTTCTGTTTATACCGAAAGATTGAGATTGACTGAAGAATCTGAAGCTCAAAAAGCACAAAAAAACTTCACTAAACACATTTATTATTTTCCAGTTCCAATAAACAAGCCAACGTCAATGAAAAAGAAAAGTTCTAAAAACTCAAACACTCAACATACGTCATTAAAAGCATTTTTAAAACAATATTTATACTTAAAGGGGCCGCGGAACAAAAACTAAGACAACTTAACCGAATTGATTTATACGAAAAACGTACCAACAAAAGTACAGTCGGCAAGAAAATAAATAAACAAAAAAGAGACAAACACATGTCGTAGTACGACGGCGAACGTCAAAATCGTCTCAATTTTTAAACGAAAAACAATTGCGATTTGAATTTTAAATTCGCTCGGTCATTTTCGGTGGATTTTTTCGGAAAGCGGCACTATAATAAATCTAGAGGCAATAACGATAAATTCATTGCGAATCGACATGCAAATGTTGAAGGATTTTTTTCGACAATGTGTATCGTACTTTTGTTTTGTGTGCCGAAAGCAGTGGAGTCGGTTGATATGCTTTGATTGTACTTTTTATCAAACTCATGCACAAAGCATTTATTTCAAATAAACCAATTACAGGCACTTGGCACTATTGGTGAAGTGACGTGCTTTCGTATGGTAAAAAAACATGTTTGTCTTTACAGCCTCAGAATTAAAGGAAAAATAGAGCATAGAAATGTCATGACAACTAAATAATACATAACATTAATAAGTCTGAAGGCTTCATATTCAAGGCCTTAATTTATACCTGTCTAAATAGTATATATTTTGTAGCCTAACAAAATATTTGCGTTTTTGGGACTCATGACAGTCATGACTCGAGGTCATGAGTTCATGACACAAAAAAAACAAATATTATCTAGATAGAACAATTATTCTTAGGTTGAGAATAATTGTTTTATCTAGTATTTGTTTTTGTTAGTGTCATGAACTCATGACCTCGAGTCATGACTGTCATGAGTCCCAAAAACGCAAATATTTTATTTTTTTCATATTTCAATCAATATCCATCCCAAACCAAAAACCTTATATTTTTATTAAATCTTTTGCTTCACATCTATCAAGATTTTTCTAAAGAATTGTTTTCCTTCGACTCCACAGTTTTCGTCGGCGCCGCCCACAAAAGATCAAGTACCCGACCGCGTACAAAGAGTGCAGTTTTTATTTTGCCCGAGTACACTTTTCCGTTTCGGCCGACGTGGCGGGCTCTCTTTATTTTTTTCGAGCACCTGTGCTTTTTTGCATTATTTACATGACTGTACTTTTTAAAATGCACGCTGCCCTGTTTTTGTAAGAGTTTTACGTAAAAAAGCTTCTTTTTTTTTCGTAATTTATTGGTAGTTCCTGCAAAAAGATTAGGTCGCTTTCAGCGAATTTATTGTCATTTTAAAATGCAGGGATCCCTTGTGTTACTCTGCATTTGTTCTATGGTCCTACCTACCTATTATCAGAGTAGACCTACATTTTAACCAACTTTGTTTCAATTTTAAACCTTATATTAGTTTAATAGCATTTAAAATAAACTCTATGCTACTAATAATATATCCTTACTTCCTTACTAATATTATAAATGCGAAAGGAACTCTGTCTGTCGCGCTTTCACGCCAAAAATACTGAACCGATTTAAATGAAATTTGGTACGGAGATAGTCTAGAGCCTGAGAAAGGACATAGGCTACTTTTTATCGACACACCACGCGGGCGAAGCCCCGGGCGGAAGCTAGTTTTCTATATTTCTTTAAATAAATACTTAACCATATTCATTAGCAACATAGGCAAATAAAAAAAAAATCAAGTAACTCATGATTTAATCCGATAACTCAATACCTTTAAAATTGCAACAATAAAATGCAGATGCATAACATCCCGTAACAAGTACTTCCTGACTTATCATACGCCACCTTGTACGCAGATGGTAACACAGTAAAAAAAAAAGAAAAACAAAATGGCGCTTGAATCTCGATTAAATAAATTGTTAACACGCTCGCGGCGTTTTATCGCAAGATTTTTTAATCTTTTTTTTATCTTTTATCTTTTCTATGCGAAAACGCTTCCCTAGTAATGAATATGCAACATTTAGATTGAGCCTAGATACTTTATAGTTCCTGTAATATAAATAAAAAAGGTCTTACACCACCCACTGCTTAGATCCACGATAAAACACTTTAGTACTAGATAAAGTTGTATTTATTGAGGGGCTTTACGCTAGTGGGGATTTTATGAAAATTAAAACTCACCTTGTATTGTAAAAGTAATATTAGCTATTGGTAGCGTAACCAATACCCAGTTTATTTGGGGACTTCGATTTAGCGACTGTGTATGACGATATCACTGTTACAAGTGTAACAAAAATGCTAAAAATATTCAAAAATTAAAACTTTTAAAATCAAACTCAATCTTAAAAGATAAAAACAAACATTTATTTTAAAAAGAAAAAGATAAAAATAATCATAAAAAAATAACATTTAAATTAGGAATTAAGAAAAAGATCACACACACAGTCGCCGCCACGCGTCCCCTACTCTTGGAAGATAACAATACACATTGAAACAGATGCCAACTCACTCGCTGAAGTGTCGACCAGCACTCCTCGAGGGTTCTCTCGCTAATGCTCTGGCCTGACCGCGCTTGTTGCTGTGGAAAAATTGACCAATTAGGATTTACGTAAATCATCTAGTATCTGATACTCTTTGTAATTTTTTTGTAATTTTGCATTCTTTTTTTATGAAAAAAGATATTAGGTACAAAGAGCTCCAGATACTTTGTGTTTTAAACATTTGTTAAAAGTAAAAGCACGATAGTTTAAATGTCTTTCTTTAATACGAAAAGAAAAAGGTCGATTAGTTTTATAAGAGTTATGAATAACAGTGAGCTCCATTGCTTTTATAAAATAAAATAAGTGTTACAATAAAGTGAAATGAAATAGAAACAAAAAGAAAAATGAAACTCACTGGAGAAAACGGCACTATGAAAACTCATTCAAATTAAATATATTTTATATCAAAAATTAGATAAGTACTTGAATAAGTAAAGGGACTTACGCTTCATATAATTAAACGAGTTTCTATTATTACTCGCTCATTAAATTAATATTCTCGTTTTGCAAAAGATAAAAATGAAATTTTTAAATCGCAAATCTTTTTTCTCCTCTTTTTTTATTTATCTTTTTTGTCTTTTAGTAGACAAAACAATATGAGTTTCCATAGCAGACTATCTACACAAGACGGAAAGAAAGAAAAATTATAATTACATCGATATTGAGGCTATTCAGGACATTTACCAGAGCGAAGGGTAACATCGCGTTGCGATCACCGAGCGGGGTCTCTCCTGTTGGCGACTGCTGTTGCGGCTGCATGCGGAAATAAAGAAATGTTATTTAAGTTATTTAATTAATCTTAAAAAAGATTATTTTTTCTTTTCAATCATTGAAAGACAAGATTGATGCGAAAAAAAAGATGAGATAAAAAAATATTTCATGTTTCCGAATTGCAAATTCAAAATTGAAATGGATTTATTTCGGTTATTGTTTGGTAAATAAAAATAATTTGACGGGTTTTGTAATTCGGAAATAGGTATATGAGGATGTATTTGATTGCTATGAAAATTTTAGTAACTAAGATGTAAAATCCAAGATGAGAATGAAAATACAACACATTGGGAACAGGACATTTAGTACAATGTTATAACCCTTTAAAAAGCAACATAGCAATGTTTTAATAAAAGCAATTCAAAAGTTAAATAAACCCATAACTTTTATAAATTAGTAAAAACAAAAATAACACTTACCAAAACTAGGGTTGTTACCAAAATCTACACAACACTGCGTGCACATGCGGTTAACCAATGGTTAAAAACGACTATTTAAATTAAATTAAACGGAAAAAAAAACTACAAAACCGGTTACAACAAAGCTCAATGTCCACTGAACTAGATATTTCTTACTATTGTATTTTTATTATATAACGATGATTGCTGACGTTACCTACTGCTTGTTTCAATTTATTTCGTTGATCTTATTGCATTTTCCAGTGTAATATTATATTTTAATGACTTTAAAATTTTCATGTTGTAAGTACTTATAGCATCATTTTAATTTGATCAGCAAATAAATAAAACATACACTGTGACTTATGACGGAAATATAGTACAATTCATTTCAGTATTATTAGTTTTTTCTTATTCTCCTGTTTTCTTTCACAAACAAAACAGTGGACAAAGTCTTCAAAAAAGCGCAACATAAAAAGTAATAGCGCGATAAAATCGCAAAAAAAACAACATTTTAGTTAAAAATTAAAACAATAAATTAGGACAGTCACGACATTTAGAGTTAAAAATGTATTTACATCGATATTATTGTGTGTTGATAGTAAATTTACCAGTGCAAACGGTACGAGTGATCTCTCGCTGATGGTGGAGTCGGCTGATGGGGATTGTTGTTGCTGCTGGCATCCCAAGAGGCGGCGTGAAAAAGAGACAGTGGCAGGTCAATTTTTAGTAGTGTTACTAGATTTTGGAGGGACAAAAATACATTTATGTACATAGGCAGGTAGAATTTTCGTCGTTTTACAGAAGAAAAAATCAATTATTGTATGGTTTTTTGTTTTTCCTTTAATCATTTTCTTGCACGCGTCCAAAGATAGGTAATAGGTTTTTTTTTTTTTATAAAGTAGATGATAATGTTTTTTTTTACTGTGATGTGTTACAGAAAAAAATACATTATCTTTACCAAATTTTTTTTTTATTACGTGTTATCGGATTTTGCATAATTATATCGTTGATAGTGACACCGTTACTTGGTTTTAGTTTTTTAGATGACTTCCTAATCACAACATTGGCAACGTTTTTACCCTGAAATCATTTTCAGAGACATAAAAATGTTAATTGCAACGAACAATTCGCCCGCGCTTCTTTTTTTTTTAGTAAACACCAATATAACCTACCACGAAACATATTGAACAAGAAAAAAAACAATAAAATCCATTATTTTGATAGCAAACCCTTGGCTCAACAATAAAAATATTAATAAATCAAATTTTAATTAACTATTCTCCAAAAAACTAAACCACAAAAGCGCAACGCGACGAACCGTTAAATCTCAATTTACGCAAAAAAACCGATGAATGCGGAACACGAATCTCGCAAAACCGGTTTTGTTATTCAAACAGAAATTTTGTGAAACAAAAAAGGATTTGGAAACAAATAACTGTCAACACCCCTTCAGTGAAACAAAACAGTAGGAAAAAAATTAAAAAATAAAATGATCGCGTCCCTAATCCGCTGTGCCGTGGGAATCGCAAGGTGAAACGTATCTAAAACTAATTTAAAATGTAATATTCTTTCGTCTGTTGTTTTCGAATTTTTGATTAAGAAAGTTATTACTATTTGCGTTTTCTTTTTTTTAAAGCAGCAACATTGTTTCGCTTTTTGAAATTTTAATTTTAAAGCGAGATTCGTGTTCCTTATTTTCGAAAATGGAAGGAAAACTAGTTTTACGGGCGGTAATAGAAACGGTAGTTATGTTGATAATAGACTTTTGTAAAATCCTCAGAGGTTTTATAAAAATCTATAGCGTTTTATTTGTTTAATGAATGAATCAACTTGAATATTTTGAAACACACACGACCCGGAAATGCAAATAAACTAAGACAAATAAAAACTAAGACAGCTTAACCCTCCCGCCAAAATAATTCCTTTTTTGTTTATATGAAGCTTCTACAATTGTTCAACCAATTTAAAAACCAATAATGGCAATATTGTAAACCAAATATACGTTATTGTCACAAAAAATATCACAGAAACGGGACGTCAAACACGAAATAATCAAACCCCATATGCCCAAAACAAACAGTCGTTGAAAAAGAAAAAAGTAATCGACATTGCCGACAAGTTGATCACAGGTAATAATAGAATTATCACAGATTATTGTTATTTACATATCCTTTGTAAAACCGGATGCGACATAAGGACACAAAAAATATTTTAATAATAACTTTGACGCAGGACCTTAACCCTTTCTTGAGTTAACAAAGCTTTACAATATGTTGCCTTGGCTTGTTTCTTTTTTTTTAATTTATAAGGAAGGGATCATTCAAATTTGGAACGGGTTTCACCTCGGAGTAATCTGAGGTCAGTTGATCAAGAATGTTTGAAGAAGATAGACGTGATTTTAAAGTATTTTTGTTTTTGAATAAACACGTATTTATTAACTTTTGAACGTAATATAAAGTGATGTGATGAAATGTTTTACGTAAGGACTGTGTTAAGAGTTTCAGTGAAAACATTTCAGTAATTTTCTAACTTCAGGTAAGTTTTCACGGTTGTTTAAGTCTTGCCGTCGGTAAAAACAATGTTCATGAAAATCGTTTGAAGATTACATTTCCAAACAATTTCGATTCTAAACATTTTCTAATCACACCACTTTTAGTTCTAGATAAAAATAATAACTAATGATAAGTATTTTTTTGTTTTCTAAATATTAATTTTCCAAATTGATAAGAAGAATTTTTATAACCCTTAACATAACCTAAAATTCCTGCAAAAAGTTATTAATCAAAAAACTCACCTGAATTTCATTCACCAGCTTTTCAGTCATAATCTTGTGGTCTGGTGTTGCTGGCGGCTGCGGCGTAGGGGGAGCCGGCCCTGGCTGACTATGGCCCTCCCCCAGCTGGTCCTGAGTGGGTGAGCCTGGCCGGCTTCTGTTCCAGAAGTCCTGCATCTTGAACTGTCTCTGCGCCTCAGCCGCTTGCTGCAGGGTCGGTATATGGAGGGATAGAGGGGCAGCACGGAGGTCCAGCGCGCTGCCACCGGCGGAGGCCTCGCTGTTCCCTTCGGCGGCTGTCATCTTGAAGGAATTCTGAAGCCAGCTCGCTACGAAGTTGTCCTCCTCTTTGGGAGGATCCAGGAGACGAGGGAACGGCGGCGCGGCGCTCGGCTCAAACGCGCCCTCGCCGCCGACCTGCTCGCCTTCCTCAGCTATTTTCGGTACTTTAGCCTCCCTCGGTGAGCTCTCCTCTACCGCTTCCGTCTTCCGATACTCATGGAGGTCCCTGTATCTCTCCTGCAGCGCTAGGGATATGTTCTCATTGAAGTATTTCAACATTAATTCCAGTTTCGGACGTGTCGTCACAACGAGGACATGCGATCGCTCGCGGTTCTCTTAATCACACTCTTTTTGTACTCCGACGATGTCTTCGGATCTGCAATACAACAATCTTTTTAGCGCGGCGCGTTCGAAAAAATTATTTGCAAAAAGTTAACGCGGTTCAAAATTTTATTTTAATTTTTCGCGGCCGAGTCGCCCCCGGAAAAGCGCAAGTCCCGTGGAAAGCGGAAACGAGACCTTCTTGAGACGCGGGCGGACGACGACTAACTTCTTGGTGAAAAACTTGAGCGTCGCGACGCTTTCTTGCGGGGTGGGGCGGACGCGCGCGCCAGGCGAAGACGCCGGTCCAACTAGCAAGACGCGGCGCCGCCCCCGCCGCCTTAGACGTAGCCAAGAACATCCCCACCGGCGCCGGGCGCACGCGCCCCGCGTTTTTTCCGCGGAAAAATGCGTCCGGTCAAGGAAAAGACGGCGCGGCCGGCGACGGGCGGCCGCCGTGTGACCGCGCCGCCTCGCCCCGCGCGCCGCGCCTCGGACACACTCGGACACAATTTCCCCAAAAACGCATGACGGACCACTCGGACTACGGCCGAAATAAGAACTATTAAAAAGGGCGCTAAGGACGCCGCAGGGTGGTCGCCCCTCTCGCTCGCCCGACCCCGAGCCTATCCCACCCTTGCATGCTAGAACGGGACAAGTAGAGCTCCCCATTTTTTTCTAAGCCGCTATTAGTGAGGGAGGAAATGAAAAAGAATGGGTTTCTTTGTGATTTTTTCTTAATGACGTCTGTCTCTCTCGCACTTAGGGGGTTTCTATATCGCTGTTTCGCGTGGAGTTTTTAAGCATTTCTTTTCACGACGCCTCTTTTACTATTGTGTGTTTTTTTTTCTATTCAGGCGGGGCTTAGCTTATGGGGATTTAGCCAACGATATTTTTGTGAGATTTTATTTTTTCCTGTTTTACCTAAAGTTGGGGAAGTGGGTTGCGGAAGTTGTGTTTTTCCGCCTTCTTTACATTATTTCTTTCTTTTTAACTAGGGAAAGTTGTTTTCAGAAACATTTTTAATCTTTTTAATACATTCTTTTCTGTTTTCAGGTAAAATGTTACTCTCGTTGACAACTTCGACATATGTTAAGTTTTTCTTAAGTAATGTTGAATCTAAATAAACTATGTTTCGTATCTAAGTAGGGCGCTGTTTTCGCATCCCCGAGAAGCTTTTCCTTCGCGAAAAGCTCCTTCCGCTACCCCACGGCAGATGGCGTAACTTGCTACGAAAATTTTCTTCGTCTCATACTTAAACTTATAGAGCCAATTTCGCTTAGATTTTAAGAAAATTTTAACAAATGTGACATATATTTTAGCAATTTAGTTTTTTTTGTTATTGAATGTAATTTTTTTATGAACTTTTAGTGCCTTTATTTTTAGTATGAACACAGCTGCGCCCTCTATGTCGTATTTCTAATTAAGGGATGATAGTTTTTGCCATGAAAGAGTTATTCTTGTATTTTTTTAATGTTTATTCTATGTATTTAAAACTTATACCTAGTTATTCTTTTATAAGTTATTTTTATTTAATTTCTTGTTCTTAAACCTTCAGAGCTTTCTGTTTTAGAAATGACAGGAATTAGAAAAATAATGGAAGACTGTTTTAGTTAATACCTCTAATAGATTAGAAATATTTATATAAGTAAAGAATCCTCATTTATTTAGTTATTATTAGTTCAGAGCTGTTAGTTATAAAATGCCAAGAAGGGTGCTATGTTTCGCACTAAATCTGTTATAAAACCAATAACTTGTTGTCTACTATAAAACTCCTAATATTTTAAGAAATAAAATAATGAAAATCTTTATTTTTTCAACTGTTGAAGACTGACTGTATCGCAGCACCAAAATCTGTATAGATAAACCACTGTTTGTATGTTCGTTGTTACACACCTAACCACAACTTTTTCAAATAAATATTTAAACCTATACCTACCAAGATTTTCTATCACCACTCCTCTGTACCTCCCGCCATACTTCAACAAATCATTAGCAAGTATAAATTGTTCTAATGATATAATGTGCAGGAGGGGCCACTCATGGGAGTGACTATACCACGGTCTATGCACACGGTAGGTATTTGAAATTACTTAGAAAAATGGAACGTATTGTGTTTTCAAGGTGAGGTACTCGTAATTAGCAGGAGCTATGTAGAATTGGTAGATGGTACTCATTTTTAATGACTTTATTTTTTATTAGTAATTTGAATAGGTCAGTTTTGAAGAGCTCGTGGCTACGTAATATCAGCCGCACGGGTCGATCCATCAGGTTAAGCTACGCTTGCCGGGGTTGGTCCGTGGATGGGTGACCATCTTTACATACCGAGACTCCTCCGTGCCTCGGAAAGCACGTTAAGCCGTTGGTCCCGGCTGTCATTTGTGGATCTTTGACAGTCGTTACGGGTCGTCAGAAGCCCGAAAGTCTGACAACCAGTCTTACCAAGGGGTATCGTATTACCCAGATACTGGGTTGTGGAGGTCAGATAGGCAGTCGCTCCATGTAAAATACTGGTATTCAGCTGCATCCGGTTAGACTGGAAGCCGACCCCAACATAGTTGCGAAAAGGCTAGGCAGATGATGAATAGGTCAGTTTTTGTTTCAGAATTTATAATAGCCATGGGGAGGCCTATGTCCAGCAGTGGACTGTGATAAGCTGAGTTGATTGATTATGGAGCTTAGCAAATATTATGCATTTCATAGACATAAAATATTTAGTAATATTTTTGAAGTTGTATAAACATTTTTTTTTTCTTTCTTTCTTTGTAGTTTTTTCTAAATAGCAATTTTTAATAATCTCATCATCTAACTAGCCTTTTCCCAACTATGTTGGGGTCGGATTCCAGTCTAACCGGATGCAGCTGAATACCATTATTTTACATCGAGCGACTGCCTACCTGACCTCCACAACCCAGTAACTGGGTAATACGATACCCCTTGGTAAGACTGTCATAGATCCACGAATGACAGCCGGGACCAACGGCTTAGGGTGCTTTTCGAGGCACGGAGGAGACTCGGTATGTAAAGATGGTCACCCATCCATAGAACAACACCGGCAAGCGTAGCTTAACCTAATGGATCGACCCGTGCGGCTATTATAACTTAGCCACGAGCAATTCTTAATAATCTCTTCAAGGTATTTTGGCTTAGTGCCTATTTTGAATCTGAAATTGACAACCCGTCTTGAGCAAGGGTAGTGATCAATCCTCGTGCCTTCTGTTTATGAGAAGAGGCTTTTGCCCTGCAGCAAGACAATATTAGTTTGTTTTTAATCTGTCCATTCTATAAAATAATGTTAGAGCACTAAGGGTGTGGAAATTATCACTGCTATTTCAATTTAGGTAGGTATAGCCAAAACAAAAATGATGCTTGCTTAAATATTCGCGAGCGCTCTCAAGACAAGGGTTGAGAAAACTCTGTGGAAGCGAAGGGTTGAAATAGTGGCCGATAGATGGCGAAACTAGTCTCAAAATTTGAGGTTGGAATACTTAAATTCGAGAATGATTTAGGATAGGAAGAATTTGATGGCAAAATAAGACTGGGTAATTTGTTTAGTATTTTTTTTAAATATATTCACATCTTTTCTGCTCTCAAAACGGTGAAGGAAAATATCGTGAGATAACCGAAATGTCCTTTTTTTTTTTGGAAACGGCATCTCCTAGAGCCAAAAGTTCGAAGACATGTGACATCTACCAGCACTGGGCGCGCCTGGTAGATTACGGCCCATTACCGCTCGCAGAGAGGAGGCCTGGTGTACCACCAGTGGGAACATTATAGGGTGACTATGTAATGAAAGTAGATACCTACATAACAATAAAACTCTGAAAAAGTTATCTGTGTTACCCCAGCAAAATAATGTCGAAAATAGTCATTTAAATCTTACTCCAGTATAAGTGCAACAAATTTAAAAATGTGCGCAACAATTACAGAAGCTGGGCAACTAATTATCTATAAGATTTAAATGACTATTTTCGACATTATTTTGCTGGGGTAACGCAAACGTTTTCGACATTACTTTGCTGGGGTAACGCAAACGTTTTCGACATTATTTTGCTGGGGTAACGCACACGAAAAAGTTCTATTTATGAATTATGAATTAACAACCTACTAAAAACGCTAGATGACGCCACTTTTACTGAACGGCATGACCTATAACCAAAAATTCGAAGACATGTGACATTTACCAGCACTGAGCCCGCTGTTGGATTACGGCCCACTCCCTCTCCCAGAGAGGAGGCCTGTGTCCCAGCTCTAGGAACATTGTAGGCTGATTATTCACACCTTTTCTATCATCTCAAAAAAGGATAGAACTTTTTTGTTGGTAGCCAAGTTTATGTCCGATCGTATTTTCTTCCGTAGAATACTTTTAATTGTCTGCATTCTTATAATACTGTTTCACATCCTCTAATTTATGAAGCTAATTTTTTATCCATCCGATTCCAACCAATCAATCTGCCTAGCCTTTTCCCAACTATGTTGGGGTCGGCGTCCAGTCTAACTGGAAGCAGCTAAATACCAGTATTTTACATGGAGCAACTCCCTATCTGACCTCCACAACCCAGTAACTGGGTAATACGATACCCCTTGGTAAGACTGGTTGTCAGACTTCTGGGCTTCTGACGACCCGTGACGATACGATTCCAAACCATTAAAGTTACAATAATTATTTATTACAATTTAATACAGCTAGAGACATCTTAATTATGCACCATTAATAAAAATATGTCTTGTAATTAGATACCTACTTAACAAGAAATTTTATAGAAATTATACATTGGTTTGTTTAAAAAAAAGTACTCCTTAACATGAAAAAACAAACTTCCTTCACCTTATGTCTCTCTAGAGAAACTACCTTATGTCTCTCTAGAGAGACACCCGGACGCGTACCGCGAGGACTGGTTCGAGGTTCCTGGAAGGACTTGGAGTTGACCTTTGCCCAACAGTGGGACATACAGGGAAAATTTGTACCTACTCATAATGAATTGACATTTTATTCTGACTTAATCTGTGGCAGTATTGAGAAATTATACTATGGGTTTTGCATGTTTTTTTTTTGTAAACAATAAGTAAATTAATTGGTATATTTATTCATTTTCAATTTTTTTATTAAATTCATTAATTTTTTAACGTACCCACGAGATATCTAGTAGGTAAGTTAAAAAAAATATGAAGGACTGGACCTTACAACTTAAAATGCCAAAGATAGTACTCCATAAATAATGTTAACCATCTATAACGGACAGACAGACAGTCCATCCTAATAATAATATCGAATTAAACAATGAATCGAATGGCCTGCGAGGTTGACCCTACGTTTTAGGATGCTTTCTACAATGGAATCACAATTGAATTGTAATATTTCTTTAAACGTGTGTTTGTGATTATTTTTGTTTAACTTTTGTTTCGGGAAAAAGTTTCACTGGCGTTTTTGGGTGTTTTTTTTGCTTTCGATTCATGTAACCTACCTAATGAGAAATTCGTCATAGGTATTAGGTACTCATGTGACTGAATTAGGTATGAAATTTATATAAATAGGCTTAGTATACGGCGCGACGGTATAAAAATTTCTATGAAGTTTTCATAGAAATTGTTCTACTGGAGTCACGTCGCGCCTGTCTGCAGAAGCCTTAAGAAAGTACAAAGTTTCTAAAATATAACAACCTAAGTACCTACAATTTTGTTTTTTAAACATTTTTTAAAATTGAAATCTTCATCCATTCTATGTATTATACTGTACAGCCTTTAGAATATTTCATTGTGCCTTCAACAAGGTATCTTTGCCTACCCATATCCTCTACTACTGGTATAAAACTAAAACATCCTACCAACTCTTACAAAACAACCTACAAAACGCAGCTAATTAACAAAACATCCTAGCCAATAAAATAGAAAGGTGTAGCAGTTCTATCACTGATACGGACAGCCCGATTTATTCCCGCGGCAAGTGACAGGTTAAAACGTAGCTTATCTTTATCTTTGAGTAGCTTGTAAAATATTTAGCTTATTTAGCTTAAGTGAGTGGTATTTTTAAGGCGGGTGCTGGTATGGTTTCTGGGAAAAGAGACTTTAGTGGCAGTACTAGTTGACGATGCAAATAGCATAGTAATTTGTAAATGGATTTCAGATATAATTACGTATACTTTATTCATTAAAAACGCAGAGTCAATATTGTATTTTGTTTTTTTAAGTAAATACGAGGTAATTCAATTGCAAAAAAAAAAGGTTTTTTAAAACACCATTTATAGAACTTAGAAACTTCTATCAATCTACGTATTCTTGTTAGAACATACCTACTTACCATGTATAAATTGATCACTAAAGAACCGATATAAAAATACATCTCATCCTAAGTATTAATAAAAATGCGAAAGTGAGCTTGTTTGTTACGCTTTCACGCTAAATCGGATTTGGATAAAATTTGGCACAGCGGTACACCATGTCCCGGAATAGGAAATAGGATACTTTTTATCCCGATATTCCAACGAGATCAAGACTTACGCGGGTGAAACCGCGGGCGCAGCTAGTTTACCTAATATAGCAGCAATTTCTGCTTATCATTATTTTTTATATATATTCATTTTCTCACAAAGTAAAAGTGGTAAGTAAATGTAAAAACAAACAGAATAAACACTACTTTAGTTGACCTCACAATAACGTGTCCACTGTGGAAGCGCCTCGACAGCTGCTCACAACCATTGTTACTTTTATATTAAATTGCATAATTTCCGGCAGCCGTATCGCACATTATATTATATAACTATATTGTATAGTATGTATTATTATGTATAAGGTATACCTACGTGTATGATTTTTTGTATACACGTGCCCTATTTTTTTCATGTGTCCCTTTTGCGCTATTGTTTGATTTTCGAATAGTGAAATGCTAGTTAATTTTTGTAGATTTTTTTTTTTTGTCCACATCAGAAACGGACATAAATCCAAATGTCAATCTAAATCCAAATAAAAAACCAAGTCGGAGCGCTGCGAACGATACAGTGAAGCATGCTAAAACTAAGCCACCGCTCTGTACATACACGCTCACACACACACATTTACAACTATTTACAATGACACTACAATCAAACTACACCTCACTAAGTGCACACGTGTTTACGAAACCGGCCTCACGTCACTGTTGACAGCGCTCTGTCTTGGTTTTTTATTTGGTCTGAGATGTCCATACTAATATTATAAATGCGAAAGTAAAGCTACCGACACATTACTATATCGTGTTGTGTCGTGTTGTATTGTGTTGTGTCGTGTTGTGTTGTGTTGTGTCGTATCGCGGTATATACCAATCAAACGAATCTGTTCAAGACTACGTCAAATCACAACGAGTTTTGATTGGCTAACACTGTGTCAGAAGGCGTCACGACACGACACAATACAGTAATATAAATCCGGCTGTTCTTTGTCTGTCTGTCTGTCACCTTTTCACGCCCTGGACATAGGATACACACAGGCGAAGCCGCAGGCGCAAGCTAGTAAAAAGTTAATAACTAATTTACCGAATGTTCTTCAAGAGATCAGGGTGCCTAAACCGGGCACATTAGTAATTTCTCTAATAGCAGTTCATTTCCTGAATCCCAGCCTTCATTAACAATTCCTCTAATTTGACATAAAAGCAATTCATAATTTGTGGACCATTTTACGAATCTCCATAAAAAACTGTCAAACAGATGAATTATTTCGTAATATGAATTACACGCAGATCATAATATGACTTGTCAGTTTGTGACATTTTACGCTGATTCATAATTTTTTCATATTATGATTCTGTTAAAGTGACAGTTTTAAGCCCCCTGTAGTGTTTTAACTGTCAGGCAAATTCTATACCCCGATAAAATGAGAATTTCTAACAGATCAACTAAAAATGTATACTTAAGCAGATTATTAAAATCACTGACCTACTATTTTCTTGAGAGAGATCAAAATAGAAGACAACAATAAAATTACTTTAAACACTGGCAGAATAGTCGGCTCAGTTGCCAAAAGGAAAAAAAAAAAACTTTTTTCAACCATAAACAAAATAACCTTACTTTTAGCATGCTTTCCATTTACAAATATTAAACCCATCAACTGGTACATTCGACCCAAAAAGATGTATATACGGACAAGGAACCATTTTATAGTAAAAAACCTTTGTTCCATAACATAGTATCCATGTAAGGTTACAAAACATATATAATAAATATTATTATCCGATGTACACGAATTTTTTTTCCCGAAACATCTATACACCCTATGACCAAAACAATGTATACAGTGTTAGTGCCAGAGCGAGGTAAACAAGACTGACAATGCTATAAAGAATTATAATTATGGAACAGTGGTTGTAGACAATAAAATGTTCCCCTATCTTCCATGTATACATCTTTTTGGGTGGACTATACCTAGATAATAATCAATCTACATCCATTCTGTCGAATCAATTAACAATTAAATTGAAAACCATTTAAAACGACAGTCTTTTATTAGCCCTAAATTCGTTAGCAGAGAAACGTATGGATTTAAATATTTAATTCCTATTGTAACCAAAAAATGATAAAATGAAGTCAGGTGGAATGTTCCCACATTGGTTATACTAATAATCTATCACGCTTGCTTTAATCACAGGGAAGTCAGAATAGTCGTTCATTCGAGCTTTGATAATTACAAGCTGCAATATTCTAACAGCCGTGGTGTTAGACTGACTACCTAGGTACCTAAAACCCTAAACTATTTATTAATTGACTTAGGTATTTAGGTATTTATTGTAGATATACTATAGGTACACCGCTGCCCAACCTTTCGGGGAAACAAGGCGTGATATTATGTTTATGTGTGTATTTACTATCGTGTGGATCCTTACTGAGGCACTTATCCCATCGCAAGGAAGCGACTATAGCTATCAAGTATCCAATATGTCCCGATGAGTCGTGTAAGTAAAAGATATACATATTTATGTATACAATGTCGCCCATGGGCATGTGACCGCTCGTATTTTTCTGAATATTTATGAAAAATCATCGAAAATTAACTTTAAAAAGGGCGGCCTATTTTTTATAAATTCATGTTATTCGTTTTTTAATTTTTTTAGTAGCTTTACATTTTTTGCCATATCTCCGATGTTATTGACTCGATTTGGATTCCGTTTATTGTTTCTAAAAGCTTATGAGTTATTTTATCGGATTAATGTTTTTTTTATTTTTCGACTTTGATTAAAAAAACCGGTGTTGAAGACACTGACTCGCGTCATGTTCCGCAATTCGAATCGAGATGTAGTACAATTGAACTACTCCGGTTTCGCTGCTATGGTTTCGCGGCGGAGGTGTGCTAGAGAGAATATAATCATCGACCCAAAACACAAACCTTTTCGGTACCGGTAAAACGCTACAACATTGCCGTCAATTTACAACATTGCCTAAATTTAGTTGGTGAGTAATTATCTTTCATTTACTAGTGTCTTATGTTGTATAATAAAGAAAACATGGTGTTTTTTGTTTTTTAACTCGTTTTTCGGCTTTAAATCTTATTTTAAAGAGTCAAATTATGGAAGGCAAAGTTGTAGCAGGTACCTTAGGAGGCGACCCTACCTATTCACTGTTGTATGAGAGTTTTATAAAAACGTGTTCAACTTTGCCTACCCTCGTTAAAAAATATATAATATTGTTATTAAAGACTAGATAAAGTCTAACATAGAAAAGAAATTATAAGCAAAATAGGCGCCTAATCGTCCCCTTTGCACCCATAATAGTCAATGATATTTTTAGCTAGGCAATGTTGCAGTTTGCAACTTAACTTTGCCTACGTTTTTAATGCACTTTTTGGTGATCAATAAGAGTTTTTTTTACCTAATAAGAACTTTATCCCTATAGCTTAAAGTATAATGTTGAATTGTAATTGAAAACACATATGACTTTCTCTAAAATGAAGGATTTATTTAAAAAAAACGTCAAAATGTAGGCAATGTTGTAGCATTTTACCTGAAGACTCTACCGATAGCTATACTATAGGTACCATCGAAGAAGCTCATATCTATGCACCGTAAGGACTATTTCTGCTTGCAGCGCTCGGCCGTTATAGAACCGGGGCGGTAACAGATGTGGTCATCGTGCTCACGGGATTTTGTTTTGAAACTGCTAAGATATGAAGTTCTTCGATAGATATGGAGTATTCAGTTAGCAAAAAGTTTTCCTGAAAATGATTCTAAACTACACTGACCGTCAAAACTTAGTACCACACTTCTAAAATTGCAATAACTTTTAAATTACATAAGATATATTTTCGAAATAAATAGTATTACAAAATATTTTTTTTTTAATATAAATACTTTATAGCCGTTATCCATCTTTTAAGGAATGGCTGATAAAACCTTATAAACACAAACACTCTTTTTCAAATTGTTGCAACTTTTGATTCTTCTTGAATGCAAAAATGTCAAAAAAAAAAAGTAAATAAAGCGTAAAACTGTAGTTTTAAATAATGTTTGAGTTTTTTGCCAGTAAGTTAAAAATGGAATTTTTTTGGTTTATGTTAAATAAGTTACATATGTATAATAAACTATAATTTCCAAGATGAAACTACTATAAAAAAAAAAAAAAATTCAAAACTGGCTTCAGAAATTGCAATTTTAAAAGTGTGGTACTGAATTTTTAAGGCCAGCGTAGATAAATTTCTAGACTCACTCAACCTTCCTTCCGCTTACATCTCACCCCTCAAACAAAACACCCAACACCGATCCATGTCTCATTTAAATAATTATTTTATCAGTTCAAACATCACTTTCTCACGAACTAGTCTTAGAAACTCCTTTATCTCGCAATCTTGTCTATGCCGTTCCCATAGATAACAAAGCAGGAACCCCATCAACCAAAAACAACCGGTTCCTTTTTGTTTTTTGAAAATAGAAACAAAAAAATGGCGACATTATTAGTGCCGTTATACACCTATTGAATTGAAAAGTTGATTTGCATAAATTAAAGGGTCAAATGCATCCTGTATAGTTTTTTGCAGGGTTAAGTGCGACGGATTGATGAAAGAGTTTTAGTGTTGTGTTTCAACTGGTTTTTGAAGGGTTATGATATTTGTTAGATTTTTTTAGGTGAGCTAGTGTGTTGCGCTATTGAAGATGTATGGGATTCTGACAAGGTGTGCAAAAAGGGGTTGAAAGTAGCGATGTTGCTGATAAGGTCACATTTAAAATCCTGGTTCAAATCCTTACTAATATTATAAATGCGAAAGTAACTCTGTGTCTCTGTCTGTCTGTCGCGCTTTCACGCCAAAACTACTGAATCGATTTAAATGAAATTTGGTACACAGATAGTCTAGAGCCTGGGAACGGACATAGGCTTTTTATCGATATACCATGCGGGTGAAGCCGCGGGTGGAAGCTAGTTAATTATAATTCAACACATAAATATGATGTACCGCTGTACCAAGACTTTGTAGGCAGTATAACATGTTAGCAAAAATTACAAGCTATATTTTCATATTTCAATATCCTTTAAAAAAAAATATTATTTTCCAAATTTTACCTATTATGTATTAATGTTTTAACTTTGTTAGCTTAGTTTTTAACTTTATTGTGCATGCTGTGGTCTCCTATAAGTGAAGGAGTACACCTACCTAATACCTAATGTTGCCCTTTATTTATGTGTCATGTATTGTGTACATCTTTTGTTGGAGATCCTAAATCAATAAATAAATAAATGATCAAAACGAAACATGTACTGTCCGAAAACCTTACAATAAACGATTGATGGTGTCCAATTTTCTAGTTTGTTTACTTTCTGTAGCTCTAGAATCATTTTTTTAAATTTTAAATTTTGGTAATTTCTGCCAGTCTACCAAAGAACGAAGATTAACTTAGTATTTTTTTTAGAAGAACCAAAGATTTGTTACTGCTTTTTATTTATTTTAATATTTGGAGTAGTATTTATTTTAGTATTTTAAACAAAGTTTTGCAGAAGTAACCTAAACTAAAAATGAGATTAAAGTACATACAATTTGTAATATGTACTTATCTATGGTTGGAAATTCCCTCCGTAATGAAAATCTAAACTAACACAGACAGATAATTTTCTAAATAGTACCTATAAGAAACTATCCTACCACCCAATTAAAAATCAATCATGAAAATATCCGTTCCACGTTAAAATTGTTTCTAAAAATAAAATTGAACTAGCATCGGAAGGGTTGTTCGAATAAAAAGTCGTGGGGGTCATAACGATCGTCCGCTCACGCACCGCGACCTATTTTTAATCATTTTTGGAAGAAACCGTGAAGGGTTAAGGTAGGGTAGTGTGGAAAAGGCTCTGTTATTTTGGGGTAACTGTTTTATTTTTTTGTTAAAGTATGTTTGATTCAAAGTCAAAGTCAAAGTCAAAGTCAAATAATTTATTTCAAATAGGCACATAAAAGGCACTTTTGAACGTCAATGATAAACAAACAAAGAAATAGAATTGATTCTAGTTGCCCATTCCAAAAGGTAGATTTCGTATGGAGAAGAATGGGCAAGAAACTCCACCGTTACTCTTTTCAAAAATGTTTACAATATTTTGTATACATGAATTATATAATTATATGTGAAGACCATGCACCCACAATAAGATTACTGTCCCACAAAAGGCAAAAAAAATAATTATAAATGGAGCAATGACAAATAAATCAGTTATGTGATAGGTACATGGTGCTCACATATTTACAAACATTGTAAAAGTATACGATATTACAATATTCCTAACATCTTTACAAGTAATACTAATAAGTCAGTGCGTGATTCCATGCAATCACAGAGTGTAAAAATCTATGACATACAAATAATAAAATATACAACTAAATTAGCAACCAGTTTGATTTTGTCCAGACTCTAAATTGTCCTATGGAGCAAGACCAGCATGTTTCCAAGCATTCTTATCCTGGATATAATCCTCTAATTTGTAATAAGCTTGTTTACAAAGTGTACTTTTTATATGAGTTTTAAATTTTCTTTCATTTAATTGCAATATATCACAAGGTATTTTGTTATAGCATTTAACGCAGTACCCCATAAAAGATGTTTGTACTTTAGCTAATCTGAAAAATGGTTGATCTATTTTATCATTTCTAGTATTAAAATTATGTCTGTCACTTATTTTCTTAAATAGATTTAAATTTTTTCTTACATACATAATATTCTCATAAATAAATTGGCAAGGTACCGTCATAATATTAATCCTTTTAAATAGTTCCCTGAGAGATTCGCGGCGACATATATTATAAATGGCTCTGACAGCTCTCTTTTGCAAAATAAAGATGGATTCAATGTCAGCAGCCCGACCCCACAGTAAAATGCCATACGACATAATGCAGAAGGCTTCTCGATACGGCTCGCATCGTGAGGAGGTTCCTTTCTCTGGAGCCCTTACCACAGGTAGCTTGGACCCTGCTGGCCTGATCCAGACACCGGTGGACCACAATCCATAGGTACTTAAATGCGGAAATGAGTTTGTTTGTCTGTTTGTTACGCTTTCACGCTAAAACGGCTGAATGGATTTGGATGAAATTTGGCACACGGGTAGACCATGACCTGGAATAGGACATAGGATTTTATCCGACTTTTTATCCCAATATTCCTACGGGATCGAGACTTACGCGGGTGACACCGCGAGGCGCAGCTAGTCCTCTATATTTTTTAATGATACTTAAGGGTTTTATCAATGAAATAATTTTTAAATATATTTAATGTGTTTAGAAAATAATAAAACGGACAAAAAAATCTAACAAAAATTATGCCGTCTCCACACTTCGCCAGTCACTAAAACATTATTGATGTGAGTATTCCGTGACAAGTGTAACGAACAAAGGCAAGTGTGTCTGTTTGTGTGATCGATAACTACGAAACGAAATGCGTAGTTTTCTAACAAATATTCAGGTTGTTTTTTTATGGGATAAATTTATTGGATTGGACTTGAGTGGTTTTTGGGCTGAAAGGCAAGAAATGTCTAATATTGAAGTAGGAATGGAAAGTCAATCGAGGGTATTCAATAATTACAAAACAGTCTTACAATAAAGTTTTTTTTTTTTTTACGGTGACGTACTAAAAACGTATAACAAGATAAACCTAAAATTTTAAAATTGTAGTGACTAGTGATTACAAATATAGATCATAAGATATCGTTCAATAGCGAGTTCATGTCAACAAAAATTCCCCACATAATCCTTACTAATATTACAAATGCGAAAGTAACTTTGTCTGTTTGTCTGTCGCGCTTTCACGCCAAAACTACTAAACCGATTTAAATGAAATTTGGTACACAGATGGTCTAGAGCCTGAGAAAGGACATAGGCTACTTTTTATCGACATACCACGTGGGCGAAGCTGCGGGCGGAAGCTAGTACTCAAATATAATGCAAAGTGAGACTGTTGGTAAAGAGGTTCAGCGACTGACTTTTGCACTACTGGTCGTGCACTGAACAAAAATAATTATTTGTTTGAGTAGAAACAAGAAATATTTAGTTTTATTGAAAAAAAAAAAAAAAAAACATTGTCAGTTTCATTTGCGTTTTTACTATTGTAAAATTGAAGTATTCTGCCAGAAAGTTGGACTGGAAGAAGTAAGAAAATTGATTAATAAATTAATTTTAATTTAAAAAAAATATATCATTAATAAATAATTCATTAATAAAATATATATTTAAGATATAAAATAAAGAACATATAATTCTAATTATGAAAGAATATAAAAAAATCATAAAATCTCTCTAATTATAATAGAAAAAAGTATTCATCCTAAATTATTAATTGATGAAAAAGCTATTAATTTACGTCAGGAAGTTTGATTTAATCCTCCAATAGCTCCAATTACGGTATTTATTAAGATAATAATAATAATAAAAAATATATTTAAATAATAGCCAACATAGGAAAATGTTAAGACAACGATGTATGAGGAAATTCCTAAGACGGAATTAGATCTATTTAAAGCAATGCACGTGTTCAATTCAATTGAAGAAATGGGTTACAGCGATAGGTGACAAGCTGGTAACATGATTGTTATGTACTCTATATTTTGAACTTTAACCATGTAAGAGATATTATACATAGGTACCTAATTACCTACTCTGATAATTTTCCAACAATACGGTTGAAGGAAGTTTGGTTGGTCGGTTGGAGGAGCTCGTGGCTAAGTAATAACAGCCGCATGGGTCGATTCATCAGGTTAAGCTACGCTTGCCGGGGTTGGTCCGTGGATGGGTGACCATCTTTACATATCGAGACTCCTCCGTGCCTCGGAAAGCACGTTAAAGCGTTGGTCCCGGCTGTCATTTGTGGATCTTTGACAGTCGTTACGGGTCGTCAGAAGCCCGAAAGTCTGACAACCAGTCTTGCCAAGGGGTATCGTATTACCCAGTTCCTGGGTTGTGGAGGTCAGATAGGCAGTCGCTCCATGTAAAATACTGGTATTCAGCTGCATCTGGTTGGACTGGAAGCCGACCCCAACATGGTTGGGAAAAGGCTAGGCAGATGATGACGGTTGAAGGAAGTTTTTTTTTGCACAAAAAAAAACTATGACTATAAAATATAAACAAAGAGATCCAAAACAAAAACAAAAACATTGGTTACTAAATCAATATCTAGCAAAAACAATGGACAAATTAGAAACAAATAGCTAAAACACAGAATAATCAAAATACAAAATAATAACTTCATAATTTTCATTCAATTCCATAAACAAGTCAATATTTCCGTAAACACAATCTACATCTACCAAATAAAAAAAAACCCTTTATCAAATAAAAAATAAAAAACTAGACATGGATACATAAAAAACAACAGCCCTCAAATAGACCGTTAAACAATTACAGAATATCAATCTACAATAAAAATGAACCAAAAAAAAGTTTAAAAAAATGCCCCAAAAAAAGACCCCGACCCTGTCCAAACATAGCGTGTCAAAGCCCACAGTTTACTAAACGGTAGCCCTCAAAAAAAATGCCCACGTGTTAATTCTGCCACGTTTGTAAAAAATGGTAAAAAAACGCCCCTCCTATCGTTCGACCAATAAAAAGTTGAAAAAAAATATGTTTAAACGACTTTTAGAAAAAAAAAAAAGTTAATTGGTGGCGAACGTGCCGCCTTTTTCCTATTGAGGGCTTTTTTTCGCCCGTGGGGTGCATTTTTTGTCCCTATTATGAGTGTTATAGGCTGTGAAGCTGTCAAATTGTATTAGAATTATAATTTGTATGCGTTTAACGCTGTATAATTTTGGTAATAATAGCTTGTGTTACGTAGCAAGTTTTTTATTGCATGGTTCTTATATAAATCGACTTTTTAGAGTTTATAAAAAAAAAAACGTTTTTTTTTTGTAAAATCTTAGTTTATTAGCCAATTTTATTTTTAAAGAAGTTCTACTCGCTACAGAACTTTGATATTATACTAAAACAAAATCAAGGATTCTGTGCAAAATTATTAATGATTCTAAAACCATTTTATCATGTGGTTTATGTTTCCGTTGACCTTTAATGACATACGAAACACTAATATGATTTACAAAAGCGACATCTAACGGGAAATAGATAAAAACGCGAATGTTCTAATTAGAAGACATCATAATTAAAAATAAATTACAATAACCCTAATTGATGAAAAAATAACTTATGTTCTGTCGCAAAGACCACTTTAAAAAAAAAATCTTTCAAGTGTCCTAATTTAAAAACTATCAATCAAATTCTTAGTAGAAAAAAAAACATGGAGCTCCAGCACAGCCTAATTCTGATGATTTTTTTTTATTTTTTTTAGTCTCTTAGCTGCCTACTTAGTACTTACGAGTTTAAAAAATGCACTTTTTTGTATAAGTCATCTAAAATACCACGTTTCTTAGTCACAAAACCAACCATAATATTCTAGGAAAACACTACAAGGACGAAAAAAAAAAGCACTCGAAATCCAAACCAGAAAAAAAGAAAAATGTAAAAAAACTCACTATTATGTAACAATGGAAAATTTTTACCTCGTTAGTATGAAAAAACAACCGCCCTGCACTGCGTCAACTTATAAAATTTCCATTTAAAACACGCAGCATTATTATCTTTTTTCTAACGAAAAAAATGCACTTTGAACCTGCACTGAGATTACGTAAAAACCCTTTACAGCTAATCAATTTTCAACTCAATTCTAAGGGGGTAAAAGTGAATTTCAGTTGAACTTATTTCTGTGTTACGTCATTTTGATTTGAGTTTTATGTTCCTTGGTCTACTTTATTGGTTAGTGATGTGACTTTATTACTTTAAGATTTAGTCAAGATGTACTCAAAAGCTATGACTCAGGCTATGTGACATTTGAAGAACAATTCCCGTATTGTTAAGAACGTTCGCTTACTCAATTAGTAAAAAAATCTAATTTACCAACATTTTTGACAAGCTTTTGATAATGATTGCCGCCGAAATAAGATTACGAATTGAATTTGAACGTTTTTTATGTGTTTAACTATTCTATAAATCTCTAAAGTGAATTGAAAAGCAATTTTGCATAAAAAACAACAACTGTAGACAATAAAATTCTTCGATTGATATACTGGAACACAATGTAGATCAGGACCCTGTTTATCAAAAGTTACAAGTCTATACGTTCACAAGTTACCTAGAATATTAATTTTCGTTAAATTCATAGCTCATCTCCATAATCATAATCAGCCTTAATGTTCCCACTGCTGGGACACGGGCATCAGGTCATCTCTCTCTTTTGACCACATTTAAAAAAAGAAAATCGAATGTGAACATTTATTGCGGTACTAAGTACGACACTTGTAAACTTGTAAGATGGAGTAAAGAGTCGCCGGACACTCTCAGGATTTGTTATGATTTTCTACAAGTTGTAAGTTACAAACAATTTGTGATAAACAAAATCACAAATAAAAGTGTAAAAATATAGGTAGTACTTGTGAACTCAATACTAACATTTGGTAATGATAAATGATGATAAATGATTTTTATTTCTGTAAGTAGGTTTGTACAGACACTTTTACACGTCAATCACATTTTTTAAACTAGATGAGGTCGGCGTTTCCTCTCTGACTACTCTGAGAAGAAAGGCCGAAACAAACTCAGAGGTCACAGTCTCTTTTAAAGTCCAGACATAATCTTGGTCAGATCATGTGAAGACCATAATAATAATATAAGGCTTGTAAGTTTTGATAAACAGGGCACTGGTTGGGGTGCAACGCTTATAAAACCCTCTTCCTACTTATTTATTTTTCTTCCTTGTCATTCTCTAAACGTCAACTACTTACTCAAACGCACTAAATATGCTGCGTATTACACTATCATATCTATGATCATAGATCTATGAGTCATACCTAGATATATAATGAAATTGTAAAATAGACATAATATTATTATGTCTTGTCCTTAATAGTAATAAGGTATATCCAACTTAGGGGGTTATTACACTATCATAATTATTATATCATTTACCTGTCTACGAAGCTCACAAATTACCCGTGTATTTTATGTCTATTTTACAATTTCATTGATCATAGATCTATGATCATAGGTAATTATGATAGTGTAATACCCCCCTATGAGTATCAGTGGTAATTTTGAAGTCCAATAATTGATTTGTTATAATAGTGAATAAAATACTACAAAGTTTTACCAAAAAATTGCAACGTAAATCATGAGGATTAAAATAAATGAACCAAGCACCAGGAATAAAACCCATGTAAGCTCTATTTTTATTCGCTTTATTGACCCCTATGTTACTCAATAAAAGAACAACTCCCTAATTGTCTTGATCATAATCTTTTGTTTCATCCAATTATGTTTCATTTTAATTTATTATCTTTTAAAAGCTGATCCAATTCCTTTGGGCAGAAGTGGGACACTTAGATGGCCACGGGTTATATTTTCTTATTTATTTATCACTCATATGTGAAATTGATCAGGCTAATTTGACAGATTAATACTTTAGGTTTTCTCAGCTCCTAGTTAACCATTAAAATCTTCTATTACAGTTGCATGGCATATTACATCATCAAAATTAACTGAACTGAGTCGATCGATTGTCTTTAGTTTGAGTCGATCTCGATTCAGATTGCAAATGCACATCACTATTTGCGCTAGTGTGCACGTTATCTCAACGTGCAGTTGATAAAATTTTGAAAAATCCACAACTTTTCCGCGATAACCCCGCCCCGTTGCGAGGAAAAAAAGCTCTAGTGTTGTATTCATAGTCGAGACATATACAACTAGAAGTACCTACCTGTTATACAATCAGTTCAGTTCAGTGTTTATTCAAAGTCAAACTCAACGCATTTATTTCAATTAAACCAATTACCTATATTACTTTTGAATTGTCAAGGAGTCGTTCAGTCAGAAAGATGAAGCTAGTTGCCCATTACAAAGCGTAGTAGGTTTTTATTGAGAATAACAGGCAAGAAACTCTCCGGAAACTCTCTTAAATCGAAATTTTTGCTAAGTAAGTTCCATCCGATTTTAAGGTATCGAAAAGGGTATCGAAGAATTTAAGATGTGAATAAGTCACAAAATTACCTAACCGGAAAACAGAAAACATGTAAGGTAAAGAAGAAAATTCAGTATATTGAAGATGCCATGCCTTCACGAGGCTATGGAAACTAAAACTTATTATGAGCTTCACCAACATGTGGAAAATGTATGAAAAGTCAGACATCGGTAGTGCCAACATACTTGATAAAATATTGCGCTGGACACTTGCACAAGTAAACCAGACAAATAAACTTGTATAAACATCATCATACACAATCATAGTCATCTTAAGCAACCCTAAAACGCAAGAATATGCCAAACAAACAAGAAAACACTACGTGCAAGACCCATACGTACATACAAGCAACTAGAACCCATACTATGAATACAGCACATCTTATAAATAACCATGTTATCTCTGAATAAGTACAAGTTGCATGTATGTTGCAATCTAGAGCTCTTTGTGTATGAATGTAGATAAAGAACCACTTCTATTCGCACGACGATGAGAAACGAACGTCTTACAAGAAGGTATTTGAATTATGCAGAAGTAAGTATGACCTAATTTTTTTTTGTAAAGGATAATTTGTTACCCTAAAAATACATCGAAATTATAAATTTCTGTGAGCTCTTTAAAAGGAGACGAGATTTGAAGGGTTGATAATTTGAAAGGACTATGTGCGAATTTTATTATTCTATAATTTGTGATATATCTGTGTGAGAAAAAGGGTAATTTAGAGAGGCATTTGATTCAATTTCATACTAGTATGACATAGAGAATTTATTACTAATTGTAATGCAATCGTTTTTATTTGTGTCCAGCTCCCGTACCAGCATCATTGATTTACCATCAAATTAAACCTAATTCATAATAATTATAAGTCTATCTTCAAAAGCATATAATTTACTAGCTGTGTCACGCGATTTTGTGCACATTCAACCCCTCATCATCTGCCTAGTCTTTTCCAAACTATGTTAGGGTCAGATTCCTGTCTAACCGGATGCAGCTGAATACCAGTATTTTACATGGAGCGACTTCCTATCTGACCTCCACAACCCAGTTACTAAGTAACACGATTCCCTTGGCAAGACTGGTTGTCAGACTTTCGGGCTTCTGACGACCCGTAACGAAGGTCTAAGATCCACATGACAGCCGAGACCAAACGGCTTAACGTGCTTTCCGAGACACAGAGGGGTCTGGGTATGTAAAGATGGTCACCCATCCACGGGCCAATCGTGGCAAGCGTAGCTTAACCTGATTGATCGACCCGTGCGGCTGTTATTACTTAGCCACAAGCGTACTATGTATGTGTATTTATTTATGGTTGACACAGAATATCATTGCATGTATAATAGTAATGTGTAATTATGTATATAACTTTCTTTTAGTATCGTAAAAGATGACGAACATTACAATTCTGTGTAAAGACACTATCGTTTTCAACATTTCCTGTAGCAAATTATTTTGTACAATTAATATATTCATTATTTTTTAATAGTTATTTATGCAACTGTTATATAATAAGGGGTAGTACCACATGAGTGTTTTAATACCTAATTATTAACAGTTGCATACAAGACTTTATCTACACCCATGGTATGAATCCTCTATAAAAGGTTTGCAATACTAATATCGAACAAAAATGGACACACATGAATTCGAATTTTTCGAATTCGAATAACCTATATTATGTTCTTTTTTTTAAATTACTGTGCTTTGTTAGTAAAATGCGCCTGCATCACAATGTTCTTTTTTTGAAATGAGTTGTACCTATTATGAAATTTAGTACAACATTATAACACCCGTTTGGATGTTATTATGGTTACTATGACACTGGCTGTTTTAATGTTGGCATTAAGCTAACTGTTTCAGAAACTTTTATAGAGGATTTATAGCATGGGTGTAGATCAAATTATTTATTCTTTCGCAACTGACAGATTGGTTTTTTAAAAGACATGGTCGGCCACAACTGCCTGCCAAAGGTACAAATAGTTACGAACCACACGAAAAGAATGAGAAGAGAAGGGGAAGGTACTTATACTAGAAGAAGATTTCTGGCGTTCTTAGTGAATGTTCCTCCTTTCTGAGTTTGTTTTGGACATTACTCACATCAGTGACGGAAAATATTGTGAGGAAGACTTTATAGCTAACTAGCTGCGCCCCGCGGTTTCACCCGCGTAAGTCTCGATCCCGTGGGAATATCGGGATAAAAAGTATCCTATGTTCTATTCCAGGTCATAGTCAACACATGTGCCAAATTTTATTGAAATCCGTTTAGCAGTTTTCGCGTGAAAGCGTAACAAAAAGCTTACTTTCGCATATAATATTAGTTAGAATATAAGTGCTAAGTCGCCAATCCGCCTTGAGCAAGTGTGGTGATCAATACTCGTGCCTTCTCTGTATGATAATAATGATGGGAAATCTATGTATTATAGATTTCCCATTTTTATCTGTTCCACAATAATTCCAGCCCTTAGATATACCTAGATACAGATTTTCTGCTTCACTTCATTAGAATATTATGCCAAGCTACGTGACTTTAGCCTGGAATATTTTTTTATTTCAAATCCATAGTAAAGTTGCCGACAAACCAATCGCTTTGTGGTCGTGGTTGATCTTGTGGTTATAAAGTTGAACGAGTCTAATATTTTAAGCTTAGACTATTACCTAATGTTGTAAGCACTTACATTGCTTGAGGATCATTTGCATGGCTTTAGTTTTTAGTAGAATTTCGCATCAATCGTACTTATTTTTTGCTGTGAGCTGAGATAAGTACCTACTACAGCCACTCTATTCTTTTTACACCTCATCGTGCAAACTTTGGTGAAGTGAGCTGTCAGTCCCTAGCGTCAGGTGAAGTGACAGCTCACTTCAATCTTACTTGACCTAAGTTTTTATGGTGAGATTTTTATAGAATACTACTACCTGGACATGTCGTAGCTGGGGTGTCAGGAGTTTCACAAAATCAAGCCTAACCTAGCCTAGGAGCTTGAGACTAAGTAATAACAGCCGCACAAGTCGATCGATCAGGTTAAGCTACGCTTGCCACGAATGGTCCGTGGATGGGTGACCATCTTTACATACCGGGACTCCTGTGCCTCAGAAAGCACGTTAAGCCGTTGGTCTCGGCTGTCATTCGCGACTCTTTGACAGTCGTTACGGGTCGTCAGAAGTCCGACAGTCTGACAACCAGTCTTACCAAGGGGTATCATATTACGTAGTTACTGGGTTGTGGAGGTCAGGTAGGCAGTCGCTCCCTGTAAAATACTGTGGTATTCAGCTGCATCTGGTTAGATTGGAAGCCTACCCCAACATAGTTGGGAAAAGGCTAGGCAGATTTTCTTAGTCTAATAAATTACTATAAGAATCTAAGTTATTAAAGTAATGCATTGTTAGTTAACCCTTTTTCTCTCCATGAAATATGAGACTTATGAAATAAATATTTTATAATTTTTACTTTGACCTAATGTGACTGTTTTTTTTTTTGAGGGTTGAATTTCACGAATTTTTTTATCGTGTTCCAGGCTTAGCTGGTTTGTGGTGCCTTTAAAAAGTCATCCATGGTCATTGCCAGAGCTTTGATGATGCTCATCAAAGAAGATGTGACCAATTTAAAAAAAAAAATTCTTTGGAGCTCTTGGTGGTTGCTTGAATTGGACTCGGTCCTCATTGGGGGTAGGTAACTATTTTTGATGAACTTTTTAAAGAATTTCTCAGTAGCAGCCCGGAGTCTGGTTGATGGCAATAGAATCGCCCCCTATTATATGGGACATAAACATAGCTGGCGAAATGTCGATGTACTAAAGTACACCTCTGCCCAACCCTTCGGGAAAACAAGGCGTGGTGTTATGATGAAGAAGTAGCAGAAGTAATTAGACTTGTATTACCTATTGTGCCAGCAGTTTTTAGGTTCGGTAGATAACCAAGAGGCGACTCAATGTCAGTTTTCATTAATTTATTAATTATAATAATTTTAATATACATACCTATTAGAAAATATCTACAAAGTGAAAATATCTTCACCAGTTTGCATTACTACAATGTATGTATTAGTAGGCAATGTAGTAGATTGGTTGTACTCTTATAAGATTTTAGTAAGGGTTGTATAAAATTACTATAATATTTTATCGATACTTTTAAAGTAATATTTCAAAATTTACGAAAGCTTTCTATTAATCATTTAGTTTTTGGAATTAGAATATGAACGATACTTATAAGCATTTTTCTGATAAAGATCGTTTTCATATTTCAGATATTTGAGCGGCCGGAATAAGCGACACACACGACGTACACTTTTTTGGAGCAAGTTTCAGTAACTGAATTGATGAAGTATATAAAAAAATGTAGGTACCGAGCTAAATAAAAATTTTACTAAAGAAAAAGACCTTATTAATTCTCCACTACTTGTGTGAACTGAACAGGATCCTTAAAATTCACTATTTAACAGGCATTGTTTATTATTAATTTTATGTATTAAACAGATATATTTTATTAAATTAATTAGAATCAAACATAGCTAGCTTACCACTACAATAAGACGCAAGAATATCAAAGCACTAATTAGAAAAAAAGCCCGCCATAGCGTAAACAGCAATCCAATTAGACAAAATCTAGATGGAGATAAATTTATCGATATCGATATTCCAATTACCCCACACTAGAGGTCGCTAACGGCGAAGTGTGTTGCGCCGGCGCACTAGAGATAAATCTTTTTACTGCACACTTCGATTAGAAAATTCCTTTATTAATTGACTGGCTTAATTAAAGCGTTTTCTAAGGTTTCTTCCTTGTGCTAAAATTATGGTAAGAGTTTTTAGTTTATTATTATAATATTATTATGAAATCTTTGATCTGCATTCTTAGGGATATTAGATTATGTTTTAATCTTTCGATTTATCATAATTATTAAAGCCATTTTAACATGGACCTCCCAATAAACGGTCAGAGAGAAAATTGCCAGAATCACCACACTTGGCAAATGGATTGGCGATCACAGAAAATCTCAGACCGCAGTATTGAGATTGCTGCCCATCCTGTTAATGTTATCGTTACCATAGTCTCATGTCAGTCATGCCATAAATGGGGAAATACCAATAATCTTGGATAGAGAAACACGTGAAATAAGGAAAAATACGGGAAATAAGGTAAAACATGGCAGGAACGTCTCATAAAGCGACAATTTCCCAAAAAGTATCATGGTTGGATTCCTTTAAGGAAATATCGTTGAACAGAGATTAATAAAAATCTGTAATAAAATACTGAAACTCCATCTTCATTCCGGAAGCAATAAACTTTTACCTTACTCAGTATTTTACAGGGTACAGCTGCACTTAATCTTAACTTGGAAAATTAAATTCTAATTAATAAACTCGAAATACTGCGCTCAGTTTTATGATGACTCTCATGCTGAAGAATATATATTTTTTAAGACGAACCTTTCCGAGAACCAGCGAACGACTGTTTACAGCCACTAATAAATAGTCTAGGCTCTCACAACATAAAAAATAAATTGCCCACAAACCTAACATTAGATTCCAAAAGGGTCCTATAAACTGTACCGTATTAGAAAACAGATTAAGATAAAACTAAGAAAAATAAATCAACTGCCCACGCGCCTCGCGACCTAGCACAACGAACACACACGGCGGGAAAAGGACGAAAAAAAAGGACGGAGCAAGACAAAAAAATCGCAAAAGCGACGCGAATATATCCGAGGCGAATGACCTGCGAAAAATAAGACGAAAACGAACTCCCGCGCACATGTGCGTTCGGCCATTTTTTTGTTTCTGTCCCTTTCTTACGCCAAAAAAGGTAGGCGTGTGCGCGTGTGGGAAAGAGAGGGGAGATAAAAGAAAGCGCGCGGAAAGAGTTGGCGGTCGTTCGCGCTCCGGTTTAGTTTCGAACATTGCCGCTAGGTGCGCCAGTGCAGCGGGAAAATTTCTTCCTGTTTTGAGTTAGCGCGTTCCTTTTTTGAGGAACTTTAGCTGCGCGTGTGTTTGTGATTGTTTTTGTTTATGAATCATAATTTATTTTTATTATGTTTCGAAACATTTTGAACATAATCTTCGGCTTTCAAATCGCATGATTAATAAAACATTTAAAAAAAATCTTACATTATCTATGGTCGGCTTTAGGTACCCAACTAAAAAAAGGAATGATAGGAACTTAGTTTACATCTTTTTTTCCCCTAAACAATTGAAGTGTCTCTAACGAGGAACTTTAAAAAATAATAATTATCAACTAATCAGTCAAGAAAACGTATGTAAGTAACTCTAGAGAGAAGAGAGAGAGAGAGAGTGTAGAGTATTCTATTCTATTCTATTCTCTTCTTCAAGCACCATATTATTATTTAAATCGAACAAAATCTGACAGATACCTAAAATAACTAATTCCTTCCTGTTTGGTACTGTTTACCCGACTACGTAAATTCAGTAAAGAAGTCATAACTTCTTTATTGAATTTATGTAGTATGGTAAAACAGGAAAGGGGCATACTCAATCTGCCTAGCTTATTCCCAACGATGTTGGGGTCAGCTTCCAGTCTAACCGGATGCAGCTGAATACCAGTATTTTACACGGAGCGACTGCCTATTTGACATCCACAACCCAGTTACTGGGTAATATACTTTACACCTTGGTAAGACTGGTTGTCAGATTTTCGGGCGTCTGACTACCCGTATCGGCTTTCAATAATATCAATGCTTATTCAAATGTAATCTCAAGGTATATCTAGAAACCGTGAAAACGGTTTTGCGTGGCATACTTAGTTATTATGTAAAGATTTTTATAAACTTTGTTTATGAAAAATAAATAATAGTATTTAGTAAGTTTCAAAGTCAAAGTCAAAGTCAAATAATTGATTTCAAATAGGCACGTAAAAGGTACTTTTGAACGTCAATGAAAAACAAAGAAATAGAATTGATTCTAGTTGCCCATTCCAAAAGGTAGCTTTCGTATGGAGAAGAATGGGCAAGAAACTCCACCGTTACTCTTTTCAAAAATGTTTTATAATATTTTGTATACATGAATTATATAATTATATGTGAAGACGATGCACCTACAATAAGATTACTGTCCAACAAAAGGTAAAAAGAATTATAAATGGAGCAATCACAAATAAATTAGTTATGTGATAGGTACATGGTGCTCACATATTTACAAACATTGTAAAAGTATACGATATTACAATATTCCTAACAGTTTAATATTGCATACTTTCCAAGGAACAGAGGGGTCTCTATATTGTAATGGAATGGTCACCCGTCCACGGACCGACCGTGGCAAGGGTAGCATAACCTTCGATCAACCCGTGTGGCTGTTATCATTTAGCTACGAGCGTGCATATCAAAAAATGTTTTAAGAGAAAATTATGAAAAAAAAAAAATGCCACATTTATACATCCATAAAAGGCGGTATTTTTTTCTTCGGTGGATAAAAAATATAGTGAGGTTTTATTTTAAAGAGAAGTGGGTCAAGGTATTCCGGCTAAGGGGTGGCCCAGACACAACAGATGGAATGCGTGAAAGACATGAATGCAACTGTCGAAAAGGTCACAATTTTTTAAATCTTTTGTAGGTCAAGATAGAAGCTCTATTGCAAAACCTATTCATTTATGTAATATATTACATATAATAATTATCTATTATCCTACTAATATTATAAATGTGAAAGTTTGTGTGTTTGTGTGTTTATGTGTTTGTGTGTTTGGATGTTTGTTACTCAATCACGCAAAAATGGCTGAATGGATTTGGATGAAATTTGGCAAACAGACAGTTTATAGCCTGGATTAACACATAGGATACTTTTTATCCCGATATTCCCACGGGATCAAGACTTACGCGGGTAAAACCGCGGGGCGCAGCTAGTTTATCTATAATTATTTTTATTTTATTTTATATTTTTAGTTTGTTTTTTCTATTTTAGAACTATTTAAAGTTCTGGAAGACATTTTAAAATTAATTTGGAACAGCTTTCATACAAGGTGGAATACCTCCCATTGATCTTACACTAATGGATTTAATTGAGGCAACCGACAGGAACTTGTCGCTCAATTTGACCAGAAAAAATGTAAGATAATTGTATTGACACGACACGAAGAAAAAGACCATCAATGCACCTCCCTAGAAAATAATTTATCAGTCTCAATATGGGTCAAGAATTCAAGTTATTTTCATTTCTCAGCGTTTAATCTTTTGAATAAAAGTAAGAGAAAAATCATATTATAAGTCAGGTCAATTCACACCAAGACGCGAAGCGACGCGCACTTTTTTATGATCCGATACAATATCGAATTTATTTACTACACAATAAGGTACACGCGCTGCGCAGCACCGCGCATCTGAGCGTACTTTGACACGTGTCAACCCTCGCACTGAAATTATACTTTTTTGTGAAGAAAATAAGTTCGATAATTGTTAAAAAGTGCGCGCAGCGTCGCTTCGCTTCACGTCTCGGTCTGAGCTAAGGGCCTGCACAAGTGACAATCGCTTCGAAAGCGTTTCGTATTTCTACAACGACTTTCAACAGGATTGACATAAGCTTTTCGATAGCTTATGTCAGTCCTATACATTTCTGCCTTTTCCATCGTCGATAACGCTGATAGAATGTCACTTTGTCTAGGGCCTCTGACCCTTAATCATCATCTCAAAACCGTCATTGAATTCTCATACATTTCCATAACGACTGCTCTAGTCCATCTTGTTTGCATGCACAAACTAGTTTCGGTTAAAGATCGTATATCAAAAAAATATTGCATTAATAACGACTCTAGCTCTGCCTATTTTTCATCCTAGACATATAAAAAGTATTAAAGTCGTACTCCATAATATCTTCCTTATAACATTTTTGTTGTGTTCAAAAATGAACTTTAAGATGAAGAATATAGAGTTGGCTTCATGTTTTCGTATTCTAATGAATCTGTCGACCAATTGATTTAAAAGCTTGAACGAGGGTTTTTAATTGATGCTTTTTCTCGGCATATTTATGGTGTACTTGTTAAGGTACAGTATGATGCTATTGGTTCACTAAGATGTTTTTTTTTTGTTTTACAATGACAATTTTTTTTTGCCCGTCATAATTTTATTAAAAAATATTGAACAGGTATTTTTTCTTTTTGTACGCATTCAAAAAATTACGGCAATAACTCAATGGTTAAAATGTGGCATGTCGTCCCAGGCCAACTCAAGCACTGCGCTTGCTCATTGCTCAAATCCAATAGCGCGCGCTTCTCCGGCTTCCTGTTACAGACTTCCGTCCCTTTTCATGAAATCATTTCCACAGATTGCTGGCAAGCGAGAGAAAAGATGATACACGTAAAAAATTATGTCTTTGCTGCAGTGGTTTGGCTGTGTGTTTTTGTCAGTCAGTGGTTCCGTAAACGGAAATGCTAAATTTAAATAATAATATGTTTTTTCTTACCAGACCACAGATCATCTCCTTAACATCAAACAAGTTTTCTGTGATCTCTGCCAGTGCCGCAACCAAGCCAGATTGAAGCAGATTTTTATAGGTACAATCTTGAAGGCTTCCTACCTCACTCAAAATTGCCTATAGCCTTCAGGTCATAAAAGAGAAAGCAAAAACAGCTAATAAAAGACCTAGGTCCGTTAAACGAGTAAACTAATTAGAAGATGAGCCGCCCATTTGTTCTGTAAGAATCTCACCGTGGTAGCTTAGGTGAAGTGAACTGTCACTCATATCAATACCTAGTACCTCAATTTCTGAGTTGAGCTCCACTATTACTGACAAATGCTTGCACTGACTGGACAGGTCCACTCAAATCTGTGTGGTTCTTTCCTCAAAAGACCATTTCAGACTCTAATCTACATGGTCCTCATATGGCCTGACCAAGATTATGTCTGGACTTTAAAAGAGACTGCGACCTCCGAGTTTGTTTCGGCCTTTCTTCTCAGAGTAGTCAGATAGGAAACGCCATCATTTTTCTAACATGACTCGTAAAAGTGATTCCAATAAGTATCCTATTTACAGAATAAACAATTTCATTGCTTTTCATTTTTATTTCATTTCTAGCACCAATCGTCGATCTTAGGTCATAGCACACATATCAACTTGGAAAGGGATCGTCACAGAATCGCCTTTCGCCTCGTCGTCAAACAGGCGTCAACCTAACGTAAGCACCTAACCAAAGCGGACGAGCAGCTCCGATACGTCGACTCGGCTACAGCTAGGCGACGCCGCGCTTACGGCTCGCCAACCGCTGGTTGACCTGGCTGGCACCAGATCAGTTTGAATCCGAACATGTAATAGAATAGTGTACTGCAGGCAGGTCGCGGAAAGGGTGATAGGGCCAAGGGTGGACGAAGAGACGTAAGCGCGGCGACGAAGAGGAGTAAGCGCGGGGACGACGCGCCGTAAGCGCGGGGACGACGCGCCGTAAGCGCGGGGACTGCTGGTTAATGCGACACACCACGGTTCGTGAGCTTGTCCCGAGGCAAATCGTTTACGTTACAATTCCGTTTAGTATGCTTTTCAGTAGGGAGTTTCATACAAAGAATACTAAACGGCTCGAGTTGATACGGTTACGATCCGTTTCCGAGTTGATATGTGTGCTATGACCTTTATTCTCTAAAAATCTCACCGTGAAAACTTAGATGAAGTGAGCTGTCAATGGCGTCAATCGCTAGTATATGGTGAAATCAAATGGAATTGCGTTATGGCTATCAAAAAGCGGTTGTCCCCCTGTAAAATATTAAAATACTATCTGTTGCCCGTGAGTCCCTCTACGATCTAGGATGAAAAGTAGCCTATGTCCTTATTCAAGTCATGGTCTACCCATATGCCAAACTTCATCCCAATCCGTTCAGCCGTTTTAGCGTAACAAACAAACAAACTCACTTTTGCATTCATAATATTTTATGATTAGGATTCTGTGGCATCTAGTTAGACTGAAAGGTTTACTTAAATGACTGATGTGATTAAAAGTTATATTTGTTATGAAAACTTTTTTAATAAAGTTATGATAATTTTAATATGAATAGTGCCATTTTAATTAAGGCATAGTTCCGTATACTGTGGGCTGCATCTGACAATTTCCTGACCGAAAAAAATCCAACAACCACTACCCGACCTGGAAAACGAACTAACGAACGAAGACGTATGTGCTAGTTTTATAAGAACTATAGTCACAAATTAAATCATGCTTCTTTAACAAAGGGGATAGGCAGAGACCACAGAACTCTATATGTTCGGTACGATACCGAACTATAAAAGCATTTTTCAAGAAATCGCTGTAATCTAAAGCATCACTGAGGTAGTGTTATTCAAAGCAACCTGACGTAATAAAGGTAAGCGGTGTGTGAGCTCAAAAGAAACATAATAACAATGTGTGGAGCGGGTTTGTTGCTCGCCTAACCAGTTTTAAAAACATATCACATGACTATAATACATACTTAGACATTAGTTAGATTATTAATTATGAAGGTTTTTCTGAAGTGAGAAGTAATTTTATTTTATTAATTTTTTATTGCTGTGACCGCAGTGACATTTTTAATACATTTAAATACATTTTATTAATTTTTTTTAAATTCCTATTGTCTGCCACATATTTTTTATTTATTTTTATTTATTGAAAAAAAATATAATAATAATTGTAAATCTTTGCATGCCCACGTGACGGTAAAATATGGCGGACTTTATTATTAAAACACCTATGTACCTACTATACCCATGTTTGCAAAGAAATAAATGATTTGATTTGATTTGATTTGATGATAATAGCATAATAGCATAAACAGTCTAACATGTTTCCACTGCTGAGGCACAGGCCTCATTTCTGTGAGTGGACTGTAATCCACCACGCAGGCCCAGTGCCGGTTGGTACGACATGCCAGTCTCACGATGTTTTCCTTCACCGTTTTGAGAGCAGTGATGATGAAATAATTTCCACAAAGTAAAGCGCTTGCCTGAGTTCAAACTCACGACCTACAACTCCGGATATCGATAGGTACCCATTACATCTGCGGAGTTTCGCGAAAGACCCTGTAAAATAGAGTCTTGGGGTAGTATTATGAAGTATTAATGCCATCATTATTCCACTGCGAAAACGGGATGGTGCTAGCGGCCTTGTCTAGCTCCGCCTCTCTCTCACACTGGAAAAATGGTGGCATTAATACTTCATAATAGCCGCACCAGGATTGAGTTATTCATAGAAAAGATTCAGAGTAGCCGTACACAATCAAGTTGGTGCTTAGTAAGTAAATCTCAGACCAAAAAAAAAACCAAGACAGAGCGCTGACAACAGTGACGTGAGGCCGGTTTCGTAAACATGTGGGCACTTAGTGAGGTGTAGTTTGAATGTAAATGTGTATGTGTGAGCGTGTATGCACAGAGCGGAGGTGTAGTTTTGGCATGCTTCACTGTATTATTCGCAGCGCTCAGTCTTCAAATTCAAATTCAAATGTTATTGCTCAACACAGTATATAATCATACATTTCTAGATGTCAAGTGAATGCGCCGTCCTCTGTGTTGCACCAATTCAGGCATGCAAAATTATAATTAAAATTATACCTACTAAGTCATAATTTCCAATTAATACCTTATACAATTTCATAAATTCCAATTTATCCCAAAAGTAATGTCAATAATTTAAATTTCAATAAATATTTTATAAAATGTCATAAATTCCAATTAGTCCTACTATTTATGCAATGTCCCAAAATCATTATTACCTTATCTATTAAATATGTCTAAAGCAGTTAACATGAAGAATAAAATAAAATAAAATAAATCGGACTCAAGTATCTCGGTCTTGGTTTCTTATTTGGTTTGAGAAGTAAATCAAATGCTTTCGTAAGACCTTTAAGGGTAATAATGAAAAAAGAATTTGCAAAATTTTATGATAAACTCCATTTCAAAATAACAAATTCAGTACACAAAATACGGCTTCAGACTAATTCTTTAAAGGAATGTTGTAAAATAAATGATTGAGTGGCTCAGCAGGACCAATAAATAAAATATAAGGCATTATAACATTATACTGATTGACCAGTCCCATTGATTTTGATCCAGTATCTATACAGTTGGAGTAAAATTCATGTTTTGATCAAGTTAGATCAGAAAACAAGAATTTTACTCTCACTATTCGTTAAAAGTTAGGTCGAAAGATACTAATGGATTCTGAGGCCCTAGACAAAGTGACATTGTATCAGCGATAACGATGATGGAAAAGGCAAAAATGTATAGGATTGACATAAGCTATCGAAAAGCTTATGTCAATCCAGTTGAAAGTCGTTGTAGAAATACGAAACGCTTTCGAAGAGATTGGCACTTCTCTAGGCCCTGTGGTGTTTTCTTCTGCAAATGAGTAGTATGAAGATTGTGTTGAGTCTCTAGCTACTCTTCTGCTTTTCTGACTAACTTGGTGTCAGAGTTTTAAAACTACCCAAGGGCCTCTGACTTGGCTTCACATGCAGTCGAGAAATATCTCTCTGGCATGTTGGTTTCCTCACGATGTTTTCCGTTTTTAAAGCAAGTGATAATTATACAAAACGCACATGGATCCGAAAAGTCAGAGGTGCGTGTCTTGGGTTCGAACTTGAGACCTATGACTTGACTGCTTACCCCTGCTGGACCCTAATAAAATGGCATAGGATGGGCTATAGTAGGTTTGTATGACTACAAAGTTTCGAAATTTCAAATATTTTTTGTGCCTAGTATAAAATCATGGGTGGTGAAATAGGTATTTTTGTAACGGCTAATATTCCATAGTGTTTTGTCAGATCTTAGAAAGGTTTATATTTAGGACATGAAAAGCGAGCACTTCTTAATTTTTCAGAGTCGAGACTTTGACATGCAAAAAGTCTATTTTATTAATCAAACTTCAAAGTGAACACTGAACAGTACTCAAAACTAATGCCATAACAAAAAATCCCACCAACGCGTTGATCTACAAAATATCCTAGGTATAGCCTACAAGTTATGCTAGCCCCCCCTCATCCCCACCGCTGGTGACTCAGCACAGCGCGAGCGCATGTTTTGCAACCAAAATTCTACCGGTTCAAGACAATGGCATTATTAGGCGTCAGACGCCATGTTGTTTTTAAGTTAAAGCGGTTATGTGTCTATGGTTATGTAGATTCGTGTTAGGTATTTTTGGGGACTATTTTTGGATACCTAGATAGATCTAGTGGACACAGCCGAAATACTGAATAAGTATTGTAGTAAATGGTTTGATGTAGTTTCTGCCTACTTCTATGACATAGCAGTGTTTGCAATGATGATCTTTGGGTAAACGAGTTCATAAGTAATACTGATTATAATGATGCTGAGGCTTCAGAGTGTATTAACCACAGTTTAATTCCCGGATCAAACTGTTTTTTTTGTTAGTAAGTTTATTAAGCCACTGATACTTTTAAATGGTGCCCAATTTTGTGTAGACTCGACCTCTTTCAGACGCTAAAGCGAAATACTGACATCAGTGATTATAAGGTTTCTTTAATTGCTTAAGTTAGGTAGGTATCAGTCAAAGAGGGGCTTGCGGTTAAGTAATAACAGCCGCACGGGTCGACCGATTAGGTTAAGCTACGCTTATCACGGTTGGTCCGTGGATGGGTGACCATCTTTAAATACCAAGACCCCTTCATGCCTCGGAAAGCACGTTCCGCAAGCAAGCAAGCCATTGGTTCCGGCTATCATTTGTAGAGTAACTGGGTTGTGGAGGTCAGATAGGTAGTCACTCCATGTAAAAGACTGGTATTCAGCTGCATCGGGTTAGACTGGAAGCTGACCCCAACATAGTTGGGAAAAGGCTAGGCATCAGTCTAAGGCCTCAATAAATTTATTAATTTACGAATACATACAAACTTAACATAATAACAACATAAACGTGTTAATTTCTGTCACTATAAGTGCCACCTAAATCGCGTTCGACATAAATTAAATGGGAGGAAAGGTGATGAAATGGCACTATGTAGTGGCAAAGTGCCAACTTCGAGTGTCAACTGGGATAACAATATCCTGTTCCGTCATCTTACTTTTATGACGGGGAGAGGAGGTAGTGAGAAATTATCTTATTTCTTTAAAAAACATCACTGTTTTTACCCGACTACGGACAAGCAAAAAAGAGGGTTATGATTTTGACCGGTATGTATTTATGTGTGTTCATCTGTTCCCTCAAATCTTCTTAACTACTCAACACAATTTGACAACTGAGGTATCGTTGGAAGTGTCTTGACCATCCGCTGGATAAACGTTATGTAACGTCACATTAAATTGAAAATGCGCCACTGACAAATTCAAAATCCGGAGTAAGACGTAATCTGTTTGATTTGTGCCACGTGTGACTCCGGATTTTTAATTTGTCTGTCTGTGATGTCTTGTTTATACCTTTTAGTTGACTTTTTTGCCGTAGTTGGGTTTGATTTTTTTAACTTTTATTAAGGACTACTTTCTTGTCTCTGTAGTTAAGTATAGTACAGGCAGCGAAATGTTACTTATTTAGCGAAAAATGCCTCAATTTCATGTTTACCTGCTTGTAATACCTATTTGCTAACGGCGAAGGAAAACATCGTGAGGAAACCGGCATGTCCTAGAACCAAAAATTCGATGACATAATGTGACACCTGCTAACCCGCACTGGGCCCGTGTGTTGGATTACGCCCCATTCCCTCTCACCGAGAGTAGGCCTGTGTCCCAGCAGTGGGAACATTATAGACTGATTATGCTAATACTTGCTAATTTATTAACAAATTGCCATTATCAAGAAGATAAATTAAAATAATGATTTGCCAGATTCGGAGTTGGTGATAGGACCGCAGATATTGATACTTTTTCTCAATTAAATTGCAATTTTAAACTTTTTGTTAATATGCATCAACTATACAACGTGTAACAGAATAAGCGCAAGACCTGAAAGTACTTTGCTCAGAATCGGCTTCTGAATCGATTTATATATGTGAATTTTTCATGAAAAAATCTTTTATTTAACTGAAATTAGACCCACTGCGTCATAACAAGGTAATAAGATATTTTATTCAAGGAAATTTAATCCTTATCTCAAAGGAATAAAGCCTATTTAAATGCATAACCAAATTTGTAATACGCTCATAGCTATCCTATGTGTAGTGCGCGTTAAATAAAATACTTAATTTAAGGTGTGGTTTAATTAAATTAAATTACAGATATTATTTTAGTCTTATAATTTAATATTCTAATTGGGGTGTATGAGCTCTTGCGTTTATTCCGTTCGCGTTGTAAAACTAGTTTACAGTTCATTAAAAGAAAAAAAAAATACGTTTAGGTATTTGCGGCGAACATGACGTTAAGAAAGGACAAATACTTATACGAAAATAACAAGTTGAGGGAAAATGCCTCACATATACGCAATATGGCCAGCGCTCAGCATAATGCTGCGACTCTAAGCGAGACAGAGCCCTAGCGCTGGTTTTCAGTGACAGCCAGCGTCATTCATTGAAAATTATTATTTCCGTTTATTTATTTTCTTTCTTATGTAATTAAATTTTTAAATATTTCTTAAATTTATTATTATATCATATATATCTGCCTAGCCTTTTCTCAACTATGTTGGGGTCGGCTTCTAGTCTAACCAGATGCAGCTGAATACCGGTATTCGACATGGAGCGACTGCCTATCTGACCTCCACAACCCAGTAACTGGGTAATACTATACCCCTTGGTAAGACTGGTTGTCAGACTTTCGGGCTTCTGACATGACGCCGTAATGACTATCAAATATCCACGAATGACAGCCGAGACCAACGGCTTAACGTGCTTTCCGAGGCACGGAGAAGTCTCGGTATGTTGACTTCATGTGACAATAATATAAATTTAAAACAAAAATTGAGTTCTATACTTGACTCTGCCACACGCTGGATGAACGAACACAACCTTGAAATTAACTTCAATAAGACAAAAATAATAACTTTCCACCCCCGACAAAAAATACCTATAAATATAAATTTCAAATACAACGGATCAAAATTAGAAACAGTAAATAAATTCACCCTTTTAGGCCTTGACATAGATTCACACATAGATTGGAAATCACATATCCAAAAAGTAAGAACGAAATTATCCAAGTTTTCATACGCCCTCCGAGAAATCAAGAAAACAACAGACCTCAAAACAGCACTTGTGACATATTACGCGTACGCATTTGCATGGCTTAAATATGGCGTTTTGTTATGGGGAAATAGTACAGACGCTTCTACATTATTCACTCTACATAAAAAATAAATTAGAATTTTAATAAATATCAAAGATATAAACTCCTGTAAACCCCACTTTAAAGATCTAAAAATATTAACCCTGCCCTGCCTCTACATACTTGAAATTTGTAAATTTGTACGAAAATATCCGCAATTCTTTACTAAAAGGGGAGATATCCAAACTAAAATTGCACTCAGAAATGAAAACAGACTAAACATACCCACTTCACGATTAAAAATGCACTCTTCTGGTGCATTTGTAATGTCCATTAAAGTCTACAATAAGTTACCAGATTACATCAAAGACATAAGTAAGAATAATATCTTTATTAATAAATTGAAACAATTCCTATTATTCAAAAGCTACTACACTATTGATGAATACTTTAGCGATAAATTTCAAAAACAATAAAATCATTGTTACCTAATACCTACATTTTACTATGAATATAAAAAGGCGCCTTCATCCTCTCTCCTGTTAAAAATTAACTTTTGCTGTGCCCGACAGGGTCCATAATTGATTCGATGTCTTAACATACCAACTATTATGTACACATTATGGATTGCAATAAAGTATTGAGTATTGAGTATTGAGCATGTAAAGATGGTCACCCATCCACCGACCAACCCCGGCAAGCGTAGCTTAACCTGATGGATCGACCCGGTGCAGCTGTTATTACTTAGCCACGAGCTCCTCCGATCTGCGTGCGATTCATATTACGAAATAATTCATCTGTTTGACAGTTTTCCATGGAGATTCGTGAAATGGTACACACATTATGAATTGCTTTTATGTCAAATTAGAGGAATTGCTAATGACAGCTGGAAATTCAAGAAAAGAATTGCTTTTAGAGAAATTGCTAATGTTTTAGACCCCCGGTACTTATAACACAAATAATAATTAAAGTGACAGGTAAGTACCTACAGCAAAGTCTATACTAAAAAGGTGTTACTACCAAAAAGCCAAGTAAAAGATAACTCGTATAAATCAAACTAATCAATCAGGTACAAATTGCAATCGATCAGTAATAAAATCGTACCTACAGCTGCGCCTACGCACAGTCGTGACTCGTCTGTCAGATAGCTGTTAGCTTGGAAATGATATAAGATTTAGAAATGGCGTTGAAAGAATTAATTATATGTTTTATAGGTAAATTATCCATTGACTTTGAAAACGGATTCGGATTTAATAAAAAGGACTTTAAAAAATAAAAAAAAAGCAAGAAAAAAAAATTGGCCGCTCCAGTGCTCCTACATTATGTCGAGTTATGCGATTATAAAATATATGGAACAGTAATATTTTATTCGCGATTTCAGTGTTATGATTTCATAGTAAAAGTTGCTTAAAATGGTGATAATAATCATTATGAACGTTAACGAAGCAAAAGGAGTTATGAAAGTAGTTTCAGATTGAAAGTTAGCGTAAAAAAATGCAAATTTTTTGTGAAATGCAAAATAAAAGTGGCATTGTACGCGAAAAGTCTTAAGCCAATTTTCTTTAATTTTTTTTTTTCATGTATTCCAGTTTTTTCAAAGTTTGCATTTCAGCTTTTTATTTAAACCCTGTTTGTCTTTCAAAGTACAGTAAGTCAGTAATTTATATCTTTATCTATTGCGTTTGAAAGATATCAATTAAGTTATTGACTAATCCTCTATAGAAAAGGCATTAATCTAGAGTGTTGAGCGGCCATTGTTGCTTACATTTAAATTGTTTTTTTTTTTTAAATGATGTAATATTGTATAAAAAAAGTCCTGAAAAGAAACTTGAGATTATGGCTGTTTTTAAACTTTTATACCCCGAAAAGTCTAAAAATTCTCACAGGTTTTTTTTTTTAGATTTTTTTTTGTTTTCATTTTCTTTCATTTCGACTTTTATATTCAAATTCAAAATCATTATTCGCAAATATGGGTAAACAAAAGTGCAGATAATAATAATAATTGTATATCACAATTTAGGTAACACCATATTTTAACTTTCGGCATGCAAAGTACGCAAAAAAAAACAAAAAAAAAACTAAGCAGAATATAAATAAAAATAAAGAATGAGATTAATCAAACTTGTTAAAAAATAAAAATAAAGTATAAAAATAAATACTAAGTTTTTTCCTGCAAATATTCAGATGCACTGTAATATGCTTTATTTATCAAAAACTTTCATTTTTTTTTAAATATATGATATAATAACTGCATTATTAAACCCTATAGTGTTGTTAAAGTTATTTATATCTTTACCTATTGCGTTTGAAAGGTTTAAGCACCTATTACCTAATCCTCTGAGAAAAGGCGTGAAGCTAAAGAGTCTGCCGTCGCCTACGCATCCAGCGTCGTGACCGGTAGACGGCAGTACTGTTAGGTATTTCCGATTTTAAATATTTGCCACTGATGTATCTCTCACGCTTTCCTAGAAGAGGTGGGTAGAGATCGAGGTATTGGTTGGATTTTGTAAGTTTTCTGAAGGCGGTTTTGTTGGATTCCAACATCAAAAATGATGACCATTGTATTGTATTGAATTTTAATAAATTGAATCTTTTGAGTATTATGTTATTGTTTATTGTGTATATTGTAATTGTAATGAAATTTAATGTAATGGACCTTGCCTGAAATAAATAAAAAATTAAATAAATACAAATTGTCAAAGACATATACAAAAAAAAAAACAATTTTTTGGATGGACCATAAAATACGGGAACTAAGCTACGAATGACATCGTAACGCGATTTTGAAGAGCTAAATAGGAACTCACAACATTTTTTGCTGATAGAATTTCATTTTTATTTTTTCTAAGAAACAGATAGCACATTCTTCACACTTCCTGCTATACCAGTTACGTTATAAATATTACAAAATATTACATAATATAATAGGTACATAAAGAAGAAAACATTCGGAAAACAGTTGAAACCAATCGAAAATCAACCCAGAAGCGGACACTACAGTTTGAAAATAAATGCAACCTCGCATAAAACCAGCACCCATGTTTTTGCGTCCAACACTATCTACGAACGAAGATCAAACGTTAAAACACATACATTACCGCGTATGTATACATACATTAAAACACTCACACAACTAGAGCACCGATGTATATGCAACGTTCTAAAGAGCTGCGAAATATCGGCAATGTTTATTTTAACTGGCTGAAAGAAGGCAATCTGGTGTTTGTAAAGCTTGGTGCACACGTTACGTGATGTTTCGTGCGGGGGACGGGGAATGGATTATCATTTTAAATGGATTAATGTTTTTAAGGCTGTGTGTTAAACTATGTAAATAAATTGTAAAAAAGTGCAGAAATTATGCTTTCAGGTTATTTTATTAAGATTTTATTTTACCTGAATACAACATTTGATCCAAAAATGAGGTAAAGGTACACTATATAATCACTATTTTTAGTTCGTACTTAATTAAATCAGAGTTCTAGCAATACCTACCTACACCGCACCGACCAGTGACAAAATATCAATAGAAAAGTGGCTGATAGGAAGAAAAAACTAAAGAAGCCTACTAGAAAACAGTAAGACTTACGTGAAAATAATACACAATATACAACAAAAAAATCAGAAAAAGAATAACTATGTCAACCATTAGACAATATTTTGACAATAACTAGTTCCTACAACCACCAATACTCAAAAAAGCCTAAAATTACTTGCCAGTTTCCATGGTATCAACAACTTCCCATCATGTGCACTACTCTCAACTATCGAATTCTATTTTTAATGTTTAGATCGGTAATGCGGGATGCAATTTTATGCACAAAATTCGACCGTTCGCTTGCTGCCGCCATTTTTCAATATTTAAATTTAGATCCAATTCGCAGGAAGCTCGCGTTCTATTTTCGAAATTTTATTTATTCCTAGGCGTGGTTTGGCCAGTCTTATGTCTGAATGAGTATGATTGAGCATTCATTGTATGTGTACATAGATATTGAGCATTCATGGATGTGTACATAAGTATTGAGTATTCATTCTGTGTGAACATAAATATTTATAAGTTCTATGTCTGATCATTCGTCCGTTTAATTTTTTCGTGGGCGGCACTCAAATGAGGTGGATTGTTTGTGGTTACGGTAAGGAGGTATGGCTTTGAATTGATTTAAAGTTGGAACTGAATATTTAACGCTTAAATTATTTATATTTGGAATTGATTTTAGAATATTAGTTGAGTTCAATTAATTGCGGAAGGACGGAGAGCTTTGTCTTGCACATTAGACATTACAATTTGTACATAATATCGCTAAAAGGTGTTATGGAGGCGGAGTTTTTTATTTTAATAATGATAGTGACTAATATATAATCCATCTACCGTCAAAAGCTAAACTTTGCATGGAGAGAAAGGAAAAGTCAATGATTTCTGACTATTCTGTCTAAGTTCTCACAATGCCATAAGTATCTATGTGATGTTTCAGACTTATTTGGAAAGACAATAAAGCTCCTAAAAAAAAAAAACGAGACCATAGTGATATACCAAGGAAAGGATAAGAAAAGCCCACCATTTTTTCCAAAATCTGGTATTATACCAGTAAGTTCTACATAGATTCAGTTAAAAATGAGCATTTTACACGACAATGCAACAAACATCCAATTTTTCCACCCACCCGTTCCAAAGCTCAAGGGAAATAAACAAAAGAAAAACGTCATTACGTCACTACCATCCTTAAACCCTAACCTACCCCAAATCTGTTCAGCGTGAAGATAAAACGGAGCAGATATTAAAACACTGTGAGAGGAACACCGAGAATGCACCGGGCGTTATTTTTAACAGATCTCAACCTTGAATTTTGTCGGTATTTTTGTATGCACTTACTGCACTTGGCTCCAAAGCGAATGTCTGTTTTTGATCGTAAAAAATAAAAAAGAAAAGAAAGAATTTTCCGTGAGGAACTTTTTAGCCTATCAACGTGCACTACGTCCACTTCTTCTCTGTTATTGACGTGAACTATCATTCCATTATTCAATGTGCCTATTGCTGTCAGCTGGGCCATAATAGGTCAATTTCCGTAGCTAAAATCTTTCAAAACCTAGTCGCAATTTTATCTTAGTGACAATCAATGTCAGAAGCTTGTCAATTCAGTTAAATTAGAGGTATATTTACGGATTGAGACTGAGATTATGATGTGAAAGTTACTAAAAATACGGAATTTTCCCCTCTGGTCTCTCTATGAGAGGGAGTCCCTTGACAATTCAAAAGTGCCTGTAATTGGTTTATTTGAAATAAATGCTTTGAGTTTGAGTGGGTTGATAGACGCTGCTGATTATCCTCTTGATATCCTCAACTCATCTTCTTTATCATCCACTAGCTGATGCCCGCGACTTCGCCCGCATGGATGTCGGTTATTATGTACTAAAACCTTACTCGAGAACCACTCTATCCGTTGGTGAAAACAGCATGAAAATCGGTGAAGTAGTTTTTGAGTTTATCGCGATCAAGACGACAGACAAACGCGGCGAAGGACTTTGTTTTATAATATGTAAGGATGAGAGATCAACGTAGCCTACCGTAGTCCACTGCTGGACATAGGGGTTGCTGTTTTCCAAGTTGCGCCACAAAGCCCAGTTCTCCGACTTCCGCATTCAGTCAATCTATCGTACCAAATAATTCACACTTTTAAATAAAATTGACATTTTTCATTGCTATTTTTATTATTCTAAGGAGTTTTAATTGTCTTAATTCTTATTAAAAATCCAATGTAAGACTCCCGTATCAATAAAACTACTGTGATTAGGAAATATCTGTCCTATTCTAGGAAAAATTACACGACTTTATCTAACATCCGCTAATAAAGGGTCTTCTGTATTATAAATCATAAATACAGTCAAATTTCGACGTCCATTGATCCCTTTGTATATAAGACGTCGATCTTAGTAGTCTGATCCGTCAATGTATGTTGAAATGATGCAAACTGGCTTCCATTGTCTGTGTAATATGTAGACAGATGATTTTTGGCATACGGGGAATATGAAAAGTTTGGATATCTGAAGCCTTTTCCCGAATAAATAATGTAAAAGATACTGTGCTAATTTCTTTTATTTCATTAATATACTTATCAATTCCATTTTTAAATATTTGAATACAAAAAAATACTTATAAAATCATTTAAAAATATTAAAAAACTGTGCTAATAATTATGACAGTATTAAGCTTTTACTGTTTTTTGTTTTTGTGTTAATATTGCGTGACATAACCTGGGCCAAATAAATGTATATTCTTTATTTCTTTTCTTTAGAAAAAGGCAAAGAATATCATGTTTAAAAATGTGTCTTCACTTTGTAGAATTTGATTTCGGTGAAAAATATGTCAAAATATATCTGATACATACCTACCTATCATCGAATGTTTACCATATCTTACTTTTAATCCAATTATCGTAAATCCCTTTAACCTACGAGGTAACAGGGACAAAACTAGGATAAAATGATAAAATACAGATTTCTATGAAATCATTGCGCAACCTTATTTCTTCAAAGTGCCGTAATCTAGCGCAATATGATATAATTTTATAGTGCCTTATTTGGTACGTCCATAGAGTTTATATAAGTGCCCACAAAAAACATATAGAGGTGTTTAAAATAACGCAAAAGTAGTGAATTACTAATTCCGCCCACAATTTAAAATAAATTGTCATGAAACGAACGACTTTCATCAAAATCGGCCTCCAAATTCAAAGATGTAGGTAACGCCAAAAATAAATCATATTATATACCAAACATTGTAACTAGGTAACTATAACTCGATACCTACATAAACGCACACTAATAAAAAAACCTTAAAAGCACACCGCACAGCAGACACACACATCTAAAAATCCGTCAAATGCGTTAGAAGCACACATTTAAAAATCGAATCTAACGCACACACACACCTAAGCGTCGCCTCTGATTGGTTCACGCCCGCGCAGCGCAGATTTCAAAATATACGTTAATGTTCATTTTTCGCCGTTCTATTTTTGTGTTAGCAAGTTTTTATCCCTTTTGCTAGTGGCGCGAATGATTTTGATACTTTCTAGGTCATTTGGAAAGTGAGTAATACAATGGAATATGCTTGTAATTTTTTTTGTTATAAATAATTTAAATTAATTAAAAACAACGTCGATGTAGTAGGTACAGTTATCTAACTTACATTTATTTAAGGACAAAATTAAAAGGGAAAAAAAAAATCTTTTCGTACCTACCAGTTTTCAGAGTAGGTTATTTATGTATATAAAAACACATAGATACCTAATTGATTAGACAAAGTTACTTATATAATTTCTGACTAAGCTTCGACTTACGAATGATATTAGCTTCAGTAAATCAAATAAAAAATCGACCAGGAAATCGATAAACTCGTACGAATCTACGGGGGCCGCTGAAAAGGGGAGCTTATCTACTAGTCAATTAACAATATCAAGCTATCCCAAACCCCGATACTCTTTATCACCTCTTTCCTTTTCCAACTCAAGCTGTAAACTGGCAACTATGTAAAATAGAAGCCTAGTGTTAATTTTTAATATTAAAGAGGACACATAAACTGGTTTACTGTTTTCTATTAATAAAACAAGATTTCCCGGAATCACAGTCACTTATACACCTGCTCGTTCGTATAAATATTATAATTAGATAGTATTTATATTAGAAATAAATCCAATGTAAGGTTATTGTAAAGAATTTTAAAATGACAACGACGTCACGTGGTCTTTATGACTGTTTTGCATAGAGGTTTTTATTAAAAATGCGCTTATGTTTGCAATCTTGTCTCCTTGTAATATGTTTATTTTACAAAATGATGTCTTTTTCAATCGTTATTATATACTACTTCGAATGTCACTAGTTCTTTTACTATTTGCAGTTTAAAATTATTGCCAAATAATCATAAAGTATCCTGGTCAATTACAGTATTTTTGCATTTTAGGGTTGTTCCGTACTCAAAGTGTGCCAACGGGACCCTATTCCCGGCGGAATAGAATCCCGTTGGCACACTTGAACACTTTCCGTCCGTCTGTTCGTCGGTTACAAGGCTACAGGTAGACACTTGAATTTGAAAATGAATTTGTACTACAATGGCCGCTTTATCAACAAAAAATAAAAAATAAAGAGTTTAGTTTTTATCAAATCAAATTCTGAGCCTAATACTTCCTTTCTGATGCTTAGAAATTAAAGATCATGAAATTCGTAAGGATTAGTCAATGAAGACATGATCATTATTTATTTTATGATGTGGCGGTACCTACATCGCCACATTCAAACTACGCATCAAAGACCTGACGTCACACAAAAATCCTGACGTCACAAAAATCCTGCATCGCGCAATTAGAGTTTACCGTGCAGTGAACATATATACAAAAATCCAATATCAATCATTGGGCAGTTGCCCGCCAGACACAACACCCGTCTGGTTGGAGGATCCTCCCTTTTCTATGGTGGATGAGTGAACTTTACTCCCTGTTCCTCATACCCCTAAATTGGTGACCCCGAATATGAACGTCAACGCAGCCTTCGTGCAACTACTCCAGCGTGACGTCATCATCATCACTCCCGCAAGCTTTCAGTGAGGCGAGTCACACAGCCAAGCCAACACTCGAGGCGTCAGCGGGTATCCTGACCACCAGCATGCAGCGAACGCGCATTCCTGGTCATCACCCGCATCCTCATCACCCCGACCCACTGGGGAATCACCTCAATCAACTCAATCACCACAATCGCCGCAAACAGTTCCGACCCACTGCGAACAATGCGGCACCCGGTTCCGACTCACTGGAACCACAACTGGCACTGGCAAGCATCGCAAGATACAAGACTCAGCCCACTATCGACCTTCGGTCTCCGGAGGGGAGTGATGTGGCGGTACCTACATCGCCACATTCAAACTACGCATCAAAGACCTGACGTCACACAAAAATCCTGACGTCACAAAAATCCTGCATCGCGCAATTAGAGTTTACCGTGCAGTGAACATATATACAAAAATCCAATATCAATCATTGGGCAGTTGCCCGCCAGACACAACACCCGTCTGGTTGGAGGATCCTCCCTTTTCTATGGTGGATGAGTGAACTTTACTCCCTGTTCCTCATACCCCTAAAAGCAGTGCGGTAGGTTTCATTTCAAAAGCATTATGAGACCATAAACACAAAGATTTTCTTTGTGGTTACTTAACACTTCTCTGCAAAGACATACTGACAATGTAACGACTAAATCAAGTGATGTTGATGTCTATATTTCTAAGATCTTAAGCTCAAGGATCATACTACAACTTAAAGAAACTTCTATAAAAAAGTGCAGCATTAAAAGTATCAAGATTTCTTGCACTACACAGCTCCTTTGTGTTTTTTGGCACGGCAGCCAAACATTGGTTTATGCGATGCATCCCAATGTAAGTGTGGGTGTATCTCGACTCATGCGCACACAAAACAAAACGTGCATGTATGAGTGTGTTTGCTAAAACATTTACGCAAGGAAAACATACAACGTTTAGGATAATTGCTGATTTGTTTGTGATTTTATTAAGTGCATCTTGTGCGCCATGACAGATTGAAATCGGGCTACGATTGGCCTAGAAATTATTGCGCAGGTATTTCGTAAAATGTTCAGTTTGTGCGCCATATTGGTCAAGCATATAACTACATAAATGAACATAGTAAGAATTCTTCTTTTTAATTTTGTATTTAACAGCATCATTTTCAGCCATTGCCAGGCAATGGTCGTCTTTCAGGGGAATTATGATGTCAGAACCATATTTCAGGTAATTTTGGTGAGTCGGTCTTTAATTTATTTTCTTTGGGATCGAGTGTGAAATTGCCGGTCTTTAAGTGTTTCGAGTACCTACATCGTCAAAGAATTAGCAACTTTTACTTCTGGGCACAGACTTATCTCTTCATTACCTTGGTATAGTTTTTGTGGTTGCATTGTGTCTCGGAAAGCACGTTAAACCATTGGTCCCGGCTGTCATTTGTGTATCTTTGACATTCGTTACGGGTCGTCAGAAACCTGAAAGTCTGATAACCAGTCTTGCCAAGGGGTATTGTATGACCCAGTTACTGGGTTGTGGAGGTCAGAAAGGCAGTTGCTCCATGTAAAATACTGGTATTCAGCTGCATCCGGTTAGACTGGAAGCTGACCCCAACATAGTTGGGAAAAGGCTAGGCAGATGATGAGTTTTTGTGGTTGCATTAATACATTACCTTCCATCAAGAATCTAAACCATAGCGCTATTCTTCTTTGATTTAAAGTTTGGCCCATTGATCGTCTGACATGCCTCAGCAGAGATAGGTGGAAAGAGAGTATAGGCCTTAGCCCAGCAGTGGGACAATAATCCTTACATATTATATAACGAAGTCCTCCGCCGCGTCTGTCTGTCGTCCTGTACGCGATAAACTCAAAAACTACTGCACCGATTTTCATGTTGTTTTCACCAATGGATAGAGTGGTTCTCGAGTAAGTTTTTAGTGTATAATAACCGACATCGAAGTCGTGGGCATCAGCTAGTGGCTACTAAAAAAAACTCACTCGCATCTTATCATTTCCCTTCATCATCTCCCAACCTTTTTCCCGACTTTGTCGAGGTCGGCTTCATGTCTAATATAATGCAGCTGAATACCAGTATTTTACGTGGAGCAACTGCCTATCTGACCTTCACAACAAAGTTAGGGATCTCGCGTACTAGACGGCCACGACTCCGGCTAGTCGTGGTTCGTGGCCCGGTCTGCGGCTAGGTGGACGGTTGGCCGTTGCGTGCGCGATTCGTATGGTTTTCTATAGTTTAACTTGTCGTGGTCGTGGCCGTCTAGTGCGTGAGATCCCTTACTGAGTGACAATATACCAGCAGGGCCTATCCTTCTACATCGAAATTTTTTTTATAATCAAATTCTTTATTTTCTGTCAGGGATCACCTACTATGGTCAATAACCATAAAAAACTGATGAACAGTACTGAACCCGATATTTACAAACTGCTGTGACTCCATACTATTGTATCGTTTTTCCTATAATCGTCCTGTTGCCACATATTGTCATAACACTCCATTGTTCTAACATAATGTTTTCGGTCTTATAAAATAGACAGACATAGAAAATTGGTACTAAAGCTGTGTTATGGTTACTGATTGTTTGGAATCATTCTTGATTCTTGTGGTTGGAAAGTTCCGAGCTTTGTTTTTGTCGACTTTTGATTTTAGTGTACTTAATTTTGAGAATTAAAAAAATTTACCTGTCGCAGCTGTTTACATAGCACCTGGTGATATATGAATTGGTGTAGGGTAGGTTCCCGTAACTAAATACTTAGTGAAAACGGTTTTCCAAAAAAGAAAAAACACTTTAAAGTGAAAAATAACTTTAAAGTCGGTGTCTTTGGATCTGTAATTTAGATTTTTGCCACCGACTTCCAAAATTAAAGTTATTTTTCACTTTGTGGTGTTTTGAATTGATTATGTTCGGACACTTGTAAAAGAACCGGAATTACCGACATAGTTTGCAGAGTAAGCAAACTGAAGTGGCAGTGGGCTGGCCATACTTGTCAAAGGACCGATGGCCGGTGGAGCAGACGAGTCCGCAAACTCGAACTCAAAGCATTTATTTCTAATAAACCAATTACACGCACTTTTAAATTGTCAAGGGGTCGGTCAGTCAGAAAGATGAAGCTAGTTGCCCATTCCAAAGCATAGGTTCCTATGGAGAAGAACGGGCAAGAAACTCCACGGACACTCTTTTGAATTAGAATATTGTTACGATATATTGGTTACATTATTCATGTTGAAATCATACATGTGAGTACAATGTAGAAATGGAATCCTAGAATGGAGACCGCGTATCGGTAAGCGTTGCGTGTAAAGCCCCCCAGCATGATGGACCGGCGACCTTAAAAAAGTGGCAGGACTGGCTGGATGCGGAAGGTGGGGGACAGTGTCTTGTGGCACAGCTTGTGAGAGGCCCACGTCCAGCAGTGGACTGCAATAGGCTGAGTTGATTGACGTGTAATCGGTTAACGACTTTCTGGATGGTTTTGGGCAGTGGCATTCGGCTATACTTTAGGACCAGCCCAATGCCAGGAGATGCACAAGACGCTTGTAGTATACAATCCAGAAAAAAGGATTCATTCGACAGTTTTCCAAAGCCTAAAGCGGGCTACCACCAGCCTATTGCCAATTGCAGATCATAATGCAAAACGCCAGGCAACTGAGAAATAATTCTTCTTAAAAATCGAATCAATTTCATCAATAGCTGCGCGTACGCCACAAACGTTTACTTCAATTACTGTGACACTTATTCTATCAATGTGTCTTAATAGTCGAGATGTTGTAATACCATTTTGGCTGTATTACATAACAAATCACTGATTTTGGCAGTCGAGTTGATCTTCTCAATTCCAGTATGATATCATCCGTCCAAATACAAACTGTGTTGCAAATTCCACTAGGTACATCATAAAATATTACTAAAAAATATAAAAATCGATCGTCCTACTATCCTACTATCCTACTATCCTACTATCCTACTATCCTACTATCCTACTATCCTACTAATATTATAAATGTGAAAGTTTGTGTGTTTGTCTGTTTGGATGTTTGTTACTCAATCACGCAAAAACGGCTGAATGGATTTGGATTAAATTTGGCAAACAGATAGTTTATAACCTGGATTAACACATAGGATACTTTTTATCCCGATATTCTCACGGGATCGAGACTTACGCAGGTGAAACCGCGGGGCGTAGCTAGTTTCTTTATAAAAATATACAGACATTTTATTTAAACGTATCTATAAGCAACATTGAAAGGTAATAATAGTAATAATAGCACTTCATGTTTTTTTAAAGAAAAATACGAAAAAAATCTTAAATAACCTTCTCCTCCTTTAGAAGTCGGTTATAAAATAAGCAATCAAGTGCTCGATGCTCTCGGTTTCTTATCATACCTAATCAGATCCCATAAAAAAACCGTATGCATTAACCGATCAGTGAACATAGTTGCGCAGACGCAACACATTTTTCTAACTGTATTACAAGCTCTGATATGTATCGAGTGACTGCGGCTAACTGTGCTACTTGAATGCCCACCCGATAGATTTTGAATAGTTAAAAAGAGAGGTATGGTTCACAGTGCATTTGAAATGCTATAATATATTGTGAAAGATATAGTATAACCTAGAATTCTAATTTACTAAAGAATGGATTTTGTTGATAAACTTTAACTATTAAATTAAATTAAAATTCTTTTAATTCGGACAATAATCAATAATTAGTCCTCCAGACCGTATTTCGGCCACGGCAGCCAATCTCTAAGACTAGCCTTCGGTGCGGGAGATATTATAGCACAAGTGTGTGCGCAGACACAGGTCTACTCTCTCTTCCCTCACTCTCATATGTCCGATGGGACGGCAATCCGACACGACCGGAGAGAGATCAGGCGCAGGACCAACGCCTTAACGTGCTTTCCGAGGCACGGGGGTATCACCTTGCCAACTTCCAAACTCCGGGCTGTTGCTACGAAAGGGAATTCGGACAACAATGATCGAGCGACGCTTTTTTTTTTGCGAATTATGGCTTAAAAGCTATCTGTGTAGGTCTTAGCGAACAATTCCGAAGCGCTGCAGAAACGGGGCAATCACAACAACATCCTATTACTAATATGCAGAGTGTAAAGATACAATGGCGATGATGCTATGAATTTATTGTTTGGACATACAAGTCTACTAGTATTTGGTTATTTAAGGTCAGGTGCAGGCGAAGATAAGTAATTTCTTCCTAAAAATAGTCACACGACACTGAACTAATCTTTGTTTCTGATAAATGATTTATTTCTGTAAGTAGGTTTGTACAAACACTTTTACACGTCAATCACATTTTTTAAACTATATGAGGTCGGCAATTCCTTCTCTGAGAAGAAAGGCCGAAACAAACTCAGAGGTCACAGTCTCTTTTAGAATTCAGACATAATCTTGGTCAGATCATGTGATCTGATGAAGTGCTTTCTGTTTAGAATGAAGCCCCAATATATTTTGTAAAGGCTAGGCTTGTCACGAGGCGTGTGTATCTTCTTAGGCCCACAAAAAACTCAGTTTTAAAGTGACATGACTAAAGCTCCAAAAAGCTTCGATAAGTTTATTGGACTCACCAAAAATTCTGTTGTTCATAGGCCCAAGAATACGGATTGATAATGGTTTTAAAGTTTTTGGGGTCTTTTCCCTCGATAGAACGGCTAGTGACCACTTTTCAAAATGCCTCCCAGACGCAAAAAGAAGGCTGATAGAGAGAGGCTATCTTGTCTATGTGCAAGTTAATATTTTAAAAAGAAAAGACTTTTATGTTTGCTTGTAATGAAAAAACAAAAATGACGACCGATTTAACAAATTCTTTCAATGTCAAAGTCAAAGTCAAATAATTTATTTCAAATAGGCACATTAAAGGCACTTTCGAATGTCAAAAACAAAGAAATAGAACTGCTTCTAGTTTCCCCTTCCAAAAGGTAGTTTTCGTATGGAGAAGAATGGGCAAGAAACTACAACGTTACTCTTTAAAAAAATGTTTTACAATATTTTGTATACATCAATTATATAAATATGTTAATACGACGCAACTATGTAGAATACGATTTCTGTACCACAAAAGGTAAAAAGAATTAAAAATGGAGCAATGACAAATAAACTATGTATGTTTCACCACTAGAATGCTATATTATCATTCAAAGTCAAAGTCAAAGTCAAATAATTTATTTCAAATAGGCACATAAAAGGCACTTTTGAACGTCAATGAAAAACAAAGAAACAGAATTGATTCTAGTTGTCCATTCCAAAAGGTAGCTTTCGTATGGAGAAGAATGGGCAAAAAACTCCACCGTTACTCTTTTCAAAAATGTTTACAATATTTTGTATACATGAATTATATAATTATATGTGAAGACCATGCACCCACAATAAGATTACTGTCCCACAAAAGGTAAAAAAAATTATAAATGGAGCAATGACAAATAAATCAGTTATGTGATAGGTACATGGTGCTCACATATTTACAAACATTGTAAAAGTATACGATATTACAATATTCCTAACATCTTTACAAGTAATACTAATAAGTCAGTGCGTGATTCCAAGCAATCACAGGACATTGAGGGCCATAGGCTATAATTTATAAAGATATGATGCGGGTGAAGCCACTGGTGGAAGCTAGTCTCACGATAAAAGTAAGAGCCTTTGAAAATATGTTTACATCCATTTGATTGCCTTATGCATGTATAACTACTATGTTAGGATAAAACCGACCTAATTACAAGTTTGAAATCTTCCCTTGATACCAAGCCGCATCGCATCTTCATCGCTATATCACATAGCTTTTAGTGGACGTAAATAATCCGAGGATGTTGGATAAACTCCAAGAAAATCTGGTTAAAGTGTAAAACATCTGTATGGGGGGCGATTTACACAATTTCTATGCTCCTTGTTCGACTCGCTGTGAATAACATTGATATTATTCAGTTGTAGAGGAGAAAATCTTTGGTCGTTTGTGGAGAATAACGAGGTGCAAATTCAAATTCAAATTCATTTATTTCTTGAACACAGGGTACATAAAGAAAGTGTACATAAGATCCGAGCTGTGTCCCGCCAAAAGGCATACAAAATATCTAACGTTTTTTTGGTCGGTAGGTACAATCACTAAAAATGTCAAATTAAATAAAGATAAAAGAACAAAAAATGCAAAAGAAAAGAAACACTTATTTATTAATAAAATCATAACAAAATTAACAAAATTATTTAATAGAGGTGTTAGGTTTTATGGTGTATTTTTTTTCCCTGGCGTTGCACTTAGCTAAGACATTTTTTTCCGTAGGTTTAATCAGTTGAGGGTCAAGACAGAAAGTGGAGCCCTTATACGGCCAAAAGGCATCATATTGACTTTTCATCAGGCCCCATTGGCCAACTGATCTGCGAGGGTTGTGCCCTGCCCACTGCCACTTAAGTTTGGCAATACTTCGGGCTATCTACACTGAAACGTGGTTGCTCACAATGGGCCTCATTAGAAGGCTGAAAGTCACCCAAAGGGCAGTGGAGAGGACTATGCTCGGAATTTCCATGCATGATCGAATCCGAAATGAAGAGAGATGTAGAAGAATCAAGGTAACCGACTACTTTCATAATAAACAACTTTCCTATTAAATAGACATCGGGAGATATCACCACTGTAACCATCCGTGTCCACTGTCCATACATTTTTGGACTGAACGTGAAAGTTGCCGGCCATACAAAAAAAACCTTTATTACGAAAGAGTACGCTCTTCTCTACATTTTTTATGACCACAAGCAATTACTTTAATTAGATTACTGTTAATTACTTTAACTAAAACATACTGAAAACAGTAATTTTCAAAATCGTATAACAGCGCAGGTAATTTCCCTACAGATTTGGTCCGATAATGAAAAGTGAAGACAATAACATGTTCTAACGGAATATATTTTTTGTTCTGCCAGCACTTTTATAATTTAGCCCAGAATGATCACTACAATCTAGCATATATTCTAGCGAGCTTTTATACACTTGCTGCAAATTAGGTTATACCTATAATTTGCCTCGAGCGATGAAGCAAAATATCGTGACAAAGCGGTCACGTTTATTAATCAATTTCTTAGCGTATAATTCTAAAAACGGTCACAGATGGAGCCACCGTGACAGGTGATTCTATTTATCAGAATTGTACACGAAATTGTAATATGAAAGCCAGGTGATAATCTCATGATATACCGTGAAGAGAAACATCATAAAAGAATCAATCTGCCTAGCCTTTTCCCAACTATGTTGGAGTCGCGCCTTCCAGTCTAACCAGATGTAGCTGAATACCAGTATTTTACATGGAGTGACTGCCTATTCGACCTTCACAATCTTGGTAAGACTGGTAGTCAGACTAACCAAGTCGTTAGTTGTTAGGGGTCGTCAGAAGCCCGGGTTTCTGACGACCCGTAAGGACTGCCAAAGACCCAAGTATGACAACCGGGACCAACGTGTTTTCCGAGGCTAAAGGCATCTGGACTAATAATGGTTTTAAATCTTACAAATACTATGTGAGCAAACGTGGAGCTCATGCAATGTCTGTTCCTTCTGAAAATTATTAAAAGAAGCTACCAGAGGCTTTTATCAAAAGTCTCTGGCCTGCGTTAGGATCATCATCTGCCTAGCCTTTTCCCAACTATGTTGGGGTCGGCTTCCAGTCTAACCGGATGCAGCTTAATACCAGTATTTTACATGGAGCGACTGCCTATCTGACAGCCACAACCCGGTAACTGGGTAATACGATACTCCTTGGTAAGACTGGTTGTCAGACTGTCGGGCTTCTGACAAACCGTAACGACTGTCAAAGATCCACGAATTGAAGCCGGGATCAACAGCTTAACGTACTTTCCGAGGCACGGAGGAGTCTCGGTATGTAAAGATGGTCTCTCATTCACAGACCAACCCCGGCAAGCGTAGCTTACCCTGATGGATCGAGCTGTGCGGCTGTTATTACTTAGCCACGAGCTTCTCAGGATAATATACTATTAACAAGCCGGTAAAATAAGGCTTATAATAATCCAGAGCTTGTAATAACCGCTGTACTATTTATTGTGATACTCGTACTCTGTATAAATTAAATCTTAGTCCCTTCTAGCAATATCTCACATAAACAAAACGAGCTCTTGCTCTGCCTATACTCACAAAAACATTATTATTTTAACTTTTACATCCTAAAACTTCCAGTTAAACCCATGAAGTCATAAAATAAGTTCATTTAAACTCATTGCTACTTAAAGTCATTAGGAGTTAAGTTTAATGGCCAACAGACAATGACCAATGTTGGTTGCACTGATGGATGTGATGTATGGTTTGACCAACTATTTGGCCATAGTTGTGTGTTCTCCGATTACTCGAAGTCGGCTGGAGCGATTTGGAAAATTCTTTTTTTCTTTGAAAGGGTATCTATTTATCAGAGCTTTCTAGTTGGTTCCATATAAATACTAACTTTTCTTGTGTAGTTTTTGAGTTAGCTTGAATAATACGTATTTTTTCCAATAAATCTATGTGGATGATGTTTTAATAATTTTCTGTCCCTGTAATTTACAATGTCGATAGTCGGTGACAAGAAAACGAAAACACAAAACCAAAGACCCGACTTCCGAATTTAAAGTTATTTTTCACTTTGTAGTGTTTTTTTTTTGAAGTCTTTTTTTTTTTTTAATTTTACCTAAATCTTACAGACCTAATATTATAAAGTTTAGAGCTGGTAAACTATTAAGTTTATAAAATAACTCTTAAATATAGTTATCCTTTGAAGTTAATTATAATTATTACGAAGTCGTGGACCAATTTCTAAACATAATTATCTTTTTACTATCAGAATGGCGCGGAAAAATGCAGGAAGTTTTAGAATGTTCTAGATTATTGGCTGTCTAGCCAGACCAGTATAAAGTCTATTAGACTTTGCTATTTCAATAGTACTTATGTTTTTAGATCCACTCTGTGTGGCCTATTTGCATGCTAAAAAAGGTGCGCGGTAGTGCGACCACTAAGTTCTGAACTTGCATAATTCTGATTATTTTTGCAATTTCTTTTCACAAAATTTTTTTTTTTTGTGTGTTTTTTTATTAAAGTAATGAGAAAGAAAAAAAGTTTTAATGTGACAGAGACAAGTACATAATTATAAAAAGACAAGCTAGCTCGAATATTTATTGTTTATTTTTCATTAATTCAATAAACTGCCTTAACCATCATCTGCCTAGCCTTTTCCCAACTATGTTGGGGTCGGCTTTCAGTCTAACCGGATGCAGCTGAATACCAGTATTTTACATGGAGCGACTGCCTATCTGACCTCCACAACCCAGTAACTGGGTAATACGATACCCCTTGGTAAGATTGGTTGTCAGACTTTCGGGCTTCTGACGACCCGTAATGACTGTCAAAGATCCACAAATGACAACCGGGACCAACGGCTTAACGGGCTTTCCGAGGCACGGAGGAGTCTCGGTATGTAAAGATGGTCACCCATCCACGGACCAACCCCGGCAAGCGTAGCTTAACCTGATGGATCGACCCGTGCGGCTGTTATTAGGTAGCCACAAGCTCCTCAAAAAACTGCCTTAACCAATTAACTACAATATACTTCCTGCTTTTTACAAGCTTTTTATTAAACTTTCCTTGTTAGTTAGTATGTATGTGTCGAATCTTGCAAACTGAATAAAAACCACTTCCTCGTCCTAGCAGAGTTAAAATTTGACATCGTCAAAATTCAGAAAGTTACTTCCAAAAAAGTTTTTTTTTTTTTAATTCTTTGGTTCACCTTTTTGTATTCCATTCTAGACAAAATAATGTTCTAGTTTCCAAAATCTGAGTAAGATTTTTGTGACAAAACAAGCCAAACACACTCTCCTTATAGCTGGAACACTTATCCGACCAACCATCAACGCTTCCAACGATACCTTATTTGTCAAATTATGATAAGTAGTTTAGAATTTATGAGGGAACAGATGAACTTTTTGCTTCGCCAGCGCCGTAGCTAAAAACCTCCGCAAAAAAATATCAAAATAAAAACCCATCGCATTCTTTATCGGCCACAAAAATGGCTTTACATTTTAAGTTCAGCATAAAATACGGTCTACTTACTAGCCTTACTGGCCTTATAAACTTAGTTTACTTAAGCAAAGTTACACCGTTGGCTCGGTGATTAAAGAGCCAGCTATTTTTATCAAGAAATCTCTATTTGATTCCTGGTAACATTAAGTACAACATTTTTCCAACTACAGAGACGGCCTTATTGAAATGTATGTAAATTAGTATATAAATTGAGCTGCTTGATACCTTTGTGAACGTTTCCATTGTGAAGAGAGGACACGCGTCAATTAAAAAATAAATAAAATTATAAATGTTTAAGAACTTGGCTTGATAAAGTAATTGACACAGACCAAATATTTGAACGGTTTACGGAAAAAGCCGGGACAGACTTATGGACTGGTGAATAGAGTCACGATTTTCGAGCCTAAACTTGTCTATATTCAACAATAGTCAGCGATGTGTCTGAATTCATGAAATTAACGAAGAATTCAAGTTCGTTCGTTTTTAAGTGAGCTCAGGAGCTATTAAAAGTCCTGAAGTTTGTTAAAAATAATCGATTTTATAACACCCATTCGCAAGTATATGCCTTGCGCTGTATCTAAAAAAAAGACTCAGCACAGTTTAATTCAATGACCGTAAACAAAATGTCGTAAGCGCCATCAAAGTGTAGGTATGTCACTTGTCGCTTTTATACGTCCACTAACCGCGTGCCGTATGACAATGGACACAACAGCCAAGTCCACCACGTATGCATACAACGTACTCTAAACAACTTATTGCCTTTAAAATGGCGTTACGTAACGACTCTGTGCATGTCTGTGCGCGTGCGCATGTGTGTGTGCGCATGCGATTTTCATTGCGTTAGAATTTTTCCGTTTATTTATATTTAGTTTATTGTGAAAAATGGTGTCATGAGGAAAATAGTGCTTGTTGAGTTGGGTCGTTAAGATGTTTTTATTTTTTTGTTGTTATTATTCTTTTGTCTGATCTTCTATGATTAAATGCATGTTTTAAGTGAATAAATCATAACATAACATCACGTCTTGTTTTCCCGAAGGGTTGGGCAGAGGTGCACCTATAGTGCACCCACATTTCGCCAGTTATGTTTAAGTCTCATGTAACAGGGGAGCGAGCCTATTAACATCAACCGGGCACAATTTCAGACTCCACGCTGATATTGAGAAAGATAGAAAAACCCAATAACACTTTACCCTACCTGGGAAACGAACCCAGGTCCTCATGCTCAGCAGTAGCACTTGTGACCACTAGACTAACGAGGCGAATCAATCTAACGTAAATAAACTTTTATTTAATTAATTAACTATCTGCGCCCTGCAGTTTCCCCTGCATAAATCCACGAGTATAAGGATAAAAAATATCCTATTCCCTATTCCAGGTCATGGTCTACCCATGTGCTTAATTTTATTTAAATCCGTTCAGCCGTTTTAGCGTGAAAGCGTAACAAACAAACAAACTCACTTTCGCATTTATAATATTACTAGCTGCGCCCCGCGGTTTCACCAGCGTAAGTCTCGATCCCGGAGGAATATCGGGATAAAAAGTACCCTATGTGTTAATCCAGGTTATAAACTATCTGTTTGCCAAATTTCATCCAAATCCATTCAGCCGTTTTTGCGTGATTGAGTAACAAACATCCAAACACACAAACACACAAACTTTCACATTTATAATATTAGTAGGATTAGTAGGATATTATTATTATTATATCATTATATTATATATTATATTATATTATAGTAGGAAGTAGGATAATAGGATTATTTAGGATTGCAGTTCTCAAGATTGTGTACCTACCTATATCTAGGTACCAACAAGGGAAATAACATCTGTTTGAGGTAGTCGTTCAGCAAAAAATAAGTCATAAGTAATTATGGTAAAAAAATTAAGAAGCCGGATTTCGATTTCAACGACGACATAATTAGTGTTTGTCAAATTTGAAGCGGAGTCGACAATTCCTGTTCAAATAGTATCGTATTGAAAGTTAAATAAAAATAATTCATGTACTGACATGACATAGGTACAGTCAATCTCATGAAGGTGTATACATCGAAGAAGATATCATTTTCACCGTATACAAACTTTGTTCCGTATTATTATATCAAAGTGTAGCCAGAAAAAAAAAAAATTGTACCACCGTCACACGAATCAATATTAATAACTATATCTCACTCTGTAATTGTCATTTTTATGTTATTTGCACTTGTTTTATGATTATTATTATATATAAAGAAAAGAAAGAAAGAAAATTTGTTTATTCTGCACAAACAAAATGCACATTATAACAATTAAAAAAAAGACAAAATATATATAACGCACACACACACACAACACACTCTCACACACACACACATATCTGTTATTTACATGGTTTATTTAAAAAGTTTTTTTTTAATTTGTTTGTTTATTAGCATTTTTTTATACTTGTCTGAAATTATATATTGATAGAATTATACTACTATTAATAATGGAAAAAAAACTGAGTAGAAATAATAAAGAAGAAAGTTCCACGTTCCACGAAACTGGAACAACTTATACCTAAATCAAAAAGGCAGTGCAATAAGCTTAAAGTGACTGTTCTGTGCGCCTACGCAACCTAATGGTTTTACGGACCTTTGACACCGGTATATAGAATGGGTGAGTTTACAAGAATACTGGTAAGAAAGGCAAATGTAGGTAATATATTTTATAAAATATTACAAATTACAACTTTAAGTTTAATTTCCTCCATAAAATTTACAAAACATAAGAAAATGGAACTAAAATTACCGGTCTTTTGAGAAATGGGTAAGTACCATTTTGGAATTATGCCATCAGAGTTTTTTTTCTATTATACAATAAAATCTGTATCTTTATAATATTATCAGTGGGGATACCATTGTTATCAGTTTGTTAGTGTATTCAGGAAAAAAAAATAAGTATCCTTCTTTTTTCTGCTGTCTGTCTCGTTGGCGGAATTAATCTCTCGAGTCATTTTTCGAAATTCAATCTATTTCTTGAAAGAAAGAAAGAAAGAAACAAAGAAGGAAAGAAAGAAAGAAAGAAAATACGTTTATTTGCGGCAAACATGACGCTAAGAAAGGACAAATACACGAAAAATAACAAATTGGGGGAAAATATGCGTCACATTCACGCCAAACGGCCATCGCTCAGCCTATTGCTGTGACCCTATGCAAGACAGAGCCCCAGCGCTGGTTTTCAGTGACAGCCGGCGTTGGCATGATGACGATCTTGGGATCTTGACCGTTTTCGTCGAGAATACGATCGAGATTTCGAGATTGAGCGCGCGCGACTTAGCACACTATGCTTCTTGAGAAGCCATTTTCAAAATAATAACTACTGATTTTATAATGTGCGTGACGCATGTGTGCTGCTCTCTTAAATCTTCATTATCCTTGACATTGTCTTTTTAACCGACTTTTTTTAATCAAACCCAAGAAAAGATCAAAATCACCGTAGTGGTACGAAGGAAAGCCATACCTTCTTCACAATACCATAGACAATACCTTATACTTGGCATTTTTTCATACATTTAAAGAATAAAAATATTGTAGCAATCTAGAGTTCATAAAATTTAACTGCCAGACAGATAGATCTAAAAAGGCGTGTGACATCCTGCACCCTAATACGCGATTAATGAAATCAAAATAAATGTCTAAACCATTGCTTCATAAGTTCGAAAAAAAATCTGTTCAACAACGTCAATAACGCAATGATTCTTTTTGAACTGCCAAAATGAAACAAATTAGTCTTAATCATGAAAATAAGTTATGCAATTAGATAGCTCAACTAGGCCCGCGTGGTTGATTACGGCCCACGCCCTCTCACCGAGAGGAGGCCAGTGTCCCAGCAGTGGGAACATTGTTATGCTTATGCTAACTGCCAGACTTATTAGGTTAGGCTTCTACGTAGCAAAACTTGACAGCAAAACTATGGCAAGCTTCATAAATTCTGATATTTTCCAGGCATTTTACTAATATCGGCTTTATTAAAAAGAAGGGGGAGCTCGTGGCTAAGTAATAACAGCCGCACCGGGTCGATCCATCAGGTAAAGCTACGCTTGCCGGGGTTGGGCGGTGGATGGGTGGCCATCTTTACATACCGAAACTCCTCCGTGCCTCGGAAAGCATGTTACGCCGTTGATCCCGGCTGTCATTGGTGGATCTTTGACAGTAATTACGGGTCGTCAGAAGCCCGAAAGTCTGACAACCAGTCTTACCAAAGGGTATCGTATTACCCAGTTACTGGGTTGTGGAGGTCAGATAGGCAGTCGCTCCATGTAAAATACTGGTATTCAGCTGCATCCAGTTAGACTGGAAGCCGACCCCAACATAGTTGGGAAAAGGTTAAGCAGATTGATATTGGCTTTGTTAAAAAGAATTAGTCGTGATTTCATTTGCAACTATATGAATAAATAGTCCTTTCCTCCATAGAAGTTACTTTGTCTGCGTGAAAGTGTTATTTGTAACCGACTTCATAAAGGAAGCGGTTCTCAATTCGACTGTATGTTTTTTTATGTTTGTTACGCAATTACTCCGCCAATTATGAATTGATTTTAATGAATCTTTTTTATTTGGTAGGACATGCTTCAGAGGTGGTCCCATATCAATTTTATTAACTTTGCTTGAGTCGTTTTTGAGTTATCTTTAATAATACGTATTTTTTCCGTCTAGCCCATGTGAATGATATTATAATAAGTTCCATATTATTTTCTAACAACTCGACTGACTCGTTGGTTTTGTGGTCGCAAGCGCCAACTGCTGAGCATGAGGTCATAGGTTCGATTCCCGGGTCAGGAAAACTGTTATGGGGATTTTCGATCAGGAATTTCTCAGTAACAGCCCGGTGTCTCGTTTTGTGCCTGGTTGATGGCCATAGGCTCCTATAACATGGGAATTAAACATAACTGCCGAAATGTGGGTGTACAATAGGTACAACTCTGCCTAACCCTTCGGGGCGCGATGTTATGTTATGTTATTTTCTAACAAAATCAATGATTCAAAACAACATGGACGTACTAAACTAAAATCAAATAAAGGTATATTCACGCCAATATAGCGAAGCGGTAAGCAGTGAAGTAAACGAGGGACCATTGTGAAGACACTTCCGCGTCTGTTCACCATCAATTTTATTTCATTTTCCCTTTGAATGGAGAAGATATAAAATTTATAGACACTAGAAAATTTATAGATGGGTTTTTGTGCTTAGCTATATCCGAACTTACATACAAAAGTGAGTTTGTTTGCATAATTGTTTGTTTATTTGGAACGCTTTCACGCTAAAACTGCTTAACGGATTTGGATGAAATTTGGCACATGGGTAGACCATGACCTGGAGAATGACATGGAATACCTTTTATCTCGATGTTCCAGGGATAGAGACTTATGCGGGTGAAACCGTAAGGTTTAGCTAGTGCACGATTATCAAATTACAAAACAGCATCAGCAGCTGCAGTTTGGCGGAGGTAGGTAAACCTATGGAATCTAAAAATCACTGTTCGTAAATAAACAATTTTTCATCTCACCTTGTTTTAGTTTTTAGGAGGAGCTAAGAAATAACAACCGCAAGAATCGCTCCATGAGGTTAAGCTGCGCTTGCCGGGTTTGGTACGTGGATGGTGGACTATCTTTACATACCGAGACTCTTCCGTGCCTCGGAAAGCACATTAAGCCGTTAGTCCCGGCTGTCATTCGTGGATCTTTGACAGTCATTACGGGTCGCCAGAAGCCCGAAAGTCTGACAACCATTCTTACCAAGGAGTATCATATTACCCAGTTACTGGGTTGTGGAGGTCCGATAGGCAGTCGCTCCACGTAAAATACTGGTATTCAGCTGCATCCGATTAGACTGGAAACCAAACACAACATAGTTGGGAAAAGGCTAGGCAGATTAATTTTTAATTTTTCAGGGTTCCGTGTCCAAAATAAGATAACGGGATCTGTTTCCTAAGTAGATAAATGATGATAATTTATCCGTAGATATACTAAAAGGGAATTGTTGGTCTTTTAGTAAACACCTCTTTGTCATAGGAGTCATAGACAGTGCAGAGCCTGTATGGAGGACGACGAGACAGCGGCTCATAAGCTTCTAAACTGCCCATTGGTCGCCACTTACAGGGCAAAGTACTTCAGTAACCCAGGCTCCCTACGTGAGATTGTCAGGAACACCAAGGCGTTGCTGGCCTTCCTTGAGGAGCTGGGGTGGATCGAATAATCGATTTTCCCACTAGTGCGCAAAATACGCTCATTTACGTGGAGTTGCGGACACCAGCCCATATTACCTACTAACTTCTGCCGACGGCTTCACCAGTGTGGTATGTCGATAAAAAGTAGACTTTGTCCTTCCTCAGGATGCCATATATCTCCTTGCCAGAATTTTGTCCGTTTGAAATCCGTTCAGTGGTTTAGGCGTGAAAAGGTAACATACAGACAGATAGACAGACAGGCAGAGTTACTTTCGAATTTATAATATTAGTATAAATTAACTATTACTCGTACCTACCTAAGGCAATTGATAAAGCAGTATTTGTAAAATCAAAATGTGGCAGCTCAAAAGTGCGTGTACTTGTATCTTTCTTTCTTCTTCACGTGGTTATTGGTTAACCTGGTGTCAGAGTTTTTATGTCACCGATAGGCCTTTGACTTGGCTTCACATGCTGTCAAGATAAATCCCTCAGGCATGGACGGTTTTCACACGATGTTTTCCTTCACCGCTTTTAAAGCAGTGGTAATAAATTATAGAATACGCACATGAATCCGAAAAGTCAGATGGTGTACTTTTAATTCTAATTTTGTTTTAATTGTGTCTCAATATTGTCTACCAATTCAGGGGTGGAGCGAGACAAGTGTTATTAACCGCTTACTGGGGCTGTTTCATTCACATTTGTTATGTAAGAGTGAGAGACTAAATAAACATTTTTTTTTTTTTTTAGCTTAAATTATGCACATCTCTGCCTAACCATTCAGGTGAGTTGTTGCTCTATTTTATAGAAAAGAAACATAACATCACGCCTGCATTCCCCAGAGAGTTGGCAGAGGTGTACCTTTAGCACACCCACATTTCGCCAGTTATGTTAAAGTCCCATGTAATAGGGGGCGAGCCTATTGCCATCAACCGGGCACAAAATAATACTCTGCCTAACCTGGGAAAGGAACCCAGGACCTCATGAAGAAAAGAGTAATAATAAAATATAAAGAAGACATTTAAGTAGAAGGGTATGGATGAAAATGTCTCAACGAACGGTCAAATGGTTATTTGCCTGGAATGAGAGTCCTTTAAGTTAGTAAAGTACCAATAAATAAATGAAAGAGAGGTATGATCTAGACCAGGTTTCGCAGAACCAGGAAAAATATTGTCACATACCAAGCAGCAATAGTAAACAAAGTTGGACAACAAAGGTTTACGATAACGATGCAGGATTTATGTGACGTCAGGTTTTTGTGTGACGTCAGGTCTTTGATGCGTAGTTTATATGTGGCGATGTAGGTGCCGCCACAAAGATTAGCGATTAAACTCAAAGCATTTATTTCAATTAAACCTTTTACAGGTACTATTGAATTGTCATGGAGTCGGTCAGTCAGAAAGATGAAGCTAGTTGTCCATTCCAAAGCGTAGTAGTTTCTTAGGGAAAAGAAACTCTATGGACACATTTTTACATTAAACAGGACGCTTGCCGGCCTCTCCCGACCAGTACTTTAAGCCTGCCGACGCATGCCTCTCTAGATATCAGAATATGGTCCATAATTCGAATACTCCGATAGACCCTATTAGGCCAGCATTACTCGAACTTTGCCGACAACACACGAAGCTTCTCGAAGCCTACCTTCCCTTACTTCCTCAAACGACGCGTAACTTAGCCGTCCTAGATAGCAGAATGTTGTCTATAATAATTCAAGCGCTCCGAAAAGCCCTTTTAGGCCGACAACACCTGAGGATTGCCGACTATACACGAAGATTTCCGAAGTCTACCTTCCCATTTCTCCTACCGACGCTTACCTACTCAGCACCTCTCAAGGCGCCAGACAGCAGAATATGCCCTTCATTTTCTATCAGGTCGTCTGATCCTGAGAACCTATTCGTCATGTTTTATAGAAAGTCAAAAAGTTCACGCCTTCTATACGCCCCCGCTCCGCCTTCGACGTGACGTGGCTTTAGTGGGGATTGTGCTAGGTGTTTCGCTTATACCGTGAGAGAAGAGAAGCCAGATACATGAAAAAGACTAGGCTGGGAGCGGTCGAATTGTAACCGTAGAGTAGCCTATTGCGACACATATTGGCAAAAGGACCTATTGTTGGTTGCATAATGATCCATTATTTTTATTTAATTTGCAAGATTTATTGACCATGTTTAATTATTTTATTCGTAAGTTTATCTATTTCACAAATATCTTTTTGACATTTTTAAACAACTTTTTTTCTAGTCATGAAACACGCCTGTTTTATGTTTAATTTGAAGATTAGGTAAACTTGTGTTTACTTAATCTTTACTTAAACCTAATTCTTTTTTTTAAACCCATTCTTTGTCACTTTGTCCATCTCAGTTTAAATAACGTAAATAAAAAAAAACACAGTATTATCTAAAAACAAATAAAACTTAAACACAAAAAAAAAACTACTCACCAAGAAAATCACCTCAAAAATAAAACAAATTAACGAATAAAAACTTCGAATGCAAGAAAAACGATAAAAAATTACAAATTACTTCAATTTGTAGGTATTTTTAAATTATCGTTATTTCTTTTACATAATTATTATGAAGATTACACGAGTATGTTATTACAAGCAAATAATGTCGATTGTAATACCTATCAAATAGTCATAAAAACTATAATTGTTTTTTTTTAATGTATTTTATCAATAGATTGTTGAAAACAACACGTTTTAATGCTTTGTTATTTCATTATTTTTTATAAAACAACATAATATAAGAATATTTATCGCGATTGAACTTATCTGATACAAAACATAAATAGTATTTTGTTATTTGATTTGTTTTTAAAAGAATATTTATCGCGATTGAACTTATCTGATACAAAATATAAATAATATTTTGTTATTTGATTTGTTTTTATAAGAATATTTATCGCGATTGAACTTATCTGATACAAAACATAAATAGTATTTTTTTATTTGATTTGTTTTTAAAAAACAACGTGGTTATGCTTCTCTTGAAATTATTCGAACAATTTGATAAATTCGTTCTCACGATAAATATTCAAAATTATTAAAAGAAATAAAAAGAAGACCAACTAACCTCAGATTCCGTTCAACACAACACAGAAAGTCCGAATCTTCACACACATTACAAATTAACGAAAAAGATTTTCTTACGAAGTCTTTTCTCAATTTTAGCGAAAAACTTCATTCAAGAATGCGCGCCAAAATCTTTGTCGTCATGACGCACACATTTTTATTTCCTAGTTACGCAATTTTACATTTTTCCTCCAATTTCACGGAACGGCGAGCGTAGATATTAAAAATTTACAATAAAAAAATAAAAGATCGAAATCCAAGTCATTTCACATTGATAATTTCAAATTCACAGTTCCAAAAATAGCTGTTTGACAGTCACATTTTCGAAAAACGAACGCGGGCGCAGCGGCGCTGCGCTTGCCGAAAAAAACCGAAAAGGCGCGAACACATTTGTAGGTTTAAAATGGCGTTATTATTTTGAATTTTTCATAAAATATCGTTGAGTTTTCATTGTATTCTTGGTGGAGTGTCGCGCGCGTGTGCTGTTTCAACACATTATGATCTAACACTGGCTGACTCTCGATTGCAGAACATACTTATTCTAAGTCAACTTACATTCGTTCATATTTGCCTGCGGGGCGTAGGGCTGTGCTAGGATGTTAGAACCTAGTTGAATGCCTTTACGTATCCGTATTCTTTAACTAACAGTACTTCTATTTATGAGTTTGCGCGGCTCTTGTTAGATTTAAATTGGTTTAATTTAGCTCTGGTTTACTTCAAAACAATACTAAGGACTATTTTCATTATACTATAGGTATTCTTGTTAGACACTGCAGCAGGAAACAGATCAGACACAAATTCTACCTTAAAAAAAAAACCGCACATAAAAACCTACGTATTGTAAAACTATTTGCATTTCAAATGACAATAAAACAGGCACTTTCAAATACCAATTTAACATAACTTCTAAGAACTTACAGAGAAACTTCACCAGTGGACAATAAATAACCCTCTCAAAAATGGTAGAAAATCAAATTATCACAAATCACGGCATGAATAAAATAACGTAACGCTTTAAATAGATTTATAGCGGGTTAACAACATTGTATCGAGCAGCCAACCCTATTTTCGCGTAGTACAAGAACTTCTTGCATATAATAATATGTTTTAGCCTATATTGAGCGCTTACAGGCACCGACTTAGCTTGCGCGTGAGACTGCTACTCGAGTAACCGCTATTTTTAACTTAATCGGTATTTCTCTTTGATGCGGGTGGAAAAATTTAATTGTCGTGGTTATTGCTTGTTAGTATGGAGATAAGTTATAGTGCTCTAATAACTAGGGTTTTAAGTTAGGTAAATGTGAACTGTTATTTTTCTTTTGGTGATAATTATTCGAAGACATTTAGCTTCTATTTGAAATAAAACGTTGTAAGAGCACAAGTTTCGTAATTTTATGAGACAATAAAAATATATCGCGTCATTAAAATTGAGATTGACTAAAACACTAAGTAGAGCCTTCATGTTTCCAATAATTTACATGTTTTCTTTTACTAAACGTTATATAACACAAAATCCAATCAATCCAACTTAGCTATATTTAAATAATTTAGCTACCTTATCCATTTTTACAAACTCAAAACTGAAAACGGCAATAACTAGTTAAATAAAATAGCTGCTAACGCACATCACTAAAATCCGTTATTGGAACCTCCACATCACTACTTAGTTGTATGCACCGTGCATTGGCCTGCACTGCCGCATTCTGCTCTCAGCTCAAAATGTCTTACAAACCTTTACATTCCACCCCAAAACGATGCTTATTTTTAGAAAGTTAGAGCTGAAAATTGATTGTTAGCTTGTGTGGAGTTAAAGGTTTCAGTCAAATAGTTTTTTAGAAGCTAGGCTCTTATACTTATTTCACTATGAATTTTAGATAGGTATACTAGTATTAGATATAGAAAGAAATGTTCGCTGTCTGTGGGTTTATATACGTTTCTAGGACACGGCAAAATGTTAGAAATCTTCGGTACTAAGAAGTTTGTGTGCTGTAATTATTGGGAACAGTTTTTGAATTAGATATGTAAAATATCGGTTTTTGAGTAGTTTTTTTTTGTGATAGTTTTTTTTTAAATTAGTTTTTGTAGTTATTGGGATTCCGTGTCTCGGAAAGTACGTTGAGCCGATGGTCCCGGCTGTCATTTATAGATCTTTGACAGTTGTTACGGGTATTCAAAAACCCAAAAGTCTAAAAAATACAATAGACGTAGATATATTTAGTAACCTATTCCGCTTAGCTATTCCTCAAGATTCATAAACACCCTGTAAGAAATCGACTAGTCTCTGCGGCCAGCGCTCGGTGTGGCAACACGTCGTGTTCTGATTTGCAACTGGTCAATCGTCATCCTGAGGATGCCTCGTTGAGAGGTGAAACACGTGTCAATTTCTTACAGAGTTTTTTATGATTCTTGAGGATTATTTAAGCGGAATAGGTTACTAAATTATATCAACGTCTATTGTATTTTATAATGGATTTCCGGAAAGTCACGCCTGAATCAATTAACTAACCCAAAAGCCTGACAACCAGTCTTACCAAGGGGTATCGTGTTACCAAGTAACTGGGTTGTGGAGGTCAGATAGGCAGTCGGTCCAATATATTCAGATGCATCTGGTTAGACTGAATGCTGACCCCAACATAGTTGGGAAAAGATTAGGCAGATTGATTGAGTTATTAGGATTGATACTATTAAAGATAAACTTTTAAAATCAGAAGCTTTCATATGAGTTCATAGAACATAACAGAGGAAGAATTTCTCATAACACATCTTCTACTAATTCATCTCTTTTTTATCAGTTCATTGATGTAGCATACGCATAATCAGCGTATAATGTTCCCACTGCTGGGACACAGGCCTCCTTCCTGTGAGAGGCGGGCCGTAATCCACCATTCGGGCGCAGAGAGGGTTGGATGTCACATGTCTAAAAATTTTTGGTTCTAGGACATGCCGGTTTCCTCACGATGTTTTCCTTCACCGTTTCAAGAGCAGTGGTGATGAAATAATTTACACAAAGTAAAGCGCCTATCAGGATTTGAATCCACGACCTCGTAAGTCGCAGCCATTACCACCGGGCCACCTCTGGTCATTGGGGTTCGATGGAACAAAACGGCAGGCAATCTTTACAATATAGCGACTGGTCCGAGCTGTCCTGGGCTATCCCCGAACCATCACTGAGCTAGCCTAACTCTGGTTGTCTGTCTTCTGTTAGTGTCCCCGCTTACGAACCATTATAATACCCAGGGGATTGTCAAACACACCCTTAGAGACGAAGTTGGAATAGGTAATAGCTCGTATTTGAGGACTATGTGGATATCTATTTTGTTTTTATTTTTATATTTTTTCGTTTTCAGTTAGTTTTAACGATTGTCTGGCAATTTGAGAACTTTATGCTGCCTACCCAAATGTCCTTTCTTTAGTATTGTTCGTCGAGTCGTTGAGCTCCTTAAGTTCTGAGTTGAGCTCCACTATTACTGACAAATGCTTGCACTGACTGGACAGGTCCACTCAAATCTCTGTGGTTCTTTCCTCAAAAGACAATTTCAGACTCTAATCTACATGGGTCTCATATGGCCTGACCAAGTTTGTCTGGACTTTAAAGAGACTGTGACCTTTGAGTTTGTTTCGGCCTTTCTTCTCAGAGTCGTCAGATAGGAGACGCCGACCTTCATCTAGCTTATTTTTACAATTTTTTAATATGACGTATGAAAAGTGATTCCAATATCCTATTTGCAGAATAAACAATTTCATTTCATTTCATTTTATTTCGTAATGGGCTGGTGTCTGCAAATTCACGTCAAACTGGATATTTTGCGTACAAGTTGGAAAATTCCATGTCTTTTATTTCACTGGTATACTCTGCAAACTAGTACACAGGAATTCTGCTTGGCGAAAGAAAATGATCTGGCGGTCGCACTTTCCGGACTCTTTAAAAGCGATAAGATGTGCAATTGCCAAAAATATCAGCGCTAAGTTTGCAATTTTTTTTTATCAATTGAATATTACCTCATACTTTTCATTTACAGGTTAAGTTGCTCTCGAATCGGTGAAAGAAAATATCGTGAGGAAACATGTTCTAGAAATAAAAACTCGAAGACATGCGACATCTACCAACCCGCACTGGGCCCGCGTGGTAGTTTACAGCCCACTACCTCTCGAAGAGAGGAGACCTATGTCCCAGCAGTGGGAATATTATAAGCTGATTATGCTACACAAAGTGTTTTCAGAGCTGAAGTTCTTAACCGCACCAAAACAACAAGTGTTTCCATAAAACAGCGTATTGTCTTATTCACACATAAGTAAGTTACAATATAACTTAGGCTTTAAATTAGAAGCTTTATCAAGCGAACGTCAAAACCATTCACTCGTCCACCAAAAAACAACTTATTATAAAAAAAACTCTTTTCTACAAAACCTCAAAACCACATTGACTTCATAAAAGAGCAGCTGTTATTCCATAAATCCGATCATACACCTCCCGCCATCTAGCGTCGCAAATCCGAAACCAGTCGATAGATCCAACACTACTCATACTTGAATGTAACTTAGCTTCTTAAGCAATCGCCCACGGCTGAGTCATCATTCAGTTAACTTGACGTCCTTTCACCAACTTTTGTTGTAAGTTAGAACTAAGTATTTATATTCGGAATCCGTTTTTATGAGGAGTTTAGCTGGAATTTGAAACGGTTTCTAAAGTTGTGTCAGGAATTTATTGGTTTATTAGTTGGGAAATGGTCCAATGCAAGTTGAATGCAGAAAACAGGCACACGAAGAGTTCCGTTTCACCATACAATATTTAACACTACATATTTGGCCGAGCCAAGGAGCTCGTGGCTAAGTAATAACAGCCGCACCGGGTCGATCCATCAGGTAAAGCTATACTTGCCGGGATTGGTCGGTGGATGGGTGACCATCTTTACATACCGAGACTACTCCGTGCCTCGGAAAGCACGTTAAGCCGTTGGTCCCGGCTGTCATTTGTGGATCTTTGACAGTCGTTACGGGTCATCAGAAGCCCGAAAGTCTGATCACTAGTCTTACCAAGGGGTATAGTATTACCAGTTACTGGGTTGTGGAGGTCAGATAGGAAGTCGCTCCTTGTAAAATACTGGTATCTAGCTGCATCCGGTTAGACTGGAAGCCGACCCCAACATAGTTGAGAAAAGGCTAGGCAGATTGATTGATATTCGGCCGAGCCGGGGCTTAGGGGGCGAGCATATAGCACAAATCCAGACTCCAGACTGCTACTAAGAAATTCCAGATGGAAAAACCCAATAAGACGCTATCCGTACTCGTCAGTGACAGTGACGTTCAGCGCAGCACTGACATCTCTGAACGTCACTGTCACTGACGAGTACGATTAGTGTCGTACAAAATGTATGCTACAATATTATATTTCACTGCCACTTATCGATACGTTACTGATCGACATGTCGGCACTGTTGTATGCGGATAGTCCTTAACACTGTGCCCGACTCAGGAATCGAACCCAGGAACTCATGCTCAGCAGTAGTGCTTGTTACCGTTAGACCAACGAAGCCTAATCGAGCTAAGAAGGACGGAACATAAATATACTTTATTATGATAATTATATATAACAGCAATTAAGTTTAAAAGTTATGGTCTATTATTTGTATATTATCATAGATTTTTACATTCTGTGATTCTCTACTCAAATACTGTTTTATTAGTACCTATTATTATTATATTTAGTAGTACCTATTACTATTATACCTATACTATTATTATTATACCTATTACTAGTACCTATACCTATACGTATACTATTATTATTATTCCTATTACTAGTACCTATACCTATACGTATACTATTATTATTATTATACTTACCTATTACTATTATACCTATTACTAGTACCTATACCTATACGTATACTATTATTATTATTATACCTATTACTATTATACCTATTACTAGTACCTATTACTATTATATTCTAACTCACACACTGTTTTATTAGTACCTATTACTTGTAAAAATTTTAGGAATATTGTGATATCGTATACTTTTACAATGTTTGTAAATATGTGAGCACCATGAATCAATCACATACAAATCTACTTAATTAACTTATTTGTCATAGCTCCATTTTTAATTATTTTTACCTATTGTGGTATAGTAATCTTATTCTAAGTGCATCGTCTTCACATGTAATTATATAATTGATGTATACAAAATATTGTAAAACATTTTTAAAAGAGTAACGGTGGAGTTTCTTGCCCATCCTTCTCCACATGAAAATTACCTTTTGGAAGGGGCAACTAGAATCAGTTCTATTTCTTTGTTTTTGACGTTCAAGAGTGCCTTTTATATGCCTAACTGAAATAAATTATTTGACTTTGACTTTGAACTTTTACGGGTAGCCACCCTTTTGCTTATCAAGCCTAAAAAACACCCAAAAGAGTTTTGTGTATATGATATACAAAACTCTTTTAAAGAATCTAGCTAGGAGTAGATTGGGAAACAGGTTTTAGGGCTGACAACTAGGACATTTTCTCAAAGAGTCCTCTCGTACCTAGATTTGCTTAGAAACCTAAGCATATGCTCAAACACTTGGAAACTCAAAGTCAATATTATGATAGGCAGTTCACGGTAGGTTTCGTAGGAATGTCAGCTTGCCAATGAAGAATGTATGTCGTGTAAAAACTTGGTGTCACCACTGTACTGGGTGTGGTTGTACAGTGGCTCTATTTTAATGTTTCGGAAAGAAAGAAGGAAGAATAGAACGATTATCGAAGTCGGAAACTTAAATTTACTTTTTAGGATTCAGTACCTGAAGGGTGCCAAATGGAGCCCTATTACTTTTTATTTATTTATTTATTTATTAATCACCAACTTGCACTAACAGTATAAGACACCAAACATACAAGGTTATAGGCTATTATTAGACAATCATGAAATTAAAATAAGACAGAATAAAATTTACTCGCAATTATACAAAATTTAATATAATTATACAAAATTAAATAGGATTAAACAAATAAAATAGAATTATACAAGCCTCCGGTGTCCGTCCGTCCGTTTATCGGTTAGCGGGCTTTATCTCATGAACCGTAATAGGTAAAGACTTGAAATTTTCACAGATTGTGTATTTCTGTTGCCGCTATAACAACAAATAATAAAAAGAAAATAAAGAAACAAATTGAAGGGGTTAAAAAAAACCCCGAAAGAAACATGCTTGTTTCGACGTTTTTTGCTGTTAACACATTATTATGTAGTGTTAAATATTGTGCAGTGGTACGGACCATTTCGTATGCGAGTCCGACTCGCACTTCGCCGGTTTTTACTTAGCAACAAAACTTGGAACTTGGAAACAAAACATAAGAGATAGTTATTGTCGTGATCATGCCGACGGATTTTAGAAATTGAATAATGCTATGAATTTTTATCAGTAAACGTAAAATAGCGTGTAATATTCTGCTGATAATCTAGTTAGGATACGCTTGTAAAGATACTTCTTATAATTATCTTGGCCATTTTTTTACTAGCATTTCTTAAAAAGCGAGATATGCCCGGAATTTCCTTGAAGGATAAAATAGAGACTGAAGTTATCCGTAAAAGAACCGGGTTTTCCGATATAGGTTGCAGAGTAAGCAAGTGGTAGTAGGCTGGCCATGTTTGTCAAAAGACCTATGGCTGGTGAAGCAGACGAGTCCTAGAGTGGAGACCTCACATCGGCAAGCGTAGTGTGGAACACCCTTCAGCTAGATGGACCGACGATCTTAAGAAGATGGCTGGGACAGGATAGGATATTGTGGCGTAGCCTGGGAGAGGCCCTTGACCAGCAGTGGAATACAATAGGCGGAGCTGATTGGTTTCTCAAAATAAATTACGAATCTGCCATAGACATAAATACTTTTTTTCAAACTTTGTTCTTAGTTGAATCATGAAATCATTATGCTAATTTACAAGTAGGTACAAACTTGGCTATTTCTAAAAAAATATCCTTTTATCGCGAATTTAAATCGTTGTGTCCAAGTAGAGCATCTTACCAACCCACAACCATTGAACTCGCATCAATTTTCTAACACCATTACCGTCGCCCGCGCACGTTTTTGTCAAAGAAAAATGCGTCTTATTACATTATGACAGTCGTGTCGTGTCGTAGTGTTTTGCACGCATTTGTCTGAGATGCGTTTGTCGTGTCGGACGGTTTACACGGCAGGGTAATATCGGTTTTGTTACTTACTTTTTTTTTCTATAATTCTTTGTATTTCCTTATTGGATGATTTGGACAAGGGGTCATGAATGATACGATATTTTTTTTGTATAATAGTCAGTAAGAACTTTACGATCCTCATCACTTAACATCAATTAAGATAGGATGCCCTAAAATAGCCTGCCCCCCTTGTCCTTGCCCCCCCTTTCCCCCTTGGCAAGACTGGTTGTCAGACTTTCGGGCTTCTGACGACCCGTAACGACTGTCAAAGATCCACAAATGACAGCTGGGACGAACGATTTGACGTGCTCTCTGAGGCACGGAGGAGTCTTGGTATGTAAAGATAATCACCCATCCACGGACCAACCCCAGCAAGCGTAGCTTAACCGGATCTATCGACTTTGCTCATTGACTAATACTTTTTTAACCAAGAAATGTTTATTCTGCACAAACAAAACGCACATTACTAAATAAAAATGACCTAGTACTAAATTATTAATTAGCCAAAAGCCTCGTATTCAGCATTCAAAACGTAAAAAAGTTTATCAAATTTTGTCTGTTGCTTGGCCAGAAGCCAAAGACAATTTAAAATATTTCGGAATGTGTTGCGATCATTGGCTGTTCTATAGTCTATGTTAATATGAGAGAAGAATAAAAAGGTATGTTACCTAGCTTACCTTTCAAAATCGAGCTAACTTGTCTTTTTTATAATGCACGTGTATCTGTAACAAACTAAAAAAATCTTTCTAAGAATAATCTTTCTTATTATAGGTAAATATTTCTAACTGCCCCGTTGGTCTCGTGGTTGCAAGCACGACTGCTAAGCGGCGGGTCCTGGGTTCGATTCCCGGGTTGGGCTTGGCTTAATGGATTTTCCATTTGGGATTTCTTAGTCAGCATCGAGTTTGGAAGTTGGCGGTGTGATACCCCCGTGACTCGGAAAGCACGTTAAGCCGTTGGTCCTACGCCTGATCTCTCTCCGCTCGTGTCGGATTGCCGTCCCATCGGACTATGAGAGTGAGGAAAGAAAGAGAGAAAGAAAGAAATAAAGAAAGAAAAATCGGTTTATTTGTCACAGAAACACGTGCATACAAAATAGATAACTGATCAGCAATATTAAACAGAATAGATCTACTTAAATACACATATGAGATTACGAGTTTACAGATAGATAATCGGCAGCTGCACGTCATGACTGTGACAAGAAGGCTCAAAAGGCAAGAAGGGAAGAAGGGGAAGGTTGTGAAAGAGTGCACCTGTGTTTGCGCATACATTTGTGCACTTTATTATGGGAGATAAGCACTGAAGGCTAGAAAGAGCAGATAACTAAAACCTTCAATAAATAACCTTAAATCCAATCAATAACATAAGAGTTAGTAAAAAACAGGATCATGTGTCATTTGAAGCCCTAATCTGTGAGCAGAACAACTGAAAGAATAAAGTTCAGAAGAGAGGAAGTCACTTATGAGTGAAAGTTTTTGCGGGGTGTCAATAAACTACATAAATATTGTAAAGTTTACTATGTCTAGTCTAATTTAACACAGCCGACTTCCACACGTCTCTATGTTTGTAACTGCAAATACAGAATGACAGTAGTTATTTTTATGTCGGTTCAATAACTCCCCATCAAAAGCACCGGGACCTTTGCATGCGCTAAGTACCAAAACCCATCATAACTTATACGCATTAAAACAAAAAACATTAACTTAAAGCAAGTATTAGTCAATAAAATTGTAATCAAACTTTTTCCCCTGACGTGCTTCGCATACACCTATCCCATAAATAGTATAAAACAAAGTCGGGTTTCATGTCTGTCCGTTTGTCCGCTTAGTTCCTCTCAACGGTTTTTGAAGTGGTTTTGACCATAATTTAGAGAATTTATTCTTGAAGGTTTATGTGTATAGCACAAGCATAAGCAGAGTAAAATGTTCCCACTGCTGGGACACAGACCTCCTCTCGATGATAGGGAGTGGGCCGTAATCTGCCCAGCCTATTCCCAATTATGTTGCGGTCGGCTTCCAGTCTAACCGGATGCAGCTGAATACCAGTATTGTACATAGAACGACTGCCTATCAGACCTCCACAACCCAGTTACTGTATGGCTGATACGATACCCTTGGTAATTCGATTCCTAAAATCCTTTTACAGATAGAAAGTTACACTATGGCCGAGTATCATAGGAAAATTATGTTTTACTTGCTTGCGCCCGCGGCTTCGCCCGCGTGGTATGTCGATAAAAAGTACCCTATGTCCTTCCCCAGGATGCCATCTATCTTCTTGCCAAATTTTGTCGAAATTCGTTCAATGGTTTAGGCGTGAAAAGGTAACGTACAGACAGACAGACTGACAGAGTTACTTTCGCATTTATAATATTAGTATGGACTAGCGGACGAAGTTGCGGCCAGAAGCTAGTTTAATATAAAATGACATTAAGGACACGATAATGATTCAACTAACGTGCTTACAAAAAAATATTATTAGTTGTTAATATTATTATTTATTTTTTTGTTTATAGCTATTATGGAAGCGATTAAGTGAAGTTTCTTGTGGTGAGTCAGTTTTTTCCTGAGAAGAAAATCTTCTTTGTTATTTGTCGGCCTGATGTCATTTTCTGCTTCCAATCATGGAACTGATTTATTGGTTTGAATCGCGACTGTCAAGCATGAGACCGATGACCGGACTGATGGCCGATGGAGCAGCCGAGTCCTAGAGTGGAGACCGTGTGTCGGCAAGCATAGTGTGGGACGCCCCACAACAAGATGGTTCGACGACCTTTAAAAGTTGACTGGGACAGACTGCATGCGGAAGGCGGAGGATACGGTTTTGTGGCGCTGCCTGGGAGAGGCCTATGTCCAGCAGTGGCCTGCGATAGGCTAAGTTGATTGATTGAAGCATGAGGGCTGAAACTCTAATCTTAGGTCGGTTAAACTACATATTTGACGGTTTTAGAACATTGTGTAAAAATCAGTATGACCAAAAAATCAGTAGTTTTTGCCCGTTCTTCTCCATAGGTATAGTTACCAGCTCGTAACTTGGCAACGTTTTGGCGTATTGGGAGTAAGTTTGCGCAAGAAGGTATACTTAGTGCAACAACAAAAAATTATAATATTTATATTGCATGTCATTGTATGGTTATTAACCCCCGACGGAAAAAGAGGGGTGTTATAAGTTTAATGTGTGTATCTGCGTGTTTGTCTGCGCCATCGTAGCTGCCAAACGGCTGAACCGATTTAGATTTTTTGGATTTGTTTGAAAGGTGGCTTGATCGATGCTTTGTTTTTGACGGGAGTTTTTTTTTAATTTTATTTAATTTATCTAGTTTCCATAATTTATTTTTGAACATGTCTGCTAGGAAAAACAAGCAAAAATGAATTCTGCGCCACTACCAAGTTATGTGCCGGCCGATTGAACCTCTAAGCTTTGGAATGGTCAATTAGCTTCATATTTCTGACTGACCGACCCCTTTACGGACCAAAAGTGCCTGTAATTGGTTTAGTTGAAATAAATGCTTTGAGTTTGAGTTTGACTAGTTCAGTGTTATGGCTATATTGTGTCTAGGTATACGCTCATCTGTTCGTGCTATATAGCTGACTGTTATCCTCAACTTCATGGCTGAGTGCGTATTTTCCGTGTCTAGCCGTTACGAATTTCATTCAAAGCTCTCTCTCTTTCATTCAAATCTCTGCTAACCCCTTTTCAAAATATCGGTGAGATATATTATGTTATTGGTGCTGCTTTAAAACAATCTTTGCCTTAAAAAAATGTTTACGATTATTTCTTAATTGGGTTCTGTTAGTTCTCTATAATTATAAAAAAATGCTGACCTCTGAAATCCATTGATTGAGGATGAAATACTAAAATGAAAGCTTTTTAGGGGTATGAGGAACAGGGTGAAAAGTTCACTCATCCACCATAGAAAAGGGAGGATCCTCCGACCAGACGGGTGTTGTGTCTGGCGGGCAACTGCCCAACGATTGATGTCGGGTTCTTGTACATTTGTCCATTGCCCGGTAAACTTTAACTGTGCGATGCAGGATTTATGTGACGTCAGGATTTTTGTGTGACGTCAGGACTTTGTTACGTAGTTCGCATGTGGCGATGTATATACCTCCACAGCTTGTTTGAATTCAATGTTAATACTCCACCAAAAACTCAATTCCTAATATCATAACATCACGCCTGTATACCCCAAAGGTTTGGGCTGATGTGTGACATAAAGTTCACCAACATTTCACCAGTTATGTATCAGTCCCATGCAGTAGTGGTAGAGCCTATACCATCAACCAGGCACATATCCACATTCCGGGCTGCTACTGAGAAATTCCAGATGGAAAAACCTAATTAATACTTTGCCTGACCCGGGAATCGAACTCAGGACCTCATATTGCTCAGCAGTAGCAATATCCTTCTATGCATTCAGCCGGTCTGTCTAAAGATCTTTCTCAATAGATATTTCCATACTAATCTTGGCTCACATTGTCATCAACTTATCATGCAACGCAAACGCAATGATTCATCTGTTGAAAAAGGGAGCGGCACTAAGGTAATGAGGTACCTACACACAAACATACCTACCTATCTGTATACCACTCAATAGTGAGCCTTAGTCGTGATAGAACTTTTAGACAGGGGTCTGAGTTTTGGTAATGGACGATGATTAAACTATTGATGAAATCTACGAAAGTTTATTGCAGAGTAGATAAGAAACAAGAAAGAATAAAAAAGTAAAATGGCTACGATTTCTGATTATCCTCATAGTGAAGTAAGCGTAAAATTGTTTAGGATAATACATTTCGTAGTAATAGAAATGTATAAACAGAAGTAACATTTCTAAAGACGTTTAATTCCTAAAGACGATGATCTTAGAAAACGATGACAAAAGTATTTAGCCATTTCTTAAACTCAGCTGATAATTGAAGAAAATGATTTTGGAGAACAGAATACTATAGCTTCAACTCAAGAAGATTCTAAAGAGCAAACAACAGCATCAAAAGCTCCATCTAATTCCATAAAGCCTTAAAAAACGCCAAAGCCTTTATTAATTAAATGAAAGGACGATAATTAAAATAAACTATCACATCGGCAGTAAAGCACTAGCTATAAATTCCGCGAACCGATGGGCGTGACCGATAGAATTTAATACAAAATACGCCATATTGATGTATACATTTTTTTGGACCCCCCTACGGGCCCACCTCCCTACATAATTGAGCGTTGTGAAAACTATCACGTTAGTAAATGACGCCCCCCTCTTCCCCCCGCAGTTTTCCAACATGGCGGGGATCAATAATTTGGCTGGGCAATGACTGTGATGACTCGGACATGCGCAAAAGGCACGCACGCTGGAATCATCGGCAAAACCTGAACTTGACTTGGCGAAAACGAAAGTTAGGCGAATGTTTCTACACCGTTCTTGGCATTCGATACTAACACACTGACGGTACTAAGTCACATGGTCTTTATTTTCCAAACGAGAATTTTTTAAAGTAATTTTTTATATTTTATGTTAAGGATTTTTATATTAATACTTTAGATTTAGAAAATATATCATTACTTAAGTTTAAAGACGAAGACGATGAACCTAATGTAAAAGATAAAAAAGAAGGTAATGCAGAGAGTAACATGGACGAATTCGAGAATGATCCTGAAAAAGATGAAACAGTCGATACGGTTCCAGTAAGTGCGAGCGAGATAATAGATGTCAATTTTATTTTAATAGCGGGCGGCCATTTTGCTCATTATATAATTTTAACATAATGTATGTACCAAAAAAGAACGTGAATGTTTTAAAATGTAAAATGATAAAACTAGCAATAACATTATTCTCTTTTCTCTAGAACCTTGAACAGTGCTTTCCAGTAATTTCAACTTGAAAGCATCGTGTGGAAAACAAAGATGGAGGGACATTTTCATTTTTAGTTTTATCACATTTTCGTATCATGAGTATCTTACCTGAGTGCTGTCTTCTGGGTGTCGAAATAAGTCTAAAGGTGTAAAGTTCTGTATATTATCTTCTGTAAAGTCTTCTTGTATATATTCTCCTGTCTTCTTTTCTTCTTCTCTGTCTTCTTCTACGTCTTCTTTAGTATTGTCAGTTTATTGTATGTCTGCCCTTGTTATGCCCATTAATTATACATACTCATATAAAACGTTATAGGTATAGAAATAACGCAAATATTTAACTAAGTCTTAACGTTAATTTTATTTTAATTTTGTACTATTTAAACAAATCTAGAAGTCGCTTCAACAGGTAGGTAAACTCGGTAAAATTTAGATTTTTTTGTAACTTTTTGGAGTAATTTTATCTTACCTTTTTTTACTTATAATTTAAGGCCAATTTAAGGCACAAGAATTTGTTTTTTTGCTTTGCTTATTTGTTTTCATCCACCAATGTCTGGAGCGGTTGATGAAATTGGTCGAAAGCTTTTCCCAAAACTTATTTGCCAAATATTTCAAATATCACTTAGCCTTAACGTGTAGGTCCAGAGTCTTTCACTAAATTACTTTTCACTAGATATATATAGAGAGTTTTGTATATAAAAATCAATTTAAATTATATTTAAAAGTTCCAAAATTAACCAGTGTTGTTTAAATGTACTCAAAAAACGTAAGATTTAAATTCTCTTTTCTATTGATTCCTTGTAATAACGGTTGATATAAACTTAAAACTTGTTCTATTGCGAAAAAACGTGTTTCTTTATCGTCAAATGGCGCTGGTTGTTATTTGTTTTGCTAGATTCCCCTTAGCTATGAAATCTTAGCTTTTTTCAGTTTCTTGCGCATTTAACTTATTTTAGTCCGCGTCTATAGTGCCATGGTCTTCTGCGCGGACTTTCCATGTGATCTTCTTTTTTTCTTCTTTTTTATTTTTGATAGCTGCTTCTCCCGGATGGTCGTTGATGTTAAAAGTAGCCCTTGTACGACAAATCCGAGTCAAACTGCCTTCAGTTGCCTTAACACTAGTTTTACAGTCAAATGAAACCGGTTTTTAAAAGTCTATAGAGTTCAAGTGTTGCTGAATACTATTGATTACAAATTCACTTAATACTATTTATTATGATTATGGTGTGTTGTGGAGAAAAATTAAATAGAGTCTATTGCATAAAACTATTTCTGAATGTGTCGGCGGGCGGCAGCGGTGCGTAAGACGCATGCGCGCAAAATTTCGAATTTTGTCACCAAATTTGGTTTTTTTTATTTCGATTTTTTGAATTTTAGGCCGTTTTGTATATTGATGTTAGTAATTGTTGAATTTTTTCAGTAGATTTTTGAGATTTTTTGCGCGGTAGATTTTCTCGCGCTGCGTAGGTGGTATACACGCGACACCAGCAGCCTCGCCGGCCACACTGATGGGTAGGTTGCATTGCTGCTGCATCGGCGACCCCTCAGCCACTGGGATGAGAGCCTCCTGCCACCCACCTCACCCCCGATGACTCGCGTACCTCGAAATCATCAAATAATGATTTTACGTGTTTATTATAAAACTCAGCACGTTTCTCTGTGTGCATGGGCAATCTAGGATATTCTAAGCGCAGTATCCATGTGTGTATCATATTTGTTTGTTATTTGGCCTGTTAGAATAAAGTATTTACTGAACATTATATTCATAAAGAGCATTATGGAAAATGGATCAATATCCTTATGTACTTGCGTATTTGTATCGTAGTGTGGTTCTTGAAAACGTACATACATTAAGTATGTATGGCTGGCAGTATATAAGTCATGTCATTTAGTATTATATTCGTGAAGTTTTACTTACAGGGTGGGTAGAAAGGGATATGGATGGATATCGTTATTAAAAATGCTTTATGTTTCAGGCCTTCTGTACTGATCGGTTATCGTCATTACATCGAGCGTAGAAACTAGACTTTTGCCAATTTTGAAAACAGTAAGTGAGTATATACCCTATCTCTATTCTTTATCGACATCTTAAATTAATTGATAAAATATTAATGAAAAAAAAAAATTACCAAACCTCAATATGAATGATCTTTCTAACCACTGAACCTAAGGTACCTTCACACTCTAATGTACCTTCTAAAACATCTTCAAACATAACCTTCCTACCCTACATTTGTAATCCAATATCACTAAAACATCAATCCTCAAGCGTCCAAAATCATTGACACTACGCTCACAGCTAACCCCTTCAAACATAGCGTGAGCTTCACTAATAGAAAATGCAGCCACAACTTTTCAACTACCGAACCTTTTCCTTCATTCAAAATTGAACCCTCCCCCTGCAACACAAGGTTGGAAATTAAGTTTGGGTGTGTTTATGAAAATGCTAATCGTATTTTTGACCGTCACATTTTCCCATAATGATAGTACATTAGCCTCGAGGTATTGGTCAATGGAAAATGACCTGTAATGTTATGGATTCGAACTTGTGTGTGGACTAACTACACTGGCCGTCAAAACTTAGTACCACACTTTTAACATTGCAATAACTTTTAAACAGGAATTTATTTTTTTATATAAAATCTTTATAGCTTATAACTTTATAAGTATAACCGTCTTTTAAGGAGTGGCTAAAAAAACATTATAAAAAAAACACTCCTTTTCAAATTGTTGCAACTTTTGATTCTTTTTGTTTTCACATTTATTTCTTGATCGATGAATTTAGATTCAAAAGCCAAGGTGTCAAAAAAGAAATGTAAATAAGGCGTAAAACTGTAGTTATACATGTTGTTTGAGTTTTTTGCCAGTAAGTTAAAAATGGCTATTTTTTGGTTTAAGTTAAAAACGGTAAATGTATAATAAACTATAATTTCCAAGAAAGCTAATGAAATTTGCTATGAAACGTTTTTTATTTCAAAACTCTAGCTTCTACAGATTAGGAGAAATTGCAATTTTAAAAGTGTGGTACTAAGTTTTGACGGCCAGTGTAATTTGTTAATGGGGTACGATACGATGATCATTTCTTATGCTTTTGCTCTCTTGATATTTGGAATAATAATCCATTACTTAAGGCAAAAGCGTCAGGGTAGCCCGCGAAATTGAATTTTTCTTACATTTTTTACAATTTGCAGGTCAGCATCAGGTTGTGTGGTGATCTAAAGATAATTCGCGGCCGTATTAAATATTTATTTATAGAATTATAATCATAAATGCGGGCGAATTTTTTTTATGCACTTTGATTATTTCCCCCCCTTTTTAATATACTTATACATGTATTATTATTTATTTCATTTTTCTTACACATAAATTATATTTTGAAACATTAGAATTTAAAAAAAAAAATTGTAGCCCACCGGTATCGGGAACAGGGTCCAAGCTACCGGCGGTCAGGGCTCCAGAGAGAGGAACCTCCTAATAATGCGAGCCGTGTCCAGGAGTACCGCTTTCTGAATTAAGCCCTTAATCCAGCTGCCCAACGAGAGCCTCCTTAAGTGTTGATCGAGGCTCTTGGCAACTAAGCCATTGGCTGATACGATTATCGGCACAATGATCGCAGAGTCCACATCCCACATGTCGACAACCTCGTGAGCCAAGTCAAGATATTTGATTTGTTTATCTTTCTCGGCCTTCGCGAGGTTCCTGTCATTATTATTTTTTATATGTATGTACATCTCGGGACCCTGGGGTCCCGGACATTTGGAAGGCGTACGAGGGGCCGAAGCCAACTCGCAGAGGCCCGTTAGACATCCATAATGAAATAGGGCACCAACCGACGATTATCCCAGTTCGCACTATGCAAGGGCACCCAAAGACAACCCCCGGTTGGTGTAGGACTATTGCAGGATATGTAAACAAAACAATGATATTGAGCTATGGGTTTGGGTGGCTAAAGTGGACTGGTAACCTGAAACTATGGAAGGACTATGGCCCCTGCCTGATCAATGTTTTATATATACACGGATAAAATGGCAGGGGGTGATTTGCACACTCAATAATGGGCCCCCGAAAACAGTCGCTAGCACATACTGACGTAGCGACAAGGGAGCAACATGTCCTGAGGTGCTTAAGAGGAGTGGAGAGGTATTCCACGGCTATCAGGACAATCCTGGAAGTACGGTCAAGATCCCTACCAGCATCTTACTGTAATACTTCCTTCCTCCGAGCACGTTTGCTCTTGCGGGTCTCCACTCAAGCCGGCCAATGAAGGCAAGAATGAGGTGGGAGCTCTGTTCCTCGTCAGTCTTCACTCCAGCCGGCCAATAAAGGCAAGCCAGAGGTGAGAAACAAGACTTCTCCCGGGAGATAGGGTCCGTGGGGTCGCTACTGCCCAACAGCTCGCCGCATGCTGCCCTGCGGGTTTCTGTATCTCTCTTGGTCTGGTTCCTCATCCTAGACCCGTCTCGGCAAAGTAAACTCTACCGGCACAGACCTAGAGTTCGGAGCGCGCCACAAGCCCTACCATGACGTCAACGTAGAGATACGGCGGTGCGATATTATTATTATTTAATAAAAAATAATAATAAAAATAACAATTAATTAATTTGTTTAATTTGTTAATTCTTCTTAAATAATTTCTTGTTAATTCTTTGTTAATTTCTTAATTTTTTTCTTAAAATATAACATTTTTTAGTACAATGAGCCAGACAACGTCATTTGCTATAACAAATAAGGGATTACTGAACGAGATTTTTTTTGACAGAAAAATGAAGCTACATTCAAAATTCTTACACTTGATACTGATGTAACTTCTACATCGTGTCAATCTTACGTATATGTTACTTGGCTCTCTGACATTTGCCATGACTATTTTTACTCGAAGTTTTTATAGTCATTAGGTGAATCCTAGATCGAACCCAGAACTCATTAGCAGTCGCGCTTGCCATTATTGAACCTATGTATGAGAGTATAGTAAACTAACTAAACTTTAATAGAGGTATGGTCTTTTTCAAAACAATCTTATGAAAAAAAAAACAACCGACTTCCAAAAAAAAAACACTAAAAAGTCAAAAATAACTTTAATTTCGGAAGTCGGTGTCTTTGCTTTTCAATTTTTGTTTTTTGCCACCGACTTCCGAAATTAAAGTTATTTTTCACTACTTTAGTGTTTTTTTTGGAAGTTATTTTTTTTTTTGTTGTGGTACCTACCCCACTCAAATTCGAATAGCACTACCTGCTATGGAAATAACAGTGATGGAGTCAAATAAGATATCATCTACATAGACTTAGTAGGAAAAATACGTAATTATTTAAGCTAACTCAAAAACTACGCAGGCAAAGTTAATAATAATAATAAATGTTTTTTCTTTCTTTCTTTCTTCTTTCTAAAATTTATATGGGACCACACGGGAAGCACCAGCTTACAAATAAAAAAATAATCATCAAAATCGGTTCACCCAGTCGAAAGTACTGAGGTAACAAACATTTTTTTTAAAACAGGTCAATTGATTGATCTCCTCCTTTTTTTGAAGTGGGTTAAAAATGTAAATAAATGGATCAGGAAACCTACCCGTGGATGCCAATTTATAGTGCCAACAAGATGCTGGTCTTATCTGTATCTCTGTATCACCTTTATCAAAAACCTACAAAAACGGTATTTTACCTTTACTTTGGTCAAGAACACGTCTTCATCACCTGTGATAAAGCTATAATGATTATCGATGATGATGATGATGATTACACAGGGTGTTGTCGCGTCGCATCACCGAATAATACAACAGATTAAGGGAGCGCTCGCAAAATTCTATATATCATTATTAACTGCATGCGTTGCTGTGAGCTGTAGGGCCAACAAAAAAGAGGCTAGTTTTATGAAAAAAAGATTTTTGAAAAAGATTTATTGGACAAAACATGTGAAGGTATTTATTGAGTGTGAATGATAGGGCTAAATTTGACAAAAAATTATTCTTATTCTTCATTCGTTTCGGCAACAGCAATTATGAGAAACGGTTTATGTCGTAAAAATATAAGCCAAGGTGGTAATTATAGCAGGACTGAACTGGACATACATTTTAAGTATCGCTACTAAAGTGGTTATAACTATAAATCTTAGGCTTTATTCGTCAATTTTATTGGCAGTTATTATATTATAATTATGATAACTCTATGATAAATTACCTAAAGTAATTAAGAAATCGAAATCTCTTCTAACTTTTACAAGGCTATTAAAGCATCGTGTTTTGAAAATATTTAAATTGTAGTTTTTATCGACTATTCAGACCAAGCCAAAGCAAGTCAGAGACCCATGGGCGGCTTTAAAACTCTGACACCAAGTTAGTCACTAAAAGAAAATCAACTACTAAAAAATAAAAATAAAAAATATAAAAAAAATCAACCGGCTAAACCGTCCTAATTTAATAATTATTATGTTTTTTCCCTTATAGAACTGAATAATAGTATTATTATTTTGAGTGAAATATGTACTTTATCCACTCTCTCCAACAGCAGAGCTGCTGTTTTAAAAACAGAATCTAAAAAAGAATCCTAGGAAACATCAACAACAAAATGACTTTACACGCTCATTTTTGCTGACGCTCCACCGCTTCCCGACGTCCGTAAGCCTCGTGAAAATGGTGTTGCATGTAAAAATTATCAGAAATTAATAAATATATATTGGACGTCCGGGCTTAAAGCCGTCGCGTAAAGTATCGGCCGTTTATGTAAATACATGATCAGCCTGTATATAATGTAACATTTTCGTGTTGATCTCGAAATAAAATACGATAGGACCTGTACATGCATGTATGAATGAGTGTAACGGTAGAGCTCCTTGTGAAAAAGCTCGTATGATAAAATTCAGGGTGGCGATTTAGTGACCTGTACGTCGATTCTGTAAAATTCAAACAACAACTCGCATCTCACATCGCTATTCACTCTCACTTCGCATAAGGTTCAAAATGTGTTCGGTTTCGAGTGCAAAGAGAGCGTCGAAGTGACGGGGGAATTACCTTACTGAATGCCACTTCTTACGTCATGTCATACTTTATCTGTCAAAATCTCACGGTTAATTTAGTTCATCTCGCTGACACGCTCGCAAGGGTAGCGCTAGTGTATCAACCGAGTTTTTAGAATGCCAATCAAGAAACTCACAACGGATTCAGATTCGAAGTTTAGAATGAGGTCTTACAGAATCACACCCCTGCATCCGTCAAGAGGGTGATACCACCTGTCATACTATAAAACTTTCGCTATAAAACTCACAGATAACACGTATTAAAAAAAAAATTACATGAATCGAAATAGTCTGTGTACTGTTGTATAGGTTTTTTTTTTCACGAATTGTTTACGAGTTCCATGGTGAAAGTTTTTAAGTATTACGAGTAGAATCACGCTTGCCGGGGTTGGTCCGTAGATGGGTGACCATCTTTACATATCGAGACTCCTCCGTGCCTCGGAAAGCACGTTAAACCGTTGGTCCTGGCTTTCATTTGTGTATCTTTGACAGTCGTTACGGGTCGTCAGAAGCCCGAAAGTCTGACAACCAGTCTTGCCAAGGGGTATCGTATTACCCAATTACTGGGTTGGTGGAGGTCAGATAGGCAGTCGCTCCATGTAAAATACTGGTATTTAGCTGCATCCGGTTAGACTGGAAGCCGACCCCGACATGGTTGGGAAAAGGCTAGGTAGATGATGATGACGAGTAGAATCACCCCCTGACGGATGCACGTGTCTAAGTCGCACCCAGTATAAAATTCACTTCGAATCTCACTCAAGTGACCGCTTTCAATTCGAAACCGAATTCATTTGTTTTAAAAGTAATTCATCGCGGATTCATACTTCGACAACGTTCAAATTTCAAAGTGATGTTTGGTTATAGATAAAACTTGGTGCTTTTCCACCAGAGATATTGTGCGCCGTAGCTAAGCTATGAAACTATTTATTTCCTTTAGAGATAATTTGTTTAGCGGAGCGGGTAAGATATGCTATGAAGCCAATTCTTTTTTAAAGAGTAACCGTGGAGTTTCTTTCCGCCTCTTCTCCATAAGAAACGACCAATTGGAACCGTGCGCCTAGCTTCTGGAGTTTCATAAGTGCCCATGTAGGTGATTGAAGATGTGTTTTACGCGTAACTTAGCTTCATTGAACCCACCAGAGCTAAGCCATAAGCTAGCTAGACTATGAAAATCAAACGATCCTAATGGTTGACATCATTTTAAAAAGAGTAACCGTGTAGTTTCTTGCCGGCTCTTCTCCATAGGAAACGACCAATTGGAACCGTGCACCTAGCTTCTGAGGTTTCATAAGTGCCCATGTAGGTATTATTGAAAAAAGTTTTTTTTTTATTATTTTTGGTTTTTTTTTTCATTTATCGCTACGCAGCTTAGCTTATCTTGATGGAAAGGTAGCTTAATGTCAATATACTTATTTCTGCCGCTAAGCATAATGCTGCTTGCTCTACTCGTTAGTGCCACTGAACAGGATAATGAGCCCTTTTTAGTTTGTCTTTAGGATTAGACATGCACCGACAAATCTTTTGATCCAGGAGTCTATAGGCCGTGGAAGCCTTTCATCCGTAGATTTTACAGAGGGCTGTCTGACAGGTAAGTAATAAAAAATCTTCTGAAACGCACTAATGGAGATTTTTGAGGACAAAGAAGGAAGTATCAATGATGAAAAAATCTATTTCACGTCACAAGCTCGGAAAGATTCTGTTTATCATTGGAAATCTGAGTGCAAAAATGCATTTTAACCGCTAGCGTAGAAAGAGTTTTAAAAATTTGAACCTTTCTGTTCAATCATTTTCTATATCGCCGGGTCCACTGATAATGCATTAATACAAAGTTCATGTCAGTGCGACAACCTCATTTTTAGAATAATTGCACTGGTCAGCACGAAAAATTTGCTTAAAGGCTCTTTCTTACATACTGGGGCGATTCGTCGCGCGACGCGACGCCGCCTCATTGTTCGCCGTGGGAAATGTTTTGTTAAAATTCGTGTCGCGCTACGAATCGCCCCAGTATGTAAGAGCCTTAACGCGCCTACAAAAGTTTTCACTTCAAAAAAGTTTATATAATTTTCTTCTGTATTTTCAACTCAATTTCATCATTTTAGTTTGTTTAGCAGTGCAGAGTTAGTGCAAGCGGTACATAATGCCGAATTGAGCTTTCTTGTGGAAAATTGGGCGAAAAGTGCATAAAAGCGTACAATATTTGTTCAATGCATGGAGACACCTAGCATTTCCCTCGCTGCAGTGAGGTGAAAAAATTAGTGTTTCGCTCGGCAGCAAAGTTATTCTGCGTCTCGTACCTTTGAAAATTTCGTAACGCTCAGGATTCTACATTTGAACCACTCGCTTTGCTCAGGGTTCAATCCTAGAATCCTTCGCTTGCTCAGGTTTCAATACAAGTACTCGCGCCAAAAAATAACTTTGCAGCCTTGCATAAGGAATAACTATTATTAATATACGATTTGGTGTTAGCCACACAACGAAAACCTCTCAGCGTTTATCTATGTGCTGGCAAGCTGTTCATTGAAACTTTACAAAAAATTTCATTACTGCAATCCTAATCCTAATTATATCCTAATTATATAAGTGAGTTTGTTACGCTTTCACGCTAAAACGGCTGAACGGAATTGTATGAAATTTGGCACAGGGGTAGACCATGACCTGGAATAGGACATAGGATACTTGGAACAAAGAAACTCACATACATACATACATGAACCCTGAAAACATTACACTCCTTTTTGGGCAGTCGTGTAAAAAGAGCGGTTCGAATTGACTGTTCATGTCAGCAGCAGTTTACAACTAGATTTTTACTATAAGTATCTCCAAACTAATTGAAGTGATTGTGTGAACTATGATAAATTAATAATTGTATGTCTAAAGATTACTCATGCACAACAACGAATGTTTTCAAGAAAAAAAGTTGACTCACCTAATTGTAACGTTTTTAATAGAACATTACGATTGTCATTTATTTTTCGATGGATTATGTTTAGAATCAAAGGGCGATAAAATAATAATTCAATAAATATTCCAGCTAATGGGTGCATGTTGTAGTAGGAACGCCAATGAGGGCTATCGCATATGAATTCACCGCTAGAGGCGCTAGTGTAGTGTGAGCTCTCCGTAATGTCAAATGTCACAGAAAATTCACTGTTTGCGGGATTCTGCTAAACTATTCCTCAAGAGTCATAAAAACCCTGTAAGAAATCGACACGTGTTTCACCTCTCCACGACGCATCCTCAGGATGACGATTGACTGGTCGCGACCCAGAACACGACGTCTTGCCACACCGATTGAGAGGTGAAAAACGTGTGTCGATTTCTTACAGGGTTTTTTATGACTCTTGAGGGTGAATAGTTAAGCGGAATAGGTTACTACGTACATCTACGTCTATTGTATTTTATAATGGATTTCCGCAAATTCACGCCTGAATCAATTTACTTTCACATTGAATCTAAAAAAAAACTTTTTTACCGACTTCCGAAATTAAAGTTATTTATTTTTCGCTTTTCAGTTCTTTTTTCGTGGGTTAAATTTTTTGTAAAAAAGTTTTTCATTTTTCGCTTTTGAGTTACCATCCACTCCAGGGTACTCCAGGGGGTTACTCCAGGTTAAAGACCTGGAGTTGATGATGAGTGGTTGTGTCATCAGAACTATGTATGTGTGCGAAATTTCAACAGAATCGGTTCACAGTTGAAAATTCAGTTGGTGAAAAATCAATCAACCCCATTTTTTCTACCTTCAGGGGTGGATTATAGTTTCCAATTTTAAATGGAACCAACTTCGAGGTATTTCCCAATAAAAAAAGAATTTTTCAAATCGGACTACTCACTAAAAAGTAATGCGTGGTCATACATTAAAAAAAATTAAATAATAATATACGTGTCGACTTGAGAACCTCCTCCTTTTTTTTTTCGTCGGTTAAAAAGGAACAGCTCTTAATCTACGTAAGGCTATTAGTTTAGTTTCCAATGGAGAAGCAACTGGTTCCGTGTCCGAGACTGCAACAATTTTAAAGCATAGTCGGAAATAGGGATGACGGGATCGCTTTCTCGTTCAATCAACCGTTGGTGCCGCAAGCATTTCATATACAATGTCGCCCATGCGCATGTGACCGCCCGTAATTTTCTGAATATTCATGAAAAAATGTCGCAAATAAACTTCAAAAGGGGGGGTCTATCTAAAAAAAAATTCGCATTTTTTTTTTTTGTAGCTGTTATGTAGTAGATTACAAATAATTATTTAAAAAGTCGTGCTATGGGGACAATTTATGGACTTACACTAGGTTTTTTTAAATAAATACACAATTTTTTACCGAAAAAATGACTTCATTAATATAGAGGAGCTCGTGTCTAAGTAATAACAGGGTCGATTCATCAGGTTAAGCTACGCTTGGTCCGTGGATGGGTGACTACCTTTACATATCAAGACTCCTCCGTGCTTCGGACGTTAAGCCGTTGGTCCCAGCTGTCATTCGTGAATCTTTGACAGTCGTTAAGTGCGTCAGAAGCCAGAAAGTTTGACGACCAGTCTTACCAAGGGGTATTACCTAGTTACGGGGTTGTGGAGGTCAGATAGGCAGTCGCTCCTTGTAAATATTGGTGTTCAGCTGCATCCGGTTAGACTGGAAGCCGACTACAACATAGTTGGGAAAAGGCTGGGCAGATTGATATTTGTTTTAGTTGTTGATTGGTGGTGGTTGTAATTGAGAGAAGGGTGTTGAAAAGAAGAATAATTATAATCTACGAAAGAAAATACTTCAACGTTTTTAATGGCGGAAAAAAACCGTAAATCGTCTTCTTATTATTTTCGATTTGATGGTAAATACATGTACCTAGTATGCGAGATGAGTCGGGTCCAGTAGGTGGCCATGTCAGTCGCGGCATCAGTGGCTTTAGGGTTCCGTAGGTACCCGAAGGGTGCCAAACGGAACTAAACCTACTTTGTCCGTCTGTCTGTCAGTAGGCTGTATCTCATGAACCTAATTTGATTGATGAATGGTTCTAGGCAGTTGCAATTTTCACAGATTGTGTATTTCTATTGCCGCTCTAACAATAAATAATAAACAATAAATAAAGTTAATAATTAAAACGGATAAAAAGCCGATACAAGAAACATGTTTTTATTCGGAGTTTTTTTGCTCGATCTTAATACGGTACGGAATTCTTCGTGTGCGAATCGGACTCGCACTTGGCCGGTTGTTTGAGGTTTAAACGCCTCTTAACGTAAGCAACGTAAATGAATAGAGGGGAAACTAAGTCTTTATTTAGGCTACATATTTTTTCTTTAGTTTTAAGTTGGCTTGTGAACTATACATGTACCTAGGCTTACAAATTAGCATATTTTAGTTCATGTGGTGTTTACCTTTAAGTAATTGTTACACTGTTCAAAGTTATTAAGACGTTACCTTTTATCAAGATGTTAGTGTAAGCAATTGTTGGTGAACCAAATAAATAAATAAATACTTTAATCACTACTGATGAGCATGAGGTCCTGGGGTCGATTCCCAGGTCGGGCAAAGTGTTATTGGGTTTTTTACAGGGATTTCTCAGTAGCAGCCCGGTATCTGGATTTGTGTCCGGTTGATGGCAATAGGCTCGCCCTATGGGACAAAAAAATATAACTGGTAAAATGTGGGTGTTACTATAGATACACCTCTGCCTAACCCTTTGGGTTTACAGGCGTGATGTTATGTTGATAATTTTTAGGCATAAATACCTTTGATTTTTGTTTCTAATATTGTTGTATGTATGTGAAATTAGTGCCCGTATCAATAAAGTTAAATTGTATATAAGATGAAACATTCGTAGGTACACACTTTCTAAGTAAACACAATAATTCTACCAAGGAAGAGTCAAATGCGCTCTTATGGGTTCCGTACTTGCCATACGTAATTTATTTTCGGCTAGGCTTACTGTGTGATTTCGTCGTAGGCTTTAAGATTTCTAGAGAACCTTAGCGGAGAAAAAACTATAAAACGTATTTGTTTTATTATTGTTTTCTATCTCATAATCTGAAACATAGTAATTAAGTGGCATGTAATTTTTGTATTTTTTTTTTATTGTAAAATCTTTAATATTCGACACAATATCATTTTTTTTATGATTAAATAAATAAATAATTACATAATATTTCGTGATTATCTTGGTTTCGTGACATCGATCAACGAATTTTTACAACAATATCAATTGGTTTTTAGATACAATTTTTTTTTTGGTTTTAAGATATTCTCTTTTGGGGACTATAACCTAATTGAAAACCGGGTTTTCAGTCAGAGAGAAGAAATTTACCTGAAATAATATATTTTTTGACAAAACCACACAAAAAGTTAAGAAATATAACAAGAAGTTTTTATACTTCATCTTACGAGTACAAACGACGGAATTCTAAAAACACAGAAAATTATCACCAGGGATTCGAAACTATTACCAATAAATTGGCAATCTGATCCTACCAGGATGTTAGCCTTATCTATTGTGCTATTAGCGAAGCCTGTTGGTCAAAGGGTCTGAAGTTCACATTCCGAGTAAAACACGAATATATATTATTGTTCCTCTCTGTAAGAACACTAGTTATGTTTGCGAATGTATTGGTAATTTCTAATATTGTACATGGACTGTCATCATAAATGTACATGTGTCTTTACCATAACCAGCCAATAACCCTCCCACTGCTGGGACACAGGCCTCCTCTTCGAGGTTGGGCTGTACTCTACCACGCGGGCCATTCGCGGGTTGGTAGATATCACATGTCTTTGAAACTTTTGGTTCTAGAACATGCCGGTTTCCTCACGATGTTTTCTTTCACCGTTTTGAGAGCAGTGGTGATGGAATTTTGTACAAAGTAAAGTGCCTGCTTGGGTTCGAACCTATGACCTACAACTCGTACCTTTCCCCTTTAACCTATCACAATAACTCATGATGCTTATTTATAGTGTTAATTAATAATAATTAATGCTTGAATTTTTCTACTTTTATGAATTTATGTTTAAAACTTTTTTTTGTTAAACCACAACCATGGACTTTACATCAAATCATCAGTAAATACTATAGAACAATAATTCATCAACAGCCCGTAATAACAGGCGATTTCTGGTTAAATCACTAGTATTAATCATGCCTAGACTATAGGCATATCTTTTTGTCTCTCCATCCCTTTCTGGTAACTGCGCAGACTCGCAGTCATCGTCATCACCCCCACTTGGGGGGTGAAACTACCCGCTTTACCCCACGTCAATATACACCAAACAGCGTTGGATAAAATAAACCCACACCGACGCATTGTACGTGACTGTACATTACACATACTTGCATGTGGAAACGCACACTTTAAAGTATTTATACAAAATTGAACAGTTAATTACATTAAGCTTTCCATGTGTGCGTTTTGTTGTATATAAGGACTCGGCATCAGCAGGGGGGGTAGTCGAAAAATGGGAAAATGGAAAATGTTTTTCGACAAATTTTTCTCGCTTCGAATTTTATGGTGCGCAGTTTTTCATGCAGTTTTAACTTCTCTGTCTGGCGTTTACTTTTACTGATATTGAAATCGTAATATTTTTCCGTCGATGTCCGGAATGAATTCGTTATCATGTCAGTATGGATAGTTTTTATTTTAGCTCTTTAATGCTGTTAAGTCGGGGCTAGCGACAGGCATTGCCGATAATTTTTTTGGGGATTCCAATTAGTGTAGGGAACCTGACGGAGCGAGGAAATGTGCTTAATTATTATTTTATTTTAAGCTTTCATGGCACTAGTAACTGCTTTTTAAAATGTTGATAGAAGGTACTATGTGTTTACTGAAGTATTTAAGACTTGAAACAACTGTAAGCATCTCTAAAAACGATTAATAATGAAGACAAAACCTCTCTCTATGAGTGGCTATCGCCATGGCGATATTGAAATTTTTTATGGTATTGTATCATTTTTACAAACGTGTTAGAATTCTTCATTAAAAATCGTAATGTTTTTATAAATTGTCCACCTCCACAACCCAGTTACTGGATAATACGACACCCCTTGGTTTCTGACGACCCGTAACAGGTTTCAAATATCTACAAATAACAGCCAGGACCTACGGCTTTCCGAGGCATGGAGGGGTCTTGGTATCTAAAGATGGTCACCCATCTACAAACCAACCGTGGCAAGAGTTGCTTAACCTGATCTATTTGAAAGTATTCTAATAATAACATAATCGAATATTAACACTATCAACCCTAAATCGCTACAGGCATTCTCTCACAAACTATGGATAGTACAAGTTAACCCTTCAGCAGCAACACACGAATGCGTGGCGCATCAAATATGTAGGATTCAACACATGCAGCTGATGCAGCGACACTGACTATCGCTCAAAGCTGCAGCTTAAAGCGATTTAAAGTGGCTGTGAAAACAATACGCGTGTTCAGTCATGGAATTGAATGATTAGTGATTCTGATGCCGAAGTGTTAATAGAGGTTATTTTGTTAGACGGGACTTATGGATTTACTTTTAGTTATGGCGTTAAATCTTATAAAAGTAAAGGAAAACATCTTGAGGAAACCATTATGTCCTAGAACCAAAAATTCGAAGACATTTGACGTCTACCAACCCGCACTGGGCCCGCGTGGTAGATTACAGATTTACAGCCCACTGCCTCTCGAAGAGAGATGGCCTGTGTCCCAGCAGTGGGAACATTATACTCTGATTATGCTTATGGAGTTAAGGGTTTGAAACTTGGGGTTAAATTTTCGTACCAACTTGAAAATTTTCAATAGTTTCGTTTGAAACTTGAGGTTCAATTTTCGTACCATTTTGAAAACGTTCAATATTTTCGTTTCCATTTAGTCGCAATGTAGCAAATTGTCGTGAATTCACTTTTTTTTAAACCGACTTTTTATTCATTTCCTTATATTGATGATTTGGCGTGAATGATGAATGATTGATGTTTGAATCCCCGATGTTTAACGTTAGTATAATCAGCCTATACCTAGTGTTCCCACAACTGAGAGACAGGCCTCCAGATCAAGAGTTGGCTGCCTACCACACTGCTATCTACCACGCGGGCCTTTGCGGGTTGGTTATGAATGAGACGTCACCTGTCATAGAATTTTTGGTTCTAGGACATGCCAGTTTCCTCACAATGTTGTTCTTCACCGTTTTGAGCACAATTTTTTACTTTAATAACTTATTTATAGGTTCGCTTTCGACTTACAATGTAAGTTTACTTAAAGTGAGATTCTAACAGAATTGGATTATTTCAAATTCATAATGTATTTTTTTGCCGATGCTTTGGTCTTTAACCTGTGCTGTACGGGTCCTAATAATAAAAATGTAGTCTGTATACCTAATCGGTTTAAATCTGAAAAAGCAAACTCAAAGAGAACCCAGCTTTCAGCTCTTTAAAAGAGCTCTCAGCTTTTTAAAAGATACTGAGCAAAAGTCGTCTTCAAATAAGTACAAAAACTTCTCTCCATTTTTTGTTTTTTGTTTAACTAACTTTAATAAACCCTACAAATCTGTCCACCCCATTACGGAAAACAGCACCTACATACGCACTAAAGTCGCATCAAATAGAGCTCCATTGGCTTTCATCTGTCGATCAAACCGATGCTCACCTCATTGAGAGTTCATTGACAGCGAATACACCGAATTTATCTCTCTGCTGGATACAAAGCTAATAAGCGTGGTGATGAACGTATGTGGGGATTATTAAGCTAGTGAGTAGCCGGTGATTAGTGAGTGGTGAAAGTTTTTTTAGTTTTTGATTGGATTTTAGTTTGGTAAGCAAAATTATAGTAGGTATTTTAGGCATCTGTTGACAGCGTTGCAGAGACAAAATTTCAGGGTCTCTTTTAATCATTAGATATTCGAATACCCCCATAATATTGGTCTAGTGGTCGCAAGTATGATTGTTGGGGTTTGATGCCCGATTCAGACAAACTGTTATTGGGTTTTTTCATTAGGGAATTTCTAGTAGAAATCCGCAGGCTCGATTTGTGATCGGTTACTGGCGGCTGTCTTGTCCTTTTACATCGGACTTACACATATCTGACCAAATGTGGGTGTACCTACCAACTCTGCTTCCCTACGGAGAATGTAGTCGTGATAATGAGTGAATAAGTAAATAAAACAAAACACTCTAAGTACCAGTATAATCACGTATCCATTCTGTAATACCGCTGTCGGAAATATTCGTGTAAACGCCGGGCATCCTCCGACCACAGCCGAAGCCGAACGACGAGAGGCCGACGAGCCTGTCGAATGACACTGCTGCTCCTCCGCTGTCACCCTGGAAAGAGATTTATTTGTTTAAAATAAAACGTATACAGGGACAACTTTTATTACGTGTTCAAACATTCGATATTTTGAATTTTTGTGGCGCCTTGGTTAACCAAGAAAACGGTCTAGCGCAAAGAATGAGGGGCCTCTGTTTGCCAGATCGAAAAATAATAATCCAGTTTTTTTTTTATTGTGCGGGCACTGTCGGTCAAGGTAACGAGAATCCGACAGGATAATAATTATGACAAGGTTTGAGGTGTTAAACCTATCAAGCCACGACCACTAAGGCACAATTCATTAATTAATATTTATTTATTTATTTAAAACTTAAGCACACAAATGTACAGAGGCGGACCTTATGCCATAGGCATTTTTTACCAGTCAACCTTTGAGTGATGCAGAGACAAACTGTGGTAGGTGCAATACCTAAAATTAAATTAAATTAAATTTATCTTTGGTTGTTTCTGGCCAACCAGATTCACCGGGTCTTGAAAGTTTGACAATAAAAGCCATAACAATTTCTGAAATTAAATAGGGTTTCTGTACAGATTGCCGACAATATTATAATTTTTTTCCCAATGACAACACATCAGGATCTTTTTACATTAGATACCTACGTATTTACCTGCACGCGTAGCATGACTAACGTAGAAACGGGTTTTGTCGATGGAAGAATAGACAAAATCACAGATTGTGTTTTTTTTATCTGTCATTTTGTCTATTCTTCCGTTGACAAAACACGTTTCTACGGTCGTCACGAAAGATACATTTAATTGATTCAGGCGTGACTTTGCGGAAATCAATTTATTTATAAAATACAATAGACGTAGATATATTTAGTAACATATTCCGCTAACTATTCTTCAAGTGTAATAAAAAATCCTGTATGAAATCGACACGTGTTTCACCTCTCAACGAGGCATCCTCAGGATGACGATTGCCCAATTGACGCTCTGTGTTGACACGTCGTTTTCTGGTTTGTCAGTCTTTTTTTCAATCGTGATCTTGAGGATGCCTCGTTGAGAGATGAAACACGTGTCGATTTCTTACAGGGTTTTTTATGACTCTTGAAGAATAGTTAAGCGGAATAGGTTACTAAATATATCTACGTCTATTATATTTTTAAGTGGTCATGAAACGCGTGCTGCTTGTCAAGTAAAAAAATCTGTGACTCAATAACTCACCTGACAAGCATCATACCCCCAACCTCCCGCGCAAAACATCCTCGATGTAAGCGTATGATTGAACCAATAGTTTGTCACTTCTTGACACTCCTCTATAGGAACTATCTTGATCTGGACTTGCTGGAGAGTGTCGAGGTAGTCTCCCTGGAAAGTATTATTTTTTAGGATGCATTATTAACTTTACCTACTGAGTTTTCATAAACTTAAAATCTAACTTGCACAAAAACCTTGACCGTACCAATATAAATTAATAATGAATTAGGAATATACAGGGTGGCCGGATGTTGGGGTCCAAAAAAAACATTTAGGTTCCTCGTGTCGTGGGGTATCCGAATCACCCCCATGTATGTTCCATGATTTTTCATAGTTTTCGAGTTATGAATATTTTTCTGAATTTTTGAGAATTAAAATCTTCGATAATTCAGGGGCCACCCTGTATTATCGAAGATTTTTATCAATTAATTTTTTCATTTGATTTATGTCAATACACACTTGTCTTGCTTTTCCATAACTCACTTTAGACATTGGCAGAATGGTCGATATCGTAATTGCTTGCCATAATAAAATAAAAAATAGAATAACTTCCCCTTTATAGCAACTTGTACATAATAATATTATTTAAAGCTTCTACAATATTACTAGTTGTTTATATTGGAAATCGAAATTCTCACTCAGAAGTCGCAGTGCTGCACTACGTTTAATAAGTTGCTCAAATGTTAGCCAAACCATTCAAAAGCGATTTGGAAAAATTTGTTTTTGCAATCCATATTTTATTGTAACTACTTAGAAAATTTATCGAAGCAGTTGAAATAAAAATTTGATATAGATGTAATTTGTGTAGTATGGATTGTGTTGGGAAATTATATGAAAGAGAAGGGATTGAATGACAGCATGACGTTAGACAAGTAACATGGGATAATGGCAGGAAGATGATGGTATCATCATCATCTTCCTAGCCTTTTCCCAACTATGTTGGGGTCGGCTTCCAGTCCAACTGGATGCAGCTGAATACCAGTATTTTACATGGAGCGACTGCCTATCTAACCTCCACAACTCAGTAACTGGGTAATACGATACCCCTTGAGAAGGCTGGTTGTCAGACTTTCGGGTTTCTGACGACCCGTAACGACTGTCAGAGCCACAAATGACAGCCGGGACCAACGGTTTATCGTGCTTTCCGAGGCATGGAGGAGTCTCGATATGTAAAGATGGTCACCCATCCACGGACCAACCCCGGCAAGCGTAGGATAACCTGATGAATCGACCCGTGCGGCTGTTATTACCTAGCCACGAGCTCCAAGATGATGGTATAAAGAAAGATAATAAGAACAGTATTTAAGAAGGATTAGTAGGGTAGTAATCTGTCCTGCCAGGGTTGCGGAAAAGTCCGAAAGGGATACTGAGACCTTGGCAACAGGCAACTGAAGGAACACGGGTGGGTTTTAGTCAGTAAAAGTCTGACACGCCCTTCCGCTCCGCCCAGAGCAGGAGAAGTCATTGGATAATTATCCAAAGCTCAAAAAAAAAAAAAATCGTTATTAATCTGTACCAGCACCCTAATTGCACGATACACGATCCATCACAATCTGAATCGTTTTGAAACAAATTACTAATCCATTGTTTCATGAGTTCCAAAAAAAAAACTGCTCAACAACGTAAATAACGCAATGAATGTTGTTGAACTGACAAAATGAAACAGATAATTCTTAATCGGTTACGAAAATAAGTTACCCAATTAGATGGCAGTTTGGAGTCTGACATTGGACTTATAAGTACTTCGCAAAAACAATCTACGTTTCCCTATTTACTGGGGTGTGATTCTGTAAGACCTCAATCTAAACCTCTGTGAGTTTCTTGATTGGCATTCTAAAAACTCGGTTGATACACTCTAGCGCTACCCTTGCGAGCGTGTCAGCGAGTTGAACTAAATTGACCGTGAGATTTTGACAGAAAAAGTATGAGATGACGTAAGAAGTGGCATTCAGTAAGGTAATTCCCCCGTCACTTCGACGCTCACTTCGCACTCGAAACCGAACACATTTTGAACCTTATGCGAAGTGAGAGTGAATAGCGAAGTGAGATGCGAGTTGTTGTTTGAATTTTACAGAATCGACGTAAAGATCTGTTGTGTCAGGGTGTCTCGTAATTAGGTTCAATAAAATAATAAAATAAAACTACCTTTTCTTTCTGATAACCCCATCCAGCGACATAAATATGCTGACCGACAACCCCACTCAACGGGATCGTATCGACCAGCTTACTCAATCGAAGAGGACGGTTCAATCCCAGGAGTTGGACGTCATAATCAAAGCCATGCTGCAGTTTGTACTTCGGATGGACGATGTGGTCTGCGACAGTGACCTTAGCACCCTTGAGACGGTAGGAACTGCCTACACGAATGTAGGTGTAGTTTGTGCTGAAAATAATATCAAAAACATAAATATGTATGTATTGTTGAGAAAGAACCTACTTTAGTTTAAGTACCTACTTATTATTTTGCACCAAGGACAACCCCATTTTTTATGTCCACGCAATCACTGTCCATTCTAAGAATGCCTGGAAGAGATCGCAGAAAGCGATAAGGCCGCCCATTGTATGTTTTGTAGTGTTAAATATATTTATTTTCGCTATGTATTTTCTGGTGTACAATAAAGTATATATAAATAAATAAATAAATAAAGAAAGTGATGTTTTTTATCTAAGGCATCAGTTTCTTTCTTTCTTTGTTCACATCCAACACATCCCATCTTATGTATTTAGGGTCTATTTCTCAACGTTAGTCACGGAGTCTTTGCAATGAACTGCTACCACTAATTCATCTACTTTCCTCTTGTTAGCCCACTCCATAGCGCGCTGAGTGACATTGAATTTGTGGACCAGCCCTACTATCCGTGTCCACGTTTTAGCACCGTCTTCAAACATTGAAGGATAGGCGACGAAAAGACTTGACGAATTTTCCCAAACGCCCAAACCAACTGGATCCATAAGTCGGCTTCTTTCTCAAAGTTGTGTCTACTGAGCTGGATGAGTTGCCCTAGGTAGACATACTCCTTTACAACTTCGAGAAGCGACCCTTCGATGTAGCGTAGACTCGGAAAAATATGTGAATTGTACATGACTTTCGTCTTGCCCAAATTCATACCGAGGTCAACCCGCCGAGAAGGTTCATTTAGGCTTTGCAGCATCTGGTCCAACTATTCCAGCGTCTCTGCCAATATGACGACGTCATCGACAAAGCAAAGGTGTGAGATGTACTTGCCGTTCACGTTGACCGATGATCAAAATTATCAAACCTTTATTGGTTGGATACAAGGCTCTTAGCTACTTTGTATGTGTGTATGTTATGTTTATTTTTTAATGTGCGTTTTGTTTGTGCAGAATAAACAAATTTTCTTTCTTTCTTTATCTTTCTTGGATACCTTGTCCTCTCCAACGCAGCGTCTTGAAGACGTCCTCAAAAACAACACAAAACTATCTATACACAAACTATATATTAACTGTTAGTAAGATAGTGGAGCAACTGCCATTTACAATGCGAATAATTATGACAACTCCCCCTTTTGTCTGGTCCTATGGTTCCTTTGAGAAAAGATGTTTGTTGTGTAACTGTAGTCTTATAATAATGATGGTAAGATCCAGTGGTTGGCTACAGGATGATGGATATAGATCGACTTACCCACAATGTGCTGTAGTGAGTACCCATTTTATATGTAAGAGTGCTCCACCGCAAACGTCACCATAGTTGACATGATAAGGAGCATTGGTGATGCTAATTTCATATCCGCCGATAATACTGAATATGAAAGAGTTCATATGAGTATGTTCAATGATGATAATATTCAATTTAGGGGGATGCGATAAGGTAACCCGCGAAATTAAAATTTTCTTACTCTTTTGTAATTTGCAGTTCAGTGGCAGTTTAATTTGATTATACAACCTGTAACAGAATAAGTGCAAGAACTGAAAGTAGTTTGCTCAGAATCGGCTTCTGAATCGATTTCCGTCATTATTTATATACCTATATTAATTTTTCATGAAAAAAAATCTTTTATTTAACTAAAATTAGAACCACTACTACGTCATAACAAGGTAATAAGATATTTTATTTAAGGAAATTTAATCCTTATCTCAAAGGAATTAAGCCTATTTAAATGCATAACCAAATTTGTAATACGCTCATAGCTATCCTATGTGTAGTGCGCGTTGAATAAAATAGTTAATTTAAGGTGTGGTTTAATTAAATTAAATTACAGATATTATTTTTGTCTTATAATTTAATTTTCTAATTGGGGTGTATGAGCTCTAGCGTTTATTCCGTTACGCGTTGTATATGATTCACGACCATAACAAATATGGCTTTACAGAATTATAATCATTAGAATCAGCAATACAACTCTCTAAGTTCATAGAATCCTATTGAAGACTATTTCATGAAATCATGACATTTGAAGATTATTCCTGACCATACCATGACCTGGAAATTGCAAAAAATATAAGAAAATTTGAATTTCGCGGGCAACCCTGAAGCTTTCAACTTAATTTTAAAATAGACTTTCGTAAATATTAAGAACTAGCTTCCGCCCGAGGCTTCGCCCGCATGGTATGTCGATAAAAAGTAGCCTATGTCCTTTCTCAGGCTCTAGACTATCTGTGTACCAAATTTCATTTAAATCGGTTCAGTAATTTTGGCATGAAAGCGCGACAGACAGACAGACAGAATTATTTTCGCATTTATAATACTAGTAAGGATTAGTAAGGATTTTGGAAGTAGTTCCCACATAATAAACCCAGCCTTATCTTTATGAATTATATTCAGGAAGTACAAACGATGATCTCAATACTGACTTCACTATATTAATAGCTAGAACCATCTCTATGAATCCGTAGATAAATTTACTATAACTGCATCTGCATCTGCCTAGCCTTTTCCCAGCTATGTTGGGGTCGCCTTCTAGTCTAACTGGATGCAGCTGAATACCAGTATTTTACATGGAGCGACTGCCTATCTGATCTCCACAACCCAGTAACTGGGTAATACGATACCCCTTGGTAAGACAGGTTGTCAGATTTTCGGGCTTCTGACGACCCGTAACGACTGGCAAAGATCCACAAATGACAGCCGGGACCAACGGTTTAACGTGCTTTCCGAGGCACGGAGGAGTCTCGATACGTAAAGATGGTCACCCATCCACGGACCAACCTCGGCAAGCGTAGCTTAACCTGATGGATCAACCGGTGTGGCTGTTATTACGTAGACACGAGCTTCTCACTAACTCACTCCTCATAAACTTACTATAACTAAACCTTCGATTACCCTTTCAGCATCATCATCATTCTAGGGTCAATTCAATTATTTACCCCAATGTGAGTTCATTCTTGGGTCAATTCAATTACATAATGTGAGTTTAAAGGGGCGATACAAAAAATACCACATTGGATACAGAACCACGATTATCTGCCATCTCTAACTCAACATAACAGATACGAGATTGTCATCCCAGCATAACTGTAAAAAATCGAAGTATGACGTCATTTTTATCAAAACACGTGTCACTCACCTACAGACGAAGACAAAGTTAGTTAAAAATACAATAAATAAGAAAAGCATTACAACACAGAAACTAATGCGTTTAATCAAAATTCCAATTAAAAAACAATTAATTGATACTCTAGCGAGAAATTATGGAAATGGTATAAAAAAAAGAAATTATGTGCAGTATCATTAAGTTTTTGGAAATTAAAGGAGCGCATGCGTACCTTTTAAAAATCTGTAATATTCTTTATAAAGAGCGGGTCATAGCAATTGACGATTTTCAATTTGTATAATTAATAAACGTGTACGAAAATTACGTTTTTAAATGTACAGATTATAATTATTAATTTATTATAATTGTCTAAATTCATTAATTAATTTAATAATCATAATGGGAATCCTAGTGTGGAGGCTAGTGTTAATTGAATTTTGTACCGCTCTTTTGAACAATAAAGTTTTTTATAGATATATTTTTTAATATTAAAGACAATTTGACGACGAAGACAAATTGTATCCTAAGAAAATTGTAACTGGGAAGTCTTCAAATTAGTAGTAGCAGTTTTTCTTTAGTTAAAATTAAAACAACTATTACCGGTCTCACTATAGCTCCCTGGGGTACACCGAGCTTCAGTATTTAGTTTTGAATTGGAGACCTAATCAAGAGCACTATCCCGGCCTCCAGAGTAGTATTTTACAAACCTATTACTTTTAACCTTACCGTTTACTGTTAATTTTAGGGTTCCGTACGTCCGAATGAAAAAACGGAACCCTTATAGTATGATTCGTGTGTGACTTGCTCCGCATCTAATGAAGCGGCTATATGAATTTCTGTGACCCAAACACGGCATGTAACGTAATTAAATTAGTTTTGATAATGGGCGTCACTTTTGGGAGGCAAATAAGAAAATATAAAAAATAATTTTGCAAACTGTACCGTGTGACATATCAAATGAAAGGTAAGGGTCTGAAACATATTTATTCTATAATTTTAAAATAAATAGTTTAAAAGTTATTTACAAGAATAGATGAAAATTCACCGTCACACTTATGAACGAAACTAGAAAGAAAAATTTGGAAAAAAGATACAGAAATAGTTCAAAAATAGCAGTAATTATAGCTTACTTACAGGAAAACCTGTAGGAAGTCTATGGTCTTAAAATAACGTGTGCGTTACGATTGTTCCGCCAAGTTACCCAAACAAAAAAAAACTTCGCCCATAAAATTGTCGAAATTTGTCAAAATCGAAGGGAACAAACCAAAATGGTCAATCTCTCAATATTTTCCGTACAAACTTACATTTCCAGATGGAATGTATGGGAGAACATGTTTTTCAACTACAATGTAAGTTAAGTTTGTTCTTGGGATAATTCTTCCCAATTACGGAGCCCTTCATTGTGCGTGATCCGACAAGCATTTGTTTTTCGGTATTATTTACTATGTGGTAACAATCCAGTGGCACATTTCTAGCAGAACCGATGGCCGATGCGGCCGAAAGATTGTGTGGTAGAGTGTCGACCGCGTACCAGAAAGCGTAGAGTTTGAAGGCCACAAGGTGGACCCATGACCTTGTGAAGGCTGTAGGAATCCGCTGGATGCGACCGGCACAGAACTGGTCGATGTGGCGACCGCCTCTATCAAAAGAGAACGGAGCCGTAATCATGAACCCGAGTTTAGGGCCACAATCAATTCTAAAGACAGCTCGACATTACACAATGAAGTAATTCACTTCAACACAAGCACATCAATTTATGTTATTCGTGCTATGATTTTAACAAACGTAGAAGATGAGCCAAGGACTTTCAAATAGATGCTACAAATGAGTTGAATTCAGTACTCAAAGAAGAAAATAGAGAAACTTTGTTGAGCCTTGAGTGAAGGCGTAAAAATGCGGAGCTGCCTGCCAACCTTCGCTACTTGGAGAGACACATAAAGAAAAAGAATTTGTCAAAGAGTGGAACCATGTTTAACTAACTAACGAACATAAACTAAGGTTATTTTTTTTCTTTATAAACACAATATGGAGCAGAGACTGTAATTTTTTATTTGAATAATATAAATTCACTTAAAAATTACATTTTATTAGTATTTTAACAGGATTTTAGTAGTATACTTAAACAGTGCTCACATGAATTGATTAATATCACAAAAGAATATAAATAATGTTATATGGATTCAGTTCTGTTCGTTTGCAAATAATGATGCAGACAAAAATTATATTGGAACAGCAGAACATTTCCAAACATGATGATGAAGATTTGTAACTTTTTATTTTCCAGAAATAGTTATATAGATAGAAGAAAAAAATATTTCAACAGAAATAAAAATTCACAACGTTCCGAAAAGTTTTATTACAAAATCCTTTAGTCAAATTTAATGCCAGTTGTCTGTTCAACCCAAGTCCTGACTTTAGCCACTTTGCTGTAAACGCCGTATGAACCTGGGGTAGCACAGCCGTATCCGAAGGAAACCATTCCAAGCAGTCGGTCGTACGCTACTGCTGGCCCTCCAGAATCACCCTGTAATAGAATATCGGCATTTATTTGCTTTGCTGTAGATATTTTGACGAATTGATCAATGCATAATCAGCCTATAATGTTTCCACTGCTGAGACACAGGCCTCCTCTCTGTGAGAGGGAGCAGGCCGTAATCTACCACGCAGGCACAGTGCGGGTTGGTAGATGTCATATGTCTTTGAAATTTTTGGGTCTAGGACATCCCGGTTTCCTCACTATGTTTTCCTTCACCGTTTTGAGAGCAGTGGCGATGAACAAATTTACACAAAGAAAGCGCCTGTCAGGGTTCGAATCTACAACCTACAACTTGTAAGTCGTAGCCATTACCACTGGGCCACCATTGGTCTAATTGATTAATGAAGTCAACAAAATCTAAAACAGTTTACATGTTTTCTATATAAAATTAAATGATGTCTAATCATTCAATTCTTCAAGAGTACCTTCAAGAGTACCAACACAAAAAAAAAAAGAGTACCTATGGAGTTACTTGCCCGTTCTTCACACGAAACTACCTTTTGGAAGGGGCAACTAGAATTAATTCTATTTTCCCGTAAGTGTTAATGATCAAAGGTTCCTTGTAATGGCTACTTGAGATAAATGATTTGACTTTGACATGTTACTCGTACGGCCAGTATTTTCATCAAAAGTAACAGCCAAAGTAACTGTTAGTCCATTCAAGGTAGAGCTGGTGACAGTTGGTTGGCCGAGGTTGGAGTTAAATGAAATTCTATTGGAGAGTCTTATACCTTACAGAATACTGCTATAGACTGATGAGGTCAGTGTATCGTCGTAGCTTATTTATTCATTTATTAAAACTTTATGCACAAGTAAAAAAAACTACTGTACAAAGGCGGACTTAATGCCTGAGGCATTTTCCACCAGTCAACCTTAGGGTGATGCAGAGACAGACATGGTAGGTGCAACAAATGCTTATTCACCCTATAACACTTACAGCTTCGTCTAGTTTAATTAATACTTTTAGAAAATGTATTAATATAAGGAAGTTACCTGGCAAGCGTCCTTCTTTCCTTCCGAAAACCCAGCACAAAACATTCTGGCTGTCAAACTTCCCCTAAAATATGGGAATGGCACATTCTGGCAGTGTTCTTTCGATATGATTGGAACCCTCACGGCGCGGAGAACGTTTGAATAAGGACCCTAAAAAAAGGACAAATAAATGATTGTAAGTAGGTAAGTAAAGAAAACATAATGTGATGATGTTTGGGTAAATCGATGTCCAGCAGTGGACATCTTTTGACTGAATGATGACGATGAATCTATGATTAAGACATTAATATTTACTAATTTAAACTAACGTTTGTGACTACTTTAGCGTTTTAATTACAAAAGTTTGTAAAAAATTGTGTTTTCCACAGGGACCTATTCTTGGACCAAGAATGGAACCCTTAGAAACACTCTCTTTTGTTGCAGTGCTGAATTCGTGTGCTTTGACAAAAAATATATCGAAAAATGTTTATTTTTTATTTTTGTTGTGCTCATCGATAGGAGTATTAAATTATAAATATTAATTAAACTTAACTAAAGTATCGTGCAAGCAACAGCACCGCCTAAGCGGCGTCCGATCAAGGCATACGAAGTCCGCACCACGACTGTTACCATCTAGTTATAAATGATTGTTTCCAATTTGTTACATTCGACTGGCTAATAGAAACATGTAGATAGGAGGAACCAATGAGATTTTAATTTACCGCTTGGTTTCTAGTAAATATGGCTATATCTAAAACGAATAAATATGCATTGAATTGAATATTATACTTTATATTTCCATTTGAAATGAATGATAAATAAAGATTTGTACCATTTGATTACTATATCGTGGAAGTTGTAAAAGTAAATGGAGTAAAACTTGTTATTTTGCACAAAGGTGGTGGATAAGCAATCAAGATTATGTAATAAACTTGGATACTTATATCACAACGACATAAAACTATTGTCTATATTGTAGATATCAATCAATAAGTTGTGGGTCATTGTTTTAATGTTGTTGTAATTCTCTTTTATGACTGACACTGGCATCTGCCACCTTTCTAAATACCTTTCTTTTTACAAAACTAGTAATCTCTAGAAAATTTAATTATCATATAAAATTAAAAGTATAATTAATTCTAATGCGAATTCTATATGAATCTAGTTGCAGATGCTAGATTTCCTATTATCTATAAATTAACATTCAAGGTATCATTATTTGCTTTACAATTTTTACTTACATTTTCCTCAGTGTTCCCCCAACCAGTAACTGTAATTACTTTACCAATAACCATGTCTTCAATATGAGCTATTTTTATTGCTTGTATGTTCTCATCGAATTTCAAGGTTTCGCTCAGCTCCAGCAGTTGGAAGTCGAAGTCAAACGGATGATCCTTCTTCTTGGCTGACCACATTGGATGGACATGTCCTTTCTTCACCAAGACCTTCTTCCCCATGTTTATGTATTTTGAACCCACTTTTACGTACGGCTTCTTGCTTTGAAATGATATGTCTATTACTTTAGAAACTGTTTGTTACCATTTCTTCTGAATGTTCAAGATTTTATACATTCTTTAAAATGTTACATTATGAATTTAATTGAGTGTTGTTAAAAATTAGTAGCTAAATAATAGCAGAATCGCAAAAAAGATGGGTAGCTAAAGCAACAGTATTGCCTACCAATTTTCTTCTAGTTGTGGTATGTATACAAACTACACATGTATATCAAAGGCATTACTTCCTTAACATTATCATAACTATTCAAACAAACTTTACTATACGCCTTTCAAAATTTAGATCAACGAGCATTAAACTACTAAAAACAAATCGCATTCTCACCCACAATGTCCAGCAGTTAAAACCCATCTCTTATCAATAATAGCTCCACCGCAATTGGTCCCATAAGAAACGTGGTACGGATATAGATTAATATCTACTTCAACACCACCCACTATTTTATCGTCTCCGTAGTTTGACTCAAAGTCATAGGCATGAGACTCCCTAGTTCTTTCACTGTCTCTGTCTTTTCCATAGTCAAAGCTATCCACATCTGGCATCTCCGTTGGCTCTTCATAGGACTCGATATCAAGTCTATCTTTATCATCCTTAAGCCTCTTTGAATGCCGTTGTCTTTGCATCGGTGCGTAGATGACATTTTTCGATTTGACCGGTATTTTCTGCACTGGTATTAATAATACGTCATACTCTGGAACGGTTTTAATGTAATCATGGATTAATAATATGTTTTGATTTGAAAGAACATTAGAATGTAAGATTCGAATTTCATGTTTTGAATTTCTAATCTCGTGATAACGTCAGGATTTGTAATTTCAATTTGCAGTTAAAGTTTAAAACTGAATGCCATGACGTCACCGTTATAGAAAGATAAAGAAAACATGGATTGTGACGTCAGAAGATAGAATCCCAAAATATAATTATTTTGTTTGCCTTACTGTCGTTGAGTTTGACTAAAATCGGAGCTGGAAATAAAATATATCAAATGACAGATATAAAAAATAAAGACAAAATCAATTATAATCTAACGCCGAAAGAAATTTGAAATTCAAAATTATCGACCACAAAGCAAATCATATTTGAATAGAAGAGGTTATATTAGTTGGCCAACACCCTGTCAACTGAACCAAAGTCCATCCACAAGCAAGCCGTCGTTCATCACTTTCTTGAAAATTTAGAAAAGATTTATTCAAACCGTTTTTTTGAAGAGCAGAAAAGAAGACCCGTTAAAAGATAAAAAACCCCACCAAATCCGAGGATATCCATGCCAAGAACCAACGCAATGATAGGAGTCATCTTCTAACTTGTAATCATCACTTAAATTATCAAAAAATAGACAAAACTTGTACACACGTACTGTCAAGATGAGCCGGTGTCAAACAATGTAATACGACGATCGTAATTATAAAAATATAGAACATTATGATAGAACTTATCTAGCGACCGTCATCCCGCTGTGCAACCTAAGCCAAGGAACGTTTTTCAAATTCGAATTCCATTTTACAATGCAATGATTGTCTGATTGTAGAAGTTAATTCGCCATGAAATTAATAATTCAAATGTACTCATTTTGCATTTTTTTTTGCTAGTTTTCTTTCGGTGTTTCGTATAATTGTTACAATGTAGCTGTTATCAGAAAAAAAATATTTTTTTCAGTTCCGTGAGTAGAATATGAATAATTATAATATATGTAGGAAACAGTTTTATGTCGCATTAATTTAAAAAAAAAATTAAATGTTCGTGAACAATTTTGTTTGACTGGCACGTGCTGACATCTCTTAGAAACTGGAGCAAATTCTGTTGTCTTGTAGTGTCGCCATCTATCGCAATTTTTTGGAAGTTTAAATTTAACTTTTTGTAATCAGTACAGCTTTTCAACTAGCAGAAGCAGCTTGTGTTTTCGTTAATATTCTAGTGAAATTCGTTTTAAAATAAAGTCTGTTTTCGATTATCTTTTTGATGTCACCGAACTTGATTTAGCTGAATCTGTTTTACCAGAGCGCTAGTGCCACCTAGTATCGAATAGCGTTACGACTTGTACAAACGCAAACATAGGTGCATCAGACATTTTTTGTGTTCATTTGTAAAGTAATTTTAATACCTAATAATTAAAGGAATTATTACTTCTTTCACAAAGACGTAGTCGTTTCGTCTTTAGTTTTTTTTTTCTAGCCTACGTTGTCCCACTCCTGGACAAAGGCCTCCCTCCACTCCTTCCATCTTTCGCGAGCCCGCGCGTCCTCTTTCCAGTTTTGATGGAACCTATCCAGCTCGTCCCGCCATCTCCAATGTGGTCTGCCGCGACCCCGTCTTACTGTCACATACCACTTGATCTATGAAAATCGTCCTTGCTGCCATGAAATAATAACGTCAATGGCCTTGCGGCTGAATAACAAGAATTGAATACTAACACTCAACCGAAGGCAATATTTTTGGAATGTTGGTCATCAATTTGGTCACAAATCATGTTCACCAATGCACGAAGCTGCACAATAATATTTTGAATGATGAGGTGTCACCTATAGTCTTAAACCAAATAAAAAAACCAAGACGGAGCGCTGCGAACAATACAGTGAACCATGCTAAAACTACACCACCGCTCTGTGCATACACGCTCACACATTTACAACTATTTACAATGACACTATAATCAAACTACTTACGCCAAACTAAGCGCACACATGTTTACGAAACCGGCCTCACGTCACTGTTGACAGAGCATTGTCTTGGTTTTTTATTTGGTCCAAGCCTATAGCTAGATTGAGGAAAAGTGGTAAATAATTATGTACCTATTTCATTACAAGACACTGGAGTTAATTTCTATGTGTAGGTACCAAATAAATCAAATCAAAAATGTTTTTTTTTTTCAATATACCAATTATGAAAAAAAAACTGACTAGGTCTAATAATAGTATGCTTTGTTGTAGCAAATTATCCACCCGTTGGACGTCTTTCTTCACAAAAATCTGTGAAAAGACAGGGAAGGAAAAATATTACTTATTAAGGTAGAATTGGCATTGTAAAGTAAATATTGGAAGGTTTATATGAGACATTAAACAAGTCAACGAAAGGTGATACGCAAAAACCATTTTTTTAAAATTCAAAACTAATAAAATTGCTTGTTCTAACATTGCATACATATCTCGATTAAGTTCGTGAACTCATCGTAAAATCATCCAAGATCGATTTTTCAATTTTACTCCTACTTCGGGAACTAGTAATAAAATTGAAAAAATCGATCTCGGCTTTAGTCTACTGAACGCTGAAAACCGAATGAAATCGAGTAATTTTTTGTAGGCTTACGTAACCCTACTTACTGTATTTTTAATTCTAACTGTACTTTTTATCGTCTTTGGCCTCAACATTGTTGGTTTCATGATTTCTGATTTTTATTGACTGAAAAATAACCGTTACTTTTTCTATCGTTCATCTTACTTTAGAGAGATTCTAGAGACAGAGTTCTAGGTAGCTGGGGATGTTGTTGCCGTGTTTCTTCATCATCTGCCCAGCCTTTTCCCAACTATGGTGAGGTCAGCTTCTAGTCTAACCGGATGCTGCTGAATACCAGTATTTTACATGGAGCGACTGTCTATCTGACCTCCACAACCCAGTAACTGGGTAATGCGATACCCCTTGGTAAGACTGGTTGTCAGACTTTACCGTACCGACTGTCAAACATCCACAAATGACAGCCGGGACCAACGGCTTAACGTGCTTTCCGAGGCACCGAGGAGTCTCGGTATCTAAAGATGGTCATCCATCCACGGACCAACCCCGGCAGGCTTAGCTTAACCTAATGGGTCGACCCGTGCGGCTGTTATTACTAAGCCACGAGCTCCTACCTAAAACCAACCCAAGCTCGAACCCAAATAGACTAAAACGACACTAAAAATACCCATTTTTACCAAAAATGCAATACTTACCAATCGCCATGGACAGAAAACACGCCGCAGCAAGACTTAGCCGTTCCACCAAAAACTTTTATAATAACATTATTAACCACACAATAAATGGGGGGAAGGGGGAAGTAAATAAGCTTCAAGGGGATGAATACATAATGAAATTTCGCCCCTAGCGTCCGTTAATCAAAAACTGGTGCAGAGACGGCGAAATACGTAAGAAAATGGAAATTTTCCAACCCTCCTTTTTCCTGTTAGACTCTACCCCCTAAGTAGGGGGAGGTTGGACAATCTCCCCCTGGGTGGTCGCGAGAGAGGCGACGGCTTCTTGATTTTAATGGATTTTTTTATAATTTTATTCGTACACACGGCTACACGTCGTGCTATTTTCCAGTTTATGTTGATCTCGCATTGTATAGAATTTCCGTACAATACCAGGTCAGCTTATACTGGAAATGTATAGCTTGATGTGTAGCCGTGAGTACCTAAAAAATTTTAGGTGCTAAACCATATTTTGAGACGAAACTTAAAAGCATTTGCATAGCGGTGGATTGCAATGGTAACAGTTGATGAAATATTACATTTTATTTCGTAATCAATCCGTGAAGTTTAATTATTGGATGGTAAGCAATCGATGAAGTTTCAGAAGCAATAAAGTGTTTTTGATGTTTGCTGATGCACATATAGATGACTCCTGTGCAGTTATGCCGAAGAAAACCACGTCAGTCTTGAAAGCTGTGTAGCATCCTAAAACGATAGCAGATAGGTTGGACGCGGGTGTGTTCAATCGATTCATCAAACCGCATGTGAGAGGTGCGGTTTGATGAATCGATATTGTTTTTACACTTTTATTTCTGTACTTACTAACATACTTTGAAGCTTTTCTTAATTAATACTGTGGGCCTGGGTTGTCTGAAAAGAAAAAAAAATATATTTTTATTACTTTATTTTATTAGTGTTTTATCTGCAAGTAGCTTAAACAGAAGAAAAAAAAAACATTTATTATGGCTTCATCATCATTAGACTACAGCAGTCCACTGCTGGACATAAGCCTCTACAATTGCACCCCATTCAGCTCGATTCTCGGCAACTCTCATCCAGCTGCTACCAGCCACCATGCGAAGATCGTCGCTCCACCAGCCTGAAGGCGTCCTACCTTACGTTAGCCACTTATGGCTTACTTAAAACTATTACGTTCAAAAATAAATGTTTTCTATAGATACCAGTCCGATACAGAAAACTGATATGTATAGAAAAGGTGGTTTTGATTTTGATAGATTGTGATTCTGTAAGACCTCATTCTAAACTTCGAATCTGAATCCGCTGTGAGTTTCTTGATTGGCATTCTAAAAACTCGGTTGATACACTAGCGCTACCCTTGCGAGCGTGTCAGCGAGTGGAACTAAATTGACCGTGAGATTTTGACAGATTTATCTGTCAAAATCTCACGGTCAATTTACATGCCACTTCTTACGTCATCTCATACTAAAGTATCCCGTAGACTAATTTGACAGGTGCAAATGTCAAACTCCAAATTGAAAAAACAAACATTTGGATGTCAGATTAGTCTATGGAATTAAAAAGAACTTTACTACGGTGAAGGAAAATCTAATGCTGGCGCTACATTGTCGCATTATCGCGAACTACTAACTATACTTCATGCGCTCTCAGAGGGCTTAGTGTGAGTTTCTTTTAACCATCTCGACTTTACGCATCGACCGCGTTCGGCGTTCCGATTGGCCCTTCACCAGTGAAGGTCAGTGAAGGGCCAATCAGAGCGCCGAACGCGGTCGATGCGTAAAGTCGAGATGGTTAAAAGAAACTCGCACTAGGGCCTCTGTTGCTCAGCTAAACGTCGAGCGGTGTGCGAGAGAGAGCGCGCGAAATTAAGTTCGCGATAACGCGACAATGTAGCCCCAGCATAACGATTTAAAACTTTGAGCTAATCTGCTCAAAGATTTAAATCGTTAGATTCCGATTCGAAGTCACTACTTAGAAACCAAGTCATTATTCGTGAGGCTTTTTTGAGCGTCGGATGTGTTTCATCTTGGACACTCAGACCAACAAAATAAGAAAGACGGAGCATTACGTACATCAAAAGTGAAGCCACCTTTTTATCTATGTGTATGTAAAAAGGGTTGTCATTTGTTAAAGTATTTCCCTGTAATTTGGGGAATAATATTTTGGGTAGGATAAAATTGTACGTGTAAGATATTGTTGAGTATGGTATTGTACCTGAATTGTTAGGAAGGATTCCGAAACAAAACCATTTTTTTTTACATCGCAAAATAAAATAAAATAACAATTAAGTACAAAGTGCATTTACATACACAACCCTATCGTCAATGGCTACATGAGGCAAGTCTGGTAACTCCTACAAAAAAAAAATACACGAGTAATGGCAGCTTTTGATTAAAACCTTAGGAAGATAAATGAAGAATTAGGACATACTTGAACAAACGTACAGCCAGAACTTTGTGAAAATGAGTTTTCAGCAATTACTTAGGACGATGGAAATAACATCTAAAAAATAAAATTTGGTATTTAAATTTGCTAGACTAAGCTGAGAAACTAACTAAAATAAAATAAAAAATACAGTCTCGTGTTTAATTACTGTTTTGATAAAATCTCATTTTTGTTTTTAAATGTTATATACCTTTTTAGCATATCCGCTTTTGATCACACGGTGAAGTCCACGATTAGTTGAATAAAGGTCATTATTATCAAAATGATCGGAACAAACCACGCTGGTTTTCGATGGCAGCCATTCTGGATCATTCCGACTATTTCTTATAGCTACTATCCATTTACTTTTATTTTCAATATTACTTGGAAATCTAAAATATTAAATACATTAAAAAAACGCATATAATTACTCGAAATAAAAAATATTGAACGGGAAAATTTCAAATCATATTATGGCAACCCTCGCACTTTAAATGTCACTGTTTTCGTTCGTTCATTCGTTCAGGTTTTTGTTCCAAGTAACCTAAAATTCATAGTTAACTAAATTAAGAAACGATGTTATTTGAAGTACTTCCATGTGAAAAGTGATTCCGTGAGAGTTTTTATGTGATTTGCTATTGTTTTTACAAGTTTTCACTACACAAGATGGCATAATTATATTTTTTTTATTGAAGTTTACTAGACGACGACTCGTGACGTACTAGGAGCGATGAGCATAGTTTTTGTGTAGGTGTGTGCGTGAGTCTGTGTGTTTACTTGCAGGAGCATAGTTTTGTGGCTACACGTTTGACATAGGTAGTGATCCGTCTTTCTTTTTTTGTTGGTCTGAGCTTGGACAACGGTCATTTTCCACTGTGAAGAAGTAAGTATGTAATAAAGACTAGTTACCTGTTTTTTACCCGAATTTAGACAGCAGTATTTTTTAAGACGTCATTTTAGTTACCAAACGATCGACTTTTATACATTTTGCCATCACCTTTTTTTAATTTATTTCATTTCACTAAATCAGCTCCCAAAGCAATTTATTCCTTTACCAACCGTTTTTATACAAAAGCCGTCTCCATACACCACCGCCTCCCTGCATCACCCGCCAGCCGAATGCAAATTTTATAACACAACGCCCGTTTTCTTATAGGCATTGTCGTAAACTCGTTCTCCGTACTCACTTAGCCGAGGTCATTTGTTCAGATTGCTGAATATTTATGGTACTGTACCTAATTAAGAATAGTCGTTAGCAGGATGGAAGGTAATTTTGAATGCGAAAAATAAGATATTTTAATTAGTTCTAAAGAAAGAAAGAAATATTGGTTTATGCTTTCGTAATTCTGAAGAAGACGTAAAAATCTCTTATCCTTACTAATAATAATATAAATATAATATTATAAATGCGAAAGTAACTCTGTCTGTCTGTCTATCGCGCTTTCACGCCAAAACTACTGAACCGATTTAAATGAAATTTGGTACACAGATAGTCTAGAGCCTGACAAAGAACATAGGCTACTTTTTATTGACATACCACGCGGGTGAAGCCGCGGGCGGAAGCTAGTTTATAATATAATTGAACAAAGCTATGTTCAAAATTTCTCAAATCAAGCTGAAAATACTAACACACAGTTCTGAAAAAAAAAACTAACTGTACGTAATGCCAGCAACACTCAGACCAACCAAAATAGAAAGACGGATCACTACGTACATCAAACGTGTAGCCACAAAACTATGCTCCTGCAAGTAAACACACAGGCTCACGCACACACCTACAGAAAAACTATGCTCATCGCTCCTAGTACGTCACGAGTCGTCGTCTAGTAAACTTCAATAAAAAAAATTGAATTATGCCTTCTTGTGTAGTGAAAACTTGTAAAAACAATAGCAAATCACATAAAAAGTCTCACGGAATCACTTTTCACATGTAAGTACTTCAAATAACATCGTTTCTTAATTTAGTAAACTATGAATTTTAGGTTACTTGGAACAACAACCTGAACGAATGAACGAACGAAAACAGTGACATTTAAAGTGCGGGGGTTGCCATAATATGATTTGAAATTTCCCCGTTCGATATTTTTTAGTTCGAGTAATTATATGCCTGTTTTTTTATGTATTTAATATTTTAGATTTCCAAGTAATATTGAAAATAAAAGTAAATGGATAGTAGCTATAAGAAATAGTCGGAATGATCCAGAATGGCTTCCATCGAAAACCAGCGTGGTTTGTTCCGATCATTTTGATAATAATGACCTTTATTCAACTAATCGTGGACTTCGCCGTGTGATCAAAACCGGATATCCTAAAAACGTACATACAATTTAAAAAACAAAAATGAGATTTTATCAAAACAGTAATTAAACACGAGACTGTATTTTTTATTTTATTTTAGTTAGTTTCTCAACTTAGACTAGCTAATTTAAATACTACTGTCCCAAATTTTATTTTTTCCCAAATTGCGGACGCTTTTTACGTGCTTTCTATAGTCAGTGATTTTGTTATCGTGGTCTTCTTGAATTTAATAAAGTTGATTGTAAATATAATTAAGTACCTATTTTATTTCAAAACAATTTACTACCCACGACGATGTTATGATTTACGCTTCAACAACCTTATAACTTAATATTTCTATAATTTACAAACCAATTTTTTTTACATTCAATTGATAATTAATGGATAGTTCTAAGTGAAAGAGCGGAGCTTCCTATCACAAGCAATTCTTGATTAAAAGGTAATCTCCAAATCATGTATGTAAATGCACTTTGTACTTAATTGTTATTTTATTTTGCGATGTAAAAAAAAATGGTTTTGTTTCGGAATCCTTCCTAACGATTGAGGTACAATACCATACTCAACAATATCTTACTCGTACAAATTATCCTACCCAAAATATTATTCCCCAAATTATAGGGAAAAACTTTAGCAAATGACAACCCTTTTTACAGACACATAGATAAAAAGGTGGCTTCATTTTGATGTTCGAAATGCTCCGTCTTTCTTTTTTTGTTGGTCTGAGCAGCAACACTGAACCTAAACACTGTTTCAAAAATTCCAATAGGAATTCAAACACAGATTCGATTTTAAACCGTTGCAACAACAGTCAAGATAGAACACAATTCAAAATTTTAAATACGCTTCGTGTATTTTGGTCGTGACGTGGATGGAATACAAAATTTAAATTTCGAAATAGCGGATCGAAGTTTAAATTCAAGGTTATCTTTGAAGGAAATGTAAGTCTGTTACGACTGAAGGAGAGTAAAAAGTTAGAATTTTCATCACTTTTTCACTCGTTTTTGTGAAAGCTGAACAACACCTTAAAATATGATTTCTTCTTTGAACAAATGATTTACTAGCTAACCTCATACTAAAAAGGCCTTCAGCAATTTACATAAGACGTAACACCAATTAATCTACCAGACTTTAAACTTACATAGACTTTCAAACTAGTCCATATCAGAGAGCCGAATCTCTCCTAAAAAACTTCGGGTCTAAAGATATGTATTATATAGGAATGCGATTTCTGTAAGTACATTTTTGCGTATGTACGATAGTACCTGCCTCCCGCTTGCAAGATAAGTGTAATAAAAGTTCGGCTAATGTGAAAACTTGGTAATGTTATCGGTATACGTGATCTCACTGGCTTTTCGGGTTGGCTCGGTCGTTTTCGGGCGCGTTCGGCAACTAACGTTTTTCGAATTTGAATTTGGAATCAGCCAGCAAAAACTGTAATTGTCTGCAGATTGTTCTAGATAGAGAGTCGGTACTATTGAATTCCGAATTCAAATAAAATTGGACATTTTGGCTGTGATTAATTTTTCTGTGATTTAAATACATGGAATTTTCTTTAACTGTTAATTTTTCTGATAAAGTTAAGAGATTTGGTGAAAACGACGCAATGGACAATAATTCTCACTATTATTGTGTGAAGAGGCCAAAACTTAAAGTGCCAGGAATAAATTAATAATATTAATATATCTATACTCCATTTGAAATAAGATTAGACATTTAAACATACCTTTTTACAGTCCGCTGTCCGCAGTCCGCTTTTTAAAGCTGCTTACTGATAAGTGCTACTATGATATTGTTGATTTTTTTAATGATACATTTTGAATTTTATTGTTGATTTAATTTTATTATTTTTTGACTACATTTTGTACTGACCCTAATTTTAAACTGAATTATTGACTATATTTTTGCACTAACTCTAATTTTATATAAGAAACTTAAATTGAAAATGAATCTATAATTGCCTACCTATTCAATAAATAACATTAAAAACAAAAAAAAATTACGCCAAGTGAGGTAAAACATGTTGGTCCGCTAAAATTATGTTTCCACCTACATGTGCATATTCTTGTATCATTTTACACATGTTTGAACAAATAAATTTATCTTTATCTTTATCCATTCAACCGATTTTGACTTCTGTACCGTAGGCATAAGAATGGCATTAAAAGCAAAAAAGTTTACACAATACCAACTGTCTACTGCTGCTGCCATTTGTCATGCCACCAACGCAATAGAAGTCAAAGTCGGTTGAACGGACTGTAAAAAAGGTTTATTTAAATGTCTAATCTTATTTCAAATGGAGTATAATTATGCATTTACTTCATTAAGAATAAGATAAAAAAACAAAACAATAACGTTAAAGAACGAAAAGTAACAAAAGTAGACTATGAACGAAAGAGTTAATAAATATCTTCGAAATTGGAACACAGATTTAGAATGTAACCTCATCAGATTGTATGTAAACACATACGTTTACGTTTGCGTTTACGTTTACTTTCGAGAACAGAGAGTACAGCCGTGGTTAAAGCAACCGCGCTGGATTCTTTCAGCCATTATTCCGTGGAGTTATAATCGACTTTCAGGATATTTTCCACTTTCCTATATTCCGTACGTTTTGAAATAATCCCATATGCTACGGTTTTTATCGTGTGGTGTTGAGAAAGTTATCCCTTGGTACGTTTGATGTGTGTTTTTGATAATATTTTGTGAGTTACTGTATTGTGTTTTGTAGAATTGGACGTTTTGATGAATATTGTGCCCGGATTTTATGTGAATTTGCTAACATTTTTAGACACAAGGGTGGATGGATAGTTTGAACAGCTTATTGGGTTGTGTTCTTCTCTATTAATATTGAATCAAGATAATTTTGATCGTAAGTAATCAATTTTGTCATGTACCAAGATGACTCGAAGCTACGCTAAGATAATTCAATTTAGTCAAGTTCAAAAACATCACAACAACAGGTGAGAACATGAACAATGAAATAAAACATCGGAATCAGTTTTACACGTTATATGAAAAAAAAATAAGCCTGTTGGAGTCGACATTTCCCATCTGACTACCCTTGAGAGGAAATGGCGAAACAGACTCAGGGTACAGACTCAGGGGTCAAAGTCTGTTATAAGGCGCTAAATATTTAATTTATTTATTTACGGGCACTTTTCCCACTGGCAGAGATGCGGACAATTTTTTTTAATGTCCAATGAGCCCTTATATATTTTCTTCCTTTGTATACTTGTACATAATTTATATATTTTAGTGTTAGTGTTAGCTTGTATATATTGTAAGAAAATAAAAACATAATTCAGTAAAAAAAAACAAAAAAAAATGACATATCCAATCTTCTTTTCGTGTGGTTAGTGACTAACCTAGTGTCAGTTTTAAAGGCGCTCATGGGCCTCTGACTTGGCTTCACATACCGTCGAGAAATATCTCTCTGGCATGCTGGTTTCCTCACGATGTTTTACTTTACCGTTTTTAAAGCAAGTGATAATTTCACATCCAATGATGCAGGGTTACCAAACAATATTAAACGTCAAAACAATAGCCAATTCTTCTCCTCCCATCTTGGGCACAGTATTTTCATTAAGTTTTCCCGACGCGATTTGATACCTTCACATCGGCAAAGCTCATAGATTAAGCCCCGAACGAAAGCTTGAATTTGCATAGAAATTAAAATTTACCTGGACCGTCCCACGTTAGTGGACGAAAGTGGAATTCCTTTGCCCAACTATGGCGTAGAATTTCAAAGCGCGTCGAATTCGAATTTGGAATTCGCTAGTATAAAATGGCGGTAATTAACGGTTTTTATGCGCGAGATTTTCGTTGTTGTTTTTGCTTGGATTTAGATTAGAGGGTAAAGTATTTTTAAATAAATGGTTAGATTTAAAATGTGATGTAATAATTAGAAGAGTTTAGATTAAATCATTACTTTAGGTTATTTGAATACCATTACGAATTAGGTGTTTAAAGCCAAAGTCAGAACGATTAAATGAAATTAAAGATGCAATTGGTTTAAAAATAAAATATTTTATTATAATCTCAGTAGAGACTGCAACAAAGATAGCAAACCGCAAGGACCTACTAATAAACTGTACCAAATAATACCGAAAATCCTAATTACCTCCTCTCCTATTATTAGAATGAGTTTCACACGAACGAAAATTCTCAAGGCGTTTACACCTAAAACGTATAAATATTACCCGAAGAAAATTATATCAGAAGTTGTACCAGTGAGGTATTCACGAAAAGATATTTGGTAGAATTAAAACAACACTTTGCTGAGAAAAGTGGTTCTCCCCGTTCGCCCGCCCCCTTCCCGGGGGGAGGGTGCACCCCTCGGTACCCAATCCCAAGATGGCTTCTTTTAAATGGGGTGGACGGTCGGCCCCTTCAAGAATAAAAGTATGCCATACCTTTCATAGATAGATTCAAGGTGGGGGAATAAGATCCAACGCGGCTCGAGCGGCGTTCGATTACATTTTAAATTGCTTTTTGAAATTCGAGCATTGTTTATGTCTCTGTTCTTACTTTTTTTGTGTCAGTTTGAGACTTTGGCTTTTGCTTCGAAACTCAGTGTTGTGTTACAACATCCTTAGAATCGATTCATGTAAAATAAAATTATCAAAAGATTTTAATGTTTATATTATAATCTAGATTTATAACCAAATAACAAATGTAATAGAACAATTTAAAGTTAAAACATTTGTTTCATTAGTTTTAAATGAACACCGTTACGAAAGTTTCCTTAAACTTTGAAATAATCAAAACTTTAATTGATACGTGAATAGTACTGAAGCTCACATGTGATTTTGGGGCATCGAAAATTGTGTTCTGTAGGTGATGTTTTAGGGATTATTTTGGTTTGGGAGATGGGTGGAAGGTCTTTAACCTTTACATACGTTACTGGGTCAATGTGTGACGTGTATGTTTTGATTTTAAGGCCTCTCTGTATTTAGGTCAGGACGCCGGGTATAAACATTCCTGAAATGTAATTTCTGCTGAAAGATTACGCAGTTGCCTAGATTTTGGTGTCTACTCTTAATTAGGACGATAAAGTTAATTGTAATTAGTTGTTTGTAAATTGAGTGAATGTAGAAAAGATACGTTTCCATATTGTTTTCATAGGTATGACATCGCTTCAAAACACACAACTGCATTACTATTCTGTAACCATCTCACCGTGAATACTTAGGTGAAGTGAGCGTGGAGTGAGCTGTCATTGTCATCGATACCTACTGATACCAAGGCAGTTACAGTTCACTTCAAGCTTACTTCACGTAAGTTTTCACGGTGAGATGGTTACAGAATAGCAGGCTGATCACACACTCAGGGTTCAAAGTGTCAGGCATAAATAAGTAATCATTGTCATTTTTACACACCTGAATCATACAATAAAAAAAATAGCTTTCCGTTCTTTGAAAGCCTTCCTAAGGGCAGATTTTCAAAACAATTTGAACGGCAACATAAATACACTGACGAACAATATCCAAAAGTCACTTGCAAAGTGCCAAAATAATCTAAATATCTCCAAAGCCATACAAGTTAGCTATACGAAGTAAAATAACTGGAATAGGTGTTTTTTATGCGCTATTAAATACACTTGAATGTTGATTTTTACATCAAGAAGGTATCCTGCGTGGTTTTGGAAATATTTTCTTTGGAAAGCTTTTTTATATTGCTCGTCATGGTATGATTACCTATTGGTAGATACTTAAAACATTTCTCAAAGTAAGCATTTGAATTAGATTTATTAATGATTAATAAAACGAATTTGGAATTAAATGAAAATACTTACACTATTTTATTCCAACATTTTATTTTAAATTTTGAAAAGAATTTAGGTAAGTACTTACATACAGTGCTGTTATGAACATGTAATTTACAATATAGCCAAAATAGTAGTGGAAGAAAGCAGACGAAAAAACAGGACATCCTTTAGAAATAAATTAAAAAGATTTTAATAAAACGTCACTACCACCCGTCTGTTTTGAACCGCCATTTTTTCTCGAACAATAATTTCGAAAGGATAATTAATCGCACGGGCGACGCCAGCCTTAATTGAATCTCTTACGCCCCCTCGAAGTCCCCCAGGAAAAACAGCCCTTTCTTATTTTTCCACTCTTTCCCCCTTGGAAGACGATAAATCCTTGAGAGAGACAGTAGGGAGATAACTTGCTGACAACTCAGTGCCATCCAAAAACCTGAATTTTATCTATTTCCATCCCTAAAGAAGGGGGTGTAAGGAACATTTTGTTTTTTACGCAGTTGGGGTGAAAGCAAATGTAGCTGGCAGTTTGCAACAAGAAAAAGCCTCTGCGATTCGTCATTGGAATTCCGCGGGCGAGTTTGGGCTTCCATTTTCAAACTCTGCGTTTTGGATTTAGAATCGATATCTATGGTGGTTGTAGGATTTATCTTATTTTTTCATTTAGAAAATGTAGGTACTACGTTTTTTCTTATTTACGTGGTAGGAGACGATAAAGGGGTACCAGATTGATTTAAAATATTTTTCTTTTATTACCACTGTGTAAATGAAACAAACGAGAATCAAACAGACATTTTTGAATTTAATGTGGTTAACGAAAAGGATCGTTTATGAAACAATGGTAAAAATTAAAAAAAAAAACATTTGACCCCTCAAATATTTTACATTTTAGAATTTTATGTTATATAACTTTGAAGTTATATGTTAATTTATTACATGCCAAAAACAATAATTATTAAAAAGTTTTATTCACAAATACAGAAAATTTCACATTTTTGAGCAAGAAAGGGTAACCTACACATGCCAAATACATCGTTTCATTGTTTTGATAGATTTACATTCATTCGTTTGCACTAGTATTATGTGAAAATGGTTAAGCACTGCCAAAATGTTGATGACTAAAATATTATCAATAAACAAAAAAAACAATTTAGAAAACATACACACAACACATTTACACACATTTTTTTGCATAACGTAAGATCAGTTATTTTTCAAAATTCAGAAATATTGACAAACTTAATTCCTGGTATTGTTTCAAGCCGATTCGCAATCAATTTTCATTTAAACGTTCAAAGTAGTACATTAATCGAAGCAATAACGATAGCAAATCGAATAAGACAAGTTACAACATACTTTCACACAATCAATATCCAAACAGAAGACCATCTAAAATAATTTTCGACACGAGTAGGTAGAAAAGTAATAATAAAACAATTTTCCATCATGTTACCCCTCGAAATAAGAAGGGTAAGTATATTTTTTAGGGAACGCCAACGCAAGGGTCCGAGACCAGTCAAGAAAGACCTCTAGAAACTTGTACATTTTCCGAAAATAGGGTTGAAATTCTAAGCGCCGAAGGGGGTGAAGGGTTCAAAGCAAATTGGTGGCAAGTAAGGGTGTTTTATTAGGGTGGTTACGGCAAAAGAAGAAGAAACAAATGAGAACAACCCCTGTTTTAAATTGCTAAGATGTGAGGGCAAGTCCCTGACTGTTTTTCTTTCATTTTGTTTTGTGAATTTTAAAGTATGTCTCAGTTTGATGAATATTTTACTCATTATGTAAGCAAAACAATAAAATGTAGGTACTAAAATTGTGAATTTTTGACAAAAAAAATATGCACAATATAAATAGTTTTTTGCATTACTTCATAAGGAGAACTAATGGTAATTTTTCGGCAACTGTTCGTTCATAAGAAAACATTTACTTACAAAAATATATTTCAATAAAACTAAGCTCTGCTGCAGTTTTTTTAAAACAAATTATAAGACCTAAGTAAAGAGTATTAATCTATGAATGCAAAATATGGCTTTCAAGAGACAGTTTGGAATATCAAGCCATCGTAGACGTCCACTACTGAAAGTGACTGCAGTATGGAAATAAAATTAAATACCGATCGAACTACATAGAAATATGCTTATGGCATTAAGTCCGCCTCTGTACATTTGTGTGCTTAAGGTGGATGCGCCAAGGTAGCCCGCGAAATTCAAATTTTCTTACGTTTTTTGCAATTTGCAGGTATTTGTTTTTTGCAATTTGCAGAATTATAAACATTAGAATCAGCAATACAAATCGCTAAGTTCATGAAAGTGCCAAATGTCATGATTTCATGAAATAGTCATTCAATGCACTTACATGAACTTGGAGAGTTATATTGCTGATTCTAATGTTTATAATTCTGCAAATTGCAAAAAACAAATACCTGCAAATTGCAAAAAACGTAAGAAAATTTGAATTTCGCGGGCTACCTTAGCGCATGCCCCTTAAAGTATTAAATAAATAAACCCATTTATGAGAACATTGACATGAGCTCAACGCACTTTCTTAAAAGGTAGATCATTATTGGGATTTTGAAAGTAGTTCTTACATTACAATATTGTTTATATTGTTTGAACCGCATTTGCCGCTAGTAAATGAATAAGATTTTCATCAAAATAGAAAAGTATCGAAAATGTTACCAAAAGAAAGTAGGAAATGAATTCACATTGAATAATACCCACGTCAGAATTTTTGTTTTTCGACTTTCTCCCTTAAAAAAAATTTGTTATTGGCCAGAACTTAGCGTGTTACGTTTTCTCTAACTAGAAAATAGGACCTCGTCTACAAAAATCAATAAAAATCACTAATACCCATCCCCTTAAAAATACCCTTAACTTAGTCCCCTTCGTACACAGCATTATGTACAAAGGGGGGTGTAAAAATGCACTCAGACATTACATTAAAAGATATAATTAAGGGGGTGGGGAAGCACCCTTGGGGAAATTCGTTCCTTCTTTTGACATTTTAAAGACCCCTTTTCTTAAACCCCTGCGAACGTAGATATAAAATATTTGGAAATAATATCAGTAACAAATATATAAACTGCAAGGAGTTTTGGAGGATTTTTCACGAGAAACCGAGACTTTTCGTAAAAAACTGTTTTAGCATTACTTTTTTTGTAAGAAAGGTTCTTGAAGCAAAAGAATAGAAAACCAAAAAAAAATTTGAATTATTAATTAAATGCTTACTTAACCGTGGTATTGAACTACAATTTTTACGTTACTTACTAGGAACAATTTAAAAACTCCTTGACCTTCTCACTGAAAAATAACCCCGGTGACCTTATCTGTCAAATTATACTATTTAGTCTTTTCCATTTTCTCTATATCTACGTATTTCTACCCTAAGAATGTTTAAAACGAATAACCCTTATAATTACTACTTTGAAGAAGTTTTATTGCAATTTAAAAGTTAATAACCTTCTCAATAATGACGTAGGTACTTAAGTATTCTTTGTACTTTATATACCTAAAACAAAAAATCTACCTTTATAAATCTAAGACTCAGAACATGTGCTAAATTCAAAAAGATTATGAATGGAGATAAAAAGTAATTAAAGAGAGTCACTGAGAATGTAGTAAATAATTATGAAATCAAAGATAATATTTAATTTTATATGTTATAGTTGTCTTTAGGATAACAGCACACAAAACTTCGAACAAAGTAGTACTTAACCAAATAAAAGGTATGTCAAAGACTATTTTATGACATTTTAAGAAATTAAATGCAAATGCCAATCCTAATTTTACAAAACGTAACAGAAATGAAACGGCACGCTATCCTTTATCTAATAAACGCAACAAAAAAGTTGTAATAAGAAGAAAAAAAGGAAAAACGAAAACCGTTTGTCTTTCGAAATTGGCTGAATTTCCCGCGTCACCGCCGTGTCACAAAAAACGTTCAAAAGGCGTAAAAATAAGGAAAAAAGTGAAGAGAACCGGGTATTATCCTTGTTAATTCCGGGCTAATTTAATTCACGCCTAATTCTATTTGCCGAGTAAAACGGGGAGGCGATAATTGTGGGACTTTTTCATGATGGAGGAAAAACCCCGTTTTTTGTTCGCCAAACGACGTTTTTAACCTTTTAACGCGTGGGAAAAGTGTATTTTGCACGTGTTGTACAAGATTATTTAAAAATAATGGAGCCTTTATTCGTTTCTGGGGAATAAGAGACACATACTAATGTTTGTGTATTTTTCCTTATGTTACCAATTTTACTTGTGTTTTTTACATTATGTGTTCGAAAACTATCTCTGTTGTATGTGGTAGTGTATTATTAATCTTCAGATCTTCTTTCATGTCACTTTCACTGCTCAAGTGAAAATGAAGAACACTATCTGGTTTAGCATGAGATGTTCTAATTATTAATTTGATATAACGGTGTCTTGCTTTCGATTTTGAAGTAAGTAAACCTTTAAAACACTGATATTATTTTGGTAAACCGGGAAGCTATCTATTCCTTACATTATAACTACCGGACATAAACAACTTTTAACCATATATTCGAATCTAAAAATTCACGTTCACTGTTCACCCGTCTCACATAATTTCGACTTTCACTGAAACTTTTGACAAAGTAGACCACAAACTAACCATCACTCTTCAACACCAAAAATGAACTGACCGTCTACTAACTGGACATTTTTAAAGTTAATAATAACTCTATGAAAAATAACCCTTAACTTACATAACTGGTTATGGAAAAAAAACGCAAAACTGACCGGTGTCCCCCAAGGGTCAGTTCTAGGACCCATTGTCTATTTTTGTAAAGGTAAAAATCTGGTTTTGCTGACCCTTCCTTAGAGTTTTTAGTTTCGAAAGTGTTGGGCAGCTGTTGCAATACCGGTTTAGTGACAAAAGTATTGTATTTGCATATTAAGGAATTCGTGTTTAGGAATTTCGGAAGTCATAATTTTGATTATTTATTAGGTGGAAGAGGAATTTAGAATTAATTATGTGGTGGAGAATTAATTCATTTTTGGTATTTAATTTACAAGCAAAGAATTAGTTTTAATAACGAAGATTAAGATTAAGAGTAGAATCAAATTTAAAAATTGCTATTATAGGTCAAATACCAGACCGCTTCACGAGACTAAACTGTAATTGAAAACTTTAGGTACTAAGGCATCATTATGACATTATAACACACTGTCATCTTCTTAAAATAGTTCGCACCTGACCAAGAAAGCGTAGAAGTAGACCTAACACTCCTGCAAGTTTTCTTCCTAAGCGACCTTTTCTTTTCAGCAGTGGACTGCGCACTGTGTATCTCTATTTGTGAGTCGGACTTCATTTCTTCAGTCAGTGGGTCGTCCTGGGGGCGGAGTTTGTATAGCGTAACCTTCCTGCCTTCCTGTATTTACATTCGCCTCTTTGGCCTCCCTGATTTTGGAACTCCAGAGCTCTGTAAATCAATGACGATTAAGTCATTGCTATTAACTGGCATGCCGGGTCATCCTCGTTTCCAAAGTTTTTAGTTTTCCCATTGAGTCCATCTCATCTCATTTAATATTCACTTAAAAACGCATTTTAAATAAATGACACATACCATTTGCAATAACACATTACGTCACTGGCCATTTTGTAATTATTACATCAATTTCATAATTCTTTGGTGCATGTTGGATGTACGTCAAAGAGGACGCTTCGAAATGTTGCCACTACATAAAACGTAACACGAAGGATGATATTCTCATATCCTAACCGATAAGTTTGCCAATTTCTTTTATTTATTTTTATTTTTATCTTTCTTATGTATAGTTTATGTATAGTATATTCGTCACTTGTGTATGGGTAATAATAATGGTTCACCCGTGCCGCACCGGTCGACGTCATTACGTCAGCGCCGGCTGTCGCTGAAAACCAGTGCTGGGGCTCTGTCCTGCATAGGGTCGCAGCATAATGCTGAGCGATAGCCGTTTTGCGTGAATGTGACGCATGTTTCCCCCAACCTTTTGTATTTTTTTTTTTTTGTGTTTGTTTTGTTTTTTTTTTGCGTCATGTTTACCCCAAATAAACGTATTTTCTTTCTTTCTTTTCTTTTTTTTCACAAGAACTGACCTGTCTAAAGTCAACAATTACTAGTCAACAATTTGCTGTTTGTACTTTCCATAGTAGTTTAAATTAGTAGCCGAGTGGTACCCAAGAGAAGGCAAAAGGAAGAGAGGACGCCCGATAAGAAGGTGGTACGACGATCTTAAAGCGACAGCGGAGCCAATGTGGAAGATGAAAACCCATGACCAGGAACTGTGGAAGAATATGGGAGAGGCCTATGCTAAAGCAAAACAATCTTCTGATGAAACCGATGTCTGAAGAATTAACTTTTATTTTTATTAGTTAAATAATTATAATATGTAAATGGATTCTAGGATTGTGACAATGAAGGCCATTCATTCATTCATTCACTTTCCATAGTAACAAAATAATATTGAACTGGAAGTAGCTATGGAAAAATTAGGCAGTTCAATAGAATATCTATTTATAAAAATGGAGCGTGCCGTCGGAACTGCGCAGTTGTCCCTACCGCCAGGTAGTCATTATTGGCGTGCATTATAAACAATTTATATGAAACGCTCTACGTCGGCGTAACTTATGCCCTTGCGTATTTTCAAACGGGGACAGAGGCGGACTTGGTAGCGGCTCGTTTGTACGCTTGTATAGTTTTAGAACTGATGACCTCATCGCCTTATTTTCGAACATACATTTTCCATATTTATTCATTTTTATGTTTTCAGTCTATTTAATAAAATTATTCTTAAAAATAGTAACTTACTTCAAAGCGAAGCTTTTTTTTTTCATGGGCTTTGCAAAATATAAAAATGACATTAAAACAAAAAAAAAAAAACATCATCCACCATCACCAACGTGAACGGAAAGAACGGAAAGATTAAGAGGCTGTGTAAGTCGATGTGACAACAATATCTAGATACTATGTAAGTAAGTATAATAAGATACCTACTAAAAATGCTCAATCGGATAACTCTATGATTGAGATCTATATAGCGAACTTAGACTTTACTCAAGCTAACTGCAGGTGCGTTTCATACGAAAATTAACCCTATTTGTATGAACTTTATGTGCATATTCCTGATAAATCGTTTCAAATGAATATGAACATCAACTTCTTCATTATCTTATCAAACGCTACTACTATGCTTGGCTTGAGTAAATTCAAAGTTTGTTATATAGATTTCAGATTATAGATATCCGCAATTTTTCAATGTTTATAAAATGCCGAGGCAAAGATTTTTCTTTCGACCTACATTTTCTTAGTTCATCCCTGTTCGTTTCGCGACATTGCAAAGCGGCCATCACGCGAATGCTCTATAAAATTTCAATCACCTGAAAGATGGCGGTTTTTCATCGATTGTCCCGTTAGATAGCAATTTTATATACCGATACGATACTGAAGTTCGTTCTTTATTTTGAGATCGTAGTTTATGGCTAGAGGGAATGGAAACTATGGTATACGTATATGATGCTATAAGCAAAGGGTGGATACAGTTACAAGTAGGTAATACAAAAGAAACCGATAAGTTTGACAGTTAAAAATAACACATTGTAGTGAGATTGATAGGTTCTCGGAAGTGCGTTCAAGATAATGTATGTTACAAACATCCTACTGTTAACATTAGTTCGTAAAAAACTTAAGTTCGTAATTTTATTATAAGAGATAAAAACTTAAGTTCGTAATTTTATTATAAGAGATAAAAACTTAAGTTCGTAATTTTATTATAAGAGATAAAAACTTAAGTTCGTAATTTTATTATAAGAGATAAAAAAAATGATTTACTTGCTGAGTTTAGCATCAGTAGCGCTAATTCTTTAGGTAAATTTCAAGTTTGTGTGACGTGTTATATGAAATTGTATGCACGCTCAAACCTTGGTGTTAAAAAAAGTTGCTAAGCTAACATCGGTCTAGCCTTGTCCCAACTATTCTAACTTGCAGCAACGTAGTACGCGCCGTGGACGTCGTCAACGTCGCAGTATGGCGCTGTACAGAACACAAAGTATATACGCACATGCGACAGACGTACGCGCAAGGAGCTCGTGGCTAAGTAATAACAGCCGCACGGGTCGATCCATCAGGTTAAGCTACGCTTGCCGGGGTTGGTCCGTAGATGGGTGACCATCTTTACATATCGAGACTCTTCCGTGCCTCGGAAAGCACGTTAAGCCGTTGGTCCCGGCTGTCATTCATCTTTGACAGTCGTTACGGTTCGTCAGAAGCCCGAATGTCTGACAAAACCAGTCATACCAAGAGGTATCGTATTACCCAGTTACTGGGTTGTGGAGGTCAGATAGGCAGTCGCTCCATGTAAAATACTGGTATTCAGCTGCATCCGGTTAGACTGGAAGCCGACCCTAACATAGTTGGGAAAAGGCTAGGCAGATTGATTGACCGACGTACGTGACCGACATCAGCGTAAGAAGAATTCTGGCCTTATAGATTAAATTCCTGCAGTAACCCAAAAAATAGTTTACCTGTCTTGTCAATAGCATGACCTTACGAGAAAGTTCACTTGTGTCTGCGCACACACTTGTGCACTGTAATATCTCCCGCACCCAAGGCTAGTTTGCCATGACTGACATACGTTCTGAAAGGCCATATATTTCAGAATAACGACGATTAAAAGATTTATTCTTATGAATAATTCCATGCCATCTTATCCAAGATTGTTGCAGTATCGTGCTCGTCTCGTATACAATAAATTCGTCTAAACCAGGCTGGTACGATATTATGATTTACATTACGCGGACCAACGCCGCCTTCATTTTATATCGCCATTTTATTTTAGTCTTCAATGTTACGAGGTTGCAAAAATTTTAGCTGTCTTGGTACTGATGTCACTTGAGTCATACCTATAGATTCATTTCAGATTTATGAAAACAAAGGTTAGTATCGTAGGTACTGCTTAAAATGTATGCCCTATTTCAGAATTAGATGCAAAGCATCACAGTTAAGGAACTGTTTTGGATATAATTTGCTATGTATTAGTGAGAATTATCATCATAATTATAATTATAATTACTATAGAGAAGAAAGGATATTTTCTGCTTGGTTTGGTTGGTGGTAAGGCTTGTTCTAAGTCCGCCTGGCTGGCTACCACCATCTTATCTAAGTCTGTCGGCATAACGACAATGTTAACAGCATTGTTGTGTTTCGGCAGTTAGAGGTAAGATAGCCAGTTCCTCTGTGGTTGAGGATTCCGGGTGAAGTTCCCTTCCATCTTCGGCTTGATCATCACTTACCATCAGGTGGTGGTGAGATGAACGCCAAGAGCTTCACTGTTGTGAATTTTGATAAATACACAAGTAATTTTTCCGCCTTCAGTAGATGCATCTGGTGCCGTATTAGGAAGTATTAATGTCACTATTTTTTCAATGTGAGAGTGCGGCGGATAGCACCATTCCATTTTCACAGTGGAATAATGATGGCATTAATACTTCATAATACTAACCCTGGTCCTTTCTAATCGGTCCCTCTTAAATCTTTACTTTCTCAAAAGAACCATCGATATGTGACCCTTAACGTAAGGCAAACAAAAACTAAAATCCATTAACAAACTGCTAACTGATTGATCAATTTCACTTGAACACCATCCGCTTTTAGATTCAACGACCACTTTACAATTTTTTGTACCAATATAGGTAGTTAACCCTTCAATAACAAATCAATAGATAAGGCGTGACTAAAGATGTTTTTTTAACCCTTCCGCGGCATATGGTCACTCCGATCGCGCTGTTTATTTTGATAAAACGTGTCTGGACAAAAAATGCATAGTCTTTTCGACCGTTGTCCATATGTCCGGGCCTTTGTTGTAAACTTTTTATTTGTTATTGTTGATAATCAATAGTTTCTATTCAATAGTGGCTGGACAGTTGGGTAGGGTTGCCAGGAGTTTTGGACGTTAAAGAAAAAGCTTGGCAGCGTCGATTTTGATATTATTACAAGTATGATAGCTGATAGGTATTATAAACCTACTATATATTTCATAATTGAGTTGCCATTTTTCCAATTCATTGAGAAGATAGAGTGAGACATAAATATTATTATTTATTTAACCTAAACAACGACAATATCAAACCTAACCTAAACAATGTCAACAATAAATATCAAAGTATTAATGGCCACAGCAATGCCTATGAATGTACAGATAAGTACCTAGAACGCCAAAGTGATAAAACAATTCTTAAACCCATTCCTACAAACAAATCACCTAAACCATACTGTCCCAAACGCTCCCTAACAATATGCCACCACCGCGGGCAGTTGGAACCGGTTTGAAGCGGAACCCACCGCTCAGATCCGGTTTTGACCAGCGAGTGACCCCTTCTTACGGATCTATTGTCCATTGAGGTGAAAGGTCAGACAGATGTTTCGTTCTTGCATATTGTCCGGTCACGTATGGTAAAATAGCAAAGGATAAAATTATTCTTTTGTCAAAATTGTTGTTAATCGACTGTGCTTTAGTTCTGTTATAATGATACTTGGGTCTATTGGTTGATCTTTTACAAAGAAATACCTACGCTATTGGCTGGTGCTGAAAAATATGCTATCTTTCAGGGTTTGATATTCAGGGATTCATTAATTTATTAGTCTAGAAAACAACAATCTTTTATATTAATGTTCCTTGTGGACTGTCATTCTAAAGTTTGTACTTAAACTAATACTGGAAAGAGAACAACAGTTATTAAATGACGAAAATTTTCAGTACAGTTTAAGAAAAACATTGCAGAATTCAAACCTTAAAGGTAAATTTTTATCGAGATTTATTTTTAAAATTGTAATAAATGAACTTCAAGGTCCATTTATAAACACGAGTGTTTAGTTGCAAAAATGTTATTAACAAGAGTTTTGACTAGCCGTGGGTCAATACCGGTTCTGACCAACTGGTGACCCCTTCCTACGATTCTATTGTCCTTTAAATTAATAAAAAGTTGTGGCAGATGTTTCATACTTTTCATGTCATCAGACCACGTTCCATAAAATAGCAAAGGTGTAAAGCAAAGCATTTGGACAGCCAAAAACAAATGGACAAATAGGCGCGTCAAAAATTTTCGTAGTTCGTCATTGATTCTGGAATTTATCATTAACTTACTTAGTTTAAATTTCCGCGCATTTTATGAGAAAAGTACTACATAAGCCTTGGCCTCAACCAGGTATTGATGGACGAACGTGAAAATGTGGGCCGAGGTGAAGCCGAGACACATATATATACGTTCGTCCATCAATGCCCCTGTTGCAGGCCGCGACAGTAATGTACTTTACGCTTAGCAAAGATAATAATTTTGATACAAATTAATTAAACAAGATTATAGTTTTTTGTAAATGGAAAATAAAAACAACAGACATTTAGGCTTCATTCATCAGCTTGAGGATCGTTCCAAAATACGTGCCTCAGATTCGAGACGTGAGAAAAATACTAGTATTGGTGTAGCAGGTTTTGTCGACGGAAGAGTAGACAAAATGACAGATAAACAATCGCAATCTGTCAGTTTGTCTATTCTTCCGTCGACATAACCCGTTTCTACGGTAGTCATGCTACGCGTGCAGGAAAGGATTATTACCTATTGTGTTGTAAACTGTAGATACAGAGAAAAAAAACAAAAAAAAAACTAGCTATCATTCAAACATTCAATGACGACAGTTGACTATTGCAGATTTTTGATACCACTGTTTAATTCCGGAGGGTCAATTCCGGTTTTGACCAACAACTGACCCCTTCTTACGGATGTATTGTCCTTTGAAAGGTGAAAGGTCAGGCAGATGTTTCGTGTTTGCATATTGTTCGGCCACGTAGGTATAGTGAAGCACTGGATTTGCAAAATGTGCATTGTTAAATAAATGAAAAGGTAGCGATTATTTGAATCTTTTTTTAAATCTCTCTGGTCTCAGCTGGTCCGATCTTTTTTTTTTTTTGTATTATGTCTACGGAAGAATTACTGTTTGGTCTGGGGACTTTATTTCCTTGGGAATTTCGTCTGTCGTCAGTCTCCATTGTTGTTTTCTGGTTTTCAGTGATGTAAGTATAGGTACCTACTGGTACCGTGAGATATTTCTACTTCATCTTTGAATGTATGAGATATTTCAATCAATCAATCTGCCTAGCCTTTTCCCAACTATGTTGGGGTCGGCTTCCAGTCTAACCGGATGCAGCTGAATACCAGTATTTTACTTGGAGCGACTTTCTATCTGACCTTCACAACCCAGTAACTGAGTAATACGATACCCCTTGGTAAGACTGGTTGTCAGACTTTCGGGCTTCTGACGACCCGTAGGTAACGACTGTCAAAGATCTACGAATGACAGCCGGGACCAACGGTTACCGCTCAGGGTCCAACTGCAATTAATTTTTCTGAGGCTTTATACCTAAAAAGAAAAAAGAAAGAAAGAAAAGAAAGATAAATAGTAAACGGATTTCTAACAACGAATATTCGTTTCTTTAGCTGCCATGCATTCGAATAGTAGGTAATATTTCCTAGTAGGTACCAAAATGCATTCCCCCAAATATCTTCAACTGTAACACATTGAAAGCAAAGAACTAACATAATCAGATAAGCCACAGCGGTAGATAAACGTTAGCGGTATGTAGCGGTATGTAACGGAAGCTCGCGGTATACCGGTGCGGTAAGAATTCGCGAAAACACTCCGCGAATTATTGTCGCTTTCCTGTCGCGTGCTGTACACCTACAGACTGTAACGGATTTTAGTTTATTTTGTGAGTATTTGTGGGATTTAGAACGCAAAAATAATAATATCAGAAAAATCCTAATTTCCTAACTATTATTAAGTTGTTGTTTATTTTCTTTCTTACTTATTTGAATTTTTAAATATTTCTTATAATAAAAAACAAAAAAAACAGAGGTCCGCCGGTGTCGGGACCAGGGTCTAAGCTACCAGTGGTTAGGGCTGCAGAGAAAGGAACCTCCTCACAATGCGAACCGTATCGAGGAGTAAGTACTGCCTTATTATTTTAATATTATAAATGCGAAAATGATTTTGTTTGTTGTTCACGCTAAAACGGCTTAACGGATTTGGATGAATTTTGGCACATGGAGAATCCATGACCTGAAGAAGGTCATAGGATATCTTTTATCCCGATATTCCCACAGGATCGAGACTTACGCGGGTGAAACTTCGGGGCGCAGCTAGTTTAAAATACTGATTCTCGTCTGTCGGTCCAACTAACTACAATAAATTATTGATATGATGGGTTAAAACTAAAACCGGTCAGAAATTTAGTAACGGGGCAGATTGATTAGTTTTCTAAAAAATGCTCTAAGCCTAGTGTTCTTTCCATAGACCCCTTTGATGAAAGAATCTTTTGAAAAATACTTGAAACCCGAAGAAAGAGAAACTTATCAGATAAAAGATTACGTGCTCTCAGGTGAGAGTTGAAAGATGTAGGTATATACAAATTACAATACGCACAAACTCACTCACGCATTTTTACAATCACTGCGGTGAGACAGTAAAGGAATATTCATATTCATTTATTTTGCATTCCATATTGTAAAAAAGATGTTACAAAGGGCTTAAAGCTAGGTACATAAATATGGACCCTGTAAGGGCACAGCAAAGTAGGAGACTGGGAGAGGGCTTTAATCTTATTAATTAGTAGGTATACAAATGTAACAATATCTACAACAAAAATAATAATAAGATATGAAAAAATACGAAATTTTGTTAATCACATTAATTTAAAATTTGTCATTTAGGTATTCATTTATAGCATATATGTAATAAAAATTGTTGTAATTTATTTATGAATGAATTAAATTTTTGCTCATTTTTAATATTTTCGAATACATGATCGAAGCATGTGAAGTTCTCGTATGATCGGGGATGTGAGCTAATTTATGTAAAAATCAAAGTAAGAACAACAATAAAGTTAACTTATAAAAAAATAAAACGGTAGCACTCACAAAAATACCGAAAATACAGTGAACTTTTTAAAACCCGAAAACAAAAGTTAGAAACTTAATGAAAGCTTAGAACTTTGTTTCACCTCACAAAAACTTAATACGCCTACATTAAGTTGTCAGTTGAACACGATACTTGTCTTGAATTCTAAGATCATTTGAGTTTAGATAAAAGTAAGGTGATATCTTTACTGTAATCTTAACACGAGTTTGTTGATATTGTGAGCATTTTTGAGAAACTGTACCTATTGTGATTACTTATTGGTCTATGCAGTACAGCCGATGAATACTTTATAAGGGTTCTGGGTTTCTGACTTCCTGTTACGATAATTATCATGGATATGGCTACTAAGACAACAAAAAAGGGTGCGTGGCTAAATGATATCAGCCACACGGGTGGACCGAAGGTTAAGCTAGGTTGGTTCGTGGATGGGTGACCATGCAATTTATATCGAGACCCCTACGTGCCTCGGAAGGCATGTAAAGCCGTTGGTCCCGGCTGTCATTCGTTGATCTTTGACGGTCGTTACGGGTAGTCTGACAGAAGTCAGACAACCAGTCTTACCAAGGGGTATCGTGTTACTACGTGTACTGTTAGTAACTTAGTTGTGAAGGTCAGATAAGCAGTCACTCTACATAAAATACTGGTGCATCCGGTTAGACTGGAAGCCGCCCCCAACATAGTTGGGAAAAGGCTAGGCAGATAGATTGGTTACTGCGACAACTGGAACCGACAATGTAAAGGGTTATCCGAGACACTTAGGGGTGTCAAATGAAAAGATCTGTCATCCACGTAATTCAACCAAAGAGCAGCTTAACCTGGCAAATCGATGAATCAATGAGTCTTAATAATAGCTCGATAAAAAACCATAATATCAGAAAACAACCTAGCCACTTTAGCTAATCTAAATTCCACACCCGCCTGCGGCAGTACCGTCTAATGTAAGATTTACACCGGTTATCCGGCTCGAGAGAATAGTTAGCTTGGCGACGGATTTCCGAGCGTCACTAAAAATTTGCCTCACAAATACTCGGTTGCTACTCGGTATGTGGGGGTACAACCGGGTGGGTGTAAATCTATGTGAGAATTAGATATTTTGTGTTAGGTTCTTTGATTGTTTTATTTATAGTTTTGCTTAGGCTGTTGATATAAATGTTTTTGACTGGAAAGGGTTCTGGTTTATCGACCAATTTTTATGGGTAATGATGGTCCTTTTATTGATTACCATAGCTGCGCCCCGCGGTTTCAGCCGCATAAGCCTCGATCCCGTGAGAATATAATAAAAAAATATGAATAAAAAGTATCATAAGCCCAGCTCATAGTCTACTCATGTGCCGTATTTCATCAAAATCAGTTCAGCCGTTTTAGCGTGAAAGCGTAACAAGCAAACAAACTCAGTATAGAATAGAATAGAATATTTATTTGCTCAGAATGTAGGTATTTCCAATAAGGCGGGTACAAATATTAAAGAATCCTGGTACATTCTACCATTTTGGCATGCAAACATTGGTGCAGTTCATCGTCGAACGTACAAACATTGGTACACAACTAAAATGTATCAGCTAGAAAATCTGATACGGAATAGTAACATTTATTTAATAAGTTAGCTTCTTCTCACTTTCGCATTTATAATATTATTAGTTAGGATTCTACTTGCTTAGACTCATGGAACACTGCATGCTCTGTCATCTGTCACCCATATCCGCGAGGATTTAAGCAAGATATCTCAGATAAAATAAGTTTGTGCTGCTGAATTTGAAAAAACATCTTTTTTAAATTATGTTTGCCTTCAACGCGGCGGGACGGACAAAACATTGTCTATAACGTTCAATGTTCAGATTAAATTCCTGTAAAATATAAACAAAAACCTATCGTGTAATCTACCAGCTGGTCCGTATCTCCTCAAAAAGCAACACCCTACCTTTCATCACAGCTCCAATAAACCTATCAAAACAACTTACAAACCAATAAAGTTTACAAAAACATAGTGTAAACGTTTACAATAACATCGTGACAACAGGTGGTGGGCAGTTGTCGACATGACACGATGACACGACATATGTCGCGGGTGGACGAATGACGCCTATATGGGTCAAAGAAAAGATAATTCGTAGACTTGTAGAAGGTTTTTGGATGATTTTACCTACGCAGAGATACAAGGTTCAATGAAAATAATGCTTTCTGTAGCTTTTCAGTCAGAAATTGTTGAATTACTAGCTCGCCCTGGCTTTGCACGGGTAGCACTAAGTACTTATCTATGTATCTACCCTACCTACCTGCTCTACCTACCTACCTTCTACATACCTACCTACCTATCCTACCTACCTACCCTATCTACCTACCTACCCTACTTACCTACATACATACCCTACCTACCTACCTACCCACCCTACCTACCTTCTATATACCTACCCTACCTACCTTCTATATACCTACCTACATACCCTACCTACATACCTACCTACTTACATACCTGCCTACCTATTACTACCTACACCTATCCTACAAACCTTGTCCTGAGAATAACAAACACAACAAAAACTATCCAATTTGGTGCTGCTGGTCTCAGGTTATGGCGTGACAAAGGGAAATAGGGATTAGTTTTATTTAAGATATTATTTATATAGATTTATTGATATTTCTGTGCTCTTGGATTTAGAAAATTCTCTGGTATTTGAGATTTCCAAGGATTGACATATCAACATTAGATAGCAAAGCAATAAAATCAGGTTTCTAATTTTATTCAAATAAACGTGTTTTCTTTCTTTCTTTAATGGGATAACAGCTATCTATAGCAGTCGTAAAGAAAAACAACACAAAATTTCAGGACTACCAGGACTGAAATTTTCTTCTAGTATGTGTTCATCTGTAATTTTCATAGTCTTAATCTTTGCCCAAACTTAACAAGGTGTCGATCGTTTATTTATTGAAAGCGAAGTTATTGAATTTTAAAATGGCTGCTTCCGTCTCCAATCTTAAAACAAAATTAATATTTACGAAAATATACTTTAAAATGTCTTATTTTATACCTTATTACGTTGCATTAAGAGCTATCCATATTTTGATCAACTGCATCCGAATTTTAAAGGATCAATAATTTCAAAACGTAGGTCAAGCATCGAAAATTATCAATGATAAACTTTCAATCTTAATGCAAAGTTATAAGAGCTATTATGACTTTATCGATTTCCAATTTAAATAAAACTCGAACGCATCTCAACAAACTAATCTTTTGCTGTTTTTAAATAATAAGTTATTCAATTTTACACCTTATTTTATACTCATAAGAATTACAAGTATTTTATCGATAGATTTTTTTAAAGTGGTTGAATAAAGTGACGACACATGTCATGTTATAGAAAACAAAAGTTAAGGGTTGAACACACGTGGTTGTAACAAAATCATTTATTGACTGTCGAATCCAACAGGACCATAACAGGTGTTTAGTGAAAGTATTTAGAGGGAAGATATTTATTTTTTGTTTGAATAGATACAAATTTAGATTTTATGTTGTTTTGAATTTTTTTTTTTTTTTGACCGATATAGTCCTAGATCGTGTATTTGCCAAGATTCAAAACAAAGAATGTGTCAGCTGGTCTCTGTTTACCTTTGTTTAAGATTTGGGTAAGTACCCGATAACAGTTGGTTTGGTACTGAGGGTAATTTTTTTGCATTTACCTACCATCTTATTGTTTTGGGTCACTGTTGGGCAAAAGAAGAATGATTGAATGTTATTATTTTCTTTGTTAAAAAATATAGTGATTTTAGGCCCAACATTATTTTCTTTAAAACACTGAAACATAACATTATAACGAGTAAAGAATAAAATAATACAATAATAATTAGTTCTTTAGTTAATTTAGTATAATAAAATGTTATTGGCCATAAAATATGTAATTAAATAAAAAGGTAAAAAAAATACCAAGAATGAATAATAATAACAAATAATCATAAACTTCAATTCAAATAAAGACAACAAAACAAATATAAAATGATACAGTGCAATTTCTCCACAAGATATAATTTTCCGCAACAATTCTTATAACCACACCCACTATTAGCTATTAAGGTATGCACACACCGTATCGAAAATATTCGCCAACAATGATTGGGTGTCTACCTAAAAATATTTACTTAGAAAACAAGTGCTGTAACGGTCCGGTGCGCGCAAATCACGAAGAAGCAATGATATGGTATTAAAATGATAGCCGCTTTGTATATAAGGATTATTAAACCACGCCTTGTGATATGTGTAGTTTTTAACGTTCGACTTATTTTTAATTTATTAGCGTAACGCCTGTAGAGGAGAGAGAAGAGGAGCTCGTGGCTAAGTAATAACAGCCGCACGGGTAGATTCATCAGGATAAGCTACGCTTGCCGGGGTTGGTCCGTGGATGGGTGACCATCTTTACATATCGAGACTCCTCCGTGCCTCGGAAAGCACGTTAAACCGTAGGTCCCGGCTGTCATTTGTGGATCTTTGACAGTCGTTACGGGTCGTCAGAAGCACGAAAGTCTGACAAAGCAGTCTTGCCAAGGGGTATCGTATTACCCAGTTACTGGGTTGTGGAGGTCAGATAGGCAGTCGCTCCATGTAAAATACTGGTATTCAGCTGCATCCGGTTAGACTGGAAGCCGACCCCAACATAGTTGGGAAAAAGGCTAGGTAGATGATGAACGCCTGTGATATAAAAAAAAAACCCGTTTAAATATCAAACACAAAATAAGGTCATATTAAATAATAAGGTTTTTCTTTTGACATGGTTTAAACTATCGAGCTAGTTTTTGGAGGTATTCCACTCAGTGAAGGTAATAAGAAAATAACTAAAGAAAGAAAGAATATATATATATTATTTAGGAAACACACAGGAAATACAACAACAAAAAAAAAAAAAACAACTAACAACAAATCAAGAAAATATTAATTTAAAAAAAAATACATTAAAACTAACGAAATAGTGAAAAATAATAACAATGATTGAAATACAGTTAATACGTATATATTATATATATAAGTTATACACAAAATACAACTAAGTTGTCAATTCTGAATTTTGCTTTAGTCGGAATAAAGTTCTAAATTGGAAAATGGTACCAGGGTTTAAAAATCGGTCTGAAGACAAACCTTGTTTTGTAATAAGATGGCATAGTTTGCAAATACGGTGAAAAAATCAGATGAAAACCGTTAAACACAATTTTTTTAACCTATTTTATTTTATAATGTTATATTCACATATCGTGAAAAAAATATGCTGTTCCCTACATCTTGACGAGCTATGCGAAAATAAATGTAGGGAACAGCGGATTTTTGTTCGCGATTTCAGGGTTGGTCCCATAATGAAAGTTGTTCGTAATGATGAGTACAATGATTCCTTAATTAGATTCAAACGAATAAAATTTCAACCTATAGATACCCATCAGGTCTGCGGAGTTCCGCTAGTTAATTTAATTTGACCCTGTAGACTGTAGAGGAGCTCGAAGCCTAGTAATAACAGCCGCACAGGTCGATCCATCAGGTTAAGCTACGCTTTTCGGGGTTGGTCCGTGGATGGATGACCATCTTTACATACCAAGACTTCTCCGTGGCTCGGAAAGCACGATAAGCCGTTGGTCCCGGCTGTTATTCGTGGATCTTTGACAGGCGTTACGGGTCGTCAGAAGCCTGAAAGTCTGGCAACCAGTCTTACCAAGGGGTATCGTATTACCCAGTTACTGGGTTGTGGAGGTCAGATAGGCAGTCGCGCCATGTAAAAAAATACTGATACGAGTATTCAGCTGCATCCAGTTAGACTGGAAGTCGACCCCAACATAGTTCGGAAAAGGCTAGGTAGATAATAGACTGTAGAGAATCACTTGAATCTAAAAACCTTTTAACTTTTTACCTTACAATATAAGAGGCATGTAGCAATCTTTTTCAAAGCGCTTCGTATTTCTTTAATGCTGGGGCTATATTGTCGCGTTATCGCGAACTATACGCCGCGCGCTCTCTGTTGCTCAGCGAGCCGTCGAGTGATGTGCGAGAGAGACCGCACGAAGTTTACTTCGCGATAACGCGATAATCTAGCCCCAGCATTACGACTTTCAACAGGATTGGCATATGCTTTGACGTTTCGGTAGTTTATGTCAATCTAATACATTTTATTTTTCGTCATCTTTATCGCCGACAGAATGTCGCTTGTCTATGCTCTTGGGCAGGCAAAATGTCTATTTTCAATGTTACCAAGTAATAAAAACTTTTTAGTTGTTGGTGGTGGGGTAGGTCCTCACATAAATTCGAATATGACTACCTGCTATGTAAATAACAGTGACGGAGTCAACATAGAACATCGTCTACATGTACTACTAAGTGGGAAAAATACGTATTATTGAAGCTAACTCAAACACAATTGGCGAAAATATCGATGAACAAACACAAAAAAAAAAACATACTTACAGACAAACATAGAACCTCCTCCGTTTTGAAAGTCGGTTAAAAAGAATCAACTGTAATAAGACCCGGATAGGAAACAGCCTCCCTACCTATTTGCACTTGAATGAAAAACCTAATCGATCGAAAACCAACTATAAAACAATCTATATACATAGTGCTCCACCCGCCGTTATACAGGACGCTACAAAACAGGGCAACTCGCCGCTTAGCTATGTAAGTGCAATTTAAAATGTAAATTAACACAGCAAAGAAGTGGGGGGAAGCGCACCAACACTTGGGGAATTTCCACCAACACTGTCTTGGCCACCCTGTATAATCTCTCGGAGGATAAAGTTAAGTCAACAATACTTGCACACCAATTCCAACTTTAACTATATTAGCAATAAAGTTGATTTTCAAATGGTTCTTTTGAGAGTTTCGACGTTTTATGTCGAGTAAATAAAGTGACGTAAAAACTTTTCTATACAGGGTGATTTAAATTCTATATTCATTTGGATAGGGTTGGTTTTAGAATGTGTTAGAGACGTTGCTTATAGGCTTTTCTTGGTATAATTTTTATATTTTCTTCCCGACAGAAGAGATTTGTTACGTGTAACTTGTAGCGGACTCTCAGTCCCTCCAGCGTGGAGGAATAAATTATAACGAGAACACCCTGATTGCTTTTTAATTATATTTTTTGTTGAAGGAAAATTGTAGTCTATTTGATAATTTTATGAATGGCTGGATTAGAATAATTATACCTTTGTTTTCCTTCAGATTTAGGAATATATAAAATTTTCATCGTATTTGTATTTTTTTGTTGGCTCGTTTCAACGATAATATATCTTGATTTAGAATAAAAATTATTAGAATTTTCATATTTTATATATGAGCCTGTCTTTTACTCATTTAGTACGTTATTGTTTAATTCTAGAAAACCGTACATAATACCAACTCCTTTGTTCTTGCATGGTACCTTAATTTAAATTTAAAATTGCTGTCTTTATGAAATATTTCAATTTAATTTAAAGAAATTAATTTAGTATCTGATCAGAGTGAGAATTATTTTATGCGAGCAAAATCGGCACTGACAATCGAAATACTTAATCCTTACATATTATAAAACAAAGTCCTCCGGCGCGTCTGTCTGTCGTCCTGTACGCGATAAACTCAAAAACTACCTCCCCGATTTTCATGCTGTTTTCACCAATGGATAGAGTGGTTCTTGAGTAAGGTTTTAGTATATAATAACCGACATCCACGCGGGCGAAGTCGCAGGCATCAGCTAGTGTAGATTAAACTTAATAGCCTACCTACCCCCACTATAACAAACAAACGCAATTTGCGTCCATTGATCACATTAATTACTGGTTTTAGTAAATTCGGTGGAGGTCAGACTTCTGTCGATCCATTTATAACAAGAAATTAGGCATTGTCGTCATTAGTTCGTCTATACAGTAAAAAAAGTCCTAAAAATAAACAAAACAAAAGATTTAATACAATATTATTCATTATTCTAACAAAAACGCTCACCTTGAATTATTTTCTTCATTTTATTATCATTACCATAATAGATATCTAAAAATTCAATATACTCAATTTCACCCCCATGCAAAAAATTCACCCCTAAAATACAGCCCATTAAAAAAAAACATGCAAAAAGCATCTCAAGGCGTCTCCGTCGCGAGGCAACAGAGAGGCCACTTCTTTTTTCATCCCCCATTCCCCTGAAAAGGGGTGACGGGGTGGGAGGGTCGCCGAGAAATGGAAAACTCGGGAAAATTGTAGCATTCTTGAGGCAACGCTCTGCTCACACCTTCTTGCGGGTGGGGTTGACAACATTTTGGTGTGAAAAGGATTTATAGGTTTTTTGTTTTAGGCTTTTATTGTTGTTGTTGTTAACAGTGTCTTTTTTTTTATAGCACCTTTGTTACTTTTTGTATCTACTCAGATAATAATAATTTTCTTGTTTTAGCTTCAGTGTTTAACTATGTAAGGGCAAGTCGTATTTTCCTAGGCCGTTACCCATTTTTGTGCATTATGATTTTACAAAAATAATAATCATTGATACGACTTTAAAGTGACGGATAGAATCTGATACCACGATGAATGAAACTTTATCATGTTTAGGGAGGTATGGATTTATTATTATTAGCAGTAGATTAGTATAATTGACGCGAAAAGCATCCAAAAAAATTAATGCACAAAACATTAAACTCCAAGAAAATGTTTTCAACCAATGCAGCGGCGCGCAACGTAAAAAGGAGCGCTGTGTCGGACGCCCCCCGGCCCCTCCCCGCGCCAAGCTCACCCCCTTGGCCACGGACAGCGTCTCGGGGCACGGACTTGGGGAGTTGTATTTTTGAGATTGGTTTTATATAATAGGGGATTATTATTCTATACCTCTGACTGGTCTGGCAACAGATCTTTATATTGAATGTGTTAGACTTCACACAAAGCATTTGGTAAAAAGTGTGTGTAAAATGTTGATAGGTAATTAGGATTCATCTTCATCTTCATATAACAGCAGAGCATTATTTAACGAGAAGAAGAACAGGTATAATTCTCTTTGTAGCTAATTAATAAGAGGACTGAGAAGAGGTCTTTCATAAGAGGACTTTGGGATAAAAAATGTAGGTAAAAAGGTAACGGAGGAGGATACGGACAAGGTAATAATGCACTTGTGCTTAAAGAGCTTATGACTAAATAGATCATCTGCCAGCTCTGTCATTAATGAAAATAAAATTAAAATAATTCTCTAGGTAGGTACGACTTGCAATTATCATGGCTTACACACCCAAGTTCGTCCCTGTTCGCCGTCGCCGCGGGTTCCGTACCGGCGTTTTACATATTTCTTCAGTTCGCCCCCATTGTGAGCGGCCCGCGTATTGAATCAACTGTACGTATTGTATACTTAGGTATACTGTATACATAGATATACAACTTCTTTGTTTCCGCCTTGCCAGGAGATAATGCGGAAAATTATTGCTGGACTGAAAAATTAGATTAGTAACAGATTTTAGATCATTTTGCTCTCTTTTAATAATTATACGGCTACTACATTGCTTCTTGAAACTAAAATTAAATATTTAGTGTCAAACTAAGAGCGGATAAAACCAATAAAAACCACATTATTTAGAACTAATAAATAAGGTCACTTACCAACTGTATTTGTACTGTACAGATTCAAAAGACCGAGAAACAGGGGTTCTAGCAATAGACCCTAAACTAGATCCCGATAATCTCAGTCGATTTTTTGACTGATTGATTCACTTGCCTTATTCTTTTGATTGTCAATCATTATGAATAAACCCATGTCCAGAGTATTTCGTTTATATACAGTATTTTTCTGAACATACATTGTATTCATGACTGGAATTTGAAGATAAAACTACAGTAAATACCAGTAGATCGATGTACCTAGATACTTTAGTAAAATAGCCTGAAAAACAAACCCATTAACGGAATACTCAATAACAATTATTTTTACAGGTCTAAGATAAAAGGGGGTGAAATTCACCCCCTGATGACGTCACCATCCGACAGTGTGTCAGCAAATAACCAACCAGGTTAAATTGACCCCTCTCAATCTGTGCTTTTGAAAAATACCAGTGTATTTAAGGATAAAGTTAAGCGTCTGAGAGTTCAAGTTATATTGGAAATTTGGGAGGCAAATGTTTTGTTTGGCTCGGGGTAAATGATGCAAAAAGCTTTAAGAATATTATAACGGTGTATGTTATAAAGGATGAGTAGTATATTCTAAGATGGATGGTGAGAAATACATTTTCTTTATTGTTATATTTATAGCAGCAGATTCAACCTATAATGTTCCCACTGCTGGGACACAGGCCTGCTTTTTGTGAGAGGGAGTGGACCGTAATCCACCACGCGGGCCCAGTGCGGGTTGGTGAATGTCACATATCTTCGAATTTTTGGGTCTAGGACATGCCGGTTTTCTCACGATGTTTGCTTTCACAGTTTTGAGAGTAGTGGTGATGAAATAATTTACACAAAGTATTGCGGCCTTATCATTACCCAGAGGTAATGATATAGCGGTGATATTAAGAAAAGGGAAGCGAAGCTCAATATATTTGCTACGACAAGACAATGGTTCGCTCAGGAGAATCTAAAAGAAAAATGTGTGGTTTCCAAAAAGTTTATTGTGGAACTAAAATCAATCATGTATACTCATTTTTGATGTTAAATTCATTGTTTTTTCTTTATTGATTAGTTAAAAAAAGGTAACTTTTCTATGATTATTCCACGATGCCTTTAAGTGCAATCTTCGACTACTCGTAAAATGGGTCTATTACACTCTCTCAACTCTTTATACATAAATATAAAAGAAGAAACTTAAAAACTGCATTAAAATATCATTCAGCCCCTCGCTCGCCAGGGCTAGTTAAGACCGGCGACGTTGCCAGCGTGATATGTTGCCAAATTTATGTTTTTTGCCAACTACTGGCATTATCTCGTTTTAATGTTAGACTCTCGGTTATTTTCTCCTTTTTAATGTGTCTATTTGGCATCATATGGCAGTCGCATTTTAGGGTTGAGTTCTTGGCGATTACTTTTGAAGATGGGTCGTTTGTTATTTTTTTTGTAGTAGGCAAATTTAATGCTAAATATTTTTCTTTTTAATGTATGAATATTTATAATATACTGCAATTGTATTAATTAAACAGTAAATAAATTATATTAATCTTTTTATAACAAAAAAATAACCACCCGAATCTCTTTAAAGAACCTTTCAACCCTCAAATCACTTACCTAACATAAAAATCCCTTTAACAATCCAGCGAACAATCATAAAAAATCTCCTTGCGGTCGCACACAATCGCAAAAACCTCACACAAACAAAAATATAAAAGAGTGTACGAACAGTGCGAATGCAGCTGTGTGTGTGATAGCCGCTGCTTCCATTGGGCACAGAGCTATTTCTTTATTGATCCATATTTCTTCTTCTTTAGACTGGCCTCCAAGGGGGATTCACCCCTCAGGGGGACACCGCCCAGCCCCCCCGGAGGTGTTTTTCTACAGTTTTAATGAACGAAGGACTCGAAAATGGCGCGCAAGGAGTTTTGGGGGGTGGAAGGGGGAGAAAGGTTATTAATGCTTTTTAAGCTGAGTAATTTTCACCCTTAACGTTTTTAGGCTTGAGTGTGCTTAGTTTTTGTTTTTAAGGCTATTCTGTTGTTTGTGGTGGGTTTTTATGTGTTTACCTAATTACTAATTAAGTATGTTTATAAAAGTTGGACGGTGAGATAAAGTGGTGGTACTTTGTGTGAATGGGCACATTTGTAGGGCAAGAATTCCATAGGGGTAAATAACTAATAATGAGACTATTTGTTGAGCCGTTTTATAACAATACTAGATAATACAGTCTTGTATTTTTCTAAAATATTTTCAGTTTTCTAACAGTTTTATAGAAAACTAGTTTCCGCCCGCGGCTTCGCCCGCAAGGTATGTCGATAAAAAGCAGCCTATGTCCTTTCTCAGGCCCTAGACTATGTGTTTACCAAATTTCATTTAAATCGGTTTAGTAGTTTTGGCGTAAAAGCGCGACAGACAGACAGACCGAGACAGAGTTACTTTCGCATTTATGATATTAGTAAGGAAGTAAGGATTTTTTAGATAACAACAATGTTTAACGTTAACAAATTGAACAACAAAACTTGTGTATTTAGGTAATAATATCGACAAGTTTCAGAAATAAATTCCCATGTATAAATATGTCATGTGTACAGTATAGATATCATGTGTCACTATCTCAAATGCCATATAAATAAATGTTATAAGTAAAAATCGAAAAATGACCTTGAAAACAAAAGTTAATTTTAATGTATGCCTTCAAATCATTCCATTAAAAACAAGACATGCGCAGAAAAAAAAAACAATAATGAAAACAGAAATAAAAATACCCAATTCATTGTCAATGAAACTCGAGACTTTATCTCATTCGAACACTCACCTAAAAAAAAAGAAAAAAGAAACCACCACGCACAACAAATTTGAAAAAACATACCTTATAATTTGGCTCATTACCAAAACGTAGGAAAAACATATTCGTTCCCTTACACTCCCCCATAAATAAGGACGATGGGTTCGAAAAGGGAAAATTTTTATTATCCAACCACCCCATTCCACCCCTAAGGAGAAATATGAAATAAAATGAAAATGTAATGGGGAAAAAATACGGAGTGCGCGGCAAGACAAAGGGATGGGATGGGGTAGGCTGCTGTGGAGATGGCTTTGGGAGAGAATTTTTTATGGTTTAAATAGATACTATAATTTTTCTGAAATGATTCTTTTGGCATTTTAAACTTAATTATGCTCGTCTATGGGGAAATGGCAAGGCAAGGTTTAGCTTGATTAATGACTAGTTTTGGACCCCCTCAACCGTAACTGATTCGTATAAGAATATCTTCTTAAAATACCAGCCGAAATCGTTTTTTTACACTTTTTAAAGGTCTAAAAACGTTGGACGATTTCTTTTGCACAAGCTCCAACACCATCTTTTGCTGAATTTAATTGAGCTGGTATCGAACATTTAAGACAAGATTGGAGAAATAGCTGAGGGAATGATCCTTATTGGAGGCTTGGTCACAAATCTGCAAGTCAAGTACGCCCAGGCCAGATGGCTATAAGCAGCTGAATGATAGTAGCCGAGAATCAAGAAAGATGGCATGTGATTCGAAGTTTATGTCCAGCAGTGGACTACTATGATGATTGAGTTGCGGGTATGATTTTCGCCAAATACGAGATTCGTGAGTACCGCAGAAATAGTCTACTCTTCGTCGAAAAACACTTTAAGAGAGAAGGAGATTAACACAAAACAATTTAGCTAATTTCAACCGAATCCATCTCCATACTATCCTCCACGTAGGGCGGGGGTAGACACCGCAAGCCCGCGGCAATGAAGACTCGTTCCTATAAATCTGCCTTATCATAAAAATATACGCGCGTATCTGCCTACGGCTTTACGATTGTGGCTTATGTACGCACTTTTATTCTTATGTAAGGTAATTTACTTTGAGGTGAGTAGATTAGAGAAATTGTACTTAGAGGTCTTTTAAAAATGGGGGTGAAAGGGGGTGAAGTAACATGGTCACGTTAGTTATTAGTTATGGAGCTCCTTGTAAATAATTTGTTGAAATTGATACGGAAAGTTATGCCTTTTCCTATAGGGATTGGCAGAAAGTATAAAATGCCACGTATTACGATCCTAGCATACATTAATTGATTATTCCACTCACAGTCTTACGTCTTGTCATACGGACGCTACAATTACTATTTCTGCCTTCGAATAGGATTGCTGTTTCATTATGTATACGAATCTAAACTAACAATAAAGCTGAAGAGTTTGTTTGTTTGTTTGAAGGCGCTAATCTCTGGAACTACAAGTCGGATTTGAAAAAATCAATTTTCGTTTGATAGCCTAATTCTTGACAAAGTTTAATTAAAGGCTATTTAACATCAACCTATGACCCTTAGGAGCCCAGCAAAAAAAAAAAAGACAGAAATAACGCTAAGCAAAAACAAAGTAAAAGCGCGGGCGGGCGATGCGATGCGACACAACGCGGTGATTCAAAGGAACAAGAAATATCACGCGGACGAAGTCACGAGCAGAAGCTACTTTTTTAATATCGATTCATCCAAAGTTTTGATTTATTTCAGTCTGGCTTTTGGATCTCTAAGACCTGGAACTCAATAATTACAGAAGATAATAGTACTTACCTAGTAAAAACAAAGTCGAGCTCTTTAAAAAATTATGCTTTCTACTCGGACCAAATAAAAAACCAAGACAGAGCGCTGTCAACAGTGAGGTGAGGCCGGTTTCGTATACGAACTTCGTTTGGTGTAATTTGATTGTAGTGTCATTGTAAATAGTTGTAAATGTGTGTGTGAGCGTGTATGCACAGAGCGTTGGTGTAGTTTTAGCATGTTTCACTGTATTGTTTGCAGCGCTCCGTCTTGGTTTTTTATTTGGTCTGAGGCTTTCTACCAGCAAATGTTCTTTAAGTCATAAGTCATTTATTCATTTGCTTAACATAGGTACAATAATATTGGTATAAAGATAATAAATAGTGCGCTATGTTATGCCAGAGGGCGTGCAAATGTTTGTAATTTAGTAAAAAAGCCAGGTAAGTCTCAAAAAATGAATTAAATAAGCCTGAACAATAACGACAGAACTATAAAAGTGAAATTGAATGTAGGTATACGAGTATTTTTTAACAATCGCTTTGATTCTAGCTTTTCTTTAAAAATAACTGACCAAATGTGTGTTTTATAGGTACACCTCTGCCAAACCTTTCGAGGAAAACAGGCTTGATATTATTATGTTTGATTCTATACACGGCCATGAAAATAATATCCAATGTCAGCTGCATGCATTACCGTGGGAAATTGAAAACTTGTCAATCGATCTACGGAAATATCTGTCGCAGTATTTTACGCACCTGAAACTAATTAATAATTTACAAATATCGTCAAAGGGGCCATAAGTTTACAAGACTAAAATTATTTTAAGTGGATCATATTTTTTGTTTGCATTATTTGTTTTTATATTTGACGGCGCGTCTAAAGGTTTTACGACGCTAAACTTACAAAGTTGATTTTCGAACGGTTGTGACAGCTGTCAACTTGACGTAGCCCCGAGTAGGTATTGAGGAGGCGGCCCCCCCCCCCGCCAAAAATAATGAAAGATCGCGGAGATGGATCGAAACCAGAAAACCGGCAAGGATTAAGGGCGACTGTGGTATTGGTGATAATGGTGACTTCCTTGGCAGGGCAGTGAGTTGATTGATCTGCGCTGGCGCCTCACGTACTCGGTGGAACGTCGTTAACACTATTATCCATTCCTATTTAATTACATCTCCTAACGCATACAAGACAATAAGACCTCTTCTGATAAAGACGACGTATTGCCTTTATGTTTGTTTTTTGTGTTTTGTTTATGTTATTTTAATGTTTTTCTTTTGTTTTTTTGTGTATTTGTTTTTTGTGTTGTAGTATTTTTAAGACGCGTGCTATGCTCAGTCTCAATCCATCAAAAATATAATTTACCTACATGTTTGACATTGATTACCATACAGATGAGATTGCGGCTTGTATTAGAACGTTTTACGTTTTTTTAAGTACGAGAATAATTGGCTCTTAAGAAAATTTGGACTGTAAGCATCATCCAGGGGCTACCTGACCTTAGTACGAGTATCGACTTGTCAATAGTAAATTAGTGTATAGGTGAGAAAACTTATCAAGCCGATTTAGAAGCTTTATAATACATAAACATAAACTCACGCCTTTCTCCCAAGAGGGTAGGCAGAAACTACAGAACGCTACCTGCTAAGATCTTTAAATACTCCTTTTGCTTTGTTTACGTTCATACATATTGTTGTCTGGAATTTTTGGTGAACTGGGCCTACTTGGCGCAGCCGCGAGGCCCACTTCCTTCTTCATTTCTTAGGTATCTACACTTTTAAATTGTTTCTTTTGTTTTTTACTTGTAGATACATTGTGTTGTGTGCCCTGTCTGTGCTAAATAAATGTTTTTTCTTTATTTCTTTCTTTCTTCTTTCTTTACATCTGGTCATACACGCACACAATTTTCGTAAATTATGTAGTTATTTATGAGTTCATTCTTACTTACTACCTACTATTGTTACTATCGACTTCAATTCCAAGTATTTTTATTCTGTTTCACTTACATACTTTAATGTTTTTAATAGCCCGTCCCATCCCAAAATAAAATACATTTTATAATATAAAAAAATCAATAGAACCTTTTATGATATTTAAGCCGTTCAAGTGAAAAATCCTTTCCGACATAATCTTCAAAAGCGCCCTTTTATTCGCAGGTAAAAGAAAATCGGGGCCCTTGCAAAAATTAGCCCCCTAGTAGGGGTGAAAGGGGGTGAAAAGGGGGAGTTTAAGAGCATTTTTCTCCATACGGAGAGTTTCATTGTTAGGACTTTTTGTAAGTGAATTTCGGTGATAGAACGTTTTCAAAAGGCTGGTTTTTAGAGTTTTGCGTGTCTGGGAAAATGTAAGCGTACTCGTAACTGCGTGCGATCATTGTGTATAAATAATGTGGCTGTGTTTCGTTATATAATTTATTAGTTATATTTATATTTAGTTACAAAATATTTGTAAATGGTTAAGATAATTTCAATAAGACAAGTTATCCTGGATTTACTGATGCTTTATTCATTTACAAAAAACCTCGTGGCTAAGTAATAACAGCGGCACGGGTCGATACAGCAGGTTAAGCTATGCTTGCCGGGGTTGGTCCGTAGATGTGACTCCTCCGTGCCTCGGAAAGCACGTTAAGCCGGTGGTCCCGGCTGTCATTTGTAGATCTTTGACAGTTGTTACGGGTCGTCAGAAGCCCGAAAGTCTGACTACCAGTCTTACCAAGGGGTATCGTATTACTCAGGTACTGGGTTGTGGAGGTTAGATAGGCAGTCGCTCCATGTAAAATACTGGTATTCAGCTGCATCCGGTTAGACTGGAAGCTGACCCCAACATTGTTGGGAAGAGGTTAGGCAGATGATGGGTTAGGATAGTTAGGATTAAGATTCATACTCAAACTATGAATTTTATTATTCGTAGTACTCAGAGTAACAAAAATGTCAGCTCCACGGTCTACTCTAATCAGATACCAGTTCAGTATTCTATTTCAAAACAATACCTAACTTCTAAAACATCCTATCTTTAAAAAAAAAGTCCTTTGATTTTTTTCGCTCAAACCCCGCCCTGTCGTTCACTGGCCGAGTCTGAGGGTCGGGGTACTCAGGAGATCCCTCCCAGCTTATAATTGGGAGAGGATCCGAAGTTACACCCTCAGATTAAAATATTTATTTTTGCGATGGAAAGAAAAAGTACGGTTTGGTACAGTCAAGGGCACAAGTTCGTTGCCTTTTTGAAGGGAAGGCATTTAAAAAAAAATCTGTTAGGTTTTATTTTGGATAGACTTTTATACTCCAGTAAATATATTGGTTAGCTATAATACGGAGGCTTGTTATAAATAACCAATGTAAACATAATTCATTGATTATTTCAGTCAATCTGCCCAGCCTTTTCCCAACTATGTTGGGTTGTATGTCGGCTTCCAGTCTAACGGGATGCAGCCGAATACCAGTGTTTTATATGGAGCCTATCTGACCTCCACAACCCGTAATACGATACCCCTTTAATGTGCCGAAGGAAACCAACCTTGCGTCAAGTAGGTACTCGTATGTATAAAAATCTAAACGTGTCTTTATTCGTATCAGTACAACTAAGTACACAGTCATTTTAAAATTAAAATAAAACAATGAGATTGCTCGGTCAGATATAAACGGCTCCGACTGTACGCGACGATACGCGCCCGTCCTTAAAAGGGTTTGTACCAAAATATAATTTCGGAGTTGACTGTACTTCATTTTCACACAAAAAAGAATAGAGACAAATTCTGATTATTTATTTTCTACAAAGAATAATTTCTAATCAGAACGTTTAAACCGTAATTTCACCAATATAACTGACCGTGATCAGCACTTAAACCACGTTTATGAGCTGTCAGTGTCATTATTATTAATATTATATAGGTATTATTAATTGTAATTTTAATTTATTTTCCATTATTTATTTAATTATACTCTGATAATATTTATAGTATTTACAATTATATAACACACTTAAAAAGAAAAAAAATTAAAATTATGTAAACATATTTATTTTCTTATTATTTACTTCAATTTTATTTTAATTAATTGATATATTTTCTTATTATTTACTTCAATTTTATTTTAATTAATTGATATTCAATAATTTATTTAGTTTATACATAAATACATTAATTTGATCTCCTCATCACTAACATAATTTTAAGATAATGTAAGACTAACAAAATATGGACGTAAATTAATAGTCTGAGTTTAACAATTGTTTTGATTTATTTTCTTTGGGATTGAAAGTTTGTTTGTTTGTTTTTTAAGAAGAGTAACGGTAGAGTTTCTTGCCCATTCTTCTCCATACGAAAGCTACCTTTTGGAATGGGCAACAAGAATCAATTCTATTTCTTTGTTTTTCGTTGACGTTCAAAAGTGCCTTTTATGTGCCTAGTTGAAATAAATTATTTGACTTTGACTTTGTTACTGGAGTCTTCCTGGATTTTGTATTGATATCACTCTGGCAGCGTCTCGTTTACATGTGTTCCATTTTTTTTTCATAGGAAGGTTCGTCGACCTTTCTAATTTCTGACAGCGAACTGAAATAGATCAACGGTTCATGAAAAACAGCTTGGGCATGCTAGCTGCAGATTGCTGGTATACCACGACATTGAAGATGGCACAACTGGCGCAGCGGATGAGCGATTGATTTCAGCGGAATGTGTCGCGTGTTCGAATCCCCTACGGAATAAAATAAATAGTTTTAGGTAACTATGGTACAGAAATTTATTTTGGACCTTCTTTACGATTCAAAACAAACTTCTAGTAGGTAGTAGGCACCGAGTAAAAACACTCTTATTTTTGTCTGCCTAATATTTTTTTTGTATGAAAATTACAGAGAAACGAAGCCACGGCGCCTCCACCCCACCCTCTATTCCCGAGAACCTTTCTAATGGAAAAAAGGATAAAATTTTAGGGTTACCTTTTAATATTTTTTTCATTAAAGTTTTTAATATTAATACGAATGGATCGGAGTTACGTTCACCGGTAATTATTTTCCCGACATTACGTTTTCCGGGCGGATCGGCGCAACTGAATGTGTGAGGGAATGAAATGAGCGATTATGTGAATGAGATGAATGACGGCTTAGATGTGTCAAATGATTATGATAGGTGCTGGTTTAGGAGTTAAGTGGTGATTGGGGTTACAAAAAGTTCAGTGTGTTAATTTGACAATGTCTCGTACTTAAACTGGCCAACATTTGAGCTAGATTAAATAACATTACTTATTAGAGGGAACTATGATAATTTAAGTTCTCAACTTGTTAGACTCGTATGGAGTCAAGATGTGTGACCACATTAAACAAGACGTTTATTATAAAACTAGCTGATGCCCGCGACTTCGCTCGCGTGGATGTCGGTTATTTTATACTAAAACCTTACTCGAGAACCACTCTATCCATTGGTGAAAATAGCATGAAAATCAGTGCAGTAGTTTGTGAGTTTATCGCGTACAGGACGACAGACAGACGCGGCGGAGGACTTTGTTTTATAATAGGTATGTATAAAGGATAAAATGCAATAGACGTAGATAATTATATTTAGTAGCCTATTCCGCTTAACTAAGCCCTTAGCGCTTAGCGCTTGCTTAGTTAAGTGGAATAGTTTACTCATCATCTGCCTAGCCTTTTCCCAACTATGTTGGGGTCGGCTTCCAGTCTAACCGGATGCAGCTGAATACCAGTATTTTACATGGAGCGACTGCCTATCTGACCTCCACAACCCAGTAACTGTGTAATACGATACCCCTTGGTAAGACTGGTTGTCAGACTTTCGGGCTTCTGACGACCCGTAACGACTGTCAAAGATCCACAAATGACAGCCGGGACCAACGGCTTAACGTGGTTTCCGAGGCACGGAGGAGTCTCGGTATGTAAAGATGGTCACCCATCCACGGACCAACCCCGGCAAGCGTAGCTTAACCTGATGGATCGACCCGTGCGGCTGTTATTACGTAGCCACGAGCTCCTAAGCTGCTAAGCGAGCTGTTAAGTGGAATAGTTTACTAAATATATCTATTATTGAAGTTCTTACTATTGACGACAGTCTGTTACGCTAATATCAAATTCAAATAATTTATTGCGAACTAAGTGTACAGAATTTGGAGATGTTAACAATAGGTAGGTTCTTAGAACTTAGTTGCCTAATAAGGCATTGCAATTTAAATAGTTATAAATATTAAATTAAACATTAAACATAGTCAATATTCCAGTTATACAGTTTACATTATATTATACTAGCTTCCGCCCGCGGGTTCGCCCGCGTGGTATGTCGATAAAAAGTAGCCTATGTCCTTTCTCAGGCTCTAGACTATCTGTGTACCAAATTTCATTTAAATTGGTTAAGTAGTTTTGGCATGAAAGCGCGACAGACAGACAGAAAGAGTTACTTTCGCATTTATAATATTATAGTATATTATAGTATATAGTAAGGATTTATCATCATTCATACATTATCGTACATTCATCATCGTAGCTGGCTGACAAACTTCTCACCATGAAAACTCAGGTGAAGTGAGCTGTGATTCCACCAGATGCTAGGAATTTACCTTATTAACAGAGATCTTTACAGAGTAAGTCGAAAAATCTTGCAAGAGGTCAATGGCCAGCAGTGGATTCTGATAGGCAGACATTAGATTAGGGTATTATAAAGTTTGCTTTGTACTTAGACCTATCGAAACAATTCAGAAATAACCCTTCACCGCTTTCATCCCCCGCCGCTTTCAGAGCCAAATTCTTTTTGTATATAAAAATGTGCAGGTGTATTAAAATTAATTTGTTTTTCGCAACTGTCTGGTGTTCGGCGCGAGTTAATTCCGTCTCGCTGATTTTCCGCCATTTTACGAAGCGAAGCTTTTAGATATATTTTTGAAATGTTTCAAAAGTGAATGTTTTTTTTAAATTAACTGGTTTTGTTGAGTTCTTTTCAGTTATTTTTTTTGTACTGTAGTGTTTTGTTTTGTACAAGGAAGTTGTTCAGTGTTTTGTGTGTAAGAGGATGTTAGTTCAAAGGACTTTGACCAACTGGTGTGATGTTGATAAATTGAAACAGATAAATAGCTAAGTAGATACATCTCATGATCACCACGTTAGCAAATGAATTTGCAATCGCAGTATGCAAGTTGTTATAAGCACCTATTTGTACCAACTTTAGAGGCGTTTACAGCCGGAATTTCATGTAGGTACAGTTACGAGGATCACACTTACAGCCTCACTGGATCCTGTCAGGGTGGCGGGAAAGTCCGATCCTGTCAGGGTTGCAGGAAAGTCCGGGACCCTTGGCAACAGGCAACTGAAGGAACACAGGAGGGTTCTAGTCAGTAAAAGTCTGACACGCCCTCCCGGTCCCCCCAGAGTGGAAGAAGAAACTTGACGATTTACCACGCTCAAAAAAAAAAAGCCTCTCTGGATGCTTGTGGAAGGAGCACGAATGGTAACGGGAGACCTTCACCCAACAGTGGGATTTGTATCCCGATGTTGGGTGGTACTTTCAAATGGTGTTCCTATTTTTGGTAGCATAGTTTATGCTATGCTACCAATAATAGGAATACCATTTGAAAGTACAGTCACGAGCGTAAATACTTTACACTTACCTACCTTACGCAAAATTCCTAAGTGATTTTCTCCTAAAGTTTTGATATAATTTTTTTGGTGTTACGAACATAGTACTCTTGAAACCATACCTGTATGACCGCGGCCGGGCCGCGCGCGGACCATAAACTATTGTAGTTTAATTAGAAAGTCCTTGAAGAATTAACACATAAACATAACATCACGCCTATTCCACGAAGGGTTAGGCAGAGGTGTACCTATAGTACACCCACAGTTCGCCAGTTATGTTTGTCCCATGTAATAGGGGGCGAGCCTTTTGCCATTGATTTTTTGATTTTGATTGCCATCAACTGGGCACCAATCCAGACTCCTGGCTGCTAATGAGAAATTCCAGATGAAAAAACCCAATAAAACTTTGCCCGACCAGCACGCGTAGCATGATAGCACGATAGACAAAAAGACAGATAAACAATCACAATCTGACATTTTGTCAATTCTACCATCGACAAAACCCGTTTCTACGGTGGTCATGCTACGCGTGCTGGGAATCGAATCCAGAACCTCATACTCAGCAGTAGTCCTTTCGAGCACTAGACTAACAAAGCAGTAAGAAATACCAATGATGTTTAATTTTAAAACTAGAGAAATTTGACGACATAATTATGGTTGTGCTATTAGGGTACACCTCTGCCTAACCCTTAGGGAAATGCAGGCTTGATGTTTTGTTAAATAATGTTCATCATCATCTGCCTAGCCTTTTCCCAACTATGTTAGGGTCGGCTTCCAGTCTAACCGGATGCAGCTGAATACCAGTATTTTACATGGAGCGACTGCCTATCTGACCTCCACAACCCAGTACCTGGGTAATACGATACCCCTTGGTAAGACTGGTTGTCAGACTTTCGGGCTTCTGACGACCCGTAACGACTGTCAAAGTTCCACAAATGACAGCCGGGACCAACGGCTTAACGTACTTTCCGAGGCACGGAGGAGTCTCGGTATGTAAAGATGGTCACCCATTCACGGACCAACCTTGGCTAGCGTAGCTTAACATGATGGATCGACCCGTGCGGCTGTTATTACGTAGCCACGAGCTCCTCGTGTTAAATAATGTTACGTTATCGAATAATTAATTCAATAGTATTCACTATTGACTTAATTGGTGATGTCATCTTTGCCTATGATGAAAGCATAAAAACTGTACTTGAGACGCAATACGAAAAGAATTTTGCTTACCTTTTTAGTGGGACAATAGCGCCATCTGTTATCGAGTAGCTGAAGTTCTGGATTCCAATCAGAACTGAACTTTTATTAAGTTTTATTTAATTTATTACTTACTTTTCGTTTTCACTAAAATAATGTACAATTTTATTAAAAGATTTTTTTTCCTACTATCCTGAATTTACTATCATTATTATTTGCCATCTAGTGGCGAATAGTGGCAAGTTACAAAAGTCTTATAGTGTGTTACCTAACAGATGTTTCATGCAACGAAACTTCCTCGAGTTATTTGAGTTTTGGTAATTAGCTGCAGTAATGAGCTACTATTATTTACAAAATTAATTAATAAACTTTATTTCCACATATGTACCATTTATCTTGTCCTTTAAATCAACAATACAAAAATGCTTTATAAAAAATCTATTATATAAACTTAATAAAACATATAACATCGTCTTATTTAAATCATTGTTCCCTCCAAAAGATAACCCATTAATACACAAAAAAGAACACTAATCACAATTTATCATTAAATTGACACTAGACATATTATCCGATATCTACAAAAAACAACGCATGTCCCGTTGAGTGAGCTCAATGGAATCTAATCCTCGATCAAGTGACAGCCGAGAGACGATTTACATGCTACATATGAATTGAATACCGTTTTCATTTCCCCACTCTACTGTACTGACGGTGTTTTTAACGGTTAGGGATCCGTAGAGAAGTTGGAAGTTGTATGGTGTTACTGAGGAAGATAGAAATTATGGGAATGCATTTTTTTACATAAATAAGAGATATTTTTTATACACTTCTACCTACATTAATTTAATTATTATTTTAAGTCTGTTAGCTTTTAAAATTATGTAATGTATAAAAAAAAGTAAAAAAAAAAATATATTTGATAATTATGAATGTTATGAATGTAACAATAAGTAGGTAAAAGACAAAGACATTAGGCAGTATAAATATGTATCTGTAGGTGTGGGTGGTAGGTATATTATTATTAAATTAACAGTAGGACTGTGATTAACGTAATTGCGAAAAACTGCTACTTGAAAATAAGAACATCATTGTGGTGGTAGGCTTAAGCGTTTAGTGACTGCCTGAATGTAGTTTTTTTTTTTTTCATTACTTATCATCACAGCTGTACAGTAGGCACAGTATCTGTTTGGCCACAATTAATGACTGAAATGTCCTCTTTGGGACTTATTTAAAGTCAACAAATAAAAACAAACACATTTAACATTGAATTCGACACAATGACTAAAATAATTATTAATTACGCTTGTGATAAAAGCCAAAAAAAAACTACGGAACCCTTTTCCTCATAGGCGCAAACAGGCGGTATTTTTTCCCGACCTTTTGCAATTACGCCGCGCACGACTGAGCATCAGCGAGAGTGACGGTTTTTTACTCTTTTTCCTTTTTTTGCCTTTTTCCAATTTATCTTTTTTTCCACAGAAGGGTGGATTTTTCGCTTATTTACTCGCTTCATTGGCTTGTAAGTGAGCTGGGGTTGGGCTTTTTTTACATTCTTTTGTATTTTTTTTAAACGAGACCTTTTGACAAGGCTTATTGGATTTGGGTCAAAGAGTTTTTTGTTGGGGTATATTCTTATTGGATTCTTTTGTTGACCTAGCGCGCGCTCTTGCGGAATTGATTTGAACTATGAACTTTAGAAGCGACATCTGTTGTCGAATAGTTGAAGTATCTTTATTATTTTTCATACTTTCGTTTTACAATAAATTAATTTATTTTGGATGTGCATAGAATATAGTAGAATCATTGTTTTATGATCTGGCTTACTTCAGTGACTTAGTAATGAAATGGTTTTCGAGGACGACACACAGTTGATTTATTATAACTACACTAGCGACCCCTCGTGTGTAATAGTTTTTTAGTTTGGTTGCGTCGTAAATCTGGAAAGGAAAATTAGTTTCTGTTTTTAATTTGAAAAAAAAAATAAAACGTTTTGTTCTGATTTCGTTCATTTTATTTCCATAAAATGAATCGGACCAGACCAGACCCTTTTTTAGTATTTGTTCATATTAAAACAGTTTTTGATGACGGTGAGTGGATTTAATTTCCAATTGGAATGTAGGGAGTACCTACTAATATTTTATATAAGACCTATGTCTAAGAATAATAATTATTACGTTTGAAATCTTCACTTCAATCCTTTTGTTTTCTCAAATCGTGAATGCTAAGCAACGGTTCTTCCAGTTGTAAAATAAAAATTCTCTTTCATTTGTTTGTCTAGTAGGTATAGGTCAGTCCCAGAGAAAAACATTAATGGCCGCTTCTCTAAATTTACGGACCGTTATTGGTTAAAAATTAAGACTTCTATCTGTACCAATAATGAATCAAATACCTCATAGCTTTGTATAGTAGACTCCCCTAAGGAAGTAGCTATCACAGGTAAAATTTGCTTACGAAACTATTTCTATGCCCAGTTTGGCAATAAAAAAAGCTACCATTGGTAACAAAAGCGATTCACTTTTGTTTATAGGAACCGAGAAAAAACCGAGGAATCCATGGTGCGACACACCATGGATTCCTCGGCTAGGGCAGGAACCATCATCTACAAAATTTCCAACACTGTCAGGACATTTTCAGGAATTAAATATTTAGATAACACCTTTACATTTTTATTTTCCCTCACTCAAGGCAGAGAGGAGTGGAAAGGAGAAAGGTGCAGTGGAAGAAAACAGGCTAAAAATAATTAAAATCAACGTTAAATCATTTAAATGTTTTTATATTCTTATATTTAAAAATGTAATTAATAAGTGTATGGATGCAATAAAGGAATAAAATAATAACAACAGAAAAAATACTGACTTCCTATAATGTGTATTACCTCACAAAACCCCTAAAAACCGTAGATTATCCTGAAAAAGCACCCCAAGGATAGAAATTAAGTCTCAATTACAGGTATCATGTAAAAAATATTCCCTAACCTGTGGTTATTTGGCTGTTCGGCTGAAAGGGGTGAGGATGAGTGGCTAAATGGATTTTTAAGTGGCGCTACTGTCCACTGGTGATTTATTGTAAGAACAACGACTTTGTGCTGGGTTAGCGTGGAGATGGTTTTTTAAACAGATAGTAGGTACCCCAATTTATTTAAGGAATTAATCGATGTGCGTCGTCTTTTCCCAACTAACTTCCAGTCTAAACGAATGAAGCTGAATACCAGTATTTTACATGGAGTAACTGCCTATCTGACCTCCACAACCCAGTAATAGGGTATTACGATACCCCTTGGTAAGACTGATTGTCAGACTTTCGGGCTTCTGACGACCCGTAACGACTGTCATAGATCCACTGATGACAGCCGGGACCAACTGCTTAACGTGCTTTCCGAGGCACGGAGGAGTCTCGCTAATCTCGCTATGTAAAAATGGTTACTCATCCAAGGACAGACCCCGGCAAGCATAGCTTAATCCGATGGATCGACCGGTGCGCCTGTTATTACTTAGCTACGAGCTCCTTTTTTAAGGACTGTAAGTTATTAATATGCTCCGTAATGTAATGCATGAGGACGTTCTTATCGTTAATCATGATTTTGCAATCCAGCAAGCAACGACATTTTTTAGAACAAAATTGTATGACGTTACCTACCCGTCTACGATTTATTGCAGTTTCCTAAAGGCAGGTGTTAGACGGGTCACTTACGCAACTTAACTTAAATAAAGCAATCTGACGTCAGGAAGTACTTCCTAACCAAACTGCTTAGTGAGGAAACCAACTTAAAAATTATGGGCAAACTAGCCTCCGTATGTCGATAAAAAGTAGCCTATGTCCTTCCCCGGGATGCCATCTATCTCCTTGCCAAATTTTATCGAAATCCGTTCAGTGGTTTAGGCGTGAAAGGGTAACAGATAGACAGACAGACAGAGTTCCTTTTTAAATTTATAATATTAGTATGGATATTTCTCACTCATCCATAATGGGATTCATCTATTTTAAGGTTTATGGGGGATAAGAAGTTGTAAATAGCTAGTGTAACTAGAATATTAGGTACCTGCCCCAGAAGGTACCATTAATGTGTAGACTGTTTCAATAGTTAAATAAAGAAAATTAAAATAAATAAAAGCATATTCATCTCTGATTTTAAAGAAAATATTCCTGACAAAAAAACATTCCCTATTCTGACACAAAAAAATGCAGAAAACAAAATCCTTCTCCACACACTACAGCCTACTCATAGCTTTTTTCTCCGGACATACGCTGGAGGCTCGATTACTGCCGCCCCACAAATCTGTTAATCGCTTACAGCGCTTTTTTAACGCTGCAAGTTAATTTAACGCTTGTTTGTGCGGTTCGCCGCATGAGGGCGCTAACGTCGATGGATGCTTTTTTTTTTGCGAACAGGTAAAATTGTGGGAAATTCTGTTTAAAGCTCGTGACTGCGGATGGCAACTATTTTTGTTTAACAGTAACAAAATAATGATTGTGGATTCTTATTAGATAAAGCAGCCTTGTTTTTTGTTGTGGCATAAGCAAAATCAGCCTATAATCTTCCCACTGCTGGGACACTGGCCTCCTCTCGGTGAGAGGAACTGGGGCGTAATCCACCACGCGGGCACAGGACGAGTTGGTAAATATCCCATGACTTCGAAGCCGCACGATATTTTCCTTCACCGTTTTGAGGGCAGTGGTGACAAAATAATAAAAAAAAATGTTTTTTTTAATTTGCATGTAATTCTATGCAAGTAGATCTATTTTATTTATTTATTTATTCATACATACTTTTCTCAAACATGCTTGGAAATTTGAGCATTATTTTGACAACCTTCTTCGAGATAAATCGAAATTGCTGTACTGGTAAAAAACAAGTGACGATGCGGCCAGCAAAGTTACTATGAAAATCTATATCTGGCGTGTTTAGCGGCCAAATAAATTACTATGAAAACTCATATCTGTCGTGTTATTTAAAAATGGAACGAACTCTTTACTTCAACACACGGCAACCAAGGAGGCAACCTAACAAAGATTTTATTTTAAATTTCGATTAGGCTTACAAATATAACTGTTTATAGTAAAGAAGAAACAAATGAACATATTGGCGCATGAAAAATTATAGTTGTTCGTCATTGATTCTGGAATTTTTATTTAATTTACTCAGTTTTAATTTCCGCGCATTATTTGAGAAAAGTACTATACAAGCCTTGGCCGCAATCAGGAATTGATGGACTCACGTATGTGTGCCTCGGCTAAGCCTCGGCCCACATTTTCACGATCGTTCATCAATCCCCTTATTGCTGGCCGCGACAGTAATGTACTATTATTGTACATCAGAAAATACATAGCGAATATAAATAAATTTAACACTACAAAACACACAATGAGCGGCCTTATTGCTTTCTGCGATCTCTTCCAGGCAACCTATTAAATATTTTATTTTTCTGGTTACTCGAGTTAATTATCTTTTTGTACGCGCGTGTTTCTGTGAAAAATAAAAATATTTTTCTTGTTCTTTCTTTTTCTTGTCAACCCGCAATTTCACTCCGAGAGTTGCATAATCGAGTTCAAAACTAGTGGAAAAAACCTCGAAATAAAAACATGATCAAAACAAACATTAGCAAACCTACAAAATATGTTCTTACATAGAAAGTACCTTAAGGCGTGTACGCACGAACGAACAAAACACGGTGAACACGAATATCAAACACGGAACATTTGATTCGTACGCCCCGCTTTGTTTTAGTAGCCATGGATTCGAAATTGGATCGCATACATTAATATACTAGAGTTTTTTTAGTATAATTATAAATGATCACAACGAACATTTTTGACAAACACAGTGTTTGATTTTCGTTAGAGGTACGCACATGCGAACAAAGTGTGCGATGTTCGTGTTCATCATGATCTTGTTCGTTCGTGCGTACGCGCCTTTAAACGTAAGATTATCCACGTAGGTACTTATAGGCTATACGTATTAAGGCTCTTACATACGGGGCGATTCGCCCTGCGACGCGAATTTTAACAAAACAATTTCTCACGACGAACTATGCGGCGGCGTCGCGTCGAGCGACGAATCGCCCCAGTATGTAAGAGCCTTTAGGTTTCAAGGTAACTAAGTTGCTACCTCGTCGCTTACCCACCGCTATATAACCTAACCCATTCAGCTTGCCTAGTTTTATACCTAGGTAGATAGATATCTTCGCGAAAATGCCTTATTCTATTACGTGCTAAGTTTAGATAGTTGGAGCAAAATGTCTGAAGTTTGGTCATGAAAAACAATATTATTTAGGCAGTTTGTTTAATATGCTCAGACGGTCTTTTATGCGTGATGGTTGATTAACAAAAATCTTCACATTTTCCAAGGATATTCACAAAAAGTCGTCAGTAGGTAGCTATCTATCATCGGTACGTTAAGTGCAATCGCTAAACATACTTCAAGGCATTTTATACACACACATTTTTCTTGCCGTGAAAAACTACGCGTGTTTAGGCACTGTCGTCAGTGTTGTATGGATCAGTAAGGATTTTTTCTCTGTTAGTTTTAATTAATCATGGTCTGGCAGTTTGAGTAATTTATGTGGCCTACCCAAATGTCCTTTCTTTGGATTCGTTGATTCTTTAAATACTGAGTTGACCTGCAAGATTACTGACACGCATGCACTGACTGGACAGGTCCACTCAATCTGTATAGTTCTTGCCTCAAAAAACCATTTCAGACACCAATATAAATGGTCTTCACATGATCTAACTAAGATTATGTCTGGACTTTTAAAGAGACTGTGACCTCTGAGATTGTTTCAGCCATTTTTCTCGAAGTAGTCAGACAGGAAACGCCGACATCATCTAGTTTTTAAAAATATGATAGAAATGTACAAGTGTTTGTACAAACCTACTTACAGAAATAAAATTAAATCATTTATCATGAATACAGTTCACTATTTTATCTCTTTAAAATCATGTACTCACTTTAAACAACTACCTATGAACCCATACAAGAAGACATCAGTACATCGGATATTTAAATAATATGTTAATACTATGTTTGTGTTGCCCCCAAAAACTTTGCCGCCCCCGGCGATATTTCTTCATTCTGCCCCCCACCCCCTGGGGGTGGAATGGGGGATTCCCCCTACATTTTAATTAAATCTCTCCGCCAAACATGGGTAAGTAGAAGACGTTTTGGTATTTTCTTTGTGAAACAGGTGAAAGTCGGAATTTCGTCCCCTCTCATATATACGTATTGTATTTACTTGAGACGCTTTGAGTTTTCGCGTGATATTAAATTTTAGGCTGGTTTATGTCTGTATAATGTAGCTTACACGTTTTTAATACAAAATGGGGTGGGATAGGGGAAACAAACCCACTTTTTTCATCCCTTCGTGATTTCTTTCTCCCTTCGTTAATTACTTTTAAACAAAAACAAGATGGATGATTTTGTGACGATAATTATCTATACCTACAAAAAAATTATAGACACCTTCGAGGCAGTAGTTTATATACACCCAAGCCAAAGCATTACTAGCACAAAAAGATATGTCCCTACTTTTCTCACCTGAGGCCCTAGACAGTGACATTCATGTTAGCGATAACGATGATGGAAAAGGAAAAAATGTATAAGACATAAGCTATCGAAAAGCTTATGTCAATCCTGTTGACAGTCGTTGTAGAAATACGAAATGCTTTCGAAGCGATCGTCACTTGTCTAGGCCCTCTGGTTGTAAACGGTCGAGTACTGTGAACGCTTGTCTAAAAGTAGGTAGGTAAGATTCATTCAATGCTCTAAGACTTCCAGGGTATAGCTATCAGGAAACACTATAGTTCCGCAGAAAGTCCCATAAAACAGAGGTAAAAAAAAAAAGTCTGCTCGTCCTCTTATAAATACCAAAGCGTGATAGTACTCTAGTAATTTAACCAAACTGTCAAAGCTAATAGATTACCGTTATGATTATGACTACGTACGAGTATATCAGTTTCGTTACGTGGGTACATTGAGTACCTATATGGGACAGGGTTAACAAATCTATGCTACAAGGAAAGAATCGTGGCTAAGTAATAACAGCCGCACGGTTCGATCCATCAGGTTAAGCTACGCTTGCCGGGGTTGGTCCGTGGATGGGTGACCAACTTTACATATCGAGACCGGAGGCGTCTCGGAACAAACTCAAACACACTCGGAAAAAACACATGTTGGTTTATTTACCAACTATTGAAGAAGATTTTTCAGACACTGTCCATTCTGTGTCACTAATATTCTTTCATTCAATCTGCCCAGTCTTTTCCCAAACATGTTGGGGTCGGCTTCCAGTCTAACTGGACGCAGCTGGATACCAAGTATTTTACATGGAGCGGCTGCCTATGTAACCTCCACAACCCAGTTACTGGGTAATACGATACCCCTTGGCAAGACTGGTTGTGTAACGACTGTTAAAAAACTACGAATGTCCAGTAGATACATATGCAGATACATAACGCCAGAGGGGCAAATTAAAAATCCGGAGTCACACGTGTTAGGGCATAGATCGAACAGATTACGTGTGACTCCGGATTTTTTATTTAACTGCCTGTGATGTTTTGTTTATAACTTTTTAGTTGATTGACTTTTTTGTCGTAGTCATGTTTAAGTTTTATAACTTTTCAAAACTCAAAATTAAAAAAACTCAAATCATTTATTTCAAATAAACCAATTACAGGCACTTTTGAATTGTCAAGGGGTCGGTCAGTCAGAAAGATGAAGCTAGTTGCCCATTCCAAAGCGTAGGTTCCTATGGAGAAGAACGGGCAAGAAACTCCACGGACACTCTTTTGAATCAGAATATTGTTACAATATATTGGTTACATCATTCATGTTCAAATTATACATGTGAGTACAATGTCCGTCCGTAAAAAGATAAAAAAGAAACAAAAGAAACAAAATTAAAATAAGCCGTGGCACCTAAGAGATGACCAGTCCCTACTGATGGCGCCCGTTCACGAATATGACGCATGGATCGGCACCATTTAGCTCAACCATTTTGAAGGGAACTCAATGATCCAACACACACGCCACCACCAGCGAGACATTAAAGTGAGCATGACATACTCTCATTCGCCAGGGCACATTCAAGTCAATGAAAGACGTACCTAGTAAATGGTAGCTTTAAATGGTTTTATTTTTGAGTTATTTGTTTGAAGATAGGTACATACATACCAAAATCATAACCCTCCTTTTTGCTTCGTCGTAGTCGGGTAAAAAATAACAAGACATTAATTATTTTAACTGTTCTACTTCTAAGTAATAGGTGTAAGTCACGGCTCCGTAACCTCAATAGTTGAGCGTTCCTTTGGGAATAAACATAATCTCCTAGTTAAGGATAATGTTAGCGCAATAAATATTATATCGTTACGAAAATAGAGAAAAGAATATTGCCCTGTAGTACGACAAGTAATGCCAATTTAAGGCTCTTACATACCGGCGCGACTTTAAACAAAACAGTTTCTGAGTAACTTCACGGCAGAACAATACCGGCGGCGTTGCGCCAGTGTGTAAGAGCCTTTAGGATGCTGTGTCGTGACAATTAGGTACATAAAGGTATTTCTTTACTAAAATGTGATCTCTTACTCGTGTCCATTGTCAGCGGCATCCTCGTCTCTTTAACAAAGGTACTGAGATCACATCTCCACGGATTTCTGCATTATGTTAACGCACCAGCACATATGGAGAACCAGTCTCCCTTTTTCGTAAATAATAATTATATAGATATAAATTGGTAGGCAATACCAATTCAATTTTAATGTTTCGTGGAGAAATATTTTGCAAATTAACAATGATATTATTATCATAACCTACATAACTCTTCAGCTACTAGAAAATCTGTATTATATTGGTTAAACTGACCCAGCACTAGACCACAAAATATACCACTATGAGCCACCTTCCAAAACAACCCGCATCTCTGCTTACCATTCCACGCAAAAACTTAATTAACTCCCACAAGTACCAACATACCTATTTTCCTATAATTAAATCTCTCAACATGTAGACTTTAATAAATTTATAAATTTCGCCTCGGAGAGTGCTTTCTTACAAAGAGGGAGTAATTTGGCACACACACAGGCTCGTGTCTGTGTACACACAACGCACAAAGACATGTGCTATGTGTATGAACACACACATAGACACGTGTGCAATTTAAGATGAATAATTATGTGGCAGTACCGCCTTGCTACGTTGAGGAAACGTGGGTAGAGAAGAGGGGATATGACGGGAATATTTTTTGGTATAAAAACCAAAAATATGCTTTTAAGGTTTTTTATTTATTTATTTTGTTACAGCATGGAAGACTTACAGCTAAAAACAACAAAAAAAAAAACCGTCAAAAAATCACGTTTGTTGTTGGGAGCCCCTGAAATATTTATTTTATTCTGTTTTTTAGTATTTCTTGTTACAGCAGCAACAGAAACAATTCATCTGTGAAAGTTTCATCTGTCTTACTATCACGGTTTATGAGATACAGCCTGGTGATAGACGGACGGAGGAACGGACAGCGGAGCCTTAGTAATAGGGTCCCGTTTTACCCTTTAGGTATGGAACCCTAAAAAGGAACCAAAAGGGATTTCTGTGTTAGTACTTTGTGCCAACAACAACGACTTTCTTTAACCTGCCTGGAACATGTTGTGTGATACTTCGGCCATATTGCTTACAGAAGTACCAACAGCATGGAACGTCTAATAGTCACTGAAAAAATAGAGGGTAAAAGACCTAGGGCCGAAGCCCAAAAAGGTGGTCGAATCATTATCCGATCGATTGGCGATACCTATCAGCGCCGCACTCCATCTTGTCACTGATCGAAACAGATTGAGAAAGATGATACGGAGTCACGATTCTCAGCAGTGAGAGAGCGATTGAGAAGTTCATATTAATATTCATATTCATTTATTTGCGTTCCACAAGATAAAACAAGATGTTAACTTAGAGCTAAGAGCCGTTGTAGACCCTGTCAGGGCACAGCAAAATTTATTGTTACATTCATAGCTATTACTTAAAGTTAAAAATCTAAGTCCATATTAAAATTAAATTACATTATAATTAAATTATACATTGGTAACTTAAATTACATTACATTATATAAGTTAAATTTTACGTTTAACACATTTTGTAATAATTTATAAATTCAGAAGGTACCTAGCATTTTATTATTTACTCATTATGTATTTAGTAGTCATGTTATGTTTAATTAAATAATCATCTTGATAAATATACACATGCATAATATTTAAGAATGTATTGATGGCAAATTATTGTTATTATAATTATAGGTATTCATTTAAAATATTTTACAAAAATTTTAAATTAAATTTTATTTAATATATCGATAGTTTATAGTGTGTGGTCAGGATGATTCATCGCTCATCGCTAATTAGGTCGGCATGCCCATAACGTATGACATTGATAGGTACTGTCTGTACTATTATGAAATTCAGGACTTCATAGGCGTGATTTTACTGACAGCTGTCGCAGAGATCAAGCTATCTTTTATGAAGTATAGTTTACCTTACAATATATAGTTGCTTGGCTACAGAAACATTACCTTTTGACAAAGGACTCCACTTTTCACTAAATAAATAAAAACCCATAAATAAAGGTAATATCCACACTAGTCCTCAACTTCCTCAAGCTCCGTACCCTAAGAAAACACATACTACACTTATTTATCTACGGCCCCCACTCTTTATGAAAGGAATGATTAATGTCTGCCGGCATTAGGGCTCTAACGAACCCCCCTCCCCCCACTTCTAATTATTATTCGCACTTATAAGAGTTTGAAGATAACCCCCCAAGATAATGGCGCCTTTGTTGTTTCGTTAATTTTATTTGAAAATCTCGAGATGGTTGGAAGTTTTATGGTGGTAGATAGGGGGTTATGGATTTTATATACCTACATAATTCTTTAAAATTCTGTTATTAACAGGCTTTTTTATGTGTACCCGTAGATATAAAAGAGGGAGGTCTTCTGTTACAGGAAAATAAACTAGAAATAAGGCTTTCGCTACATATTTGATAAAACCTGTAGATTACGAAATATAAACTTATAACTTATGTTGGTTGGTTATTTTATTTTATTGTATTTATTTATTAGGGACAAAAAACAGTTACATGTACAGATAAATAATTAAACTAAGACATAACAAACATGTAACCCACACCATTATCCACGTTTTAACTAAAGATTATAATATATAAAATAGTTAGTTAGTTATAGTTAGTAGTTTTGATTAGTTTAATTTATAAAATATAGGAGCATGTCTCAGATGATGCTTGTACCAACGAAAGTTACAGTAATTGCAATTAATTTCTATGTATGCAACATCATACATAACGAAATAGGACTAAAATCCTATTCAACAAAATCAAACTCGATCCTAATTTAGTTGTATATTTTATTATTTGTATGTCATAGATTTTTACACTCTGTGATTGCTTGGACTCACGCACTGACTTATTAGTATTACTTGTAAAGATGTTAGGAATATTGTAATATCGTATACTTTTACAATGTTTGTAAATATGTGAGCACCATGTACCTATCACATAACTGATTTATTTGTCATTGCTCCATTTATAATTCTTTTTGCCTTTTGTGGGACAGAAATCTTATTGTAGGTGCATCGTCTTCACATTTAATTATATAATTCATGTATACAAAATATTGTAAATAAAAAAAAAACAACTATGTAGTCTGTCAGTCAGATAATATAAAAATATTATACACGATTTTTGGATTTATCATATTAATTTAAAAAAGATTTAGATAAAACACATTCAAGTTGAGGAATGGGGGCTCGCTACGTCACAAGTCAGTATAAAATCTATCGACTAGTGACGTCATGCCACATTTTAACTCAATGTATTGCCGTAATTTTTAGATTAGGTCCGTAAAAGAAGAAAAAATACGTGTCCAATATTTAAAAAAAGTATATGACGGACAAAAAAAATTTAGTCAACATCCTTACTTCTGAAGAACTCTAACGTTCAAAAAGTGTTAACCGGTCAACGGCCAAACTGATTTACGTGCTTGTTAGTCACCTGCAACTTCAAAAAGTCTTCCAATCCTTTGCCAACATTAGAGACAAAATTATAAATATCTTATAAGGCTGTTATTTCACTGGCACCGTTATACAATCCTAACCGGAACACAGCAATTACCTACTGCTTGGCGGCAGAAAATATATGTGCGATAGTAGTGGGAAACTACTTCCCGGACGTGTCTTTGTCACAAAGAGGAGCTCGTGGCTAAATAATAACAGCCTTACGGGTCGATCCATCAGGTTATAAGCTACGCTTGCCGGGGTTGGTCCGTGAATGGGTGACCATCTTTATATACCGAGACTCCTCCGTGCCTCGGAAAGCACGTTAAGCCATTGGTCCCGGCTGTCATTCGTGGATCTTTGGCAGTCGTTACGGGTCGTCAGAAGCCCGAAAGTTTGACAACCATTCTTACCAAGGGGTATCGTATACAGTAACTGGGTTGTGGAGGTCAGATAGGCAGTCGCTCCATGTAAAATACTGGTATTCAGCTGCATCCAGTTAGACTGGAAGACGACCCGAACAGAGTTGGGAAAAGGATAGGCAGATTGACGTGTCTTTGTCACAAAGAGCTGTTCTACCACTCCAACTATAACTTTACATATATTTTATAGACACAAAAATTTTAAAAATGTCTCCATCATTGTCTTGCGCTTTTCCTCATTTATATGGGGTTTGGGTAACGTATCTTCTTCGTCCATACTTCTCTATTAGTCGTCATCTCAGTAATCACCCACATTCTAGCTATATCATCTTTCACACAGTCCATCAGATCTTCTCCAACTCTTATCATCATATTCAGCCTAGACGTTCCCACTGCTGGAACCCAGGCCTCCTCTATGTGAGAGGGAGTGGGCCGTTATCCACCACGCGGGCCCAGTGCGGGTTGGTAAATGTCACATGTCTTCGAATTTTTGGTTCTAGGACATGCCGGTTTCCTCACGATGTTTTCCTTCATCGTTTTGAGAGCAGTGGTGATGAAATAATTTACACAAAGTAAAGCATCTGTCAGGGTTTGAACCTACGACCTACAAGTCGTAAGTCACGGCCGCTACCACTGGGACACCACTGCTCTCAACCAACTGCTCCAACTCTTATAGCCATCCACATTCATACTTAAAACTAATCTTCACAACATTTTCCGTATTCTTCCGCATCACATGTTCACAGAAAAAATCTGTAATGAAGATCATTTACTAACTCACACACAGAAAAACAGTTACAACTTACCCTTTTCAACACATACCTATAAAACGTATAAGGCGGACCTTACCATGACAAGCCAAACTCCATTTAGTTCGACATTTTCCTTTCTTAATCCAACCTTTGTATCACAATGGATGTGTGCGTGCCGTAGACGTGGCGTGGAGTACGTAGAAAACGTTTTTTGCTAGTGAAAAGGCCTCCTTCGTCGTTAATTACATGTCTGAGAAAATTGGGTACAGGGTGTTCGATAAATGGGGTCGGTTTTGAAAGGTATTGATGTGAGGTTTTGTGTTGTATGGGGTAAGGAACTTAAATTTGTCAGGGTAAAAGTATTTTTGATTTACCTTTCTAGATTTTTTGCCACCGCCCACCGTAATAGTTTTAGTTTCCCTAGTTATAAAGTACGGCTTTGACCTAATCATCTTTATTATACGTATTAATAATTAACGTGTTTTAAAACATTTATCTGTGCTACTTAACAATACTTTTTATATTAAGCTGCATTATGCAGGCATCATCAAAATACTTTTATTAATACAGGCGACAGTAAATTTGTAAAATGGTAGTATTTAATTTATTCTTTCTGTTTTAAATTCCATTTCCCCGACATCACAAATCAGAACCAAAAGAGTATAAAATGTTCAAATTAGTTGCTCAGTGAATAGTCGGGAAAGTAAGTTAAAAACTATGTGTAATCTGTGCTGTCGGATTTTTTAATTAACGATGTCCAATTTGTAGGAACTAAGTTGGAGTTTTACAACAAATTCAGCTGTAGGAGTTAATACAAAGGAAAACCTAGAATGATGTGTCAAAATGCTTGATCGTTTTCTGTATAAAAATGCTTTTGCATTGCGCTTGTGCAATATTAGATCATTGCTAGTCTCAGTCACCTTTGAAGTTTCAAAATTGTAATGCGCTCAGCAGGTTTCATTTGTCTCATCATCTAGTAAAGTATAGTCCTTTATAATCAAGTTAAGCTCACTTTTTTTTGAAGTAGATGAAAATACCTACTGCAATACTACGTTACAGATTAAGTGAAGGAGAATAGTCGCTACAAACGACAGATCTCATACAGATCTCACGGTGAATGCAAATATATAAAAAAATATTCATCGGCCCTTTCCTAACATGTTGGGGTCGGCTTCCAGTCTAACTGGGATTGGGATCTGGATGCAGTTGAAAACCATTATTTACGTGGAATGACTCCCTATCTGACCTCCACAACTGAGTTATTTGGTAAAAGGATACCCCTTGGTAAAACTGGTTGTCAAGAAAGAAAGAATAATATTTTATTTGGGACACGCACAGGAAATATAGTAATAAAAACAAACATTAAAACTAACAAAATTAATAAACAAGTAATAAAATAAAATAAAACAACGTGTAACAGAGAAACCCGTGCGAGGCCAAAAAGGCTCCTATCTCAGCATAATGCTACGATATTTGAGAAAAAATAAACAAATAAAATAATTTTGATATTAAAAGGGTTAAAATAAATTGTGGGTAATTTATTTTAACCCAAAATACCCTAGTAAACAATCTTCTCCAAAACAACACGCTGTAGCTACCCACAAAATTCGTCTAAGAAAACGTAGGCCGGGTTCTGCAGCAATTTATCACGAGTCAAGTTATATTAATGTGGATAAATGGGGCGTTCGCGGGGCTATGGGGCGAAAGGGGGCGAAGCGGGGGGAGAGAGGGGTGGCGTGGACTGGGGAACGTCTTGGCGATTAGTTTTTTGTTAAGGTATTTACTTGAGTTTTAAAATGTTTTAGCATTTTATAAAGTAGATAGATCGTCAATGTCTAACGTACACAAAAACCTAATGATTTGTTCGCAGTAGTGCACTGCACAAGGTCTCGACCAGTAATTGAAATAAATGTTTCAAGACCAAGTTTCGAAAAACAATAAGAAGCGTGACTTTGATATTATTATTATAGTTAATTGATTCAGGCGTGACTTTGCGGAAATCCATTGTAAAATGCAATAGACATAGTTTTTTTTTTTTTGTAACCTATTCCGTTTAAATATTCCTAAAAAAACCTGTTAAAAATTCACATGTCAATCGTCATCCTGAGGATGCCTCGTTGAGAGGTGAAACACGTGTCGATTTCTTACACAGCTTTTTAAATATGGAAAAGGCTTTCCTTAAATTTATCCGAATCTGCTTAAATTGAACAACCATTTTTTACTGAGCATTTTTAAATCAACATAAAGGCTCTTACATACTGGGGCGATTTGTCGCGCGACGCGACGCCGCCGCATTGTTCGCCGTGAGAAATGGTTTTGTTAAAATTCGCGACGCGCGACGAATCGCCCCAGTATGTAAGAGCCTTAATGATGTAGCTACAAGTACCTTATTCTTTAAAAAATTATTATAATTTTGCAAAGCAAGGTTTGTTGTCGAAACTGTATTTTTGGGGGAACTAAATTCGGGGACTACTGACATTATTGTCACGCCTTGACCTATTTCTTGGTGAACATTCCATCATCCATCTTAACGATTTCTACGTGGACAGAAATAGTTCTGCTATCGTTAGATACCTATATTATTTTTAATATAACTATTCATAATAATGATGACGAAATATTAATTTTTTTTCAGTACATGTTAGACATAAAAACTCTCGCCTTCTCATTGGGCTAGGCAGAAACTACAGAACGCCACTTCTACGATCCTTGCATACTTCTTTTGCTTCGATTACTATCATACGTCTGGTCAGACACGCACCGGCTGCGTGTACTACGCATCTGACCTTTCTGAAAACATCACCAATAAGGTAGACCACCGGTATTTTATTGGATAAAATCATCAACTGTCTAGCCTTTTCCCAACAATGTTGAGGTCGGCTTCCAGTCTAACCGGATGCAGCCATTTCTTAAAAGACGGTTATCGGCTATAAAGTTTTTATATAAAATATTAATTTATTTTTGTAATCCTTTTTAATTCGAAAATATAGCGTGTGTAATTTAAAAGTTATTGCAATTTTAGTTTTGTGGTTTCTAAGTCTGGTACTCAGTTTTGACGGCTAGTGTAGTTCAGTAATTTTCAAGACTGGAGCAAAAGTGTGCAGAACTGAGTACCCTAGTAATCTATGGCCCGAACTCCTTAGTACATAAACATTTAAGCGTGTCACCGTATATAGGTACATACCCCCAATAAGTAGGTATTGCTAGGTCATCGCCTTCAAGCTCAATTAGGCACCCCAATTCCTTTAGCAGAAACTTCTCAAACGATTTCTATTCATTTAACGAGAATTAAATGTTCTATCTCTTCAAAGAAAATGTCTGGAAAACTACATTACCCTCAGATCATTGTAATGAGAAATTTCTTAACAGAGGTCGTTAATTTTAAATTACATTTTAATTCGATAGAACTCGTCAGCTTTATTGAAATTCAGTTCAATTATATATATTTTATACATATTGTATCCAATAAATACGGAGGAGCTCGTGGCTATGTAATAACAGCCGCATGAGTCGATCGACCAGGTGAAGCTACGCTTGCCGCGGTTGGTCCGTAGATGGGTGACCATCTTTATATACCAAGACCCCGTACCTCCGTGCCTCGGAAAAGACGTTAATCCGTTGGTCCCGGCTGTCATTTGTAGATGTTTGACAGTTGTTACGGGTCGTCAGAAGTCTAAAAGTCTGACAACCAGTCTTACCGAGGGGTATCGTGTTACCCAGTAACTGGGTTGTGGAGGTCAGATAGGCAGTCGCTCCATATAAAATACTGGTATTCAGCTGCATTCGGTTAGTCTGGAAGCCGATGCCAACATAGCTGGGAAAAGGCTGGGCAGATGATGACCTTGGACATATTGTCACATTATATTAATGTCAATAATACAACAAAATAAACATAAATCGTTGTATGTATTAGATCCCCACCTATGAAATCAGCGTTTGTATGGAGAATTTTAAAGAAGTTGCATTTTTCATACTAACATTTTCTTAATTTATATAACAACCATGAACACTAATGTTTTAAAACTTTTATGCACTAATGTTTAAACTAAGATAACATATTATGCCACTTAGATTAAGCGACAAAAATAAGACTTGGCTAAGTTAAAAAAAAAGTGGTAATTTCTGCTAACAAAATGAGGAGTCATTTTTAAGGTATTTTTTATGTTTAGAAAACTATAAGTAATAAGGTTTTTTTACTATTGGTAGTTGTCTATGATGGTCATTATTCGATATAATACCAAGCAATTTGATGAATATTTTAAATCATAGAAGTGACGAAGTTCTCTATTTGTGAGAAGAAAACGCAAATTTCATAGATGGGGACCCAATATTATAAATAAAAGTAAACAAAATTATTTAATCACATTTTTTTATACATAACGCACAAGCTTCCTAATGAACATATTACATTGTTGATCTAAGTATACTCCTATATTCTTGATAACAATAGCGTCATAAATATTAACGCTGTCAATAAGCGTATATAGCGGGAACTTATCTGCTAGATATTATATAAACGCCTCAGGGTGGCGAGGCGAGGAATTTTGTAGGGAGTGCAGATTAGGTTGGAAATGATGTCGCGTTTTTGGTAGACGAAAACACTGCGTTTTTAGGTTGAGAAGATTTTGGGGAGCGTCAAAAATTAAAAAAAAGATTTTTATATAATCTATAGAAAAAACGCTACACCAAAGGTTCTTATCAAAATATATCTCACTTAGGCGATTGACACGGCACCGCGCACCGCCGCGATAGGCGGTCTAATGTCGTATTGGCCTCTATTAAATCCGCTGATGCCTAACACACGTACACCGCTCGACCGCGCAGTCAAGCCGGTAAAGAACCGTGCCGTGTGTTAATCGTTTTAGGTAGTTCCAATCGTCAATATTGTAAATAATGTAGATGAGAAAATAGTTTATAGGCAGGGCCGCAAAAAAAGTACAAGGTTTGAGTGTGGTATTACAAAATAAGGGAATAATTTACAGAAAGTATTCAGCAGTGTAGTCTTCATTTTCTTTCTGACATCACGAAAATTTTACTTCAGCCGCCATCGCTGCCGGTGTCTCGATATCCTTAAAATAGCAAATAATTATATAAATTAAAAATGGATTATGTAACTTATTGCATACAGTTCAAAACAATGTATTTTGCCCTGGAAAATAGGACTAATGCCATTATTTCTTTTGTTATTTTTCTGTCGTCACGCTAAGAAGACGACTAATCTTTCTGGTTTAGGTAAGCTAAATACATTAAATTATTCTTAACAACACACAACAAAGGCAGTCAGTGACAAAAACAAGATCATCATCTGCCTAGCCTTTTCCCATCTATGTTGGGGTCGGCTTCCAGTCTAACCGGATGCAGCTGAATACCAATATTTTACATGGAGCGACTGCCTATTGGACCTCCACCACCCAAATACTGGGTAATATGATACCCGGTAAGAATGGTCGTCAGACTTTCAGGCTTCTGACGACCCGTAACAACTGTCAAAGATCTACAAATGAGAGCCGGGAAAAACAGCTATACGTACTTTCCGAGGCACGGAGGGGTTTTGGTATTTATAGATGGTCACCCATCCACGGATCAACCCCGGCAAGCGTAGCTTATAACCTGATGGATCGACCAGTGCGGCTGTTATTAGTTAGCCACAAGCCCCTGTGTCTGTCTGTCTGTTAGTGACTAAAACAAGGCTAATGTGAAAATCAAACTCCCATCTCAGTTATTCCCCGTTCAAAATCGCAGCGTGTCTAACACAAGTGTACAACCTCCTTAGAGTTCGCCGTAATGAGCCCTGGCACAACTTTCTGCAGAGCCGCGAAAGTAGCACGGAAAACTTTAACAGCGTCTTCGTTATATACCGCGATGGAATAGAGTTGATACTTTTGATTAATTTATGGTTGGTAATTAACCTCCATATTTGTAAACGTTGGTTAAAGATAAGTAATGGAGGAGCTCGTGGCTAAGCAGTAACAGCCGCAGGGGCGATCGATCAGGTTAAGTTACGGTTGCCGGTTGCCGGTTGCTTGGTCCGTGGATGGGTAACCATCTTCACATACTGAGACTCCTCCGTGTCTCGGAAAGCACGTTAAGCCGTTGGTCCCGGCTGTCATTCGTGTATCTTTGACAGTCGTTACGGGTCGTCAGAAGCCCGAAAGTCTGACAACCAGTCTTATCAAGGGGTATCGTTTTACCCAGTAACTGTATTGTCAGATAGGTCAGATAGGCAGTCGCTCCATATAAAATACTGGTATTCAGATGCATCCGGCTAGATTGGAAGCCGACTCCAACATAGTTGGAAAAAGGCTAGGCAGATGATGTATTAACTGTCAGATTATAGAGTGGAGAAAAAATAACCTTTTAGAATGACGAAAGTTAAGGCTCCCACAAACAGGCGCGACAAGGGTAGCGCTGCCTGTCGCGCCCACGACATCACGCCAGTATGTATGAGCCTTTACTGTTTAGGAAATCTGGGGTGTTTTGAACAGTCAGTAGGACTGTTACATTGCTTACTGGCTACAGTTTTTCTTATACCTTGAGAGAAGACATAAGAGTGATACGTTGATAATAAAAACCTGCCTAGTGCGAGGCGGAATCGCACACGAATGGTTTCGGTACCGTATTAAGATCGTGCAAAAAACGCGAAAAAACACATATTGTTTATCAATCTGGGTTTCAACTACCGTAAATAAGATGGGTAGGCACTATAATATGACAAAGAATGATTATTGTTCCTATGAGATATAAATATTTGTCTACACTAATAATTACTATAAAGAGATTTGTATTTTTGTTTGTAATGAATAAACGCAAAATCTACTGGATCGATTTAAAAAATTCTTTTACCAGTAAAATGGTATATTATCACTGAGTAACAAAGGAATCATCAAGAAATCACGCGGGCGTAGCCGCTGGCGGAAGCCAGTCTTCTATAAAAGGTAGCCACTAGAAATAGTATTAATGTAAAGAACCACACTTTTTATCTTCCCAATATACATTTTTTGTTGTATCACAGTTTTATCTAACAATAATTTTCCCACAGTTTACTATCATTGCATAATAAGCGGTGTCCGAAACCGGATTTAACCTTAAAACGATAATCTTACAAAATTAGCACACTGGGCTACCCCAACCCTCTCAGACCAACCCTTTCCCACGCGCTGACCACTGTCCGGTAGCGTCTTGGGGTCAAAAAGACCCTTCTATTGTTATGATAAAAACCTGCTCCTTACAAGAAAATAACTGATATTTCTAGAAAAACTTGTTTTTGTTCCCACACTGGACATGAGTTTGTCTTTTATGATAATTCAAGTTGTAATTATAAGTTTTTGGTGAAGGGTCGAGCTGACCAGGAGGCTTAAACAAGTTATCATTGAATAAACTAATCTATTCTATATGACTACGTACTACGTAGTTATTTTACTTATTCTATTATTTTTGTAATTTTGATAATTTGACTATGATTTATCAGTGGACGTATTTTGGCTAATTCAATGATTCTCTTAACTAATATTATGAAAAGAAAGTGAGATTGTTTGTTACACTTTCACGCTAAAACGACTACACGGATTTGGATGAAACTTGGCACATGGATAGATCATGACCCAGAGAAAGACATAAGATACCTTTTGTACCGATATTCCCACGAGATCGAAACTTATGCGGGTGAAACCGCGGGGCACAGCTAGTAAACTATAATATTAATATCATAAAAATACTTTTGTAAAAAATTAATTGCCTTTTCAACGATTGCTGAATGCTGGCTCTGCGTTTGCTTTGGAAAAGGAAAAAAATAATGTAAATAAAATTACCCGATGCTAAGTTGCTTAGACATTAATAAGGTCCAATTTTAATTTATCATCAAGCTGACCAAACTTCTATCTAAGACCAAATTGAGTATCTAGAGAGTTTGGCGGGCTTTTTCGCCATCAGACGCTTGTCAAACTTCATCTCTTTAGGCATCATCAGCAGTGACCAGGAAAATAAAATGAAATGAAATGAAATTGTTTATTCTCTAAATAGGATATTTGAATTACTTTTACAAGTCATCATTATTAAAAGATATTAAAAATAAGCTAGATAAGGTCGGCGTTTCCTATGTGACTACTCTGAGGAGAAAGGCCAAAACAAACTCAGAGGCAGTGCATTCAGTACCTACTTAATTGTTGACTTCTTAAGACCCTCCAAATGTCTGTAAAAATATCTATGTATATAAAAAACCGTAATAAAACGTAACGTACGTAATAAATTGGTGTCTTGATATGAGGCCATAAAAACCATAGTGGACCTAATCCAATGGACAAACAAGCCTTTTGAGTACCATAGAAAACAAAAACAATATTTTTTTTAATCAACTAGCACTCTTCAGATACATACTTTTTATTACTTTTATATTTTAATTAACTTAATTGGAAAAAATCATAGACTCAATATTGGATAAATTGGTAGCGCAAATCATGCTGAGTGGAAGACTTCTTGTCATAGTCATGACGTGCAGCTGCCGATTATTTATCTGTAAACTCGTGATCTCATATTTTTATTTAGATCTATTTAATTTAATTTAATATAGCTGATTACTGTTACCACTTTTTACGCACGTGTTGCTGTGACAAATAAACCAATTTTTCTTTCTTTCTTTCATATAAGAGACCAATTAAAAACTATCTATTACGTAACACCAAGTATCAAGACTCCACATTCCACCTACAACGCGCCTGAGATAAATTTTGGAGCGTCAGTGAAATTTTAATAACTAATTTTCTTGTAGGACTCGCTCGCGATCCCGATCTCGCTTGCAACCGAAAATATACGGAGAATAACATACGTATGTATGAAGGTATATAGACACATCAATTTACATGAATTTGATCATTATTTTGATGTCGTGAAAGTCAAGATTGTGGGGGAATTCGATTGTGTTTTGTTTTTAGGGTTCCGTACCCAAAGAGTAAAAAACGGGACCCTATTACTAAGACTCCGCTGTCTGTTTGTCTGTCACCAGGCTGTATCGCATTGACCGTGATAGTTAGGCAGTTGACATTTTCACAGATGATGTATTTATGTTGCCGCTATAACAACAAATACTAAAAAATAGAATAAAATAAATATTTAAGGGGGCTCCCATACATCAGACATGATTTTTTTGCCTTTTTTATAGATAATGGTACGGGACGCTTCGCGCGCGAGTCCGACTCGCACTGGGCCGGTTTTTTTTATAAGTAGGTTTACCGTGTAATGAAACTTTTTTTTCAGCTTTGGCTCCATAGTCATGACAGCCAGTAAGGTGTGGTAGCTGTTTCAACGGCTCAGGATAGAATGCTGGACCCAGGAGATAAAAAAAGCCCACGTAAATTGATCTGAAAACAAGAAAAATAGTGATTAGGTATATTTTTTTGGTTACAAAAGTAATAACTAGTGTAAAAACTAACGAAAGAGGATAAAAAACTTTCGAAAGAGTAGCAGAATGAACTAGGATTTCTGCCTACCAGTGTATTTTTGCCTAGCAGTGTATTTCTGCCTAGCAGTGTATTTCTGCCTAGCAGTGTACTTCTGCCTAGCAGTGTATTTCCGACTAGCAGTATATTTCTGCCTAGCAGTGTACTTCTGCCTAGCAGTGTATTTTTGCCTAGTAGTGTATTTCTGCCTAGCAGTGTATTTCTGCCTAGCAGTGTATTTCTGCCTAGCAGTGTAATTCTGCCTAGCAGTGTATTTCTGCCTATCAGTGTATTTCTGCCAAAAGCGTTTCAAAGAAAAATTTCCATGACATGCGTAGATATGTAAATAATAAAGCACACAGGTTCGCTACTAATTTATTGTGACACTTAAAGAATTATCCTGCAGTACCCACTTGTTTTAGAGTAAAATTATTCGCGAAATTAGGTCGACCAAGCAGTCAGATTTGCTTGGAATCTAGTCACATCATTATTATTATACATACATAACATTACGCTTGTTATCCCCGAAAGGTAAGGCAGAGGTGTTCCTATAGTACGGGCCACATTTTGCCAGTTATGTTTAAGTCCCATGTAATAGGAGGCGAACCTATTACTCGTACTATTAATAAACGTAGTCATAGACTATTCATTATTATTCTGTTATTCGATAACCGCCTCTTTGACCACTATCTTACCTGATGTTAGTAAGCGATGAGAGTGTCGGCGATAGTGTTAAGCCACTCTTGCCGGGGTTGGTCCGAAGATGGGTCACCATCTTTACATATTGAGACTCCTGCGTGCCTCGGAAAGCACGTTAAGCCGTTTGTCCCGGCGGTCATTCGTGTATCTTTGACAGTCGTTACGGGTCGTCAGAAGCCCGAAAGTTTGACAACCAGTTTTACCAAGGGGTAATGTATTACCCAGTTACTGGGCTGTGGAGGTGCGATAGGCAGTCGCTCCATGTAGAATACTGATATTCAGTCTAGCTGCAACCAGTTAGACTGGAAGCGGACCCCAACATAGTTGGAAAAAGGCTAAGCAGATTTAATGATAGTGTCGACGATGGTGCATACTTGCCTAGAAGACCTACCTATTCACTATCGACTTGGACAGGTCTTAGCAATTAACTTTTTATTTCTCAAATAATTACTAAAACACAAGGAAGCGAAATAATCAACTATAATTAATTATAAATCAATTAAAAACTTACACTTGTGTGAATACGAATTTAAGTCTGCTAAAGATAGATGGACCAACATTACTTGGTCTTTTGTTCCCTTTAAAATGTATAGAAAATTGTTCCTTTTAACTCTGGGACTTGTAGTGAAGGCTCGGAGTATAGCGGGTGTTTCACAAATTGCCTTAGGGGTGGGATAGGGGTGTAAGGGTGGAAAAGCGTGAAAATTACACAAGAAAATTTCACCATTCAGCATCTTTGTGTTTTCCTTCAAGATGGCGAACGACGCGGGTTGGTTCGTGGAGGAGAGACGTGTAAATGTGTTTGCGGAGTAAATGTGCTTTAGATTTTCTTCGGCAGATTGTATTGCCCAGTCTATTGTTTTAATTTAAAGCAATATAGTCAGATTGTGTTAGTCTTTAATTTGAAAACATTAATTTATTCACAAAAAAATAAGATAATAGGTTGGAAAACTACAACCTAATATTTATGATCGAAAGAATCAGTATGGTGTTATGAGAAAGAAGGATACTGCTGCCCGTAGTCAATAAATAATTTCAAAGTCACTTGACACTCAAGAGAACGAGAGAGGGGGAGGAGACAGAGAGGGAGGAGAGAGAGAGGGAGAAGAGAGAGAGAGAAAGAGAGGAGAGAGAGAGAAAGGATTTGCCGTGAACACAAACAATACACACATAACAATAAAAAACTATCTAGCATAAGCAGAATAATCAGCTTATAATATTCCCACTGCTGGGCCACGGGCCTCCTCTCTGCGAGTGGAAGTGGGCCGTAATCCACCACGTGGGCCTAGTGCAGGTTGGTGAGTCACAACAAAACTATCTAGATAGATCTTTCATAGATGATTCATAAATATCATCACGACTGTCCATTTTCTTGGCAACCAATACACCTAGGTCTCTCCAATCAAATGGCCTGGTACATATCACAGGTCTTCAAATTTTTGGTACTAGGACATGGCCGTTTCTTCACGATGTTGTCCATCACCGTTTTGAGAACAGTGGTGGTTAATTATTTACACCCATGACCTTACATCTCGTAAGTCGGGGCCGTTGGTACTGGGCCACCACTGCTCCCTCTGGAAGTAAGGAGGCCTGTGTCCCAGCAGTGGGAAAATTATAGGCTGTTTATACAATATACTGAACCCACAATTCCTTTGTTACCAATTAAAACTAATCTCCACAAAATTCACGAGCGCCTCTACCCTCGCCGCTCGCTACAGGAAGTCGGCACAATGGATGTACTCTTCTTTGATCATCGCGTTAATTAATGTTTCTTGTGTATTATAATTATGTACTTGTGCATCTACTTTTTAGGAATCATTGTTTTATCATTATTGTGGGCTGTAGTTCTTGTTTGAACAGTAAACTTTGAGCATCTTAATAATTATGAAGGTATTTTTTTTCTTTGTTTTGTAGGGGCGTCGTCTTGATATTTTGACCTACTCTGGATTTTTGGAAAGTTTTTTTTTTTTTCACCTAGCAACACAAGAAGTGTTGCCAGGTAAAAAAAGAACTTTTAATTTTAGTGCCAGCTAGGGTTTACTGCTGATTATGTAAGTATTTATATAGCATCGGAGCATATTCATGGTTATTAGGGATATTGTCTGCTGTCTGCGTGGTTTGTAGGAGATGGAGATGGCAGCACGAGCTAGATAGGTTCCAGCAAAACTGGAAGAAGGACGCGTGGGCTCCCGAAAGATGGAAGGAGTGGAGCCTTTGTCCAAGAGTGGGACAGCGTAGGCTAGGAAAAATAAAAAATGACATTGTCATTACCAAACTAGATTGCCATATGTCATGCCGTGTCTCACAGGAAATTATGTCACTTGGTAGCACCTTTCGTTCTTTCTCTTTCAAGTGGTTAGTGATTAACCTGTCAGAATTGACTTGGCTTCACATGCCGTCGAGAAAATATCTCTGAGGCATGCCGGTTTCCTCACGATGTTTCCCTTCACCGTTTTTAAAGCCAGTGATAATTATACAATACGCACTTGAATCCAAAAAGTCAGAGGTGCGTGGCTTGGGTTCGAACTTGAGACCTATGACTTGGCAGTCCGACGGACACACCACTAGGCTATCAATGCTAACAAGTGTCTATGTTATTTATACGCCAAGGTGCGTCAATCAGTATCCATCCTATATAAATTTGTAAAATATAAAATGTGTAATACCTACTTATTTGGAAGCAATAAATAATATTGTTCCATTCTACTTCATCATTTACTTCATGTGTGGGTGTAATAATAATAAATAATAATAAAGTTTATTCATCAAAAAGTAACAATATAATGTGACATATTCGGTGAGCCACAAACTAAGCGTCGCTTATATCTTGTTTATGTCTATCTTGTGTGTAAGTGACAAATAGTTATTAAATTAAAATGATTGAGTAACTCAGCACTCACTGGACTGGTGTCTGAATTAGGCAGTTAGCACCATTCATGATATTTTTTAACTGTTAAATAAAACTTTTGTGTTCATCGACACGTTCATAATACAAACAGGATATTTTACTATTTATACCGTCCTTTTAAAAGTTGAACACGTGTCCAAAATATAATAAAAACTATCCAAAAACGCAACAAAATAACAAGAAAATCTAGTTTAAATTAAAAAAATCGAAATCAAGGACGATTTATAAAAAAAACCTGTTCTCTTTTCAAAATGATATCAATTTATCGGTCCGAACCAGTCAACCCTTCACTTCGATGACAAAACGTTGAAACTAGTAACTCGGCCATTTGGTCAACTAGACCCGTAACGTAACGAGTTTTAAGTGCTTTGAAAAGAACTGGTTTCGGTATCGGTATTATTGGGTTTTTAGTTTCTGTTTGGCCCAGGTGTCTTTTTATACGAAAAAGATATTCTGCTAGTAACGTAACATAATATAAAATCACGCTTGTAATCTCCGAAGGGTAAGACAGAGATGTACCATGTATTACAAGGCCAATAATTGAGGTTTCTAAAAATGAAATATGAAATCTAAGGACAAGCCTAAGCTTGTGTCCCCAAAAAAAATCTTGAAGTTTTTTATTTATCTTTAAATTGTGTCGGAAAGAGGAAAAATATTCTTTCACCATAAGATATAATAGAAGCAACAAAGAAACGAAAGCCAATACCTATTCAACCATAAAAAACTATCTGACATACACTATCGAACCGCTATCATTCCGAACAAAATCAGCGATACAAAAGCCCGGGGTGGCAAGTTACCCCACAAAGGCTGGGCAAATAAGCCATTAAAAGCGTTGCGACGGTACTGGGCTATAAAATCTCTGCTTCTTGCCCCCTTCCGCACCCTTGGGGTGGGGCAGTACCCCCTCCCCTTCGCGATAAACTGCTTTTATGCCGTTCCGTAGTATAATTAAAATGGTATGACATTTTCTGGAGTTAGATAAAATATCTAAGACGCAGTGGTAGGGTTGGTTGGAGCCGCTTGTTATTTTGTTTGTCTGTGTTAATATTATAATGGAGGTAACAAATTATAATTTATGTGTATAGATATTTTTGGAACGATGTAATTAATGGTGATAACTTGATTCTGTGACTATACTTTTAACGAAACTCGTTTTTAAAGTAATTTTATTAATCCTAACCTAGATAACATTTCAATTAATGTATTTCATATACACTCTTTAAGCACTACTGCTGAGCATGAAGTCCTGGGTTTGATTGTCGGGTCGGACGAAGTGTTATTGTGTTTTTCCATCTGGAATTTCTCAATTTTCACCTAGGTCTGGTTTTGTGCCCTGTTGGTGACAATAGGCTCGTCCCCCATTACAAGGGACTTAAACATAACTGGCGAAATGTGGGTGTACTATAGGTACACCTCTGCCCAACCCTGCGGGGAGTCCAGGCGTGATGTTATGTATGCATGTGTATTTCATAAGAGTCTTTCCAAGGTCTTCTCCAGATGTATTTGTGACCACTTGTTCATGTTCCAAGGGTGGTGATTATGGAAATTGTCTTTCGCTATCGGAGACCCAAACACTTCGTCAGTGGACGTGTACGGTCTTACAGAACAGAAAGCTGTGCTGCTGGGAAGTTTGTTTCACCACTTCTTCTTCCCAGCTGGAGCACTAGGAAGTGGTGAAGGGCGAGTATTTTGGAGGACTGTCTTATGTAATTTTGACGTTCGAAAAATGCTAACTCTAAGCATAGTTTGAATAAATGACTTTTGATTTTGATTTTGAACAGTTTGTTGCAATTAAACTATAAATTTCAAAAAGAGTCTAAGGGCAGCGGTGGCCCAGTGGTAACGACCGACACTTACGAGTTGTAGGTTGTAGGTTAGAACCCAGCCAGGCATTTTACTTTGTGTAAATTATTTCATCACCACTGCTCCCAAAACGGCGAAGGAAAACATCGTGAGGAAACCGGAATGTCCTAGAACCAACAATTCGAAGACATGTGACATCTACCAACCCACACTGGGCCCGCGTGGTGGATTAAGGCTCACTCCCTCTCAACGAGGAGAGCTGTGTCCCAGCAGTGGGAACAATAGAACAGAATAGAATAGAATATTTATTCAGTATTAAAATTGGTAAAATAATAACATAAAATCTTCGAAATAATTTACAAAGGTAATAATAAAAATAAATGTGAAAGTTTGTGTGTTTGTGTGTTTGGATGTTTGTTACTCAATCACGCAAAAATGGCTGAATGTATTTGGATGAAATTGGGCAAACAGATAGTTTATGACCTGGATTAACACATAGGATACTTTTTATCCCGATATTCCCACGGGATCGAGACTTACGCAGGTGAAACCGCGGGGCGCAGCTAGTTAGATTATAATTATAAAAGGTGATTAGATTATGATTATAGTACCTACTTAGATACAGCTCTGCTTGTCCCTTTTATCAAAACAAGCGTAATTCATATAATATTCTCAATAAAATCATAACTTCATTGCTGCAACGAGCAAAAACAAAAATAAAAAAGTTACGTCAAAACCTTGTAACGCTGCGAAATCCTCAACAGCTACGCCGTAGTTCATCCGTAGTATTTACGTAGCGCTTTCGTAGTATTTACGTAGCCGAATATAAAATTATACTTTTGAAACTTTATTACCATTTTTAGATGGGAATGTTTTAGTGCTCAAAACTACATGAGATTTTAGGTAAAGTGGTATGAATATTTAATACTGTTCATAAATTGATCAAGTGTCCGAAATAGTATCGAAAACACTTTTGTCCGAAATAGTATCGAAAATACTAAGTTTTATATTGTAGTTGGGGAGCTAGGTTGGTCAATTTAATAAAAATCGTAACATAGTTTGATTAAAGAATTTTGCTGAATGTCCAGCGGCACTTATCAGGCTGTAAGTACATAAAAGCAGATTAATTAAAGAATAAAATAATAATAAACAAAGAATTTTAGGGGTATGACGAACAGGGTGTATATTTCACTCATCCACCATATAAAAGGGAGAATCCTCCGACCAGACGGGAGATGTGACTGTCGGGCAACTACCCGACGATTGATGTTGGGTTCTTGTATATAAGTCCATTGCACGGTAAACTTTAATTGCGCGATGCAGGTTTTACGTGACGTCAGGATTTTTGTGTGGCGTCAGGTCGTTGACGCGTAGTTCGCATGTGGCGATGTAGATACTGCCACAGAATAATCTTAAAATAATAATATCTACCTTGCAGTCTTCACTAGTCTTGATTTTGCTGCAATATTTTATATTTTATTCTTGGTCAAAAGTTGGTTCATCAAGGTCCCAAAATTTCATTCTTACTGTATTTTTCTGGTTTTCCATATGAAAACTTCGTCGTGACCTGTAATAGAATTTTTTAAATGAAATGACGGAACTTATATTAATGATCCTATTTCTAACATGTTATTAAATACTTTAGATTCATTAACCTTACTATTATAATGAAGGAAGTGTAGCTATGAACAAAATAATGTATAATTATAATGAGTAGTGTAGGTACATGCGATTATTTTTTGTTTAAATATTTTGTCGATGCCAAAAATTATTTCTTTCTTTTGAGTTTCGTGTTTTTTTAACTATCCATGGTTTTAATAGTGCTTTGTGCATCAATAATTCAGACTTGGAATTTTTATAACAGACAGAAAAGTATCAAATCCCTTTCGTAACTAATTTATTTTAATAATTTTTATGTTTTATTTTTTAATTTTTTTTACTTTGAAATCTATACTTAAACATATTTCGTCGACAGTTAATAGCATCAATACCAGGTCATTCCCTATTGTGACTCCTCGACAATTATTTCGAATTCCGATTCAAATTGCATTCGTATAGAAGCCAAGACCGGCAGTGCGTGTAAATTGTATATGTTGGTGTTGGTGTTTTTTAGATTTTTATTAGGATTATAATTTATTTTGTAGGTACCTACATAATTATTATGAAGAAAGATAAACAGGGTGTATGGTAACGCGATATCGATACTTAGTCAAAAAATTATCAAGAAGTGAACCTATTTGAATTATGTTCACAAAAATTCATGAGGGAGACGATTTTTTATTTATGGTTTTTTTTTAATGTTCTTTTTTGCATTCCATAAATGTCTAATTTTTTATTCGAGTATCGTATTACCCAGTTACTGGGTTGTGGAGGTCAGATAGGCAGTCACTCCATGTAAAATACTGGTATTCAGCTGCATCCGGTTAGACTGGAAGCCGACCCCAACATAGTTGGGAAAAGGCTAGGCAGATTGATTGAAATGTCTAATTTTTTATCTATCTGTTTACTTTCAGCATTCAAGCAGAAAACTTTTTGCATAAGTATAAAAAATTACTTAGAAACCGCACCCCCAATTTCTAAGATCACCATCCCGTAAACTTCCTCAGTAATTCATAATCTTCAAACATTAAAACGGTAGAGAGCAACCACAAAATATAAAGAGCCACAATAGACGCGACTAATCTCCTAAAATCAATACCTTTTTACCTCTAACCCCCGAAAATTTTCCAAACTACCCCCTTCACCCCCTTTTCAATTTAAACGACAAAGTATTATTTAATTTTCGCCGTCTTTTCACCATTGTAAGGCACTGAGTGAGAGAGAGGGAGAAGCTCCTGTTCTTTACTAAGACATTGTCTATCTCGCCCTTGCTTTCGTGATAGACTGGGTGTGAAGGAGACGGGTATACGCAAGACGATCGCTCTCCGTTTTCTTAATGACTTCATATAGATTTATAGATGTGTTTAGGGGGTGTTTCTCCGCCCAGCGGGGTGCGAAAGTTTTTACAGCCTGGCTTCATAGTGGGGTTTTTCTACGATGTTTTTTTGTAGTTCTATGTTTATTTTTTGCTGATTTTTTTATTAGAGTTAGCTTGTTGGAATAGATGAGCTTTTTTGTAAAAAAGATAATGGTTGTGTTCAACATAAAAATTAATGTTGTAGTTTTTAGTGTCTGAAGTAAGGAGCGCTTAATAATAGCTTCTAATTTTGCTATTCTTTCAATATGTACCAGTTTTTTTTAGGTCGCTAAAAATGATGTTGTTATTGTTGTTATTTCATTACAAAATTCTTTTCTAACTCTCAATGAAGAAACGGATAGAAAATTGGGAAGTTTTTATACACATATTTGCCCAAAAAAAAGAGTTTACCAATGAAAAGCCTAAACAGAACCAATTTTATTTCAATTTTCAAAAACAATTCAAATATTGGTATGTTGATCATGTAAGCATAATATCCAATTACCTACACCTTAAATTCAACCCTAAAAAACCTCAACTAATTCCATTGCCAACCTCTAATTAAAAAGAAATCGCCACGTTCCACATTTAAATTACCAACGGTATTACATTTATATTCAAGGCAAAGGCATGAAACGATTCAGAGAGCACCGTGCGTTGGAAATACGAAAAAGCCGATGTAAATCGCCTAATCTTGAGACCGCGCTCATGACGTATGTACGGCACGTCGCGTCGAATCGAAGTTCAAATTAGGAACGCGCGCCATCTTGGACATGCCATAGAGTAGCAAAATCCTATAGCAATTTATGTTAAATTCCACAGCGTACTGAAAGTACAGAGGGGTTGTTTTTAGGCTGTGTGTTTGGAAGGTATGGTAGTTTGTACAGGAATTGTGAGGCAAATAGAGGAATCTTGGGCGCTTTAATCCAGCAATTACGCATTTTAATGGCTTTCGTTGGTGCCTCCGGTTTTAATATTCCGTTCCTTGTTTTACTGCTCAGCTTAGCTGCTTAGGCCGTACGGTATTAATGTATTTAGTTATTTTAATTGTAATCTCGGTAAGGTTTTGATATCACGAAGATGATTACTGAAAGGTTCGGTTTATTGAGGTTTGGCAAAAGAGGCTTTTGTTTATTTTAATACGATGGCGTTGTGTGGTTTCTAATTTTGTTATTATAGCTAATATTAATAGGTATCTTTCCAGTTATTTTTTTTTTAAGTTTTTTATTTTTTGTGCGTTTATCATACATACAATAGAAACCACGATAATTATAAGAAAAACTGGATTTTTAATACAGCTGCAATGTAGGGGAATCGTTGTAGGTTGCAATAAATTGCTTCAAAACACCACCTTTAGCTCGCTTGACAAGATGTATGAACGTATAAACTAGCAAAAGAAGTATGTAATACTCGTAGCAGGTGGCTTTCTATAGTTTCTGCCTTCCCCCATGGGAGGAAGTCATGAGTTTATGTATGTATGTGCATATTTAATTTTCCTAAAGTGTCAACAGTTTCAATAACAATTATTCTTGCTAACATTATTTTAGAACATAAATCATCAAAAAAATTCATAATACAAATCCCAAACCACTCAAAAACGAAACGCCAACAAAAACAAAAAACTACCCACATTTAAATTTTTGCACGACAGTAACGCAAAACTAATTTGAACACAATAAAACTTCGACTCTCTTGTGTAGCATTAAAACGAAATTCGCATTCGGAACGCAAAGGTTGCTGGCAGAGCATAAAATTCTGAACGCGAAAGACGACTGGCGCTTATTAAAACGCCGGCTTTGCAAAGTTAAAATTAAACATGAAAAACGGCACCACCCTAGCTCCCCGACTACCTGGGGGGCAACCCGCCAACTATGCTCTAGTAATAGGGGTGGCAACATTTCGATGACGATTTTTACTATTTTTGTTTTTTTCATAGCAATTATGTTTCGACATAACTTTGTCAGTTTTTGAAGGTTTTATGGTCTGATGAATAAGTAAAAAAAATACGAGTAAATATACTCGTAGCACCTTTTTAATAGACAAAACTATTTCGTTACGAAGTTATAATGAAGAAAGATGCGCGGAAAAGCTTTGGAATCTACTTTAGAAGGCACTGTAAAAAGACGCGATCACAAGCGCGATGAACCTTTTGAAAGCACCCGTTAATAATAGAATTAGATACCTTGGTAGCATATCAGCTTTTGACTGTTATATGAAAGCTCATGAATGAACACGCCTTGGACCACATTCTAGGACACATAAGGCACTGTGAAAATCAGTTTCATAATGATTTATGGTATCTCCTCCGCAGCAGCCCTACAAAATTTTATTTCGCCGCGAAATTTGTAAATTTATGTAAATATTCCGCGTCTTGGGGCAGGAGAGGGGTGAAAGGGGGGGGGAGTAAGGCGAACCAAGAGTTACAACAAGTGCGAGCGGTGCCGCGGTACTAAACGTGATCGTGTTACTTGCTTTTATGTTATGTGTGTTATTTGTTTTTTTTCGGAATTTATGTTTTTGTCATTAATTGATGTAGATACCTACAGCATTTAGGGGTTAAGAAAGTTCAATGAAAGAAAGGGGTGGATGGATACGTAAAAAAAGGTAGATAGGGACCACGATATGGGTAAATGTGCTTAGAGATATTTATTTATTATTTAATACTTTAAGCACACAAATGTACAGAGGCGGACTTAATTGCATAGGCATTTTCTACCAGTCAACCTTTGGGTGATGCGGAGTCAAACAGTGGTAAGTGCAATAACTAAAATTGTGTAATAAAACATATTCCAACACGCTGGCTCAATTTCGCAATGATCTTTTACGGCAACTCGTGGATTGTTAATTGCAAATTGATAATGTTTAATTCCATTTTTCATAATATTGTTCTGCATTTTATTGTTACATGTTATTAACTTCTTAATTACCTGCTATAATTATTTAATTTAATTTGATTCATTGATTGTATTTTTATTGTTTTATTTGATTCTATTATTATTAATTTATTTGATTTTATTACTTTAATTATAAATAGACAAACTTTGTAAGTGCTGTGCAAACCTTTTAGTTACAAGTTCGCTGTAGTTTATAAGTTATAATAAGATATGCTCTCTGTAAATGTTTTTGTGATCTAGTCGTTGGAGTGCCATATTAAATAAATATTAAATTATAAATAAATAAATATTAAATATTATTATTAGATATCGTGGTCTCTACGTTTGAGAACATAATGGAGTGTGATATTTCTGTATTGGTAAGTATTTTTTCTTGTACAGTACAACACAAACCAACCTTGATAATTTTCTTTAAAGTCAAAGTCAAATAATTTATTTCAAATAGACACATAAAAGGCACTTTTGAACGTCAATGAAAAACAAAGAAATAGAATTGATTCTAGTTATGAAATCAAGTAACGTCAACTTTAAAAAATACTAGACTCAATTTTATCACAGGTTTTTTTTTTCTCAACTAGCCTCTCTTAATTATAGTGAATGAAACTCTTAACAATCTCTTGGCAAGTATTCGTAATCAAAACGTATTCAATTCTCTTTTAGGAAAGGAAATCTGGCTCCGCCAAAACTGGGTTCGCATCAAAGTTCAACAGGGTTTGAGCCCACGACCTCTCGGTCACTGTAACACCTTGCCCGTTCAGAAATTCTTGCTATACATAATCAATGAACTTAATATACTTTGAAATTATTCTTTCTTAATTATTCTTTATTGTACAAATAACTAATGTAGCGTAATTAATTGTTAAGCAAATTGCCTACCAACTTAAATTGTACGTTTATTCCAATCACAACTGTCATGCTTTGGAATAGGAACCGTGCACCTAATAGCCTCTGACGTTTTTTAAGTGTCCATGTAGGTTTAAGTGAAATAAAATATTTTTAATTTGACAGTTTTATAAAAAATATTTTTTCTCCTAATATTTTATTTACAATTTTAAATAAAATATACAATCTAATTCTAACATTATGTACAAAGCGAAAAAATAAAATATAAAGGAAGAACTCATAGGGCATCCAAAAATTCTTCCGCATCGCTGTCAGTGGGAAAAGTGCTCAAAAGGCTGGCAGCATTGCCATTTGATGATTTTCCATCCTCAAAAAAAAAAAACCCAATTATCGTAGCATTTTGCTGAGAAAGGAGCCTTTTTGGCCTCGCACAGGTCTTATTTTCTCTTATTGTTTTCACTATTTCGTTAGTTTTAAAGGGTTTATTTTTTCATGATTTTGTTAGTTTTAATGTCTTTTTTTTATTGTTGTTTAGTAATGGATTAGTAAGCAGCCAGGAATCTTGATTCAGTTAATAACAATAGATTACATCATCTGCCTAGCCTTTTCCCAACTACGTTGGGGTCGGCTTCCAGTCTAACCGGATGCAGCTGAATACCAGTATTTTACATGAAGCGACTGCCTATCTGACCTCCACAACCCAGTAACCGGGTAATACGATACCCATTGGTAAGACTGGTTGTCAGACTTTTGGGCTTCTGACGACCCGTAACGACTGTCAAAGATCCACAAATGACAGCCGGGACCAACGGCTTAACGTGCTTTCCGAGGCACGGAGGAGTCTCGATATGTAAAGATGGTCACCCATCCACGGACCAACCCCGGCAAGCGTAGCTTAACCTGAGGGATCGACCCGTGCGACTGTTATTACGTAGCCACGAGCTCCTCCTATAACAATAGATTACATCAAACAAAAATATAATGAAATGTAGGCATGGGTAGGTACCTACTATTCACCTGTGCCTACCCTAAAACTTAGTTTAAACTTTACCTAGATGTAAATTATGCCTTATTTACTTCAAAACAACAGCTCGTAAACAAGAATTTTCATTTACTTATTTACAACTTAAAACTCGAGCGAAACTTTTCAGGTTTCTCTATTTGCTTTAAGAAAACTCATTAAAACTTGAAATGGGTACATAAAGACGAATTGAGAAAGTCGAAGTTGTTTGATGTTTGCGAAAATTCAATTAAGGTATTTTAATTTGTATCGCAAAATCGATTGGGGACAATAACTTTTGTTGTTGATGGAAAATTGGTTTAAGATGAATTTTAGAGATAATTTCTTGTTTATGGTATTAGAAACAGAGTTGAAAAGTAGATAGCACTAGGTATTTATTATGAGAGAAACATCAATACTCAATACTTTAGTGCATTCCACAATGTAAGTGTTATGGAAAACATTTGCTTAGGAAAAATAGTGGCCCCTGTCGGGCACAGCACAAAAAATATAGTAGGTAGAGATTAAGACTTATCGTTTATCATATAATTTAACTAATTCTAAAACTAAAAACATTTTTTGTGTGTATACATCCATTACATATCGAAACCCCTCCGTACCTCGGAAAGCACGGTAAGCCGCGGTTCCGACCGTTAAGGCTCTTACATACTGGGGCGATTCGTCGCGCGACGCGAATTTTAACAAAACAATTTCTCACGCCGAACAATGCGGCGGTGTCGCGTCGCGCGACGAATCGCCCCAGTATGAAAGAGCCTTTATTCGTAGGTTCTTGGCAATCGGTTGGAAGCCCAAAAGTCTGACAACCAGTCTTGCCAAGGGGTATCGTGTTACGTTCAGTTTAACTGGTGAAATACGCCTTAAGACATTAAAAAGAAAGATAAAATAAAAGGCGACCTACTGATATTTTTCTGAGTATTATGCAGTTTTCAACATTTTTTTTTTTGTTTTTATTATGTTCCTATCTATAATATTACTTTGTTTTGTGAAGGGCGAATTATTTAATTAATAGCTACAAGTTTTCGTGTTATAAATATTCATAAACTTGTTGTGTTTCATAGAGCTGTAAGGTCATAAAATAATTTTAAAGCGTACTTTACGACCTCAACTAATACGGTTAAATATTCAAAGTTACAGTTTTATTCATCAGTTTTAGGAAACACCTCTTCACATACTTATTAATATTATTAATGTGAAAGTAACTCTGTGTGTCTATTTCACGCCTAAACTGCTGAACGGATTTGGATGAAATAAAATGGTCTATTCTGTAAATAGTATATAGAAATCATTTTTACAGGTCATATTTAAAAAAATACCTAGAATGAGTCCTCATTTCCTATCTGACAGACTCCTGAGAAGAAATGGCGCAAAAAAACTTACTCAAAATTGATGAAATTTTGCACATGACAGACCAAGTCTAAAGGCTAGAAACGGATAAACGCTCCCGTAGACAGGCGCGACGTGATGGTGCGACGCGACTGAGGTGGAATAATTTCTATGAAAACTTCACGGGAATTGTTTCATGGGTGTCGCGTCGCATCTGTCTACGGGAGCCTTAAAATAGATATTCTATTAATTTGAATCCGACTTTTGATTTTTAAATTTAATTTTTAATTTGACCTCATTTTTTTTTTTTATTTGTGTTTTTTTATAGAATATGTGGTCTGCAATATTTCTTTAAAATAATTATTATCATTTCATTAATCACCACAATTGGCAGACGGATGTGTGATCGTAGTTTGATGGAATTAAAAGCATGGAGAACGCTGCTGCTCTTAAATGTAATACTTTATTCGCCTCTAAGTCTATTTTCCATTAAATTCTAAAGTTAAATCTAAACAAAGATGACCCTTTTGTTGTTGAGTATTCAAATGACTTTCTTTGAATAAACAGAAAACGTGTAAGTGCTTAAACTTTGTAGACAAATCATGTATTAGGGCTCAAGATGGCTTTGCAAAATGTTTTCTAAATTAAGGTACTATGAGATAGGTACACAATTTAAACGCTGAACAAAAATAAAAATTTATGTGTAGTTAATTTTGCAATTGTATTAAATCAGTAAACAAATTCCCATCCTCCTACAACTTTAGTTTCTGGCCACAAAATTATCAAAATGTTAACATCAACTGAAATCGTAATCCTAACTTCTTCAGATCAAAACGTTATTTATTCTTTTAATTCCAAAACTGAGTAAGAATTTGACACCAAATAGAACACTGCACGTTATATTATTTTTTGAGGCAATACTTCTACCAATCTTACCACTGCCTCTATTACATTTAAAACAAAATTTCCTACTATTTTTTCGTCCCAAAATCTTCGCACACGCGCATAATGCCGCATTCACACATAACAAGAGCTTTATTGTATACATAAAACATTGTGATTGCCTTTGACAGTACGCCCCGCGACTGCCAAGTTTTAATAGAAATTTAAATTAGCTGTACCTCGTTTGAAACGCTTGTATTGCGAACGCAGACGTATTAATATTATATTTATTATTGTATATAGATATATAAATCAAAATTTTGTATAAAGAAGTTTAATTCTTTTTTAATTGATGACTCGTGTTTGTCATGTAGTGAAAAAAAAACAGTAAAATAAATTTAAAAATATGTTTTGTATTAAAAAAGTTATACAAGATGGGTATATAATACAATGACAAGCTGCTATTACCAATCAAAAAATCTGCCCAGCCTTTTCCCAACTATGTTGGGGTCGGCTTCCAGTCTAACCGGATGCAGCTGAATACCAGTATTTTATATGGAGCGACTGCCTATCTGACCTCCACAGCCCAGTAACTGGGTAATACGATACCCCTTGGTAAGACTGGTTGTCAGACTTTCTGGCTTCTGACGACCCAATATATTACCAATATATAATGTCATTATGCCAAACACGATGATTGCAATTTTCTCTTTGACAAATTTTCGGAGCCTTGCAACTTGTTTTCAATTTTTAATGGAGGAAATTAATATTTAATTTACCGTTTATTACCTACTAGCTGCGCCCCGCGGTTTTACCCGCATATGTATTGATCCCGTGGGAATATCGAGATAAAAACAAAGTATTATATGTCCTAACCCAGGTCATGGTCTACCCATGTGCTAAATTTCATCCAATTTCAGCCTTTTTAGCGTAACAAACAAATAAACAAACTCACTTTTGCGTTTTATTAGATAAGGATAGTAGTCACTGGATTTCTAGTGAAGGTTTGAGGCTAATTAATTATGTAAACGGCAAAAATAATTTAAGTATAGGAGGCATTAATTAAACATGTTTAGAATTCTCGTTATGTAGCGTTGTTGGAAAACCAAGCATTTTTTTTGAACAATTTACTTACACCTTAATGATTCTTTCTATTTTAAATATGCGAACATGGCCCCTCTGACTGGTAGCTAAAATACATAGCTATTGTACATGAAATTGTATTTTTTGGCAAACCGTTCCGGATTAATCTGATCCGAATCGTATCTGTTTGAGGAATTCCGTATGAAGTCAGTTTTACTTTAGAAGCTCTTTACTGACTTACGTATTTAACTCTGTTACGGTCTATTTAATTTTCAATCTAAAACTATTATTAATCAGTCTAATGAACGCTCAAAGTGGAACTTGGAATAAGACGTTGGCGAAATAATGGCGGCGTCAACTTTTGATTGTCAAATACGTCGCAAGACGGAACTTAACTTTGGACCGTTTCGTTCATACAGAAAGTAGTGATGTGGTGTTGGAACGGTGACGGTAAAATAAAAAAGTCTTTAATCTACTAGTTTTATATTTTTTATATTTAGGGTGACTGGTAATTAGTGTAGTGACCGATACTTAAACAAGTGACTTTACTCATCATTAAGAAAAAAATTTAAGATGAGACCAGACCTGAAATCTTGAAAAAAAAAACAGCTTTTGTTTTCGCGATTTCAGAGTTGGCCGATAATAAAAGTTATTCAGTTCACTGATCTAAAACACCTCTTAAAGTAAAGTTTTTTTTTTAACACCTTAAATGATTATTATAATTATAATAGTCTCATGCCTCTAAGCAGTAGTCGCCTCTTTGGCGTAGGCCTCCCCATTTCCTTCCACTCATTCCTGTCCCTAACTTTAGTCATCCATCCTGGTTCTCCCTTCTCCCAAAATATGTCTTCCCAATGAAAACAGTCAAAACAGCCGATGAACAAAAAAGTAACTGAATGGATATATTGCCATACAACGTAGCAATGCTGCCAGCCTTTTGGGCACTTTTCCTGCTGACAGCGATGCGGACGAATTTTTTGATGCACTGTAGTGGTTATTCCCCCCTCCCCTTTTTATATACTTGTACGTATTATCAGTATTGTAATGTTAGATGTGTATAATAATGTATAAAATAAAACACCCCGTTATATTAACAAATGGATATTCAGTTACTTTTTTGTCCATCGACTGTTTTCCAACCTGCAGACATGGCCAGCACAGTTCCATTTGAGTAACTTGAATTTGAATTAGATGAGGATAAATATTAAATATTATAATTCTTGCCCGTTCTTCTCCATAGGTACTACAACGTTTTGAAATGGGCAACTAGCATTAACTTTGTGTCTGACCGACCCCTTGACAATTCAAAAGTGCCTGTAATTGGTTTAACAGAAATAAATGCTTTAAGTTTGAGTTTGAAATATAATAAATACCAATGATAAAGCATCAAAAGAATAAATTATTCCGAAATTGTGGCTTAAATAAATAAAATATGTATGCTAATGTCATTTAACCAATATCTTGTAATTTAAATAAAATATTAATAATGCTTCGAGATGCAAAAAAAAAACTGTAAAGAATGGTAAATCAAAATCGTAAGACGTGAGCCAATTTCAGGGTTTGTAATAATTTCATGTGCAATAAAAATGTTCCTTCTCATTTCGAATTTTCTTAACATAAGACATGTAATAATGGCAACATCAGATGAATTAGATGTACTTATCTATTTCTTTTTTTGTTACCGAAATCATTTTCAGCAAAAGATGCAGGAACATATCACAGTGGTCCTTTCCCATCCCTAGCTCAGTACCTCACTAGCTCTCCAACTAGCTTCGTTGGCTTCGTTCGTGGCAAGTTTTGATAGAATTTTCAATTACCTTCCTTTGTTTCGAGAGTTTCCTGAGCGCCTCTCTACTCGCTACTTCTGAACTTGCTGTTTGTCTTTGTACTTGTCTCGAGACGTACTTACTTGCAGGTGGGAGAAAATGTCTGTTTTATTGTTTTTTAAAGTGAAAACTTCCTTATGCGCACTTTGCGCTCTTTCTGAACAGTGAACGAAACTGAACCGTCACGCTCGGGTCGGTGTCGGCGCTGAATCGCGTATACTCGGCATTGAGTCGCGTATATTCAGCACTGAATCGCGTATGCTCGGCGCAGAATCGCGTATATTAGGCGCTGAGTTGCGTATACTTGGCATTGAATAGCATATTTTATACTCGGCATTGAATCGCGTATACTCGACGCTGAGTCGCGTATACTCGGCATTGAATCGCATAAACTCGGCATTGAATCGCGTATACTTGGAGTTAAAAAGTAATTAAAATAGTGGTATTTGAAACGATTGGTGATTGGTCAAAAATAAATCATTTTAGATGATTCAAAATCCTAAGTAATATTATAAATGCGAAAGTGAGTTTGTTTGTTTGTTTGTTTGTTTGTTACACTTTCACGCTTAAACGGCTGAACGGATTTAAATGAACTTTTTGGCACATGGGTGACCTTGACCTGGAATAGGTCATAGGATATTTTTATCCCGATATTCCCACGGGATTGAGAGTTACGTGGGTCAAACCGCAGGGACCAGCTAGTATTGACTATAATCCTCATAGGTACTTAAATTTTGAGCATTTTTTTTTATGTAGAGGATAAATTGTGGGCCTTAAATTGAAGCCAATCGGCACAAAAGGGGACACATTTTTGGCAAACTTTACTTCGTTTTCTGTTCAGTGAAACTTACCGGAAAACATAAGTTTTTCCATATATTTTTTTCACTTTTTTCTACAAATCCCTACACTAAAAACAAATCAATCTTCCATACTGTTACAAATTCAATTAAGTCACATTGATACAGCGTGTAATCTAGCGCCATCTTGCTCTGCCGAATTCTAATGAAGCTGACGTCTGCATAATATCGTCATAACTAAAGGCCTGAGGATATACAATGTTTGATATGTACAATACTAGCTTTGATTTTTAATAAAAGAGAAGAAAATGACTTTAAAGTGTTAGGTTATACACCCGCTTGCACCAAAAATTGCTAAATTCATTTAGCACTAAACATAAATTAAAAACGTTAGTTTGCATCTTCAAACGATTAACAGAAAATGAACGATATTTTAAATACATTTAAGGCGCTGACAAGAGGTAATAAGGTAATAAGTAGGATTGTCTTAAAAAATATATATTACCATATTTACAGTTTGTGGTAGCGGAAAAAAAATGTTATGTTGAACATATTTCTCAGAACTTGGTTGTTAGGAAAAAATTCGATAATAATTAACGATAAACTAACATTTAACCTTGAGCTCCAATCCAAAACAGATGTTTTACGCTGATATTTAATTAATAACAAGAACATCCTTTATGAATGCAAAACTTTCATGTTTTTTATTTCCGATTACTCAACTTTTTTGAGTGAATAGATAATTGCTTCATATTTTGCAATAACTTACAAGCGTTGTGTCATCGCACTTCTCTTTCTTTTTTATGCAGTCCGACAGTGACTGCGGTTTTGCTCTTGTCAGCGTCTTAACGTTTAGTGAACAGTTGTGCCAGCGGACCTAATTATTGGCTCGGTCCTTATTACATATGGGACTTTAAAAATAACTGGTAAATTATGGTGTACCAATATACCTCTGCCCAACGCTTTGGGAAATACCGACATGATATTGTTATTTAAGATTTCGAAGACAGACATACGTGAAGACGGCTATATAGCTCTTTCCTCCTGTTTCATGTTTATTATTGTATTGTTTATATATATATTTATATAGATAAGTATATGCTTTATGTATATGTGTATTTATTCAGAATCAGAATCAGAATCAGAATCAGAATGCTTTATTTGTAAACATAGGTGAAAAATACAACATAATGTGAGATGTTACAGATAAGTGGAACTGCTATGTTTTGCCCAGAGGCGTACAAATATTTTATTTAAATTACATTGTCTAGTTATTAAAATATAATCAAGTTTTATAATAATGCCAGCTATCATGAATAAAGTCAAAACAATAACATCGTCAAACAATTCAATATCAATAAAAATTAAGCAAAATACAATAAATTAACAAGATGTCAAGTAGAATAAGTTACGTATTATGTTAATGTCAAAAAAGTTGGATTGTAAAAATTGGTGAGACTATACACAAGTTTCTGAGGTAGTAATTATAGAATTGTCGTTCAAATAGTCTTTAAGTGAGTAATAGCATTTTAGTATCAAAAATTTTAATAGTTCTCTTTTGAACTGGTCCAGGTTTAACATTTTAATTTTCTCAGGTAGTTTATTAAATATTTTTTTGTCCATACAGAGGGGGCTTTTATTCATTAGAGCAGTCTTGCCATGAGTCTCTTCGAGTTCTGACTTATTTTTGTCGCGTAGTTTTCTGTAGTAACTTTTATGAGCTATTTTATATAAAGAGGAATTGGATTTAACAAACACATTTGTTTCGTATATGTACAACGATGGCAAGGTAAGAATTTTTAGTTTGATAAAGAACGGTTGACAACTGTCTGTGCTTTTAAGGCCACACATAGCTCTGACAAATCTTTTTTGGGCTCTGAATACGAGTTCTCTATCTACTGCATTTCCCCAGTATATTACGCCATACCTGAGTGTTGATGCAACATAGCCGTGATAAGCTGTTAGTACTGATTCTAGGCTCACTATTTTCGATAGTTTATAGAGAACGTAGGCAAATTTAGAAAGTCTTTTACATATTTCGTCAGTTTGGGGTCTCCAAGTCAACTTGTTGTCTATATTAATTCCAAGAAATTTTGTAGCATTAGTTGGTTCTATTTTTGTCCCTAGATAGGTAATGTCAAAGGTTTTGGGTGGGATCCTTTGATAAAAATGCATAATTTTAGTCTTTTCTAAGTTTATAATGAGATTATTGTTGTCAAACCATGATATAATTTTATTTAATGTCAAATTTATTTCATTTTCATATGTTTTCGGATCGTCACACTTAATCACTACGGTGCTGTCATCGGCGAATAATACCATCGGGTGGTCAATTTGCCCCGGAAGGTCATTAATATAGAGCAAGAAAAGCAGGGGTCCTAGCACGCTACCCTGAGGGACGCCGTATTTAATTGTCTCACTTTCGGAGCGATATTTTCTCTCATAGCTGGTGTTTGAGCATATCTGCGTGATTTCTACAAATTGTTTCCTATCCGTTAAGTAGGATCGAATATGCTCAAGTATATTTCCCCTGATACCATATTTTTCCAGTTTATGTAGTAGTATAGGATAATCCACATAATCGAAAGCTTTAGTTAGATCCGTAAAGATAGCACATACAGGGTTTCTCTTATCTACATTAGACAAAATGGGGAGAAGCAGGTCGTGTATGGCCATATTGATTGTCTTCTGTTTACGAAATCCCTTTTGTTCATTTACTAGTATGTTTGATTTCTCAAGGTAGTTGTATAAAGACTTATAAATGACTTTCTCAAAGATTTTTGAAAAGACGGGTATTAATGCGACAGGCCTATAGTTAGACATAATCTGTTTATCGTTTTTTTTGTGCAAAGGTACAATTATTGAAGTTTTTAATTTGTCAGGGAAAATTCCGTTAGAAATACTCATATTAATTATGTGACTGAGATGTGGAGCTATGAATTGCGACACTTCTTTGACAACTTTAGTGCATATTCCGTCATAACCAACACTATTCGTGTTTCGAAGTGAAATAATATGGTCATTAATATCTTGAGGTACGGTTGGCTCCATAAATAAAGAGTTGGAGATATTCGAGCGTACTTTAACTTCTGGTATAGTTTTATTTTTTGTTTTGGTAACTTGATTAATATAAAACTTGTTAAAAGCCTGAGCAATTTTTAAAGGGTTCGTGATTTTATGTGTCTCTGTTTGAATATGTGTTATTGGTTCTTTAGGGAAGCAGGTCTTAGAATTATTAATTATGGTCCATGCCGCTTTAGCTTTATTTTGCGACGTCTTAATGTAGTAGTTATTTCGTTATGTTTGTGTTAACGTTATAACTCTTTTAAACCTTGCAGAATATGTCTTAAATGATAGTTAATTTTTTTGGGTAGGTTTAATTCTATACTGCCATAGCAAGTGCCGTTTCCTTTTACTACATTTTCTTATCCCGTTAGTGATCCATTTGACTTTTTTAGTAATTGATTTTGTTATTGTTTCATAGGGGAAGCAAAGATCGTAAAAACATCTAAATACATCAACAAAATGCGCATAGGCTTCATTGACGTCACTAGTTGTATATATGTCCGCAAAAGTGAGATTTTTAAGGCAATCCTTAAATTTAACTACATTATCTTGACAGTAGTTCCGTCTTTTTATTTTCCAACGTTTTATAACACACGTTTTCTTAACAGGACATTTCAAAAGTTGTGCGGTATGATCTGAAAGGCCCAATTCTATAATTTCTCCTTTACATCCTTTTACATTATGTGCCATATTATCCAAGCAGGTTCCACTGCTTAACCTAGTGGGTTGACAAAATTGTAATTTTAAGTTATAATTTAGCAATGTATGTTCAAAGTCTAAAGTTTGTTTATTTCTTTTCAATAAGTTAATATTAAAGTCCCCACATAAGACAACCTTTTTATTTTTTAATTGTAAACATAAAAAATGCAATATATTATTTAAATTTTCAAAAAAATTAACCAAATTTGATTGGGGCACTCTATATATACATACAATAATAATGTTGTGTTCTGTCAATTCGATCGCACAGCATTCAGTTACGTTGATGATAGAATATTCCTCTAAGTTTAACACTTTATACTTGTGTCCGACCCTGGTTAATATGCAGGCGCCACCTCTTCTTTTGTCTCTGGAAAAACTGGTTGCTAAGCTGTAGTTTGGTATATTTAGAAGTCCTTCCTGTTCAGGAGTCATAAAGTGTTCGGTTGTGCATATAATATCGATCCGTTTTTTACTATTCTCTAGTTGTTCTAAATACACAGTAAGCGTGTCGCTTTTACTCAGGAGTCCAGCTATATTTTGATGAAGGATATGTATACTGTTATAGACGAAAAAAGTTGGGGTTCTCTCTATGGCTTGAATTGTGCTCATCACCTATTGGAGCCGTTAAAATCTCGTTATATTCTTGTCCGTTGTTATTATTCGTCGGTCTAGTTGTCCGACAGAATAAGTCCATATCAATCTGAATAGTGTTCATGATATTGTCATATATGTTTTTGATTCCGTATTGATTGATTCTGCCCGTAGTGTTGGAAAACATCTCATGTGTTAAATACCGATTGCTGTCAAAGATGTATGCATACTTATGGTTTTGGTTGTCAAGATGAAGAAGGTTGTTAAACATCTCAACCTTGTAGTTATAAATGAGTGATCCCATTTTATAGGTAGGGAGACAAACTACTACGTTGGTGGGTGTAACTTTTCGAAGAGACTCACTCAATAAGTTTATGAAGTGTATATTGTTGTTTTCATTTGCGTTAATATGATTTTCACCGATAAAAAGTAAGCAGTAGTCGTTTAAGGTGTACCCCTTTAAACTTTCTGCAATGCCGCCTAATAACTGTGTTATGGTACTGTTAGGCATTATATAGCGACAGTAGTCGAAGTTTTCTGAAAAAAGTTCCTCTATGGAAGACAAAGATCCATTGTATTTGCAACTACTTAAGATGCATAGTTTGTACTTTTCTACTGGTTTTGAAACATTTTTAGGTATTTCAGTTTTGTTTGGTAGTACAGCAGCAGGTAACTTTTCCTCTTTTTGTGGTGTCTGATTACGACTGTTAGCAGTCTGAGTTCCTTTGTTGTGTTTGTTAGTCGTGCAGTCAGTTAAAATTATTGGAGATTCACGCCTATCGGTTTGGTAATTTGGTGAATGAACTACACGTGGTGCTTTACTTTTGCGTGATGGTGCTATACTTTTCCTGTCAGGCGTTGTGCATATTTTCTTGTAGGTATTAACAGTCGTAATCATATCTTTTAAATCTGTTTTTAGGCGCAGGTTTTCCATGTTTAAATTATCTATTTCTTTGTGTGCGCCCAAAAGTTGCTGTTTAAGTAATTTGATTTCACTAGATAACTCAGGAATTTCATCAGTGGTGTCATGGAAGCTATCCGGAATACTCGGATACTATCATTGTCGTATCCAATATAGTTTTCTCATTATTACTTGTTATTTGAGATAGGTCAATTAACGAGCTTGTTCTTCTAGGTTTATTACGGTGAGTTATATTATTGCTGTCGAAGTCCATTTTTAGTCTTAGATAATATCGTAGTGCCCTATGTTGACGTTTTATATAATTGTTGAGTTTGCAGAGAGTGGTGAATGTAACGTGTGTGGAACTATATAGTTTTAAATGCCACAAAAAGAAACTGCACCGGCGGGGTTCGAACTCACGCTCGGTCTACGGTAACATTGATACCGCTCTTAGCGCCGCTGAGCCAAACGTACTTTATTATTTATTGTGAACTTAAGCATTGGGATGAGCAGATGTATTATTCAAATAAACGAGAACGGTTAGAAATGACTCATGCAATGGAATTTTTTGCAATGTCGAACACTAATCACTTTGTCTTTGTTTGATTTTTACACGTTATAAACTGGTTTAATGTTTATTGGAGATAGTTTATAAATGTGGTTACAGCACTTTCTTGAAAATGATACCGATGTTAATCACATTATGTTTATTCCACTGTTTATGATTGTACAGTTAATGTTTTTGTTTGTTGACTTATGTTTTATGTTTAATTTTCCACTTAATATTAAAGGTATTGTACCTTGTTCTAAAGTCACTGCACTCGATTTTAAGTAAATGTCATTGTTTGTTATTATTTGGGTTGTTATTTCGTTTGTTTCTTGAATGTTTTTTGTTGTTGGTTTTTATAATAGATATAGGTGTTTATTTTTCAAGATAACACTTTCACTTATTGATCGTAACTGTTTGAGTAAATATAGCAAAAAAAAGTCAATAAAAAGTCACTTTTACAATTTTTTCGTTAATTTAGTCACGGAGCGAATTCGATCGCAAGACAGTCGCGCAATCAATCGTATATGTAATCAAATCAAATCAAATCAAATCATTTATTCCTTTGCAAACATGGGTAAATTTGTACATAGGTGTTTTTATAAGGTTCGATCTCCATGTTTTGCCGTCACATGGGCATGCAAATCTTATTAGTCTAGTATAATTTTAAAGTAACATTAGAATCACACAAAATGTCATAATATTACATCAAATGTCATTGGCTACAATAATAACTATGGCTACGGGTACAATACAAGCATGTCAATTTAAATAAGTAAAAATAATAACAGAAATAATTTATTGAAAAGAAAGAAATAAATTATAAATTTATCGACATGTCATTCAAGTATTCGGTGATAGAATAATAGCATTTTCCTATCAAAAAATTCTTTAATTTTCTTTTAAAGTTGTGCAAATTTTCATTCTTAATGCTATCAGGAATTTTATTGTATATATCCGGACCCATGCCCAAGATACTTTTCCTTGCTAGTGCTGTTTTGTATTTACTTGTACACAACATGGTTTTGTATTTGGATCTAAGTTGAGTGATTCTTTTTCTAGTATCTACTATCGCAGGAAACAAGTTCAGGTTACATTTGACAAACACTGCTACTTCAAATATATATAGGCATGGGAAAGTCAATATTTTTAATAATTTGAAGACAGGCTCACAGGTGTCAGTAGTTTTTAGGCTTACCATACATCGTATGCATCTTTTTTGTGTTCTAAATATAGTTTCTCTATCAGCACAGTTGCCCCAAAATATTATGCCAAATCTCAATACTGAAGAAACAATGCCATGGTATGCTATAAGTACTGTTTGTAAGCTAACTTTCTTTGCCAAGATGAAAAGAGCATAAGCAGCTTTACTTAGCCTCGCACTTATGTCGTCTGCCTGCATCCTCCACGTTAGTCGGCTGTCAACAAGAATGCCAAGAAATCTTGATACTTTTACCTCTTCTACACTTTGTCCGTTATATGTAACATTTAAATGGTTGGGTTTTAGCCTTTGGTAGAAATGCAATAACTTGGTTTTTTGTATATTAATAACCAAGTTATTTCTCTCAAGCCAATCAATTATACTTTTCAGGGTGGTATTAACATCTCCTTCATAAGCCTGACTATTTGAACATTTAATTATTGCTGTACTATCATCAGCGAAGAGGATCATTGGAGGCTTTATTTGCCGGGGTAGGTCATTAATGTATATAAGAAATAATAGTGGCCCAAGCACACTGCCCTGGGGTACCCCATAGTGAGTTTTCCTACAGTTTGATATGTATTTTATTTCCCGTTTCGTATTTAAATTGACTCGAGTTATTTCTGTGTATTGATTGCGGTCACTTAAATAAGATTTGAATAGTTCCAAAACATTTCCCCTTATACCGTAAGAGTTTAGTTTTTCAATTAGTGTCTTATGATCTACATAGTCAAACGCTTTTGTCATGTCAGTAAACAGTGCACATATTGGCGTTTTAATGTCAACATTAGTAATAATATGATTGATAAGATTATATACTGCCATATTGATGCTTTTATTCTTACGGAATCCCATTTGTTCGTCACATAATATATTAAATTTGGCCAAATATGAGTTCAGTATTTCATAAATCACCTTTTCTATCACCTTCGAGAAAACTGGTATCAAGGCAATGGGTCTATAATTTTGCATTTGTTCTTTACTATCCTTTTTATGGAGTGGCTTTATGATGGTGGTTTTTAGGCCCTTTGGAAAAATACCAGTGCTAAGACATAAGTTAGTAATGTGGCAGAATGGTGTTGCTATGACGCTGCATACTGATTGTATTACGTCGGTTCTGATTTCATCGTATCCTGTGCTGTTTGTCTTGCGAAGGGATTTTATTATTCGTATTATGTCTTGTGGTACAACTGGTGGCATGAAAAGGGAATTGTTGCTATGAGTTAAGGGTTTTATTCTATGTAATGCTGAAGTGGATCTACTGGAAATTTGGTCAATAAAGAAATCATTAAATGCCGTAGCTATTTCTTTTGGGTGTTTAATAATGTTACCAGAGATTTGTATTTGTTGTATTGGTTCTGGAATTGATTTGGTATTGTTTATTAAGCGCCATGCTGCTTTGGATTTGTTGCTGGAATTTTGTATTAAGTGGTTATTTTGTGATTTCTGTGTTAATTTGATTATTTTTTTTAATCTGTGTGAGTATGATTTCAAAGCAGCTTTATTCACACTTGTTGGTTTTAATCGATATTTCCAAAGCGAATCTCTTTGTTTCTGACTACATAGTCGTATTCCTCTCGAAATCCATTTAGTCTGTTTTTTGCAATTTATGGCAATTAATTTAACAGGAAAACATAAATCGTATAATAATATAAATAATTCTATAAATTCATTATATGCTTCATTTGGATCTGTCTTGTCATATATTTGTGAGAATGTCAATTGTTTGAGGTAATTTCCAAATTTAAATAAATTTTCTTTTGATATGTCACGCTGCTTAATACGCCAATAGTTTAGTTTATACGTTTTATTAACTTTTATTTTTATTATTTGTGCAGTGTGGTCAGATAAGCCATAATCAATAATATCATTACTACATTTTTGTTTAAAATTGAGGGCAAAATTGTCTAGGCAGGTTTTGCTGCTGGGTCGAGTAGGTTGATTTATTGCTAATTTAAGATTGTAGTTCAGTAAAAAGTATTCAAAATCTAACGTAGTTTTGTTTCTTTTGAGAACGTCAATATTGAAATCCCCGCACAGTATTATTTTTGTTTGAGGCATAAAGCATATTACTTTTAATATTTGTTCTAGGGTTTCGTAAAAAGTAGTTAGATTACTCGCTTTAGGGGGGCGGTATATACAAATAATAATTATTTTATGCATTGGTAATTCGATACCGCAACATTCAATAATGCCCGATAGAGATAGTTTAGCAATGTTTTTTAGTTCTTTATAAACAATGTTATTTTTTACAAGGATGCAAGCACCGCCTCGTTTAGTTGAGCGAGCATAGCATGCCGCTAGTTTATAATTTGGAATAAATAACAATTTTTCTTGGCCATTCATGATAAAATGTTCCGTGATACATAATATATCTATTTCAATTTGTTTCTTTGAGAGTTCCTGAATATGTATAGTTAGAATATCAGTTTTATTTATTAAGCCAGCTATATTTTGGTGCATTATGTGCATACTATTTACAAAGAAAAAACTGATCAGTTTCATTATTCTCTAAAATTATATCATTAGTGCAAGTGTCTTCGATGGTCATATTTGATTGAACAATATATTGAATGTAATTTAAAACGTCTTTAAATATTTTTACCATCCCAAAATTGTTTATGGACCCCGTTCTTCTGTGAAACATTGTATAGTCATATGATAAGTTTCTATTGGAATCAAGGAAGTACGCATGCTCGTGAGTTAATATGTCCATGTAGAGTAGATTGTTGAAATTTTCTACACGCCAGTTATATATCAACGATCCGCTGTTATACTTGAATGTCGGAGAACAGATAATGATATTTGTGTGTTTGATTGAGCGTAGTGACTCTCTGATGAAAAATATCTTGTCGAAATAGTCACGCGTTGTTCGGAAGTCTCCTTCGCCAATGAAGATGATGCAAAAATCGTTCATAGTGAATGATTGTAGTTTTGATTGTAAACCTTCAAATAAAAGCTCTGTACTGCCGTTAGTCATTAAGTAGTGGCATTTATCCAAATCTCCTTGAAAAGTTTCTTCGGCAACATGTAAAATATTGTTGCTCTTGTTGTTGCTAATTATGCAGATTTTTTTTTTCCCCATTTTGTCTTGTTGATGTTGTTCTTCCAGGTTTTGTAGCGTTTCTTGGTTTTTTAAGTTTGTGCCTTGGACTGCACAAAGAGAGACTTGTGATTTAGGTGTTGTTTGGGTTTGCTTGTGTTTCATATTTTGGTTTGAGGTCTTGAGCATCTTCACCTTCTCCTGGGTTTTTTTTGGAGTCTTAGTAGGTGTGGAGATTCTCGATTTTGTCCTGGGGCTAAGGGTAACTTGTTTATAGATTTTATTCTCTGTAACTAATTTTTCATTGGAATGCTTAAGATTTGAGTTTTCTAAAGATAGTATTTCAATCTCTTGATGTGCGCTTTTTAGTTCAAGCGTCAGTTTGCTGATTTGTTCCTTGAGATTATTTATGTGTTCGTTATATGTTTCATCTGTTGACATGTCAGGTAAACTAGTCATGCTATCGCTGTCCGCTATGGAACGGGACGATTGTTCATTTTGCGTGTTAGGATTTGAGCTTGTACGTCTCCTACGAAACGTAATATTTTCAAGAAAGTTCATTTTGAATGTAAAGAAGATACAAAAACTTATATGTATAGTTGATAACTTGTATTTGAACTCAAGGCTGCCCGTTTACAACAAAAAACCCAACGTGTTACACTATAAAGCCAAATGTTCTTCGTCGAAATGATACATCTGTTCGTTGAGTTTTACACTTATTTGCATACAGCTGCTGCCCTCTAGTGAAATTTCTTAAGTTATGTCTGGCAATTAGTCAATGATGATGATTATTTGATTGCGATAGCGTAGCGGCTGTTAAGTGTACCACGCCATTTAACTAGATGGCGCTTTTTTCCAAAATTGGGACAGGATGATTGGCAAATTTTTAACTAGGAATTCGTTGACATTTAAAAGTTATAGTTTTCAGTATTTAGTCACTTGTACAGCAGAAAAAAGGTGTTAATTACACCACACTGATTGTTTTTATGTTTTCAATGTAAGGTTATCACTGTTTTTTTTCCAACGTAAACCATACTTCGTTATCACTTGTAAAAACTGTTGTTACACATTTTACACGAAGAGTTTCGTCCTGATTACACTACTACTCCTAGTAATACGTTTACCACAACAGAAAGTACACTTGTTTAATAACAAAATGATGCGGTTTACGACCCGTAACGACTGTCAAAGATCCACGAATGAACTACTAATGTCACCGATAACACTACAATAGTTGCTTTGGGTGTCCTTTTACACTTCTAAGCACTATTCACTGTCTGTTGAGCACATTTAATATTTTCAGAAATTTATTTAACGGGAGCACTATCAAATTCTATGTTTACAACGCAGCGCCACCTGGCGGTCTCTCGGTAAATATATATATAAAATATATATATATAAAATATTGTATATGTAAATGGTACACCACTGACTACCTGCAGTATTATCTCTCCTTCGCGCTTTAATCCATCCAAAGGTTGTCTGTAAAAGATCGCTTTTAGCGATAAGACCGCCCATTGTGTCACCCTATGTTAAATTTTCTACATTTGTATCTGTATTTTTATGGTGTACATAATAAAGAGTATTCTATTCTATTCTATTCTAAGACGGCGTTTGAAAAATTAAGTAAGGTAAGTACTTCGTTTTTTTTTTAAGATTGGACTGTTATCCGTAATGCATTGTTGTTGTTTATCAGTTGAAACTGATGGATTGAAAATAGGAATAAGTTTTCCAAGCCGAAAAACAGTACGTGTTAGACAGGTACACTGATTATTATTAAAACACTAGCAGCGCCCCGCGGTTTCACCCGCGTAAGTCACGATCCCGTGGGAAAACGGGTTAAAAAGAATTATATATCCAATTCCAGGTCATGGTCTACCGCTGTGCCAAATTTCATCCAAATCCGTTCAGCCGTTTTACGTGAAAGCGTAACAAACAAACTCACTTTCGCATTTATAATATTATAAGTTAGTGTTGCACGCCTTAAAAACAGCGTAGTAGGTAGGTATTGAAGTTTCATTTAGCGAGAAATGTAATTGATAGGGGACTTAGAATTCGATGAGAGTGGTCAAATGAAATCACATACAACATTGGAAAGTCGATGCAAATACTCAATTGAGCCTCAAAATCAACTGAAGATCGGCCTTTTACAAAATATATCACACCCCCTCGATTACATGAGACTTGAAAATACATATCTGGCGAAATGTGGGTGCCCAACCCTTTAGGAAAATAGATCCCTGATGTGATGTGACTTATGCTATGAAAATCTCATCAATAAACAAAATAATAAATTCAATAATAATTTGAAACTCCTTCACGATACATAGACGTATCTAACACGACTAAATTCCATAAATGCGAACAGCAGCAGAGAAAGAAACCCAACAATTCTCTAAATTTAAACTTCCCCGATCCGTCTTCATGCCGGTGGTTCATTTTTGCCCCCCTTTCACCCCTTCGCGAAACTTTGACGGTTCCGTGGAGGTAGTGTTCACCCCCCTCCGTAGCTGGGTGCGGTTAAAGGGGCTTTAATCAATTTTTCAACTTCATTTCGCGGCTTGGTTAATTAATTTCGGTTCTAATCTTAGTTTTTAGTTGGAATATTGTAGTGAAATAGTTTTGGGTCGTTTTTGGGTTTAAAAGGAGGTAAAAATAAAAAATGTGATGGTGGTTTCTAAATAATCTAAAGCAGTATTGCATTTGCAATAAGTTCCTATAAAGCCCAATTTAAAATTTGATAAAATGATACATTTGATAAAATAATTATTTAAAATAACTTTTCACTAATACAACTAGAAGATAATTAAAGTAGGAAATGATAGTATTCCCATTACTCCAATCCTAATAAAAACTATTACATAATTGTATCCAATGCTTCTAATAACAAGTTATAATCTAAAACAAACTCTAACACAACACTACAAGTACCAAAACCCGCTACCACCTCTCCCAAATTATGCACAACACCCGCAAAATATCACAATAACCCAGAATCCTCAAAACTAATAAAGGATCGAAAAACACTACCCTTTTACTAAAAACTTTTCCAAACGTAATTCTCGAAATTTTACAGCGTCCGAACTAAAACTATCTGGGGGTCCGAAAGGCTAAAAAAGGTCGGCCTAACCAAACAACCCTTATAAAACACCCTCGTTCTCACTACTATGAAAACGCGAATTTTCCGGTTTATTTTTGAGTACATTGCTTGTTGGAAAGTATATTGTCGACATTCTATGGATTCACATTTAGCAGAGATTTTAATGTATCTCTAAGAAACAAAAGCCATTTTTAGTTGCTAAATACATCGAAGAATATGTTCTAGTGTCATTACTTTTGCCAATGATACGAAGGTTTTAAATAGTTTTTGCATTCTTTCTAAACGATATTTTGTTGCATCTTTCATAATGATATAAATACCTAGTATCTCTGACCAAATAAAAAACCAAGACAGAGCCCTGTGAACAATACAATGAAGCATGCCAAAACTACACCTCCGCTCTGTACATACACCCTCAAATGCACGTATTCACAATCAAACTACACCTCACTAAGTGCACACATTCATGTTTACAAAACCAGCCTCAGGTCACTGTTGACAGCACTCTGTCTTGGTTTTTTATTTGGTCTGAGCCTATTGTGTACAATTTCTATAGCTGATTTACAAAAAAAATTGAATTTGGAAGCCCTTAAATCGTTTAAAATTTTCTGTCTTTAAAAGCTACTTTAGACATAAATTATTTACAGCTGCGCACTATCGTTTCTTATTGAAACTGCCAAAAGTACATAGGTAAATACACTGCATCCACCTTTTAATTTATTGCCTGGACGGAACTGAATGCTGATAAATATAAAATATGAAACGTAAATAAAATATTAATCCAGCAAAGTGATCGTCTGGATTTTCGATCTGCATCGGGATTTCTATCAAATCAAAATATGCCTACCGCTCGATAATGTAGCAGTATTTTCAGATGCCATGTTTTATAATGCTGATTTATTTTAAAAGTCTGTTAATTTTAAGAGTTCCTTTAAGCAAAGCGGACGAAAAATGCTAAGATGAAGAAGGTAAATAACCAAATACTAATACTATTGTCGTATTTAGATGAAGTGATTATTGTTAAAAATGAACCAAATGGCTGCCATAGACTTTTTTAGTGTGTTAAGGAAACCATCTTCTTTTATTACATCAGCTGATGATTGTTTTATATCTTCGTCTTCATCCCAGCGTTTTCTCGGTATTATTCATTTCTCCAGGGTCCACTTGGCTTAAAGAAAAGTATGCTCATGAATAATGTCTGATAAAGATAGGTAGTATCCTTGAGAGAGTAACTTTTTTCCAGCAAGACATTCTTCTATTTCGATACATACCCGATAGAAAGCTAACCTTTGCACAATCCATAAAGATTTATTTTTTTACTTAGTTTTTATTATAATTTTTGATGTCGTTGTCTGTTTTTAGTTATTGGGCAAAATTGTAATATCGTTTGTTTCGATCTTTTTTGCTTTCTAATTTCATAATTATATCTTTAATAGTTCTTCTATCTATAATAGCCATAATATTTTATAAACTTATTTTTGAGAATGTATTTTTGATTAATCTGTCATTGGCGACTGTGTAAGTTCAAGACTAATTGTTTCCTGTTTTTAAAATGTTAGATTGTATACAGAAACTATTGGTAAACCTTTTTTAATAAATAAATTTAATGAAGCTCTCCCGACGAAGCAATGTACCACAAAGTGAGTTCACAAAGTCCATCGTATTTTCATAGTAACGCCGGAGGTCCAAAAACCATCCAAAAAGGCAGTAAAACTAAAGGAATTAGGGGCGACTGTGAACTACTTTTCAAAACACTTTTGTGCCCCTAAAATATATGAAGGCCAATTTATATTTTGCGGACTGTGCCGTATTTGGTACGAGTATTGATTTTAGTGTGAATTTTCTACTGTAGTTTTCTTTGAATAAAGATTTTGGAAAGAAGGATTTAGTGTTTGAATCATTTATAGTTTTTAGAGGTCATAATGAAGAAGGTTTAACTTTTACGAGGTGTGAGAGTTATGTGCTGGTTTAGCAATTATTATTATGATTGAAAACTATTTTCAGGTTCATGTGAATGGGTGTGGGTGGTGCTTACGAGGTTGTGAAGATTATCTAGTGGTTGGAAGTGATTGCGTATTATGCCAATGAGTTCGTATTATTATCAATTTCGGATTTTTTTTATGGAAAGGTCATAAGACCTTTCCATAAAAAAAATCCATGACTTGATTAACGCATCCTTATCTATTAGAATAATCTAATAGATAAGGATGCGTTAATCAAGTCTTGAAAACTGAATTATCTCTTTTTAACCTAAGTACCTGTGTATAATAGTTGCATCATATTACCTACCTTTTAAATGTATATAAAGTTTATAAAAATATGTCTAATAAAGGGACGATTAAGTCACGGAAGTACCTCTTTTATTTGGTCGATACAACTCAAAGCAAAAACATTTCTGTTGCCAAAAGAGTTACCTTCGTTATATTTTCATGTTTTTATAAATATTTTAAAATTATCCCCACATAATTTCACATCACCACCTTAACAGTTCCCATGAAAATTACATTCTATATAATAGTCTCTAAACATGAAATTACGGCCTATTTCCAACGCGCGTAATTTTATACTTCCCTTCATACACAATTCTGTAGTTTCCTCTGTAACGATAAGAGCGCTTTCTTGGAGAGGGTCATAAATTTACGCAATAGATAGTACCTACGTAATTGCGCCTCCTTTGAATTTTCTATTTACTGTAGCATTGTTTTGGTCTGGTTTGTTAATTGGTATGGAAATGTGGGTTTCTTTATTGGTATGTTTTAGCTAAAAAAGTAAATGAGACAGATTTTTTTTCTTGTAAAATTTTACACGTTTTCCAATCTGTGTGCTATTTTTGCCCGTTTTCGCCATTTTTTTAAAATAATTTTTGTCTTTTTATTATTTATGTTTCAGGACGCGGCACAAAAGATTTTTTCAATGAAGAATTCGTAATTTAGTTTATTTCGCTGTTTAAATGCTTGAGTCATTTCGATTTAGACGACAGGAGAGTGATCGAGTGCTAAGAAAATTCAGCAAGTGTGTAAGTTATAATTATTCGGCTTCTGATTTTTCTTGATTTTTTGACGTACTTTTGTATACTTATGTACTTGACCTATAAATCTAGATTATCTTAAGTATTTGAATTATTAACACTCTCTTATCTTATTCTATTAAATGAACAATATTTGTATATTTAAATAGGTACCTATGTATATTATTATGTATTTGTAATCACGTTCTCGAAACTGGCTCTAACGATTTCGATAAACGTTGCAATAAAGGAGTTTACGGGGGCGAAAAATCGATCTAGCTAGGTCTCATAACTGGGAAAATTAGTTTTCTCTATTTTCACAGCCTCGGGAATGTGATACAACTTTGGTATACCTGGATGATATGTTTATCTATTTTTACCCGAGCAGAGCTCGGTCGCCAGGTATCTATTACAGGTACTATCATTACAATTAAGGTAGGTATCAATGAAATCACTCTGTAACGCTTGAGACCGATAATATCATCAGTGGTTAACTTTGTAATTGTACTATATCACACCTCTTCGATTCAGCAGGGATTTCAATTGAGACGGTGATGTTACACAGTTGAAGTCATAAATACCGAACGATTCTACAAATAGTAGAAAACAACTTACATAGATAGATAGATTAATTTATTTGCCTGAAATATGGTATTTTACAGATTTTATATAACATTACACAAATAGTTCTTCATATTCCGCCTACTGAATTCGGCATGTAAATTTTTTGACAATATTAATGATTCTAATGAAACAAAATAATTGAATTACCATGTCATAACTTTTAAGTTTACTTCGTTTTTGTCTTTACCATCTGAATATTTGACACCAAATATTGTATTGTCTTCAAAACTACAAAGGTGTGCAAAATTAAAACTTAATCAGAATACAGAAAATGGGTGAAAAATTAATCACAAGATTTGACCAAAACGTATTTTTTAAGACAAATATAATGTCTGTAATATCCTCTAACGAAGTGAAACAGTTACATTCACATCACGATCACCTGACAAAAGTACTGCATTCGAGTCCCGACTACGAACGCCTCGGAACAAATTCAATAAAGTTGAGCCGAACTACGCTAAGGGGAATACATAATTTCTTAGTGTCTCTTTGTATGGGGGCTAGGGACGGGAAAGGGTGAATGTTATCGATAGACACGTTTGTCAGAAGTTGTTTTAAATAAGTGAAGTAAAAAAGTAAACTTGGGTTTATTTGGATTGCAACATTACCTTATTTTTGTAGCAGTTTAGTATGTCTGATAAAGTAATTCCTTTTTTTTTTGGCATCTTAACCTAAGTAATATTAATGATTTGCTGTTCCAGAAGTGACTCATTCAGCTAAAAGTAAGTATTCAAAAAATGCTGAAGTCTACTATTTTCGTTTAGATAATAATTTAGCTTTGAAAGGCATGGCCGTTGTCAAAGCTAAAATAAGGGCACCCAAACAATAATTTACGTATTTGTATCATCACAAATCAGCCCAGTAAATTAGACAAACGAACTTATTGCATCTGAATCATGCCTAGCCTACATAGTTCTTAAAGTATATCTAATATATTCACCTTCAATTTTTATCGATAAGTAATCTTTCTGCCCCTCCCTACAACGCCAGTAGCGTTACTATTTAAATCTAGTTACAAGTTCAGAATGTATTTTGTTAATTACCACCAAGTTTGTACATGAAAATTTCGAAACAGGTGCGCCCCCGCCGTTCTTAAGAAATATAGTTACTTTATCGTGCGTAATGAAGGAGTTCAATGCTTTCCTTGAAATTACTGTGCGTTTATTAAACATTTGTTGAATTAAGTGCTTCTTGTTGTTTACAGTAGATTTTGTTAGAATTTGTGGGGAAAATAGTTGCTTTTTTTTACAATTTTGGTTTTTTGGTACATATTTATTAAACTTTTTGTTAATGTTATAGTGTTCTAATTGATTTTTTGTGTAATTTAATTATTTAACCCTTTGTTAATGTTTATTTTTTACGTGTGTTAAAAGTAAGTGAAATGGGTAATGTTGTTAAGTATTCCTTTAGAATTTAGAAATGACTCAAAAGAGATTTCTCTATTGACTTACTGAAACACCAAGAGCACCAAGTGTGTTCCCAGCTTTTAATTTAAAGAAAGATGTATAAAATTAGTTGGCAATATGTGCGATTTAAAAAAACAGCTGTAATGGGATTTTTTTTAAATCTAGTTCATTAATAGACCATTGTTTTTCTATAAATATGAAAATAAAAAATAAAATTGGTAGATACATATTTTAATTTATTACTGGATAATTAAAAAAAATCGTTTAAAAAGCGACATAATTAATGATTTATAGTTATCTTGCATAAATCGTAAGAATTCTAATTCCAACAGTCTTCTTGTATAATTTTTCGCCATCAAACTCGACAAACTCCGCCATATTGTGTTTAATTCCCGCCAAGTCGCTTTAATTTCCAAATTTGGAAACTTGGAACGCGCCGTTCCACGTTTAAATTCAAGTTTGAATTGAGCGCGTTCCGTATTCGAAGCACGAGTTTTCATATCACGCCCCCCTTTTCCCACCACTCACCCCTTGCTTGTGATCGCTAGCGAACGTTAAATTGACTTAGAAAGTAGTTCAGAAAAAAATATTAGGATATTTATAGTCTTAGGAAGAGTACGTGGAGCGAATGAATGGAAATATAAAGACTGTTGTCCGTTCTCATTAAGGAAGCTGCCTACCTATAGATATGTGATGCCATAATTATGAGTTCACTTACAAAATAAAATTATCATAGCGAAAGATGATTTAAAAAAATCGAATAAGAATTTTGTAGATTGATTGGAATGATAAGTTAATCTGTTGCTATAATTTTACTCACATTACTATAAATAAACAAATGAAAATTATTTATTAGACTCATCATAATAGTAATCCAAACGAATCCACTAATCGTGTCGGTTACATAAACTAAAACAGTAATGCCAAGCTAATAATTAAACCACAATGCATTCAATAGATTAGGTACTAATTACACATTCCATTCTCATACAAACAGCAAATTAATCAATCATCAAGAACAAAGAACCAATCACAATGCTTCATTCAAAAATAAAAAATAAAAACAAGAAAGCCAATAGCGTTCCAATTTCGAACGCAGACGTTTCCCGGAACGGTACGTCAGTTCCTTCCTAAGAGAGAGAAGTAAACAAAATTCCTGCAAGGATATGAGGGCGAAGGGGGTGGAAGGGGGTGAAACAAGGAGGACGGGAGGGGAACACGACTAGTTAAGGTTTTTTGTGTGTGTACGTAACTAGTAGATTTTTACACGTATGTGTGCGAATTTTTTCGCATGTGTGCAACGTTTTTCGGATAAGCTTTTTAGTGAGAAAAGGGGTGAAATTTAATAGTCGGTTTTACTAAAAACCCGTTATAATGTTGAAAGTTGAAAAACGTTTGCGGAAATTTCGCTAGTGTTATATACCGTTGGTAACTTGGGTGAGGATTTGAATGCGTTATAACTTTTTCGAGGTTTGTGTGGGTTGTATATTTTGTGTTTTTGTATGAGAGAGGAACTTGCAAATTGGGATAATTTCATTTTTAGTTATATTTAGATGGTTCGTTAGGATAATGAATAATGTATTTTTCAATTTTGTACAGATTGAAGAAGAATCTCGAATGTAGAGTTGATACTCACATACAGATTAAGTCATCATCTGCCTAGCCTTTTCCCAACCATGTTGGGGTCGGCTTCCAGTCTAACCGGATGCAGCTGAATACCAGTATTTTACATGGAGCGACTGCCTATCTGACCTCCACAGCCCAGTAACTGGGTAATACGATACCCCTTGGCAAGACTGGTTGTCAGACTTTCGGGCTTCTGATGACCCGTAACGACTGTCAAAGATTCACAAATGACAGCCGGAACCAACGGCTTAACGTGCTTTCCGAGACACGAAGGAGTCTCGATATGTAAAGATGGTCACCCATCCACGGACCAACCCCAGCAAGCGTAGCTTAACGTGATGAATCGACCCGTGCCGCTGTTATCACTTAGCCACGAGCTCACATAAAGATTAAGTATAACTAAAAGAATAACTGGACATGAAACTTTGAAATAGAAAAATGATTGTATTTCTTAAAACATATTCATCATTGTAGGTCTGTCAATGGGCTAATTTTGATGAAAATGTTGTTAAGATAAAACTGAAATCAAACGTAATACCGAAACGCCCAATAATTTTGGTATGTCCCTGCACTGAAATCCAAAAAGCGAAGTAGATAGGTAGGTACTGATTTTCTTTAACTATAGAAAGTTGGTTGCGAAGCTTTTGAAAACCATAAATATAACCACTATTAAGTCTCAGAGCAGAATTTTCCGAGATTACACAAAGATATCCAAAGTGCTAACTACTAAGTTACAATAAGTAACACAGCCAGTCGTCTGCATAATTGTGAATCCTTTGTTCGTCACTGAATCGTAATGCCAATTAACATTCATATAAATTACATAATAAATTGTTATTCATTAATTTGTCGTCACAATGAGATGATGGATAATGAGTTTTGTGATAATTGACGTTAGGTTTTTATCAAATTGAGCTTAGAAAAGTAAATTTTTTTTTTTTGAATCATTCAACAATTAGGTACGTATGCTTAACAGGTATTTCTGCTTTCAGTATACAAAAAAAAAAAACAAGAGGCGAAAGAAACTTTTGATAAAATTTGAAGTGTTCATTTGCAATAAGTATTGAATAAAATATAATTCAATCAAGAACTAAAAACAGAAACTACATACCTAAATCTAAAATCCAAAACAACAACATTCTCTTTTCAAACTAAAAAAAAAACAAACAAGAAAACGCTAACTATATAAAATTCCAATTTCAAAATAATAGCCCTCTGCGTTCCAAACTCAAACTAGTAGCGTTCTGAAACCGGCAACAAAAATCAATCCCCCTGCATAGTTGGTTGCTAAGTATCCTCCCCTTTTTTAACCCAAGAATTGGTTAAGGCGGGCCGGAGTGTGGGGAAGGGGTACTTTTTTCACCCTTTGAAGAATTGCCCCAAGGCGCGGGGTGGTTTTTGCGCGAGCGGGGCGGGCTCAGCGCGAATGTGTGGGTAGTAAGTATTATTAACGAATTTAGAAAGGGACATAGTTTTTGAACGTAGCGGTCGATACGCGCGGTTGCTTGGATTTAGAACGATGTGTTCTTTTTTTGTAGTTTTACTTTTTAGGTATTTTTTTTTTTTTGTTGTCTTCTGTATGGGGTTGGTTGCGTTGGTGATTGCTCTTTATAAAGGAACATAGCTACAAGTTATTTAGGCATCAAGTGTAGACAGTGATTTCTATATCTACATACCTAATCTTGATAAATATGGAAGAGATAAATAAATTTTAATAAAAAAGATATTGTCTATTCCAACTGTGTTTTTTATATTAGTCATTGGATGGTCCTAATAGTGTTATCTGAATACTTGTATAGGTTTAGTAGGCACATTATAAACAATTGCAGAAAACTTTGAAAAACCTTCTACTATAATGGAGGCAAAGTTGTAAATAATGAAATATTGCAACTCTAAAAGTTTATATCATATGACCTGACCAAGATTATGTCTGGAACTTAAAAGAGACTGCGACCTCTGAGTTTGTTTCGGCCTTTCTTCTCAGAGTAGTCAGATAGGAAACGCCGACCTCATCTAGCTTATTTTATTTTTAATTTTTAATATGACGTGTAAAAGTGATTCCGATATCCTATTTACAGAATAAACAATTTCATTTCATTTCATTTCATATAGTAATTCCATATTTACCTGAAAATAATTTGTGGTTGATTTGGTGTGGTTTTCCAACGTTAACGTAATATTGTATTGTGCCAATAAACAGTTAGTTTCGGTAAACAGAAATAAATTGATTTTGATTAAACAACTCTTCTGGCCTTCAAATTGATTCGCAGAGGTAAGGTGTCACCGTTACATTTTACTATTTAAAATTATGTTACCGGGGTAAGTTTGTCACCGAATGCGGCAGCAAAACGGTAGCGTACGGATAGTGCTGTGATCTAACTTTGATTAGGCTAATACCCAACAGTGGACGATGGTAATAAATTGAGTTCATTTTGATTAAAATAATTAATTCCCATCCTCATTGCATCCGTCCAAAACTTGTGATAGAAACAATTTAAATCACACCAAATTATGTAACATCCAGAATAACATTTCGTTTCCTAAAAATAGAAGTAAAGAGTAAATCCTCTGCACGTGGCGCCTCATTGAAGGTAAGAGCTAATATTAAATCAAGTGCTAACTACAACATTGCCATATGTTTTATGTAACTGTCAAGTTTTTTCACCCCCTTCATTTATAACAACCCCTCATATTTTCATCCCAAATTGCCCAAAAATGTTTAAACATTCTACCCGTAATTCCCCTTAACCCGTGAAAGATCACATCCTTACCATTTTATACCTATATACTATTCAAAATACAGAACCTGAAGAACTCAACCCTCCAATGGTAAATAATGCATTATAAAAGTGTAGGGGTGCGCTCGACCCCGGAGTTAACCCGCGCCAGCCGGCGCCGGCGTCTCAAAGAGAGTAAAGATAAGTAAACGAGTTGCGCTGTACACGAATTTTGTATACAGGATGTGAATTTGGGGGTGAAAACATAAATACAAAAAAAGTTTAAGGTTTTTTTTATGACCATAATTTTGACAAGGTCTCTTGATATGTAATAGATGTATTCAAGACGTATACAAATTCGGCAATGACGGCCTCCTGTGTAAACTTAATAAGCCAGATGAATGATTTGTAAAATGGAGAACACTGATTGAGACTACATGGCACTCTGTTTTTACTATCATATCTAATCAGTATTGATTTACGATTTTGTAAAAATATGTATTAGAAATACCACCTCACTATTAGGTAATTTTATCTTGTATAACACCATCACTGTCACACATTGAGCGTTGGAATGATCTACAACTATAAGTATTTTTGGCCGCCAAGAAAACGACAAGCTCCGCGAATTTTTCGCCCTCAAACCAGTTGGCGCCTTAACTAACATAAATTCGCACCCTATATAAACATTTGCACCCCAGTGAAAATCTTCGCGACTCATTACTCGCGAGGGGTCTAAGGGGTGAACACGGGAAGGGGGTGGAAGGGGGGTAGGGAATCTTCGTTCAAATCTCTGACGTTTTATCTAAATGGGCCTCGGAATGGGTGTCGTTTCTGCTAATGACCCCCAAGAAATAGTAAGACGTTGCTGCGTGACAGTGAGTTAGTGGGTGCCTGCCTTAACGTTCAATGTTTATGTAAATGTTGGGAATTTAAGTGTTGGAAAGTGAAGAGGTTACGTCATGTTGAGACGAAACGAAACATCCGTCATTGTTGTGAACATTTTGCTCTGTTTGACCCGAGACCAAAATATATCCAATGGGTAAAAATTAATTGTTTTATCTGAAAAAATTATTAGAAAAATATAATTTTCAGTGGGTACTAAGGAATTAATAACTATTGAACTAATGAACAGCTATAATAAATGTAATACTGTCAACTTGGCAAATCCTAATCCTAACTGCGAAAGTGAGTTTGTTTGTTTGTTACGCTTTCACGCTAAAATGGCTGAACAGATTTAGATGAAATTTGGCACAGGGATAGACCTTGACCTGGAATAGGACATAGGATACTTTTTATCTCGATATTTCCTCGGGATCGAGACTTACGCGGCTGAAACCTGGGACGCAGCTAGTTACCTATAATTAAATATCTTCAAATATTTAGGTACCTATTTTCGTAGCTATCCATAACCGAAATACCTGTTAACTTTATGATACCTACCTACTTCTAGGTACCAGTAATGTAATAATTTAAAACGCTACCAAACGACAAGCTTTCTCAATCAACGATTGAATCTAGGTTGAATTTTCAAATAAAAATATTTTATTTTGGTGATAAGTAAGTACGTAGTGAATTAGCGAATTTATAATTCTGTTTTCATTAACTAATAACATAAAGGTCTAATAGAGTCCCAACGAATGTTTGATTAACAAAACTTTAACCAGAATTGTATTTTATTTAAATTGTTTTTATTCTTTGACTCAGGTGACTTAAATGATAATGAATTTGATCAACTTTTTACACATTTAATTTAATTTATAGTGCAAAAAACAATCATCTGCCAAATAAACTAAGTAATACAAAAACCAGTACACTACTCGTACCTACGCGACAATGTACGAAGCGGATATTTTGCCGGCAATGCTGCGGTAAGGCGGCAATTTAGTCTTAACTGAGTCATTTGGAAGGCGTCTTCGTGAAGGCAGATGATTCGTAATTTGTTTTCTGTTGCTCTTGGCTTATGTTGCCGGCTGTGGGGACGTGTGTAAGTGAGCTTTTTGGTAAGGAAATTTTTGCTGGAGAAACAAGACGTGTTTTTGGGAGGGAAAATGCCGTGTCTGTTTCTGCATCACCCTAAGGTTGAGTGGTATAAAATGCCTCAGGCATTAAGTCCCCCTTTATAAAGTAGATGTTTTACTTGTGCACAAAGTTTTAATAAATAAATAAATAAAATGCCGAAAGATGAAAATGTAGGAAAAAAATATTATGACATCCAAGACTTAATAAATTATATTATTATTATCCACACTGAATAAGTAAATGTGTGGTCAATCTGTGGTATCTATTCCGACTCTCAAAGTCATTTACTGTAGAATTTTTGAAGACTTTTTCAGACCAATGGTCTTGAATTGAACTATGATAAGAAAATTTAAACCGGTTTTAAAATTAGTTTAATTTCTGAAAAGATATTGAACTTGTTTTTACAGACTACACTGAGACTATACCATGATAGGAATGATGAATTATGTTTTCCCGTTTCTCTCTTTGTATTTTTCTTCTCTGTTTGTTGAAAACGCCCACTTTTATTTCCCAAATTTCAAAACAACTTGACCTGATTAAACCATCTTAGCTCTTGCAGTTACCCCCGTATTCAAGTCAGTCGCGCTGACTGATGCCGCCAGGAGAAAACGCGCGGCGTTTCATTACGTTTTGCCGAGAACGCCTGGATTTATGTCCCTACCTGCTGGCGGGCGCTATAAAGCGGTGGTAGGAAAAGTTACGTAATTTTGTAAGATAAGCAAGGTATTTTTTTGGGTGGAAAAGAAGTGATTTGGTGAACGTATTGGAAAAAAATGGGTTATTTTTTTTAAACTAGTCTCATTAAAACATCATGCCGAATTTTTTAATACCTAGGATGGTTATTCGCACTGATTAAGTTAAAATGTTGTATTTTTATTTTTTGCAACAAAAGAATCTGTCAATGCCTTGTTATTAAATAACTAGAAAAGAGATAATGATTTGCTTCTGTTCTGATAATCATGATCTAGCTATTTAGTGAGTAGCGTACTTCTCTAAGTAGGTAGGTACGCGTAAAATTGAAAAAAATAGATGCATGATAGGCAATAATTTACTATTGGAATCAAATCTTTTTACAGTGTGTGTATCGTTTAATTATGTTTTTATTATTATACTTAGCTTATCTTTGCTTCGATGAAGCATTGCGGTAGAACCGCAGTCATGAATTCTGTCAAATTCATTTTTCTGCTGTATTTGAAAATCAAAATGAATTTTGTAAGCTTTTTTTTTACACTGTACATAGTAATTTAACACCAAACTACACTTAAAATAACTAAACAGTTAGAAAGGCCCAAAAAAATCACAAAAAAAAATATCTTCGCAAAACAACATTGGTAGTAAAATCACAGCATCACACAACACTTAACAACATGATGTACCAAATCTTAAACACAACTGAAACTATCTTTACCCAACCCTTCGAATGCTGACACTAAAATGAAGACGATGACCTACGATGCCCACAATTGTCCAGTAATAGGTATGGGAAACAAAACCGGTTTAAAAAAAATGTCTTAAGAAACGGGTTGTGTCATTAAGGGGTTGAAATGACCAGCCGGACAGCGGTCAGTGTGGGAAACAGGGGACGATTTGAGGGTCAATAGGGTGTTGAAGTGATGAGCTTTGTTGAACAATTTTAATTATTGTGATGTTTGATTACATTTTTCGTGGTCAGCTTAAGATTTGTGTTTTTTTTTTTGTAACTGAAAGCGTCTGATGGAAACGCCGCCGCCGTTTAGAATACAAAAGCTATCAGACAAATAATTGATAAATAATTAGCATGAAAATAATTCAAAATGATGCTACAAGAAATTGAAATGTTTCCATCTACTCGCCTACTTAGGTAGGTATTTTAGACTTGGGTGGCACTAAAAGCCGGACAGTGTACTGTGAGAAAAGGGGGATACGTAAAGGGTTAATGGTGTGACCGCTGGCGATGACCGCTGATTGATTTTGGCAATATTTCCGTTTCTTAGCGAAGTCTCTAGTTTTGAATACTAACATTTTAATGTAACGGTTTCAAACGTCTCATGTTCGATACCAATCATTCACAGAGAACCTTGAATAATTTTGTAAGATCTTTTTATTTTTTTGCAATGGCAGAAATCTTGGACCCTTATCTGTTACTTGACCATTAACAAATTCATGGGAACTAAAACCTGTTTTCATCATAATTTAACTCACTTCATATGCTAAGAACATGTTTTTATCATTTAAATATCGCGAGGGGTCATTTCGACCCAAGACGGACACAACTTAATAAAATGGACAGAGGTCATCTTTGGTAGGGTTAGATTGTTTAAAAACTTGTTTCGGATTTGAATTTCTTATTATAATATTTTCTCAAGAAATGATGACTATTGATATTGAAATAGGTAAGTACATCTGGTAAGATTGGAAGAGGATCCCAGGATACTGGTAAAGGCAGGAATTCATTTTCTTTTCGGAGTAAAATGACACAGGACATATGGTGTCTGGGGCAAAACAGCCGTTAGTTGGCTGGATATCAAATTGCAAAGATGTCTGAGAAACAGTATGATGATTTGCGAAGATGATGGATATTTAAGAAATAAATATTGCAACGCTTGTAGGTATTCTGATTGGACCCACTGTGATGCCACGTACACACCTGCGGACGCATAAATCTAGGGGAATCAAAAATATTTTTTTTAAATATATTTCTTATTTATTACAAGATTTTTATTTTTCTATTCTAATATTTAAAAATATAATCAATGAAATAAACGAAATAATACAATTACGATCGACGCTCCACCCTAGCCTTTTCTGAACTATGTCGGGGTCGGCTTCCAGTCTAAACGCTTGCAGCTGAATACTAGTATAATACACGGAGCGACAGCCTATCTGACCTCCACAACCCAGTTAATGAGTAACACGATAAGACTTGGTAAGACTGGTTGCCAGACTTTTAGGCTTCTGACCAACGGCTGAACATGCTTTCCAAGGCACGGAGGGGTCTCGATATGTAAGTACCTAATGGATGGTGGATTGTTGTCACATCCACGAACCGACCCCGGGAAGCGTAGCTTAACCCTCAATCGACAGGTGCAGCTGTTATCTCTAACTGCCAGTTTCTTCATCAAAAGTAACAGCCAAAGTAACAGTCAACTGTTCTTCCGCGCTGTTGGATTTACAACCCTCGCCTCAGCGCCGAGGATTGAAAATACAACAGTGCAAAAGAACAGTTGACTGTTACTTTGGCTGTTACTTTTTATGAAGAAACTGGCCGTAATTCGTCGACTGTCGATGTATTTAGATGATAAAAAAAACAAAGTATTGATCAAAAACAATGGACGTATGAAAAATAACAGTATCTAAATAAATAAAGGCTCCTACACAGGTACGGTGCGACAGCGCCACGTGACTGTAGCAGAACATTTTTTATGTAAACTTGACGGGATTTTTTCTACCAGAATCGCGTTGCACCGTTGCGTCGCGCCTGTCTCCGGGAGCCTTAATACTTCAGAGTTGAGTGAATGAATAATCTAGCATAAGGCAAGAAAGTGGTCCATATAGGTATATCTAGGAAGCTGCGTGGATCTTAATTCTTTTTCTAAAATAAAAGTAGTCCTTAATTACTTAGGTACCTACTCCTTATAACATCAACTATCTGCAAGTGAAAGTCCCGTCAAAATCCGTCCAGTCGTTTCGGAGATTAGCCGGAACAAACAGACAGACAGAAAAAACTTAAAAAAACGTTTTTTTGTTATTATAAGTACCGTATACCTATATTTTCTTATGCATTTAGTAAAAAGCTGTGTTATTTTAACAATACAAACAGGTACTTCAATTTTATTTATATATTATATGTATTTAAAGATAATAGTATCGTTGTTTAGGACTGACCGACAATGTGTTGTGTAAATCGAAAGAAAAAAATTCCAATTACCGAAGGAAACAAAGTATTAGAAGCAAATAGAAAGTAAGAGAAATTGTTTAATCTGCACAAACAAAACGCACATTTAAAAAAAAAAACGCACATGCAGAGCAGCCAAAAGCCTCTTATTCCAGCAAAGTAAGTTGCAAGTAAGTAAGTGATCATGCGCCTAGAGTCTGGCCAACGAAGGTCGGGCCAAAAGCCTCTTATTCCAGCAAAGTAAGTTGCAAGTAAGTAAGTGATCATGCGCCTAGAGTCTGGCCAACGAAAGTCTCCTGAAAACACGCGCGAAATTTAAAAAACAAGACTGTTTATCCCTGTACATAATGCGATAACACGTGTTGATACTTGAAATTTTATTTTATTTGAATGAAATTAAATTTCAATATTCAACACGAATTATCGCACTATGTTTAGGGACAAACAGTCTTGTTTTTTTAAATTTCGCGCGTGTTTTCAGGACCGACTTTCGTTGGCTAGACTCTAGGAACATAAGACTCCGCTAAGGTCACCAATACCATCTGCGTGCAGTCCCAGGGTGAGTTTAGAAACTGGTTTACTATGGACAAACATTTAAGTATAAAAAATAAGATATTATGACGAAACTACGATTTTCGAAAAGGCTTTGCTAATAGTAAAATAAATCAGGAAACGAAAGACAACCAGCTCATATTAATAAGAAAGATAACTTACAAACCTATTCGAACATTCACTCTGTTAATACTGCGAAATAAGGAAGCATGTCTGTATTCGGCATTATTAAAATCCAATATGGAAATTCCAATCCAGTAAGAAAATAGGAATGCATGTACTGCCATCTATGAGGGAGTAGATAGAACTAAACAATAAATAAAGTCTTATTTATTGTTTAGTTCTATCTACTCCCTCACTACTACAGACTACTACAGAGTAGTTACATACTAGTCAGTAGAGAAACGAAACTAGCGCCATCTCTTATCGAATAGCAACTCTGTAGTAGTCAAAAACATCAACTATGTAACTACACTTTGTTTATTTAACAAAAAATATTGTGGATATTTAAAAAATGTTTCCCTATCAGATAGATTTTCTGTTGAGTAAAGAAAGTAAAAATTTAATTTATCAGATATGGGCGATATTAACCCCATCTGTTGGCGGATAGAATCCAGTTAAGAAATGGCAACCCAGTAAATAAAGTTGCAAGACGGAATAATGATAGCTAAGGTTCGAAAAATGAAAAGAAGGAATTAAAATTGGTAAGCATTCAATTTCTTGTAAGATTTTTATTGAATTTGTTTATAGAATATAAATTATTTTCGTAGTTTATTTTCCATAATTATCCTGACTTTTTGACTTTAAAAATAAATAAATAGAATATTGAAGGTTTTGTTTGGGGTTCTTCTTAGGTTACGCGCCATTTTCAAGTGCCGATGCACTGCCATTTAGAGATATGGATTACCATACACACACATACATACTTTTTTTTGTTGGATTTTCTTGTCGATAATTCCATTTTTCTGGTTTATATAAGCTTCGGTCAGTATTCGGCAACTTCAATATCGTTATAACGTAAATTCAATTCTAAAATAATACCTAATGATTTTACCAGAGTAGGTACTTTTTTATTTTCTAATTCGTTTGGAACTGACTTACCATACAAAAGCATTTCACTGATTAGACTTTAGAAGACGGCAAAAGAATTGAGTTTTTTTTTAAACTTGTAATCGTATACCTAATTCCAAAACCCGTAAAATCCGTTTTTAAAATAAATATATGCCAGTATCATAATGGTTCTAGATAGTCTTTAAAATATCTCGTGTGTCATCAAATGACATTTTGTATCTAAAACCGCCAATTCCCGCCTAAATTGGACATCAAACTTTCGAATTTGTTTCGAAATCCGCCAGCTCCTTTGATTTGATCACTGATTTGCTTGTACTGAAAACATATTGCGTGTGGAGTTAGTGGATATTAGAATTATACGACTACTATAATGCGCTCCGCGGTTTCACCCGCGTAAGTCTCGATCCCGTGGGAATATCGGGATAAAAAGTAGCCTATGTCCTTTTCCAGGTCAAGGTCCCCCTCTTTGCCAAATTTCATCCAAATCCGTTCAGCCGTTTTAGCGTGAAAGCGTAACAAAAACACAAACTCACTTTCGCGTTTTCGCTTTTATAATATTATAATAATTAGGATTATTATTAAAGATGTAACCCGTTCTTGTTTATTAATAACAAATCAACAAATAAAATCACTATCAATCAAATAATTACGAGTATCAAAATGATTTCCTTACAAGATTTAATTAGCAAAACAATTAGAATTCATAGTTCAAAATCTAGTAAACTGAAGGTACGCTAAGTTAGAATAGCTCTCAGATATTCCAGACATGTCTTTAGAGAAGATTTCTGGTCCCAAAATTAATTTCATGGCCGTAACAAGAAATATTTCGGTTTTGAGATTTGCTCTCTGTATGGAATTATTCGAGAATCTTGGTTAAGTATTGAACTTTCTGGAAAATATTATGTATAATTCTGTTTTTATTAATATAAGAAATGTCATCTAAAAAAGGGTGAGTGTGTTTAAGACGTTATTAATAAAACCTTTCATTAACTAAAATATCATCATCATCTGCCTAGCCTTTTCCGAACTACGTTGGGGTCGGCTTCCAGTCTAACCGGACGCAGCCGAATAAGAGTATTTTACATGGAGCGACTGCCTATCTGACCTCCACAATCCAGTAACTGGGTAATAAGATACCCCTTGGTAAGACTGGTTGTCAGACTTTCGGGCTTAACTAAAATATACTGACAAAATAAATAAAATATACAAAGAATTTCATATTTCACATGTAAATAAAGATAACCAGTATCTGTTAGTTCTCTTGGTAATTTATAATTATATACTCATATTATAAAGAGGAGAAGGAGTGGAGGGAGGCCTTTGCCCAGGAGTGGGACAGTAAAGGCTAGTAAAAAAAAAATATATAAGAGATAAGTCGCTCCATGGAGTGGAGTCGCTCCATGTAAAATACTGGTATTCAACTGCATCCGGTTAGACTGGAAGCCGACCCCAACATAGTTGGGAAAAGGCTAGGCAGAAAGAGATAATACCTATTCTATTATATTTTAAGATTGCAAGAAAGAGATTGGTTGACTGACATGTAGATAATATAATGTCATCATCTGCCTAGCCTTTTCCCAACTATGTTAGGGTCGGCTACCAGTCTAAACGGATGCAGCTGAATAGTATTTACAGCTGACCAGTATTTACATGGAGCGACTGCCTATCTAACCTCCAAAACACAGTTACTGGGTAATACGATACCCATAATAAAACTGGTTGACAGATTGTTGGGCTTCTGACATTTGCAGTGAGTTAGAAAGAAAGAAAGAAAAATAGGTTTATTTGTCACAGAAACACGTGCATACAAAAAGATAACTAATCAGCAATATTAAACGACGACGATAACGACTAAACAGCTGCAAATGACAGCCGGGACCAACGGTTTAACGTGCTTTCCGAGGAAGCAAAACCTCGATAAGTAATGGATGGCCAGCCATCCACGAAACGACCCCAGCAATCTCATATTATTCACCATGCAATCTAGGCACTAAAACACATCGAGGTTGCTACAGTGATATAGATGATATACAGTGAATAGATCATTATAATCAAATCAAATCAAATCAAAATATTTTATTTCACATAAGCCTACATGGGCACTTATGAAACGTCAGAAGCTAGGTGCACGGTTCCAATTGGTCGTTTCCTATGGAGAAGAGCCAGCAAGAAACTCCATGGTTACTCTTTTAAAAGATAATTGGCTTTTACAATATTTTCGAATTACAGTGTTAATAGTTATGGGAGGACAGTGTAGGCCTTTCAACAAGTTTCAGGTAAAGTTCATAAAAAAAAAAAGTCTACAGTTCACTAAGCCTACGACTAATTCTTTATTCTCTTTCTGCAACCAAAAAATTATCTTACATGTGCCAAACCTCAACAGAATCTTAAGGCGGTACCGTGAGCAAAATAAACTTGAGCATTTATTCTCTTTTCGCAGACTGAAAATCCCGGTGAGATACAGTAGTGAATACGCCCAAATTTTGGAATAATATCTCGATAAAATCAAATTTCGGTATTTTGAAAAAAAAAATATTACAAAATGTTCATTATTAAATTGTCTATCTATTAGAGTCGTTAGCAAAATTAAATTATGTTTACTTTACGAGGAGAGGAGGAGGGAGGAGAGAAGGAGATCAATGAAACAAATACCACTTAAAAAAAAAAAAAAAATGCACAATTTTGGAATCAAGATTATGTAGAAATTTAATGTATTTTTACTATTTGACATTTCTTTTTAAATAACAAGTAGATAGCTCCTAAAAACTACACAAAAAGCGGCTAGCGTGGCGTTTTGCTCAGGGTACCCACCCTCTAAGCAAGAAATAATCTGTGTATCTTTAACTACTTCAATCTTTAATGTTTTCAGTAATGTTTCACATGTTTTCAGTATAATGTGCCGCACCGGGCCGTGCGTCGTCGCGTCGATAGGTGACAAGTCACAACTGACTGACCGGGCGATGACCTCGCACAGATGTGGCGTGGAAACGATTCTGTTCTAAATAATATTTTGTATGTTTTTTTTTTTGTTTGGGTACTTTCTCATTTTATGTTTAATGATGATGAGGTCGGCGATGGTGTACGATTGCCTATTCACTTTTAATTTTTAGACTTAGTTTGTTCTTATTTGTAAGTCAATGAGAACATTATAGAAGTTTCTTTTTTATCTTTTTATGGACGGACATTGTTCTCACATGTATAATTTCAACATAAATGATGTAACCAATATACTGTAATAATATTCTGATTCAAAAGAGTGTCCGTGGAGTTTCTTGCCCGTTCTTCTCCATAGGAACCTACGCTTTGGAATGGGCAACTAGCTTCATCTTTCTGACTGACCGACCCCTTGACAATTCAAAAGTGCCTGTAATTGGTTTATTTGAAATAAATGCTTTGAGTTTGAGTTTGAAGTTTTGTGTAAAGGTAAGCACAACTGATTGGGGTGAAGACGTCTCTGTTTAGCAATTTTTTTATTACTTTACTAGCTTCCGCCCACGGCTTCGCCCGCGTGGTATGTCGCTAAAAAGTAGCCTATGTCCTTCTCCAGGTCAAGGTTCAGCCCTTTTAGCGTGAAAGCATGACAAACAAACAAACTCACTTTCACATTTATACTATTAGGATTTATTCTTGTAGGCTAAGGAAACAAAGAAATATCACATCATCACGCCTCTATTTCCCCGAAGGGTTAGGCAGAGTTGTACCTATAGTACACCCACATTTCGCCAGTTATGTTTAAGTCCCATGTAATAGAGGGCGAGCCTATTGCCATCAATCGGGCACAAATTCAGACTCCGGGCTACTGAAAAATTCCAGATGGAAAAACTCATTATGACCCGGGAATCGGACCCAAGTCCTCATGAACAGCAGTAGCATTTGTGACTACTAGACCCATGAGAAAACAAAGTAGTAAATGAGGAAGTGTTTTTTATTGATGTTATGTGTAGCAGAGCACAAAGTCTAAGCCTAACTAGGCAGGCGGTGACCACATGCAAAAGTGTGGTTAAGATGATCTTGTTGTGAAAATCATTTTGGTAACAAATTTTCTAATTGGAGAAATGTGTATGAAAACTCAAACTACACAGAATACTGCTTTGTGAAAGTAAGTATTCTTGTATTTTTTTGTAGGAATCGGGCCAAATGTGAAATCCTCGGACTGCCCGTAACGCCTTTAAAAGATCCACGAACGAAGGCCGGAACCAACGACTTTACTTGCTTTCCAAGGCACGGAGGGGTCTCGGTATGTAAAGATGGTTACCCATCCACAGACTGACCGCAGCAAGCATAGCCCGTGCGGCAGTTATTACATAGCCACGAGCCCCTTATGCAAGTTATAGGCATAAATGAGTAATTCCTACGTTCTTTCCGCGCTCTTAACTTGTGGAGCCTACTGAGATGTGATAGTTTTCCTTTTAATTTCGTTAAACATATATACTACTGCCGTGATCTTTTTTACATATCCAAAACCAATCATTTAGCTGGCAGGGCACTTGACTCTAACAAAAATTTGTATTTTAATTCTTCAAGGATTTTCTAATTAACTACAATGGTTTTTGGTCCGCGTGCGGCCCGCGCGCAGTCATACAGGTTAAAAGTACACAGTCTACTCCACATACTCCTCTGTGCCTCCAAAGCCGGTTAGACGTAATTTTACATTTCCACGTGTTTTGTCTCGGCCTAACGAATTATTATTGCTGCTGTGAGCGAAGTAATTATTGTGTCTAATTACAAAATTAGTTAATTTTAGGCAGAATTAAAATAAAGTACCTAATAAAAATTGAACTCTTCAATGAGCTGTAAACTATTTTTAACATAACGTAACATCACGCTCCTATTCCCTGAAGGGTTAAGCAGAGGAGCACCAATAGTACACCCACATTTGGCCCGTTATGTTTAAGTTCCATTTAACAGGGGGTGACCTCGTGGCTAGGTAATAACAGCCGCACGGGTCGATCCATCAGGTTAAGCTACGTTTGCCGGGGTTGGTCCGTGGATTGGTGACCATCTTTACATACCAAGACTTCTCCTTGCCTCGGAAAGCACGTTAAGTCGTTGGTCCAGGCTGTCATTCGTTACGGGTCGTCAGAAGCCAGAAAGACTGACAACCAGTCTTACCAAGGGGTATCGTATTACCCAGTTACTGGATTGTGGAGGTCCGAGAAGTAGTCGCTCCATGTAAAATACTGGTATTTAGTCTGGTTAGACTGGAAGCCGACCCCAACATAGTTGGGAAATAGCTAGGCAGATTGATTTTTTTATTCATCAGAGGGCTCAATGAGTAGCATTATGCCTACTCACTTATTTAGGGAGGTACTTACTAATTTCAGATGGTGCATGATGAGCAGCTGCCTAAACCGTTGCAACTAACTGCAAGTAAAAATATGGCTCGCTCGTCTAGTCAAATCACATGAAGCCAAGTTTGTTTTTAACCGACTTCTTCAAAAAGGTGGAGGTTCTCAGTTCGTCTCTATGTTTTTTTTTTTTGTGTGTGACCTATGTTATGCGATAACTCCGCCAATTATGAATCGATTTTGATGATTCTTTCTTTGTTTTGTAGGTCATGCTTCAGAGGTGGTCCCATATAAATTTTATTAACTTTGCTTACGTAGTTTTTTAGTCACCTTCAATAATTACGTATTTTTCCCACTTTGTCTATGTAGACGACATCTTATTTAACTCCGTCACTGTTATTTACATAGCAGGTAGTGATATTCGAATTTGTGTGGGGTAGGTACTACAACTAAAAAGTGAAAAATAAAAACTTAAAAAAAACAAACAACCAACTTCCAAAAAAAACACTAATAAGTGAAAAATAACTTTAATTTCGGAAGTCGGTGGCAAAAAAACGAAAATTGAAAAGCGAAGACACTGATTTCCAAAATTAATTTAATTTTTCACTTTTTTTGTGTTTTTTTTTGGAAGTCGGTTATTTTTAGTTTTTTGTAAAAAGTTTTTATTGTTATAATTGTGATGAAAAATAAAAAAAACATCCACTCCACGGTTTACCCTGAGCGATGAACGCGGTCTGACCAGTGTCACACGTGTTGATATGTTGTGTCGCATCGCTGTCAGTGTACATTTGTTGACCGTCTGCTCTGCTCTAAGTGAAAATAAAATCTGAATAAGGCAGGCAACGTTGAAAGGGAAATGGAAGATGGAGATAACTGCAGTGTTCTATAATAAAGATTCTTATTAATATTTGTTTCGAGGTTCATTGTTATTCTGTATTCGGGCATCATTAACTAATAATGTTTTCTCAAACATACATGGAAATTCGAGCATTATTTTGACAACCTTCTTCGAGATAAATCGAAATTTCTGTACTGGTCAAAAAAAAGTGACGATGCGGCCAGCAAAGTTACTACGAAAATCCATATTTGGTGTGTTTAGCGGCCAAATAAATTACTATGAAAACTCAAACCTGTCGTGTTATTTAATAAAGGAACGAACTTTTAACTTTAACACATGGCAACCAAGGAGGCAACTTAACAAAGATTTTATTTAACTTTTGATTTGGCTTGCAAATAACACAGTTTAAAGTAAAGAAGAAACAAATGAACATATTGGTGCATAAAAAATTATAGTTGTTCGTCATTGATTCTGGATTTTTTATTTAATTTACTCAGTTTGAATTTCCGCGCGTTGTTTGAGAAAAGTACTATACAAGTCTTGGCCGCAATCAGGAATTGATGGACTCACGTATGTGTGCCGAGGCGATCGCCCATCAATCCCCTTATCACTGGCCGCGACAGTAATGTACTATTATTATCCTCTTTCATAAAGAGACTGCCACACAATTTAATTAACAGAGACGACACGTCACTTTTGCTTACGACCGGGATCTATAACATCACACCCGTGTTTCCGGACTGAAGTGGTAGACAGATGTCCAGGTACACCTCTGCCTAACTTATAAATCGACTAGCTGATACCCGCGGCTTCGACTGCGTGGATGTCAGTTATTGTATACTAAAACCTTCCTTGATGACCACTCTATCTATTGGTGAAAACAGTATGAAAATCGATGAAGTAGTTTTTGAGTTTATTGCGAACAGACAGACAGACAGATGCGGCGGAGGACTTTGTTTTATAATTATGTAGTAATACAGCGTGAAAAAAAAACCCCGTCCGATCCGTGATGGTATTGTTAAGAATCATACTGAGAGTCTACTGATGAGGATGTTTTTTTGGAAAACAGCAAAAAAAATATTCAACCTTTTTTTTTACGGGGATTTTTACCGGGTTATTACATGGGGCACGGGCGGCCTTCATCTATACATAATACATCCACGATTGGCCATCAAAATCAAAATATTTAATATCACATAAACCTACATGGGCACTTATGAAATGTCAGAAGCTAGATGCACGGTTCCAATTGGTCGTTTCCTATGGAGAAGAGTCGGCAAGAAACTTCACGGTTACTCTTTTAAAAATAATTGGCTGTTACAATATTTTCGAATTACATTGATATTAGGTATTGGAGGACAGTGTAGGCCTTTCAACAAGTACCAGGTAAGTACTTAACAAAATAGAAAATGTTCAACAAATCTACACTACAGTCCACTAAGCCTACATTGTTCTCACATTCACAAAATGGAAAAGAATCTCCAATGCCATTAAGGGGGATGCGCTAAGGTAGCCCGCGAAATTGAAATTTTCTTATAAGTTCATGTAAGTGCATTGAATGACTATTTCATGAAATCATGACATTTGGCACATTAATTTACCTACTAACATAGTTTATAAACTCTTGTTGTTACTTACCATGATGGATCATGTTATCTGACAAACAAATAAATAAATAAATTAATTAATTAATGAACTTAGAGAGTTGTGTTGCTGATTCTAATGTTTATAATTCTGCAAATCCGTATTTGTTACGGGCGCAAATCATATTTAGATCATCATATAACCTGATACTGACCAGCAAATTGCAAAAAACGTAAGAAAATTTGAATTTTGCGGGCTACCTTGGCGCATCCACCTTAACATTGCCATTGTGCAGCCTGTGGGCAAACTATACTCGTGCGGCATACAGTGCCCTCCGGGTCCAGTTCAATAACGCGTTCAGGGCGGTGGTGGGGCTGCCCCACCACTGTAGCGCCTCGGGCATGTTTGCGGAGGCGCGCATCGACTGCTTTCACGCGACGATGCGCAAGCGGTACGCGTCTCTGGTGCGCAGAGTGCGGGGCAGCGCCAACACCGTCCTGGCGATGATCTCTAACAGACTGGATTACCCTTATATCCGGCAATCCTGCAGCGGGCATACTGTTACCTTGTGAGTGTTTGTTTTTGTATGTGAAATATTTAAAATTTTAAGTTTTTTTTGTTGAGTTACTTGAATTAAACTAATATATATTTTTTTAAATTAAAGGTACAATTCCGTAGCCGACCGCAGACGGCAACAGCAGGTGACGTGTCGCCGCGACACGACTGGTTTTTATGTATTTCTATGAAACCAACGTGTCGCTAGCTGCGGAAGGTATGGCATTATGTAATGTCATTTATATTTACTGGGCACAAATTTAAACCCAGGACTGCTACTTACTGAGAAATTCTCCGAATCCCACTCTATATATGCAGCTTCCGATTGTTAATTCTTCAAGGACTTTCTAATTAACTACAATAGTTTTTGGTCAACGCGCGGCCCGTCCGCGGTCATACAGGTTAAACTGCAACCTACTAAAATTTTCTGTTTCTTCTCCCTGACTTTTCTTCATCCATACTAATATTATAAATTCGACAGTAACTCTGTCTGTCTTTATGTTACCTTTTCACGCCTAAACCCCTGTACAGATTTCGACAAAATTTGGCAAGGAGATAGATGGCACCCTGGGAAAGGACATAGGCTACTGTTTATCGACACATCGCGCGGGCGAAGCTGTGGGCGGAAGCTAGTAGAAGATAAATGCGAAAGTAAGTTTGTTTTTTTTGTTCGTTACGCTTTCACTCTAAAACAGCTGAATGGATTTGCATGAAATTTGGCACAAGGGCAAACCATGACCTGGAGACGGACATAGCATGCCTTTTATCCCGATATTCCCACGGGATCGAGACTTATGATGCGGGTGAATCCGCGGGGCGCAGCTAGTTAGGTATAAATTAGTCTTAGCGCTGCTAGCGTCTGCTGAGTGTGAGGTCCTGTGTTCGTTTCCCAGGTCAGGCGAAGTGTTATTGGGGTTTTTCCTTCAGGAATTTCTTAGTAGCAGCTTGGATTCTGGAATTGTGACTGGTTGATAGCAAAAGGCTCGCCTCCTGTTACATGGGACTTAAACATAACTGGCGAAATGTGGGTGTACTATAGGTACTAACCCTTGGGGAAAACTGGCTTGATGATATGTTTATGTTTGTTTTTAATATCCCTAAATCATCGATTCGTATTTTCCAGTCAAATAGTTTTGTTACAATCATTTGCTTGATTACACGTAAACTTTGATTTTCTGAAGATGAATTATATTTCTTTGGTTAAGGACCACTTAAGATGCAAAGTAGCGGAGTAGGTTTGTAGCTAACTATTTAGATTTTATAGAAGATAAGCTTTAAAGTAGTTTAATATAGCAAAGACTTCGACGAAGTTATAATAATAATAAAACTTATTCAAATAATAGTTTTTAAAACTAAAAGATATTCCAATATTTTGATCTTACATTTCATATACGGTTACAACTCCTTCTCTGCTCTCGAGAGTCAAATAAAAATAAAAATGTTTTTAATGATGTCAAAAACATGAAATACTCATGACATGACACACTTGTTTTGCTATTCTGTAACCATCTCACCGTGAAAACTTAGGTGAAGTGAGCTTGGAGTGAACTGTCACTGCCTTAGCGTCAGTAGATATCGATGACAATGACAGCTCACTTCACCTAAGTTTTCACGGTGAGATGGTTACAGAATAGCAATGCTGTATTCACCGTTGTATGTATCGTATACGCACATTTCGCTAGTTATATTTATGTCCAATGTACTAGGGGGCGAGCCTTTTGCCATCAACCAGGCACAGATCCAGACTCCGAGCTGCTACTGAGAAATTCCTAATAGAAAAGAGGCAAGAGACTTACTGGAAAAGCATGTCTGCTAGTCTGAGTGTGAAGAAGTCATAAAAATACTAGTAGAAATGTGTTATTTGGTACATTTAACAGCATAATCAGCCTATAATGTTCCCACTGTTGGGACACAGGCCTCCTCTCTGTGAAAAGAAGTTTGCAATAATCCACCACGCGGGCCCAGTGCGGGTTGGTAGATGTCACATGTCTTCGAATTTCTGGTTCTAGGTTATTTTTACTAGCTAGAATATAATCTAGCTAGGAGGGAACAGAAAAACAAATTAGTGATAGAGTGTCTTGTTACCCAGTGACTGGGTTGTGGAGGTCAGATAGGCAGTCGCACCGGTATCCAGTTGCATCTGGTGAGGCTAGAAACCGACCTCAACATAGTTTGGAAAAGGCTAGACAAATGATATGGAAAAAGAGACGAAGATAGCTACTGAACCGACCTCAAGTAAATCGGGCTAAAGACAAGAATGGATGAAGATGAACTTGGTCGGGGAAGCAGGCTTATGAAATGTCCGCTGATAACTTAGAAGTTCATGACGGATTGGTCAGAAAACGCAATTACTACATAAAGAAAGGCGTTTGCCAAAAAAGGTAAGTACCTAATGTTGAATTTATCAAATACTAAACAGTTCTGTTTATAATTTTTCGAGTATATATTATATACTTTGGCAAAAAGCTAATACGTAAAGCTACAGTACTACTACTAAGGGAAATTTGTGTAATTGTGGTAGATCTATATAAAAAATGATGAGATTCTTCTTGACCGATTTGAAAGAACCGTATCACCTATAGATTCCTATTAGTGCTGAATTGGAGTGAGCGGAGAATGGAGAGCCCTTCATCTGCGGTGCACGAAAATTCTGAAAGACAAATAATTTACTGTAGTAGGTAATGACGATGATATTTTTGCGTTTTACCCTTATCCACATAAAATGAAGTAAATTGTATATCAAGAAAAGGAAAATTGCAATAGGTAAAATGCAATGGATATGTATGTGTCCTAGATATTTGAAGCTAGCTTTGACTACATTCAAATTGAAACCGGTACCCCAATCAACTCACCGAAACATCATTAAATCTAAATATACTATCTACCTACTTACAATGAAGCCGTAACCTGTCATAGTGCCTAAAAAAGATTTTCCAATTCATAAAATAGTTTGACTTCATCTAAAAATATGGTCCAACTCTGTTTTAAATTTCAATGAGCGCCATTGATATTCAAATGCTCCGCGAACCATTACCGTACTACAGTAAAATCCAATAAAATCTACCAAAAGCTACCCTCTTCCGAACTTCTTCCAAACTTCCACTATCCTAACTATTCCGCCACGCCCCTAGAATCGCAACTACTGACATGTATTCGTCTCTTTCTATCACATATGGATTTAATCGCGTGGAACGAGACGGCAGCTAGTTTAACCGCGTGCATTGTTATTATAGTTTTATGACGTCATGCCAAACTGACGTAACTCGTGTTTAAGCACGTTTGGATTTCGACTCTAAAGTTTATTTGTTACAGTCCATTTCAGATTGTAGGTAGTAATAGTTACGACATTGGAAAATAAGGCAAGACGCGGGATGTAGGACCATTTTTCCGCGAGCGATTTACCAACGTAAGGTGTCGTCATAAGAGCTATAGTGGCGTAAAAATGTCTAACTTAAGACGTTTCGCTGAAAAAAGTACGTATAGTTATTCTATACCAGCGTCTTGCGCAAGATGGCGGTGCTAGGCGTTCGTTATTTGAATTTCTCTGAGGAATAGGTGGGGTGCGTTGTACGAGGCAGCTGCTGTAGCGCTTTAGGCGATTTTGTACGGCGGTTTGGGGTAGGGCGTCTAGTAGAATTTCGCTGAGTTGTATAAATTGCGTTAGGGTGAAATTGTAAGGAGGTTCATGTCGCGCTGGTTATGAATGTAATGTTTTTATGTACTGGGGTAAGATGTTTTTAGACTTATTATGGGCTCGTTTTGTTAAATTAGTACATTGTATATTACATACATTATAACTTTGGAAAAGTTGAAGCTTTTGATAAGTTTGTAGGAATGGGTAGGTACCTAGGTACTTACAATATTAAGGAGAGTTTTGAAAATGTTTTACGCCGTAGTTGGGTAACTTCGTAGTTGATAACAATATGCCACTTATCAAGTATACCTAAAGTTTTGAAAATGTATGGCCAAGAAATAACCTACCTTTCTAGTTTTATATGGGAAAATAAGATGATAAATAAAGATATTATATTTCTATATTTTTTAGCTATAAAATAAAGCTTTCAGTAGCTGTTTGTTCTTAATTAAGAAATAAACATTAGTAGGTATTTGTAAGAATGTATGAATAATTTAAATAAATATTTGTGGCTCCCACAATGACCTGATTTTCAATCAATTGTCAGTTTACTATCCCATGGTCTACATAAACCATAGCCCCTACATTCCCATGACATCTTAACCTTTAATACAATTGCAATTCCCGTAATCGTACAAATCACAACCAGTGAAAACCAGTTTTATCCAATTCGAAGCAGTTCGAGCCAGATTGAAGCGGTTCAATCCAGTTCTTGTGAGAATTTCAAATACAATAGAACAGGTTACTGAGATACGGATTGAAATTCAAAAATGGAACAGGTTACTTTTTAAATAAAGTTGACAGGTTCTTGGTTTGGTATCTGTTAAGGGTGGCCGCTTCACTTTCTTTGTGGGTAGTTAAAGATGACAATAGGGATGATTGCAGAAAGGAGGCTTGTCAAGGAATGTTCTAGATATGGGGTCTCCTATCATCATTCTTTATAACTGATACTGGATCGTTTATATTGGACTTATTATTTCTATAAAAAAATATTCTTATAAAATCTTTATAACTGATTTATAATGTTCTTTTCAAACTTATTATAGAAATAATAAAACTAATAATCGGAAAATAACATTTTAATTAAATCAATTATAAATATTTTATAAGAATATATTTTTAATAATTAAAGTAACGGTTATATTCGCGGGCTGGAAAACTTATAAAAAAAAAACTCTTAGTATTTTAATATAGACAACTATGATAGTATGTATATAATAATATATAAGAAATAGTTTGTATTTGTTGGTACAAACATAGTACTGTAATTATGAATTTTATTTACTTGTAAAAAAACCACTCATCCTACCTCAAAAAAAATTTCGAACATAATAAATTGACACAGTTGTTTGAATGATGCCGTTTATACAATATTTATGTAAATTTTTATAAGGGCACCTACGACTAGATTATCCAAGAACCCATGAGTGTAAAAAAAGATAAGAATGCAAGGACCTGTTGCAAAGAAACAGGTATTTTATTGTGAGTAGGGGTTGTAGGGGTTGTAAAAAGCCGTATCTTTTTACAACCCCTACTAGAGTAGTAGAGTTGTTAGTTTATTCCTTGGATTTGTGGTAGAAAGTGAAAGTAATGTGTAGTGTGTTTTTGGTGGAAAGATGAAAAGTTAGCTTGTGATTTTAGTTGAAAATCTTAGTGATTTCTTTTCTCAGTGTAACAGTGAATAGTTTTGAACATGAATGTTCGTAGGCTGATATATTTTCTAGAGATGTTATCAGACACACAATAAATTAAAAAGCGTATAAATAGTCTTTGTTTTCATATCTTTTGTGTACAAAAGTTAAAAGCAAATGTGTGTAGTTTTCACGACTGACGTATATATTATTCATAAGGTAAGCATATTTTGAAGTTTCATTGAAGGAAGGGTTTATAGGGCCTTATCACAAAAACTAAGACATTTGTTCAACGCGTGTTTAATGTCAGTTTTATGTCAAACTCCATACATAAATGTCATTTTTAAAAGGTGTTTAGGCTAAACATCGGGTAAACACGGTTTTGTGGTAATAAGGATAACGTCTAAAATTTTATGTTTTGTTAGTAAAGTACTTATGCCTCATTCCTATGATTTCTCCACTTATCATGGGTAATATTTTTATACTAGCTTCTTTCTGCCTGCGAATTCGTCCGCGAGAAATTTAAAGTTCCCCTGACTTATCGCGTCGCATACCATCGCCGCTCGCGCTTTGACTTCGTTTTTGCTTGGCGTTCGTCCTGACTCTTTTCTTTTTGTTCGGCTCCTAAGGGTCGTAGCGTGATGGTAAATAGCCTAAAGACTTGATCTATTAAATGCAATAAGAATTATCCAAATCCGACGAGTAGTGCCAGAGATTAAAGTGTTCAAAAAAATAAACAAACTTTTCAACTTTATTATATTATTATATTACTAGCTATTGCCCGCGACTTTGCCTGAGATCCAGGATGAAAGTAGCCTATGTCCGTCTCCAGGTCATGGTCTACCTATGTGCCAAATTTTATCCAAATCCGTTAAGCCGTTTTAGCGTGAAAGCGTAACAAACCCACGAACTTACTTTCGCATTTATAATGTTAAAATAATAATAATAACGTTAAGATTGGGATTATACATAAGTACTTATTATAGCTAGATATTAGTATAGATAAGCACAATGACATCACTTGTAAACAATAAAACACCTACATTGTCTGAAACGATACTTTTTTTACCTCATTACACACCTTTCCTTTAGACAACAAGTGTGGTCCAAAAAAAGTTTTTTTGCCTATATACTCGTAGTATCATTCTGGAAACCCAGTAGGATCTCATAAGTTGTACTTTTCATTTAAAACCACAGACAGATTTCATGATACAACCAATGTATGAGTAATTTTTTCTTTCTCGTGGGGTTATAGTGCCTAACCCGGTGTCAGAGTTTTTATGACTTGGCTTCACATGCCGTCGAGAAATATCTCTCAGGTTTCCTCACGATGTTTTCCTTCACCGTTTTTGAAGTAAGTGATAAATATACAAAATAATGTATGAGTATCATATTGCCACGCATAGAGCATAACAACGTACATGATAGTACGTAGCGACATACAGGAACGACGTATTACATACGTAGGTAGACTACCTGACAATCTCCTTACCTTACCAATCCTATAATTACAATACCAATCAGATAGCTATGAAACAATCAATATACTGGCCCTGACACAAATACTAACCAGCCGTAGGTACTATTAACTATTAGTAGTATTATGTCAGGTTACGAGCGGTTAGTAGTAGTGTGATAATAGGAACCGGTCGATAGACAACTAATGTCCATTCAGGTGGGTTGATCGCATAAAGTTTTTGGGCAATTGGTTGTGTAGCAATTGCTAAAGGTGGTCTGAAAAATATATACAGCATGTGTGGCGGTACCTACATCGCCACATTCGAACTACGCATCAAAGACCTGACGTCACACAAAAATCCTGACGTCACAAAAATCCTGCATCGCGCAATTAGAGTTTACCGTGCAGTGAACATATATACAAAAATCCAATATCTATCATTGGGCAGTTGCCCGCCAGACACAACACCCGTCTGGTAGGAGGATCCTCCCTTTTCTATGGTGGATGAGTGAACTTTACACCCTGTTCCTCATACCCCTAAACATGTAACAAAAACCCTGTCTGACCCGAAAGGGGACGGCTAGGTGCCAGAATAAAATTAAAAAATAAATTATTTTTTGTGAAAACAAGAAAGTAATTTAAAAAAAATTACTATTTAAAATTCACGTTTTTAGTACCAAAGTTACCCCAATTTCATTATAAATTAGAAAATTTTCTGCAGAGGTCATAAGTTATGACTTGTAGACACCCGCTAGACGACGACCGCCCGCACCCCATGTTATAACCCGGTAAAATGCCCCATTGAAAAATAAATGAGGCGAAATTTCATTTTTTCTTTTTTCATTATTGATATTCAAACATTAGAATCAGCAATACAACTCTCCAAGTTCATGTAAGTGCATTGAATGACTATTTCATGAAATCATGACATTTGGCACTTTCATGAACTTAGAGAGTTGTATTGCTGATTCTAATGTTTATAATTCTGTAAATCCATATTTTTTACGGGCGCAAATCATATTTAGATCAACATACAACCTGATACTGACCTGCAAATTGCAAAAAACGTAAGAAACTTTGAATTTCGCAGGCTACCTTAGCGCATCCCCCTTAACCGACTTCAAAAAAGGAGGAGGTATTTTTTATACATATATTTTCAGGTATAACTTCCTTGTTTATAAATCGATTTTAATCATTATTTTTCATTTTGTAGAGGAATCTATGCGGTGGTCCCATAATATAAATTTTATTCAATTTGCCTAGGTAGTTTTTGAGTTAGCTTCAATAATACGTATTTAATCTACTTGGTGTATAAAGATGATGTTATAAAACTTACTGTCACTGTTTTTTAAAAGTGATAAATAAAAAACTTTTTTGTGAATCTTTCTCCAACCAAAGTCTTCATTTCCTTTTCATAAGGTCACAATGTTGGGTAAATTAATACCAGCCAGTAAGGTAACTTTAAACCTTACCTCACACTTGGAAAGTGTTACATCTTCAACCTACACGTCCGTTAGGTCCGGGTCTATTGTTAGGTCAAGGTCAGTGACCGGACAATTGACCACATCCAAACTTTATAGTTAACTAGCGACTCGCTCCTGTTTCGCACGGTTTTTACGACTTGACCAAACATCGAAATTCCTTAGATAAATATACTAACTTTAATATTGACGTATTATACACATAAACCTTCCGGAATAAATTCTCTAAATGATGGTGAAAACCTCATCAAAATTGTTGCAGGGTTTAGTCGCACAACGCGGACATACAGACAAACACGAAAAGCGACTTTAATTTGTGCAAGTATTGCAATAATATTTATTAATCTATTTCGCTTTACTTAAAGTTACATTATATTCTAAGTACTGTTTATTTTATTTTATTTATTAATTTATTTTGTACAAATCGTTGAACCTGACTTGATTTCCGTACGTATTTTTCGGGTGACCACTGAAAATCAGCGCTGTGCTGTGGGTCCCCTTAGCGCAGCATCATGCTGAGTGGAAGCCTTCTTGTCACAGTCATGACGTGCAGCTGCCGATTATCTATCTGTAAACTCGTAATCTCATATTTGTATTTAAGTAGATCTATTCTGTTTAATATTGCTGATCAGTTATCTATTTTGTATGCACGTGTTTCTGTGACAAATAAACCGATTTTTCTTTCTTTCTTCCTTTCAATGTTTATGATATTTTGAAGGATATGGATTGATGTTAGATTAGTAAGATGCAAACAAATAAAAAACTGTTTAAAATCGTTATTTTTTTAATAGTTTTGTCAAGTTATTTTTGCAGTTTTATTAATTGACCTGACTTTTTATTTCTATGCTTGTGACTTTAGGAGATATTTTCCATGACAGAACTTTATCATCTTTCAGACTCCGGAATAACTTACTTAGATAGGTATAAGCCACCTTTCCTTTTCCGCTTGAAATCCAACTTAATTTATCTTTTTATATTCGTTGGCCTTGGTCACAAAAACTACGGCTGAGCATGAGGTCTCCTGGGTTCGATCCGGGTCGGGAAAGTGATATAGGGTTTTCTCATCATGAATTTTATTTCTCAGTAGCAGCCCGTAGTCTGGATTTCTGCCCAGCCCTTGATGGAGTATTTTGGAACTATCAAATAAATCCTAATATCTAAATTAGAAAACTTTTTTTTCTAACAAACAAAAAAATTGTAGTGATGAGCCAACTATGGGTTTTTCCAATCTTTGACTGGATATAGTGTCAAAACTATTGGATATATTTGGTTGAGTTTTGTATGCAGATTGGAACATCATTAGACAAACGAAGTCTAATTTATGTTGTACTAGCTGATGCCGACTTTGTCCGCGTGGATGTCGGTTATTATACACTAAAACCTTACTCGAGAACCACTCTATCCATTGGTGAAAACAGCATGAAAATCAGTGCAGTAGTTTTTGTATTTATCGCGAACAGGACGACAGACAGACGCGGCGAAGGACTTTGTTTTATAATATTTAAGGATCGTCGTCTTCACCTTGTATTTTACAATGTAAAAAACTGGTGGAGAAAACCGATCTTTCCTTTTAATAAAATAAGAAAGAAAAAGTATTAATACGCAGTTGCATCTCGAAATTGCAATGTTTACTTTACACAATAAGGTCATCTGTCCGACTGGACGGACGTCTCGCTAAGTTCAAGGGCATCGTTCGGCTGGACACTAAGGACTATTTACGTTATTAATGTGCCATGAGTACATTCATGCCCTATTTAGTTGTGGGGCAGACAGGAATGGTGGTGGTGTCAATTACGTATTTAAACGAAGATGAAAGTGTAAGGATGTCCTATGAATTATTATTAATATCGTAAAAGTAATATTACCGGTGGATTACTATTTTTTATATTTTTACTTAAATGTTTTTAAATTATAATATACAAAAATGAAATTTTTAGGTGTCTAAATGAAATAAAGTAATAGAAATAAATGTTATTAATAAGCTAGTATTGTTATTTTTGTATTTTATTATTTATATACACAGTAAAATACATAGAGATACGACATAATTATAATATGAGTACAAAGGTACTAATTATTTCTTAAAAAAATTCTTCCAGCAGAACTGCGCATTGTATTGTTGTTGTTGTTATTGTATTAGTGTTGTTGTTATTGTTGTTGTTGTATATTGTAGCTAGTATTGTTTATACGCAGCAGTTTCTCATAAATTGAAAGAAAAAATTATGAAAAAAAACAAATGATACAAGATTTTTTAAACCCTACAGTTAGCTATTAGTTAGATCAGATGGAAGGTATACTTAGTTACTACTAGGAAAACCGGTTTTGTTTATAGTTGCCTACACGCATTTTTCAGACTATTTAGTATCTAAGCCGGTGCCGACGGCAGAGCGTGACGCTAGGTAGGTAAGTATAATAATAAAAACCTGCAATGTGAAAAAATTAAGCGTCACTTTTGTACGTATTTTTCTGTTGTTGTGTGTAGATTGTGTGTACATAAATGGACAAATAAAAAAAAATAAAAAAATGCTAATAATTATTATTTGAATTGAAGATGGACTTGTTCTGTTTTAGGCGCTCACCACCATGATGTTTTATAAAAAAAAATGCTTCTTTTACAGTTTTATTGATTCTAAATGGAATGCATTGTTTGTAATTAGTTATAGATGTTAGTATCTATTAAGTTAAGATAAGCGCATTTATCGCATTGGGTTGTCCTGTAATGGTAGATGTAAGTTGATGAATAAATAAATAAATAAATAAATTGGTTTGAGCGACCGAATTTAACCTTTTTTTTTCTGCCAGCCTGCATGATTTACGGTTCCCTTTTGCAGACAACCTTTACTACTACGGTTTTTGAAGTAGATACTATGGTTTTCCCCTACCTATCCTAACTATAAATATAAATGCGAAAGTGAGTTTGTTACGCTTTCACGCTAAAACGACTGAACGAATTTGGATGCTCCTCATGGGTAGACCATGACCCGGAGAAGGACTTATGCAGCTTTTCATCCTGGATCGCAGACGAATTCGCGGGCGACAGCTGGTCCTTAATAAAAACAAATAGGGTTAACGTTAAACTGTTACTGTTGTTGTAAGACTGCCTCAGCTAGACGGCAACATCTATTGCTTGCTACACATATCTATAATAAGATAACCAAGGCCTTACTGATTAACCCCTTATCTAAAAATGAAATTAAGAAGAAAATAAACACCTGGCTACAAACATTAGACTACATACCGACTAACATAATCTCTACAATTGGCAGGTCCCATTATAAACATGCACGATAAATATAATATATCATGATAATACAGTCACACGTACGCTCAGGCATCCACATACACACACACTAACACACACACACACATACCTTTACACATGCACACGCATGCATACACACCCACCGTCACACACACGCTTCAAGCAGGTATTGTATAATTTAAAATTGTTTAAATTTTGTTGCATATTATTTGTGTAAAACTACTGGGAGAAGACACTGATTCCTGTAACACAGGTCACAACCTAGCGCAGGAGTCAGGGTTTCCATATATAAATGTAACATACTTTTAGGTCAATAAAGTATTATTTATTATTACCACAAAATCGTGTTTATCTGTTGTATAGCCCCTCTGAAGTCGCATCCGTAATGGCGTCCTAAGAACTACTGCAACGCATCTGACAGCACTTCTCGGTGGTCTCGAAACCCGATACCACTTGAGATTATAATGACGATAACTCTAAACTTTTTTATCGTAGGTGTTTACAAACATATTTTATGTAATTGGAGTTGGTAGCCTAAACATTTAAACATGACATTTTATGTATGGAGTTTGACATAAAACTGACATTAAACACGCATTGAACAAGTGTCTAAGTTTTTGTGGTTGCTGGCATTTGTAGATCTTTGACAGTCGTTACGGATAGTCAGAAGCTAGAAAGTCAGACAACCAGTCTTACCAAAGGGTTTCGTATTACCCAGTTACTGGGTTGTGGAGTTTGGATAGGCAGTCACTCCATGTAAAATATTGGTATTCAACTGCATCCGGTTAGACAGGAAGCTAACCCCAACATACATGAAAAAAGGCTAGGCAGATGATGAGATAGCAGGAAGGTATCAATCTGCAATTTAAGAGAAGAAAACGTCGTTAAAAATACAGCCTTTTATGGTTTTATTATATACAGTGTGTCCGGACATGGACTAACGATATTCTAAATACTTAAATATAAACTATTTTAAAGTACAATTACACTCTAAGCCTGAGTCTAATATACATACTTCCCCGCTATGTGGCAGCCATTTTGTTTTTTATTGAAATATACTCTATGCGAGTACAAAAAATATTATATCTCTCAAAGGTTTAGTCATACTGAGATAAAAATAAGCTTATTCGAAAGGCAATAATATTGTCTACCGTCTGTATTACAAAGCAATGTGTTCACAAATCCATAACTTTGGAAAAAAAATGTGAACGTCGAAAAATATAATGAAAAATTATGCAATTCAACCAATAATTGTTAATTACTAGAAAAACATCCCCGACAACATTTTATTTTGTTACTAGAGCGACAGATTTTGAGCTAAGCTACAATACAACATAAAATTCACAACTGTATGTCTAATACTATAAGAGTTATTGTTGTTTGAACATAGCGAATGCGCAAGCTTTGTGCTTTTTGCAAGGCAACTGACGGAACTCTAAACAGGAAATCATTAAAAAAAATGTAATCATTATAATTGTTCGTTAAAATAGTTTATATTTAAGTATTTAAAATATCGCTAGACCATGTCCGGACACACTGTATAAGATAAGCGATGCAATAACCTCACTAGCAACTAACAAAACATCAACTGACAGACAGACAACACCCCAATATCTAACCTAAAATCAATCTCCAATTAGTAATTCGAAAGGAGGCACCCGGTCACTAAACCCAATTACCGGGCATACAATCGATGCATGCCAGATCGATGCCCGGATGTGTCAAGGTCAGTATTGCCCATTGAGATAATATTGATGCTATTAGGTAGATTCTCTGTAGGTCAGATTAGGTCGGGCTATGTACGGTGAGTAAGCTGTCCGTCTGGGAAATGCAGACTAGACTAGGTAATGGAATATTCTATTAATTATCAATAGAATATTATGTCATCTGATTTCAGCTCTGTCGTTATAGCAAAACTGACAAATCTACTTCAGGAATGACTTCGGTGTTAGACTGTCGCGGTGTTGTTTTCTTCGGAGATTATTGTTTGTAAGTTGTTAACTTTTTTTTTTTACAATCTTTCATGTGTTCTTTTTATTTTATTAACTAAGTTTCTGCAGTGTATAGTATTAATTAACTATTTAAATCCTAACTAATAATTAAAACTATTTATACAAATAAACAATTTACTAAAATATGGCGTTTAAAAATACCTCCGCATCGCTGTCGGAAATGTACACAAGAGACTGGCGGCATTGTCAGAGATTATTGACTTACAATTATTGAAACAGTAATACATTTTTTGTAAAATCGGGATTCGGATTCAAAGATCGGAAATGCATTGAAAATTTCCAAATTTTCACTGCTTTTCATTGGCGACGGTAGCATGCATTTTCTATTTGGTAAGCCGTCGGCATCATTAACAACAATATTATGATAAAAGTGACGAAACAACATTTTTTTTTTTAAAACACTCATCCGACAACCAAACAACGTTTTCTATTTTAAAAAAAACTTCACAAAACCATGCCATTTTTACATAAACATACGAAACATTAAAATTATTGTAATAAACAATCAAAACACATGTTTACATCCCAAATACTTGTACAAGTTGATATTGCCGGCAAGTACTTGCGAGTACGTCAATCAAATCTCGGTAACGGACAGAAATAGCCTCGGTCAGTGAGGACGTTACCCCTACTAACTTACTGACACGAATAATTTGAGTTAATAATAAAGAATAGGTCAAGGGAATTATTAAGGGCAATTATAATATAAGTAGAATTAAGTGAATTCTGTAATCTGTTTTATTTTTCTAGTCTGTAAATTAATGAAAGAATTTTGATGTTCGATTATTGGGAGTTCCTTCTAAGTCGAATTTCGGTATAACTGTTGTATTTGTAAGACAATACGCTGTTTTTTTTGTTTAATTTTTAATAATTTAACATATTTTCACAGGGAGTTTATAAAAAATTATCACCTAAGCCTTTTATGGCATCTGTTTCTAAATTTTATAAGGTAGGTACCGTGTTTCTTTGAACTGAATAAAGTTTGTAATAATTATTTTTATTAATTAATTTTCTATTTAAGATTATGTTTAAAACATCTCTGAGTTTGTTTCGTTTAGCATTTGTTCTTAAAGATCGTTTGTTAGGAAATGCATCCACTTAATTTAACAAAATCTACCAAAACATTCAAACTCAAAGCATTTATTTCAATTAAACCAATAACAGGCACTTTTGAATTGTCAAGGAGTCGGTCAGTCACAAATATGAAGCTAATTGCCCATTCCAAAGCGTAGTAGGTACCTATAGAGAAGAACATTTTTTACAAATCTACCAAATTTTTTAAGTTTTGACTGGTTAGATATTTATTAGGATTTATTTACGATTCATCCTACACAAATAATGACGAATTTTCATTTAAATTTTACTAGGTACCTTTTAAAACTTAGTCCCAACTACTTTTTATTTACTCTAATTTTTTAGCCATCATCTAGCTGCCCATAGATAAATAAACAATCAAATCTCGAACTCATTAAAATCGACTACAAATAGTAACGCCATGCGTATTGTCAGGGCCATTTAATTGTAGTGGGCGAACCATTGTGTATGTTTGTGGGCGACTTGCCCACCATTGGGACTATGGCCTTGGCCGTACTTCTCAGCTGTTTGCAAGGACATTGTGAGTACACGTGAGTAATGTTGGTTTGTGGGCTTTGAAAGGTTGGTATCGGTGATAGGTCATTTCGGTGAGTCATCAGTTAGGTACCTAGTTGTTTTTGATGCTTTTAAGAAAAGGTACTGAAGATAAACCTAATTATTATAGCCTTAGGACTTCGTTCCGGAAATATTCCATCAAATATAATTTAACTCAGACCAAATAAAAAACCAAGACGTTGAGAACAATACAGTGAAGCATGCTAAAACTACACCACCGCTCTGTGCATACACGCCCACACAAACACATTTACAAACTATTTACTATGACACTACAATCAAACTAAGTGCACACATGTTTACGAAACCGGCCTCACGTCACTGTTGACAGCGCTCTGTCTTGATTTTTTAATTGGTTTGAGATGTTTTTTTTTACCTAATGAGGAAAGCTTTGTCTCCAAATTGTGATGACTGTGGAGTGATTGATGAGGTCTTCCATATTCTGATGGAGTGTGTTCAGAATGAAAATACTAAAACAGATGTTTTTAGACGTCATAAAAGGTATGATATGGGCTTTTGTAATAGCATCTATGCTTTTCCAGTGTCCGATAAGGCTAAATAATTGTAAAACTGAGTTATAAGGTAGATTAGTAGATAGCACTCAACTGTAATGTAGTCTAAGTACTGTTTTATGAAATAAAAGCTTATTATTATTGTTTTTATACATGTTTACATAGCTCGGGACCATTGGGACCCGGTCTTTTGGAAGGCGTACGAGGGGCCGAAGCCAACTCGCAGAGGCCCGTTAGATCTTTTTAATGGAATGAGGCACATTATTATTATTTTTAAATTGTTATCAACAATTTTGTGTTTTTCTGCAATGAGCAATGTGGTCTCTAAGCGACAAAGCCCTTTAAATAAATTTAAAAAAAACTAAGGAAGAGAGAATAATCTGGCTATTCATAAAGATTCTTTACATAATTTTCTAAAGAATGTGTTTTTAAAACGAGTGGATTATAATCAACTGCTGAATTAATTTTAAGTTTATTTTATGCCGAGATAGGAGCCTTTTTGGCCTCGCACAGGTCTTCTTTTTGTCTCACACTTTGTTTTTTTTGTTTAAAAAAAAAAAGAAGTAAAATAGGTTTATTTGTCACAGAAACACGTGCATACAAAAAGATAACGGTAATACTAGTTAGTTTACTAGTTTGTTTGTTTTATTTTATTTTTTCAATACTCAATACTCAATACTTTATTGCATTCCACATGTAGTATTATTAGTATTAGTGTGTGTTTTTATTACTTGTGTGCAAGCCTTTTTTATGATTTTTGACCTTTTGTCTATGGTTTTGCTTTTTTACCTTTTGATTGACATTATTCTTTTGTTTTCTACCTTGAACCAGCGCCTTTGATTTACAACATCAATAACTTGTTTTCATGATTTTGTTAGTTTTAATGCTTGTTTGTTTTTATTGTTTTATTTCCTGTCCGTGTCCCAAATAAAATAGTATTCTTCTTTTTTCTTTTTTTTTTCATGTTATTCTAAAAGTTATTTTCCGTTTTAGTTTTAAATCTACTCATAAAATACTCTTCTTCATTCAAATAATAATAAATAATACGTAGAATATTTATTAATTATCATTCAAATAAAAATGAAATAAACCAATGTGCACGAAGTATATGTTCAAAAACACAAGAGAGTCGTTACACAAATAATATTCATTACCTAATCACTACATCATTTCAATCAAAACACATGCTCCCCCTACATAAACCGTTACCCCCCCACATTTTTCAATAGGCAACATGTGCCTTGCTGTAAAACCTGCAAAGTGCATTCCTGGAAGGCTGTGGTACGTAAAACATAGATATTTGCACGTGCCGACGGCGGGTGGTGCGACGGGCGGGCGGCGTGGCTTGGGCGGCATAACGTTATAGAAAATACTTTGTATACCTAAGTTGTGTATTTATGAGAAAGCATATTTTTATTTTTAAAACCGACTTCAAGAAAAGTAGCGTATCTTGATGATGATCTTATACCAACTTTAAAAAAAAAACGGTCTTCCAACCAAACACAACAATGTGAAAAATTACTTTAATTTCGGAAGTCGGTGGAAGAAAACGAAAATTCAAAACTCCGACCGACTTCCGGAGTTAAAGTTATTTTTTTTGGGAACCGGTTGTTTTTTACTTTTTGTTAAAAAGATTCTATTTACTGAGTAAGTTGAATTTTAAAAAGAAATAAGGTGTAACGACAGCTTCTCAAGAAAGTTGGAAACAACATTAATGTCATTTTTAAGAACCTCTAGATGCACCGAACTCTCAGACCAAATAAAAGACGGAGCGCTGCGAACAATACAGTGAAGCATGCTAAAACTACAGTCAAGCTCTGTGCATACACGCTCACACACACACATTCAAGGTTATGGTTAAAGAAATTTATTTCTCATTAAGAAATTATAAGGATTTCACTTACTTGAGAACATTTTGAACTTAAAATATAGTATTAACTTTGACATACAATGTTTTTCTTCATAAATAATCAGTAATTTAATACACATTTACATTTACAACTATTTACAATGACACTACAATCAAACTACACCAAATTAAGTGCACACGTGCTTACGAAACCGGCCTCATGTCACTGTTGACAGCGCTCTGTCTTGGTTTTTTATTTGGTCGGAGACCGAACTACACAAATTACATTGCTATTCCGTTAGAGAACAGTTTTTAATTTATTTTGTAAAACCTTCATTATTAAAAACGAATATTGCGTCATTTAAAAAAAACGTTTTTATATAACCATTAAAAACGTCACGAATGAAAATATTTGTAAATAAATATAATATTAGACGCCATACTCTACAATATAAATGTAAATTAGGTAATACAGTCTTCCATAAGCCTACTTTGCTATAAAGAGTAGGTACACAGCAGACGCTCTGGCTGAAAATTACTGTTTCATATTGCAGTAATACAACTGTTTTATGATATGCAAATGTTGCTTCTAAGGGAATGCGGCTCTTCACGTGACCAGAGGGCTGGCCTATTCTTCGGCTAAAGAACCAGCATTGCCATACAACGTGGCAATGCTGCCAGCCTTGTCGGCACTTTTCCTGCTGACAGCGATGCGGACGAATTTTTTGATGTACTATAGTGGTTATTTCCCCCCCTTTTTTATAATCTTGTACATATTATTAGTATTGTAGTGTTAGATGTATATTATTAAATTACTGTAAGACAAATAAAAGACTAAAATTGTGTTGTAGATCGAAGACTATTGTCTTAAAAAAATCTGGTCACGTGAAGTGTCGACCAGCCGGCGAGAAAGCCTTTTTAAAGAGACGCGCACTCGCAATTATGCTACAATGAAAGATACATGACTGAAAGGGGGTGAATATTAGGATAACGCTTGATAGCAATGCATGAAAGACGAAGAAGTAATGCGCTAGGATTTAAAGTTGGTATAAGAGCAGGAAGATGACGAAGACAAACCAATAGGGATGTGCGTCAACAAAAAAAAATTAAAACGAAGGGGTTCTTTACATAACCACGCCATTTTTTCTCACAGCACGTATCAAAAGCTACCTACCAGCTAATTACCTTATTAAAATTAAAAAAACAGGGGTTTTTTACATAACCACGCCATTTTTTCTCACAGCACGTATCACAACCTACCTATCAGCTAATTACCTTATTAAAATCAATACCTATATCCTCATAGTCACCTGCGTAATTAATTCATTTTAAGACGACGCGGCGTCGTCGCCACATCCCCTTAGAAGCAACATTTGCATATTACAAAGTATGGAAGTTCACTAACGAAGTGCGCGGGTGGAAGGGGGGCGAAAGGGGGTGAGAGGGGGCGTCTAAGGTTGCTGGTGTAAGACGGGGAATTGGGTGCAGGGAAGGATTTGGGAAAAAGTTTTTAGTTTGCAAAGTTGGTTATGAGTTTAATTTTTTTTTTAGTAATTGTTCTGTATTTCGGATTATAGTCTGGGCTTTGATTTTTATTAAAAATCACTTGTGTTTGCATTGATTTGATTTAACAGTAGTGTTTCTTAAAAGGGACTTGCCTTTCTTCGGGAGTTGAGAGAAAAAGAGGGACCGTTCATAAAGTGATTCGAGATTGAATCCATCTAATCTTCATCAGCAACTCTTAATTTTTACTGCTAAACATACCTATGATTGCTCAAACAAATACAAGTTTTTGATTACAAATAAATAAATAAATAAACCTAAGCAATAAATCACAAATGATAAAAATAAATTCCATTACTCAAAACTATTGTTTCAGGTCGTAGAAAGTCTAGTCATTTAAAATACTCTGTACACTCGCTTACAATATTCTCCGGCAGCCGTTTGTATATTGTCGGACCCATGATATGAACCAACTTTCATGGCTAACATTTTATAGGATGTGTGAGTAACTAACTAATGAAGAACTGTTGGCTATTAACACATTTTTCTCAAACATGCTTGTAAATTCGAACATTATTTTGACAACCTTCTTCAAGATAAATCAAAATTGCTGTACTGCTCAAAAAAACAATCAGCAAAGTTACTATGAAAATCCATATCTGGCGTGTTTAGCGGCCAAATAAATTACTATGAAAACTCATATCTGTCTTGTTCTTTAAAAATGGAACGAACTTTTTACTCCAACACACAGCAACCAAGGAGGTAACTTATCAAAGATTTTTTTTTTAATTCGAATTGGCTTGCAAATAGAACGAAGAAGAAACAAATGAACATATTAGCGCATGAAAAATTATAGTTGTTCGTCATTGATTCTGGAATTTCTATTTAATTTACTCAGTTTGAATTTCCGCGCATTATTTGAGAAAAATACTATACAAGCCCTGGCCGCATCAGGAATTGATGGACTCACGTATGTGTGCCTCGGCTTCGCCTCGGCCCTCATTTTCACGATCGTCCATCAATCCCCTTATTGCTGGCCGTCACAGTAATGTACTATACAATCGACTCATCCTAAAGCAATCCACTGTTGGATCCACCTGCCTTTTTGCAGTGTAATCCATTGTTCCGTGAATCTGAACGTTATCCCGCCAGTTTTATTAAACTACAGAATACGAAATAGTTAGTAAACTTGTAGCTGCAATGTTTAATATAAAAACAGTATGTAGTTTGCATAATTTTATACCAGCATGCTTTGAAAGTATTTCGAATGAACAACGCTTGCATTTTCTGTACAATTTTACCTTATGAAATACGACGGTCGGGTGTTGTTTTTGTGGAATTGTAATGAAAGTTACAACAAAGAAAAAGTATCTTAGTAGAGCCAAGAAAAACAAAACACGATGTGATTGTGATTTTCAGTATGCACAATTAATATGGTTTAAGGTAACTGTTCCACTTCCCTAGAATTTAGCTAATTACATTCCGGAAAACCAGATTCGTCGACATTGATTGTAAAGTAAGCAAGCTGTAGTGGCAGTAGCCTGGCCATGTTTGTCCAAGGACAGATCACCGGTGTAGCAGACGAGTCGTGGAGCGGAGACCGCGTATCGGCAATCATAGTCTGCGTCGCCCCTCAGCTAAATGGACCCACGACCTTAAAAAAGTGGCTGGCACAGACTGGATACGGAAGGCGAAAGACAGGGTGTTGTAGCGCACGCCTATGTCCAGCAGTGGACTGATATAGGCTGAGCTGATTGACCTAATTGCATAAGTCAATGAGTCTAATCGTCATCATTTCAGCACATACTATATTTCAAAGGCCGGTCCCCTAAACCATAGTCATATTGCAAGTGAATTGCCATGATCCCAACCGCCCATGCTTATACCTCTCATGCAATGCCTAAGTCACTTTTCAAGACAAACTTAAACTAACACATTATTCTCATTACTTACAGAACCGTCTGCTCAGTTTTAAATCTAATGAACCGTCCCAAGTCCGGCCCACTCCACCTCGAAAGCGGAGAAAGATGAAGGAAATGAAAATGTACGTCGCAAAAAGGGGGGAACACCCCCCTACACCCCGCAGAAGTGGAAAGCCCGAAAATTCTATAAAGAGGGGAGTTGGGACTCGATACCTTTTGTACGATAAGCCCTTTCTCCCCTCGCCCTAAGGAAGAGGAGGGGCGGGAAAAGCGGAAACATTACTCTAACTGACGTCTCCGCACTTCTTATCAGTCTTGAATAATTTCCTTCGTTTTGAAGGCGTGATGCGGGCCGTTTTGTTCGGAGGGTAGTTTGGTAAATAATTTTCGGAGGTATCGGTATTGTTAAGTTTAAGGGATATGGGGGTATCTCCTTGGTTGAGCGGTGATGTTCTAAAGGGTGAATCATGTACAGACAGCTATTTTAAGATGAGGGAGCTAGGTAGGTATTCATTTCCGAAATCCTTACATATATAAAACAAAGTCCTCCGCGCGTCTGTCTGTCGTCCTGTACGCGATAAACTCAAAATCTAATTTTTATGCTGTTTTCACCAATGGATAGAGTGGTTCTCGAGTAAGGTTTTAGTTTAAAATAACCGCCAACCACGCGGGCGAAGTCGCGGGCATCAGCTAGTATAATATATTATAATTAAAAAAGATATACGAGTACATACCAACAAATCTGATAACTATAATTACTAAGAAATCTATTCTATCTTTTCATAAAATTCAAAGCTATAAATTATTAAGTTCTTTGTAAAGTTCACAAAAAGCGAATCAAATCAAATCAAATCAAATTTATTCGTAAATGTCGGTTTCAATACAATAGGATGTTATAAGATGGTCAGTTCGCTACATTTTACTCGAGACAAATAATAATAAAGTTAATGGTTTGAAACAACAGACACACATTTAAAATATAATAAGTCAATTACTTACACACTAACACACAATTCCTTACGTACTAACACACAATTATCAATGTCAAAATAATAATATTCAAAATTTAGTATTGTATTACAAGCTTACAAAAAGCGAATGCGATTAGTTTGTAGAGAGGTATCCTAGGTTTAATTCTTCAAGGACTTTCTAATTAAACTACAATAGTTTTTGGTCCGCGCGCGGCCCGGCCGCGGTCATACAGGAACTGATAGCTCGATTTCTAGCAGTCAACGTAAGTCCAAGCCATTATCATGTAACATACACTTATAAAATTCTAAAGCCCAAGTTGTATTATTTGAAAATGATTTATAGGTTATGTACAAAAAACTCACTCGATGTTCTCACGACAAGAAAAGAAAAAAAAAGACAAGTTATAGGAAAAAAACATGTTTTAAATCACTCATAATTTCAATACAAGTAATCTATTTACTATCAGTCTATTCCTTTCATAAGCCGAGAATCGTACCCACGACCTGTCGGTCACCGAACTTGATTAAAACAGGTTGAATCACTCCACAAAAATACTTTTATATCTTTTCAAAGGGTTTTGAATTCCCAATCCTTGAAAACGAGCTTTCTTTTACAAAAGATAAACTTGTTGGTGTTAAAGAAAGTAAGGGAAAACCGGTTTTTGAAACGATGATTTTGACTTATCTTTTATTTGGATTATAAAATTGTAAAAGTATTGTTATTTTATTTGGAAAAAGACACTTTCCCATACAGATGTGCGTTTTGTGTTTTATTTTAAATATGATATTATACTGTTTTAATTGAGATGGTGTTAGATTTTAATAAAAATAAAGATGACTTCATTAGTTAGCAAAGTAAACTTTTGCGTGGCTAAGTAATAACAGATGCACGCGTCGATTAATCAGGCTAAGCTACGCTAGCCAGGGTTGGTCCGTGGATGGTTGACCATCTTTACATACTCCTCCGTGCCTCGGAAAGCACGCTAAGCCGTTGGTCCCGGCTGTCATTCGTGGATCTTTGACAGTCGTTACGGCTCGTCAGAAGCCCGAAAATCTGACAACCAATCTTACCAAGATAAGATAAGATAAGATAAGATTTATTTATTTGTATAAACATGGTATACATACAAGAGCATGCAATATGTTAATCAGTTACATTATAGTCCAATCATGTTTAGCCTTACAATATATTGGCGTACAAATATTTTAGTCACATTACTACATATTATTATATTCAAGGAGTATCGTATTACCCAGTTACTGGGTTGTGGGAGGTCAGATAGGCAGATTGAGTAAATTCTTGTAATTTTCTTGCAATGTCGTACTTATCATGTTACTACAAAAAACAAAAAACACTACCAATACCGAAAAAAAAACCCTAGCCATTCCAATTTATCATAAGAATTAGTTGTGCAAACTATTGGGCATTCGTAATTAATGGACAGCCGGGGCTGCCAAATGAAAAGGGTGGCTGTCTGGTTTCACGAAAATACTGTTATTTTGTTTCGATTTTGACTAGAGGGAGATTTTTCGGGTGTGTAATGTAGGTAGGTGTTAGGTAGACAACATGAATTTCGATTTGGGTAGTGCGATAACTGTTGTAATTTGAAAGTTGTTTTCCGAAATGAAAAGTAGTTTCTTTATTGGCTTAGTACCAACTTAATGTAATTTTTTTGTAAGATTGTAGAATAGTAATGGCTAGTACCTACTGACTCGTCTTTCAAGAAAAAACGAAAACTGAAAAGCAAAGTCATCGAATTCCGAAATTAAAGTTATTTTTCACTTTTTTGTGTTTTTTTTTTTGAAGTCGGTTGTTTTCAATTTTCGTTTTTTGCCACTGACTTCCGAAATTCAAGTTATTTTTCACTTTTTTGTGTTGTTTTTTGTAAAAAGTTTTTACTTTTCACTTTTTAATTGTGGTACCTACCTCACATAAATTCGAATACTGCTACCTGCTATGTAAATAACAGTGATGGAGTCACACAGAACATCGTCTACATAGTACTAAGTGGAAAAAATACGTAATATTGAAGCTAACTCAAAAACTCGCAAGCAAAGTAAATAAAATTTATATGGGACCACTTCTAAAGCATGACCTACCAAAGAAAAAATAATCATCAAAATCGATTCATATTTGGCGGAGTAATCGCGTAACATATAAACAAAAAAAAAAAACAGGCGAATTGAGAATCTCCTCCTTTTTGAAGGAGTCGGTTAAAAATAGCCTTCTTCTTTTCGTGTGGTTAGTGACTAACCTGGTGCCAGGGTTTTAAAGGCACCCATGAGCCTCTGACGTGGCTTCACATGCCGTCGAGAAATATCTCTCAGGCATGCCGGTTTCCTCACGATGTTTTCCTTATAATCATACAATACGCACCAAAAAATCAGAAGTGCGTGTGTTGGGTTTGAACTCTCGACCATGACTTGGCAGTCTGAATGTCATACCACTAGGCTATCACTGCTCTATGACAAATGCAAAATACAGAAACGAATATTTAAAGGCTTTTCAAATAAAGTTATTACTGTTTTCTCCATTTCTCAATTCCAACATAAGCTTATAATATATCCTTAGAAATTCCTTCATCAACGTCTTATAAATATTGAGGAGGTCTAACAAAACAACTGATGTGTACTTACGTGGGAGGTAATTAAGTTCGGAGGGACGCTCCCTCGCGAATGCCGCCTCATCTTTCCACTTACGCTGAGGTTCTCAAACTTGAGAGGTTCATTCAATAATTTAAATTGTGCTGTGTGCTGAAGAGAAGATGGCATTCGACTTTGGAGATTATAAAAAAAATTATAACTCCTGTAGGTTTTTTTTTTTTTCGGCTACCTTCCAACAATAGCAGTCGGTGGTGGCCCAGTGAAGAGCAATAGTGGCCTAGTGGTGACGGTCTCGTCATACGAGCTGTAGGTCGTGGGTACGAACCCAGGTCGTGCTCTCAAAACGGTGAGGGAAACCATCGTGACGAAAACGGCATGTCCTAGAACCAAAAATTCGAAGACATTGGGTCATCTACCAATCTGCACTGGGCTCGCGTGGTATATTAAAAACAATACACACTCCCATGCATGGCAGCATGGAATTAGTATGTAATACGAGTTTAAATTTAAATGAATTATGGTCGAATTTCCACCACTAGGCGAGTTTAAAAATAACATTAGATAAACGTTGCTTAAAGTCAAATGACGTTCAAACGTCTAAAATCTATGGTTAAACAGTCACTAATCATTACTTAACTTTAAGCAACGTTCGTAAATAAACCCCATAATGTATGATGTCGGAAGGCATAACCTACTTACAAAGCCTCAAAACTTTGACAGTCACACCCTACCACTAGCATTGTCTTCCGCCACTGAGTGGCTTTATGAAATTCCTAACACGCACATATGTCGTAACGACGGATCCTTATTAGTTGGCTCTGGGTTCGAGTCCGGCCCTTTTATGGCTAATCGGGTAGTAAGAGCCAGTTTGATTGTATGCCCGTTATTTCTGGTTTGATTGGGCTATGTTTTATTGGTTTGTGGTCGTGTTTTTGCTATACTTTTATCTACTGTTTTCGATAAAGAAAGAAGCTCGTTTTTTAAATTCTGCATTAACTCAGTCCTAAAAATAGCCGCCTCTCAAAAGTAGTTCACAATATCGCATGCAATGGGTCTCGTGAAATGCAATTTGGGGCTTTGTGGTGTTAAATGCAATTTGCAAAAAAATCATGTTACGATCTCAGAACTTCAATGGCCACATAATAGATGCATAAATATATTTTGCCGTTTACCTAAAGATTTTAAATTAATTATTAAAACATTCAAGCTGAACATCTCATAAAACGCTACTCAAATACAAACCCAAAATGAAACACCAATTAATAACAAAATTGAACTCCTCTAAGAAGGGCTAATTTAATTAAAATTTCAATTAAATTGAAACGTCTTAGATATAATGTTATAGTTTCTGCTCTGTTTATGTAATTTTATACGCACGGTATGGGGGTGGGGGCCGTGGGGGCCGCGACACCCCACCCAGGTTGTGGTGGGATTAACAAGATTCCATTAAAATTATTATAATGTTCTCTATATTATGGGTAAGTAAACCTTCTTTGGTGTTTGTCTATGTATATGTTATGTACTGGGTGAAGATGTTTTGGAATATATTATACTAGCGGCGCCCCGTGGTTTCACCCGCGTAAGTCTCGATCCCGTGGAAATATCGGGATAAAAAGTATCCAGTCCTATTCCAGGTCATGATTTACCTATGTGCCAAATTACATCTAAATTCGTTCAGCCGTTTTAGCGTGAAAGCGTAACAAACAAACTCCCTTTCGCGTTTATATTATTAGTTAGGATTAGGATTGTCATATTTTTAACCCCCGGCGAAAAAAGAGGGGTGTTATAAGTTTAGGGAGTATATCTGTGTGTCTGTCTGCGCCATTGTAGCTGCCAAAGGGCTGAATCGATTTTGATTTTTTTGGTTTTGTTTGAAAGGTGACATGATCGAGTGATTTTAGCTATAAAAAAAATCGTTTGATAGATGCTTTGTTGAGGTCGGGGGTTTAAAAAAATAATAATTTAACATTTACTTGTTTTTATGTGTTCATTCTTCTCCAAGCGGATTCTGATAAAATTTGCGTGATATTTCGCGTCACGTATATGTTAATAATAAATTTTAAAAGTACTAATAGTTACTTATCTTGACACTAAGCACTACTAAAGTGAACTGATGCAGACGATAATATGGAGGTGCCGTAATTATATGCAGCTTTCTCACATTACCTCCTCAAGGCTTCAAAAGTCTGCTAGGTGAAAAAAGACTTCTCATATCTGGTGCCTTTTCAATTTAAATGTTTACTCGAGTTTTTCTTCATCATTATGTACTATTGTATTTATCTGTGGCACATCCTTCACACGAGTTTCTGGCCCTTTTTTACAGCCTAAAACCAAAAATCACGCACACAACTTACATTAAAGTGATCAAAGTTAAAGTCAAATAATTTATTTCGAAAGTCTGCTAGGTGATAAAAGACTCTTCTATCTGGTGCCTTTTCAATGACAGGCTTAAAAGTTTACTCGAGTTTTTCTTCATCATACTACAGTATTTTTCTGTGGCACGACCTTCACACGAGTTCCTGACCCTTTTTTTAGATCAAAGTCTAATAATTTATTTCAATTTTAGGCACATAAAAGGCACTTTTGAACGTCAAAAACAAAGAAATAGAACTAATTCTAGTTGCCCTTCCAAAAAGTAGTTTTCGCATGGAGAAGAATGGGCAAGAAACTCCACCGTTACTCTTTTAAAATATTTTACAATATTTTGTATACATCAATTATATAATATATGTGAAGACGTAGCACCTATAATAAGATTACTATACCACAAATGGTAAAAAAGAATAAAAATGGAGCAATGACAAATACATTAATTGTGTGATAGATACATGGTATATTATTTACAAACATTGTAAAAGTATACGATATCACAATATTTCTAAAATTTTTACAAGTAATACTAATAAGTCAGTGCGTGAGTAGATAGATACAAAAATACTACCAACTAATATCAACCTAACTTGTCACGATCCACCCCCGTACCTTCCATTCTACGTACACACTACAACATAGGCACCGCCTTAAAAGCCACTAAGAAAATCAATAGCGATGTAACATAACGCCACAGTTACTTATTCCCCGCGAAAATAGACGCTTCGCGGGGTGGGTTGGCTCCCAAAGCGGTTGGGGGAGTGGGGGCCTCGCCACCTGAGACACTTCGAAGACGGAGCACTCAAAATTTCGCTTATATAACATGGATATACAGTGGAATTAATTAGTTTTACGGCGCAAAGTTTTACATGGGGACCGTGTGATATTTGCATAAGATTCTCGAGGTACGAGTTTGTTGTTATCTTGGGGGTGAGCAGGGAACTATTTTGGTTGTGTTAGTATTGCAATAAGACGTTATTTGTTGATGTTATGTCTAACACTAGCTGGAAATGGGTTAGTGAAAAAGCAGTGAAAGATTAAAATTCAAGAAACTCGGTAAAATTAATTTAACTGCAAACGGTAGCGGTATGCCTACCGCTATTTCATCTGACGTTGCTGGATTGCTGCCGCACAAGAGTGCAGTAACTTGGAAGCTGTAGGCATCCTGTTTTAATCCATAATAATAATTATAAAGTCGAAAGTAACTCTGTCTGTCTGTCTGTCTGTATGTTACCTTTTCACGCCTAAACCACTGAACGGATTTCGATAAAATTTGGTAAGGAGATAGACGGCATCCTGGGGAAGGACATAGGCTACTTTTTATCGACATACCACGCGAGCGAAGCCGCGGGCGGAAGCTAGTAATAAATGCGAAAGTGAGTTTGTTTGTTACGCTTTCACGCTAAAACGGCTAAACAGATTTGGATGAAATTTGGCACATGGGTATACCATGACCTGGAATAGGACATAGGATACTTTTTATCCCGATATGCTTACGGGACTGAGACATACGCGGCCGAAACCGCGGGGTGCAGCCAGTTTTCTTAATAACTGTAGAATGTATTTATATACCTATGCACTTGGTACGTATATACCATACTTCTGTTGAATGAATCCAGATTCAACTAACATAAAACCTACTTATAGAAATCGAAAACATGATTAAACATCTTGTATATACACACAAGTAGGTCTGTAAAATTAAGGACTACATGTTCAAATAATTTCCTGAAAATTGTAGACTTACAAACAATCATAATACAATACACTCCACTAACCTCTTATCAAAATCAAAACCTCTTAACCGACCAGTAACATCTATAAATTACCCTGAATACTAAGAGTTGCAAGCCTCACCCCACAACAAGGGAAATATATTTCGAATTACTGGCAACACAAATAAATCAGGCACTCGCCAACCGACAATATAATCGGGAACTTAGAAACACATACTTACTTATGAAACCCCACCGCCCCGCGCTCCGTTTTGAATTTCGAATAGGTAGGGTTGCAAGACATGTAAGAAAAGAATGCTTTTTTTTTCTTATCCTTTATTGAGTGACGCCAATTGCAGATTGGAATGAAAAACCAAAATTAAAACACGGCGTATAGTGGACCCTTTGTCGTCCGCATTTCAAGTTGCAGGGTCCATAATGATCTAAATTATAATAGTTACCACTTAAGTACAGTTACGAGCAAAAATAATAATACGTATACTCTTAGAAAATTCAATAACCATTTTTTCATGGAATAACGATTTCAACTTTGAGATGATACCTATTTCATAATAATATGGGTTCCAAAATACTATGTTCGATAAAACATAAAATTACAATAAATACAGTAGGAGAAAATCACTTTTAAAACTTGCTAAGTGTATACATATTGCTGCTCGTGACTGTACACATTATGCTAAAGTAATAAAGATAATTATTGAGTATTGAAGTTCATGCATAGGCAAGTATTAGTATAATAATGCTGGTTGGTAGCAGCTGTATAGAAAGAGGTATACATATATTACTCGGCAGGTAATTTTGATAGTTTTAAACTACGTTACCACTTAATACAGTTGTAATGGCAATCATGTCATTTGGTTTAAATAGGTTTTTATCTGTAGTATCTTATTTATCGTATATAGATTCCTTTCTATCTTGTGAATGTGAGAACGTCGTAGGCTTAGTGAACTGTAGACTTTTTTTTTTTTTTTTTTTTATGAACTTTATCTGAAACTTTTGGAAGGCCTACACTGTCCTCCCATAACTATTAACACTGTAATTCGAAAATATTGTAAAAGCCAATTATCTTTTAAAAGAGTAACCATGGAGTTTCTTGCCGGCTCTTCTCCATAGGAAACGACCAATTGGAACCGTGTACCTAGCTTCTGACGTTTCAAAAGTGCCCATGTAGGCTTATGTGAAATAAAATATTTTGATTTTGATTTTGACTTGCAGGTAACAATAGCAACACAACTGCCTTTCACAAAGAAATCTACGCCTTGTCAAGTCTCCTTTAGAACGTAAAAGCCAAAGCCAGCAATCACTAGCATCTTCTACCATCTAAGGGTACTAGGATCGGGAGTCAAAATGATTTTTTTTGTTTTAAAATGTTAAATATCGATGCCAATGACGTCTGCGGAGTTAATTAATAAAATTGATACAATTGATGTGTACAAGTTTGCTCGTACAGGGGGCCTAAAACGGCCACATTAGCAATTCCTCTAAAAGCAATTAATTTCCTAAATTTCCAGCTGTCATTAGCTATTCCTCTAATTTGACACAGACAATTCATAATTCATGGACTATTTTACGCATCTCCATAGAAAAATGTCAAACAGATGAATTATTTGGTAAGATGAATTGCACGCAGATCATATTATGAATTGTCAGTTTGTGACATTTTACGATGATTCGTAATATTTTCCTAATATGATTCTGCCAAAGTGGCCGATTTAAGCGCCCTGGTACTTTAAATAAATTCATTCTAAAATCTCGTACCTGCCAGCCCTATCGAAGGAGCGAGAACCAGAACAAAGTTAGATTGAGAACGAACGAACCGACGACGTTTGGTTCTTAAGACTCGCTGCTGATACCGCGTTTGAATTGCAAGAGCTTTGGTGCAAGAAATGGGGCCATATTTGTGGTTTACCTATAGTGAAGGGGTTGTTATTAACCAAAGACTTGCCGATATATTCGGTGAAAGCTTAAGAGAAGTGAGCTGTCAATAGGCGGAATGACAGTTGTGCTATTCTGTAAAAATCTCACCGTGAAAACTTAGGTGAGGTGAGCTTGGAGTGAACTGTCACTGCCTTAGCATCAGTAAATATTGATGACAATGACAGCTCACTCAACGCTCACCTCACCTAAGTTTTCACGGTGAGATGGTTACAGAATAGCAAAACAGGTGTGTCATGTCATGAGTATGCTCACTGTAAGCTCACTTCACTTAAGTTCTAACGGATTTTTCCAGAATAGCCCGGTTGGTGTATTTTGAAAAATTGTCGTCGATAAAAACTGACTTTTTTCTCATACGCATAAATTCCAAAACTAAAATCAATTAAATTAAAAATATTTTATTTCACATAAACCTAACATGGGTAAATGAAACCTAAAAAGCTAGGTGCAAGGTTCCAATTAGTCGTTTCCTATGGAGAAGAGCCGGCAAGAAACTCCACGGTTACTCTTTTGAAAATAATTGACTTTTACAATATTCTCAAATATCAGTGTTATTAGTTAGGGGAGGACAATGTAGTCCTTTCAACAAGTATCTAGTTTCAACAAGTTCTCCTTGTGATCCTTGTTGGTGGTTGATTCTTCGGCTTATTCTTCTTATTACAAAACTGATTTACATCCGTCACCTCACACTTTTCAAATCCATTTGAATACCAGCGTCAGACACATAGAGTTGTCTGGAATATTTGCTGAACTTGGCCTTTTTGGCGCAGCCGAGAGGCACACTCCCCTGCTAATATCTTACATTGCACTTTACACCTTTTATTTTATTTTGTTAACTGCTATATATTATATTGTGTGCCTTTTATTTAGTCTGTGCTAAATAAAAGGCATTTTCTTTCTTTTTATTTCCTTGTTGAAAGAAAAACAATAAATAAGCTTATTGCTCGTATCTTGGATAAACTTTTAATTAAGGTAGACATTACATGGTAGCTTTTTAACCCCGACGGAAAAAGAGGGGTGTTATAAGTTTAACGTGTGTATCTGTGTCCGGCTGCGCTATCGTAGCAGCCAAACGGCTGAACCGATTTTGATTTTTTGGTTTTGTTTGAAAGGTGACTTGACCGGGAGTGATGTCAGGTATAAAAAAAAAAAACTTTTATGAGATGCTTGTTTTTGTCGGGGGTTTTTTAAATTTTTAATTAAATTTAACTTGTAAACATTCGTAATTTGAAGAATGAGAAAAGACCTAATGATAATCTGTATTTTTCCCCTTAAACCAATTTACTATTGTGTTGCTGGTTACAGTTCCTCGTTCCTATCAACACAGTTTTAATTAACTCCTATGACGACAATGAAGACTGTTATGCTTATACTAAGTAAAATACAATATACGTAGATAATATATTTATTAATCTATTCCGCTTAACTATTCTTCAAGAGTCGTAAAAAACCCTGTTAGAAATCGACACGTGTTTCACCTCTCAACGAGGCATCCTGAGGATGACAATTGACCAGTCGTAAACCAGAACACGACGTTGCCACACCGAATGCTGGACGCAGAGTGAGTACCTACTAAGAGTGAGACTTATATTAAGTTATAAGATGTTCTTATGAAATGAGATAACACCAAGCTTCAAACAGTAATAAACACTGCCAATAAAACCACAAATAGCCAACACAGAAATACGCACATACCTAAATACATAAATTATGTATCAAGTGTCACGTTGCTATACATCATAGTAATACATAGTTACATACGCGCTCACAAGCCGCATATATACACAGCTATACACGCCGGTATGTACATATTTTAATACATTATCTCGCGTAAGGAGATGAGTTCCAAGATGGCTGCCTTTGAAACACTTCTTAGAGCTCGCGCAGCGTCGGCGGGTTAGTGTGGAAGAGGCTTACGATTTATTATTTAGTCAGCACCCTACACTTTCATTCACAATCCGAGGGTTTTGAAGGTTTCTAATTCATTGCTTCATAGGTTAAAAAAATACGTCTGCTGACATTAAATCGTGTATACAGTATTTAAAGTCTATGTTACGAAGCCGCACACAGCAGCTTGACGGCGAGCGTCTTCCGTGACTCGTGATCGTCCTCCGCCTCCCTTGCGATGCGATGCGAACCGTTAGGTGGTAATCATCCGTCTTGCGATCGATTGTACGTATGTTACGCAATTAACCCGTAGATATTATAAGCACAGGGTGATGTAAGTATGTGCAGCAGCGTCTTCGAATCTGCAAATATTAACATACTGTGATCATCAGTATAGCTAAGACTGAATAAAGAAATGATCATTAGCCAAAACAGTGTTGTAACATCTTCAACAGAAAACGCATCAATAGGTGGGTTGTATGGCTCACAGTGGAACGGGTTGCGTCCAAACTCATGACCTCTCGTTCGCTTTGACTTTAACCATTGGCCTATCGTCATTTTTAGGTTATTTCATTTTTTTATTCAAAACAAAATTAATTTTTAAATATTTCTTTAAAAAAAGATATAAAAAAAGCTGACATTCCATATGTCAACAACTGTGGTAGCTCGAGATATTTTATTTAAAAGTTATTTTATTATTTCGTTTTGTTAATATTTTTGTTAAACACCTTCCCCTTCATGAATTCTTTTAAACTATACAAACACGCATTTTTCTCCCGAAAGGATTGGCAATGGTGTATAGGTATTACATACCAAGTTTCGACATATCTATGAAGACCACTTCATAGATATGTCGAAACGTGCAAAGGGCCGGCAAACCATTGCCGGCCCTTTGTCATAATATAGTGTCAAGTTTCTAATTCACACTCACACACCCTCATCCTCACACTTTCGGGTCCGGTTTAAAACCAGCGTCAGGCACTACTCATAGTTGTTTGGCATTTTTGCTGAACTGGACCTTTTTGGTGCAGCCGTGAGGCACAATCCCCTACATCGCACTTTTACACTTTTTTTATTTGTTTCTGTATTTTATTTTGTTAGCTGCTGTATATTATGTATATTGTGTCCTTTCAGTCTGTGCTGAATAAATGTATTTTATTTCTTTCTTTTAATTCCTGGCAGCTACTGAGAATTTCCTGAAAAACGCCTGAAAAGCTGCTGCTGTGCTTGTAATGGTGAAATCCCACTATCTGCAATATTGCAGAAGGACACGCACGGCAGACAACCACCGACCGCCACGCACCGCGCACCGAGGCGCTTCCGATGTCTGCGATACCCCGCACGTACACCTTCCCACAGTCCGTCGTCCGGCCTCGTCGATGTCCGTCCGCAAAATCGGGGATCGTGGGATTTCGGTATAAACTATCGACCATTAAGCAGACCGACGAGGCACCTTATAAAAATATGTAGAAAAGGGTTCCATCTCCACACTATAAACCAGCCACACGAAGTTATTATATCGCTGCTAGTTTTCGCGGGGGGTGGCACGGCGTGGGGGCGGGGGTGGCGCGCCCCGTGATAACTCGCTACTTCACCGTTTACTTATTTACATAATTACATATAATTTCCAACAGTGTGCGAGCGAAAACACCTTATTGGAGACTTTGAAGATATGTTGAAGGTTCTTATACTCATTATACTCTTTGGTTCTCAGGCAGAGACTTACTTATGACACGACGTTATGACATATTCTGGCACTCTGAGAGTTAGGGCCGAGTCACACCGAATTCTTGCATTTTCTCTTTTCAACCATCACACTATCTTATCAATCTATCCATTTTTCTTTCACAAAATCCATCAATCTTACCAAAGGATTGTAAAAAAAACTCTTAGGACCGAGTCACACCGGAATGGCAGCGGCCGGCAGCGACGTGGCGACCACTTTCAATGTGACATAATTATACAGATCGGACTAACTTACCTAGTGACGTCCGATCCTTAATTATATGAAATAATTTCGCCTTCATGGAAACTGTGTAGTTTGCACTGGTGCACTACTTGCCAATCACATTATTTAAAGATGAAAGCCTTCATCATAGATAAAATTTAAAAAATGTTATCTGTGGTCCGTTCGCTGGCGCGTCATCCTGTCATCTGTCAATTCATTCTTTCAAAGCATATGAACGGGACTTAACGATGACCTGTATGAGCATCGTTTAGTCCCGGTCATAGTGCATACAGCTAAACACAACTTTTAGAAGGGGTTTAGATAATCCAATACACATAAGTAGGTTGATTATTTGGGAAGGGTTGGGACACCATGAAGGCGAAATTATTTCATATAATTAAGGATCGGACGTCACTAGGTAAGTTAGTCCGATCTGTATAATTATACTCATAATTTCGCCTTCATGGAAACTGTGTAGATGTTCAAAGAACAAAGTTGTGTTGGTAATCATTTCAGCATTATTTAACAACTGAACATTGTAGCTAACCATGTTATTCTGAGTTTGTTAGTTGCACATTATAAAATATATATTCTATATGAATCAGTAAGCATACATTAAGGTAAAGACAGACTATTAATTCCTGGAATGCTTATTCAGTCTTGAATCAACCAGTGTCATTAGTAATCTAATATGGCACACATCAATTACTTATAAGCAGACAATTAAAATTGACATAGAAATATAATGAGTTTTATGAACAGCCACTCTCTATAGAGCATACAGCCTGTGCAAAAGCATTAGGATCAGTATTGGTCACCTACAAAAGGTTGAGAAATGGTCCAACCAACCGCATTTCCTATGACCTCAACATTGATACCTCCCCCCCCCTCAAAGGCCTTTGAAGTAGAGGCATGTCTGTATGTGAATTTAGAAAAATCTATTCCATTATTATGCATTTAAATTTTGGTTTGTCCATCCACTATAGTTACAGTAGAGGCGGCATGATAAGATTTTCTTATAAAGTTATATTGTATGATTTACAATCTTGTCTTTTACTCTCAGTAAAATCTAAGAAGATGGTAATATCAAGTGGGGTTTAGTACTACCAGGTGCAGAAATTTCACATATTTCTGGTATCTTTATTTAATATTAACCTCATTTTAAGAAATGTTATCTATGTGTCATAATGAGTGACACAGTTTGAATTCTGTGTGCAATTACAAGAGTTAATATGGTAAGGTATATATAAAAAAGTCATTTTAAACCATTGGTTATTTATGAAAGACATGAGATAATCCGGAATGTTCCTGGGGTCCCAAAATTATTTCATGTTTGGGGTTCTTCGCTCTTATTTCAATTATACCAAATTACCCTAAGAAACTTTGACACTGTCATCTGTGCCAATGTGGGGCCTAAAACTAGAGCAATTGCTGACTCAATAGTCAGCATTTTCTCCTGTTTCAATTTTTTTTTTTTTTTTTTTTTTTTTTTTCAGTTATATAATTATAACTCATTCAATATCATTAGGGTATTGAGTGAGCTATACAGCAATCCTTCATTAAACTTAGTGGTCAATAATAATATTACCATGGTGACTAAGCCTAGGAGGGGCCAATATCTTGACTCTGTCAGAAGGGGATCCATTGATCCAGAGCAGTTTCATATCGCTTTCTTGCTTTGCTATACAAGGAAGTTAGTACTATATTAATTGAAGGGATTGGTGTTCCTCTCCTCAGGAAAGCATCCCTGATAATCTTGCGGTAATCAGTGTGAGACTCCTGCACAATGGGTGTGGAGATCCCATTTAACAGTGATTGCATCTACAGAGCATGCACCTAGATCAGGGAGCCATGATGTCATTCTGACACTTAGAATTGGGCTTGTTTGTAAACAGGTTAATCGGGGGCTCACCCAGCTTAACAGCAATTGATTTGAAGGTATATCCACCTCACTTCCATTCAATTTCTATATTTGGGCGTCTAGATCAGTCGTAATGTTTCCTTTAAAACTAAAATAAGATGCATAGCCCATATTTGTCTTTCCTCGCACTATTGTCATCACTGTCTCGTTAATCTTCAGGTGAGTAGAACGAGTACCAATCATCTTATTGATATAGGCAATGGCTATTGTGATAATATCTATACTTAGTAGGTAACACCTCACAGTACCAATCTGGAAAAGCTTGCAAATGTTTTGAGCCCTATAAATGCTGTTAATAGTTCAAGGTAATATATATGGAACTTTTTATAATTACATACCAATCAGTTTGAGAAGCAACAGAATAATATTTCAAGAACAAGGTCAAATTGTTTAAATCCATTGTGATTTATTGAAATGTGAGCAACCTTTGCGTAAATGATTTTGAATTTGATTCCAGTTTTGTTGTATTTGCAATTAAATGATTTTGAATTTGAAATAGTTATATCTCTGCCTAGCCCTTCGGGGAATACAGGCGTTATGTTATTATGGATTTGAATTATAAACTAGTTATGGCCTTGTTATTTTCATTGTTATTCTTTAAGGCTACTGTTCTGTGACCTTTCATCATCTTGGTGTAAAGCAAACCATATTGTACAGCTGGGATGTTGCAACAAGAATACCTAGTAATTAGGCAAACTCTACTATTTGCATTTCCTTATTAGACTTAAAATTCTTTATGAACTGGATAACTATCTTTTCCTGTCTAAGTGAAATGGCCAACTGGACTGAATCTAACAAAAAATTGCATCGTCTGGATTCTAGGGGGCTCTTTTCAGTTTTGAATATTTATAATAAATCCTATATTTCTCATATCATAGTTTGAATAGTAGACACATTTTCTAAACACTTTGCATATGGATCGGCAAAGCATAGAATATTGTGAGAGTATATGACAGAAAACAACCTTTATGACCTCAGGTGACAGACCGCTGGCTTCATGATCCCTGCCAACACACATGGTGCTGTGTCAAGCCTGGAGGCATGTAAACTCTTACAATATAATTATGTTAAAACAGGAACTGGAGATATCTTCAAACGTATTTTGTTATGGGTACCAATTAACATGTATTTATTAAATCTATTGTAGGCAAAAATCATTATTATAGCTGTCCTTTAACCACAGTTAAAGTGGGATTTAACAACATATTTAAGTATCTCCAATTGTCATCTGATTTTGGTAAGAATATACTAAATAAAAATTGTTTTTTGACAGGGAAACATTTTTTAAGGCACCTAACTGTAAGAGATTATTAATTTCTATGGAAATAGGGTTGCTTTCTCTCCAACTGAAGTTCTTATTCAGAAGTTTGAACTGGAAGTTCAATAAAGGGTAACTTATAACCCTTGATCCACTATGTATGGTTGGATTAGTAGTAATATCCTCCAAACTTCAGGGAAATACTGCAATCCACCAGTCCGTACCTGAGCTAGTGACAATCCTGACTTTAGCAACGTTTGATGGCATTGAATTTATCTTTGAGGCTTATAGCCGAACAAATATTTAGATATTGGTGTCCGCTCCATCAGTTCTTTCATTTCCTTATTAAGGCTGGGTCAAAATCAATGATCTTCATGTGATGCAATCATAATAATTACACACAGTAGTCTAGCTGGGTCAATGTTTAATGTTTAGATTTGAAATGCACTCCCTTGGGAAGCTATTAAACTGTTAAGGCCCTTGTCAATGGACCCAATGGCAGCAGCCACTTTATTCTGCCGCCCCCTGATCCTTTGGTGTCATTTGATTCCACCTTCATTTACTGCAGCGGCCACCCCCTTGTCAATCTTTGGTGGGTTCAACAGGCCACAGATTGTGGGTGCTTCATACCTCTCATAAATGTTGCTTCGCCGGCACATTTAGTTCATTTATCATAACTTTTGACCACCAAAGTGATGTAGCCAACTGCACCCTCAGACCAGATTTTCAACATTTGAAGGCAATGCTTCAGGTTGGGGTATGGATACCATTTCACTCTCAGTCTTCTTCCGGTTGGACTGTAGTGGAATTGACGTAAATACTAACATAGCATATTTAAGTTAAATTGTATACCAATAGGTATCTAGAATTATTGTAAGTATTTTGAAATTTTTGAAGACCACTAGGTGTTGTCTGTTAAGTAAATAAATTTTAATTGGTGGCATTGAGTAGGCTATTTGGTGTCCAGATTCGTTGGCTTTGGTCACGTGACTCACAGCCTCTCGAACGTGTTCTCCTGGTGCAAGTTTGACTATAGTGTCTTCCACGGAAGCGGGCTTCGCACTCATAATAAGAGTTAGGTTCCAGACTGCTCAATTCCACAGCTTACATCAGGTGATGGTGCAGGGATGTTTTTATAACTGAACAATGTACCATGGCTGACCTCTCGTGAAAGCTCGTGTGGTGTGGTTCTTTTGTAGTTATGCGGCAGCATAGTTAGTGGTCTCCTGGTTAACCTCTCGTGAAAACTCTTAGAGACTGCTAGGGATCTAGCAGGGATGTGTTTGTAACACTGAACGATACACCAATGGTTGACCTCCCAGTGAAAACTCATGTGGTGCTGTCCTTTTGTAAGTATACGGCCTAGTTAGTGGTCTCCTGGTTAACCTCTCGTGAAAACTCTTTGAGACTGCTAGGGATCTAACAGGGATGTGTTTGTAACACTGAACGATACACCAATGGTTGACCTCCCAGTGAAAACTCGTGTGGTGTTATCCTTTCGTAAGTATACGGCACAGTTAGTGCTCTCAATGTTAACCTCACGTGGAAACATATTACGGCAACCAAGGTAATTTTAGTAAAATGATCTCAGGTAACGACAAATTGGTAGGTATATCGAGAAACTTACCGGTGTCCATGACGCTTTCATGTAGGTATTCACTCGATTTACCAGTTCTCGCAGATATTCATTCAGGTCCTCCATTTCCTGGTCTCGTTTTCTTCGATATTTTCCCATTTCGATAATTATATCTAAACTTTTTATCGGAAGCGTGATCAGCGCGCGGCACAAAAAAGTACAATGAATTGACAGATGACAGGATGACGCGCCAGCGAACGGACCACAGATAACATTTTTTAAATTTTATCTATGATGAAGGCTTTCATCTTTAAATAATGTGATTGGCAAGTAGTGCACCAGTGCAAACTACACAGTTTCCATGAAGGCGAAATTATGAGTATAATTTTAAACTTTGTGTACATACTTAAAAGACCAGTATCGCTTGGTTCTGCCCGCGGCTGCCAGCGGCGACGCGAGGCCGCTCGCGGCACCGCGGGCGCCTGCGCGCTCCCCCGCCGCTTTTCTTGCGCCAATATGTTCATGTTTTTTTTTTCGCGGCGTATCCGCTGGCACCCGCTGACGGCCGCTGCCAGCCGCTACCATTCCGGTGTGTCTCGGCCCTTAGAAAGAACCTGTCATACAGTCGTGAGTGACAAAGAGGACGCTCTACGAAGCCGAACTTTTTCTTAAGGCTCGGTTATCTGAATAACGTGCCCAGCACAACACCTTGCACGCCGTCAGCACGCGCAGACGTCGTAATCAGGTGATGGTAATGAGGTGCGGCGCGGCGGTGGCACGGCTCGGCCTGATAACCACTCGCTTCCACGGACTCCACCGCGACGGAATATCATCATCTGCCTAGCCTTTTCCCAATCATGTTGGGGTCGGCTTCCAGTCTAACCGGATGCAGCTGAATACCAGTATTTTACATGGAGCGATTTGCCTATCTGACCTCCACAACCCAGTAACTGGGTAATACGATACCCCTTGGCAAGACTGGTTGTCAGACTTTCGGGCTTCTGACGACCCGTAACGACTGTCAAAGATCCACAAATGACAGCCGGGACCAACGGTTTAACGTGCTTTCCGAGGCACGGAGGAGTCTCGATATGTAAAGATGGTCACCCATCCACAGACCAACCCCGGCAAGCGTAGCTTAACCTGATGAATCGACCCGTGCGGCTGTTATTACTTAGCCACGAGCTCCTCCCCACCGCGACGGAATATATTCTTCTTTTATTTAATTGCTTGCTGTTTGTCCGGAATGTTCATAACATGTGAATAAGCACGGCAATACACCATAACCTAAAAATGTTGTGCAACTTTTGTCCCGGGGCATTATGCTCACATCAAGGAATATATACTCACCGACGGCGAGGCTCACATGCAACTTACTTAGGTAATTAAAACTTTTTATTGTCAGAAAACCAAAAAGTCATAATTTAAATAAAAGCCATTCTTCTTTTTGGAATATCATGCTTTTGTCATTTATAATATTTGATAATAGTTTTTTTCTATAATTATCTTTTCAATTTTTATTAGTATTTTTGATAAATATTTTTTCTGAAACTATTTATAAATGGACACAGCAGTCGGAATTAACGAGGATCCTAGTAAAATATTGAAGCCAAAGCCAAATGACTTTGATACGTTTCTACCATGGGCTTGCAAAGAATACTCCATCGATGCTGATATCATCGTCACCAGGGAGGTTCAGAGTAAGTTGGCTGTGTTCTTTTATAAATCGGATAACATTAAACTCATAACGTTGTTTTTCTCAAGGGTGATATCACATTTACACGCACGGACCAGCATTTTCTGTGTCTCTACATCTTTATATCACTTAGATGTCCTTCGCAAGAACAAGAAGTTCATACGCACGTAAACGCGCATGTGAATGAGTGCGGATGCTTGCAAGCGTACTTCTCGTTCGAGCGGATACGCCTTTTACATAAATATACAGGATGACATGGACATCGACGCACAACCCGTTACCAGGAATCCAGTATATGATTCTGGACTCCGAAAAGGGGTTCCAGAATCATGTACTGAATCGATGGTAAGGTTCCACGTCCATGTCCCTGTCTGTATTATGAATATAACGACATCTATAGTTGATCATCGTTATTTGTCTAATAAAATAATTTAATGTCTTCGGTCTAATATTATCTGGAATAAAATAGGTAGATAGAATAAAAACAAAGAAACAGCGTGGCAAAGTAATAATTATTAAATTTAAAAATTCAACAGAAACGTACGTCAGTGCTCTGACAATTAGGAAGAAATCCGTCACTAAACCGAAAAAGCAAACGTCTGTTGCAGCGTCAGTTACTGGTACAAATGACATCGATAGTTCATTACTCGACAAAGCTATGGTAAGCAACGACAATAAAATCATGATAGAAACATATTACAACAGCAATGAAAGCTTAGTGCACCTGAAACTTCTCAAGAACAAGAACATACCAAGGAAGTTCATGCAAATAATCGCACTCACTATACCGTACCATAAAAATTTGACTTCACTTACCATCAACAGCGGCTTGCAAATGGATTCTTTATATGAAATATCCAAGTTTTTACCCAATTCTTATATAACGGAATTATGTCTTGACAGTACATTTATCAGCGAAGCTAACTACCACACATTGTTAACGGAGAGTAAGTTAAAACATCTCTCTTTGGCGAAATGTATGATAAACGATGCCGTTTTAAAAACGATCGCGGAGCAATTAAATTACCCATATCCCGCGTCGCAAGTATTGTCTGCCTTAAACTTATCAAGTAACAGAATTACAGATGTTGGTGCTAAGTATTTAGCAGATATGTTGCGAACAAACAGACAACTCAGTTACTTGAACTTAGCGGGTAATATGATTACAGATGAAGGAGGTATGAGTATTCTCGGTACATTACATGAATTTCCTTTGCAGAACCAAGAATTATTAGAAAGTAGAACCAGATACATGGCTTACTTACAAAAGAGAACTGATTTAATTAACACACTGATTATAGAGCTCCAAACTGAATCATTCAACAAAAACCTAAATAAAAAGAAACCGTCAAGGAAGGGTAGACTGGAAAGTCAGTCTCTGCAACAATTACCTTCGCAGAAGCCGCTTGTAGACAGTGATGAAGCCCAGATTTTACAAGACAAAGCCGAATGTTTGGCCACAAGTAGGATGGGGTGGTTTAATGAGCCTTTCTCTCCAAACAACACTAAAACCCAAGATGGTGTAGTTTATTGTTTCGGTAATAATACCTTGTGCTATTTGAATATTGCTTACAACAACCTTACCTATGCTAGTGTCAAGAAATTGCATGAAGTTTTATCAGCGCAGAAGTCTCTTAGCAGAACTCCTAGGGGTTTGATCAAAGTCGTGATTGAAGGCAACTTAATGCCTGTAGCTTGTAAAGAATATGGAGAGATTGATCAGATGCTTGAGTCAAATTTACGTGGTTTAGGTGCAATCAGAAAACAATCAGAAGCTGCAACGAGAAAGAAGATTTTAAGTGCAAGATCTACCGCAAAATAAAAGATATTTTTTTTCTATTTTCTATTTTATTACTATTACAAGTTACGTTTTAATATGTATATATTTTTGAATATTTTATGAATATCATTGTTTTTTTAATATATATTTTTTCAGTTTATAATTTTCTAACCTTCCGGTCCTCGTCGTCGTCATGCTTGAGGAAATGAATGAATGTTACTAAGTTTTCACTTCTATCGGCAGTCCCCAAAGACGGCACGTTTAATTTCTGATGTCTCTATAGCAATGAATGATTTTGAAATCTTGCAACATTTAAAAAGCATTCAGCTACTGCTTGCTATTAGCAAACTTTTTACTTTGATTATAATAATACTTATACATGTATAAATAAAAAAATACAAAATGCTTTTTCTTTAATAAGGGTTTCTTAGTCAACAAGTAACTCTTATAGCTTCGCCATGTCTGTCTGTCTGTCTGTCTGTCTATCCATGGCTTAGCTCAGAGACTCTTAGTACTAGAAAGCTGTAATTTGGCATAGAAAGAGGAGGTGAAGAACAAATCCTCACTTTTCCACTTTTTCGAATTTTGGAGAAAACAGTAAAATGTAAATTACTAACTGACTACAACATCTGCATTTTTTTTTTAGTTGTGTCATTTAAACTAGTTTCAGTCAGTTTGATGTACCAAATTGCTGGAAAAAATGATAAGAATCTTAGCTAATATTTTGAAATGAATGCGACAGGATGGCCCCAGCGACCAATAATGTCGTTGCAAAGGTCTTTTTATGCTCATCATTTGTTACTATGGCGGTCAGTCTCGAATCATTGTGGGAAAAAGTTACAGCTAAAAGAAAAAGCCGTATCGTTGTGGCTAAAAAATAATTCGTTACTTAAAAAACATACATAAAACATTGTTTTACTCTAAGAATAACAAAACAAACTAATCATCATGATTATAACGGATAATGGAAGCATATAGTGTCACCCTCTCTGGCAGGGCCACCAACAGGGATTTTAATTTTGATAACACAAAAATTTAGTCGTTAATTTGTCCAAATTTGTCACCAAATATCAGAATTTTTCGTTCACTGGTTCAAAAGATATAAGGGTTTATAGGTGGCCCTGCTGGAGAGAGTCTCCCCAGCAGAGCCAAATTTATATCTCAAAAACTAGGGCACCTAGTGAAGATCTGTTGTCTCCTATATTTAGTCGCCAATTTGTCCAAATTTGTCACCAAATATCAGAATTTGTCGTTCACTGGTTCAAAAGATATAAGGGTTTATAGGTGGCCCTGCTGGAGAGAGTCTCCCCAGCAGGGCCAAATTTATATCTCAAAAACTAGGGCACCTAGCGAAGATGTGCTTTCTCCCATATTTAGTCGCCAATTTGTCCAAATTTGTCACCAAGTTACAGATTTTGTCGGTGTGTAATTAAAAAGATATTAAAGAATTAAATTTCCCCATACAGTGGTACAAGCAAATACAAAATACTTTATGTAGTTTCTAGACAGTATCTATGACGTCTTATAGAGGAATGTTTGTTTCGAATTAAATAAATATAAACTTATTCTATAATTTCAACCCACCAAAGGAAAGCTGTATTCATTATACAGGGTTACTGGTAACTCGACGTATTCCTTGCAGGACGTCATAGTAGGGTTAAAATGCAACAAATTAAGCCACCAAATGTTCTACCGAAATTCAGTAGTTTTTGAATTAGTTAAGAGTTTTAGAGCTAAAAATTACAAAAAATTAAATGTTTTGTTAGTGATATTTGCCAAAGTTTTAGGCATTATTGAACTTTTAATTATTAACAAAGGTCTGCTACGGCGTCAACTATGATAATAACTTAAATTTCAGTACAGTCGCGCCGTAAATCATTTTTAAATTGGTTTCAAATGGTTTAATCTGGGATTTTTCATTAAAAAACTAAAACTCTTAACTAATTCAAAAACTACTGAATTTCGGTAGAACATTTGGTGGCTTAATTTGTTGCATTTTAACCCTACTATGACGTCCTGCAAGGAATACGTCGAGTTACCAGTAACCCTGTATATACCTATAAACAAATCTACTATAAATATATGTAGGTAATTATTTATCTAAATATATGTAGGTAATGTGTGCACTTACCACCACACACAAGTCGGTGGCAGATAGATCGCTGCGCTCCGTTTCATTTACGGTAAGTAAGAAAGAGATAGACTATGCACCTTTCGTACAGACAGACGAGCTACTTAGAACGCTGGCCTGTCCGTGTGCCACAGCGTTCGCGCGGAATGAATCTGTCATTCTGTACTATTAAATAAGGGTTTATATCGTCTGTGGCAATTTCAGTCTATATTGTTCACTACCTTAACCCCATTTGCATATTATGTATTATTAACATTATTATATTTTTATACTAGCTGTGCCATGCGGTTTCTCCCGCGTAAGTCTCGATCCCGTAAGAATATCGGGATAAAAAGTATCCTATGTGTTAATCCAGGTCATAAACTATCTATTTGCCAAATTTCATCCAAATCCATTTAGCCGTTTTTGCGTGATTGACTAACAAACATCCAAACACACGAAACACACAAACTTTCACATTTATAATATTAGTAGGATAGGCTGTTCAGGGGTATTACCAGTGCCTTTATTTACACCGCGCGCTCATCGCTAGCGGAAAAAACCAACACTAGCCGCCATTTTCCATAAATATTTTTTATCGTTTTCGTTGTGTGGTTAATTAATAACAAAATTACAAAATTTAAAGTATTGTCACCAACCGATATAGAAGTTTTTAAAAGAAACTCCGGATAGTCAGTACCTAGCAACAAAGGTCAGTTAAACTTTATAAATCTATCATCTCTACAGTTACGTTTTTGTAGCATAAGTTCTTACAAGAAGTCTCTTTTTTTCCTCGCAAGTGTGTTGAAAAACGTCGTATGAAACGCGTGTGCATTGATTATTACACTCTCGGCTACCTTATCGCGCTCGCCTGTAGCTCGCGCGAATAATACCGCCTCGACTGTAATATCCAATAGAGCACAATCACAATGTACTATTGAATATGGGGGTCACTTTTGGGGAGCAAGCAGAAACAAATACTTAAATTAGCAACACATAATAGATTATAGATTACAGGAAAACCTATAAGAAGTCTATGGTGCTAAAATAACATGGAAAATCTCTCAATATTATGCGTACAAACTTAAATTTGCAGTTAAATGTATGTTGTAATTTGCAGGTAAACATGTTTTTCAATTAAAATGTTAAGTTTGGTCGATGGTATGGAACCCTTCATGTAGGTACCTATAAGTTCGTCTTGTACTTGGCCAGTTTTTTTCTAATTGGGGTGTATCAGACAGGGTGTGCATTATTCGAGTTACATGTTGTATACTCGCGAGGATATAATATGCTCGAATGAGCCTGAATAGGCAACAGGACGAACCATTTAGTAGGTAGGTATCACAGATATAGATAGACCTAGATATTGCAAGAGCAACTACTTCGCGCATAGATCACTAATAAAAAACTAGATACACAATCCCATGCAAAAGTTCTCTAAATAAAATAATCAATCACCTCAAAATACATATAAACAACACACGTCAAACGAACTTTTTTGAAATTCATTTTTATAAAACAAAATTTGATTACAATTGACGATAATATGTTTTCAATGTTTAAGTACCTACCTATTTTAAACATATAACTAAGGGTACGTTTTTTTTTTTTATTCTAACGTAAATTAGAGCTTAACATTTTAAACTGGTAAAGCAGTTGCATGCGACTGTACATCTTGACACCAAATAGACCAAGAGCAAGGTTTAATGTTTTCAAAGAAGTTTATGCCACTCTAATCTAGTAATTTAAAACATAAAAACATGTATTTACTTGAGAATTTATCTCTCTCGGACATTTCTAAGGACTTTAGACCTATAAAACTAGAAGTATATTATACATATTAATATAAATACATTTTCTTGGCACAATTTTTCGTGAATTCTTCGATCTAGCTCTTGGACTATACCTTAGTAATTGAACTCATTATATCTCCTAAACTAAGACTCGACAAAATCTGTAACTTGGTGACAAATTTGGACAAATTGGCGACTAAATATGGGAGAAAACACATCTTCGCTAGGTGCCCTAGTTTTTGAGATATAAATTTGGCCCTGCTGGGGAGACTCTCTCCAGCAGGGCCACCTATAAACCCTTATATCTTTTGAACCAGTGAACGACAAATTCTGATATTTGGTGACAAATTTGGACAAATTGGCGACTAAATATAGGAGAAAACAGATCTTCACTAGGTGCCCTAGTTTTTGAGATATAAATTTGGCTCTGCTGGGGAGACTCTCTCCAGCAGGGCCACCTATAAACCCTTATAAATCTTTTGAACCAGTGAACGACAAATTCTGATATTTGGTGACAAATTTGGACAAATTAACGACTAAATTTTTGTGTTATCAAAATTAAAATCCCTGTTGGTGGCCCTGCCAGAATGAGTGACACAAGCATATAGGCTCCCGCAGTCAGGCGCGACGCGACTCAGGTGGAACAATTCCTATGAAAACTTCACAGAAATTATTGTTCTCCAGGTGTTGCGTTGCGCCGTCGTGTCCCGCCTGTCTGCGGGAGCCTTTAACGTACAATTCCGTAGCCGACGCAGGCAGCAGCAGCTGCAGCAGCTAGGGAAAGTGTTGCATAGACATACATACATAGAAACAATAGTGTCGCGGCGACACGTCGCCTGCTGCTGATGCTGCATCACAATAATTGTGACTTTTTTTAGAGGGACCGCCCAAGTAACAACTATTCAAATTTGGGCTTCTGACTACCCGTATAACGACTGTCAAAGATTATTGTGTGTGTGAACTGAGGATCCAAACTGGGAATCGCAAAAAAAAAGTCCTGAGATTTAGTAGTAGTCTTTAAACAATTGTAGAACGAATCTGGGAATTTGTAAATAAAAATATAAAAAACTACAGCCCTTAAAGTGTGGCCCCTCAATTCTCACAGACCATCAGCCAGATCTCAGAAAGTGTCTTAAAAATGAAGGTTTCGTGGTTGAATGAATGAAAGCTTAATAAAAATGATAAAACCACACCGCCATATCTCTACGTTGACGTCGTGGTGTAGCTTGCGCGCTCCGAACTATAGGTATGTGCCGGCAGAGATTACTTTGCCGAACCAAGAGAGATACAGAAACCCGCAGGCCCGCATGTGGCGAGCTGTTGGGCAGTAGCGACCCCACGGACCCTATCTCTCGGGAGAATTCTTGTTCCTCACCTCTGGCTTGCCTTTATTGGCCGGCTAGAGTGAACACTGACGAGGAACAGAGCTCCCACCTCATTCTTGCCTTCATTGGCCGGCTTGAGTGGAGATTCGCAAGAGCAAACGTGCTCGGCGGAAGGAAGTATTCCAGTAAGTGCTCGTAGGGATCTTGACCATCTTCCGGGCTCTGGGATTATTCTGAAAGCCGTGAAATACCTCTCCCACTCCTCAAGCACCTCAGGATGTGTTGCCCCCTTGTCGTTACGTCACTATGTGCTAGCGACTGTTTTCGGGGGCCCATAATTGAGCCTGCAAGTCACCCCCTGCAATTTTATCCATGTATACCATAACATTGATAAGGCAGGAGACATAGCTTTTCCATAGTTCTAGATAACCAGTCCACTAGAGCCACCCAGACCCATAGCCCAATATGTTTTGTTTCCATGTTCTGCAATAGTCCTACACCAACCGGGAAATGTCCTTGGGCGAATTTGCATAGTGCATCCAGGGATAATGGTCGGTTCGTGCCTCATTCCTCTTGAAATTGTCTAAGGGGCCTCTTCGAGTTGGCTTCGATCTCTTGTACGCCTTCCAAAAGACCGGGACCCCATGGTCTCGAGATACGTAAATACATAAAAATAAATAATAATGCAAACGAGGTTGTCGACACGTGGAATGTGAGCTCGGCTATCATTGTGCCGATTGTCGTAACGGCCAATGGCCTGATGGCCGAAAGCCTCGACCAACATCTCTCGAGGCTCTCGTTAGGCGGTTGGATCAAGGGCCTGATTCAGAAAGCAGTACTCCTTGACACGGCTCACATTGTGAGGAGGTTCCTGTCTCTGCAGCCCAAACCACCGGTAGCTTGGACCCTGCTCCTGACACCGGCGGACTTCTATTTTTTATATTTTTATATTCTAATATTTAAAAATGTAATTTATAATTACATTTTTGTTTATTTTTTTTTTTTTTTCTGTTTAAATACTTGGGTTATGTAGTAGATGAGTGTGGACTCAGGACTGATCCTGATAAGGTGCGCGCTATTTTAGAATTTCCAGTACCAAAGACTTCGAAAGAGGTAAAAATGTTTCTAGGAACTTGTTCTTGGTACCGCAGATTTATTAGAAATTTTGCTTCTATCGCAGCGCCCTTGAATGCTCTTACCAGTACCAAAATAAAATTTAAATGGAACCCAGAAGCAGATGAAGCATTAAATGCTTTAAAAAATATATTAGTTTCAGCTCCAGTTTTAGCTTGCCCTGACTTTGAAAAACCGTTTTCAGTTCACTGCGATGCATCTGGTTTTGGCATAGGTGGTATGTTAACCCAGAATATTGACGGGAATGACCATCCTATTGCTTATATTAGTAGATCCCTCAGTAAAACCGAGCGTAATTATAGTGCAACAGAACGTGAAGCATTAGCTGTAATTTATGCAGTAGAAAAATTTGAACCATATTTGGGTAGTAGGCATTTTACAGTTATTACAGACCATGCTTCACTTAAGTGGTTTAAAAATTTGGAGAACCCAACTGGTCGCTTAGCTCGCTGGGGTTGTCGTTTATCTCAGTATAATTATACCATCGAGCATAGGAAGGGTAAGGACAATGTTGTACCAGACGCCTTATCGAGGTTACTCAAGGTTGAGGCTGTAAATACTACCATTACACCTACACCGACTGGTGACGAATGGTATGATAAAATTATGGCCGGTTGTTTGTCATGCGGGAAAAATTACCCTAACTTTCGCATAGATAAAGGTGTTCTGTATAGGTACAGTAAAGGTAAATATGCGCTGACACAAGAGTTCGACTGGAAAGAGGTAGTTCCCAAGTCACTGCGTTCACAGGTCATGACAGAAAACCATGCACCTCCTACTTCAGGTCACCAAGGTGTTTTAAAGACGCACCGAAGGTTAAGTTCGAGGTATTTTTGGCCAGGAATGTACCGTGACGTAGTGCAGTTCATTAAGGGTTGTAGTGATTGTTCGGCCTACAAACATAAGACTACCCCAACACCAGGTCTCATGGGTCAGCCAAAACAATGTTATAGACCATTTCAAGCTGTATCTATAGATTTAGTAGGTCCTCTTCCAAAATCACGCTCGGGTTTCGTTCATGTACTTGTAGTAGCTTGTTGTTTTTCAAAATACACGTTATTGTTTCCACTACGCCGTGCTACTAGTGCCTTAGTAGCTAAAAACTTTGAAAATTATGTTCTTCTCGCTCACGGGATTCCTGAAACCGTAATTACCGATAATGGGGTTCAATTCACGGGATCAGAATTTCGAAGCCTATTAAAGAAATATAACATACCTCGAGTGCATTATGGGCCTAGGTACGCACCACAGGTTAACATGGTAGAAAGGTACAATAAAACGGTAATGACAGCTGTTTCGGCATATGTAAAAGAAGACCATAGGACATGGGATCTAAATTTGACAAAAATTCAGTTTGCTTTAAATAGTGCAGTGAATGAAACTACAGGTTTTACTCCATTTTTTTTGGTCCATGCCCGTGAACCCATTATAAATGGCACGTTTTATAAGGACACAGACGACTGCGATTATGAAGTAGCTATGCCTCGTGATGAATATGCAGGCGAATTAGGAGTCCTTAGGGATATTTTCGAAAAGGTGCGTTCCAATATAGTTAAGGCTCATGCCACAAACGCGAAATATTACAACTTGCGTAGGCGACACGTCACTTTACGCGAAGGTCAGCTGGTTTGGCGTAAAACTTACATACAAAGTGACGCGGAGAAGTATAAGGCATCTAAGTTAGCTCCTAAATATCAGCAGTGCATAGTAGGAAAAGTGCTTTCGCCCATAGTTTATGAGCTTGTAGGGTTAAATGGTAAACCATTAGGCAGTTGGCACATAAAGGATATTAAAATCTACTAAAATAATCCAATGTTGTCCAAATTTTTTAAAAATAATTTTACACAGTCGTCTAAAGTGTCTCTTGGCGTTTATGTTCTTTTGATAGAATGTTATATAGCTCTGTCTATATTTTGTTATGGAGCGGATAGTAACTCCTAAAATAGGCCTTGACTAAGTTTTGTTTTTACCGAGATGGCATTATTGCATCGGTAAGATATTTGTTATGGAGCGGATAGTAACTCCTAAAATAGGCCATGACTAAGTTTCGTCTTTACCGAGATCGCAATTGTATCGGTAAGATTTTGTTATGGAGCGGGTAGTAACTCCTAAAATAGGCCTTTACTTCGTTTTGTCTTTACTGAGACAGCATTGTTGCATCGGTAAGATATTTGTTATAGAGCGGATAGTAACTCTTAAAATAAGCCTACACTAAATTTAATTTTCACCGAGATAGCATTATTGTATCGGTGAGATTTTTATATTTGATAGCACAATGTTGTTTATCAGTTTTGAAGCAAGCTTCAGTTAGATAGCACTAGTTGCTTATCGCATTTAGAGCGGCCGGTGACTCATAAAATAAGCCATTCACCATTGTTTTCCGAAGGTTTACTTCGGGGGAAAGTTGAATACGTCCTGCCTGGTGAGTTGTATGGACATCTATTGTTCAATGTATTATGTATCTGCTCGCGGAACATATTCTCCAGGAGGATCGTTATGTTTTTTGTTAACAATGCAGAGTTCCACTGGTACACAGACGGAATTCGGGGGTAATGTAAGGGTGACTTCCTGCGATATGGATGCAGGTTGCTACTGATTGAAAGAGAGGTAAGATTAAAGATGTATGAAAGATTGGGGGGGGTTATGCCCGGATAGTAGGAAGTTTGTAGGTAGAATATGTTTCCTGGCAGTTGGTTTTATTTTGGTTCGATTTTTGCTTATGATACGACGTAGATATATAATTATTTACTTTCCCTCTTGCTTCTAACCAATCAGTTTAGAAATAGGTTAGTACTCTTCCTCTCCAGATTATTTTAGTGTTTTAACACCGAGGGCGGTGTGCGGTTTTTCGCATAGCGAAAACCTTTTTTTTGTGGGAAGAGGGGCATTGTGACGTTGCAAAATGACATCTTAGGCGACATCTAGCGGTAGAACCTTGTAGCTCAAGAGTTTCTCGATACCGAAGACTAAACGCTGTTATTGGGTTTTGATAATTGTCTTGATGTTAATTAATTATTCGAAATTAATTAACATTCAGATTTAATCACCCAAATTTTATAGTCATGCAATGTCAGATAAATTAAAATTGAAGATATTATCTTAGAATTTCACAAGTGGACTGTCACTTGTGTCAAACAATTCTGTTTAGTCTGTGGTTAGATCTTTCTCGAAGGTCGATGAAAAGGAGTCAGTTTTTGGTCCTGCGTGTGTGACGAGAAGGCTGTTTCTTCCCGATCCTGGTCGATCCTACGCGACGATGGGGATTCATCAGTGTTAGCCGAACCTGTCTGGCTTTTTATATTGGCCTGAACTGATGCGAACGTGAGAAGACGTGACGCCCTGGTGCCGTCCCGAGGTCTAGTGAAATAGCAGTTAGTCCCGACTAGTGGCGGGCAGTGTGCTGGTTGACCCGGGCAGTTATGAGGTTGGATCCAACGAGTGCTGGCAGTGTGGCCATCCTTTGAGATTGGAAGGCCTTACCTATCCGGTACCTCGTGCGAGATAGTGTCGCCGCTCCAGGTAAAGAAAGATTAGCGTCATCGTTTTCTTCCGGACGTTCCCGTAGGCCGCGTGTTCGTGGGAACACAGAGTTTCCTCTGTGTTCCATGCCAAGGGACTTGATTCCGTCAACTGAAGTAGAGTAGTCAACTGAGCGAGAGTTCTCAACTGAGTGAGTGAGAGTTGCATCTGCAAGTTATGCTAACTAACATTTAATTTATTGTGGCAGATCCTTTGAGAGAGTGATACCCACGTGACCATTTTCATAAAGTCATTTCAGAGTGTTTAAGGCTTTCATGTAGTGACTAGGTAATAAGACCAGTTGATATAAATTACATGTGTTTGGTTGTGTCTCTGGGTATTTGCCCAAATGTTATATTCCTTTTATGAGCACAACCATAATAGGTCACTTATTATTCGATTGAGCTAGAAGTTGTTAAGCGTTCATCTCACGAATCCTCACAAGCGACCTGAGCTTGTTGTATTTAGTCTCATCCGTGTATTTCCCCTAACACACCTTGTTACGGAGACGTGGTGTGTTAGAGGTTAATACCTTATAAAGGTGTTAGAGGTTAATGCCTTATAAAGATTGGGAAAGTTCTGTATGTTTTAGTGGCTTGCCACAGAATTTGTATACCTTTGTTATTGTTATATTTACAATAAACTAAGTAATGTGTAAGAAGGTAATTGTTTAATTGATTCTTTCCCTAGCTATTATACCTAATAAATTTACTTTAGCACGGTCTGTAAGGTACCGGGTTACACAGAATTGTTTGACACAAGTGACAGTCCACTTGTGAAATTCTAAGATAATATCTTCAATTTTAATTTATCTGACATTGCATGACTATAAAATTTGGGTGATTAAATCTGAATGTTAATTAATTTCGAATAATTAATTAACATCAAGACAATTATCAAAACCCAATAACAGCGTTTAGTCTTCGGTATCGAGAAACTCTTGAGCTACAAGGTTCTACCGCTAGATGTCGCCTAAGATGTCATTTTGCAACGTCACAAAGAAACTTTATGAAATAACCGAAAATAATAATAATACTTACTCGTTTTGGCGCTTCTGCAAGTTGGCTTCGTTTGACCCCTCTATACATTATCTCTAATCTCTATTAATTACATAATTATCATAACCCCACCAGCAGTGATAGCTAAATGGTGTGACGGATGGAGTCCCATGTCATAGGTCTCGAGTTTGAACCCAAGACACGCACCTCTGACTTTTCGGATTCATGTGCGTATTGTATAATAAATGTCACTTGCTTAAAAAACGGTGTAGGCAAACATCGTGAGGAAACCGGCATGCCTGAGAGATATTTCTCGACGACATGTGAAGCCAAATCAGAGGCCCATGGGCGGCTTTAAAACTCTGACACCAGGTTAGTCACCAACCACACGAAAAGAAGAAGATAACATAACATCACGCCTGTATTCCCCGAAGGGTTGGCCAGAGGTGTACCTTTAATACATCCACATTTCACCAGTTATGTTTAAATTCTATTTATTAGGGGGCAAGCCTATTGCCATTGAAAAACCAAATGACACTTTGCCCAACCAGGGAAAGCAGGACCTCTTTGACCTCAAGTAGCGCTTGCGACGACTAGACCAACGACGCAGTCATATTAATTTATAATTAATAATATTAATTTATAATTAATAATATTATTTTATAATTAGTAATATTCATTTTATTATATTATTAACTAACAAGACAAAGTTCTTCAATGACACACACATTGTACAAAATCTAAATTTCAACACTAACCACCGGATGGTACGATGCTGCTTAAAAAACCACCCTACTAAAAGACCAAGAAACAACATTAGAAACACATTGAGCGCATCAGAACACTATGCCAAAGAGTTGGATCCATCTTCTATCAAGCCGCTGCATGAAATTGTGAACTCCAACATAAGTGTACTAGATAAGTATAACCACATAAACAAATCCCTAGCACAAAGGAAGATAAGAAAGGTAGCCAAGGGTACACGCTTTAGCGACAAGACAACAGAGCTACTAGAAGAGAGAAAAACATTAATAGCAAATAAAGAAAATAGTAAACAAAACCACGACTTAATATCAAGCCTTAGCAAACAGATTCGAGAAAACATAAGAAGAGATAGAAAAACAAAAAGATTGAAAAAACTGGAAGATGAAATTCAAAGAACGGGAGGCACCAAAAAGGCCTTCAAAGAACTAAGAGAACACGGCATGGAATGGATTCCAAATTTAAAAAACAAAAGATCAAAACAAGTGACAAAACGTATAGAAGTCCAGAATCTTGCTACAGACTACTACAGAACCCTCTACTCAAACAAAGATGCCGAACAAGAAGTAACCTACCAAAACTCAAATATAAGAGACGATAAAATCCCACCAATACTTCTACAGGAAGTACAAAAAGCCATAATGTCACAAAAACCAGATAAAGCTCCAGGACCCGACAATGTACCAAATGAGCTGATGAGAGGCACAGTTGATGAAATAAGTCCAATCTTAACCAAACTATTTAACGACATTCTAACAACAGGCACTATTCCAAACCAGTGGGGAGAATCACATATCATTCTCATCCATAAGAAAGGAGATAAGGACGAAATTGGCAATTATAGACCAATAAGCCTTATATCAAACGTCTATAAGGTTTTCGCAAAGGTAATTTTGGAAAGAATATCACAAACCCTAGACGAAAATCAACCGATAGCACAAGCAGGATTCAGGAAAAACTATAGCACCATCGATCATATCCACACAATCAAGCAAGTCATGGAAAAATACAATGAGTACCAGAAGCCATTGTACATTGCTTTTATCGACTATTCCAAAGCTTTCGACAGTCTGAAACATACATATATCTGGTCTAGCTTAACAGAACAAGGAGTGGAAAATACCTATATCCAACTAATAAAAACCATCTATAGCAAGAGTATAAGCTGCATAAAACTGGAAACGAAAGGAGACCCTTTTCCTATCAACAGAGGCGTCAGACAAGGAGACCCATTATCTCCCAAACTATTTAATGCTGTGCTTGAACGTATTTTTAGACAGATAGACTGGGACGAATACGGTCTTAGCATCAACGGTAGCCGCCTAAACCATTTGAGATTCGCAGACGATATTATTCTGCTAGAAGAAAATCCCAAGAAATTAGAACTCATGGTAAGAACACTAATCAACAAAAGCAGAGAAGTAGGGCTTGAAATGAACGCGAGTAAAACAAAGCTGATGACTAACTCCCCAGAGGTCAAAATCGAAGTTTATGGAAGCAGGTTAGAATATGTGAGGGACTACACTTACCTAGGGCAAATTATCTCCCCCAACGACTCAATGACTAAGGAAGTCAACAAAAGAATAGCCTGTGGATGGAAAAAATACTGGTCTTTGAAGGAAATAATGAAGAGCAAAGACTTAAACTTGCATATCAAGAGGAAAACCTTCGACACTTGCATTCTTCCCTGCTTAACTTATGGCTGCGAAACCTGGTCACTCGCCGACAACCATAGAGCGAAACTAGCAAAATGCCAGAGGGCGATGGAAAGGAGCATGCTAGGAGTAAAACTAAGGGACAAAATCAGAAACTCAGATATTAGAACAAAAACTAGGGTTAAGGATATAGTAGTTCGCATAGACCATTTGAAATGGGGCTGGACAGGACACATGCTTCGATGTCAAGTCAACAAATGGAGCAAACAGGTGACCCTGTGGTACCCAAGAGACGGGACTAGAAACCGGGGACGCCCAAAAACAAGATGGGAAGACGACATCCGCTTAACTCTGGGACCTTACTGGACAAGAGTTGCTGTGGACAGAACGCAATGGAGACAGTTGGAGGAGGCCTATGCCAAAAGGCACACCGAGCTGAGGGACATACTATGATTAACCAAATACTTTATGTTAACAAGCTAATGATGTACCCAAAGTTTGGAAATAAATGGCTTTATTTAATATTCATTTATAATTAATAAATATTGTCTATTAATTAATCCTTAAATGTTATAAAACAAAGTCCTCCGCTGCGTCTGTATGTCGTACTGTACGCGAAAAACTCAAAAATTACTGCACTGATTTTCATGCAGCTTTCACCAATGGACAGAGTGGTTCTCGAGTAAGGTTTTAGTATATAGTAACCGACATCCACGCGGGCGAAGTCGCGGGCATCAGCTAGTACCGAATATTATAAGAAAAAGTCGCTTTTTGCGTTTGTCTGTATGGCCGCGTTGTTCTTCTTAAATACGCAACGGATTTTGATAAGGTTTTCAACATCATTTGGAGAATGTATTCCGGTTATAATTATGCATATAATTCTATTACATTAAACGTATTGTCAAGTAGTGCAAAATAAACTTTTTTGAGCGCTTACATAGCGTACGCTGACTAAACCGTAACAGATAGATAGAATTTATATTCTATTAAATTGTACAGTACCTACATCTTATCAAGGTCAACAAAAAACTCCGCAACACAAAAACATGATGTTGGAACAATGTTGTGCAACTTTTTTCCACGTGGATAGGTAGGTACGGGGCATTAAGCTCACATGCAACTTACTTACTAAAAACTTTTTAGATTGTGCTCGCCCCATATGTTTTTTTTTTCAGAAAACCATGTAAAAGTCACAAATTAAATAAAACCATTCTTCTTTTTGATATGTACTTCTGTCATTTATAATATTTAATAATAATTTTATTTGATATCTTTTCGATTATTTAGAATATTTGATAAATATTTTTTCTGAAACTATTTATAAATGGACAACGCAGACGGCATTATCGAGGATCCTAGTAAAATATTGAAGCCAAAGCCAAATGACTTTGATACGTTTCTACCATGGGCTTGCAAAGAATACTCCATCGATGCTGATATCATCGTCACCAGAGAGGTTCAGAGTAAGTTGCCGTGTTCTTCAATAAATCGGATAACATTAAACACACGTTGTTTTCCTCAAGGGTGATATCACACTTACACGCACTGACCAGCATTTTCTGTATCTGTACCTCTTTCTGTCACTTAGAGACGTTCTTCGCCCAAATAAGAATGCTCGAATGCTTGCAAGCGTAGTTCTCGTTCGAGCGAATACGCCTCTACATTTTAGGAGTATGAGAAACAGGGTGTAAAGTTCACTCATCCACCATAGAAAAGGCAGGATCCTCCGACGTCAGGATTTTTGTGTGACGTCAAGGCTTTGATGCGTAGTTCGCATGTGGCGATGTAGATACCGCCACAACATAATTAGACAGGATGGAAGAGGAATTCTGTATAATTATGATTCTAGACCCCGAAAATTTCAATGCAGGGGAGTCCAGAATATTGTCCGGAGGACACGGTGGATCATACGGTGGCGGTATGCCCTGCTTGGGCGTAGCATCGCCGAGTCCTTGCGATGTGAGGAGATGGAGGAGTTAGTCAAACTCAAAGAGATCTATGTATCAACTAGTGGATCCATCCTTTAATGATCAATGTTACAGTTTATATACATAATATGTACGTGATGACCTTCTACTTATTCGATGAACATATCTATCTATCTTAACTTAAATTATATGCTGATGTACATGTATGTGATCCACGTGTATGATGTACGTGACATCACACTACATCCTCGTGGAGGCGATTGGCGGCAATGACCTCTCGCATCCAGCCCTAGTCCAGGCCAAGCTACGGAGCGAGAGGGCATGGGAAGCCATCACCTCCTTCTGCGAAGCAGTAATGCTCGCGAAGGATAAGGCAGAACGCGTGAGAGAGAGGGAAAGTTTGCGCCCTCACGTCCCTAACCGCCGCCGCTGGAGACGCTCTGGGTGTCGGGAATCCCAGGCGGATTCCCGGCCACCATAGGCCCGGGCTTGCGGACGGCGAGCAATGGGTAGCTCGCCGTCTGATATGGACCAGGCCCGGGTCGATGGCGCGTCGTGTTCCAGGCGCGCCTCAAAGAGATGTCAGCACAATTGGCGGGGTCCGCTAGGACCGATGCCTGCCAGGGTTGCGGGAAAGTCCGAAAGGCATACCGGGACCTTGGCAACAGACAACTGAAGGAACACGGGTGAGTTTTAGTCAGTAAAAGTCTGACACACCCTTCCGCTCCGCCCAGAACGGGAGAAGTCAAACGATGGATTCACAAACTCAAAAAAAAAAAAGGATGGGCCAGAATGATGTATGGTGTATCGATGATAACAGGCTGCTCGTCGATGTCTCTGCCTGTATTATGAATATAACGAAATCTATAGTTATTTCGTTGTTATTTGTCTAATAAAATAATTTAATGTCTTTGGTCTAATATTATCCAAAAAGTAGGTATAGAATAAAAACAAAGAAACAGCGTGGCAAAATAATTATTAATAAATTTAAAAATTCAACAGAAACGTACGTCAGTGCTCTGACAATTAGGAAGAAATCCGTCACTAAACCGAAAAAGCAAACGTCTGTTGCAGCGTCAATTACTGGTACAAATGACATCGATAGTTCATTACTCGACAAAGCTATAGTAAGCAACGACAATAAAATCATGATAGAAACATATTACAACAGCAATGAAAGCTTAGTGCAGCTGAAACTTCTCAAGAACAAGAACATACCAAGGAAGTTCATGCAAATAATCGCACTCACTATACCGTACCATAAAAATTTGACTTCACTTACCATCAACAGCGGCTTGCACATGGATTCTTTATATGAAATATCCAAGTTTTTACCCAATTCTTATATAACGGAATTATGTCTTGATAGTACATTTATCAGCGAAGCTAACTACCACACATTGTTAACGAAGAGTAAATTAAAATATCTCTCTTTGGCAAAATGTACGATTAACGATGCCGTTTTAAAAACGATCGCGGAGCAATTAAATTACCCATATCCCGCGTCGCAAGTATTGTCTGCCTTAAACTTATCAAGTAACAGAATTACAGATGTTGGTGCTAAGTATTTAGCAGATATGTTGCGAACAAACAGACAACTCAGTTACTTGAACTTAGCGGGTAATATGATTACAGATGAAGGAGGTATGAGTATTCTCGGTACATTACATGAATTTCCTTTGCAGAACCAAGAATTATTAGAAAGTAGAACCAGATACATGGCTTACTTAAAAAAGAGAACTGATTTAATTAACACACTGATTATAGAGCTCCAAACTGAATCATTCAACAAAAACCTAAATAAAAAGAAACCGTTAAAGAAGGGTAAAAGTCTGTCTCAACAATATTTACCTACGCAGCAGCCGCTTGTAGACAGTGATGAGGCCCAAATTTTACGAGAAAAAGCCGAATGTTTGGCCACAAGTAGGATGGGGTGGTTTAATGAGCATTTCTCTCCAAACAACACTAAAACCCAAGATGGTGTAGTGTATTGTTTCGGTAATAATACCTTGTGCTATTTGAATATTGCTTACAACAACCTTACCTATGCTAGTGTCAAGAAATTGCATGAAGTTTTATCAGCGCAGAAGTCTCTCAGCAGAACTCCTAGGGGTTTGATCAAAGTCGTGATTGAAGGCAATTTAATGCCTGTAGCTTGTAAAGAATATGGAGAGATTGATCTGTTGCTTCGGTCAGGTTCAGGGAGTTCAGGTGCAATCAGAAAACAATCAGAAATTACAACGAGAAGGAAGGCCTTGAGTTCGAGATAATTCGCCAAATAAAAGCATAATTTTTTCAGTTTACAATTTCTGTTAATGTTATAAGATGTAAGAGTCAGCCCTCCGCAAATTTTTTAAATCGTTTTTTTCAATTACTTTTTCTGTATTTCAACGCTAAATTACATTCTCTGCATGCAGCTCTCCTATTACGTAAGGAAAACAGCTAAAATAAAAAAAAACAGCGATAGATGTTAAAATACGATCGCGAACGACGCGTGAAGCTCAGAATTTACATTGATAAATACGGGGACTGCGGCTCCGTGCGTTTTGCCACGGTAACGATACATTACGTGTGAGATAATAAAACAAATCAGGTTTATTGGATTCCCATAACGTTCCTGAAATAATTTCATGTATCGGTCGTCTTAATATGATATTCTGAATTCATCCTATCACTCTGCGGAGGGCTGTCCCTTACACCCTGTATTTTTTTTCTGATGTCTCTTTGTCAGTTAATGATTTTGAAATCTTATACAATTTTTATTTTTTTCAGACCTACTTAAGACACATTGTTAGACTTAGCCTATTTATTTAATGTTGCGTTTAAAAAGCGTTCTACTACTTCTAGCTGTTAGCAAACTTTATACTTTAGTTGCTAATTCCAAATAAAAAAATACAAATACTTTTTCTTTAATTTTTTTCAACGATTCGTCAACATCTTCCTGTCCAAGTATCAAGTTGTCGTCACAAGTTTTCTTCTTTCATACTCTCCTGTTAACTATCACGCTATCTTATCATCATAATCAAATTCAAATTCAAATAATTTATTTTCTCTTCACAAACAATGGGATCTTATAATTTAAACATGCTTAAAAAAAAACTATGTGACGCTAGTTTGTAAGAGACTGGTGTCTACACTATACCTGTATAGCAGATCACCAGGGTCTCACCACATGGTATATAAACTTAATCAATTATTTAGTAAATGTGAAGGGATAGGGCATAACATAATCAATGATAGATTCACAGATTAAAACAATAAAATAAAAAATAAGTAAATTTGAAAAATGCGTGAATAAGATTATCATCAGCATATAGCAGACAGTCCCGGGGTGAGTTCGTTAAACATTACCTGGTTTTGTCCGATTTCAACCGGAGACCAATGTGTATTGAGGAATCAATTAGATCGTCCAACATCTGGCAGTCATGCAGTGATTCAGCCAGTCATCTGCAAATCTCAAGTGCGAGATGTATTCACGGTATTTATTGAATCAAGCGACCATTTTCTGCCATATTATACCCTCACAATCAATCCTATCTTTTAAGGGCCCGTTCATACGTACCAAACCACACCACATCACAGCGATAAAATTTGGGCAAGCAGTGGTTACGTGTAAGGGTTGCTGGAACTTCTTGCAGTTGAGTTGTGGTTGCGTTGTCGCTAGTAGTTGCGATGTGGTTTGGTTACATTGTGGCAAGTGCTTGCAGACAGAGAGATCTTTGTGTTTGCGATGTATTTCAGTTAGTGCGTGGTCTCGCTGGTGGTTGCGTTGTGGCTGCGAAGTGGCCTTGATGTGGTCGGAAATAAATCTACTAATGGAGGTTTCTGTAGAAGGAACTCGTGGCTAAGTAATAACAGCCACACCGGGTCGATCCATCAGGTTAAGCTACGCTTGCCGGAGTTGGTCGGTGGGTGGGTGACCATCTTTATATACCGAAACTCCTCCGTGCCTCGGAAAGCACGTTAAGCCGTTAGCCCCAGCTGTCATTCGTGGATCTTTGACAGTCATTACGGGTCGTCAGAAGCCCGAAGTTCTGAGAACCGGTCTTACCAAGGCGTATCGTATTACCCAGTTACTGGGTTGTGGAGGTCAGATAGGCAGTCGCTCCATGTAAAATACTGGTATTCAGTTGTATCCGGTTAGACTGGAAGCCGACCCCAACATGTTTGGGAAAAGGCTAGGCAGATTGATTGATTGAATGGAGGTTTCTGTAAACATTACAGGAAAAAGATGTGTCTATCATGCACGGTTTTTTAGTAATAAGCATAAACCTATTACAAACGAACTTAGTGCTTAAGCACACTATGCCGAAGATAGGCGACCGAACTTACGCTTGATTGCGCAATGCTATTTCAATTACTAGCAACATATTTGCCGAAACTACGTCACTTTTTGGCGTACAAATGAACTTCGGTCCGTCGCAAATTCGGCGGCAATGTATTCTATGTACGAGTATGTGTCGCAACACATTATACGCGGCCGAAGTTCGGTTCGGGAACTGGCCATCTTGTAGTCTTGTAGAATTCAATGGGTGCATCCAAAATTCTTTCTTTTATTTTTCCTCTTCTAAAGCCTCCGCAATTGCTATTACTGTAAAAGATCCAATTTTTTAGACAACACGACACTACACCACGACTTCTTTCGAGACACCGAATTCGCACAACGTTGCGCTACCGAATTTGTCATATCAGCCGAATACGTTGGAACGTAAAATCAGCCGCGGAAGTTCGGTCGCGTACAGAAGCCGTCACGTAAAAAGAACGCTGGCGGTTTACCTGCTCATTGAACGATTTATCGATTCCAGCTTATTCCAAACTACTGAGTAGCTAGAAAAGTACCTATTATGATTTTACAATAAAACAATTACGCTTCCTTACATATTATAAAACAAAGACCTCCGCCGCGTCTGTCTGTCGTCCTGTTCGCGATAAAATCAAAAACTACTGCACCGATTTTCATGCTGTTTTCACCAATGGATAGAGTGGTTCTCGGGTAAGGTTTTAGTATATAATAACCGACATCCACGGGGGCGAAGTCGCGGGCATCGGCTAGTATATTATAAAATAATATAGCCTAGTCTGTACTTTAGGACGCGACTGTACCCGTGCGCAGACACATCCCCTGCGCTGTCACTCGGCGTTCTTTTTACGTGACGACAACTATCGCAAAAATTAAAGGAGATTGCCCAGTTGTCTTATAGTCAGGAATGTAAAATGAAAAGCAGTAAGATGTTCGATGTTGTAAATAGTAAGATTTAGTAAACGGATTTTCACTTATTGCGCACAAAGATTTACATAAAACATGATCAGTCTATAATGTTCCCACTGCTGGGACAAAGGCCTCCTCTCAGTAAGAGGCAGTGGGCCGTAATCCACCACGCGGGCCCAGTGCGGGTCAGTAGCTGTCATATGTCTTCGAAATTTTCGTTCTAAGACATGCCGGTTTCCTCACGATGTTTTCCTTCACCGTTTTTGAGAGCAGTGGTGATGAAATAATTTACACGCCTGACGGGGTTCGAACCTACGACGTACAACTCGTAAGTCGCAGCCGTTACCACTGGGCCACCACTGCTCTCTACTGGGCCACCACTGCTCTCACGCAAAGATTTAAATTGTGTAAACATTGTGTGCATGCTCGATTTGTATGTAAACGGATGTTTGACAATAAAATTATCTTTATCTTTATCTTTTATCTTTATCTTATCTTTAAACACGTTAGCCAAATCTCGACATACCAAAATTCATCACAGATGGCGCATAATGAAAGTTTTGCAAAATAAATTATTTTACTAATCATAACTGTCTTACTTATTAACATTCTGTAAGTTGATTATACGATTGTTATAAAAACAAAATGCTCCTATAAGTGTGTCCAGGGTTGTAGTAAGCTTGAAGTATCTTATCAGCGTTAAAAAAAATTGTCTTGTCGATAGTTTAATTTTGCCAGTTGGGCTCTTTCATGGAAACGCCATTATTATTGTGCGAGCTTACTCATCAAAATAATGTCGTTTTCAATTGTATTTTATACGCATAGATAACACGGATTTAAATTTTGAAAAAATCATATTACATAATTCCTTCGTACTTCATACTTCGATCTTTAGATTCCCGCTATGTGAGACACGATTACTTGCACTTTGCTGTATCAAATTAAATCGCTTAGACAAGTCTAAATTACGGTCTCATTATTATTTTATTTGAGTTTTATTAGGCTTCGAATAATAAAGCTTATACTATAATAAAGGTCGTAAAAAATGTGATATACATATAATGGGCCGACATAATGTGAAATATTAAAATATTTGTACCAATAATTTAAAAAATAAGTGTTCTCGTCACGCGTCCTTTAGTCCCGAGCAGTCCCGAGCTGAACGTCTTGGAGGTCGGACATGTGCCAATTTTTGCGAACCCGCCGCCGTTTCAGCTTTTCCCTTAATTAGGTTTTCTTTTTTCAAATATCACTGCAACTGTACTATTTTTCCAGTAAATACATTGCTTCTTAACTACTACCTAAGTGTTTCGCTAAGTGACTGGACAAGCAATGTAAAAATCACAAAACGATACTTTATTTACAGGACGCTGCTTGCGACGTTAGTTATGTGCTCGTACAGACCTTATAACGTAGACTACCGACAATAATGTCGATTGTCGTATGAATTTATATTACTATTAAAGTTTATTCTTCAATTTGTCAACCGTTATAGCTTCATGTGAAATCATGTTTTTAACTCATTTTGATTTTCTCATGTGTTTAAATTTTTCGATGTACCTACTTATTATAAAACATTATATAACATTATATTATTGTATTACTTATTATTTAAATAAATAAATAAATAAATATTATATATTTTTTTGATACATTTTGTTTATGTTTATCATATTATTGTATGTATATAAAGGCAATACGTCGTCTTTATCAGAAGAGGTCTTATTGTCTGGTATGCGGCGTGGGTTTGCGGGCTAGGAGATGTAATTAAATGGGAATGCATAATAGTGTAAACGACGTTCCACCGAGTACGTGAGGCGCGAGCGCAGATCAATCAACTCACTGCCCTGCCAGGTTAGTAACCATTATCACCAATACCGCAGTCGCCCTTAATCCTTGCCGGCTTTCCGGTTTCGATCCATCTCCGCGATCTTTCATTATTTTGGCGGGGGGGGCCGCCTCCTCAGTACTCGGGGTTACGTCAAATTGACAGCTGTCACAATCGTTAGAAAATCAACTATGTAAGTTTAGCGTCGTAAAACCTTTTGACGCGCCGTCGTATATCTATATGTATATTTTTTATTTATTTTATTTTTAGGAATTCCAAAAAAAATTAATGCAATGGAAGATTCGATAACTAAACGCAAAATGGGAGACTCGATAACTTTCCGATTTAGTCTATTACTAGCGTATATGGAAACAAAATGGCTTTTGTACAGCACATCGATAGCGAGGGATGTTTAAGGTGTAAGTGCGTTATACGGCGCATGGTAAATGCACGCTGTGTTTGATGGGATAAGGTTTATTATTGATTGTGTAGTACGCTCTGATTTATGAATTGAGTGTGTTTGCGACTTCGTATCTATTGGTTTTACTGTATTGAATGTTTTGTTGTGACTTTTGGGTTCATGAACTCATGAGCGGTGTGTTTGGCGCGCGCGTCTTCCGTGTTTCGTAATTTGTTACGTATCGCTATTCGTTTCGGGTGCTGGGATAAGCTTTGAATACCTACGGAGCTTGGAAAAACCCGGCCTTAAGGTTGTAAGCAAAGATCGCGACTGTACACACGGCTACATATCAAGCTATACATTTCCAGTTTATCCTGATCTCGCACTGTATAGGATTTCCGTACAATGCGAGGTCAGCTTATAATGGATATGTATACCTTGATGAGTAGCCGTGTGTATGTACATTCTATATGATAATTCATGTTGTCATGCAACCTACTTAGGTACTTAAAACTTTTTCGGGCTCACTCTATTTTTTTGTCAATATCAGTCACAATTTGAAAGAAAGAACATTCTTCTTTTTGACATTATTCGGTCATACAAATATATTCACGATTTTTCGATCATTTCTATTGTATTTTTCGACAATTATTTATTTTGTAACAATTTCTAAATGGAGACCAATATAGGCACTCTAATGAACTTTGAGGATCCTGGCAAAATAAACTATCCAAAGCCGACCGAATTTGACCAATTTCTACCATGGGCTTGCAAACAATACTCTGTTGAAGTTGATGTCGTCGTTACTAGAGCCACTCAAAGTAAGTTGACCATCTTTTTCGACAAATCGAATAACTTTTGACTATTTACGTTATTTGGATGTAGCCCTACAAAAGAGGCACAACACAGAGAAACGTGTCCGAACCATTCTCGGGAGCTTTTCATTTTTTGTCAGTTAAACCCGCCGTACAGTGAAATCACGCACACGCACGGATCAACATTTCTGTATCTCTATCTCTTTCTGCCACTTAGAGACGTCATTAGCTCAAAGACATCTCTTTGGTTCGAGCGTGTTGCAAGCTTCCGTACTCATTAAGATGGAAAGCTTTTTGCCGTGCGGATGATCCGCACGTGTAATTTCTTCCTAAAGTTTCCTAGACAAGCGGTGGCCGCCACACAGCGTCTGCAATATAACGGCAAATGACGACACTGAAACGTTCTATATGAAAATAAGTTAGTCTGTTTTCTTAGAGCATTTTTTGACATGGTAAAGTCAAACCCCGTTGCCAACATTTTCATGACAGCCGGCAGCCGTCACTTCGGCCGTCATGTGGCGGCCACCGCTCTTCTAGGAAACCGTAGCTTAAGCTTGGTAATTTTACGATAAATACACAGCAATGAACAAATAGGATGGCACATCGGTTATGAGAAAAACTCCATTATCTGCTTTTTATACATCGTCGTCACACATGGTAGATTTTTGAGACGGGGCAGTAAGTTTAAGTAACAGGAAAACAATTTTAGGACGCATTCATAGATTTGGAAAAAAAGTAGGTAGTCATTTTTTTAATTTTTTTTATTAAGTAATTTTTGTTCAATGTGAATGTTTGGTCCCATTAAACTTTTTATGGTCCTGTGCCTTGTCTCAAAAATCCACCTTGTATAATGTGAAAACAATAGTTATTTCGTCGTTATTTGTTTAATGTTATCCTGAATGAAAATAAAGGATAAAAACAAAGAAGCGTGGGAATTTTAATAACTAAAATAATTAAAAATTCAACAGAAATGTACGTGAGTGCTTCAGTTAAGAATAAGAAAATTAGCCTTAAACCGAAAAAGCAACCGTCCTTCGTACCGTCAGTTAGTGGTTCAGATGATGTCAAGAGTTCAGTATTAAACTGGCCTTTCACCACTGAAAACATAATCAATATAGAAACAGTTTACGACGTCAATGAAAACTTAGTTCAGCTGAAGTTTCTCAAGAACAAGGGTATACCAAGGAAGGTCATGCAAATAATCGCACTCGCTATTCCGTTCCAACCGTTTTTGGCTTCCATTATCATCGACAGCGGCTTGCGCATGGATTCTTTATATGAAATATCCAAGTTTTTGCCAAATTCACATATTACGGAATTATGTCTTGATAGAACATTTCTCAGCCAAGCTAACTATCACATATTGTTAACAAATAGTAAGTTAAAACATCTGTCTTTGGCGAAATGCAAGATAAATGATGCCGTTGTAAAAACTATCGCGGATCTTTTAAAAGACCAATGCCCCGCGTCGAAAGTACTAACGGCTTTAAATTTATCAACTAACGTAATTACAAATGTCGGTGCGAAGTATCTAGCAGATATGTTGCGTACAAACAGAAAACTCAGTTACTTGAACTTAGCGGGTAATATGATTACAGACGAAGGAGGTATGAGCATTCTCGACACATTACATGAATTTCCTTTGCACGCCCAAGAATTACTTGAAAGTAGAGCAAGATATGTGGCTTACCTAAAAAAGAAAAACGATTTAATTAAAACACTGATTATAGAACTCCAAACTGAAACATTCAATAAAAACGCATATAAAAAGAAACCGTTAAAGAAGGGTAGACTGGAAAATCAGTCTCTGCAAGGTTTACTTTCGCAGAAGCCGCTTGTAGACAGTGATGAAGCCCAGATTTTACAAGACAAAGCCGAATGTTTGGCCACAAGTAGGATGGGGTGGTTTAATGATCCTTTCTCCCCAAACAACATTAAAACACAAGATGATGTAGTACATTGTTTCGGTAATAATACATTGTGCTATTTGAATATTGCTTACAACAACCTTACCTATGCTAGTGTCAAGAAATTGCATCAAGTTTTATCAGCGCAGAAGTCTCTTTGCAGAACTCCTACGGGTTTGATCAGAGTCGTAATTGAAGGTAACGTAATGCCTGTAGCTTGTAAAGAATATGCAGAGATTGATCGGCTTCTTGAATCAGGTTCAGGTGGTTTAGGTGGTAGAAGAAAACAATCAGCACCAAAAAAGACCAATGTAGTGTCAAGATCAACCGCCAAATAGAACCTTTTTTTCAGTTTCTTATTTTTAATAATGTTATTTCTGAAATTAATTTGTTTGAAATCTTTTATTATTTTATTAATACTATATTCTTTATTTTTTCAACTTACTTATATAAGAAATTGTTAGACTTGGGCCATTTATTTTAATGTTGCGTTTTATTTAATAGATGCCATTTGATTGTGGTCATTAAGGTAATAAAAAAAAATACAATTACTTTTTCTTTTATTATTTTCAACGATTCTTCATGATTTTTCTGTCCTTGTCCCACATTATTTGGGGTCGGCGCGGCGTAGCACGTTTTCATTTTTATTCTCTTCTATCAACCATCACGATATCTGATCAATGGATCCCTGTATCTTTTTAGATTGCCGCACCGAAATGGTGTAGGAAACCTTAGGGCTTGTTTATGGAGAAGTTGGGCGTCACGCGTCGCGTGCGGCGTGGCGTATCGCGGCGCTTCAGATGTTTTTTCAGTTTACAGACAGGCGGCGCGCGCAGCGGCCTGCGTCATCACATGCGCAAACACAAATATAAAGCAATGTGCGATGTTGTTTATGAAGATGCGGCGCGTGGTGCGAGGCGTGCAGTGAGAGGCGTGCAGAGTAGAATTGCAGGAATAGCTGGCCGCAACGCTCCATTTACCGCCGCCATAAATCCGCGGGCTCCACCTACATTTCAAACAATCGCGTGTAAAATCGCTTCTTCGTAAACGCTCTCATACAATGCTTTAGGTTGGAATTTAGTGCGGGCTTCGCCGCCTAAAGGCTCTTACATACTGGCACGACTTGTCACGCGACGCAACGCCGCCGCATTGTTCGCCGTGAAGTTTTCTCAGAAATTTTGTTAAAATTCGCGTCGCGCAACAAATCGCGCCAGTATGTAAGAGCCTTAACGCGAGGTGCAGCGTCGCGTTTTGCGTTCGGCATGGCGTCTCGTAGCGCGTGGACGATTTTTTGCCGTTTACAGACAGGTGGTGCGTGCAGCGACTCGCGCGAGTTTGGCAGTTTGTTTGTATTGGCGCGTGTGATACCGCGCCGCGGCTATGCCCGTCGTTAGTGCGTGAAGTTTATTATTGTTATGTAATATTTACAAGTGTTATAAAGAAAAATATAGTGGCAAGTGCCTGTCAACGAAACCATAGTTTATTTTCTTCATAAATCCATTTCATCATTTCAGCCAAAAGACGTCAACTGCTGGGCATAGGCCTCTACTAAGCCACTTCGACCGGCACTATGCTATTACGATTTAGGTATGTTTTTACGAAAAAAAAATTGGCTTCTTCTCAGCATTTCGAGTTCCGGAAAATCAAGTTAACTAGTAATGCATGCCTGATCTCGTGCCTGATCTCGCTAAGGCATCTGACATGGTTCCCCTTTCTACCCTTTTACTCAAACTAGAAAGAGCATGCGTCAAAGGAAAGCAGCTTGATGTTTTCAAAAAATCTATCTGACAAATAGACTGCAAATGATAAAAAGTGGTGATACTTCAGCGATCGAACTCCCGATTTATTACGGTGTGCCGCAGGGCAGTATCCTCGTTCCTACACAGTTTGTGTCGTATGCTGATGCTACAGCTCTTACCTTTTTCACTAACTCGTAGTCAGAAGTTCAGAATATTGCACAAATTTGTTTTAATTCTGGTGGTTTTAATCACCAATTTCCAAAACTCCCGGAAAATTGTCCAGGAAATCACCAATTTCCAAAACTCCCGGAAAATTGTCCAGGTAAAACTACCAAAATGACTGGACTATAGCGAAAATAAAAGAAACCTTATGTTAAACGTTTACAAGTTCATTTCTATTTAAAATATGAAAGACAGAAAGCACTCCAGACCTTAGGCAGAATGATTTAGGCCCTGTAAAGCGTAACGCACCGATCTTTATTAAAATTCAGCAATCTCTTCTGTAGGTATGCAGTTATGTATACCTACAGAGGAGATAAAGTTGAATTAAAGGTTGAAAACGCAAGATGAACATGAAAGCGCACTGGTGTGGACATACTTTGTGTGGTTGGTATTACATTCGTCTCATTCAATGGCCTGCTCGGGCAGCAGATATGAACCCAAATGAAAATCTATGGCTGCTGCACGCAGCGGGTCGGGATGCGCTGAGAGTTCGGTATAACAATGCCTTCAAAGTGTTGATGGGGCTGCCTCGCTATTGAAGTGCATCGGCGATATTTGCAGAATCACAAGTGGGTGGCTTAATACCACCCACCTCACTGCCAAAATTAGAAAAAGAGCTGCATCGTTGATGCGCTTAGTGAGAGACAGTACTAACGGCTATCTGAGGGTTATTAATAATAATAATAATACCATTTATTTCAGGCGACACAGGCCCATAGAAAAATACCTTAACCTAGACATATATATTTTTATGATCAAAACTAATGCTGAACATATTGAGAGTCCTATCTGGAGGCACTGGATTCGCATACATATAGGATAATTATTATCATTTGTTTCTGTATGTGTGTAATACTAACATAGTTCTTAAGTTTGACTGACTCATTGGTCTAGTTGTCGCAACCACTACTGCTGAGCATGAAGTCCTGGGTTCGATTCCCAGGTGGGGAAAAGTGTTATTGGGTTTTTCTAAGGATTTTTTCGGTATAAGGGAGTCTAGATTTGTGCACGGTTGATAGCAATAGGCTCGCCCCCAATTACATGGGACTTAAACATAACTGGTGAAATGTGGGTGTACTACAGGTACACCTCTGCCCGATCCTCGGGGAAACAAGGCGTGATGTTTTGTTATTAAGTTTTAATACTCTATGGACAACCTAGTCTGAAATAAATTATACAGTATGTTAACTAATAAAGGGCGTCCTCGTTAACCCAGAAAAGTACCATACACGGTAAAAGAAAATTACCAAAAAATTAAAAATTGTTTTTTTTTTTATACACTATGGTATCTAACGAAGGGCATTGTCGTTAACCTGCAATAGTATAGCGTCTAAACATGCTACAAAAAATAATACCATAAAATTAAAAAAAAGTATCCTACTAATATCCTACTAATCCTACTAATATCCTACTAATCCTACTAATATTATAAATATGAAAGTTTGTGTGTTTTGATGTTTGTTACTCAACCACGCAAAAACGGCTAAATGGATTTGGATGAAATTTGGCAAACAGATAGTTTATAACCTGGAACTGGAGACATAGGATACTTTTATCCCGATATTCCTACGGGATCGAGACTTACGCAGGTGAAACCGCGGGGCGCAGCAAGTAGTATAATATTCACAAAAAATATTAAATTGATACGGAAACGAAACACTCTGTACACTCACACTTGTCACACTTGTCTTTCTAGGTTGAAATACAAGTGTGCGTATACAGAATGTTTCGTTTACATATCAATTTAATATTTTTATGAATATTATTTTATTGCCAGTTACCATTTTATCGTTTAAAAAAAAAAGCTTTCTATATCCAAAAAAAAAAACCGGTCTATACCTAATCAAATCACTTAAATCACCATTGAATCGTAGATTGGACCTGCCACGTCAAAAGATGGTCGCGTTTCTCTTTCGTTTTCAACATTGCACCCAATGTCGCAAAGACATTTTGACTTTTTTGACTTGATTGTAATGCGCAATTATTATTGTGCGAGTTCACTCATCAAATCTTTGGCGTGCACGTAATTTTAAACGTTAAGGTGGTAAGCAATTTCAGACCGCGATTGGACATGATAATTCATGCTGACATGCAACCTACTTAAGTACTTAAATTATATTTAAATTATGCTCACTCCATTTTTTTTCATTCAGAAAACCAATAAGTCAATCACAATTTAAAAAAACATTTTTCTTTTTGACAGTGTTCTGTCATTATATTCACAATTTTAAATAACCACTTTTCGATCATTTGAATTGTATTTTTCCACAGTTATTTATTCTGTAACAATTATTAAATGGACATTGACGTAAACACTCAAATCAACAATGCGGATCCTGGCAAAATTTACCAGCCAAAGCCAACCAACTTTGACGAGTTTCTACCATGGGCTTACAAACAATTCTCCATTGATACTGATGTCGTTGTTACTAGAGCCACTCAGAGTAAGTAAGCCATCTTCTTGAAACAATTGGGATAACTTTAGACAATAAACGTTAATTAGATGTAAGCATACAAAAAAGCGCACAACACACAGAGAAACGCGTCCGACCCATTCCAGATTTTCATCCTAAGTCGAATAAACCCGCCGTATAGTGAATCAACATTCCCTGTATCAGTCTCTTTGACAAATCATTAATGCGAGCGTTATGAACGCTCGCAAGTACCTGCCAGTGAATGAATGCGGATTCCGCACTCATTCACATTGAAAGCTTGTGCCGTGCGGATGATCCGCGCGTGTAATTTTTTCTTAAAGTTAGAGTTTCCTAGAAGAACGATGGCGGCCACATAGCGTCTACAATTTACGGGCGAATGACAACACTAAACCGTTATTTATGCAAGTATGTTGGTGTGTATTCTTAGGGCCAACACCACGCAAAAAGGCCCTGTATACGTTGGCGGTCTTGCCCAACGTATACTGGGGTGGAGGGGGGCTGGAGTGTTTGATAACGCAAAATAAAATCCCGCTGCCATCATTTTTATGACAGCCGTCACTGCGCCCGTCATGTTGTGGCCACCGCTCATCTAGGAAACCGTAGCTTAGGGAGAGGAGACGAGAGGTGTGCTGCAAAGCTGGCAGATTATTTCCACCAAAGCGGAGAGGAGATGTGAGCTTTGTGTAGCAGAGATGTGAGCTGTGAGAGAGCCAGTTAATCGAATGACGCTTTCGGGTGTGCGAGGCGTGGGGAGAAGGGTGCGGGTTGCGCGAGCGCGTGCTCCGCCCGGCCGCCCCACTATAGTGTGGCCATTAGTGCTGTGCACTCCCTGAGGTATGCGCGGCGAGGTGGGAGTCGAAGAAAAAAGGTACCGCCACGAGCGTTGACGGCGCACTGACAGAGCGCAGCAGTCGATTCTCCCTCCCGTCTCGCCGCGCGCATACCTCAGGGAGTGCACAGCACTAATTGCCACACTATAGACACTTATCCGCACTGCCGCGCGCTTGCTCGCTCGCCGCACATAATTCTATAGAAAAATGAAACATCTCCTCTCCTCTCCGCTTGATCCATTTCCACCCAAGCTAAGCGGAGAAGAGATGTGGAAATAATGAAATCGAATTGGTTTATTTAAACACATCTCCTCTCTTCTCCGCTCCTGTCCGCATTGGTGGATACCGGGCCTTAAGCTTGGTTATTTTACGATCGACACGCATCTATGAACAAATACCCCGTAGAAGAGCACATCGATTTGATGAAAACTCTGTTTTCTGCTTTGTAGATCGTCGACATACAGGGTAGATTTTTGAGACGAGGCAGTAAGGGCAGATCAGGTACCTATAGCCGTTTTAGCAACAGGAAAACAAATTTAGGAGAGTCTTTAACTTATTGAGACATTTTGATGTGCAGTCACAGACTTCGGAAAAAAAGTACAGTTTGCAATAAAATTGGCAATTGAATAACCCTAGTCTTAGTGGGTTAGATATCGGGGTTTGAAATTGAAAAACATTATTCAATTTATACTGAACTGTAATAAAGTCGTTAATTTTCTTGATGTAGTGATTACAACGTACAACCGGTACAACAGAAGTTGCTGTCAATGTCAAAAAAAAAAGCTTTCGGCGGGAATTCGAACATCGATCGAAATCGTACAACGCCATCTAGTGACAAGCAATCAACAACTCTTCATTCATCAGACATTGTCTCTGTGCGGCCTAACATTCCGCCCACCAAGGACATTTTGTGCAACATTATGTCCTTCCAATGTTACATCTTACACAGCTATTTATATTTTGCAAATCAAACAGTTTCAATTACTCTTACAATAATATGCCATTCACATCTGACCTTAACATAAACAATTACATACACTTAAATTATCACTTAAACTACTAACAACATTCTTAGGCAATAGGCAAGACACAGAGTTTAGATGTCGGTCTTTTAAATATGGAACCATTACTGCGAAGTGTGACCACTCGGGTAAGATTATCTAAACCCGGGTGTTTTTCAACCACCCTGCCAAGAAGCCATCGACAAGGAGGCAAGTTGTCCTCTTTAATTAAAACTATGTCCCCTACGTTTAGTTCAGGATTTTGTTTAGACCATTTATAACGATGGAGTAGTGTGGTCAAGTATTCATCGGACCAGCGACGCCAGAAATGTTGTGTCATCTGTTGGACTAAATGCCACCTCTTCAAGCTAGAAATATTCGCTTCTTCGTAGTTATGATCAGGCGCATTTACAATTGGTTCGCCCACAAGAAAATGTCCTGGCGTTAATGCGTTAAAAGTGTTCGAATCGGTCAGTCTACACAAGGGACGTGAATTCAAACATGCCTCTACTTGGCTTAATAAGGTGGACATCTCTTCGAAAGTTAAAGTAGAGCTTCCTATTACCCTGTTTAAATGTTTCTTACATGACTTTATTCCCGCCTCCCATAATCCACCAAAGTTCGGAGCATGTGGTGGGATAAAATGCCATGTGGTACCCTCAGTAGCTAAAGCCGCAGCAATTTCCATAGCTACACCAGAATTTTCCGAACGAAGTAATGTGTCTAATTCCTTAGAAGCACCCTGAAAATTTCTACCGTTATCACTCCAAATATCTTTGCATAGACCGCGTCTTGACACAAACCTTTTAAAAGCGGCAAGAAACCCCGTTGTTGTTAGGTCGCTTACAACCTCAATGTGAACCGCTTTAGTTGCCATGCAGACAAATAAACAAATGTATCCTTTATACGCATGGTGACCCCTGCCCCTTGATGCCCTTAACTGAATAGGACCAGCATAATCAACCCCACTGTTCCTAAACGGCCTATTTGGTGTAACCCGTGCAGGTGGTAATTGCCCCATTAATTGAGGTTTTGTTGATGCTGCATAACGCAAACAAATTACACATTTTCGCACGTATGCAGTAACCAACCGCTTAGCTTCCTGAAAACATTATTCAGAAACATTATTTGATGATGACCCCGCAACCGGAGAAACATCACTAACCATAATGTTATTTAATGTAGTTTTTAACTCACATTTTAAATCAAAATATAGTTCTTCAGTATTAAAATAAACTTCGTTTACAGTGTAGGGTGAAGATATCAATTCTGTAGGTTCAAAATCCTTCACAATTTGTGTATGTGTTACACTAAATTGCGCCCACAACTCTTCAATATTTTCTAACCTGGTTTCTAAGTATTGCTTGGTAATCCTATACTTTGGAGACTTTTTAAAATTACTTTTAGCTCTTAACAACCGATTGTAAATATCATCTTGTACTTTAACATGTGATTGCAAAAACATTTTGAAGTTAGTAATCCAAACAATTTAAATCAACAAAAATTAATTTTAAATATACTACAATTCCAAAAAGTATCAATAATTTTAGAAGTCAATGTAAACAATGTAGTTTTTCTGTTGACACTTTAAAATCTACTAGAAATCGGGCATAAGTTCCCCGTCTGAACACAAATTGGCTTAAATCTTATAAGTCTAAACATGCACACATGAAATTATTCTAAGACCAAATTTTACTAGTCGAAAGTTAAAGTTTGAATCTTCTAGGCAATAAAGTTCACTTTTGGTTGGAACATAGGAAATCACAAAGTACTCACGATTTTTCAGCACTATCACTCACTTCCTTACGACCTAAGTCGCCTGCAACTTGCTTGCTGCTGATTGATACTCCTACCTCCGTACCTCCCGCAACTGGATCCGGTATTGCTCTCTTCCCTCTCTCACCATCCAAGATCATCCAGCAGGAACGTATGAGGTTGATGAATCCCCGTTCAATGAGGAGAACACACCTGGTTTCACATTCACTTCACTGGAACAGCCCTTGCTAGATTTTCCGGCACTATCACTCACTTCCTTACGACCTTAGTCGCCTGCAACTTGCTTGCTGCTGATTGGTACTCCTACCTTCGTACCTCCCGCAACTGGATCCGATATTGTTCTCTTCCCTCTCTAACCATCCAAGATCACGCAGCAGGAGCGTATGGGATTGATGTTTCTCCGTCCAATTGGGAGAACACACCTGGTTTTTCTTCACTGGAACAGCTCTTGCCACTTCCGAATCGAAGGACCATGAATAACCCTAGCCTTAGTGGGTTAGATATCGGGGTTTGAAATTGAAAAACATTATTCAATTTATACTGAACTGTAATAAAGTCGTTAATTTTCTTGAAGTAGTGATTACAACGTACAACCGGTACAACAGAAGTTGTTGTCAATGTCAAAAAAAAAGCTTTCGGCGGGAATTCGAACATCGATCGAAATCGTACAACGCCATCTAGTGACAAGCAATCAACAACTGTTCATTCATCAGACATTGTCTCTGTGCGGAAAAACAGCAATTTTCAAAAAAAAAAATTATACCGATCCATCCTTCTGTTTCTTATAAACATCAAAAAAACTTTACTAACTGTTGAGTACTAGAAAAGTCAGAAATCCCTTTTCAAAACCCTTTAAAAAAACCTTTTCGCATATTACATTTCGTAGCAAGTGAACACCAAGATGGCGCTCACAGAACACCTGCCATAGTTCTAATCTGGAACAGCAATTCAGGAGGCAGTGGATAGGAATATTTGGTCCCATTATACCGTTTATGGTCCTCTGCCTCGTCTCAAAAATCCACCCTGTATATTGTGAAAACAACAGTTATTTCATCGTTATTTGTCTAATGTTATCCTGAATAAAAGAATAGGATAAAAAAATAGAAACGAGCGCATTCTAATAATTAAATGAATAATTCAACAGAAGCGTACGTGAGTGCTATAATTAAGAATAAAAAAATTAGCCTTAAACCGAAAAAGCCAGTGTCCTTACCGTCGTCACCTAGTGGTTCATATGATAATAAGAGTTCAGTACTCGATGAACCTCTCGTCGACGAAAATATAGTCAAGATTGAAACAGTTTACGACGTCAATGACAACTTAGTCCAGATGAAGTTTCTCAAGAACAAGGCTATACCAAGGAAGGTCATGCAAGTAATCGCACTCGCCATTCCATTCCAACCCTTTTTAACTTCAATTGTCATCGACAGCGGCTTGCGCATGGATTCTTTATATGAAATATCTAAGTTTTTGCCGAATTCACATATCACGGAAATAAGTCTTGATAGAACATTTCTCAGCCAAGCTAACTATGACACATTGTTAAAGGATAGTAAGATAAAACATCTCTCTTTGGCGAGATGCACGATAAATGATACTGTTGTAAAAACGATCGCGGATCAATTACAAGACCCATGTCCCGCGTCGAAAATACTGTCTGCTTTAAACTTGTCAAGTAACAGAATTACAGATGTTGGTGCAAAGTATTTAGCAGATATGTTGCGTACAAACAGACAACTCAGTTACTTGAACTTAGCGGGAAATATGATTACAGACGAAGGAGGTATGAACATTCTCGACACATTACATGAATTTCCTTTGCACGCCCAAGAGTTATTTGACAGTAGAGCCAGATATGTGGCTTACCTAAAACAGAAAAATGATTTAATTAAAACACTGATTATAGAGTTCCAAACTGTTAAATTTGATAAAAGCCCTAAAAAGAAGATGTCGAAGAAGGGTAAACTGGAAACTCAGTCTCTGCAACATATTTCTTTGGAGAAGACTATTATAGAAACAGAAATTGACGCCCAAATCATGCAAGGAAAAGCTGAAATTATGGCTGAAAAAAGGATGGGTTTGTTTAATGATCCTTTCTCTCCAAACAACACTAAATCCCAAGATGGTGTAGTGTATTGTTTCGGTAATAATACCTTGTGCTATTTGAATATTGCCTACAACAACCTCGGCTATGCTAGTGTCAAGAAATTGCATGAAGTTTTATCAACGCAGAGGTCTCGTAACAGAACTCCTAGGGGTTTGATCAAAGTCGTGATTGAAGGTAACCTAATGCCGGTAGCTTGTAAAGAATATGCAGAGATTGATCGTCTTCTTGGGACAGGTGTAGGTGGTTTCAGAAGACAAGGAGAACCTGAAATGAAAAAGAAGCCTTTAAGTTCAAGATCCACTGCCATGTTGGGCAAATAAAAGCATATTTTCATTTTTTTTAATATTTTAAAGTTACAAGTTATTACTTTCGGTATCTTTTATGATTTTGTATAAATTACTTCTAGTTTTTTTAAGACTTATTTATGTATAGTTTATAATTACACATTGTTAGACGTAGCCCATTTATTTTAATGTTTTGTTTAATTTTAGATTAGCATACTTTCGTTTTAGATACTATTTTGGTCATTTAGGTTTAAATAAAAAAATACAATTTATTTTCTTTAATTTTTTTCAACGATGGATCATCATCTTCACACTATCTAATCAATCCATCTATTTTTCTTTCACACAATCCATCAATCTTACCAGATTGGTGTAAAAGAAACTCTTAGGGCATTTGTCCACCGCAGCTGTCACCAGCAGGGCTAACATGATAAGCGCGAGAATGCTCTTTTTCTCGTTTTGTGTCCAAAAATGGTTTATTCAATCATTCTTACCAAGATAAGTTAAATATATTTGGATAGATATTCCAAATACTAGTAGCTCTAACTATATCATAAATTTTTAAAGATTATCAATTTTGAGAAAAATCGTTTTTAATTTATTTAGTGTTAATTGACTCCTAAAACGAAAAAACCTTTCTAATTATGGAAGATAAAAAAGTGAACGCACCCCAAAAAGAATAGTAAACTTATCACAACAAACACCATTCATTCTTCAATCGGTCCCTCATTACTGAGGATCGTGGTCACTGGACCCCTTTAAACGGACAATCTGCCTCCATCGACTCCGGTCCAAAGTTGCCATCACCACCTGCTGAAATTTGGGTGAGGACGCAGCTTCTTTTACTTGGTCGGACCATCGTGTTGGCGACCGGCCTCGTGCTCTCTTTCCTTCGGTATTGCCAACAATGACCAGCTTTTCTAGGTTGTTATCTCCCCTTCGCATTATGTGGCCGAAGTAGGTCAAAATACGCTGTAAGCAAACTGTGGACAATCGAGTCTTGATATCGAGCTGGGAAAGAATAGATACATTTGTCCATGGAATTCGGAGAATCCGCCTCCAGCACCACATTTCGAATGCGTCTATCCTCTGTCTTTCTCTTGCTCGGATTGTCCACGTCTCAACTCCATAGAGGAAAATCGGGAAAACTAGTGCTCTGACCAATCGGGTTTTCGTTTTATAGCTTATACCACGATTTTTCCAGATGTTTTGAAGTAGTGTCGCAGCATCTTTAGCCATGGCTATCCGCCGTTTTATTTCTGGGACGCAACTGCCTTCATTATTAATGTTAGAGCCCAGATAAACGAAACTGTCCACAGTATCGATGCCTTGGATGTTATGGGCGCCCGATAGCTTTCCCGCACGATCTATCATCATAAGCTTGGTTTTCTGCCTATTTATTGCAAGCCCTAATTTGCCACTTTCCACCTCCAATCTGTGTAATATCTCCTTCATGTCGCCAAATGTCGTAGCAAGAAGAACGGTGTCGTCAGCGTACCTCAGATTGGAAATACGCTTTCCACCAACAGCAAACCTCTTTTCCCAGCCCTCAAGAGTTTTCCTAATGGTATACTCTCCATACACATTGAAGAGCAGAGGTGAGAGGATGCATCACTGCCTAACGCCTTTTTTGATGGAGAACACATTTGAACAGTCGGTGTCTATTTTGAAGAAAGAGCAACGAAACGAGCATGGAAACTATGTTACTGATAAACCGAAATCAATTAGACGGTCTCACCGCCTTGGCACGTGGAATGTACGCGGCCTAAGCCAACCTGGGAAACTTCAGATAATAGAGAGTGAAATGAAAAGGAAAGAAGTCACTATCCTCGGACTCAGTGAAACACACTGGAGAAAGTCTGGGTACTTTTCAATTGACCAGTTGAATAAAGTCTGCTTTTCGGGACCTGAAAACGAAAGCTGTAAGGGTGTTGCCTTCGTGGTACCACTTAGCATGGACAAATATGTCAGCGGTTATAAGCCGATTAACGACCGAATAATTGTCATTAAAGTCAATACCACTCCCTGTAAATTGAACATCTTACAGGTCTACGCGCCTACCGCGCAATCTAGCGAGGACGAAATCGAGAACTTTTACAGCGCTTTGGCAAAATCTCTCCAAGAAATACCAAAAAGGGAGATAACGGTAGTATTAGGTGATTTTAACGCCAAAATCGGTCAAACAGACAGCGACGAACATTTTCAACGGGTAGTCGGGAAGTATGGAATCGGCCACAGAAACGAAAGAGGCGAACGTATGCTTCAGTTCTGTAGCGAGGAAAATCTCACCGTGACGAACACCTGTTTTAAACAACATATACGACGCTTGTATACTTGGATTTCTCCTGGCGACCGCTTTAGAAACCAGATAGACTATATCCTCATCCAGAACCGATGGAAATCGTCTGTCATGAATACCACGACATACCTGGGGGCGGACTGTGGCTCTGATCATCAACTGTTAGTTGCCACAATCCGACTTCGGCTGAGAAAACTCCACAAGCAAGAACGCACACTGAATATGCGCCATGTTGACCTACAAGCCTTCAGAAAAGCAATGGAACACAAAGTACCTGAATGTTCCATAGATGATGACACTAACCCAGACTTCACTTGGAAGGCTTTGCAAAAAATCATTGTGCAAACTGCAAAAGAGAACATGCTGCCAAAACCTACCATGAAACCTTTTATATATACGGAAACAGCTGACCTAATTCTTCGTAGACGTGAGTTGAAGGGAAAAGGTCTTACCGTACAGGAGAACCGCAGGTTATACGATCAACTCAGCACCGAGGTCCAGAAAAATTGCCTCAAAGACTATGACCAAAACATCAACAACACATGTGCTGATCTCGAACAGAATTATGCGAAGCATGAGAATAGAGATCTTTTCCGCAAGGTCAAAGAGTTGACTAAATCTCGTAATACGAAAACTTGCACAATCGCAGATGAAGCAGGTAACATGCTCAATGAAAAAAAACAGGTCTTGGAATGCTGGAAACAGTACTGCATAATACTATATGACACTGGTCAACCTATCATAAGTGGCGCGCAGACAGATTTGTCACCGCAAGAACCCGAAATTCTGCAGTCAGAGGTCGAACATGCCCTTGGGTGTCTGAAGGATAGAAAATCTCCAGGTAAAGATGGAATTCCCGCCGAGTTACTTAAAAACCTAGATTCCAAAGGTGTGAAGCAGATTCTAAGCATCTGCAGATCTATCTGGAAGACCATGAGATGGCCTGAAGAGTGGACAGAGTCCGTGTTTGTTCCACTTCATAAAAAGGGCTCTACCAAAGGCTGCAGCAACTACAGGACCTTGGCACTTATTCCACATGTCAGCAAGATACTCCTGTACATCATAAACAATAGGCTAAAGCACTTTCTCGAGCCACAAATCCCAGAAGAACAAGCAGGTTTTGTTAAAGGCAAAGGTACGCGGGAACAAATCCTGAACGTTCGCCAAATCATTGAAAAGAGCCGGGAATTTAACAGCCCTGTGTTGTTGTGTTTCATTGATTACACCAAAGCCTTTGATTGTGTGGAGTGGGACAAGCTATGGGAGGTTCTAAAGGACATGGGTACGCCTCAACATCTTATTGACCTAGTCCGATGCCTCTACATCAACAACCGCTCTTTCGTCAAAATAGGTTTATCAACAAACACCATGTACTGACTGTCATTACGGTCAATCAATATTTTGATAGTGCAAACAAAAATTCTTATCAGATTATTTACATAACATATCTATATTTATATCCGAGACATTTCTATACATTGAAAATATTTAAAAAAAATTGTTGGGGGTCTAAAGTATAACCAACAGATTCAATTTCTGCCATTATTTAATTATTGTCTGTTTGTCCGTTTGTCTGTGAGAGATTTTAATTTGTTAAGATATCACGTAAAAAGTACGATATCCACATTGTTAATTTTTTTTATTCAAATTTTGTGTATAACTCGGAGTAACATATTATAGTTTTTGTTTCATCGCAATCTGTTCACTCTATCAAAATATATAATCAATTGAAAATTTTCAAGATGAATTTTTCATTGCGTAATGTTGTTATACTAAGGCAAACTCAAGCAGGTTTATGAGATCGTGTGTCGTTTTAGGCTGGTTATTTTCTCATAAATCGCGTACAAAAAATTTTTTTTTTTTTTAACTCTTTATTTATTTTTAGGGTCTTTTATACAGATGTACATACATGCCAGTCCCATCGGACCTTATTATGGAAAACGTAACAAAACAAACTTAATTAAATTATAAGCAGCTCCGGAGCTAGGTGTTGACAAAATATGATGGAACATGGAAACATTGTAAATATTTATCTCCAGCTCTCTAACTAGATCCTTTCTTGCAGACTGAAATCTGACACACTCCGTCAATAAATGCATAACATAACTAGTGCGGTAATGTAAAGTAAAAAGCACGCTTCCATAATACACTGCATTATGAACCTAAAAGCGGTTCAATAAGAGCCACTTTACGAGCAAGTGTGTTGAAAAATATTTTATATTATTTTTATATACCTGTACTACTTATTCGTCGTTATGTTTATTCATTTATATGTTATTATATTGTTTTTCTTTGAATACTTAATTATTATTGCTACAATATTTATTTATTATTATTGCAATTTTCTATAGAAGATATATAAATATATAATAAATAAGATAAGATATTAGATTTACATTTTTGTGTGACTCTTTTAAAGAGCTTTAAGGGATTTGTAATAAAGTCATAGTCTGTGTCTTGAGAATCGGTCCATTCGGTCAAAAGTTATTACTACTTGGCTAGGAACGGAGACTTTGAGTTTACCAGTGAGTTCTCGATAGATGGCGTTGTGCCAATGACGCGATTTCCTGAATTGTGGTGTTAAGATTCCATATTCCATACAATTATGCCATAGCTTTTTCATTCATCTTTCCGACAGTTTCATATTGCTGTCCATAATATCCACACTATCACCACAATATAATTATGTACTATCACTAATATTATATATACGAAAGTTACTGGCTGTCTCATGTCTGTTACTTTTACGCCTAGAAAGACCACGTGGGTTATGGGACATAGGATACTTTTTATCCCGGTAATACGTTCCCGTGGGATAATTTCCGACCTCCACGCGGGCGAAACCTCGGGAAAAAGCTAGTTATGAAATAAGATGAAATGGAATGTTTTCAGTCAAAAATGTATAGCATAATTCTTTTAGACCTAAAATACAATAGACTTAGATATATTTAGTAACCTATTCCGTTTAAGTATTATTTAAGAGTCATAAAAAACCCTGTATGAAATCGACACGTGTTTCACCTCTCAACGAGGCATCTTCAGGATGACGATTGACCAATTGCAAACCAGAACACGACGTGTTGCCACACCGAGCGCTGGACGCAGAGTGAATCAAATCGCCCGTCAGCCCCACTTATATAGGATTGCTGCTCGGCGCTACTCGGCTTGGATCGTTATCAGTGCGATAAGCGCGATAAGGGGCAAACAGTCGCAACAAAGGCGACCTTGGATTACTGGTATTTAATTCGTTCCACAGTGTAACGCTCGCTGTATTATTTTTACGATGTCTAAACTCTCTAATACTGACATTTTGAATCCTTTATCACATGTGTGTAAAATTTTGAAAGTAGTGTTATTATTATTTAATGAATTAGGTACCTGAATCTACAAGTGTTGAGCAAAATGAGATCTTTCTGGAGAACTATTCCTATAAGCTGCAATATGTTCCTTATATCTTGTTTGGAAATTACAACCAGTCTGACCTATGTAAATACCATTACAATCATCGCAATGTACCTAGCTTGTAAACACCTGATTTTTTATTGTTTTCTAAACGATCTTCAATCATCTTAAAATTTTGTACACACAATTAACTATCTTTTAGACCTAAAATCGCACTCTTTATGATTATATCTACTGCGAATCTTTATGTGTAAGAAGTGCATGTTTCAGCTTCCACAGGGGTTGCTTAGCAGCAGTAAATGGTATTAGTATCTACTGATCAAGAACATTTTTTGATTACGAAGGAGAATTCCTGTTTTATGACTTAGAATCGAGATCGGAAGTGGATAGAGCCTTTCGACAATTATGATATTTCAAAACTGAATTTAATACGGACGTAAGTGTTACAGTTTTGTTAAGAAATAAAACTTTTTTGTTTTTGATGTAAATATTGATTTTCTTTATTTTCAATGTCTTCTCTTATTAATATATTGTTGAGAAACTGAGCTAGGCTATAATTAGCCTCTTCAGGATGACCATCAGGTAAGGGACGAGAGCGCCTGCCTGTTCTTCTTATGATAGAAACACACACAAACTGGTTGATGACCCAGGTATCGGCTACCAATGATGTTGTGCTTGTTTCTGTTATTCAATTCTATCAGTAAAAGGTTGATGCATTCTTGGCAAATGCGATCTCCTAAAAACAAAGTAGGTAAGTAATTAAGTATTTTATAAAACAAAGGAGGTAAATAAGGATTTTATTTAAACATTTATGTATTAAGTAGGTATGTTAGGAACGGAAAGATGTTACACGAAAAAACCTAATACTTAATGTAAATTAAAGAATACAATTTACCACTTCAGCGGTAATTATTTCATTATTGAGTCTATCTCAGGGCTCATGCTTAAAGCGCGCTACTCATACGGCTGATTACCACGTATTGCTATGTTGAAATTCATGCAGAGAGCCATTACTGTAACAATAATCTGAAAATTGAAATGGAAGTTAATGCATAGACTACTTTTACGATTGTCAGAGGACTTAAAAGAGACAAATATTGTGCAAATAAAAGCCTTATCTATGGAGCTACATAGGAATACAGAATAGTAGTTACATTCGGGGTTTTAAATCACGAAAGCCGAAGACCTAATCGCGTGCAATATGAAATAACCGTTAAGAAAAAGCAAAGTCGTTTAAAGGTTCACAAGCTAACGGTGTCCTTACTATGGCTAATCATGTGCAAAGTAGAGAGAATCCGTCATGAAAGAGCCCAGTCAGTAAAATCAGGAAATTCAAAGAAAGCAAAGCACCAATAAAATAAAATACGATAACACTGGTTATTACAAAAGGCACGAGCGAACGGAGCGAAAGTGTAAGGCCCCGTTCACACGGCAATTACACTGCACGTTTTACGAAGAATAAACTCTTACCGAAATACATAGTGGCACATACACAGTATAGAACCGTTCACACGTTGTTTCGCGAAACAGAAAAAACAGTGGAAGTGCAATGTAACAAAATTACTATTGGAACCGCTGTCGCCAAACACACAAATAAACCGTTAATCGTATAATGCACTACAAATAAACAATTCGTTTGATTCGTCGTTTTAATTTTAGTCAAAACTAGCATAAGTCACAGATCCTACATCTGAAATAATCCTTAATGCTCTATGAATAGGATTTATTTCACTTTAGTGCAGAAAGTATTTACAACTTTTTGAAATCTAAAGTCGAACTAGATTCAAATAACGAGTAAATTCCGCTACCCGTCCATAGATGGCAGTATTCTCAGTGGTCGCAATTATAAGTTCAATTATATTAGTCATAAGGTTGATATTCACGTCATAGGTCAATATCTATTGCTACTCGACCAGTGCAGTAACACATTGAATTTTGAATTACATTATCGATATCGATATATACCCGATTTCTTGTTTAATTCGAAGAAATAAGTCTAGTTCGGAGTTCAGTAAAACTGTAGGAAGAATGACGTAGTATTATTTAAAACTAAAATACATAACTACATCAGTCATTGACCAGGCTGTCCCAAAGCCGGTAACCGTCAGGCACTGCTGGTACGTACGAGTATATGTCAGTAAAAAATACTCTTTTTCTAATATGAAAGAGTATTTTTAAGCTTGTTCGTGCTAGTACATATTCGTATCAGCGGTGTCTGATGGGATTGGTTTTGGGTGGTACATATATGTAGGTACCAGCAGGGCCTGACGGGTTTGTATAATAAATTACTTAATCATCATAATCATCAGCCTATAATGTTCCCACCGATGGGACACAGGCCTCCTCTCTGTGAGAGGGACTGGGCTGTAATCCACCATGCGGGCCCAGTGCGGGTTAGTATAATAAATTACTTGCTTTATATAAACATGTTTAACATAAATTAATAAATCCCAAATATATAAATACTTACCTGCTGAATGTTTTCAATTCACGTGTGATAAGAATTAAATGCGCAATACTGAATAAATTGTGAAAATCATCTTACATACTTGGGTTAAAATAAAAAATACGTTATTTTGAATTTTTATTTATTGCCCTTGAAAAATTAGTATTTTTGAGGCAATCCAAGTTTTCCTCAGCCTTAGATATCTATCGATAAAACCAACATCCTACCCGGCTACACCACTAATTGAGTAGCGAAGAACTTTCGAGAACGAAACAGTGAATACAATCAATCCAAAATAAACTTTATTTTAATCAGATAAGGTTGATTTTAAGTAAACGTTCTATTAAATTATTAGTAAAATGAAATTAACTAAGATTTTATAAGAAAACAAATAAAATCGTACTTAGGTACCGATGGTACAAAACACCTCCATTTTTAAGATTTTTTCTCCTATCATTTTTGCACTCCAAAATGGAACAATATGGCATAGTTACGGAAAAATAAATTTATCGCGCGACTAACAACTCGACGCGATTTAATTAGAACACGACTGGGACCACGGAACGACCAAGTAAGCGTAACAGCGCTTACTTGTGGCACGCGTGCCACGCCTACTTTGCACTTCCACTGTTTTTTCTGTTCCGTGCGTTGTTTGTACTGCAAAAAAACGTACACCGCATTATACGTTTATCGAATACAAAATGGGCTTGTTAAGCAAACCGAATGAACTTTTAACGTATTCGGTTTGTAGTAGCTCATATAGCGTTCTCTGTCTACGGCATATAGTATCACGATCTCTTTCACACTGCGTGATGTCACACGTTTTTTATCGAATAGCCACCAAACAAACGGCGTCTACCGTCCAGTGTTGAACAATCTTTTGGAAAAATTGCACGCACTTGCTACAAAATGGCGGTGTGCGTTACGATTGCTCCGCCAAGTTTCGAAGGGAACAAACCAAAAAAATGTCAAAGTAGAAATGAAGAAGTTATAAGGGTTTTAAGTTGGCCGCGCGAACGTAACGTGGAGGATTGCGCGGCCATGGAGATCTCAGCAACTACTTGGGTTAGAGATGTAATTCTTTTTGTCAATTGAAGACTGAATTTGTCAACAATTGTCGAAAATTGAATTATAAGCTCCAGATCAATATTTTACGAAATATTTACCTTGGAAGTTATGGCCGCGCAATCATGCACTTGTTGTTTCTTTATTGTTGATTATTTCTTTAAAACTAAGACTTCATACAGTAAAATTTTTACAAGAAGAAAGGTCTTAATTTGTCAAAACTAGCGAAAGCAATAAATACAATGAAAGTTTAGTTAAAGTGACGAAATCAGTCCAAAACAAAAAGTAGTGGCCGCGCAGTCGAAACGTTACTTTGTACGCTGATATCTCATTATATTGGACAACACTTAGCTCAATCTGAAAAAGGAGAACGGGCGTTTCTGCCCACAATAAATTAGCGTGCTATATTCTCGTCTCATATACCACAGTGTCTCAAGGCAAATTTTTTTGACTAGTGGGTGTTGCCAGTGATAAGAAGGCTGAAAGTGGGCCCAAAGGGCAATGGCTCTCCATTACCCTTTGGGTGACTTTCAGCCTTACGCATAGCCAGAGGGCTTATCTCGGAGTTTCTTTGCATGATCGAATCAGAAATGAAGAGATCCGTAGGAGAACCAAGGTAACCGACATAGCCCGAAGTATTGCCAAACTAAGTGGAAGTGGGAAGGGCACATAGCTCGCAGAACAGATGGCCGATGGAGCCGAAAGTTTCTGGAGTGGCGACCGCGTACCAGAAAACGTAGCGTTGGAAGGCCCCCCACAAGGTGGACCGATGATCTGGTGACGGCCGCGGGAATTCGCTGGATACGAGAAGCACATTACCGGTCAAAGTGGCAGTGCTTGGGAGAGGCCTATGTCCAGCAGTGAACGTCTTTCGGCTGAAATGCTGATGACGATGATGATGAGCAGTTAGAAAATAATGGTGATTTTAGTGATTATTTAGAAGTATACAGGCTGTAAAAATCATTGGCATTATTATCCACGTATTCTAACCGTATCTTAATCTATACTTCTTCATTTAGGACCTCAATACTTATCGAAAAAGATTTGATATTTAAACTTATATTGTGCCACTAATTTTCATTTCCTTCATTTTGTATTTTAATTTCGGCATGCCAAAGAAAAATATTTTACTTTAATCAAAAAAGTCGGTTAAAATAGAGGTGGCCGTAAAATTAATATAGTACATACTAATTCCATGCTTAAAATCGAATGCATGAAACCGAACCTCATGCCGATGTCAAAAAAATTATTGGTTTTTAATAATTTGCTACATCGGTATCTCATCACGAGATAAAGAAGTGTCAAATTTTTCGAGTTTACTCGTGCGTAACGGTCATGATAGGGACAAGAATGATGTCATAATCGACGACAAATTTCGACAAAAAGAGAAAAACAGCGTTCTCGCGCTTGTCATGTTAGCCCTGTATGTTAAGAGTTTGTAGAGAAAGCATCAAGTTTGGCAGAACAAGTCGAGTATTTTGTATGGCAGCGCTGTCAGAAAACGAGAAAAGTGACGAAATATACAAAAATTACTCACGCGAGAGTGAGTAGTTGTCGCGTGTGTCATGTAAGCCCTTTTTTTTTTTGAAGTTGGGATATCATCAAATGATTTCTCCCGCTCTGGGTGGAGCGGAAGGGCGTGTCAGACTTTTATTGACTAAAACCCACTCGTGTTCCTTCAGTTGCCTGTTGCCAAGGTCCTGGTATCGCTTTCGGACTTTCCCGCAACCCTCACTGGATCATGTCAGCCCTGCTGGACAATAAAATGTTTTCTATCAATCACTTCGCGTAGTACCTAACGAACGATATAATCAAATCACTTATTTTAGGTATATCACCGACCTCATGACATAGATGTGTGCATCAAAGATGTCAATCGTAGATTGGCACTGCCGCTTCAAAAGACGGTCGCGTTTCTCTTTCGTTTTTGACGTTGCACACAATGTCGCGAGACTTCATTTGATTTGGAAACCCCATTATTATTGTGCGAGCTCACTCATCAAATCTTTGGCGTGCATGCAGTTATAATCCTTAAGTGTTAAGCATTTTAAGACCACGACTGTACAGTGACGGACTTTAATTGATGAGCCACTTGGCACTGTTCGTATTTTAGCCGTGTAATGCAAATCGGGTTTAGTCGGTTATACTCGTACATCCAGACACGGAAAGACATATCTTCTTAAATAAAGAAGAAGAAAATTATATTTAATATCTTTACCGGTTGGCTAACCTGAGAGCCAGAACTACAAACTTGACAGCAGAGAGACTACCCAAAGTCAACCAATTGCAGGTGTAGCAACCGTAACTTAGCGACGAATGTTTTAGCGTAGCCATAGTAACGTTAGCGTACGGAGAAATTTTAATTAGTCATTTCGACAAATTCGAAAATAACGTCTCTGACATCGACATGTCAACTATCACTGTCTTCGGATAGGTTTTCAGAATTATCGTGTTGATGAGCTCTGATTCAAAGGAGGTCAGTATCTAATAGATTGGATAAACATTGTATTTATTTCTCATTGAGAGCTTATTAGTCAACCTCTATGGACAAGACTATTTCCGATTACTAGTAATTTGCCATCTTGTTTACGAGCATGCGATTTAAGTTCGTGTTTAATCGTGTAATCTCGTGAATTTATGAAACTGCAAAATTGAAAAGTTTGAAAGTGTTCATCAATTAAAGTCCGTGACTGTACATACGACATGATAATTCATACTGAGATGCAACCTACTTAGGTACTGTAAACTTTTTAAATCATGCTCTGTCCATTTTTTGTTATTCAGAAAACCAACAAATAAACCAAAATTTGAAGAAAAAAAAACATTCCTTCTTTTTGACATTATTCTATCACGATATTCACGATTTTATGTAATTACTTTTCGATCATTAGATTTGTACTTTTCGATATTTATTTATTCTATACCGATTTCTAAATGGACATTGAAGTAGATGATACTCCAAACAGCACAGCGGATCCTGGCAAGTTTTGCCATCATCCAAAGCCAACCGACTTTGACGAGTTTCTACCATGGGCTTGCAAACGATTCTCCATTGATACTGATGTCGTTGTTACTAGAGCCACTCAGAGTAAGTAAGCCATCTTCTTGAAACAATTGGGATAACTTTAGACAATAAACGTTATTTAGATGTAAGCATACAAAAAAGCGCACAACACACAGAGAAACGCGTCCGACCCATTCCAGATTTTCATCCTAAGTCGAATAAACCCGCCGTATAGTGAATCAACATTCCCTGTATCAGTATTTTTGGACCCGTCATTAACGCGAGCGTTATGAACGCTCGCAAGTATCCGCCAGTGAATGAATGCGGATTCCGCACTCATTCACATTGAAAGCTTGTGCCGTGCGGATGATCCGCGCGTGTAATTTTTTCTTAAAGTTACGTTTTACTAGAAAAACGGTGGCCTACTCATAGCGACTGCAATTTACCGGCAAATGACGACACTAAACCGTTATTTATGAAAATTTTGTATACGTTGGCGGGCTTGCCCAATGTGTACTAGGGGCTTTAGAGAGCGTTTTTTATCACTGCAAAATAAAACCACGATGCCATCATGTCCATGACAGCCGTCACTGCGGCCGTCATGTAGCCACCGCTTTTCTATGGAACCGTAGCTTAAGCTTGGTAATTTTACGATAAATACACAGCAATTAACAAATACCCCGTAGAATAAATAGCACATCGATTTTGAGAAAAACTTGGTTTTCTGCTTTGTAGATCATCGTCACACAGGGTAGATTTTTGAGACGGGGCAAGGCGGCTAAACTTAAAAAAACTTTATCAAACTAACTTTTGACTACTAGAATAGTCAGAAATCGCAAAAAAAAAAAACCATTTCCCATATTACATTTCGTAGGAAATGGACAACAAGATGGCGCTCACAGAACACCTGCCATACACTTTCTAATCTAGAACAGCAATTCAGGAGGCAGTGGATAGGAATGTTTGGTCCCATTAAACCGTTTATGGTCCTGTGTCTTGTCTCAAAAATCCACCCTATATAACGTGTAAACAATAGTTATTCCATTGTTATTTGTCTAATGTTATCCTGAAAGTATAGGATGAAAACAATAATTAAATGAAAAATTCAACAGAAACGTACGTGAGTGCTACAGCTAAGAATAACAAAATGATGAGACTTAAATCGAAAAAGCAACTACCCTCAATAACGTCACATGTCGAGTCAGTTGATGACAAGAGTTCAATACTCGTCGAACCTCTCGACGACGAAAAAATAGTCAAGATAGAAACAGTTTACGATGTCAATGAAAACTTAGTCCAGATGAAGTTTCTCAAGAACAAGGCTATACCAAGAAAGGTCATCCAAACAATCGCACTCGCCATTCCGTTTCAACCACATTTGACTTCAATTATCATCGACAGTGGCTTGCGCATGGATTGTTTATATGAAATATCTAAGTTTTTGCCAAATTCACATATTACGGAAATATGTCTTGACACGACATTTCTCAGCCAAGCTGACTATGATATATTGTTAAAGGATAGTAAGATAAAACATCTCTCTTTGGCGAGATGCACGATAAATGATACCACTGTAAAAACGATCGCGGATCAATTAATAAACCCATGTCCCGCGTCAAAAGTACTTTCTGCTTTAAACTTGTCAAGTAACAGAATTACAGATGTTGGTGCAAAGTATATAGCAAATATGTTGCGTACAAACAGACAACTCAGTTACTTGAACTTAGCGGGTAATATGATTACAGACGAAGGAGGTATGAACATTCTCGACACATTACATGAATTTCCTTTGCACGCCCAAGAGTTATTTGAAAGTAGAGCCAGATATGTGGCTTACCTAAAACAGAAAAATGATTTAATTAAAACACTGATTATAGAGTTCCAAACTGTTAAATTTGATAAAAGCCCTAAAAAGAAGATGTCGAAGAAGGGTAAACTGGAAACTCAGTCTCTGCAACATATTTCTTTGGAGAAGTCTATTATAGAAACAGGAATTGATGCCCAAAACATGCAAGGAAAAGCTGAAGTTATGGCTGAAAAGAGGATGGGTTTGTTTAATGACCCTTTCTCTCCAAACAACACTAAAACAAAAGACGGTGTAGTGCTTTGTGTCGGTAATAATACTTTGTGCTATTTGAATGTCGCCTACAACAACCTTACCTATGCTAGTGTCAAGAAATTGCATGAAGTTTTATCAGCGCAGAAATCTCGTAACAGAACTCCTAGGGGTTTGATCAAAGTCGTGATTGAAGGTAACTTAATGCCAGTAGCTTGTCAAGAATATGAAGAGATAGATATTCTTCTAGGGGTAGGTGTAGGTGGTTTAGGAAAACAAGGAGAACCTGCAATGAAAAGGAAGCCTTTTAGTTCCAGATTGTCCGCTGTCACCTCCGGCAAATAAAAGCATATTTTCATTTCTTATGATATTTGAGAGCCTGTTATAAGTTATTACTTTGAAATCTTTCATGATTCGTTTTTTAAGATAATATTAATAACATATTGTTAGACTTAGCCCATTTATTTTAATTTAGAGTTTAATTTTAGATTAGTATACTTTAATTTTAGATTAGCATACTTTAATTTTAGATCAGCATATTGTTATTTTAGATGTTATTGTGGTAAATAGGTTTAAATAAAAAAATACAATTTCTTTTTCTATAATTTTTTCCGATGCGTCATCTTTCTGTACTTGCCCACATTGCTTGAGGTTTACGTAACACGTTTTCTTGCATTTTCTCTTGTCACACTATCTAATCAATCCTGGGGCGTGTACATTAGATTTTAATAATAAAACTATGTTTATGGCCCCTAGTATACCAGACGATATTAAAAAGATAATAATGTCCTTGAATAATACAAGCAGTGTGGGATATGACGGTATTGCTACCTACATACTAAAACATGTTGCGGATGAAATCTGCGGTCACTTGAGTCATGTCATCAATCTCAGCATTAGCACAGGCATTTACCCCGATGCTCTAAAAGTTTCTATTGTCAAGCCACTATTTAAGAAAGCAGATAGGGAGTTAATGGAGAACTATCGGCCTATATCACTGATTCCTATAATTTCTAAAATATTTGAAAAATACATTTACAAGGAACTAAATTCATTTATAGAAAGACACAATATTATATGCGAGGAACAGAAACGATTTAGAATAGGTAAAACGATTGATATGGCCATTTATGATTTTTTATATAATGTTACATTTAACGTGGATAAGAGGAAACCGGTCTGTGGCGTATTTTGTGACATGACGCAAGCCTTTGACTATATTCATTATGGTACACTCTTAAATAAACTTGAAGCATATGGAATTAGAGGAAATGTCAACAATCTAATTAAATCTTACTTACATAACAGAACTCAAATAACAAATATAAACCACATTAATATAAAAAGTAAACATGAAATTGTATCTCAATCCTCAGAACGCATAATTTTGTTTGGTGTGCCACAGGGGAGTGTTCTAGGGCCTCCTTTATTTATATTATACATTAATGATCTACCGAAAAGTATCCCTCAACCTCTGACACAATTTTCCGATGATAGCACCATTACGTTACCTTGTAAAAGTGTTGATACTTATGAAAGTGACATAAATGATTCTATAAATCTAATGGTAAAGTGGCTAGATGACAATAACTTAAAAATTAACCTGACAAAAACTAAATTAATACATTTTAGTCAACGGATCAATAGCAAGAGTAACTTAAATATACATTACGATGACCAGCCTATAGAAGAGGTAGAAACAACTAAAATTTTAGGGCTCCACATTGACAAAAAACTGAATTGGAAAACCCATATCGAAATCTTGTGCAAGAAAATCAATAAATCTGCTTATGCCCTGCACACATTGTCGTCTATAATAAGTGTGGAGGCATTACTCAAAGCATACTATGGTTTAACAGAATCTCATCTACGCTATGGTGTTATTTTTTGGGGCAACTCAACAGAAAAAGACACGGTGTTCAAGGCTCAAAAGAGATGCGTTCGTTCAATATTTAAAATGAAACATACTGATATGCAGTTGCGTGCCTTACTTTAAAAAATATAAAATTCTTACTTTGCCATGTCTGTACATTTTAGGAGTAGCTGTATTTGTCAAAACTAATCCACACCGATTTAAACGATTAGATGAAGTAGTCCCACGTAATAGGCGCGACAATAGCAGGATATGCTCTCATACTGCGAGAACAACCCTTTTGCGCAAAAGTGTATTCGGTATGGCTCCTATCACGTTTAATAAATTACCTAAAAGTTGGAGAGAACTGCCCTTGTCACTTTTCAAAAATAAGCTGAGGAATTTTTTAGTTAGTAAAGTGTATTACAATGTTATAGATTTTTTAAATGAAAAGGACTTTTCTGTTCCGACTTCTAATATACATGATTAAGAATAACAATTGAATCATGTGAATCTTAAATCAATTTTGAATGATTCTATTTGACTGCATAATAATGAATATTCTGGACATAATTTAATCTATTCTGACTACCTATAATATCTTGACATCAATTAATATTTATTTGTTTTGTATTTTTTAATGAAATTAGGATGACTATATTATTATGTAAAGTGCAATTAAATATTATATTCTATACCTACAAAGTTTGTACGCCGTTATTGGGAAAACATGGACGCACACACATCTATGAATTCGATACCTTGCATGTCTGATTTGTCAGTTATGTAACCGCATGTTTAACAAATAAATTATCTTTTATATCTTTTATCTTTTCCATCAATCTTACCCAAGGATTGTAAAAGAAACTCATAGGGCCGAGTCACACCGGATCGGTAGCGGCCAGCAGCGACGCGGCGAACACTTTAGTGTGAAATAATTTTAAACTTTATCTGCATACTTAAAAGACCAGTACCGCTTGAAAAGGTCACGAGGCTGCCCGCGGAGTCGCGAGCGGCCGCGCGCCCCGCACATCTTGTCGGTGGTTCTGCTTGCGTCTGCCAGCGGCGACGCGAGGCGGCTCGCGGCACCGCGGGCGGCACCGCGGGCGGCACCGCGGGCGGCACCGCGGGCGGCACCGCGGGCGGCACCGCGGGCGACACCGCGGGCGACACCGCGGGCGACACCGCGGGCGGCCGTGCGCACCTCCGCCGCATTTCATGCGCCAATATGTTCATTTGCTTCTTCTTTATTTTAAACAGTTCTATTTGCAAGCCAAATCGAAATTTAAATGCACATTTTTATAATTATCGAACTTATTTCTTCACGAACAGGTATAATTTCAGTGCGAGCGTTGATACGTGTCAAAGTACACCGAGATGCGCAGCGCGCATCTTAAATGACCGCGCGCGGTACACCCGCGTACCAAAAACCATTGTAGTTAATTAGAATGTCCTTGAAGAATTAATAGATACCGAAATCAACTATTTTGTTGTTGTGTATGAGGGTAGGGTGACAATTATTTATTTTTACCCTCATTTTATATACTTTGTTAGTGGCGATTATGAGTGATGTTTTAGTTCCTTTAGTCACAATCTATGTTATTGTTTACTTATGCACATTAGTTGTAGGTAATATTTAGTATAGTTACTAAACAATAGTTTATGAAAGTTCAATGTTTGAAGTTGAAAGTTTATTTTCCATTGAATTGCTTAAAAATCTTGTTGCGCAGTCTGTGCTGACCCTTAGGGTCAGTTCACACCGAGACGTGATGCGACGCGAAGATGCTCGAAGGGGCCAGTGGATTCGCACTGCGCAGCGCACTGCCGCGATACGCATCGCGATGTCACGAGGCACATCGTGAAGTCGCTGGCAGCCAAACACCTCGCAGCACCGCGAGACTTCGCGTCAAGTTTCGGTGTGTACTGACCCTTATGTAGTACAAGCTGCATGTTTTACTTTCTATAATTACTGATTTCACATTGGCCACTACATTTGTCAGAGGCCTCTACAAACAGTTTAAAAAAAGAAAAAGTACTTTTTACTTCTACTATCTGTCACTTTTTCGTAATTTTCTTGGTAAAGTACCACGGAGTTACTCTGTGTATATTATCAGTAATATTACCATAATACCTACCATTAACACGGCCGGTTTTTTATCGAAATATAACTCAATAATTGTTTCAAATGGTTAGCATTCCAAGCGATTCGGACAGACCTGAACGCCCAACTCCGGCTGACTTCGATACATTTCTGCCATGGGCTAGCTGTCAGATGGGAGCCGAATACACTCTCATTATTACCAGAATTGTCCAAAGTGAGTAGTATTTTTTCTTGAAAGGGAGTAATACTATTTTAATAATACCAGCCAATAGTGTCCCAATTGCCTGCAATGGGACAATATTGGCTGGAGGCAAGAGGGAGGGGGGAGGGGAGGATGGTTGGTGGAAGGCTGAAATATCTCATGAGCCTATAACTACATCGGCACCCATACCTTGCAAACCACATTCAGATCACAGCAACGCTGCTTGTCGATACAAATAGTTATAGTGGTAGTTCTTTCCTGCATTGTACTGAGGTCTAAGAAAATAGTAGGTAACCCGGATAGACCGGAGTCAGCAAGAAGACCTTGACCTGGAACAGTGTAGGGTGAGCTTTACTGTCGAAAAGAGTAGCTCTTTAAAAGTTCATAGAGATTACCAGACATCATCTATCAGTTTGACAGAAGAACAAGGCATGGAAAACATGCTCTTTAACTTATGTTAAATTGATGAGCCATAACCACCCTTATTATTAATCAAATGAGGAATCAAAAGAAGATAGGAGTTCCTTATCTTCTTTTGATTCCTCACAACATACAGACCTCTTTTCTCAATAACTTATTGAAAAGACATTATTGTTTCAGGCAAATATGTGAATTTAAAAACAAAATTGAAAGCAAAGTCGAAAGGAAAGATTCCGACTGACTCGGGTTCTAATGCACAAGTGCCAGCAAACGTGCAAATAGATTCGAAGTCATCGAATGAAATGGACGATCAAAACCATGTCTACCTCGAAACAACATACGATGAAAATGATGAACTAGTACGTCTTAAGTTTCTAAAAAACAGAAACATACCTAGGATGCTCTTAAAAATCATCGCCCTCGCAATCCCATATCATAGGACGTTTACTTCCCTTGTTGTCAGTGACAGCTTACACGCAACAACGATACATGAAATATCAAAGTTTTATTCTACAAACCGAATTACAGAAATTTTTCTTGACAGCAATAAATTGCCTGCCAACTATCACATTCTCTTGGATAATGATATAATAAAGCATCTTTCATTATCGAAATGTAATATTACTGATCTTGTGGTTAAAACTATCGCATCTAAGTTAACTGGCACAAGACCAGCTTCGACATCATTATCAGTATTGAATTTGTCAACAAACGAAATTACAGATGTTGGTGTTAAATATTTGGCAAAAATGCTGCGATCGAACAGACAGCTGAGCTACCTGAACTTAGCGGATAACAAGATCACCGATGAAGGAGCAAAATGTATTTTTAACACATTAACGAAGTTTGCTATAACCAGTAAAGAATCCTTTAACAGAAGTAGAAGCCTTATATCTTACTTAAAGGAGAAAAATGAATTAATACTCAAAACGATCGAAGACCTTATTCGCTATGGTGACGGCAAAAAAGTCGGTAAAAAGAAGTCAAGTAGATTGGTTCCTACAAAAAAGAAACTGGAAAAAGAAGGATCTGTTGACATTAAAAGTTATAGCAGCATGGAAGGAAATCTTGTTGAAAAAGCAGAAGTAATTGCTGAAAGCATTCTTGGCCCGTTTATTAATCCCTTCGGTCCGGAAAACACTGAAAAACGAGAAAGTGTAACATATTGTTTTGGTAATAACACCTTGAGTTATTTGAATCTTGCTTACAACAACCTATCTTATTGTAGTGTAAAGAAATTATGTGACGTTTTAAAATCACAGAACATTTCATGTAGGAAGCCCAAAGGTTTGATAAATATAAGGATTGAAGGCAACTACTTGCCCGAGAATTGTACAGAATATCAAACTATTGATGATCTGCTTTTACTTCGTTTGTCAAAACTTAATAAAAGTGCGGACATTCTCAAAAAAAGAAAAACCAGCAGTATCGGCAGGAGTAATATTTAGACTGCTCGGATTCTTAATTTATACTCGGCTAATGCTATTTTGTGTTGTCAATCAAGAGTCAACTAGGTTTCAAACTACACCATACTATGCTTAATATATTTTTCAACACACGAAAACTGACTCTTATTGCAACGCTGCAACGCTATTAAATTCACAGTGCAGTGTATTGAACACTCGGCCCTTGTACCTTGCATTCCTGCTCTAGAGCTGGAAAGTGCGCAACAAATACCTGTATACAAATAACAAACCTTTATACAGTCCATTTAATCGTTTTTGACTTCTATACCGTAGGCATAAGGATGGTATTAAAAGCAAAAAACCGGCCAAGTGCATGTCGAACCACGCACAATGAAGGGTTCCGTAGTTGGGATGAATTTATCCAACAAACTTAACATTATAGTTGAAAAACTTGTTCTCCCATACAGAATGTACGGGAGAACATGTTTTTGCAACTGCAAATTAAAGTTGATCGATTATTACTTGGTAACTGGTGGAGCCTTCGTAGCGGTGATAGTTTTCCTTTTAATTTCGTTATATATATTATTGCCGTGAACTTTTTCACATTTCCAAACCCAACCATTTAGCTGGAAGGGAGGGGGACACTTGACTCTAACAAAAATTTGCACTTTAAAGCTTTATTCCGCAAACGGATCCCTGAATCCAAAAATGGTTTTCATAAACTCCCATTAAACGACCTTTCCAACGATACCCCACACCATGGGATTGACGAGAAAAAAAAACAATCCCCACTTTAAATGTAGTGGAGGTACCCTAAAAAAAATATTTTTTACAAATTTTTTTTACCGCTTTGTCGGCGTTGTTTTGTATGTATATCCATACCAAATTACAACTTTCTAGTACCAACGGTCTTTGAGCTAAGCCGCGGACAGACGGACGGACAGACGGACAGACAGACGGACATGGCGAAACTATTAAAAAAAAAAAAAATCTAATAGTGTAGGTATAGTCAGAGATGTGGGGATTTTATGAATTTAAGAAAAAAGCCTTCATGCCTTTTGCCTGCCATGCCTGAAAATGTTAGCTATGCTACGACTTTTATGTTTAACTTTCATTTTATTAAAGGTAAGCCATATTATTCCGAATAGATTTTTAAGACAATCGATATTTGTAGTTTATTTATTTCCTATCTATTTTATTATTAAGTTTTATGTTCAACGCAGACCGCCTACGGGAGTGGCAGCGAAGCGACTAATTCAAATAACAACTGCAAGGCGATTTTAGTTACTGTATTAGGCAGCTGAAATTTCTATTACGTAATAAAACACACAAAAAGGTGTGCTTTGCTACCGATAAACCACTCTTCGCCGCCTCTCCGTTGGTGTGCGCGAACCCTTACACTTATCATAATAATTATATTTAACTCGTGTTTAATTTTAGATTGGTTATGGGTTTAGTGTTAAGCCAGCGTAAGTCTCGATCCCGTGGGAATATCGGGATAAAAAGTATCCTATGTCCTATTCCAGGTCATGGTCTGTCCATGTGCCAAATTTCATCCAAATCCGTTCAGCTGTTTTTGCGTGAAAGCGTAACAAACACAAAGAAATAAACAAACACTCGGTTTCGTATTTATAATAATATAAAAGAAAAGTAAATCTCTTGATTTGGCTCGCGTGGTTGACGACATAAATGGGATGTGGACTCAGTGATCATTGTGCCGATAGGCGTATCAGCCAATGGCTTAATTGCCAAAGGTCTCGACCAACACCACTGAAGGCTCTCGTTGCGCAGCTGGATTAAGGGCTTGATTCAGAAAGCGGTACTTCTGGACACAGCTCTTATTGTTAAGAGGTTCCTCTCTCTGGAGCCCTGACCGCCGTAGCTTGTTCCAGATACCGGTGGGCTACTATTATTTATTAAATTTGGAAATGTTTTTACAAATATTTGAAATTATAATCAACTAGCTTCCGTCCGCGGCTTCGCCCGCGTGGTATGTCGATAAAAAGTAGCCTATGTCCTTTCTCAGGCTCTAGACTATGTGTGTACCAAATTTCATTTAAACCGGTTCAGTAGTTTTGGCGTGAAAGCGCGACAGACAGACAGACTTTCGCATTTATAATATTAGTAAGGATATGTTAATAATGAAATAAAGGAGATAATAAGTTAGGATAATTAGTCCGCCTTTGTACCTCTTTTTTGAGTGCGAAAAGTTTAAATAAATAATAAATAAATAATAACTAGTCATATTACAGCCTATCTATCAGCACTATGTAACATAATACTTAGTAGGTTCCTATGGAGAAGAAAGGGTAAGAAATTTCATGGCACTCTTTTAAATCAAAACAAGTTAATTGTTACATAACAATGCAACATTTCATATAGCTTAAGTGGTCGGCGACACGATGCCGTCAGCGCGCCGCTGCGCCACCGCGCCGCCGCAAAGTTGAGTATACGGCACCGCCGCGCCGCAACCACACCGCTAGTCGCCGGCTGCTTGCAAAAGTGCACGCGCTTTATAATACTTTAATTAATCAAGCGGAACGGTGGCGGCGCGGCGTCTAAGAAGCGATGGCGCGGCGACAGCACGTTGGCTGCGCGGTGGCGGCGCGGTGGCTATGGCGCCGCGGTGGCGGCGTGGCGGCGCGGCGCGCGGCGGTGCGGTGGCGGTCGTTTCGCCGAGCACTTATCGACCTTTTTAACCGATTTCAAAAAAGGAGGATGTAGTCATCGATATTTTCATCAATTGTGGACCGATGAAAATTCGCTTTTTGTTTGAAGGGACACCTATAGCTACTCCTGACGTGGTCCCATTGGTAAAGTTTTGATGAGTGGTTTTTATGTTAGCTTAAATAATACGTATTTAATTCCTTTCGCTGTTGTTTACATAGCAAGTAGTGACATACGAATTTGTGTGAGGTAGGCTAAAAAGTGAAAAATAACTTTTTAATTTCGAAGTCTGTGCAAAAAACGAAAATACAAAACCAAAGACAACGACTTCCGAAATTAAAGTTATTTCTCACTTTGTAGTGTTTTTAGACTATGAAAATTATACAACTCAAGTTAACGTCCTTCAAATACCATAATAATTCAGGTGTCCTATTAAAAAATGAAACAATATAAGGCATGCGCGCACTATACCACAAATCAGTGTGCTAGCGAAATAGCGCGGCGTAAGTGCGCGGAGAAGGGGGCGCGGGCGGAGAGAACGCGCGTCGATATTCGTGCTCGGTCGGAAGCCATCTTAAAATATAAGTGCCTCCCCCGCGCCCCTCGCCTCCTTAGACGCTCGGTTTTTCAAACTCCGCCGGTGTGCGGTGAGAGGTCGTCAACATTTTGTTGGGATTGTACGGAGGCTTGTTTTGGTGTTATTTTTGGTAGCAGGCATATCTTTCTGTACGAAAAAATATATGTTACGGCGAAATAATTAAACCTCTGTATTCTGGGAAGTGGGTTCGATTATCATTTTTCACAAATATGATACATGTAAAATTCAATTCTTATTAACGCACACTGCTGCAGCGAATTGAATTTCTAGACATAAAGAATTTAATTTTTTAACATTGATTTTCGACGGAATTATTAAACGTTTTGGGACCATTACTTTCTGTCATTGGTAGTTTTGGGTCTCTAACTAACTAAAGTTAACAATTTGGCAGTTATAAAGTATAGAAAAGAATAAAAAAAAACAATTTTATAAAATTCTTTTAAAACTATGGAGTATCGAATACTCCTTACTTACTATAGAGAGCTCATCTGTAGAAACCGTGAGGAGGAGCTATTGTGATAGCCGCTTCGAACAATCTGAAGCTTTTAAGTCTGACACCTGATCTGAATGTAAGATACCGATTAGAGGGTCTCAGTTACCAGTCACTTACTTCGCTGTTCCCCGTCTATTTTAAGATAATGATTTGATGATGAGATTGCTTTCGAATAGCTCGAAAAGTTGATCATCTGTATAGTTTATCATTTTGTGTTTATGTAATAATTTTCTCTCATTTTCATTGAGCCTTTAAATATGGCCTTCGTCCAACATAAAACTAGACAAGCCAGAACAGAGGCCCTAGACAAAGTGATATTCTATCAGTGATAACGATTATGGAAAAGGCAAAAATGTATAGGATTGACATAAGCTATCGAAAAGCTTATATCAATCCTATTGAAAGTCGTTGTAGAAATACGTAACGCTTCGGAAGCGATTGTTACTTGTCTAGGCCCTCTAATTCTATCTTTTAAAAGTGCACAAAACGCGACTGTTACTGCCATACGCACTTAACGAGTTCTATTAATATCTTACGGCACCCTCTGAACTAGGAGGATGTTGGCTATTTTTTGCTGAATCTACCTGATCCTTGTGTTATATCGAGAAAACTGAATTCAAATAATACCTACAAAGTTGTTATCTCAATGTTACATCATTGAATCTATTCCTTCAATGTCAGATATAGATTTATATTTCCGTTAAACTCTAACCTGTAAATAAAACAGATGGTCAGTACTAGAATATTGTAAACACCCAATTAAATATCACCGAGTTTACCCTAAATTCTCTAAATATTTCATCGCAATCTAAAGCACAAAGTTAGGCAACAGATATTTATAACCACTTCAAGGACCTAGGTTACGGCTACATTTATCCAGTGGTTTGGAAAGTTTTATATCTAAAATACGCATCTTAAAGATCATAAACTTGCTAACTCCGCTGTAAAGGCTGAATCAATACGGTATTAACGCACACACTTACGACTTACACCCACCGATGCAATGCAAAAACTATTGAAATGAAAATATAAGCTCACATTTACAGCGGGTGCACGCACACAGACGTAGATCGCAGGTGTATACATGAGCCGCGGTACTCCTCCCACCCCCACCCCTCTCCATTCCGTGCGCCTTAGACGTTGGCTTTTTACATGAGTATAAGCAGCCGGGCAGGAGCTGCAAACATTTGATGGGTCGCGTTTTCGCTGAAATTTTCATGATTTTCGTTCGTTTTTGTAGTTACTTAATAGAATAATCATTCTGAAAAAAAAAGATGTACTCTACTCAATGAGTTCTAGACAAAACACATGCCAAAGTAAAAAAAATATTTCAAAATGAAAAGTTTGCTGTAATTTTTATTATTTGTTGATATAGCGTCAATAAAAATACACAATCTGTGGGAATCTAAAACTGTCTACTTAGTACGGTTCATGAGATACAGCCCGCTGACAGACAGATGGACGGACAGCGGAGGCTTAGTAATAGGATTCCGTTTGGACCCTTTGGGTACGAAAACCTCAAAAACTAAGAGACTTCCCAGACTCATCAGCTAAATTCTTGTAGACTGACACTAATTCACAATATAACTCAAAACAGTTCATACAAATCGAGACTGTATTTTCTAAATTATTTGTGATCCAAAAAAACTACTTTTATTAAGAAAAAACACAAAGAAACGTTCAAGACTACTCTTCACCCTTTAACAAAAACCAGTTTTTTTACAATCCGTATCTTAATTTTTATTTGTGTATCTATCTGACCATCCTTTTATGGGTACGACAGGTTTCGAAAAAACTAGGGACTTGGGATAGCCCTGTGGGAATTAAAATTCAAAAATTGTATCTTTTCAATATTTCTTGACCAACCTGTCTTGATTGTCAATCTAGTTTATTTTATACTAGTTTCATTCAGTGATGATTTTATTTTATCACGATTTGGGTTAAACTTTTATTGAGTTCCAGTTTATAGGATTTGTAAGGTCATGGGAATAGAGAGGTTATGAGAAAATATTTTGAGCTCAAGGGGAATTGGATTTTCTTGTCCGACTCCTTTCTAATTTTCCTTTGAATTTTGTTGAGATCTTAGTTTTCGTTGTTATATTTCTCTCTCATTATCTTTTTTTGGTCAACGTATATAGCTACAGCATGTCGTGGATGGCATGAAAATGGTAGTTAAGAATAGTATGAGCGTTTTGTTTTCATAAATGGCGTAATAAAATAAATAATTAAAACACATTTCTATATAATTTCAGCAAAATAAAAATATTTTACAGTGTTACCGGAAAAAAAAAACTATCTTTAGCTTGCATCGCAAACACCAAGTTTTTTTTTTTCAGAACCTGAAATAGTTTGTAAAAAACAATCGCCACTGACATACTTTTTATCACATTTTAACAAAAAAAAAAAACTTTTTATATCACATCCCAATAAATATCACAATTAACTTTGAACAAGATCGCTTTTTACATTAAAATTCCCACGAATTAAAAATTAAACCAGTTTTCTTTCAATTGGTCATTCTGTCGGACTCAGCACTTTGTTATTTCTTAAAAACTTGATGATAACAAGAAGTTACAACCTGTTTTATGGGAAAAATGGGGTGACACAGGTGAATTCTCGACATTTGAACAAGTTTTTTTTGTCAATAATAAAAATTAGATGTCTTATTTTTAGTTTAAGGGAGTGAGTATTCGAAGTAATGGTAACCTGTCAGTAGTTATTTGGTAGTTAAGAACGTTAGAACTGTGGTTAAGGAAGGACCATTTTTTTATGATAATATGGTATTTTGTGTGGATGAAAATGGTCGGCTATAAGATTGTGGTTAACAGTGTTGATTGTTATGGGATTTCGTTTAGGTCTTGCCTAATACCATTACCTACCTAAAACAATGGTTTTTGTGAAAGGTTATTCATCGGTGGTGATCAAGTGAAAAGAAGACGGTTAAATATAATGCGAAGTGTATAATAATGTGGTGTGTCTGGGTCGGTGATTATTAAGGTAATTTATTCATATATTTTTGAATCATGACAATATGTCAAAATAATTTCTTAACCTAAATAATATTATGTAAATAATGGATGTACTTATATGACATTGTACTACTCGTATTGCATTTTTCATACATTTTTTATACTATTTGTTATCATTTACTTTTAGCAATCACACAAATTGCATACTTTTATAAATAATTTAACACAGCCACAGACGCTATGAAAACCCCCATGAAAACAAAAACCCAGATTACCCGACAAATTAAAATTCATACGCGACTCATATTATGAAAACAACGCAATACCCTAATTAGGCATTTAATTATAAATCCGCCATGAATTCTTAACCGACTAGACATATTAAAATTTCACTTCCCCATCCTAACTACGCCTATACCGTATCGCGGGGCCCCATCTCCGCTGTCTTTCTAAGGGGACCGCATAAAATAGTTATAGAGGGTAGGGGGAGCTACTTAACCGTTTTTAGGAGACACCCCGCCCGACGCAGAAACACCCCGCTACTTCAACCCCATTTCCTGCTCCTGCCCCCTCCTTCGAGCAAGGGGTTGGGACGTACTATAACTATCGTTATATTTTTGCAAAATAGAATTCTTACCGTGGGTTGACGATACCTGCGCTTTTATAGTTGTGCTACAAATTTAAATGCGCGCTGTTCATTGGTGTTTTTGTTTCTGTAGTTGTGTGCAGGGGGGTGTTCGAAATTTGAATTCGGGTCGCGCGATTTAGTTTTAATTTGGCAGGATTTTGGGAGAAAAGGTCGGTTTTTGTTATTGCGTATGAGTTTTGCATGATAAGTCAGTCCCCACGGATATAACCCATTTTTGATTAATTTTAGTTTGTTTTTTATGATATTCACGATATTTCTCTTTACGTGTGGAAAACATCGTTAGGAAACCGGCATAGCTTAGAACCAAAATTCGAAGATTATGTGACATCCATCAACCCGCACTGGGGACGCATGTTGGATTATAGCCCTCTGACAGAGAGGAGGCTTGTGTCCCAGCAATGAGAACGTTATAGTCTGATTATGATTATGCTAAGTCTTAAGGTCGATTTACGATTTAAGGACGATTTAGCAGTGATGGCCTAGTGGTATGAACGTCTGACTGATACCTAAGTCATAGATCTCAAACCCAAGCCACGCATCTCTGACTTTTCGGATTCATGTGCGTATTGTAATCACTTGCTTAAAAAACGGTGAAGGAAAACATCGTGAGAACACCGGCTTGAGAGATATTTATCGATGGCATGTGAAGCCAAGTCAGATGCCCATGGGCGGCATAAAAACTCTGATACCAGGTTAGTCACTAACCACACAAAAAAAAGAAATAAGTTCGATTTAGATCAATTGAGCGAATGCTCATTCTATCCCCACTCTACCAAATGCTTTTGTATAAACAAGAACAGCATTGCCATTCTGTTACTATCTCATCGTGGAAACTTAGGTGAAGTGAGCGTGGAGTGAGCTGTCATTGTCATCGATACCTACTGATGCTAAGGCAGTGACAGTTCACTTCAAGCTCACTTCACCTAAGTTTTCACGGTGAGATGGTTACAGAATAGCAATGCTGAAAATACCTTTGTACTCAAATTATAATTACGTCGTATCTATTTATGTATTTTATTTACTGTGTGTACATACATATTGAATTATATAAACATTCCTTCGTTGGTCTCTTTTTACTAAAATGTCAAGAATATCAACAAAAGGATGCTCTAGCTCTTGTTCAGGTTTTATGTTCGTTTGATCTAACTCACCTTGACATTCTCGTCGGATAGATTTTGAAGGATACCTAATCAAAGTCGAGGCATAATCAAAGAGCCTCCACGATCGGGTATTACACAAGAATCGTGCGAAAGTGCTAGCTGTCAGTCAACCCGAGCATTCTTGCTGTCTCACCCATCTTCTCGCTACGGGATCATTCATTCTCGAATTGAGAGCATTAGCAATTCTTGACTTGAGAGCTGCTGATATTCTATTCTGTAAAAATGTCACCATGGAAACCAAACTGCGCGCGACTGTGTGCGCTGGCGTGCTTAATTATCCTAACTTAATATTATAAATGCGAAAGTGAGTTTGTTTGTTTGTTACGCTTTCACGCTAAAACGGTCGAACGAATTTGGATGAAATTTGGTACATGGGTATACCATAACCCGGAGAAGGACATGGGCTACTTTTTATCCAGGATCGCAGACGAAGTTGCGGGCAATAGCTAGTTTTTAATACAATGTTGATTATTTTAAATGCTGATATTGGAATATTGTTACACAAACTAACGTTATTAGAACACGCAGCTTCCAATACCGCTAATTAATTTCATATCGATGAAAGGAGAAACTAATAGCTTATTGATTTGATAACAAGTTATGTAAGTTTCTTGCAAAATACAATTTAAAAAAAAATTGAAAAAAATCTTAACTTTAATACGTTCCAAGTATTCGTATTTATACGTTTCAAGTACTCCTGCAATCTCACCGTAAAAACTTACGTGAAATGAGCTGTCAATAATGTAAATCCCTAGCATCAGCCGGTACATTCTGTAAACACCTCACCATGAAAACTTAGGTGAAGTGAGCTGTCAATCCCTAGCGTCAGGTGCAGTCACAGTTCACTTCAAACTCACTTCACCTAAGTTTTCAAGGTGAGATTTTTTTCAGAATACTTGGTATGACAATTATTAACTTTGTCTTTACGATATAATTTAGCATCGATTTTGCTTGTCATTTAATGTTATCAAAATTCTGTTAATTTTCACATAATATATTTCTACGCTGTTAACGGCAAATCATAATGGAGATATTAAAAATCCGGAGTCACACGTAATCTGTTCGATTTATGCCATAACACGTGTGACTCTGGATTTTTTATTTGTCTGTCTGTGGTGTCTTGTTTATACTTTTTTAGTCGTAGTTGGGTTTTAGTTTGTATTACTTTAATTTTTTTACACCTATGTTTATGTACAAATAAAAACATTGACTTTCAAGCTCACTTCACCTAAGTTTTCACGTTGAGATTTTTACATATTCTGTGAAAATGTGTGCGGCTGTGCGAGGTCTTGAGCGCTTAGGTTACTCTTGGGCAATATTATTATTACAGCCACACGGGGCGATCGATCAGGTTAAGCTACGCTTTCCGCGGTTGGTCAGTGGATGGGTGACCATCTTAACATACCGAGACCCTCCGTACCTCGGAAAGCACGTCAAGCCGTTGGCTATCAGTTGTGGATCTTTGACAGTCGTTACGGGTCGTCAGAAGCCCGAAAGTCTGGCAACCAGTCTTCACAAAGGGTATCGTATTACGTTAAAGTCTTTAATGGGTTGTTGAAATCCATGTAAAATACCGGTTAGACTGGAAGCTGACCCGGGAAAAGGCTAGGCAGATGATTTGTTTAAATATTAGTCATCGCAAACTTACTTTTCGCCTCATAATAACTATATTTTCTACCTTGCGACAGACACCTCTTCAGGGTCCCATTTTACGAGAAACACATACGTTTTGAAATTTATTATTAATGTAAGGGTTCCACCTTTTTCTACGTTTTAGTTTCCTTTCATTGTTTCAATGCATGTTTTATTCATAAATATTTCCTGCGTAAAGAAGCTGGTTAACAGGTTTAGTGCGTAAATACCTATAAAACCGGCCAAGTGCGAGTCGGACACGCGCACGAAGGGTTCCGTACCATTAAGTATAAAAACGGAAAAAAATCACGATTTTTGTATGAAAGCCCTCTTAAATATTTTTTATTATTATTTTTTTATAGTGATTATATAATTAATTATTCTGTGATTATTTCAAGAATCTACCTGTTGCCGTTATCAATATAGAGCAAAAACGAGCAAAAACATCACGTTTGTTGTGGCCCCTTTAAATACCCTAAAAACTTACATAAAACACAAGAATATTAGGCATTTAATTGTGCACCTCGAGGGCAAAAGCATCGTTTCATTTAGAAGAAAAAATATACTATAGTTATTGTTGTCGAAAATACCTATTGTTTATTACTAAACGCTGTTTTTTACGTCGGAACATTTTGTAAGATTCGTCTAATATTTTTTGGCAGAGCCTTGATATGTAGCTGTAGGTACAAAATTATTTCATAAATACCCCTAGTAGCGAACCAATAAGCACCTTATATCACAGAAAATAAAGATCAGTGTTTAAAGGCAAACACAAAGAAAAATGTATTTATTGGCTAAGTACAGCAAAAAAATACACGTTAAAACTATAAATAAATTAAAACAATGATGTCAGATGACAACACAAGGTGTATACACGGCTACGCATCAAGCTATACATTTCCAGTTTATGCAGATCTCGCATTGTATCGGATTTCCGTACAATGCGAGGTTAGCTTATACTGGAAATATATAGCTTGATGTGTAGCCGTGTTTATCACTTGGCACTGATTTTCAGCTGCAACCCACGAGTGCCAACACAGGTATGTGTGTCCGTTTTAATAAATTAGCAGGTTAATTAAAAATGTGAGAGGTAATATAAAAAAGTTCAAACAAAATTAAATGTTTTATCATACGTATTTTAAGTGTGTGTTGTGTTGTGATTAATGACAAAATAAAAATAAACCCTATTATCTGTATATTAAATAAATCTATCTATAATAATATGTAGTATAATATAATATAGTATATAACATTATAATACCTATAGTATGTTAATACTGAATATTATGAATGCGAAAGTGAGTTTGTTTCTTACGCTTTCACGCTAAAACGGCTGAACGTATTTGGATAAATTTTGGCACATGGGTAGACCTTGACCTGGAGAAGGACTTATGCTACTTTTCATCGTGGATCGTAGACGAAGTCGATGGGAACAGTTAGTATGGAATAAATTAAAAGAAAAGGTATGTTTAATTATAATTGACGTGAAAGATAAAAAAAGAAAATTACAATACCTATTATTACATAATTCGTTCCGATACATGAGACGAATATTCAGGTACCCGCCATTACCAATTTAAATGAATAATTCACAAGATAAGACAGTAATTCTGCCATGAATATCATATATTCACACATAGACACTAAACCTACATAATCTCACGCTATACTACATAAAACTTCATCATATGTGGAGACTCCCAAGATGATATTAATATTAAGACGGTAGGGGTGTACGCCTGGGAAACTTGCGCTAAAACATTCACCTTAAAACCAGCCGTATTTGTAAAGTTTTAGAGGTGAGTTTGCTGTGAATGTAGAGGGTAGTATGAGGAGATCCGCGGTGGGATGGGTACTCTTGTGGGGCGAATGTAAAAACCACCCCGCGATCGACTTATATGCTGTACCAAGACGTGAGCGGTGTTGCTGTAATGTGGGGTAGCTACAAAATTTTGTGTTATGTAGGTAGATGAAGAACTTAGGTGCCTACACAACATTGTTAAAAATTATGTTACATAGATTATGTACCAACAATAAGCTGTCTTGTATCTATACCAATATCGAGCAACAAACTGTTGATTAATGATTATACATAATATTATATTGCTTGCAATGGCAACAGCATTCATAGACTGAAACATAATGACCAGCATGAAATTAAAAAAAAAACGAAAAAAATATCACAATATTTAATCTCGAGCAAAGTACGTGAGTGTCTTGTACCGAAATAATTCAAAGTTGACAGCCTCCAAAGTAGCAAATAATTAGTTTTTGAAGTAAGATTCCAAAGGGTTCCAAAGGGTAAGACAATTCCTTAGTCATAAACTTTACACAAAAAATTAAACTACACGCTTTAAAATAACATAACATCACGCCTGTAATTCCCGAAGAGTTAAGCAGAGGTGTACCTATACCAATTTATAGTACACCCACATTTTCCCAGCTATGTATTAGGAGACGAGCCTATTTTCATCAACCAAGCACAAATACAAACTCCGGACCGCTATTAAAAAAATCCTGATGGAAAATCCCCATAACCCAAAAAAACTTGTCACAAAAATGAAACTAGACACATTAAAATCAAAAAGTGCACTTCCCCCGCTGCGTAGAGCGCTCGACGTAGCGCCCCCACAAATTTTACGTCGCCTCGTGCTCGCGCTTCTCTACATATTTATTATATACTCTATCGTCTTGTCTCTATGTGCTCCACAAACGACGGTAATTACGTATATTAGGTACCCTGCTTTGACGTATATTTATTAGGAGTAAAATGGTGCTTGAAATGTAAAGAAGATTGGGTTTTCTTAAGAATGTACGAAGAATATCTTTAAATTATTAAAGCTCTATCGCTCTGGTTTAATTTCGAAATATTGCTTGGAAGAAAACGGACCCATTCCTTAAACACTTGATACCAAATCCGAAGAATAAACTATCAATTAGATTTTTTCAACGTCTTATTATCGAATTGATAGTTTAAAATCGTGAATAAATATTCGTATGACAACACACGCAGTGAGCAAGTATGGCGTTTAAGGCTAGTTCCTTGTAATAATAATTATTATTGTTTGGTAAGATACACACTAGCAACTAAGTAGCTGATGCTTGTGTTTCAAATAATTTAAATTGCAGTTATAATTTAACATATTGGCTGCCCCAGTCGGATTAATACGACAAATGTTGTGCCCGTGCCGCATCGGTCGCATATAAACTACTGAGAACCTATTGTTTTTTATTTAATTGCACAACTCTATTCATCGTAGATATTTATTTGTTATTGAATATATATCTGCAATTGGCATAAAACTAAATGCTGGGGCACGGCAATTGGCATAAAACTATACGGTCAATAGGTTTAAGAGAAAAGCCACAATAATTCTGAGGGAAAAATTGTAAGCATGCCACACTTATATACATCTGTATCATTTACTATTTCCTATCATTCGTTATAAGAACTTGTTCAAAACCTGATCTGGGTCTAATAAGTTTATTTTCTTTCTTTCTTTTGTTTGTTGATTCTTGTTAGAAGATATTCTTGCTTAAGGTTGACAAATTTATAAAGGAGTTTCGAGTTCAAAAAATTTCTGATATCCAATCTGATTTTAAGTTGACCGAATTAAAGACTTTTTTTAAACGTCTATAAGTCAAGTTTCGATTGAGAATTCAGGGCACTCACACTGCCAGAATTCTAATACCATCCAAACCATTCACTTTATACAAAACTTAGCCGTTCCCAGCAACAACATCCAATACAACATTTTTAACATAACCAAGAACCCAAGAATTCATTATATTACAACAAAGCTGGGTACGGTCGGCAAAGCAAGCAAGTTTCTCCGCGCGGGCGATACATAAATTTTATTGCTATAATCTTGGGCCGCCACAAGATTCACTGGGTGGAAATTTTAAGATATACGGATTTGGTAGCGTTGGCAAAATAATTTTCGGGTGTTGTTGATGGTTTTGGTCGGTAATTTAAGTGTGGTAGGAACGTTTTAGTATCATAATTATGAATATTTTCTTTGAACGGTGACAAAGGTGATAATCATGGGCACTGGCAGTCAAAAACTTGCGCAATCAGCAATATTTAACAGCTCATATTTTGATAACTGTAAATGAAATCACAACAGCCACAATAAAAAAAAACTTGGGCGGAGGAAAAAGCATCTTGTCAAGTCTTGTTTAAATTCAGCAAATTGCATCAAAGTCAAATAATTCAAAAGACACTTTTGAACATCAAGATTAACAAGGAAATATTCTAGTTGCCCCTTCCAAAAGGTAATTTCGTATGGAGAAGAACAGATATCGACGTGGTCCGAAAATTCTCACCTACCTACTATAAAAAACTTAATGCCTGAAATCTGTAAGCAAGCTAATTCATTCCTCCTGTCTGCAAAAGGCATTTGTCCTATACTGGAGCAAACATTGGCATGCATATCACTGTGGATTAAATAAAACATAGGTACATAACAGAGATCTGGGGAATGAGGAACAGGGTCCACGCTACCAGTGTGTATGTCTCCAGAGATAGGAACCTCCATATTGAGCGTCGTTTACAAGAATATCGAGGTCTGTATCATCATCATTTCAGCCGAAAGACGTCCACTACTGGACATAGGCCTCCCCCAAGCACCGCCACTTCGACCGGGGTGTGGGCAGTGGGCAGGGCACATTGCTCGCAGAACAGATGGTCGATGGTGCCAAAAGGTTCTGGAGTGGCAACCGCGTACCGGTAGATATAGCGTTGTACAAGATAGATTGATGACCTTGATGTGAAGGCTGCAGGAATCCGCTGGATGCGAGAAGCACAGAGTTCTGTATATTTAATATAAATGACCGTTAAACAAACACAAATCTGCTAACCATACCTGTTTTATTAGGTCAACTTCTAACAACGTCTTTGCGTTTAATCAAAGGAAATTTCCAATTAAATTGATTACGATCTCGGCGGGCCCGCAGTTTCCCCGCAGCTGCCCCGCAGTCGCCCCGCAGAAGCTCCGCTAAGATAGCTACTTATACTCGCGAGATTAATATAATGTTAACTTTGTGTACATAAGGAAAGTCCTTATGTAACAGATATATTTTGTAAGACAGACATAAGAGGCTATTTATTATAGATAAATAGCCTCCTATGTCTGCCTCGTTGGTCTAGTGACTCTAGTGGTCGCAAGGACGGGGCAGAAGGTCTTGGGTTCGATGCCCAGTTCGGGCAATGTATCTATTACGGTTCATGAGGTACTGCCCACTGACAGACAGACGGAGGAACAGACATCGGAGGCTTAGTAAGAGTGTTACTTTGGCACCCTTCGTTACGAAACCCTAAAAACATTCAAAACAAATATTTTATTCAGTTGGTTTTAGATTTACCAGCTCAGTCTAAACCAACCTTTGCTTAAAAATAACAAAAACATGATACCCAACCAAACTCGACAACGACTCCATTACATTCATTTTAGAAATAAAATCCTCCATTTTTCATTTCAAAAGTCTTTATTACCGTTCCGGGAGTGTATTACCATAGACACGTAAATAAACCGCCACATTGAATTATAAAAATCATCGGTGTCGTGTAAAGCGTCCCTCGGAGCGTGTAAACGAGCGAAAAAATAAAAAAAATGTGGGAAAAAATGTAAAATAAACGCCAATGAATGTTAACGAGGTTGTTAGGATGCTGGTACAATGAGAAATTAAAATTGCATGGAAGTTTATATGTGATGATAAACTAACCAGAAAATGATAGTGGAATATGGAGTAAACTTATAAGAATGAAATAACTGATTCGGATAGTTTTATGAGACATTCAGAAAAGGTCTGCACAGAATAGATAAAAAATAATAATATTTGTAGCCTTTTAATGTCAGAAGGCCAGTTCCCGCTGCTGGGACACAGGCGTCGTCCCTTCGAGAGGGAGTGGGCCGTAATCCACCACGCGGGCCCAGTGCGGGTTATACCTTACCTTGCAAATCTTTGTCTATCCTATTCAGGAACTTCTTTGGTTGAAGACTGGTTTGGGTAGGTACTTATACTTACTAACTAACTTGGCTTAGGTAGGTACTTATTTTTAACCTATCCGAAACCAGTACGTATACCGTTATTTCTAAAATAAAATCTATTGTCCTACAGAAACATAAGAAAGATTTTTTTTTTTTGAAATTTATTTACTCAGTTATTATTATAAAGTGGTGAAGGCCGCGGGAATACGATGGATGCGAAAGCACAGAACCCGTCGAAGTAGCGGTGCTTGGGGGAGGCCTATGTCCAACAGTGGACGTCTTTCGGCTGAAATGATGATGATGATAATGATATTATAAAGTACAAGATAAAACTAACACAAAAAAAAATTGAGGTAGGCGGTTTTGGATATTGTTATCTTGTCATAACCAGTGCGATTACATTGTTTTTCTCTCTGGCTGCCTCATTTTCTCAACAAATTCAAACCACAAAAAAATATTTAAAAAAATAGCACGTAAAACTTTTCAACCACGTAAACACGTTAACAAAAACACGCAAGCTGTGTGCCCCTAACCTAACACTCCCTCGGGACGGTCCTACTAGCCGGCCAAACGGACGCGGCCGGCTAAGTAACTTGTTGTCCCGGACACCGGACAATACCGGGACCGGACGGGACGGGATAGAAACGGCTGCTTTCGAGGATTAGGGATCGAAATGTGAGAAGATGTGGATGCAGAAAGAGGTGTGAGAGGAGACAAATGGTGTTTGGTAGAATCTATTCTTAATGACCATTGTCTAGCTTTGCGGGAGAATAAAATACTTTTTCTAAAAAAAAAATGGATGCTTTATATATAATCCATATTTTTTAGGCTTTGGGTTTAACAGTTCTCTTTTAAGTAAGTATACCTACCTACAGTCCTTACATATTATAAAACAAAGTTCTCCGCCGCGTCTGTCCGTCGTCCTGTTCGCGATAAACTCAATAACTACTGCACCGATTTTCATGCTGTTTTCACCAATGGATAAAGTGGTTCGCGAGTAAAGTTTTAGTATATAATAAACGTCAAACACGCGGGCGGAGTCGCGGGCATCAGCTAGTTACTTATAAAAGTACTTTGACTTCAAAAAAAAAAAATGATAATCATGTACGTACTCGTACTTATAGTTGCCTGGCTGTTTTAGACATCATTACAACACTTCAGTTTTACAAAGCTTTCCATACTCTCTGTAAAGGATTTTGCTACATATCTCGTCAGAAAGACATCTTAGTTATCTCGGAAACATTTTTTTTATGGTAGCCTACACTGTCGCACTGCTGAGCAAAGGCCTCCCCAAAATCCTTCCAAGCATCCTTTTCCAGAGCCACCTCGATCCAACCCTTGCAGTACGCGTCTAGATCGTCTCGCCACCTCTTCCTGGGCCGGCCTCGGCGGCGCCGTCCATCCTCAGGCACCCACCGTGTGGAGACATGCGGCTGACATAACCTGCCCAATCCCAATTTAGCTTGGCAGCCATCTCGGTAGTAAAAACCATTTAAAAAAAAAAAAAATCTGTAATTTAAGCTACAAAGGAAAACCATCATGACAAAATGTTCTAGGCATCCTTAAAACTTACGTCTAACACCCAAAACAACTAAATCACTGATACACCTAATTAACCGAACACTCCACAAGAAAATCTCTAACCCCCAACATACTGAAACAACGGAAAAACCGAAATTAACCGGAAAATAACCATATCAGATTCTCCCCTTAACCCTTCTCCCTTCGGGGCATATTTTACTTCTTTTTTCCGACAAGAGACGGGAATATAAATGACTTTTTAAGTGTTCGGGCATTTTTTGCCCGGGCAACTGTGGGATGTTAACAGATTTTTTTTGCCCGGAAATCCGGCGGTTTATTGAGGTGATTAATTCAGTGTTTAAACGGCTGCGTGTCGGCACTTTTTTAACGTAAAAAAGTGTAATTTGTCAAGCAATTTGTTGGTTAATCTGTAGCTTGACTTTATGAGGTGGAGTTGTTTGTTTTTTTATTATTTTTTATGGTGGCTTGTTGAGCGTGGGATTTTTTCACGGAAGCACTTTTGGCAGAGTGAAAATTATGGAAACTTGTACTTGCATATTCTTTTATAACGTCAAGATTTTGAATATGAAGTGTTCTATGTTCTACGTTAGGGATTTGGTTCCCGCACTTAGTCCTTAAGGTGGATCATTGTGGGTGGAATATGAAGTGTATTTTTTTATGAATATCAAGAAGTTCATTTTTGTATTCTAATATTCTCTATGAAGGCTACGAAAATACTTTCGTTATTAAATAACGATCGTAAAGTAGACACCTCCCCATTACTGCAGACAATAAACGGTAAAACTACGAAAATCTTAATTTCTTTGAAGTTCCAGAGTTGACAGAAATATATAGGTAAATTTTAGTAATACAGCTCTTTTTATCCCACAGAATCGCGTAGAAAGTTCTCGTCAAAATTCAGTTAAACACGAACAATACTTTAGATGAATACTCCTAGCCACCCCTTCTGTAGAACGAAGGGTGGCTGACCAAATGGGGTCTGGAAGACTTATAGCGCCATCTAGCAGCAAATAGCGGTTACAAAGAAAAACAATGCCCTTTGAAAATATTTCAAATTTGGCGCCCACCTTCAAGATAATTTTATTTGAAAACCAAATTATAGTTATTATAGTGCATAATTGCTGCTTTGCTGTTTTATGATAAGTTAAAATAACGATTATGCTACTCGGCGTCAGAGGGCGCACCAAAACCTTTTGGTTCCTCAATTTTACGAAAGAGGTCGTTACTTAGTATTAGCTATTGGCCAACAGATGGCGATGAACATTTCTTCCATTCGACACTAGATAGCGCTGCTTTGATTATTTCTTCTATTCGATGCCAGATGTCGCATTATATTTCTACAACATTCGTGAATCTTTTGTAAGAAAGTTCGACAAAAAAAAGACGTCACTTATTGTGATGCCGTGATTTTTTTCCATCGTTACTCATTACGGGCAGCTGGCTATTGGGTAATAAAAACAAATCAACCGAGAAACATTTTTCATAAATAAAAAGCAAAATTTAAAAAAATAAACGTCTGTTCCTATAATAATTATAACACTTGAGTAAAGAACAGGTTCCGCGAACTGAAAAACACGAAAATTATCGGTTAATCAACCTCAGCAAAATTAATAATAATCACGCAAGGACATTAAAATCGTTATCTCCTATCTGCCAAGGTGTCCACGTCGTCCATATCCTATCAAAGACAACCCCAAACCGCTCTCGAGAAAAAAATGGCAGGTCACTCAGACCCAGGGGTACTGTTATTTAAATTAATTGCATATGATCACGGTTTAACGAAGGGGGACTTACAATAATGTTTGTCTTGTAGAGTTTAGGACAATGGACAAGATGGTAGAAAAAACTATTAATTTGGACAAGTGGGTAGTTTTGAATGGATCAGCCGCTCATCTTGGTTGTCTTCCGGGGTTTTGAGTAACATGAGAAAAGTATGGAACAAAAGAAAAGAAGTTGTTATTAAATAGCCGTTTGTTAGTCTCGGACTAATAATAATTGTTTGATGTAAGCTTAATTTCAAAGCTTCGCTGTTTGGAGATCAAGTAAAAAGAGTTTTATGTTGAGCTAAGTCTTAATAATGCAATTCATTATTAATATTTAAAAGAAAGAAAGAATTATTGTTTTTTCTATACAAACAAAACGAACGTTTAACAAAAAAAAAAGACATAAAATACATACATAGCGAAAAGCGTCGTCTTCATAATTTGCATACAGTAATATTGGCTAATTAATCAAAACAGCGAAATATTTGACATCTATTTGCGACGTTGCCCACTTGCAGAATGCACGCTATTAAGCTGTTTAGGAAGAACATAATATTCCTTATGGATTGCGTATTTTGTTTGGATGAAAAATAGCATTCTTTCTCTTATTAGTTTATGATGATGATTAAACTAAGATTCATGCTCAGGTATCAGTTTTAAGAGACAAATATACATAGTCACTATTGACTTAAAAAATAGCCTTATAAAAAGTGCTACACTTACAAAATCAAACTCAAAGCATTTATTTCAAATAAAACAATTAGATACAGGCACTTTTGATTTGTCTAGGAACTTATAAATTGCATAGGTGACCAGAAGGTCCTTACTTAAAATTTTCACTTAGTCTATCAAGACATCGCCAAGCGGTTGGTCGACTCTTCACGTGATTAGAGGGCTTGCCTATTCTTCGGCCAAAGAATCAGCATTGCCATGGAAAGTAGCAATACTGCCAGCCTTTTGGGCACTTTTCCTGCTGACAGCGATGCGGACGAATTTTTTGATACACTATAGTGGTTATTACCCCCCCCCCCTTTTATATACTTGTCCATATTATTAGTATTGTAGTGTTACATGTATAATAATGTATATTATTGAATTACTGTATATAAGACAATAATTATAAAATTTTCGATAGGTGTGTTACTTTTATAAATTACAAAGCCCTTTTAATTCATCATCATCATAATTTATATTTATTTCACATACATAAGCCTACATGGGCACTTATGAAACGTCAGAAGCTAGGTGCACGGTTCCAATTGGTCGTTTCCTATGGAGATGACCCGGCACGAAACTTCACGGTAACTCTTTTAAAAATAACTTTTAACACTGCTGAACATAGGCTTCAGCACCACCACTTTGACCCGTAGCGGTGCTTGGGGGAGGAACCCTTTTAATTGCGATTTAGGTTTTTTTTATTGAAACTGCAGGTTACTTTTCTTTTGAGTCCACAAAATTAAACAATACCTTGCATCATCCCAACAGAAATCACAACACATCCCGCTTTCTCTAAATATCCCTTACAAATAATTAAATAATAAACAAACTGATCAACAAATCCCATCTCCAACATTGTGTGCTAAGATTGACGTCTCTAAGACGCCGTGTGACGTCACATTGACCATCGTGGAACTGGGTCAAGATGTTCACACACCAGATAGTTATGGATGTAGATAACTGTGGTTTATGATGAGATGCAAGGAAGATATGTGTCTATAACACGGTAGGTATTAAATCAATTTAGATTCGAAAAAATATGTTTTACATATATTATCAGCGTCAGTTACATTTGATGCCTGACGCATCTGATTTTGATGCTGGATACCCATTTGGTACAAACTTGAGACGCATACCGCACGTTGGATGTTCGTTTTAAGGGTTCCGTCACACTCCTAATAAGCCTTCGCTGTCTGTCCGTCCGTCTGTCTGTCAGCGGTGTATCTCATAATGCCGTATTAAATAAATGTTGTAAAATAGAAGAAGATAGCTTTGTTTTGCTATTAATTATCACTTTTTTGCATTCAAAACGCTCTCCAATGAAATCATAATTTTGAAGATAACCGTATTTTCTAGTGATTCGACACAAGTTCCAAGTAAGAACATACACACAGACACACACACATACCATTACGTACACCATTAGCACATCGTAAATTCGCAATTCTCAACTTTTATCTGTTTATTGGTACAAGTTGAGAAAGAAACATGATAAACATGATATTAAAAAGTATGTATTTTAAGAAAAAACTAGCATATTTCCGAAAATTTTAGTTTTTTGTGAGTTCGTAGCTAGCGTCTACGTTACTCGTAGCGCTACGCCCACGTAGCAATTACCAAATCGCTTATAACGGAACGATGTAATTATTACTAATTAATAGTTTTTTTTTGTAAGCTTTTATTTGTATTAATAATGGATTTTTCACAAATAGGATTAAAATAAGAAAGCAATATTTAAACATTTATTAAAATGACACAATCGTCAATCACCGTCATCGTTGATCATCACTATTTCTTGCGGTTAAAGAAGCAATAAAATTAATATTTTTATTTATAGCATTTATTTTAGTTTCCACAGAAAATAATGACATAAACAACAAATAAAAAACTGCCTTTTTAGTGCTCCTTCGAGTACATAAATCATTGAACCCTTATCCCGCTATGAAGAAAGTTGCCCAGAAAAACCGAGAAAATTCTTCTTCCTATTATAATGATTTCACCACAAGATAAAACTGATTTAAAATTCGAACGGTTTTTTAAATTGGCTAAACCATGAGGTGTGAAATGAAGACATACGCTTTGGCCGGCTGCAACCCTCTCTCTGCTGCCGTGAGAACCGGTCCGGTGAGAATGCAAATCAGGCACATTGTACCCCTGGACAATTCTTCGCTTTTTAATTGTTGTTTTTTTTTTTATGTGGACCGTTTGGACACGTTGTCTGGTCTATCGATAGGTGTTTGTCGATGGTTTGTGTAGGAAGCTTCTAGAAAGTAAGCTAGTTACCAATTATTAGGTGGAGTCCGAAACATGTATTGCAATAAAGAACTAGGCCCACAAACCTGCATAAACGTTAATTAATAAATTAGTACTGCAAATACTCATATCCTTTTAAATTACATTTCAGTACTTATTTAATTAATTAATTCTAAGTAAAAACATTCTAAGATTTAATTGTTATCACTTTTAGTAAAACAAAGTTTTTAACAATAACATAAATTCATTCCATGACACAACTATTTCAAATTACATTTTCACTACAACCGACATCCGAAAAACTATCGACAAAACTCAAAACCCATCATTAACACACGCTACACCACGTCACTACCAAAAACCGGTCAGGTCAGTTCCGCAAAAATCACAATACCCGACCCATTGGATACTTAAATAGGTCCAAATATTATAATAGGTACATTCCGCTATTATTAGTACCGCGTCCGTTCCCTTTTTTAGCTAAAGGTGATTCTTTTATGTCCAGTTGGCACCCTTTCTGTCCTTTGTCCTGTTCCCTGCGGCAAGATAACCGGTAAGACAACTTTTTTGACCCCATCGCGTTGATAGGGTTAACTTCAGTTGTATTTTGACCATGTTCGTGTAGTGTAGTTTAGGAAGTATGAGTTTGAAGATAAATAATTTTAAATTAAATGCGAATTTGACCTCGTAGTCGCGTCCATGAGTTAAAATTTGGTTTCGTTAAATTCAGTGTCTAACATGAAAATTTTGCCCACATTTTCACAGTGCGGAACTCGAACCCGTGCCCGGTGCTTAGAGAAGCACTCTGCTATAATAAAAGCACGAAAAATGTTAATACAAGTTGACTTAGGTACATGACAGTCAGTTTACCAATCCAGTTTTCATAGACTTGCAATAAAATATCTCACATGGGTAAGTTCAATTTTAATTACTTGTCACAGGAACTTTGTCCATCTCTTAAAAATACAAACAAACAAAACATTATTACTTTCCCGCGTAATAACAAAATCTCCAATCATAAACCCCTACAACTAATTCTTTTCACAGTTTTTTTCTAACCCTCCCGCGCTTCGCTATTGATTATATTTTTAAAAGCAACCCCTCATTGGCGCGGACATTTTTGTTCAATTCTAAAGGTTTTTCTGTCGTGGGCGTCTTCGTGGGGTGGGGTGGGGTTCAACATGGCCGGTGCTTCTTAAAAAATAAATTTGAAAAGTGTTAGCTTTTTAAATATTGTAGTTTTTTGTTTCAATGTTCGTTTTTCATCTTTCGTATTATAACGGAAGTTGCGGGCTAATATTTTATTGATACTGAGTTTAAATAAGTTTTATGAAACCCAAGAGAGCAAAACTACCTTATCTAAAAGATGTTTTCTTGGAGCAAAATTATCAGCCTATTAGGTGCTTATCATCGTACTTATGTTTTTTAAACCCACTTAATTTTTCAATAATCGTCTTCCTAAAACGAAATCTACTAAAACAGAAACTAAAACTTCAAAAAAAATATTTTAAGTAATAAAAACTATAACCCAACTACGACTAAAAAGGTATAAACAAGACACCACAACAGACAAATTAAAAATTCGGAGTCACACGTGTTAGGGCATAAATCGAGCAGATTACGTGTGACTCCGGATTTTTAATTTGTCTGTCTGTATATATATATATATATTTGAAATGTGCTCATTAAGCCCTTTCATTTGATACCCAACATGGTACGATTAAACAATTTTTTTTTTAGTTCCTCACTTTATGTCCTCTAGAGGTCGCCATTTTTTATTTAATGTGACGTCACATAGCCTATAACCAGCGGACGATCAAAACGCTTCCAACGATACCTCATTTGTCAAATTGTGATGAGTGGTATAGAAGATAGGAGGGAACAGATGAACATACTTACATACATACCGGTCAAAATCATAACCCTCCTTTTTTCTTCGCCGTAGTCGGGTAATAAAACAGAATTTTCCAAAAACTTTAATAATAATGCTTCGGGATAAACCCATCAAAACTTTTTACTCATTATATAAATATAATTACGACGTAAAACGGAAAAGGGATAAGAAAAACTCCTCGGAACTCTTCGCAGGGCGAGAGCGGGGTGGAATTGATTTTATTTGCCCTTCGACACGATTTTTTAATTAGGGGACCGAAGTTTAAGAGAAAATTTTAATGATGGCTGTCGTCTTTGAGTTACGAAAATTAATATAAAAGGATTGCTTTTGAAATTGGGTATTTTAAGGACCGATGAATTGCTTTGTCTATTCCTGACACGTGAAAATGATATCTTATGGTAGCCATACACGTTACGATATACTTGCGCAAGTTTAGAATGGCAAAAGTCTGCGTGGCACTGAATAGCTCGGATATAATTGTGCTAAGTCATCCCACACACGTTAACGTACCTATACTTGTGCAAGTCCAATTTTACGCCAGTATATCGTAACGTGTGTGGCCTGCATTATATCAGAACTCGTGACGGCACAAGTAAGAAAAGGAAAATAGTTCACGACGTGATAAAATTTAGTAGTGTGGGTCAGGCAGGGAGCAACGAACGAAATTAAATATCGTCGATCGTTGTAGGTATGGTGATTTTCGCTGAAAGTTCTATGAAACATCGTTTCGTCGAACGGGCTCCTGAATATAAATAACAATCAAATCGGACTACTCTGTAAAAAGTTATGCATGATCATAAAGACAAAACGGGAAAAAAAATTGTATATCTGTCGATATCGTCAGTTCTATTTTTATGCAAATTGTTGACGTTCAAAAGTGCCTTTTATGTGCCTAATGAAATAAATCATTTGACTTTGACTTGATTTTGACTTCGATTTGAAAACCTAGTTTGCGTCGGTTAAAAAATAATCGATTTAAGAATTTATAGGTACCTCTACTTAATAGCAACTAACACGAGATATGGATACATAATATTCAAAAAGGATAAACTATTACGACATAAGTAAAAGAATAATGGAATTTTACAATCCGTTATCTACATAAGAAAATTGAGAAAGAACTTTAATTTTACAAATCATAAAACGGACCTAATTCCAAACCTATAAAACAGTCAGGACACTCGATATCGCCCATCTGTCATTAAAGATCCTCGAATCAACTCCAAAAACCCTCAGAACAATTCTTTTTACCCACAAAACAACGGGCAGAAGTGGCTCAAGTCTTAGAGCGCCAGAGAGATATCTCCAGAATGTTTTTAACAAACAAATGGGTCCCATTAAAGAGAAAATTGGCTTTGAAAAGTTTCGCTCAGGGCGTCGAACGACTTGACATCTTGAAAAATTTGCGCAAAACTCCTCTTCGTAATTGTCAATGATAGTGTTTTGTTTTTGATACGCGCTACTTACTATCTGGATAGTAGATCCGTAGTATATCAGAGGGACAATTCTCGTAACTTTTAAGAACGTCCGCCATTCATATCTCATTCGCAATCTGTCAAAGACACAATCAATATTTTTGACAAGTTTGACAGATTGCAACATGAATGTGAACATTTTTTAAGTACGAGAATTGGCCTTCTTGATGAAATAGGTAGTAGGAAAGCATAAATAATTATTCGTATCATTTACTACTAGCTTCCACCCGCGGCTTCGCCCACGTAGTATGTCGATAAAAAGTAGCCTATGTCCTTTCTCAGGCTCTAGACTATCTGTGTACCAAATTTCATTTAAATCGGTTCTGTAGTTTTGGCGTAAAAGCGCGACAGACAGACAGACAGATTTACTTTCGCATTTATAATATTAGAAAGGATTAAGACTATTTCATTTGGTACCACTAACTAATCTATATTTCGGGTGAACAGTTGCAATGTAGCATAACTTCTGATTTGAATAACCCTTTTTCATTGCAGAACTTATTATGACCAAGATAAGTGAAATAAAGTTTTGTGCACTATAATTATGGTGGTTATTATATTATATTATACCTAATCTGTAACAAAGTCAAATAATTTATTTCAATAAGCACATAAAAGGCACTTTTGAACGTCAAAAACAAAGAATTAAAACTGATTCTAGTTGCCCCTTCCAAAAGGTAGTTTTCGCATGGAGAAGAAACTCCACGGTTACTCTTTTAAAAATGTTTTACAATATTTTGTGTACATCCTTACTTCCTTACTTAATATTATAAATGCGAAAATACCTCTGTCTATCTGTCTGTCGCGCTTCCACGCCAAAACTAATAAACCGATTTAAATGAAATTTCGTACACAGATAGTCTAAAGTCTGAGAAAGGATATAGGCTACTTTTTATCGACATACCACGCGGGCGAAGCCGCGGGCGGAAGCTAGTCAATTATATAATTTTATGTGAAGACAATGCACAAACACTAACTCTGTTACTCGTTAAATGTCTAGGTAAGATTTCAGTGTTTCCTATCTTCCCCTCTTCTTTCTTCATTCATCTCTCAAGACGTTAAACAAAATCATCTCTGCTCAAACATTAATAAATCTAAAATCTTCGATAAGAAGAACACGGAAGGCGAAAAATATTAATTTCATGGGGTGCCCACCCTCCTCTCTGGTACCTACTTTGGTACTTTTTTGACGCCCACTATCCCTTTTTTCAAAAGGGGGTGAGTTTTGCAATTTAAATTTTATCTCCGCGTAATGAGTGAAATGGAAATAAGAGGAGATCCAGAAACAACTGTTTGGGAGAGATTTGGTCGGCAGGCACCTTCTTTGTGAAGTAGGGGAAATTTTCAAGCGATGTATACTTACAAGTTTAAGCATACCTACTTATAATGGCATGATTTTTTAAAACATAGCTTTAATCAGAAGTTAAGTATTGATTGACTGTTAAGGTTTCTAGAGATGTTATTTACTAATATTACCTCATCATCTCATCTGCCTAGCCTTTTCCCAACCATGTTGGGCTCGGCTTCCAGTCCAACCGGATGCAGCTGAATACCAGTATTTTACATGGAGCGACTGCCTATCTGACCCCCACAATTCAGTAACTGGGTAATACGATATCCCTTGGCAAGACTAGTTGTCAGACTTTCGGGCTTCTGACAACCCGTAACGACTGTCAAAGATCCACAAATGACAGCCGGGACCAACGCTTTAACGTGCTTTCCGAGGCACGGAGGAGTCTCGATATGTAAAAATGGTCACCCATCCACGGACCAACCCCGGCAAGCGTAGCTTAACCTGATGAATCGACCCATGCGGCTGTTATTACTTAGCCACGAGCATCCTCCTCATTACGTATTCGTAGAATTAATCAAAAACTTCAGCGAATAGTAAGGAGTCGTTTAAACTCTCTTAGGCGAAAAATCATAAGCGATAAAGTAGTTGTGGCCGTTCTAATTTGAAACAATTTTAAAACGTTTTTTTTTTGGATAAGTCTCGAAGTAATTCTTGAGAGTATAATGTTGATTGTTTAAACGCCTATTAAGAAGATCCTGTACCTGCCAGAAATAATCGACTTATCGTGCCTGTAAATATGTAGATCATACTCGTATCTAAACAAAATCAAACTAGTCGCTAATTTAATTGCATAATTTATTATTTTTATGAAATTGATATTACATTCTGTGATTACTGATTACTTAACACACGCATTGATTAATAAAATGACTTGTAAAAAATTTAGGAATCTCGAATACTTTTATAATGGTTGTCAAAATGTGAGCACCATGTAACTATCTATTACATAATTTATTTATTTATCATTGCTTTATTTTTTATTATTTTAACTATTCACTTATAATTATAATAATTAATGTATACAAAATATTGTAAAACATTATAAAAGAGTAACGGTGGAGTTTCTTGCCCATTCTTCTCCATACGAAAACTACCTTCTGGACCAACTAGAAACAATTCAATTTTTTTGTAAATTTAGAAGTTCAAAAGTGACTATAAGTGCCTAATTGAAATTAATTCTTTGACTTTGACATTTAAACTTGAACAAATATTATTTGTTTAAGTTTTATAAGTACCTAATATAAAAATTGGTAGATACTTACAGAGCAAAAAAATTAATGTAACCTAACAACTTTTCCGCGTATCCAATTTACTACCTATTGATGCAATCAAAAGTAACTTGCGTACCTACAAATATATTAAAAAATCATTTATTTTTTATTATAATAAAATACTCAATCAAAACATAATTTGATTCGCAAGGGTAAAGATAGATTCATTAAAACTCATTCAAAATATTGAGGGCAACTCAAATGGAGATAATTTTCTTTTGCCTTTCTCCCTTTCTGAGAAATGATTTTATTTACCTAAATAGGTTATTTTGCTTTGGTAATTCTGTTTTCCTACCTACCTCTGCCTATACCTACCTCTTATTAGTAGTACACTAGGTTTTCCTAAGAAGATAATATAGTTATTAATGTTGATGAAACAGAAACTAAATCAGAAAACTTTAACTTGGCTATTTGGATACTTAAACATACGGTAATTCTAACTAGAAAATGTTATACAATAATTTAAGTCCATATTTTTTTTTACTAAAGTAGGTAAATACCAAATAAACAGAAATACTTTAACTACAGAATTAAACCAAAAAAAAACGTTGAATTAATCATTTAATGGCATAAAAGAACGAAAGCCAAATCCTAGCGTCAAAGAGTGAAAATTAAAAAGTTAAACGTTTAAAACCAAAATGGCGGATGGAATAGTTGAAAGTTTGCGAGCGAAAGTGTTCGGCAACTTTTTAATTTGCGAACGAGCACCAAAAGTCTTTCCCGACTGAAAGCGCTTAGCGTGTTGAAAAAAGCGTTTTTTTTCGCAAGCTAAGTAATGCAAGCGACTCCTCGCGTCACGCGGTCGCGATATCAGCGAGACACAATGGCTTTTTAATTGTTTCTGTAACTACGGGATTCGACGGCTTAATTATGAAAGATATAGTCAAAGCGACATATATTGCAAAGTGTGGAAAAGTCTGACCTGCCAAAAAAGTGTCCGAAATCTTTGTTGTAAAAAAATGTTTAAAAAACAATGCCAGAAACGAGTCGATTGGTTAAAAATTTTATACACAAGTGTTTTTCTTTTTTCCAAGCCCATTCTCCAAATAATCAAAATGTCATTGATGCCCAATCATCTTTTAGACACGATGAAGTCAAAAAAGCATAAAATGAGCGAAAGCAAATGCTGTAAGAGTTATTGTGAACCTGGTTCATAGTTGTAAATAAACCATCATACAAGGTGGATAATTTTCGCCGTCGATGATTTAATTAGTTATCTGAGCTTTTACAATAACTACTCGTATGTAGGCCACATCGACAGCGTTAGCAATGGCTTCGGACAGGTACAAAGTTGGATGAGAGTTATAAGATTATTTAAATGATTTAGAAATGATACCGTCCGTTCTCCGATTATAGTGATTTTTTGTACGTAGAAACACGTTAATTTTATTAATCTTATAAAGCCATAATCCCCGCTAACAACCGCACCAAGCCTATCGCATCGAATTTTTCATCGTCGCAAAGTTAGTGACTAGTTCGAGGTGCGAATGTTAGCAGTCCAACTTCAACTGAACCGGGATGCTGCAAAAACTTGAGAAAAACCTCCTTTCAATAGCTAATGGATGAACCTGGAACTTATGGGTTATTTTTAAACTTAAGGTTCAGGATTTTATGTGAGTTTTTAAAGTGTTTCATAATGGAATTAGTTTATTTTGAAGATTTTCTCTCTGTTTGATTTGAATTTCTTGTCGTGTCGACACAAGATATTTTCTAGAGATATAGAAGCTATAGGTACTCTTGTGATATAAGGTTTGCGGATATAAGTCATGACGTCAGCATAGTTGGAATTAAGCAATTAAAACTATACTTTTTATCCCGGTAGGTCCCATGGGATAATTTTTCGACGTCCACGCGGGTGAAGCTACTGGCAAAAGCTAGTATTTTCATACAGAAGCTATACCTACTCATGTCAACCAATCTGCCTAGCCTTTTCTGAAGTATTTTGGGGTCGGCTTTTAGTCTAACCGGATGCAGCTGAATACCAGTATTTTACATGGAGCGACTGCCTATTTGACCCAGTAACTGGGCAATACGATACCCCTGGGTAAGACTGGTTGTCAGACTTTCGGTCTTCTGTCGACCCGTAACGACTATCAAAGATCCATTAATGACAGCCGGGACCAACAGCTTAACGTGCTTTCCGAGGCACGGAGGAGTCTCGATATGTAAAGATGGTCATCCATCCACGGACTAACTCCGGTAAGCGTAGCTTAACCTGATGGATTGAACCGCGCGGCTGTTACCTACTTATGTGATGTAAGGTTTACGGAATTAAGTAATGACATTAGCATGGTTGGAATTTACGCTATAATTAAGACATTTTTTTCTCGAAAATGTAAGAAAAGTTCATGATGACGTGGTAAAAAGTTTAACCACTAACTGGCTTGCTGGTCAGACAATCCAAGATGTGTCATTCGAAGAGCCAATAGGAGTATCTGAGTCTTTATAATAATAATGTTAACCTAACTGGTAATACTTAAATGATCTTGTAAACATAGCCGACATTTTACAAAACGAATTTATTCTTGATGCCCGTGATTAAATTGAATATTTAATCTTTCCATAACGGGCAAGTAAATAATAGTATGTTTTATGACTTTAACAGACTATATGGGCTACTTCCGGTGGTACGTCCTGTGGTACCGGAACCCGCCTATTACGTCACTTCCGTTCAGGAGAGCGTCTGAAACTTTGGAATTGGAGCAATTTTTCACGTTCACCTACCCTCCAGCGGGTAAATTTAAACTAAGTTTTAAGTATAATTTGGTTAAATCGTTAAGGAGTTATTATCTGAAAATGGGTAGTATATAGCTATATAGGTAGGTAGAGTTAATTCTAACTGGCACAAAATCGAAGATGATGCAAAATTTAAAAAAAAGTATATTATAGCATAATCAGCCTATAATGTTCCCACTGCTGGGACACAAGCTTCCTCTCTGTGAGTGGGCCATAATCCACCACGCGGGTCCAGTACGGGTTTGGTGGATGCACGCAAGGAAATGCAAGTAGGGTCGAGTATTATCAGAGTTCAAATCAATAGGAATAAATAATAATATGTTTTCTTTGAAATACTCGACGGTGTATGACTAGATTTTATAAAAAAGAAAAAATAAATCATATTCACTAATTTCATTTTCAAGATTAAAATCTAAATTATTTCTTAGTCGCGCTATAAATCAAGATTAAACTTAAAATATTACTTGATACGAATTTTTTTAAATACGATGCCTATCGAAAGAAACAAAACAGTATAAATTATTCCAAACTAACTTTAAATATATAGACATATTTTCATTTTTATGCTCCACTCTTTTTTCAAGAGAAAATCGACCCTATCTTTGTCAATCCAGGGTTCAAAATTGCAAAACAAAAAGAACTTTCTTAAGTTACTTCGCGACAATTATTCTTGGTAACGGTAAAGCAGAAAAAGTGGGGGATTTCAAAGGATTGGACCAATTTAGATTTATTTTTCTCCCCATTTTGGGGGTCCGAGGACTAAGTTTTGTTGCCACCTACCCTGGGGAGGCTGGTAAAGTATGGGTGGAAGAAAGTGCTGCATTTAATTTGTCAATTATATTCATTTTTTAAGATTTTTTTTTTCATTTTAAATTTTTGCTTGGATATCTGTAGTTAAGCAATTGAATTTTTTTCAGTCGTATTCTGTTACTTTGTTGCAGAATCGTATCGTAGATAATAAAAAAGATAAAATTGTAATCGATTCGGTCATTGAACCTACAGCTCCAAAAGTAAACATCTAGAAGTATTATTTCGGTTGAACTTTTTACTTATAATATCTCTACAAGATTCTTGTTTGATATTTTTCTAATAAGAGGGATAACCGTATAACCCATATAGATATTAGAGTATGTTTTTAAATACGAATAGCTACTTAGTTTACTATGTTATATTGTATCAACATTCACTGTATCAGTTAATAATTATGATGTCGGTTTAGGTATCTAAAAATAAATGTTATATATAATAAAATTATACGTTTACCGATAAACAAACTTCAAGTCATGGTAAATAATTTGACCATTTACCAATTTTTTTTTTGGCAATAGTGAAAAATATACGCTACTTATTCCTTATCTTACAACTCCGTACTTTCCAGTAGCCATGCAAGTAATAATTCGGGCAGCGATAAAAAATAAAATGGGGTGCCTACCCCTTGTAAAAAGTCGTCTCCTTAACTTTGCAATAGCCACCCTTAGGTAACTGACGAACAGCCCCGCGCAACGTTTATGTAGATAATTATATAAAAATGTTCTACGAAAAGGGTTGAATTTCGTGTTTTTGTGATGCGGAATTAAGTGGTTGGGTTTTTCGTTCTTTGAAATACTCTCTTATTTTTAAATTTCCTTACTTGTCATTTGTTTTTCTTTGCATAAGATTCTAAATCCACACTGTACTAGTTTCGCATGAGTTCCTATGAATTATGTCGATCAAAATAATTACGATTCTTACTTTTATGATGTTTTTTGGAGACTGTGTTTTTCCCGATAGTTGCGGCGATAGTAGCAACATAATAAGCTAGTGACCTAATGGCAAGTAGTATCATCTTCTGTATCATCGCGTCGACAAGATCGTTACTTTTTACCCGAGTACGGCGAAGCAAAAAGGAGGGTTATGATTTTGACCGGTATGTATGTATGTATGTTCATCTGTGCCCTCCTATCTTCTAAACCACTCACCACAATTTGACAAGTGAGGTATCGTTAAAAGCGTCTTGATCGTTCGCTGGTTATAGGCTACGTGACGTCACTTTAAATTTGGAGTCTCACGTAATCTGTTCGATTTATGCCCTAACACGTGTGACTCTGGATTTTTAATTTGTCTGTCTGTGGTGTCTTGTTTATACCTTTTTAGTCGTAGTTGGGTTTTAGTTTTTATTGCATTTTTTTTAAATGAGATAGAATGGTTCTCATACTGTCGTTTATATTTAAAATCAATCAGGAACCAGCCATAATCTTCACGCTTACCAGACGGATTGGTAAATGAAATTGAAAGGTGGGTGGCTGGTAACGATATTTTTACCCGACTACGGCGAAGCAAAAAGGAGGGTTATGGTTTTGACCGGTATGTATATATGTTCATATGTTCCCTCATATCTTCTTAACTGCTCATTACAATTTGACAAATGAGGTATCGTTGGAAGCGTATGCAAGCTATGTGACTTCACATTAAATTGAATATGGCGCCCTCTGGAGGACAAAAAGTCATAAACTGAAAAAAAAAATGATTTTTATTGAGGCCATATGTTCGGTATCAAATGAAAGGGCTTAATTAGCACATTTCAAAAATATATATTTTATAACCCCAATTTTTTTAAATTAATTGCCTAATCTTTTGAAGACAGTTCACCTATTATTCTTGTCATTACACTCAAAACGGATTCCTTTATTTATCATTTTCTCTAGCAGTTTGTCAAATTAAAAGTAATTTTTAAGCCGCATTATTCAAAAATCTCTAAGCGGTGGGTTTCTCATAAGACAGTCTCTTCATTTGGCAACCACAACTAATACATTAAATCTATACCTTAGACAATAAACAAAATGCACGTAGAAAGTCAAAGACCGCATTAATAACATAACATGGCAACATATTTTCTGGGGTTACTTCGGAAACGGATGGAGACAGCTATAGTCTTCTGGAATCACGCCAGGGGGCGCAGACGGTGACGGGATCTTTTATTTGTATGTCTTTTTATGCTTCGAAACTGTGTTGAAGATTTTCGTGTCTTTTTTAAATCGAAGAATAAAAGGGTAGTTTGAAATTTTTCGTATTGGCACCCAGATGGGACTTATTTAATTTTGAATAGATACGGCCGTACGGGTATCGATATTTTAAAATGTATTTTATTCATATGTAATTTACGAATTAGAAACTAAAATAACGGTTATAATATATTATGAAAAGAGAATCTTATTATGCGTTTATTTACTTTTTACTTTACAAGTTAAAGTAAAAAGTAAATAAACGCATATTAAGATGTCTTTAATACGCATAATAAGAAGGTACGATTAACTTTATTCATATGTGCGTAATTGCATATAGGTACTACCTACAACGAATTAATACTATGCTAACTTAGAATCTACCATCCCAAAACACCACGATTTACCTAAGAAAATTCTCCACCTACCCTCACTTCAACCTTAATTCTAAACATGGTACCTGTCAAAACGGACATTATTTTTCTCGTACTAACAAGTCTTGTAGCGTTTCTCATTCCGGGCTTAAATTAAAAACAATTATGAAGGGGGGCGACGGCCGGCCCCGGGCGTTGTGAGATGAAAAATTAAGACAATTTAAACATAGCCTGGCTATACTTTTATAACAACGCTGGACGATGGGAGGGTAGGTAGAGATGTATAGGTTTGGTTATAGATAAGGTTATATTTAATACCTTACTATTTTAGTGCTGTAAAATATTAGCTAGTAATTCTCCCACTTTACGTTAAAGGGTTTCTTCTCATAGAGCCGAAACGAGGATTGAGCATTTTTTACCCGACTGCCCCAGAAGGAGGGTAATGTTTTTCGAGAGTATGTATGTACCTATGTTTGTATGTATGTCTATTTCTTTGGCACGCTCAATAGCCTAACGACTTGATGGATTTTAGCTAATGAGGTGTCATTAAATTCGTCCTACCTAATTGTGGGAGTGACATAGGCTATATAATATTTATATATTGCTTCTACAAATACAAAAAAAATGGAGGGGAGGGTTTAAAAAAAACAATACAACAATATTGGTATCAAATAAAAGCTAGTAATGAGTCAATTCCAATATATGTAAATATAAAACCAAAAAGACAAACCAATAACCTGAAATATGGTGTAACCGTTGTTTGTTCCCCGCCTGTAATACAAAAATTCTACAGATTATAATGCTTGTTTTTCTCTTTTAAGTTATGCGTTTTTGCAGGCGGGTTTTTTGTTTTTTAAATAATTATTTCGATCGTCTCACCTATTTGCAACCTCAAAAAATCTATCTGCCTAGCCTTTGCCCAACTATGTTGGGGTCGGCTTCCGGTTAGACTGGAAGCCGACCCTAACATTGTAGGGAAAAGGCTAGGCAGATTGATGATGATTTTCGCAGAGTAACTTTATACCAAAGGCAGGTCATGGGTAGTAGAGTTTTTGTCCTCAGAATATTCAAAACAAAACACGTGGGTAAGTATGTGTAGACAGTGCTCCCAAATTCCCCAGATGTTTTTCATAATACCCACAAGAATTAAATCACCTTTTGAAACGACTGAAGTATTATCTACATATTACATTTAGTTGACTTTTATAGTAGGTACTTACCTACTATAAAAGTCAACTAAATGTTACTTACCTATCTACTAAAATAGCCTCATCCATAGACCTTCAATACCTACCAATTATCTGAATAACGAAAATAATAATAAAAATTCATTCAAACTCAGTTACTTAAAAACAAAGTTCCAAAAACAGTAAGAAACCTACATGCTTTTGACTAAGAAATAAACAAGCTTTGTTTTCAAAACTCAAAACAAATCTTCCTTCCCAAGAAAAGTAATAAAAAACAGACCGATTACCTCAAGTCAAAGAAACAAATTAACATAACCACCTACAATAAGATAAGACGCCCCCCCACCCCCCTAGACAACAAAAAAAAACAAGAAAAAGACGGAAATATCACCCCTCTAACGAGAGACAGAGAGAGAACACCGCCCCGCGAAAAATTAAGATTCAAATAGTAAGAAAATTAAAATTCGCGGAGCGGTCAGCTTTGCGTCCCGCTTGTTCTTTCTACTTTCGTGTATTGCCATCTCTTTCTCTCAAAAAAAGATGGGGTTGATCTGAGTTCCATCAAGAAGGGATGAAATGGCCTTATTGGAATGGTAATGACAGTGTTTTGTAGACTCCCTGGTGCTGAATAATTAAAACTTAAAACTATAAGACGTTTTATATTAAAGTCAGGCTTCTCATTTTTAGAAGTTTACTAGCTTCCGCCAGCGGCTTCGCCCGCGTGTTAGCTTTATAAATTATGGCCTATATAGCATTTTATTGGTGAAAGAAATTTCAGTCCAGTATTTTTTGAGTTTGTTCATTACAAACAATCTACCTAGCCTTTTCCCAACTATGTTGGGGTCGGCTTCCAGTCTAACCGGATTCAGTTGAATACCAGTATTTTACATGGAGCGACTGCCTATCTGACCTCCACAACCCAGTAAATGGGTAATACGATGATAACCTTGGTAAGACTGGTTGTCAGATTTTCCGTCTTTTGACGACACGTAACGACTATCAAAAATCCAGGAATGACAGCCAGAACCAACGGCTTAACATACTTTCCGAGGCACGGATGAGTCTCGGTATGTAGAGATAGTCACCCATCCACCACCCAACCCCGGCAAGTGTAGCTTAACCTGATGGATCGATCCGATGCGGCTGTTATTACTTAGCCACGAGCTCCTTCATTGAGTTTGTCCATTACGAACAAAAATACAAATATTTTCCACAGATGAAAGAATTTTTTAAATCGGTCCAGTAGTTTTTGAGTTTATTCTTTACAAACAATAATGCAAATCGTTACTCTGTATAATATTAGGGTTTTAAAAAGGTAGTTTAAGGAAATAAGAGTTGCATTGTACGCACCCTGAAATTCAGTCGGTCCGGCTAAAAACCTTGCCGAGTAGCTGAATCATTTTATCCTAAGAGCTTGTACCAGCTAAGTAGGTATTATCGTGGCCATAGTAAATAAAAAACCGGCCAAGTGCATGTCGAATCACGCACAATGAATGGTTCCGTAGTTGTATCGTAGGATGAATTTATCCAACAAACTTAACAATGTAGTTGAAAAACTGGTTCTCCGATACAGAATGTATGGGAGAACATGTTTTTGCAACTGCAAATTAAAGTTGGTCGATTATTACTCGGTAACTGGTGGAGCCTTCGTAGCGGTGATGGTTTTCCTTTTAATTTTGTTATATTTACTACTGCCGTGAATTTTTTCACATTTTCAAACCATTTAGCTGGCAGGGGGGGGGGGACACTTGACTCTAACAAAAATTTGCACTTTAAAGCTTAATATTCCATGAACCCAAAAATGGTTTTCAGAAACTCCCATTATTTTTAAACGACCTTTCCAACGATACCCCACACCATGGGATTGACGAGAAAAAAAAACAATCTTTCACTTTAAATGTAGGGGAGGTACCCTAAAAAAAATATTTTTTACAATTTTTTTTTACCACTTTGTCGGCGTCATTTATATGTATATCCATACCAAATTACAGCTTTCTAGTACCAACGGTCTTTGAGCTAAGCCGCAGACAGACGGACGGACAGACGGACAGACAGACGGACATGGCGAAACTATAAGGGTTCCTTGTTGACAACGGAACCCTAAAAACCAGGAAATAAAGAGTGGACGGCAGCTGATATTATGCAAGTTTAGAAATACTATTATGATACGGATTGCAAACTGTAGACATTTGATTTCATAGTGGCGATACAATAGGGTATATATTTTCACTCGCAGCGTAGCATAATTAGCCTATAACGTTCCCACTGCTGGGACAAAGGCAGGCCTCCTCTCTTTGAGAGAGTGGGCCATTTGAACGTCGTAACAGCGGCAGTGTTCAGCACGAAGCTTTCTCACAATTTTTACTTTATTGACCTCTGCAACCGACCAGCAATGAAAACTGAAAATGAAATTCTTTAATGTCCATATAGCACATAAAACTTTCAATAAATACACACATAGATAACGTATAAACATACAATACAATAAATATAACTCATTCACATTATACACATGTTATCAATTAGGTAATCTCGGCGTGTGGTAGAACTGCCAACTTATATGTACAGCTGTCATGTGGTTCTATTCTCGTACCGCGGCCACCAAAGAATTGGCCGATTTGGCAATGCTGTACCTAAATTATAAACGTTGCTTAAAGTTAAGTAATGATTAGCGTCTGTTTATCCATACATTTTTGACGTTTAAACGTCACTTAACTTAAAGCAAAGTTTATGAATAAACCCCTAAAGCAACAGCAAATAGGTACAGTAGGCCGCCCGACAATGGTAACAAAACCAGTCCTTATAAATTGGCCTCTTATTCTTTTGAAACTCCGTACTAGGCTACCACCTAGAATTGAGTGTTACCACCGACTTTATAAACTGCAGGTCGTGTAGGTACACTTTGAAATGAGTTTTACTAACTAGACCAGCCAAAAATCCAGTAACTGAATTTAAAAAAAAACGCTTTAAGAGAAAGAGCAGTCAGTGGTGCCTCATTGATATCGGCCGCGACTTACGAGTCGTAAGTTCGTCGGTTCGAACCCTGACAGGCGCTTTACTTTGTGTAAATTATTTCATTACCACTGCTCTCAAAACGGTGAAGGAAAACATTTCGAGGAAACCGGCAAGTCCGAGAACCAAAAAAATCCAAGACATGTGCCATCTACCAACCCGCACTGGGCCCGCGTGGTAGATTACGGCCCACTCCCTCTCACTGACAGGATGCCTGTGTCCCAGCAGTGGGAACATTATAGGCTGATTATGATAAGAGCAAAGTAGAATGTGATATCTTCCCACGAACTCAGTACGTTCATGGTCAGGACATACTCATTCTTAGCATGGTATTTACCTACCTACACCTACCTACAAATATGAATACTTTTCACTTCCATACAAAGGAAAAAAAATAACTTTTGTTTGTTGGGCTTTGCTACGCCAAAGTCGAATTTACATTCAAGAAAATCTATTTTATAATTTTTCTCAAAATAATTAAAACAACGCTTCGTCAAAATGTTACTTGATCAAAGGGGGTAAACAATAAAAATGTCCCCCCTTCTACCCCCGGGGGGTTCGGGGGTCCGGGGGGCGTTCGTTTCTTTGTCCCGCGTTATCTATACAATTATTTGAAGAAAGTAAAGTCTCGCAAAAAGATAGCAAGGCTGGACGCTCGCCGAGTTGCGACCGTCGCCTCTTTTTGAGAAATATTATTTATTTTTTAAATAAAGATGGCACAACTTGTATTTATAAAGTCAGGGTTAAAACGCATGAAGCCTCCGAACAACAATACACAATCTTACGGTACTAATATTGTGTAATAAAAGTCGTCAATCAAGTGTAGTTCCTACTCTTACTCAAACTATTCTATATTTTACGTTGTAATTACCTTTTCTATGACTCTAAAAGTGGAAAACATCTTGCAACTACTTTATTGGCTCCTCCAAAGAAACATTATCGATAACAATCCTTATAGTTTTCGCAAAGATCTATCTAACAAAACAATTATTTTATTTTCCAGAGGCCACTAAAGAGCACCATCACCATCGCCGGACGCCCTACAAAAACGATCCTCTAAAGGGGAGTCGTGGCAAAAATGACGCTCCGGAATAAAATAAATACTCCACCATCATAAGCAGACCTGCCTACACCCTCCTGAACTAAAGGAACCAGTATACGGAGAGGAATCTCAAGGCTTTCACAGAGGTCTTGAAGACTGGTCGAGAAAGAGGCGAAGAATCTATTATATATAGGTAGGTAGCGTTGAGAGGTAAAAATTTATTGATGGATATTTTTTTAATGGAAGTTATTTAGTATACAAGGGCATTAGGTAAAGTATTGTATTTCAAAGTAACGGTAACTTTTAATGTCAAGTCATAGAGATCTCGTGCACTAGACGGCTACAATCACGAGTTTTGGTCTCACCAACCAGTCTAAGCAGTGAAAACTTTTTCACGGAGAGATTTTTACAGATTAAGTACTTCAGAAAAGTGAGCATCAATACTTACATAGTGTCAATCCCTAGCATCAATGAAATGACAGCTCACTTCACCTGAGTTTTCACGATGAGATTTTTACAGAATAAACCTGCAGCCAGTCTACTCTGTAAACACCTCACCGTGAAAAGTTACGTGAAGTGAGCTATCAATCCCTAGCGTCAGCTGGAGTGACAGCTCACTTTAATCTCACTTCAGATACGTTGTCACGGTGAGATATTTGCAGAATACCTACCACTACAAGTCTCGTGGTCGTGGCCGTCTAGAGCGCGAGATCCCTTAGACAGTTTGTCTTAGAGAAAATATTTTTTAGACTTTTTAAACCTGTCCTTTGATTAGTTAATGGGACTTTCGCTTGGCCTAAGCAATGGTAGCAGAGAGCAGAGAGCCGAGAGCAATGGTAGCCAAGTGGTAACGGCCGCGACTTACGAGTTGTAAGTCGTAGATTCGAGCCCTGACAGGCGCTTTACTTTGTGTAAATAATTTCATCACCACTGCTCTCAAAACGGTGAAGGAAACCATCGTGAGGAAACCGGCATGTCCTAGAACCAAAAATTCGAAGACATGTGACATCTACCAACCCGCACTGGGCTCGCGTGGTGGATTACAGCCCACTCCCTCTCACTGAGAGGAGGCCTGTGTCCCAGCAGTGGGAACATTATAGGCTGATTATGCTAAGCAATGGTATTCCAGGTTGTTTTAATTACACATCTAAAGAAAAGGCTGCATCGGCTTATCTTCTTGACGAGATCGTTATGTAGCGTTTATTTTGGGCTGTTATAAGTGGCCGATAATTTATCGGTAATAACATGGCACAAAAGGGAGAGGGCCTTTTCAGCAGTGGGTGGTGGGCTGCCAACGATGATGACAGATTTAAATAATTAAAAATCTTTTTAAAAACAAGCTTTTTATTAACTAAACAGGGTTTTCCCAGGGTCACCTTCCTGCTCCATCATCATACCCTGAACACCACCTAGTGTCAAAGCACTTGTTAATACATAGTTGAGTCCAAACACGATCGTGCTATCTAGTTTGATTGACGAGTTCCTATAGCCAACTTCCGGCTCCATCATCAGATTAGTTACATGGTATCATTTTTTCAAAATGTCTCGATAGTTATATAAGTATGCCAAGTTTCAGCTCAATCGGATGCCAGGAAGTGCTTGAAAAATGGATGACAATTGGAGTAACCGGAAACACATACGAACAGAGCAAGCTAATATAAAGCTTGTAAAAACAAACTGTTCCTATCAAAACTCATGCTCTCATAGTCCAGTTAACCTAATCGTAAACGTAGTAAAGTCCATAAAAACAGTTAAAAGTGTAATGGCATTAATTAATTGACGTTCATTCTTTATGGTACTAGATGGTAGACTGATTAATAAACCATATCATCAAACCATTTAACCTCATCGTCTGCCTAGCCTTTTCCCAACTATATTGGAGTCGGCTTCCAGTCCAACCGGATGCAGCTGAATACCAATATTTTACATGGAGCAACTGCCTATCTGACCTCCACAACCCAGTAGGTAACTGGGTAATACAATACCCCTTGGTAAGACTGGTTGTCCAACTTTCGGTCTTCTGACGACCCGTAACGACTGTCAAAGATCCACAAATGACAGCCGGTACCAACGGCTTAACGTGCTTTCCGAGGCACGGAGGAGTCTCGGTAAGTAAAGATGACCGCCACCATCACCACCATTACCACCATACCATTTGCCTGTGTTGTGACAAATGCTGTGTATGCAGAATGAACGGCAAGTCGGTAGAATAATGTACGGTTCCGTACAAGTTGGTACTCGTACATTCCGTACTTGTTTTCACTACATTTCTTTCAAAATAAACTAAAATTTTGTTTCTCCCGATAAATACAATACTCATTACAATCAGTAATGCCTCAGTAGTGATAAAGGCGTCCGGTCACGACTCTGAGACGACTCGAAGGGACTCGCAATTTCCTATCTGACTGACAATTTCCTTGGCTCTCCCGATTTTAATATAAAACGAATGAAAAAACATCGCATCGCCCCCGACTTCTGTAGACGGTGGTAGGTTATTGTGGATAAGACCTCTTTAAGGGCATTGTTTTTAAGTTAAATGTGTTACTTATTTAAATTGTTTATACAGTGTGTCCGGACATACATGGACTACCGATATTCTAAATACTTACTTAAATATAAACTATTTTGAAAGTACAATTTTATTGTTTTTTTTTTTTATTTATGATTTTCAGTTTATATTTCCGATAATTGCCTTGCGAAAAGCACAAAGCTTGCGCATTCGCTATGTTCAAACAACAATAAATCTTAAAGTGTAGTCTCAGTCTGTTGTGAATTTTATCTTGTATTGTAGCTTAGCTCAAATCTGTCGATGTAGTAAAAAAGTTGTCGTGTTTTTGTAGTAAGTATTTTTTTGTTCGACTATCACATTCTTTTTTCAAAAGTTATATAATTGTGAACACATTACTTTGTAATGCAGACAGTAGTCAATATTATTGCTTTTCGAATAAGCCTATTTTTATCTCAGTATGACTAAAACTTTGAGAGTTTTTTTTGTACTCGCATAGAGAATATTTCAACAAATGGCTGCCACATAGCGGGGAAGTGTATTGGACCCAAGGAAAACATCATGAGGAAATCTGTCCGTCTGCCAACCGCCAACCCGTCTTGAACAAGTGTGGTGATCAATGCTTGTGCCTTCTCTGTATGAGAAGAGGCTTCTTTATCGACAATAAGAAAAGAAAAAAAGGTAGGTTCATGTCCCATCTACACTATTCCTCCGCTCCTTTCAAAATGGCTTTGGCGAGAGAAAGAAAAGTGGTTCGCGATGGCCGCTCCCCCCCCTCGACGCCCCCGCACCCCGCCACCCCCCCCCCCCAGGCCCGCCGTGTTATTTTACAAAAGATGCTGTTTTATTCAAGTCGCCATTGTATTTTTGTATAAAATATCGTTGCTTTAGTTTAAAAATGTTTTGTTAAGAAAATGATGGAATTAATTTTTTGGTGATAAAATTGTTGGTATTATTTCATATACATAATTATGTAGGATGGTGCCTCAGGTAACGCAATGGCTCATACGACCTCTAAACTGCATGATTAGCAAGACAACAATAGAAATGGGTTTTGTCTACGGAAAAACAAAATGACAGATAAACATTCACAATCTGTCATTTTGTCTATTCTTCCGTAGACAAAACCCATTTCTATGGTTGTCATGCTACGCGTGTTGGAACTAAGTGAAAATTATAGGGAGAGGCCTTTTCCCATACGCGGGATACCAAATGCTGGCTAGCGTTGAGAACATCTACAAATTTTAAGCGTATTGAATGAAACTAACTTTTTGGGAACTTTAAATTATATAATCGATTGGCCACGGTTTTCTCATTTATGCTGGGGCCACCAACGGAAAACGCCGTTGATTACCGCGATGATGGACATTAACTGTAGATGTTGCCACAACTTATCGAGAGAACTTGACAACGGCATTCACATTTGCGTTTGAAGTTAGGCGATAACTCGGGTGGCGGCAAATGAGCATTGACGTTGACCGTTTAAATGTGGCCACTCAATTTATCACTATAATTATCGGCATTATTACCGCGTTGCTTATGGCGATGATGGGCGTTGACGTTGACCGTTAGTGTGGCCCCAGCATTAGAGACCTTTTCTTTCATGACTCGGAATAAGAATCTCGATTTTCACCTATGTAGGCAGTTCAGAAGCCTGAAATATACCTATGAATTTGTAGATCCACCAACAGTCTGAAAAGTGACTGAAACCATAAACGCATAAACAGTTCAAACTCAAGGCCAACCAGGCCAGCTCCAAAAAGTTTTAAATAACTAATTATTCATCAGTGGATTATTTCCATGCTGCCTATTCCGTAACTGAATATAGTACATAGGTACATGACATACCTACTTATCCATAATTGTGTTTTAATAATTCTGAAATAACTTGCAAGGGATGCGCTAAGGTAGCCCGCGAAATTCAAATTTTATTACGTTTTTTGCAATTTGCAGTTGCAGTGCATGCAGTCAGGTTGTACGTTTATTACAATATGATTCGCGACCGTAAAAATATGTAGTTTATTATATACGGCTTTACAGAATTATAATAGGAACAAACTATAACAAGTTGGTAAGGTTAGGGCTTCGTTCCATAAGAACATTAATATTTTTGAACAAGTCAATAAGAAGGTTCTTTACGTGCATTTTTTAAATTCTTAATTATTTTATTTTCTTTGTCACCAATATCTTTATAGGTTCGTTTACTTTCTCGAGACTATCGAGAACTGATCACTACCACCTGCAGGTTGTTACCTACACGGTGCCAATAACATAAACATTTTATTTTTTCTGAAAGTTTTTACAATTTATTAGATACCTGTATTCTATACTCATGGGCTCGTGGTTAAGTAATAACAGCCGCACGGGTCGATGGATTATGTTAAGCTACGCTTGCTGCGGTCAGTCTGTGGATGGGTGATCATCTTAACATACCCCTCCATGCCTCGGAAATCACATAAATCAGATATTTAACTAATTAGTTACGACGGCGAAAACAATCAAACAATAAGCATTCATATCCTGATGACATGTTTACCTAAAAAGTGATAGACAAATAACTGAAAACCTCTCATCCCATTATATTTATCATTATGAACAACGTTTACTATGGGACCAAACCTGAAATCGCGCTAAAAAATCAGCTGTCCCATACATTTATGTTCTCAGTCATAATGATGAAGTGAATGATCCCACAAGAGGTTTCACTTATTTCGTTTACCTGCACCTTGTCTAATTTTAGACCTTACCATACGAATAATCTTTGACTATTCACTTTTTCAGGCAGAACGTGGCTGGAGGGTACTTGATGCGTGTAAAGCAGAGGATTGACTGTATTGTCAAATCGTGCGTGATCCCACTAAGAAAAAGTCAAGATGTTTCCTTTCTTTAGTATCGTTCGTCGAATCGTTGAGCTCCTTAAGTTCTGATTTGAGCTGCACGATTACTGAAAAATGCATGCACTGACTGCACAGGTTCACACAATCTGTGTGGTTCTTTCCTCAACATACCATTTCAGACAACATTTTACATGGTCATCACATGATCTGACCAAGATTATGTCTAGACTTTAAAAGAGACTGTGACCTCTGAGTTTGTTTCGGCCTCAGAGTAGTCAGAGGAAATGCCGACCTCATCTAGTTTTCAAAATATGATTGACGTGTAAATGTTTGTACAAACCTACTTATAGAAATAAAATCATTTATCATTTACCAAGACGCGCAACATGTAATTCGCGACAAGACCCTTTGTGAGGACAAGGTTTTATAATTATGTGAGTTCGGAAAATGTTCAAAACAACTATTCAAGATCTGAAATGTACCTAAATATGTTCTAAAAACGAGAGACTGGAGTCCTGTTGTTCTTTCTTTCAGCGCACAATAAAGAATTAAGTATCTATCTAGCTAACCGTGTTTTATTTAAAAAATCACATCAAAATAGAATCAAAGGTAAAAGAAAGTACAACACCGGTTAATTTGTGTCTCAATTTTTTGAACCCAAATCTATTGAAACTTCTGGCCTCTTCAGGAACAAAGGAAATTAATCTCAAATCGCAATAAAAATTAAGGATTCGGGGATGGAACAAGACTTCACACTCAGAAGCAGTGCTTGCAACCACTAGACACTTGGGAAGCCGCAATTACAACTTATCATTATGTTATTCTCGTCAAAGAATAGGACGTACCTACATGCCACCCCTATCCCACGATGGTTATAAAAGGGAACAGAAACTGACAGCTCAGGACGTTCGTCCTACTGTTTGTCCGTCTGGTCTGCCATGACCTTAATTATAGCATTTACACTTTTGACCGTTCAGAGGCAGCAGTGGAGTCGAACGCACGTTATACGGAGTTTCAATAGAATACAAGGATAAGTAAGGCTAGTGATAACAGCCGCACGAGTCGATCCATCAGGTTAAGCTACGCTTGCCGAGGTTGCTCCGTGGATTTGACCATCTTTACATACAGAGACTTCTCCGTGGCTCGGTAAGCATGTTAAGCCGTTGGTCCCAGCTGGCATTCGTGGATCTGTGACAGTCGGTACCTATGGGTGGTCAGAAGCCCGAAAGTGTCAGATAGGCAGTCGCTCCATGTAAAATACTGGTGTTCAGCTGCATCCGTTTAGACTGGAAGTCGACCCAAACATAGTTGGGAAAAGGCTAGGTAGATTGATTTACGAGGCCAGCTTAGTTTGTACTTACTAGTTTGATTACCACTGCCGAGCGGTCACGGACTATCTATACTCGGTTCCTATAAACGAAAACGAATCATTTTGCCTACCAACAATGGTAGATTTCTTTATTGCCAAGCTGGACATGTGAATAGATTCGTAAGCCAATTTTACCTGTGACAGTTAGTTCTATGAGGGAGAGTCTAGTATGTAAAGCTATGAGATCTTTGCTTAATTATTGGTAAAGATATAAGAGTCTTTTTAACCAATAACGGTTCGTAAATTATAGGAATCGGCCACTAGTGGTTTACGGAGAAATAGATTAAATAGGTATTAAGAGAAAAAACTTCTGTGGCCTTTTTCCCGGCGGATCGTTCTGAGTGAGTACCTATCTACCTACCTATAAGGACCGTCAGCCTGCAACGACGATTTGGGTAATCGTAATAAACATCTGAGTTTACGGCTAATGCTCGGTTCCTATAAAACATTAACGAATCGTTTTGCTTACCAATGGTAGCTTTTTTATTGTCAAACTGCTATAAATAGATTCGTTAGCTAATTTTACCTTTGATAGCTACATCCATATGGGAGGGTCTACTTATGCAAAACTATGAGGTTTTTGCTTCATTATTGGTAAAGAAACGAGGGTCATAATTTAACCGATAACGGTCCGTGAATTATAGAAATTGGCCATATTAAGTACCTTTACCTAATAGTATATAAGCCTAAATTTCTTATTGTCTAATTACTTCGAAAACACGAACAATGATTCTGCAAAACTTTCACGAGAAGCTATATTTAAAAAAAAACGAACATTCATTTTCAAATGCCCATTTCATCGAAACGACTTAACGTACCGGTTAACCAAACCACTTAAAGTACCGGTTAACCAAACCACTTCCTGGTTTTACTTAACGAATCGTTAATCTCGTCTCAACAGCACAGCTAACATATTAACCACTAAGTTACACTTAAGTAATATTTAAGTGCTACATTTTAGAAGATCCATAGCAAAAAGCCTTTCCTTTGCGATTGATTTGTATTCTCAAAGATAAGTAATTAGGAGCCCACTCCGGGCCAGATCCATAAATCCAAGGGGTGGGGAGGGTCCTCCCTTGAAAAAAGGGGGTGTTCTTCTTATATTTAAATATCGAACCCCTTCCGGGTAGGTGCCACGGTTTTTCCAGTAAAAGGGGTAAGTGACAGAAGCAGAGAATTTGAGTGCGGTGGAGTTGTTTGAGAGTTTTTTTAAATGATTATTTTTATATTCAAGTTTTCAATTCAGTACTTTATTATAAGCAAAAATACGTTTAGTCATTCGTGGTTATAATAATAGTGTATATTTCTATATACTATTAATCAGGAACTTGAGACTTAGCTTTGCTTTCTTGATATTTCTGTAACATCGAACGCTAATTAGAAATAATTTCTTACATTTCTACTACCTACTTAGATAATTATAGTACTTACAACGGCACACAGTTTTACAACTCAAATATTATATTCGTAGCACTGCTACGCCGTAGGCCGGAGAAGTCCATGACCTACGCCGTAGCAGTCACGTCTACGCGACCCTTGCTCGACCATCACATCCAATCTATTCATTTTGATAGAGTAAATTCGTAAAAACATCAAAATTTTTAATAAGTATAAAACAACACCACCCGACAGTTTTCCCTGCCCTGTCTCAAGATGGACTTAAGAAGCAAAAAGGAAAGAGTCTAAGGGGTGGTCTCCCCACCCGCCGAGCCCATTGGAATACAGAATAATAATCGCCAAAAGAAACGGGGTGGAGGAAAAATATAAATATAACCCTAGCCGTATCTTCCTCAGATATTAAAATTTGTTCAAGAAAACGGTACGGCCGAGCCAGTTTCAATTTTGTTAAAATAAAATTATTTTGAACCGACAAAAATGTCCGACCTTTTCTCCTTTGTTGCTTGAGACGTTTGTGCGATGTTTACAGATCTTTAACGCTGAAGCCTAGACGGTTGGGTTTGTTTATTGTAAATGTTTTCCTTGAAGAGAAAGGAAAATTCCGTTTTTTGAGGGATGAAGTGTAGGCTTTATTTTGTGCTCCATAAACGACACTGTTAATAGTTCTGGGAAAAACGCTATTTTTAAAGATGTTTTGATAAGTAGCTTCATACTGAGAGTAGTCATAGCGTTTTGTCACAGATCTTAAAAGGTGACTAACATATTATTCCCAGAGAATCACCAGCAACATCCAATTGGCTGTTAATTGTGAGTGATTAGGATTACACATAGGGGTGACTGTTTACTGTCGGCGTTTACGAACTAAAACGATAAAGATTAAGCTAAATAAGTAGGTATAGGTTCCTACAAGTGATCCCAAAGACCGCATTGACACGGGATCCGTCATTGACAATTCGACAAAAATGTTAAAAGACGGTATGTGACCTTTCCGTCATTTTTCACGATTCGTGATGCTTGTGAACACGGGCATTTAAGAAGCATTGCCGTCGTCAATAAACAAACGAATCGTGATGAAAGACAATATGCCAAAAACACGAATCGTCCTCTTTTGAATGAGCCGTAAGTCTTTTTCTAGGTATTTCCGTCCATTCTGTTTTCTGAAGACCACAAACCTACACCACCATGTTCCAGTAAAAAAGCCTCACAACTTTTTTCACTTTACCCAAAAGTTTTAAGTCTCGAAAGATCACTAAAAGTGCTAAAAGTGTTAAGATATAAGGAGATTGCACACAAGAATGGTGAAAGTGAGGTAAAAGTGTTGCGCGGTGGCTCGCAGAGTTCTCACTTTTGAACAACTTAAATCGTGTTGAACTTTAGTTTCGGAGTTGTAGGGGCAGCAAAACGGATGTGTGATTTGTAAAATATTTATTTTGGGTTATTTTTATGGCAAAATAGTTAATAATGACGCCGATAAAGTCAGATAATGTGAAGTATAATGTTGGCGTATTTTGAACTTTTTCTGAACAGAGAACGAAACTGAACCGTCACGCTCGGGTTGGTGAGTTTGACGTAATCGAGTGTATCTACTCGTCTACAGTCGGTTAGTGTCGCCGAATCGCGTACACTCGGCGCTGAATCGCGTAAACTCGGCTCATAAGTTTTCACTTCTATCGTGTGGTCATAAACACATCCTCTTTTTTTTGTAGCTGTCTTACCATGTCCTAACCGAAAACAACTTAGTACGTGATTGTCACGCTCATTTTATGAATATGATATAGTTAGGTACTCGATCAATCAAGTCACGTTTGTATGTCATAATTCATGTAAAGAATCGCGTATTCGCGTGATAGTCACAGACATGGCCTAGGGTGTATGGAGCACACACATTCTGCCGCTACAGAACTATTTTTTATAAAAAAAAAATATATTTTCCTTTAACACTCAACGCAATTTTTTTGAGAAAGTTAACTAACCTAGACAATTTTTTTTTAACCTGGCAACCACTTAATTATCACAGTATTCTCCATTCAAATGAGAAGTAGATTAGGTACTATGGAGGTACCACTTAGGTATCTTCAGCATTTTTCCTGGAAAACCCCTTGCTCTATAATTACATCTTAGATAAACTTTGTGAAAGATTTCTTTAATTAAATCTCCCTGTAATTCAATCGCCGACTCGTTTAAAAGAAAACGGTAATGAAGGGGTAGGTAAGGCGTATCGTCTTTATAAAATAACGTTTTGTAAAAGGTTGAACTATAATAAGACATAGTAGGTAGATAGTTGCTTTTTTACAACCTTGCTGTATTAATGAAAATCAATTTACCAACTTAACTGTTTGGCTTATAATTTATTTGTAGAATTTATTTGAAGGCTTGTCTCCAGAAATGGATTCGCCTACAATTAAATTAGTTTCGTGCGAACAGCCTCAAGAAAAAATAATATTATTTAAAAGTGTCCATTCGCCCGTACCGGGCGAGTAAATTCGAGCGAATCACCAATAAGCCAACTTAAACTTAAAATCATTCAAGGATTTTAAATATTAGAAATTCTGCAAATCATCATAAGATCAAGCAAAAGGAGTATGTAAGGACCGAAGCAGGTGGCGTTCTGTAGTTTCTATCTACCTCCATGGGAAGAAGTCCTGAGTTTATGTGTATCATAAAATTAACATAAGTAGGTACCTCCTTAAAATTTGTAGGAATTTGAATAAGGAAGGTAAATTAACTAAACAGTTGGTTCAACGAAGAAAACAAAATGAAACAAGTAGGTAATAGGTATAGTTATAAAAATAACAAAGGAAGAGTTGCTTTTTTGCTATCCCTACAAAAATAACATAAGTTAACCACCTGTTGACGCGTGCCCTTACAATAACATACTAAAATTAATAATTAGGGTTAACGCGTTAAACAGACTGACAATCTTTACACGATTAGATAATAGAGAAGGGGTCGGTAGGTCGGTATTTTTTTTTTAAATTAATTACTTTTTTTTAAATTCATAACCGCAATGCGTATGACGGTCCCATCATAGCCTAAATAAATAATAATGAAATACACGCTGTTATGGATTTCATTTGGGCCATGAACCTGCAAAGACTTCGCATCAACAGCATTTGGTTGAGATAGTAGTCTATGAAATTTGCCTAAATCAAGTCGGTTCAACCTCAAGACCAAACAAATAATTTCTATCTGAGTCATATCGAACACAGTCCATCAATAAATGATTTTAGTCTTCCACAACACTACACCCTACACAATTAGAAGAGTTGTTTTTTTTTTTCATTACGAACGCAAACTTATTACCTTCATGGATAGGTCGGTATTTGAAATAAGTACCTAGCGAAAAGGCTCATTAAAACAGACGAAAGGTGTCGTGTGACACCCGATTGGAACACCTCGACGTTGCCCACTTCGCCAATGAGAGCTTGACCGAAAAAGTGCCGAGTAAAAAGTGCGATAAGGAACTTCGTGATGCTACGGCTACATTATCGCGATAAGGTAAACTACATTTCGCGCACGCTTTTCGCACACAGCTTGACGTTCCGCTGTACAACAGTGAGCGCGCGAAGGTAGTTCGCGTTATCGTGACAATGTAGCCGAAACATTACAAATATTAAAAAAAAAAGTTAAAATAAATACTTTCCTATCGCAGGTGTGCTGGAAGAGATTTCTTTAGAAATAAGCATCACCTTTGTACGTTTTTTTCTGTTCTTTTCTCCTTGTCTGTTTATTATTTGTGTACATAAGTGGTTAAATAAATAAATGCCACCGTTCGATTCTCAGGTAAAGTATAGGTAATTTCGGTGTGGTGTTACCTTGGCCGTCAGCGAGTGGTAAAGTGGATTATTCACAGACAGAGATGGATGTAGTTCAAAACGATGGATGTAAGTAGATGCACATTTTTCAACCACAACTCTTGTGAAGGTCAGATGGAAAATAAATAAATCAAATTACTAAAAAGGTATCGAAGAAACCTGTACCTAATAACAGCATTGAAACAAAATTATTACCAATTTCAACACACTTCTACTTTTCCCTGAGACACAGCATGCTTGAATGTACCCAAGTAAAACGATCGACAAAATTAGCCCAACTCTCGCAAAAAAGACTACAATCTTCAACTAATTTATTTATTTATAAAACATTTTAAAAACAAGCAATCATCTTAAACGCTACCCTTTAAAAAATGAACCAATGACACGGCCGTCGTGCGAAAGAGAAAGCAACAAGGGGGGTAATTTTTGCCAATACTTCAACGAAGATAGATAGGCAACTCCCCAACTGGGGGTGTTTTAAGAAAATTTTAACTTTTCTTTATTCAAAGTAATACCTCCTTGGTAGGGGGTGGTAGGGGTGCGCCCATTTTTCTTCTAGTATTCTCTTTGGCCAGTCTTAAAGAGAAATAACAGTGCTCTCCCACTTAAGCATTTATTAAATCCGCTACCTATTCAAAATGAATTTGTGAAGTTTTTGTTTTATTTTAGAAACGCTTGTGTTTTTACTTTTTTAATTAAAATTTTAAATGTTTTATGAAGTTTTGAGATGGAGTGAATATAGGACCGATGCATATGAGATTGGTATTTTTGGTATTAGTGAGTGGGTAGGCACATGCTTTATGATCTTTAAAGTGATGGACATTATTTGGTAGGCCTTGTAGATATGGCCATCCACTCAGTTTCTTCAGACACACGATCCACGAACTCATCAGAATTACAATATTGCAGTTAACGATAGATGCGAACCGTACCTACCTACCTAACAGAGAAACACAATCCGCAACTCCACATTTCACCAGAATAAAAAAAATCAACACCAGCAGAAAAAGAGACTTTGACATTCGATACGAACTACCTAATTATTTATTTTACGATGTAAACAAGCCTTTACTTTTATGAGATCACCAAACAAATATAAATAGCAACAATGACATATGCTGACAGAAAAAGTAGTTAGGTACGAATTTCAGCAAGGTTCATTTTAACGTACGTATAAGTACTACATAGTGCCTTAAACCGACCTTTGGCTACCAAGGCTTAACTAAAAACTTGTCTTTGCTTCTTCATAATGTGTTTTTTTATGAATAAGAGTACGATCAATTAGGTAGGTCTAACCAACAACAAACAAAACCCGTAGCCAAATATAGGCAGGTAGGTACACACGGCTACACATCAAACTATACATTTCCAGTTTATGCTGATCTCGCATTGTATAGGATTTTCGTACAATGCGAGGTCAGTTTATACTGGATATGTATAGCTTGATGTGTAGCCGTGTCTCCAAACAAAGAACGCTACAACCATTCTTTTCTGCCACCTAGCGATGACTGATCGAATTACCTACATTGTAAACAACGGGGCTTCCCTTTCAAATATCAGGGTTGCCAAACTGCGGGGACTTTGACAAAAGCGAGTACAGGGTAACATAAATAGAGGGCGTTATTCGGACATTCTGTGTAACGAGTTATAAAGATATTCATTAGCGATCTTGACTTCAGTTTTTATAAGTTACAATCCTGCGGGCTGTCCATGGGATGCAGAACTTCAAGCAGACTATTAGCACAATTATTTTAAGTTTCATCGATTACCCATTCGAATCAATTTCGATTTCTAAAAATCACTAGGTACAAGTAAAATCGTTTATAAGCTAAATATATTTGAAACATCATTCTGTCTATCGTCTTCAAATGATTGACAGAAACAGAACAGTGTTTTAAATTCGTTTAGCACTAAACGCGTTTAGTGATTTGTGGTACAAGAGCACCTAAAAGTATGACGGAGCCTTGATTTATAACAATTCAATTTTGTATAAAACGACAAAACATCCAATCCATCTTGAAGTGCAAAAAAATCGACGACAACCAAATAAAAACACACCAACCATTCGTATGTATTTTTTATTGAAATCCGATTTATTTTACATTTTTCACTTTTAAAATTACAGTTAATTCAGACCGCGTAATAACTAGAACTCCTCACGTATCCATTTAACAGTTTATAGTACATTTTTTTATAATTAGTTTACAATCAACCGCACTTGAAACATATCAGGGGTATTGGAATTCTTTTGCAACCACACTTCGCGACGACACAGTGTCAGTTCATGCTTGATTTAGGGTCTAATTTCATCAGTACCTATGTGTAAAATAATATGGCCGCTATGTAAAGTTGATTTGCACACACACACATCATGCATTTATGGTTGAGAAGCTTGGGTAGACCAACAGCCAGATGAGTGGTAGACCTGAGGGCCTAGACAAGTGACAATCGCTTCGAAAGCGTTTCGTTTTTCTGTCGACTTTCAACAGAATTGACATAAGTTTTTCGATAGCTTATGTCAGTCCCATAAATTGTTGCCTTTTCCATCATCGTTATCGGTGATAGAATGTCACTTTGTCTAGGGCCTCTGGTTGAGACTCGCACAGACCAGGGAATCCTGGCACGGAAGGGATGAGGCCCATACTCGGCAATGTTTGAAACAAGGGTGCCAATGATAATGATGATGCTCTCATGCATATTTAGGAGAATTCGTGAGTGGTAACGGTCTGGACTAACGAGTTGTAACTCATAGGGCCGAACCCTGACAGGCGCTTTATTTTGTGTAAAATTATTTCATCACCATCAAAATTAGTACAAAAAGGCATGGCCTAAAAAAAAAATTCGAAGACATGTGACATCTACCAATCCGCACTTTCGCATGGTGGATTACGGCCCACTCCCTCTCACCGAGAGGAGGCCTCTGTTCCAGCAGTGGGAAAAATTATAGGCTGATTATTATGCTTTAAATAATTTCGTATTTTAGTGCCTCTGACACGCCCGAAACTTTTTGATCTACTGAGCAGACCAGTCTTATTCACCGAGCGGCTGACGATTTTGACTCCAAGCTGGCGTTCACACTATTAAGACATTAGCATTTATAAAAATAAAAAAACAAATAAAAGGAATTGTTTATATTTATAATTCAATATCAGATCCTATGCGTTTTATCTTAGCCTGCAGCAGCTCGCGACATAGTTCTGCCTCAAGCGTTCTGTTCATTTAATTCCGTTTCATCTTAGCACGCAGGCTTTTTTAGGGTTTAGCGAAATAAGATAACGTACAGAAACAAAAACACTAATTTGAATCAGTCCTGATTAGAAATGTAGAAGTCACTGGAGGATGATTGAATAACATAACATCACGCCTGTATACCCCGAAGGCTTAGGCAGAGGTGCACCTAAACACCCACATTTTGCCGGTTATGTTTAACTCTCATGTAATAGGACGCGAGCTCATTGCCATCAACCGGGCACAACTCCAGACCCCGGGCTTGCTACTGAGAAATTCCAGCTGGAAAAACCCAATAACACTATGCCCGACCCGCGAAGCGAACCATGGACCTCATGCTTACCAGTAGCACTTGCGAACACTAGATCGACGAGGCAGTCGATGATTGAATAACACGCTGTATTTAATAATATACAAAATTAACTGGAAATATTTTCGAACTGCGATAGTGAAAATAACTTTAACTAGAATCCAAACATAAAATTGTTTATATAGCGCCCAATGAGACAATAATTCGTCACAAGTACGAACAAAATTTCAAACAAGAGACAAGATTATTAATTAAGGCGCCGACAAGAGGAAAATGACCTAAGCAGACTTGTCTAAAAAAAAAAGCCAAATCTATATAGTTTGTGGTAGCGGAAAAAATATATGCTAACCTCAAACAAATTTCTTAGGACTTGGTTGTTACCAAAACACGTTTTGAAAAAACAAATCTCGACAATTAACGATAAATTAACCTTTTCCTTTGAGTTCCAATCCAAAATATCTGTTTTAAATTAATATCAAAGTTGATATTTAATTAATAACAAGAACGTCTTATTTGATTGAATAAAGGACTTGGTTGTTTATATTTCCGATTTCTCAGCTCATTTTTGACTAAATAGATAATTTTGCAATAAATTACAAGCGTTGTGTCACCACGCTTCTTTCTTTTCTATGTAGTCCGATAGTGACCGCGCTTTAGCTCTTGTCAGCGCCTTAAGTTGGGACAATAATGGCAAGAAATACGTAGAAACAGTAATATTTGACTACTAAAATTGTGTACAGTCACGGACTTTAATTGATGAGCCACTTGGCACTATTCGTATTTTAGCCGTGTAATGCAAATCGGATTTAGTAGGTTATACTCGTACATCCACGGAAAGTCATGTCTTCGTAATAAAGAAGAAGAAAATTATATTTAATATCTTTACCGGTTGGCTAACCTGAGAGCCAGAACTACAAACTTGACAGCAGAGAGACTACCCAAAGTCAACCAATTGCAGGTCTAGCAACCGTAACCTAGCGATGATTGTTTTATCGAAGCCATAGTAACGGTAGTGTACGGAGAAACTTTAATTAGTCATTTCGACAAATTCGAAAGTCACGCCTCTGACATCGACATTTCAACTGTCACTGTCTTCGGATAGGTTTTCAGAATTATCGAGTTAATGAGCTCTGATTAAAAGGAGGTCAGTATCAAATAGATTGGATAAACATTGTATTTATTTATCATTGAGAACTTATTAGTCAACCTCTATGGATAAGACTATTTACGATTACGAGCAACTAGTCATCTTGTTTACGAGCATGCGATTTGAGTTCGTGTTTAATCGTGTAATCTCGTGAATGTATGATACAGCAAAATTTAAAAGTTTGAAAGTGGCTCATCAATTAAAGTCCGTGACTGTACAACCCATTAAATTAAAGTCGTTTGTTTCGAGTACGTTTGGCATAAAGTTTAGTGCAGTCATGTTTAGTTCATTTTTACTTAACACCTAAAATAAGTCGACATAATTATTTAATATATACATATTATATGTTCAGCTATTTTACTGTTTTTTTTTTAAATAAATTATTCGTCATAAAAGTCTAGACATAAAATTGGAAACAATCGTTTCGAACGACATCAACATTTGTTAATGATTTTTTTAATAAATATTTTTTTTCAAATAATACTGGTTCGATCTTTTGAAGACATAATAAAAATCTTTGAGTTTTTTGAAGAGGTTTATAAACTTAATAATTTAATTATAATAATACTAGAGGTAAAATTATCACAGCAAATAAAATACTGATGTTTACTAAAACTAGTTAAAACCGTTAAGAGGTATATAACAAAAACGGTTTTTGGCAGCTTTATGATTTAATCTAAAAATAATAGGATTAAAAATTCAGTCAAGAAAGAAAAAAAATCCCTAAAAGAAACTTAAAAAAGTTTTAAAATACTTAACACCTTTTTGGCTGACAACATTGTAAAATTATAAAATAAAAATTATAATTATTTTGACTAGACATTTCCTTATACATAATTTCTCACATTTTTGACTAGATATTTTACAATTTTATTAACTCACTTCATATTCAGTACGATATTATTAATTAATAAGTTTAAAACAACGGCTTTTTGCCGCGTACATGAGCTGATTAAAACAGGATTAAATTATGGAAGCATTTTAGTTTTTTAACATAACAATAAATAAGTAATTATAGTATTTTCAAAATCACACTGGAAGACTGAGTTTGACAGAAATATATAATATACGGTTTAATTTTTAATGAATATCCATTATAATATTGGTAATCAGATGAAAACCCAGGACTTATAAAAGCTAAATAGACATAAGATTCTTTTCTTCATATAAAACTGAATATTTTCATTGGTTTACCATCTTACATTTTACCATTTCTGATGTTATTATTACAATTATTTTCCAATAGATTTATTCCAGTTTCAACAATTTATTACATAAGTATTTATGTAGCTATATCATATTTTTTATTATAATCAAATCATAATATTACTGAGTAAAAATTCTCATATTTCCACCAAGTGAGAAACTCAACATATTTTTAAATTTTACATAATATTTTATATTCATTAGGATTTTTGAAATCATATTACTTTATGTATTTTTTCTACAAATCTTTGAGATTGGTAAAATAATAAAATAAAATCTTTTTTTTTTTTCCTTAAAATATTAATGGAATAAATAGTTTTCATATCTGGCATTATACATCAGTTTTACTGTACAATTTTGTCTTTTAGAAAGGTTAACATTTTTAACAAATCAAAGTTAGTGGCTCATAGCGATAATACGTAATAATTTTATGGAATATACATATTTTATTATTAATTAATTTGGAATTCAGAACTTCATCATAATAATATAATACATAATTATAGGGAAATGACTAAAAACCGTCATGGAAAATTCATTTAAATAAAAAATTTGACTAGCACGTACTTTCAAAATTGTTGGCGATTCTATAATATAAAAATCGCGTTGTTTCAGGACCATTGCCATAATTTGTGGTCATTGTAATGTTATGAGACATTACCATTAATGCAAAACATATCTGCTAATAGAATTTAAATGCCTGAATAAGTGTTCTACCTTGTAACTGCCATATGGGGTCATCAGATGATATCATTTTATTTTAGCTAAGTGTAAGAGCTAAATTGCCAACCAATATTATCTATACAAATAAATAAAATGGAATTGTCTGTTTGTAATTTTAAAATTACAGCTCTTTTATATATGCATATGAAAGTATAAACGGCCTAACAAAAAAACTTTTTTTTTTCTTTCTGGTATTTTTTACCAGCTAATCTCCGAAACGGCTGGACCGATTTTGACGGGACTTTCACTGGCAGATAGCTAATGTTATAAAGAGGAACTTAGGATAAGTACTTTTTTTTTTTACAGAAATAATTAATTTTTCGTGGGCGAAGCTGCAAACAGCACCTAGTTTTAGTATAATACCACTAAAATGGCACTAAACGTGTGCTTGAAGCAGACACTAACCCCATGTACCGTTACTACAATATGTAAAGAAAGATTAAGATAAATGATTTACCAATTCGGTACTTATTTATTTTTCTTTGTACCACATTATGACACCCATTTTATTGTTTCACCTTTATTCAGGCTAAATTTCGTCACAAGGATGAACACTTACTCCTGACAAAGTTTGTACTTACACATTGTGCAACTATCATCTGTATTTTTAGCCAGTTTTGTATCAATAAGCTCGATAATTTTCATTGTATTGTGACTCGCAACAGTGTCTACTCCTAATTCACTCCGAAATGGAAATAAATTTAATTTTCGCTTGCACTACGTCGGTTTTTAGCTGCCATGTTACGTAAAAAGTACTAGCCGACCAACTTAAACCGACAACTGGCAGTAATGACGTCGTCCGCAATTTCGGGTACGGGTACGAACGCGGAAACTTAGCCCGAGATCTATAAACGTTACTTAGGGTACCACATACTTAGGGCTAAGCGATAGTCCTGTCACTGTCGCACAACTGTCAAACTACAAGTATAGGGGTGCGTTCCAAGTTACACTGTAATCGATTTGAGCGTGCTAACACCCATTCCGAATTAGCGTGAGCGTGATAACGATGTCCCGTGCATCGTCATAGATGACGTCATAATATGCGCCATCTTGCGATAAAGTCGATTATGCCGTTAATTTATCACCGTGAGCGCTGTCAAAAATGACAGTTGCTGTTTTGTTTTGAATCGCATCGTAACTATTAACTAACGTGGCATTTTCGAAATTGTGGTTCTGTGCGACTGTCACCACATAACAAAAGAAGAAAAAGAAATTTGTGGTATATACACAAAGAAATATGATAAGCAAGTTCTGACGTTGAGTGACCACTGTGAGCGCGTTCACGAGCGTTCCGAATTGTTGACAGCGCTCAGCTGTCATAACCGTGTTATCTAAATTTTAACGCAAATTATTGATGTGAGCGTTATGAGCGATTATGTTCTAATTCGTAAAGCGGCCTAAGATAGAGACGGGACCATGTCAAAGCACAATTTAAGAAATATTTATAGATCTCGGCCAAAAACAGTAAGTGGGAGGGGAGGCCAAGTCCCACCCACCAAGTTGTCTCATCGTCGTGGTCGGCTAAGTATTTTACCTGACTTTATCCTTAAAACTATTTCTTTGGATTTTTTAAGACGTTAATATTACACGCTACGTTGATATTATCATGTATGTAACTAATTGTCATGTTTTTTAATGGCTGAATTTAACTAATGAATTATGAAACTTTGTGAAAAATCTGCCATCAGCCGTGATTAATTGAGCTTAAATCACGAATATCTAACAATACTGATTAATTATCACTTACACAATTACCAAAATTACATGATTGGTCAGATATTAGAACATTCATCTCTATTGCAGTCTTGTTTTATTTACCTGACAGGGGAATGTGACTTTAGAGATTATTTTCTAGGACTTATGATATAGAGAAAATCTACAATTTCTTTAATACAAATGTACCTACTATGCCAATTCTGGGCTTTGAATTTTGTATACATACTTTTTTTATTTAGCCAACCCGAACTTTGCTTTCATGGTAGATTATGGCCCACTCCCTCTAACAGCGAGGAGGCCAGAGTCCCAGCAATGTCGGCTAGTTAGGTATGTTTTTTTTTGTTATTATTTCTACCGACGTAGTGCACAATAAAACGCACAAGCGCTCACTGCACGACAAGCCTTAAAAACACTATATTACAATATCTACAAAGAAGCCAAGCTCATATCATAGATTTATAATAAAAAGTCGCGACAACTATATAACCTAAGTGTAAAAGCTAAAACGTTCAAACTCGGATGCTACCGCGAAAATTGTAAAATTACTATTAATTTAATGTTTATTTACTTAATTGGCCCATTTATTTAGTAGACTAACACTAACCTACCTTGGCACAAGTCTTGTTGGCACATCACAACACGTCACTATATGCTGGCCCGGTGTGGCGGTAGTTGGAACGTTAGGGTATCATTCACGAAGTACTGGTCTTGTTCTTCATCGTCAGGGAGGTAGTAGCCGTAACTACCATCGTTCGACACTTGGTCAGGTCCGTGGGTCCTCGGCATTTCACATGTGTAGTCTTCCCAGTTTCTCTCAATTGATTTTCTCCGCTTAGCGAAGAGTATTGAGCCGTCGAACGCGTATTCGTCGTCGAAATGTAATACGGCGTCATCATAGAAGTAGTTTTCAACTCTTTTGTTACTGGTGTTTCTGGCTATGTTTTTCAGTAACTTCTTTCTTGCGTAGCTGGATTTTTCCGAGTCGTAGTCATCAACTAATGGGTCATTGCTCCTATTCTCAGACCTCAAATTCATGGAATAAAGCGAGGAACTATGAGGGCTTGTCTCTAGTCTGGTACTCAGGCTTTGTCTATAGGGATGTAGATACTGTTCGTTGTTATTACACCTCATGTCATACATCATCATGCCTCTTCGGAGTTGTTCGCGTCTTTTCGTGACCATTTCCCTGAAGTCTTCAGGTTCTAACTGGAAGTCGTTGGTCTTAGCGTTCATGTAGAGGTATCCTGAGGCGGAATTGAGTCGTAAAGACTGCGACCGGTTCTTTGAGGACGATTTGTTCTCTATGTAGCGAGGTATGCTGCCTAGCTCGCGGTAATTCTTTGATTTGATCTGTCTGATGTTGGTTGGTGGTACCGGTGAGAGAGGGTCACGGTAGGGTATTGATCTGGAATGAGTTGAGAAATATTTGGTAAATACTGTATTTTTTTTACAATATTATGATTAACTAAGTGCATCATACACACGAGAGGTACGCGTCAACGGGAGAGGCAACTTACACAACAGATTAAAATTTATAATAAGCATAGTAACTTTGTAAATGCAAGAACTGTTCAAAGCACCAAGTTTTGGAAACACACAGATACTCAAACGAACTATAAATTTCCATCTTTAAATTGGAACAATTATAACTGATTGAGACACTGGATTATGAATAACTTATAAATTAAAAATCTATCTTATACATTTATACGAAAGTAATTCGGTGTCTGTCTCTACTTTTTCACGCCGCTGAAGTACCGCTAGTTAGCTTTCCAACCCCGCTAATTATTAGCTGGGGGCTTAAAACGGCCACTTTAGCAGAATTATAATAGGAAAATATTATGGATCATCGTAAAATGTCACAAACAGACAATTCATAATAATGATCTGCGTGCAATTCATATTACGAAATAATTCATCTGTTTGACGTTGAGTTTTCTATGGAGATTCGTAAAATGGTCCAAAAATTATGAATTGATTTTGTGTCAAATTAGAGGAATTGCTAATGACAGCTGGGAATTCACGAACTGAATTGCTTTTAGAGGAATTGCTAATGTGGCCGTTTTTACGCCCCCGGAACGGGTTTCGGTGAAATTGGGCCGAACCTGGGTTAGGACATAAGATACTTCTTATCCCAGTAGTTCGTTCCCGTGGGATATAATCCTCCACGCAGGCGAAGCGTGTAAAAGCTAATATAATATAAATAGATTACTTACTTGTTTGGTCCGAAGCAGTTACAGGAACAACTGCACACGCTGGGCGCGTATTCTTCATCTATGTACAGTGGTACCAGAGAGGTGTCACCTGGAATTATTATAAGTTGATTAATATTCCTGCCATCTCTGTAAGTGCAATAAACGTAGATATATTTATTAACCTATTCCGCATCCTCAGGATGACGATTGACTTGTCGCGAACCCGAACACGACGTGCCACGCCGAGGATGCCTCGTTGAGAGGTGAAACACGTGTCGATTTCTTAGAGGGTTTTATGACTCTTGAGGAATAGTAACTATTCTTCAAAAGTCAACTATTGTAACCTAACTCCCCCCCCCCTATTGTGAGTAACCTATTGGTTACTAAATATATCTATGTCTATTGCATTTATAATGGATTTCCGCAAAGTCATGCCTGAATCAATTAACTATAGCTGTATGTATAAGAGGCTTTTTCCTAGCAGTGGGACGGTGGGCAGGTATAGTATATTAATTTACCATGACCAGCAAATTGACATAAAACCGATTCTATTAAGCTTAATTTAGATGGTCACCTGGTTACTATCATAATTAAAATGCACTACAGTATTCAAAGTTCAACAAAAATATAGGAAACTGCCTTAAGTCAGCACACTGGAGCAACCATGGCATGGTTACATGTTGCCCATCTGCGAGTTAGTTAATTTACTGAATAAGTTTTAAACACTTATCGGAAGTGGCGAGTAGGTACTTCAATACAATAAGCAACATACCAGCAGTGATCTGCCTGGGGTCAGCAGGGAGGCGTGTGCCGCGTGACACGCCGCGTAGTACGGCACCATCTGCAGTGATCACGTCGCCTTCAAGACGAACTGCCACTTGCTGCGCCTAGAAGCAAAGAGGATTTTTTTTTAAATGATTAACTTCAGATACTATACTTGTGAAATATTTCCCTTAGTAAAAAACTTTTTTACAAAAAATTAAACCGACGAATAAAGAACTGAAAAGCGAAAAATAAATAACTTTAAGTTCGGAAGTCGGTGTCTTCGCTTTTCAATTTTCGTTTTTTGTCACCGACTTCCGAAATTAAAGTTATTTATTTTTCGCTTTTCAGTTCTTTTTTCGTCGGTTTAATTTTTAGTACAAAAGTTTTTTATTCCTCGCTTTTGAGTTACCATCCACTCCATGGTACTCCAGGGGGTTACTCCAGGTTAAAGACCAGCCGGTCGATTCTGTAACCATTTCACCGTGAAAACTTAGGTGAAGTGAGCGTGGAGTGAACTGTCACTGCCTTAGCATCAGTAGGTGTCGATGACAATGACAGCTCACTCCACGCTCACTTCACCTAAGTTTACACGGTGAGATGGTTACAGAATCGCAATGCTGGAGTTGATGATGAGTGGTTGTGTCATCAGAACTAATTATGTGTGCGAAATTTCAACAGAATCGGTTCACAGTTGAAAATTCTGTTGGTGAAAAATCAATCAACCCCATTTTTTCTATCTTTAGGGGTGGATTATAGTTTCCAATTTTAAATGGGACCAACGTAGAGGTACACCGTACCCAATAAAAAAAAAAAATCAAATCGGACGACTCTCTAAAAAGATACGCGTGGTCGTACATAAAAAAAAAAAATATTTACGTATCGACTTGAGAACCTCCTCCTTTTTTTTCGTCGGTTAAAAAATATTAAATAAGACGACTGAGGAGCTCGTGGCTAAGTAATAACAACCGCACGGGTTTATCCATCAGGTTAAGCTACGCTTGCCGGGGTTGGTCCGTGAATGGGTGACCATCTTTAGATACCGAGACTCCTCCGTGCCTCGGACAGCACGTCAAGCCGTTGGTCCCGGCTGTCATTCGTAGATCTTTGTCAGTCGTTACGGGTCGTCAGAAGCCCGAAACTCTCGACAACCAGTTTACCAAGGAGTATCGTATTGCCCAGTTACTGGGTCTGTTGAGGTCAGATAGGCAGTCGCTCCATGTTAAATACTGGTATTCAGCTGCATTCGGTTAAACTGGAAGCCGACCCCAATGAATTGCTTTTGTGTGCTTAGCGGAATTGCTAATGACAGCTGGAAATTCAGGAAATGAATTGCTTTTAGTAGAATTGCTAATGTGGCCGTTTAAGGCCACCTGAATCGGACTAGTTATTAAAAAAACCCTGTAAACGGATTTAGAATGCTACTTGGGAGTCTATAAGTACCTGCTCAGCCTGAGCCTGGTCCCTCTTCTCGTCCTCGGTGTTCATGGTGACGAACCTCAACACCAGCAGATTGAGGCACGCCGCCACGATGGCCAGCCCGAACAGGATGAAGATCAGCGCGAACATCACGTATGAAGGCTTGCGGTTGAGGGCGTTATCTTTTTGAAGGGCTACCATGTCGCCGAAACCTGGGGCAAGGAAATTGTTATTATTTTATTATTACCCGGACTGCCAAGGAAGGGTAATATTTTTCGCGCGTATCTTGTATGTTTGTTTGTTACCTCGTATCTTCCAAACAGATTGCGACAATTAAGGTATTGTTATATTCGTGTTAAAACCGAAATGTCCTTAGATAGGTGTATAATGAAAAAAAAATGGTGGATTTTTGGAGCGAAATAGTAATACGTTAATAAAACAAAATTACGAAACCTATCGAGTAGGGTATTAAAATAAAGGAAATTAAAAGGATTTTTTTGTCAAACTTTATCTTTAGCGAATATGATTACCAGACTGCCGTTGTATGTTGTAAAAATACGTAAATGAACAACATGATTGAACAGCCTGTATACAGGCTGTTTGGTAGAAGGATCGACGCAATTTCTAAGGGTTAGGGAGTGTCATATCATAGTGTCTTATGTGTTACGGTAGGTAATTTAGATAATTATTTTTGATGTGATTTTCACCATCATTTAGAGAATTTATTCCGAAAGGTTTATAAATATAATACGTTACTATTAAAGTTACATTTAAGTAACTAAGAAATCTCGATGTTTAATCAAGTCGTAAAAACCGTGCGAAGCAGGAGTGGGGTGCTAGTCATTATTAAAAACGAAAATAAAACAATTTTATGCTAGCTGTTACAAGTACTTATTTCTAGTCACCAGTAGTGGTCAAACTAATGTAATAATAATGTGAAAAAAATTAATGCTATCGAAGTAACTCCAGCCCTCGAACTTGGAGAAGGCGGCCGCTCTGCAGGAGATGGTCAGTGACGACAACGTGGTCACCACGCATATGAGTTCCACTTCCGACGCACTAGTCTGTGTGTACTTACCGATAGTGGTCAAGGTGATGAAACAATAATAGACGCTGTCGAAGTAACTCCAGCCCTCAAACTTGGAGAAGGCGGCCGCTCCGCCGGCGATGGTCAGTGACGACAGCGTGGTCACCACGCATATGAGGTCCACTTCCGACGCACTCGTCTGTTTGCAGTTCATCGCGCGTTTTATTGACTTTATTATTACGCTGGAACAAAAGGAAGATTCAAGATTAGAGACATGACGACCAGAACCGGTCGATGTGGTGGTTGGAAAGGTCAATGTCCAGCATTGGACATCTTTCGGCTAAATGATGACCCTCTACTGAGCCTGTTGACTCTTTCATCGATGCTCTGGAACATTATGAGTCCCAGCGGAATGCCGACTATCGCGTAGAACATCGTGAACAGCTCAAACATTGTCCATTGGTCACTCACATACTGAGCCTATTGACTCTTTCACCGATGCTCTGGAACATTATGAGTCCCAGCGGAATGCCGACTATCGCGTAGAACATCGTGACAAGCTCAAACATTGCCTAGTGTTCATCTCAAACATTGTTCATTGGTGACTCACCTACTGAGCATATTGACTCTTTCACCGATGCTCTGGAACATTATGAGTCCCAGCGGAATGCCGACTATCGCGTAGAACATCGTGACAAGCTCAAACATTGCCTAGTGTTCATCTTAAACATTGTCCATTGGTCACTCACCTACTGAGGCTATTGACTCTTTTATCGATGCTCTGGAACATGATGAGGCCCAGCGGAATGCCGACTATCGCTTAGAACATCGTGAACAGCTCAAACATTGTCCATTGGTCACTCACCTACTGAGCCTATTGACTCTTTCACCGATGCTCTGGAACATGATGAGGCCCAGCGGAATGCCGACTATCGCTAGAACATCGTGAACAGCTCAAACATTGCCAAGTGTTCGTCTCAAACATTTTATATTGGTCACTCACCTGCTGAGCCTATTGACTCTTTCACCGATGCTCTGGAACACGATGAGGCCCAGCGGAATGCCGACTATGGCGTAGAACATCGTGAACAGCTCAAACAGTGTCCATTGGTCACTCACCTACTGAGCCTATTGACTCTTTCACCGATGCTCTGGAACACGATGAGGCCCAGCGGAATGCCGACTATGGCGTAGAACATCGTGAACAGCTCAAACAGTGTCCATTGGTCACTCACCTACTGAGCCTATTGACACTTTCACCGATGCTCTGGAACACGATGAGGCCCAGCGGAATGCCGACTATGGCGTAGAACATCGTGAACAGCCCAAACAGTGTCCATTGGTCACTCACCTACTGAGCCTATTGACTCTTTCACCGATGCTCTGGAACACGATGAGGCCCAGCGGAATGCCGACTATGGCGTAGAACATCGTGAACAGCTCAAACAGTGTCCATTGGTCACTCACCTACTGAGCCTATTGACTCTTTCACCGATGCTCTGGAACATGATGAGGCCCAGCGGAATGCCGACTATCGCGTAGAACATCGTGAACAGCTTGCCGCCGATTGTTGCCGGCGTTGAGTGTCCGTAGCCTGTTTGACGAGAAATATCCATACTAATATTATAAATTCAAAAGAAACTCTGTCTGTATTTTACCTTGTCACGCCAAAACCACTGAACGGATTTCGGCAATATTTGGCAAGGAGATAGATGGCATCATGGGGATGGACATAGGCTACTTTTTATCGATATACCACGCGGGCGAAGCTAGTTGATTTATAAGTTCATTAATGATCCTTCCCACCAACAATATCACAAAATGTGACTACCACTGCACTACTAGAATATTATAAAATATCTTAGTAGCGACCCGTTCTGATTTGGCACAGCTGCAATACTGTAATAATTTAGTAATGAATGCCATGAATGTAGTAGTACAAACTTAAACCTTCCGGCAGGAATTTTCTCTAACTGAACCAAATTCATCAAGTATTCAGTTGAGAACGACGGTTTGAAATAGAAGCTGCTGATATTAGAAATTATAATAAAGTTGTAAAAATATTTTGATACTCTACACTAGCTGGTTTGAGGTGGGGCGGGAAAAGACGAGTTCCTGGTGCCGTATTATGAAGTATTAATGCCATCATTTTTCCAGTGTGAGAGAGAAACGGAGCTAGACAAGGCCGCTAGCACCATCCCGTTTTCGCAGCGAAATAATGATGGCATTAATACTTCATAATACTACCGCTGGAAGGACTTGGGGGAGGGCTTTGCCAACCAGTGGGACAGTAAAAGCTACTAAAAAAAAACTGTGCACTATTTATTACCATCAGGTTATAATTGGCATGTTTCATTCATTACTCATCTGAAACTTGGGACTGCTATTAATTTAACCGTCTCTGTAGTATAGTGGTAAGACCACCTGTCTCAGACCCAAATGTCCCGGGTTCGATTCCCAGCAGGGGAAAATTTTGCTGCTTGGTTTGGTTGGTGGTAGGACTTGTTCTAAGTCCACCTGGCTAGCTACCACCATCTTATTTAAGTCGCCATGACAACAATGTTACCAGCATTGTTGTGTTTCGACAGTTAGTGGTAAGATAGCCTGCAGTGCCTCCGTGGTTGAGGATTCCGGGTGAAGCTCGCTCCCCCTTCAGCCTGATCATCACTTACCATCAGGTGAGTTGACGACCAAGGTATTAAGGCTTGCACATTGGGGATTAAAAAAACCGGCCAAGTGCATGTCGAACCACGCACAATGAAAGGTTCCGTAGTTGGGATGAATTTAACCAACAAACTTAATTTTTTTTAACACTTTTTCGTCGTGATTTATGTTACCCATACCAAATTACAGCTTTCTAGTACCAACAGCCTCCGAGCTAAGCTGCGCACGGACGGACAGACAAACAGACAGACGGACATAGCCGTAAACGGGACCCAATTACTAATAATAGTGGTACAGAACCCTAAAAACGACTTATGTCGCTGACGCAGACGACCCTACTAAGGACACAAATTACTGTTTTATTATTAGACAAGACAACTAGTAACTTACCAATAGTAGTAAGCACAGTGGTGGCATAGTAGAATGCTCCTGTAAACTTCCACTGCTGGCCAGCCTTATGAGGCTCTGACTTCAGCACTACTGTCTCCATAACACGGAAATCCTCCTCAGTTATGTTGTACTTTCTTATGATCATACCCTCGATAGCTGTAGGGGGGTAAGTTAAGAATCAGTAAAAGGAAAACATCCTATCTTAGAATTTACCTAAACCCGCCAGGTAAAGACGAGCCAAGCGCAAGGGCACTACCTACTAGCTTTTCTCGAAGCACGTCGTCGTGTTTTTGAACCTTCATATCTTGGGTTTGGATCACACCAGATAAACAAAATTCTCGGGATATGATGTCAATAGTGGTCTTAAAGTTTCAATAGATTTATCTTAAAGGGCTACCTGTGCCCCTTAAAATTAATTAAAAATAATACATCAACTTAGCTGTTAGCTTACTTCATTTATTCACTTTCATTTCCAATGAAATAATGAAATGAAAAAAAGGATAAGAAAAGCCATTCAAATTTACAGGAGTTTGACATTATGACTTTATTAGTTGAAATCCTGTTGAAAGACTGGGGACTCTCCTATTCTGGTGGCTATTACGAAAATGCCAGGTGTTGCCACTATTTGACAATATGAATTAACAAATAATTTCAATGGCCTTGGTTCTGGTTGTCTTGGTTACCAGAGGCCAAACATTAATAAAACTGAGTTCTGACAAAAGATGAAGAGACAAGTGTTGTTTTTTTTTTGTAACAAATGACATTTCTGCAAGCAATAGGTAAAGTAAGGAATGGACAACAGGAGAACAATTCTTGTTTACTAATCAAGTGCTGTCAGGAAAACCACCATAAGGACAGAAAAACAAAGGTACTATTTGAATGAATTAATAGGTGCTTGCAGAAATTGCAGGAGTTTTCTTCTATTTTAGATTTTCAAATAAAGAGGCAACTTCATTAAAAATCAGTTGATAAAACTACTTGAAACAAAAGAATATTATTTCAAAGTTATTGACTCCCTCAAACAAATGAATAATCTGAAACATAGTTTTTGTTTCACCACAGGCTTATTCTATTAGCTTTTTACACAAAAAAATATTATTAAATTGGTTCCCTGTTCATTTCCATGAAAAGGAATGCTTGCAATGATGATTCATCTACCTTAAAATCATTTTGACAATTCTATTTTCTAGCTTCATAAAAACGAGATTGACAGTATTAGAAAAAAATATTAAAACATTAAATATAGTATTTTCATTATTAATGTTAAAAAGTTAAAAATTGAGAATATTTGACTGAAATAGAATCTATTACAATATTATAAATGATTTCCTCTAGTAAGTTTTATGGTTTCCACAGAAGACTTTCCTTGTGGAAACATTGAGCTTTACCAAAATAAAATTGACACAGTAAAAACTTGTGAAAGCTTGCACAATAAAACTTTCTTTCTGCTTGACAATCATGAACAAGAATAGATACCAACCTTGCAGTACTTCAAATCTGTTCCTCTCAGTTGTTGACTCTAATGCGTCAAACACAGCGGCACCAACCAGTAAATACGTAAATGTGCACACAATCAATGATAGAGTGCGAACATTTTGCTTCTTCATCACTGCCGAGTGTCACCACGGCCTTAGGGTGTTACACCCAATCCCACCCTTATTGCGATTCAGTCAAATAAACACCATATTGTCTTGTTTTTATTAATATAACATTAAGTAACCATTGTAGGTTGTAATAGGAAAATCTACTGAGATTTGAATTTGGAATCCATTTTTTGGCGGTAATTTTTGGCAACAGGTAACATACAGCCTGTCAATTTAGCTACAAAGATGATATGCTTGCTAATATTTTTATTGTTATAATTCCCTTATCTGCATCAGTTGTGTATTAAATTATGAAATCACAACCTGAATCGTCTTTTCAATATAATAATTTTATACAATCAAAGAGGAATTGGAATATGTTTATAAATAAAAACTATGATTAAATTGATCCCTTCAAAGGAAGTTGTATCTAAATAGTGTTTTCGCTAACTGTATTTCTGTACTATGTTTTGTTTTCCCAGGAGTTATAAAACTTCCATCCATAGTGTTTATTTGAACAACTGTTGGACCTGCAAAAGTATTCAGGTTAAATGTATTGATTGCTACATTCAATATTGTAATTTTTCTTTTGAAAGCACCTTACATGTTGTGTTAATTATTATGAATGATAAAAATCAATACAATTTCATTAGCACATGTGTGTAAATAAAGTTAAAGTTATAAAATATTATTATTCAATTGATTTTGTATGTCACTGACATAAAAACAAATCCAGTTACATATTTTAATTACAGCTGTTAACATAACAGGTTGACACAATATTTAATTTATTTAAAATCACATTCATATGCTAAGCAGTGCAACAATAAAAAAATCAGAACATCATTATTCGAATTTCAAAAATTATGTAAAACAAAGAAAACTTACCAGTATTCAAAGTGTAAAAAGGTCACAGGTATTTTCATCTGTAATTTATCACACAATTGGATATCACCAACGGCATCTATAAATATTTAATTATCTGCAAAGCTGTATCCTAAAAATAACATCGTGCTTTAGTCCGCATTCACATCCATAGGTCAACGCACACGGCACTGTAACTGGGTCAAATGTTATGACGATTATTTTCAACATAAATCGCAAAGGCAACCCACATAAACGCTACCCTTATGCGATTAATAGTCATTCTGTGTAATTAAATGATCGAATTTTGGCAAAATTATTCATTTTTGAGCTAAAATCTTCTATGCGGTATTCTTTAGCTGTCACACCACCTAGTTTTCTTCTGTCCTATAATAACCACTCGCACTGCCTCCAGTCATTACGATGTCCGCTACATTATCTCACTTTTATTTCAACTAAATAATAAAGAAACAATACACATAATTGCATTTCATAAAAAATAACAAAAAAATTGGCGAATAGTTTTTCTGCTGCACTTCCTTGACCTGGTTTGTGTGGCCAGACTAAAAAATTTGGCTGCTGCATTTTCCCATTGCCAAAAAAATTTCGTTTTCGAATTGTGAATCAAACAGAATTTAATTTTTTGAAGTGAATAGTTAGTATTTTTTTATTAATTATACCGCAAGTTAATTATAACGAATTCTACGCGAATATTTTTCAAATATAGAATTAGCACCATTGCAAATAGTTCTGGTATTTATTTATAGATGGCGGAATTTGAGACGCATTAAGGTCAGTTTACTTCTAATACCAACTTCATTGTATAGATGGCATTGTTTTCAAGATAAAAAATTAAAGTCATAGAGGGGTAGGCAGAGCTTTATTTGTCACTGACTAGCTCCTGACGGTCTGCCCGCGACTCGTCCGCGTGAAATTTCTTGTTTTAATATAAAATATATGACACTCGGCAATACTGTAGCTTCGTATGAAATAATTTTTGGAATCGGATCAGTAGGTAGTTCCGAACATTACATGGAGTACATACAAACTATATAAGTACTTATAGATTATTATTAGTACATAAACATAATCTGTGGTATAGATGCATTTGGTTTGCCCATAGTAGGTACTTACTAGGTTTGCCACAAGTAAAAAGTGTAGACACGTAAGTACCTACTTATAAAATTAATTTGCCCTAGTGCCGATTTTTGACAGTTTGTGCTGAATTTGCTGTTTACCAAGGATAAGTATTAAAACTTTGAACCTACGTAATTACGAATGTCGGAGTAATGTTCCTACGATGAAGAAATTTATTATGGGTACTCCAACCAGACTGATTATTTTGAGGCCACGCATGACAAGAAATCCTAGAGTGGATCTCAGTAGGTAAAAAGGTACACTTAAGGTGTACTTAAAACATAAGGGGGTTTATTCATAAACGATGATTAAAGTTAAGTGACGTTCAAACGTCAAAAATGTATGATTAAACAGTCGCGTTTATGAATAAAGGGGTTAATAGATAGACTATTCTCGCCTAACTACCCTCTCATATTTATCATTCATCAATGCACTCAGCAATTATTTACCCATAAATTTTCTAAACACTTAGACCACCAAATAAAACGAGCGTTTACAGCAAAATAGCCGCCTTCTAATTGCAGTAGGGCCAACATGGCGGCTGGTTGCGCTGGCGCACGCGGTTGGCGCGTGCAGGGCTACCGGCCCATGAAGCGAAAGCTGGCGCTGGTTTAGCTTTCACATGCAGTGCGAGCTGGGGAACTGTGACAGGAATCGTTTTGGTATGATTTCTTAGTGAATGAGTGTAGATGATCCCAATGGAATCAGGAGTGCAACATTGCCAATTTACCATACGCCTAGTAGTGGAAAGAAATCAACCTGGTTGTCCCAGAATTTATCAAATAGCTTTTCAGTTATGGTAGTGACGGCTAAGGACTTAATTCTTCAGGTCATGGCATGCTGCATGCCCACAGCAGTCAATTGCTGGTCAAGTCAAGCGCCCCAAGCGCCCGCTATTCAACTCCATCCGCGGCTGCTATCAAGCATTCTGTATGTGAAAATCGTTGGTTGGTATGTCCGTTGGTCAGTGTATTGGTATTCATGTGTAATATGAGGTAAGCCTGTAGTATCCAACAACCAAGCAACAAGCATCAAGCATGCTTTTTTTTTTTTTTTTTTTTTCCTTATTGGAAAATCCTCATGGATGTCCTCCGCCCTGGGGCGGGCGGAGGGGTCTGTTAGACTCTTACTGACTAAAAACCACCCCGGTGTTCCGACTCACACCTACGCCGGGGGTCGCGGGAACGTAGGAACCTTCCGCAACCCCCGACTGGTGCCTCCTCGGGTCAGGGGGGGAGTGAGGTGTTTGACTCCCCCTGTGACGTCTAAGAGGGGCGCGCGTGGAACACTACGCGCCGCCACCTCGGGTCCTGATGTGTGGGGGGCGACAGACGTCCCTGAGTCCGTTACCCCTGGACCCATTTAGGGGGACTAGAAGAGGGCGTTGTCCGCCCTCCGATGCCCGGTGCGCCTGCTGCGGGCCGGGTGAGTGGACGAGATCTCCCTCTCCCTTTCCGCAGAAACCGCAGAAACCACCGCGTCCCAGGACTCCCCGCTGCCGGCCATGGCATTCACTACGGCCGACAGCGACAAGTCACTGCCTACTTCTGGAGCATCAAGCATCCTGGGCAACTTAGCCAATAAAGAACCTAATACTACAGCGGTCAACAGCTCTATAACCATATTAGATCTCGTTGCGCAGTGTCATAAAATTGAGATGCAAAATGCTTTGTAGTTGCACTCTAGAGGAGAGGTGAAGGCAGCACGGCAAGGGGGGGTGTACTAGACCTTTCTCCCAAGTTCTGGGTCACGTCTTTATGTAAGAATTGTTTACTTGTGCAACGTTTGTGTTCGTAGCTGTGAATGGGCGGTGGTTCAAGTCCGGTTTGTGGTAATTGTTTAATAAGTGTTTTGTTTTAGAGATTTACGTTAGAGCTATTGAAATGTATATTGGTACTTTGTTACGGCTGTTTGTCTGTTAGATAGAACTAGGCTGGCCTATTGCCTTCAACCGGGCACAAATCTAGACTCCGGACTGCTACTAAGAAATTTCAGATAGAAAAACCCAGTAACAATTTACCCGACGACTTGGGAATCGAACCCAGAACCTCATGCTCAGCAGTAGCGCTTGTGACCATCAGACCAATGAGGCAATATAATGCAGTTAATAATACTTATTATGTTAAAATTCACCAGAATAATAGAGATTCCCTACATAATAAAGTTTCATATTCTCAATTTCATGATACAATTCCTAACAATTCTTTACCTACAGTTTTTTTCACTCGTCTAGTTAGTAGGGTATCTATATATCTCTTATAGTGCACTGAAACATGATGTCAGTGAAATCTGCGCAATTGTGTTTAATTTAGTTTCAATGCAATACTTGATTTCTGATTCCTAAGTGCTCATATATGCGAGTGGTACGTTGCCAACGGCAGAGGCAACTGCAGTCGTCGACACTCGGTGGCGGCAGTCGTAGACGCGTTGACGGTTGCAGTTGCCTCTGTCCCTCGTGTATATAGATAGATAGATAGATAAAACGTTTATTTGGTGCACACATCTTACAAAAGCACGGTTAGTTAATAACTAATCACTATTAAGCACTCTATAACCTCAAAAAATCGCTAATGTAATTGTATCGTGGTTTTTGGTCGACGCGTGTGCCACCCGGTCGCTTAGAGGAAGCACTATTAAGTCCCAGGAATATACACCTAGTTTACGAAACAGAGTAATTTAATATTTGCCTGTGTATTGTAGAAAATCTGGATTTTGGTGAAAAAAAAAAAACATTAATGAATATGTGCACGTGCAATGATCAAAACACACAATCATCTCTGATCCAAATTTTACATAACAGCCGCCTCACATTTCACGGTTTCAGATCGACAAAGGCCTTCATTTACACACAATCTAAACCAAATCAAAACTTTTCATCTTGCCCTCAATCACGCCATCGAAGACTCCAGACCAAGCCCTTTCACTGAACTAGAAAAGCGTGACCAGCCGCCCTTAAATCTGACGCAAGCCCGTGTCCGATTGCGTTGTTCTAATTGGATGGTAATGACGCCATTTTAATTGATAATGAGAAAGATTCAGTGCCAACTTATTGCGGAGTGATTAGCTTGTGATCTGGATCGAAATTGATTGGTTTAGCCTTTGGTTGTTGTTGCTAGGTTAGATTAGAGTACGGACAAATCTAATGGCGCTGATTGTGGTAACGTCACGGACAAGCCTTTTTCTCGCCCAGTTAAGGTATAGGTACTTGCAGAGAATTCTAACCTGCAACAAATAGAACGCTTATTGACAATAATTGATTCTTCGACAACAATTTCTTCGATATATTTGGAGTAGATTTAAAATCACTTTTTGGATATCTACCTTATAGGTGGATTATTGGTGGCGACATACGCATCAGTGGACGTCTTTAGGTTGACCAAGACACCACAGACAGACAAATTAAAAATCCAGAGTCACACGTGTTAGGGAATAAATTGAACATGTTATGTGTGACTCCGGATTTTTTACTTGTCTGTCTGTGGTGTCTTGTTTATATCTTTTTAGTCGTAGTTGGGTTTCAGTTTTTGTTACTGTAATTTTTTTAAATTCTTTTGTGGTTTTAATATATATATATTTGAAATGTGCTCATTAAGCCCTTTCATTTGATACCCAACAAGGTACGATTAAACAATTTTTTTTTTAGTTCCTTACTTTATGTCCTCTAGAGAGCGCCATTTTTACGACGTTTTGTGACGTCACATAGCCTATAACTCAGACCAACAAAATAAGAAAGACGGAGCATTACGTACATCAAAAGTGAAGCCACCTTTTTATCTATGTGTATGTAAAAAGGGTTGTCATTTGTTAAAGTTTTTCCCTATAATTTGGGGAATAATATTTTGGGTAGGATAATATTGTACGAGTAAGATATTGTTGAGTATGGTATTGTACCTCAATTGTTAGAAAGGATTCCGAAACAAAACCATTTTTTTTTACATCGCAAAATAAAATAACAATTAAGTACAAAGTGCATTTACCCTATCGTCAATAGCTACATGAGGCAAGTCTGGTAACTCCTACAAAAAAAAAATACACGAGTAATGGCAGCTTTTGATTAAAACCTTAAGAAGATAAATGAAGAATTACGACATACTTGAACAAACGTACAGCCAGAACTTTGTGAAACTGAGTTTTCAGCAATTGCGTAGGACGATGGAAATAACATCTAAAAAATAAAATTTGGTACAGCAGTATTTAAATTTGCTAGACTAAGCTGAGAAACTAACTAAAATAAAATAAAAAATACGGTCTCGTGTTTAATTACTGTTTTGATAAAATCTCATTTTTGTTTTTCAAATTTTATATCCGCTTTTGATCACACGGCGAAGTCCACGATTAGTTGAATAAAGGTCATTATTATCAAAATGATCGGAACAAACCACGCTGGTTTTCGATGGCAGCCATCATTCCGACTATTTATTATAGCTACTATCCATTTACTTTTATTTTCAATATTACTTGGAAATCTAAAATATTAAATACATAAAAAAAAACGCATATAATTACTCGAAATAAAAAATATCGAACGGGAAAATTTCAAATCATATTATGGCAACCCTCGCACTTTAAATGTCACTGTTTTCGTTCGTTCATTCGTTCAGGTTTTTGTTCCAAGTAACCTAAAATTCATAGTTAACTAAATTAAGAAACGATGTTATTTAAAGTACTTCCATGTGAAAAGTGATTCCGTGAGACTTTTTATGTGATTTGCTATTGTTTTTACAAGTTTTCACTACACAAGAATGCATAATTCTATTTTTTTTATTGAAGTTTACTAGACGACGACTCGTGACGTACTAGGAGCGATGAGCATAGTTTTTGTGTAGGTGTGTGCGTGAGCCTGTGTGTTTACTTGCAGGAGCATAGTTTTGCGGCTACACGTTTGATATAGGTAGTGATCCGTCTTTCTTTTTTTGTTGGTCTGAGGCTCAGCTACGGCGCGGGCTGGCACTACTTCATCGGACAAGCTTAAGACTTACTCATAGATTACTATTATATATAGGACTTACTCATGTTTCGTACAGTGCGAACGCAAGTTCAACAAAACAAGTAGAGAAAAAAATCTAATCTAGGTACCTAATGAGATTTGTTTCATGTGACAAGTCTCGAAACATCTACATGTTGAATGTTTTCTGGTGCAAACGCATAGTTAATAGCTACTGATCGTACATAAATTGAAAATACTACACTGCAGAATCATAGCAAAAATGCACATAACCAGATTACCAGTCCCCTGTTTACATTATATAATTAGTCTACGGAACAACCTATGAGCCTCTTTGCCGATGACAGCGTAGTGACGATTGCGTATAAAAATCGAGACACATATTTACCTGACATTAATAACTCGCTAATTGCAATTATAGAATGGTTAAATAATAACAATTTAAAAATAAATTTAATCTATCTTATCCAGACCTCAGACCAACAAAATAAGAAAGACGGAGCATTAGGTACGTACATCAAAAGTGAAGCCACCTTTTTATCTATGTGTATGTAAAAAGGGTTATCATTTGTTAAAGTTTTTCCCTATAATTTGGGGAATAATATTTTGGGTAGGATAATATTGTACGAGTAAGATATTGTTGAGTATGGTATTGTACCTCAATTGTTAGGAAGGATTCCGAAACAAAACCATTTTTTTTACATCGCAAAATAAAATAAAATAACAATTAAGTACAAAGTGCATTTACATACAGCCCTATCGTCAATGGCTACATGAGGCAAGTTTGGTAAGTCCTACAAAAAAAATTACACGAGTAATGGTAGCTTTTGATTAAAACCTTAGGAAGATAAATGAAGAATTAGGACATACTTGAACAAACGTACAGCCAGAACTTTGTGAAACTGAGTTTTCAGCAATTACGTAAGACGATGGAAATAACATCTAAAAAATAAAATTTGGTACAGTAGTATAGACTAAGCTGAGAAACTAACTAAAATAAAATAAAAAATAAAGTCTCGTGTTTAATTACTGTTTTGATAAAATCTCATTACTGTTTTTCAAATTTTATATCCGCTTTTGATCACACGGCGACGTCCACGATTAGTTGAATAAAGGTCATTATTATCAAAATGATCGGAACAAACCACTCTGGTTTTCGATGGCAGCCATTCTGGATCATTCCGACTATTTCTTATAGCTACTATCCATTTAATTTTATTTTCAATATTACTTGGAAATCTAAAATATTAAATACATAAAAAAACAGGCATATAATTACTCGAACTAAAAAATATCGAACGGGAAAATTTCAAATCATATTATGGCAACCCTCGCACTTTAAATGTCACTGTTTTCGTTCGTTCATTCGTTCAGGTTTTTGTTCCAAGTAACCTAAAATTCATAGTTAACTAAATTAAAAAACGATGTTATTTGAAGTACTTCCATGTGAAAAGTGATTCCGTGAGACTTTTTATGTGATTTGCTATTGTTTTTACAAGTTTTCACTACACAAGAAGGCATAATTCTATTTTTTTAATTGAAGTTTACTAGACGACGACTCGTGACGTACTAGGAGCTATGAGCATAGTTTTTGTGTAGTTGTGTGCGTGAGCCTGTGTGTTTACTTGTAGGAGCATAGTTTTGTGGCTACACGTTTGATATAGGAAGTGATCCGTCTTTCTTTTTTTGTTGGTCTGAGGCCTATAACCAGCGGACGATCAAGACGCTTTCAACGATACCTCATCTGTCAAATTTTGACATTAGAAGATAGGAGGAAACAGATGTATTTACATACATACATACATAAATACATACATACCGGTCAAAATCATAACCCTCCTTTTTTCTTCGCCGTAGTCGGGTAAAAATAATGATGATCATGAGGTGTATCTGGATCATGGCCAGCAGTAGACTGTGACTGGATTAATTAAACTCTCGGCTGTAAAACTTTTCGAAGACTAATGTCGTTTATCATGGGATCTGGAAGTCTTGTGTTGGAAGTCCTGATTTCACAAAGTTTGAATTCTAACTACTATCCTTCACAAAGTTTTTTCTGCATCTTCTTCTTCTTTTCGTGTGGTTAGTGACTAACCTGGTGTCATAGTTTTAAAGCCACCCATGGGCCTCTGACTTGGCTTCACATGCCGTTAAGAAATATATCTCTCTTTTCTGCATAAGATAGATAGGTTCTCTGCTCGACACCTCGGAGAATACAAAATCGATATAAATGATTTTAAGTAGGTACCTCTACCTACGTATATATCACCACAAAAATCCTTGGTCGGGCAAAGTGTAATTAGATTTTTCCATCAGAAACTTCTGAGTAGCAGCCCAAAGTCTGGATTTGTGCCCGGTTGATGGCAATAGGCTCGCCCCCTATTACATGGGACTTAAACATAACTGGTGAAATGTGGGTGTACCTACTATGGGTACATCTCTGCCCAACCCTTCGAAGAATACAGGCTGATATTATCATGATGTGTGTGTACTTAGCTCTCAAAGAAGCGATATGCTCTATTGGCTGATGAGTTGGACCATCATTTCCTACTCTCATAGAGTCGATCGTGAGTCATTACATGTACAGCCTGCTGGTATCTACTTTGTGATAGGTACTTCTGCCTAACCTTTCGGAAGTTACAGGCGTGATGTTATGATGATAGGTATATAACCACAAAAAGCAACAGTCCCATGACTATTTACCCAGCTTTCGAATAAAGCCAAAACCGAGTCTAAAAACTTAGTTGCATAATGTAAAGATAACAATATCTGGTCACTGCTTCTATGCATAAACACGCCCACTCTAGAACATTGACCTCTTTCTAATACAACAACAAATTATATAGCTATTCTTGTTTCTATAGCTATTCTTGTTTGTTCTAGTATGCAAAGCCTCCAACGGCGAAAATAAAACAACCTTATTGTTTTACTATTTTTAAGACGTTTGGGGTTGAAACACTAGGGCCGTGGGGTCCAAGTGCTCATCTTGATACTGAGCATGCCCCTGGATCCCAGGGGCCTACCAAAATGTGAGGTTTTATCACTTTATCCGTCCATATTAAAGGCAGTTACGTTTTGAACATCTCAAAGTAGCACACACACTCAAATGTCAGAACACCGTTAAAATACGGTAATATTGAGTAACAACCATCAGAATTAACATTTTATATCATTTAAGATAGTGCGCAGGAGTGTTAGAGAAAATTAGTAAGTATGTCTGCTTTTAGGAAGATATAAAATTGAAGACGCTGTAGGTATCGAAAGACCTGAGGCGTCAATTGCTTTCAAAGCGATTAAGCGTTTCATATTACAACGACTTTCAACAGGATCGACATAATTTTGGTAACTTATGTCAATCCCATACATTTTGGACTTTTCATCATTATCACTGATAGAAGGTCACTTTGTCTAGGCCCTGCCTCATACGTACACACTTGGCTATAACCACGAAGTTTCTCTAAATAGCATCTCCAGGTTAAAACATGGCCGCTTTCATCCCTTTAATTAAAATAATCATGAAAACTGTTGATTAATTTATCACCATCTTCCAATCTTCGGCTGTAGTTTTGATTACATCTGTAAAAAGCATTCTGCCATTTTGTTGATGTTATCCACAAGCACGTAGCCACGAGAAGAGTGGATGAGTTTTTCTCCTTACGCATATTTTCCTTTATTGGAAGAGAAAATTGATAGGATTGGTAGGTTGGCTTTAAATAAATAAATAAATAAATAATCCTCATGTCTGCTCAGTTCAGGTACTGAGAAGACAATTGCCAATTTTTGTCCACGGACAAACCCGGTTATTTTGTCCGACGCGCGTTAATTACCGTACGATTCCGAATCGTCCATCGTCTGCTCTGCGCCTTAGGGGTTATGGTAAAATATTAGTAATCTTTTTCGACTTTTACCTCTAAGAATTTACCTCTTTTACTTTTACCTCTCTTCCTTCCTTTATCCTGTCGTCACTAAATGACATAATATATTATCGTAGGCACAAAATTAATTTATTTCATTTGGATTTAGGTAAAAAAAAAATTTTACAGTACCACCCCAGATTTTTTACTTGAAATAAAATAATTCAATGTTAATTTTACTGTATATCGGTAAAGGATAATAATAACAAAGCGAGATGTGGCAACAATATCAATAAAAAAAAAAATATACACGTATACGTGTAGTTAATCGTTATATTTAATTGCTTGTTCCGTTTTAACTGAGCCGTCAAACATTAAGATGTCTGTGCCCATTTCACCTAGCAATACACCTTTCTTTACCCACACATAGAACTGAACAAACACAGAGAAACACTGTGTATCTGTGTGTTATATTTTATAGGGTAAATTCTCGCTATGTGTATACGAACAGCGATGCAATTCTTTCGTACGCAATTTCGCAACTGTGTGCGTGAGAGTAGAGACAAGACAATGTACATCGGATGGTCCATGCGTGTGAGTGGTGTACTGTTGTGTTCGAGTTGCGTTCACGCACGCAATGCCAATGCCAGTTACGCGTACGGAAAGTTGCTTTTAAACCTATACGGTAATATTACATGGCCGGAAAAATTCTTTTATAAAATGAAGGAAATTAATCTTTTTTTAGTTTATTTCACGGCCGTAATGCTAGGAAACTATTACGGAACTGTAGTGTAGGTTATATTGTAATTACATATCTGGACTGGAAGCTAATGAATATGTAATCATCTTAATTGCTAGCGATGCGGTTCGTACTGTTTGTTTGTTGTTAATAATTGGGTGTGGTGCTGTTGAGCCTTACATTTGCACCAGTTACAGCGCTATTTAGAGAAGAAATATGAGTTTCATGCATAATTAAGAGGTGAGCTAACGAGACAGGTTTTTTAAGAACATGTTCACTCACTTTTTTTTTCTTCAGAATATTGAACAGACGGAAGGAAGGAAATTAACTACTAGTAACTACCTACTCTCGTAGACCACCTTAGTTTGCCATTAGTTACTGCTGACTGCCGATAGATAGCGCTGCATGTCGCGTAACCATTGAACTTAGTTGGGCTGAACAAGCTAAAGACCTCGGAAAAGAATCTTCTTCAAGATAATGCAAAATGTATTTGAGCTTTCATGACCCAATCAAAATATCGTTGCTAGGGAGAGGTAAGGACCGTCGCACAAGCACATAAAGTTAGGATGAAATTCCTTTATAAAAGTGGGAATAATATTGTCAATCACGTTATTTCTCATTTTTCATGAATGTCGCTGAAATGATGACCTACTGAAAATTGGGCCCGAGGTGGCTGGAACCACCACACCTACTGGTTGACTGGTAGAAAATGCCTATGGCATTAAGTCCGCCTCTGTAAATTTGTGTGGTTAAAGTATTAAATAAATAAATAACTAATAAGTTTATTACGAGTATTCTTGTCCGGAATAAAAACTGACAGACTGCAGGGTCAACCTGCAGTCAGGAAAATGGCCTGAAAGATTCAATTAAAACGAACGGAAAATATTTTTCAATAACTGGCACGATGTTGATAGCCAAACAGAAAAATACTAAAGAAGATCCTTCATACTGAAGTGTTCAAATCACTTCCTTACATAAACAAAGTCCTCCGCCGCGTCTGTCTGTCGTCCTGTACGCGATAAACTCAACAACTACTGCACCGATTTTCATACTATTTTCACCAATGGATACAGTGGTTCTCGAGTAAGGTTTTAGTATATAATAACCGACATCCACGCGGGTGAAGTCGCGGGCATCAGCTAGTTAATGATGAAGATGAATGGCTGCGCAGACGCAGTAGGTTGCCGCGGCTGCAGTGAAAGCTGCACCGACCTAGCACTCGATGCACTTGGTGTACGGGGAAGGTGTGCACTTGATACTTGCTATTTAAATATATTTGTTATATTTTTGCAAAATTCGTTTTCTATAAATGCATTACTATGATGATAATATGGAATTATGGACTCTTATAAAAACTATAATTTAGGTGCACGGTCCCAATTTGTTGTTTCTCAAACAATGTCAAGAAAGTCCATCGTAGGTAAATCTTGAAACAGATAAATTGAGATCGTGTTAAGTATTCATGCCTATAAACTTCATTAGTTTATGTGACAGCAAAGAAAGGTCTTGATTAAAAACCGGGCTACCGTGTCAACTTATATTTTTATTAAATTATGTATTCAGTTCCATCTGTAAGTTAACCCACCCAATCAATCTTCTTAGCCTTTTCCCAACTATGTTGGGGTCGGCTTCTAGTCTAACCGGATGCAGCTGAATGCCAATATTTTACATGGAGCGACTGCCTATCTGACCTCCACAAGCCAGTAACTGGGCAATACTATACCCCTTGATAAGACTGGTTGTCAAACTTTCGGGCTTTTGACGACCCGTAACGACTGTCAAAGATCTACGAATGACAGCCAGGACCAACGGCTTAACGTGCTTTCCGAGGTACAGAGGAGTCTCGGTAGGTAAAGATGCTCACCCATCCACAGACCAACCCCTGCAAGCGTAGCTTTACCTGATGGATCGACCCGTGCAGCTGTTATTAATTAGCCAAGAGCTCCTGTAAGTTAAACCACCCATAAATGAAAAAAATGTTTTCCTATTATGACACTACGCGAAAGGGTTTACGGACACATTACTCACAGTCAAGGTGATCGACTGATGCAATTTGATATATTTTTGTGTGGTTAGTGACTAGAGTTTTAAAGTCGCCCATGGGTCTCTGATTTGGCTTCACATGCCGTCGAGAAATTCTCTCCAGCATGGTTTCCTCATGATGTTTTCCTTGACAGTTTTTTAAGCAAATATTAATTATATTATTATACGCACATAAATTCGAAAAGTCATAGATGCGTGGCTTGGGTTCAAAATCGAGACCTATGACTTGGCAGTCTGACAGTGACACCAATAGGCTATTACTGCTCTTGATTTGTATATGACAAGTTTAGACAAGTTGTTGACAGGGTCAAATTAAATTACTTAGCGAAACTTCACAAATGTGTTGGGTTTCGATATCGAAACAAAAAAAAAAGTTGCCAGAAGATGACGTCACACTAGTAAGTATGTTACCCAAGGATCAAGACTACCATCGCACTCTATAAGCATAGCTAAGATCTGAAACCAGGGAAAGTTAGCACAGAATAAGTGGGCGCTTATTGATAGAATACCGTTAAGCCGACGGAACGAGTAATCGAGTATGGTTCAGTAAATAGATACAGAAGATCAGCTTTGTTCTATGCATGGAAATAAAAATACCTATGTGATGAATGATGCTCGCTGCTTTATGGCTTCGGTTAGCAAGGATAACGAAGGATAGTCTGAGAGCAGGACCAGCATGACGGTTAAAGGTACTGCTCCAAGAAGAACAATCCAAGAGACAGAGGCGAATAATACAACCGGTAAACAACCGGCCGGAGCGCGCGCGTATCCAAAAAACACATGTTAATTAACACGGTTGTTTATAGGTTAATAACTTGCCATGGCTATTAGGTCGAAAATCACAACTCTCTCTCAGCAATAAATTGCGTGTTTACAAGGTCAAATCATAGAGATATAAAATTACATAGAGTGCGCGTACTGCTCAAATCGCTTAGTGCGCATCGTAGACAAGTGAGCTATAGATTAGTGTTGGGTAGGACATACAAGAGGCACTTCAAATGTCCCCTACAAAATGATTGAATGTCCCAACACCTCAAAATAACATTTTGTACCGCTTCGCTGTGACATACGAATGTGGTGAGGAACATTGTGTTGTTCAAACCCGTGTCTACTGTTCATAGTTTGTTGCGCGCACTCTATACTATTTTAGGGGTATGAGGAGCAGGGTGTAAAGTTCACTCATCCACCATAGAAAAGGGAGGATCCTCCGACCAGACGGGTGTTGTGTCTGGCGGGCAACTGCCCGACGATTGATGTCAGGTTCTTGTATATATGTCCATTGCACGGTAAACTTTAATTGCGCGATGCAGGATTTATGTGACGTCAGGATTTTTGTGTGACGTCAGATCTTTGATGCGTAGTTCGCATGTGGCGATGTAGATACCGCCACACTATAATTGTATTTCTATAGTCATAATATAACCAATTTGGACCTAAGGAGTAGAACCCTGGGGATCTGCTAGCAATTCCAACCAAGAGATACTCAGCGATTCCAAAACATTGCTCTAAGAACGATCTCCAGTACAAGTTTGTAAGAAACTCTGAATACCTAGAAATGCCGACTATAAGAGAAGAAGTAAACAATTACGGAAAAAAGTACAAGGAAAGACAATCAACCACAGCAATACATTAGCTAAAGATCTACTTCAAGACAGAGACCACATAAAACGCCTTAAAAGTTGGCACATGCTGGAACTCGACCAAAGGAAGATTCTCACATGAATATGATGCTATTTACTGGAATGGCAATCAAACAGGTTGCACCCCGTTGTCGAGTCGTTGAGCTCCTTAAGTTCTGAGTTGAGCTCCACTATTACTGACAAATACTTGCACTGACTGGACAGGTCCACTCAAATCGTTGTGGTTTTTTCCTCAAAAGTCCATTTCAGACGCTAATCTACATGGTCCTCATATGGTCTGACCAAGATTATGTCTGGACTTTAAAAGAGACTGCGACCTCTGAGTTTGTTTCGGCCTTTCTTCTCAGAGTAGTCAGATAGGAAACGCCGACCTCATCTAGCTTATTTTGAATATTTTATAATATGACGTGTAAAAGTGATTCCAATATCCTATTTACAGAATAAACAATTTCATTTCATTTCATTTCCCAGACCACATCGAATTATGGCTAAACAGCCGGTAGTAGATAAAAAGGAAAAAAAAATAAAGAACAATTCGTATGTCATCGTTTAGAGCAGATGTCGTCCTCCCGAAAGATGCTTTCTACAGAGATGCAACTCGATTCGCATTGTCTGTATCTATTAGTGATTTGACGTTAGATTTCTTCTCAGTACCTTCTTTTATTTTCTCGTTAGTGTCCTACATGTTGACTTAGGGAAAAGGGCAATTCTAGTTTTGCTGCTTCGTATCCTGCTGCATCCTCAAGTATAGCAGCAACCTCCAGGCAACCTAACCAGTAATCAGTATACTGCGACCTCCAATTCGCATGCTTATCATCAACATCAAAGTTCATTTGAAAGAGAATTGAAACAAATAAGAGTACTGTGTTTTTCGGCTGAAATCATAATGAGTCTTTTGTAGTTTATAAAATATAAATATCAAAATATTTAATTTCACATAAACCTTCATGGACACTTATGAAACGTCAGAAGCTGGTGTATGGTGCACGATTCCAATTGGTCGTTTCCTATGGAGAAGAGACGGCAAGAAACTCCACGGTTACTCTTTTAAAAATAAATGGCTTTTACAATGTGTTCAAATTACAGTGTTCATAGGTATGAGATGACAGTGTAGGCCTGTCAGCAAGTACCAGGTAGGTACTTAACAAAATAGAAAAGTCTATAAATCTCAATCTTCCTGGCCTTTTTCCAAGATGCAGCTAAATACCAGTTTTTTACATAACTTTTCCTATCTGACCTCCACAACCCAGTAACGGGTATTACCCAGTCACTGGGTTGTGATACCCCGATACCCCTTGGTAAGACTGGTTGTCAGACTTTCAGGGTTCTGACGACCCGTAACGACTGTCAAAGATCCACGAATGACAGCCGGGATCAACGGCTTTCCAAGGCACGGAGGAGCTTCGGTATGTAAAGATGGTCACTCATCGACGGACCAACCCTGGCAAGCGTAGCTTAACCTGATGGATTGACCCGTGTGGCTGTTATTACTTAGCCACAGATTCTGGAAATGGTTTACAAATCTACTCTGTTAAACCTACAACGTTCTCACATTCACGTTTGTTCGTTTATTTCTTATGGTAGAGTTAGTCTACTGTATCAATATTTTGTACTGGGCTATGTTTGAACTACTCGGTGTTATGACTAATGTTTTAAGCGTTCCTCTACATAGTCTGAATGTGAGTGCTTTTTCATGGAAATCAAGTATTTTGTTGTAACTTGCAAATTGGGTGTTGAATGGAAAATTCTCAGAAAAAGTTAATAGTTACTTGTGTTAATTGGTAATGTAAAAAATACGTTTATTTGTTACTGGAAACGAGCATATATGTATCTGAATTCTTATCTCAGTGAGATTAGGTACATATGGCGTTTTGGGAGACAACAAAGTCTATGGTTGATATTGAATAGAATAGAATATAATGGAATACTGTTTATTATGTACACCATAAAAAATACAGACATAAATGTAGAAATTTTACATAAGGTGACACAACTGGCGGTCTTATCGCTAAAAGCGATCTTATCGCGATTGATATGAGACTTGAGTACTAGTGCAAGTATAACCATGTGAATAAACACATTTACATCATTTTTAGGTCAGTTTACCTCTGGGTATGTAAGCCATTATAATAATAGTCCTCAATTGGATACATTTACAATCGTCCCAAAACAACTCTACAATACAATAATTGCCAGTTAAATCACTCAACAACAATGCATAATATAGGTACTTTCTATTACAAACTAAATCATGATGCAAATACCTACCTTAACCACCTAATTAACCCCAACGACCTAACGGTAAGCATTCAATACGATCACCACAACTAGACCAGTAAAAAAAAAACATAAAAGAACAATGGCAACACTGCAGCCTGATAAAAGCAGAAAAAAAAAACGCTCTGTTCCAAATTCAAATAATTTCCCACACGTAACGTTACGCGGGCGGGCATTGAGCGCAGGCCGTTATAATATGTGCGGCAGTGACCCACTTTACAACGTTTCGCCGGGACTGAGACACGGCTGTCTTCGTAACCTTATTGGTGGTCACGACGCTTTTGTTTTACATTACACTTTTTGTTGTAACTTTCTCTTTGGTCTGTCGTAGTGAAGCGTTGATGTATGCTGTAGGAAGAAATGCGACGTTGTCCGTGAAGTGGATTCTCAGTATCATGGTAAAAGTACGCAGCCGGTGTAAGTTGTGCGCTTTCTGATTTTGAGACGATCTCGGAGCGGTTTCAAAGTCACGTACCTACTTATCTGTTACGTACGATGTGGCAATTTATTATGTATTTTTATTATTGGTATTTATTGTCTTCATTTGTGGTGAATTTACTGATTTGGTGGATTATTGATCTGCGTAGTTTTTTTTTTTCGGCGATTGAATGTTTTATATGTTTCAATAGGTATATTTTCCTGACAATGTTCTGTAATTTTAAATAAATTATTTAGTCAGTTTAGTTGATTTTAAAATTGATTCACCTTTTAACGCCTACGTAAATAGCAAAAATGCTGGCGTCACTTATGACATCTTAAGATTTAAATCAATAAATATCTACTCTTTTCCTGCAAGTTAAGAATAATATAGACAAAATACGTCATAATATTTCTTATCCGACGCAAAACGATGACGTTATCTTTAAATGTCAAATAATAATTTAAAAATAGCCTGACGTCACGATAACTCATAGGGAAAAAGTTGTAAAGTATCAAATCTAAGTACATAAAAGTTGGGAATTTGACATTAATCGTACATTTCAAAGTATAACAATAATTTCGTATCGTCATAGGTAATACTTAAACAATGTCAGGAAAACGATACATTCAAGTAAATAACAGTTTCGAGGGCAGAGAAAGGTCTGACGTAAATGTTTATGAATAACAAACTGGATATCGAAATTCCCCATTTCTTTTATAACGCAGGTCGTACGTCTTATTTTTCCCATAAATTATAACAATAATCAGGAAAAATAATATTAAGTGGGTACTCATTTAATTAGTCACTAGCTTATTGAGAAAATACTTTTACTAATATCCTTACATATTATAAAACGAAGTCCTCCGCCGCGTCTGTCTGTCGTTCTCTACGCGATAAACTCAAAAACTACTACACTGATTTTCATGCGGTTTTCACCAATGGATAGAGTGGTTCTCGTATATATAATAACCGGTTTTAGTATATAATAACCGATATCCACGCGGGCGAAGTCACGGGCATCAGCTAGTAGGTAATAAAGCTGAAGATTTTGTTTGTTTGAACGCGCTAATATCTGTAACTACGGGTAGGATTTGAAAAATTCTATTTACATTTGATAGTCCAACTCTTGAGGGTTATTTAAGGGCCTATACAATCTCAAATAGCTTAGCATGATCCTCTGTTATGTTGAAAATAATAAATAAAATATAATAAAATTAATAATAAAATTAATACTGCAGCATTAATTTTGAAATAAATATATGTTAAAGTTGAGAATTGATGCTAGGTACTATGTTTGACGAAAACGATTACATAAAATCTTCTTGATAGAAAAAAATCCAAAGCTAACTGTAAACCGAACAATAAAACGCTGGTATTCAAAAAAATACTTCAAATTAGATCACGAAACTTTGAATAATAACTGAACTAAAGCAGGTATCAAGTATTTTTTATTTTTATTACTTAACCTAAACTATTCGAGGCTTAGAGCCGCCAGCACCCCACTCCGTCTCGCTCTCACTCAGTCCGCGAGTAGTATGATGTGAGGGAAATAAAAAGTGGATTTGAGGTAGTAGGTACAGGGCTCCTAAGCAATCCACTCGAATAAACATAATACACAACTTATTGACGAAATCCCTCCCTCGTTGGTCTTATGGTTACAAGCGCCACTGTTGAGCATGAGGTCCTGGGTTTGATTCCCAGGTGGGGCAAAGTGTTATTAAGTTTTTCTGTCTGGAATTTCTCAGTAGCAGCCCGGAGTTTGGATTTGTGCCCGGTTGATGGCAATAGGCTCGCCCCCTATTACATGGGACTTAAACATAACTGGCGAAATGTGGGTGGGACCAACCATTCGCAGAAGCAAGGCGTGATGTTATGTTATTAAAGAAATCTAAAAAAAAAACCATAATAAACAAAAATTGTCCTTTTCTAAATTATTATTAGTTTATTATTATTATTGTATGTTTGTATATCTCGAGACCCTGAGGTTCCGGACCTTTGAAAGGCGTACGAGGGGCCGAAGCCAACTCGCAGAGGCCCGTTAGACATCCATAATGAAATGGGGCACCAACCGAGGATTATCCCTGTTCGCACTATGCAAGGGCACCCAAGGACAACCCCCGGTTGGTGTAGGGCTATTGCAGGATATGGAAACAAAACAATGATATTGAGCTATGGGTTTGGGTGGCTAAAGTGGACTGGTAACCTGGAACTATGGAAGGACTATGGCCCCTGCCTGATCAATGTTTTATATATACACGGATAAAATGGCAGGGGGTGACTTGCACACTCAATAATGGGCCCCCGAAAACAGTCGCTAGCACATAGTGACGTAACGACAAGGGGACAACACTTCCTGAGGTGCTTGAGGAGTGGAGAGGTATTCCACGACTTTCAGAACAATCCCAGAGCCCGGAAGATGGTCAAGATCCCTACGAGCATTTACTGGAACACTTCCTTCCTCCTAGGACGTTGGCTCTTGCGAGTCTCCACTCAAGCCGGCCAATGAAGGCAAGAATGAGGTGGGAGCTCTGTTACTCGTCAGTGTTCACTCCAGCCGGCCAATAAAAGCAAGCCAGAGATGAGGAACGAGACTTCTCCCGGGAGGTAGGGTCCGTGAGGTCGCTACTGCCCGACAGCTCGCCACATGCTGCCCTGTGGGATTTTGTATCTCTCTATGTCTGGCTCCTCACCCTAGACCCGTTCCGGCAAAGTAAACTCTACCGGCACAGACCTAGAGTTCGGAGCGCGCAAGCCCCACCACGACGTCAACGTAGAGATACGGCGGTGGGGTTATTATCTTTAAAAGTGTAACCAATCCATAAACAGCGAAACTACCAAAAAAGTGAAACCTCATTTCGCCAAAAGCAACTGTATTTTATAATCAGTGTTGCCAGGCCAGATAACAAAGAAATATACAACACAACAGTAGTTACGCGTCAATACATGCAATACAGTTATACATAATGTGAATGAGTCAACATGGTAAAATACTGGCACGAAATTTACAGAGGAATGGTATGTTACAGCGACAGAAGGTTTAATAAAGTTTACCCATATTTCATAGACAATGACGGAATCTACCTAGAGTCTATACTCCATTTGACATAAGATAAGACATATAAATAAGCCTTTTTTACTGTTCTAACAATTATAATATAATATAAAATGTAATTTTATCTTTTTGTTTGTTCCAGTCCAGTACTAACCCCACAAGATCAACTATAGATCAACTATACCATTGAAGATTTTTATCTTTCTAAGTTTTTTTTTTTTTTCTGTCTAGATACACACTTGCTTTTCCAACTCACTTAAGACATTGGCAGAATGGTCGACAACGGCTTTGCTTGCCATAATAAAAAATAGAATAGAATAGAAGCCTTTTTTACAGTACGTTCAACCGATTTTGACTTCTATTGCGTTGGTGGCATGACAAACGGCAGCTGCAGTAGACAGTTGGTATTGTGTAACCTTTTTTTGCTTTTAAGGCCATCCTTATGCCTACGGTGTAAAAGTCAAAATTGGTTAAACGGACTGTAAAAAGGTTTGTTTAAATGTCTAATCTTATTTCAAATGGAGTATAGATAGATTCTTAGCTAGGCGGTAAGTCAAACCAGTCAGATTGCTCTAGGACTGTCTGATTAGACTTCTCCCCTTTGTAGGAGCTAACTCTCAATTAAACCAGATATAACAGGACGCGAGACCAGATTTTTTATCTTATTTTTATATGAGATCAGCACTGAAGGGACATGACTGGATTTGTATTTACCTACAAATCCAGTTCATGTCCCTTCAGTGCTGATCTCATATAAAAATAACATAGAAAATCTGGTGTAACGCGTCTGATCATCTGCCCTTCTTAGGAAAGTTCAGAAAAAAAAAAACTGTCAATTAGTATAAAATAGATATCACGTAGTCGAGATTATAAATAAAATTTCATGTTTAGTAGTGTGCCTTCTGTATCCATCACTTTATAACCATGCATTAAATATTGGGCACATTGTGTTGCGCCTACGCGTCTTGAAGATAACTATCAAGTTTAGTACTAATGAGGTTGTGTTAGTAATCCTACGCGTCATGTAAGCATCATTATGTTAAGTTTAGCATAAATTATGTAGATTTTTTTGGGTCATTTATGCTTTTGGGTGTTAGAGTGAGCATTTTGGATTAAGGTTAAAAGTAGGTAGCCTATCCGTCTTAAAATCGCTGCGTGTAAACTGTATTAAAGCTTTTTTTTTAAATTAAAAATTCATCTATAATGTAAACTTTCATATTTAAAACTTTGCCAAATTCTACTATAAAATAATACGAAAAAAAAAAACTGCTGAACTGTATTGCCACAATTACCGAAAAACAGTTGAGTTACTAAATCTAACCATATTATGTCAAAACGTTTGCTGTATCAACAAGTAACCGCACTCGTAACGTACACAAATCATGCGTAAAGGTAACTTTCTTGAACAGCGGCGCGCGCGCCGTTTAAGGCGAAAGCGCAAAGGTAGCCAACAAAATTTAAATTTGACTTACGTATTTTGGAGTTTTTGCAGGTCAGTATCAGGTCATCAATATAACTTTCAAAATATTGGACTCAACTGTTTTTACCTACATATAGAGTTTTATTGATGATTATAATTCTGTAAATACATATTTTTATAGTCGCGAATCGTTTTTTGATCAACATGTAACAACATGACACTAACTTTAAAATTGAAAAATAAAAATAATGTTAATGAATCAGAATGATTTTAACGTCGTGGAGGCTGTTAATAATTTTACACAAGATATCCTGATAGACTAAATGATTCCTCCAATGAAAAGCCACTTAACATATCACAGAAGTTGCTTTCCAATCAATGGTTAGAAGTTTATAATCATCATCTGCCTATCCTTTTCCCAACCATGTTGGGGTCGGCTTCCAGTCCAACCGTATGCAGCTGAATACCAGTATTTTACATGGAGCGACTGCCTATCTGACCTCCACAACCCAGTAACTGGGTAATACGATACCCCTTGGCAAGACTGGTTGTCAGACTTTCGGGCTTCTGACGACCCATAACGACTGTCAAAGATCCACAAATGACAGCCGGGACCAACATTTAACGTGCTTTCCGAAGCACGGAGGAGTCTCGATATGTAAAGATGGTCACCCATCCACGGATCAACCCCGGCAAGCGTAGCTTAACCTAATGAATCAACCCATGCGGCTGTTATTACTTAGCCACGAGCTCCTAAAGTCCGAGTTTATATAATAAATTACCAAAATCATAATACAGGGATCTGCCAAACAATTGTTTTATAACAAACTGTTAAAAACCCGACCATCTGTACCCAATGTAGGTACTACAATTCTTGAAAATAAATTAGGTACATTTCAATTTAAAAAAATGTTAGAAAATTCGTATTTTTTGAGTTACCTTAGCGCATCCCCCTTAATAGCGAAACTTGAAAGTTCATTATAGCGTGCTATAATTAAAGTTATTGGTTATAAAATTATTGTAGAATAATTATTGTTATAATTAAAACTACATAACTAGGAAAGCGTGAAAGCAGATCTTGTGGTATAAAATCTGTGTAAATTGTGGATGCTTTGTTGTTTTTATGGATTACTGTTATTGGTCGTGTTTCTTATTCAATGGCCTTTCACTATTTATGGAAATTATTAATAATTTAAACATAAGTAGATACTTAATCATAACAAAGTTCCTGATAAAAATATAATTAATAGATATGTTTTAAAAAAAAGGGCGAGCCCTACATAACAGTAGTCGCATAATATGATAACATCTGACATCTAAGCTGACAGTACCAACCTCTCGGAAAATGGGTTGTTACCATCTGACGGTCAACTCTAGAACCGCGTGCGCTCATTGGCCAAATCAAATAGCGCGCGCTTCCCCGGCTTCCTGTCACATACTTCCCGTCCCTTTTCACGAAATCACTCCCACAGATTGCAGAAAACCGAGACGAAAGATGTTAAGTAACAAGCTTACTTGCTTGAATAAGAGGCTTTTGGCTGCTCTGTATGTGCGTTTTTTTAGTATTTTTTTTTAAAATTGTGGTTTTTATTTGTGCAAAATAAACAATTCTTTTTTTTTTTTAAGTGTTTTAGAATTTCTTAGGGTTCTTAAAAGTCACAATTTTCTAATACTGACATCATAATCTGAAGCTTCATATTTTTCTCACCTTTCCTCTTCTATGAATTGCTTGTGAATCATGCACAAAAACGTATAGAGAGCTTGAATAACAGTTTCTTGTTCAGAAGCTTTTGTGACTCATTTTCAATACCAGACCTGTAGGAAAAGTATCTAAGTATACATTTTCACATTTCAGGGAAAAGTTCACTGTTATGATTTTCCTGATTTTGTTTTTAATTTTCTGTTACTTTTCATAACTTTTAACCATAAAAAGATTAGTTTTTCAGTAATCAACAAAAAAAATCCGCCCACTTTCCTTGTATAGGTTTTCCATTCTTCAGACAAATCATGTTAATTTAGTACCAAATAACATTTGCACTTTTGCTGTAACTAATGACCCTTCTAGAAGGTACACCACCCCGCCATTTTGTACGTTGTCTGTTATTTTCCAAGCCTATTGTTAAAGCTAGACTAACCAGTCATTTTCCTCGTCCATCCGTCAATACCTTTATAAAAAATAATCAATCTGCCTAGCCTTTTCCCAACTTACTTGGGGCAGCTTCCAGTCTAACCGGATGCAGCTAAAACCTAACCGGATGGACCAGTATTTTATATGGAGTGACTGCCTATCTGACCTCTAGAACCCAGTTACTTGGGTAACACGATACCCGATGGTAAGACTGGTTGTCAGACTTTTGGGCGTTTGACTACCCGTAACGACTGACAAAGATCTAATAATGATAGCCGAGACCAACCGCTTAACGTGCTTTCCGAGACAAGGAGGGGTCTTGGTACGTAAAGATGGTCTATCCACAGACCGACGGCGGCAAATGTAGCTTAACCTTCAATCGACACCAGCAGCAGTTATTGTTTAGTCACAAACCCCTTCCAATAATTGCTTCTCAATTCAATAGTGCAGCCGCCATTTTGTCGGATCCGTCGTATCTGGAGCGAGTTTTGGGGCCGCGTCACACTTATGACAGCATGCACGGTGAAAGAAAGTCCGTGTTTTGAAGCCGTGGCGGTGATAGGGTTGTGCGTCAGCGGTCAAGTTCAGATTACGGTTTTTTTCTCTTGTGGTTTTTATTGACGCTTTGCGTGTGTTGTATGGCTTGTATGGGTCAGTTGGTTTTGGGCTATGAGGAAAATGTTGTTGCTGATCGTTTTGGAGGTGGTGACTGTTTATGAATACTCTCGTATCTACATAATAATGTAACATAATTATAAAGTAATATTTTAGATAAACATGTAAAGTAATATTTAGTTTTTTTAAGATTGTTTTTAAAAAGGTACTCATTTTGGCATCTTATAAAAAAAATACTAAAGCTGATGGGTTGAAGTCTACACAACTTACTTTTTCATTAAAAAAAAAAAATCTTAGTCTTTTTTAGTTTTTAGTTAAAGGAAAATTGTGGAATACGCTTGTTACTTCTTTCTTACAGTTGAACTAAACCAAATAATCTTCACATAAATGATTTATCTAAGTGTGAGTTTATTACCATAACCAAACGTAGCTTAATAAACAACAAAAGTTTGCAAGCTTGCAAAAGCTCTGAAGCAGAAAATCTAATAAGTAACTTTTAGAAAGTTCAATAAACAAACCATGATTAAAATCAAGATCAATGCTAAAAATATTCGAATATCTGATAACTACATTTTCTTAAATAATTATCTTCTCTTCAAATCTTATTTAAGCCTACAGGAAATCTGTGAGAAGTATTAATCGTCTTTCTCTAAATATGGAAAATTGCGAATAAATATCGTCGCAGATCAGATAAACAACCGACACTCTGCTTTCAATTGACGATTAATTAACAATTAATCAAGGGAGAAAACTATTAACATGACGTCGAACGATCGCAGGGGAAATGCAATTTTCTTATGCAACTAACTCTAATGCGATGCAACCGAGGTATAAAACCAACGTTTCTAATATTACACACATGCATTTTAGCTTGCTTTCTTCGGCATACTCTCAAGTAAAATGGTGGCCGGCAAAAAATCTAGTGCTTTCTTTTTCAATGTCGAGTAGCAAGGGAGATAGACATACGATTTGTGAATGTTAGAAGAGGATAGTTATACATTATGTATTGCGCGTAAATGTCACGATTGACGTTTGAATTTCGAACTGCACCAAACGTCAAACTTCCCGCCAAATGATTATGACAGTTGCTAGTTTGAAATAAGGTTGTGTTTTGTTTCGGTTGTTTTGCTTCTAGTGTTGTGACTTTTCGGAGTCGCGTCAACGATTCGCGTGCGCTGATATGTGGGACAATCGAAAGCCTTTCTCCACTCGGCTGTTAGGTATTTTATTCCGTTAGTTTTTTTGTGGCCGCCATTACACCAATATGGCGGGTGGCATCATTTTTTCGCTTTGTCACGTTAGATCATTCTTGTTAGACGTTCGAAAGCTGTGTTCTGGTTCTTGGAATCAGAGCCGCATAACTGTATCCCGCGCGGAGAAATGATGTAATTGACAACCGATGGTTTTAGTAAATGGCTGTATTTATGCATCGTATTTATTTAATTAATTTGGAACCAAAATGCATGTAATTAGCAATTTAAAAATATAGGAAATTGTACGTTATTTGTTTGCTGTTGTTAAAAGCAAATTATGATAATTGTTTAAGTAAAAATGTTGCGTGACGCTTGCGCAGAAATACATTCGCATGTTATGTAGGTAACGGTTTAATGTAATAGTTACCTACTAAATAAAAGTACCTAACTGTAAATTCAATGTTGACAACATGGTTATATATTTGGTCATCTGGTGAATTTTAGATTTTTAGCCTGGGATACAAGAATCGCTTATTTTTTACCGGTAGGTTTTTTCATCTGCTTGAAGAGTTACTTAAGGAGATGTGTTTTTTAAAAACCACCATAATCTATTTAAATAATCAAATGGAAACTTTCCAGCCTTGACATTGACATTTCCTATGTGTTCGATTATCACTTCGACGAAAAGCCACAACACTTAAAAAAAACTCAAAACCACGCAAAGGAAATTCACCCACACAGCCTCACCTGTCACTGTCAAAAAATCTATGTCACAAATATCACGAGTTTGTAATGTTTTTAATCTTCACATCCGTTGCACAGACGATGCGTATACAGGCACCGTGTAATTGCATAATTTGCATAGGCAATGCATCGCGTCCGCCACTTTCTCCCACTAACGGGACTTGGAACTGGGACATCCGTTCATTTGTTCCCACATCAGGTCTTCAAATGTTGTTTTTTTGTTGTTCGCTATTTGAAATTTTGAGTGCAGTTTTTTACAAGTGGCCAGTAATGAAATGTTTTGAAAAGATTTTGTTATAGTGATGATATTCTCATTCATAACAATGTTAGTTTTTTAATTCTCATTAATTAAAATGGTATGGTTTTGTTTTCAGTACTGAATACAATCGTTTTTTGCAACTCTTGCAGCTGTCTGATGGCTCTGTTTACGCTTTTGACCCGCTTAGAATTTTCCAGAATTGCATTTGAACTTTCTATGGAGAAAGTGTTTGCTTTTCTGAATATTAAAGTCAGTTGTTTGGATTCAAATTATGAATATTGAATGCAATTCTTAAGAAGTCTCTATTCAGTGTTTGGGTATTAATCAGCCTGAAAAACAAGAAATCTAAAAATGTTACAATAATTAGGAAATTAAATTCTACATTTTTACGCACTTAATAATAATTAATTAATTCATTCAGATTGCAAGCTCGTTTATTCTCGCACCTTACCTAACTGCAACTCTCCCCTTTGCTAGAATTAGGTAGGTATGACCACAATGGGATAGATCAACGGATAGTTCATTACCACTAGCCACACTAAAAAACTTGCACCTAGTATCTATGGTCAGCTAAATACACTATCCAATAACCGTTTCCCGGCAACCCACATTGAAAATCATAACACAATACCAAAACTCTCTAATTCAAAATTCAAAACTCCATTAATCAGAGCGCAATCTAATCGACCAATCACAGCCGTCCATCCGTTATCAGTTCATGGTCAAAATATGCACAACAACAAAGAGTACGTATGTGTGTCAGACAGCCGGTGAAAGTACGGCGCGAAAGGTGACCGCAACAGGGTCAGTTACTAGCATTACGTGTGCGTACTGTGACACTTTCTTTGACGCCATCTTGGATTTTTTAAACTTTTTTAGAACGATTTGATTAATGACAGTTACTGTTGTATGATGGTGGAAAGGCTTTTGTAAAAATTTATATATAATAAAGCTTAATTGTTACTTGTTATCTCGATAGTACCTCATCATCAACAGTCATCAGATCAGCATAAGGAAATATATTTTCATAAAAAAGTCTTAGGTAGAGGTAGTTGTTTATTCCCTAGAAAGAAACGGTTAAATAACAAAAAATACGATCAAAGTAATACCTAGGTACCTAATTACCTACTTATTTGAAGAAAATAGGTACCTACCTGCCTAGGTACTTATTCGAAGAAAATTCAAAATAAGAATTATTTTTTAAGAGTTAAGTACCTAATGTTTACCCGACTACCCCAGAAGGAGGGTAATGTTTTTAATTGTGTTTTCAGCCAAGATTCATAATGTGGTACGAGTAAGTACCTACCTAAAAAAAATAACTCCTGATACTTCTTTTATCAACGAAATTCTCTTGATTTGCTGCTTGGATGTATTTGTGTTACTTTCGTACGGAAAAGTGCCAAATCATATTAGGTTAATTTGACATTGGTTCACTTACCATTTTTTTAATATATTTTTTTCAAAATTTGTATACAGGTTTATTTTGTTAAGGATCAAAAACCATTTTTTTTACAATATTTAACACAACTAATTATTTACACTAGGTACTAAATTAAATGACTAACTATATAAACAAATAAATACAACAACAAAAGGACGATTAGAAACTTTACCATAACGAATCATTTTGGTATAGGATACCTGTCAAAAAACTTCATGTCAACTCTGTGATCCTAACATAATTTCTTGTTAGGCTTGCCTTGTCAATTAAAGCGTGACGTCACATACATAATTCAATTTATTACTATTACGTGTCATGGTGTGTAACTATGAATGACACTTTCTTTGACCTATTGCTGTGAAATTACAACGCGTCCATTTTTGTAACCGCCTTCGGCCTTAAAGAGCTGCAGTGTCAAAGTCATTATTGTTTCTATGCGAACAAACGTTGGCACTTAAGGCCCCCGTCTCCATACCAACATGAAATTTCTTTTCCTTTTTTTTTAAATTGTTTTTTGTTATAGCGGCCATGATAGTACACACTCTGTGAAAATTTCAAGTGTCTACCTATTACGGTTAATTAAATACAGCCCTGTGTCGGACGGACAGACGGACAGCAGAGCGTTCTCTTGGCACCCTTTGAGTACGGAACCCTATGAATAGGTCAGGAAACTGCCTTAGGTCGAATAGGAAACGGTCAGTAAGAATATTCTAATATTTACGTTTATCTACGAAGTCCAAGAACATAATTTATAATTATTTACCTGTAAATAAAATTTATTAAGAGGGTGGTAAACCTTATTTTCCTAGACGCAACGACAATCTATCCAATCCAAAGTTTACCTACCTACATACAAATTGTTACTTTAGAACCACATAGAAAATAAGTTATTAGAATTCCTTCCTTATTAATTCGATCTTCGATACTTACCCAAACTAAATAATTTACAAAGTGCTTGCGGTTTTCCTCTGTAAAAAAAATTACCATTTTGTTTAAGAAGTCTAAGTATCCTTCCTCCCATTGACGTCTTTTGAAAATCTTGTAAGGAAAATACACGTATATTGGTAGCCTTCCAAAGTGGCAACATTTTATGTGTTTTTTATAATGGCAACATTGTGTTTACTGTCAATGTCATAGTGACGTTATGTCAAATGTATAATATATCTGTGGTGACTTTCCCGCCAATACCCGAACGAGAAGCTGTATAAAAGTTTGTCGTCATAAAATATAAATTTTATTATTGCAATTCTTAGGCTTCATTTTACACCATTATATCCCCAAAGATATAACAAGTGATGTAAACAGCTCCTTCATTTTGGTACCTACCTACCTAATATTGGTTAGGCATTTAATTAACTAACCTAACTTTTAATGAAGTCATAGAAAACCCAAAACTAAGAAGGAAAACTGGTTAGTACCTAACGTTTACTGGACTCTGACTCTTTCATACATTTTATTTAACTTTTTTGAAGATATCGTCATCTGTCTAGGCTTTTTCCAACTATGTTGGGGACGGTTTCCAGTTTGAATGTAGCTGAATATACCAGTATTTCGCTTAGATGATGGAGCGACTGCCTATCCTATGGAGGAGCTCGTGGCTAAGTCATAACAGCCACACGAGTCGATCCTGATGGATCGACTCGTGTGGCGGTTAAGCTACGCTTGCCGGGTTGGTCCGTGGATAGATGACCATCTTTACACACCGAGATATACTCGTATAAGCCGTTGGTCCCGAATGTCATTCGTGGAACTATGACAGTCATTACGGATCGTCAGAAACCCGAAAGTCTGACAACCAGTCCTACCAAGGGGTATCGTATTATCCAGTTACTGGGTTCTGGAGGTCAGATAGGCAGTAGCTGCATGTAAAATACTGTTATTCAGCTGCATCCGGTTAGACTGTAATACGATCCCAACATAGTTTGGAAAAGGCTAGGAAAAAGGCACTGTGACATAAGGACAGTTTATTGATGAACACATATAAGCTTCAATTGGAACGGAAATGCCTACAGAGCCAGATGATCCCATTACCCTCTTACAGGAGAGCAATACGGAAACGAGTACAGTGCACAAACACAGACGCTTCCCGTCATTCCGACCTCGCCGACGAGGCACTCCACGTTCGCGACCCCAAGTAAATTCGTCCTCCCCCCATCCTTTGTCCGATGAAGTAATGCCAGCCCGCGCCGCAGCTGAGCATGTAGCTTTAAATTCCCCTGATAATAATAATGATGATCCAGCCTGTCCCATCTTGCTGTCCCCCGCCAGTGATGACGCCCTAAGCCGAGGTTCGTACCCCACAGAGGGTGCCCTTAGCGAGCGCACACTTAATATTAATAATTAGAATAGTTAAATGCCCCTGGCTGGAGGCTTTGAGTGTAGTAGCTTAAGGCAGCCACAGGAAAGACTGGTTAAGAAGTAAGGATTTCAGAAATCGACTTCGAGATGCACTAGTTAAAAAAAAAAGAAAAGGAAATGTCTAGTTCCTATCACACCATAACAATAACTGGTCAAAATGTCCATTTTTATGATTATGTAGATACTATATTTATAATATGATTGGCCAAAATAACGGTAACACCACCAACTATTATCAACAATGTGGTCATCAGTCATCAGCAACGAAATGTCACAAATACCAACTCAACCGTAAACTGATTACAGAAATTAACTAAACTATTCGTTAAACCGTTAAATAAACTATAAACCCATATAAAATCGGAACAGTAAGTCACGTCATTCTAGCGTGATAACTGATCATCATTCAAAGTAGTACCGTTATTTGATTTGCAATCATGCGATTTTGGGCTTTAAGTCTGGGGGGATAAGGTTGTGAGAATTGTGTGGAATTAATAAAGATTTACTAATGTTAATATGGGCGGGTTTGTGTTGTAGTTTCAGCGATGAGCGATAGTGATGCTAGCTTTATGTTACTAGAAATAACGGTAATTTTTCGCAACAGTTTTTACGTTCAAGTCGACCTTTTGGTGATAACTAGGTCCTTTGCTAAACTTAGGCCTCTTCAGCCGGTCCATTCTGTAAACACCTCACAGTGAAAACTTAGGCGAAGTGAGCTGTCAATCCCTAGCGTCAGGTGGAGTGACAGTTCACTTTAAGCTCACATCACATACGTTTTCACGGTGAGATTTTTACAGCTGTAGTGGTATTCTGTATAAATCTCACCGAGGGATTGTTCTATGAAGCTTTTCTATTCATTATATTTACAATGCAGGGGAGAAGAGGACGTAGACGTACTCAGAATGAAATTAACCACCGCACCGTTCCGTTTCTTTCGCAATGAAACAGTGGGCTTCAACACTTCATAATGATAGTTCCTGAAGTGTTGAAGCCCACTGTTCCGTTCATGTTCTTGACATTATTTTCTTTACTTAATTCAGGTTCAGGAATCGTAAATGATTGTTTTTTAACCGAATTCTTCAAAAAGGCATAGGTTCTCAATTTGTCTGTATGTTGTTTTGAGAACCCTATAGGTCCTTGAATAACTTTGTTTGCGTGTAAATAAATATATTTCCGATTATATTTTTGAACGTGTAAATCTCTTTCTACAAAATAATTACAAACAAATATTTTGTGACCTATATTCTCATTTCTCCACTGCGCTCACAAAAATCATAGCATCCTACTATCCGACATCTTTCGATGCGTACACGCACACTCGTGAGAATGCAAGCGCGGGAAGTATTCTAACTTTTCACCACTTTTCCTCCGCACCACACTTTCCTCGCCACGGTCCAATGCCGCCGACATTACGACAGACATTTTCATAACTAATATTGCCATCTGTCACTGGACAATACATTGTTATTTGTAATATTAGTGATTTATTCGGTTTGTTCAGCTTAATTGATTATTAATATTCAGTGTTCTGGTATAACCACACGCGAGGATTAATGTGAAATAGATAGAGATTATCGGATTCTATTTTGTGAGTTTTTTTTTCGTGATTGTGGTAATGGTCCCCTCTTAATAGTTATTCAGTTCAATGGTCTAAAGCACCTCTTAATGGTTGTAAAGTTAATTTTTTAAGAGCTTATATAATAATACAATATTAATATTTTTTTAAAACCCGATTAGAAAAACAAAGTCAGGTTTTTTTTAAATAATTTGGTTTATTTCAATACCTTTCCCAAAACAATTTCACAAATAACCAGCAATGGCTCCTGTCTATCTGTGTTAAGTCCTGTCAAATGTATGAATGACGAACTACTGTTAATAGTAGATCCAGTGTGCTAGTGGTATACTCGTAAGTACATAGGTTCCTGGTACATACATAAAACTGTGCCCGATCAGTGACAGCGCAGACAGCTAATAACTGATGACCTCGCGAAGAGAAATGCGCCTGCAATATAACTACATACGTACCTACATAATATCATACAACACAATCATAGGGCTGTCACTGACGAGAGCGACACGGATTAATTTGTATTTTACTTTATCAAAGAGACAAAGGACTTCTTCAAACATCGCCAAAATGATCGGTCCTGCGCTGCCCAGTGCCTATCTCTGGAATCTCCACTAGGTCATCGATCCACATTTTTGCACTTTCTTTTTGTCTCAGTAGACTAATAAACATTTTCAATTTTTTTTTTTTTTTCATTTTTTTTTCTTGTGTTCAGCTGCATCCGGTTAGACTGGAAGCCGACCCCAACATAGTTGGGAAAACGCTAGGCAGATGATGATGAGACCAATTTACATTTTTCCGACTAATATGTAGTGACCAAAACGGCTCTGTCGTGTACCTCATAGAATCCTGAAGGTTGACTGTGGCTGTGCAAATTCTGGCGGAGAAAATGTATTTACACCCATATTTGCGAATAAATAATTTTACTTAGACTTTTGAAAAGATATACCAATTATTTTGACTTATGAATATCATACGAATGAGAGTGTAAGAGTCCTTTCCATTCGCAATGTGTTTAAGACATTCGATAAAACCCCTTATTTTGGCCTATTTATTTCTACAAAACCCTGTTTTTATTCATATGGAAAGCAGAAAAGTGATTTTCCAACTATGATATTGATTAATTTCTATGCCAGTTCCATGGCGGTTTAAACCCTGAACATCGGTCATCGGTCATCACGACCGAACATACATTGAAAGAAGTCAAAGCCTGGCATATTTTTCTTAGCCTATCGATGACGATCTTAATAGGGATATGGACTGGGTAAAAAAAACGATTTAGTCCATCAGTCAGATAATAAAAATATATTAGACACGTATTTTTGCTTTGTCATTTAGATAAAACGCAATAAAGTTGGGGAGCCCCACTCCCTCTCTTAAGACTCGCTAAGACACAAGTCAGTATAAAATCTACCGACCAGTGACGTCATGCCACATTTTAACTCAATTGTATTGCCATAATTTTTTGATTACATAAAAAAAGAAAAAATATTTGTCCAATATTTTTTTTAATCAATCTGACTGTCAAAAAAAATTCTTGTCAACTTCCCTTTTGTGTCAGCACAGAACTTATCCACAAGTATACATTGTGTCGATCCAGTAGATCCTGACATATTTCGCTTCTCCCACTCCCGGATCAGAAATACATGTCTCGTAGCAGCCCTGGCCACCGAAGTGTACCGTTATGCAGCTAGCAACATAGACATGCATTCGAGGTCGCTTTCTCATTTCGCCGGCATCAAATTGCGGTCACCTCGTTTAGAAACGTTTAGGTGGCATTTAAAACTACCGGAGATAGATGGTTTGGTTTCAATGTCAAGTTGAACGAAAATATTTGGTTCTTTTACATTTATTTATGAGGACGGACGTCCTGAGTCTACTGTGAAGGCAATTTATTTAAAGTTACACACATACGAAATTATATCTGAGAACTCAACTCAACTCAAAGCATTTATATCAAATAAACCAATTATAGGTACTTTTGAATTGGCAAGGGGTCGATCAGTCAAAAAGATGAAGCTAGTTGCCCATTTCAAAGCGTAGTAGATTTCTATGGAGCAGAACGGGCAAGAAACTCCACGGACACTCTTTTAAATCAAAATATCGTTACAATATATTGCTTACATCGTTCATGTTGAAATTATACATGTGAGAACAATGTAAAAAAAGACGTGCATGTTAAAAACGTTACAATAAATCACGTTAAAATAAATTAAAAATAAGCCGTGCCAGCTAAGAAGAGATGACCAGTCCCTACTGACAGCGCCCGTTCACGAACATGACGCATGGATCAGCACCATTAAACTCAACCATTTTGAAGAGAACTTAATGATCCAACACACACGCCACCACCAGCGAGATATTTGAGTGAGCATGACATACTCTCAACCGCCAGGGCACATTCAAGACTACTGACTATTCCAGTGCCTGGCAGTTTTCATGTTCTGAAAATAAAATTCTGGCTAACAGGAATTGGAAGTGGGAATAGAGTGACGAGTGGGCTGAACATAGATCACTTCTGTCTGTTTACTGATAACAAAGTAAAAGCTTAGATTACTGAGAATGGAAAGTGCATAGATCACCACATTTGCTCCCTGCGTGGACCAAATCATTGGGTCCAGATTTCCGTACGCAATCTTCCTGAAAGACAAGTCACTATTTGACCATAACCTACCCCTTGGTAGGACTGGTTGCCAGACTTTTGGGCTTCTGACTAACCGCCTGCGTGGACCAAATCACTGGGTCCAGATTTCCGTACGGAATCTTCCTGAAAAATTAGTCAGAATTTGTCCATAACATACCCCTTGGTAAGACTGGTTGACAGACTTTTGGACTTCTGACTAACCGTAACTATTGTCAAAGACCTACGAATGACAGCGGAGACCAACAGGTTAACGTGCTTTCCGAGGCACGGGGGGGTTTCGTTATGTAATGGATGGTAACCCATCCACGAACTGATCGCGCCAAGCGTAGCTTAACTTTCGATAGACGCGTGCGGCTTTTATAATTTAGCCACGAGCCCCTATTTTTATATAAATTAGTTTATACAACAGTTATTATACATTTTGTTTACTTTTCATTGAAAACCTATAACAAGCTCCTGCGAGTTGGTTTCGGCCTGTCGTATATCTTACAAAGGTCCGGGACTCCAGGGTCCCGAGAAATGTCAGACGAAATAATAATAAAAATAATATTATAGCAGCTGTGCTTTAAAAAACTGTACCTAGTGTATTTACGTTGAGAGCAGGGTGGACCAGTGGTAACGGCCGCGATTTACAAATTATTGTAGTCGTAAGATCGAACCCAGACAGACGCAAAATTTGTTTTTGAGTTTATTCATTACAAACACACAAAAATACAAATCTTTTATCTTTAGCTAACATGATTGAATAAAAGTATTATCAAGCATGATTACTGTTTAATTTCTACTTTAGTCAAGATCTGCTTGACTTTTCCCAGATTATACCAAAACAAAATTGTTATTTCTAATTTCAGTAGATAATATTATAACCTACTCATACCGAAAAAAAAAAACAAACTCCTAACTCCACTGCTCACACCCAAAGCCACCATCAATGAACGGAAAATTAGAAACTCATAACGTAACCCAATTCCCCCTTCCCTCCCCATTTCAACTTCGCATTGACATTCGGTGCAGGCAGGTCAACGACCCCGCTTTCACTTTCCGGTCACACCCCCCCCCGCTTTCCTGTTGCGTAACATCTGGAAGTGAATTGACGTGCGCGCGTATGTGTGCGCCTGCGCAGCGCGCGTGAAAATGTTCGTTTTGTTTGTAGTTAATATTTGTTATGATTGGGTTGTATGTTTAACGTTGTACGGATATCAATCTTCATTATTAATTCCAATACAAATAACATAGAATCTCAAATAAACCGAGTATCTATAATAATGAAAGTGTTCAAACTTAAAACATGCCCAAATTCAAATTCCAGTTTCCATTACATACCTAATTTTAAAGTTTGAAGTACTTCGATTTTTTTTTCCCTTAGGTATTGTAGTTTTAAATGAGAAAAGTGTTTGTTTTTCCAAAATGACTAACGTGTTATGTTTTTTTCCAATGATGTCAAACTTATGCCCTTATAATTATTTACACTATCCTGACCTGAAAGCATAAAAGTAAGTAAACAATAGCCAGGATAAATGTTACGACATTATAATCATATTGCATAAAGTTATCCTCGGTATTGTTCTTGTATAACAGTATGACGAATTCGATAAAAAAGGCTTGACCTCGTACATAATTAACCACATTTTGACGTCTATTTTATTTACCTAATAAAACTTTGAATGGACTTACCCTCACTTCGATAACAACAGTGAACAGCAATAATTGCTGATATGACTGAAATGAAATGAAATTGTTTATTCTGTAAATAGGATATTGGAATCACTTTTACACGTCATATTATACAATATTAAAAATAAGCTAGATGAGGTCGGCGTTTCCAATCTGAATACTCTGAAAAAAAGAGCCGAACAACTCAGAGGTCGCAGTCTATTTTAAAGTCCAGACATAATCTTGGTCAGGCCATATGAGGACCATGTCTTAAGGAGCTCACTACTACATTATGCTTTATACAACTAGTGGCATTATTAACTTGAGTTTTCTTTAGGTACGAGAAAATTTCCGTGATGAAATACAAGCCATTTATCAAAATTGGATTCCTATGGTTAATCGGGGGTTTAGGTATCAGTACCTATTCATAATTATACAGGGTCAAATTAGCTAGCGAAACTCCACAAATGTGATGGGAATAGTTATCGAAACATATTTATGATAGAAAAAAATGTTTTTTTTCATTCATCCTTAGCTTAATCTTCCTATTATTTGACATTATTTAGCTACAATTTAATTTTATCTTTTTACTTGTGGCTTTTATGGAGACATTATTTATGATAAAACAATTTTTTTTTTTACATTCGTCCTTGTCTTAATCATTTTATTATTCGACATTATTTAGCTATAATTTAATTTCATCTCTTTATTAGTGGCCTTTGAGGACACATATCTATGATTAAACTATTTTTGTTTTCCTTTAATCCTTGACTTAATTATCCTATTATTTAACTGCAATTTAATTTCAACTCTTTATTAGTGGCTTTTGTGGACATGATAATTATTCAGATTTGTTACAGTTGTAATGGCAATCATGTCATTTGGTTTAAATAGGTTTTTATTTGTAGGTATTATCTTATTTATCTTTTATAAAGATTTTTTTTCATTTTGTGAATGTGAGAAAGATGTAGGCTTAGTGGACTGTAGATTTGTTGAACATTTTCTATTTTGTTAAGTACCTACCTGGTACCTGTTGAAAGGCCTACACTGTCCTCCCATACCCTATATCAATGTATTTCGAAAATATTGTAAAAGCCAATTATTTTTAAAAGAGTAACCGTGGTGTTTCTTGCCGGTTCTTCTCCATAGGAAACGATGAATTGGAACCGTGCACCTAGCTTCTGACGTTTCATAAGTGCCCATGTAGGTTTATGTGAAATAAAATATTTTGATTTTGAATTAATTTGATGATATTTTTTTGTCAAACTCAAACTCAAAGCATTTATTTCAATTAAACCACTTACAGGCACTTTTGAATTGTCAAACAGTCGGTCAGTTAGTCAAAAAGTTGAAGCTAGTTGCCCATTCCAAATCGTAGATCTCTATGGAGAAGAACGGGCAAGAGACTCCAAGGACACTCTTTAAAAAATGTATATAGATATAACAACATCCTGGGTACAGTATTCTCAGTACAATTTCAAACGAAAAATAATCATAAACAATTCAAAATATAAGATAAAAAATAAGCCCTGGCAGATAAGAGATGACCAGTCTCAACTGACGGCGCCCGTTCACGAACATGACATGTGGATCAGCACCATCCAGCTCAACCATTTTGTAGGGAATCGAATGATCCAATACACGCGCCACCAGCGTCATCGTTGTGGGGTCATCGACAGTAGTTTAATGTAGTCACTTTAAATATCAGTTTAAAAAAAAGATTTTTTATGTGGTAATGTCGATATTTACACACAATAAAACATAATTATTCATACTTCAAGAAACAACACTATACATACAAGCGGACGTTAACCCCCCCAAAAAGAAACATCAAATCTTTTTTGCTTTTACTTTTTTTTAGTTGGACCCTGTATGATACGAATAAGATAGTACCCCAAAGTAAAGGAGCAATTGTATTTCGCTCATCTTCAAGTAATTATTTTGTCATTTTTAATAAAATATCCGACCAAATTAAACACTTACCGTTGCAAAAATTTTAAAAACGTTTCACAGAATTACTTGTAGATAAATGTTTTTATTCTGTGCAGGATTTCTTAGATTATAATGGTTTGTAAAAACTTATCCTTTACTTTGTATTATATTTGCATGCTATATTAAGGCAGAATGTACATGGATTCTATTATTATATATTTTATCTACACCCATGCTATAAATCCTCGCTAAAAGTTTTTGAAAGAGTTAGCTTATTGCCAACATTAAAACAACCAGTGTCATAGTAACCATAATATCATCCAAACGGGTGTTATAATGTTGTACTGAATTACATAATGAAACTCATTTCAAAAAAAGAACATTGTCATTCACGAGCGTTTCACTAACAAAGCACCGTAATTTAAAAACAAAACATACATTCGAATTCGAAAAATTCGAATTCACGTCGTTCCCGGCCATTTTTGTTGGATATTGGTATTGCAAAGAAACTTTTATTGAAGATTCATATCATGGGTGTAGATAAAGTCTTGTATGCAACTGTAAATAATTAGGTATTAAAACACTCATGTGATACTATTCATTCCACATTCGTGTTTTAATACCCCTTATTATATAACAGTTGCATAAATAACTATTAACAACTTATTTTTATGTACCTACATTCTAAGCAAATAAAGACCTATTCTATTCAGCTTCTAATTTATTTCCAAAAAAACTCTAAAACACTCCTTATAATTTCATCATCACTTTTGATATAACATTACACGTGTACCCTAATACTTTGGGGAAAGGGGTAGGCAGTAGTGCAACTATAGTAAAACCACATTTCGCCAGTTATGTTTAAGTCCTATGTAATAGGGGGCTAGACTCCGGGCTGCTATTACGAAACTCCAAATGGATAAACCCTATAATACTTTGCACGACCCGATAATCGAACCCAGGACATCACGCTCAGCAGTAGCACTTGCGACCATCAGACAAAAAAAGTAAATATTCGTGAGACACTATTTAATAATCACAAATCGCTATGATACGTCTTTGTTACCTTTATGTGTATTTAATGAGATTTCAGAGTTTTGAGGTCGGGTTCGATTCCCAGGTCGGGCAAAGTGTTCTTGGGTTTTTAAGCAAAGATAGCTGTCGTGGCAAAGCACTTAAATGGGACTGGGCAGGACATGTCTGCTGCATGCCGATCCAACTGTGGGCCCAAATAACACAGAACTGGTGCCCTGAGACAGAAAGGCGGGGTCGAGGCAGGCCACGTAGGAGATGGTGGGCGAGCTGGATCGGTTCCGTCAAAACTGGATGTTATCCTGATAGTAACAGGCATAAGATATGACAGTTATAGGTATCTTTTTTATGTATAGTTTATGTATAGTATATTCGTCACTTGTATATTCTATTGGGTAATAATAATGGTTTACCCGTGCCGCACCGGTCGACGTTATTACGTCAGCGCCGGCTGTTGCTGAAAACCAGCGCTGGGGCTCTGTCCTGCATAGGGTCGCAGCATAATGCTGAGCGATAGCCGTTTTGCGTGAATGTGACGCATGTTTTCCTCAACCTTTTGTATTTTTTTTGTGTTTATTTTCTTTTTTTTTGCGTCATGTTTACCGCAAATAAACGTATTTTCTTTCTTTCTTTCAGGTAAGATATGGGATAGTTTTAAACTTCTATCAATATAGTGAATAATAACGAATACTTTATATTCTTCTAGTTGTTGCACAACTTAGTGAGATCGTTTAGGCGCCTATTTTCTGTTCATTTCATTCTCAACTATCCTGCATAAAACGTGCAAAGAAACCTTCAGCCAACCTCAACTAAAACAAATTCAAAGAGACCATTAAAATTACCTATTACTCTACAATTAGCTATTACACTAATGCCAGGGTTGCGGGAAAGTCCGAAACGGATACCGGGACCCTTGGCAACAGGCAGCTGAAGGAACACGGGTGGGTTTTAGTCAGTAAAAGTCTGACACGCCCTCCCGGTCCGCCCAGAGCGGGAGAAGTCATTTGATGTTTTCCCACCGTCGAAAAAAAAAGAAAAAGAACTATTACACCTATTAACTCTGAATATTCTAAGAAAAAGGGTGGGACAGCTAAAATATGCAAAGGCGTGATGACATTACGTCATTGGACTGGCCATGACGCAATATCCACCCTAGGTGACGTCAAGGGTAGCCATAAAAGTCTGACATTATGTTTTAAAGTAAGGTACTCGTGATCCCCCAAAAAAGTGAAAAACGTGACAAAGTTATGGTATAGAACGCGCTTCGTTATGTACGAGGTTTTGTAACAATTTCTGCGAAAAAAACTTTGCAATAGTTAATTCATTTTTGAAAGTTGGGATTGCGTCAAATGTCGTATACTTTCTGGTAGATAAAGAATGGACCACATCTACTGTTAAGTACCACTTAATAACAAAGTCCTCCGCCGCGTCTGTCGTGCGTCTGGCTGTCTGTTCACGATAAACTCAAAAACTACTGCACCGATTTTCATGCTGTTTTCACTAATGGATAGAGTGGATCTCGAGGAAGGTTTTAGTAAATAATAACCGACACCCACGCGGGCGAAGCCGTGGGCAAAAGCTAGTTTTAAATAATGCTTTCTTATTCTAACTTAAAATTATTAAATTTGAATGTTTAAAACCTAAAATGTAAACTTGGACAAAACATTAGAAAACGAAGTCTTCAACAGAACAGTTTTTGACACACATAACATCACGTCTATAATCTCCGAAGGGTTAGCAGAGGTGTACCTCTCACACCCACATTTCGCCAGTTATGTTTAAGTCCCGTGTAATAGGGGGCGAGCCTATTGCCCTCAACCGGGCACAAATCCAGACTCCGGGCTTCTACTGAGAAATTACGAAGAGATGAAGAGTTTTTGACTTTAACTCAAAACACTGAAATCGAGAAGAAGACTGTATGACTTTATGAAATGAACTTTATGTTTTTTTTTTATAATTCCGAAATAGGTCTCTCTACTCTCCTTCCTTCCACCACTAATGTGAAGAGCTGCTAAGGACCACAGTTTGTTAAACGAGTCCAGCTTACATAACTTTATCCAAAAAAATTGAAAGTTTTTCAACAAATAACTGATTTAATAAGTAACCCAAATAGCCAACGTGCGTTCTATTTCCATAATCCCATCTTTCCTACCAGCGCAAACGCAGCAAAAACACACTAATTCCTGTTCAATTATATCACAACGTAGGAAGCGAAGAAAGCGCAACCATTATACGTACATATATAAATTGTTGCAATTACTATTACTCGCGTGATGTAAGGTGAAATGCTCAGGCGCAGTCGTCAGGAAGTTTGCGTAACAGGGGCCTTGAACCTGTGCGGAACTGCGCAAAACTGCGCGAACAGGAAGTGGAAGTGGTGGTGGGAAGTGGCTTGACTTGTGCGGGTAAGTGGATTTTGGGATTTGGTGGTCAAGGCTTTTTGATTGCTTATTATTGATTATTTTTAATAAATGATGCATTTATTATTATGACGTCTACTGTATTCAGTGGTAAAATAATATCTATTTATATTTTAGGAGGTACACACGCCCTTCCGCTCCACCCAGAGCAGGAGAAGTCATTGAATGATTTCCCAACCTCAAAAAAAAAAAGTGGTATAACCTCGACCTCAACCTCCCGATTCAATTCATCATTTTTTTCATCATTTCAGCCTAAAGACGTCCACTGCTGGACGTAGCCTATTCAATTACTCTTTACAAAATAAGCTGGTCAGTTTGGTTTTGTTCATTAAGAATAAAATCATTAGGATAAACCAAATTTTACATTAATTTGAACTTATGTTCGATTCACAAGATCCAAGGTGTAGGGCGCCTAGTTCGCTCGATGGGAGTAACGCAGGCCTGGCCGCTGAGGCAATGCGGGGAAGCCTATATCAAGCATTTTATTTCATAACAGGTATCCAGAAATAACTATTTTGCTTAGTCTATCAACTTATAATCCGTCGCACAATTTCAGAAATTATCTCAACTCAGCCCATCGCAGTCCACTGCTGGACATAGGCCTCTCCCAAGCTGCGCCATTACACCCTGTCCTCCGCCTTCCGCATCCAGTCTGTCTCAGCCAGCTTCTTGAGGTCGTTGGTCCATCTAGATGGGGAACGTTACACGCTACGCTTGCCGATACACGGTCTTGTATGTATATAAAATCTGCTGAAAAGGACATAAAGGCCTCGTAGGTGTTCATGATTTGCTCAAATGAAGTTGTGTTAACCAGGGGGCCTAAACCGGCCAAATTAGCAATTCTTCTAAAAGCAATTCATTTCCTGAATTTCCAGCTGTCATTGGCAATTCCTCTAATTTGACACAAAAGCAATTCATATATTATGTGGACCATTTCACGAATCTTCATAGAAATCTGTCAAACAGATGAGTTAATTCGTAATAAGAATCGCACGCATATCATACTATGAATTGACAGTTTGTGACATTTTACGATGATTCATAATATTTTCCTGTTATAATTCTGCCAAAGTGGCTGTTTTAAGCCCCCTGGTCAGTGGTAGCCATTACAATTCATCCCCGAAGATCTATTACATACGTATTTACTTTAATTTATTCGGTAGCCTAACAATCTGCTCATCCTCTATTCTTAGAAGCGAGATATAATACTACCGTTGCAAATAATCTGAGTTCAAGGCCCGAACAACGTGTTGTTACGTAAAGAATATTATTATTAGACGCACGTAACTCTAAAGAAATGCTGTTACGACTTAGAATAGTTGATATCCGAGTTGTGTTTGTCATTGTTTTTGTGGTGACCAAAGGTTGGGTTCAGGGACTGTTGAAAGTTCTTGGGATTCATAACCATCATTATTCTCCTGCCTTTATCTCCTCTCTTTTTCTTCCATACTTCTCTATTAGTCGTCAAGATGATATGGCAAGAGAGGCAGTGACTACCAGTCACTGCCTTTCTAACCATACCAACTTTCGCACAGTTCATCCATCGTTTCTTTGGTCTTCCCCTACTCGTATAGTCGTCATCCACATTCATACTCAAAACTTTCCTGACGACATTTCCCTCATTCTTCCGCATCACATGCCCATCCATTGGGATTCATAGTCAATCTGAGAAAAATTTAATCTGGGAAATACTTGGCTATAGCACCTTCTTATGGTTATGAGATATATTAGTAATAAGCCAAAGATTTCATGAAGATGAACAGCATAAATACTTTGTCTAATCAGGAAGTTCATGAAGATGACCTTCCTGCCTATCAATTTCTGTCTGCTTGCCTATTTCAAAATAAAAGTTTTAATAGAAGTATTAAAAAACATATTTTGAAATGGGCAAGCAGACCCATGGAATTTGTCCGGTGTCTCCTAATAATGCACCCTAAGAGTTTGGCCGATGAGAGGCCAACTTCAAAAACCAAATTCAAACATCTCATGAGCCTCATATATCACCAGCCCCTTTTTTGTTTTGAGCGGGAAATTAGCAAATAACTTCTCCCGCTCTGGGCGAAGCGGGAGGGCGTGTCAGACTCTTACTGATTAAAGCCCACCCGTGTTCCTTCAGTTGCCTGTAGGTTGCCAGAGGCCTCGGTATCCCTTTCGGACTTTACCGCGACCCCGGCAGGCATCGGTTCTAGCGGACCCCTTCAGTAGTGCTGGCTTTGAGGCGCGCATTGAACACAACCTTATTGGATGGCGAGCTACCCATTGCTCATCGTCCCCACACCCTATCCAATCACCAGTCCCTATAGGTACATTTTTACACCAGAACACAGTAAACTGCATGGCGGCAAAAATAATGACAGTGGTAGTACTTCCCTTCCCTTTTTTGGGATGTACTTTCCCAGTCCATTGAGAAACAGAAAGAAGAAGAAATAAAAAAGAAGAAAAGAAGCTAAAGAAGTCCCCCTTTCAAACTTCTGCTTACCCTTGTATCTTCAACTATACGTAAAGCCAAGCCGGTAGTTCAAGGCTTGTTACGCAAACTTTACGTCACCGGGTCGTCGCCCGCGCAACTCGCGATGTTTGAATGCATATTTTTATCATACTGTTCGCTATGTTTTATTTTTTATCTCTTCATCTTTCATGTTTAGGTAATTTTAATTGGCGGGCTTGCCTTGATGTTTTGTTGCGTAATTTTTTTGCAGTGTCAGTGTAGCTGGGATTTTCTTTGATCCAGCGGCCATTTTTGGTTCAGGACTTTGTTTATGAAAACCTGCTGAGCTCCTTCGGTCTCACAGTTAGAGATCAGGATGAGCAACGGCATTTTAATCTGTCCGCTAATAAAACTAAGTTTTCATGTTTCGATGTCCAAATAAAAGTTATTTTTTCTTTCTTTCAATCCATGTGCCAAGTTTGAAGACATTTCCACTGTTGGGACTCAGGTCTCTTCCATGTGGGAGGAAGTGGGGTAATGCACCACGAGTGTCCAGTGTGGGCTGGTGGACGTCACAACGTCTTTTTTTGAATAATTTTTTTGTTCAAGAGACATGTCGGTTTCCTCATGATTTTAATTGTTTATCGGGACAGCTTTTAACTTCGATCTTGCCTGATGGAATAAGGTCTAAGATGAAAGGAATACACCCAGAAGATTACACTAATCACTTTTACTTTGAAGGTTGACGGAGGGGTGATAGTCATAGATGACAAATTGACTATGTTTTTTGCCACCGTTTTTAGGTAAAAGTATCCATGAATCATATCAAAAATCGACACCAAATTGAGTCAGAGACACTGCTGACTCATTTTCAATTCGGAATCTCTTCAGTCTGACGTGAATGTGATGTACCGTTTTCGTAGAAAGTGTGAAAGCATTACAGAATACGTCAGAACGTGCGTCCTTACGTCATCCGGCTGTTGACCCCAGCGGCCATGATAGCCTATGTTAATGTTAGGCGTTGAATTTATTTTCATAATATGTCTACTGTTTTTCTTTGTAATGAATTTCAAATGATGTAATTTATGGTAAATCAAATTTCTTTTTTAAAGTGTGATTTGATTTATAAAACATGGTTGACTATTTTGCACGTGTTTATATAAACACATCGGCATGTAAATGTCCTAATGAAGGCCTTCCAATACAGTCAGGGTGCCTGCATAGACCAGTACGCTTATTCACTGCTTGATAGTGGTTTTTGACCTTGGAAAATTTCAGGTTTCCTTACAATGTATCCCATCATGGTTCATCAGCGAGGCGAGTTTTAAAATTGGCATTAGCTTTGAAAATCGAACCTAAAACATTGTGAATTATAAGCCTAAATTGTCGAATTGGCGAGCATTAGCAAAGGCTTAATTCTAAACACTCCTATTTGCTGCTAATTTGTTTTTTTTTTTCAGTAGTGGTCTCATTTACCATTTTCACCTCGTTAGCGACCCAGTCAATGCCTATCCCAGCCCCTAAGCTCATCTATGGATGCATACCATGTTGAGAGTATCGGCTAATACCATAACATCACGCCTATTAATCCCGAAGGGTGAGATAGAGGTGTACTTATAATAGGTACACCCACATTTCGTCAGACCCAGGAATCGAAGCCAGGACCTCATGCTTAGCAGTAGCGCTTGCGGGCAATAGACCAACAAGGCAGTCTTTCATCATCATCATCATTTCAGCTGAAAGACGTCCACTGCTGGAAATAGGCCTCCCCCAAGCACCGCCACTTCGACCGGTTCTGTGCTTCTCGCAACCAGTGGACTCCTGCGGCCTTTACCAGGTCATTGGCTTAAGTGGCAGACGACATTGCTCGCAGAACAAATGCCGATAGGGCCGAAAGGTTCTGGAGTGGCGACCGCGTACCGGAACACGTAGTGTTGGAAGGCCCCCCACAAGGTGGACTGATGACCTGGTGAAATCTTTCATAATAATACCAATAATGTAGCCTAGGATATAATATAATATTTTTATTGAATAATAATTAAACGCTTAAAAAGTGTACATTTCAACAACAGTAAGACTTTCCACACAATTATAGTAGGTACCTAAAGATAAACTTCAACTAAAATATTTTGAGGTGCAAGTAATGATGGATTGGAATTACAAGTTTTTTGGTAGCGACCCGCCCGATCTAGATTAATTCAAACCTGTGTTTCAGGCCATCACTTTACATTTAAATTGAACTGGGACACTAAAATTTAAAGGCTGGCTCCTGCATGACGCAGTAAAAGAGGCTGTTAGTCAAGACGATGATATAATAAAAGCACGCATGCGCATGTATTTAAATTTACCTGCTATCAAATACAGAACCTTTTTTTTCTCTCCCCATATTTTGAATCACGGAAAACCCCACTTAAGCTTCACTTGCATAAAAATACTCATTATTATTTTTACATAGGGAAATATATAATATTAAGAACATAACGATGATAAGGAAAATTTTAAAAGTAGGTGATCATAAAGGAAGTTGAAGATAAAATATATTTTTTGTATACTTAATTATTTTATATAAAAAATATATTTTATCATTCAGATTGACGTCAAGAATTAAATGACGCTTCCATCTTTTTCCTGCCGTTTATGCAGATAACTACCTAACCTGTCTAAAAGATGCGCGAATACGACGAAGAATCTTCGGAAAAGTTGTTTTTCTTATGTAGTTTCAAGCTCATGTTTTCCTCCTTTAACATTTCATAACATTGGCTGCTACGTGCTTTATGGCGGTTAGTCTATGGATGGGTGACCATATTTTTGAGACCATAACAAGATTATCATACTCACTTAAATGTCTCGCTGATGGTGGCGCCTGTGTTGGATCATTCGGTTCCCTACAAAATGGTTGAGCTGGATGGTGCTGATCCACATGTCATGTTCGTGAACGGGCGCCGTCAGTTGAGACTGGTCATCTCTTATCTGCCAGGGTTTATTTTTTATCTTATATTTTGAATTGTTTTTGATTATTTTTCGTTTGACATCGTTCTCACATATAGAAGCACCAAGAATACTGTACCCAGGATTTTGTAATATCTATATACATTTTTAAAAGAGTGTCCTTAGAGTTTCTTGCCCGTTCTTCTCCATAGAGATCTACGAATTGGAATGGGCAACTAGCTTCAACTTTTTGACTAACTGACCGACTGTTTGACAATTCAAAAGTGGCTGTAAATGGTTTGATTAAAATAAATGCTTTGAGTTTGAATCCTCCGTGTCTCGGAAAGCTCGTTAGACCGTCGGTCCTGGCTATCATTTGTAGATCTTTGACAGTTGTTACGGGTCGTTAGAAGCCCGAAACCGAAGTCCACCAACCAGTCTTACTTAGGGGTATACAGTAACTTGGTTATGGAGGTCAGATAGACCGTTGCTCCATGTAAAATACTGGTATTCAGCTGCATCCGGTTAGACTGGAAGCCGACCTCAATATAGTTGGGAAAAGGTTAGTCAAATGATGGCTGCTACTTGCTTTAGTAGCAGTGTATGTAAAATTAATTTATGACTGAACATTTAAAGTTAAAGTCCATAGAGTCTAGCTGGTGGCAACTGAATGAGAGTGGCCGACCACTGAGTTCAATGGCTGCTACTGGCTGGTGATGAATACTAATTTAAATCCAACAACTGAAAATAGTTGGAAAATCGGAGGAAAATAGAAAGAATAGAAAGAAGATACATTTATTTATTATTAAATAGCCACCATCGTGTATTATGAATGGCCACCCATGCCCCAACTGACCGCGACTGTCCCATCTTAAGGTGGATCCGCCAAGGTTTACGTTATTACGTTTCTTACAATTTGCAGATCAGTGTCATGTTGTGTCTTGGTCAAAATATGATTCGCGACCATAAAAAATATGAATTCACAAAATTATAAATATTATATCCATTCATTATAATCATCATTAATACATCTCTCTAAGTTAGAATAAATTGGTCTCAAATGTCATGGTTTCATGTGACAGTCATTCAATAGAACTTTGAATTTCGCGGGCTACCTTAGCGCATCCACCTAGCCACAGATCGACCAAACCACGTGGCTGTTATGTAGCCATGAACCACTCAAGTCGCTGAACCCAGGCGAGAGCTAAAACTTTTCTGACTGATGTTATGCAAACCTAAGGCCGGAACCGAACGTCGACCCGCCTTCTTACGGCCAATCACCCGTATATGACGCATTGGTGATTACTACTTGTCGCGTCGTCACACTACTTTTCCTGTGGTCTGATGATCAACAGGAAAGATTATACCTTCCTGGGGTTTCCTGAAGGTCATTTTTGATGTAATAGTGAAAGGAATGACTTGTTGATCTATACATGAATCATACTGAATAATTTACATCTTTTTAGTAATAGAGGTGATAGATATAATTATAGTACTAGAAATAGGGACCTATTAGTTCAACCAGGTTTCAGACTAGCCAAAGTAGACTCATCTTTCATGGGGTACTGTTTAAAATGTTACAATAAAATTCCTCCCCACATACTTCAACTGAATGAGTCGAAATTCAAAACTTGTATAAAACGCACACTATGCAGGTAGGCATATTATAAGTTGGAGGATTACATCTCTGATAAAAATGCTTGGCTTAATGCTGGTCCTGCTCCACGATCACAACTAACTAATTAACATTCGAAAATACTGTTGGAGCTGCTGAAGATCGGAAGACCATCTTGCATTGTATAAACTCCATCTCCTTTGTATTATATAATTGCATAGCACAGGTGTGAGTACTATGTACTATTGAGCTACCATTTACCGGGTAATTTGTCTTTCATTGACGTGAATGTGCCCTGGCGACTGGGGATGTCATTCTCACTGAAATGTCTCGCTGGTGGTGGCGCGTGTGTCGGATCATTTAGCTCCCTTCAAAATGGTTGAGCTGAATGGTGCTGATCCATGCGTCATGTTCGTGAACGGGCGCCGTCAGTTCTGACTGGTCATCTCTTAGCTGCCATGGCTTATTTTAATTTTTGAATTGTTTTATGTAATAATTGCGGACGCTTTTAACGTGCTTTCTACGTTGTTCTCACATGTATAATTTCAACATAAATGATGTAACCCACATATTGTAACAATATTTTGATTTAAAAGAGTGTCCATGGAGTTTCTTGCGCGTTCTTCTCCATAGGTACCTACTACGCTTTGGAATGGGCAACTAGCTTCATATTTCTGATTGACCGACTCCTTGACAATTCAAAAGTGCCTGTGAATGGTTTAATTGAAATAAATGCTTTGAGTTGAGTTGAGTTGATACCAAAAAATCGGCGCCAAATTGAGTCAGGAAATTAATGGTAAAGGTAAAGAGGGTTTTTTTTCCTTTTAGGTATCAACAAAATCTTGGTAGGATACTTACAATCTAGAATTCCTTTGTTGGTACTGTGTAGTTGTTTGTATCAATTACTAGCTAAACTGTTTTTTTTATTAGATAATAAGCTTTTAACCCGCGAAACGCGGATTTATGTATTTTTTTAAGATTTTCATTCATATTCTTTCACCTCTTTAGGTCATGAGCTATCCAAATAGAAAAAATTTGACCTAGGTCTTAAAATTGTGAAAATTGATTCGCTGTTAGAATGTTTATAATAACATAGATTCCTCGAAATTAAGCTCATGACTTCTTTGCTTTGACCAATTTCCTGTAGGTATTTCTGTATTTTGTAGTATTTTTGTTTTGCATTGTAGATGCTTGTGAAATGCTAATTTTGACTTTATTTATTTATTTTATTATTTAAGTACACACAATAAAATACATAGATATACGACGTAATTATAATGTGTACAAAGGACTTTGTATTTTAAATTAATGAATAATAGAGTATGGACACGCTTGAATTGTGTTTCTACTAATAGCTTGTGAGAGTTTAAAAAATAAAAATACTATTGACTAGGAAATATAAAAAAAACACAAACAAAGGTCAATAACCACAACAAAAATTCCCTCTAAATAGTTCAAAAACAAAATTCCATTCATTCCTACTTCCGTGCGCTTGCGATGCTAAGCGCGTGTCACTTTCGCGCCATTCGTTTGCGCATGCGCGGCGCGCACCCCCTGTTTGGTGAAACCACAATGTTTGCGCACTTTCTGACCAGTATCCGGATATCGACGGTAACTAAAACTAACTAGTAGTTGTTAGATAATGAACTTGTGGAAATCAGGTTGTTGAACTTTTGGATGAACTTGATTTGTTGATTGCTTAGTGCTCGCGAGAAACTATATTTTTTGGTGACATGACGTAAAGTGTCGACGATTTAAAAAATATTATGAGTTTTATTTTACACTAGTTTCCACCAGCGGTTTCGCCGTCATGATATCTTTATAAATTAAAGCCTATGTTACTCAGTGATAACATAGCATTCTACTACTGGTGAAAGAATTTTTATAATGTAGTTTTTAAGTTTATTGATTTCAAATAAAAATCTTTTCTCTTTTTAATATTATTGTAGATAATTTTGTTGATCATCATATTTCTACCCTTGACTATTAGAATGGATAAGTGGATAAGTCAATCAATCATTCAATATTTTTTAGACCCTTTGACAACTATAATACATTTTTTATTTTATTTATTTGTCACAAAAACTTATGTTACATCTAGACAGATATACAGGAAATTAAAAAAAAAAACTTAGTTTTATAATGAAGGCATCTGTGTCTGAACTAAATAAAATTTCTGTATCTCAGACATCAGCGGTTTTCCTTATGATGATCATTATAATATTAGCTTAGCTTATATTACTATAGGCCCCACCTGATGCAAATTGGGAAATCAATACCGTCAGGCACTACAAAACCGAAACTGAGATTTTAAAATCTACATCAACAATCGATGTAGATTTTAAAAGTCTCAAGTTTCATTATCTCATCTGCACCTATGCCCTTCAAACCGGACTTCAAAATAAATACCTAGATAGCTTTGGCGCCATAAATGAACGTGTAATTTCTCAAAAATGTGTCCACAAGAAACTCTTCGCCACTACTTCATTATGTATTATTTTCCATGAAATCAGAACCCTAATCCCCAAAAACTTACACATTTTGAACAATCACACACACCTCCCCATTCACTCTCTCACATACTCGTACATACACGACTCATCCACCTAACTGTCAGTCAGTACTTGTCAAACTCGGAACTACAAACAAGGAAGAGGTTTTATGTAAGAGTTATTACAGAGCCTTGAACCTCGGAACAGAAGCAAACCGGCGTCCGCGCACGTCAGTAGCTAATTGATCATGTTAGGAAGTGGATTGGAGGCGGGGTAGGCAGAGTTTAGCGTGGAATTGGATAATGGTGATTGACATGTTTTAGGCAATAAACATAATTATTAAACTGTTTTATTATTTTCTTGCTTTACTTTACGTAAACTAGATAGGTAGGTACTCACACCAAATTAAAAACCAAGACGGAGCGCAGTGAAGCATGCTAAAACTATACCAAAGCTCTGTGCATACACGCTCACACACACACATTTACAATGTCACTACACCAAACTAAGTGCACACATGTTTACGAAACCGGCCTCACGTCACTGTTGACAGCGCTCTGTCTTGGTTTTTTTAATTTGGTCTGAGGGTAGGTACTGCAGATAGAAATGTGTTTGTAAAATACTCTGTGTTGGTTTTTTATTTGGTCTGAGACTGATGATTGGCATTTTTTGTTTTATGTTATATCTTCTTCATTTCGAGTCGATAGTAATTTTAAGTTCCGCTGTCTGTCCGTCTGCCACGATGCTGTATCTCATGAACCATGATAGCTAGACAGTTGAAAATTTTCACAATTAATGATGTATTTCTGTTGCCGCTATAACCAAAAATACAAAAAAATATAATAAAATAAATATTGAAGGGGACTCCCATACAAAAAACGTGTTTTTTTTGCCGTTTATATAGATAGTGGTACAGAACCCTTCGTGCACGAGTCCGACTCGCACTTGGCCAGTTTTTATATTAGTTGGACCCAGGAATTACGTTAATAGCAACATCAGTGGTGTTCGTTTGGCATAATTTTGACACTGTTTATTAATTGCCTGAGTAAAAGACAACGCACAGACTCACCTAGGTATAGATACTGCAAATAGAAACGGATAACATGTTTTAAGCGGATCACAGGGGTAACAAAATTGCCAGGGTTGCGGGAAAGTCCGAAAGGGATACCGGGACCTTGGCAACAGGCAACTGAAGGAACACGGGTGGGTTTTAGTCAGTAAAAGTCTGAAACGCCCTCCCGGTCCGCCCAGAGCGGGAGATGTCATTGGATGAATTCCCAAACAGAAAAAAAAAAAAAAAGTTTAACATTTCAAGTGATTGTTATTGGTTTTTCAATTTTGAGTTTCACATTTGCACAAATTAGTCTACGAGATTAAGAAACAGACTTTAGTAATAGAAAACAGCTTATCTAAATAAATAAACAAAAGAAAATGTTGCTTTGATTCGAATTTCATTTGACAAGCAGTAAATTGATTAGATTTTAATTTAGTATTGGTCAAATCAGTTTAGAAATAATTGAGATGAGTACGTCCGTAAACTACAATGCTATTATTTGTCCTGCTAATTCAGTATTATATCTCAATTCGCCGAGTCATAGCCATTTCAATAGACTGTCAAAGAATGACAGTTCATTCAATTCAATCATTGGATTATAGTTACGAACAATTAATTACACTGACTTTAAATACTGGTAGAACTTCCTTGGAAAAACCCCTTCGACACAGTGCTTATTGTTAAAAAGCCTACGGAAAAAAAAAATAGTTATTCCTGTGTACAAGTTTAGCCTATCAGTACCACAATTTCAGTGACTCCTTTATTTTCACAACCACACCAGAAACAAGTTACCGCAATGACAATTATTTAAAATTTTATGACGACAATTCATTACAAATAATAATATTCCAAGCTTTTTCACTGAAGTTTTTTGTATTCGTCACTCATTTTTCCAAATTCAAAACCAAAGACACCGACTTTCAAAATTAAACTAATTTTTCACTTTTTAGTGTTTTTTTTGGAAGTCGGTTGTTTTTTTTTGGTTAGGGTCGATTTTCAGTACCATTATTTTACTGGGTTACACGATACCCCTTGGTGAGACTGGTTGTCAGACTTTCGAGTTTTAGACTCGTAATGACTGCCAATGATCTACAAATAACAGCCAGGATCAACAGCTTAACGTGCTTTCCGAGACACGTAGGTGTCCCTATATGTAGGTAATGGATGGATCAGCCACGGACCATCTGGCTGACCCGTATTGCTGTTATTACCTACTTAGCCACGAGCCCTAGGGGCCTAAAACGGCCACATTAGCAATTTTTATAAAAGCAATTCATTTCCTGAATCATTAGCAATTCCTCTAATTTGACACAAAGTGGTGTTAGCTGAATCATTATACTCAATTCAATTCATATTCGAAACATATTTGGTATAAATATTGCTGCATGAAAATGTTTTAATTATTAATTAAATGACCATAATTTAAATTATTTAAGTTTAATTTAACATTAAACTTTAATAAAACTGTTGAAAATATCTACAATGTTACTAGCCATCTGTGGAGTACTTATATGTTTTAAAAATAAAGCTATTATTCTTTTGTTTTGCAACTGAACACGCTGTCTTATTTAATAGGTTATGGGCATATAAAAAATAAGAAGTCGTTATTTTTAGCAAGAATTTCGGACTGAAACGAGTGTTAAAACATATACGAAACGTGTGTTGTAAAGGATGATTGTATTTTTCGCGGAGTTGTAATAATTGGGTTGTTACAATGTCTACTAACTATCTAGTAAATGTACCCAAGTTAAAGGGCCGTGAAAACTATAGTGAATGGTGTTTTGCTGCAGAGAATTTTCTAATCCTCGAAGGCATGAATCATTGTGTAAAGCCAGAAGCAGGGGTAGACATAGGAGCTGCAGATGACAAAAAAACCAGAGCAAAATTAATTATGACAATCGATCCGTCTTTGTATGTACACGTGAAAAGTGTAACAACTGCAAAAGAATTGTGGACAAAACTACAACAATTATTTGATGACAACGGTTTTTCGCGAAGAATAAGTCTGCTGCGGAATTTAATTTCGATACGCCTAGAAAGTTGCAGCTCCATGACGTCATACGTGACTCAAATTATTGATACAGCTCAAAAATTAAGTGGTACGGGATTCGAAATTAATGACCAGTGGACAGGTTCGTTGCTGTTAGCGGGATTGCCAGATCGTTTTTCCCCTATGATCATGGCCATCGAGCATTCAGGGATTAGTATAACGGCAGATTCCATCAAGTCAAAATTGTTGGACATGGAGTCAGTGACCGAACAAGATGAAGTTAGTGGCGCATTCGCTACTCATTCAAAGTTCAAAGGAAAAGGATATACTAATCCGTCTATGGCAAAAAATAATGTCAATGTTGGTAGCACAGATCTTTTAAAACCAAACGTCAAAGTGGTGAAATGTTATCGTTGTAAACAACAAGGACATTACAGAAATCAATGTACAATTGACGAAAATAACTCATCAAATAAAAATAAAAATCGAAAACAGTCAAATGCGTTTAGCGCAGTGTTCATGAGTGGAAATTTCAACAAAAATGAATGGTACATTGATTCAGGAGCCAGTGTACACCTAACAGCCAATGAAAGTTGGGTTAAGAATGTATCTTATGAACAGCAGAAGGAAATTGTTATTGCAAACAGTGAAAAGTTGTCAGTTTTATGTTCTGGCGATGTGCAGATTACGACTACGGCAAAAAATATAGAATACGACATCGTGGTAGAAGACGTGTTTTGTGTTCCAAGAATGACAACGAACTTGCTGTCTGTCAGCGAACTCATAAGAAAAGGAAACAAAGTATCGTTTTCGGACATTGGTTGTTCTATATACAACAAAAATAATGAGTTAGTAGCTACAGCACTATTAGTCAATGGAGTGTACAAAGTAAACTTGTCAAACCAAGTACATTTAGCTGCATCAGTCGTTTCTGGAATTACGTGGCATCGCAGATTAGGACATATTAATAAAGACTATTTGAATCAGATGAAGAATGCTGTGCAGGGTATGTCCATTGATGAAAAAGTGGATATAAGCAAGTCTTCATGTACTACATGTTGTGAGGGTAAGCAGTGTCGCCTACCATTCAAGAATACTAGTCAGAGAAGTAGTGACTTGCTAGATATAGTGCACACTGACATCTGTGGACCTATGGAAAATGTGTCCTTGGGGGGCTCGAGATACTTCTTGTTGTTTGTTGACGATCATAGCCGCATGGTTTTTGTTTATTTTCTGAAACACAAGAATGAGGCATTGAAGTACTTTAAGAAATTCAAAGCTCAAGTGGAAAATCAAACAAAGAAGACAATCAAAGTATTAAGAAGTGATAATGGGCTAGAATACTGTAATAAGGAATTTGATAACTATTTAAGTAGTGCTGGTGTGATTCATCAAAAGACAAATCCGTATACACCACAACAGAATGGATTGTGTGAGCGGTACAATCGCACAATCGTTGAAAAGGCAAGATGTCTACTCTTTGATGCCAACCTAGGTAAAGCGTTCTGGGGCGAGGCCACCAACACAGCGGTGTATCTGCAGAATAGAAGCGTGGCTGCAGCATTGGGAAATAAGACACCATATGAGATATGGTATGGCTGTAAACCAGATATTAGTCATATTAGAATCTTCGGTAGCACTGCAATGGTCCATATATCTAAAGAAAAACGTAAGAAGTGGGACAAGAAGTCAGTAAAATGTATTCTCATTGGATATCCAGAAAACATAAAGGGATATAGACTGTATAATCCAGAAAAGAAAACTGTTTTGACTAGTAGAGATGTGATTATAATTGAGCAGGAATCAAAATCTGAATGTCTCATAGAAGTGCAAGATCAGGGTTTTGATTCAGTGGGGGAAGAAGAAGTTAAGACAAAAACATGTGACCCAGAAACATCAGAGTTAAATACAAGTCAAGATAACACAGAAAGCTCGGATGACACATTTCTAGATGTAAATGATGATACATATGAACCCAGTGATTATGAAGACAAAGTTAGCTCTCCTAAACCTCTTAGATCTACACGCGAGAGGAAGAAGCCAGATTGGTATCATTCTTCAAATCTTTGTATGGGTGAGGATACCTATGATGATGCGGTAGGTTTGACTCTAAAAGAAGCTTTAAACGGACCTGAAAAGGAGCAGTGGCAGATGGCCATGGCTGAAGAGTTACAGTGTTTCAAAAACAGCGATGCTTGGGAGTTGACATATTCTCCACAAGACAGTAGAGTTGTGCAGTGCAAGTGGGTACTACGTAAAAAGTATGATAGTGAAAATAATATTAGATTTCGTGCGCGTTTAGTAGCCAAAGGTTTTTCGCAAATCGAAGGTGTAGACTATACAGACACTTTTTCTCCAGTAGTGAGACACACCACTTTGAGATTATTATTTGCACTGTCTGTTCAACTAGGTCTTGATATAACGCATCTTGATGTGACAACTGCTTTCTTGAATGGAACTCTAGAAGAGAATATTTACATGCGAATACCTGAAGGTTTTTCTGAAACAGTAAAGAATGGTCAAGTTCTTAAATTAAAAAAGGCAATATATGGCCTTAAACAATCTTCTAGAGCATGGTACAAGAAAGTGGATGAATGTTTATTAAAAATTGGTTATATTAAATCTAAGATAGAACCATGTATGTATTTGAAGGTACAGGATAAGTTGAAAACTATCGTTACATTGTATGTGGATGATTTTTTTATTTTCTCCAATGACAGTAAAGAGACTAAATACTTAAAAGATGTTTTAGCTGGTCATTTTAAAATTAAAGACTTAGGAGAAATTAAAAAATGTCTTGGTGTGAATGTAACTGTAAATCAATCTGAAAAAACTATATCGTTAAGTCAGGAAGATTATATTGATAAGTTACTGCATAAGTTTAATATGAGTCAGTGTAAAACTGTTAAGACTCCAATGGAGACCAAGTTAGATATCTCTAAAGATGAGAATTCTGTAGATGAATTTCCTTACCAACAAATAATAGGTTGTCTCATGTATCTGGCAGTACTTACCAGGCCTGACATAGCATTTACAGTTAGTTTTTTGAGTCAATTTAATAATTGCTATACCAAAGAACATTGCTCATATGTTAAACGTATACTAAGATATTTAAAACATACCAAACATCATGGTTTAAAGTTTACTGCTAATGGGAACTCAATTTTAGAAGGGTTTGTGGACGCCGACTGGGGTAGTAACAGTATTGATAGAAGATCATACACGGGTTTCTGTTTTACATTATCTGGCTGTGTAATTTCTTGGGAAGCTAAAAAACAGAAAACTATTGCTTTGTCCAGTAGCGAAGCAGAGTACATGGCATTAACTGAAGCCTGCAAAGAATCTGTTTATTTAAGGAACCTACAGTATGAGATAACAAAGAAAATGTACACTATTGATATTTATAATGATAATCAGAGTGCACTTAAGCTGACTGCAAATCCAGTTTTTCACAAAAGAACCAAACACATTGATATACGGTATCACTTTTGTAGAGATTGTGTAACAAATAAAATTGTAAACTTTCAATATTTGCCGACAGCTGAAATGCCCGCTGATTTATTTACCAAGAGTCTATGCGCTAATAAGCATTATTATTTTTTGAATAAATTGGGTGTTCAGCATGTTTAAAATGTACCTTAGGTGTAATGACATTGTTAGATATAGTGGGGGTGTTGAAAATATCTACAATGTTACTAGCCATCTGTGGAGTACTTATATGTTTTAAAAATAAAGCTATTATTCTTTTGTTTTGCAACTGAACACGCTGTCTTATTTAATAAAAACAATTGATAATTTGTGGACCAGTTTACGAATCTCCATACAAAACTGTCAAACAGATGAATTGCGTAATATGAATTGCACGCAGATCATACGAATTGTCAGTTTGTGACATTTTACGATGATTCATAATATTATCCTAATAAGATTCTGCCAAAGTGGCCGTTTTGGCCCCCTGTTTTTGTATTAGTCATTTCATAGTCTTTTATTTTCCGAGGGTGAGTTGAATGTTGAGTCATACAGGGCGAGATCCCCTGACGTTAGGAAACTACGATGACGTCATCTCTGACGTCATATGCCAAGGATGTTGGGAAATGATGAAACAATCGATTTGCATGTACTGAAGCTTCATTTTATATTTTGGATCATAATCGTACACTATTGAGAACAAAGTTATCGCAGTTAGTTTTTAGTTTATCGAAATAGTACTACATAGCAAACTACCTATTACATATTTGACTTGAGTCTGATTACTATTTTCAATGTTAGAATTGTATACGTCCTGAACCCACGTTTTTTTTTAAACTTAACTTAGTTTTATCGAAGATAGCAGCTTCAAAAAAAAAAGTAAAAAGCTCCATTAAAAAAAAATAAGCTCGAAGACACGACTTTAGAACCAATATAATCTCAAAAATCATACTCATGATGTTATTAGGTAGTTACTATAGAACCATTTCTTCTAAATCCTGATGCTTTTTTGTTTTTTCACACATCAAAAACTCAAATTCACGACTTGAGCTAACACTTTTCATTCATCTTCACAGATTGTATTTTGACTCTGCAGTTCCATCTGAAAAACTCTACCTGCAATCAGAATTATTTTTCTAAAAGCCGATGACCAAAATGTTCCATAGGTACATTTTTGTCGTCGGCTTTTAGTAAAGTGGTAACAATATTGACTTTTCTTTTTGTAAAATTAAGTTATATTTAATTTTACTAATAATAATAAATATAAAAACCTTTGTTTTTATATTTATTGGTATAGTTAGTTAGTCCTTTTAGTTTTATTTTTTAGGTAATTTACTAAGTTTAGTTTAATAAGTTAATTTAGTTAATTTAATAAGTTACTATACAGAAGGGAATAAAGCATTATATATTATTTTACTAATGAAATATTGTTTGTACAGACTGATATCCGAAAGAAAGACACTAGTTTTTAGTAATAAGTAAAAAACTATATATTTACAATAACGATACAATTTTCTATTCTTCTCAGAGATCACTCAAATAAATGGGTGAGCTTTCAAGTTTTATTTTGATTCATTTTTTTTTTTTTTGTAAATTGGCACCTTGCAGCTATTTATTAATGTAATTAGTTATTATTTAACCGTGTTTTTGTATGTTGTGCTGTCTTTTGTGTGCACCAAATAAACGTTTTATCTATCTATCTTAAAACTTTTACCTTACTTGTAAATGAGTGTCAGAAAAACTACATAAAGAAATAAACACTTTATTAAATAAAGTGTTTTTAAAAATAAAATCTTCATTTTAACCTACTAATTAGCTCTATTCATTCATTAGTTAATAATAACCCTTATTAATTAATGAATAAAACTAGTAAAGGGGTAGTTAGCCCTATAACTTAACCATATTACGTAAACATAACTTTTCCTCATTGAGTCACATAACATTATCAACATCAGTAGCGCGGTGACTCATTTTCAGGAACTGTTTCAGTAGTAATACGCAGTATCTGATAAATAATGATTCATCATTATTATATACATACCTACATAAAAATAAATAAAATTGAAGTGTCTGTTTGTAATGTCAAAATAATTGCTTTTTACTAAATGCCTATGACAGTTATTTAAACGGTACATTATATAACAAAAAAAACAATTTTTAAAATATTAGTCTCTCTGTTTGTTCCAGTTAATCTCCGAAATGGCTGGACGGATTTGACGGGACTTTCAATGGCACTGGCTTTCCGTGGATGGGTGACCATCTTTACACACCGAGGGGTGCCTTGGAAAACACGTTAAGCCGTTGGTCGTCAGGGTTCGTCAGAAGCCCGAAAGTCTGACAACCAGTCTTAAGGGGTATCGTATTACCCAATAACTGGGTTGTAGAGACCAGAAAGGCAGTCGCTCCATGTAAAATTATGGTATTCAACTGCATCCGGTTAGACTGGAAGCCGACCCCAGCATATGTTATTGGGAAAAGACTAAGCATATGATGAGTTAGTGGTTAATGTGGTCATCCAAGCTATCATGAGTTGAGTGAGATAAGTGAGTTAACACTATTGTTAAGCCACTCACTTTTTCGAAAAACCTGAGTCTAAAGAAGGGCCTCTGTTATCCCAAGTTCCCAAAGGCCCTTCTTCACTCTATTCCTTTAGTTTCACATTTTGGTGAGGTCAGGTCTCCCTTCATTTCATCCTCCGGCATTTGGAGGCCACGGAGGCCTTATAATGACTGCTACTGTTAATGATCTGAAATTCTATAATCACTATGCTTGGCAGCCAAATTGGTTCATGTTTCGTTGTGAGAAACAGATAGACGACTCTGTAACCTACATTTCTATAAGTACTTCCAAGGCTAAGTTTAATATAATGTTAAATTGTTGCAAAACGAGATAGTGAACTATTCCTGACAACAACATTATTTTTCAAAAAACTAAAAATAATACATATTTTCACGACTGCTACTGTTTAATAAAGCAGACAATTTATAAAAGTGGCCACAAAAAGGCGACAATCTGTCACCTGTTACCTGTCACTTGTCAGTTTTATTAAATGGACCCCTGAATTTCATCCTAGTATTATAATTTTACAAAAAAAAATATATCAATTAATCTGCCTAGCCTTTTCACAACCGGGGTCGGCTTCCAGAACAAAAAAATATATATATGTGCATAAAATGAATTAATATATTTATCAAACGCCCGGCGTTTAATAAAATATACATAAATAGTATTATAATTTTACAAAAAAATAAATATATAATGTGTATAAAATTAATTAAAATATTTACCAAACGGCCGGCATTTAATAAATATATTATTCTAAGATATTATTATATGAACATGCATTTTAATTTAGGTTATATTCAATACAAATTAATTAATTGTATCCTCATTAGGCGAATTATATTGATACCCACAGTTTCAAGGAATTGTTTACAACATTAATGTCATTTATCTCCATTGAATTATGATATAATTCCATGAAAATTTAAACTGCGCAACAAAGTTATTAATTAATTAAATGTTACGTCATAATAGTCCTATAAATAATAATTGGTTGTTACACAATGATATAGAATATTACATCATAATATCGTACTATGTTACGTAATACGAGCATTATCCTGTTTATATCTTACATTACAGTACATCGCGCCTATAAACCCTGATGGGGTGGGCAGAGGTTTGGTTTTCTACCCACATTTCGCCAGTTAAAAGGGCCATTTAGAAGGCCTGAATTTACTCAACTAAGGCCTGCTACGGTGAAGAGTATGATTAGAAAATAAGTACTAATAAGCGAGCTACCTCTGCCAACAAATTGTTTTGCAGTTTGATAGATGTAGGTACCTAATATGTACTCTATAAAAACTTTTTACAAAAAGAAACAACCGACTTGTTGACAAGTGAAAAATAACTTTAATTTCGGAAGTCGGTGTCTTTGCTTTTCAATTTTCGTTTTTTGCCACCGACTTCCGAAATTAAGTTATTTTTCACATTTTTTTTTTGGAAAAAGTATTTATTTTTCACTTTTTAGTTGTGGTACCTACTCCACACAAATTGGAATACCACTACCTGCTATGTCAATAACAGTGATGGAGTCAAATAAGATGTCGTCTACATAGACTAAGTGGGAAAAATACGTAATTATTGAAGCTAACTCAAAAACTACGCAGGCAAAATTAATAAAATTTATAAAGGACCACCTCGGGAGTATGCCCTTTCGAATAAAAAAAGAAATTTGTGAATCGGTTTACAATTGGCGAAAATATAGATGAACATACACAAAAAAAAGAAATACGTACTGACCAACATAAAACCTCCTCCTTTTTGAAGAAGTCGGTTAAAAATTATTATGTCTATGAATAAATAAATTCTTCATGCGTTTTTACTGAGATATAATTATGACTAGTTTCAGCTGCTATTTTAGAAACGTGTTTATTCACAAAACATATCTTAAGGGTCCTATGGCAGTAGTGTACATTTATATCAATGAAATTATATTAGTAATCACATTAGTACTTCCTGAGATTATATTTTATAAACATATAGGTAAATAAACAATTTTACCTTAACATTAGTTTAAGTTTATAGTGTTAGATTTAGATCAAAAAACCTTTGAAGTCACTTTTGGCACAGTGGCTTTATCGATTGACTGCCGTACTACTTATGGTACGGGGTTCTATTCCTGCACAGAACAAAAGTATTTTGCCTTCAGGGTCAACTCTTTGTGTCTAATTGTGTCTCTTTGTGTCAATCATCATTTATCACCTTTTTCCCAACTATGTTGGGGTCGGCTTCCAGTCTAACCGGATGCAGCTGAATACCGGTATTTTACATGGAGTGACTGCGTATCTGACCTCCACTACCCGGTTGAATTTGATCAACATTATCATCCTTTTCAAAAGTCATCCAACATCCAGTGCGAGTGCGGTGCTCCTGAACGGACTATGTCCCATCTGCTAGCGTGTTCCACATATCCGTTCACTTGCACCCTGACGATCGGGGGCCTACCACCACCGCTTACAGCTGTATTATTTTAATCTTACTTCAGTGGGGGATTGAGATGGAGCTATACATCCTGTAGAATTTCATCTCATTCCTAAACTGAAGGCCTACACTGGGCCTGTTTGGGCCCAGGAGTACCTATAAGCGAAATTGATGTACACTACAACTATTTTCTTAATGACCCTCGGCAAACTTTAACTATTAACATAATAAAACGTGCTACCAGGATGAAAAGTATCCGTTATGTTGTAATCGTAATCCAAGTTCGTGTTTTACCCGTGTGCTAAATTTCATCCAAATCCGTTCAGCCGTTCCGTTTGTTATACACTGGCTGTTAAAACTTTGTACCACACTTTTAAAATTACAATAACTTTTAAATTACGCAAGACATATGTTTTCGAAATAAAAATGATTAGGTACATAATTTAACTTTTTATATAAAGGCTTTATAGCCGATAACCGTCTTTTAAGGAATGACTAAAAAAACCTTATATACAAAAACACTCCTTTTCAAATTATTACAACCTTTGACCCTTTTTTGCCTTTTTTTGTTTTCACATTTATTTCTTATCGATGAATTTAGATTCAAAAGCCAACGTGTCAAAAAAAATATGTAAATTTGGCGTAAAACTGTAGTTTTAAATGTTGTTTGAGTTTTTTGCCTGTAATTTTAAAAATTGCAATTTTTTGGTTTATGTTAAAAACGTTAGTACGTATGTATAATAAACTATAATTTCCAAGAAACCTGATAAAATTTGCTATAAAACGTTTTTTATTTCAAAACTCTGGCTTCAACAGTTTAGGATAAATTGCAATTTTAAAAGTGTGGTACTAAGTTTTGAAGGCCACTTTAGTTTAAGTTTGCCGAGAGCAATAGAAAATAGTTGTACATTGAATTGAAAAAAATAAGCCGTTTACTGCTGGGAAATCGCCACAACGACCGTTCTTGCACAGTCAGCACAAAGCTTACATTATAATTTTGACGTCATGGTAATATACTATGTAAATTACAGTCATAACAAACATAATACTTACTCTGTGGTTTCTTAACCCTGGTCGAAATCGTCACGTCATGCAGTGTCATACGGGCGATGACCGCGTCATGACCAAGCTGACCAACCTTGGATTCTCTAGGTCTTTCCTATAAGGTTGACGAAATACTTCATAAGTATCGTGTCATGACTAAAGTGTGTATGTGTGCTGTGTGTATTGGGAAGGATATGTACGTGAAGTGTGTATGTATAGGGCGTGGTAGTGTGTGTGTGTGAGCGAGTGAGAGGGCGTAGGTGTGTCTTCTTCCTTGTTTGTGTCATGCGTTATTTATTTATTTATAATATAGGAAAAGTACAATGAGTGGCGTTATTACGTAGAGAAGTAATCTTCCAGGCTTATTGAGATGGAAAAGTTTGAGTTATGGAAAATATTTCTAGACTCAAAAGTATGAACTATAAACTATATCTATTTGTGAATGCCTCATTGGAGGGCAATGGTATCTTCTTGAAATTAAAGTCAGAAAATCTTTTTCTTTTGTTACTTATTATTAGATATCGACGAAGGATGAAGCGTCGAAGTTTCGCCAGCTTGTTTAGAGAAGGACCAAGCATTCAATGAATCTGCCTAGCCTTTTCCCGAATAAGTTGGGTCAGGTTCCAGTCTATCCGGATGCAGCTGAATACTAGTATTATACATGGAGCTACCGCCTATCTGACTTCCATAACCCACTTACTGCTAGTTGCTGCTGTCAAAGATCTAAGAATGGTAGCCGGGACCAACGGCTGCTTACCTTGCTTTTCGAGCCACAAGACGAACCAAGCATTGATCACCAGTACGTAATTAATAATGACTAACTTACTGCATGTTGGGGATTTCAGAATAGTTCTAACGATATTCTAAAGATAGAAAGACTAACAATGAATAGATAAGATAATAACAATTTAACAGTAACATCATTATTCCCACTGCTGGGACACAGGCCTCCTCTCGATGAGGGGGAGTGGGCCGTAATCCATCACGCGGGCCCGGTGCGGATTGGTAGATGTCACATGTCTTCAAATTTTTGGTTCTAGGACATGCCGGTTTCCTCACCATGTTTTCCTTCACCATTTTGAGAGCAGTGGTGATTAAATAATTTACACAAATGATAGCGCCTGTCTGGGTTTAGAGCCTACGTCCTACAACTCGTAAGTCACGGCCGTTAACACTGGGCCACCACTGCTGCTTAACTTAACAGTAAAATTGATAGTTAAATGCAAGCATTTGAACACTGATGTTCACGAAGCGATTTAAAAACCTTTGTAAATCATTTCATAGAGTTAAACTGATGAAGTTATTTACGAATACTTACGACTATTTTAACCACGCTTAGCATAATATACACTCGATTCTAAGTAGCTAAATTGAACTGACAGGTGGAAGATACGCCAAAGCATTAATATACGGGATATACCTACCTCGGCAAAAGAACATGTGTGAATTAATATCATACTGTAGTCAACAATTCGACGACCAGGTGTAGTCATTATGGCTATGCGTAGCTACGATAGCACATCCCTAGTCTATTATTAAGTTGAATACTGTAAAATGTGTATATTTAAGGCCTTTTACGTTAATTATCCCGAGAAGTTATTGATGCCGCATAATGATTAGGAATTTCTCAGTATCAGGTCGGAGTCTAGATTAGTGGCCGGCTAATGGCAATGGGATCGCCCCCTATTACATGGGACTGCGACATTATCTTTTTCTCTGTTTTACTTGTAGTTACGTTGTGTCTGTGCTAAATAAATGTTTTTTTTTCTTTACATATCTGGTGAAATGAGAGTGCTGCACGCGTAGCATGACTACCACAGAAACGGGTTTTGTCGATGGAAGAATAGACAAAATGACACATTCACTATCACAATCTGTTATTTTGTCTATTCTTCCGTCGACAAACCCAGTTTCTATGCTGCAGTGATGTAATGACTCACAACAAATTAGTTAGCAAAGGCAACCAAGTGTTGGGTGTCATTTTTAGCAATGCTTTGTCTAGTCTAGCAGTTTGACATAGGTTAAAGGGAATATCATAAACCTTCAAGAATAAATTCGCTAAATGATGGTGAAAACCGAATCAAAATCCGTTGCGTAGTTTAGAAGAAACATGCAGTCACACAGACAGTCACCTAAAGCGAATTTAAATTTATAATTGTGTCATCATCTGCCTAGCCTTTACCCAAAAATGTTGGGTTCGGCTTCCAGTCTATCCGGATGCAGCTGAATACCAGTATTTTATATGGAGCGACTGCTTATCTGACCTCCACAACCCAGTTACTGGGTAACACCATACCCCTTGGTAAGACTGGTTGTCAGACTTTCGGGCTTCTGACGACCTGTAACAACTGTCAAATATCTACAAATGACAGCCGGGATCACCGGTTTAACGCGCTTTCCGAGCCACGGAGGGGTCTCGGTATGTAAAGATGATCATCCACGGATCCACCCTGGCAAGCGTAGCTTAACCTGATAGATCGACACGTGCAGTTGTTATTACTTAGCCACGAGCTCCTTAATTAACTTAATTTATAATTGTGTATGTTAAAGACCAGAATACAAAAATACTTAAAAGTAATAAGCGATTCTATTCATGTCAGCCATTAACTACAAACAAAGAGCAAACATTAATATCGTTTCTGTTCAGAAGTATGTGTACTTACGTGCATTCTAGAATCAATAGGTGTTAAAACTAGTCTAGACTGTAGGTAGATCCGTCTAGTCTTAGTCTAGACGCTTTGGTAGCATCTAGGTAGACAGTGTCATGAATATATACAAGTTTGTTTGGGTGCAGACATTGCTCTTTACTTATTGAACTTACAAATATTAGGAAGCTTTCGTTGTTGAGTTTCGTTATTTGGAAGCGTTCATTTGTTTTTCTGTTTGTAAGATTTCACCAATGTAACTGAACGCGATCAGCACTTCTAAATCGCGTTCAAGAGTGGTTATTGTCAATATTCCATAACAATTTTGACACTTACGGATCTTGAACGCGGTCCAGAAGCTGTATACAAAGTGACATTATATTAGCGATAACGATGATAGAAAAGGCAAAAATGTATAGGACTGACATAAGCTATCGAAAAGCTAATGGTGCCGATTCTGTTGTTCACAAACTAAACTAAATTTAAGTTCAGTGCATCTTTTTCTTTCTATTTCATTAAGAAAAGGACAGAAGATAAATTTTAGTTTAGTCCTGTCAAATTAATCTGCCTAGCTATTTTCCCAACTATGTTGGGGTCGGCTTCCAGTCTAGCCGAATGCAGCAGAATACCAGTATTTTACATGGAGCGACTGCCTATCTGACCTCCACAACCAACTGGGTAATATGATACCCCTTGGCAAGACTGGTTGTTAGACTTTCAGGCTTCTGACGACCCGTAACGACTGTCGAAGATCCACAAATGACAGTCGGGACCAACCGAGACACGGAGGAGTTTCGGTATGTAAAGATGGCCTCCCATCCAGTGACCAACCAAGGCAAGCGTAGCTTAACCGGATGGATCGACCCATGTGGCTGTTATTACTTACCCACGAGCTCCTCGAAACAAGAATACAATTAATATCTAAATCACACGAATTTTGTTTGTAATTTGTCTGCTATCGAATTACAATCAAATCACTTTATATTCTATAATCGTTTTTGTGCAACTTCTAACAATACGGTGAATCATGTAGAAATACCCAATTCAAATCAAAATTATGTTTCGATTAAAATGATAACTAAACAAGCGTGACTCATTTACCTAATTAATACATTATTTTAATATAGATTTTTATACATGATACCACAGTGACACATCATAATTTATTACCCAATATTTTCATTTTATTTTATTACTAGCTGATGCCCGCGACTTCGCCCGCGTGGATGTCGGTTATAATAATACACTAAAACCTTACTCGAGAACCAATCTATCCATTGGTGAAAACAGCATGAAAATCGGTGCAGTAGTTTTTGAGTTACACCGTACAGGACGACAGATAGACGCAGCGGAGGACTTTGTTTTATAATATGTAAGGATAATCGATTTTTACGTAGGTACTACTTTAGTATTCTTAACATTGATACAAATTTTTTGGAGGTAAATGCCATTTACCGCAAAAAACCCCAACAAATATCCGTCTTGTGGGACTATGGCCCTTCCACGTCCCATCTATAAAGTCCAAAATGTGATGGTGATCTGTTTCAAAAGGTGATCTATTAAGAAAGAGCGTCCATTGAGTTTCTTGCCCGGTACTACGCAACTAGCTTCATATTTCTGACTGACCGACTCCTTGACAATTCAAAAGTGCCTGTAAATGGTTTAATTGAAATAAATGCTTTGAGTGTATTCCATAACAATTTTGACACTGACAGCTCTTGAACGCGGTTTAGATGTGCTGATCGCGTTCAGTTTCATCGGTATAATCCGCCCTATGAGGTGTGTCGTCAAAAAGAAGTTGAGGTTGAGAACGCGTCAAGTGATTTGACGCATATTTTCCCACAATTTGTTATTTTTCGTGTATTTGTCCTTTCTTACCGTCATGTTTGTCGCAAATAAACGTATTGTCTTTCTTTCTTTCAAACTCAAACTCAAACTCTTCTTTCTCTTCTCTTTTTTTCAAGGACCTCCAATACCCACGTCCTTTCGGAGGCAGTAACTATATCTTGACTGCCTTGTTGGTCTAGTGTCGCTGCTACTGAGCATGAGGTTCTGGGTTCGATTCCCGGATCGGGCAGTATTATTGCTTTTCCCATCTGGAATTTATTAGTAGCAACCCGGAGTCTGGATTTGCGCCCGGTTCACGGCATAGCTGGTTCGCCCCCTATTACATGGGATATGGATAGGTATGTGTATCCTTTGTTGGAGATCCTAAATTAATAAATAAATAAATAAATAACTGGGGAAATGTGGGTATACCTAAGTAGGTACACCTCTGCTTTACCCTTCGGGAAATACGGGCGTTATGCTATGTTATAATACTTCTTTCAATCATGTATATTATTATTCTAGCTATTGCCCGCGGCTTCGTCTGCGTGGAGGTTACAAATTATCCCGCGGGAGAGTACTTTCGAGATAAAAAGCATCGTTTATCCTAACCCAGGTCTATCTGGGTGCCAAAAATCCAAAATCATTCAGTCCTTTAGGTGTCAAAAAGTAACAGACACCCAGAATTACTTTCGAATTTATAATAATATAAAGTATGGGTTTTACCAGACTTAGCAGAAAAAAATTAGTGCCTCTAATCACAGTATAATAAAGTAACAGTATTATATCTCGGCAGTGCCCTTAAAACGCCGCTCGAACGGCCGCTCGGAAGATAAACCTTCCGCGTTCCACTCGATACTATTATGTACTGATATACACCGAGATTTTGAAGCGCGTCGTTTTGACTGTTTTCTATGAAGCTATAATACTATTACTAATTTATACTGTGCTATAGAGGATAGTTAGTGCACGTGCAGCACGTGGTGCTCCTGCCTACTCTTTCCGGGAAAAGGCGTGAGTGTTGAACTCTTGAGTAGTAAAACCGGAAAAAAACATAAGCCTACAACCACAAACATTACCGCAGACCTTGAGTTACACAAAAAACTTCCGAATGGAATTTTATAACACAGTCAAAAGGAAAATATTAACACAATTTGTTAGTTTACTAGTAATTTTACACAACATTTACAGGAAATTACAATTCCAATTTATTATTACGGAAAGTTCTATGACCTATTTAATTAATTAATATGCAATGTCACCACTAGGTATGGTTAGACAGAAATTTGTGTGTCATGTCATGACCAACAGCTCATGCAGGATAGACGTCAAAAAAGATTTTAGTAACTACATTATGTAAAATCGCGCCCTGTATTCCTCGAAAAAGTAGGGACAGATGAATACTGTGGCGGCATCTATATCGCCACATACGAACTACGCATCTCACTGACGTCACGCAAAATCCTGCATCGCGCAAGTATAGTTTACCGCGGGACTTTACTTACTTAGCCTACTAGACACAACACCCGGCTGGTCGGAGGATCCTCCCTTTTATATAGTGGATGAGAGAACTATACATTACCTATACCTCTATACAGTCACATACCACTAGTATCGTAATAATACCATGGGGGACGAGCCTATTAAATTTTACTTTTATGTTATGTTTAGTCAAAGCCTCAATGTAGAGAATATTAAAAAAAAATATGTCTCGTTACACACACAAGGCGGGTACGTGTCGGGAGCGGGTCGGGCGCGGGAGTACGGCGGGTATAATAAATTGTAATTTAAGGAATTATTTGGATGACAACACAGAGAATGCGTGCGCGGGTCGGGCGCGGAGCGGGACGGGAGCGGGTCGGGCGCGGGAGTATGGCTGGCATAATAAATTGTAATACAAAGAATTATTATTAGATTATAATAAAATTTGAATTACATTATAGAGTATTTGTTTTGTGAATAATTATGAAACACGATGAAAGCGCGGCTCCCACGAAGAAAACGACCCGACCCGCTCCTGACACGCACCCGCTTTCTGTGTTTTGAGCTTTAAAATCCGCAGGATAAAATTTAAGGAATGCATTGATAGTTTAGCGTAGGTAAGTTACCTATGTTTATGTGAAAAAGTGTAAAATATAAATAATTATAAAAAAGTAAAAAAAGACGCTACATCTGCCAATCAACTGCTTTACAGTATGGCAGAGGTACTCGTATCTGGTTAAAAAATATTTCTGTGAATAAACATTTTTTTTTAAATCGCCTTTCGAGGTCCTTAAAGCGCTTTTTTAGAAGTCACACTACACTAACAACTACGGATGACGAGGCAGTCAGCAGTATAATAGTGTATGGCATGAGAATTCTTGATACTGATATGCAACATGATTTGTTATTTTACTGTTGGGCCCACGGGGGACACCGGTGTCCGAGATAAATATTTCCTTTCATAGGTAGGGGCTCCCTGGTTATACCACTTTTTTCTTATGACGTCACAGAATCATTTCAAAGCAACTTTTCTGTGGTGACTTGTGGAAAACCAGCGTGACTGCTGAGCGTGGCGTCCCGGCTTCGGTCCCCAGGTCGCGTATTCTCATTAGGTTTTCCCATTAAGAATATTTTCTCAGTATAATTTCGCACTGGGCCCGCGTGTTGGATTACGGCCTGCTCCCTCTCACAGAAAGGAGGCCTGTGTCCCAGCAGTGGGAACATTATAGGCTGATTATTTATGTATGTATGGTATGCAAACCTGAAATCAGATTTCCAGACCGATTCACAATAGACTCGTCCTCTATTAAGGTGCTTGCATAAAGTAGCGTATATCCCTATTCGTGGAATACATCTCTCATGTGTCATACATTTCTTTTCTAGGTAAATCGGTATATTTTTTAATTCAATGCTGACTTTCCTTTGTTCTACGAAAACTTTCTTTTTTTGCTAAGTTTTACATAAAGATCATGTAACTTAGGTCATGTGTGTTTTGAATCACTTTTGTGATAACTTAGTATAGAGAAAAATCAAAAAGAGTTGCCTTTAAGGAAAGGTGCTGTAATACCTTCATTATGTCTAATTAGGCACTTCACTTTAGTTTGAAATATGCTATCTAATTGCGTAACTTATTTTCGTAACCAATTAAGACTAATTTGTATCATTGTGACAGTTCAACAACATTCATTGCGTTATTTACGTTGTTGAGAAAAAAAAATTGCAATGGATTAGACATTTGTTTCAAATCGATTCCAATTCTGATTGATCGTGTATTACGCAATCATGGAGGTAGTCACTTGGTGCTATTGCGATTTCCAAATATAAAATCAACGACAACATAACAATTGTGACAGAGTAGCTATCGGATCTAAATTGCAACGATACTCGAAATAATCTCGTTCAATAGTTATTTATGCAACTGTTATATAATAAGGGGTATTAAAACACGAATGCCGAGGTGATAATAGTACATGAGTGTTTAATACCTAATTAATTACAGTTGCATACAAGACTTTATCTACACCCATGTTATAAATCTTGTATAAAAGGTTCTTTGTAATACTAATATCGAACAAAAATGGCGGGATACAACACACCTGAATTCGAATTTTTAGAATTCGAATAAACTGCAAGTTTTTTTTTAAATGACTGACCTTAGTTACCGAAACGCGCCTGCATGACAGCGTTGTTTTTTTTAAATGAGTTGCATTATGAAATATAGTACAACATTATAACACCCGTTTGGATGATATAATGGTTACTATGACACTGGTTGTTTTAATGTTGGCAATAAGCTAACTGTTTCAGAAACTTTTATAGAGGATTTATAGCATGGGAGTAGATAAAAATATTTAAAGGTCGCTTGATAAGATTAACACATCATAACCATAACATCACGCCAATCAATTTACATAATATATCTTCTCATTTCCTCCAATTTAACCCCAAAAAGATTTCAACAACTCTATTACCACCCAACACAACCCATGACGTCACCCACCAATAGAAAATTGCAATGAGTCCGTACATTAACCCGTTGCATGCTAACCGGCTGAGTCACGACGATATTACGCAACAAGTCAAAGGCCCGGCGACCTTCGTACGAACTCGCGATTCGGAGTTGTGACGTAGCGATTACAGGCGATAATAGGCATGTGTCTACTGTCTAGCGAACGACCGTCTTTGTTGAGGTGTGTTGTGATTTTTGGGTGTGATGAACTATTGTTTGAGAATATACGAACAGAGTTTAAAAAGGACGACTAAATTGACATACAATGCGACGCATTCCTGACGAGCTGGTAGAGTTATTCCTTCTTCTGAACTAACACACTAGGAGGTAGTCAAGTGTGGGCGTTTAGGAGGCAGTTTTTTTTTCTCCGGATTAATGTAAAAAAATCAGTACTTAATGCGATGTATTATTAAATAAAGGCAAAACGACCTTCGTTGAAACTCGCGATTCGAAGTTGTGATGTAGCGATAAAAGGCGTGTCTAGCGAGTCTTAGCGATTAAATTATTACTAGCGAGGTGATCGCTGTTTCGGGATGAGGTACTTAAATTAGGTGCGAATTTTGGGTGTGTTGAACTTAAAGGGAGATTTTCAATGAAAGGGGTGATTTTTTTATTATTGATCTATTCGTGTTGGTTTGAGTCTGGCACAGGAGGTTGGAAAGGTTGGTTGTGGAAGATGATAGATTCTGGCTTCAGGTTTAGAAAATCTTGATTGGTTTGATGATAGTGATACACTCTACGAAACTAGATGAACCTCTCTCTGGATTAAGGGATCTATTCGATTTAGATATAGGTAGCGTGCACATGTTTAGTAAAGGCTCTTACATACTGGGGCGATTCGACGCGCGACGCGAATTTTAACAAAACAATTTCTCACGGCGAACAATGCGGTGGCACGACGTCGCGTCGCGCGACGCATCGCCCCAGTATGTAAGAGCCTTAATTCTATTAAATTTTATGTTCCCTGACACAAAATCTGTCATTTTCAAGGTCTTTGGAGACCGTTGCTAGTTTATACTTTCACTATTTTCTATTACAATAACTAATTTTAATTGTAAATACAGTTACACAATATCACAAGCGATTTTTCATGAGAATAGTAACAGTTATGTATGTATCCAATAGCTATGGCTGGTAAAAAAACATAGGTGCTCGACCTACAGAGTCAAAGCCCTCTAATAAACGCACGTCAGTATATTAACCTTAGTACTAATATTATGTACTAAAGAAATATTAACTAGGTATAAATACATTTGTGTTGGCACGAGCTTTAGTATTGTTTCCTTTATTTCATTATTTACATAATATAAGTTATATTTTTAAATATTAGAATAAAAAATATTAAAATATTAAAAAATATTAAAAAAATATTATTATTAATTTATTGTTAATAAACTATTATATATTTATTATTAAACTTTTAGTATCAGACTAAAGCGATCCATACAGAGTTAGTAATGAAAACCTAAAACTAATGTTAGCAGAGATTATGATGATAATGATTATGAGATTTTATGAGCAAAGATTTATCATTGGCAGCCATTTTCCACCCACTGCAAACATATTAGGCCTTTTCCATTTTGCACTATGCCGATGTCAAATTCTTTGTTTTTGACGTTCAAAAGTGCCTTTTATGTGCCTATTTGAAATAAATTATTTGCCTTTGACTTTGCTTCCTATAGATGTGTTCTTGAACGAAAAAATCAATTAGATATTCACAGATGAAGATGAAAGAACAGTTTAGAAGTTTTAGCAAATTGATGTATCTTGTAATTTTATTAAATAAATTATTATACTCATGCTTAGTCCTCGATAATTATCCTGATTTACTATGTAGTCCCACTATATTCCATTGTGTACACGCGAATATTCAGAGAATAAATCCTGCAAAAAAAACTTTTACGCTGGCAACTATAACCAGCTAATGTCATTCACTATTTTCGCGTCGTGTAGCGCACGTTACTTTAAGAAAATTATTTAATTTTCTTATAAAAACTTATTACTTTTGATTATTATCAACAACAAATAATGCCAGTCAACAAAATGTGGACGAAAATTGGAAAGAAACCGCTTAGACGAGTTCGAGGGCGACTTCGGCTAAAGTCGTCGTCGGCGTCCTTTTTTGAAGTCAATAATACAGGTCGATCAACAAAAGACGATTATTGTTGTAATTATTTGTAATCGAAGAAGAAAACAGGTATGTATGTGTGGAAAAAATTTCAGGGATTACGATTGATCGATTTGGATTGCAAAGCAGCAGAGGCTTATAATAATTATCCGCCATAATGCCAGTGCTCGGTCCATCCGTTCTTGTAAATTGTAACATGAAGTTCGTGTTACAACACAGTATAGTGCTCTGTGCAACATGCAACAGGACCTCGGGACTTGATCTCGAACCTCAAGTTGAGGAAAAAAGCACAAATATAATGTATACCTAGAAGTTCTATGGTATGCACTGCCTATCCACGACATAATGTTGTCTCTCGTGAAAAATTATTATTACAATAAGGCAGGAGCTCGAGCCTAGATCTCGAAACCTCAAGTTGAGGACAAAAGCACAAAATATAAATGTATATCTAGAAGTTCTATGATATGCACTCAAGAAAAAATATTACAATAAGGCAGGAGCTCGAGCCTAGATCTCGAAACCTCGAGTTGAGGACAAAAGCACAAAATATAAATGTATATCTAGAAGTTCTATGATATGCACTCAATATTGTTTCTCTCGTGAGAAGTTATTATTATTACAATATTGATAAAGCATCAGTTCTGTACACTTAGCATCATCAGACTTAGTTAGTCTATTGTGTGCATTGTAAATCATACCCAAGAACTAAAGGATAGTTCTATGAAATTGTATGAAGCAATGATAATGGCCTTGGGAAACCCGTCCAGCTCCAAGAAAACCTAAATGTTTTTACTTTCATAAAAATCATATAAGATGACTAAGATTTAAAAATGGTCAAGAAAGAAGATTTACTTACATAATGTAAAATGCATTTAATACTAGTAAACAGAATTTACTATGGCTGGATGCTTCAAAATTGAACATGAAATTTAGACAGCTAAGTGACCCAATTAAGGAAAACAGCCAGAAGTTGGAAGACCACCACAGTAACTTGGAATTGCATTACCGCAGTGTAAACAGTATCTATAATTTGATAAAAAACAATCAGAACACAACGAATATTAAAATTCTCACTGATGTTTCCACAATTATTAAGCAACTTACTTTAATGATACCAGTTAAACTAGATAAAAATCATGATTAAAACAACAGCCACATCTAAACGGGACAGTTTCCTGTTTGGTGAAAAGTTTATTATTGAACATGTCAAGTCTGGGTGATTAACAAGGCAGCTACAACTACATTGTTAAGTAAATGTAAGGGAATCTCCAATGCCCCCTTCACACTTGAGTCAAGCTGGGGGGGGGGGGGGGCAAGTACCAACCTAGGATCATGGGAAGCACCAACAGCAGAGGATTTCATCAGTCAAGACATACTGACAAACCTGTATGTCAATTATAGAGGTAACGACAAATGCATGTCGCCTTAAATATTTTTTACTCTTGTTGGCCGTGATCTTTTTCACACTAGATAAAGTTATCTGGTCATGTTTGAAGGGATATAGAATTCCATTTAAGGACATTCCTACACAACATAACACCTATAAATTGTGCATTTTCAGAGTCTGAATATGTATTTAATACAACAAAATAAATTAGTAAGTTGTTACATTTGAGTGTTATTAATAAGTGTGCAGTGCGCACCTATCAGTGGACAATTTTATTTTTATTTTATTTTTTTAATCAAAAATGGTACACAAACTAAATGGAGGTACCAGTAAATCCAAAATGCCTGAATAAAATTTATCCATACACAACAGTTTAAAAAGAAAAACATAAGGAGTTTATGTAAAATGATCACTTGGGCACAATTGATTTATAAGATGTCTATTTTTTAATATCAGTGACCACTGGTGACTAAACATATTTGAGGGTTTATTGTAAAAACAATGAATTCAATTGTTTGTGCTTTGGCTTGTGTACTGCCCCACATCAGTAATATCTTATATTGATAATTTAATGGGGATAAAAATCTGTGTTTTATCATGAGGATTTTACTTAGATTGGAGAATTCTTTTAAGAATATTTAGAAAATTTTAGTAAAAGTATCAGGTTTTTGGAGTGTCATGATTGTTGCATAAATAAGGTTAAAACTAATCCAAAACCCAATCAAGTTACTGATTACGTAGGATTTGTGATTGATACAAAGTATATTATGACATTGTCAGTGACAGATATAAAGAGATGTTCATCTATTATATTACACCTTATCCTATCAGCTTGTTGTCCAGTTCTGAGTTTTTGGTTTTCTATATTTAAGTACCTACACTAGAATTTGGGAAAATCTAAAATGTGCAAAGTTAGTTTACCACAGTGACTTTGATTTAATTATGATAAATATGGAATGTATGAAAGATTTACTACAGTGGTGGCATAATGTATAAAAACCCTGTAAAAATTGTCAAAATGAGATTGAAATTATTCAGATGCATCTCACACTTGTTGAGAAATATTTGTTTTGACAGTCGGATAGCAAATGGGGTTTGGAAAGACAAGGAAAATCATTTAAGTTTTATGGAACTTTTTTTTTGCTGCTTTTCTTGGTCTAGAATATTTTACTGAATACTTAAATGTATGCCAATTTTTAAGTTCAAACAATACTACAACCATAGATTATAATGGGTCAATTTAATAATCTTAATTACCTGGCTAGGCATAATATGGCAGTGGTGTAAAGCCCGAAAAATGTGGATATCTGCATTTTATGTATAATCTAAAGACAACATAGAAGCTGATCTTGAGTCTAGAAATAAAAACATTGATTGTGTGTCTGGGTCCTGCAGCAATTCAGGACATAGTGAGATCTTTTGGAACTCCTTTCTATTGATCTACATATTCGCTCCTAGAGCTGTAAGTGAGTGTAAGTGTGATAGATATGAGATATCTGTCCTGGCTTAGGGATCCACTTGTAGAAAATATAGATGCATTTACAGTAAATTGGGATTATTACCCATTATTTATGCATTACCACCATTTACATTAACTTCAAAAACTATTCAGGAAGTAATGATGATGTTGTTTTTTTTTGGCATCTTACTTTCTCCTATGAGACCATCACAACCTTGGTATCCATTTATTAATTTCATGGATAAATCACAGATTACAATATATAGTTTGAACCATCAAACCAATTATTGTTGTCACCTTCCAAAATGCTGCATCTTTTGCACTGCAGCTCTTTTCCCTGGAGGCCTGCATATTGTCAGGGAAACGTGTAAGAAGCAAATGATACCACATGACACCATTAAGGTCATGATATCTACAGTGTCAGACGGTACTCAGTAGCACTACAAAGTGGTGGATTTTTTGTATTGGAAAAAATATTCACGATTTTTCAATCACTAAAATATTAGAGTTTCTTACACAACAATTCATTAACGGCAGTTCATGTACTTCACTCAGCTCTAATAGATTTGCATTGTTATTGATCATAAATGCTGATGTAGGAACTGATCCTCTAATTAAGAGGTTCTATAGAGGTATCTTCATATTACGAGCAAGTCGCCCTAACTACAGTGATATGTGAGATACATCAATGGTACTGAATTTTATACAATGATGGTACCCATTACAGAAATTATCACTTGACAAAGTAACCACATAGTACGTAAAAATTATTTCAGGTCTTACTAGGGCTCAAAGAATATAACTTATCTGTAATTGAGACTTCATAACATCCAAATTATTGATTCAGGTGTTAACATAAAAATCACTGATTTGTTAAAAACATCTAAGACAGGAAAATGGCATCATATAAATAATTATTATGTTACCCTACTTTTCATATGAAACCTGACATTTGTCCTGTGATTGCATTACAATATTATATAAATTCTACGCACAAATTCTGAAAGTCAGAGTTAGGTAATACAAGAAAATTATTAATGCTTCATAATTATGTTAGGTAGCCAAACAATTAGTTATTGGATTAAACAAACAATGATGGACAGTGGCACAGATATCAAGATATTTATTCCTCATTCCACACGTCATGCTTCAATAGCGACTAGAGGTGTGTCAGAAGATAATCAGTATTTTTAAATCGGTTGTTTGGTCCATAGGATCAAAAGTTTTTTGCAAATCAGACCTTTGATTAGAGAAAATGACAAGTATATTTTTGCCAAGACTGTTGGTAATGTTGAGACTTGATGTAATTATTTCATAAATTACAATTAAGCCAAAGGAGTATACTAAATAAATACTTGGTTGTTGATAATTAGAAATAGAAGAGAATTAATTGAAAATGTTGAAAAGTTTTTTCCACTTACAATATAAGATTGATTTTATGTTATTTGAATGTTTTAGTGTGAAACAAATGTTTGTAATTTCCAACTTCATCTCTCTAAACATCTACATAGTAAATCAGGATAATTATCGAGGACTAAGCATGAGTATAATTACTAAATTAAACGAACTTACCTAAGTGAAGTTCTATTGTAATTATACGAAATGCTTAGTCCTCGATACTATGTTCCCTCCCAAGCCCTGAACAAGACCATAGTTTGTTTCTTGACCCTGGGATTGAAGTTGGGGAATTACTGTCTGTTAATTTTAATTCTCTCATTGCAGATTACTCTAAATAGAATGACATTAGCTGGTTATAGTTGCCAGCGTAAAAGTTTTTTTTGCAGGATTTATTCTCTGAATATTCGCGTGTACACAATGGAATATAGTGGGACTACATAGTAAATCAGGATAATTATCGAGGACTAAGCATTTCGTATAATTACAATAGAACTTCACTTAGGTAAGTTCGTTTAATTTAGTAATTATAATGAAGATTACAAAGCTTAGCCATGTCCATTTTCCATTAATATTATTATGTCGACTTGGCAGAAGCCTCAGTTTAGCGGTAGACTGCAAAAAGACGATATAATGATAACTAAAATGAAAACTATTCCCGTTAAGCGAACCAAATCACAAGTTATAAAGAGCTAAAAAGAAAATGTAACAATTGTACTGACAGCTGTAAGTTTATTTTTTCTTAGGCGTTATTACTGTGGGTTGATTACACACCGTTTTTTGCATAGCCAGACGGTAATTCAATTTACTGTAGTTTTTCCTTAAAACGATAATTTATGTGACAAAACAATAATGAAATCATTTTTAATTAAAAGTCTGCGGTTAACCATGTTTTGTAATTAAGTAACAATAACCTGAATTTGTTAATGCAGAAATATAAGGAAACAACAAACAAAGGCTTAGTAACGATCAGGTATTAAAAAAAATTGTTTCTTTGGAGACTTGAATCATTGTTAGGTACCGGTAGTCAGAATTCAGAGAATTTACATGACAGTAAAGGCTCTTACATACTGGGGCGATTATTCGTCGCGCGACGCGACGCCGCCGCATTGTTCGCCGTGAGAAATTGTTTTGTTAAAATTCGCGTCGCGCGTCGAATCACCCCATACAATTTTATAATTTAATTTAATTTATTAATTTAAATTCAATTAATTTATTTATTTGTTCAAAAATATACATATATTTAAATAATATGGTGACACACTACAAAACACTTAAGTCTAAGATCAGATAATGAAACATCTGTGTCTGAACTAAATATAAAATATCTGTATTTCAGACATAAGCGCTCTTCCCCTGTTCTAGGCGCCATTTCGAAAATTAATTATTTTATTTCATCTCTGGTTTATCTTCATGTAGATCCTAGTTTACTGGAGTTATAGAGATTGGTGATAAGTCGGTGCGCTAAAGACAATTCTCAAAAAAATATCGCTCCCTGTAAAATATCGTTATGCAAAAGCTAGACTGGACGTTAACCTCACCGTACTGGAGGCAAGGCTAGGCTGATAGATAAGAATCTAAAAGGGAAGGGTTTCCCTTCCGGTCAGTATTTGGATGGATGACCAAAATCGCGGAAGAAACCTGCGGAGTGAAAGTAAGCTATTTCCGTTTGAAGCCAAATCTAGATATTGGATTGTCATTGACATCATAATTATTGTTATGTGCTCTGTAGAGTCGAAATATTTTCTTGTTTGGTTTCCACAGAAGTATTCTTTGGTGTGTTTTATTAAGCTAGGTTGTGCGAGGCCTATGTCCAACAGGGGACTGCCATAGGCTGAGTTGATTGTTTTTTTTAATTGTGTTTATTATACTGTGATTACAATTCATTTTGTATCTTATTTGTTCCTCATATTCCGTGCCTCGGAAAGCACGTTAAGCTTTTGGTCCCGGCTGTCATTCGTGGATCTTTGACAGTCGTTACGGGTCGTCAGAAGCCCGAAAATCTGAGAACCGGTCTTACTAAGGGGTATTGTATTACCCAGTTACTGGGTTGTGGAGGTCAGATAGGCAGTCGCTCTATATAAAATACTGGTATTCAGCCGCATCTGGTTAGACTGGAAGCCGACCCCAACATAGTTGGGAAAAGGCTAGGCAGATTGGTTGATTTGTTCCTCATATGGAAGTAGATCTCCTTTACGTTAGTTTGTTCAAGAAAGTAAGACCACTAGAGACACATAATAATGTCTATCGCTAAGGAGCATTGCATTGTTATTGATTGAAAGGCGTATGCTGGTGCCATTTCTGGCACACGGCACTATTTAGTCTATCCTCTCAGATTGGCAAGGTCTTTGGTGATTTAAGTGCCCAAAGGCCGTGGAAACGACTTTCCACCAGGTAAAACGGTCACCTTGTTTACCAATCAACATGAAATAAAACCGGCCAAGTGCGAGTCGGACTCGCGAAAGAAGGGTTCCGTACCATTTATCTATAAAAACGGCAAAAAAATCATGTCTGTTGTATGGGAGCCCTCTTAAATATTTATTTTATTCTGTTTTTTTTTGTATTTGTTGTTATAGCGGCAACAGAAATACATCATCTGTGAAAATTTCTACTGTCTAACTATCACGGTTCATGAGATACAGCCTGGTGACAGACGGACAGACAGACAGATTGACGGACAGCGGAGTCTAGGATCCCGTTTTACTCTTTGGGTACGGAACCCTAAAACCAATATTCTTACCGACTATTTATTTTATGTCTTCGTACTATCCTCTTAAGAAGCCCACATTTAGCACCAAACGTTTACAGACACCACTTCAAATCTAATTGACATTGTCATATCATACGTGACCAGTAATTGTCTGATGTCATATGACCATTGACTTTGACATGGTCAAACGTGTCAGTGATGTTGAAACATCCGTACTTAGAGATATTTTTAGGGGTGATTGGCCTATAGTCCGCTGTGGTTATATTTAGGCCGTTATTTGGTTATGTGGGTGTGCAAAGAGGCGATGAGGGGATTCTTCTCACGTCATGAGCCATGTGAGACAAGTTCATGTCATGGTAAAAAGATTAGACAGTCTGCAGGGCTGACTACCCAATTAAGGTACGCAGGACGTACTTAAGTGTCATTACTTGTAGAAACTCCTATAGACTTGGATAGTTTTAAGATGTTTTAATACCTAAAGTAATTATGCCAATACTCAGACCAAATAAAAAACCAAGACAGAGCGCTGTCAACAATGACGTGAGGCCGGTTTCGTAAACATGTGTGCACTTAGTGAGGTGTAGTTTGATTGTAATGTTGTAAATGTGTGCGTGGGAGTGTATGCATAGAGTGGAGGTGTAGTTTTGGCATGCTTCATTGTATTATTCACGCGCTGCGTCTTGGTTTTTTATTTGGTCTGAGTGTCAATAAACGTATTTTCTTTCTTTTACGTAGGTATTAAGTTTTTCTATGAACATTTTTAATGGTGGAAGCATCCGTTTGAGTTCAGTTTTATCACTTTGTATTTTGATCTGAGCAGGTATAGTATGACCTACGCTTAAAGATTCCATCAGTTATCTTCGGAAAAACCGAATTTTGACAAATAAAATGCAAGTCTTGACCAATAGGACTCGATTTACATTCCCGCCTCAAATTCAACTTCAACACAACATTAATGGCTTTTGTGGAAGTGAGACAATCTTGCCAATATCTCGTAGGTACATTATTAGACCATCAAACGCTGGAGATTGATCTGGGAATCCTACTATCCTACTAATATTATAAATGTGAAAGTTTGTGTGTTTGGGTATTTGTTACTCAATCACGCAAAACCGGCTGAATGGATTTGGATGAAATTTGGCAAACAGATAGTTTATAACCTGGATTAACACATAGGATACTTTTTATCCCGATATTCCCATCCGATCGAGACATATGCGGGTGCAACCGCGGGGCGCAGCTACTGTTTTCATAATAGGTTGATGCACTCCGTCAGTCCCTCATTGGACCAGACACATTTTATTCGTCAAGTTTCGGCTTGTCCGAAGATAACCGATGAAACCTTTGACCATGGTCGTACTATACGCTTATTTAAGTAACTTAGATGAAAAACGACTAAAGAAAGAGATAAAAAACCCATGATCTATGAACCTCTTCAGTAAATAGACATTCAATTCCCAGAAAAAAACGCCCAATCAATAAAATTATAATTGAAATATAATAAAGTCCAATTCATACAATGGCTCGTCTAATATTGATAGAAACAGTTTCGCTAAGTTCATTGCTCGGAGATGAGTTTGGCGCAGGTCAATGGCCATATGACACATATATACTACACACGTACGTTGGCCTCGTGACTTTGTGTGACGTAATATTGTAGAGTTTGGTAATATTGAACGGCGAACTTTTTGCTATGCTTTTTGTATGTCTTTTGGACTATCCAGGTATGTACAATGAAGATTTCTTTTAATGCCTTGTGGGTCTAGCGGTTACAAACGTGACTGCAGAACGTGCCGTCCTAAGGTTTAATCCCCGCATTGGAAATTCGGGTTTGTTTCATTAAAAAAATCTCAGTTATTGTCTGAAATCCGGATATGTCAATTGACCTGCCTTCTATTAGGCACAAACGGGGGGGTTCTTTTTTGCACATGAGGCAAAAATAATTTTAATTGGTTTCGAAATATGGTTGAATACTTACACTTATAAATACTGAGATCCAGACGTTAACCGGGACCATAAAGCAGACTCCGGACTGCTACAAAAAATTACATGTTTAAAGAACCTAACAGAACTTTGGACCCCATAATAAGCAATCGCTCTAGTGAACATGCATTGGACCAGAGTGTGGTGATCCGGAGATAATGAAATTTTCACGATTACCTAATTTTAAAATATAAACTGATACACGACTTGATCACTTCTTGAACTCATGTAGAAGTTGATAATATAGTTAGCAACTAGTCAGGTTACTAGCATTACTAAAATAAACCCACGTTTTTACTGACGTAGGTAGGTGTTTTTTACGTAGTGATTAAGGAATTCTTATTTATTTTATGTATTAGATAACATTATGATAAGAAAAGGTTATTTTTTTGTGGAAAACCTGATAGGATTTATTAGGTGATTATTATTATATTTTTATCGGTTAGAAAATATTATGTTTCGTAAGGTTTGATAACGGAAATCAGCTATTTGCAAAATGAACAATAAGCTTATTATTTTAACATAAAGTACATAAAATCACGCATAATATATTCCCCGAAAGGTTAAGCACAGGTATACCTATAGTATACCCACATATCGCCAGTGATGTTTAAGTCCGATATAATAGGGGGCGAGCCTGTTGCCATAAGCCGGGCACAAAGCCAGACTTCGGGCTGCTACTGAGTAATTCTAGATGGAAAATCCCAAAACCACTTTGCCCGACCCGGGAATCGAATCCTGGACCTCATGCTCAGCAGTAGCGCTTGCGGCAACTAGACCATCGAGACAGATTATTATTTTATCTTGTGAAATTAGGTACTAGTACTTAAGGAAGAAACAGATTGAAAGGTTTTATTTTGTATATTATTTGTTCCTCATATTCCGTGCTTCGGAAAGCACGTTAAGCCGTTGGTCCCGGCTGTCATTCGTGGATCTTTGACAGTCGTTACGGGTCGTCAGAAGCTCGAAAGTCTGACAACCAGTCTTACCAAGGGGTATCGTATTACCCAGTTACTGGGTTGTGGAGGTCAGATAGGCAGTCGCTCAATGTAAAATACTGGTATTCAGCTGCGTCCGGTTAGACTGGAAGCTGACCCCAACATAGTTGGGAAAAGGCTAGGCAGATAATGATGAAGGAAGGAACATATTAGATCAGAAACCAGAAACGACTCACTATGTTCAGTACTCAGTAGACATTAATTAATTACCCATGATTAGCAAATCAAGTAACTGCAACCGAATCTTTGCTAAATATTGGGATTTTTTTTGAGTTACTATCATTTTTCCTAAAACAAGTAGTCTGGTCTAATCTAACGATGCCGGGTTGATAACTGCAACCAAATCTTTGCTACATATTGGTTTTTTTTTGGTTGAGTTATCACTTTTCCTAAAACAAGTAGTTTGGTCTAATCTAACGATGCCGGGTTGACATTTCCCGTGACCCAAGAGCTGGCTTTTAAAGGCTAAGAATTGCCATACAACGTGGCAAAGCGGCCAGTCTCATGGGTACACTACCAGTTGACAGCGATGCGGAGGAATTTTTTGACAGGCGTCAAGAACGCACTCTCTCGACTGGACTGTACCCACCAAACCTTCTGTTGAGATATATTTTCTATCACTGGATTATTTACTGAATTGATGATGCAAGTAGATATGACTGTGACGCATGACTTACGTCAGTACCAAAGAATTTATATTTATTTTATTTATTCTGATAACGCTATGACTTAATGATATTATTTTCGTTACGGATTCTTATCTTGTTCTTATCTCTTGGCCAGCTACGAAATAGGTAAGCGGTATTATGGAATACGGTGTGTTGTGTGAGTTAATCTCGAAAACGGCTGGCTCTACTTAAGTGAAATTCATCATCAATTTTCATCTTTTTTTAATAATTTGACCTTTAATGTACTTATCAATTTTGTAAGGGGGACTTACTAAATCTTCTTACTTATTTTAGTAAGCCATACAAAATCTTTCATTCTTATACAATGTATGGACGATAAATACGATGAAGGTCAATAACACATGTAAATAAATTCACAAGAAGTTATTATATTATTATTATTTATGTACAAAAAATTAATTATCAGCCCAATAAGGTAGGACGGTGTTTGGGAGGCTTTCAACCATTGTATTGATATTAAGATTTATTTCGTTAGATAACCCTAATGATAAGGTCGGGTACACGTAAGTTAGTACCGTTTCGCAGCTCCGAGAAAAACTGTGTACCTACATAATATGTTTAAAAAAAAGTATGAATGAACTCTATTTTTGTCACAGATATCTGAATCCGTATATACGTATTATCTGAATCCGGTTTAAACTTTGAGGTTATTTGTGTCTCTTGTACAAGAATTACCGGGGTTACCAATGATACAATCGGTGTGTTTTATTAAAAAAAAAAAAAAATCTCTGATAATACTGCTGAGAAGTTTGTTGCGCCACTTCTTCCCAGCTAAAGCACTAGGAAGTGGTGAAGGGTGGGCGTTTTAGGGGACTGTCTTATGTAATTTTGACGTTAGAAAAGTGCTGATTCTCAGCCTAGTTTGATAAACTGGTTTTTATATAAACCTACTCCAGGCACCAGTCTTTCACAAAGTTAGCTCCTTGTTCGTGCACTATTATCAAATACTAGCATAATTTAGGGGTATGAGGAACAAGGTGTAAAGTTCACTCATCCACCATAGAAAAAGGAGGATCCTCCGACCAAACGGTTGTTGTGTCTGGCGGGCAACTGCCCAACGATTGATGTCGGGTTCTTGTATATGTCCATTGCACGGTAAACTTTAATGGTAACACGGTAAAAAAAAATGCGCGATGTAGGATTTATGTGACGTCAGGATTTTTGTGTGGCGTTAGGTCTTTGAAGCGTAGTTTACATGTGGCGATGTGGATACCGCCATAAGTACATAACTTGTGTACGGAAATAACCGTTTATGTTTAAGCTATATATAAAAAAAAATACTTATGATTTTGGTTGTAAAATGTCTTAATCAACCTCTGGAGACTGGAAAATTATTTAAATTTTCCCCGACCCTTTCATTATTAAAACCATTTGGACCCGATGCTTCTTCTATTGTTAAAACAATTCCACGCAACATTACAAATAATTTTCCATCGCAAAATCCCAGTAGATAGGTACAGTTCTATTGATTCTGATAGGTACCTACTTTAGCTCCCTGTAAGAATCATACATTATTTTTTTCCAACACTCATTGACCGACCTTGACCCCTCTTATTATCCTAACTAATATTATAAATGCGAAAGTGAGTTTGTTTGTTTCGCTTTCACGCTAAAACGGCTGAACGGATTTGGATGAAATTTGGCATAGTGGTAGACCATGACCTGGAATAGGACATAGGATACTTTTTATCCCGATATTCCCACGGGATCGAGAACTACGCGGGTGAAACCGCGGCGAGCAGCTAGTATATAACGAAGTCACACCAACAAATGAATTTCGAAAATGAAATCTTCCCATTATATTACAAAGTACAATAACTTCTTGTTTTCATGTATTTTTATGACTCAATTAGTCCTTGCGACGCTTTCATTGTTGTCTCATTAATGAACTTTGAGAGTTCATGGCATCTTTTATGATTTGAGAGGCCTGTGTCTAGCAGTGGACTGCTAAACGCTGTTGATGAAGCAGACATGGTGGTGATATGATAAAAAATACGGAAAAGTCTCTATGTGAGACAAACTGTCACCTATCCATAGACTGACCTTGGCAAGTGCAGCATAACCTCACAGATTTGTCAATCAGTATTTAGATATTCTTATAGCCTCTAATACCATTTCTGTTTCATAGGAAGCCTTTAACAGTCCATTGTTGGACAAAGGTTTCTCCAAAGATCAAAGGTGCAAGGAGAGATTTAAGGCTCAAACAGGCGCGACGCGACTTTAATAAAACAATTTCTGAGATAACTTCACGGTAGAACAATTACCGAAATCGCGCTAGTTTGCACGAGCCTGAATTAGCATGAATGGTTGATTTACCTTATAATCTTTGTAATTTAAAAACAAATAACTTTTTTCTTATTAAATAAGGCGCCATGATCAAACAATCATTAAACAGAGATTTTTTATCATACACTAGCCGGCACTTCGCCCGCGTGGATGTCGGTTATTTTATACTAAAACCTTACTCGAGAACCACTCTATCCATTGGTGAAAACAGCATGAAAATCGGTGCAGGAGTTTATCGCGAACAGACAGACAGACGCGGCGGAGGACTTTGTTTTATAATATGTAAGGATTACTGTAATTTCCACACGTCATTGGTACACCTGTTTATTCTTTTTCCGTCTAGATCATCATGAAAAGACATGAATTTCGCCAAATCTTATCAGTTAAAACGTGACTGATAAATAACCTGATTACAGTCAGAAAGGTGACATAATGTGTTTATTTGCTCATAATCTATCAAATTCGTAATTAGGACTTTGCCCCTCAAAAAAGGATCTAATGGCTATTCAGGCCTACAAAAGGCTAACAATGAAAAAAGATAATAAAGTACCTATCTTAATAAATTCCTTAATGTATCATGTAAGTAAACAACCTTTGAACGTCCACTAATTTCGGTAGGTATTCACGGCTACACATCAAGCCATACATTTCCAGTTTATGCTGATCTCGGATTGTATAAGATTTCCTTACAATGCGAGGTCAGCTTATACTGGAAATTTATAGCTTGATGTGTAGCCGTGTGTACATGAGTATCTTAAGCATTTAGCAGCATTATCATCGTGCCTGCAGCACGGCAAGCAGCGATAGACTTGTGGTGTGACTCATATCGGACTGCCAAGTCTTAAAGGTCTCGAGCTCGAATCCAAGCTACGCACCTCTGACTTTTCGGAATCAAGTGCGTATTGTATAATTATCACTCGCTTCAAAAACGGTGAAGGAAAACATCGTGAGGAAATTTGATTTTCTCAGAGATATTTCTCGACGGCATGTGAAGCTAAGTCAGAGGCTCATGGGCGCATAAAAACTTTGACACCAGGTTAATCACTAACCACACGAAGACCGTGCTTGGCAAACAAAATGGTGACTAAAGTTTGTTTACAATCAATGGAAAGACATGTCTGCCCATCATCTTGACAAAATCACCAATAAAAGCCTATCTTGTGTGTTACTACCTTCGGCCTATACTCATAAGTAGTGCTGGGGTGTTTTGCTGTAAACCAAAAACCACGTGGTATACAATTCATAGTGGAATAATACATAAGTGCAAATCAAAAGAAACCCCACAAACGCCGACATTGAAAACAGTCTAATCACGTCTTTGTTATCTGTAAATTAAAAAAGTTTCAGCCATCCTATTTGTCCTCATTAGAACCCACACATACACAGTTATTTTCAGTCTATAGATACACGTTTGTGCTTGTGTGAGTGCGTGTGTGTATAGTAAATAGAAGTGTACTAACGTCGAGACGCCTCTCTATGTGTGCGTGCGTACTTCAGGTCGTTGAACTGCGAATTTTCGGCGGTACCACAAAATTGCACAATTCTACGCGTGTCGTGGAAAATACCAATTTAAATAGACCTCTGATTTTAGTGTATAATTAGAGATCGATGAGAACTGGTTAAATTATTTGTTTATGAATGGTCAATATGTACCTACGTATGAGAATCGCGGATTTCCTAATTTGTCGTTAGGTGGCGTTTGTGTAAAATGGGGTCTGATGACCTCAAATGACCTCCAACGATATTTTTTCCATTAATAAAGCATTTTCATGTCATGCATATCAATACCTTTTTTATTATATTTCGTGTAGATTATAACCTGATATAGAATAATGCGACAATTACTTTCTACTTTAAGCACTAAAAAGATACAACTGAAAAAACAAAGAGAATTTTTTTTTTTTTTTTTCACAAAACTGTGCTATCTTTGAAGGAAAAGGGTCATTGGCACTTGAACACTTTCTTTTGGGCGAAAAAGGGTACTTGTAACTGTCTACCTTGTCAGCATTTTATCAGCTTATTAATTTGATCTCCGCAACATGATGTTATCAAAACTGGCAGTTGTTGTGTGGTTAAAGCCAGGTAGATAGGTGTTGGTAGGTTTTCTTCTATTCTCTTATTAATTTGAGCTGGCTGGCCAATCTATAAAACTTATAAATAATTAAGACTGTTGTTGTTGTTATTGTTGTTTATAGTGTAAATACATATTTTTTATTTCTTTCGTTATCGAAACCAGTTCAAAAACCACTCAATCGAAGTTAATAAAATTGATATGAGTCCACTACGTAAGCGTTTTAACGACCCAGAAATCAGCATAAACGTATGAAAAAAAAAAGCGTCAACTACATAAACCACTTCTTATTTTTAATTCGGTAGATAAAACTATTACACAATTCGCATCGTTACCTAAATAACTCGGTACTTACAAAATGTTACTCTTCAATTAAAAAGAACATTTAATAATTTAAATACTGTCTGTCCAGAATTTAAATACTGCCTGTCGATGTTTACACCAGAAAATGGGGCCCCAAAATACTAAAAAAACATTCACAAAGAAAACATAATAAAATATCAAAATGTCGACTTATGCCACTACATAAATGTCATAATATTGTGTCTTATACCCAAGAAAGTTGATAATAATCTTATTCTAGAGTTCATTAACATCTGTTTTAGCAACAGTGCTGTAATATAAGTAGGTACTTACCTACTTATACAGGAGCCTTATCACTTTCACGTGATAAGGCACCAGACATTCTAGATTCATGTAATCGTTCCACGAACTAGATGATAAAATGTTTAAAGAAATGTTATTAAATAATAAACAAAAATAGGTGGCCCTCCTTTCCTGTATAGCATAATCAGCCTGTAATGTTCCCACTGCTGGGACACAGACCTCCTCTCTGTGAGAGGGAGTGAGCCGTATAATCTACCACGCTGGCCCAGAGCGGGTTGGGCCTTTTCCTGTTTCATCATCATCATCATTTCAGTCGAAAGACGTCCACTACTGGATATAGGCCTCCCCCAAACACCGCCACTTCTACCGGTTCTGTGCTTCTCGCATCCAGCGCATTCCCGCGGCCTTCACCAGGTCATCGGTCCACCTTGTGGGGGGCCTTCCAACGTACAACGTCTTCCGGTAAGCGGTCGCCACTCCAGAACCTTTCGGCCCCATCGGCCATCTGTTCTGCGAGCAATGTGCCCTGCCCACTGCCACTTAAGTTTGGCAATCCTTCGGGCTATGTCGGTTACCTTGATTCTCCTGCAGATCTCTTCATTTCTGATTCCTGTTTAAAGGTGTTAAATAAATAAAGTACACAGCACGCCCTGTTCCCCGAAGGGTTGGGCAGTGGTGTACCTATAGTACACCCACATTTCGCCAGTTATGTTTAAGTCCCATGTAACAGGGGACGAGCCTATTGCCATCAACAGGGCACGAAGCTAAACTCTGGGCTGCTACTGAAAAAATTCACATAGAGAAACCCAACAACACTTTAGCCGACTTAGGAATCGAACCCAAGGCATCATGCTCAGCAGCAGCGCTTGCAACCACAAGACCAACGAGGTAGTATATAAATGAAAAGTTGCCACAAAGTTAAATGACGATAGTTACGTTTTTTCGCTATACCTTGGACAGTTCACCCCACTTACCAACCTTTCTGCCTGGCTATCTTCTCACTCAGTTTTGATCGTTTTCACCAGTTTTGATAATATAACTTGTTTTGATGATGAAGAAGACCAATGCAATAATTCCGCCTAAGCTGATGATTACCCTGAAAGTCCTAACTAATATTATGAATGCGAAAGTGAGTTTGCTTTGTTACGCTTTCACGCTTAAACGGCTGAATGGATTTGGATAAAGTTTGGCAAATGGGAAGACCATGACCTGGAGAAGGACATAGGATACCGTATAACCCGATATTCTTACGGGATCGAGATTTATGCGGGTGAAACCGCGAGGCGCAGCTAGTAGTAATAATATAAAACTACTACCTAACTCAGTATTTTTTGCTTTTGTTAAAATTGAACAGCTCCATGAGTCCAACTGTCCTATGAAAAGCTATTAAGCGTGAGGTTCTACTCAATACATCTTTGCTTGATCAGTCACAAATCCTCTGCACCATCTACGTTTACTGCCACCATTTTTCTTACAAATACCAACGAACACAATAACTATTAAAGTATATTTCATAACGTTTGTCAAACGTGAACAACCAGTTGCCAAAGCTACTAGAATCAAGGCCTTCTTTAGCAACTGCGGCTGTTTCGCAAAGGACTGCGACTTGTTGCGTTTCACGCTATAGGTGAGTTACCAAGACAGATGTAGCTATGACGAAAACAATTAAAAAAATAACTGTAGTTAAGTAAAATTGTGTAGTATTTCCCATCAGAGTTGACAAAAAAGTTGTAATCTTGGATTGAAGAAACCATCTTGATTTGACGCTACATTTTAGGATGTGAAATCTGATTACATGCAAATTGTTGCAGTTTGCAGATATGTAGCAATTTTTCGTTTGAAATTTTCACGGATTTAAGTGGTTAGAAATCTATTATCAAATGAGACATTGCAAGACTGCAAAGACGTCCATTAAAAAGTCGAATGGACCAGTGTAGGCTAGTCCTCAAGCTAGGTGAAGCGACGATCTTCCAGAGTGGCTGGTAGCAACTAGATGATCGAGTTAAATGAGGGTCTGATGGCTAAATGGCTAATGATGAAAGATGTCGATGAATTAGTGATGATTGGTAATTGGTCGGTGGTTTGGTATTTTTTGTTATTGGCAGACAGGAGGAGAGTGATATAATGACATCCACAGACGAAAAGAGTTTAAGTACTTCTTTCTGTTCTCGTTAAAAGGACAATTTTTAAAATATTGAAATCGAATTATCATATTTAAAATGAGACGTAAAAAATAAACGCTGTAAAGAGTTTTCATTTTCAGTTCAACATAAAATTATCATAAAATATTATTGAATATTTATGAGTTCATATGTTTTGAATTTTGACAGCAAGCATGGTTGTGCACTTAAAAGATTGGTTACGATTCCCAGGACGATAAAAAGAATAATGATAAATCTTTAAAAAAAATGGTAGGTGGCCTGAAGGTTGCAGGTTCTAAGCCGTGTAGGTACAATATGATTTTTACATTATCTAAGTATAATATCTAGAAAACTAAAGCTGGTTCTTGAAAGTAAAAACCACAACTACTTATTATAAAATCAATTAGGAAATATTTATGTGACCCAAAACAATATCCCAATGATCATCAAATTCCGTCACCACTAATGAGCTATCAAATTAAAAAACACCAACAACAAATTCCAGAATTTTCTACAAATACAACATGATCTATTCCAATATAAGTGGGCGTTGTACCGAGCAAAATCATTGCTCCTAACTGACCAGATCGTTTGACCGCTCACGGTCCTTCATAACCCCCTTCTTGGCTTCTAAAAGTAGGGTGCAAGGGAGGGATAGAAGCTCTTTCTAGCTGGCTGATCAATTTTCCTTAAAGAAAAACGCCCGAAAATATACGAACATTCGTTGAACTATCGTGAAGGTCGTGTAGCAAGGTCAGCGGCCCCGCGGCGGTCGATGAACGCCCGGCCAAAACATTAGACGATCGGTAAAAGAAACATGGCCGAATTGTGCTAGCGCTTTCGTCATTGATATTTATAATTATCGCTAACTGTTTTTATGTCATTTGATGTAATTAATTGGTGATCTACTTTTGTGATTAAAATTGATCAAATATTTGACTATATTGTATGTTTTAATCCAATATTATAGGTAAATACAAGCCCTTAAATACAAGTCAATAACCTACCATATCATTGCAGACGATCCACAACCAGTGCTAACAAACTCAAGGTCGACACTGCACAAAAATATCACCAAAACAAAAACGGCGTATCTCCAAAAATCGATATGAAGCCGACGAAGGCCGTCTGATAATCACTTAGGACTTTTTGCTTCGAAAACATATGGCTATGACCTGATGAGGAGACGGTGGGTGAACCAACACAGGGGCCGGTGACCGATGGGTTGGTGACGTCATGAAATTATATTGTTCTGTTTTTGTTGGCTTATGTAGTGGCAGGTTAGTAGACATTCGCCTACGGACTTCGGAATCAGACAATATGATTGAATTTGGGAGAGAGTCAGTCATCTCGTGTCATTGTCTTTCTTTTGTTTAAGGTGATGCTAGTGGGATTTTTCAGAGTTGTCCAGCTGTCCCCAGGTTGAGCAAAGCATTCCTTGAGTACTAGGTTTTACCCGCGGCTTCGCCGGCATGGTTATTGGAAATTGTCCCACGGGGACTTATTACCGAGATAAAAATTATGTGTTAAATTCAGGTTACAAACTATATGTGTGTACCACATTTTATTTCATCCAAAACCGTTCGGCCGTTTTTGCGTGATTGAGTAACAAACATCCAAACATACTATATTATAATAATATTAGAGGATTAGTAGGATTTGGTTTTTTTTCAGTAGCTAGCCTGAGTCTGGATTAGTGCCCATGCAACGTAAAAGACGAAATGTTAAATTACCTATATATGTAAAGAATAGAATACTCTCCTTAAGTATCTAAAACCTCTGCCTTCCCATTTTGAGAAATACTAAAATATTTCACAATTCATTTTGATTTATGTGCACTCCAATAATAAGAACAAATCTTATATGAAAAAAAAACAATAATAATTTTAAGAAAATGTAGGTATGGTACATATTGGATCATTATGCCGACCATACTTTACCATCAATCGCTCAATTTGTCTGTCGGTACTTAATATATTTGTCCATCAATGACTTCGCTGAATTGAGACTCATTAGTCTTATTTGAATACTCTTTTACGATTAATAAAGCTCAAAACACTCACAAGGCGGGTGCGTGTCGGGAGCGGGTCGGGTCGTTTTCTTCACGGGAGCCGCGCTGTCATCGTGTTCACACACAGTGCGGGCGCGGGACGGCTGAGATTCGGCCGCGGACATATTTAAAATCTTCATAAACTAGAGATTCATCCCCAAACAGAACATTTATTTTTGTAAATATTTACAAAACAAATACGACACGCACCGCGCACGACCCGCGCCCGCGTTCTTTGTGTTGACATTTATATAATTCCTTGAATTACAATTTATTACGCCTGCCATACTGCCGCGCCCGACCCGCTCCCGTCCCGCTCCGCGCCCAACCCGCGCCCGCGTTCTGTGTGTTGACGTCCATATAATACCTTGAATTACAATTTATTATGCCCGCCGTACTCCCGCGCCCGACCCGCTCCCGACACGCACCCGCTTTGTGTGTGTTTTGAGCTTAGCTGTAATAAAATGGAAAGAAAATATGAATCCTAAATATTTTTATTAGATTTTAAAGAGTAACGCAAAAATTAGATTATTTAGACGGCTCTTGTCAAGAACGAGTAATTTACTCGTAAATTACAAACGAAAACAGTTTTATTTTGAGTCATTATGGAATTTTCTCCCACATTCAGAACTATTTCGGTTTAAAACGCGTTTGTTTTGACGATTTTATTTAGGAATGAAAATTAAAAGCAGACTGTTGACAGATTACTTCAATCTTTTAAATGGTTCACATGTCATCTGGCAGTAATTGATAAAGGCATAAGTAAATTATTTCGTTTAAACACAAAATTAAAATTAATTACGTAACTTCACGTCTGTTGTAATCCCCGAAGGGTTAGGCAGAGGTGTACGTATAGTACACCCACATTTCGCCAGTTATGTTTTAAGTCCCAATAGGAGGCGAGCCTATTGCCACCAACCGGGTACACATCCAGTTTCCAGGCTGTTACTGAGAAATTCCAGATGGAAAAACCCAATAATACTTTACCCGACCTGGGAATCGAACCCAGGACCTCATGCTCAGCAGTATCGCTTGCGACCAATAAACCAACGAGGCAGTCAAAATTAAAATTCACTTGTAAATTATCTTAGTTTATTAATTTAATGTGGATGTGTTTAGGGTATGTAAAATGTAAAATAAACTCTACTGGGACTGTTAATTCTGAAAAGGCCCATTGTCACTAGAAATTGATTGTTGACGTCGGAGATAGCTTCTTTAGATCGGAAGATGAGCACCAGCGCCAATGACATAAGATTAATACTGGAAAATTAATAATTACTGTGGAAAAGTGAATTATTATTTAACCTACAAAAAGCATAACACCATGCCATCTGCTGTCTTAACAGGCATCCAAAAGGTGTGTTTCCGATTAATTTAATGTTGCTAGTTATAAAATTCGAATTTCACACTTACGCCTTTCCTCTACATGTGTCACAACTTTGAAACCCTGCCAACATTTTTGTTTTACTTCGACGACGACTCAAATGTGTAACAAACTAGTAATTTGTTAAAACAATACAATTAACATTCTCTACCTTTGTTTATATGGGAATATAGTTTCGTGTTGTGTGGAAATATATCTGTTTCATCTCATTTAAAAAGATGTTAATGCAGTGTTAAGTTTTTGTGATTGGATAAGACTCTTAAAAGAAATGATTATTTTTGACCAACTTTGAGATTGCGCTTTGCCAGTGGAAGTAGAAATTCATAAATTGATTCAAAAGCTCAATCCCAAATCTTCTACGGTTTATTATCTACGGGTACAGAACATAAGTAATGATTTTTAAGCGAATATTAGATTCTATGATGATGAGGGGCTCGTGACTAAGTAATAACAGACGCAAGGGTCGATCCATCAGGTTAAGCTACGCTTGCCGGAGTTGGACCGTGGATGGGTAATCTTCACATACCGAGACTTTTCCGTGCCTCGGATACCACGTTAAGCCGTTGGTCCCGGCTGTCATTCGTGGATCTTTGACAGTCGTTACGGGTCGTCAGAAGCCCGAAAGTCTGACAACGAAAGTATTAACCAGTTACTGGGTTGTTGAGTTCAGATAGGGAGTCGCTCCATGTAAAATACTGGTATTCAGCTGCATTCGAGCCTGGAAGCCGACCCCAACATAGTTGGGAAAAGGCTAGGCTAGGTAGATTTATTGTGATTAGATACTATGATCACCATAATTGGAAACGGAATAATTGATTAGTATCAGATAAAAGGACGCTGCTGCCCATCCAACGAAGGGCAGGAGCCCTTTGGAGGCTTCGTCGATTGTAAGAAAATTATAAATAATTAAAAAAAACCGGCCAAGTGCGAGTCGGACTCGCACACGAAGAGTTCCTTACCATTACCTATAAAAACAGCAAAAAAATCATGTCTGTTGTAATAGAGCCCCCTTAAATATTTATTTTATTATGATTTTTTGTTATGTGTTGATACTTATAGCGGCAACAGAAATACATCATCTGTGAAAATTTCAATTGTCTAACTATCACGGTTCATGAGATACAGCCTGGTGACAGACGGACAGACAGACAGACAGACGGACGGACACGGGTCCCATTTTTAACCGACGAAAAAAAAAGGTGGAGGTTGTCAAGTCGACACGTATAATTTTTTTTTTTTTTTTTTTTTTATGTATACTTCGCATAACCATAACTCGTATAACCACGCATAACTTTTTAGTGAATAGTCCGATTTGAAAAATTCTTTTTTTATTGGGAAGTGTATACCTCGAAGTTGGTCCCATTTAAAATTGGAAACTATAATCTACCCCTAAAGGTAGAAAAAATGGGGTTAATTGATTTTTCACCAACTGAATTTTCAACTGTGAACCGATTCTGTTGAAATTTCGCACACATACATAGTTCTGATGACACAACCACTCATCATCAACTCCAGGTCTTGAACCTGAAGTAACCCCCTGGAGTACCCTGGAGTGGATGGTAACTCAAAAGCGAAAAATAAAAAACTTTTTTACAAAAAATTAAACCGACAAAAAAAGAACTGAAAAGCGAAAAATAAATAACTTTAATTTCAGAAGTCAAACTCAAACTCAAACTCAAACTCAAATGTTTTATTGCATTCATGTGTACACCAGTTGTTACATAATAAAGTAAGATCCAACATGAAACCCGGTTAGGGCACGGCAACATAAAAGGTTAGGTAAAACAAGCATCCAATGAGTAGGTACACTTTAAAAAAACGAAAATTAAAAAGCGAAGACACCGACTTCCGAAATTAAAGTTATTTATTTTTCGCTTTTCAGTTCTTTTTTCGTCGGTTTAATTTTTTGTAAAAAAGTTTTTACCCTTTGGGTACGGACCCTAAATAACGCTTTACTAAACAAACTGAACAAAAGATTAAAGATCTTCTGTCATTATCACCTTTCGCATCAAGAAAAAACACTCGTGAAACGAATTTTCTAAGAGTTTTCTTCCGTTTTCCACAGAGGTCACTGACACGGGAAAAATTGAGGTCTTTCTACGTTTTACGTACATAGACCGCAGGGTGAATGACCTGCTAAGGGTGTGTTGGGTTTTAGTAATTGGTTAAAACATGAAAATATGTTGTATGGTTTTTAATTATCACTAATATTATATTAAGGCCTATTTTCTGTAATAGGGATGATGATTTTTTTTATTATTTTAAGAATATTTTTGTTTCCAAATAGTGCAAAAATATTTTAAAAAGTGTAAAAGCTTAATTTTGCCAAGTTATAACAGTTTTAGAAACGATGACTAGACTCGCCTGCCAGGATTGCGGGAAAGTCCGAAAGGGATACCGGAACCTTGGCAACAGGCAACTGAAGGAATACGGGTGGGTTTTAGTCAGTAAAAGTCTGACATGCCCTTCTGCTCCGCCCAGAACGGGAGAAGTCATTTGATGATTTCCCAACCTCAAAAAAAAAAAGACAAAGAAGCCACTATCACAGAAGTGACGTCACGCCTAATAACTTCATTCTAGCGTTATACATTGTCCGTACCGCACGACAAGGACGGGAAATGCCTTCCGAAAACTTTTAAATAATGTTAGCTTCTCCATATTTCCATCGATTTTATAGATTTTTTAGATTATCTCATTTTACTATGCCTTTGACGAAATAATAACATTATTTGTGTGAACATAATTTTCTAATGTTTAGTCAATATGTGTGTGTGTTGTGTCTTTTAATGACAGTATGATATAAATTAAATGATTAATATCAAAATTAATATTATAAAGAGTTTAGATTTGATTTTTTGTATGTTTGTTTGTTACGCTTTCACGCTTAAATGGCTGAATGTATTGGCACATGGGTATAGACCAAAACCTGGGTTAGGACATATGATACTTTTATCCCGATATGCTCACGGAATCGAGACTTATGCGGGTTAAAACGCAGGGCGCAACTGATTAATTATATTTTAACTAGTTATTCAAGCAAGAACTATTTACTGAAAGTTGAAATTGCAGAAATTCTCCGTAAAAAGAATATTGCGGAAATGTTTTATCAACTTCTTGCAGTTGTTTGTGCTTTTGTGTTTTGTTTTATGTGTTTTTAACTTTTTATCGAGTAGAAGATTCAAGGTTAACGTTTCGCTTTTCCTCTTATTGTTCAACTAGTTCCGCCCGCGGCTTCGCCCGCGTTGTATGTCGATAAAAAACCTATATCCTTTCCCAGGATGCCATCTATCTCCTTGCCAAATTTTGTCGAAATCAGTTCAGTGGTTTAGGCGGTAAAACGTAACATGCAGACAGACAGACAGAATTACTTTCGAATTTATAATATTAATAAGTAGGTATGGATAGTAACCATTCTTACAATAAAATAACTAACAGAATGGTGTATCTCAAAAATAATACATATTCATTGACCATCCTATAAATTTCTATCATTGGAGTTATTCATAAATCGCGAAATTAAAAAGCTGTTTCAATAATAACGTCAATGGTTATTCAATGAGAATGAAAAACAACTTTTTTGGCGATTTAATCAAATTGTTTGTTTCGGTTTTCTAAAGAGGATAATTTATGAATATTGAGAACATGGCTACGATTAGATCTAAAGAATTGAGGCCAATTTATTATTATAAAAATGGAGAATTCTATGGGTCAGGATCGAAAACATTATATATTATTCATAAGTATATCTAAAAATGAAGAGAGCTCGTGACTGAAATATAACAGCCGCACAGGTCGATACATCAGGTTAAGTTACGCTTGCCGGGGTTGGTCCGTGGATGGGTGACCATCGTTACAATACATATCGAGACTCCTCCACGTTTTAAGCCGTTGGTCACGGCTGATATTTGTGGATATTTGACAGTTGTTACGGGTCGTCAAAAGCCCGAAAGTCTGACAGCCAGTCTTGCCAAGGGGTATCGTATTACCCAGTTACTAAGTCGTGGAGATCAGATAGGCAGTCGCTCCATGTAAAATACTGGTATTCAGCTGCATCCGGTTAGACTGGAAGCCGACCCCAACTTGGTTCGGAAAAGGCTAGGCACTAGAATCAATTCTATTTCTTTGTTTTTCATTGACGTTCAAAAGTGCCTTTTATGTGCCTATTTGAAATAAATTATTTGACTTTGACTTTGACTTTGACTTTGCAGATGATGACTTAATTACTAATGAATGAGAATCATGAACATTACTAAGAAAGAAGCGACCTACTTACTACACAGTAAAAAATAACAAACTGCAAATACAACTACGTAATTTTTTCCAAAGAAATCCACACACTCATTCGTATAAACAGAATTCCTACGTTTAATACAAGTTTAAAACAAACATACAAGATCCAAATTGAATCCTATCATTTCATAAATCGGTTTAAGAACGTCATGTCTAAATCGGGAATCGAACGGGCAACGTTCGGTAGGAATACTTACTGAGTAATGTAACCTTTATGCAGAGTAATGGAGTATAAAAAACGTGGAATGGTATGTTTATAGACGAGCTATTATTGGATAAAATAGGCCATTGGTTTCTCCATGAAAAAGTATCTATACAGATGGGTGGGTGACTTTGTTTCCAATTGTATCAGAAACAAAATCACCCATCCATTCGTGATGACCATTTATTTTTAAATACTTCCTACACGTCATGCTTAACCATGATTTGGTGGTCACAGTTTGTAGTTCAATCAATCTGCCTAGCCTTTTCCCAACTATGTTGGGGTCGGCTTCCAGTCTAACCGTAAGTAGCTGACTACCAGTTTTTTACATGGAGCGACTGCCTATCTGACTTCCACAACCCAGTAACTGGGTAATACCATAACCCTTGGTAAGACTGGTTGTCAGACTTTCGGGCTTCTGACGACCCGTAACGACTGTCAAAGATGTGAAAGTGCTTTCCGAGGCACGGAGGAGTCTCGATTTGTAAAGATGGTCCCCATCCACGGTCCAACTCCGGCAAGCTTAACCTCATAGATCGATCCGTGCGGCTCTTATTACTTAGCCACGAGCTTAAGGATATCGTATAACCCAGTAACTGGATTGTGGAGGTCAGATAGGCAGTCGGTCCATGTAAAATACTGGTATTCAGCTGCATCTGGTTAGACTGGAAGCCGACCCCAATTTAGTTGGGAAAAGGCTAGGCAGATTGATTGATATACCTATCTATTTTAAATGATGGTTAGGGGAGATAGTTCAAGCTGCAGCAAAAGAATTCCCACATTTTTGTCAGTTATGATTGTAAGACCCGTGTAATACGACGAGCGAGACGTGGAGACATGGACACAAGCCTATTGTCATAAACCTGGCACAAATCTTTACTCTAGGCTACTCTAGTGAAAACTTCCTAATCGAAAAACTCAATAACACTTTGCTCGATCCGGGAATCGAACTCGGTTAACAGTAATTATGTTTGCGACCATCAACGTTACTAGGCAAACTGGAGGGGTTTTTAATCTTTTTTATTTAATCAAATTGTATGTCAAACTTAATAACAATGATTTATTAATAACCTATAATAATAACTCTCGGTCATTCGCACGAAATTTTGTAATAAACTGAACCGCACTTACGCGAGTTTCAGGCGAACATTGACCTCCAAAAAATTGTGTTACACGCGGGGATTGAACCCGGAACGTTGGTAACTAGACCTATTAACACTATAATAAGCCTATATTTACACTAAAGCACGTATGTAGGTCTGTATGTTCAATAAAACTGGTTGTATTTAAATAAATAACGATTTGCTTTTGTCTTTTGAAATACTGTCTGATGACGTTTCGCGTTTGTTTTTCTAATTTCCATGCATTTAAAATTGTGTATTTTTTTTGTGTAAGGATGTCATGTTGTGTTTGTCATGATATTATGAGTTTGTGTCGTTATGCCAGGTGGATGGATGATGGATGACTGTGTGTGAGAAACATGGTTGCCAAGGCTCAATTTACATTGCCGCGGAACAGAATGGCAGCGATTTTTATTTACAAAGCATACTGTACTTTATGTCACTGGTGTAACGTACAAACTGGATAGGTACGGCGAAACAACAGGTCGCGCGTTTTCTGGAGAATTCTCGCGCATTCTCAGGAACTCCCGCAGTTACAAGCTCATAACTAAAGCTAGTTATGAGCTTGTAACTGCGGGAGTTCCTGAGAATGCGCGAGAATAAAAAAATGAAAAAATGAACTTTATGTCAATTGTGTAACGTACAAGCGTACGTTACACAATTGACATAAAGTTCATTTTTTTATGTTGAATATCGGTACAAAAACGCGTCCATTCCTTTCCGAGGCAATGCAAATTGAGCCTTAGAAGATTCTTAGATGAAATCAGTACTTTTTCTGATAAAACGACAGACTAAATAATATATGAATTACCCTAATTATGTTTGCGAGCTTACGTCTATTCTCGCATTATAAGGAAAGTATAATATATATTACCACCAGCTGCGCTCCGCGGTTTCACCCGCATTAATCTCAATCCCGTGGGAATATCGGGATAAAAGTATCCTATATGTTAATCCAGGTTATAAACTATCTATGTGCCAAAATTCATCCAAATCCGTTCAGTCGTTTTTGCATGAAAGAGTAAAAACCATCCAACTATCCTCATAAACTTTCGCGTTTATAATATTAGTAGGATTAGTAGGATAGTAGGAGTAGTAGGACTAGTAGAATTTTCGTTCTTTGTTTACCTTTAAGAAATTAATAATGGTGCGTATAAAAAGCTTTTTTGATATTTCAAAAGTTTTCACATTACAAAATATAGCCAAAGTCACGAGAAATACTACTATTTCACGGCAGTTAAGATTACACATGACGACAGAGGTTAAATGCCTAATTTCGATCGCGTGCGACTACAATACAGACCCACTTTATTGTATGTCACAGAGTAGACAGAAAATAGAGACACACAAACATTATTTAAGCTCAAACATAATGCGACACGACAATTATCTTAGTCATCTCATCCTAGAGAAGTCCACTGCTGGACATGGGATACCCAAAGAAGTCCTGGGTTGCCCGTATTCAGCCAATTCTAGCGATCTCCAAGTTTTCAGTCCACCTTGGGCAGGGCCAAACCACGATAGGATTTCGGTTACGAAGTCCTTACTTACAATTTTTTTAGTGCCATTGGCCATGCTTTCTGTAAGCAATAGTGGGCGACGTCAGTGACAAAAATGAAATGAAATAACTCACATATTCTATATAAGAATTCGTAGGAAAATCACTGTCCATTGACACTCTGTGTGCTTAATACTCCGTGTTCTAGTTATTACATGTGTGTACATTATTATTACAGTTATGTATGTCTATTGTAATGTTGCTAACTGTCCGTTTATGTGGTTTGCTGTAATGGTGATGGAAGCAAACATATTTGTAGGTGCTTAATAATTTTTGTTTGTGAAGCATTGTTAGGTATGTCAAAAGTAATTATTATAGAGGTTTAGGTATGTAATCAAATCAAACTATATGTTTTCAAGAAGACGTTTTTAATATTTCAACTTTGCGTATCCCTCATCAATTTTTTTTCAACTTCTTTGGATTGGGTCATACATTCTTCTAATGGTGGCCACGTATCACAGCATGGGTAGACCCCCACAACGTCGACCTGGTGGGGGTCGTGGGAATCGTGCTGGACATAGTCCTTGGTCCTAGAGGAGGCCTTATAACCAGAGATTATTCGTTGAAATGTAGATGATGAAGTCAGCATAACGCCAATTTTTGAAACTTTCAAATAAAATTCAAGTTGTGATCTCATTTCAGAGATATCAAATGCCTTATTAAAACTGTAGGGAAATTATAGGTTTTCTGTGACACATTGAGATTAGAAAGCAAACTTTCTTAAAATACGGGAATTGCTCAGAACTGCACGTTTATGGAAAGTTCAATCCTGTTAGGGAACAGTATAATTGAACTTTCCGTGAAATTGAAGTGCGTGAATTTTTATGCTACAATCGTTTTGGAACGACATTATTCAACTTTTATCAGCCGTGACCGACATTATTTGGAAGTATGTTTAAGATAAAAAAAATCTAGTCATAATTCTTAATTATGCGCATGAGTAGTAAAACTATAGATTAGAAAATGTTACCATAACTATAGATATCTCGTTAGGTATGAATCATATCTAACGTTCGTTTTTTGTGCTAGATTTTTAAGCAAACGATAAACGAAGATTGTTGCCTAGCAAACAAAAATAGGGCAATTCTTCAAGGGGCTTTAACACAGAGATATTTTAAGACTTCGGTTCTATCCACTCTGTCACTAAAAGCAATTTAGTAGAGACAGATAAAAATAATATTGTTACTTTGTGGATCTCATTTTTCTAATAAATACCTCACACTACGATTTCTTCTGTATTGTAAGCGCGTTGATAATTTTTTCTTTAATATTATACAGTAATAGCAGACCCATAACCAACTTTGGTAGAACATTTTCAGTAAGTAAAACCATTTTGTTCCATGCCGGAATTTAACCAGCGGCCAGCAGCTGCCATTGCGCCAACAGCATCTTTAAAGTTATATTATCCGCCCAGCCTTTTCCCAACTATGTTAGGGTCGGTTTTCAATCTAAACGGATGCAGCTGAATACCAGTATTTTACATGGAGATGATCTCCACAACCCAGCAACTGGGTAAAACGATACCCCTTGCTAAGACTGGTTGTCAGACTTTCAGGCTTCTGACGACCCGTAACGACTGTCAAAGATCCACGTTTGACAGCCAGGACCAACGGCTTAACATGCTTTTCGAGGCATGGAGGAGTCTTGGTATGTGTCTTGGTGTGGTCACCCATTCACGGACCAACCCCGGCGGCAAGCGTAGCTCAACCAGATGGAATGAACCGTGAAGCAAAAAAAAAAAACAAAATTAAAAAAAAAGAATCATCAATAAAATGTTCAAAATTATATTATATTAAACATTAATTCCTCAATCTATCGGAATGAAGGTGTCTAAATTATTTTGTCGGAGAGAATATACAAAGGATAGCGTGACTCCCTGTCTGCCAACATTTAGTAACACTTGCCAATTTTGCTGCCAGTGCCAATAACTCCTATTGTAGAACAAACTAATAATAAAAATCACACCTTCGTTACACCCTAAAAATAACCAGAAACTACCACTGACGTACCTACATTATGACATCAAATTGAAGGTGGCTAACCTGCCCACTTTAGTTACAATGACCTGGTGCCGTATTATGAAGTATTAATGCCACCATTTTTCCAGTGTGAGAGAGAGACGGAGCTAGACAAGGCCGCTAGCACCATCCCGTTTTCGCAGTGGAATAATGATGGCGTTAGTGCTTCATAATATTACCCCTGTGCCCAATTTAGACCATGGCTGTGATCAATCTGTTATAATTTCTTGAAATTGCCCGGTGAAATTGTACTACCCTGTGCAGTGACGTAAATGGTTATGATTTATCGAGGGTACCTGTCTATTGGACATCACGTAGGTAAAAGAGTTAGGGTCAAAAATGTATTGCCACTTTAGTTTCTTAAATCTTAATTAATGGGCGAAATATTTAAGTATAATCAAATAAGGCAGTAAAAATAAGTATTAACTCATTATCTAATAAATGAGACGCTGAAATATCTGAAGATGCATCGAAAAAATTTGTAACTGACTCGTACAAAGGTAGCAGTGTTAATCGACTTTTGTCGCTAACCGCACTAACTCAAAGGGTTTTCTATGGGATAGGGATTAAGCCTCTCACACTATCTCAAAAAAAAATCTGATTCTTTACCGCACTCTATGGTCTAGTGACGTGACACGCTATGACACCACACCCAGGGTAGTTAACCTGTAGAGTTCCAATGACCGTTCTACCCAATTTAGAGCACAGTCACTAGTTTACTCATCAATCCATCTGTCGAAACACGATGATTATAGACATTATGTGTACTGTACGTTATGTCGGGCTGTTGGCCTAAATGATTTAGTGGTGAAAAGTTTGACAGTTGACCGTTAAGTGAAGGTTCGATCTGCACGTTGATAAAAACTGTACTTAATGCCCAGTGTTATGGAAAAAAAAAAAATTGTAGATTGACTACCTCATTGCTCTATCGGGTTGGTCTAGCCCAAGTGTGGGGTACAGAATTCGACCCTAATGACAGCCTCTTCTTGGCAACAAGTATAATCAGCCTATAATGTTCCCACTGCTGGGACACACGCCTTCTTTCTCCGAGACGGAGTGGGCTGTATTCCACCACGCGGGCCCAGTGCGGGTTGGTAGATGTCACATATCTCATGTTGGTTCTAGGACATGCCGGTTTCCTCACGATGTTTCCTTTCACCATTTTGAGAGTAGTGGTGATGAAATGGCGTCCAGCGTCCAGCGCTCGGTGTGGCAACACGTCGTGTTCTGGTTTTCAACTGGTCAATCGTCATCCTGAGGATGCCTCGTTGAGATGTGAAACACGTGTCGATTTCATACAGGGGTTTTATATGTCTCTTGAAGAACAGGTAAACGGAAGGTTAACAAATGGTTAACGTCGATTGTATTTTATAAGTAAAGCATTTCCGCAAAGTCACTATCTGAAATTATTTACACAAAGTAAAGCGCCTGTTTGGGTTCTAACCCATGACCTCTCGTAAGTCGGGGCCGGTACTGGTCTACCAGTGATCTCTCGGCAAAAGGCTCGCCTCCTAATTACAGGTGGCTTGTATTATTCCTGGCGAAATATGGTGTGTTAGATAGGTATGCATATCTGCTTGCTGCTACCGGAAATACAGGCCTGATGTTATCTTTATTTACTTCAAACTTATTTTTCTTGTCATCTACAACTTCTGTTTGTCCACTTAATACTTATTTAATTTACTATATAATTGTGATTGTGTCCTTGCTATTACTGACGCTCTGACATCACAGTGGCTAACCTACCCAGAAAAGTTACGTTGAACTTTACTCAATTTCACAGACTACATAGTTACTATACCCGAATCACTTTAGCGTGGCAATAGCGGTCATTGACCCACATATAGTTTTCTAGCATTCTTTATTTCAAAAACTGAAAAAAGTCCGTTTACGTCCTGAATCAATATATATCGTGATCTTAATCATGTTTCAATAACGAAAAACCATACATAGTTTATTGTTTGAGTTCCTACGGGACAGGTATTAGGGAAAGGGCAATGACCGCTATCGCCACGCTAATGCGATTCGGGTATAGGTATACTAAACCGTGATGTATGAGACAAAATGATTTTCAAACTCAAACTCAAAGCGTTTATTTCAATTGAACCATTTACAGGCACTTTTGAATTGTCAAAGAGTCGGTCAGTTAGTCTGAACGTTGAAGCTAGTTATTATTAGATATTATATTATAGATAGATTATTGCTATGGACACTTAAAGATAGCTGAGCATAATAATTTATTAATTTTAATTAATCTTTTATTTATTTACAGACAACAATGATCTATCTTTTAGTAAGCTTTGGTAAGCTCAGCTATCTTTTAGTAAGACCCATAATTTGGTTGTTAATCACATACTGATATATATAATAAGGTGGACAAGGTGGCCGTTTTTATGTTTTTTTTTTTAAAGTAAGTCTAAAAAAAAGTAAGTCTACCTTAAAACCTTCCATCTTGCCTTCGGTTCTTGTCCTTATATGTTAATTTTGTTAGTTTCAAATGCTCCTTCTTTACTGTTTGTATTTCCTGTGCGTGTCCCAAATAAGATATTTTTCTTTCTTTACCTTCAGAAAACAATAGTAGGCAAATAAGTCCACTTTTGCCTTCCTTCTTAAAACTTTCACTCATTACTCCCACTGACGCGGACGTTTCAACGCTATGACGTCACTAGGGTGGCTAACCTACCCAGAAAAGATCCATTGACCTCCACCCAATTTAGTCCACAGTAAAACCATTCATGTTCCATGTTCAATCCAGTTAATTGATTCTCATTTGTTTCTGCTAGTTTATCCATAGATCTATCTGACCCGGTTAGATTTGTTGTGGTTTTATTTTGACATGGGCTTTTGAGTATTAATAGTTGGTTTGATTTTTTTGGTTCTATACCCAAAGGGTGCCAACGGAAGCCTATTACTGGGCTCCGTTTTTTTGTCACACGGCTGTATCTTTTGAACCGTAATATGTAGACACTTGAAATTTTCACAGAGTGTGTACTACTATGGCTGCGATTACAACAATCAATCTGCCTAGCCTTTTCCCAACTATGTTGGGGTCGGCTTCCAGTCTAACCGGATGCAGCTGAATACCAGTATTTTACATGGAGCGACTGCCTATCTGACCTCCACAACCCAGTAACTGGGTAATACGATACCCCATGGTAACTGATGGTCAGACTGGTTGTCAGACTTTCGGGCTTCTGACGACCCGTAACGACTGTCAAAGATCTACGAATGACAGCCGGGACCAACGGCTTAACGTGCTTTCCGAGGCACGGAGGAGTCTCGGTATGTAAAGATGGTCACCCATCCACCGACCAACCCCGGCAAGCGTAGCTTTACCTGATGGATCGACCCGGTGCGGCTGTTATTACTTAGCCACGTTATGGCTGCGATTACAACATTTAATAAAAATAAAAGACGGTTAAAAATTAACGGGTTTTCTTTGTACTAAAAATTTGAAAAAATGAAGTTTTAAAGATAAATTGTAAGATGGTACGAAACACTTTGTGTGCGAGTCCGACTAGTGTTGCTATTTTATGAGGAGATACTGGATGTTATAAGTAAATTATGGGGCTTATTTCTAAACATTGCTTAAAGATATTTAAGTGAAGTTCAAACGTCAAAAATGTATGGTTAAACAATCGCTAATTATGACTTAACTTTAAGCAACGTTTATATATCGTCGTCATACGTTTGCATCTTACAGCAACTTACTAAATGAATATAAACTTCAATACCTTAAATCTAGACGTATAATGCTGGAATCGACGTTTCTGTTTGATTTATGAAACAATTTATATGATTGTATAGACATAAGCAATAGAATAAGTTATGTTGTACCCAGAACAACTACGTATATATGTCGAGGAGTGCGCGCGCGACGGCAGTTTGCTGTACTTTTACGATTTCTTAAAAATCTAATATCCTTAACCGAAACTCACGGATAATCCGAAATAATTTCATATCAGTAACCGTATTTGAAACTGGTAAATTATTAATTCTTTAACCGTATCCGTATCCTACGTCGATTCAGTAAAATTTAACAACAACTCGCATCTCACATCGCTATTCACTCTCACTTCGCATAAGGTTCAAAATGTGTTCGGTTTCGAGTGCGAAGTGAGCGTCGAAGTGACGGGGGAATTACCTTACTGAATGCCACTTCTTACGTCATCTCATACTTTATCTGTCAAAATCTCACGGTCAATTTAGTTCAACTCGCTGACACGCTCGCAAGGGTAGCGCTAGTGTATCAACCGAGTTTTTAGAATGCCAATCAAGAAACTCACAGCGGATTCAGATTCGACGTTAAGAATGAGGTCTTACAGAATCACACCCCAGATCCGACATTTCATGTCCATAACATCCCTAGTATGTATGTAATTATAATAAAAAAACCAAAGCATCCAATAGCCGCCAACAAGTCACATCAGCGTTATAGAACACACATTCGTGCGCGGTCACCGACCTCGGGAAAGCGGCCGGAAACAGTGGAAAGCGCGGAACTTATGACGTCACCGTTAGATAACTACCCGACAGGGAAGCTAATTATTTTGTTAATATTATTGTTGCTAGGTAGCGGCATATTATTAGGTTGTCAACCTGTATAGTGTAAATCCTAATAGAATCATTATTATAAATGCGAAAGTGAGTTTGTTGTTTGTTACACTTTCACGTCTTAACGGCTTCACAAATTTCGATGAAATTTGGCACACAGATAGACCATGACCTGGTTTAGGAAATAGGAGACTTTTTATCCCGGTAGTATGTTCTTGTGCGAATATGTCTGACATAAACGCGGGCGAAGCCGCGGTCAAAAGCTAATTGTAAAATATTTGCTGTCTTTGTCATTAACTTCGACGAAGAAATGCTTCATAATTAACTTTGATGAAATATGAGGAACTCCTGAACGTAATCTAATCTAACCTAACAATGGCAAATACGAATAAGTGAGTACAGTTCGATTCAAACTTAATGGCGGCTCGGAAGTTAGCTTTTCGCTGCGCAGTACCCCACCCCTCACACCCGCAGACACACGAAATTGTTATTGCGCAGCGACTCGCCTCATGTTCCGAGCCGCCATTAAGTTTGAATCGAACTGTAACTACTTATTTAATTAGTCAAAAGAAAAAATCCAATATAATCACGCTTAGCTATCGGATTGGTGATTGCAGTAATACAGATTGATATTGTAAGTGGTCAGAAGGTACTGTTGCCTTAAGGCACTTCCCTGACCAAATGACTTTGAGCATTCGTTCCTTCTTTGCCGCATCACACCATGCGCATGAGTTACAGTAGTGAATATATTATACAATTTTAGAGGCAAACGCCCATTCTTGGCCAATGGTTTACCCATCATTCATCATCATCTGCCTAGCCTTTTCCCAACTATGTTGTGGTCGGCTTCCAGTCCTACCGGATGCAGCTGAATACCAGTATTTTATATGGAGCGACTGCCTATCTGACCTCCACAACCTAGTAACTGGGTAATACGATACCCCTTGGTAAGACTGGTGGTCAGACTTTCGGGCTTCTGACGACCCGTAACGACTGTCAAAGATGCACAAATGACAGCTGGGACCAACGCTTTAACGTGCTTTCCGGGGCACGGAGGAGTCTCGATATGTAAAGATAGTCACCCATCCACGGACCAACCCCGGCAAGCGTAGCTTAACCTGATGAATCGACCCATGCGGCTGTTATTACTTAGCCATGAGCTCCTGGTTTACCCATCTTGGTGGTACCTAAATACAAAAAAAAATACCCATTTTGTAACTAAAATATTGCTATTACTTATTTGTAACGAAACCTCCGGAAATTAAAGCTGATTTATTTAAGACACTCAATCGTTCATTGCTTTAACACTTCCGGTCGTTGGTCAATCCTGTCAAAGTAGGGATTGCAACTTTTACTGAAAAAGATCGATACACTAAAATCGGTTACCAAAAGCCGATTTTTGGAAAATCCTTTATTTTTTTGGCGTTGTTACGCTTTTGTAATTTTCTTTAGACATTTATCATAGTTGGAAAAATACAAGTCGTCTTTAATTATTACCTCTGGAACTAATTCTTTGCCTAAAGGCTCTTACATACTGGGGCGATTCGTCGATTAGAAATTGTTTTGTTAAAATTCGCGTCGCGCGGCGAATCGCGCCAGTATGTAAGAGCCTTAAATCCAAACATAACTTTAGTTTTGTCAATTAATTTGTAACCATCACCTATATGGGTCGACCGGACAATGACACTGAAAACGCGATCATTTTAAATAGATCTTACTAGCTAATTAGTAAAACTTCGCCATTTGTAAAACGACACAGAATTTTATTTACACGAAAATGTTTTAAAATTATTTTGAAGCACTTTTATTATTGATCTGAAATAAGTTATGAAGTTGTACCTAATTAATTAAACTGTTGGTAATTTTTATAATTAGTTAATTTTTATACACGATTAAATTCTTGTCGTTTAAATCCTCTTAAGGGGTCATTGTATTCATCATTATAAACAACTTTCACTATGGGACCAACCCAGAAACCACGAAAAAACAATTTGCAGTTTCCTACATTTTTAAGAAATAATTATGCGAACATAAATGTAGGGAACAGCTGATTTTCTTTCGCGATTTCAAGGTTGGTCCCATAATTTAAATGTGACAAAGTTAAGTACGATTTATTTGTTACAAATTACAAACAAACAGTACCTAAGAACCTATAAACAAGCAAATCAAATCAAAACACTTAAATACATAATTACAATATTTTTGCAACTTTTTCCTTATTAGTTAGTACATGGATATCCCAGGTCATTGGTTATCATACCCATAAATCTCTATAGGTAAGTTGTACCTACTATTATTGTAAACACCATGAAAACGGTCGACATTTAACAAGTAGGCAGGTACGATCCCTATCCTAACTTATTATAAATGCAAAAGTGAGTTTATTTGTTACGCTTTCACGCTAAAATGGTTGAACGGATTTGGATGAAATTTGGCACATGGGTGACCTGGATTGGGACAAAGGATACGTTTTATCCCGATAGTCTCATGGCATCGAGACCTATGTGGGTGAAACCGCGAGTCGCAGCTAGTTTATTATAATTAAACCATCGTCTCAAAAGTGTTTTGCAATGTTAATGCGAAACACTCCTTTTCACAACTATGTTCTTAGTCTCAGTCTACCAGATGGATCTGAATACCAGTATTTTACATGGAGCGACAGCTTATCTGACCTCCATAACCCAGTTACTGGGTAATACGATACCCCTTTGGTAAGACTGGTTGTCAGACTTTCGGCCTTCTGACGTTCCGTAACGATTGCCATAGATCAACGAATGACAGCCATCCCATCACAGAAATCAGAGATGGGAGGGAAAAGTTGCCTCTTAATATAACTGTTCATTGCAGTTATATTAAGAGATTACTAAATATCAAGACATCCTACCGCATAATAAGTTGAAAATATATTTCAATCAAATGAATCAATTCGGCCTATCGCAGTCTGCTCGCCGTCCGATAAGGACCAAGCTTGGGTCGACGGTGCGTTGTGTTCCACGCGCGACTCAAAGAGATGTCAGCACAATTGGCGGGGTCCACTAGGACCGATGCCTGCCAGGGTTGCAGAAAAGTCCGAAAGGGATACCGGGGTCCTTGGCAACAGGCAACTGAAGGAACACAGGTGGGTTTTAGTCAGTAAAAGTCTGACACGCCCTCCCGCTCCGCCCAGAGCGGGAGTAGTCATTTTTGACGATTTTCCAGGCTCAAAGCTAGATGGAACGACGACCTTAAGAAGGTGACTGGGACAGAGTGGAAAATATATTTACGCACACAGAATTCCCATAAAATGAAATACAAATACTATAAAGAACTTAATGATACCAAAAATAAACTACATCGCCCCATTATAGTTTGCAAAACACATTTTATTACATTATTTGTGTACCTAAAATTATGTTTTCGATTTGGCAGTATTTGTTGGACAATACAGCCGACCCGAAACATTGCCACTGATACATTACTGTGTCGTGTTGTGTCGTGTCGTGACGCGGGATACACCAATCAAACGAGTCTATTCGGCACTACGTCAAATCACAACGAGTTTTGATTGCCTAAAACTGCGTCAGAATGTCACGGCACGACACAACACAATAATATAAATCCGGCTATATACACATATTGGGCTCGTGCCGATCGGCATATACCATCTCTGAATCATGCTCCGGTCGGCTTGGCACAATTCGAGTTAAGTCGACGGCTTTTACCCAAACATAATAAAAAAAAACTACCTGTACTGCCTCGTTGGTCTAAAGATCGCAAATGCTACTGCGAGCATGACGTCCTGGGTTTTAATTCCCAGCTCGGGCAGTGTTATTGGGTTTTTCCATCAGGAATTTCTCAGTAGCAGACTGGAGTCTGGATTTGTGCCCAGTTGATGGCAGTAGGCTCGCCGCCTATTACATGGGAATTAAACGTAACTGGCGGAATGCGTGTACCCTTTTACTATGGGTAGGTACACCTCTGCCTAACCGCTCTAACATTTTGGGGATTACAAGTGTAATGATGTGTTATGTCTACAATAAAGGTTGTCTGTAAAAGATCGCTTTTAGCGATAAGACCGCCCATTGTGTCACCCTATGTTAAATTTCTACATTTATTTCTGTATTTTTTATGGTGTACATAATAAAAAGTATTCTATTCCATTCTATTCTACAGGGTGATTGGTAGCTAGGAGCAAAGTAGTAAGGGTGTAATAGTTAGAAAAGAAAGAAAGAAAGAAAAATAATTTATTTGTGACACGTACAGGAAAAACAAGCAGTAATATAAAGCAAGTACTAAATTAAAATAAAATAATAATTAAAACTAACTAAATACATAGGCGACCTGTGCGAGGCCAAAAAGGCTCCTACCTCAGCATAATGCTGCGATATTTAAATAAATAAATTGACACCATTTTGAGCCATATGAAGTACGTTTTTTTTAGTTTTTTTAACGTAATTTTTTTATGAGTAACTCTATTTCTGACTGGTAATTGCTAAGAGTGCCTCAATTAAAGTTGAAAAAAAAATACTAGAACCTTTCGAAGTTGTAGAATACTTATAAAGTTTCAACAATTTTATAAAATAGCCTCTATCGTTCAAACCTTTTTAAAATCATGCTCAAAATGCTCCAAAGGGTGTCAACTGTCACCCCCTGTCACGGCATTACACTCAGCTTCCAATCACCCTGTTTAATGTAAACATAACATAGATTTTGCCGCCCAGCTGTATCGAATCATGGCCGAACAAGTGTGTAGCACACCGAACTTTTAATATAAAAGGTCAACACACCATAGCTGAAACACTAGAAAACTGTGCTAAATAGTGTCATTGAACCCGTTGCGTATAACCGGAGCGCCGGGGTCAAAAACCCGGACGTTATCACTACCGGTTGTTATGGCAACGGGGTAGCTAAGGTTTTTGTTTATCTCTTCCGAAAGTTGAATGAATTGGGACTGATTGGGAAATCTGGAAAATTGGCTGATTTTATTGTACCTACTTAGAAATTATTTATAGAGGGCAGGTACAACTGTGCGTATATTTATTTATGAAAACTTTATGCATAAGTAAAAAAACTACTGTACAAAGGCGGACTTAATGCCTGAGGCATTTTCTACCAGTCAACCTTAGGGTGATACAGAGACAGACATGGCAGGTGCAACAAAAGACAATACATATAACTGTATAACTATATTGTATTTCTCCTTTTTTTTTTAAATAAAAATATCCAGGATGAGAGAAAGAAAATACATAAAGCACAGAGTAAAAAGACAACAGATAATGTAAAAGTGCGATATAGAAAATTATCAGGGGAGTGCTTCACGGCTGCGCCAAAAAGGCCCACCATCCTAATTGCGTAATACATGATTAATCAGAATTGGAATCGGTTTGCAACAAATGTCAAATGCATTGCTTAATAAGTTTGAAAAAAGAATCCGCTCAATAACGTAACTTAAGAACGTAAAGCAATGGATTAGATATTTGTTTGATCGTGCATTTGCGTTCAAAGCCAAAGTTTTCCCCCATATTTTTTCAGTTCTTTTATTTCGCCATATTTTTCTTTCTCCATCCGATCTGGCAAGGACTCCAGATCGTCACGCCTCCGTTTTCTAGGCCTGTTTCGGTGACGACAAACTCAAACTCAAAGCATTTATTTCAAATAAACCAATTACAGGCACTTTTGAATTGTCAAGGGGTCGGTCAGTCAAAAAGATAAAGCTAGTTGCCCATTCCAAAGCGTAGGTTCCTATGGAGAAAAACGGGCAAGAAACTCCACGGACACTGTTTTGAATCAGAATATTGTTACAATATATTGGTTACATCATTCACACTTGTCTTCAGCCTCCCACTGTGTGACGATCCTGGCACATCTATCCTCATGCACCATATAAGCACAGAACGCCCAGTCCCACTTCAGCCTCACAGATTTATCGTCAACATCGGCGAAGCCTTTGCGTACCACTTTCGAGAAAATTCATTTTACGTAAGTTACGCAAATACCTAATAAAACTTTTCAATTTTCTTACACCATTGAACATGACCGCACAATTAATTATACCAGTGACGAACAACACACAAGTTTCCAAAGAAAATTCTTACACAACTCTAGCTTCATAATATTTTTCCTCGTAACCCCCTAATTTGTTAGACGTCATGAAATACACGTGTTGTACGAACTGGTTCAAATAAATGTTAACAAAAGAATCCTTATACAGTTCTTCCCAATTTCTCCCTCTACTCCTTTGATTAATCATAAAGGAATCACGTTAGATTACGTCTTGACGTCACTGAAGTATTTCACGTGGCTAACTTTGACAATCCTTCGAAAAAGCTTACACAATCTCGTTTTGCTTCGTAACTTTTTTGACACACCTTTGTATTTGCATGTAAAGGGGGTGTAATGAAATATTAGTTCGCTATTTCGCCGTAGAAGGATAAAGGTGAAGTCTTAGCAATCAATCAAGAGGTTGCATAATCAGCCTATAATTTTCCCACTGCTGGGCCACAGGCCTCCTCTCTGGGAGAGGGAGTACCACGCGGGCCCAGTGCGGGTTGGTAGATGTCACATGTCTTCATATGTTTGGTTCTAGGACATGGCGATTTCCTCACGATGTTTTCCTTTACCGTTTTGAGAGCAGTGGTGATGAAATAGTTTACGCAAAGTAAAGTGCCTGCTTGGGGTCGAACCCACCAACTCGTCAGCCATTACGACTGGGCCACCACTGCTCTTTCAAATCATACGTATTACGTATGTTTACGTACGCTAAGCTACCAGATGGGCCGCGCGCGGGCCAAAAGACATTGTAGTTAATTAGAAAGTCCTTGACGAATTAAATATAACTTTTACACGGTACTATTAATTACCGTACAAATCTTAATAAATTCTACACTGAAAAGCTAAGCTGTTGCAAAACAATATTTACAAGAAAAAAAAAAAGCATTAAATTAGCACCAAGATGTTATCATTACTTAGGTACTTAGACTCTCATAATAAAACTGTCTGAAACAATGTTTGATAAGACTTTCTCCTTATCAGAAGTTTATTGTTTAACTTAGAATGAATAAAACCCTACGCTTTCATATCTTTATAACGTTGACTCTCCTTTGATGTCAAATTCTTTGCTCAGGGCTTAGAAAGTTATAAGTGAAGAAGTAATTTGAATAAAATACACTTAGAAAAAACATAATTATGTTCCTCTCAAATTCTCTCAAATACCATGTATTTGATATTTATTTATTTATCGAAATCTCCCTTACAATTGTACTATCATTACAGGCTTCTGTTTATTGAATCTTATAAATATAATTTTTATTAATTGAACCCCGTAGCGTTGGGGCAAGCTGCTGGGCGATTATTTCGACAAAATATATGTATCCCATGGTAACGTACAGGATAAAAGATATCCCATATTCAAGCCCAGGCCTTGATGGTAGGCCATGACTTGGTGACCCTTTTATCGAAAACCAACGAAAAATCAAAAACAATTCAAAATATAAGATTAAATTTTATTTTGATTTTTTTTACGTTTGTCCCACATAACAAAGAAGCAAAAAAAGAATGTACCTAGGATTTTGTAATATCTATATTTAAAATAGTGTCCTTGGAGTTTCTAGACCGTTCTTCTCCATAGAGATCTACGTTTTGGAATGGGCAACTAGCTTCAACTTTCTGACTAACTGACCGACTCTTTGACAATTCAAAAGTGCCTGTAAATGGTTTAATTGAAATAAATGCTTTGAGTGTATTCCATAACAATTTTGACACTGACAGCTCTTGAACGCGGTTTAGATGTGCTGATCGCATTCAGTTTCATCGGTGTAATCCGCCCTATGAGGTGTGCCGTCAAAAAGAAAAGAAATAGAATTCAAAATTAAACATATTTACAGCATATTTTATTACATTTCAGGGAACATAGTGCAACACAGGCCATGTTGGTGCATGTCGGTGCAGACGGACACGACGTCCGGCCTTGACGTCCGAATCGTGAGCTGAGTCGTCGATTGCTATTCACTTCTCGTTACTGGACAGAAGCAGGGGTGGAGACGACGTCAGTTTTTGAAGTAAAGTCTTTTTTTATTATTTTTAATAAACGCAAGCCATTATAAAGAAAATAGGTAGGTACTCAGGACAGTAAAATAAAAAAAATATAGGTAAGACCATATTTTTTTTAAACAAAGTTTACTCAAAGATTTTTTTTCTTTCAGATCAATAGTGACATACCTTTGTAAAGCCGATGTCAAGCTGTCTGAGAACACAGCAATGACGGGTTGATAATCATTTTGACAAGCCTTCTTCAAAACACAAGATTTTGACATTCATAACATCACACCTACATTTCCCAAAGGGTTAGGCAGAGGTGTACCTATAGTACACCCACATTTCGCCTGTTAAGTATTACATTCGTTTAGAATTCAAGACTATTGAAGCTGAACTATGACTCCAGTGACCAGTAAGTACTATAGAAAGATCAAATAAGTAATTAAGTATCTGAGAACAACCTAGTAGTTATAATAAAACGACAAAATTAAATAGTTGAAAGTGAGAACAAAGCGAAACCAGCCAAATATTTCCACCCTTCACACGACTCTACCCCACATCTGTGCGTGCCCTTGAGCGCGGGCGCATTGCGGCAGGTCGCGTCTGCACTGTACAGTTATAGACAATCGTGTATGCGTGCGCATGTGAACATTTGAACATGGAACGAACGTGCCGAATTTTAAATTTTGACGGCTGTTCGGTGTTCTGTTAAAACGGTATTTGGTGTAGATTTTTAGAATGAATTTATAATGGGATAAAGCTTTGTTTGCTACGGCAACTATTTGGCAACTTTTGTTGCCTAATAGTATTTTAAACATCATGTTGCTGGCTACTTTTGAAGTCTCGTATCCACTTCGTAATTCATGGTAAACCAGTACTTAGCTGGAAGCCATGATACGCAACTTTTGTTTACACATAACATCACGCTTGTATTCCCCGAAAGGTTAAGCAGATGTATACATACCTACTAATTTACACCCACATTTCGCTAGTTATGTTAAAGTCCCATGTAATAAGGGGCGAGCCTATTGCCAGGCACATATCCAGTCTCCAGGCTGCTATTGAGAAATATTCCAGATAGAAAGACTCAATAACACTTTTCTCGACCTGGGAATCCAACCCAGGACCTCATACTAGTAGCGCTTGCGACGACTAGACCATGGAGTATTTTTTTCTTTATACGAGGTTCTGATTACGTAAAAAGGTTGATATTACGAACAGAGACAAATTTAATACATTGGATGGAACTTCATAATAAGGAAAAATAAATAAAAACAATGAAAAACGAGAAGCCAATTAATATTTAAAAAATCTTGGAGAATAAATAAATGTTTCACCTCAATAATGTGACTCAAAATACAATGACAACTTTAGGCACAGAATAAATAAGTAGCAGTATTATGTCTCGGGAGAGACCTTGAAATAATTACCGACCGCCGCTCGGTAGATAAACATTCCGCGTCCGTGCGTAACTGCGGCGCAGATACTGTTGCGTACTGATATACACTGAGATTTTGACACACTTCAATTCGGCGTCCGTTTTCTATGAAGATAGAATACTGTACTTATTTATACTGTGCTTTAGGTTTTGTGTTGCAATGCGTTAGAAAAACAGATGAGTTATGTTTTAACATTAGTCATTTGTCAACAGTAGTAATTAATTTTTATTATGCAATAGTGTCATTCTCCTTTGTATGAATATAATAATAATAAATGCATTATTAACGCACTCAATGCGTAACAATTATCCTTGAGTATTAATCGAACAAAGAAGAGCGATAAATGTATTAGTAATAATCGGTAACTAAACGGTAATAAGTGTTACGTAATTAATAATGCTCATGTGTTTCTAGATTAATGTTATTTAATAATATTATGTCGGACTCCTACCGACTCAAAGTCAAAGTCAAAGTCAAATAATTTATTTCAAATACGCACATAAAAGGCACTTTTGAACGTCAATGAAAAACAAAGAAATAGAATTGATTCTAGTTGCCCATTCCAAAAGGTAGCTTTCGTATGGAGAAGAATGGGCAAGAAACTCCACAGTTACTCTTTTCAAAAATGTTTTACAATATTTTGTATACATGAATTATATAATTATATATGAAGACGATGCACCTACAATAAGATTACTGTCCCACAAAAGGCAAAAAGAATTATAAATGGAGCAATGACAAATAAATCAGTTATGTGATAGGTACATGGTGCTCACATATTTACAAACATTGTAAAAGTATACGACATTACAATATTCCTAACATCTTTACAAGTAATACTAATAAGTCAGTGCGTGAGTCCAAGCAATCTCGACTAAAACCCCACTGTTCCTACTTCTACCATGAGTGGGAAGAAGAAGATTAGAAATAAAAAAAATTAAAAAATTTGTTTATTTGCGGCAAACATGACGCTAAGAAAATACGAATATACGAAAAATAACAAATTGGAGGAAAATATGGGTAACAATCACGCAAAACGGCCATCGCTCAGCATAATGCTGCGACCCTATGCAAGACAGAGCCCCAGCGCTGATTATTAGATTACAGGCGACAAATGAAGAATCGCTTTCTCAGCAAAGAAACACTAGAATCTTCGAAGAAAAAAATCCATTATAAATGGGGCACATTTTTCTCGAGCTTTCAGTCTTACTCGTACCAGATGGTGAATATAAATGCATTAAACAATATAATAAACAATGATCCAAATTCTTTATAAATAGACAAACAATTTTATCCGAGTAAAGACCCCGAATAAGTTCCGTTTATTTTAGGGCAGATTTATCGTATCGTAAACTACGGGGATGGAGCATAAACCCAGATGAATACGAATGAATGATTAATAAAATATTATGGTGTTTAAATAAAGAAAAAGAAAAAAAAAGAAAGAAATAATTGTTTATTCTGCACAAACAAAATGCACATTACAAAAATAAAAAAACTAAAATACATACATACAGAGCAGCCAAAAGCTTCAAATTCAAGGAAAATAAGTTTGTCAATTTTGTCTATTGCTTGATGTCCGGGCTAATCACAATTTACATTGGGTAATACTAGTGACGATTATCTGTATTATGACTCAAACAAAAAAACAAAAACATAACACCGATTGCAAAAATGCAAAGTAGACAAATCAACGAACAAACAACAATAAAATGAACAATATTAAGCTGTGCGTCGCATCTGTGCAAGGACAGGTTCTTGCTCAGCAAAATGCTGTGACTTCGGAACCCAACCGATCGTCAACAGCGCTGATTTTCAGCAACCACCTTTGGAATGGCGTAATGACGTCCCCCCGTGTGATAATAATAAAACGATAAGTTTTTAATTGATAAGTACCTATATGCCTTCGTTAGTGTAGATCATGAACAATTATCCCATTTAATAGGATTCCGAATTACATGTAAATAGGTAAAAAATTCTCAAATTTAATGGTCCCGCAGACAGGCGCGTCCTAGCCATATTTAAAGCTCAATAAAAATGTACTAAGAAGCTATATTATTTTCCTCACTTTATGGTTACTGTAGGTACTTGCTTTGTCCTATAAGAACAATGAAACTCAGGACAATATGGGGGGGATATCCATAGACTTCAACAGCTTCATAAATCGCTATCAAGTACCATGACAAGCGGACAATACCCTGACTTTTCTTTTGTTACAATTTATAACACGAACAAGCCAATATTTCAGCAGATTTACCTCAAAGTAACAAAAAAGCCAGACCCCCACGAAATTAAATGTTTTTAAATCTAAAGAGTAATAAACAATCTTTTCTGACATTAAATAATATGTCCTTACCATTTCTGGACGCCACAATAGCCCGCCAAAAATAAACGTAAAAAAATTCAAGATGGCGTCGTGTCTTGGCCTCGGTCAATCAGGAAGTGCATGTAATACCAACGAACTCTTCAATGTTACCCAGTTTTATGCAGTGGATCCTGGTTGTGTAAAAATATTCTCGTTTTATTGTGTATATATGCGTAATTGTTGGCCTTTTAAAGCGAGATCTTCGTTAAACAAGAGTGTAGTGACTCCAATTTGCAAGCTGCCATTTTGAATGTCGTGTCGCTCCGTTCGACCTTGGTCTTGGAATATTAATAAAGTTATGTGTGCATAAATTGTTAGCGCATTTTTGTTTAATTAAACAATGATATTATAAGTAAACGTAAGTAATTTGTAAAAAAAATACTAGGCATAAATTCACTATATGACTATCAACAATGATATTATATGTAAAAAGTGGTAACACGTCAAAACTTCGCTAATTAGCTAAGTTTTCTTCGTCTTGTCTCTTTTTCACTCCCGAAAATTACAACATGCCGTCCTTCATCCACGGGTCTTTGCTTGATAATTTTACCGTTTTTGAAGATCGAATTTTGGGTAACAAAGAAACAAACTCACTTTCGCATTTATTATATTACTAGCTGATGCCCGTGATTTCGCCGGCGTGGATGTCGGTTATTATATACTAAAACCTTACTCGAGAACCACTTTACCCATTGGTGAAAACAGCATGAAAATCGGTGCAGTAGTTTTTGAGTTTATCGCGTTCAGGACGACAGACAGACGCGGCGCAGGATTTTGTTTTATAATATGTAACGATATATAGTTAGGATGACAGTGAGACAACCATAAAGAGTAAATTAATAATAAACCCAGGATACACCAAATATCGTTAAACGTTATTTTGACAATAAAATTTAGGTAGGTCAACAGTTGAAGAATGTGAATGGTAGATTGTAACAAGGGTTGGGTTGTCTTTGGACTGATTCTCGTACTAAGTAGTATAAAACTGTATCACGAGCGGATAGTCTTCATAAATTGAAAAACAAGTAATTCGATAAAATTCAACCGTTCAATCATAACAATTCATCTTATTATTTCTTTTTTATATTTTTATTCACAATTTGTATCAAGTAGAAAGTGGGAGAGGGCACTGACTTCTGTAATACAGGTTTTTACCTAGCTCAGAAGTCAGGGTTTTCATAGGATTCTTGTAAAATAGTTTGTGAATAAATTTATTATTTATTTAATTCCGCAATAAACGGACTTGAACTTGAATCCTCTTGACCTCAAACTTAAATCATACATTAACATTACAACTCAACATTTACAGCACACCTGTAGATGAATTTCTTACGAGTAACATCCGATGAACATTTGCATGTCATCCTACTACACGAAGGGAAGCAACTAAAGGCCGTGGCCGCCATGACCGGAACTGACGTCTGCACTGTTTTGTTTATCTTGTCTATTATAAACCAGAGATATTATGTGTTTTGGATGATCTTGAATTAAATGCGGAAGTGTTAGAAAGGTCGTGACGAAGATTTTGTGTCGGTTTTGACCTAGTCATTGTAAGACTAAGTTTTGACTGTGATTTTTCTGAATTAAACTTACTATACATAATTATTATTAGTAATTTTTTCAGTATTTGAGTACATATTATAGTTCTCGTTTTATTTTTTTGGGTGATATATTGGCGTGTGCTAGCTGACATATGGCTAATAATTAGATTTATATTTTATGTTGCGTAATGTAAATGATTTTGCATACTTTTGTATAGAATCAATTGTTTCTAACTGAACAGACAGCTGTGCTGCTAGGGAGTTTGTTGCGCCACTTCTTCTTCCCAGCTAAAGCACTAGGAAGTGGTGAAGGGTGGGCGTTTTGGGGGACTGTCTTATGTAATTTTGACGTTCGAAAAGTGCTGTTTCTCAGCCTAGTATGAATAAATGACTTTTGATTTTGATTTTGAGTGTCATAAAATCTTTACTCAGTAACATCTCCTGTAGTGGTGATTGTTTTGAACATAGAGATATACTATTACATAGAGTGCTCGTATTGCACAAATCGCTTAGTGCGCAGCGTAGACAAGTGAGCTATAGATTAGCGTTGGATATGACATACAAGAGGCACTTCAAATGTGCCATACAAAATGATTGAATATCCCAACACCTCAAAATAACAGTTTGTACAGCTTCCCTGTGACATACAAATGAATGAATCTCGAACTGACAAGTGAGTGAGTGTGGTGAGGAACGTCGCCGTCGTGTTGTTCAAACCCGTGTCTACTGCTCATAATTTGTTGCACGCACTCTATACTATAATTATAACTTTAAGGTTTTGAACATCAAAAAATGTTTACGGGTTAATTCTACATCATTAAATGTTTTCCTTATCTTAATTGATTTTGCTCATGTCATTGTGTAGTATATACATTTGTCTGTTTTATCTGTAAAAAAAATAATATATTTTTGGTATCAAGTTCACAAAAAAATTGCTTATGAATCTAGACTAATCAGAACAGTACCTATTTCACATTTAAATAAGGCCATCTCTTTATCTTATTAATAATAAAAGCAAGCTAGTCCAATATGATAAGTTATTATATTGGATTAGCTTGCTTTTTCCCGCGGCTTCGCCCGCGTGGATGTCGGTTATTATGTACTAAAACCTTCCTCGAGAAGCACTCTATCCATTAGTGAAAAAAGCATGAAAATCGGTGCAGTAGTTTTTGAGTTTATCGCGGACAGACAAACAGACCGACGCGGCGGAGGACTTTTTTTTATAATATGTAATGATGTAACTATCAGAACATTATAAAACTGGTTCAGAAGGTAACATTATTGTAAGTATTTTGTTTTTCTTGACTGATTTTCCTTAAGATCGCACATTTTTGTCTGTCTACGCACAAGCATGTCTTTTTTTTTTAACAAAGTCTATTTGCACTGCTAAGGATAGCTCATGACAATGTATTCCTTGAAAGACCCATGACTGTTGAAACAGGCGAGTCGTTAAGTCGAAACTGCAAACCGGCAAACGTAGAGTAGGAACCCCGTAGACAGACAGACAGACGAAATGAGGCGAGGCAAGGTTAGGTGCAAAAGGCGATGAATCAAAAGATGAAGATGTGGTGCATATTGCTACAATATTTCACTCTCTTTTAAAACAAAGATCTTAAATTCCCCGAAAAGGTGCAAAAGCTTCTGCTCAAAACTCGATGTTTCAAGTAATGACTTTTACAAAAGCAATTCAGAAATGAATCTGAATTCTTATTACGAAAACGACTGAACCATAATCAATGTCCAAACGACAACTTAAGTTGTATAAAACGCAATAATATAAAAAATCAATACCTTTTTCAGTGTAAATCTGATTGTGGAGACCTACAAACATTAAATATTCCCTACGATAATCAAGACAAGTGACATTTAGTGACGGCGCATCGAAACTGCTGCAACAAAAACAAGATGGCGTGGGTCTGCGCCCGCGCACGCCCGTGAACCTGCGCGCGACGCTAAATTTACACGCGACGCGTCATCCGGTGCGAGAAAGATTATGCATGTTCAGATAGGGCAGGAACATTCTTGGGAGCTTTTGTCGGTGATGGCCTTTTGAGGAGATCCGGAGATAAAATGCATGGCAATGACATGTGTGACAAGAAAGATGAATACTTGGTTGAAATAAGTTTATGGTTAAAATTGTAGTTGGATTTTCAAATGTGAAAAAAGTACAAGAGGCTTATGGGTGAAAAAGAGACAATAATAAAATAACTTATTTAAAAAGGAACTAGAGAAAAATAAATATCCTATAGGGTTTTCCTCTTGAAAAGGGATATAATTTTATATCCGTCTAATGCGAGAATCGCAAAATGGAAAAGGAATTAGAAGAATTTCATTTCGTATTTAAATATATACGAGTAGATATAAGTACTTCAGTATTTCAATGTCTTGCGCATTCTAATTGCTGGTTGTACTTAAATTGAATCTTACTATCGATTCGATTCACATTTTAATATTTCGTTTTTGTTTTGTTTTTCTTTTAATTAAATTTGTATAAATGATATATTTATATATATATATATATATATATATTTCCTTAATGATATATTTCTATTATTTATCTTTCCTTATACCACTTTCTGGTAAACCTAGTTTTATAAATGCCGTGAAACTCTGTAATTGGTTTAAGTTATAATTGTCATCACCTCACTATCACTGAGCAGCACGTGTAGACTTCACTTGCTAGTGACTTTAATGCAACTGCATTGGCTGTTCACTGATGGTGGGGTGGGTATTCTTAATTCATGTAACTTAATTAATAAGCTGTTGAGTTTCCAAATGGATAAATAAAAAAGAAGACTGAATGAGGACAGAGACTACGCAATCAACTAACGATTAATAGAGATGAAATTGGTTCAACAGTATTGGCTCAGGTGTTCGATCTGACTGCTAAACGGTGGATGTACTGTCAATCAAATGATTGTACCTATTAAAAGAAAAAAAGAAAGAAAATACGTTTATTTATGGCAAACATGACGCTAAGAAAGGACAAATATACGAAAAATAACAAATGGGGGAAAATATGCGTCACATTCACGCAAAACGGACATCGCTCAGCTTAATGCTGCGACCCTATGCAGACACAGCCCCAGCGCTGGTGGTGGTGGCTGGTGGTATTATGAAGCTTAGCTCTTGGCTAAGTAATAGCAGCCGCACGGGTCGATCCATCAGGTATAGCTACGCTCGCCGGGGTGGTCCGTGGATGGGTGATCATCTTTACGTGCCTCGGAAAGCACGTTAAGCTGTTACGAGTCGTCAGAAGCCCGAAAGTCTGATAACCAGTCTTGCCAAGGGGCATCGTATTACCCAGTAATAGGGTTGTGGAGGTCAGATAGGCAGTCGCTCCATGTAAAATACTGGTATTCAGCTGCATGCGGTTAGACTGAACGCCGACCCCAACATAGTTGGGAAAATCTAGGCAGATAATGATTAGAATCTTCATTGTAAAGCTCAGCAAGACTATTATTGCCTGAAACAGGTTTGAATTAACCTAGATCGGGTGGGTCGGTACCTTTTTTTTTTTGACGGTGGTAAATCATCAAATGACTTCTCCCGCTCTGGGCGGAGCGGAAGGGCGTGTCAGACTTTTACTGACTAAAACCTATCCGTGTTCCTTCAGTTGCCTGTTGCCAAGGTCCCGGTATCTCTATCGGACTTTCCCGCAACCCTGGCAGGCATCGGTCCTAGCGGACCCCGCCAATTGTGCTGACATCTCTTTGAAGCGCGCGTGGAACACGACGCGCCTTCGACTCGGGCCTGGTCCTTATCGGACGGCGAGCTACCCATTGCTCGCCGTCCGTAAGCCCGCGCCCATGAAATCCGCCTGGGATTCCCGACGCCCAGAGCGTCTCCAGCGGCGGTGGTTAGGGACGTGAGGGCGCAAACTTTGCCTCTCCCTCACGCGTTCCGTCTCCTCCTTCGCGAGCATTACTACTTCGCAAAAGGAGGTGACGGCTTCCCATGCCCTCTCGCTCCGTACCATGGCCTGGGCCAGGGCCGGACGCGAGAGGTCATTACCGCCAATCGCCTCCACGAGGACACGGTGGTGCTCTGCCCAAGCGGGGCATACCTCCACCGTATGCTCCACCGTGTCCTCCGGGCGATCCATACAGTGGTGACACCCGGGCGGGTTGCTACCTAACATTGTCATTTCGAACCATCATTACCGACTTGCATTTGTAATAAGCATATTTTAGTTTTAGTTTATTTTTAGGCACTATTATTGTTTGTGAAATCTTACTATTGACTAAATGTATACCTTTTGTCAACGTTTTTATTTAATAAATATTTGTATTTGTATTTGTTATATTTTTATTTTGAATGAATCGTCGTATCTGCAAGTGAATGTGGAGAGATGGAACTGAGCGAAGGTCACGAGGTTGCACATTTGCATAAACATCGTTAATATTGTACATGTGTTATATTTGTTACGGGGAAGGAAGAATATTATTGTGTTATGTTGCTCGGTTTCAAGGTTCGGTTGTACAGCATTTCCATTGTTAGTTAGTACTTGCATCCTGAGTTCGGGAAATCACAGATACTTTAAATCACCACGTATATCACAGGGATTAAAGTGCCTATAGATTTTATTTTTATAATGCGGTTGTCCATTTTCTGTTCTAAGCTATAATTGTTGTCTTTAAGCTATTTTGAATTGAACAATCCACTTGGAGACATGTGGTGGGCCCCAAATGGAACGCTCAACGTTGTTAGAACGGTTTCCTTTTCAGGGTCTTGTGGTGGCATCTACATCACCACATGCGAACTACGAATGAGAGACCTGACGCCACACCAAAATCCTGACGTCAAATAAAATCCTGCATCGCGCAATTAGAGTTTACCGCGCGATGGACATATATACAAGATTCCAACATCAATCGTTGGGCAGTTGCCCGCCAGACACGATACTCTGGTCAGTGGATTGTCCCGTTTCTATAGAGGATGAATGAGATGCATGTATGCATGACATCTCATAAACTTTACACCCTGTTCCTCATACCCCTAAAGTAGCATTGGCTGGTGACATTGGTTGGTAACATTAGCCATTGTCTACAAAATCCGTTACCATGTTGACTTGCAAACACTCTAAATCGGGTTACAAAAAATTCATCAAGTCATCGGGGAACACGGTATAACTTTGTAGACGCGTGGTGCCGTTAAAAGTGAGGATGTTGTGGCAAACAACTTTGTCCCCCCGAGACGCGCCAATGGCGTAGCACATGACCACAGAGAGATTACATAATCGTTTTCGCAGAGGTTAGAAAGTGATATACAATGTCGTTGAACTTGCTATAATTTATACATTATACAACTAGTTAGTACATAGAGGAGGTACACGAGGAGCTCGTGGCTACGTAATAACAGCCGCATGGGTCGATCCCTCAGGTTAAGCTACGCTTGCCGGGGTTGGTCCGTGGATGGGTGACCATCTTTACATATCGAGACTCCTCCTTGCCTCGGAAAGCACGTTAAGCCGTTGGTCCCGGCTGTCATTTGTGGATCTTTGACAGTCGTTACGGGTCGTCAGAAGCCCGAAAGTCTGACAACCAGTCTTACCAAGGGGTATCGTATTACCCGGTTACTGGGTTGTGGAGGTCAGATAGGCAGTCGCTTCATGTAAAATACTGGTATTCAGCTGCAACCGGTTAGACTGGAAGCCGACCCCAACGTAGTTGGGAAAAGGCTAGGCAGATGAACTAGTTAGTACATATTTCAGACCGCGTTATCCCCGATTCGTCATCATTTGAAAACTTTGAATGATTTTTTGATGAGAGAGCAGTGGTAGCCCAGTGGTAACGGCCGCGACTTACAACTTGTAGGTCGTAGGTTCGAACCCTGCAAGGCGCTTTACTTTATGAAAATTATTTCATCACCACTGCTCTCAAAACGGTGAAGGAAAACATTGTGAGGAAACCGGCATGTCCGAGAACCAAAAATCCGAAGACAAGTGACATCTACCAACCCGCACTGAGCCCGCGTGTTGGATTACGGCCCACACCCTCTCACAGAGAGGTGGCCTGTGTCCCAGCAGTCGGAATGTTATAGGCTGATTATGAATGGTTTTTTATTTAATACTAGCTGCTGGCTGCTGCTTCGCCCACATGGATCCCGTATCTTTTTCTAAAATAAAAACTTGCGATTAGTAGGTAATATACAACAATGTTCTTTCGGGTGTCAAACACAACCCATTTGCAAAATTATTCAAATGATTTCGTGAGAACTACTTAATATTTTTGAATATATTTCTATTTATTTACATACACGCGAATTTTTAATGGCGACCGGATATTAGGTGTTTCGGATATGCCTCTGTATTTCCGGTCATTGATAGATTATGGATGTTTACATAATTTTTATGTAAAGAAGAGGAAGTTATTCGTCTGCTGGTGATTATGACAATGTCATGATCGTTCATTGTAACAGTTTATTTATGAGGCCAAGTTTAGCCAGTTTGCGAGTGAGTGTGCTACGAGAAAGGATTTTTTGTGAATGGCACGAAGGAAGCATAAAAAAAATTAAAATCTTGATTGTACAAGAGAGCACTTTTTTTTCCCAGCCTACTCTGTCCCACTCCTGGGCAAAAGCCTCTCCACTCCTTGCATCTTCAGTACAAATTCAACTAGCAGTAGCCTCCACACTAGGATTCACTGTGTCGTGGAGACTATTCTCATTAATCATTATAATAATAATATGCAAAGAGCCAACAACATACTGCCTCTAAAATTCAATAATAATTTTATTAAGTTGTGAACTAGTATGTACATTTGTCTTTCAAATAATGAATAAATAAAAGCACTTTCTATTCATAGACTATTTAAAAAATATACGATAACCTTGAGTCCTGCGGGACTCAAGGTTATCATATTTTTTGCATACCAAGTCTTAAACTTAATAAATTGTATTACCGAAACATTCATAATATTTATTATTACATTAAAATAACTTTACGAGTATAATCGAATTTACATAACATTTCAACTATCTTTAAGTTTTATTTATTAACTTGTATGAACATTTTTATTGGTGCTATGAATTTTAAATAAGTAATTTGGTAATGTTGTGAAAAAGAAAAAAGTATTAATTTGTCGAGACTTCGATTAAAAGTCACAGTTCTCGAAATGTTTTTATGTCACTGTGCTAACTAATGATTTAGATGTCATGTTGTAGACTGCATTATATTGTAAAAAAAAAAACTTTTTAATTTTATAATAATAATTATTTAATAGTTCTTAATAATTCATCATTATTTTGTATGTCATTATTGGTAAAACAATAGCGCACTACAAATTTTTTTAAGCTCTTTGTATGTTTTTAAGTTTCACTATTAAATTGATCAGCACGCCTTGTGTCCTCGAAGGGTTAGGCAGAGGCAGGTACACACATAATATTTCATTCTATTCTGAAACTGCTAAACGATTAAAAAAGTGGAAATAAATTTAATTTAAATAAATATTTTTTTTGGATAGTAAATTTTTATTTCTATACTTTTCAAAACATCACACCAACATCCCATTTCTATGAGGAAGTCACGACGTAGGTTACTTTAACTAGATATTATTAAATATTTTGCTGAAACCATAGTACCCATTATTAAAATGACATCAAAGAAAAACCATCTCAAAATAAAAAAAGAACTATGAAATACGAAACATTATATAACCGTTTCCTCCCTAAAGTCGATAATTTAAGACAATATCAATCTTCAAGCCAGTCGGATGTACTAAAATAATAAAAGGATGCGACCAAGCGGCGCGTGCGCCGACGAATTTTATTCCATTTTCGAAAAGGGGGTTCGTATTTAAAATTAGAACGAGTCGGCAACGGAAATCGTTCGAGAATGAATCATGCGCTTCTCAACTGTGTGCTGCAGATTATAAATAATTATGTATAGTTTTTGAAATATTTTCTCGTATTTCTTCCAATGGGTATTTTCTTTACGTGGTTGGGTTTTTGTGTTTTTGATCTATTTCGGTTTGACATTCTAAAACCCGTGCCGTGTGGATACTAATTATAATTACATTGGTATTTCTTCCTTAGCGACATGAAAGGTTTATTAATATTAACATTGACTGTCGAGACACAGGTACAAACCTAGTTTGGGAGCCAGGAGACCTATGTTTAAGGCACTTTTTCTTCCTCTCTTTTGTAAATGTCTCAAACAATGGTGTCACTTTTCTTTGAAATAAAGAATTGTATACATATATTTTTTTATAACTAGTTTTATTTAAAATCTAGTCTGTTATAATTTTATTTTGTAGAACTATTCGCAGTTTTACAATATTTACACTAGGTACTAAATTATATGATTAACTAACTACTAACTACAAAAATAAATACAAACATACCGGTCAAAATCATAACCCTATTTTTGCTTCGCCGTAGTCGGGTAAAAACAAACGGAGACTTAGGAGTCGAAGTTCTTGTCCGCGTCGCTGTCATCCTGAAACGTGCCCAGAAGACTGGCAGCATTGCCACGTTGAATGGCAATGCTAACTTTTTGGCAAAAGAACGAGCCAGCCCTTTGGTCTGGTTTAGAATCTTATTTTACTTAATATTCTACATAGGTGTGTACAAAATGTGGTTGATTGGCTTTTAGTACAGCAAAATACTATTTGCCTATCAGCACAGCAAAATGTTAAGATCGCTTACTAAATTGGTACTGTTGTGCTATCAGCAGAAGTAGAGCATAGACAAGAACTCTCAAATTGGTAAGTTATAAAACCCCGACTGAATTCTGAATGCCTGAAAGTTTTGCCATACAGTTGGAAAAGGTGCCCATCATATAAAACAACAAATTCATTGTTAAGGTCTCGATATGTAAAGACTAATCACCCATTATTACCACAACTTGATTGCCACCTTAAGGGGCCGGCGGAGCTTCGATCGCAACTACGAATCGAGTGCTACAAATGTTGCGCTAGTGTGCCTATCGGAGCGATACGCACAGCTACCGTGAACTGTACGACCACGCACACATTTTCATTGACATGACATTTGCTTGACGCGACAGCACTACTAGCTATTGAAAATTTATGATCAATTTGGATGTGTTCCGTAATACCAAAAATGATGAATGAAAACTTAATGTTTTTCCATTTTTTTTATCGATAATTTGTAACTTGATAATATAAGCTATGTTTCTGCTGAAACAATATCACAAGTATTGTTTTTTATAACACAGAAAAAACAATATGAAAACATGTCATTTACGCTGTAAAAATGTGCGAAATTCAATTCGCTACAACTACATTTTAGTTAGGTTTTTTGGAAAAAAAAAGATGTAGGAACCTAGAGAGAGAATGAGAATATTATGTATGTAAGAAAAAATTTAAATCTATTTAAGAAAATAAGTGACAGACATAATTTTAATACTAGAAATAAAGATAAAATAGATCAACCATTTTTCAGATTAGCTAAAGTACAAACATCTTTTATGGGGTACTGCGTTAAATGCTATAACAAAATACCTTGTGATATATTGCAATTAAATGAAAGAAAATTTAAAACTCATATAAAAAGTACACTTTGTAAACAAGCTTATTACAAATTAGAGGATTATATCCAGGATAAGAATGCTTGGAAACATGCTGGTCTTGCTCCATAGGACAATTTAGAGTCTGGACAAAATCAAACTGGTTGTTAATTTAGTTGTATATTTTATTATTTGTATGTCATAGATTTTTACACTCTGTGATTGCATGGAATCACGCACTGATTTATTAGTATTACTTGTAAAGATGTTAGGAATATTGTAATATCGTATACTTTTACAATGTTTGTAAATATGTGAGCACCATGTACCTATCACATAACTGATTTATTTGTCATTGCTCCATTTATAATAATTTTTTTTTGCCTTTTGTGGGACAGTAATCTTATTGTGGGTGCATGGTCTTCACATATAATTATATAATTCATGTATACAAAATATTGTAAACATTTTTGAAAAGAGTAACGGTGGAGTTTCTTGCCCATTCTTCTCCATACGAAATCTACCTTTTGGAATGGGCAACTAGAATCAATTCTATTTCTTTGTTTGTTTTTCATTGACGTTCAAAAGTGCCTTTTATGTGCCTATTTGAAATAAATTATTTGACTTTGACTTTGACTTTGACTTTAGATAAATACTGTCTCAATCCGAATAACAACACACTATGATGGAAATATGCTCAAATTGCAAATGATTTAGGTAATACGTTTGTATGGAGAATTCATCCGTCGCCGCGTTCTTAAGCCACGAGCTTTGTATTTTCTTCATGCCTCGTGGTAAAATGACAATCTTTCACGCATAATTTTGTGCAAACCGATCTCATGTAGCTTATTATAAATATATCTGTGTTAAGGTTCGACCGTAGATTCGGATCGGATAAGGTTAATTGCTCGCAGGTTCTTGACATTAACGATATGTTTGGACATTAGATGTGGCGCATGTTGCATTGAAAATAATAAAGCATCTCTTTTCTTTCGGTGCCTCTATTTTTGGGGCCAATTATTATTCTGTAACTCTAACTTACTATTTTTTTTAAAAATGTTATTATTTATTTTGTTCATCTTCTATCTTATCTGATTATTCTTATGTACTTAATTAAATGACTAACTAACTGTAAAAATTACGTGATAACCATTGTTTGTAGAGCGAATTTTGTGAGTTTGTGTATAATATGTGGAGGGTTTTCTCCGGAACCACAGCTCCTATTTGAAAAATTATTTCATCATTTGAAAGGTAGGTACATTATTTTAGACTATGTCCGTCTGAAAAAATGTAGCTCCTATGTGAAAAATTGAAAATTTATTTATTTATTTGAAAATTAACACAAGCATACAAAATTCGCTCTGTCTCTTTATAATATTATAGTAGGCTGTGTATAATTTAAATATTATACAAAAAGAAGCACTTAATCTTGAGTTCATGTAAGCCTAGTACTTTTTATTAGGTTACTGCTCAGAACTTGTGCACAACGTGTCGTGAATACCGTGTAAATTGCACCCGTGTAAAGCCGGGGCGGGTCACTAGTAACTAAATGATAAATTTATGATTTATTCACAAGCCTAATTCGAGATTGCTCAAATAGTTTCGGACTCAAATGGATCCCTTATGCAAGAGATGGTCACTGATCAATAATAGCTAAGAATGGCTAGAATATCTATCTTCCTTCCTTTCTAGGACTAGGTTAACCCTAGCGTAATGATTGACTGAAAAAGCCATGAGCAAAAGATCGCGAGCAAGACCTGGATGAGACTTGTACAGACCAGGGAAGCATAGCAAAAATGGATAGAGGCCTATACTCAGCAGGGGATGGATCAAAGCTTCCAATGATAGAAAGAAAAGAAAGAAAGAAAAGAAAGAAAGAAAAGAAAGAAAGAAAGAAAAGAAAGAAAGAAAAGAAAGAAAGAAAATACATTTATTTAGCACAGACCGGGCACACAACACAACGTAACTACAAGTAAAAAAAGAAACAATTAAAAAGTGTAGGTAGTTAAACTAAGAAATTAAGAGGGAAGTGTGCCACGCGGCTGCGCCAAGTAGGCCCACTGGCCCACTTCAGCAAAAATACCAGACAGTGCCTGATGCTGGTTCAACTGGACCTGTGGTGTGAGGTGACGGATGTAAAACAGTTTTTTTTAATAAACTACAATATGGCGTGTATGTATACATACAAAATAAATAAAGTAAATTAGTGTTAGATTATAATTACCCAGTTACTGGGTTGTGGAGGTCAGATAGGCAGTCGCTCCATGTAAAATACTGGTATTCAGCTGCATCCGGTCAGACTGGAAGCCGACCCCAACATAGTTGGGAAAAGGCTAGGCAGATGATGAGTGTTAGATTATAATTATAACGAAAAAAAATACATGTGATAATAATATTTAATTAAATTACAGAACACAAAACAAAAAAATACAAACTGACTAGCGAATGAGACGAACGCATGTTTTGACGCAAAAAACCTGATGATGATGCTGCATAATACCAGTGTAGCTACCACGTTTAGACCTGGATATTTACAGATTTTTATAAAAACGATTATGATTCTTTGTTACAAAAATATATAAATATAGTGTGGTATGTCCCTAGATTTGGATCGAATCGGGGTCAGCGTTCGCAGGTCCTTCACACTGATCGGTTAGGCGTGCCGCGTATTGCATATTTTTTGCTGCATACTCGTTATTTTTAGGTGGGTAGAGTAATACTCGTATAAAGAAAATTATTTTTTATCACTTGTAAAATACCTAAAATTTAAATATCTTACTTAGGATAAACGGATACAGGCAAAAGAAAAGATTTTCAAAAAACATCATGCTCTTTTAGGGCTACGCCGCGGCAGTCTGGTAGGTACTAAAAATGAATCTTTGAAACTTCTGGAAGCTTCTTTCAATCAATTATAAAGTCATCAGTCTTTGGTTCCAGCTTGAATAGAGACAACAATTATACTTAACAACAATTATCCTTATGATGTGGTTTATTAGCTACCGACCTAGTACGTAATACCTACAATTGAGGAAAACCGCGGTACTAAAATTGTGTGGTCTCTACTTTTTGCGCATCTGATCTGATTTCAGGTTTCTGTGAAGCTGTGTCCGGAAATTCCACGCGAGCCATTGGATGCAACTCGTCAATTTTAACGGTTAGGTTTTTATTGGAAATCAGCTATTATCCAGGATGAAAAGTAGCCCATGTTCATGTACACAATTTCAACCAGATCTGTTCAGCAATTTTAGCATGAAAGCGTAACAAACAAACAAACAAACAAATAAATAAACAAACAATCTTTCTTTCGCATTTACCTATAATGTTGGTTATGCAGCATAACCACGGAACAGAAAAAACAGAGCATAACCAACATTATAGCATAACTTATGCTTGAAGTCTATAAAAAGAGTTTTATAACTTAAAAACTTCTCGCTTTGCTCATTTAATTTTCTTTCGGTATTTTAGTTTCTTTATTTTTGACAAAAATACAAGATTAATGAAAATAATTTGTATTGATCTGAATAGTATTTAGTAGTAACAGATTGAAAAGCTTTTCATTTCAAACTAGGGGTAAGTCACAAAATATTTTGATCAAAATGAGGCAAACGATAAAATGCACACTGTGGCTAAAATTCCTCAGTAGGTATAACCATACTTATAGTTACTTACAAATAACACAAAATATCAAACAAACCTACTTAATAGTCAATTTCAGACGTGATTACTAATCCCAGAAGACACAACCTACCACACAGACAAACACACATGCATACACAAACACCCCGGTGTGCGTGAGCCCTGCATTATCCTTGAAAGTGACATTGTTCATTGACCTTCCATATTGCGTCTCAAATAGGATCTTTGCACTCATAAATTGTATCTTCAAATAATAAGACGGGTTTATTGCAATGTTCAAACGAGTTCGTTATTACGAAATTCTTAAAATTTTTCGATTTGCGTTTCGAGTCACTGGAATGTTAATTTTGATTTAGGTATAGTTTTGGGTGGATTTTGAATAAGTATTATTGCAGCAGTATCGTTTGATGGCTAAGAAAATAACTGTTCTTCTCAACAAAATGTGAAAATGGAAGTAAAAAGATATTTCAGTAATATCAAAAAGATAGAACAGAATCGACGGCCTGAGTCAGTGCGGACGGAAAAGATTACTAGACTGTGCTAGAGAAGGTTTTAAACTTAAAATTCTTTTATGAAACTCTTGATATAAATTGTATAATTATTATTTCGTAGATTTTACTAAATGCATAAATAGGAACATTACATCGCAAGATGAAAACAACAAATTATATTATCTAAAGCAACTTTGCAATTCCGAAATAACAAATGTAGCTCTTAACCGTAAAAATAATATAATAATTATTATTTATGTGAGTTAGGTATAATAATAATTTTACACAAATAACTTTTATTTTTCGCGTTATAAATGACCAATAAATATTATCAAATAGAAGCCAATAAATGAAGATTTATTACAAAAACAATGACAGCATCCTCTATCATCCGACAGTACAATTATTGTTAGTCTACTGTTGTCACAATTTAAGTATTTGTTTTTATAGCTGGCAAGCCCTTGAAAGCTCCTTCGTCCCTTTGTTTTGGTATTTATTTAATTTTTAGTGCGCCTGCACTTTTGATAAATCTATAAATATTATAAACTACCTGTGCCCGCGGCTTCACTCACGTGACTGTGTATAGTGTGTATTCTATTGCCAGTAAGTATAAATGAATGGGAACCTAGTTATAAATGTAAAAGTAACTCTGTATGTCTGTTACCTTTTCACACCTTAACGGCTGAACAAATTTGAATGAAATTTGGCACACAGATTGACCATGAACCCGAGTAGGATATAGGTTACTTTTCGTTCCAATAGCACGTGCCTGTGGGATTTTTTCCGACCTGCACACCGATGAAAATGCGGGGAAAAGCTGGTTTATTATAAAACTAGCCGCGCTCCGCGGTTTCAATTGTAGCCCATCAATTCTTGAAAGGAAATGTTTTGAAAAGTTGCTAGTCTTCATTTGAAATAACTCAAAATAAGCTTTTAATGTTCACCAATCAAAATCTAAACATTTTATTTCATATAAACCTACATGGGCACTTATGAAACGTCTGAAACTGGGTGTACGGTTCCAATTGGTCGTTTCCTATGGAGAACAGTTGGCAAGAAACTCCACGGTTACTCTTTTAAAAATAAATAATATGAATTGAATTGTAGGTATAAAATCGTTCTGAGAAGCGATCTTTTTCGTTAATCATCGAACGTACAAATAGTCATAATTCATAATACTTATTTGAGTTTGAAGAACCTACCAAAAAAAATAACCTTCAACAGAATCTTTTGATAACTTTTTCCTTCCAGACTTTCTATAATAAAACCTGCTGTATATCACATGCACACAATGTCACCATTACAAATTGATCCCAAAATTCCAAATCGAAAGATTCCATTACTAAATCACCATAGAGACTACCATATTTTATTTAATAAAACTATAGACAGCCAGACAATTTAATTAACCTGTCTAGACCATTTTGCTAACGCCGCCGGCGCATATAGGGGCACAGCACTGATATTACATGAAGGGCATATTACCAATAATAACAAATAAATAGTTATGAGGAAGTATTATATTTTGCAATAATAAAATTAATGTGGTAGCTGATAGGATTTTGTTTGTTTATATTTTTTTACCTTCTGTTATGATGGCGGGACAAGTGATTAAAGCTGTTTACCGCCACTTAAATATATAGCAGAGTGATTTGATAATTCGTATTTTCGAGAAAACCCTAGGGATATTGTGAAAACCCGTATAATTAGAAAATGGCGAAAAACTAAACTGGGTGAAATAGGTTAGGTTAGGTTAGAACTGTGACCAACCGCGCGCAAGCCGAGCGAGGGATGCGAGCGGTGCCGTGGCAGCAGCCGGCGAGCGTTACTTCCAAGTTGCACGTAGATTTTTTTCACCATTTTTTAATTATCTGGGTTTTCGCAATGTCCCTAGGGTTTTCGCAAAAATTAGAACTATCAAATCACCCTGCGACATATACATAGTTATATAAGTAGTAAGTAGGTATAGAACAGTATAAAAAATATAGGCATCTGAGGATAGGCTTCCTACATTTTTTTATCCTGTTGTGCCAAATTTTCATGAAACCTTCCGTCTGAGAAAGGCAGAGGGCTATGTAAGTCTTTTACTGTCTAAAACCTTATGATGTCTGTCTTCAGACATCGGAAGGGGACTTCAAGATCTTCGGTAGTGCGCAAAGGTGCTTCTCCAAAAAAACGTATATGCGACTACTGCGTGCCACTCTTGTAATACCAGAAGCAAATAGCTAATGCGCTGTAAAATGTAAAGACGTAGTTGACAATTCCTTTTGGCAATTTTTCATTGGAATTCAAATCCTTCCAACTAGAACGCAACAAATTTTCTTTATGACAAAAACAGTATGATGGAAACAATAATAATGATGCTAGAAAACAAAATAACACAAAAAAAAATCGCATCTTATGGTACCTAATCCAATATTTTGTAACATCCTATAAACCTGTGTTATGCAAATAATGAACTTCTTTTGATGAGCTCTTGTAAAAAACATTTACGACCTTTTTTTCCTCAATTATTTATTCCAATACCTTCAAGGAACATAAGTAGCTAATATCGTGTAAAAAAACGTTGACAACATAATAACTATTCAATGGAAAACGAAAATTATCACAATGACCTAACGTCATCACACCTGTAATACCCGAAAGGTTAGGCAGAGGTGTAGGTACCTATAGTACACCCACATTTCGCCAGTTATGTTTAAGTCCCATATAATAGGGGGCGAGCTCATTACCGTCAACCGGGCACAAACCCTGACTCCGGGCTGCTACTGAGAAATTCCAGATGGAAAAACCTAATATAGAATACTTTACCCGACCTGGGAATCGAACCCAGGACCTCCTGCTTAGCTCTAGCGAACGAGGCAGTCATAAAACATTATCACCTCACAAGTTAATTACATAAAGAACAAACCGAGAAGTCGGTCAAACAATGTTTGCTGTATTTCGGCGCATCCTTAACACAGTTACCCACTGAGATAACGCGCAGTGAGGGCGCTTGATAACTCTGTAAGTAATGGAACCTTGAGAATGACACAATAGTTTGGGTATCTGTCTCTTGGTGGCTCGTCCATAAGTACGAAACAAACACATTTTTTTTACAGGTTTTTGGCGCACAAATAGCCTCTTTTAATGACTATACTAGACTCTACGTTCGTCTCAAAGTGGACGTAAGCATTGTTAGTCGCCTGGATAGAAACGGCCTGCGCCTGGTGACGGACCATCACGGGACACTGCTCACTGAACAAACTCTTTCACACAATAGGTATAACGGACAGTCCTCTGTGCAGCTTGCATGGAAGCTGAGGAAACCGTCGCGCACGGTCTCTTTGAATGCAAGGGCGTCACCCAGATCAGGAAAGAAACCCTCGGGTCACCCAGATCTTTCGCAGACGTTCTGAAGAAACCAGGAGACCTAATTAACTTCTGGAGGGAGGTGGGCTGGTTGGAATAACCACAAACGGCCGCCATGGCCCACGCACAACGGTCCACTGTAAGGACTAAGTGCGTAAACCAAATCCGTAACATAGAACACAGCATCGTTACTTACCTCTTTGCTGAATGACTAACATCTACACACCGATGTCGTCAATTAGATAAGGACATTTTATGTGTGCTAAGCAATTAGCTGCCATGTACTCGTACTCATCCGCTGAAGAACAGGAAAAACTTTGAACGAAAACAACGTGAAGAATTCGGTATGTGATATCCACCGCTTGTGTGAATGTGAATTATGACAAATATTTATTTTTTTATCTTTGTGAGTTGATTTATAAAAGCAAGGGATAATAAAGACAGATGATGATAATCAATACTGGCTGAATTGTCCTCTAACTTTTCTTTTGAAGTGTAACATCTTTCCTCTCCAATCTTTTCTCTGCAATCTGTGGGAGTGATTTCGTGAAAAGGGACGGAAGTGTGTAACAGGAAGCCGGGGAAGCGAGCGATATTTGATTTGACCAATGTGCGCGCGCGGTGCTGGAGTTCGCCATCAGATGGTACCAGCCCTTTTTCAGAGAGGTTGTAAAAAGATGATGATAATGATGATGATGAATATTGTTTATATCATAATTGGATACGTCAGCCAAGACGTCAGATGTTACACACAGTATGCAGCTACTGTTTTCTAAGAAAACTTCACAATTACCGGTGTCGCGTCGCGCCAGTCTGCACGAGGTTTAAGGCTCGCTCGTTTTTCTCTCTAGTTTTTAAATAAAAATAAAGATGACGCCATTAAAGACCATTGTCAATGTCTGCCTTAACATACCTACGTGTAACTAGTACATACAAACAATAAAGTAACACGCATAAATATTATTTATTTTTCACAGCCAGATTACCGGTAGACAGTACATCACACATATGTATAGATATTATGTCAAACACCCCTTGTTTTGCATAAAAATCCTTTGTCTGATAATCTTATAAAAACACTAGTCTTGGGTCAGTTAATTGCTCTAGACAAACATCGTAATCTTCATTGTTACTTTGAAAAAATAATACCTTATTTTTTTTCAGACTAATATGTGTCATGTGATATGTGATAAGCCTCAAGGTATTTCAATAGAAATAAGGAATAACATACACAAGGACAGTGTTAAGACGTTTATGTTATTAATAGCTTTGTGTGTGTCATGTCTCTTTGAGTCTAAATGCTGCAGAAAGTGTGAAAATTGGGGCAAATTTTTATTATACTGAAGTAAAAGAAGAATATAAATAAGCTAGGAAAAGGGTATGGAGTCGATTTGGATGCTAGTATGACGATGATCAACAAAATATAGAAAAATATAGGTATATATTATAAACCCAAAAGAATAAAAAAAAATACAAGTAATAAAAACTAAAACCCAACTATGACTAAAGAGGTATAAACAAGACACCACAGACAGACAAATTAAAAATCCGGAGTCACACGTGTTATATAAATCGAACAGATTAGGTACGTGTGACTCCGGATTTTTAATTTGTCTGTCTGTGGTGTCTTGTTTATACCGTTTTAGTCATACATACCGGTCAAAATCATAACCCTCCTTTTTTCTTCGTCGTAGTCGGGTAAAAAGAGATTGCTGTCGCAAAACGTTGTTGACGATTGAAACCCGAAGCGACGACTTGGAAACTTTTTTATTTAATTACTTATTTAACCATTTATCAATCTGCCTACCCTTTTCCCATTTATTTTAGGGTCTGTTGTTGATGATGTTGCAGTCTAACCTGATGCAGCAGAATACCAGTATTTTACATAGAGCGACTGCCTATCTGACCTCCACAATCCAGTAACTGGGTAATACGTTACCCTTTGGTAAGACTGGCTGTCAGACTTTCGGGCTTCTGACGACCCGTAACGACTGTCATAGATCCACGAATGACAGCCGGGACCAACGTAACGTGCTTTCCGAGGCACGGAGGAGCCTCGGTATGTAAAGATAGTCACCCATCCACAGACCAATCCCGGCAAGCGTAGCTTACCCTGATGGATCGACCCGGTGCAGCTGTTTTTACTTAGCCACGAGCTCCTCACACATTACATTACATTATTACATTTATTAAACCATTTATGTACACAGAAAATAAACAAACAAGAAGAAAAGAACTGAAAATACGTACAAAGGTGATGCTTATTTCTAAAGAAATCTCTTCCAGCACACCTGCGATAGGAAAGTATATAAGAGATGTAGACACCGTGTGTAAGATTCGAGAGATAGTAAAATATATAAAATCAAAAATAATTCACTAAAAAAATATAATATGAAAAAAAAAAAAAAAAGATAAATGAAATTAAATGAAAAATATTATAAATATAATATAATATGTTATGTTACGAGTATGTCCCCCCAAAAAAATTAGACGTTAATTTTATTATCATAGTTACACTGCAAAAACGGCCAAAGGAAAAATGACTTCAATCCTCTCGGTAATAAGAGTAACAAATACGGTAGTCTTGGACACCAGTTTTCTCTAATGAAGAGGCGGGAAAGCCTTTAAACTATGTATGAACATTTATGAATTAATTAATTTATTGTTGTATTTCATGTTGTTGTGAAGTCTACAAAATAAAAGGACAATGACTGTCTACCTCCTCACATGCCGTAAAAACACGTGTAGATAAACACGATTAAAGCACGAGTTTTTCTATATCAGTAAAAGTGTGTGTTCTTTTGTGTGAGGTTAGTGACTAACCTGATGCCAGAGTTTTCATGCCGCCCATGGGCCTCTGACTTGGCTTCACATGCCGTCGGGAAATACCTTTCAGACATGCCGGTTTCGTCACGATGTTTTCCTTCACCGTTTTTAAAGCAAGTGATAATTATACAATACGCACATGAATCCGAAAAGTATGAGGTGCGTAGCTTGGTTGGGAACTCGAGACCTATGACTTGGCAGTCGGCGGTCACACCACTAGGCTATCACTGTGTGCAGTTAAAGACCTATTTATTTGTGTTATTTTTAAGTCTTTCCACCTATTTCCTTATTGGTTGGACAATAAACTAATACGAAGGCCAAAGCCTTTATTTTTATCGTCGTTAAAAAGGTGCTGAAAGATAGTGATACAGTTATTAGGTCAAATACATTGAAGACTTCTGATGTCTGGGGTTTACAATAGGGTGTAGTTTTGTAGTTAAACCTTTGGTAAAGAAGAATTTGAGATAGTGTGTCTACTGTAGTTTAACATACCGTCTCCCAATACATATTGAATCTGCCTAGCCTTTTCCCAACTATGTTGGGGTCGGCTTACAATACATATTACTAGGCCAATTTTTTTTTACGATATCCTATCTAATATAATAAATGCGAAGGTGAGTTCTTTTGTTCGCTTTCACGCTAAAACGGCTGAACGGATTTGAATGTAATTTGGCACATGAGAAGACGAGGACCTGGGATAGGACATACGATACTTTTTATCCCGATATTCCCTCAGGATCGAGACTTATGCGGGTGAAACCGCGGGGCGCAGCTAGTAATGTATAACTACCACTGCCATGTCCATATGTTTTGTTTTTTTTTAATTAATACAGTGAGACAACTCCTGCGCAAGTCCTGTTGTAACTTACTGGGGCTGCCCCGGATTGATGCATGACACTATGTTTGATGAAATAAATATTTTTTTTTTGTATATTTTCTTCTATGCCTCCAGTTCCAGCAGTATTCCTACCTACTAGTTATTATATCTAGGTAAACTCTGTGAATTCTAGCCACAACACCGAGTCTGTGGATCCGTAGTTACTGAGAGATTGCCAAGACGTTGTCATTTAGGACATTTACCCACTCAAAATAATCACTAATCTGTTTACTAGACGAGGTGATAAAAGAAATTTCCTCATGGTTGTTACACCCATATCATAATGATGATGACGAATCGAAATTCCTGACAAAGATACAAACTTTATCTCGAAACGAAATGTGCAACACACGTTTATCAAAACGGAAATTACAGAAAAAACAACGTCTCTTGTTTCAATAATATCAATAAAGCTATAACAATAAATAACACTATCAGAGCCGTCTGGTTGCATCATTGTCGATAATATTATAAGTATTGGAAGTATACAGAGTTCTGTGCGCAAGGTCAGTGTGTAGTACGCCTAAGGGCCAGCACAGACAAAGCGGCAACTGCGCGAGCATGCTAGAGTATCGACGCTACTGCAGCTGTAAAAATTTCATCGAGAAAACGTGAAGTGAGCTGTCCATAGTGGTCAATCCCTAGGTGGAATGACAGCTTACTTCAAGCTTTCTTTGCCTAAGTTTTTACGATAAGATTTTTACAGAATAAAACTACGGCTTTTGCGGATACGCGTGTCTTCGCCAACGCTATCGTCAGCTCCTTAGAAGCTTTGTCTCTAAATGCCCCACTATTTGCTCAGGTGTTGCGGTAGCAACTGCTCGCAAGCGTCGATGCGGGCATTCTCGGACATGTTCGGGTATGCTCGAGCGTGCTCGAACGACCCCCGTGTTTGCGAGGAACATACACGGACGCATGCCACGCGGTATTAAAATATCTAATTCCCAACTCTATTTCAGATGCATTTAAGATCATTTATCAATGCACCAATGAAAACTGCTCGAGCATCGAACCGCACTGTTTGCGCTGATCCTTATATCGGAAATGTCGTAAATCATTTATGCTTTATAGTACGTTCACTGGCGTATCTTTATTGAGTGTGGTCTATGGTCTGCTCAATAGGTTTTGTGTTGTGATTGTGGAAGAAAATAATGGTTAATGAACTGTCAACTGATTGCTATATGCAGTATTATTATTATTCAGTCACGTGCTTCAAGTACCATATGAAATATGTTTTTTATGCTTCTAGGGCTGTTAGCTGCAGCTCGCCGTCCGATAAGGACCAGGCCCGGGTCACGTTGCGTTGTGTTCCACGCGCGCCCAATGAGATGTCAGCACAATTGACGGTGTCCGCTAGGGCCGATGCCTGCCAGGGTTGCGGGAAAGTGGGAAAGGTATACCGAGGCCCTTGGCAACAGGCAACTGAAGGAACACGGTGGGTTATAGTCAGTTGACACGCTCCGCCCAGAGGTGGAAAACTCAATTATTGATATCACAACCTGAAAAAAAAAAAGGGCTGTTAGCTGGAAAATTTTGATAAGTCTTCCTATACTGGTTTTGAGCGATCCAAGAGCCAGCCAATCTTGACAGAAGATCATAATCATTTCAGCCGGAAGACGTCCACTACTGGACTTAGGTCTACCGCAAGCATCGCCACATCTAGTAATCCTGTGCTTTCAAATCCAGTGGATTCTTACAACCTTCACCAAGAAGTACAAATGCCATAAACTGTACTGATGGTGACAGGAACTGCATTACATCAAAGTTGGTTGTGTTGGGTACCCAAAATCCATGTTATCCGTTACAATATAAGTGGACAACAAAAGACGATATTATATCGAACATTGTAAATAAAAAAAAAAAAAATATTAAGTAATATTACTTTGATAACAGTGGTATTCAAATTCTAGTAACATATGATGTGAATACACGACAAGCCAAATCAAAATCACTTCAAGTGCCACGGAAAAGTAACTTTTATGGCAGGCGTACCGCTTCTTACATAGTACCCAATTTACTAAACCAAATACTTGTGGACATTAGAGACTCAATGAATAGTAAAAATATAAAGCGTAAATTGAAAGACCATTACATCAACTCGATTATAACTTAGCGCGTTGATCAAATCTCAGGCCATGGCATGCTAAGACAGACCCCAGAGGTCTAATTGTGTGCTTTGCTTAAGGGACTTGTACCTAATTTATAAAATAAATAAATAATAATAAATAAAAAAATCTAGGTTTTTGTTTAAGAAAATACGACAGTGTTAAAATAGACGCGTAGAAGTGCACTTTTCTCGAAGATAAGGTGACAAATATGAAATAAATGATAATATGAATTTATGATCTACTACCTGTGCCCCGCGGTTTCACCCGCGTAAGCCTCGATCCTGTGGGAATATCGGGATAAAATGTATCATATTTTCTATTCTAGTTCATCCAGCCAAATTTCATCCAAACCCGTTCAGCCGTTTTAGCGTGTAACAAACAAACAAACTCACTTTCGCATTTATAATATTAGTTAGAACTTGTTAGGATTATTTTACTCCCCCACATAATATTGCGCAAGCGCTACAGTACATAAGTGTAGTGGTCAACCAGGGTAGGTTGTAAAATTCCTCCATCCTGTATATTAATGTATTACGAGATAATACTTATAAATACCCTTCTTGCATCAATTACGGAGCTGTCCGATTATGTTATTATAATGTATTGCCATTGTCCTGCATTATTACCTACATTTATAAATAAGATGTGGTAAAATAATATGGATTTTCTATATTGTAATATAATAATTCCTTCGTTTAGGTAATTATTATTATCAGTTACGTACGGTTGTCAGTTCATGCAGAACAAAGTAAGGACCTCTTCATTCATCTACTTTGGGAATTTGGGAAAGGCATTTAGGAGGTTGTCGGCTGCTTTCCTGTGGGTGCGTCAATAAATAAAGGCCTCCAGACAGGGCATAAAACTTATAAACTAAGCAACTACACGTTAAGGGCACCCCCTGTGGGGTACAGACCTCGGCTTAGGGCGTCGCTGGGGGAGGATAGCAAGGGACTGGTTGGATCGGATTATATCATTCATTTGCACAAGTGTAGCAAAGGTTGATTAATTACCCCTGCTTTACACGGTTTTTATGACTGGTCAAAACAAAGACATTTCTCTATTAAATGTAAGTTTAATATTAATTTACTATTTTTATAAGCTATTCATAGTATGATCTGCGTGTAATTCATATTACGAAATAATTCATCTGTTTGACAGTTTTATAAGGAGATCCGTAAAATGGTCCATAAATTATGAATTGCTTTTGTGTCAAATTAGAGGATTGCTGACAGCTGGGAATTCAGCAAATGAATTGCTTTTACAGGAATAAAATAAAAAGCTAATGTGGCCGTTTTAGGCCCCCAGAAAGAAATTATGTTGACAAAAACACTAGATTACAGCTGAAATATTATATTTCAATATAAAAGATCCCAGACATTTTCCCATATGGCCCACAATGACAGCATTACAGCAACACTTTGTCTCCTTGCTCCACTTTTTCTTTCGTAACAAAAGATTACAAGGATTGTGGGCAGATGGGTTTGCAAACATAACATTATCTTTGTTTGTTTTTTTTTATAACAAACACTTTAAAGGAATACGTGCTTCAGTTCCTTAATGGGTACTTACTAATGTGTACCTACATACATAATTGTACGCATGGCGACATGGTTACAAGTATCCATCATCAACAATCCAGGTTGATTCTAGCATTTATCATCATCATGATCAGTTTATGTCCTAAAACATTGATGAATACGGTATTCTTGATTCTAAAGAATGACGGCCATTTTGTCATAATCACCAGACTTAGAAGAAGTATCGATGCTCTGCTAAGAAAAACACACATTTGGGGTCAGTTTACGTTGTTAATTGAAATCTCTTGAAATTATTAATCTCTCGTTTCGGTAAAAAGTTTAGTCAGACAAAAAATTGTCTGAATTTGTCTGGGGCAGTTAATTCCGCTACAAATTCTACTATTTCTGTGGTGTAGGAGGTCTATCTACTCCAGCACTCGCATGATCACCGTAAAAACGGGTTTTGTCGACGGAAGAATAGACAAAATATTTAAAGACGTCACCATTCTTACGTCTGCATGCATTATATAATGACAAATTCCCAACATTGAACCCCTTCCCCACACAGAACAGATTTAAAAAGGAGATTATCCAAATCCTCCATCAAACGCCGGATACTCAGCTAGCTCAGTTGTGCCAGTTTAGTCATACGTACATAAACATACACACATCACATACATTTACAGCACCTACATCGCACAGATACACACACGGACACACTGTAAATATTAAGAATATGTCACTCTCTGTATTTCTTATTTTTCTGAGTACTTCGTAATTGGCGTAATTTGTAGTGTCAGCTGTGAAGCTACCTTATATTAAATAAATAAATAAAATGACAGATAAAAAATCACAATCTGTCATTTTGTCTATTCTTCCGTTTCTACGGTGGTCATGAACCGCGTGCAGACACAACGCTCCTTTATATATACGGATAATATGTATGAAATTGTACGGAATATTTTTCTGTTACTCATCATAATAATGCAATATTTATTTCCATACTTTTAATTTTGTTAGCTTACAGCTGTAGTGCGAAGTACACTTGTGATAATAAAGACAAATATTTTTTCAATGTCCTGAAAAATATTTGCACAATCCATTAGGGATGTAGTTTAGTAGGTAAATCTTGGTTTTGTGAAGCAGCATTGACTTTTCATTCTTTATTGTACAGAAACAAATATCCATAGTTTAATATTATGAGTGTCTGTGGTGAGAGCAGCGGTGGTGGTGGCCCAATGGTAATGGACCTGACTTACGAGTTGTAAGTCGTGGGTTTGAACCCTGGCAGGCACCTTACTTTGTGTAACTTATTTGATGAAGTCAAAACGGTGAAGGAAAACATCGTGAGGAAACCTGCATGACCTAGAACCGAAAATTCAAAAACATGTGACATCAACCAACCCGCACTGGGCCTGGGTGGTGGATTATGACCCGCTCCCTCTCACAAAGAGGGGCAGCGGCCTGTGTCCCAGCATTGGAGATGCTATAGCTAATCAGACTATGCTTATGGGAGATTTCATTTTTAAAAAAAGAGTTTTTATTGATCAAGAACATATACAACGTGTAACAGAATAAGCGCAAGACCTGAAAGTAGTTTGCTCAGAATCGGCTTCTGAATCGATTTCCGTCATTATTTATATATGTTAATTTTTCATGAAAAAATCTTTTATTTAACTGAAATTAGAAACCACTGCGGCATAACAAGGTTACAAGATATTTTATTTAAGGAAATTTAAGCCTCATCTCAAAGGAATAAAGCCTATTTAAATGCATAACCAAATTTGTAATACGCTCATAGCTATCTTATGTGTAGTGCGCGTTAAATAAAATAGTTAATTTAAGGTGTGGTTAAATTAAATTACAGATATTATTTTAGTCTTATAATTTAATATTCTAATTGGGGTGTATGAGCTCTTGCGTTTATTCCGTTACACGTAATATAGGTACAGATGACGAGAAAACAAAACTTACATTAGTTAGAAGCAAGTTCTACAACGTTATGTACTACATTTTATGGTAGAACATGTTGATGTAAGTACTATCGAAGAAGTTTATATCTTAGCAGTTTCAAAACAAAATCCCGTGAACACGATGACCACGTCTGTTACCGCCCCGGTTCTATAACGGCCGAGCCCTGCCAGCAGAAATAGTCCTTACGGTGCATAGATATGAACTTCTTCGATGGTACATGGTACACCTGTTGATAATTTACGTTACCCTGTCTCTTAAACTAGGGTAACTGTAACCTGTAACCTGTATCTTAAGAGACAGTGGATGGCCATAAAGTTATGTTTTATTATTACCTATTAACTTTATTGATACAAAAACCTTTAGTATTGTTTAAGACTAGGATACATAACTAGGTAAACTTAAGGTCATACGGATAAGGTAAACCCTGACTCCTAAACTAGGTGATCCTGTGACTTAGGAGTCAGTGTCACAATAAAATTAATAAAGTAGGTAAGTAGTCTGTAGTCTCCCACGCAATCCTTCTTTACTCCAGTCCCACCTTTTTTAGGGTTCCCTTATAGTTTCGCCATGTCCGTCTATCTGTCCGTCCGTCTGTCGATCTGTCCGTCTGTCCGCGGCTTAGCTCAAAGACTGTTGGTACAAGAAAGCTGTAATTTGGTATGGATATACATGTTATAAACCACGCCGACAAAGTGGTAAAAAAATTTTTTTTTTGGGTTCCTCCCCTACATTTAAAGTGGGGATTGTTTTATTTTTCTCGTCAATCCCATGGTGTGGGGTATCGTTGGAAAGGTCGTTTAAAAACAATGGGAGTTTGTGAAAACCATTTTTGGATTCAGGGATCCGTTTGCGGAATATTAAGCTTTAAAGTGCAAATTTTTGTTACAGTCAAGTGTGTCCCCCCCCCTGCCAGCTAAATGGTTGGGTTTGGAAATGTGAAAAAATTCACGGCAGTAGTACATATAACGAAATTAAAAGAAAAACTATCACCGCTACGAAGGCTCCACCAGTTACCGAGTAATAATCGACCAACTTTAATTTTCAGTTACAAAAACATGTTCTCCCATACATTCTGTATCGGAGAACCAGTTTTTCAACTACAAGGTGAAGTTTGTTCTTGAAATAAATGTTGTGTGACTCTTTTCAAGAGATTTAAGGGATTGGAAATAATAGTCATAGTCCGTATCTTGAGGTACATCGTACATGTCATGTAGTCTTTATTATAGATAATGTTACGGAACCCTTCGTGCGAGAGTCCGACTCGCACTTGTTACATTATTAGCATGCGAGAGTCCGACTCGCACTTGTTACATTATGATCTGTGACCAATCTTTTAAAAAGAAAATCTCATCACCAATATATTTCCAAAAATATTACAACTGCGCACGCCCTTGCAAGGTCGTGGCCGTATACTAAAACACTTTTTAATTGGCACGTGTCATATCTTTTACAGCAATACATGTGCCCGCGCAGCCATCAAACGGACCGTGAACTTATATTCTGACGAATCTCAGCTCGTTTCCGACTTTCAGAGAAATTGCGCATTTATTTTTCATTGCAGTGTTGTAGAGGTTAAAATCATTATGTAGAAAATAAAATTAATTTCACGCACTTTCTTTGCTTTGAATTAAAATTGAGTAAGTAGGTGATGAAAAGAGAATTTTGTTTTGAGAGAGAATGTAATGACTTCTGGCATCTGGGCATCTGTGATGCATAACCTCTTTGGATAGTTCATTGATGCGTTCATCTCTACTTTTGCTGTGCCCGACAGGGTTCACAACGATAATATTTTTGCAAGACCTCCATATCATATTTCAAATGATTGTTGTTTGTTTTTCAATTGACATTTGCACCTGTCAAATTAGTCTACGGGAGTAAAAAACAAACTTTAAGTTCACATGTAGAATTAATACCTAAATATAATGAGTATTGAGTTTTGAGTATTATTGACACTGAATTTTAAGGGCCTTGTATGATGTCAATTATACATTTGACTTAAAATGGATGGGGCAAATGACCGAAAAGTTCTTGAGTGACCAATGACCCGAGGGACAATAACCGGATTTTTAAGAATGTTAGAATTTTAATCTCAGTCTTGATTTGTCAAAAATACCTCTAATTTTAATATATTTTTAACAAATTTTTGAGGTTGACTGTCGTTGAGATGAGTTTGCAACTAGATTATGAACATTTTTAATTACGGGAATGCCCGGGAATGCCCGGATTCTGGATTTGAGCCTGGTATATAGCAATAGGCTCGCCCGCTATTACATGGGACCTTAACATAACTGACGAAATGTGGGGGTACTATAGGTACACCTCTGCCGAATCCTTCGAAAATCACTGCATGATGAAGTCTGTAAGTACTATTTGCATGCTTATTACCTAACCTACCATAATCTATCTAATATATACAATTCTAATATATATATATACTAATAATAATTCTGAATTTGTTTTATTGTTTGTTTAATCGCGCTAATCTCTGAAACTCCCAGGCGGATTTGAAAAAATTATTTTGCATATGCTTTTTGATAGCCCAATTCTTTAGGAAGTATTTTACATAACGCTACGACCCTTAGGAGCCGAGCAAAACGACAAAAAGTCAGAAAGAACTCTAAGCGAAAACGAAGTAGGTAATATCGCGGGTGGGCGATGCGTTGCAACGGGGTGGGTGGGCGATGTGTTGCAACGGGGTGGGTCGGGGTCCGAAATTTTACGTGGAGGAAGTAAGTAAACCATAATGGACGAAAATGTACATTCTGAGTTTACCTTTAAAACCACATCATGTTATTAGAAGGAAAATGAATGTTACCTAATTATGAATTGAAATAAAATAAAATATTTAAGTCATGTACCTATGTAATATATTTCAATGGAAACGCGGTACAATTTCGTCAAATTAAATAGGTACCTATCCTAAATAATGAATTATGGGAAAACCCAGTGCTAGGGTCGTTGCACAAGTCACATGTTTAAATTAGGTACTATTGTAGGAAATATGTAATTTGAAGATTTATTTATGTACACATAACATAACAACTCGCCTGTATTCCGCTAAGGGTTAGGCAGTGGTGTACTTATGTATAGTACACCCACATTTCGCCAGTTATGTTTAAGTCCCATGTAACAGGGGGCGAGCCTATTGCCATCAAACAGGCACTAATCCAGACTAAGGGCTGCTACTGAGAAATTCCTGATGCAAAAACCCAATTGATTGATTGATTTTGTTAGTTTTAATGTCTGTTTTTATTGTTTATTTTCCTGTGCGTGTCTCAAATAAAACATTTTTCTTTCTTTCTTTCATTAATACGTTGCCCGACCCGGAAATTGAACCCAGGACCTCACGCTCAGCGGTAGAGTTTGCCTCTACTAGCCCAACGAGGTAGTCGGAAGATTTACTTAGTTCCCTGAAAACATCCAGGGATCGCGGTAGACCCAGAAGTAAATGGAGGGACGAGCTGGACGCCTTTATGTGGGGTTGGTCCCTATTGGCTCGAGGGGGTCGAGTGATTGGGTCGAGTTAAGTGGAAAAAAAGGGAAAGGGTTCGTAGGACAATACAGCGGCTGAACTATTACTATTATGTATTAGCTTTGCCCCGCGGTTTCACCCGCATAAGTCTCGATCCCGTGGTAATACCGAGATAGTTAGTTAGTGATTTAAAAAATCCTACTATATAATTATATATTGTATTATATTATATAATATTGCGTGATTGAGTAACAAACATCCAAACACACAAACACAAAAACTTTCACATTTATAATATTATTTATATATAATATTATAAATGTGTATAATAATATAAATATGTTTAAAAAAATAAAAATATAATGGTCCTTCCATTATATTTATAAAATTTTTCTTTATTTATTAAATTTGGATGTGGTCATTGAGGAGCTCGTGGCCAAGTAATAACAGGCGCACGGGTTGATCCGTCAGGTTTAGCTACGCTTGCCGGGATTGCTCCGTGGATGGGTTTGATGGGTGGATCTTTACATACCGAAATTCCTCCGTGCTTCGGAAAGTACGTTAAGCCGTTGGTCCCGGCTGTCATTCGTAGATCTTTGACATTCGTTACGGGTCGTCAGAAGCCCGAAAGTCTGACAACTAGTCTTATCAAGGGGTATCGTATTACCCAGTTACTGGGTTGTGGAGGTCTGATAGTCAGTCGCTCCATGTAAAATACTGGTATTCAGCTGCATCCAGTTAGACTGGAAGCCGACCCCAACATAGTTGGGAAAAGGCTAGGTAGATTGATTTGGATGTGGTTATGTGGTTATTAACTACAATTCTTTATAAGAATCTATATCTGATAAAATACGTGGAATAAGCGGAATTTCAATTAAATGACCATTTATTGATATCTTTTTAATAATATTCTTATGCAACTGTATTGTTAATGGTTTTCAAATTAAATAATCTATTACCGTGTGGTTACTTGCCTATTTTTAGTTTCTTTACGAGTTTATTAATTGAGGCATTACTAATTTGATTCGTGCTAGATTCTTTTTGTCTTAACGAGATATATAATTATTATTATGACCGTTTTTAGTTTAAACTAGCTGATACCCGTGACTTCGCCCGCGTTGATGTCGGTTATTACATACTTAAACCTTACTCGAGAACCACTCTATCCATTGGTGAAAACAGCATGAAAATCGGTGCAGTAGTTTTAGAGTTTATCGCGTACCGGACGACAGACAGACGTGGCGGAGGACTTTGTTTAATATGCAAGGATAAGGATGATCTGTCCAAAATATTATTTTCGTCAACATCGTAGGATACTTTACTTTGTACAGAAACTTAAACTGTATTTAAATTTTCACCAGATTTTTAAGAACATTCCACATTCCTCTTTTTCAAATACTTGTACATTTATTATTTGTATTTTTTGAAAATCAGATTTTCAATTACGTAAATATTACCTTGGAAATTAACATTTCACATGCATTTTGTGTGATTTTTCCTGTAATCTTTGAATTTATTACCGGACAATGAGTTACTTACAAAACATAACTACTTAGGTAATTTTTTCCCGACTACGGCCAAGAAAAAAGGAGGGTTATGATTTTGACCGGTATGTATGTAAGTATGTTCATCTGTTCCCTTCTATCTGCACACGTAATCTGTCCGATTTATGCCCTAACACGTGTGACTCCGGATTTTTAATTTGTCTGTCTGTGGTGTCTTGTTTATACCTTTTCAGGCGTAGTTGGGTTTTAGTTTTTATTACTTTAATTTTTTTTCCCATCAAACCATAAGAACCAAGCTTAATCATGATAATATATCATTAATTTTATCCCAAAACCATAATTTCCACTCAAAAATCCAAATCACCCATACTTAACCCTGGTGCGTTATATTAACACCTTATCCGCTGTAACAGACCGGGGCGCGGTCCTACCTCAACTTGCGCGTACGCAGCGCGCCAGTGTGCGCTCGCCCGGTATTTTGAGACTATGGTAGTGGTAGCAGAGAAATTGGGCGGTAATGTTAAATTTTTTTATAAGAAAAATGTTCATAGTGTGCTGGATTATCTACATAAAATAAATAAAATTGAAGTGTCTGTTAGTTATGACAAAACAACAGCTTTTTTAAATGGATATGAAAGTATGTATACGTACGGTACTTAAAACAAAATAAAGAGTTTTTTTGTCTGTCTGTCTGTCTCTCTGTTTGTTTCGGCTAATCTCCGAAACAGCTGGACCGATTTTGACGGGACTGCTTTAATTTTAGAAAATTAATTGGGGTCCACGCGGGCGACGCCACGAGCAGCAGTTAGGTTTTTTTATTATTTTTCATTAATAAACTTCAGACAAAAAGTAAAGCGAATTCTTTGTAGTTTGAGAAAGATTTGGTATGAGATATTAGCTGGTTTTTTCATTCCATTTGAGAGATATGCAGTTTTAACATCGAAACTTCTGTTTTCAGGAATAAAAGGAATTCTATTCTTTTTTCGCAATATGAGGTAATTTAATAAATACTATTCCAAGTTTGCAAATGCTTTTGCAATGCCTTTTTCATACATTTTTTGTAACGAAACTTCTCCGGCGCACACACAACTATGTACTTACCAAATTGTCATCAAAATCGGTCGCGCCATTTTCGAGTTTTTGCGAGACCCCTTAAGAGATTTCGTGTATGAAAAGATAGGTACACCTTATAATTGTAGATAGATTGAAATTCTTTACAACAACAACCCCGCACCTTCGAAACAGTTTTAAAAATAGACCACATCCGTTATTTTTCCCTAATTCAAACATGGAAAACTGAACTCGGGGTTTACCAAGATTTTCGATAAAACCCCAAAGTCGGAACCTATTTAGCTAACGCTTCCCGTGGTTCATTTGTAGCGTTTGTTATTTTATAATAATAGCTTGCGGTTTCAAAACCATTGTTTTAAAAACTTAGCAACGTTATAAAACCACAATCGAATTTTATCATCCTCATTTCAGCCGAAAGACGTCAATGTTAAATAATTTATTTCATTAGGCACATAAAAGACACTTTTGAAAGTCAAAAAGAAAGAAATAGAACTGATTCTAGTTGCCCCTTCCAAAAGGTAGTTTTCATATGTAGAAGAATGGGCAAGAAACTCCATCGTTACTCTTTTAAACGTCCACTGCTGGATCCAATCGAACTTAGTACACTCGAACTATACGCACTTGAATGATATCCTAAAGGGGTGTTGTCACTGTAGGTACAAGGAATACGTATAATTTTTTGAATAAACAGGATTATAGAAGAGGTATCTACGTAATTTTAAATTTAACAATACCTACCATACATATTTTTTAGTTTTCGTTTTTTATTTGTGTTTTTTTATTTTTATTTATTTTATGTTATGAAACAGATTACATGGCGCACGTTAAAATAAAGTGGTTTTCGGTGCACAATTAGGTATACTCAACTTTTTTTTATTATTTAAAATCCACGGTCAATATTTAAGATATACCACAGACTTTCAATAAAGCAAAAAAAGCATCGTGAGGAATCTTGGTCTGATATGGTCAACACGATATAGGCTAGCGTTTATATCAATGGTCAACCCTTCTCAGTAAGACAAGGCCTTTGTCCACACTGGGACAGCTATAGAGATACATTAATAATACCTACTATTATTTGATATTGCTACTATTATTATTATTCGATTCGATTTGGATTATTATTATTCGATTTTTATAATAATGCGCTTGGAGCTGTCAAATCGTAGGTTGCGTATTGAATTACCTCCTCAGTATCCCGACGCCTTTTGTTACGGTCTATACAACTTTGATAAGTTGTTATTTTAAACTACATACACTGTATTATTTTGACGTTGACAGGCGCACAGTTATAAAAATCGGGATAAACTAGCAATAATAATTATGTCTATTGTCCGTCTTCACATATCTGCTGACGGTACAAACAAAGCATCCGCGCCATTGACTTGCTGGTGCCATTAACCGAATAACCCATTGCACAAAGAACTGGCGCTTTTCAAGGTGAACACACACATTCACACACCCTACATGCATACACTGCATAACCACTATGTGATTCAAAATAAATTCACCAACTTACGCTTACACTTTCTAAAATAAAAGCCACTGGAAATTGAGTCTTAAATCTTGAAAGTAAAGGTGGGTGTGTAAGTGTGTGGAACGCAAATATAACACTGTCGAGACGAGAAGGGTGCACTCACACACGCCAACAAAGACGCCCAGTGCGTTCAACTGCAGTCTGCACTCACACCAACACATCTTTGTATAGATTTCTACTTTCATTACAGTATTAAAAGCTTTTAGAATTGTTGGCATATTTCTATCTATACTTTAATCTTGTTGTAAGCAAACTTTACACAGTTGATTTTATACGTTTACAGTGTATAGACGAACGCACACATGTGAAGATTTCAGGGAAAAATGTACAGTGATCTATGTTAATCATGCACATACATTGACACCAATATCCTGTATCCTGTACTGTGTATATGGGGTGTATGTGTGTGTGTTTTATGAAGTGTGTTTTGTAACTGTGGATTGCGCATATATTCATAAATACTTTGTATATAAAAATAATACAATGGACATGTAATTTTATTTACACTTTTATTTTATTTTTAATGTGTTGGCGTCTTTATTTTATTCAGGTAAATCAATTTACATACATTGAATAAGTAAATACGCGGTATGTTTTCGTAAACGTTATTCAGAGTTATTTACATTATCAATTCGTAGTAATTTAACTAATTAGGATATTTTAGAAAATTTTGTATCCTCATAATGTAAAATATAGTATCCTATATGGAGATCAGGAATAAACCCATAATAATCAATTCCAGTAACTAAATTAATTAAATTAAATTAAATTAAATATCATTTATTTCAGGCAATTATTGAACCCATACCATACAAACACATTAGAATAATAACAGAGATAGAATATAACAATATAAAAAATACAGTACCTAACTAAAAATCTATTATTAAAAGTCTTTTGCCTCTCTTGCAAGATGGACGACACGGTAAACGGCTTTTATAATTTCATTCTTACTCAGGGTTACCCTTGTGTAGAATGACACTCTGAGCTTACTTAGCAGCAGTAATATTCGTAAGAGGAAACTTTAGGTACCTACATTATTATAAATAATGATAATAAGAGGACGGATGATGTAAACTGGTCCAGTAATGTACCAGTATTGTACCTATTCCGTCATTAATTAAATTGTTAAATTCCATTAAGCCGGACCTGTAATTTTAATGAATTGGGTATAATTTAGCATGAATATCCATTGATATTATTTGCCAAAGATGATTCTCTAAATGCGGGAAATTGTTTAAGACAAATCGGGACACTAGCTGGATTAAAGTCACATAATTCCATGGAACTGTTCCCAAAACGGTGAAGGAAAACATCGTGAGGAAATCGGCATGTCCTAGCAACAAAAATTAGAAGATATCATTATATCGACCCATCCGCCAACCCGCTCTGGGCCCGTGTGGTGGTTTATGGCCCACTCCCACTCACAGACAGGAGGCCTGTGTGGCCTAGCCTGCATGTTGCCTGTGCCTGTGTGTTTACATTAAAGGATGGTTATGCTTGTAATACTATTTTATGGATAGGTAGATAAACTTATATCATATTAGCTGTTAAACCGCAATTTCGTCTACAATCAAGGGTAACAAGTAGCTTACCTCCTTCTTTAGGTCAAAGTCTATCCATGTGCTAAATTTCATCCAAATCCGTTAAGCCGTTTTAGCGTCAAAGCTTATCAAACACACAAACCAACAAACTTTCGCTTTTATAATATTATTATAAATATAAATAAATGTTTATAGTTAGGATATATAAATAATATTTATTTATTTAGTTATAGCTTCTTCCATTCTATATTTAATGTCAATATATATATTTTTTTAAATAAGAACTAATTTAATCTAACCATCCAATATTATGAAAAACATTGACAGATTCAATTATCACCACTTATTTTCATTCAATTGTCCATTAAAAACATTATTTATAATGTTTTTCCAAGGTTAACATACAAATAAGTTCGATGGCACTATTTCCTGTCACATAAAGTTTTATTCTGATCGTAATAAGTGATTCTTTATTTTTGTTATCTTACAAAATTTCTAGGGTATTGACTCACTGAGGTCGGCGGTTCAAATTCTTTTGTATTGAACTCATTTGTAACCCGAATATATTTAGATTAACGAGAAGGTACGTGACACACACGTTGTCTAAGAATGATGGAAACATAATGACTGTAATATATATAGGTACGTACTGAAACAAAAAGTTTAGTAATTTAGTCAAATATGGTTACCCGTGATCACATGTATATTTGGTGAATTTCTTCATTTATATATGCGGATAAAAAGTAATATCCTGACCATGTTCTATCTGTACGCCATTATCATCAATTACGTCCAAATCCATTCTATCATAAATTAGTTTTTTTTTTTTGGCAGTTGTAGCCTCTAAATCGATCCTAGGTTGCAAAGTCTGACCACCTAGATTATTTAAAAAAATATTAAACTAATTAACGGGTGAACACCGAAAATCAGCGCTGTGCTGTGGGTCATAGCACAGCATTCCACTCAGCATTATGCTATGCTATGACACACATTTCCATAATTTTCTAGATAGTCTAGGTGGTCAGACTTTGCAACCTAAGCCTTCTTGTCACAGTCATGACATGCCAGCAGCTGCCGAATAATTTTGTTTTGTACTCGTGACATTAAATCTATTGTGTTTTATTTAATTTTTCTGTTTTACTCGAGCTAATTATCTTTTACAATGCACGTGTTTCTGTGACAAATAAACTTTTTTTTTTTCTTTCTTTCTTTGTAATGAAAATGTAAACAAAATTCCTTCAATATAATCTTACACAAAAAAAAGATTTCCTTCAAGAACAAACTGAAATAATACTATATTCAAATTATTTGCGTAAAAAACGACGGCTCGTAAGTCGTAACTTCACAGGGCTTTGCCCTAGGGTCGATAAACTTACCCCAAACCCTTAAATACCTGTAAGTCAGTGACTTTAAGCGAAAATATAGAAAAATGGGCGGCACCCAGCAATATGATTTTTACGAGTATGGACAACTTATTGAACGAATTTTTCTCTGATGATATTTGGAATTCTTGGAGATTTTGTAAGTTTATTTGATGAATGTTTTATGATTATGACGCCATATTTCTTTCAAGACGTGACAGTGTAGTATTTGTGGGAGCTTTATATGAAGGAGCTCTTGCGGATAAATACTTACCACCATACGTATTTCTGCCGCTAATCAGCGTTGCTGTGTTCCAGTAGGTGTTATTAAGGTTCCGTACCCTTGCCAAACGGAATGGTTGTTTTTGGCTCTTGGACAAAGTGACATACAATCAGCAATAGCGATGATGTAGTCAAAAATGCATGGGACTAGAAGCTACCGAAAAGCTTATGTCAAACCTGTTGAAAGTCGTTGTAGAAAAATAAAAAATGCTTTGAAAGCGATTGCTACTTGTCTTTGCCCTCTGGTCATTGTTCAGTCAACTCCGCTAAAAGCTTCGGTGAAAGGTTCCTTCAACTTTCTACTGTAAGTAATTAAGGTGACGACAAGAGTTAAACGCTACTTTTATAATGATTATGATCCACTGCAGTAAACAAAATCAGAAAATAATATTCTTCAGGAATCATGCTAGTGAGATAGTGTGTTGAAAACATAAAACAACACGATAGAAAAAAAACACGAAAATACCTTTAAAAATTTATTTTAACGATTAAAAACCATATTATAATATACATGCAATTTTGTATCAGATTATTCTACAAGCAACATAATTAACGTATTAGTGTTTTGTTTTTTGAAAAATGATAATTACTTCATATTTTGGAATAAATAACCAGCGTTCATCACCCTTCTCTTTATTTTGTATCTAGTCTGACAGTGACCAAACCATATTATAATATACATGCAATTTTTTATCAGATTATTCTACAAGCAACATAATTAACGTAATAGTGTTTTGTTTTTTGAAAAATGATAATTACTTCATATTTTGGAATAAATAACCAGCGTTCATCACCCTTCTCTTTATTTTGTATCTAGTCTGACAGTGACCACACTTTAACTGTTGTCAGCCTCTTAAGAAGAAGAATAAATGAATAAATAAAGAATAATTAGCGGTCATAGTAAGGTGTTCCAAGGTTTAACAATAGAGTTCAAAATTACGCCCACTTATTTTAATCACTACATAAAAACAAGAGTTATTTATATAATGTAAACAATAACAAACGTATAGAACGTTGACTGTCTAGTATTTATTTATTGAACTTTAATTATTATTTTTGTGATTCTTATCGTTCTCCATTTGTTTTGTTGTTACTTGCAACTTTTTATTGCAGTTCATTGGGGTCTTATTATTTTAAAAAAATTTAGTAGTGTTAATTGTTCAATAGGCTCAATAACTTGTAAAATAATCAAGATTTATAGTCGGACACACATAACTGGGGGCTTAAAACGGTCACTTTAGCAGAATCATAATATGAAAATATTATGAACTATCGTAAAATGTCACAAACTGACAATTTTATAAATATGATCTGCGTGCAATTCATATTATGAAACAATTCATCTGTTTGACAGTTTTCTATGGAGATTCGTAAAATGGTCCACACAATATGAATTGTTTTTATGTCAAATTAGAGGAATTGCTAATGACAGCTGAAAATTTAGGAAATGAATTGCTTTTAGAGGAATTGCTAATGTGGCCGGTTTAGACCCCCTGTGCGGTTGTACTGGCAAAACATTGACAACAAAACATGTTGAAATCGCTAGTTCCTGTCAAAAATTGTACGGAACATTGACTGAAAATAGAGATTTCAACATGTTTTTTTGTGAATATTTCACCAGTGCAAACGCTCAGTTAAGTGTAGTCGTCAGCCTTATAATAATAATTGGCGTTTGTTTATGTTTATGTCCGTTTGTCAGTCGGCAAAAGCCAACCAAACTTCTCCATTCTTTTCTCTCCTTGGCCACTCTGCCCCATGTTGTTCCAGTGACCTGTCTGACGTCATCATCCCTCCTTTCTGAGATCTACATCTGTAACATTTATAGAGGGTGGATCCTAATTTTCTTTTTTACCCGATTACGGCAAAGAAAAAAGGAGGGTTATGATTTTGACCGGTATGTATGTATGTAAGTATGTACATCTGTTCCCACCTATCTTCTAAACCACTCATAACAATTTGACCAATGAGGTATCCTTGGAAGCGTCTTGATCGTCCGCTGGTTATAGGCTATGTGACGTCACATTAAATTAAAAATAGCGCCCTCTAGAGGACATAAAGTCAGGTATCAAATGATTAGCATTATTATCTTAATGAGCGCATTTCAAAAACATATATATTATAAACCCAAAAGAATAAAAAAAAATTATGTAATAGAAAGAAAAATTTGTAAGTAGGTAACATGTGACTAACTAATTTACAAAGCAAAAATTCAAATTTACTTACCTACTCGATAATCAGGCAAATGACCAGCAAGTGAATACCTACAAAGTGATTCAAAAAAAAAAAAACGTTGTTGTATGACTTCTAGATTTCATTAAAACTACTTACATTGCGTCAGTATATGACGTGACGCGATTGGTACCACTGAATTTGTAGTCCTAGTTTCAATAAGAGTAGAGTTCGACATGGCGAGTGATGGAACAGTACTAGGTACCAATCACATGGTTGCATAAAAACTTTTTATAAAAAAAACAACAACCGACTTCCATTATTTTTCACGTTTTAGTATTTTTTTTGGAAGTCGGTTGTTTTTTTTTTTGTAAAAAGTTTTTATTTTTTATTTTTTAGTTGTGGTACCTACCCCATTCGAATACCACTACCTGCTATGTAAATAACAGTGACGATTACTCAAAACATGATCCGTAGAGGGAAAAATACGTATTATTGAAGCTAACTCAAAAACTACGCAAGCAAAGTTAATAATATGCAACCACCTCTGAAAAATGACCTATCAAACCAAAAAAAAACATCAAAATCCATTCATAATTGGCGCAGTAATTGCGTAACAAATAAAAAAAAAACAAAAAAATCGAATTGAGTTCCTCCTCCTTTTTGAAGAAGTCGGTTAAAAATTCAGTGCTACCAATTTATTGTCTCGGGTCAAGTTATAATGAACGCATTGTAGATACCATTTTTCAGATTAGCTAAAGTACAAACATCTTTTATGGGGTACTGCGTTAAATGCTATAACAAAATACCTTGTGATATATTGCAATTAAATGAAAGAAAATTTAAAACTCATATAAAAAGTACACTTTGTAAACAAGCTTATTACAAATTAGAGGATTATATCCAGGATAAGAATGCTTGGAAACATGCTGGTCTTGCTCCATAGGACAATTTAGAGTCTGGACAAAATCAAACTGGTTGCTAATTTAGTTGTATATTTTATTATTTGTATGTCATAGATTTTTACACTCTGTGATTGCATGGAATCACGCACTGACTTATTAGTATTACTTGTAAAGATGTTAGGAATATTGTAATATCGTATACTTTTACAATGTTTGTAAATATGTGAGCACCATGTACCTATCACATAACTGATTTATTTGTCATTGCTCCATTTATAATTATTTTTTTTGCCTTTTGTGGGACAGTAATCTTATTGTGGGTGCATGGTCTTCACATATAATTATATAATTCATGTATACAAAATATTGTAAACATTTTTGAAAAGAGTAACGTTGGAGTTTCTTGCCCATTCTTCTCCATACGAAATCTACCTTTTGGAATGGGCAACTAGAATCAATTCTATTTCTTTGTTTGCTTATCATTGACGTTCAAAAGTGCCTTTTATGTGCCTATTTGAAATAAATTATTTGACTTTGACTTTGACTTTGATACCACAGGTAGATACTAAGACAGATAGAGTTGCACCAAAATGTATATTACGTGCATTTGAATAGCATTATGTGTTAGAGATTGACCTTCTCACAACATAAAAATTTTTGTTTTTTTTTGTTTCTCGAACTTAGTCCAAATAAATGTTATCCTTTCTTCTTTAACCAACCTTTTTTTACGTGTTGTAAGTGGTTAAGATTTTGCATATCACGAGGTTGTGGGTTCAAATCCAGGCAAGTACCATTGTGACTTTTTCAATTCATATTATGTTTTTCTTACCGAGTTTATCTTCGACATTACTGACGTCGGTGGAGGAAACACATTGTGAGGAAACTTGTAGTGCATTCTGTAAAAATCTCACCGTGAGAACCTATGTGAAGTGAGCTTATAATGAGCTGTCATTTTACGTGACGCTAGTGATTGACAGCTCACTTCACCTAAGTTTTCACGGTGAGGTGTTCACAGAATAGACCGGCTGGACTTATTGCTAATGTAAGTCTGAAATCGCCTACCAGGCGATTTACACAATGGATTTTTTTGCCTTCTCTGTATGAGAAGAGGCATTTGCCCAACGGTGGGAGAATAATATACTGTTATTATATTTTCTTTTTTGTTTCGTAGATTTCCAATCTTGCCGACGGGCATTTTTTAGGGTTCCGTACCCAAAGGGTAAAATGGGACCCTATTACTAAGATTCCGCTGTCCATCCGTCCGTCTGTCTGTCTGTCCATCTGTCACCAGGCTGTATCTCATGAACCGTGATAGTTAGACAGTTGAAATTTTCACAGATGATGTATTTTTGTTGCCGCTATAACATCAAATACTAAAAACAGAATAAAATACATATTTCAGGGGCTCCCATACAAAAAACGTGATTTTTTCGCCGTTATTATAGATAATGGTACGGAACCCTTCGTGCGCGAGTCCGACTCGCACTTGGCCGGTTTTATTTTTGTATGGTATCACTATCTCATAGTACACGAGAAGAAGAACCACATCTGCGGGCACAGAATATTCAGTAGCTGGCTTTTATTAGCTGGAACTTACGTACTTGAACGTACGTAACATGTGCTGCGTAAAATGTACGAGTACCTATAATGTTTAAAAGAATTACACACAATATGTTTGCATTAGTAATGAGATAAAATCAATGTTCTGACGAATGCAGATAAAGGAGAATTTGTAGTGGTTTCCATTGTAACGCGCCAGAAATATGGCACTGAGATTATCCCAGGAATTTATCGGGGAAACGATACTTGATTAGATACTATCTGCGTTTTTTAGGCAGTCGACTTCTGACTATGTCTCATAAGCTATTATCAACACTAAAATAAAAAGACCGTTATAATTTTGTAACCAAAAAGGTCATTTTAGAGGCTAACGTTCGTAATGATTATTATCAAAGAAGGATTGCTTATTATTATGGCATACTAGTGACCAGCTCCTGGTTCGCACGGTTTTTTAGATTTGACAAAAAATCGAGATTTATTAGTTATAAGTATGTAACTTTAATATTAACGTATTATACATATACCTAAACCTTCTGGAATAATTACAAGGTGGCAAAAGCCTCATCAAAAACTGTCGCGTGGTTTAGAAAAACAACGCGGACAATCAAACAACGGAAAATCTACTTTAATTTAATTTATATTATGTATACAGGGTTACTGGTAACTCGACGTATTCCTTGCAGGACGTCATAGTAGGGTTAAAATGCAACAAATTAAGCCACCAAATGTTCTACCGAAATTCAGTAGTTTTTGAATTAGTTAAGAGTTTTAGTTTTTTAATGAAAATCCCAGATTAAACCATTTGAAACCAATTTAAAAATGATTTACGGCGCGACTGTACTGAAATTTAAGTTATTATCATAGTTCGCGCCGTAGCAGACCTTTGTTAATAATTAAAAGTTCAATAATGCCTAAAACTTTGGCAAATATCACTAATAAAACATTTAATTTTTTGTAATTTTTAGCTCTAAAACTCTTAACTAATTCAAAAACTACTGAATTTCGGTAGAACATTTGGTGGCTTAATTTGTTGCATTTTAACCCTACTATGACGTCCTGCAAGGAATACGTCGAGTTACCAGTAACCCTGTAGATTGTAACTAAAATAAAAATTGACCTATGGTCTAGGCCTAAGCAAATAATACCACATCTAGTTTTAAAATATGATAGATCATATTTTAAAAGCTTGGAGGAGCTCGTGGCTAAGTAATACCAGCCGCATGGGTCGATTCAACAGGTTAAGCTAACCTTGCCGGGGTTGGTCCGTGGATGGGTGACCATCTTTACATATCGAGACTCCTCCGTGCCTCGGAAAGCACGTTAAACCGTTGGTCCCGGCTGTCATTTGTGGATCTTTGACAGTCGTTACGGGTCGTTAGAAGCCCGAAAGTCTGACAACCAGTCTTGCCAAGGGGTATCGTATTACCCAGTTACTGGGTTGTGGAGGTCAGATAGGCAGTCGCTCGATGTAAAATACTGGTATTCAGCTGCATCCGGTTGGACTGGAAGCCGACCCCAACATAGTTGGGAAAAGGCTAGGCCGATGATGATGAGATCATATTTTAAAACTATTTACGACTAAAGACATACTTAGCATGCCGTGCTAAGTATGTCTTTAGTCGTAAATAGTCCGAGACCAGCAATGCAACTCTCTAGTCTGGATCAGACCAAGACTAGCAAATCGCTTTTCTTTTGTTTTTAGATGTTTTTAGGGTTCCGTACCCAAAGGGTAAAACGGGACCCTTGTACTAAGACTCCGCTGCCCGTTCGTCTGGCTGTCCGTCTGTCACCAGGCTGTATCTCATGAACCGTGATAGTTAGACAGTTAAAATTTTCACAGATGACGTATTTCTGTTGCCGCTATAACAAAAAAAAAACTAAAACACAAAATAAAATAAATTTTTAAGGGGGCTCCCATACAACAAACGTGATTTTTTTTGCCGTTTTTATAGATAATGGTACCCTTCGTGCGCGAGTCCGACTCGCACTTGGCCGGTATTTTTTCTTACAGTTTTGACGATTATTTGAGCAGTGAACCCCATACGTCACGGTAAGCGTGTAATGTGCACAAGCCCTGTGCATTGGCTTTACATAAGAGGCGGTGGGGGCAAGGGCGCGCGGCCATTGATCTAACTGCAGTAGACTTATTGTTGTGTCAGTTGGGGCATGGCATTAAAATTTGATATACATTGTTTAGACGCTTGTGTAATTCTTTTATTCTGAGAATAATTCTTAATGGTAATATATTAAAATATATGCTGTATATTAATGATACTAGTAAACAGGAAGATCCTGAAAACTTGTCATATTATTGAAAACTTGTCATAGTATTGAAAACTTGTCATATTATTGCAAACTTGTCATATTATTGAAACTTGTCATATTATTGAAAACTTGTCATATTATTGCAAACTTGTCATATTATTGAAACTTGTGATATTGTTGGAAACTTGTCATATTATTGAAAACTTGTCATATTATTGAAAACTTGTGATATTATTGCCCGCTAATTACTTCTTTTTACAACATCCACGGTTCGGTTAAATGCTAGAACGTCTTGAAATTACATGTATAATATAGGTACAACGTGGCCCGTGGGGTATCGTATTACCCAGTTACTGGGTTGTGAAGGTCAGATAGGCAGTCACTCTATGTAAAATACTGGTATTCAGCTGCATCCGGCTAGACTGGAAGCCGACCCCAACATAGTTGTGAAAAGGCTAGGCAGACAAAAATTGATTCTATAAAATATTATGCAAAATTATTTACATTACGAAACACAAACACATTCCTCGCAGAACAGATGGCTGATGGGGCCGAAAGCTTCTGGAGTGACGAATGCGTACTGGAAGACGTAGCGTTGGAAGGCCCCCCACAAGGTGGACCGATGACCTGGTGAAGGCCGCGGAAATGCGCTGGATGCGAGAAGCACAGAACCGGTCGAAGTGGCGGTGTTTGGGGGAGGCCTATGTTCAGCAGTGGACGTCTTTCGGCTGAAATGACGATGATGACAATGATGACGCAACACAAAACATAAATCAAATTATAAGCCTCCAAACCGGTAGAGGTAGGTAGATTAAGGAGTAGTAAGTGGGTAAGATTTTAAAGGTAGGACTCCAAAAAGGTCCTCTATTTAGCGTCAAACTCCCTACCTCAGATTTTATGTCACTCGCACCATTCGACTCGCGGCCTGAGTGAGAGCGAGACGGAGTGAGGTGCTGACGGCTCTCAAGCCTCGATAAGTTTAGGTAATTGCTTTTTACAGTGAAAATAATGGTAATTTAAATAAAATAAAAAACAATATAATTCAGTTATCATGCAAAGTGTCATGATCTAATTTGAAGTATTTTTTGATTATCAGTGGTTTATAATAGTTCGGTTTAGAGGTAACTTTGGATTTTTTTCTAGCATCAATCCTTAACTTTAACATATATTTATTTCAAAATTAATGCTGCAGTATTTTCGGCATAACGGAGGATCATGATGAGCAATTTGAGGTATGGCAGGGCCTTAGAAGATTTGCTTCCAAATGGAGTCAACAGCTAGCCGTGAAAAGTAACTGCCAACTCTGATTTCTTCCCAAGTCTACATCACGCGTTATATTTGCATCGCTTAGGCCATAAAAACAAAATGATTTGGTTTCATGCGACCGGGAGGCGACAATCTCGGTTAATTCTTTGTTAGCTACATGCCACGATGTAACATGTCTTACATAAATAAACTATTAGATTCTGTCCAGATCAAATTCAACTTCATCATCTGCCTAGCCTTTTCCCAACTATGTTGGGGTCGGCTTCCAGTCTAAGCGGATGCAGCTGAATACCAGTAGTTTACATGGAGCGACTGCCTATCTGAACTCCACAACCCATTAACTGGGTACTACTATACTCCTTGGCAAGACTGGTTGTCCGACTTTCAGGCTTCTGACGACCCGTAACGACTGTCAAAGATCCACAAATGACAGCCGGGACCAATGGTATAACGTGTTTTCCGAGGCACGGAAGAGTCTCGTTATGTAAAGATGGTCACCCATCCACGGACCAACCCCGGTAAGCGTAGCTTAACCTCATGTATCGGCCCGTGCGACTGTTATTACTTAGCCAAATTCAGCTTCAGATCTGAAAACTGATCCAGTTATTTTGCGAAGAATATTCGTTCTCGTTTTACTGTTAGAATCTTATTCTAAGAAATGCAGGCCGCAAACCTTTGCACTTAAATTCTATCTTTATAGAAAATTTGTTTCTGCCCGGGACTTCGTCTGCGTGATGTTGTTTGTTTAAACATAAAATATATCCTCTGACACTCGATAATACTGTAGCTTCCCATTAGTGAAAGAATTTTCGAAATCGAATCAGTAGTTTCGATGATTACTCCATACATACAAACTCACAAATACCTCTTTAGAATATTAAATACTAGAGACCGAGTCCTGCTTCGGACGGTTTTTACGGCTTGACAAAGCATCGAGGTTTCTAAGTTATTTGTTACTTTAATACTAACGTATTAAGTATAATATATATAAGTATAATATATAGTATAATAAACGTTCCAGAATAAATAATTCTCTAAACGATGGTGAAAACCTGATCAAAATCTATTGCGTGGTTTAAAAGAACAACGCGGACATACAGACAAACACGAAAAACGACTTTATAATATGTGCAGATAAACGACTTAAACGCTTTTTGGGATCTAAGTCAATGTGGGCAATTTAAGGCTTTAATGGCCTCCTTTTGTGCTTAAATTTTTACCCGACTACGGCGAAGAAAAAACGAGGGTTATGATCTTGACCGGTATGTATGTATGTTCATCTGTTCCCTCCTATCTTCTAAACCACTTATCACAATTTGACAAATGAGGTGTAGTTGGAAGCATCTTGATCGTCCGCTGGTTATAGGTTAATGACGTCACATTAAATAAAAAATGGCGCCCTGTAGAAGACATAAACTCAGGAACTAAAAAAAAAATTGTTTATTCGTACCATGTTGGGTATCAAATGAAAGGGCTTAATGAGCACATTTCAAGAAAATATGTATTATAAACCCAAAAGAATTTAAAAAAAAATTAAAATAATAAAAACGAATACCCAACTACGACTAAAAAGGTATAAACAAGACACCAAAGACAGACATTAAAAATCCGTAATCACACGTGTTAGGGGCATAAATCGAACAGATAACGTGTGACTCCGGATTTTTAGTTTTTATTACTTTAATTTTTTTATGTCATGTAAAACACAGGTGGGTAGAAAAAACATTTATTCTTTGCATCTTGTTATAAATCTGATTAAACTTTGAAAATAGCAACAAACATCTAATCTTCAACTTTCACGGTCAAAACAATAAAGTGCAACTAACGCCTCAAGTTCAGAGACCTTGTATATAAACAGTACATAAGATATATATATATATAATATTGCTTAGTACAGACAGTTCAGGGGTCAACGACCGATCGATTAGGATGCTGTTTGGGCCTTGGGTGGTGCGCGGATTTGGGAGGCTGCGTAGATTTTAAATATGTTTTATGTTAGTAGTTTCTAAATATGTTTTTTTTATTAATATCAACCTGTGAACTGTTCCTCATCAATGAATAGGCAACAGCTCAATCATAGAAGGTAGGAAAAAGCAATGATAATTGCTTAACGCGTTCTCAGTACATCATCATCTGCCTAGCCTTTTCCCAATTATGTTGGGGTCGGCTTACAGCCTAATCAGATGCAGCTAAACGCCAATATTTTATATGGAGCGACTGCCTATCTGACCTCCATCAACCCAGTCGCTGGATAGGTTTCTTGTCAATACTATATTTTTTTTCTCCCCTGTCTTATTACTTAAAAGCTTTAAAGTACATACTTTGTACGTTATTGGTATTTTGCACAGTAATTTAAAAAAAAAAACAATCCGTTTTAAAACTATTTTTTTGAGTTTTCTACGAATTGTAACATTAATTTAATTGGTTGTGGTCGCGGATTCATCTTATGACGTAGGTTATTCCTTAGTCACCTTAAGACACCCTGTTCTGGGGCCCGACTGGCCTATTTTTTTGAGAGAGCTGAGTAAACAATGAATTAAAACACGTTTTCAATTTTGCACTGATGCAATTTGATGATATCTAAATTAAAAATTAATTTATTATACACAGAATCCTTTCGGAATAAATTCTCTAAATTATGGTTAGAACCGCATCAAAATCCAGTGTGTTTAAGAAGAACTAAGCGATTTTTATCTATAAACTATAAATACTTTATAACAAAATCACAATACATAAAGTACAAGTAGAGGCAGTGTTTATCCAGTATCTCATCTTTTGGTAAGCGACGATGCGACGATGATGCACGTTTGCTTAGAGGAAACGTCTTTTTATCTGGATTTGCATATTAGAGCTTGAATTCCGTAACCTTCTATAAAATTCAACCCTTATTTTCTCCTCAAATCCGTCCCTGTACCTAGAAAGGGAAAGTTCGTTTACTTCACCAGCCTGTCTGAAATAAAATTCAGCTTTCAGAGGCAAGTCGTTGCCCCCGGCGGGGCGCAACCAAATAGGTTTTATTGCCCTTTGGGAGTGTGAACTTTTACTTAACGTGTTTTAAAAGTTTCAATTAATGTTTACTGTCGTACTGGATTGCTGATTATATTGCTATTAAATTATATCTAACAGAACAAACGACCAAGAGGTTCTGCCACCTTAATTGCGTAACACAAAATCAATCAGAATTGGAATCGGTTTGAAACAAATGCCTAATCCATTGCTTCATAAGTTCGAACAAAAAATCTGCTCAACAACGTAAATAACGCAATGAATGTTGTTGAACTGTCAAAATTAAACAAATTAGTCTACGAAAATAAGTTACGCAAATAGACAGCTGTATTCCCTTGAATATTTCTCCGAAAATTTTGAAGGTGCCACAGATTAGATAATAATTTTGGAAGAACTGTCTGTTTAGTCATTAATTACGACTGTAGAATTTTGATTAAACTTTCACTGAAATTTAACTTAGTGGCTGAGCTGAAATAATATTCAGTAAATTAATTTATGATCAATGTTTTGTTTTTGTAAGGATAAACAAAGAAATTTGAAGGAACTCATAGTAGTGGTGGTGGTGGAATAATGGTATTTTAGTCAGTAGGAGTCCGACATACCCATCCTTTCTCTCAAAACGTAGGGTATCCACGAGGATATACCAAAGAAAAAAAAAAGGGTTACTTAAAAACGCAATACCTAATAATTCAAGTTTGGAATCAAACTCGGTACTTTTAGCTGAAAAGCTACATTTTGTAATGAATGACTGAATAATTAGACAACATTTAATATGTAATAGTTTAGTCATTGTTTGGTTATATTAGGAAAGTACTTTGACTTCAAAGTAAATGCATTTGTTTACATAAATCTTAGTCAGAATTTAGGTGGTCAATTTTGGTTAGCAACAGACATATACAAATAATCTTGAACATTTTCAAAAGTGATGAAAACCTTACTCCTTCAGCAGTTTCAAGGCAAACTTAGCTTGGGGTTCTAGATTCGATTATCAAATTAACCAAAGCCAAAGGTCATATCGATTTTTACCATCATTAGCAAGCTTGGCAATAATAATTGTGATAATAGGACTCCGCTGAAAATCCTCTTATTATAATTCCTTAATGTCCTTAAACACCAATTCCACAATAAAAACAAAAAAAATAAAATTGCACCAATTTCTGTAATTACAAACAAATGAACAATAAACCTAACAATGCTACGGTTACGTAAAACAGCCATATTCGTAGCACGCCTACGCGGCCGTTGACCCCCGAATCCGTAGCAGCGTAGCGTGATAACAGTCCCTAGGCGATTAGGGTCGTTGAACTCACATAATTTCGCCTTTTATACGAAATGTCTTCCTATTGTGGTATTATCTTTGTGATTTTTTTGTTGTTAGTGATAATAGGGGTTTTGTGAGTGATGTTTTTATTAGATAGGATTTTGTGAAAGGGCTCATATAGGGAAGTAACTTCTAGTCCCACCTGGCATCTTTATGCACCATTGATTTTTTTCATTTTAAAGTGTAAGCAGTGTAGATTGATTTTTTTAATCTTATGTGTTTGACACAATATTTGTCACCTTCGTTTCTAAGAGCGAATTTTACTAAACTTTTAAAACGGCGTATAAGTCTCACCATGTGTATAAATTTTGAATTTTTGACATTTTTTCCATACTAAACGACAATTTTATTCCACGGATAAAGATAATAGTAGTAGCGAATAGTTATCATATGACGAAACCGAGAATACGATTGTCTCTTAATAGAACTATTTTAATCCTGTATTTCAATTAAGACATTGTTTGTTTTACTACGTTTTTTTCTATAAGTACTTGCATGACACTCAGTACCAGTTGTTTGCCATTATTCCTGGATGAGCATGCCTCCTAAAACACAGGCTTTTGGTCTAGTTTAGGAGGCATCAGTTCGCCACTTAATGTGACTCTATTGTACAATATTTTTGTAATACATAACAAACATTTTTTTTTAATTTTAATTTTATTTATAAAAACTTTGATCCACAGCCCTGAGTCTGATAATTTACAGTAGGTACCTTTATGCGGCAGTAACTTTCAATCGTGTCTACTGGTAAATCTACCCTCACCTTTAATGCTTAGAAGCCGTGAGAATCTTACCTATCTTCAACTTAACGCTATGTTAAAAAAAAGTCATGCCTTCTAAAACTGCTGTTATTACATAACTGAAAAGTGTATATATATATAGCTATCTCAATCTCCGCCATAAAAGGGCACATCAACTTCTTCAAAATTATGGAGATACTTACTACTTTTAACCGCAAAATACATAACCCATAATTCATCTCACTCACAAAATTAATAGAACCTAAAAACATATACATTATATAATGTATGTATTGTTTTAAAATTCGATGATAACCTTCCGTCTGGCGAGTGATTTAGACAATACATCCTAACCCTATACATAACATATAAATGTATATATATATATTATGTATAGTTTAATTCGGTGATAACCCGCCGTCTGGCGAGTGATTTAAACCTCTTTGTTGTCTGGCCTGTAAAACGAACACTTATTATTACACACGTTTTCATGAAACTGTAATGCTCGTAATGTTTTTTGATATTATTTGTTTTGTGTCAGTTTATGTTTGAGATTATAATTGGGAATAGCGGAATCGGGTTAGGTTATTTTAGTGAGTAGAATTTTATATTAGGAAAGGTTTATCTGATTGCTATATAAACCAGTTATTTTTGCTTGCTTAGGTAGCGAAAAATACTTGTCTATCTAAATCACAAGAGCCCAAAGGTCCAGGAATCCTACTACAAAACGAAGGTTCGGCGCGTTCAAAGCCTAGCCGTTTCGATATTGAAGTGAATTCCTGTCATAATAATTATTGATATTATTTCCCCTAGCGGGGAAAGTACCTATACGTGATTAGTAGTCTTTTGAGAAACCCAAAATTTCAGTACGTCGATTCTGTAAAATTCAAACAACAACTCGCATCTCACATCGTTATTCACTCTTACTTCACATAAGGTTCAAAATGTGTTCGGGTTCGAGTGCGAAGTGAGCGTCGAAGTGACGGGGGAATTACCTTACTGAATGCCACTTCTTACGTCATCTCATACTTTATCTGTCAAAATCTCACGGTCAATTTAGTTCAACTCGCTGACACGCTCGCAAGGGTAGCGCTAGTGTATCAACAGAGTTTTTAGAATGCCAATCTAGCAACTCACAGTGGATTCAGATTCGAAGTTTAGAAAGAGGTCTTATAGAATCACACCCCAGGAAATCTTTAAAAACAATATTGGCGTCTATTGGCATAGGCTTGAAAAACATCGTAAGGCAACTTGAAAATGTCTGAATTCATTAGAACAAGCACATTAAAATACTGATTAATATAACTACAAAAATATAAATTTCTGTTCCGCAACTTGCTTCTTAATCGAGTACTTATTCATCATCATTTAAGCTGAAAGACGTCCACTGCTGGACATAGGCCTCCCCCAGCGTCACGTCGACCAGTCCCGTGGTTCTCGTATCCAAAAGATCCACATTAATCCAGATAAAACCGATCAATATACTCACTCATTCCCACATGTACACACAGTATTACCCAACACAAATAGGGTCAGTTTCGTTACGCAAACGTACCCGTAACTAGGTTATCGACGGGTCAGCGAACGATAACAAGGATTCAATTTACACAATTTTTTAATAGTATTATTTGTGTACTGATAACATTCGCGTATGATGTCATTTGCTATCGTATTGGCTTAAAAGTAGTAAATTAGTGATTGGAAATTATGTGGAAAACGAAAAATCTTTAGTATGTACGTACACCCCAAGTAATGAGTTAGAATGAACGTCTAACAGATTTCAACTGTTGGAAGTTTTTCACATAAATTAACTGATTCAGCCGTGACTTTGCGGGATTTTGGGGGTGCGGGTGCCTGGCGATATGGCTCTCTCTGTGACCAGCGATCGGCGTGGCAACACGTCGTGTTCAGGTTCGCGACTGGTCAATCGTCATCCTGAGGATGCTCCGTTGAGAGGTGAAACACCTGTGGATTTCTTACAGGGTTTTTTATGATTATTGAGGAATAGTTAAGCGGAATAGGTTATTAAATGTTTATGCGTCTATTGTATTTTATCATAGAAGATTAAAATTAACTCTAAAATTACCTAATTTGTATTTACTACAATCCACAATATATATTTTTTTAACCAAATGAGCATATCTCATGTACTTCATGATACTAAGCTAAGTCCAAAGACCCCACGGTATTTCGAGTATAAAATCGTTATAATCGTCGGTTATTAATATACTAAAACCTTCCTCGAGAACCACTCTATCCATTGGTGAAACCAGCATGAAAATCAGTGCAGTAGTTTTTGAGTTTATCACGAACAGACAGACAGACAGACGCAGCGGAGGACTTTGTTTTATAATATGTAGTGATACTCATATTAGTAAATATGTAATAATAGATAGTACCTAATTATGCATATACACAATAATGTGTTTAGCAAACTGTGCCTACTTATCATAAGCTGTTCACTACGTTAGATAAGAAACCGTTACTGAAACCGTTATGTGGTTATGCCCTCGATTCACGATGCAACATTTACTTAATTCAAATAATTACATTTTTATTTTCAACCGTTTAAAACTATTGCTACACCTTGTCAGGTTATATACTCGTATGTGTCTACGCTATTCAGATATTTTACAGAACTTTTAGTGATATGTCAAAAAACTTTAATTAAACGTTATTTTTCAAAAAGTTTTTTAATGTGGGCTGAATAATTCGACCAGGTTCATAAATGACAGAAAGTAACATTTACCTCTTTTATTATTCGTCCCCTAATTACTTGGTTATAGTAAAGACTCAATAATCATAATACCAGCATAATTATTGTCTTACAGCAAGGCAAAGACCTCTGCTCATACAGAGAAGGTATGAGCATTGATCACCACACTTGCTCAAGACGAAGTACTGTCGTAATATAAATAATAATTAATAATAATATAAATAATTTATGAATAACGTACACACGGCTACACATCAAGCCGTAAATTTCCAGCATAAACTGACCTCACATTGTACGGAAATCCCATAAAATGTGAGATCAGTATTAACTGGAAATGTATAGATGTGTAGCCGTGTGTACCAAAAATAATTGTCAAATCAAATCTAGTTTACCGAATGACAACATATTAGACTAATCTACATTACTAAATCAAGATAATGTTGGTTCGTGAGCGCGCGCACTAATACCAACTATATGAGCAATGCGTTGCCTAGCCCAAATTCGACACGTGCAGTACACCCACACCTCGACTAATCAGTCGCGATATGATCTGTTGGTGACAAATGTTGTGAAACCGTCTGCGTGGGCATTTATGTTTGATGAAAGGTTTGGTGACTGTAAAATGCATTAGTTAGCCATTTAAACATGGTAACATCCTACACTCACATGAAGCCCTTTATTCTGGAAAAAATTAATACAAAATGACACTAGCAGAATTATTTCTATACGGCGCCGTGAAAAATGGAGAAAGGAAATGTTCCTTTGTCTTCAAAGAGTAAAGATAGTAGTGGTCATGGTACACGTGCTGCTACTGCTAATTTCCTAATAGAAATCCCTAATAACATTTCACCCGACTCGGAGATCGAACCAAGGCTCTGCAGTTGATATCGCAACTAGGTACTATACTAACGATGCGATGGAGTAATTAGATTATTATAATAAATATAATATTATATATAACAGCAGATAGCCTAGTGGTGTGACCGTCCGACTGCCAAGCTGTCATAGGTCTCGAGTTCGAACCAAGACACGCACCTCTGACTTTACGGATTCATGTGCGTATTGTATAATTATCATTTGCTTCAAAAACGGTGAAGAAAAACATTGTGAGGACACCGACATGTCTGAGAGATATTTCTCGACGGCATGTGAAGCCAAGTCAGAGGTCCATGGGCGGAATAAAAACGCCTCACTCACCACACACAAAAAAAAAGGATAGAATAACAAGGCTCATAAACACAATTATTTGTATAAAATGAAAGAGACCTCAAAAAGATTGCAATTGTTCAATAAAAACTCTTTGGCACGCCTCTGTAGAAAGCAAGAACTCATAATCATTACATAACACAATTTTCTTTACCCCTTCACAAAAAAACCTTGTAACAATATCTTTTCAACTAACTTACAGCACAACTTTGAACAATATCACGTGCGTATTGATGACCGCACAAGCCGTCCTATGACGTCACTACACCCAGAATCTTTGTAAAAATTACATCAAAAAAGCAAAAGACGCTCGATGACGTCAGAAATAAAAATGGTGGAGTAACAATTATGAATTAACGGTTTTATAAGTGAGGTGAGACGTTTTGTGAAAAGTTTGCTGATGTTTATGACGCGTGTTCTAAAACGTGATAGTACAAACACGGGTGAGTGGTGTCTTTGTGAAAGACACACTGGTTTGTTGGATGGAAAACTTCAGGAAATTCGAGTTTTCTCAATTTTATCTAACTTTTCTAACTTTAAAAAGGAGCTTTCTTATATTTGTGTTTTTTATGCTTCATTTTGATTTGATTTAGTTTGAACAGGCTGTACTTATAAACAGAAAGACAATATACATTTACAGACGCAGGAAGGCCTTTACCAGAAGTGGTCATCGTATTAGTGGTTTCAATATCATCAGGATTGTGCCAGAAACTAACTGCTGTAGTAAGTCATGGACGAGATAGGACAGCGGCTCTCGAATCCGTCATCAGAAGACAGCCGCAACCCAACCATAGACGCGACGCTCCGCTAGAGTGACAGTCACCAGCCAGTATCACTCATATCCCTTTCGGTGATACCAGGAACTTCGTATCAAAACTAGACGGCCCCAATTGACGCGCCGTCACACTCTTGTCACTACATTCCTCTATAATATTGTAAAATTTTGTTCAGCCAATTTCCACAACTTTCGAATCTCTATGCCAGTATGTCACATTGTAATCTCCCATTATAATCCCGTATTCATGACCGAGGTAATTGTACGAAATGACCGAGCATTGTAGAATTGTAGATTATATTCGAAATGTGTCGCATAATGGGTTTATTTTGTCTATGGTTCACGTATCTATACACATGTTATAAAGAAAGGGGGGTTTTGTTAAGATGGGTTATAATGAGTTATGTGGAATTCACTTGGTATGAATTGGTAAAGGTCAATAAGGGAATTAGGACGATAGAATAGGCAGTGATGGCAATGACTGGTAATGTTCAGCCTGTAGTTTTTTGGAACGAAGGTCTTCTTTACGTCTTGTAAATTGGCAGAAATTGTAACGCTAAAAGTGATAATACTTGCTACTGTCTTCTTCTAATTGTAAGAGAAAGAAAAAGAGAGAGAACGCTGGCTGAAAAAAAAGCAAAAGAAAATACAAACTTGATTACAGTGTCGTTGAATAAAATTGTACACATCTGCCCGAGTACAATGCATGCCGGAGAAAGAGAGAGAATGTGTGAGTTTAGTCAAAATTAAAATCCAAGATGGAAGCTGCGAAAATTTGAAATTTTTTCCTCATGCTTGTAATTTTCGTAGTTTTCGAGGGTGCCAAAGCCGATAGTGACATTGCCGATAGCGGCTGCGATAATTTTGTTTTTGCTTTAAATCCTACGTAAGAAGAAACTATTTTCTGAGATATTGGAAAGGACTAATTCCTTTCCAATTTCATTTGGGTGTTAAAAAGGGGTTTTGAAAAATTTATCACCGAATAACTTCTTGCTGGATGCAGGAAGTACATAACTGGTCGAAATGGCGGTGCTTGAGGGAAGGCCTTTCGGCTCAAATGATGATGATGATGAACCACCGAAGGGGATAAAGTTTTTCGTGAAGAAAGTAGCTCAATATCTAGTTAGAGCTACTATTTATGACAAAATGGACCTGGTTAACATTTATCTAAATGTACCTTTAGAATCTCGTTTTAAAAACAGTCTAAAAAGAAATTTTATCGCCTCACACAACTTTGCAAATTGATTCAAATAAAATGTAAAATGGATTTATAAAGGAATATATGCATGGAGCACCACGTGCTACGGTGTATGGCATCAAATTACGTGCAAATGTGAGACACTTCAATTTACATACATGTTTGAGTATTCTTATCATTTGAATTGAATTTACATCTATTTCATATTACAGGGGAAAATGGAAAAATGTTTTCGATCTCTGACTGGTAGAAACCCAATCAATCAGTTGGTTGACTCTTTGTGACCAGAGAGCTGGCCTATTTTTTGCCCAGAGAACGCCAACGTTTTGGTTATGCTGCCAACCTTTTAGGCACTTTTCCTGTTGACAGCGATGCAGACGAATTTTTTAATGCCCTATTATTATTCCCCCCCCCCCCCCTTTTTATATAATTGTACATTTATTATTATTATTAATTCAAGTATGCAAATTTTCAAATTATGAACATAAATCACTTTTTTTTTCAAGTAACCTTTTATAGCCAGAGTAAGTCCCTGTTTTTGTCCCTAGATTCTGAAACATAAGTGAATTAGTATGAAAAAGAGACGCCTTCATTATTTTAGGCCTCCAAAATTCCCCAGCATAGGCCTTTTTTTGGCATACTTATCAATCGTATACCTGAAACAAAATAAATTATCTTTAAATTACTGCAGAAACAATTACTCATCATCTCAGACCAACAAAATAAGAAAGACGGAGCATTACGTACATCAAAAGTGAAGCCACCTTTTTATCTATGTGTATGTAAAAAGGGTTGTCATTTGTTAAAGTTTTTCCCTATAATTTGGGGAATAATATTTTGGGCAGGATAATATTGTATGAGTAAGATATTGTTGAGTATGGTATTGTACCTCAATTGTTAGGAAGGATTCCGAAACAAAACCATTTTTTTTACATCGCAAAATAAAATAAAATAACAATTAAGTACAAAGTGCATTTACATACAGCCCTATCGTCAATGGCTACATGAGGCAAGTCTGGTAACTCCTACAAAAAAAAAATACACGAGTAATGGCAGCTTTTGATTAAAACCTTAGGAAGATAAATGAAGAATTAGGACATACTTGAACAAACGTACAGCCAGAACTTTGTGAAACTGAGTTTTCAGCAATTACGTAGGACGATGGAAATAACATCTAAAAAATAAAATTTGGTACAGTAGTATTTAAATTTGCTAGACTAAGCTGCGAAACTAACTAAAATAAAATAAAAAATACAGTCTCGTGTTTAATTACTGTTTTGATAAAATCTCATTTTTGTTTTTCAAATTTTATATCCGCTTTTGATCACACTGCGAAGTCCACGATTAGTTGAATAAAGGTCATTATTATCAAAATGATCGGAACAAACCACGCTGGTTTTCGATGGCAGCCATTCTGGATCATTCCAACTATTTCTTATAGCTACTATCCATTTACTTTTATTTTCAATATTACTTGGAAATCTAAAATATTAAATACATAAAAAAAACGCATATAATTACTCGAAATAAAAAATATCGAACGGGAAAATTTCAAATCATATTATGGCAACCCTCGCACTTTAAATGTCACTGTTTTCGTTCGTTCATTCGTTCAGGTTTTTGTTCCAAGTAACCTAAAATTCATAGTTAACTAAATTAAGAAACGATGTTATTTGAAGTACTTCCATGTGAAAAGTGATTCCGTGAGACTTTTTATGTGATTTGCTATTGTTTTTACAAGTTTTCACTACACAAGAAGGCATAATTCTATTTTTTTTATTGAAGTTTACTAGACGACGTCTCGTGACGTACTAGGAGCGATGAGCATAGTTTTTGTGTAGGTGTGTGCGTGAGCCTGTGTGTTTACTTGCAGGAGCATAGTTTTGTGGCTACACGTTTGATATAGGTAATGATCCGTCTTTCTTTTTTTGTTGGTCTGAGCTCATCATATTGAACAGATCTCAAAACAAATAAAAAATAGTTTATTCTAAGAATACCCTGTTCCATTAAGTCCGCCTATGTACCCACTTTAGAATCTATATGAAATTTAAATAATAAAAAAAACACATAAGTAGATAAAACCTTACCCACGTCAATCCCTATAAAACAATAAACAACACAAGTTTATTCTATTATAATACTACAACCTACCCACATTTCTTACCACTAAACGAGTTTGGATCTAGCTCACAAGATGCGCACGATTCGCTCCATAGGGCCACCTGGACTGGTACCGTTACCCTGTAATCCTAGTGACATAAAAATATTACCACCTGGCGTTTCGTAATGGTGGATAGAATTATTTTGTAATGGGGTGAGTTTTTTTTTTAAATAGGTAATGGTTTATGTAAGTTAAATATGGTCTACGTATGGTAAATTACAGGTTATTGTCATGAAATTAAACCAGAAAAAGTAAATATTAAAAAAAAAAACACACTCATTTGAAAGCTTGGCAAAGAATTGAAATGTACCAAAACTGTTTGAATAAAATTCAGAAAATAATTCCAAAGAAAAATGTCCTGTAATCCCAATCCCATTAGTTTAAAATTTCCCCATAAATTAAACAAGAATTCTGTTGAAAAATCCAAAATCGGGACAAAACGGACAAATTTGGCGGCAGATCTTAATTGATTCGGAAGGCGACTTATGCTCGGTTCCTTTAAACAAAAACGATTCGTTTTGCTTACCAATAGTTGTTTTTTTATTGCCAAACTGGGCATATAAATAGATTCGTAAGCTAATTTTAGCTAGTACATATTTTTATTTTTTTGTGATAGGTTTTTTCATTATGTGAGGGTCTATTATGCAAAGTTATGAGGTCTTTGCTTAATAGTTTTTTTATTTTTTATTGGTGTAGATACAAGAGTCTTCATTTTAACCAATAACAGTCCGTACATTTTAGAAATCGGCCATTAAGTATATAAGACTTACCGTACTACAGCAAGTATAAATAATTTTTTCTCGAATTCATATTTGCATTACCTAACTTAAAATACCTCTTAGTCACTACAAGCATTCCATGGGAAGATTAATTTCTATAAAACAATATATATCACCATAAGAGGGCTAAAAATACGTCTAGAAACAAAGCCTAACAAGCTTTTAAATTGTACCAACATTCTACCAAGAATTATACCCTGTCCCATCGATTCTAGGTCTGTAGGGCCTAAAGAGCCGATGTACTAGACTGGATAATTGCTGACTATTTAACAGCGGCACAAAAAGTGGTCTGTACTACACAATACAGGGCAGGTGGGCCACTAGCATAACGATCTGGGTGTAGTTTTGTGGATACGGGACGTATGCGATACGATGTGTATTGGTACAAATGTGGCTGTTGCATTGCTCAAAGAAAATATGAAAACCTGCCAGTATTTTTTTCTAATGCAAGATGACATAAGTTTTTACTTTCCTCTGAAACGGGTGATGAGGTCACTATTCTTATACCACAAAACCATGTTTCTCAGTTGTTTAGCTTTAAACACCTTTTAAACGTGACATTTCTGTATGGAGTTTGACATAAAACTGACATTAAACACGCGTTGAACAAGTGTCTAAGTTTTCGTGGTAAGGCCCTATGTGTTTAAATTATTATGCAGATTTTTTGTACTGATTTCAGAACATTAAGTATATTAATAAAAAATCGTATCATTATGAAGAAAGTGCATCAGTAATGACTTTTGCACACAGAGAAGAAGCTAGCCTTAGTCACTACACTTGCTTAAAGTCTGTTTTTTCGGAATATTTTCCTTCTAGATTAAAGGTACAAAATAATGACCCCAAACAGGTCACATTAACATGCCATTTCTTGAACCTGCAATAGATAAATACCCGCTACATATGAATCATTTTCAGCATTGCTATTCTGTAACCATCTCACCGTGAAAACTTAGGTGAAGTGAGCGTGGAGTGAGCTGGCATTGTCATCAATACCCACTGATGCTAAGGCAGTGACAGTTCACTCCAAGCTCACTTCACTTAAGTTTTCACGGTGAGATTTTTACAGAATAGCACAACAGGTTTCAACTTAGAATACAGAAGGCAATCTGTTAGCACTAGTAACAATAAATCTCGTCTTTTAGATATCTGTCGACATCTACAAAAGTTAAGTTTTGTAAACACAGTAGAGTCCTACATTTCTACACAAACACTGTTAACTGGCGTGTCAAATCATTAATTGTCATGATACCGTGTCGTCATGACAACACATTGATTGATTGACAGCTACAATTTACTTCATCTTGCTTGAATGATTGATGTTAGAATACCACCAAGGTTATGTTGACGTAGAACTATTATTAATGGTTATTACTAAATATGGTAGAATTTTCTAATAGTATCTACTAGTCACTAAGTTGTTCCCACATTATTTATCGTATGAGACTTATTATAAGCCATTCGTTAATTTAAAGTCATTGTAAGGGCTACCTTCACTCTAACCATTGAAAGAAAAGAAAGCAAGAAAATAAGTTTATTTGCGGTAAACATGACGAAAAGAAAGAACACAAAAAATAAAAAATTGGGGGAAAATACGCGTCAAGTCCACGCAAAATGGCCACCGCTCAACATAACACTGCGACCCTACGCGAGACAGAGTTACAGCGCTGGTTTTCAGTGACGTGGAGTTAAGGCCCTACCTAACTTCAAATTGCTTAGCATGATCCTCCGTTATGCCAAAATACTGCAGCATTCATTTTGAAATAAATATGTTTAAGTTGTGGATTGATGCTTGGTCCTATGTTTGACGAAAACACGATTACATTATAAATGTACCTAGGGTGTTATGGATGACCAAAATAAACACTTCTTTACTTGAAAAAACTTCTTTTAATTATTTTAAACTTCTTACAATCTTTAAAAGAAGTTTTTTCAAGTAAAGAAGTGTTTATTTCGGTCACCCACACCAACCTACATGGAACAATGATCAAAAAAGTACCCCTAAACCGAACTATAAACCGCTGGTATTCAAAAACTTGCATAATAACTGAACTAACTATAAAGGAAGTCTTACGTTTTTTTTTTTTTAAATTTCCATTCCTTTCACCGTAAAAAGCAATTACCTAAACTATCCGAGGCTTGGAGCCGCCAGCACCCCACTCCACCTCGCTCTCACTCAGGCCGCGAGTAGTGTGGTGCGAGCAAGGTAAAAGTGAATTTGACCTGAGGTAGTATAGGTCCATAGCGTATTGTAAAATATAATAATATAATAAACATATTTAAATAACTCGACGGCCTCTTGTTGATAAGCGGGTCCACCAAAGTGGCAAGTATAAATTGAGTTTTAAGAAAAAAAAAAACAGTTTCGCACCTAGAAAATTTGGATTCATCATCTTCATCAGCCTATGGCAGTCCGAAAAGGATTAGTGCTCTATAGTTATTGGCAATAGGGTTGCTCCCTATTACATGGGACTTCTGGCTGACACTATTGGCTAAAACAAGCTGGCTGGTCAGGCTTACAATATAACATCTCTGTCTACCCCCTTTGACTGCAGGCAGGGCCGGATTTAAGGCGGCCTCCACAAAATAGGGGCCTCCACAATATGATTTTTTTTCAGGCAAAAAATAGTTCTCATTCACAAGGAATCTTTTTTTTAATTTCTTTTACTGTCCTGTGTGGGTCTTAAAAATGATACGTTGTATTACTTTGATACCGAAAACCGAATAAAAACATTTTTATTTTCATCTGTTCCTTAAAATTTTCGAGGCCTCCACTTCTTGGTTGCAGGCATGATGATAACACAAATATTACGTCAAATAATCGTGGGATATAAAGTGGTCGTACCACAGATTATGCGGTGTAACGGTACCCACAACAAGCCAGGTGCTACCCGCAATTTAAAAAAAAGAACTGGGCAATATGTGCCTAGCGATGAATTGTACTAGAACTATGTAATAGCTTGTTCCCACAGCTGGTTTTTAGGCTATTACGTGGTCCGTCCATTCGTCAGTAATATGGCTGTAGATACCTTTGGAACCGTAATAGGTAGACACTTGAAATTATCACAGAGTGTGTAATACTGTGGCCGCTATACAACAAAACTTATAAAAATTAGATAAAGTTAAACATTAAAGGGTGACCCCCTTTAATGTTTAACTTTATCTAATTTTTAGTTTATCTAATTTTTAGTTCTAGAAACCATACAAGAAACGTGTGTTTTTTTTTCATTTTTTTTAAATATTGTACCTTAGTACGGAACCCTTTGTGTGCCTCTTTCAAATCAAATCAAATCAAATCATTTGTTTGCATAACACAGGTTGAAAGGATGTTAATTGAGAATGAGAGATTTTAATTAATTATATACACGAGATTTTTATTTGTCCGTACGTATTTTTTTTTTTAAATCTATGTAATAAAATTCCAACAGGACTATTCTTGAAAGTATTTTTTTAATTTTTATCCCGCTCTAACAAGGAATAAACATATTAATAACCATAGTTGGGTATTTTTTTATTTGATTTGAACTCCATTATTTTTCTGACGAACTGTGGTGGCCCAGTGGTAACGGCCGTGACTTACGAGGTTAGGTCGTAGTTTCGAACCCTGACAGACCCTTTACTTTGTGTAAATTATTTCATCACCACTGCTCTCAAACATAGTGAGGAAACCGGCATGTCCTAGAACCAAAAATTCGAAGACATGTGACATCTACCAAACCGCACTGGGCCCGCGTGGCGGATTACGGCCTACGGGAGTAGACCGTAATCCATCCCTGTGAGAGGGATTACATAGAGAGGAGGCATATGTCCCAGCAGTGGGAACATTATAGGCTGATTATGCTATATCTGACGACAGCGACGTCATTGTTAACATTTTGAATGAAAATGACAGTTCCAAAGGATGACATGCACCTACTATGTGGGAAAAGGCTTTTATTATCGCTCTTTGATAGTCCATCAATACTGAAATTGTTTTTTACGTGCTAACTGTTACATGTTTATAATATTACCTACTTCAAATTCAAACAGGTAATTTTTTTAAATAATTTTTTTCGAGAAATAGATTTACATAATGAATAAAAACCAGTAAACCGCAGTCATTCAAAAAGGTAACAAACAATTGATAAGTAATGGTTTAGATGAGGTAATATTTTTGTACATGGGTATCACGTGATTTACAATGTCTTTATTTGACATTGCATTATTATTCAATTTTTATCCTTGTGTAAAAAATAACTAAAACATTCCATAACCGTCTTAAAATATTTAAGTAGTCTAGTCTATTATTAATAATCGAAAATTGCAATAATACCTATGCATAATTTACCAGAATGTGCTAATAAACTCGACATAGCAAAATAAATAAAATAATATTCAACAGTTTGTGACTTTAAACAAGGTGCGCGCAGTTTTTCTAGAGGGTGGGGCGCTAGCATAGCATTGGCAAATAAATCGTGAGATGAGAAACTTGTTTTATGACGTCTTCGGAAAAATTCGGGGTGAATCGACAAGTTTCGGGTTTCGTGACGATGTTTCTTTTTCATGAATGACGCACCAAATTACCATTAGAATTGATTGGTACCTAGATTTTTTAGAAAAATACTCGTAGAATGAGATAAATGACATTGTTTTGTATTTGTGCGAAAATAATAATTTCGAAGCGCGTGGCTAATAATAAACATTTATTTATTGGCGAATAATGAATGCTAGAAAATAAAAATAACTTGAAAAGCAATTATAAATCTACAGATCTCGGGTTAAAACCAAGATTTCCTGTTTGCTACCTCGTCACAATTAGGTAACTATCGTTGCTGATGAAATAACTAATATTTATACCTTTTTATGAACTTACACGTATTTAAAATTTTCCTTATCATTTTTCAATATTAATTAAAAGTGTCGAATCGCCCTTGTCGGGCGAGTAAATTCGTGCGAATTACCAACAAACCCGAAAATCGCATTGAAGCCGCAATTTCACTTACGCCTAACAAACTAAACCAGCCTAACGGTGTAAGAATGGTGCGTTACATAAACATCGCACTGCATCGCCCTTGGCGGCTGGGCAGCGACCCCGGTCGCTCAAGGTCGAGCGTGCACACTCGGGCGTGCGTTCGTGTGCAAACGTTAGGGTCGCGATTGTTTTATGCGGCTGGGAAGTTGAATGCACTTTTTGTTTGGATCTTCTGGAATATTTTTGTGTGTAGTTTCCTTTATGTTTAGATATATGTGTGTAAATGTTTAATTTGCATTACAGAAAAGTTTTTAGGAAAGAAGAGCTTTTTTTAATTTTTTTGATTTAATTTTGCAGAATATTTTGCATACCTTTTAATCCGTCCTAAATAAATTCTTTCCTTCTTTCTTCATTTACAGGGAAATTACTTCAAGGGTATTTTTTGGAGTTATTTCAGAACAAATTATGGCGATGGTTTAATTTAACAATCCACAAAAAGACAGGAACACGGGAGTTTATTGAATGATGACATGCGATTTGAGTACAGGTAAATTGTTGACATTTATAAAGTCAAAGTCAAAGTCAAAGTCAAAGTCAAATAATTTATTTCAAATAGGCACATAAAAGGCACTTTTGAACGTCAATGAAAAACAAACAAAGAAATAGAATTGATTCTAGTTGCCCATTCCAAAAGGTAGATTTCGTATGGAGAAGAATGGGCAAGAAACTCCACCGTTACTCTTTTCAAAAATGTTTACAATATTTTGTATACATGAATTATATAATTATATGTGAAGACCATGCACCCACAATAAGATTACTGTCCCACAAAAGGCAAAAAAAAATAATTATAAATGGAGCAATGACAAATAAATCAGTTATGTGATAGGTACATGGTGCTCACATATTTACAAACATTGTAAAAGTATACGATATTACAATATTCCTAACATCTTTACAAGTAATACTAATAAATCAGTGCGTGATTCCATGCAATCACAGAGTGTAAAAATCTATGACATACAAATAATAAAATATACAACTAAATTAACAACCAGTTTGATTTTGTCCAGACTCTAAATTGTCCTATGGAGCAAGACCAGCATGTTTCCAAGCATTCTTATCCTGGATATAATCCTCTAATTTGTAATAAGCTTGTTTACAAAGTGTACTTTTTATATGAGTTTTAAATTTTCTTTCATTTAATTGCAATATATCACAAGGTATTTTGTTATAGCATTTAACGCAGTACCCCATAAAAGATGTTTGTACTTTAGCTAATCTGAAAAATGGTTGATCTATTTTATCTTTATTTCTAGTATTAAAATTATGTCTGTCACTTATTTTCTTAAATAGATTTAAATTTTTTCTTACATACATAATATTCTCATAAATAAATTGGCAAGGTACCGTCATAATATTAATCCTTTTAAATAGTTCCCTGAGAGATTCGCGGCGACATAGATTATAAATGGCTCTGACAGCTCTCTTTTGCAAAATAAAGATGGATTCAATGTCAGCAGCCCGACCCCACAGTAAAATGCCATACGACATAATGCTGTGGAAGTAACTGAAATAGACCAAACGCGCGGTTTCTACATCTGTTAACTGTCTTATCTTTCTGACAGCATAAGCGGCCGAGCTTAACCGCCCCGCAAGAGATTTTATATGAGGTCCCCACTGTAATTTCTCGTCTAGCGTGATACCCAGGAAAACTGTTTCATTAATAAACTCTAGTTTTTCTCCATTCAATATGATGTCACATTCGCTACTTCTAACATTAGGTAATGTAAATCGAATACATTTGGTTTTTTTTTCATTGAGTACCAAATTATTTACCGTAAACCAATCTTGGACCTGAAGAATAGAGCTATTCACGTCGTCAAGATTTTGTGATCGTCGATTTATTTTAAAAATCAATGATGTGTCATCTGCAAATAACACCATCTTCGGTTGATTTAGAAGTAATTGGGGTAAATCATTAATATAAACTAAGAAGAGGAATGGACCTAATATCGAGCCTTGAGGAACGCCCATTGCCATTTCAGACCCCAATGAGTTTACGCCGTTTACTTGAACTTTAACTTTCCTATCTTTCAGATATGATCTCAGTAAATCAAGAGCTGTATTTCTAACCCCATAGTGCTCTAGTTTCAGCAGAAGTGTCTCATGGTCGACGCAATCGCAAAAGATTCCAATGGCATCCTGTGCTTCTTCCCAGGCGTTAAAAATGTTCTTTATTAGGGTAACCCCGGCGTCAGTGGTACAACGCCCTTTGGTGAAACCGTACTGTTGTTCATGAAAGATGGAATTTTTATTGAAGTGACGTAACATTTGATTGAGCATCAACTTTTCAAACACCTTACTGAGAACTGGCAGAATTGACACAGGCCTATAATTGTTAGGTTCCTTACTATCACCGGATTTGAACAAAGGAACTACTTTGCTGTGTTTCATGAGATCCGGAAAGACTCCTTGGTCTACACTGGTGTTAAATATGAAAGCTAGGTAGGGCGCAATGGTTTCGATGATAGATCTACAGACTTTTACAGACATTCCCCATAGATCTTCTGTTGATTTAATTTTAAGATCTTTAAAAGCTTTTATAACTGCCTGGGGGTTTGTATGCTGAAACCTTAACTCCAAAGGGCATGCCTTTACATTATTTCTAAGTAAGGCAGCAGAAAGCACGGGTGAGGAATTTAAAGCTTCAGTAGTTTTAACTGGAATATTACCAAAAAAGTTTTCAAATTCCTGAGCTACTTCTACATCCGAGTTGATTGGGCCATGTGCAGTCTCTAAATTAAATTCAGTACTACGCTGTTTTTTCCTACCTGTTTCATTATTTATTATTTGCCAGGTAGTTTTTATTTTATCATCAGCTGATTTTATTTTATTGCTAATGTAAAGAGCTTTAGCAATTTTGCACACATTTTTAAAAGTTTTAGAATATTTTGCAACATACTGATGAAAGGTTGTATTATTATTCATATGTTGCTTTAGGCCATAAAGTTCAAAAAGATTTTCCCTGCTTTTACGAATACCTGGAGTCGCCCAATCACTAAATAAGAACTTTGTGTAAATAGTTTTAGTCTTTAGTGGAAAAGTGTCATTAAATTGCTTGTTTATTAGTGAAAAGAAATCGGCGTAAAACTCATTTGGGTCACATATATTATTAAAACTCTGAACACATAATTTACTGGCCAAAGAATTATTTAATTTCTCTAAGTTTCTACATGTGATTGGCCTAAACCTTATTTGAATTTTTTGTAAAGGCGTGTAGGCGCAAAAAGTTATTGATTGTCCACTGTGATCAGATGGCAACTTATTTACAATTTGTTTCTGTAAGAAATCACAATTACAAAAAATATTATCTATACAAGTGGCAGAAGAAGCTGTCACTCGGGTTGGTTCAATAAAAACATTTGACAAATCAAATGACCTAAAAAGGCTTAATAATCGGACAGTATTCGAGTTATTTTCTAATAAATTAATGTTAAAATCACCACATATGATTATTGACTTACTATTAACAATAAGTTTCTTTAGGACCTCTTCCATTACAGAATCAAACATAGATAGATTCTGGTAGCTTGGAGGTCTGTATACGCATACTATAACATGCTTATCAAGCTCAACACAGGACAATTCAATGGTGTGTTCAACAGACAGTCCAATGATGTCTTTCCGTTCTTTTGATTTTATTGAATTTTTTACTAATATTAATGAACCGCCATGTAACATACGTTTCCGACTGAAATGGCTAATTACACAATAATTTTCATAATTAATTGACACTACTTGATGATCTTTTAACCAATGTTCTGTTAAACAAATTACATCAAACTTGGTATTTTCTAAAAACAATTCTATTTCCAGTAATTTGGAAGAGCAACCTTGGATATTTTGATAGAATAATTATCTAGGTTTGTGTTTGCAATTCTTTTAATCATTTGTTTGAAACTTATGTTATGATAACTGTGATTGGTAAAACTATGGCTAAGGTAATTGAGTAACATTTTTCCAAAGCCAGAACCTAATTCGTCACAGAAGAATATAGATTTATTTTTATTCTGTGATTTAACACAGGTTTCTGCTGGAAGAGCCAACACCGGCGGAGGCAAGTCAGGGTGAATCTGAGGAGGTGGTGGTTGGTTGGCACAGCTGCATGAGAGATTATTAGTCAGAGACTCATACCTCTCAGCATTACACTTCACCAAATCCAGTAGTTCCCCAGCCTCAAGCAAGCGCTCACTTAGTTGTTGTTGTGATGTCTCATATTTCTCAAAAATATCCTTCAGCAAGTGCTCCTTGTGTAGTATGTCATTATAAAGGAGCTTAGTATCAATGTCATACTTTTCCCTACATTCATCTAACTCAACAGTACAACTATTTAAACTTTTTGAAAGTATGACACGTTCCTTTCTAAGGGAAAGATTTAATTTTAAAAGATTTTGTTTTTTAATAACTTTCTGTGACCGTTTTATTATTTTCTTCAATTTAATATATTTCTTTAACTTATTGTGACTCATAACAATAGGACATAGCGGTATGGTATCGTCACCAGTCAAATCTATTGTTATAGCTGGCTCACACACTGATTTTAACTTGCTACCTACCAAATCATTAAATAGGTTATTGGTGTTAGCGACCTGTTCACTGACTTTGACAGACTCGGAGAGAGATAGGGCCTTATGGGCTTCACGTAATTTCAGTTCAAGTTCAGAAATATGGTTCAAAGCCAGTTCGTGGGTGTCACTGCACTCTTGGAATGTTGACACTTGATGTTGTAGTTGACTGTACTGGTCCGCTAAGTCCATGTGTTCTATGTGTAGCTCAGCCAGCTCATTATAATACACTCATACCTATTTTTAATTGACTTTTGTAAAGATTTTTATGAATCCATATTTTTATATAGTGGTGGATACAGTAAAGATATAAATTATTTTAAAATTGCGCTGCTACAAAAATATTCAACTAGCGAATACACAATATGCATTATTGTAACTAACTTTTGTTCTTAACATATTTTTTTCACATAATATAGATATTATTTATTATTGTGCAAACTGCCGCCGATTCATGATCATGGCCACTTAATAGAATCAACTTGAGAAAAGCTTAGTAACTTAAGTAAGATTATTTAATAAATATTTAGCAAAACCTTATTTTATCATGAAATTCGCCAAAAATCTCAACCAAACTCGCAGACACCAAAACGCGTAGAACAACTACACCCTTTAGGCTTTACACATCAAATACTGCAACCTAAACCGTCCACCATTTTACCAAGACCTCTTCAGTTCCATTGAATTTGTTTCATCCCCTCAAATTTCCAAGATACAAGAGGGAGGGGGTCTCAAGATAAAGTGGTCGACACACGCACACATAAGCGTCGTACATAATGTCTGTAAATGTGTGGAGAGGAAAATCTCAAGACTATTTTTGTTATAAACTGTATGTTAATCATCAGACGTTTTAACAAAGAAGTTACTTTGGAAAGACATGGTTTTGGTTTTCATTCAGCTGTGACACATGATGGGATGTTATCTGCTATGGTATGTTGTACCGGATACCTCTTGGATATCAGAATTAATACTAATTTGGATGAATCAAACTTGGTTCAGTGATTCCTGGAAGAACTCGTCCGAGAAAGAACCAAAACTGTACAGTATGACATAATTTAGATGTAGCATACATTTGAAAATTTGCATTCATTCATTTCAATTTTACGAAAGTATTTAGTTATATGACTTTAGAAGTTATTGTGTTTGCGTAAAGATTATTTTCACCTAAAGCAGTAATAAAGATTGGAGATTTTGAAGGCGCGCTTAGTTCGAATGGTTATTGGTTTTACGAATTTTACCGATGCTACATATAAGTTGTGTCGTACTGTACCATATTCTACTTCCAAGCAGCGTCTGTAGTTCAAAAGATAGTGGCAATGTTACATTAGGTAGGCACTCGACACTTTTCACTTTAGTTTTAGTAACCACTTTCCAATACGTTTGGCCGTCTCTTTTGGCTACTTGTCACCTGCTATGACAAAAGAACTCAACTAAAATCGCTCATAAACTAGTAAAAAAAAACCGGCCAAGTGCGAGTCGGACTCGCACTAGGCCGGTTTTTTTTTAACTAGTAGATGTTCTTGGCACATGATACGATGGTACGGAATCTTTACCATCGTGTCATGTGTATACCTATTACAATTAAAAAAAAAGACCGTCAACGTTTGTTGTATGGGGTGGGCCCTTTAATTTTTAATTTAAACTAAGTAATTTTTATGATAACGGCAATAGAAATAAGTACACATCTGTGAAAATTTCAACAGTCTACCCATTGCGGTTCATGAGATACAGCCCGTTGACAGACAGACGGACAGCGAAGGCTTAGTAATAGGGTCCCGTTGGCACCCTTTGGTTACGAAACCCTAAAAAAGAAACACTATGATATTTTTTTTAGGGTTCCGTAACCAAAGGATGTTCTCGTAGCTGCTTCGCTATTTACAAATTTCAAACGTTTAAAAAAAAAAATGATAATATTCAATATATTTTTCTTTTGATATTATCCTTATAGGCCCCTTCTAGAGTAAATGTAACGATACCCATGTAAAGAAAAACGATGATAATTTCAACACCGGAAACAGCACGTTTATAACATGTTTCAACCCACAAAGATCACATCTCGTGTGCAAAGAGTACGTTAGCCTTACGACCTATGTACTAAAACTGTGCTATGTAAACATAATCATCGGTTCAGCGGTTTTTAATCAACAATTTTGCAACCGACCAGCACAAAATGGCCGCCGAGAAACGTCAAAATCCTTTCGAAATACGAGAGTAAATTTTTTGTTCGAGGGGCATTTTACTCTGGTTTTCTGAAATAAAAGGAATGCGAAATTGTCGGTATCGATAAGGATTGAAAACACGTTTCTAGCCTTGCGTTTTTCATAAATTTCGTATTGAAAAATGAAGGAATTTCAGCGTAACAAAGGCAAACATTGCGATTGTAATTTACGACATGGTGTTTGGGCTTTCATCTTTTTATCTTTTTTCTCATACTAAGCATAATATTACTAGAGTTATACAAAACACGGATGTTTACCCTACAGTGGTTTTTGTACTACTATTTGGCGTAGTAATTTTCCTTCAGAAAAGGGAAAATTTTAGTGAATGAATGATTGTTATGTGAATGGAAATTTTCGATTAGTTTGATACGTTTTGGTCATGTTACGTGTAACTTTTTTATTGGTTTCAACACCATGAAGTCAATTCATGATTTCTTACCTTTCTACGGTAGCCTTCAAGCCAGAATCATAGCAAACCTGCTTCGTAAAAACAAAACAAAACAATATGGTGGAAGCTCAGACGAAATAAAAAACCAAGACAGCGCTGCGAACAACATAGTGAAGTATGCCAAACACCTCTGCTCTGTGCATACACGCTCACACGCACACATTTGGGCGTTTTGGGGGACTGTCTTGGGCGTTTTGGGGGACTGTCTTATGTAATTTTGACGATCGAAAAGTGCTGATTCTCAGCCTAGTTTGAATAAATGACTTTTGATTTTCATTTTTGATTTACAACCATCAATGAAACTACACCTCACTAAGTGGACATGTTTTGTTTACGAAACCGGCATCACGTCACTGTTGACATATGTCTTGTTTTTTTTACTTGATCTGAGGGTGGAAGTGCCTGCTTCCGTGAGGCCCTAGACAAAGTGACATTCTATCAGCGATAACGATGACGGAAAAGGCAAAAATGTATAGCACTGACATAAGCTATCGAAAAGCTTATGTCAATCTTGTCAAAAGTCGTAGAAATACGAAACGCTTTCGAAGCGATTGTCATTGGTTTAGGACCTCTGGACGATTAATAAAAAAATAAAACAACCATACACACTACTGCTTATTGGCTGTCAAGACGAACATTAGACGATGTATTCTTTAAAAAAAATCACCATAATTTTTACAAAATAGAAACCGGATTTTTTTAAGTGAAAACTTCTTTAGGCGCGTTGGGCTTTTTTTGGGTGAACAAAAATCATGGAACTCGCGTCATCGTCACCGAACGCTTGTTGGGTGAACAAAAATCATGGAACTCGCGTCATCGTCACCGAACGCTTGAAGAAAATGAATGAATGTTACTTAGTTTTCACTTCTATCGGCAGTCCCCAAAGACTGCGCCGCATGTTTTTTATTATTGGCTTCAGTTTTCAACACCATCAGTTAGTTATCATCATTAAATAATTAGTCGTCTCTCAAAAATATCAGCCTAATTATTGTCCAAGATGCACCGAACGTACCCACAATACTTGAAGGCTATTCATGTATATACACTCCAGGAATGCCGGAATTAATGCATTACATCCATAGAACCAGACACTATAGGTACTTAGCAGATTACAACGTGTGTTCTTCTCAGTAACAAGGATCATTGAACAAGCAAGGTTGTCGGTTCAAACCCGGTTAGCGAATTAAACTCGCAGCGTCATCCAATGTAAAATGAAAGGTAATAAATATTAAACTGTGAGTAATGTACGCTGTTGACGCCATCTTTAACATTGAGATTGTATTACTAGTGCGATTATTAAGACAGAGCTTTTATTTATTTATTTTATTATTTACTAGCGACTCGCTCCTGCTTCGCACGGTTTTAACGACTTGACAAAACTTCGAGATTTCGTAGTTATATGTCACTTTAATCACATTATTGAAGCTAACTCAAAAACTACGCAAGCAAAGTTAATATTTATTTCTCATACATGCTTGGAAATTCGAGCATTATTTTGACAACCTTCTTCGAGATAAATCAAAATTGCTGTACTGGTAAAAAACAAGTGACGATGCGGCCAGCAAAGTTACTATGAAAATCCATATCTGGCATGTTTAGCGGCCAAATAAATTACTATGAAAACTCATATCTGTCGTGTTATTTAAAAATGGAACGAACTTTTTACTTCAACACATGGCAACCAAGGAGGTAACTTATCAAAGATTTTATTTATATTTCGAATTTGTTTGCAAATAGAACAAAGAAGAAACAAATTAACATATTGGCGCATGAAAAATGATAGTTATTCTTCATTGATTCTGGAATTTCTATTTAATTTACTCAGTTTGAATTTCCGCGCGTTGTTTGAGAAAAGTACTATACAAGCCTTGGCCGCAATCAGGAATTGATGGACTCACGCATGAGTGCCTCGGCTTCGCCTCGGCCCTCATTTTCACGATCGTCCATCAATTCCCTTAATGCAGGCCGCGACAGTAATGTACTATATGGGACCACCTCTGAAGCAAGACCTTTCATACAAAAAAAGAATCATCAAAATAAATTACTTATTCATAATTGGCGAAGTCTTCGCATTCCTATGTAACACACACAAAAAACAAACACAGTTGAATTGAAAACCTCCTCCGTTTAGGAGTCGGTTAAAATTAAATGCAGACAATAGTGTAGCTAGTAGCTAATAATATAAGCTTTGCTTGAATAATGACAATAGATTTTATTTAAGAATTGTGACGAAAATTGTGGCGATGGAAAAAATCGCCAAGTCAATGTCATTAATCGTCATCTGCCTACGCTTTTCCAAGCTATGTTGGGGTCAACTCCCAGTCTAACTGGATGCAGCTAAATACCAGTATTTTACATGGAGCGACAGCCTATCTGACTGCCACAACCCAGTCATCGTCATTCCATATTGCTCGTAATTCATCTCACATTTTGTGTCAAACTCAAAACTCAAACTCAAAGCATTTATTTCAAATAAACCAATTACAGGCACTTTTGAATTGTCAAGGGGTCGGTCAGTCAGAAAGATGAAGCTAGTTGCCCATTCCAAAGCGTAGGTTCCTATGGAGAAGAACGGGCAAGAAACTCCACGGACACTCTTTTGAATCAGAATATTATTACAATATATTGGTTACATCATTCATGTTGAAATTATACATGTGAGTACAATGTCCGTCCGTAAAAAGATAAAAAAGAAACAAAACAATTCAAAAATTAAAATAAATTAAAATAAGCCGTGGCAGCTAAGAGATGACCAGTCCCTACTGATGGCGCCCGTTCACGAACATGACGCATGGATCAGCACCATTCAGCTCAACCATTTTGAAGGGAACTTAATGATCCAACACACACGCCACCACCAGCGAGACATTAAAGTGAGCATGACATACTCTCAGTCGCCAGGGCACATTCAAGTCAATGAAAGACGTACCTAGTAAATGGTAGCTTTAAAGTACTTAGGTAAGTACATAGTGCTCACACACATGTGCTATGCAGTTATACAATACTAGGAGATTGAATTTATACAATGTAAATATAGTTTTTACAATCTTCAGCAGCTCCAACAATTATTTCGAATGCTAATCAATTAGTTTGTGCGCCCTGTGGAGCTGGACCAGCGCTGAGCCAAGCATTTTTATCCGTAATGTAATCCCCTAATTTATAATATGCTTGGCGGCATAGTGTGCGTTTTATACAAGATTTAAATTTTGTTTCATTCAGTTGGAGTATGTGGGGAGGTATTTTATTATAACATTTTAAACAGTACCCCATGAAAGATGAGTCTACTTTAGCCAGTCTGAAGCCCGGTTGAACTAATTGGTCCCTACTTCTATTCCTATAATTGTGTCTTTCACCTCTTTTACTGAAAAGACTTAGATTTTTCCTTACGTACATGATGTTTTCATAGATATATTGACAAGGTACCGTCATGGTGTTAATATCTTTAAACAGTTCCCGTAGAGAATCGCGCCTGCGGAGGCCATATATTGCTCTGATCGCTCTTTTCTGCAGAATAAAAATAGAATCGATATCAGCAGCCCGTCCCCATAGTAAAATACCGTAAGACATGATACTATGAAAGTAACTAAAATAGACTAGTTACTCCAGACGACTTCAAATTCAAATTCAAATCTTTATTACATATCTCATGTGTGTACAAGCTTTTAAAATGATAGTGACGAAGTTCACATGGACCCTATCGGGCACAACAACTTCTGTTTAACAAAACGGCTCGCATCGCATCGGATCGGAAAAGAGGAGAAGGCCAATCGCGGTGAAGCTGCTGAGGTCCTAGACAAGTGACAATCGCTTCCAAAGCATCTCGTATTTCTACAACGACCTTCAACAGGGTTGACATAAGCTTTTCGATAACTTATGTCGGTCCTATACATTTTTGCCTTTTCCATCATCATTATCGCTAGCCAAGTCTACTGATTTACAAACGTGTCAGTGGTCTCACAATGATGAATTTTTGACAGATTCTGTATGACAAATCTGTCAAAAATAGATAATTGTGAGACCATTGACACGTTTCATCTTACTTACATTTTATCTAATAGAATATCACTTTGTCTAGGGCCTCTGTACGGATTGGTAATATAGACTTTGAATACAGTGTACACGATTTAATATCGTTTAAAAATGTAAAATCCGTTCCAATCTGATGCGATGCGAGCCGTTTGGTAGAAATAATCCTTTATGTGGCAGATAATGTCATGCAAATCTTTTACCATTTTTTATCTGGTATGCAGTAAAACAGGCTCTTAATGAGATATTTTTTTTCTAGATTTAATTACGTGTGTAGCCAAGGGTGAAGAACATGCCAATCGATTGTATGAAAAGTCAGATGTGCAGATAAATTCACACTTTTAAAATCAGGACACTGCAGTTGTTATAGAAAATTAGGTAATATTTTAGATTTAAAAAAATACTTAGATTATTTTGAACAGGTCAAGAAGCAAAGGTCCTTTGTCCATTAGACATAATAAACATTACTCAGACATAAAATATTGTATCAGGCTAACAGACAAATAAAATTACATGCGTAATTTTGTACTCAACTGTGATTGGTCCACTTTTTATATCAGCAGTAGGGCTGGCACTACGAGTCGATGATACACATGTCGGTGACTGATTTTTATTCAAAAATGAGTTTTAAATTCCTTATTACAATAATTCAATAATATTCATCTAACACTAAAATAATAATAATATGTACAAGTATATAAAAAAGGTGGGGGGAAATAATCACTATAGTGCATCAAAAAATTCGTCCACATCGCTGTCACCAGGAAAAGTGCCGAAAAGGGTGGCAGCATTGCCACGTTGTACGGCAATGCTGATTCTTTGGCCGAAAAATAGGCAAGCCTGACGATGTCTTGATAGACTAAGTGAGCACTCGGACCCTATAGCATAGCCCTAGGATTTCAACCTAAAACGGCTCGAACATATAAGACCCAATGAGATTGGAGTATTTGCGCCGTTTGAGGTTTTCCGCGCTTGCAGCAGCAGCCCCATCGCAGCCCTCTGACTGATTAAATAAAATGTGTTTTTTTTTTTCCATATCCTGAACTATTTGTGTCCTAGCATAAAATGGGATATTCCGTTTTAATACGTGGGTTTGAAAAATGGGAATAAGAGAATTGGGTATATCACGAAGACTGACCCCAAGCTTGCATTTTTTTTTTCTATTTATTTAAGGAATTTTTATACATACAGTAGGTACATGTGAATTCCATCGAAACAGTTTGCTAATAAATACCGACTGTCTGTCAAACATGCTGATACTAGACTGCCTCGTTGGTCTAGTGTTTGCAAGCGCTACTGCTGAGCACCAGGTCCTGGGTTCGATTCTCGGGTCGAGCAAAGTGTTATTGGGTTTGTCATCTAGAATTTCTAAGTGGCAGCCCAGAGTCTGGATTTGTGCCCGGTTGATGCCAATAGGCTCGCCCCCTATTACATGGGACTTAAACATAATTGGCGAAATGTGGGCGTACACCTCTGCCCAACCCTTCGCGGAATACAGGCGTGTTGTTATGTTATGTTTATATAATAGAAACCTAAAATTAAATAAGCTTATTTACTAGAAACTTATATCGTAACAAAAATCTGAAGCTGCTCCGCGTCTTCACCCGCGTGTGTCTCGATCCCGTAGAAATATCGGGATATAAGGTTTCCTATGTCCTATTCCAGGTCATGGTCTACCCCAGTGCCAAACTTCATCCAAATCCGTTAAGAGTTTTAGCGTGAAAGCGTAACAAACAAACAAACTAACTTTCGCATTTATAATATTCGTTAGGATTAGAATTAATTTAAACACAAAATACTCAGCACAGCCCTAACCTTTGAATCACAGCATGCATTTCTGCGCAGTGATGCAATAGCTTACGTAAGCGGTCGTTCGCCCGAAGGTGACCCTGGCTGCGGTGGACCCTTCCAAGGTCATCAAATGGACACCAGCAGGGTTGGTTCATTTATATAAATTGATTGTTTATTCAAAATTACCAGAAGAATAAAAATATCACTTTTTATTGAATCTTGTAACTTTAACATGGAAATTGCTCATAATTAAATAATGGTTTCTTAAAAAAAAAATGAACAATTACTATGATCAGAATACAAACAAGTTTGTAATGAGAAGCAATAACCACATATTATTTTTTCTAATTATTAAAATATGTTTGGTACATATTGAACGATCAAATAGAATTATAATAAAAATTGGAACAATTTCGATAGTGAACATGGTCAATATCGATTAAAAATTGTAACAATCAATTTCCACGCCTCCCTTAAGACCTAGACCAAATATTTTTGTTATTCGGATAGCTCATTAAGACCTAAAGAGGTGACATAAAGAATATTAAGAAAAAAAAAAAACTTATAAATCCGCGAAATTTCGCGGATTAAAGCTGGTATCTACAATATACACCTAACTAAAATATTAATGGAATATTGAAATATAACCAAAGTCGAATTAAATACAAATACTTACTTTGTTTAAATTATTTGTCAGATTTGGTCCATCCCTAGGCACCCGCCATGTTTGTTCAAACTATAAATAGTTGTTTATTATCACTATATAATAATCGTCTTCTTTTCATGTAAATGCATGTTTTATGTTTGTACGATGACACTGGTTGTATCAAAGAAATCTATTGTATTGGTCTTTTGGATTACCTAACAAACCATTTTGGTTCAGCTGATCAATAAAAATTAACTAAAACACTATAAAATCTCAATCTAATTGGTTGACTGAATAGGGATGATGACGGGGTAAAAAAAAAACCTATTAAGTCCGTCAGCCAGACAATAAAAAAATATTGGACATATTTTTTCCGTTACCATTTCAAAATAAGGGGTAAAACGCATTAAAGTTTGGGAGTGGGGGCTCACTACGTCACAAACGCTACGTGTACAATGTAAGTACAAACATGTAGATTTTGCCACATTTAAACTCAATGAATCGCCGTAATCTTTTGATTATTTAAAAACGACAGACAACAAATAAAATTGTCGTCATCCCTATTACTACTAACTACCATTCAATCAGTTGAAAAACACAAAAGCAACGGCCAGGAAAAAAAAGACGATCTTCCATTCGTAGCATCATCATCATTGTAGCGGAAAGACGTCCACTGCTGGACATAAACCTCCCCTAGAGCATAAATCTACATCAACCGATCGACAGTACTTATGTACTGTAGGCTGTGTGATAGACTGCTGGGACACAGGCCTCCTCTCTGTGAGAGGGAGCGGGCCGTGCCCATTATCCACCACGCGGGCCCAGTACAGGTTGGTTGATGTCACATTTCTTCGAATTTTTGGTTCTAGGACATGCCGGTTTTCTCACGATGTTTTCCTTCGCCGTTTTGAGAGCAGTGGTGATTAAATAATGAACACAAAGTAAAGTGCCTGCCTGGGTTCGGATACGACCTACACCTCGTAAGTCGCGGACGTTTCCACTGGCCCATCTCTTTTGTTTTTTCGTTCAACATCGCCAGTGCATTCTACCGGAAAAAGCGAAGATTGCACTTTATAATTCTTACCGTGCGGAAAATAGTTAGTACAAAATTATTTGATAATTTAGTCCTTGTTGTATCGTCTATTTCATACATTGTGACTCCTCTTTAAGTGAACTCCTATTTCGTGAACATTCAAAAGCGATCAGAAGGCATTTAAGCTGTCAGTACGTACAAAACTTACTACTGAAGACGACGACGACGTACGACGACTTATGACTTAAAATCTGCTCTGCCTTGCGCTGTGTGGACCTGTGTCACCTGCGTCGCAGCATACGCTGATTCATAATTTTGTTGCAGTCTATTGTTTGTTCTGATGCGAACGTATCTGTGTAGCTTCGTCGCAGCATGCGCTCGCGACGTATGTCTGCCTCGCCTGCCCTACCTTACAAAATCTTTACTGTGCTGTGCTGCGTCACCTGCTTAGCCTTATCCAGCAGTGAACACTTACCTACCTACCAACTCCTTCACTCTAGCGCATACCAACAAATGTTTAGCCAGTCAGGAAGCTTGGTAGCGGGACTGCCCAGCATGCGAACACATTCTGTCGTAGAGGAGAATAAATAACTGAGATAAACGTTAAAGGGCATTGCGGCGCCAATGAATCAATTACAACAATATGGTGATAAGACAGTTTCCTGTTAAAACCACAAAATTCCATAAACAATTACATATTAAAGGGCCATCTCGTTCGATTTTAACTTTAGAAATAAAATTAGTATAATTGTTATTTATTCTGTTATTGCTTATTAGTCACTCTTGTTACCTAGGTAATATATTATTATATTTAACCATGACTTAGTAATTATTTTCAATTTATAAACTCATTGAGACACAAGTTACAACTTGTAGACAAAATTCTTATTTATTTATTTATGTACACACAGTAAATTACAGAGATACAACATAATTATAATATGAGTACAAAGGTAATGCTTATTGCTTAAGAAATTTCAATTTAAAAAAAAATTGAATTCTTAAGACACGATCAATCAGAATCTGAATCGGTTTGAAACAAATTTCAAATCCATTGCTTCATAAGTTCGAAAACAAAAACTGCTCAGCAACGTAAATAACGCAATGAATGTTGTTGAACTATCAAATGAAACAGATTGAAAGACGTCCTTCCAGTCCTGGATATAGGCCTCCTCCAAGCACCAGTCCTCCACAAGGACCAGTACTGTGCTTTCCGCATCCATTCTACGTAGGGATGAAGATATAAATACAATTAAGCATTACATTAAATGTAGGAAGATTCACATACAGTTTAAAATCATTTATATTTACTTACTAGCTGCTCCGCCCTGTCTTTGCACGGGTAGCACTAAGTATCTATCTACGGCCTACCCTACCTACCTACCTGCCTTACTTATCTACCCACATACCTACCAACTACACCTTCCTATATACCTACCTACATACCTACCTACCTACCCTACCTACCTACCCTACCTACCTACCCTACCTACCTACCCTACCTACCTACCCTACCTACCTACCCTACCTACCTACCCTACCTACCTACCCTACCTACCTACCCTACCTACCTACCCTACCTACCTACCCTACCTACCTACCCTACCTACCTACCCTACCTACCTACCCTACCTACCTACCCTACCTACCTACCCTACCTACCTACCCTACCTACCTACCCTACCTACCTACCCTACCTACCTACCCTACCTACCTACCCTACCTACCTACCCTACCTACCTACCCTACCTACCTACCCTACCTACCTACCCTACCTACCTACCCTACCTACCTACCCTACCTACCTACCCTACCTACCTACCCTACCTACCTACCCTACCTACCTACCCTACCTACCTACCCTACCTACCTACCCTACCTACCTACCCTACCTACCTACCCTACCTACCTACCCTACCTACCTACCCTACCTACCTACCCTACCTACCTACCCTACCTACCTACCCTACCTACCTACCCTACCTACCTACCCTACCTACCTACCCTACCTACCTACCCTACCTACCTACCCTACCTACCTACCCTACCTACCTACCCTACCTACCTACCCTACCTACCTACCCTACCTACCTACCCTACCTACCTACCCTACCTACCTACCCTACCTACCTACCCTACCTACCTACCCTACCTACCTACCCTACCTACCTACCCTACCTACCTACCCTACCTACCTACCCTACCTACCTACCCTACCTACCTACCCTACCTACCTACCCTACCTACCTACCCTACCTACCTACCCTACCTACCTACCCTACCTACCTACCCTACCTACCTACCCTACCTACCTACCCTACCTACCTACCCTACCTACCTACCCTACCTACCTACCCTACCTACCTACCCTACCTACCTACCCTACCTACCTACCCTACCTACCTACCCTACCTACCTACCCTACCTACCTACCCTACCTACCTACCCTACCTACCTACCCTACCTACCTACCCTACCTACCTACCCTACCTACCTACCCTACCTACCTACCCTACCTACCTACCCTACCTACCTACCCTACCTACCTACCCTACCTACCTACCCTACCTACCTACCCTACCTACCTACCCTACCTACCTACCCTACCTACCTACCCTACCTACCTACCCTACCTACCTACCCTACCTACCTACCCTACCTACCTACCCTACCTACCTACCCTACCTACCTACCCTACCTACCTACCCTACCTACCTACCCTACCTACCTACCCTACCTACCTACCCTACCTACCTACCCTACCTACCTACCCTACCTACCTACCCTACCTACCTACCCTACCTACCTACCCTACCTACCTACCCTACCTACCTACCCTACCTACCTACCCTACCTACCTACCCTACCTACCTACCCTACCTACCTACCCTACCTACCTACCCTACCTACCTACCCTACCTACCTACCCTACCTACCTACCCTACCTACCTACCCTACCTACCTACCCTACCTACCTACCCTACCTACCTACCCTACCTACCTACCCTACCTACCTACCCTACCTACCTACCCTACCTACCTACCCTACCTACCTACCCTACCTACCTACCCTACCTACCTACCCTACCTACCTACCCTACCTACCTACCCTACCTACCTACCCTACCTACCTACCCTACCTACCTACCCTACCTACCTACCCTACCTACCTACCCTACCTACCTACCCTACCTACCTACCCTACCTACCTACCCTACCTACCTACCCTACCTACCTACCCTACCTACCTACCCTACCTACCTACCCTACCTACCTACCCTACCTACCTACCCTACCTACCTACCCTACCTACCTACCCTACCTACCTACCCTACCTACCTACCCTACCTACCTACCCTACCTACCTACCCTACCTACCTACCCTACCTACCTACCCTACCTACCTACCCTACCTACCTACCCTACCTACCTACCCTACCTACCTACCCTACCTACCTACCCTACCTACCTACCCTACCTACCTACCCTACCTACCTACCCTACCTACCTACCCTACCTACCTACCCTACCTACCTACCCTACCTACCTACCCTACCTACCTACCCTACCTACCTACCCTACCTACCTACCCTACCTACCTACCCTACCTACCTACCCTACCTACCTACCCTACCTACCTACCCTACCTACCTACCCTACCTACCTACCCTACCTACCTACCCTACCTACCTACCCTACCTACCTACCCTACCTACCTACCCTACCTACCTACCCTACCTACCTACCCTACCTACCTACCCTACCTACCTACCCTACCTACCTACCCTACCTACCTACCCTACCTACCTACCCTACCTACCTACCCTACCTACCTACCCTACCTACCTACCCTACCTACCTACCCTACCTACCTACCCTACCTACCTACCCTACCTACCTACCCTACCTACCTACCCTACCTACCTACCTACCCTACCTACCTACCCTACCTACCTACCCTACCTACCTACCCTACCTACCTACCCTACCTACCTACCCTACCTACCTACCCTACCTACCTACCCTACCTACCTACCCTACCTACCTACCCTACCTACCTACCCTACCTACCTACCCTACCTACCTACCCTACCTACCTACCCTACCTACCTACCCTACCTACCTACCCTACCTACCCTACCTACCTACCCTACCTACCTACCCTACCTACCTACCCTACCTACCCTACCTACCTACCCTACCTACCTACCCTACCTACCTACCCTACCTACCTACCCTACCTACCTACCCTACCTACCTACCCTACCTACCTACCCTACCTATCTACTTATCTACCTACCCTACCTACACCTACCTACCTTACGTACAAACCTTGCCATGAGAATAACAAACACAACAGAAAAGAATTATCCAAATCGGTGCAGCCGTTCTCGAGTTTTAGCGAGACTAACGAACAGCAATTTGACTAAATAGCAATTCTGGACTAAAATAATCCAAAAAAAACAAACTACCCGAGTGCTCATACCTATCTATTTACCACACTCGTTATTTAATATAATATAACTTCTTAACTACATAAGAATAAAAACATCCTTGAAACTCACAAGATGATTCAATAAAGCGGCGTTGTCCCGAGATTGGGTCGAAATACGGACAAAAAAACATTATGCAAGCGTGCAACGACCGACAAGGTGACCTGGCATTGTCTGGCCCTTCATGCCAGCTACATAAAAGACAGATATAACAGAAGTCTAAGTTCATAGCTTTTCCACGCCTCATAACTTGAAGCTAGCCCGCAAAATTCAAATGTTCTTACGTTTTTTCAATTTGCAGGTCATTATCAGGTTCCTGTGTGGATCGCCCGGAGGACACGGTGGAGCATACGGTGGAGGTATGCCCTGCATGGGCGGAGCACCGCCGTGTCCTCGTGGAGGCGATTGGCGGCAATGACCTCTCGCGTCCGGCCCTGGTCCAGGCCGTGGTACGGAGCGAGAGGGCATGGGAAGCCGTCACCTCCTTCTGCGAAGCAGTAATGCTCGCGAAGGAGGAGGCGGAATGCGTGAGGGAGAGGCAAAGTTTGCGCCCTCACGCCCCTAACCACCGCCGCTGGAGACGCCCTGGGCGTCGGGAATCCCAGGCGGATTCCCGGCCACCATAGGCGCGGGCTTGCGGACGGCAAGCAACGAGTAGCTCGCCGTCTGATAAGGACCAGGCCCGGGTCGATGGCGCGTCGTGTTCCACGCGCGCCTCAAAGAGATGTCAGCACAATTAACGGGGTCCGCTAGGACCGATGCCTGCCAGGGTTGCGGGAAAGTCCGAAAGGGATACCGGGACCTTGGCAACAGGCAACTGAAGGAACACGGGTGGGTTTTAGTCAGTGAAACTCTGACACGCCACGCGGGAGAAGTCATTGGATGATTTCCCAAGCTCAAAAAAAAAAAAAGGTTAGTATCAGGTTGTAAGTTGATCTAAATATGATATGCGGCCTTAATACATATGGATTTACAGAATTATAATGTTTAAGCTACGTCGCGTCGACAACTTTAGTTCTCTGCCGGATCACCTCATTCCAGATTCGATCCCAAACAAACCTTATCTTACAAACCTAACCTTCTGAAAACCTTCTACACAACACCAAACGTCAGTTAGTTTGTCCTTGCATGCCGTAAACGTAAACTATGCACCCTCAAATTAAAAATTATGCCAAGCTAATGTTATGCTATAAATTATAGCTTACAAACCCGTTGGGCACCACTTATTGTAGCGATAAAGTTTATTACCAAACGGTATTGTACCTGCACTTGCGATGAACACTTTTGTGACGTAAATAAAAAGGTGGAAACAATAAGGTTATGTTTCAATTTGGGTGATTTTTATTCTGGAAGGAAATTCTGCGGCTGGAAGTTTTGAACATTGTCTTTTAAAATCACGCTTTTTTCCATGATGGTAGGCAGACACTACACAGATTGACGTGTTAAGAAATCAGCTTAATTAGACAAATTAAGCTGATTTCTTGCTTTTTGTTTTTTTTTTCGTTGTTTGTTGTCATTCGCCAATGTCGCAACAGTAATTTATTACACAATATTGTCTTTGGTCCCTGGCCTTGACATCAACTAATAAACAAAATTTTATTGGTTGGATACGATGCTACTTTGTTTATTTGTATTTTATGTCTTTTTTTTTTGTAATGTGCGTTTTGTTTTTGCAGAATAAACAATTTTTCTTTCCCTTTTTTTTTAAGGGTTCCGTACCCAAAGGGTAAAACGGGACCCTATTACTAAGACTCCGCTGTCCGTTCGTCTATCTGTCTGTCACCAGGCTGTATCTCATGAACCGTGATAGTTAGACAGTTGAAATTTTCACAGATGATGTATTTCTGTTGCTGCTATAACAACGAATGCTAAAAAACAGAATAAAATAAATATTTAAGGGGCCTCCCATACAACAAACGTGATTTTTTTGCCGTTTTTATAGATAATGGTACAGAACCCTTCGTGCGCGAGTCCGACTCGCACTTGGCCGGTTTTTCTTTTAATTCAGCAAACAATAAAAAAAAACTTCTATACTTACTTTTGAATGATTAAATTAAGCAATGATAGCCAAGTGGTGTGACCGTCAGACTGCCAAGTCATAGTCCCGAGTTCAAACCCAAGCCACGCACCACTGACTTTTCGGATTCATGTGCGTATTTATTACTATCACTTGCTTTAAAAACGGTGAAGGAAAACATCGTGAGGAAACCGGCATGCTTGAGAGATATTTCTCGACGGTATGTGAAGCCAAGTCAGAGGCCCTTGGGCGGCTTTAAAACTCTGACACCAGGTTAGTCACTGACTACACGATAAGAAGAAGTATAGATATTACAAGACGTAGATGTGTTAAATAATAACACATTATTTTAAGTCTATTAAATATTATATTCCGAAATAATGAGTATAAAGTAGTTATGGGTAAAGTCAAAGTCAAAGTCAAATAAACATTGTCAAATAAACATGAACATTGTAGATGACGACACCTTGAACAGGTTCGTCGTTCTGTGGTTAGTAGAATGATGCGCAGAATTTGATAATTTTCGTGATAGTAGTTCTGTGTTCACTGATCTGGGGGCTTAAAACGGTGACTTTAGCAGAATCATAATATGAAAATATTATGAATCATCTTAAAATAGCACCAACTGACAATTGGTAACATGATCTGCGTGCGATTCATATTACGAAATAATTCATCTGTTTGACAGTTTTCTATGGAGATTTGTAAAATGGTCCACACATTATGAATTGCTTTTGATAAATTCGAGGAATTGCTAATGACAGATGGAAATTCAGGAAATGAATCGCTTTTAGAGGAATTGCTAATGTGGCCCCCTGAACAGCTAAAGATTTGCATTAATTAACTCCAGTTTCTGAAAATATATTCAACTCTGTTGTCAAATGGTTGAATTGGTCTTCTTATTTTTACTGACTAACCCTACAAATCTATCTTCTTCTATATATATGTATATAAAAATGAATTGCTGTTCGTTAGTCTCGCTCAAACTCAAGAACGGCGGGACCGACTTGAATTTTATTTTTTTTGTAAGACACCTGTGCAGTTAGTATAGGTAGGTGCGCTGTAGATAAGTACTTAGTGCTACCCGAGCGAAGCCGAGGCGGGCAGCTAGTACATTCATAAAATCAATTATTTTTCCCATGGACCCAAGCTACAATCCTTAAATTCTCTTTTATAGTGTTTTTGTTTCGTTCACGGCTGGTCATATACGCACGTACCTTGATAGTACTAAGTAACATAATTATGACTATGCAGAACAAAACAACAAAAAATATCAACCACTCATCACCAACATACCACACGTAAACTTATAACTACGTGACAAATATCACAGGTCTGAACCTTCAATCTACGTCATAGCAGTAAGTATAGGCAGTAACTCCTGGTTAAACCCATTGAATTTATATAAAGTGGACACATAATCCTGTGTACTTTTTATTTATGTAAGTGACTTTAAGGGCATTTACTGACTTGAAGTTTTTTAGGCGCGTTTTCGTAAGTATTCTTTCAAACTCAAACTCAAAGCATTTATTTCAATTGAACCATTTACAGGCACTTTTGAATTGTCAAGGAGTCGGTCAGTCAGAAATATGAAGCTAGTTGCCCATTCCAAAGCGTAGTAGGTACCTATGGAGAAGAACGTGCAATAAACTCCACGGACACACTTTTAAAAAAAATAAAAATTATACAAAAAGTTGGTTACATCATTCATGTTGAAATTATACATGTGAGAACAATGTAGAAAGCACGTTAAAAGCGTCCGCAATTATAAAATAAAAACAAGTCAAAAAATTAAATAAGCCATGGCAGCTAAGAAGGGACCAGTCTATTTATTTATATATCTTTAAGAAAGCTTACAGTCTAAAATCTATAGTTATGGGTAAATAATTAACAACTAATTAATATGAAGCAGTAAATGTGGTTTGTTAGAATCCTGTATTGTACCAAAGAATGGGTGGAAAGGAAATGCTCTGGGTACTACTCTATCGGTCTCATCAAGATATTTTTTACCGTCAAATCATATGACAATAAATTAACTTGGAAACATAATCCAAGGTTCGGGTTGAACCTTTGAATTCAAAAAGTAAATCGAACGTGGTTTAGTCGGTTGAAGGACTGAACGAGCCACAATAGAAGTTTTATTGTTACAACGTCTGGGGGCGTTTAGTGTCCCTCAACGTGTTAACAATTTTATACTAGATTCTGTTGTTAGTTTATGATCAATCAATCTGCCTAGCCTTTTCCCAACTATGTTGGGGTCGGCTTCCAGTCTAACCGGATGCAGCTGAATACCCCTATTTTAGATGGAGCGACTGCCTATCTGACCTCCACAACCCAATAACTGGGTAATACGGTACCCCTTGGTAAGACTGTTTGTCGGAACCGTTACTACTGTCACAAATCCACGAATGACAGCTGGAACTAACGGCTTAACGTGCTTTCCGAGGCATGGAGGACTCTCGGTAAGTAAATATGGTCACCCATCCACGGACCAACCCTGGAAAACGTAGCTCAACCTGATGTATCGAGCCGTACGGCTGTTATTACTTAGCCACGAGCACGTCATTGTTAGTTTATGATCAGTAGTATGAAATTTAATCTCCTTTTTTTTTTGAGATTCATATGCAAATAGACTGATTAGTGAATCAGTGGTAGCTATTTCAGTCGTACCAGCTTGAGCTTTTGCACTGCATCCGTAACGGGGCGTTTCACGAAACACGTGCCAAATACGCCCCGCCGGTAACTGCCCTTAAACTTAAAAGGTCACTAACAATTACTCACAGGCCTATGTATTTATAACATTATTAAAATATTATACAAGTCATCAACTGTGAACAATACTATGATGTAAGTCTCACCGCGATTGAATAAATCATTATTGTATTTACTACACCAAAATAGTATGAATCAGTTTCTTTAATCATGATTTTTAAATAGTAATGGCAAATAATAGCATTTATTGAATTGGAAGTAAGAAAGGAAACTTGGTTTATTTTCACAAAAACACGTCCATATAAAAGTATAATTTAATAAGTGTATTAAAAAAGTTCATTTTAATGAACATTTTAACTTGACTTTGTGTGTTGCAAACTCCATGCTCTTCAAATAGGACCACAAACTTCAAAAATAATCATTAAACCTACCTCAATAAAAAAATAATATACCTATTCTCCATTTGAAATAAGATTTGACAATTAAATAAGCCTTTTTTACAGTCCGTTCAACCGATTTTGACTTCTATTGCGTTAGTAGCATGACAAATAGCAGCTGCAGTAAACAGTTGGTATTTTGTAACATTTTTTGCTTTAAATGCCATCCTTATACCTACGGTATAGAAGTCAAAATCGGTTGAACGGACTGTAGAATGGTTTGTTTAAATGTCTAATCTTATTTCAAATGGAGTATCAAACATTCTAGCACAAAAAAGAAATCCATCAAATAATCTAAAACCAAAATCCAAAAAAAAAAACAAATACACAGAACCATCCAGGTGCGCAAAAAACTGCTCTTTCTTTCCTATCACATCGCGCCCGGTCGTCGACGGTCCCCAGTTCATTGCCCCAAAGGTGACTGTTAAAGTCCCATTGACCTACCCCAACCTTTGGCATCTTCCTAGAACTTATAATAGTCTGGACCGGAGCATCATCCGGTTTCCTAACAAAAACATTACGTAAATGTCGTTTCCTATTGTTAGTATAACTGTCGGTCTGGCAGCGCCCTTAGGGTTGATGATTTAAAAGCCACTGTTTTTTTTTATTTTGATTTTGTTCCAAAGTAAAATCGTTTTTTTAATTTTATTAGACCATTCTTAACAACGTGGTTAAACTTCGAAAGTAAAAAAAAAAAAAAAATATAATTTAGATAATTATGATATTTCTTATAAGAATTAATAAAAGTCACATGGATGTAAGATAATATACCAAAAAAATATTGTAGATAAAGCAAAGTTCATAAATATACAGTTTAAAAAATTGCTGTTATAACTGTGTGGACGTGTTTCTTGGCACGTGCCTAAAAGCTGGTGTAACACAGAGTATAAAAGAATTATAACAAAAACGTAACTAATGTGTAATGTTTTTTCTTTAAAACTTGTCATAGACTGAGAAACTTGGATTTGAAAATACATAGTTTCTCATATTATGACAACAGCTTTTAGGTTTTTATGAGATAACTTATTTAAATCTATATAATATTTAAAAAAAACAAAAAAATATTTACTGACAGACAACGCACAAAGTCGCTAGGTCAAGACATATGTTTTTTTACTAAAGTTCCTTTTAGAACAAAGGTGAAGGTAGGCATAAGGTAGATTTTTTTTAAATTCATCCATTGTTCGGGATAAATAGGTGATCAATCAATCTCCCTAGACGTATCCCAACTACATTAAATATGACAGTTTTATATGGAAATTCCCCATTTTTTTCCGATAATAAATTCCATTGCGCACACGGCTTGTAAAATTTTAAAACTCTTATCAATCGTCTTACCAAAACGCCCTCGTGCAGTAGTCAAAACAACAAATTAAAAAGACAAGTATAACCAGCATATAATGTTCCCACTGCTGGGACACAGGCCTCCTCTCTGTGAGAGAGGATGGACCGTAATCCACCACGCGGGCCCTGTGAGGGTTGGTAGATGTCACATGTCTTTGAATTTTTAGTTCTAGGACATGCCGGTTTTTTGAAGATGTTTTCCTTCACCGTTTTGAGAGCAGTGGTGATGAAATAATTTACACAAAGTAAAGCGCCTGTCAGGGTTCGAGCCTACGATCGACTCGTAAGTCGCCTTCGTTACTATTGGGCCACCACTGCTCTCAAAAAAGACAAGCGAAGAAAATAACCATATTCTGGCAGGCAGCCATAACTAATGTACTCACATTATGATATCAATTACAACTACAAATTTCTGCACGTCATTCCAAGTTTACGCAACAATGCATTCGCTTACAAATGTACAGGTGGTCTAAAACGGCCACATTAGCAATTCTTCCAAAATAGAAAATAGAGAAAAATGGTTTATTGTCCAGGTAATACAGTCAGCAGGTTTACAGGTTATACAATATTACCTTTAAGCAACATTTTACAAGGTTACAATATTTAGTAGGTTTGCAGGTATATTACCTATACCTAGGTTACACAAATTGTTTACCAGTGAGCCCCAAACTAGACAGTTAGTCTTTATCTCGGGGCTCGGGGTATGACTTACAAAGAGGAGACTAGATAAGTGGTTTCAGGTGTTGTATGGTATTTTGTTTGTTTAAGAAAAGCATTTCATTTCCTGTATTTCCAGCTGTCATTAGCAATTCCTCTAATTTGACACAAAGGCAATTCATATTATGTGGACCATTTTACGAATCTCCGTAGAAAACTGTCAAACAGGTGAATTATTTCGTTATATGAATAGCACACAGATCATATTTATTATGAATTGTCAGTTTGTGACATTTTTACGATGATTCATAATATTTTCATATTATGATTCTGCCAAAGTGACTGTTTTAAGCACCGTGATTAATAATTCAATAGAAACAATGTAAGGAAAGCCTTAAATAAATAAACATTCATTAAAATTCTGCAAGTTACTCGTATAATGACTCCTATGGTTTTGCATCGTACCTTGAAAGTGAAATTTACATACCTTATCTCAATATGATATCAAAAAAATTTAAGTAATAAAAACTAAAATCCAACTACGACTAAAAAGGTATAAACAAGACACCATAGACAGACAAATAAAAAATCCGGAGTCACACGTGTTAGGGCTTAAATCGAACAGAGTATGTGGTAACCAGCGGACGATCAAGACGCTTCTAACGATACCTCATTTGTCAAATTGTGATGAGTGGTTTAGAAGATAGGAGGGAACAGATGAACATACATACATACCGGTCAAAATCATAACCCTCCTTTTTTATTCGCCGTAGTCGGGTAAAAACTGTTTAAGATTTTCTTACTGTGGAAATGATCTTACCATTAGTACCTATTAAATCATTTCTACGTATTATCATCAGAAGTCCGAAAGTCTGACAACCAGTCTTACCAAAGGTTATCGTTTTAACCAGTAACTGGGTTGTGGAGGTCAGATAGGCAGTCGCTCCATGTAAAATACTGGTATTCAGCTGCATTCGGTTAGACTGGAAGCAGATTGAAAAAACAATGATCAATCATTTGAAATGTCAAATTAGTGTACGGGATTAAAAAACGAACTTTAGGCATTGGTCTGTGTATTTATTTACTAGCTTCCACCCGCGTCTTCGCCCGCTTGGGATGCCGATAAAAATAGCTATGTCCTTCCCCGAGATACCATCTATCTCCTTGCCAAATTTTATCGAAATCTGTTCAGTGGTTTAGGCGTGAAAGGGTAACATACAGACAGACGGACAGAATATGTATTAGTATGGTATGGAGAAAAACAATCATTGAACTTTGTTTTTGTAAGGTATTGCAGGCGGGGACAAACATACACCATATTTTTCAGGTTATTGGTTGTGTGTTATGGGTTATGCTTGTTTTTCTCTTTTCGGTTACAGGCTTTTGCAATCGGGTTTTTTGTTTTTTAAATAATTTGTTTTATTTCAAGCTTTTTAGTTTTATTATTTTATATAATTAGAATTAACTCAATAGTAGCTTTAATTTGATACCAATATTGTTGTAATAAAAAAAAAAACTTCCCCTCCCTTTTTTTATATTTGCAGATGAAATATATAAATTTTTATAGCCTATGTCACTTCCACAATTAAGACGAACATTCTTAATGCCTTAAGCATTCTCTACCAGTCAACATAGGTTGGTGACGAGATTAGATGGCAGGTGTTTCCCCAAACTAGACAGTTAGTCTGGTTCGACAATGACGTCAAAGAATGCCTTGCATAATGACGAATTGTCATAACATAACATGCATTTACCACACGTTATTCCCACCATTTGCTTTTAGTATTTTATCCTTTATTATTAGCTCTAAAAAGCATGATTCACCAAAAATAAAACAATGCACATGCCCATATTTGATCTTAAAACAGGCCACAAAGTGAGTATGCATCTTTTCTAGTTCTTTTATGACGTCATAGAAACCACATCAGGTGCTCTAATTTGCGGTTCTACTTTGAAAACCAGTCATGGTATGAGAAAATGGTCACAACACCAGATAAGCTAAAGTTGTTGTTCATTGTTGTGCGAACTGCTAAGGATTAGAACTCCTTGCCGGAATCTGGGTTTCCCGATCGTTAGAGGGAGTCTTCTAGTTGAGAGTGAATAGATTACTAGGTAAGCGTGTTCATACTTATTATCAGGGGCCTATTTAATAAAAACGAGGTATTCCACTAAGAGCACTGATTTCAACAGCACTTGTCCGAACCGCACCTGAGCATTTCCACTAACCGCACTGAAACAAAATTTTGATTAGTGCGGTTCGATGGAACAGTTTATCGACTGGCAACAAGGAGACCGGCAACAATTGACGATTTTACAATTTTTTATAAAAAGAAAAAGAAAGAACACAAATACAAAAAATAACAAGTTGGGGGAAAATATGCGTCACATCCACGCAAAACGGCCACCGCTCAGCATCATGCTGCGTATGGGAAACAGAGCCCCAGCGCTGACCGACGCTAGTTTTTTCACAGTTTTGGCCAGCCCCATAAAAAACAAGCCATTAGTATTTTTTAAACAGCACTTGTCGTGAAAATATGTAACTTTTGTAATTTTTTGACAAATATATATATTTTATGTTGCATTGTCAGATACATAAATAAATAGGGTCCAGGTGACAACTACTCGTATAGTCATACGCGAGCTTATGAATTTACATTTCAAAATTGAATCTATAGCAGATTTATTTTTCATTGATCTCATTTCGAAGTGCTATGTGTAATAGCGCTATTCTGTAGTCTACCTCCAACCTCACTCAAGTCACTGCACACAGTTCGAAAATTAACTTATACAATAGTAGGTATTTTTAATTTAATTTTTTTTAATTTTTATTTGCTTTGATTTCTGTTTGCTATTTATAAATATCAATAGAAATCAATGCCAATTTTCATTATTCATTAATTTGTTTTAAGAAATGTGTGATTTTTTACAATTGTTTTTTTATTATCCAAGCTTTTATAATTAAATTATTGAGACGTGACTGGCTTGATTACTAAAATATAATTATTTGAACGCCCTCTGGCATAACATAACGCTCTATTTATTATCTTTATATACCATTATTATTGTACCTATGTTAATCAAATGAATTATCTATCTATCTGCCTAGCCTTTTCCCAACTATGTTGGGGTCGGCTTCCAGTCTAACCGGATGCAGCTGAATACCAGTATTTTACTGGACTTGACTTATTATCGACTTATGACTTTTACTTGACTTACAAACATGACTTATGACTTCAACGAAATTATCGCGGATTCACACCTCGATCCGTTCGAACTTATAACGTCATTCTTTCTTCCTTCATTTTTAATTTTTTTACTGCCTTGTTGATCTGTCGGTCGCAAACGCAACTGCTGAGCATGAGGTTCTGGGTTCGATTCCCAGGTCGGGCAAAGGGTAATTGGGTTTTCTATCTAGAGTTTCTCCGTACCAGTTTGGAGTCTGGATTAATGACCGGATGTAATTATGACGTATTCAAGGCTCAATCAATCCAAAAACAATATACCAGGTAACTTTTATCTGAGTTGGTACGTATGTTTCTACGTATAGATAAATAAGGATATACGCGGTCAAAAATATCAGTCGTATTATATGGAACTGTTATTAATTATATTATTATGTTCATATTATGACGTGTATCCTGTTTAAAATATAGCTAAAAGGTCATAATGATCATTGATAACAAAATATGACTAAGGTTGCTCAAAGTTTTGTGAAAATTTGTATGTCAGCACTTGCAAGACTAAGGCTTCCTCTAGATGACTCTGGAGCCGCACCGGCGCCGGATAGCATGTTTCTGTGTACGAATGAATATCACCTATACGCCGCACCGCCCGCTGGCTCCGGCGGGGCCGGACCATACCTACCCCGGACCGTACCTAGAGTCGGACCGTACCTAGAGTCTGACCAACGAAAGCTGTCCAAGAAAAAAGGCGGCAATTTTAAAGATCAAACTTGCTATACACTGCTTAAACGGAGTCGATACTATTTGTTATTCAAGACATATTATGCGATACCTACATCAGTATTTCATATTTTTATATAATAGTTAGACATGTAATACCTAATGTTACTTAGAAGTGAAGTAAAATATTCACCAGATATTCGTGGTCAGCTTTCATTGGCCAAACTCAAGATAAAAATATTCAGAATTTCTCAGATAGAGTGTAAATCCGGCGGCATGTGCAGTAAGCTTTAAAGGAGACTAATTTCTATGTGATAATAAAATAGGTTAAACTTCGCTGTCAATATATATAAAAATTATGTTAAAGTAACTCAGAATTAAATTGAGCAAGCGTGGTGATCTAATAATGGCGCATCTAGTGGTCGGAGCAGGGCAGAGCAGTGGGGGCCCGGTGACCGTGACTTACCAGTTTTAGGTCGTAGGTTCGAACCCTGACAGACGCTTTAATTTGTGTAAATTATTTCATAAGCAGTGCTCTCAAAACGGTGAAGGAAAACATCGTGAGGAAACCGGCATGTCCTAGAACCAAAAAATGGAAGACATAATTGTGATATCTACCAACCCGCACTGGGCTAGCTTGGTGGATTACGACCCACTCCCTCTCATTGAGAAGAGGCCTGTGTCCCGGCGCGGCAGTGGGAACATTATAAGCTTATAATGCTTAAACTAGTAGTCGGATAGGAAACACTGACCTATTTATCCGACTGGAAGGACCGGCGCAACGCCCGCGCCGCACCGTCGCCGCGCCGCACCGTCGCGCGACGCACCGTCGCCATGCCCGCACCGCTCGCCACTTGTATAATTATGTCCCGCGCCTTACACAAACTTTTCAAAGCTTAGTAGTGTGTGTTAAATTCTAATTCAATTCCATTCATACTGGCACTTCGAATTCTAAGGGGAGCTCGTGGCTAAGTAATAACAGCCGCACGGGTCGATTCATCAGGTTACCCTACGATTGCCGGGGTTGGTCCGTGGGTGGGTAACCATCTTTACATACCGGGACTCCTCCGTGCCTCGGAAAGCACGTTAAGCCGTTGGACCCGGCTGTCATTTGTAGAACTTTGACAGTTGTTACGGGTCGTCAGAAGCGAAAGTCTGACAGCCAGTCTTACCAAGGGGTATCGTGTTACTCAGTAACTGGGTTGTGGAGGTCAGATAGGCAGTCGCTCCATGTAAAATACTGGTATTCAGCTGCATCCGGTTAGACTGGAAGCCAACATTGTTGGGAAAAGACTAGGCAGATGATGACTGGCAGTTTGAATTCCGAGAGGTCATGATGAAATTCTTGTTTTTATTGTTATTTTACGCTGTGTGTGTATGTGCTGCTGGTCACGCGGTCTGTTTAATTACAGGTAATATTTAAATAGTTACCTACATAAGTATTATGAAGATGAAGAGTCATTGGGTTTACTATACGTAAACAAAGTTTACTCAGACCATCAACAAAATGCATTATCGTTACGTAAAAATAAATATAAGTACAAGTGTATATAATTTTTAATAACTTTACTTAACTTAAATCATTGAAAGCCCGAAATTAATATTCAATCCTGAACAAATTTTTGGATATTTAATTTGACATTTTTTTCATCCATTCATTTTGTGGGTGACGACAACCGATGCGATCTTTAGGAATCTCGCGTTCTAGACGGCTACGACTCCGGCCAGTCGTGTGTGGCCGTCTATTGGTACTAGGCTGTCTAGTGGTCTAGTGGTACTTTTTGATGGGCGGCTAGTTGGCCATTGCGGAGTCACACGTGTTAGGGCATAAATCGGACAGATTACGTGTGACTCCGGATTTTTTATTTGTCTGTCTGTGGTGTCTTGTTTATAGCACATGTGTGTGAGCACTATGTACTTACCTAAGTACTTTAAAGCTACCATTTACTAGGTACGTCTTTCATTGACTTGAATGTGCCCTGGCGACTGAGAGTATGTCATGCTCACTTTAATGTCTCGCTGGTGGTGGCGTGTGTGTTGGATCATTAGGTTCCCTTCAAAATGGTTGAGCTGAATGGTGCTGATCCATGCGTCATGTTCGTGAACGGGCGCCATCAGTAGGGACTGGTCATCTTTTAGCTGCCACGGCTTATTTTAATTTATTTTAATTTTAGAATTGTTTGGTTTCTTTTTTATCTTTTTATGGACGGACATTGTTCTCACATGTATAATTTCAACATAAATGATGTAACCAATATATTGTAATAATATTCTCATTCAAAAGAGTGTCCGTGGAGTTTCTTGCCCGTTCTTCTCCATAGGAACCTACGCTTTGGAATGGGCAACTAGCTTCATCTTTCTGACTGACCGACCCCTTGACAATTCAAAAGTGCCTGTAATTGGTTTATTTGAAATAAATGCTTTGAGTTTGAGTTTATACCTTTTTAGTCGTAGTTGGGTTTTAGTTTTTATTACTTAAATTTTTTATAATTCTTTTGGGGTTATAATATATATATTTTTGAAATGTACTCATTAAGCCCTTTCATTTGATACCCAACATGGTACGATTAAACAATTTTTTTTTTAGTTCCTGACTTTCCTGTCAAAATCATAACCCTCCTTTTTTCTTCGCCGTAGTCGGGTAAAAACAATTGCGTACTGTCGTATGTAGTTCATAATACACAGTGCTCCATACATAAGATCTTAAAAACAAATTAGTACCTAATATGACGCAGCGGTCCGCTATTAATTGTGAATCATTTGGACTCTGTTCGACTTTGTCGTGCCCTTCCCGGAATACAGTCTAGACTAGGAAGAGCTTAGGACATGGAGCGAGCGGAGCGGTGATTCTAAAGCGGATAGGTAATGAAGATCGAGGAAACAAAAAAAAAAATTAGGTAGTCATGGGGACTGCCCACAGAAGTGAAACCTTAACCAGGCCTCCGTCACTCCATGTACTTGCGCGCTATAAGTGCCTACCGCCCAGCCGAGCGGTCTCGGTCCGCCGGCGGATCAAATTCAGTGCGGTTTTCGCAAGCGAAGCGCGCGCACGCCGTTCAATTTTAATAGTGCTGTAGTAATGCTTTTTCGATTCGTAATTACCAGCTGTTAGCACTAACATAAAAAAAAACAAATTATTTCTTACGGCTTAGTGCTTTATTTGAAGTCGGTTCTCTTTTTTTAAGGCTTTTTTTTTCATTTCTAGTGAACATCTCCGAAGATCATCATCAAACTAAGAAGTATTATACTTATTTTAAAACGTTCTCCTAAATGTAACAAATCCTTTTCTGAAAACCGCATCGATATCGGTTTATCCAAACGCGAGATTATCGCGCACAAACATACATACCTACAAACCATACAAGTCAAACTTCTCAGTTTGGCCTGTATGTCTGATCGCCTCCTTTTTTTTAAGTTGGTTAAATATTTTATAAATGATAAAATTTTTAACTGCCACATAAAAGTCAGAACATATTCACAGTTCTCAATAACATAGATAAAAAGTTATGTTAATTTAATTTTATCGAAGAGGCAGCCCTGCGATTACTGTGGAATCGCGCGGTGCGAAGCAATCACTGCTGTACGCTTGAGCATTTAGGCGCATTTTAGCATACAGTGGTTGTTGACGCGAGGGAGTAGGCAATTATCGTAATAGGTATTGGAAATTTTCTACTGAGTGAAGTATCTGTTACGTAGTAACTATTCAGTAATCTGTGCCTTAACTTTGGTTTCTTTTATTGTCTCGGCGAATAATTTCGGATAATTACTCAATAATTTCGAATGCTTTGCGAATGTTATTTCGTGTAAAATTATCTACAACAATATTATCCAAATACTAACTATCATAACTTCCTAACTAATATCCTACTTAATATTATAAATGTGAAAGTTTGTGAGTATGGATGTGTGGATGTTTGTTACTCTTTGACGCTAAAACTACTGGATGGATTTGGATGAAATTTGGCAAACAGATAGTTTATAACCTGGATTAACACATAGGATACTTTTTATCCCGATATTCCCACGGGATCAAGACTTACGCGGATGAAACCGCGGGGCGCAGCTAGTAATTATATAAATGTGATAATTATATAAATGTGAAAATGAGTTTCTTTGTTCGTTACATTTTCAGGCCAAAAAGGGCAGAATGGACTTAGATGAAATTTTGCGCATGGGTAGACCATGCCCTGAAATAGGACATAGGATACTTTTATCCCGATATTCCCACAGAATCGTACTTACGCGGGTGAAACCGCGGGGCACAGCTAGTACCTGCATAAAAATGAATATTTATCTATTTAGGTACTGTTAATTACACATAAAAACACCAGTTTTCAATCAAATTCTCAGGAGCACGCACTCGCGCCCTTCAAAGTTACTGCTTTAGTTTGACCGAGACAGGTGTACTGCACCTTAGATATATACGCGGCGAGAGCGAGAGGGGACAGTGCAGTACGTTCATTCGTCGACGCTCACAGCGCGCAGCGTCCCACCGCTCATTCGTCACTGCTGCCTAGATGCACTTCTATAGGCGGGAGCCAAACTGCCGTGCTAGCGATAAGTGCCGTAAGCATGTTCGTATGCAGAACATACTTACGGCACTTATCGCTAGCACCGCAGAATACAGCACGACAGCGCGAGCATGTCGGTGACGCGAATCCATAAGTTTATTCCGTTCCAAAAATCATTCATTGCGTCTAAAGAAGTTTTCACGTCAAAAATGTATTTATTTTGGACAGACTAGAAGGCAGACAGAGGCAGGTTTCAGGGGAGTTTGGTATAGCGCTACTTCTTCTTTCGAGCTCAAATACTCCTACAATCACTCCACTCCAGTACTTAGTGACTGGGGACTGGAGAAGAGTGAGCATTTTTGACCTTCTTTACTATTATTTATAGGATATCATCATTATCATCATCATTTCAGCCGAAAGACGTCCACTGCTGGATATAGGCCTCCCCCAAGCACCGCCACTTCGACCGGTTCTGTGCTTCTCGCATCCAGCGCATTCCCGCGGCCTTCATCAGGTCATCGGTCCACCTTGTGGGGGGCCTCCCAACGCTACGTCTTCCGGTACGCGGTCGCCACTCCAGAACCTTTATAGGATATGTATTTCTGTAACTTCCACGGGACATTTTAATTAAATCAACCGATCACCGATTGTATCAACCGATTACCTTATTTCAAACTCAATAAAAGCCAAAAATTAAAATAAATGAATTTCATCGAGGGGTGTCTCCCGATGAAGTCGCAAACCATATTGAATAGTATATCGTAACGCATTATGTTATAGATCAAACCCATTGTCTCGGCCTTTACTTAATTTATTTCTACTTCTTGTTTTTATAGTATCTTTCCTGGAATCAAGTCTAGACATGAACAAGCTGAGGACACAGTAGGTATATGCAAAGCGGAAAGATTTGATTAAGCAGCGGTTTGCAAATTGCAAATTATAAGGTTCGTAAGTACAAGTAAGTAATTATGTCATTTGAATAGGTTTGTTGGTTGGTTTTTGTTTAACTTTTAATATAAAAAGGTCGTCTGGTCTTTTTAATTTATTAGAACGTTTTATTAAAATAAAAAAACTATCTACGCTAATATTAGTAAAGAGAAAAGTTTTTTTTTTTTTTGTAATGCATAACCTCAAAAACTGCGGGACCGATTTTGATCATTCTTTCACCAGTAGATAGCTAGAGTAACATAGATAAATAAAGAAGATAAAAAAGATAGAAAAATGGTTATGGTAGATTTATAAAGACGTCACGCGGGCGAAGCCGCTGCTGGAAGCTAGTATATTTTAATCAAGATACAGTTTATATTTAATTTGACAACAAATATTTTGCACTAGCTTCCACCTGCGGCTTCGCCCGCGTGGTATGTCGATAAAAAGCCCATGTCCTTCTCCAAGATTCAAAGTATCTCCATACCAAATTTCATCCAAATCCGTTAGCCGTTTTAGCATGAAAGCGTAACAAACAAACAAACTCACTTTCGCATTTTTATTATTATTAAAGTTAGGATGTAGTTTGGATAACATTTCCTCACATTATTGCAACACTTCTTCATCTGTTATCGTTTAGACGATTGCTACATAATATGCACATTTTGCAAATTAAAGGATTTTTTGATTTGCATCGTTCGCATTATTTTTATTATTATTGACTGCAACTGTGTCCTCACCCTTACCTGTCTGTAGTCTAAGGTCACCTGCATCCACGTCACACAGTTATGCAACTTCCGTATTGTTTAATATAGTAACAATACGTAATATTTAAAAAATTTAAGTGGATATTGTCGTAATGAAATGATTTAATTGTGCGCAGGTAAGCAAGGTTGAAAGGAATGATGCCTGATTTTATAAAACATCTGGGATTTTGAAGTTTACGGTTTCTTTTTATTTGTGCGGGCCTCATGGCTATGTAATAACAGCCGCACGGGTCGATCCATCAGGTGAATTTTTACATATCGAGACTCCTCCGTGCCTCGGAAAGCACGTTAAGCCGTTGGTCTCGGCTGTCATTCGCAGATCTTTGACAGTCATTACGGTAGAAGCCCAAAAGTCTGACAACCAGTATTACCAAAGGGGTATCGCGATACCCAGTAACTGGGTTGTGGAGGTCAGAGAGGAAGACGCTTCATGTAAAATTCTGGTATTCAGCTTCATCCGGTTAGACTGGAAGCCGACCCCAACATACTTGGAATAAGGCTAAGTAGATCGATTGACTTTGACAAGTCGCCAAAGTAAGTTTTCCCTGGCAGTATAAACAGCGGTGTCTCATACAGGGGTGTTATGAAAATTAAGGAACTCATTATGACTCCTATATGACGTCACGAAGTCCGTACTGACGTGACGACGTTTTATATTATTTATTACTAAACTTGCTGAGTTAAAACACTGTTGTTATCAATAATATCTACCTATGCCTATTCATTAATCATATTATTTATTATAAATTAATTTAATAAAAAAATTGAGGTTCTCTATTTTGTCACAAATATGTGTCTCTGGCATTTCGGAACTAATTTGATTGGAAAATTAACTATTTTATTTAACGCGCACTACACATAGGATAGCTATGAGCGTATTACAAATTTGGTTATGCATTTAAATAGGCTTTATTCCTTTGAGATAAGGATTAAATTTCCTTAAATAAAGTATATTATTATCTTGTTATGACACAGTGGTTCTAATTTCAGTTAAGTAAATAAAAGATTTTTTCATAAAAAATTAACATAATATATAAATAATGACGGAAATCGATTCAGAAGCCGATTCTGAGCAAACTACTTTCAGGTCTTGCGCTTATTCTGTTACACGTTGTATACAGTATATATTGCCAGTGTCTCGTAGGTGCAAGATTAGTCAATATGATATCCACCATTCATCATTATTCCAACATTTTTTTACCACTCCGCCTCCGGGGTGAACTTTAATCCTTTCTTATTTTTTTTTCTGCCTTTTTTCTTATATTATTATCCCCAAGACCATCCCAAGTTCCATCTTCAGTGGTTCAGACCTTGCAAAGCACTACTTCTATAGGATAAAACAAAGTTGGTTTTCCTGTCTGCCTGTTAGACTGACACAAAAAGTGCTTAAATTTTTAAACTCGTCAATGGATCTCGATGCCGCTTCCACCATAATTTATTCTGGAAGTTTTATGTGTATTAATATTATAAATTAAAGACACTTTTCGTGTTTGTCTGTATTTCCGCGTTGTTCTTCGAAGCCACGCAACAGATTTTGATGAGGTTTTCACCATCGTTTAGATAATTTATTCCGGTAGGTTTATGTTTATAATACGTTAATATTAAGTTACATATAACTAAGAAATCTCGATGTTTTGTCAAGTCCAAAAACCCGTGCGAAGCAGGAGCGGGTCGCTAGTATTATCCTACTAATATTATAAATCCTACTTCCTATTATCCTACTAATCCTACTAATATATTATAAATAATCCTACTAATCCTACTGATATATTATAAATAATCCTACTAATCCTACTAATATATTATAAATGTGAAAGTTTGGTTGTTTGTGTGTTTGCGTGTTTGGATGTTTGTTACTCAATCACGTAAAAATAGCTGAACGGATTTGGATGAAATTTGCCAAATAGATAGTTTATAACCTGGATTAACACATAGGATACCTTTTATCCCGATATTCCCACGGGAACGAGACTTACGCAGGTGAAACCGCGGGGCGCAGCTAGTATATTATAAATGTGAAAGTTTGTGTGTTTGTTACTCAATCACGCAAAAACGGCTGAATGGATTTGGATGAAATTTGGCAAATAGATAGTTTATAACCTTGATTAACACATAGGATACATTTTATCCCGATATTCCCACGGGAACGAGACTTACGCAGGTGAAACCGCGGGGCGCAGCTAGTATATTATAATTAATGTGAAAGTTTGTGTGTTTGGATGTTTGTTAGTCAATCACGCAAAAATGGCTGAATGGATTTGGATGAAATTTGGCAAACAGATAGTTTATGACCTTGATTAACACATAGAATACTTTTTATCCCGATATTCCCACGGGTTCGAGACTTACGCGGGTGAAACCGCGGGGCGCAGCTAGTAATAAATAAATCTAGATGTTTCGCTAAAACATTGCGAAGCAGGGTCGGGCCGTTTGTATAATAATATAAAGGCTGATAGAGCCAAATAAAATATGGAACTTTTTGGACGACCGCAACAAAATTTCCTGTAATCTCATGACGTATATAGGTACACACACACACATCAAGCTATATATTTCCAGTTAATGCTGAGCTCGCATTATAAAGGATTTACGAACAATGCGAGGTCAGCTTATACTGGAAATGTATAGCTTGATGTGTAGCCGTGTGTACAAATTAAAAATCTGAGTAAACAAGCCCGCACAAAGTCCAAATAATTCCACAGTCAGGGAATTTTTTGGCTTTTGTACCTACCTATAAGGAAAGGTTTCGCATATGTATGTAAAATTCCACAATTTCGATCTCATTTATTAGTAAAACTACAATATTATTTGTATTTTATACAATATTCGTAGTATGTTTCTATAAATTGTGGCCAAATATTTCCTATGGCCCTACAGCACGTCGTCAGTTTCAAGGTCAAACATTATACATCCCTTTGCAAAAAAACGGGCACCTCAACAGTCATTGGCTTTTCTATGGACAATATTAATATTTTTACTATGGCATTAGCATAAATGACTAGTAATTTCTTATTATCAATAAGAATATAGTTTTTTGGCTACACCCCTCTTCCAGTAGCGCTACAATTTTACTAGCTCTTATTGCTTTTTCTGCCATTACAATCGACACAAAGATATCTGTTTTAAGTCACAATAAGGCTGGATTATGAAAAAAAAAAAACTATAAATAATAACGAGAAATTAGTTTTAGTGGCCAGGATAACCTTTTAACCGTAAACCCGCAAAAAGTTAGTAAAAGTCCCAAACTGAAAAAAGGATTATTATTGTTTTAAACAAAAATTTCGAATTTGGAATTAACTTTTTTTTCATACCCATACTCTTTATTAAGTGCCATAGTGCCATAGTTTGGCTATTAAAACCTCTTTACAACTAAATGATTACCAATAATGTACAAAAATCAAAACCGCCCGATTTTTTTGCAAAGGGGTGTATTTTGTTTGTAATGAGAATAAAAATTATACCATAAGGGGTTAATTAAAAAAGAATCTTGTCCCTATGAGTGATGGTAGGTACTGATCAGTCAGCTCCGCTACTAACCTTGCTGACTGGCTAACATCCGACATCAATCATTGGGCAGTTGCCCGCCAGACACAACACCCGTCTGGTCGCAGGATCCTCCCTTTTCTATGGTGGATGAGTGTACATTACACCCTGTTCCTCATACCCCTAAAGGGTCAACCTTCCTGGTCTACCTTTTCCACTTCGCTCTATCCTCGACATCGTCTACGGATACCTGACACTCTTTCATGTCCTTTAGCACTAAAGCTTTCCATCTTATTTTGGGTCTTCCTGTGTGTCTTGGACTGGGAACGGAAAGATTTCTCCCTCTCTCTTCCTGGCTATATATCCTACATGGTGGTACGGTCAACCTTCCTGGTCTACCTCTTCCACTTCGCTCTATCCTCAACATCGTCTACGGATACCTGACACTCTTTCATGTCCTCCAGCACTACAGCTTTCCATCTTGTTTTGGGTCTGCCTCTGGGTCTTGGACTGGGAATGGAAAATTTTAGCGCTAAGTTCCCTACGTATTCTGACGGTCTCCTTTTCACGTGACCATATTATTACAGCCTACAATCTTGCATCTTGTCGGCAATATTGCGCATGCCCAGACTTCCTTGCACGTACAGTCACGGACTTTAATTGATGAGCCACTTTGCACTGTTCGTATTTAAGCCGTGTAATGGAAATCGGGCTTAGTCGGTTATACTCGTACATCCAGACATGGAAAGTCATGGCTTCATATTATAGAAGAAGAAAATTATATTTAATATCTTTACCAGTTGGCTAACCTGAGAGCCAGAACTACAAACTTCACAGCAGAGTGACTACCCAAAGTCAACCAATTGCAGGTCTAGCAACCGTAACCTAGCAATGATTGTTTTAGCGTAGCCATAGTAACGTTAGCGTACGGAGAAATTTTAATTAGTCATTTCGACAAATTCGAAAATAACGTCTCTGACATCGACATTTCGACTGTCTGTCTTCGGATAAGTTTTCAGAATTATGGAGTTAATGAGCTCTGATTCAAAGGAGGTCAGTATCAAATAGATTGGATGAACATTGTACTTATTTATCATTGAGAACTTATTAGTCAACCTCTATGGAGAAGACTATTTCCGATTACTAGTAATTTGTTATCTTGTTTACGAGCATGCGATTTAAGTTCGTGTTTAATCGTGTAATCTCGTGAATGTATGAAACTGCAAAATTGAAAAGTTTGAAAGTGGCTCATCAATTAAAGTCCGTGATTGTACCTACTCGTTACGGATTTTCAACAGTAACTGATTCTGAAAAAAGGTAAATGAATCATGTATTTTCTGTCTATCATAATGAAGCTTCAGCGGACAACAATAATAATTTAATGATTTATTTTAATCAAATAATAATAGTGTTAACATTTACATTAAATATTAGCATTTATAGGTACACTTGATTTATTCCAGTTAACAAAACAAGTAGGTGGTGCAACCAGCATCCTTACTAAGTTATAAAATAACTTGTATTAAGGGCAGTGGTACACACGGCTACACATCAAGCTATACAATTCCAGTATAAGCTGACCTCGCATTGTACGGAAATCCTATACAATGCGAGATCAGCATAAACTGGAAATGTATAGCTTGATGTGTAGCCGTGTGTACAAGCCCATACTTAATTCAGTTTCACAAAAGAATTGCAGGCAGAAAAAGTGTTTTTTTTTTGTATAATTTAACGTAAGACCATAATTGCAGAAATCAGAAATTAAAATCTATTCATTTGACATTTGGATCATTTGTGTTTGTTTGTGTGTGTGTATATGTATGTGTGGGGGTGTATGTGCGTGTGTGTAATGTGGTAGGTAATAGTGTGTGTTGTTTCCGTACCATAATAACCATTATACATTCATCATCTGCCTAGCCTTTTCCCAACTATGTTGGGGTCGGCTTCCAGTCTAACCGGATGCAGCTGAATACCAGTATTTTACATGGAGCGACTGTCTATTTGACCTCCACAACCCAGTGACTTGGTAATACGATACCCCTTGGCAAGACTGGTTATCAGACTTTCGGGCTTCTGACGACCCGTAACGACTGTCAAAGATCCACATAGACAGCCGGGACCAACGGTTTAACGTGCTTTCCGAGGCATGGAAGAGTCTCGATTTGTAAAGATGGTCACCCATCTACGGACCAACCCCGGCAAGCGTAGCTTGACTTGATGAATTGACCCGTGCGGCTGTTATTACTTAGCCACGAGCTTCTACCATTACTAACCATATTAATAACCATTATACATTGTGAAATGAATATTATTTAATTCATTCCCACTCAACAATCGTGGCTGCGTCGAGGACGCACCCAGCCAACCAGTTTTAAGAAAAGTAGACGAGGAAGTCTCTAAACTAAAATTGGGGATTACTGTGTTCCCAGACGATGATGGAATCTTTCCTAGCGACACATCACAAGTATTCACAAGCCGTGACCTAGTAGGTAATAACCGCTGTTATCAAAATTATAATGACGCACGTGCTAAAGTGACCTTTGTACCTAACGAATTCATTGAAATCGTTGATAAATAATAATTATACAAAACAATGCGTTTTCCTCATCCGCTAACAAAACTACTGGATCTATTTTGTTAGGAATTATGTGGACCTAATTAGCGTAGACCTAATTATTCGTTACGGTCGTCACAGTCTTACCAAGGGGCATCTTATTACCCAGTTACTGGGTTGTGCAGGTCAGATAGGCAGTCACTTCATGTAAAATACTGATATTCAGCTGCATCCGGTTAGACTGGAAGCCGACCCCGACATAGTTGAAAAGGCTAGGCAGATGATGACTGACGTATCACTACTAACCCATAGTATAATTATTTTCCAAATCATCCTAACTAATTAGCCATGAAACACTAAAGTTAATACTTCAGAAAGTGATTCAAATAATGACGCATAGTCTTCTTAATGCTTTGTTTGTCCGTCTGTCTGTCTGTAGTACAGTAATGTGCTAAAAAGGTATCGTTAAATATATTTGCAGAGCAGCTGGAAGAAAGGATATTCTTTTTTCTTTTTATGGTGTCAGTGCGCATAATAATTTCTGGGGCTCAAGGAGAGAAGCCAGCGTTGGAGACATTTATTTCTAATGTACTTAATAATGGACGTCTAAATGACATATTGTGTGCAGAAATACCTCAAGAGGAGTGGGGTGCGGGGGGAGAGAGGGAGGGTCTTTGTTGGAGACTCTGAGTAGTAGTACCCAAAACATGACGATGAGCGTCGGCGAACCAGAAGTTTGGGAAAGTTCTGGGTCCGATTGTCGCATAGAGGTAATTATCACCCAGTAGGAAGACTATTTAAGTTCATTTTTAAGGTTCCGCACCATAAGGGTGCCAAACGGAACCCTATTACTGAGTGTGCGTTACCCCAGCAAAGTAATGTCGAAAATAGTCATTTAATCTTATAAATAACTAGCTGATGCCCGCTACTTAGCCCGCGTGGATGTCGGTTACTATAAATATACTAAAACCTTACTCGAGAACCAGTCTATCCATTAATAAAAACAGCATGAAAATCGGTGCAGTAGTTTTTGAGTTTATCGCGTACAGGACGACAGACAAACGCAGCAGAGGACTTTGTTTTATAATAATATAAGGATATAACGTTATCAAACAAAACAACTAATCAAACAAAATTCTTTCTCTACACAACAGATTAGCAAGTCAAACGTTGCGTTACGTTCCTGGAACGCTGACTCACGCGTCGACGGTTACCCTCCCCTCCGTCCCTCCTTCAGCCGCCGCCGTCTGGCGCCCCCCCTGACAATGACACTGTGAGTCACAACTTATGCAATGCATGTGCAGTGTATTAGGGTTTGAGCGAGTAGAAAAAGGTTATACGATTTTTTTGCTTTAGGGGAGTATCGTGTCAGTACCAAATTGGAAATAGTCTGTTTAACTCGCAGACACACGAGCAAGAAGTTTTAATTTCGGTGCCAAAATTATCGGGTCAGTGACAACTGAGCCCGAGTCAACTCAACCCGAATAATAATACCAGATACTAAGTCGTATAATGCCTAAAAAAGTGGTGTGTACCGTCGGCATGAAAAGTACCGACTTCTTAAAATATTGAAGATTTTTTTAAATTGATAGATTTAATTAATAAATTATCTAAATAAACATACTCCTACCATTAGCATACTTACCTTGGTGTATAGAGAGCGATGCAGATAGCACATACCTACTAGTTTTTCGGTAAACCGAGGGGGTTTACTGGCAAACTTGTTTAGCTTACTTTGTTAAGCTAAATTAAAAGTAAATGAATGGTATGGACAACGTTTGAAAGCGCCAGTAGCGAATTGGGTCAACATACATACCCGCGATACGCTTTGCCACAAATGGCAATTTATACTGGGATCTAAGCTTTTCCGATAAAAGCTAAGTAGGGGAAGACCAAAGAAACGATGGATGGACTGTGTCAAAGATGATATGGCTAAAAAAAGGGGGTGACTACCGACATGACGACTAATAGAGAAGTATGGAAGAAGAAGATATATGACGTCGACTCCAAATGAAATGGGATGAGACTAATGATCAAAGTTTTTCCCATAAATCTAAAAATATAGAGGGCATAGCCAAAATGATCTGGTTGAAAAGAGCAACTTGTTAAATTGGCTGCAAAACTACAACATCGTAACTTATCCATACTTCCATACTAATATTATAAATTCGAAAGTAACTCTGTCTGTCTGCCTGTCTGTATGTTACCTTTTCAAGCCTAAAAGCCTTTGTACAGTAGTTTTTTTTTACTTGTGCATAAAGGTTTAATAAATAAATAAAAGGATTTCAACAAAACTTGGCAAGGAGATAGATGGCACCCTGGTGAAGGACATAGGCTTTTTATTGACATACCGCGCGGGCGAAGCCGCGGGCGGAAGCTAGTATATATATGTATATTATTATTATATTATAAATACGAAAGTGAGTGAGTTTGTTTGTTACGCTTTCACGCTAAAACGGCTGAACGGATTTGGATGAAATTTGGCACATGGGTAGACCATGACCTGGAATAGGACATAGGATACTTTTTATCCCGATATTACCACGGGATCGAGACTTACACAGGTGAAACCGCGGGTGCAACTAGTACCTAATAAAGTTGTCGTAGACACTGACCGTGGCAATGACCAAGCTGACTCACCAACATATATAATGTATGCATTAGTGGTTATGTCTCGAGTTGTGATAGATTTATGAAGCTGCATTCGAAATAAATGCCTACTATGTCTGGGCATAAAACCACAAACTAATATGCTTACGCATTCTGGGCCAGTCTGGAGTTTTCTTCTTTTTCATAACATAACATCGACCTAGACGTGTATCGCAAGGGTTGGATCGAGGTGGCTCTGGAAAAGGATACCTGGAAGGATTTAGGAGAGGTTTTTGCTCAGCAGATACTTATATCACATCATTTTTATTCGTGCAAACAAGTATTCTTTGAAACGAAAAAAAAATGAATGGAAAATGGAGATGGATAGAATTAGAATTAGTCAAATCAAATTCAATAACGGAAACCAAAATCTCCACGCATAGAAACCATTTTCTAAATTGAATTAGGTGTAACTTGTTATATAAGTACATTTCATTTTAAATTCTGAATAGACTGATCTATACTACAAAAATGTTTTCAGTCATAAAAGAATGCTGTAGCATATTAAATCACGGAAATAACACAAAAAAGAATCTAGTAACTGAATAAAATTATGAATCCCTTTTAGTACTTTGGTGTTAAGAATGACGTCGTTAAAAATATTCAAGAACCTTCTTCCCCGTTCTAGAAGGACTTTATCCGTTGTTCAATGAACCAGTTAAACAAATAAGCACATTGCTTTTATTGCATCGCCGTTGAATGATCTCCAGCAGATCTGATGTTCCCATATATTTTTAGAAATACCTACACCACTGCTACACTATACAGGATAATACAGAAGACCCAATTGAATCAACGTCTTATACTCTTGACGTATAAAAAGAATATGGTAACAGAGAACGGCCATACATCCAATCTCGACATCATCATCACCTTCTTGCACCTGTCCCATGTTACTTGTAGTCGGCGCAGCACGGTTTATTTTTCCACTCTCCCCTCTCCCCTCATTTTTCCACTCTTACTTGTCAACTGTCACGCTATCATTCACTCTCTTCTCTCTTCTTCATTCATTCTTCTCTTTCATATCATGCCTCGCACAATCCATGCCTCTTTTTATTTTATTCATCCTACTTAGTCATCATCTTCAGCAAAAACCATCCTTCTTTTCATTGGTCGACCTCTTTTCTTACAACCAAAAAAAAATTTATATTATAATATAATTCATATAATTCTTTTTTTTTAATTTTTTTTTTTTTCTCGAAAAAATCTTGTCGTACTCATTCTTTGTACTGATCTTTTATTAATTCAAGTGGTACATAAAATAAAAATACAATAACCTAACCTAACTAAAACTATTAACAAACTAACATATGGCGTCGAAAACTTCCTCCGCATCACTGTCGACTGGTAATGTACCAAAGAGACTGGCGGCATTGCCACATTGTATGGCAATGCTTAGCCTCTGGCCAAGGTAAAAGCCAGTCCTTGGGTCACGGGAAGTATCAATCAGCCGTTTGGAGATTCTGTTGAACAAACCGTTGTCAATGTTGGTGCAGAATTACCTTTGTCTAGCAGAGGAAGTTTCTGGGGTTGTGATATAGACCTTCTGAATTCGCCTGTGGCTTGACTGAGCATTGAACCCACCGCCCTTGAGTCTCCCTTTACTTGGCGTTGCGCCGGCGCAGCTTTTTGCGACACGCCCACTTTTTGCTTTTTTCTCATTCGCACAGACAAATGAATTTTCGTGACTGACAGCTGGACAGTTCTGGTTAGTCCAGAAATAATAAATAAGAGTTTAATGCTGATGCACATAATATTAAACACATTTTTGTAGGCCCTATCATGCAGTTCTTGCATGATTTGCCACTAAAAATAACTTAATTCCTTAAATTTTACAAGTTCTTTGTACTTAGGAAATTTGCAAAGGGTATGAGGAGCATCGTCCTTTCTGCTTGGTATGATAAAAAATATCGAACGATAAAAAACATCAAATCATTTATGAATATTTTATTTTAACCATAGATGACAAACCATAAATACGTTATAAAATCTAACAGTAAAAAACCGTTTCATTAAAACAATCACTGGGAGGCTCATGATCAACAATGAACTTTAACATTATTAATATCATCTCTCATCAAATAGGTTTTAGGAGTATGAGGAACAGGGTGTAAAGTTCACTCATCCACCATAGAAAAGGGAGGATCCTCCGACCAGACGGGTGTTGTGTCTGGCGGGCAACTGCCCAATGATTGATATTGGATTTTTGTATATATGTTCACTGCACGGTAAACTCTAATTGCGCGATGCAGGATTTTGTGACGTCAGGATTTTTGTGTGACTTCAGATCTTTGATGCGTAGTTCGAATATGGCGATGTAGGTACCGCCACAAGGTCTCTCCAAAATTAAGTTATTTAATCCAACCCTCAACCGATCCCTCAAGATCTTGTTTTTCAAGTGTAATTTAAAAATCTTCTGAAACTGCCATTAGATGACTCCTCTCCACACCTGGGCGCCTAGTCATCGCTGCAACCGACCTGGTTATTAACCTCACACAAATATTAAATAACTCATAAAACTATCGCTTTTCCAGTAAGTTCGTGGGCGATAACCTAGTTATGTATACTTTACATACGGTTGATGTAAAACCGCGAAGAGTATATTATGACCCAATAACAATAGATGAATCATACGCGGAGACGCACTCGTAATCAAAATCTCGAAGGCGCTAAGTGCGATGAATCAATTGCTTAGTCAGCAGTGTTATGTCAAATGTATGGACGAGTAGAGTTGATATTATTGGTAAATGATATTTTGTTAGTCACAGAAGTGTATTCCAAATTTTTCAAATAAGTTCATTAGATAGATAGATAGAATACTCTTTATTATGTACACCAATAAAATGACAGATATATAAATGTAGATATTTTACTTAAGGTGATACAATAGCATTTTTTGATATTACAAGTACGATTGATGTACCTACCTTTGAAACTTGTAAGTCACTTGTAATTTGGGACGAAGCACAACTTCAATAGTGATAATATGGGACAAACTAAGATTTTTTTTCAACAAACATCAGGACGAATGAAGAATAAAATCTTCAATTTATTTTTACTTAAAAACCTTCAGACTATTACAAAATAGTGCCATGCGCTTCCCAACGGACAGCAATAAATTTTTATTTATATAGATGGACAGATAGATACTCCAGTACCACATTTTTTGAACTAGATGCTATCTTTATTTTGATGATATTCAATTTAAAAATAACTAAAACAGTCATTGCGTATGACTGTACGAACCTACTTACATATGTATTATGTAAAATACTTGAATAGGTGATTACTGTGGTATTTTTGTAAATTGTATTGTTTATTAGTCATTTATTTTGATGATTATTATGTTGATTTATACTCGTGTTATAGTAATTGAGTCAGCAAATGTTTGTGTAACCTTAAGTGATGATTCTTAAGACAGCTCTTAAAATTTGTGTGACTGGGTAGGACAGATTGTAAAAAAGATAATTCAGAGGATGAAGAATTAAATAAAGGGAAACGATTTTTTTTTCCAGATTTTCACACGAAGTTCGCCAAATCTCAGTGTAAAAGTACTTCCTTAACTAAAAAGTACATAGGTACCTAAATGGCACTGAAAAACCCAATGTGGTTCATTCCATAATCTGACCCGGTAACCTAGAACCAGGTTCACCAATTCACTGTCATTGTAAACTAAAAATGACCTACTGAAATGACCTACTTAAATGACATAACATTCAAAAAAAAAAACAGAATCCCAGTACATTTTGGGCACTATTCGTCCACATAAAGGTTGCCCCACATCGCAGCGTAACACTTATGACATAATTGCGCTAACGACACACTTACGCTCATGTGTAACGCACAGTTTTTTGCCAGCACGTAACTTGTTGCTATGACCATCTGTTTTGTAATTTGCTATAATAGCCGTTTTTGTTCGGTTTAGTTTTCTAAATTACACACTATTAGGGTCTTTCATGGGCTATTGAGCGGCCATTTGAGTAACTGGCGTTAAAATAATATGTTCACTGGGTTCGAGTTCATTATTTTACGTTAGTGTTTTTGACCTTGATGTCTTAGGTAAATTAAACTTTAGCAGTATGATATTATGGCCTATTCTCGTACGCTCTCATCTTAAAATAGGCAGTAGTTAGTAGTTTAAAAATATTATGAGATTCTTTGTAAAGCAATTCGCTGAAGGAAGGACTACTGAATCAATTTCATTCGCCAAGTTACATTGTTCCATACTTTGTATCAGGATGAAGGGTGCCGGTTAAATAATTGCTTAGGTTAAGAGGAAGTAGGGTCGGTCTTTTCTCCATACAAATGTCATAATTCGAGGTTCGGTTCTCGTCTATTTCCTTCTCCAATATTGGACCAATTTGAAAGATATTTTATAAATTGAATAAGAAGGATATTTACTGTGCCTCTATGTTTTTCTTTTTTCATTAACAACTGGGGGCCTAAAACGTTACATTAGCCATTTCTCTAAAAGCAATTCATTTCCTGAATTCCCAGCTGTCATTAGCAATTGCTCTAATTTGACACAAAAGTAATTCATAATTTTATGGACCATTTTACGAATCTCCATAGAAAACTGTCAAACAGATGAATTATTTCGTTAAATGAATTGCACGCAGATCATATTGTGAATTATCAGTTTGTGATATTTTACGATGATTAATAATATTATACTATTATGATTCTGTCAAAGTGGTCGTTTTAGGCCCCTTAACATATAAGTACCTAATCATAAAATTCAACACCAACTGCAAAAAGTAAACATACATACAGTTAAGCAATTACTTAAGTCCTCAAGTTTTTAAATCCCACCTCTGAAAAAATGGCAATTACCAATAAGCCAACACTTTCACAATACTGCAACTACAAATAGTAATTAACTTCTGTTACAACAGATTTACAAAACAATAAAATGAAATAACATAAAGCTAATGAAACAAATTCAACACATTACTTTGTACACCTAATTCTATATTTCGTAACGTATTGTATGGACTGATAATGCACGACATTGTTTGACCTATAAACATGACATTATCAAATCGACGTAGGTAAGCCGCACTTTTAATTAGTCATCAAAGTATTGAGATATTGTCGTTAAGAAGTGAGATTCGGCGTAGGTGGGCGTTATGACAAGTGTTGTGAATTAAATATTATTATGTTTATCTAAATTCTATTTCCATATTGGGCTTAAGGTGATTCCTTCAACGTGGCCCGCGATGTTCCAAATTTCTTACGTTTTTTTTTGTAAACGACAACGCTGTTTTAAGTTGTTTGTTGAAATTCATTACGACATTGATAAAATAATTATTAATATAACTCTCTTTGCTGCAAATAGGACTATTTCGTGAAAATAATGACCATTCGTAGAACGTAACATTTTTTTACAAAGGAATAAATTTTGTTTTCGTTCGCTACATTGACAGATCTCTTTTAATAAATATGAAATTGTAGTTACTCTAATCATTTCAGTCTGTCATCACTACATAACCTATTTCTGAAGTGATCACCGTATAGGCCTCTTTTAGTAAGCTGATGATAAAGATTTCAACACCTCAGTACTGCATGACACTAAGGTGTTGGAAGAACTGAAGTCAAATTATCAAAGTGACCGATTCATCCAAACCAAGTTACAGTATCGTAAGTAACTTCAGATTGGAGAAAATACTGCTTTATAAAAATTACAAATGTATTTCTTCTATATTATGAACATACTTATCTACGATAGCCATTCTTACAGTCACTCAAACGCGAGACAGTTTTGCGTAAGAATCAATTGTTCAATACATACTCAATCAACTATTTCATTATTGTTTATAAGTCACCTGGTTGTGCTAAGCTAAATATATCCAAGGCCGTTCTATGAAAACAATTTGAAAACACTAGGAAACGGTTACGGCCATTAGCATACAAAAGCTATTATTAATATAGCGCAGTTGAACTACTATCCAAAATAAAAATCCATATAGGTATTATAATTATATTGCGTAATATATTACAGTTATTTGCAAACAATGACATGCACCGTGACCCAATTTGATAAAGAAATGCTAAATACATAGTAATTCAATTATATTTATTTATAGGTTATCGAATTGGCACAGATAGGAAAACAAATATTGTTTTAAACTCTGATAGTGATCATCCTAACGAAACGTCCTTTTATGCTTATGATAACAATTGTTACTGTTATTGGGAAAAGAAAATTTATCAAGAAAGTAAACGGTATGAGCAAAGTAAAGATTAACCATGCTAGAACAAAAAATAACTAATACATTTAGTAATGCTAGCAGTTATGAATAAATATCGAAATTCAATTTAAGCGCCTTTAATTTTCACATTACATTCTGACACATTAATTTTAAAATTTATTGAAAGCATGCTGTGTGATAAATAAAAATAAAATACCATGGCATAATTTTTGTGCTATGCACCTAGGTGGCTAAATATGTCTTATACTAACGAATAACATTATGTCTGACCCATGGCTGATAAATTGTAGAATAATGTTGCTCGCCGTCTACCTGACTATATTATTAAAATTACCTCTTATGAAAAAGCCATAAGAGGATAACTGATACTTACCTACCTCAAATAAAGGAATACCTAATGTTAATAAATATAGAAAACAATAAATTCAAACTCAAACTCAAACTCAAAGCATTTATTTCAATTAAACCATTCACAGGCACTTTTGAATAATTGTCAAGGAGTCGGTCAGTCAGAAATATGAAGCTAGTTGCCCATTCCAAAGCGTAGTAGGTACCTATGGAGAAGAACGGGCAAGAAACTCCATGGACACTCTTTTAAATCAAAATATTGTTACAATATGTGGGTTACATCATTTATGTTGAAATTATACATGTGAGAACAATTCAGATGCAACTTAGCATTTTTTAATAAATATTACGAAAATATTTCATACACTCTTATCAAACGCATTTTTATTACATCATAGTTTATAATATCAACAAAAACACTACAATCTCATGTGACCGTGTTTTACGAAATAATCGTAACTTGTCCCAATTTTAGTATCTGACAATCAATACTTTTTATTATCTTCTGTTTATATTACTACTGTGTAACATTGCCTACTACACTTTTATTGTGTCATAATATTCATATCAGTAATAATATTAAACGTAAATATTCCTTGTTTTTGTTTTTGAAATTCGTCGTTTATAAGCGGCACGCGTTAGGGTTCGTAAGGTTTTATAAACAAATTTTTTATTGTTATTTTGTTAAAAATTAAAAATATTTTGCTTTTGTAATGTCTGACAGCAATGTTATTAAATAAATTAAAGTTATTAAATCATTTCAAATATTTGTATTTGCATTATTTCAACAGAAATTATCATAAATAATTTAACTAATATATTCATTGGACACAAAATAGCTGCATTAATCTGATATTTCGTGTGAAATACTAAACCAATGCTGAGACTATGTACAAATCTAGTATTTAATAGATTCATTAACATTTACTAGGCATTTCTGTAGCCACGATCGCTGAATCGATGGCTGATCGATGATTAAAACGAAGACTGCAAGATACACAGAGTGTTTTTTACTGGAAACTGGTGTCCATATTATCTTCTTTTGTGACAATGAAATGATCCTTATGCCAAAATTATTTTCATGAAAAAAGAGCTACAGATTTCAAAGTCAAAGTCAAATAATTGATTTCAAGTAGGCACATTAAAGGCACTTTTGAACGTCAAAAACATAGACATAGGACTGATTCTAGTTGTGTTTCTAAGACAATTTCCCCGTATCCTTCCAAATGGATTCGGATTTCCCTCTTCTGTCCCAGTTAAAACAGGACCATATTATAGATTATAATCTCTTGCTTAAACTATGTAGAAATGCCATAAATAATGTTAAAATCGAACTGCATTTTGTCGTCTAATCGATCTTTTATCAAAATTTTTGCCAACGCCGAGTTTTGAATTGATTTTTCTTAGTTTAGACACTTATAAATCAATACCTAGTATAAAACAATAAATACCACAGTCAATTATCAAATAAGATAAAAACTCAGTAATGTTTATGTATTTCTACTTGACCCTGAAGAGTTACATTAGTCATTGTTTATAAATTATATGTACTCCAAAGGTTAAGCAAAAAATCGAAAGAGATGGGTATGTTAAGGAAGTTGGGCACAAACTGAATAAGGAAAAAGATAGATTGGGTGGATTAGTCGATAAAAACTCAAGAGAGGCGTACTTCTATCTAGTCATAGATTTTGTTGATCTGATTTGACCAATAAAGCTACAATTCATCGATAAAATTAAATCACAGATTGTGTGATCATTAATTTTTACAGAAGGCCTGAAACGAGAGGTAGGTTTGCATCTTAGATTACAATCGAACCTTGCTTGCGTTGCTACATAATACATTAAAAAATGACTAAAACGTCTTCTTCGAAATCTAGCAATTTTGTTTACAGTGTATTTATCACCAAACGAGCATTCGCCCCGAACATTCCACTCCATTCGTAGTTTACAGGCCGCACTTGCCCCACTTGTAGATCTAAGCCGACTTGCGCCACCAATAGTCCCTTGCATAATATCGTGAACTATTTCGATAGAGCATTGTCGGCGTTTGGGCAATTGTGAACTATGTGTACCCTATTGTGGACTACGATTGACTTGTTCAGTTGATGTGTTTTGATATTTCTAGTATTGTACATTATGAAAAAAGTTAAAATATTGTAAGGAATGGTTGCAGAAGAACAGATGGAAAAATCTTGCAGTATCATGGTAAAGACAGCTTTTGAGTTGAAGTCTGGCCAGGAAAAATGTAGTAAGACTACGAATTCGTTTAGACTTCTGTTAGGGCTGATGTACACGATGCGTTGCGGTGGCGGCGCGGCGCCGGAGCGGTGTCCATCCAAGTATGGCACACGTTTCGGCGTTGCACCACAAGTGCACCAGACTTGCAACCCACGAGACGAGGCGGGGAGGGGTTTACGCGTTGCGACGCCGGAGCGGCACTGCTCAGTCTCACCGTGTGAATGCGGCGAAATCTTTGCGATGCGGCGCCGCTGCGGCGTAACAACGTTTCGGCGTCGAACACCCATATGACCGCTAATGCGGAGAAATCTTTGCGGTGCGGCGCTGCAACGCATCGTGTGAACAGGCTCTGAGCCTCTAAGGGCAAATTTCATCAGTGAAACTGGTAATATTTGCCCTTAGAGGCGAACGCGATCAGCACATCTAAACCGTTGTCAGTGTCATTATTGATGTGGAATATTGACACTGACAGCTCTTGAAGGCAGCATAGGGCAGCATAGGGCAGCATAGGGCAGCATAGGTCTGTTAACTGCGTTCAGTTTCATAGGTGCGGCACATAGAGAAAAAAGTCAAACGTTTTTTTTTTTTTATCCACAGCGATTTCAACTGTATGATATCTATCACTCAATTAGTCACGGAACTACTTTGTTTATAAAAATCCAGGACTACTATCAGTTACAGACAAACATTATTCGTTTATTAATTTTTTCTTCTTACCTATTTACACTTTTAAATATTTCTCCAGATAAAAATTATTAAAAACACTTATAAATATAAAAAAGTAGAGGTCCACCGGTGTCGGGAGCAGGGTCCAAGCTACCGGTGGATAGGGCTGCAGAGACAGGAACCTCCTCACAATGCGAGCCGTGTCAAGGAGTACTGCCTTCTGAATCAGGCCCTTGATCCAACCGCCTAACGAGAGCCTCGAGAGATGTTGGTCGAGGCTTTCGGCCTTCAGGCCATTGGTTGTTACGACAATCGGCACAATGATAGCCGAGCTCACATTGCTCACACGCTCGTGTGCTAAGTCGAGATATTTTATTAGACAAACATTATCATTAGAAGTCACGAAAATCTAAACCTATTTTTATCTCACGGCCACTCAACTGCCTCCTACAATCCCTCTTCCTTTTACATAACCTTCTCCAACACATGACTAACTTATGCGTTTTGTTTACACTCAATTACATCACTAGCACGCAAGGGTACTTGCAACGTGCTTCTACTTCCGATTAGCTCACGGTATTTCCGGCTGACCTTAAAGCGGTCATGCGGCCGTGTGCTTAGTCTACGTGCATGAGAATGTACAAGTGTTTAAGATAGAAGAATAAATAAAAAAATGACAAGACAAGTGCTGTTGATACCAATCTTTTTCTTTTTTTTCGTTAAAGGTTTGTTTGTATCTTTTTTTTTAAACCCATTTTATCATGGTGTCGTCACATGATCTGCTCATTTATTAGAATATCATATATTATTATTTTATAAATATTAGCCTACTCAGCGTACTGGTAGTGGGACTCCGAAGGCCAGGATTCGAACGATCTATCGACGTGCCAAATACTCAACTCCAAAATCTCAATATCGAAATATGGAAGTGAAAATATAAACCCGTTTATTTCTAAACTCGGAGTAAAGTTAATCCTGTGTATTTTTCATTGGTTTAAATTAGTTTAGGTTCTAAAACAGTTATATCCTAGACTTGTTCGTCGCTTTTGTGGTTGTTTCACATACACACATAGATTTTAACTCGTCTCAAAAAAAGTGTCATTTATTCGAACTAGCTACATGAATTACGAAGCTTGAAGCTATCAGAAAATTACGTTGATCACCAATTATATACAGAAGTGCGGTGATTATGGCAAATACAGTTGTAGTAGGGTTATAATATGACCCATATTCAGGAATGCACATTTAATTACTCATATGATACATTAATATGAATGATGTTTGTCCAAAATCATCTTCCGGCTTTATGATGATGAATGATCCTTTAACAATAACAAACCATTGATCAAAGAACTTCGTGTATTACTTGGCATTATGCCTACCCATTAAGGGGAAAAGCGTGACGATTCATACATGGTAACTCAAGAACAACAAGAGTAAACTAAAGTTTGGAACAAATCAACACCACCATTGATACATCGACCGGTCCTGTGCTTCAAAGAAAATAGAATAGTATAATATTCATTTAGGAGTCTGTAAGGATCGTAGCAGGTGGCGTGCTGTAGCTTCTACCTTCCTCCATGGGAAGAAGGCGTCATTATATGCATTTAACTATGTAATATTTATACAAGTTGTGTAAATATTACAAAGCTAATTGGGCCATTGTACTCGTCAGTATCAATCTACCTAGCCTTTTCCCAACTATGTTGGGGTCGGCTTCCAGTCTAACCGGATGCAGCTGAATACCAGTATTTTACATGGAGCGACTGCCTATCTGACCTCCACAAACCAGTAACTGGGTAATACGATACCCCTTGGTAACACTGGTTGTCTGACTTTCGGGCTTCTGACAACCCGTAATGACTGTCAAAGATCCATGATTAACAGCCGAGACCAACGGCTTAACGTGCTTTCCGAGGCACGGAGGAGTCTCGATATGTAAAGATGGTCACCCATCCAGGGACCAACCCCGGCAAGCGTAGCTTAACCTGATGGATCATCAGTATACTGGCCTTACATGAAATCTGCTCGTCCTTATATATAATCATAACTTCGCATAACTCGTCAAAATGTAGAGAACAGATAAATTAAACAGATAACTAACCTAACCTACACCTGTACCAGATAATTGAACTATCTTCAGTGACATCGTGTCGTATGCACTGAGCCATAACCGCATCTATTTAATATATGCATCATTAATTCATTACACACACGTTTAGTAATGAATCAGCATGGTTTCAGATAATTATATAAATAGCATTTATACTATGAGGAAATTCTTAACAAGGCTTTATCAATGACACTAATGAGTACTTACTATTAATAATGTGTAGGTATGTGCATGTAATTTTAATTTTGTAGAATGTCGATACGTAAATAATATTATGCTTTAAATATAAATAGTATCCAGGGCTATAAATTAATGCGATTACCAATACTGCCAATCAAGGTGATTATGACTATATTTTTTGACCGTTCAAAGTCAAAGTCAAATAATTTATTTCAAGCACATAAAAGGCACTTTTGAACGTCAAAAACAAAGAAATAGAAATGATTCTTGTCGCTCCTTCCAAAAGGTAGTTTTCGTATGGAGAAGAATGGGCAAGAAACTCCACCGTTACTCTTTTAAAAATGTTTTGCAATATTTTGTACACATCAATTTAATAATTATATTTGAAGACGATGCACCTAGAATAAGATTAGACGGAGTGATTAATGAGAAAGGTTTAAGTGCATAATTGATTACGGTTTTGTGTAAATTGGCTGAAATATGACGACGATTGTTTAAGATATCGGAAAAAATCATACCGACTGGGCTTTACTGTCGTGAGCGTCACGATAGTACGTTTCCGTGGGATAATTTCCGAGTTCCAGGCGGGCGAAGCCGCGGTTAAAAGCTAGTACATATTATAGAAAACAATTCTAGCTATAAATTCGAGGAGGCCTAAACCAGCAGGCTGAAGAGAAATATATATTTTTTTTAAATAGCCCAACAGTAAAAGCTTGAACTCCAGATCAAGAGGTCTTAAGTTGGAACCCTAACTTTTGACGAGAACTCTCCTAGCATACGCATATTAATTAGCCACCCAGTTGGCATATTTCTTTCTCCCATTCAAAATGTAACCACACTTACGTTGCGTAAACTCAAACCGCTTTATTTTAGTTATTTCGTTGACATTAATACTTTAATCATAGGTTACTGTGCCGTCGAGATAAACTGATGGGCATAAAAGGTCTTCCCTAACGGTCACGCATTGGACGTGTATTTAGCGACTTAGTTTAGTAAGAAAAATGATGAAAATTATCACAATAATGGAAACACGAACTGCAAAAAAGGGGAAGAAATTTAAAAGAATGAAATAATGATAATTTTGCACTCCTTGTCTAAGCATGAAACCAGGCTCAGAACAAATAAAAACCAACAAGTGTAGCGCTGCGAATAATACTGTGAAGAATGCTAAAACTACACCACCGCTCCGTACATACACGCTCACACACCCATATTTACAACTATTTACAATGACACTACACCAAACTAAGTGCACACATGTTTACGAAACCGGCCTCACGTCACTGTCGACAGCGCTCGGTCTTGGTTTTTTATTTGGTCTGAGCAAACCAGGTTATCACTTTACCTCAAGTATAATAGTATTCTATCTCTTTTCAAAAATGTTCATGCTAAATCATATGAAGAAAACGTAAAATCGGTACTTCTCGTATCTAACTAACCACACATGACCTTCCGAAACATACAGTGTGATTCTTTATAATGTGCACATATCGAAATGAGGGAATCTAAGCTTAATTATATCGACGGCAAAAATATTAAAAAAAATGTATGTATATTTTTATTTTTTTTATTTTATTTTTTTTAAATTTGTTCGCTACTTTGACCCCGGTCTAAAAAAAACGGTGTAACTTTTAAATTAAATTATCCATCACGATGAAATAAACTCCATAATAATTGGAAGTAATTAGGCGGCTAACAAAATGAAAATTGTGGAAAAAAACTGCCCTCAATTGAAAATAAACAATCATGTTTTTTTTGCGAAAATCGTTTTATTTTCATAAATTTTTACAATAATCGTAAAATTTCTCAATAAGACGCCCCCATTACCTATCTTTTTTATTACTTTAAATTAATCTTCATCGTATTAGCTACCCAATAGTAAAAATTGCATGTTTTTACCTCAATCCCAACATTTCTTATCAACTGTCTAAGAAAGGCACAGCGCGTGGCTACACACTTGTTTAGCAGGTAGCTAACCTTTTTTTGTGAATGTGCGCGGGTTCGGGTGCGGGGAGGTAGGGTCAGCCGAAGGGGCCTTGAATTATAACAAACATTGATTTCAACAGAACTTTTAATAATTCCAAAATTAAAAAAAAAAAAAAAAAAAACCGTCCTTTAAATTAAGCATAGATTCCCTCATATCGATATGTGCACATTATGAAGAATCACACTATATATTTACTATTTACCCAATCCCACTATTACAAAAGTTTAAATAAAAATAAAAAATTAGCAGTAGTGGGGTCTGCCGGCAGGAGTGAAACCTTAAAACTAGCATTAGCGCCATCTATATTCTATAGTAAAGCGCTACGGTGCGTCGGTTCCGAGAATCCACAAGTTTACCCCCTAATCAAAATCACTCAACGTGCATATAGAAGTTTTCACTTCAAAAATCCTTCAACTATCCTCCATAACCTAACGGATTACCCAACAGACACTTAATCAATTGAAACCTTTCCCCAACTCCCAACACACAGTATTCAAACCTCAAACAGATATAATAATATGCACAAGATTCGCATGTGTGCACACGCACACAGACACATAGATTGATTTTGATTGTGACATTGCGTAACATGATGTGATGTAACAACGATAGAGCTATTTACAGCAAGGTTACTTGCGTGCGCGCAGTTAATAGTTAATACTAGTTTAACTGATATTGTTTTGTGATAGTTTGTGTGGGAAAGAATTTAAGATTACTAAACTGAAATTATTACTATAGTTAAGCTATAAGTAATGTCCTATTAAGCATTTGATCAATGCTCTCACAACGGTGAAAAGCAAACAGAGAACGTGAAGGGAATTTATATGACCTGGAACCAAAAAATTTAAGACATATATGACATCTACCAACCCGCACTGCGCCCGCGTGGTGGATTACAATCTACTCCCTCACACAGAGAGGAGGCCTGTGTCCCAGCAGTGGGAACATTCTAGGCTGATTATACTAAGGATTATTTACCTGATTCATCATCATCATCTTTGGAAGCGTTTATTTTTCCAGGAACAAGAATTCACTGCCGCAAAATGCTCATACATAAGCCTGTCGGTCTCACAGGTATTAATCACAATTGTTCCCAGTCGTTCACACAATTCCCTTGCGTTACGCAACAAGTTATGAAATGTAGGATGTCCCGGTGTATGTAGAGGGACGATATGGAAACGTGATTGGTTGGTTGCGTCATAATTGGTCGAGTTTTTTTTAGATGATGTATGAAAGGAGAGGATTTTAATAGGAGGATTTGTTAGATAGCGTCATGTTTTAGAAGATTGTAACAAGGTTAATGAAAGTACAGCTTTTTAGAGGAAGGATCTAAGAAATAGGTAGGTAAGGCAAGATCTTTATAATGGCCAGTGGTGAACCTATTCACCAGCAATGGTTGGTTTAAATAGGTTTTTTATTACTTTTTGATTATTTGTTTTTTTATATAGATTATTTTCTATTTTGTGAATGTGAGAACGTTGTAGGCTTAGTGAACTGTAGATTTGTTGATCATCTTCTATTTTGTTAAGTACTTGGTACTTGTTGAAAGGCCTACATTGTCCTTTCTACCCCCTTTGTTTATCTCCCATTGCCTATTAACAATGTAATTTGAAAATATTGTAAAAGCCAATTATTTTTAAAAGAGTAACCATGGTGTTTCTTTGCGGCTCTTCTCCATAGGAAACGACCAATTGGAACCGTGCACCTAGTTTCTGACGTTTCATAAGTGCTCATTTTATGTGAAATAAAATATTTTGATGTTTGACTTTGAATGGAAAGATCTACACTTCTAGCTAATACAAAGACAGCCATATTGGTAGCAAACTTGCCTTTAAGCAGTGTGAAGAACTGTTTTTTTTTTGGTCCACTACATGAAACTCTTGGCCTGCTTCTCACGTGATGGTAAGTGATGATGGAATCCTCAACCACAGAGGAACTGGCTCTGCCAAAACACAGCAATGCTGTTAACATTGTTGTATGGCGACAGACTTTGATCAGATGATGGTAGCTAGCCAGGCGGACTTAGAACAAGCCCTATCACCAACCAAACTGAGAAATTTTGCACATACTGGGAATCGAACCCGGGACCTCTGAATCTAAGACAAGTGGTCTAAATAGACCACAGAGGCGGTTATTTTATTGCCGTAACATCGAATTATTTTAGAATAGTTACTTATGATTGATGATCAACCAATCGCAGACCAATACTTGTCATTAGCTTTAACTAGTTATCCGGCTATCCGTTCACCATATTTAATAGTTTATCAAATAAGCTACAGTACAACTATTTTCATAATGTCCCTCGGCAAATTTCGTCTTCCGTCAGTCGTTGGATATCTATAATTTTCCTTTGTACTTGGTGCACAGACCGGACGCTCGCAATTGACTTGGAAGTATATAGAGAGCGTCTGGTCTACACCAAGTGCAAAAGGCAACTAATAGAAATCCGACGACTGACGAAACACGAAGTTTGCCGAGGGACATTAGGAAAATAATTGTACTGTACATATTTAATTGTTGAGCATGTTGTAGCTGGTTATTAGAATCTGATGAAAATACACCACCAACCCGCAGTGGGCCCGCATGGTGGATTATGGCCCATTCCCTCTAACTGAGAGGATGCCTGCGTCCCAGCAGTGGGAACATTATAGGATGATTATGAGTATGGTGAAAATTCTATCCACTGAGGAAGGCTACTTCACTTAGCTATATGACCTCTATTTAGTGTATATGTCAGACAACTAACTTCATCTTTCTGACTGATCGACTCCTTAGACTTTAATTGAAATAAATGCGAGTTGAGTTTGAGTTTGATTGCTTCAAATATAGTTCTATAATTGAAACAGAATCACATTATTTATTTCCAGGAAGTAAAACCATCATTCTAAATCATCTCGTTACTCAACATGGCCGTGCTGCATCAAGGGCACTGCACCACGCATGCAGCGGTCTCCCAACTAAGATTTATTGATCTCTGATCTTACATCACTAGCCACTAGCCACTCAAGTGGGGCTCATACCGACACAATAGTCTGATATATATGTCTTGTGGAATCGTTAGCTCATGTAAATCAACGTTGAATGGTTCTTTATAGGAGGTCTGTTGGATCAGAGAAGTTTATTGCCAAGCCTTTTCATAGTAAACTGCAGCTGATGTGTTAGACCTCCAAACTGTAAAATAGTAGTTTATCTAGGACTCGCCTGTCATGCACAAGGTCGAGGGTTAAAATCCAGTGACTTTATCAATTCAAATCTACTTTCTAAATTTATCCTGGACATCATTGACTTTGGTGAAGGAAAACATTGTGAGACTTATAATTTTGGGCAACGACACACCGCGTTGGATCGCTTCGCCCGCTCGCGCTAGTACTTTGTTTTCGCTTAGCATTCTTTCTGGCTTTTTGATTTTTGCTCGGCTCCTAAGGCGTGTAATTGAAGAGGCCTATGTCCAGCAGTGGACTGCTATAGTCTGATAATGTTATAAACCAATTCCATTCCGCTCTTGGGTAAAACTTCCTCCTTTTACCGAATCCTGGCTATTTTCTTTAGGAAACCCCTCAATTCTTGTCACATTAACATCGCAGAGCTCAAATCCTATATATGGCAGACAGTTTATTATTAAGATCAAGTAAGATAAGTACTTAATAAACATAGGAACATTTACTAGAATCTGAACAAACAAAGGAACTATTACGCAATATGAACAACGATAACGTATTCAATTTATCTATGAGGAAGTAACAAACACCTTATTTAGACGACTATTATCACATTGCGCATGTTATCCTTATTTACCACCTTTAAAGTGTAAAGAAAAATGTTGTTAATAGACTTTGATTACTATACTAGTGTACCTTTATTTACAAGAATGAATGGATTAGTCTCGATTTTCGTAGTGGAAAAAATGTCTTAGGGTAACGAGAAAGATTTAAAAAATATTTGATGGGCTTTCGAGATGGATCACAGTAGACTTTCAATCGAGGAAGTGTTCTTAACTACTTAACTAATTTGTGCTTTCAAGCATTGCTGTGAAGCAGTCACAGAGCCTAGACAAGTGACAATCGCTTCGAAAGCGTTTCGTTTTTCTACAACGACTTTCAACAGAATTGACATAAGCCTTCTGATAGCTTATGTCAGTCCCATACATTTTTGCCTTTTCCATCATCGTTATCGCTGATAGAATATCACTTTTTCTAGGGCCTCTGAAGGGTTTGGGTGCCGATAAAATTATAGGAACATGAGACATAGTATATTAAGGCTAAAAAGATTTAAATTCATGGTAATATTCTTCAGATATCCATTTCGAGGGACCTTTTACCAAAATTGGTACGACAGCAATCATGTTAAACAAACAGACAAACTGTTTTACATTTATACAGGGATAATCTTAGTTTATAAATAGTCGTATCATTGTTATATCGACAAAGGATGTAAGGACGAACTCTCAAGGGTATTTCCTGAAGTCGAGATGTTGTGAGCATGTTATAAAAGTAGTTATTTTTGCAGCATTACGTCACAATCTTCCTAGATCGGAGGTCAAAAATATATCTAGATGAGATAATATTGTTCCTGAGTAAATGAATAGAACAAAAGCATATATCATTAGTGGAAGTGAGCTAATATACAGTATGTTTCCTAACAAAGGGCGTTCTCGTTAACCTGCAATAGTAGAGCGTCTATACATGGAAAAAAAAAATATTACCACAATTTTTTTATTTTTTTTGTATGTAAGTACTGAAATATTTACAAAACTATAAAATTGATACGTAAAAGAAACATTCTGTACACGCACACTTGTATTTCAACGAAGAAAGACAAGTGTGACAAGTGTGCGTGTACATGGTGTTTCTTTTCATTAACAATTAAATATTTTTTGTGAATATTTTACAATTTTATATTATTTATGTAATTTTTTTTTTTTGATGTATAGACTATATACTATTATTATATTTAGATATGATATGAGTATAATAAATCAAAAATCGTTCCATAGTAGAAACGATTATTGAAAATGTATTATCCATGGGGGATGGAATTACTTTATTTTTACCGATGGGTATCTATCATAGGCACACGGGTTGTTTAGAAATCTTCCCTTTAATAGAAATATTTTTTAATTTTTTTGTTAAAATTTATGGGCCATTATTATAACAGAATCCGACCTAACCCGGAGCTGAGTTAATATTTAAGCAAATTATTTAAATCACTAGCTGTAGCTATATATATATATATGCTATATATCTAGGAAAAGCATTGAAAGACACGAAGGTTTACATACTTATTTACATTTCCGAATCATCATTATTAACAATGTCAGCGATAAAAATAACTTAATTATACGATTAAGAATAACAATTCCATTACAGAGAACTAGCGACCCGCTCCTGCTTCGCACGGTTTTTATGACTTGACAAAACACCGAGATTTCTTAGTTATATGTAACTTTAATATTAAGTATTATACACATAAACCTTCCGGAATAAATTCTCTAAACGATGGTGAAAACCTCATCAAAATCTGTTGCGTGGTTTAGAAGAACAACGCGGACATAAAGACAAAACGAAAAGTGACTTTAATTTATAATTTATGTATAGATGATGTAAAAGACTTTAATTCGGATGTAAATATGCGTGTTTTAATTAAGCTACCGAATGCGAAAATACTACTACAACTTACTTCCATTGTTACCAAGGAAGTTTAGCTAGATAATGAAATAACTCTACTAGATTATGATGTAACACCGAATATTTAGTTTTAGACGTAAAAAAAGTATTTGGAAATTTTCCAAATGCCTTTTTTACACCGAAAACGGTTACAACATCAAATTCAGTGTTATATTTCACTAGTTAATTATATTTCATAGTTCCATACAGTATTATTGTCAAATTAATGAAAACAGGTAAATATTTGTCAGCTATTTGCGACGTTGCCAACTTTTAGAATGAACGCAAACATTTCACATCATCTATCGGATGACCAGAAGAGTCTTTCCTGTATCTACTCTTCCTAAATTACCCCACTTACCCCTGTCTGACATTTAGACATTTTACAACAAACATTTTACCTCGACACTCAGATGATTACAAAAAAAATATGGAATCGGCTGTTCTAAAGAGTCTTCTCTTCCAATTCCAATATCTTATTCTCCCCAAATTACCCCTTTTCCATCCTTGCCTGGCATTTAGGCTAGATCCCATTGCCCAACAAATGGAAAGGCGTTCTGTTTCCACTCAGAGGCGCCTTGACACGGCACCACTCCTTTCCTAACTCGACATTTGACTTGCGCAACGAAGTGCCACGCTTGCCTGCACTATCCTTGAATATCTTGCGTCAGACTTACCTCATGTAGCTTGTGGATGTTGACACTAGTTCTGTACTAGATGGCGTTAGTATCGGGGAGTGGGTTCGGGAGATTTTGAATGTGGAATGGAAAAAAACAACATGGCCGTTCAAGAATTGACAGATGTCAATTTTTTTATAAAAAGTTTAGTGTGTAGCATTTATGTTGATGCTTTACCGTTTTTTTTTGTTTCTTGCAAAGGTTATTGACCTACATGCCGCATTAAAATTTCTGTCGCAGTCAGAAAATTGCTTAAATTGTTATCCTTCGTTTAATCATTTCCTTGGTAGATAAAAGTAGTATAAATATCAACGATGTATTAGTGTTTTTCTGGGAGTAACAGTCCTAATTGAAAGGATTTAAAGATATACCTAGAACATAATAGTGCAAAACAGTTGCACGTTTCCCGAATATTATGTTCTATATCTTTAAATATTTCTTTTATAAAATGTGAAGTAACTCGTTATCCAGGCTAACCACATGCATTCGCTTGTAACTGTGTGCCAATGGCAGTTCTATTATGGAAGATAACTCTGTCATTATCTGCTCTATCCTTGAATGTCTTGTGTAAAAGTTACTCCATGTCAATTACGAGTGTTTCTTTAGATAAGTTTATTCTAGATGGCGTTCTTGACTGGAAATTCAAAATACTTAGGTGTGTTGTTTTTATTTATTTTATATTGACACTGGGGATACTCTTACATATTTTAAAGTTAGACAGATGTGTGATTTTGAAAAGATGAAGTCTATAAAAAAACACGAAACATATGAGAAAGAGTTTAGGAAGGTTCGAAAGTGCAAAATGACAAGATTTAGAAGGAAGTTTATTTTATACTTTACTATCGACCCGACCCTGCTTCTTGCGGGTTTTTGGTCAAAACATGTTTATTCTTTGTTATAATGCAGTTTTTATATTATACACATAAACCTTCCAGAATAAATTCTCTAAATAATTCGTTGCAAAATACGTTGCGTCTTTTAGAAGAACAATGCCGTCACACAGACAGACATGAACAGCGACTTTAATTTACAAAAATATTCTTAATGCTAGATTCTAAATAAATTGGGACAAAGGCTTGGAGGATAATGAAACGAAAATTAAACCGCTGCTGGAAACTGACTGACAACCTGTTGGAATGTCCATGTTCCGTCCGGATTTTTGTTTTTTACCGACTGGACGATAAAAAGCAAAAATCAAATCGTTTAAAGTGTAAAAATCTCACCGTTTTTCTTCTTCTTCGTGTTGACATTGTTTTAAATGTTGGCCCAGAACTTCGCCACTGCCACGGCATCGTCGTTGGCAGCGCAGACGTCGCTATTGCTGCATTGACTGCATTTATGGGGAAAAGTGGGAGGTGGGACATAGTTTGCGCCACAGCTCCACATCCACACCCTGCTACCGGTAGCTTGAAGTGAGCTGTCATTCCACTTGATGCTAGGAATTGACAGCTCACTTCACCAAAGTTTTCACGGTGAGATTTGTACAGAATAGGTCGGCTGTTGGAGTTTAGGCTTGTCGTAATCCGCCTTTCGATATTCGATAGTATTCAATTCAATTCATTTATTTCAGATAAATTACAATCGTTAGTAGTTATTATAATAATTCATACATATTTTTTTGGAGTTGATATTATGGTGTCTCTCGGACTTTATAGTGATGAACACAATTATCTGTTTTGGTATTGGTAACAGACAAAAATTATCTTTACTTGAATGATTTTAATCTGTAATAAATTATGATCTAATAGGTAGATACCCATATGTAATTGATGTTTTTAATTAATTGCGAGTTATTCAACGATAAGGTTATTTCCGCATTTACTTTTATCTTTGTAAACATACGGTATTATTCGTATTAAAACGGTAATCCTTATCTTGATAGAGTGGGTTGTACAATAAGGATAAATATTCAAATCAAGGAAAGTACCTGGTCCATCGAGCTCTACTCGGGTGGAAAAAGACAAACACATCGTCCATGTAACAACGTTGTATCACATTCCCGAGGCTGTGAAAATAGAAAAACGAATTTTCCGAGATATGACACCTAGTTAGATCGATTTTTCGCCCCCATAAAACTCTAGAATGCAAACTCCATCTAAATCGTTAGAGCCGTTTTCGAGAACGTGATTACAAATAATAATTTAAACAAAATGTTTAAAAATGTTGCTCATTTAATAGTATAGGATAAAGGTATGTTTGTGAAAAAATTGTAATAGATAAATATCGTAAGTGTCATTGCTGTCAATAATTGGTGACTTGTTTTATTATACCAGACTATTATTGTCCCACTACAGGGCATAGGCCTATTCTCGAAACAGAGCATAGATCCATGAGCATAGATTACCACACTTGCTCAAGGCGGTTTGGCAATTTCAGACTTTTATTAACGTAAGTCCAGCATTGCTATTCTGTAACCATCTCACCGTGAAAACGTAGGTGAAGTGAGCTGTCATTGTCATCGATACCTACTGATGCTAAGGCAGTAACAGTTCACTTCAAGCTCACTTCAAGCTCATTTCACCTAAGTTTTTACGGTGAGATTTTTACAGAATAGCACAACTAGTTTGTGTGTGTGTTTTCAAATGTTTTCTTTTGCCACCAATTCACTATTTTAGCGGTCATCGACCCCATAATCAGCAGTAAAAAGATATTTTGGCGCCTAAATGACATTGACAGGAGTTGTTGGTAAACATTTGTGAAATTGTTACAAAAATTGTTTTCAAAAACAAAATGGCGACGGTATCCTTGCAGCCTGATATTATGTTACCAACTTGTTAAATTATTAGCCAATCAAATCAAGTCTAAACTCAATAAATCTATGTAATAAACAAAAATGCAAAAACCAGAAATAACGTGCCAAAAACTAATTTAAAAAAAAAGAAATGCGAAAGATAATCTTTGCCAAAAATAAATCTAGATACAACATTTTTGCAAAATGTCAATGTCAATAAAAATATTAAAAAAGTGTCGAAAAATATTTTAGTTCTAATGTAAGAGCTGTAAATTGCTTAATTAACAAAAACGGAGCCATATTGGTTCCAAGATGGCGTAATGACACTGAGTAAGAAAATACAGAAGTTTCACTTGACGCAGACACACATAACATTGTTTAAACCACAACCTATTAGTGACTTTTCTGTTACCTATATCGTATATTTTAGGTTCATAGCACATGTTATAAGGAGTTAACTTTCTGCATTTTCATACTCTACGATATCATGGCGCAAACAGTTAGGTTTTGCAAATGATTTCGCACAGACCGACTCAGGCGCAGCCATGGCAATTTATACGTGTTTCGAAATGTATGCATTTTGTATTGCACGATAATAAATTATTATCTATGAATATATAATATCAGTGTTGTGCTGGAGTGACGAAAATTGGGTACATGGGCTTGAAATATATTTCATAAATTATTTATTACTTGCTATCACGATTTTAATTTCCTTGTTAGCGTCAAGGGAGTTTATTGAGGACCACTGCTGGACATAGGCCTTGCCCAAATTTGGCAACCATGTTTGATGCTCTATTCTTCGCATCCTATCAACCCCGAAAGCAATTCTTAGAACATCAATTGATCATCATCTGCTTAGCCTTTTCCCAACTCTTTTGGGGTCAGCTTTCAGTCTAACCGGATGCAGCTGAATACCAGTATTTTACATGGAGCAACAGCCTATCCGACCTCTACAACCTAGTTACTGGGTAATACGATACCCCTTGGTTAAGACTGGTTGCCAGACTTTCGGGCTTCTGACGGCCCGTAACGACTGTCACAGATCCACAAATGATAGCCGGAACCAATGGCATAACGTGCTTTTCGAAGGCACGGACGCGTCTTTGTATGTAAAGCTGGTCCCATCTACGTCCCATCCACAAACCAACTGCGGCAAGCGTAGTTTAACCAGATCGATCGTCCCGTGCGGCTGTTATTACTTAGCCACAAGCCCCTTCTCTTCCTTCTTCTTAGAACATCAATTATGTATAATGTGAAATGTATTTGATTATGATAATGCCAGAATTTGATTGAAACGACAAAGTTCAAGGTATTCAAAAAGGTAAAAATTCAAGGGATTCAAAAATTTATTTAGGGCACATGATTGAATAAATATAAACAAGATGTAGAATTTATAACCGGAGTGCAAATTGAAAAACTATTTTGATACTGAATTTACACAAATTGGCACAATTTTTAGCAACATCCTGAATTTTTACTCTGAGAACTTGGATAACATTGGTAACCCTGTTTTTCACCACAATTATTAGAATATCCATTGCTTCCACAACCATTACAAACACAATAAACCACTGGTTTCACATCAGCCACCGGACAGCAACCAGACCCTACATTGGGTGCTACAGAACCACCATACACATACGGTGCATAATTCTGCTTAGATACGCAAGTGCATTCAGTTTCACAGCAACCATTTTGCTTGTATTGGTAACCATAGCTACCAAGCTGTTGGTTGCCATGGTTGCGTTGACTGTCGCAGTTAGCTGTATGCAAGATGATTGGTCCTTCATAGTTTTGAATTTGCACGTTCAGTGGTTCGGGACATGCTAACAAACATGTAATCTGAAAATAAATATATTCAATTGTGTTACCAGTCGAATTGTAAATGGTCTTAAAATGCTTTTCTTATGACATGACGAACTACCATGGGGTTTATTTATAAACATCGCTTAAAGTTAAGTTATGATTAACTTCTGTTTAACCATTAAAGTCTTGACATTAATACGTCTCTTAACTATAAGAACGTGTATAAATATACCACTTTATTATCAGACAGGCTTCTTGAACAAAAAACACAAAAATGTACTCATAATAAAAGAATGTCTGGGGAAATACTTTCTACTGTAATATTGGTCGACTTTTATCACCCAGTGCTAGAAACTTATAACTTCAGATACAAATTAATTTAAAAAAAAGAAAAACTTACGCAAGACAAGATGAAAGTCAGAAAAAGACACACCATTTTGCACAAAAATATATGAAAAGTTTAGAACAAGAATGATTTTCTACCAGCGAAAATAAATATTATATACAAAATAATAATCAGTTTTGAAAAAATTACACACATAATACCGAAAATTTTACGAATACCTTGAAACAAAATCACGTACAGAATTTGGTTAAACTTAATTTTGTAATTTAATTATTGCTACATGGTTTTTTAATTACGATAACGTTATGTTAATTATAATAGTTACGAATTGGCTAATTATGTATTATTTTATTGTAACGCTGTCATAACAATATTTATCTAATATCTTATTTAAATGCAAGTTTTATTTAAAGCTGTAATAATCTGCTGCATATTACACTAGATGTGTTAAAACAAAACGTGTAACGGAATGTAAAAACTTGAATATTATTTGCCAAAGCATGACATTGTGGCGGTACCTACGTCGCCACATTCGAACTACGCATTAAAGACCTGACGTCACACAAAAATCCTGACGTCACAAAAATCCTGCATCGCGCAATTAGAGTTTACCGTGCAGTGAACATATATACAAAAATCCAATATCAATCATTGGGCAGTTGCCCGCCAGACACAACACCCGTCTGGTTGGAGGATCCTCCCTTTGCTATGGTGGATGAGTAAACTTTACACCCTGTTCCTGATACCCCTAAAACATGAACCAACTCTTAGGTGATGAATAAAGATGGTGTTGGTCCTGAATTGTATGTGTTGTATCCATCTTTGTAGGTGATGATCGCTAAGATTTCCACCTTTGTCTATCACACTTATTTTGTTTAGCCTATAATGTCCCACTGCTGGGCAGAGGTCTCCCCATTACTTCACCATTAATCTTTGCCTGCTGCCTTTTTCAGCCAATCAGTCAAGAAAGAGTACTTACAGGTCTGTCTTCGAGTGTATTACTGTGTTGCGAATTCGATCCGATAGTTTTATATTCAAAATGTTTCGCTCCATCAAACAAAACAAACAAACTTCAAACTTTAAGTTTAGATTTCAGAAGTCTTACTTAAATAAATAAATAATGACAGCCATAGTATGGTGGCTATTTCTCTTGATCGTGGGATAGCTTTCGTGCTCTATATTGTAATAAAAGCACGAGCATAGTAACTATATCCACACACATACACGTTGTAGTAACATGCTAGAACTTTTATGAAAAACTCGTAAGCAACCATGTCCTTACTTGTTTTAAACATTAAGTGATTTTAAAAAAAAAACTGAATAAAATGAAAATCCTTAGACTGCAAAGTTTGATAATTAACTTCATTCCTCACCAAAATTACCATCAAACAGGTAATGATTGCATCATCTCACCAGGTAGTCAAAAACCGGCCAAGTGCGAGTCGGACTCGCGCACGAAGGGTTCCTTATCATTATCTATAAAAACGGCAAAAAAATCATGTCTGTTGTATAGGAGCCCCCTTAAAGATTTATTTTATTCTGATTTTTTTGTATTTGTTGTTATGGCGGCAACAGAAATATATCATCTGTGAAAATGTCAACTGTCTAACTATCACGGTTCATGAGATACTCGTACAGCCTGGTGACAGACGGACGGACGGACGGACAGCGGAGTCTTAGTAATAGGGTCCCGTTTTACCCTTTGGATACCGAACCTTAAAAATCCAGATCTCTCTCCGCGTCAAGCTCAAGACGACTCAATACATTACTTTGTTACATGTATCGTGTAAAAAAGACGTTATCATCAGTTTATCAATAGCTGTATGTGGATCAGTGTGCCAGCACGCGACATGGTATGTTCTGCCAGGTGTTGGAGTAGTGTGGATACGACTTGAGCTAAGGCTGTGTTAATAAATATTGATCTTAATTTGGTTTTTGAGTCCAGAGAGAGAGTTAAAGAAGAAAGAGAAGGCAGAGAGAGTTGTTGATGTGTAAAAATCATCGATTTCACTAATAAGAGAAAGGATTTAAAAGAGGGCTGTTAATGTCAATATTTGTATAGAGTTTGAGTTTATGGTTGTACCTTCGGTTTTAGTTCTGAATTCTAAGGATATTTCCGCTTTTATATACATTCTGATCAAAAAGGCTCGACCAGAAGGAATCCTTCCTTTCTTCTGACGTGTATTTGATTGAGAATGATATTTTTTCTGATTCTCAATATTTTTTATCATCAACTCGAAAACCCATAGACTACCACTAACCACTACCATTTATACACATTCATAAAGATGTAAAAATCTTGAATTAATTTCTTTAGCTAGTGATGAATTCCAAATTTTTGGACATCTTTCGTAAAAAGATTTGCAAATGCTTTTTTGCAGATGGACAATCTTCAATGTCAAACATTTGGAAATGGTTTTATTTCTCTTTTAAAAATAACGCAAAAAAGAAATCATTTAAAAATATATTCTTTGCATTATTATTTAAAAGTACAGTTAAATTACAATTAGGTACAGTTCAATTTGGAAATTAAAGAGGCACATGAGGCATTTCAACTTTGTGTCACGAAACGACAGTAGGGCCGTCCTGAGTCCAGGGTTGCGGGAAAGTCCGAAAGGGATACCGAGATCTTGGCAACAAGCAATTGAAGGAACACGGGTGGGTTTTAGTCAGTAAAAGTCTGACACGCCCTTCCGCTCCGCCCAGAGCGGGAGAAGTCATTTGATGATTTCCAAAACTCAAAAAATAAAAAAAGTGCACTTCCTGAGTGGACATAGTTTACCACGTATTTCCATTAAAATAGGCACATCTTACCGCTAATCATTAGGTATGTTAGCAAACAACTGTGTTCACTACTTATAAAAAAATGTGCCAACAAATTAAATAACTTAACATGAGTATTTATTTGATGTTTATCGAAGCAATAAATGGAAGTTCTACATCTTAATGAATAAAATTTAAAATCTTATTACAAAAAAACATTACAGAAAAACAGATGCCACTTAAAGCAATAAATAAGGTGCACCCATCCATGTTTTTCCATTAATATGATAATCGTTTTCCCAGCGTTTATTTAGCCTACACATCTAGTTAAAGACTAAACAAAAAATCTCCGTCAACAAAATAATAATTAAAAGCCTAATAATACCAACCAACCGTAACAATAACGAAACGTTTTGTATAGAAACGTCTTAAACGCCCAATTCCAATAACTAAAAACGATGCGTTATAGTTACTACTGTTTTACATTTTACATACTATCGCAGTGAATAGTGTGTAAAAGTGTTACAGGTCCACAGTAATCTCACGTGGCTGTCCCGTTACGTTAGCAGTAGGTTAGCATCCGCAGCGCACATCCCTGTGATGCTGTGTGCGAGGGCTGTCACGCAAGAAATTATTGATCAATTACTACATTCATAATTTGTATGTAATTAGTTTTACTAGAGCTAATTGGTGTAGGATAGGATAGTGATCAGGTTGGAAGGACATAAGATGGATATATCCTTAAATTTTTATATTACTCTATGGTTTGCTGTGAGTTAGATCACTTTTGTCCATTCAACAACTGCCTGCAATAAATAATAAGAATCATTATTTTGTAAAAAGTCAATTAAACGCTCTAATTAGTCTGAGAAAAAAAATCTGATCGCTCTAGCATAACCACAAAATAAATGATCAAGTTTTACCTACTGGATCACAGATTAGCTAAGTCTTTTTGATTATTCTGTTAATTGAAAAACTAATAACCAGGAAGTCTTTACAGTTTTAAAACTGCTTTTTTGCAAACCATTATTACAATAACGACTATGGTTTTAAAGAATCAATTTGAATTTTAAGTTTATAAATGGTCTGCATTTTCCAACCTCAATTTTGAGTTTTTTCAAATTGATTCGATTTCGTGTGTGCAAACGCGTCTTTACAAGTCACAACAATTTAACTTTAAGCAACAATTAAATAATTATATTAAGTGATAAAAAATATTAATTAGTGTACCTACCTCTTCTTTCTAACTTTACCTGAAATCTACAAAATAATCTATAATATCACTACATATTATAAAACAAAGACCTCCGCCGCGTTTGCCTGTCTGTCTGTTCGCGATAAACTTAAAAACTACTGCACCGATTTGCATGTTATTTTCACCAATGGAGAGTGGTTCTCGAGGAAGGTTTTGGTATATAATAATCGACATCCACGCGGGCGAAACCGTGGGCATCAGCTAATAATATTATAAAGAGAAAGTATTTGTATATTTGTTCTTAAAAACTACCCATAACTATTAACACTGTAATTCGAAAATATTGTAAAAGCCAATTATCTTTTAAAAGAGTAACCATGGAGTTTCTTGCCGGCTCTTCTCCATAGGAAACGACCAATTGGAACCGTGCAGCTTCTGACGTTTCATAAGTGCCCATGTAGGCGTATGTGAAATAAAATATTTTGATTTTGATTTTACACAATGGATTCTTATTTGGTTTTCACTATCATTTAGAGAAATGATTTTGGAAGGTTTATATATAATATATTCCTATTTGACTTAGATATAATTATGTAGTACAGAAATCTCGATTTTTTGACATATTGCCATTGCACCCGTGTGAATCAGAGGCGTGTCACTAGTTTTGCTTTAATTTGCTTTTTCGATTATTATTCTCTTCATCGATTACTCAGATGCTGAAACTTCATGCCAACTTCCGTCGTGGCAACCCTACCCTGTATCCGGCTGTTAGTGGGTAAGCGGATTATGTCACGGTACAAGTGCGGGTAACGTTCGTAACAAGCGTCTAACTATGGGAACTGCGCGCGCGCATACGTGTTTATGTGTGGGTATGGTGGCCATGCGTTGGGATTTAAGGTGTTAGGGGTGGTTATGGAAATGGTAGTGGTGATTGGGGTTGGCTGTGTGTTCAGCAACTTATTTAGACATTAAATGTTGGTTTGTTCAAACTGTAAGAAAGGACAAGGTAGGTAGTAGACATAATAAGAAAATTTTCAACAAAAAAAAAATGCGTGAAGAACTCTATCAGTGTTCAGGAACAGCCTTCATTTGAAAGAAGGAGCTTTTTCTCTTACGTGAAGAGTGTAAATCTAGATTCTATAAATCTCAGATAGAAATTTAGGTAACTGTTTTTGCGAAAGCCCACGAGCAAAGTGAATGTTAATAACCAAATAACACTACGATGCAATTATTCAAATTATTAATTAAATTACACAATAATAATTATAACACTTGTAAAGTAAATCACTAAAGTTCAAAGCTTTCTTACATCTTAATACAAAACATATTTTTGACGTCGTTTTTAAATGGTTTCTGTTGCATAAGTTATTATAAACTTATTCAATAAATGTCATTTGCGTAACTTAGGATCCATTTATTAGGACTAGTGGTCGCCAAGTAATTCATTTGAATTCTTAATATATTGAATTTTATTGATTTAAAGTGAGTCAATAAAAGTAAATCTGAACAAGCAACGCAGAAAGTAAGATGTCAAAGAAACAGAATGGTAGCAAAAGCTTTGATTCTGCAGGTCATTAGTCATTGCACGGAATTAAATTATATATTTATAAAAAGCATGTTGCATCCCCGACTCTGGCAGACACGACATTTCTGACCCTGAATGATTTATTTGGACAACAATGTAATACTACCTACTTACCTAGAAAATCCTCATCGTAAAAGAATTCGTAATTCCCACTAAAACATGGCCACACTGCAACAAGTGGCTCGCCACGACACGGATGACACTGAGAATTGGTTCAGTAAACTATGGCGCCGGATTGTATGGATAGCAGATCTACTGACTGACTGAAGATACCCTGAGGGCCTAGACAAGTGACAATCGCTTCGAAAGCGATTCGTATTTCTACAACGAGTTTCAACAGGATTGATATAAGCTTTTCGATAGCTTATGTCAGTGCTATACATTTTTGCCTTTTCCATCATCGTTATCGCTGATAGAATGTCACTTTTTCTAGAGCCTCTGATGACAAGAGGCCTAAAGAATCAAGTTACGACCTACGTTTAAGTATGAAGGCATCTCTCTTTTTCAGGTACTTACATAAACCTTTCGCATGTTCAGAGGTTTGAACACTCAAAACTATGTTGGGTTCGGCTTCCAGTCTAACCGGATGCAGCTGAATAGAATACCAGTATAATTAAAAATAAAACACATGTACCGAACGTCACGTCTAAATGTGTTAAATTTAAATCAATCAATCCGACTAGCCTTTTCCCAACTATGTTGGGGTCGGCTTCCAGTCTAACCGGATACATCTGAATAGAATACCAGTATAATTAAAAGTAAAACACATGTACCGAACGTCACGTCTAAATGTGTTAAATTTAAATCAATCAATCCGACTAGCTTTTTCCCAACTATGTTGTGGTCGGCTTCCAGTCTAACCAGATGCAGCTGAATACCAGTATGTTACATGGAGCGACGGCCTATCTGACCTCCACAAAAACGTCAAGCTATTGACGACCCGTAACGACTGTCAAAGATCCACGAATGACAGCCGGAACCAACAGCTAACGTTCTTTACGTGGCGCGAAGGAGTCTCGGTATGTAAAGATGGTCACCCATCCACGGACCAACCCCATCAACCTCATCAAACACTGTGGCTATTCAAGAACGGTTAAAAGTCATTATTGTTCCAGTCCAAGCGGTTGTGGGTACAAATCTGAGCTAGTACCAATGTGACTTTTTCAATTCATATAGTACTTTCTTACTTTCTTGTATATATTTTTTAGTGATATTTATTTTAGAAGTATGTATGTAATTATATTCTCATAGTGTATGTTTATATTTAAATTAGTGAATTGTTTTTGATTTATGTATTTTGTTTCTCTTTTACTCTTACACACGTTGTCTACACATCTCTTATATCTAATTTCCTATCGCAGGTATGCTGGAAGAGATTTCTTTAGAAATAAGCATTACTTTTGTACGTATTTTTCTGTTCCTTTCTTCTTGTCTGTGTATTATATGTGTGTGCATAAATTGTTAAATAAATAAATAAAATAAATAAGTTTATCTTAGGCAAACGTTTCGACAAAACCCTCGATATATTATGAACCTGTAATTTCAACGGTACATCTATAGGTACCCTTCGAACTTTAACACATCCATACTACTTGGCTTCAGAAATAGGCAAAGTCTCGTAATATGACGAAAAGTTCAACGATCGATACATCAGCTTAAGTCAAAAGCACCGGCTGCAATAATTTATTAGGTAAGGTTAAAGGTTCATATGCATAACTAGTAGTTAAAGTTAACCTGCGAACACACTAGTAATAACAGATTACCCTCAATTGACTCTTAGGGCCTAAACAAACGATCAATCAACGACGCAACTGACATTTATTGGCAAAACTATGGGTTAGCACATATCCTGTTTGTTACTATAACCGATTTGTTTGTCAAACGTGATTATTACAATTATTTATTTGAACCGGAGTTACCGACATAGCATGCAAAGTAAGCAAACTGAAGTGGCAGTGGGCTGGCCATGTTTGTCGTAGGACCGATGTCCGATGGAGCAGACGAGTCCAAGAGTGGAGACCGCGTATCGGCAAGCATAGCGTGGGACGCCCCCAGCTAAACAACCTCAAGCAAATGGCTGGGACAGACTGGATGCGGAAGGCGGAGGATAGGGTGTTGTGGCACAGGCTGGGAGAGGCCTATGTCCAGCAGTGGACTGCGATAAGCTGAGTTGATTGATTGATTGATGATTAATTATTATATGTAGGTAACCAATTATGTCCATACATCTGCACTTTTGAGAATCTAATGAACGCCAGTGACGCTGCTATTACATGGCCTGTTACTGGGCACAAATAAAAAACCAGAAGAAGGTACAATATTTCAATGGGGAACTTCTTCATAACCTAAAATTAATGATAATCTATATTATTCCCAGATTTTAGTTACGAGTCGACGCTATCAGTAGCCTCCGTCAATTCATCCAATGTGGAACTGATAAATAACTTTTAGAAATGAGAAGTCCTACCGACACAGCAATGATTAAAATAAAACTCATATTTACAGCTACTTAGATTAGCCTTTTCCTGGACAAGCTATATTTATGAAATTACACCCCGGAATAAACTTTATCAAAATAACCTTTGCATGATCAGCATATAATATTCCCACTGTTGGGACACAGGCCTCCTGTCGGTGAGAGAGAGTGGGCCGTAATCCACCACGCGGGCCCAGTGCAGGTTGGTAGATGTCACATGTCTCCGAATTTTTGGTTTAAGGACATGCCGGTTTCCTCACGATGTTTTGAAAGCAGTGGTGATCAAATAATTTACACAAAGTAAAGTGCCTGCATGGTTTTAAACCCACAACCTATAACTGGGTAAATCGCGACCGTTAACACTAAGCCACCACCACCACTCCACTAAGGACCTATACTAAAACTTATTTTTTCAGAATCTGTTAACCACCATATTCTTCAAAGTAACTACAGTCGATTATCATGAGAACTAGACCCGATATCCTAACACTATCATTTCGAAACCAGCATTCTAAAATTAGCTTACACAAATCAAGTATCTGGCCACTAATCTTGACCTCCCACTCCCCCCTTCATTCATTGAAAGACCGAACAAATTCTGGTCTGAACGTACAGAGCATGAGGTCTTCTTAAACTAGTCTACCTCGTTGAGGAGTTATGCAACGGCTATGACCTTAAAATCTTACGTAACGTTTAACCAAAACTAGGTTTATCTCCAATCGAAAATTAACTCTGTTTTGTAAAAGGTAAGGTTGGTTTTTTAATGATAAAAGGCTCTGTTACTACGAATTGGGTTAGTCAAATGTGCCATTTGCAACGGTGGTATTACAGAATTATGTATGTAGATTACAAATACATAGCAGTTATTACTTCATTTTTTTTTTATTGAATAAAGACATGGCGGTGTTTTCAAGGTTTTGTTTTGTTCGTTAAGAGAACGGGAAGCGTTGAGCGTGTAAACTGCCTAATTTGACGATAAATTGTCAAAAGATAATTTACATTTTAGTATTTTGGGCTAAGTGAGGAACTTGTGGCTAAGTAATAAAAACAACTGCACGGGTCAGTCGATCAGATAAAGCTACGCTAGCCGCGGTTGGTCCGTGACCATCTTGAGGGGTGACCATCTTTACATACCAAGACCCCTCCGTGCCTCGGAAAGCAAGCTGTCATTTTTAGATTTTTGGCAGTAGCTACGTGTCGTCAGAAGCCCGCCGAAAGACCGACAACCAGTCTTACCAAGGGGTATCGTGTTACCCAGTAACTGGGTTTTGGAGGTCAAATAGGCAGGATTGGAAGTCGACCCTAACATACTCATTTATTTTCGTTGGATCCCAATTTTAGATCCCATTTTTTAGAAATTAGCAATGGGTCCCATTTGCTATTTCCATTGAACCCTATATTTGTGAAAAGGCTAAGCAGATGACGATAATTTTTTCTGTTGTTTTTGTAGATAGTTTCATTAAACTGGACTAATTTCACAGTTTGGGAATAGTTTTACTTATTTCAATAAGACACGAATCTGGAAATAGTTCAGCAGTGAAGACAGAATATTAAAAGGCAGGTCGTAAGTTCGAACTCTGCGTATGACATTTTAAATGAGGCCTCCGAGTACAACCTGAGCAATTAGCTCTGTAATAAGCAAAATACGTAGACTTTTGATATGTTACTGTCACACCGTAGTTACCCATCATTTTATACACCTCACCATTACATTGCTTAACCTCAAAAAAAGAACATATAAGTCTAATTTTCTTCTTTCTACCAATAAGTACATAAATAATTACTATTATATATAATATCATAACCTAACCTATACTAAAATGTGGGTCAATCTTCAGATCGATCAGTGGAATCATGATGCAAACGGTTGCATCACAAAATGGCCCAGTTTTTAATGCACGAGACCAAGGTTTCGAGATTAGGTCATAACAAAATAATTACATGTATTGTAAGCGATTTATGTGTTTGTACATTATGGTTCTTGTAATATAAATTGACTTGTTTCTTGTTGTGAAAACTAAACGATTTCAGTTACGTAATGAGAAAAATTCGATGTCATGAACTGAAACCTCACCACGTGGGCGCCAAGTCTACTTATTTACAAACGTGTCAGTGGTCTCACAATGACGAGTTTTTGACAGATTTGACACATTTGTAAATTAGTAGACTTGGCCTCCTGTTGCATTGCGCACACAGTTGCACCCTCTCTTCCCTCACTCTCTGAGTCTGATGGAACGGCAATCCGATACGACCGGAGAGAGATCAGGCGCAGGACCAACGGCTTAACGTGCTTTCCGAGGCACGGGGGTATCACACCGCCAACAACTAACTGCATACAATTACTATCAATCTTCTAAGCCATAACACAGAAAAAGAGACGGTATTAGTTCTGTATAGCTCCATCTCTGTCTCTCATAGAAACAATGATGAAACAGTTGAATGGGTTCAACACATACAATTAATTATTAACATTTAATATTAGTGCTCTTTAAATAAAAATTAGGTCATCAAAAATCATTAACTCACAAATATCATGCTTATCTCAGTTTCCTAACGAAACCAAACAATGGAGCAACCTTGACACACAATTAACTGTTAGTAATACCATTACATCATGTAGTTACTATCTGACAGATAAAAGCTACGATTACAGTGATGTAAGATAGATGATATTGTGACATGGTTGTCAAAAGAGTAGATAGGAAATGGAGACCGAGGTTCATACCAAAGACAGTAATGTTTAATGTATTCCCATGTTTCACCACAAAATAGGCACAAATCTAGAAAAAAAAAACAATTTTTAGAAACCCAAATATTAAAAAAAAAACATACCACCCGCGGGTACGGATTCAGTAGTGCTATCATGTAAAAATCTCACCGTGAAAACTTAGGTGAAGTGAACTGTCATCCCATCGGGATGATAATGATACTAGGGTAGTGACAGTTCACATAAAACTCACTGCACCTAAGTTTTCACGGTGAAATTTTTACATGATATCACTACTAAATTCCACGTTGCACAGTCTTGCTAGCGGCCACTTTTCCAACAAGGCAATGAAGATCCGTTATCTTATAAAGATCGTATACTACCAACGCATTCTTCCTGCGTCAGTCACACACACATAATGTGCCATACTATACGTAGTAGTAGATGCCTAATGAATGTCACGTTTGGTCTCTGTTGTATTACCTACTCCTTGTGACATTACTTTGGAGGGGGATCAAGTTCAAGAAAGAGGGGATAACTATGCAATGCAAATCATACGAACTGAGAGCTTCTAACAATTAGTTTTTTTCTCTTACCTTTATTAGTCATACTTACAGTAATTTCAAGAAAGTTCACTGGAAAAATAAATCTACTTGAAAAATGTAGGCAAATGCTATTCCGGTAGGCTCGCAAATCCTTCCTTATCCCGAAGGGCACACTCTTCCCTACCATTACCCCCGCCCCCCGGTCTACTCCAGGATATGCAATGGCTGCTGAAACCCCATGAACCATGAGGCTTCAGGGGCTAGTGCAAATCCTGGGGTTCATTCGATTTATCGAGTCTGGTTAAGCCACGCTGGGGTCGGTGCATTTCATTCATTCATTCATTCATTGAAAAATGTAGGCAAATGCTATTCAAAATAGCTTTTAGCAGTAAGTGTAATTTTTTATATTACGCTTGAAAAGATATCGTAAAAAGAGATTGTGCAAACACCAATGAAACTGAACGCGATCAGGTCATTTAAACCGAGTTCAAGAGCTGTCAAGAGGTGACACTGACAGCTCTTAAACGTGGTTTATGTGCTGATCGCGTTCAGTTCTTATATGTGAAATACGCCCTAAAGGTTACATATAAAAAAATGCTAATAAGGGTAGAGTGCTTAGCCCAATCCTCCAAACGCAACTTACAAAATCTTTTCAAAAGCCTATATAAATTTAGTAACACCTAAATGTCAATCATTCAATAAGATAAGTGGGCAGACATTGCAGTAATTACGTAACTACCAAGTAGGTCAGATGTCAGCAGATAAGCTTAATATCTAGTTACTTAATAGTTATCGTAATAAGTCATAATTGCATCGGTATAGTAACGCCCATTGATGGATGTGTACTTTACATAAAGACTAGATTAATGCATAACATGCATACACAGCATTATCAGTCTATAATGTTCCCACTGCTGGGACACAGGCCTCCTCTCGGTGAAAGGGAGTGGGCCGTAATCCACCACGCGGGTCCAGTGCGGGTTGGTAGATGTCACCGTGTCTTGGAATTCGGGTTGGTAGATGTCACATGATGTCTTCGAATTTTTTGGTTCTAGGACATGCCGGTTTCCTCACGATGTTTTCCTTCACCGTTTTTGACAGCAGTGATGATGAAATAATTTACACAAAGTAAAGCGCCTGCCTGGGTTGGAACCTACGATCTACAACTCGTAAGTTGCGGCCATTACCACTGGGCCACCGCTGCTGTACCTAGTACCAATTATATTATTTAATCGGATCCTCGCTGTGACACACCCAACACACACCACAAAGAACAATGATGCCTAATGGTTTTGAGAAGATGGATTTTCAGTTTGCGATAAAATCAAAAGTCAATGCAGCATTTATAATTTTACATCGATACAGATTGCCATTTAATAACTAGTCTGAGAAGAAAGGCCGAAACAAACTCAGAGGTTGCAGTATCTTTTAAAGTCCAGACATAATCTTGGTCAGGCCATATGAAGACCATGCAGATAAGCGTCTGAAATGGTCTTTTGAAGAAAGAACCACACAGATTTGAGTAGACCTGTCCAGTCAGTGCAAGCATTTGTCAGTAATAGTGGAGCTCAACTCAGAACTTAAGGAGCTCAACGACTCAACTACAGTAATCGGCTAAGATTTATCTAAGTTATATTATGATAGTTTGATTAGTTTTGATACACTTTTGGCTTTTAATCCCTATAATAAAATACCCACGTGTTAAGTAATAGCACTTTCATTCACTCACATAATACCGTCTCCGTAACAGAGCATAAAATTAAACGTACAAAAAACCATTTCTCCATTTGCATATCAACACAAACGGGTTCCAGTATGGCAACACGAGTTCTCGACTGGCCGGACCGACACCCTTCAAAATGGTTGACCTTGGTCCTCATAAGAGCCGTTACATCAGCTGGTCTGGTTACCAGTTAGATAAGTAATGATGCAAGGAAGTTGGATAATATGACCGCAGTTACTCACCCACAATTATTATGGATGAGTAACTGAGGATTGTTGCCGACTGATTGGTTATATCAATTAATTTAGTAGTTCGAATACTTTGTCGTTTTTTTTTTTTGGTATTTAATAGTGGAAGCAAGTGACAATCGCTTCGAAAGCGTTTCGTATTTCTACAACGACTTTCAACAGGATTGACATAAGCTTTTCGATAGCTTATGTCAGTCCTATACATTTTTGCCTTTTCCATCATCGTTATCGCTGATAGAATGTCACTTTGTCTAGGACCTCAGGTTGTCAAGTTATGGCAAATTACCATCGCGTATCGACTGGCAACACCGTAGTGTGTTGCGAGGGTTAAAAATTAAGTAATTAATTTGTTAATGACGAAAATCCTCGTTTGGCTTCAATATCACCGATACACATACTGTTTCAAATAGAGACAGTACAATAGAAGTCACTTGGGGGAGGCCTATGTTCAGCAATAGACGTTTTTTGGGTGAAATGATGATGAATAGATGACTGAACTTGGTCCTCATAGGAGTCGTTACATCAGCTGGTCTGGTTACTAGTTATATAAGTAATGATGCAAGGAAGTTACAAGCTTGTTGGATTAATGTAAGCTTAGCGATGACTAATGATACCCAACATAGCAATTGGTGATTGAAATCGATTGTATCAATAACCGTTTCAAAACCGTTTTTTTAACCTGTTATTTGGCAAATTGTCTTTCGATGGCCGGTTAGATGATAAATAGTTAACGCTTCCTATCAGGGACCAAGTTGATATGTCGCTTGAGAATGCGTAGTCTACCGACACTAACCAATGTGTCGGTGGTGCCTACAAGACCCGGTCACTACCCTGCATCAGTGTATGTCTGCAAGAGGCCTTTATCTCAGTACCTACTGAAAAATAGGAGCCAGTTGATCGCAGATTATGTAAATGCAGCATGAATTTCGAAGATTAAAGAATCAAAAAGCTCGCAAATCAATTTATTTGTCAAACATAGGTGTATACAGATCTGAAAAGGCTATTTATTATGTCATAATAAAGTATTTACGCGTACCGATTACCGTAAAATATGTTAAATTGTAACGAGTTTTATGTCTATCAGTGGATAAGGTTTACACTTTGATATACATACATATGTAGAAACATATACCCACAATATGCACCAAAAATGTCCACACAAAAACTCGTTCCCATGGTATTACAAAACGCTATCACACGCCTGCAACAATTTCTTCACGCCGAGTCTTACGGACCTTGACACATTACGTAACCAAGGTGAAGAGCGGTATCTGTAACGTTGTAACGTTATATCGTTACATTATGTAATGGCTATTGAGTAACCGGTCTCTGATCAATAGTGTTGCGCAACGCTGCAGAATTGGGAGGGTTATTTTTGATTCATCTTTTGTTTTTTTTTTTGTAGGTGCAGTGGTAGGGTTAGTGGTGTGATGACAGATTAATGTGGTTGAGATTTTGATGGATGGAAGCAATTTCATCGTCTAGAGGATTGGATTAGAACGATTTTTAGATCGAAAAAACAAGTATTCTTTAGCATTTTTGTGACAAGCATTATTTGTACGACCCATAGAAATGAATAATCTTAAAACTAAATATTAAGGTTCTGAGTTTTATGACTTCGACCTGTGAAACGAATGGAAGAGCTCATGGCCAAGTAATAACAGCCGCACGGGTCAATCGATCAGGTTAAGCTACGCTTGCCGTGGTTGATCAGTGGATGGGTGACCATCTTTACATACCGAGACTCCTCCGTGCCTCGGACAGCACGTTTAGCCGTTGGTCCCGGCTGTCATTCGTGGATCTTTGACAGTCGTTACAGGTCGTCAGGAGCCCGAAAGTCTGACAACCAGTCTTACCAAGGGGTATCGTATTACCCAGTTACTGGGTTGTGGAGGATCAGAGGTCAGATAGGCAGTCGCTTCATGTAAAATACTGGTATTCATCTGCATCCGGTTAGACTAGAAGCTGACCCCAATATAGTTGGGAAAAGGCTAGGCAGACAGATTGAATAGTATAATGGGTATCTACTGCAAAATCATCAACAAAAACGGCCATTTACCTAACATCACATTCACAAACCTGCAAGTGTGTACATAAGGCAATACATAAGAGGTACATACGGCAATATGTGGCAACTTGTCACCCGGGATAGTTTGCAACATCGGACGTTAGGCCATGACCACACTGACTGATCAAATACGACTATTTTTTGAATTGGAGAATGTCAAAGTGTAAAGAGTTGTTTTTTTTATATAGGGTGATTAAAAAGTGACATAAGCTACTCAATACTGTGTAACAGTTTTGAGAAAAGTTTTAATTATGTTATCTTAAAATGTATAAAAAGCATGCATAATTACTGTTTTTTTTTTTCAAATTCACCAAATTCACCGAAATGAAATTCGAATTTCACCATCACTTTCATCTTCTAATTAACGCCGTTAAACAAATGTAATCTATGCAAATAAACATGGACAACATTATCCTATCAACCAAGTTTATTTCTTACCTCTCTTTTTAACACAAAATCAACTCAGCCCATCGTCGTCCACTTCTGGACATAGGCTCCAACCAGGCTGTGGTCGGTCCATCTAGCTGTTAGGCGTCCCACACTACGCTTGCCGATACGCGGTCTCCACTCTATGTCTGCTCCACCGGCCATCAGTCCTTCGACAAACATGACCAGCCCATTGCCACTTCACCTAAAACACGTGTTTCATTATTCCTTCTGTCATTGGCAGAATAAATTGCCGACACCAGCTCTTCATCGCATGTAGCATAAAACAACAAAAATTATTCAAGACTACAAAGCTCCGTCCCGACATTACTATATTAAACACCCTGTATACATAAAAAATTCCGCAATAACCATTGGTTCAAGATAAAAGTCAGTGGGCGTCAATGTCACTCAATTTAACACTTTCGGATGATAACACGTTATCTCTCGCTACAGTGAAAATGGACGATTGTGGGTCAAGGGCAAGTATAAATGAAGCAGCATTGCTTTCAAAATGTAACACCCTCCCAAACTTACACAACAAATGTAAGTCATTTGCTTACATTTTTTATGTGTAATACCTAAAAGCTGAATAGTTTTTTTACTTTACTAATCATCATTTTAGTCAACAATAGAACTAATTTTAAGTTTCTATTAGAAACGCACTTCAGCCTTGTAAGATCTTTACGTAAATGAGATTTCAGGTCCTTTGGCTAGAGTTTAATGATCTTCAAAATCAAAATCTATGACATAATCTTCCGACTTCTTAAAACTAAACTTAGGGCGAATTTCACCAATGAAATTGAACGCGTTCAATACATCCAGCCGCGATCAGTTTCGTTGGTGAAATCTGCACTTAATCTGATAATGTTCCTACGTATTCGATAGAATTATTTAAATTTCCGTAAAATAATTTCTTTAGTAATTTACGAGAGCTGAAAAGAGTTTAAAAAAAATTGCCTCCTTCGAACTGGTCGGTCAGAAAACTGTCGTGTGTGTCTGCGATAATAACGTTGCTCACCGTGTGTCCTAGGGTTTACTCTAATGCAATAACATGCCATTGATTAAACGTAGTCCCTAGCATTCGGGCTGAGGTCAATAAGTTATGTCCACATCGACTAATGAGGGTGCAAGTTAGGACACCATGCTTAGACTTACCAAATTATTACATGTAGGTATTATTCACTCAGACTTAAGCCCACACAGGCTAGAAACCGAGCTCAAGTCGAGCTCCGTACCGGGTAAAAAGAAAGAAAGAAAGAATAACGTTTATTTGGACACAGTTCATGAAACACAAAATACAAATAACAAAATAATGTTTTTACAAAAATTCCAGACAGAATATACTGTCTTACGCACTTACTTATTTTACCCGCGTGACCACGGCGAGCGATCTACGAGTCAGGCGCTAACATACGCCGAATGTCACCATCCGTGGCATCAGCAGCGTGGCACAACCGCTGAGTCATCGTCGCACCAGGCTGAGCCAGAAGAGTGCTGCGCTACTCCCAAGGGAATGGAAAAATTTTGTAACCATAAACCTTCCCACCCCTTTTCTCATATTTTTTTTAAACATACTTTTTTTATGTTGACAAGGTTACGTGTTTTATTTATACCCACGTAAACTCCATCCGTCACATTGGTCATTGCCACTGAGATGACGATCAATAGAGATACATGGAAGAAGAAGCCAATATATTGCACCAACCTCAAATGAATTGTGATTGGCAAGACAATGATGCAAGCTGAAGTGGCAATGGGCCGACCGTGGTAGACGGAGGATCGGAAACAGTTGACGTCGACGTGTTCTTGAGTGAAGAGCTAGATCTTCAAGCTAGGGGAGATAATCTTCGTATGCGAGTAGCCGAAGATTGGGCTAAATGGGGTATGCTTGAGATCCAGCAGGGGACAGCTTTATTCTGATAAACTGATAATGATGATGATATGAATGACCAAAGCCATTCGATATACCTAAATGACTTTTCAGAAACTGGAAGCAAAGTCCTCCAACCACTAAAAACAGTCCAAAAACCAAAAGAAAAAAACCCGAGAACCATCCAAAAATCCAAAGAGAAACTTCAAAAACTCCATATCTATTCACAACAAGTTAAACAAACCATAGTCCACGGCCACAAGCGCAAGCGCTTAGATTTAGATATTGCGCGAGCTCAGAGAATAGAACAGGTTCCATTGGCTCAGTAACCCATATTCGCAGCCGGTTTCTGCAACTGGTGCGGGAATAGATACAACGTTAGAACCTTCATAACTTGTATTGCGTGCAGGATTGAAGGAAATGTTATATAGTATATGTTAAATTTGCAGGTAAAAATGTATAAAATAAGATTTTTCTTCTACTTTTTCGACTATTTGACAATTTAAAATCTGACAGCGTTTTCAGCTTTCAGCTCCGGAAAAATTCAGGGTATAATAAAGTGAAGGGAGTAGATAAAATTGCTTATCCACAATCAAAAACCTAAATTAATTTTTTTTTAAACATAATATTCATGATGGAACCGATATCCTTGAGCAGCTTGCTTTTTAAAACATGCATAAGTTTTGAAATCTTTCATATACTTAGGTACCTGAACAAAATCCTAATCCTAATACTTAATATAATAATAATAGTGTAATAATAAAAATCGATTAGTGTATTTATTAAATAAAAGTATTGATATTAAATAACCAGCTAAAATTTTAATTATAATAGCAATAATTAAATTATGACCATGAAAAAAAAAATTAAATGCGAAAGTGAGTTTATTTGTTTGTTACGCTTTCAGGCAAAAACGGCTGAAGGGATTAAGATGAAGTTTGGTACATGTATAGACCATGGCCTGGAAAAGGACATAGAATACTTTTTATCTCGATATTCCTACGGGATCGAGACTTATGCGGATGTAAATGCGGGACACAGCTAGTAGTCAATAAAAATTATCTTGCATTCAGTTAATTATCAATAACAAAACTCCATAACCATCAAACATAGGTAATTAACGCGAAATATTTCACACAAAACATTATTAGATTATAGAACATGTCGAAACCAAGTCCCGACCGGCGTCGGCAGCCATTTCTTGCGCGCGGTGGAAATGCAACAGGTCAACTAACTTCGTGATGAAATACCTCCGGAAGGTCTCGAGCTCGTTCACGAGATTAATGTACGAGTTTTAAACTCTAAAATACGTTAGTTTTTCCTTTCAAAGGACGAACTCGATCAAACTTTTGTAGGTAACTATAGTATAAATCCTACTAGTCAGCAGTCTTATCAAGTGGTATCGTGTTACCCAGTAACTGTGTCGTGGAGGTCAGATAGGCAGTCGCTCCATGTAAAATACTGGTATTTAGCTGCATCTGGTTAGACTGGAAGGCTAGGCAGAATGATGTTGTTAATGAAGTCTTATTCTGCGATTTTTTTAAAAATAATTACAGTTTTTCCATGCAAAGAATTACAAACTTATATACAAAGATGTAAATTTTATTTCACAGATAGAAGTTATCTGACTTTTCTCAAATCAGCCCTGATAAAGCTAAATAGTCGTTATTTTATTATTTTCTAAATATTAGCGCTATTAACTTCAAGACACGGAAATGCATACATTTGTGTCTAAATTTCGTAATTTTTCCGGAGAATACCCATCGGAAAGGCTAGTTTCAAGTACCTACCTAGATCTAGTGAGTGAAAAAGTGGTACAAGTTATTTTCTGGTTCATTACCACTGAAAATCCAAGTTTAAAAAAGTTATTACTTTGGAAAACAGTGAAAAAGACAGACTACGTCTAACAAACAAGAACATAAACAAAATTAAGTCGGTAAAACACACGTATTTTCTTTCTTTCTTTTCTTTTTATATCTAACAGTATTTATAAAAATATGCAAAATACATGGCACTCGGAAAATCTTTCACAAAAACTTTATAGGTAAAATAAGATATCCCATTAAGTCATCATAAGCCAAAAATGGTTACTTAGGTTACTAGTGTAATATAACAATGCTGTGTGGTTTCTTAATAAGGAGGTACGGAGGTATTACACTTACGCTTACTCACGCTTACTAACGCTTGTCCAGGCTGAAATGACGCGCCCCACCACCGCATTACCCAAAGAAATCTGCAATACCGTGTGCGGTAGTGGGGGTATTCCGGAGTGGACATGCTTTACTATCTTTTCGCGTGAACATGAGTAATTTTTTGAATGAATGTGGAAGGCTTCATTGGAAAACGAGATGTGGTTGGATTACTCCTTGGGCGAATGGGAAAACATGAAAAAGATAGAGTTAAAAGTTTTTTAAATGCAATGTGCTCGCCAAAACACCATTGAACCGCGCAATTCGGGTTATTAACGATCTTCACGTGAAGATCGATGTATTCACATGCCATTTGAGTAAATTCGCAAAAATACTATTGTTTATTTTAAGGCTCTTACATACAGGGGCGATTCGTCGCGCGACGCGAATTTTAACAAAAAAAATTCTCACGGCGAACAATGCGGCGGCGCGGCGTTGCGTCGCGCGGCGAATCGCCCCAGTATGTAAGAGCCTTTATGCTATAGTATAGATTAGAATAGGCTATATGTTTTTATTTTTATGTGTTATTATAAGTACTTTTAGTTGTTTACATTTTTCATAGTTTTATATTGTAAGTAAGTTAATTTTAGGACCACGCTATTGCATTAGGTATACACCTAATGATAGTTAATAAGGATTTTATAATAAATAATAAATTAATAATATTTCCTGATTGAATTAAAGCTATAGATAGTGAACTACTCGATGAATTCAACCATTATCTTAGATTAAATGTGAATAATTATCATAATATTGTCAAAAGTGTCATCTGTTACATTAGCCTTTATCAAAACAAATTAGCAAAAACAGCATAACGCTACAATAACTTATCTTTAGAATTTTTAACAATAATTTTATCAAAATCTGCACCTTCATTGGTCGAATAAATCGCACCACTTATATGTATATTTAGCTTACATTAAGTAATAGTATACGTATGTATATTTGTGTTGACATATCTACGGAACTATGGTTACGACAGTGTTGCTATTAGCGAAATATTTCGCTAATTTTACACTTGGCAATTACATCAAGTGTTGCAATATATGGTGGAATATTATATTGTGTTGATTATGTTGAATCAAAATGTGTTTTTGTAATGTATTAGATAATTGGATGGTGATAATTGTTTTGGTATAGAGGTCTTTAAAGGTTAAAGTCGTTTTAAAGGAGATAGCTTTTTGTTTAATTGATTATTTTATGACCTTGACTTAGTCCATATCTTTAGATGTTTCTCACCGTGTAGAAAAAGTGATTGAGAACTTTACTGGGATAGGTAGCAGTATTCTTTGGCCAGCTTTTTTTTTTACCTGTTCTGTCCCACTGCTGGGCTCGAGGAGGCTTGAGAGGAGCTCGTGGCTAAGTAATAAAAGCCGCACGGGTCGATCCATCAGGTTAAGCTACGCTTGCCGGAGTTGGTCCGTGGATGTGTGACCATCTTTACATACCGAGACTCTTCCGTGACTTGGAAAGCACGTTTAACCGTTGGTCCCGGCTGTTATTCGTGGATCTTTGACAGTCGTTACGGGTCGTCAGAAGCCCGAAAGTCTGACAACCAGTCTTACCAAGGGGTATCGTATTAGGTACCCAGTAACTGGGTTGCGGAGCTCATATAGGCAGTCGCTTCCTGTAAAATATTCAGCTGCATCCGGTTAGACTGGAAGCCGACCCAACATAGTTGGGTAAAGGCTAGGCAGATTGAATAGTATAAATAGATAACCGGCTAGTAAGATGGTTCTCATCTTTAACCATACGTTTCGTAAGAAACTCAAACTCAAAGCATTTATTTCAAATAAACCAATTACAGGCACTTTTGAATTGTCAAGGGGTCGGTCAGTCAGAAAGATGAAGCTAGTTGCCCATTCCAAAGCGTAGGTTCCTATGGAGAAGAACGGACAAGAAACTCCACGGACACTCTTTTGAATCAGAATATTGTTACAATATATTGGTTACATCATTCATGTTGAAATTACATATGTGAGAACAATGTCCGTCCGTAAAAAGATAAAAAAGAAACAAAACAATTCAAAATAAATTAAAATAAGCCAGGGCAGCTAAGAGATGACCAGTCCCTACTGATGGCGCCCGTTCACGAACATGACGCATGGATCAGCACCATTCAGCTCAACCATTTTGAAGGGAACTTAATGATCCAACACCCACCACCACCAGCGAGACATTAAAGTGAGCAAGACAACGGGGAACTGCATTTTGATCCTTATTGTTGACATCATATTGTAAGAAGTTGGATTGCCAAGATGTCAGACAAAAGTTCTTCATTCCATTGGTATCATCTACACAAAATAATTCTCCCGTCCCATTAATGCAGCCGTAGCAACATTGGTCTTGTAACGGGAACCACACCTGCGATCCCAGCTTAAAATGGCAGAATCTTTTCACCACTATTAGAATAACCTTGTAACTGCAATTTAATCAAACATTTTAGTCAACAATAGCTCAAATGACTCAATCTCTAACACGCTAATCGACCTATGAATTACAAAATCGATTGTCTATTTTCGAGACGATCAACTCGTTATTTCGTATCGATTACGTTATCGATTTCGTTAGTTTTACACCGGAAAGTATATTCAAGGACAAATTGTTTATTTTTCTTTGAATTAATTCTTTGTGAAATACTAGACGGTTGAATTAACCAGCCCTTTAATATGTTGACACGATTTCTATGCTGATTTGGCCATTCATAAGAAAGGGCGTATTTCGGGCTTGCGAAATTTATAAATAACTAGCTGATGCCCGCGGCTTCGCCCGTTTGACAAATTATATACTAAAATCTTCCTCGAGAACCACTTTATCCATTGGTGAAACAGCATGAAAATCGGTGCAGGAGTTTTTGAGTGTATCGCGTACAGGACGACAGACAGACGCGGCGGAGGACTTTGTTTTATAATATGTAGTGACTAACTGCACTCCGCGGTTTCACCCGCGTAAGTCTCGATCCCGTTGGAATATCGGGATAAAAAAGTATTCTATGTCCTATTCCAGGTCACTGGGACCCTTTTTTTAAATTTATTTTCTTATGTACTCCTCATGACATATTTCTATGATTTATATATTATGATTAAGTACTGTTATTTTTTTGTATGCACGTGTTTCTGTGACAAATAAACCTATTTTTCTTTATTTTCTTTCTTAGGTCATGGTCTACCGATGTACCAAATTTCATCTACATCAGCATTGCTATTCTGTAACCATCTCACCGTGTAAACTTAGGTGAAGTGAGCGTGGAGTGAGCTGTCATTGTCATCGATACCTACTGATGCTAAGGCAGTGACAGTTCACTCCGTGCTCACTTCACCTAAATTATCACGGTGTGATTTTTACAGAATAGCACAACTGTTCGCCGTTTTAGCGTGAAAGCGTAACAACCAAACAAACAATCAAACTCACTTTCACATTCATATGAGTTAGGACTAGCTTTCTTCCCGTGACTTCACCCGTGTGCAGTTCGGAAATAATCCCACGTGAACGCACTAACGGTATAGAAATTAGTCTATGTCATAAATCCTAGCACAAGTCATGGTCTACCAATGTGCCGAAATCGAAATCCATTGAGCTGTGAAAAGGTAACTTTCAATATTTTTGTGAAGCAAGCTTTGCAATCTGAGTCCAACCCAAGCAATGTTAGGCCTATACAGATAGGCAAAGAAAGGCAAAAAAATAAAATGTACATAATAAAACCTACTTAAGGTTCATTTTAAGAAAAAACTGAAACAAGTGCCAGCGTTTCACAGTTTTTCGAGCACCATGGGAGTATGACAAGGTTTTCAGGGTTGCAAGGTATAAACTACTCTCAGGGGACCTAACAATCTGCCAGGGTGGCGGGAAAGTCCGAAAGGGATACCGGGACCTTGGCAACAGGCAACTGAAGGAACACGGGTGGGTTTGAGTCAGTAAAAGTCTGACACGCCCTTCCGCTCCGCCCAGAGCGGGAGAAGACATTCGATGAATTCCACGCTCAAAAAAAAAAAAGCGTCCTAACAATATAAAAAAAAATCGTAGTTACATGCGCGTTTGCGATGCTTGCCTTTTTTGTGTCGATTTCGTCTGGGCTAATAGGATCGCTCCCTATTACAACTTAGTTACAGGCGCGTTTGCGATGTTTGCCTTTTTTTGGTGTCGATTTTGACTCGCTCACTCCTTATAAGGGACTAAAACATAACTGGCGAAATGTGGGTGTACTATAGGTACACCTCTGCCTAGCCCTTCGGGGATTACAAGCGTGATGTTATGTTATTTTAACTTGGTTTTCTAGATATCAGCTTCGGTTAAATATATCTCCTTATTTTTTAATTTTTTTAGACAAATTATAAATCCGGAGTCACGTAATCTGTTCGATTTATGCCCTAACACATGTGACTCCGGATTTTTAATTTATCTGTCTGTGGTGTCTTGTTTATACCTTTTTAGTCGTAGTTGGGTTTTAGTTTTTATTACTTTAATATTTTTTTTATTTTTATGTTTTTGTAAAAACTGGTAAAAAAAAAAAATGTATTAAAAATGAATTAAAGGGAATACAAAATATTGAAAAGATACTATAATGAATTATAAATAAAATAAATACACAAGTACATAAATAAGTAATAAACTTAAATGTATTTCTTTCCACGCCTTTTAAAACTAATACCTTTCCGTAATACCGCGTAGTCTAGGTAGGTACACCTGTTGAACATTCAATCTAAATCTAGATTAAGACAAAACTTTCAATATCTAACAAACAGGTTGGATTTTAGTAATACCATACCTATTAAATTGAACATAAATATATATTTTCTGTAATCTGTCTCTGTAATCAAACAGGCTAGTTATTAACATTGCTAACTACAACTGTCTACCTTAATGTCAAAACTAAAAATTTTATGTATTTTGAACCTTATTTTTTTAGGTCTAAGGTTAGTTATAAAGTTTGAGAAATGAAAACGTAAGTTTGTGGAAACATTAAGGAGTGTTCACACTACTTTATAGTTTCGTTTAAAAAGGAATTAGGTAAGTACTTACCTTCTGCAAATAAAATTGAAAGGCTAGGTATCATAGTCCATTACCCCATTTTACTTCAAAGGAATCGAATATCGATCGATTTTAACGAATCTATGAATCCTAATCCTAACATAATATTAAAAATGTGAAAGTGCAACACAAACACTTACAGCGGCAGCTGTATAAAAAGAGATAAATAAAACCTTTTCACAAAAAAAAGCCTTCAAAAAAAACACTACAAAGTGAAAAAAAAATTTAATTGTTTTCTTTATTTCTTGAATGTTTCATTTTCGGAAGTCGGTGTCTTTAGATTTGTTTTTTTGTTTTTTTTTGCCACCGGCGACTTTAAAGTTAATTTAACTTTGAAGTGTTCTTTGGAAGTAGGTTGTTTATTTTTTTTTTTTGTAAAATCGTTATTAGTTTTCGCTTTTTAGTTGTGGTACCTACCCCACACAAATTCGTAGGTAGGTATATTAGTTAAAATTATGAAGGTTTAGTATGGAAGTTATTATATCATCATCAAAGTAAACTAAGTGGAAAAATACGTATTATTGAAGCTAACTCAAAAACCACTAATCAGAACTTGACCAAATTATATGGAACTAATATCGTTTCATTATAATTATGATGTAGTTCCATATAATTTGGTCAAATTACACCCTTTCAAACAAAATAATGAATTAAGTATTAAAATCATTTCATACACAAAAAAGTTTTAAATTAACATAAAAAAAGAAAAGCAAAAATGACGAAAAAGAATTGCTTTAAAAGCAAATATTCGTGGTAAATAAATACAAAAAATATAAACAAAATGAGAGCCTCCTTCTTTTTTGAAGTCGGTTAAAAATAGTCGCAGCGACATACCGCCGCATGTGCAGGGTCCCCACGATGCATTCACGAGGGATGTCGCAAGTAAACAACCTTGCGTGGTTGCAACAGACGTTGCGTTACCGCTGCGTTCATTACAGACAGTAAGTGGAGCTTACTTACTGTGATGGAAAAACTTTGTTTGTACTATGGAGGTAGGCTGGGTTTTAGGAAGGATTAACGAAGGAAAATCAGGAAATATGAAGAAAATTCAGATAAAAACCCACCCCTCACCATCATCATTCTCTAGCCTTACCGTAACAAATTATAAAAATTAAATTATGGTAATAATTGGGGTAAATAATCAAAGGGCAAAATCCGAAAAAAGACGTTTTTTATATAAAATGCCATGAAATTGTTTTTTCTGTAAATAGGATATTTGAATCAATTAAGGAGCTCAACGACTCGACGAACAATACCAAAGAAAGGACATTTGGGTAGGCCGCATAAAGTACTCAAATTGCCAGACAATCGTTAAAACTGAGAACGAAAAAATAAAAAATAAAAAATCCATAGTCTCACATTCACAATAATTAAAATAATATAACACTTTACAAAGTAATCATGTCATTTTCAATAATGCATGTAATATTCAATAATGTCAATTTGTATTATAAAACGGGTGATGATTTTCCATAATAATCAAAATGTCACAAAGCTTAGCAGAGCGAGCAGATCAATCCCATGCTTTTTTGGCTTCTAATTAATCTGAAATTTTATAGTACCTACCCTTTTTTACAAACTTTGGTTTTACTCGTAATACAGCTTTTGAATCTTTTAATGGGTAAGTTTCGATTGTCAATTGAACGTTTGTTATAAAAGCGTATACCCATGAACGAGTTGCACAATCTGTGGAGACGAGTGCGATGTACAGCAAGATTGTGTTTATTCCTAGTATTTAAACTATGAATATCGGACATTTTATGGGGTTAAAAAAACATGATTTTTCGAAGTTTTTTGGTCGATCCTGATACGGAGCAGAACCCTTCGTGTGCGAGTCTGATTGCCACTTGGCCGGTTTTTCTTCCATAATCGTCATCTCGGTCATCACCCCCTTCTAGCAATATTATCTTTCACACAGTTCATCCATCGTTTCTTTGGTCTTCCCCTACTCTTATAACCATCCACATTCGTACTCAAAACATTCCTCACGAAATATTCCTCATCCCACCCCTCATCTTGTTTTTAAAATATTATTTACATAATATGTACTGGATTCAATTATGATCACTTTATTCTTTGCAATGAGTCTGATTCTGATTTTAAATGTTTGTAGTTATAAACCTACTTACAGAAATAAATATTATTTATCCATTGTTTTTTTTTTCCAAAATTAAACAACTACACGGCCTGTAAGTTGTCCGTCATAGTATTTTTTTTCCCTTACCAGACTGGATATCATTAAAAGCAGCTGAGAAATTTCTGTTACTTGTTTCCTTTTAAGGTACTTCTTTAGAAGTACAAAAAATAACAAACAAAAAACTCACAAAACTAAAAAAAACATTTTGAAAGTTTTTCGTATGTGTACATGTCAAGTTGTGGAATTTTACGGATTCGTTGTGATTATACTTTATGGTAATTTTCCGCTGTTTAAAGAAGCTGGTTAATCACTATTGTTCATAATTTCAGAGAAACGAAAAAATAAACATGTACAGTGACGGACTTTAATTGATGAGCCACTTTTAAACTTTTCAATTTTGCAGTTTCATACATTCACGAGATTACACGATTAAACACGAACTCAAATCGCATGCTCGTAAACAAGATGATAAATTACTAGTAATCGGAAATAGACTTATCCATAGAGGTTGACTAATAAGTTCTCAATGATAAATAAATACAATGTTTATCCAATCTATTTGATACTGACCGCCTTTGAATCAGAGCTCATTAACTCAATCATTTTGAAAACTTAACCGAAGACAGTGACAGTTGAAATGTCGATGTCAGAGACGTTATTTTCGAGTTTGTCGAAATGACTAATTAAAATTTCTCCGACCGCTAACGTTACTATGGCTACGCTAAAACAATCGTCGCTAGGTTACGGTTGCTAGACCTGCAATTGGTTGACTTTGGGTAGTCGCTCTGCTGTCAAGTTTGAGTTATGGCTCTCAGGGTAGCCAACCGGTAAAGATATTATTTTCTTCTTCTATATTATGAAAACATGACTTTCCGTGTCTGGATGTACGAGTATAACCCGACTAAGCCCGATTTGCATTACACGGTTAAAAGACGAACAGTGCCAAGTGGCTCATCAATTAAAAACCGTTACTGAATGTAACGTGACCTTTCCAAAGCTATGGAAAAAGTATAAAAGCCATGTTGCTGCCATCATAACCCTTCACAGGATTAAAGGGCACAGCATGAAATTAAAACAATCAATCGTTTACCCAACCCTAGCTTACACAACCATTTTTTGCATAACCCTTCGAAAAACCGTCAAACTTTTCGCCAATTGTCTATAGAAAACGAGTTTCTTTCAAATCGCGCGATTGACTGAAACAATGACTAAATTAAACAAAAGTTAAGTTAATAAAACGAACAACTGCGGTTCATTTATTAACTTAATAAGTTTCAACGACTCGTGCCCTTGCCATGAACTTCTTTTACGTAACTAACTTATATGGTTTCTTTATTAAGGCAGATTTTTGGAATTAATCTAAGCGTCGATTGCCTAAGCCCCGTCGTCTACGACGCTAGGTATTCAAAAGCAACCAGTTACAAACTAAAAATCACCCATGAGTAGACAGATTATTACAGCACTAGTACCTACCAATATTGGAATACTAGTGTTGTGACATTCTCAATACTCATTTGTGATTTGAGTTTGTAACACATTCATTTTTAGTAGTTTCATGGACAATGGATGGGCCTAAGCAGCCATGAGTTACTATTTATGTCTTTTATTTTTATATCGGTAATAGCTTGAATTTTGTTTTTTGTAATTTTCCTTTTATCTTGTTACTGTGCCCTTACTGGGTCCATATTTTATTCTGTTGCTGTGCCCTTACTGGGTCCATATTTTATACTATTGCTGTGCCCTTACTGGGTCCATATTTTATACTGTTGCTGTGCCCTTACTGGGGCCATATTTTATTCTGTTGCTGTGCCCTTACTGGGTCCATATTTTATCCTGTTGCTGTGCCCTTACTGGGTCCATATTTTATACTGTTACTGTGCCCTTACTGGGTCCATATTTTATACTGTTGCTGTGCCCTTACTGAGCCCATATTTTATACTGTTGCTGTGCGCTTACTGGGTCCATATTTTATACTGTTGCTATGCCCTTACTGGGTCCATATTTTATACTGTTGCTGTGCCCTTACTGAGCCCATATTTTATACTGTTGCTGTGCGCTTATTGGGCCCAAATTTTTGTAACTAGCTTTAAAAAATTTGCAACGTGCTTTGTACATTATGGAATGCAATAAATGAATATGAACATGAGTTCAAACCCCAGCCGTTGCAGTCAGCATGTAGATTTAAGTATAACCTGGCATTTTTCAAACGGTGTAAAGTCAAGTCAAGTCAAGCTTGTACATCATCGCTCATAGTTATTTGAGGAAAAAACAAGACAAAGATTTAACAGCGGTGATTAGGTTAAAGGGATCCACCCTTCTTTTACACGAACTGAAAAGTTCAACAAAAGCAAATTAAATTTTAACACAGTCCTTAAAAACCATAACCAAAATATCAAAATTGAAGAAGTCGATGAATTTAATCTATTATATATTACGCTGGACAATCATTCAAATTGGAAAAAACACGTAGACAAAATTAAAATAAAACTATCACAATTTTCGTATGGTCTAAGTGTGCTGAAATCAAACACAAAAACAGACTGTGCTCTTACTGCATACTATGCGTATACCTACGCTTGGCTACGTTACGGAATTATCCTGTGGGGGCACAGTGTAGATGCTAAAGACTTATTTATTGCCCAAAAGAAATGCCTACGAATAATATATAACATAAAACCCAGAGATAGCTACAAACCCCACTTCATCAAGGAAAAAATCCTAACGTTACCCTTAATTTATATTCTAGAAATAGCCACATTTGTTAAAAAGAATATACAACTCTTTAATACCAACCAACCATACCGATGGATTTCATGCCATCATCCGCAAAAAGACGGCCTCACTCCTGAGCAGAATAAGAGGCAGTCATAATAGTATCCTGAAGGCTGTGGCGGCAGATAATTCCTCCGCCATAATAAGGCAATTTGTGAGAAGACTCATACTCTAGTTTCCACTTATCAGTGTCTAGTGATGGTTGGTCTCCTCATAAATTCGTCTTTAGTTTAAGTTACTAATAATAGTGTTTTAAGTGCCTGTTACTAACAATTTATGAATCTCTTAGTTGTCCGAATTAAAATGATTTTATTTATTTTATTTTAATTTTGAAAAGAATGAGTGCCGTAAAACTAAACTAATTCTACCAGCACCTAGACTAGAGATGTATAAAAATAGCCCAGAATACCGAAGCATCCAAATATAATATAATAAGTTACCTGGAAATATAAGATCCACAAAAACACTGTGCATATTTCATTTCATTTTCATTTCATTCATTTATTAATTAATTTGCGAATATGGGTACAAAGAAAAGGTCTTAAACAAACAATAGTGTTCATTAGCCATATCCTACCATAAGGCATGCAAAATTACAAATACACAGGTATCTATGAAAATACAATTTAACAATAAAAGACATTATTTAAAATATCGTATGGAGTAACATTATATAAGTCTGTCCTGTAAATATTCAGTGACTGAGTAATATGCTTTTTTTAGTAACAGTGTTTTTATATTGTTTTTAAATATATTTATATCACTTATCTCCAGAAGTGAGTTTGGTAAATGGTTATATATGCGTGGAGCCATACATAATATACTTTTATTTAATAACGCTGTTATTTAAATTTAGACTTAAGACTTTACTGTTAGAAAAAAGTTACTATAGTGTTAAAGAGTATATGGAAGATAAGAAACTAAAATAAAGCACAAATTTTACTTATATATCTCTATATACAAAATGATTTTATTAATGTTACTACTTACATTTCAAATAACTTTAATTAATATATATTAAATAAAATATGCTAGAAAGAGATTAAATATTAGTAATAATAATGAATGTTGTGATATTGTTATCTAGTAGTTAGTTACTTATGCAATATAATGTTAACTTCTAAATATTTAACCTAGATTTAAGATACATGTAATAAATACTTGCTGCGCCCTAACAGGGTCACTCATAAGTTTTAGCCTAATCTGTAACTGAGTGTACATTATGCAACAAATAAATAAATAAATAATCCCCCGTTCCATCTCTCTACACATACCTACCGACGTATTATCTCATAATTAGTCACATATATATTTTGTAACATTACGAGGCGTTTTCGTAAACACTTGTATAAGCATCTTCACGTGTACATTATTTAAATTGACAAATGGCCACGTGCTAGGTATTTTTTTAATTATTACTTTTTGTTTCATTACATGGTTTAATTTTTTTGTACGTAATACTTACTTTAGTTAGGAGAAGGTATTTTTTTTGTAGATATTTAGATCATCAGCAGCATGTTTAAACCAAATCATCAAGGTTTTTTTTAACTTATCACAACAATATGGACGTATTAGTATGGCTTTCGTTTTTTCACACTCACAATTCACTAGTTACGTTTTCATAATCGCCCACAACCCGACCTCTCCCACTGCTGGGCATAGGCGTCTCTATTCTTGTACCAATCCCCAATCTCTTGGGCCAGTCTCATTCAGGTGCCCTACCCGCGATACGGTAATTTTTAGGTCGATGTTATAGCGGCGAGCCTATTAGCATTGGGGAAAGAAAACCCAGTACAACTCTTGCCCGACCCGGGCATTAAACCTAAAACCAAAAGCTCATCAGTTGTCATGCTTTCGAACACTTGACCAACGAGGTAGTTGTTGAACAAATTTCAAAACAGAACAGAAAAAAATCTTTACTTTAACAGGAAAACCAACGAGAAAAGGTAGGGCCTCCTGCTGAGAGTAGGGCTTAAAAGTACCAACAGTAAATCCAATTCCATCGCAAAGAATTTAACTAACCAGTTTAATCTCGCCAGTAAACGGTAGTTAGGTGTTTAACCGTCAACTGACCGGGTTACTAACCGACGATACGTCGGTCGATTTAACCCCGATAACAGTTAACTGGTTGATTTTCAAGTAAATCTAAGCTTAAAGATGTAAACTAGGTATTTGCTAATTGCCGGGATAAATAAAAAGTAGAGTATTTCTTTTTTCTATAGTTTGGCCACGCGTTTGAACGCGGTGAGTCGGGGGCAGTGCAGGCCTCTCATTCGCCAACGCTTACGACGTCCCGCCGCTCATTCGTCAACGCTGCCCCCCGTCTCACTGCGCATTCCTAAGGCGTGGTACAGTTTTCTCGGTTAAACTATAGCTGCTAATCTTAAGTGGGATTGGGCTGGATATGTCTGCCGCATGTCAGATGAGCTGTGAGCTAAAAGAACCACAGATTGCGGTCAGAGTGGGTGATATCGCGGCAATGGCATAAAAACGTGTGTGGTAAATGGAAAGCGAGGTCTCTGTTCCGCAGTGTGACATTATGCATTGATACTAAATAGATAGATGTCTTCTTTAGTTTAGCCAAGCAATTTAATTCTCATGTGTTAAAACATTAATTTATTATACGAATTAATTTATCAAGTATCGTCACATGTAATTATGTCTTTTCGAAGCCAATCGCATCAGCTTACTCCTTAAAAAAATGTCCAGGAAAATCATGATGAATATAATCTAATGTTACACAGAATTTTTCCATGAAATATTTTAAAGGTTGGTCCATTCCACTAATAGTATTGGTTTGTGGTCATTACCATGACGTATCTATGATACAATCATTTTTATCACGAAACTAAAAACGTCACAAAACTGACGTCTAATCATATCATAAACCGCTTCCATTTCTTATAAACCAATAAATTATATTAATACGTTTTTATGAAATACGAAGAAGCGCGAATAATGATAACCAGATGCAACTGAATACTGGTATTTTACATGAAGCAACTATAACAATGATCGAAGCCGTCGAATTATACAATGACTGCATAACTGACCTACAGAACCCAGTTACTGGGCAACACGATACTCCTTGGAAAGACCGATTGTCAGACTTTTGGGCTCCTAACTATGTAACGACTGCCAAATATCTACGACTGACAGCCGAGACCAACGGCTTAACGTGATTTTCGAGGCACGAGGGGATCTCGATATGTAATGGATGGTGACCCATCCTCGAACCAACGGCGGCAATCGTAGCTTAACCTACGATCGTCTCGTGCGGCTGTTATTATTTAGCCACGAGCTCCCCTTGATTCTATGAGTAATAATAAATATTAAATATCCGCGTAAAGATTAATAGTAAAATATACGATGACTAGGTATTATTTGCATAATTATTAATAATGTATGTGTCAAGTATATTTTATACCTATTTCGTCATATAAGTGGGAAATGTTACAACAATATCATGTTTGTGACGTGTTCTGGACATAATAATGACCATATTATTATTACCTTTATGTATGGGCTGACTAAATTTTATGACATCAAAATATGGCAACATTCTAATGACGCTATAACAGACCATATTTTTGATGCATCAACTAATGATGAGGTGAAAATGTGTACCTACAAAATGGATTTATAAATATGACGTTACTTGTTTTGTAATGTGACCGAAATAAATAATGCTTTACGTATTAGGATCATACTTACAAATTAATAATTATAGTATTTATTAAATTGTATCAGAGAACTTTAATTATATTTTTAAAGAATAGAAGGAAAATTAATGTAATAATTCCGTATTATTAATGACAGCTTCCACCAGCGGCTTCGAATGCCACTAGTTTTTGTTCACTATAAGAGTATCCATATAATTTTTTTACTTATAAAAACATTGACTCTCTCATCAGTTTAAGTACCCAGTCTAATGGATTATTGAACTTGCTTACACAGAAAATAAGTTACGCAACAGAAAAAAAAAAAGAATCAATTACTAACAAAAATGATGACGTCAAACATACGTCATAAGAAAACACACCCACTGTATAAAATCATCAAATGGAACCTTATGACACAATAAGAATTTAGAATTACATCGTAACAATTTTATTAAAATCATGTTTATTTCCAAACAAGGTAATTCCCTGTTTCTTTCAGATAATTCCTACAATTGCAATATACCTAATGAATGACGTAATATTATTATGTACTTTTGTAACGAAATAAATTCCACGAGGTGCCATCGTGGCTAAGTAATAACAGCCGCAGGGGTCGATACATCAGGTTAAGCTACGCTTGCCGGGGTTGGTCCGTTGGTGGGTGACCATCTTTACATACCGAGACTCTTCCGTGCCTCGGAAAGCACGTTTAGCCGTTGGTCCCGGTTGTCATTCGTGGATCTTTGACAATCGTTACGGTTCGTCAGAAGCCCGAAAGTCTGACAAACAGTCTTACTAAGGGGTATAGTATTACCCAGTTATAGGGTTGTGGAGGTCAAATAGGCAATCCCTACATGTAAAATACTGGTATTTAGCTGCATCCGGTTAAACTGGAAGCCGACCCATACATAGTTGAGAAAAGGTTAGGCAGATTCAATATATTTTTTTCCTTCTGGCATTTTCTTGGCCTTGAAAAACTTATTGATTGATTTTGGAATTGTACTGACTGCCTCGTTGGACTAGTGGTTGCAAGAGCTACTGCTGAGCTTGAGGTCCTGGGTTCGATTCTCATGTCGGGTAAAGTGCTATTGGGTTTTTCCATCAGGAATTTCTCAGTAGCAGCCCGGAGTCTGGATTTGTGCTTGGTTGATTGCAATAGGCTTGCCCCAGTATAACATACTTAACATAACTGGTGAAATGTGAAAAACATGTATGTTATGTTATTAAGTACTAACTTGCTCTTTTTAAACTCGTACATAATTAGCCCATAATGTTCCCACTGCTGGGACACAGGCCTCCTCTCGAGAGGTGAGAGGGAGATGGTCGTAATCCACCACGCGGGATCAGTGCGGGTTGGTAGATGTCACATGTCTTCGAATTTTTTGGTTCTAGGACATGCTGGTTTCCTCACGATGTTTTCCTTTACCGTTTTAAGAGCAGTGGTGATGGAATAATTTACACAAATTAAAGCGCCTGTCAGCGTTCAAACCTACGACCTACAACTGGAAAGTCGCGCCCGTTACCACTGGGCCACCACTGCTCTCTTTTAAGCTCTTACTTATTAGTAAATGAGAAACGTTTTTTAATCAGTACGTTAGTTTGTTTATGAAACTCAAAAAATATTAAGTACATTCCGAGTTTGATTTAAGTGGAAATCATGCCTGGAAAGTTCAAAGTTGTAACTCAAATAATTATAGGATTTTGTAAGTTCACAAAGTTCGTTTTTAGTTCTTGAAGACAGCCTTTCAGTTCAAGAGAACCTTTATTCTATTTATAACTTCACAGACGCTTACAAATTAAATCAAGTACTTACATAATCCCATCAAACGATGGTTTCAGTCGCAAGAAAGCCCCGTAACTCCTAAAGTTTATTCTGCACAAAAAAAAAGCACATTACAAAAAAAAAAAAACTTCAACTACAGAGCAGCCGAAAGCCTCATATTCAAGCAAAAGAAGTTTGTCAATTTTTTCTATTGCTTGATGTCCGGGCCAAAGACAATTTACATTGCGTAATATTACAGTTCATCAAATAGGTCCTTTGCCGTAATGTTGGCTACACTGTAAAGTTTAAAAAACGGACTTTTTAGGTAGCGCGTCGTATAGCGTATATGTATTAGTCCTACAACAGAGGAACCAACATTACGGCATAGGAACTACACTGGCCGTCAAAACTTAGTACCACACTTCTAAAATTGCAATAACTTTTAAATTACACAAGATATATTTTCGAAACAAAAAGAATTTAATTTTTTATATAAAACCTGTATAGCCGATAACCGTCTTTTAAGGAATGGCAAAAAAAAACTTATAAACACACTCCTTTCCAAATTGTTGCAACTTTTGACTCTTTGTGTTTGTTTTTGTTTTAGCATTATTTCTTGATCGATGAATTATGATTAAATTTGACACTGACAGCAGCACTCACAGCTCACTTCACTTAAGTTTTCACGGCGTGATGGTTACAGAATAGCACTGCTGATCACGTGTCTCCATAAACAACGTTCCAATTTTAAATACAAGTATCCATTATTCCTTACCGTAACTTGATCACCAAAAATAAACCGTTCCCTCTTCTACACAAACAAAGTTGGTTCGTGTGAAAAAGTCTGGTCTTTTTCTGGATTGTTCTATATATAGGACGTTACGTCCGTTGAAGGTAAAAGTACTTTTATGTACTGTGTAGTTTGCGGTTAAATATAGAACACCCTGTGGGTGTCGTAAAAGGAAACTCAGGGGAAAGATAGGTACGCCTCTAAAGCTATATTTAAACTTTAAACAACCATTTGTGTTTAATTCTCGGTGGCGACCCTATTGCTGTTTGTCGATGTGTTTCTGAAACATGGTTGTACTTTGAACACCTCTGTCTAACCCTTCGTGAAATACAGGCGTGATGTTTTATCATCATCTGCCTATCTATTTCCCAATTATGTTGGGGTCTGCTTCTGGTCTAGACGGATGTAGCAGAATACCAGTATTTTCGATGGAGCGACTGCCTATCGGTCCTCCACAACCCCAGTTACTGGGTAATACAGCACGTTTAGCATGACCACAATAGAAACGGGTTTTGTCGACGGAAGAATAGACAAAATGACAGATAAACAATAACAATCTGTCATTATGTCTATTCTTCCGTCGACAAAACCCGTAAAAACCCATTTCTATGGTTGTGATGCTGCACGTCGGCGGTGTGATGTTATGATACAGCAACCACTAATGATATTTTGAATAGATTATTGTGGCAGTATTCTTTACTAAATTCAATATAATTATATCAAAAAGAGCGTCTGCCTGTCTGATTTAGATAATAGTAACGAACTGACATCTCCAATGTCCGTCTCTAATTGCAACAGTTTTCCATTTAATCCGACTGGTAGTTCCAGAGATTAGAGCGAGCGTTCAAATAAACAAACAAAAAAAAAAACTCGTCAACTTTTTTATAGACTATAGATATATATCATCAAACTAAAATGCATCATCTTTCCGAACACATTAACATAATTTCCATAAAAGCCATACAATGAAAAACATTGCTAATTAAAATTATTTAAGAACACAATAAAAAAATTAATTGCTTGCTACGAAGCCCGACCTTGGTAGTCAACCCTCGAACGCTTACGTCGTACACGTGAGATCAAACTGCAACATGTGTTACATAACTACATAAACCCGCGAGTACATTGTTAACACGAATAATTATATTTATTTTTTATTTTTCCTTTATTTTTATTTATAAACAATAGAAAGATCATCATCAATCCATAAATTAATATTATAAATTCGAAAGTAACTCTGTCTGTCTGTCTAGAAAGAAAAGAAATAAAAAACATTTATTCAGCACAGACTGAAAGGCACACAATATACATAATATACAGCAAATAACATATAGAAACAAATAATAAAAGTGTAAAAGTGCGAGTCTGTCTGTATGGTACCTTTTCACGCCGTAACCACTGAATGGATTTCGACAAAATTTGGCAAGGAGTTATATGGCATCCTTTTTTTTTTTTTTTTTTTTGAGGGTGGGAAATCATCCAATGACTTCTCCCGCTCTGGGCGGAGCGGAAGGGCGTGTCAGACTTTTACTGACTAAAACCCACCCGTGTTCCTTCATTTGCCTGTTGCCAAGGTCCCGGTATCCCTTTCGGACTTTCCCGCAACCCTGGCAGGCATCGGTCCTATTGGACCCCGTCATTTTTGCTGACATCTCTTTGAGGCGCGCGTGGAACACGACGCGCCATCGACCCGGGCCTGGTCCTTATCGGACGGCGAGCTGCCCGTTGCTCGCCGTCCGCAAGCCCGCGCCTATGGTGGCCGGAAATCCGCCTGGGATTCCCGACGCCCAGGGCGTCTCCAACGGCGGCGGTTAGGGGCGTGAGGGCGCAAACTTTGCCTTTCCCTCACGCGTTCCGCCTCCTCCTTCGCGAGCATTACTGCTTCGCAGAAGGAGGTGACGGCTTCCCATGCCCTCTCGCTCCGTACCATGGCCTGAACCAGGGCCGGACGCGAGAGGTCACCGCCGCCAATCGCCTCCGCGAGGACACGGCGGTGCTCCGCCCAAGCAGGGCACACCTCAACCGTATGCTCCACCGTGTCCTCTGGGCGATCCACACAGTGGTGACACCCGGGCGTTTCCTCCCGCCTAATCCTACACAGGTACCTCCCGAAGCTGCCATGTCCGGTGAGGACCTGTGTCAGGCGGAAGGTGAGGACGCCGTGGCGCCTCTCTATCCACTCCTCAAAGAGGGGACTTATCGCCGCTATTGTGGCGTGCCCAGCACTGGGTTGCGACAATCGCACTCTCCATGCCGCCATGAGATCTTGCCGGAGCTCTGTCCGCTGTGCCGCGATTTCTCGCGGCAGCGGAGTTACACCCCGGCGCTTCACCTCCTCGCGCCACTCCCAGATGTGCGCGAGGACCTTCGCCTCCAGATCCCATGGCGGTAATCCGGCAAGGAGGCTCGCCGCCTCACGGGAGACCAGTTATATGGCATCCTGGGGAAGGACATACTTTTTATCGACATACCACGCAGGCGAAAGCTAGTGTAGAATATTTTGCAAGAAATGGTTGACCTAGAGTAAAAAAACTACGAATATTTCCCTGTTTTTTTCCGGGAATTAGATTTAAAATGGCGATGGATTTCTCGGTTTGCAAGATGACCGGCCCCTATATGTATAGTAACAGTTTTTAGTAAAAAAGGAAAATTATTTAAACGGACATAGAAAACCAAATAAACGGTGGATGGTTTGTGTGAAAGATCATATGGCTAGAAAGGGGGTGACTACCGAGATGACTTAGTCGTCGATAGAGAAGTATGGAAGAAAAAGACATGTTGCGCCGACCATAAATAAATTGGGATATGAGCATGAGAATGATGGTAAAACAAAACATCCGTTTTATTGGCCTTTTCATTTGTATTAAACGAATTGCAACCTTATCTCCATTTTTAAAACAAAAACGTAGCTATCCTCCAAGTCCTTCTAATTATTATATACTAGCTTCTGCCCGGAACTTCGCCGGCGTTTTATTGAAATAAACCGTACTCGGCAATAGGGTAAACTTTCTGCCAGAGTGTTTCATTTCATTTCCGGTGAGACTGAGTGGGCCGTAATCTACCACGCGGGCCCGTGCGGGTTGGTAGATGTCACATGTCTTCGAATTTTTGAGTCTATTCAAAGTCAAAGTCAAATAGGCACATAAAAGGCACTTTTGAACGTCAATGAAAAACAAAGAAATAGAACTGATTTTAGTTGCCCCTTCCAAAAAGTAGTTTTCGTATGGAGAAGAATGGGCAAGAAGCTCCACAGTCTAGGACATGCCGGTTTCCTAACGATGTTTTCCTTCACCGTTTTGAGAGCAGTCGTGATTAAATAATTTACACAAAGTAAAGCGCCTGTCAGGGTTTGAACCTACGACCTACAACTCGTAAGTCACGGCTGTTAGGCAGAGGATTGCCTACTTATTGTACACTCACATTTCGCCAGTTTTTTTTAACACTTTCGACTCCACCCACTTTTCATAGAGCTCATATGTGATTCTGTTTCAATTATAGAATTTTATATGCCATGCCGCCATACATTTTCCAAGAGGTTCACCGGGATTAAGTTTGCGCTCAAGTGAGCCCTCCAGAAGGGCTTCTCGTACTAAACGAGTTAATTCACATTTGATGGAGGCGAGCCTAATGCCTACATGTACTCTCAGCCCATATTTCATAACACTACCTAACCTAGATATCAGCTTTCATCCTCACATTCTACATTAAATGATTCATCATCATATCATAACGTAAACAGGGAAATATTTATATCTATAATTGCAAATTAGCACTCAATGGTGCAGTATTAATTTATTATTACGTATGGTGCAATAATAATTATTGTTGATTGTGTCTCAATAGTCGTCACGTGTGAAGTCATGTGTGTAACTTGACACATGTCTTGCAAGACTGGTTTCATACACACATGATTATCACGTTAGCGGGCGGAGGGTTGAAATGTGTATTGGACCTACTTTAGACACTAGTGATAGAATGAGTTAATGCGCGAAGTCAAGGACAGTTTTAGCCACCAGAGTATCAGAGTAGGGGAAGACCAAAGAAACGATGGATGGACTGTGTGAAAGATGACATGGCTAGAAAGGGGGACTACTGAGATGACGGCTAATAGCGAAGTATGGATGAAAAACATGTTGCTTCGAATATAAATAAATTGGGATAAGGGCAGGAGAAGCTCGTGGCTAAGTAATAATAGCCGCACGGGTCGATACATCAGGTTAAGCGACGCTTGCCAGGGTTGGTCCATGGATGGGTGACCATCTTTACATACTGAGATTCCTCCGTGCTTCGGAAAGCACGTTAAGCCGTTGATCCAGGCTGTCATTGGTGGATCTTTGACAGTCGTTACGGGTCGTCAGAAAGTCTGACAACCAGTCTTGCCAAGGGGTATCGTATTACCCAGGTAGTGTTGTGCAGGTCAGATAGGCTGTCGCTCCATGTAAAATACTGGTATTCAGCTACATCCGGTTAGAATGGAAGCCGACCCCATCATAGTTGGAAAAAGGCTAGGCAGATAATGACTTCTTAAAAAAAAATCCTTTCCGCAAATCAAATGTGCGCGAGTAGTGGTGATGAAATGATTTACACAAAACTAAAGCTCGGATCTAGGTTCAAACTTACCTATCTACAACTCGTACATCGTGGCCACTAGTGGCCCAGTATGGCCCACTGGGCCACGTATATAATTGGATTATTCGGTTTAGGACAGATTCTGTTTGGCTTAATTAATTACGTAATTTTAAGCTAATTACATAATCATTTACCTGTAGAGTGGGTTTCAGGACATTACATATACCTAACAACAATTACATAAGTTTGGAATGCGCCAGTTAGCGTCATGCGTTTCCATGAAGGTGGTAATGAGTATTATTATTATATCAAATACGTAAGTACGTAATAGAGTCATATTAATTAATGATGTTGTAAATTATTTTGGTATTAAAAGGGTGCCTTACCTAGTTATTTCACATTTGTATGTTTCGTAATTTTTAAAAGTGTGTCATAGACAATATTGTCTTCACTGTGTCTAGATTAGTTTTCTTTTATTGTTTCAATTTTTTCTTATTTTTTTTTGTAAATTTGCAACTTGTAGCTATTTATTTAACCGTGTTTTTGTATGTTGTGCTGTCTTTTGTGTGCACCAAATAAACGTTTTATCTATCTATCTATCTTATTTTTTTTTCAAAGATATCACAATCAACTCAGTTTCATATTTTTAACCAACGAAATACTTTTATCGTGGCGAAAACAAAGGTGATCAGAAATGGTTCTGTTGGGAACTGTGTTTAAAGAAGTGGGATATTTAAGTATTATTTAGTTAATATACAGGGAAAAAGGCGTGTATCTATGTAGGTGTGTATGTCATCATCATCATCATTTCAGCCGAAAGACGTCCACTGCTGGACATACGCCTCCCCCAAGCACCGCCACTTCGACCGGTTCTATGCTTCTTGCATCTTGCGGATTCCCGCGGCCTTCATCAGGTCATCGGTCCACCTTATAGGTGTGTATAGATATATAAGCCAATATGAAATATATAACATAATCAGCCTATAATGTTCCCACTGCTGGGACACAGGCCTTCTCTCTTTGAGAGGGAGTGGGCCGTAATCCACCACGCCGGCCCACTGCGGGTTGGTAGATGTCACATGTCTTCGAATGTTTGGTTCTAGGACATGCCGGTTTCCTCACAATGTTTTCCTTCACCGTTTTGAGAGCAGTGGTGATGAAATTATTAACACAAAGTAAAGCGCCTGTCTGGGTTCGAACCCACGACCTTACGACTCGTAAGCACGGCCGTTACCACTGGGCCACCACTGCTCCAAGCCAATATAATTGATTATTTTAAATATATTTTTCTTGTGAAATCTATCTCGCCTTTAATTAATATTACGCTTAACAACGGCGCAGAAACATCTTTACTGATATATAAGCTACAGGAAAAAAAAATGCTTTTTCAAATACACTCTGAACAAACGATTCACGTGGCTGTCGGCAGATACAACCTGGTATTATATCACATAAACACTGAAACTATCGTTTCTGAAGGCTGTCAAAATCAGCTGACTTACGAGTACCTACGTAACGTTTTCTTCCCTTGTGCTTCTAAAGAGAGGTAAAAATATTATCAGTTCGTTCAAGGATCTGGAAAGGTCTCGTGTAACTTTCCACAGACTAATGTTGCATAGTTACAGCCTAAATCAGGAGATAAACCCACAGATTTAATTAAATACAGAGTTAAAAAAAAACCTGTTTTTAAGGTAGGTAAGCTGACAGCCAAAGCCGCCCATGAGTTCGTTATATGATATATCGAGCCTTTTTTTTTTTGTGGTTGGTAAATCATCAAATGGCTTCTCCCGCTCTGGGCGGATCGGGAGGGCGTGTCAGTCTTTTACTGACTAAAACCCACCCGTGTTCCTTCAGCTGCTTGTTGCCAAGGTCCGGGTATCCCTTTCGGACTTTCCCGCAGTTATATCGAGCCTGAAGTAAGAAAAAATCATTTATGGTTGCAATATTTTTAAATATGTGAGCAGAATGGTATTTGCCCCATCAACATAATTCATTTATCTGTCATAATTTTTGAATACTTCGTACTTACTTTGTATTACTTATAGTCGTTTTATTCTGGGTACGTCGTCTTCATACATAATTATAATCAATTAGCTGCGCCCCACGGTTTCACCCGCGTAAGTCTCGATCCCGTGGGAATATCGGGATAAAAAGTAGTCTATGTCTTTTTCCAGGGACCTTATTATGAAGTATTAATGCCAACATTATTCCACTGCGAAAAAAGGATGGTGCTATCGACCTTGTATAGCTCCGTCTGTCACTCACACTGGAAAAATGGTGGCATTAACACGTCATAATACGGCCCCAGGTCAATTCGTTGAGCCGTTTTAGCGTGAAAGTGAAAAATATAGTAAGGATAGTTAAGATTAGGATGTTTTAGGTTGTTTAAAAATTGAAAAGTAACTATGGAGTGTCTTGCCCTTTCTGCTCCATACAAAACCATCTTTTGGAATGGGCACCTAGAATAAATTCTACTGTCTTTTGACATTCAAAGTGCCTTATAATGGCCTACTTGAAATAAATGATTTGATTTTGACTAAGCATATAACTTTGTACTTACAAATTACTTAATTCCTAAAAAATATTACTTAATATCTCATGCAAACTTGCCTTAAGTTAAGTAAATAACAAAAACGACATCTGAAACAGTTGATCAAATAATATAATACGGAAAGTACATAATGTCATCAGAAATAAGTAATAATGAAGACTTGTGTGTAAGTATGCTAATTATATCAATTTGACTTTTAAATATGAATACTTAGTACATAATTTCACTATGACAGTTGTTTTTATATTGTTGGAAGCCACGTGTATGCTGTCATTCATATTTTCGGTATATTAAAAAAAATGATGAATAGTCAAAAATCCAGTCGATAATCTCTGATAGAATTACTTAAAATAAAAAAACACGTATGTAGGTACATTCATAAATCTGTAAGAATATATAACTAAATTGACAAAATAACTGTCGTTTTAGGAAGACTAAAGACACAAGCCGAAAGGGCAAGCCGTGGTGCACTCAGCGGCTTTTAAAGCTTTGTAAACGAATGTTGGACAAATAAATTATCTTTATATTTTACCGTGACTTGCCCGGCGGCAAGTGCCGGCGGCATTGTCGTCGGCATTGTGTGTAGAAGCCTTAATACAACTCAAAATGATAGTGAAAACAAAATAATGCTACATTACAGTTGAGGATTCGGCCGTAAATCCAAAATGTCCGTCATCTGAGGATATCAAAGTATTCCTGACAGTCACTTCATAAAAAATACTATTTATATATAGTTGCAAAAAGAATACGCAAATGGTATCACGCGATAAAAAAGTTATTAAAAGAGTGTTACGACACTTGGGTCATAATTATGACGAAGGTCCTTCAATCCACGTAATTTTAAGGGGCAATCAAGAGTTATATAACTCACTTTGCCTGTTAACTAATAACTTGATAAAAGTTCTGTATCAAAATAGCAATACGTCACGATTTCATAAGGGGATGAAGCAATGGCGTAGGTCTTTGGAATAAACTTTGAAGTGTGACATAATAGTAAAATCGTGAGTAATAAAAAAATCTTCTGACTATAACTTATTTTAAAAGTGTTCGATAATTTTGCGATAGCGTGAGATTTTTTTATGAAATCGTTCGCACAAGTATGTATAAATAAGTATAAATGTTCGTTTAGGATTTTACTGAATGTCACGAAATACAAGATTTACATAAATGTGTATAATTTGCTTTTATGTCAATACCATTATTTTCAGTACCTCAACACGTCAATGTTTTGCTATTTTTTATCTCGCAGAAACGTCACAAATTATCCTAATTTCGCGAGAAACCTCAGGATTTTTTTAATTATTCGTTTGAAAGATACTTTAAGGATTATTTTTGTATCTAAAATACAGAAACAATGAGTACATCCCCTGCGTTACGTCCGTCGGAACGTGACTGTTACCTCTAACCACAACGAATCACGTGCAACCACACAAATGTCAAACTCACGTGACCAAACTATATTGAAAATGTAACACTACGGAACAACTCAGTAGAAAAACGACCTAAATCGATACTTGCCATAACACAATTGTCGCTGAACATTATTTGGACAGCTGAACCATAGAGTCGGTATTTGTGGGTTGAATATTGGACTTATGAGGTTTTGATGTCAGTTTGAATTAATTTTAACAATTAATTAATGAGATGTTATGTACAATTTTATTATCTCGGAATTAATAATGCTAATCTGTTTGTTTTTGCGTTGATAGTTGCTTATAATTATTTTAGCCTTTTATTATATCTTTTTGTGAGGACTATCCCAAATTTTCTTAAAAGCTTAGTTAACCTAATATTTTCATTGTTTTAGGAAAAACCATGAGTTTTCCTTTTCGCCATGCTTGGGAGATTTCGGGAGGGGTGGTCATCTTGCTTAAATGTTAAAATACGTCAGTAAGAGAAAAAAAAAGAATATTATCTAGAAAGGCAGAGCATTATCTTTCCTCTCAAGTATGAGTATATTATTATATAGGTATTTATGTTTATATATTTAAGCTTTATGTATTTATTTAAGTATATATTAATTTTCTTGCGTATATGTGTAGGTATATTTAATATTTTTAGTTAAGACTTCGCATAATAATTTTTCTCTCTTCTTGTTCTCACACACTATTGTCTACATTTCTTTCAAATTTCTCCTTTCGCAGGTCTGCTGGAAGAAATTTCTTAAGAAATAAGCAGTACCTTTATACTCATATTATAATTATGTTGTATCTCTATGTATTTTACTGTGTGTACATAAATAATAAAATAAATAAAGATAAATAAAGGCATTCGAAAACAAAAAAAAACCGTTTGTACATACCTAAATAATAAAAAATATAAGTACATAATTATATTTAGCCGGAATAGGGATGACTTTTTCGTGACATCTAATTTCAAGAGAAGATTTCTGTAATGCGACCGATGTTTTTTTTTTAATGACAACGGTAAGGCTCTTGTCTTTCATCTCACCTGGTGGTAAGTGATGTTCAGGCTGAAGGTGGCAACGAGCTTCACCCAGAATCCTCGACCACAGAGGAACTGGCTATCTTACCTCTAACTGTCGAAACACAACAATGCTGTTTACATGGTTGTTATGGCGACAGCTGAGACTTAGATAAGATGGTGGTAGCTAGCCAGGTGGACTTAGAACAAGCCCTACCACCAACCAAACCGAGCAGAAAATTTTGCCCCCACTGGGAATCGAACCCTGGACCTCTGTGTCTGAGACAGGTGGTCTTTCCACTGTAATTGAGTCGTAATTAACAAATTGCTATCAAGTAAAACACTGAAATTCAGTCACAAAGGTTAGATGGAAGCTGATTTAACACAGCTGGCCAAATTGTAGGTTTCTCCGATAACTTTCTAGGTTAAACCTATAAAACCAAGGCTACACTATTATAATTCTAGTCAATATTACGGAAGCGATTAGTTAATGACTATATGTAACCGACTTACCTTATTATAGCGTTGTGAAGAGGAAAAGTGTTAGCTATTTATTTATAGGTTGTGGTAATGACAGTTTGTATATGTATGGTGGCCGTGAAATGTAAATAATAAAATTAATATATATCGTTATTTTATTTTTCGCATTAGTTACGTAAGTATCGAACCAGCCGCCTTTTTAAAGACGTGTCGTCGGATTCGACTGGCATACTTTATTATATAAAGTACTAGCTTCCGCCCGCGGCTTCGCCCGCGTGGTATGTCGATAAAAAGTAGCCTATGTCCTTGCTCAGGATCTAGACTATCTGTGTACCAAATTTCATTTAAATCGGTTCAGTAGTTTTGGCGTGAAAGCGCGACAGACAGACGAGAGTTACTTTCGCATTTATAATATTAGTAAGGATGTTTGGATGTTTAGATGTTTGTTATTCAATCACGCAAAAACGGCTAAAAGGGTTTGTATGACATGGCACACAGATAATTTTATAACCTGGATTAACACATAGGAAACTAGTATCCCGGTAAAACGTTCTCATGGGATAATTTCCCACCTCCACGCGGGCGAAGCCACGGTCAAAATCTAGTATGCTATACTTAAAGCTAACAAAACAGAGGCCTGAGTCCCAGCAGTGGGAATATTATAGGTACATTATGCTAATGCTAATGAACAATATTCACAAAACTATTTACTTACGAACTTGACGCTTTTAAGAGGGATTGATCCATATCGACACTTGTGTGGCGATATCTACACCGCCACATATGAAGTACGTATCAAAGACCTGACGTCACATAAATCCTGCATCGCGCAATTAAAGTTTACCGTGCAATGGACATATATACAAGAACCCGACATCAATCGTTGAGCATTTGCCCGCCAGACACAACACCCGTCTGGTCGGAGGATCCTCCCTTTTCTATGGAGTATGAGTGGACTTTACACCCTGTTCCTCATATCCCTAAACATGATTCAGTTGAGTGGAAAACGGAACGGGAGGCCTTTGCCCTGCAGTGGGACAATACAGACTGATTATTATCAACAAAAAACCGGCGAAGTGTACGTCGGACCACGTACAATGAAGGGTTCCGTAGTTGGGATGAATTTATCTAACAAACTTAACATTGTAGTTGAAAATCTTCTTCTCCCATACAGAACATGTTTTGCAACTGCAAATTTAAGTTGGTCGATTATTACTCGGTAACTTGTGGAGCCTACGTAGCGGTGATAGATTTTCTTTTAATTTCGTTATATACCTATACTACTGCCGTGAATTTTTTATCACATCCAAAACCAACCATTTAGTTGGAAGGGGGGGAGGGACACTTGACTCTAACAAAAATTAGCACTTTAAAGCTTAATATTTCGCAAACGGATCCCTTGATCCAAAAATGGTTTTCACAAACTCCCATTATTTTTAAACGATCTTTCCAACGATAACAAAAAGCTACGTGTAGGGGAGTTACTCAAAAAAATATATTTTTCCCGTTTTTTTTTACCACTTTGACGGCGTGTTTTATATGTATACCCATACCAAATTACAGCTCTCTAGTACCAACAGTCTCTGAGCTAAGCCGCGGACAGACAGACAGACGGACATAGCCTTAGTAATAGGGTCCCGTTTTATCCTTTGGGTACGGAATCCTAAAAAGCACTTACATAACAGTCATTACAGATTCTCGTCAGCCACTCTTCGACCTGGCACAGGGTCAGTGTAAGGTCTTCAGCCCGCATGCGCCTCACACGCGCGGAAGCAAGGAGGATGCATGTCAACGATGATATCGTCAGACCTTCGATTTGACATTGAGTGCTGTGACAGGTTTTCGATCATTAGGTAGACTACGTAGGAAAAATATAGTAGTAGAGACGACCCGTAACGACTGTCAAAGATCCACGAATGACACCCGGGCCCGACGACTTAACCTGCTTTCCGAGGAGTCTCATTAAGTAAAGATGGTCACCCATCCACGGACCAACCCCGGCAACCTGATCGATCGACCCGTGCAGCTGATATTACTTAGCTACGAGCTCCTAGATACAAATATTAGTTGTCAACCAAATAAAATAACAAAACGAATGTATTCAGAAAACAATATCTCACACATGTTTAAATATTCCATACATTTGATTAATAAACATAAAAGTAATAAAACTAAAACCCAATTACGACAAAAAAAGTCAACTAAAAAGATGTAAACAAGACATCACAGACAGACAAATTAAAAATCCGGAGTCACACGTAATCTGTTCGATTTATCCTAACACGTGTGATTCTAAAAATTTTTTTGGGTAATATAATATATTTTTAAATATGCTATAAATTAGACACCCAATATGACACCAGCAAAAAACAAATTTTTTTGTTCATATCTTTTGCCCTCTAGTGGGCGCCATATTCAATTTAATGTGAGGTCACATGGCCAGCGGACGATCAAGACGCTTCCAACGATAACTCATTTGTCAAATTTGAACATACATACATACATACCGGTCAAAATGATAACCCTCCTTTTTGCTTCGCCGTAGTCGGGTAAAAAGATCAATGTCTTCCGATAGTGACGATACAGGAAGTTAGACTTAGTTGCAAATTATTATGCAAGATACAACTTTGCTAATTTGACCTTCTGTAAGGTCAGTGGTGAGGTTGGAAGACATGTTTTCCTAACAAGTTCAATTATTATGTTATAGTGAGTCGGGGTCAGAGGACATACAATGTAGTTTAAATCCTAACTATAATATTATAAATGCGAAAATGACTTGGTTTGTTTGTTACGCTTTCACGCTAAAACGGCTTAATGGATTTGGATGAAATTTGGCACAGGGGTAGACCATGACCTGGAATAGAACATAATATGATACTTTTTATCCCAATATTCCCACGGGATCGAGAATTCCTCGGGTTCCGCGAGGCGCAGCTAGTTACGTATAAACTGTTCTACAGAGCCGTTTTTTAGAGAAACATTATAAGGTGTCAAGCAACATGATGTCACGGTCACAATTTGGATGGGTGTATTTTAATTTCACGTGGAGATTAACGTCAAACCGTCAATTCTAACTGTTTAAAACACCATCATCATCGTACCTGCTAAAAGACGCCCACTGCTGGACATAGGCGTCCCCCAAGAGTCTACACACTAAAAAATCAAGTTTTAATAAGATTTCGTTCACAGACTTATTTATGACTGTCTTTAATAGACTCGACCTGAGACGCATTAGGTCTGATATGGAATTTACAATACAATACAAATCCGACCTTATGCGTCTCCGACCTGAAACGCATTAGGTCAGATATGGAATTTACAGTACAATACAAATCCGACCTTATGCGTCTTAGGTCGATATAAATTAATTTAGTAACAAAAAATTAAAAGTGTTTGCTATTGATTTGGTAATGTTGAGAGGATGAATGAAAAGTGACTAACAAAATGTATTTACAAGGCAAAAGTACTAAGTACAACAATTACTCGCAACCGGCGTGCGTGTATGACCAGATGTCTGAACATAAACGAAACAAAAACTTCTTTTTTTTATTTGCAAAAAGTTTTTATTTTTCACGTTTTATTTGTGGTACCTACCCCACACTGAATCAAATACTGTTAGTCGATTGCTATAGGTACTCTTTGTTGGTAACAAAATTATATACTTTGTGCTCTGTGTTAACATCCGTCTGTCAAATAAAGTCTATTACGAAAAGCTAACGTGTTTTAATAGGTTATGGGCCCACTACCTGCTATGTAAATAACAGTGACGGAGTCACTTAAAACATCGTCTAGATATATAAAGTGCGAAAAATACGTAATATTGAAGCTAACTCAAAAACTACCCAAGCAAAGTATGGTACTGTAAGGAGTTCGGATGCGAGGCGCAACCTCGCGTGGTACAGGCTGGCTAGAGGGCAGCCCTGTGTTTCGAACGTTCCAATAATTCAGATTAAAATATGTTAGGAATGCATTTTGTTTTAGTTGATGAGTCTAGCTTAGCTACCGAACAGTGTACGCGTCTCTTATAAATTAAATATTATAATAAACCCCCTTGGAACCCTCGCCGTCTTTGGATTTGCCACCTCACACACACCCTCACACCTAGATAACGCTCCCAAGCGTTACAGTGGTGGAGGCGCCGGGTAGCCTGCGAGATTTCAATATAAAAAAAGTAAAAGTTCATAAAATAAAAAAAATTGTGAGGGTGATCAAACGGCTGAAAGGTGCGCAAGAATAGTGAAGAAGGCGCCACGGCGACGCGACGCCGGAATAAAGCTAAGTAGTGTTTGACTAATTTTTTTTAAAGTGCGAGATGGAATACTTCTCTGGCATAGATGGCAAATGCCTAGAACATTTTATAAATGAATTTAAAACCTTGGCCATCTACTACGAATGGCGAGAGAGCGATTGGGCGCTGATTATTAGTGCATATTTTGTGGGTCCCACGAAACATTTCCATAACTATACATACCACGAGGGTATGAGCTTCGAGTCGATGTGTGACGCGCTATGGGCGGAGTTCCCGTGCAAGTGCCACAGAGATTTTCATAAGGTGCAAGTAGAGGAGATTGCACAAGTATTGTCTGATGAAGGCGGACAAGAAAACGCTGCGAATGTAGATGTTCATGCTAATTTATTTTCTAGCGGAAGACAGGAGGTCCCACTAGATGTTGATGTTGATGTTGAGCAAAGCTGCCGGGAGTGCAGAGATGATGATGATGACGAGCGCAGCCTGGCGCACGATGTGGACGAGCCGATTGATGTGTTCGCGGATGAACACGAGGAAGTTGAATCGGGTCAGTCCAGTCCGTTTATTACTTTTTTCAGCATTGTTTCAGACGTTCAGAATATGTCCTTGACAGAGGAAAATGATGATCACGACGATGAAACTAATAATAAAAACATCATCGCAGATCAAATTAGTGAAAATGATTTTTGTAAACATTTCTCTGAATCAAAGGAGAATGACCAGTTCTTGTTACCAACCGAGATAAAGGAGGTTGACCAAACATCTTTGTCTCCAGACGAACTTTTGGAAACGAAAGTCGTTTTAGATATAGACGAAGATAAAAAAGCTTTAGATGAAGCTTTAGTTAGAATGGATGTGGAGTCATGTGTGGTCGGCGACCAAGAGGATGACGTTAGGATTGAGGTAGAAATTTTTATAGATAAAAATGTCAACAATCTTCAAACGGTCGAGACTATAGGTGTTGATTTGCCCGTTATTGATTTTTGTAATAGAAAGAAATTAACTAGGTCCCCCTTAGAAGTAAATTTTCTATTTTTGTTTTTATCTTTTATATTCTATGGTGTTAATTTCACAGTATATCAAAAGCGTGCTATAAACAATTTTATAAAAGCACCATTCAAGGAAAAGGCTTCACATAATAAAAAGTCTAAATTTAAAAACTTTGAACCGAAAATGTTTAAATTTAAAAGAAGGTTCAAATATAATAGGAATTTTATAAAAAAGTTTTCATTTTTAAAATACAAATTTTTCGAAATAAAATAATAGGCAGTTCAGGGATTTTGTACATGTTTTTTTATTAAAACCTTTTCTTAGTAGGATGTAATTAATTGTCTTTTTTTTAATGTCATTTAATTTAATTGTCATGTCAGTGTCACATTGATGTAAACATCGCAAAGATGAGTGATGAATATGAATAATATGGTGTAATATTAATGCATTTTTAATTTGTGTTTATTTCATATTGCGGAGAACGAACATCGGACGCGGCCGCCGCGCCGGCCGGGTGCGAATGGGGCGTCGCCTGCACGCCGCTTCGGAGCGGGTGTGGTGACACTTCCCACTTCGCCGCGAGGCTTGACGGAATGAACAAATGCCTTCGTCTTCAAAAATCTTCGTTAGGCTATTGTAGCATGAATGTGCTCCAGAGAATTTAAGGGGTAAACCAACCAGGGTCTCTCATAGAAAGGGGGGGATGGCACTCTGTCCGAGTAGCTGTCGTGTTGTTACCAACTCCGTTTATAGGCGTAGCTCCTTCGCGGGAGGTATTTGATAAATACTCATGGTACAACTTTTGGTTGAGGACCCACAATTTGGTTTTTAATATGTTAATGGGGTATAGTGTGGTTTTTATATTTTTGTCTCTCTGGAGTGCGAGCATGAATTTAATTTAATTTGTTGAAGGCATTCATCTGAACCTTTCATTCCCTTGGGCTCATTTGCGTCTGATGGTTTAAAAGTTTTTGATGTTGTTTTCATGTTTTTATAAACCCCTTCCGGGTAGATGTGAATTATCACATCGTGTTTCCTTCTTGAGGCTTCGTCATATCTTTTTCGCCAGTTTTGGTATGACGAGGTTTAAACATGACGACGTTTGCTATTATGGGTGCATTATGGCACATGTTAACTTTCAATTTAATTGGCACGCGTCGGGGTGTTTATCGTTCGTCCTGAGTTAAGCCTTCTTCTGCAAAAGAAAGACCTCACCCGTGTGTTTTTTCCTGGCGTTAGGTAATTTTTCTGATAGGCATAGGTAGGAAGGGCCTGATTGTTTGAACGTTATGAATAAAAGTCTTGTTTTTCAGACTACGCCAATCCTTTTATTCAAGGGTGGGCGTAGCTCGTGTAAGGAGTTCGGATGCGAGGCGCAACCTCGCGTGGTACAGGCTGGCTAGAGGGCAGCCCTGTGTTTCGAACGTTCCAATAATTCAGATTAAAATATGTTAGGAATGCATTTTGTTTTAGTTGATGAGTCTAGCTTAGCTACCGAACAGTGTACGCGTCTCTTATAAATTAAATATTATAATAAACCCCCTTGGAACCCTCGCCGTCTTTGGATTTGCCACCTCACACACACCCTCACACCTAGATAACGCTCCCAAGCGTTATAGTACCACCATATGGTATGTATGGTGTATATTGGTGGTGGTGTCTTGTATGGTGATATGGGACCACCTATGAAGCATGACCTACCTAACAAAAAAAGAATCATCAAAATGGATTCATAATTGGCGGAGTAATCGCGTAACAAATAAACTTTAAAAAAAAACATAGACCAATTGAGAACCTCTTCCTTTTTGAGGAAGTCGGTTAAAAAGGAGTACGAGTATGTAAGGATCGTAGCGGGTGGCGTTCTGTTGTTTCAGCCTACCCCCATGAGAAAAAGACGTGTGTTATGTCTTTAATAGTAATATATAGTAGAAGTAGTATATATACTGATGTAGGGCTGCGGGAAAGTCCGAAGGGGATACTGGCAACTTGGCAACAGGCAACTGAAGGAACACGGGTGGGTTTTAGTCAGTAAAAGTCTGACACGCCCTTCCGCTCCGCCCAGAGCGGGAGAAGTCATTTGATGATTTCCCACCCTCAAAAAGAAAAGAAAAGCCTACCCATGAGAAAAAGACGTGTGTTATGACTTTTATAGTCATATACATGGTTATTGGTAAAACACCAACAACCGCTTAAAGGGTCATTGTACTCATAAATTATGAACAACTTTTAATATGGGACCAAACCAAAAATCGCTAAAAAAAATCAGCCGTTCCCTACATGTATGTTCGCATAACTCGTCAAAATATAGGGAACACTTATTTTTTTTTTCGCGTTTTCGTGTTTGTTCCGATAGTAAAATTTTCCATAATGGTGAGTACAATGACCCCTTAAGAGGTTTTTGGTATTTTACCAATAACCCTGTATAGTAGAAATCACACCCTCTTACTCATCCCTACGTGTAACCTTTCGGACTTACTCCGATTTCATGTTATTTAATTGCATATATACTATGAGACCATAATAGACTCTTGGCAGTCACAACCAAAGCATGATCAGCATATACATACTGACATATATGTAATCAAATTCACAAATTACGTCACGTAGAAATACTTTATACTACTTCCCCCCCTTAAAAATACGTGGGGGGAGGGTTATTCTGTTTTAAAAACATTACCCCCCTCAAATAAACACGCCGTCGTCGGGAGGGATTGACCGCATGCAAAGAGTCATAGTCATGCCAAGTAGTCGGATTACACAATGATTCTGCTGACCTTGACTATGAATAGCGCACTCTCTCCTCGTGGGTGGGTAGCATAAGAGCAATTATATCAGACTAGCTGCGTCCAGCGGTTTCACCCGCATATGTCTCGATCCCGTAGGAATATCGGGATAAAAAGTATCCTATGTCCTATTCCAGGTCATGGTCTACCTAGGTGTCAAATTGAATCCATATCCGTTCTGCTGTTTTAGCGTGAAAGCGTAACAAACAAACTCACTCTCGCATTTATAATATTAATATATTTAGGGTAGTTAAGGGCCATAGTTTCGTCACTTGACCTTCCGCATTTGGGCGGAGCTAAACCCCTACTCCCCGAATACGTAAAACGCGCGCGGTGGCGCGCTGAACTAAAAAGACGATCAAAGAAAATGCAGGGGCGCAGACTTGCGCGCATAGGACGCCAATTCTACCTACGATTCCAGAAAGGAATGGCTGAGAGGAGATGTAATGCTGATATTAGTATAGATAGATACATAAGTTACGAATATTTTAAGTTTTTACTGGACATTATTTTTTAGCATGCGTTTGGAAGAAAATATTGGGGTATCTTTTCATACACGAAATATTTTAAGGGGTACTCATCATTATGAACAACTTTCACTATGGGACCAAGCCTGAAATCACGAAAAAAAATCTGCTGTCCCCTATTTTATATTCGCATAACTCATCAAAATCTAGGGAACAGATGATTTTTCTTTCGCGATTTCAGAGTTGGTTCCTTAAGGAGTGAAAGTTGTTCATAATGATGAGCACACACGGCTGCACATCAAGCTATACATATCCAGTTTATGGTGATCTCGCATTGTATAGTATTTCCATACAACGCAAGGTCAGCTTATACTGGAAATATGTAGCTTGATGTGTAGCCGTGTGTCAATGACCCCTTAAAATATTTCCTACCTACATACCTACCTACATATCTACCTACATACCTAACTACATATCTACCTACATACTTACCTACATACATACCTATATACCTACCTACATACCTACCTACATATCTACCTACATACCTAACTACATACCTACCTACATACTTACCTACATACGTACCTATATACCTACCTACAGGCCTACCTACATACTTACATACCTACATGTACTTACAGCAACCGCTCAAAACTTCAGTACCTACATTACATTTATTTCTGTTGCATTTAGAATTCGCGTCATAGTCTCGACCTGTTCTTACCATTGCATTGCTAAAATTCAATTATGACTAACATGTACAGGTAGCTGTATAGAGTATGCAATGGATTCGGAATCAATGAGTTCTGGGTTCGCATCCTGGTTTTTAATTTCTTTGAAATCATAATATTTTATTTGTTAGTATTTTTAGCAAAAACTTGTTAGGTATTTATGTTTATTTATAATCTATTCATTCTTATTATTTATTTTTTATGAAGTTAAGTATTAGTTATTGTATTATTATTTAACTATTTATAGGTATCAGTATTCAGCAGACTTTATAGAAAACTAATAATAATATGATTTAGACTTTATGCATGTTCTTTTTTAAATGTAACGTACGTAACGTATGAACTCGAGCACGATACAGCCAGTGCGTTTGCGTGTATGAGTGATGTCTCAACATTCCACAGAGAACACACACATAATTATGAACTGTCATACTACGCAAAATATAACAGTGTAGGTATTTCTGTTGCATTTAGACTACGCGTTATAGTGGCAACCTGTTATTACCATTCCATTGCTAAAATTCGCAAACTTTATCATGTGGTAGTAGCTGTATGAGCAAAGCAATGGATTGGCGATCAATGAGGTCTGGGTTCGAATCCATATCACAATGCTGATTTACTTTCATTGAAATAAAACATTTATTTTTGTATTTTAAGCAAAAACTTGTTATAATCTAATGCTTATTATTTATTTTTATGAAGTTAAATATTAGTAATTGTATTATTATTTAACTATTTATAGGTATCAGTATTCAGCAGACTGTATTGAAAACTAATAATATGATTCAGACTAAGCATGTTTTTTTTTTAAATGTAACGTCACAATGAATGTATTATACTTCCGTCCCATTACTTCCAATCAAGTAAAAACTTACAAAAAGTTTTAGTACTGAGTGAGATTTGAACTCACGGCTCACTGATACACGTCCACATGTAGCTGCCCGCAAGGTAATCTTGACTCAAAAAAATATTTCTTTGAAATTATGAACTAGAACCATTTGTTGATGACAATGATGATGTGTCTCTTGAAAATAGAAGGTCGTAAGCATATAAATATAAGGGTCAGCTCAGACCGCGAAGTTTACAAATTATGTATTAGTACGAAAAAGTTTATAAATTAAGGAACAATTACTTATCATAATTATCAGCACAAGTGGGTATTTTATTATATTTGTCGTGAAAATCATGATAAACAACAAATCGGAAAATATTTATTGCCTTTACTACATTATTTTTGTTTTCATATATCATAGCGACTGTACTATTTTTGTAATGAATACATTGCTTCATAACCACTACCTAAGTGTGTCGCTAAGTGACTGGACAAGCAATGTAAATATCACAAAACGAAACTTTGTAGCGGTTGCATCGCGCGCGTAATACAGCCGTTGTAGGGTAGCTTGCGACAAGCCAGTGATTTCGTGTAAGTTGTACCTAGGCTACAGTGCATGATACATGCACGCTGTACTTGATGAGATAAGGTTTATAATTGATTGTGCAGTACGTTCTGATTTATGAATGTGTGTTCGCGACTTCGTATTTCGTATATTCGTATTGGTTTTTACTGAATTGCATTTGTATGTGGTGACGTGGATAGTTATACATAATTTATTATTATAGATTTACACAATACTCGTATTTTATGTCAACGACTGCCCCGTTAGTCTAGCGGTGGCAAGCGCTACTGCTGAGTATGAGGTCCCGGGTTCGATTCATGGGTCGGGCAAAGTGTTATTGCGTTTTTAGGGTTCCGTAGTCAACAAGGATCCTTACCTATAGTTTCACACTGTCCGTCTGTCTGTCCGCGACTTAGATCATAGACTTTTAGTACTAGAAAGCTGTAATTAGCACGGGTGAACATATTAATCACGCTGAGAGGTACAATCAAATAATGAAAAAAAAAAATTTTAGGGTACACCTACACGTAAAGTTTGTATGGTTTTTTTCTTGTCTTCCTATGGTGTGGTGTGTCGTTGGAAAGATCGTTCAAAAATATTGTGAGTGTCTAAAAACAATTTTTGGATTCATGGATCTGTTTGCGAAATATTAAACTTTGAAGTGCTGTTTTTTGTTAGAGTCAAGTGTCTTGCCCCCCTGCCAGCTAAATATTTGGTTTTGGATATGTGAAAAAATTCACGGCAGTAGTAGTTATAGGTATATAAAGAAATTAAAAGGAAAACTATCACAGCTAAGTAGGCTCTACAAGTTAACGAGTAATAATCGACCAACTTAAATTTGCAGTTGCAAAAAATGTTTTTCAACTACAATGTTGAGTTTGTTCTTGGCATAAATTCATCGCAACTACGGAACCCTTCATTTTGTGTGGTCCGACACGCATTTGGCCGGTTTTTACATCTGAAATTGCTCAGTAGTAGCCCGGAGTCCGGATTTGTGCCTAGTTGATGGCAATAGGCTCGCCCCTATTACATGGGACATAACTGGCAAAATGTGAGTGTACTAACTAAAAGTACACCTCTGCCTAACCCTTCGGGAAACACAGGCGTGATGTTATGTTATATTTAAATATTTTTTTGGTTTACTTATATTGTAAATTGTTAATTTGTATGTAAATTTTGTCAATGTAAATAAAAAGAGTATTATACGTAACAACACATTTAAAAAAAAAAACAACAATAAAGCGCCTACGCGCGCAATTGAATTGGGCTGTCTGCAGCGAGCTAGTCTATAAACGCACATTGATACAATTCGAACGTAAATATTTGCACTAATACACGCAAACGCGCGTATCGGTCCATAGCCGGGGCGGAGCAGCGAGCGACACAGCCATCCCGTCTCAATGCTAACGCGCGACTGCCGCCCGCGCCCCGTGCAGAGCACCTCTGAACCTCTATCTCTAAATGGGGTCATTATCTTTGCAAATATTGATTGATTTAAAAATGCTCTAACAGTTTTGTAGTCCTTGTAACCATCAATTTTTCAGTGTAAAAATATTTACAAAATTCAAAGCCGTTTAGAAGTAGTAGCGAATATTAGCCAAAAATAGCGTTTTGGTAAATATTTTTTTAAGGCAAAACTATTAGCAATTCGCAAAAACCCTTTAACAAAAATGTTGTACATGAATCTATGGCAAACATATATTTTTTTCAGATCGTTTAACCAAGCCGTTAATGAGGAGTAGGCTTTTTAAAGTGACCGTTTTACGGTACTAAACGGACTTAGCGCCTTAAGATTAGGATTGATGTGCAGCGGTTAGAAACTGTATTTCCAATTTTGATATAACCAAGAAAAATATTATTCACTTTTTGCAAATCAATTCTGAAATTCTCTTCTACGTCTTGTCTGAATATTTACTGGATGTCAAAAAAAAAGAAATATCCTAGTTTTGTAAAAAGTTGCTTTTGCGGAAGATTTTTACATGTGTTTAGTGATCTACAGCCTCGAAGATAATCAGCATGTCTGTGATATTCCATCTCCGATGGAAAAACTGTGCAGCGCCTAAGCACGTCTTGGGAGTATCCCCAAGTAACCTCCCTTAACACACTTACTCCTAATACCTGTTCCTAGTGTTCAAAATGTTGACCCGTTTCTATGATTTTTCGGGTTTTGGAATCGAACAATCTTCCCTTGATAACTCCACGAGTCACCAATAAGAAATTCGCTCCCACCATTACCTTAGGGCCACAGATCAATAAACCTACGCAGTAGTGACTTACTAATAACAAATACACGTGCTATTCTACCTTACCCCACACGTGCTCTTGATTGTCCTCGAAACGTGACCAGTGCTTCAGCCAAGTACTGTATTGTACATTATGTTAGTACATTACACAACGACTTTGTTTTCTTTGGCTAATTATAGAACACTGTCTTCGCCATGTGAGGAATTATGGGGTATATTTATACCTAGAATCATTGACAGCAGTGAATATTGATTGATGCTCATCTGTTTACCATTAAAGCTATACTATTTATTAGGCGTCCTACACACTGGTTCGGGTCAGTATGATTCGGCACTGCCGGGTGGCAGTACTACACCTTTAATTGTTTCCTTTTTTTTAATTGTTTCTTTTTTACTTGTAATTACGTTGTTTTGTGTGGCCTGTTTGTGCTAAATTAATGTATTTTCTTTCTTTCAAAATCGAATGAGAAATTGAATATTCGGGAATAAGTCACTCATAACGCGAATTATGCCGACTCCAAAATCAAAAATCTAAATCAAAAGTAATTTATTCAAACTAGGCTGAGAACCAGCACTTTTCGAAAGTCAAATTACCGAACACGATTCAGTGTAACCTCACTAAATCGTGTTCGGGTCAGCTCCGCGGATTTTGGTGGTACCTACGAGCTAAATGAAAGCCAAATGTACTATGAGTGGTGACTGCTTCGGGTCTGCTTTGTTGTTCAACAAATACTGTCGAATCGAAATGTGATAGATAGAAAAATCGAGTATTTTCTGTGCCCCAAAGAACAGTTGTAAGTCAGTTTTAGTAGTGGTTGTTAAACCAGTCTGTAGTCTGAATACACTGCGTACCTTGACATATTAGATTCATACGACAGGTAGTAGGTACCATAAAAGAGCGAAAAAAATCAAATGGGATAATATTGCAAATATTCCTTTAAAAAAAAAAATTGTCCACACCCGGATTTAAAATAAGAGCATGTCACTTCCACTGCTTATCGTAGGATTCGTAGGATTCTAGATGCGCGATCAAAAATCAATCGGCAAACATTTTTGGAACTTCAGCAAGGTCTAAACTTTATGGATTTTATACATTACAGAAACTAAGTTCAAAACCCCACAGTCATATTTAGCCATAACAAACCACGCCTTTACAAATGAACCCACTACTCTGCTTACCCTCACACGTGATAATGATAGTACACAACAAACATGAGGTGCGCACCACACATCAGCCAATTAGCGGTATTATGCAACTCTCGTGTTTATCCACGCTATGAATAGATCGCACTCCTGACGCGGCGTAAAGAATATCAGATAATAACTCTCTATTAGATTTCAGGGATGTGAAGTAAAAAGTAATAAAAGTCTTTCTTTTGTCGTGTTTGTGTCTGCATTTGTCAGATTCCAAACTTTGTCGAAGATGCAGCCAAAAAGATTTTATCTATAGTAATCCTACTAATCCTATCCTACTAATCCTACTAATATTATAAATGTGAAAGTTTGTGTGTTTGTGTGTTTGGATGTTTGTTACTCAATCACGCAAAAACGGCTGAATGGATTTGGATGAAATTTGGCAAACAGATAGTTTATAACCTGGTTTAATACATAGGATATTTTTTATTCCGATATTCCCACGGGATCGAGACTTACGCGGGTGAAACCGCAGGGCGCAGCTAATAATTATTATAAAGAGGAAAGATTTGTAACCGTATGTAATGAACAGTGATCGGAGTAGGTAGATTGAACTGGGGCCATTGATCCGAAACGTATATATTAATATGGACATTCCTCCGGAATTGGTGGATTATTAAAAAAAAACCGGAACTTATGTAGGAATTGTATTCTGCCAGAGTGGAAGGAGTCATTTGATGATTTGCCATCCTCAAAAGAATCAGAAATCGAAAATCGGAATTCGATTGTTTTTATTATTCAACAGATAAATAATGAATTAATTTAGTTTTGATACTTTCCTTTAAATTTTGAATTGAGTAGTAATAATATCACTACCAACATTAACAATATTTAATTGAATCCGGAAATACCGGAATTACTTTCCGGAAAAATGGCTTATCCATGTTATTCTTTCTGTGTGCATTTATGATACAAGTACCAAAAATCAATCTACTTACTCCGATCACTGGTAATGAATGAACTCAAAAAATAATGAACCGATTTAAAAAATTATTTTAGCAGTAGAACGCCATATTATCACTGAGAAACATAGGCTATAATTTCTACAGAAATAGTCATTTATTTATAAAATAAAAAAACGATTATTTCTATATAAATATAGGTTTCAGACACTGTCAGAAAACTATTTGCAAAATTGAAGTTATAGCGAAGCTATTAAGATGGGTTCATACGAATGAATGCTACAGTTTTAGCTATAAGACCTGCCTATTTACGGGATCCTAAGAGAGCAATAAATACTCTATTGTCTTTAAATGCATTCCTTACGTTAGCGGTCCTCCAGTTTCATTAAAAATTTATATTTCAATTTTCAGACAATCATGCATAAAAAATCCCGGCCCAGAACTATCTTCAAATCATACTTTTCTTTTTTGAATGAGACTCGAACCGGAGACCATGCAATAGCCAATCGCCCAACCACTGAGCCAATCCCATAATCCTATCATAATCCGTAAGGCTCCTGCAGACAGGCGCTACGCGAATCTGGTAGAACAATTTCTATAAAAACTTCACGGAATTGCTCTACCAGTGTCGCATCTGATCACACAACACAAACTTCTACATGTCCCAACTCTCGCAAACAAAACAAACATAATCTAACAACAAGATAACATAACGATAAATACATAACATTATATATACGTATACATAGGAAAGTAACACATAACAAATAATAGGAAGTGTGTTACGCTGGGCCTCTTGATAAATTATCAAGAGAGCATTGCGTAATGTAAACACATGCAGTTGGCTTTGGTCACGTTTTGTAGATCATTGGGACAGTGCAGTATAGGCAGATGAACAAGCAAAATAGTAAATTTTTTGAAAAATTTATAATTTTACTAGCTGATGTCCGCGGCTTCGCCCGCGTGGATGACGGTTATTATAAATACTAAAACCTTCCTCGAGAACCACTCTATCCATTGGTGAAAACAGCATGAAAATCGGTGCAGTAGTTTTTGAGTTTATCGCGAACAGGACGACAGACGGACACGGCGGAGGACTTTGTTTTATAATATGTAAGGATTCAATGTTTTAAGGGTATTAATTGTTGACAGTCGTTACGGGTCGTCAGAAGCCCGAATGCCTGACAACCAGTCTTACCAAGGGGTATTGTATTGCCCAGTTACTTGGTTGTGGAGGTCAGATGGGCAGTCGCTCCAAGTAAAATACTGATATTCAGCTGCATCCAGTTAGACTGTAAGCCTACCCCAATAGAGATGGGAAAAGGCTAGGCAGATTGATTGAAGGGTATTCATTGGGTTTTGGAAGTCAGATAGGCAGTCACTCCATGTGAAATATTGGTATTCAGATGCTTGCGGTTAGACTGAAAGCCGACCCCAACATAGTTGGGAAAAAGCTAGGCAGACTGATTGAAGAAACGTTTTGTTCTTACAAAAATCGTTGTTCATGTAAGAATTTTGAAACTTACATTTGTTATTAATTTTACCTATCTCACGTCTATGATCGATTCTTTTTACTGTGTCATAAGAAAATGTTGAAATAAATAAATATTCAACATAAATAATTTCACAAGTACCTATATCATATTCGGAAAATTACCTGAATAGTAGGTACCTAAGTGAGGTGTTTTGAATTGAAACCCACACTTTTAACAAAAATAAAAATAAATATAACACGTTTAATTGCGGTAAACATGACGTAAATTAAGAACACAAACACAAAACAGAACAATTTGGGGGGAAATATGCGTTACATTCACGCAAAATGGCCATCGCTCAGCATAAAGAAAGAAAAATAGGTTTATTTGTCACAGAAACATAATTATGCATACAAAAAACAAATGCATACAAACAAATAACAGTACTACATCATCTGCCTAGCCTTTTCACAACTATGTTGGGGTCGGCTTCCAGTCTAACCGGACGCAGTTAAATACCAGTATTTTACATGGAGCGACTGCCTATCTGGCCTCCACAACCTAGTAACTGGGTAATGCGATACCCCTTAGCAAGACTAGTTGTCAAACTTTCGGGCTTCTGACGACCCGTAACGACTGTCAAATATCCACAAATAAATGCCGGGACCAATGGCTTAACGTGCATTCAGAAGCACCCTACGTGCCTGTCTCGGTATGTAAAGATTAACCTGATGGATCAACCCGTGCGGCTGTTATTACTTAGCCACGAGCTCCTCAAAAAGATAACAGTACTTAATCAGCAAAATTAAACAAAGTAGAAATATGGGATTTTTGAGTAAGTACTTATAAAATAAATAATTGACAGCTGCACGTCATGACTGTGACAAGAAGGCTTCCACTCAGCATGATGCTGTGCTATGGGGAACCCTCGGCACAGCGCTGATTTTCAGTGGTCACCCGAAAAAGACGTACGGAAATCAAGTCAGGTTGAATGATTTGTACAACATAATAAATTAAGTAAAAATTAAAATAAACAGCTGCGACCCTAAGCGAGACAGAGCCCCAGCGTTTTTTTTCAGCGACCGCCAGCGTTTACGTAGTAAAAACATTATTTTTTGCAGAATGATTTTACAAAAAAAAACTATAATTCTAATTTCTCTGCCATTATCGAAACTGTTTTCTATTGCTGGGTGTTCCTGCCCTATCCTGATTCGGACAGTCGCGAGAAATGGTGTTGACAAAATATCATTATACGATTTTAGTACCTACCTAATTAAAAATCTTATAAAGCGTGACAACATAGAACATAAAGTCACATACCTACCTAAGTACATAAACAAAACAAACTCTTGGCAAGCGCTCACAAATCAGTTCTTACTACATAGAAGGCGCCGGAACACTGTAATATCAGTGATTCATTAACTCAGGCATTTGATCACGTTTTGCACCGTTAGATCAAGTGAATTATGGATCTCGTCACGTGATTGGGTTTGTTACATTTCCTTGCCCTTTTATAGGCATGTCAGGAAGATAGAATAGGATATTCTTTATTATGTACACCATATTTTATATGAATATAACATAACGTCACGCATTGTTTACCCGAAGGGTTAGGCAGAAGTGACCTTTAGTACACCCACATTTCACCAGTTATGTTTAAGTCCCATGTAATGGGGCGCGAGCCTTTTGTCATCAATCGGGCACAAATCCAGACTCCGGGCTGCTACTGAGAATTTCCATATAGAAAAACCCAATAACACTTTGCTCGACCTGGGAATCGATCCCAGGACCTCCTATTGCCATTAACCGAGCACAAATCGAGACTTCGGGCTGCCATTGAGAATTTCCATATAGAAAAACCCAATAACACTTTGCTCGACCTGGGAATCGAACCCAGGACCTCATGCTCAGTAGTAGCACTTGCGTCCACTAGACCAATAGGCATTCAGATAATTTATGATATAAAACTAGAAATAAGAGGAGAGAGATAATCAAGAACTTAGGTCGAATGTATTTTTTTTTAAACCCGGGGTCATATGAATGACCTAAAACTCTAAAGCAAACATTATGAATGTTGCCATACCTAATATTTGTAAGTCCTCGAATTGAACTACACTACTTAAAAATTGTACTCATACAGTGAATTTCAACTTTATTTAGATTAGCTTATATTCACTTAAACCCCCCCTCCCCCCCTTTCCTCTTTTCCCTTTACTTTCAATGATACCATTTTCTGCAAACCATAGTCAAAAGATTTCTACGGAAACAGGCCTCGTGCAGATAAAAAAAATCACCATAAAAAAATAAAAAAACAATAAATCGCTATAAAAGCCAGGTTGAGTTTAGTAACCCCGTTATTATACAAACCCTATGCAAACCCTAGGGTTGGCACTATTTAGCAGGCATAGTATCCAATAAAATAGAAAGAAAAATCTTTTCTAAAATCTAATTACCACTGAAATTACAATGGAAACGTAATAATGAAAGAGCATTAGAAAAAAGATCAACAAAAAAGAGGATTTGTGAGTCTGGAATGCCAGTTTATGTGATAGTAAAAGTTTCATGTAATTTAGATGAGCAGTTTTTACTTTTCATAATAAATAACAGACAAACAAGTTTTCCTATTCACTGTCATTGTAATTCATTCCACGTGTAAGTACTGAAGACTGTTGTATAAAAATAGTTATACAAAAAACAGACAATTTTAAAATGATGCATAAGTATTTTTCAGCTTCATCGCTTCTTAAATTGTACTGAAAATGGTTACGTGGAATTGAATATTACTGCCTTATTTTCGTTTATATTAGTATAAAATAAAAAAAACTCAGTTTTTAACATTGAAATCAAGGATCTCGATTTTTTATTAGCCCGTATTGTACCACTTCTGGGCAAACGCCTCCCTAGTTTGATCCAAGGATCTCGATTTAAATTGAATTTAAAAAACAAAACCATTTTGTGATCAATTTTTTACTAACACTGGAGTAAGCCGCCGCGTACAAATTGAATTGCTTTTTCTTATAGCCATTGCTTAACAATTTATGTGTTAACACTACTTTCTATTACACACACCACTATAATCTCTGAAAAAAAACCATAATTCCTTCCCATACACCTCCATTCATATAATTTTTTCACACATTCACAAAAACCAGTCAATCGAACGCTTATCGGGAAACGTTTATAAACTAGTCGGTAAAAACCATTGTAGTAACAGCCCTAACTGCAAATTCACAATAATGTTGTTAAAAGTTCACGATAACAGCACTTAAAACTATCAAATTCTACATCCCCAAAACCAATAATGTTAAAGTGACAACGAACCTCATTTTCACCCCAAAAAATAGCTTAGTGACACCCCTAGTCTTTTGCATCGCCGCAAGCGCACGATCTAGCACACGTGAAGAGCAACGTGCTTTGCCCACGTGCCATCGCATGCGCTCATACATACATTATAAATGGTTTAGGCAATAACACCTATACATATTAAAGAACCCAATTTTCTAGAAAATAAGAAATTATAATTTCCAAAAAATAAAATAGTATTATGTATATATGGAAATTTTCAGTTCTTGCCGCTTGTATTGAATGAATTTTAGAATCTTTCAGTTAATTTACATGTGTTTATACATATTAATGTTTTTGGCAACAGGATGTTATTTCATCCATTTTGGTTTTGGTTTCTATTCAAGACTGTATCTATGACATTCTACGGACAAATATAAAAAAAAAAATATAGGTAGGTTAACAAAAAAAAAACATCAATGAGTCAGGCTTCGTTTCTACAACTTTCGGGAGGAAATGCTACCGGCTATGAATAACTATCTCATTTGATCTTATTTCGCAATGCGATAGGACGATAATGCACTCTTGCCTGGAAAACCGACCTGCAAGATTCCTTGATAGTTCATATTTTTAAGCCCCCGGCCCCGATAAATATTTCCCGTCCTTGACCGTCTGATGAATTCCCATAGCGTATTTTAATATGCCAGTAATGTCCTTCTACAGAGCAGAGACCTATTCTCATTCAGAGAAGCATCGAGCATAGAATTTATTACTGTTCTTGCCCACTGTATCTCACAAATTTTAGTCCAGGTTTCCTTAAATATTTCTCTTTACCGTCACCAAGAGTTTTGACCCCGTGAAAGCCATCAGACATCGAGTCCTTAACGCTCCACAGTACCAACAATACTATAATTATCTACAATTCTACATTCACGTTCAATGTTAAGGTTATACAAAGAAACTAAACTATTACATAACGATAGAACGTGTGGCGGTCGTTAATTCAATGGTTACGCCTCACGTGGACGGAGTCTTACAATCTATGCATGCTTTGCTCTTGTATTTTATGGAACGGTCACGGGTTTTCGAAGAGTTTGGTCTAGTAATTCCTGGAAAGAATGGTCAAGAGAAGAATTCAGTTTATGAATTCCGAAGAAACACGAAATTCATGCGAAGCAGTTCTTTGGTAATTTGTTCAAAGCAAGGTGTACGCAAGGGCAGTGTTGAGATGGCTACGATGAAGTTTCCCTACGTGATCTAATCAGAAATTAAGAGATCCGCAGGAGATCCAAGGTGAGGACATAGCCCGAAGAATTGCCAAGCTTAAGTGGCAGTGGACAGGGCACATTGCTTGCAGAACAGCTAGCTGATGGGGCCGCAAGATTCTGGGAGGGCAATCGCTTACCGAGAGGCGTAGCGTTGGAAGGTCGAGCGATGACCTTGTAAAGGCCGTAGGAATCGTCTCGATGTGACAAGCATAGAACCGGTCGATATGGCGATGCTTGGGGGAGGCCTATATCCAGTTAAGGACGTCTTTCAGCTGTAATTATGTACGGATGAGTAATCCTGCTTTATAGTGAGTGCAACCATATCCACCATGATTCCCCAGAGTGCTTAGTTTAGGCAATAGTATTTCAGCAAAAAAAAAGGTTTCTGGTAAATAAAAAGACGGAAGCGGACCGTCTGTTTACGTGGAAATTAGAATGGTGGATGAAGGATTATGCCTGGAGTACTGAGAAATTGCATTAAAGACTTTTGCTTTAGATACATCTCTTTCTCAAATTATTTTCCTTTTTCCTACTTGCTCGTCGTCAAGCAGCTCACTATCTTTCTGTGAATATTCTTTGTTAAAATATTTTAGGTAAGTACCACTATTGAATAGAAATGTAATAGAAATATTGCCAAGATCTTCACCATGATTTCAATTCAGCTTTAAGTCTCGACAGAAAATCCCTATTCACTCTGACACAAAGTATTTCTTTCTTTTTTGGTAAGTGACTAACCTGGTGTCAGAATTTTTATGCCAGCCATAGGCCTGTGACTTGGCTTCACATGCGGTCGACAAATATCTTTCAGGCAGTTTGTTTACTATGTTTTTCTTTACCATTTTTTAAGCAAGTGATAATTATACAATACGCACATGAATCCGAAAAGTCAGAGGAGCGTGGCTTAGGTTCGAACTCGACACTTATGACTTGGCAGTCCGAGGATCACACCACTAGGCTGTCACTGCTGGCACAAAGTGGCAAGGATCAGGCCTCTACATATATTTAGTTAGGACAGAGCCAACAAATCTTTTGTCAACGATTAAAGTATGTAACATACGTGTAGTTGTGTACAGTAGGATCATTATATTGATTGATAGATTGAAGCAATCACTTTATAAAATATTGCGCTCCTAGTTCAGCTACACGTGATACTGTTCAAGCACTTGTGCATCAAAATAGCAACAGATATGTAGTTGTAGGTACCTAGTAGTTTTACAATTGCGCAACATGTGTGCATACACTTGAAGTTTATTATGTGTTCATTACGTTACGTGTGTTATATTATTGTTGATTTCATGATGTGTTATGTTTATGTTGTATTTTGTACCGTGTGTACAAAAAGATGAATTAAGTACTGTAACAGGCAGGTATTTCAAACCGCTCCCGCCACAATCCAGCTTCTAGATGATTCTAGAAGCTTCAACACGAATGCTCACACACGCTTCAGCTCGCATGACATGTTGCTTGTCATCCGTCAAGTGCTCCGCAGCTGTGAGAATTTAAAAGAACTATATCTTCGACCCAAAACCCTGTGTTTACATATTATATCTGATGTGTATATGTTAAAGTACTTAGTTTTTCTTTCATAAAGTTTCTAGTGACCGGAGGCGTGACTTTTGAATGGCCTTCGATTTGATCTCCGGGTCGGGCAAAGTATTATTGAAAAGAAATATCTTGATAGCACCTCAGTCTGGAATTGTCCCCAAGCCGAGTAATTAGCTAACATTTACCTATTAACAAAAGGCCTTTTCTATTGGCAAAAACGTGCTCCCTAAAAAGGAACTTAAAAAAAAAATTATAACAAAAACACAACCGACTTCCAAAAAAATACACTAAAAAGTGAAAATTAAGTTTAATTTCGGAAATCGGTGCCTTTGGTTTTGAATTTTCGTTTTTTGCCACCGACTTCCAAAATTAAAGTATTTTCTTTACTATAAACCATAAACATTTTTTTTTTTGTTCACTTTTTTTGTGGTCCCTTCCCCACACTTATTCGAATACCACTACCTGCCATGTAATTAACAGTAATCGGAACTTATAACATCATCCGCTAAGTGGGAAAAATACGTATTATTATTGAAGCTAACTCAAAAACTACCCAAGCAAAGTTAATCAAATTTATATAGGACCATCTCTCTCTCTTACCTGTTCACAGTCGAATTGAAAACCTCATCATTTTTAAGTCGGTTAAAAATGGATTTATTAACAAAACTGTCAATAAATATGAAGCTACCATTTATCAACTACTGCCTACCCCTTAGAGAACTCCTGTCAAAATGTTATCAGATCTTTATTACTCTACTAATCTTCCCACCGTAAAACTAACAAATAATGAAGGTACTCAGAGAATTCATTGTCGTGTTCTTCAAAACGATTAGTCATAAATACTATCGGATAAGTGGGAGCCTTGTTACCGGTTATTATGTAACAATCGATTCTTAATAACAACGTACTCTAAGAATAGTATCGTTTTAATAGTGATGTGCCGTGTCTATGAGTGTCGATAATTAAATGTACGTCTGACGCATTTACCCTGCCCTGCCACCATTTAAACTCAAACTCAAACACAAAGCCAATCTGCCTAGCCTTTTCCCAACTATGTTGGGGTCGGCTTCCAGTCTAACCGGATGCAGCTGAATATCAGTATTTGACATGGAGAGACTACCTATCTGACCTGCACAAACCAGTAAAGTAACTGGGTAATACGATACCCTTTGGTAAGACTGGTTGTCAGTCAGACTTTCGGCCTCTAACGACCCGTGACGACTGTCAAAGATTCACGAATGACAGCCGGGACCAACGGCTTAACGTGCTTTCCGAGGCACGGAGCAGTCTCGGAATGTAAAGATTGTCACCCATCCGCGGCCCAACCCCGGCAAGTGTAGCTTAACCTGATGGATCGACACAAGCGGCTGTTATTATTTAGCCACGAGCTTCTCTAACTCAACTCAACAAAACTCAAACACAAAGCATTTATTTCAAATAAACCAATACACCACCAACGTCACCTTACTGACTACAGTCAGAACGCCATGAGAATGCGTTTCTGACACCTGTCAGTTAGACAATTTCTAGTACTAATAAGGATCAAATTCGCACAACTCTATTGTATTCTGAATTTTTTTATAAAGCAAAGCAGATGCCGGCCATTCTGCCAATTTTTAACGTGAATTGGGAAAGCAAGTGTGTATTTTGCAAAACTGAAATCGTGTTACCACAAAAACTTAGACACTTGTTCAACGCTTGTCTAATGTCAGTTTTATGTCAAACTCCATACAGAAATGTCGTATCTAGAATGTGTTTACGCTAAACTACTGATAAACACGGTTTTGTTGTTTATGGATATTCATTAGTATGAAACTGACAGGTACGCATTCTCTTGACGGCCGGACTATAATTTTTTACTACGATATCATCTTACCTTCAAATAATTCGTTGCACAGAATTCGACCAGTACTGTTTTTCTTCATTGTTGGAAAAGCTTCCATCTATAATGGTAGGTATGGTACGTAAAAACTATTTTCCAAATACATAAACGACATTCATCCCAAGAATTTTTTTTTTCTTTACAAGGCTAGTTTAATAACGCTTGCCGCGGTTAGCCCGTGGATGGGTGAACATCTTTACGTACCAAGATCCTTTCGTACCTCGGAAAGCACGTTAAGCCGTAGGTCCCGGCTGTCATTCCTGGATCTTCTGTCTTCAGAAGCTCGAAAGTCTGACAACCAGTCTTAACAAAGAGGTACTCGTATTACCCAGTATCTGAGTTGTGGAGGTCAATTAGGTCACTTTATGTAAAATACCGGTCAGCTGCATCCGAATATACAGAAGCCCCAACAGAGTTCGGAAAAGGCTAGGCAGATGAGATTACAAGGCTAGGTTAAATATGATCACATTTCTGAATTTCGTACAAAGCTTAAGTGGCTGCCCATACGTCTTCGCCGGAATTCTCATATCATATTTCAGCTTTACAGTATTCTGTTCAATCCTACAACCCCCTCTTATCTTAAAGAACGGTTCAAGTTCCTTCATGACACACATAATAGATATCTGAGGTCATCGGAAAACTTGAAACTAGAAATGCCGATGCATTCGACCAGTTTTTATGACAAGTCCTTTACAGTTCAAGCAGTACGGTTATGGAATGCCTTGCCCGTGTCGATAAGGCGTGCTCAATCTTTGTCCACTTTTAAAATTCTGGTAAAAAAACACTTCCTCTCTCCTTAAACATCGTTATTAAATATAGCTCTTTCCTCCTGTTTCATGTTTATTATTGTATTGTTTATATATATATATATATATATTTATATAGATAAGTATATGCTTTATGTATATGTGTATTTATTGTATATGTAAATGGTACACCACTGACTACCTGCAGTATTATCTCTCCTTCGCGCTTTAATCCATCCAAAGGTTGTCTGTAAAAGATCGCTTTTAGCGATAAGACCGCCCATTGTGTCACCCTATGTTAAATTTTCTACATTTGTATCTGTATTTTTATGGTGTACATAATAAAGAGTATTCTATTCTATTCTATTCTATTCTAGGTTGCAGCAATTTAAAAAATATCATGATAAATAACTTGAATTTGGCGAAAAGAGCCTAGGTATCAGACTTAGTTCCTTGTTTTTTCACAATACAATCTTCCAAAATTTAAATTATTTTTAAGCATAATGTTGTCCACGCGCGGAAAATAAACGATCTTATTGTTACACACAACACTATACTACGTAATGACGTAACACACACGTTATAAGTGTTTATCGTGGAAATAACAGATCAGTATCTTTAGTTCTGTACCCGCTTTACGTAATATTAACGTCATTCAATAAGAATACCCTTGAAAGCAACGGAAATGGGGAACATAGGTTTTGTTCCAAGAATTTTTGACAAATATTCGTATCAGAAAAACTAATTGGCTGTAACAGATGGACAGACAGACAGAGTGATCTCTCAAGGGTTCCGTTTTTCCATTTGGACAGAGAGAACCATTTTTTTTTTGTATGGAAAATCATCAAATTAATGATTTCTCCCGCTCTGGGTGGAGCGGGAGGGCGTGTCAGACTTTTACTGACTAAAACCCACCCGTGTTACTTCAGTTGCCTGTTGCCAAGGTCTCGGTATCCCTTTCGGACTTTCCCGCAACCCTGGCAGGCATCGGTCCTAGCGGACCCCGTCTATTGTGCTGACACACACGGAGCCCTAATAATTATTTCATAGTAGCACCTAGCAATGTATGCCTCGAATACCACGATAGCTGGAACAAAACGGTTCAGGATTAGCACTAGAGCACGTAGAATTTCAAACCAGGAAGCGGACCGAATATATAATGGAACAATATTGGTACACGTCAACATATGTTGCATTGCCTTGCATGTACACACGGCTACACATCAAGCTATACATTTCCAGTATAAGCTGACCTCGCATTGTAAGGACATTCTATACAATCCGAGATCAGCATAAACTGGAAATGTATAGCTTGCTGTATAGCCGTGTATACCACTACATCTTACTATTATTTTATTTTATTCAAGACATCTCTGGGTTGGGAAAGGATTTTTGTTCGGAATCGGATATCAAGTAATCAATACCCGAAGGGTGCCAAACGGAATCATATTACTAAGCCTATGCTGTCCGTACGTCCGTCTGTCTGTCAGCGGGCTGTATCTCATGAAAAGTAATAGGTATTAGGATTGTGTAGTTCTATTGCCGCTATAACAACAAAATATTAAAAATTAAATTAATAAAGTTAGTAATAAAAGGTTTTTTTTTCAGCTCGATCATAACACCGTATGGAATCCATCCTGTGCGAGTCTTTAAGTTGTTTTTTTTTGCTTTTGAACGGGTTATAAAATAAATGAACAAAACTCGTAATAATTTCCAAAACTATGCAAATTTTCAATTATATTTTTATGATCATAAGCAAAAAGTTGTTATTTAACAAAACTTTATTAAATGCTTAAAAGAAAAAAATAAGAAACGCGATCCGGTCACGTTTTGTTATTCAATAGTACCTGTGATAATTAAATTAGTATTTTGTGCGTCATCGATTTATCTACTGAGGCTAGCCGGCCTAGAACTATCTAGAGTACGCACGGCTACACATAAAGCTATACATTTCTAGTATAAGCTAACCACGCATTGTACGGAAATCCTATACAATGCGAGATCAGCATAAACTGGAAATGTATAGCTTGATGTGTAGCCGTGTGTACACACTTCTTTCAAAACGATCTGTTCATGAAACACAATCAATCTGCCTAGCCTTTTCCCAACTATGCTGGGGTCGGTTTCCAGTCTAACCAGATGCAGCTGAATACTAGTATTTTACATTGAGCAACTGCCTATCAGCCCTCTACAACCCAGTTACTGGGTAACACGATATACCCTTGGTAGGACTGGCTGTCCGGCTACTGTAATGACTGTCAAAGATCTACGAATGACAGCTGGGACTAACTTAATGAATCACAAACTTCATTGTTACTTCCGTGGAGTGTGATTTTGGGTATTTCACCTTCGATTATTGCTTTTTACCAGACTACGGCGAAGAAAAAAGGAGGGTTATGATTTTGACCGGTATGTATGTAAGTATGTATGTATGTATGTATGTATGTAAGTATGTTCATCTGTTCCCTTCTATCTTCTAAACCACTCATCAAAATTTGACAAATGAGGTATCGTTGGAAGCGTCTTGATCGTCCGCTGGTTATAGGCTATGTGACGTCACATTGCCATAAAAATGGCGCCCTCTAGAGAAAACAAAGTCAGGAACTTAAAAAAAAAACTGAAATAATCTTAACAAGTAATCTGTCCGATTTATGCCCTAACACCTGTGACTCCGGATTTTTAATTTGTCTGTCTGTGGTGTCTTGTTTATCCCTTTTTAGTCGTAGTTGGGTTATAGTTTTTATTACTTAATTTTTTTTGGAAACCCATTTTCAAGAGCACAGTCATAGGTGTGGCAGACTAAACCTTTGACTGATGAATTTGAACAGATAAATATTTTTATAATTATTTATGATAGCTGCCCTGAAAATGTAAAATGTTTATCCACAGAAAATAAAACCACGATTTCTGTAATGATTTCAATTCTTCTTTTTGAAAATAATATCATACTTACAAAATACAATAGACGTAGATATATAGTTAATTACCTATTCCGCTTAACTATTCCTCAAGAGTCATAAAAAACCCTGTAAGAAATCGACACGTGTTTCACCTTTCAACAAGGCCTCCAAAAGATGACGATTGACCAGTCGCGAACCCGAACACGACGTGTGATATATATCTACGTCTATTGTATTTTATAATGGATTTCCGCAAATTCAAAGAACAAATACACGAAAAAACAAATTGGGGGAAAATTAGGCATCGCTCAAAGTCGACCACAACTTTATTTAAACCTCTAAAATAGGAACTACATTAGTACTTACCTCCACGAAATCACACGTATAGGCTTTCAGATAAAAACAACAACATACCACAAAACAGTAGGCATACTTATCCTTTGAACATAACTCAGACAACCTTCAAAAACAATTATTATAATGGAAAATTTAATTCAGAATAACAATCAAGGTATTTTCCCATACAAGTAGAGGAAAATATGTTATATACCACGTCAAATGTTCGAACAATAGGGGTTAACTATGGGAACAAATCGACGGGTGGTATGGTTACCGTAAGTTGGTAAGTTTTCAAGGCTAATCTTGAAAATTTTGTAAATAGGTTTATCCTGTGGCTATGTCTGTAAGATAGATTGTTTTCTGAAGGATTTCTAAAGTGTTTTTTCTTCAGGACAGTAGAAATTTCTTGAAGCTGTTATGCCGTTGGTTCCGGCTGTCATTCGAGGATCTGTGACAGTCGTTACGGGTCGTCAGAAACCCGAAAGTCTGAAAAGCAGTCTTACCAAGGGGTATTGTATTACCCAGTTATTGGGTTGTAGAGGTCAGATAAGTAGTCGCTCCGTGTATTGTACTGGTATGCAGCTGCATACGGTTAGACTGGAAGTCGACCCCAACATATTTGGGAAAAGGCTAGGCAGATTGATTGAGAATTTTCTAGAAGCATTTTATGGAGAGAGTTTTTCTTCGTAAAATAATGCTCTTTAATTGACTTCTTATTCTTGTTTTCTGAGGCAATTTTTTCCCCGTTATTTAAACGTTTCAGTTTTCGGTCAGTGTTTCCGTGAGGCAACGAACAATCCAATACACTGGCATAATAGAGATACAAATATAGTATAGAGTGCGCGCAACAAACTATGAACAGTAGACACGGGTTTGAACAACACGACGTTCCTCACCACACTCACTCACTTGTCAGTTCGAGATTCATTCATTTGTATGTCACAGTGAAGCAGTACAAAATGTTATTTTGAGGTGTTGGGACATTCAATCATTTTGTATGGGACATTTGAAGTGCCTCTTTTATGTCCTATCCAACACTAATCTATAGCTCACTTGTCTACGATGCGCACTAAGCGATTTGTGCAATACGCGCACTCTATGTAATATTATCTCTATGACAGGCATAATTACAATTAATTAAAATACATATTTAAAAAAACTAGAACAATCCTCACGTGATTAAAACTACGTCACACTATATGAGGTTTCTTATAAATAACATAGCCTCTAACAAAATAAGTACAGTCACGAGGAAAACTATGTATTAACTCAGCAAAATTCAATAGCGATTTTCTCGTCAAATAACGACTGCAACTTTGAGATGAGACCTATATCATAATAACGGGGGTTCCAAAATTCTATGTTCATAATAACTTAAAATTATAACACAGTAGGAGAAAATCACTTTTAAAAGTATGTAACTTTGACATTGTTCATATTAATCTTTTGTATGCCTATCGACGGGACATGGTTTGTACAATAGACATTTATATTCGAAAACACCTGTAATCACTAATCACCTATTTTTCACAAAATAAATAAATGAAATGAAATGAAAATGAAAAAATTGCTATACATAGTTGCTACTTGTGTATACAATATACATATTAGTGCTTGTGACTGTACGCGTCGTAGTTAGTTATGTACACCAAGTACTTGTTTGGCACAACTTTGTTGTTTTCACGTGTTATGTATTCAACTATTAATTGGTTTGTTTTCACCTAATTTCTGAGAAAATGGGTTAGTTGTTGCTACGTACTTTGAAAGTGGTATATTTCCTTGGAAGTTCTGTTTTGAGACGTAATACGGTAACAGTTTGATACTAAGTTTCAGATAAATTATAACATTTATAATATCGTTTAATAAGAAGAAGTGTTTATTTTGAGAGTTGTAGAATATTACAGTCGACGATATAAATATGTCTAGATAGACTGTCAAAGCTGTGAACACGTCGAAAAAAACAAGCGAGTTTACAGTAGTCGTATAATTACATCTGACATCTTGGCTGACAGTACCCAACCTCTCGGAAAATGGGTTGGTACCATCTGACGGCCAGCTCGAGCACCGCGCGCGCTCATTGGTCAAATCCAATAGCGCTCGCGTCCCCGTCTTCCTGTTACACACTTCCGTCCCTTTTCACGAAATCACTCCCACAGATTGCAGGAAAACTCAAACTCAAACTCAAAGCATTTATTTCAAATAAACCAATTACAGGCACTTTTGAATTGTCAAGGGGTCGGTCAGTCAGAAAGATGAAGCTAGTTGCCCATTCCAAAGCGTAGGTTCCTATGGAGAAGAACGGGCAAGAAACTGCACGGACACTCTTTTGAATCAGATATTATTACAATATATTGGTTACATCATTCATGTTGAAATTATACATGTGAGTACAATGTCCGTCCGTAAAAAGATAAAAAAGAAACAAAACAATTCAAAAATTAAAATAAGCCGTGGCAGCTAAGAGATGACCAGTCCCTACTGATGGCGCCCGTTCACGAACATGACGCATGGATCAGCACCATTCTGCTCAACCATTTTGAAGGGAACTTAATGATTCAACACACACGCCACCACCAGCGAGACATTAAAGTGAGCATGACATACTCTCAGTCGCCAGGGCACATTCAAGTCAATGAAAGACGTACCTAGTAAATGGTAGCGAGAGGAAAGACGTTACACAAACAAAAATTGCGTCCAACAGTTAGCCGCTAAATGCACGCACACTAGAAAAGCACAATGACGTGGCGCGAGTGTAAGAACTAGGACTAGCTCTCACGCACACCACCAAAACAAAGTTGGGCTGTTGATCCCGGCTGTCATTCGTGGATCTTTGACAGTCGTTACCGGTCGTCAGAAGCCCGAAAGTCTGACCACTAGTCTTACCAAGGGGTATCGGATTACCCAGTTACTGGGTTATGGAGGTCAGATAGGCAGTCGCTCCATGTAAAATACTGGTATTCAGCTGCATCCGGGAAGACTGGAAGTCGACCCCAACATAGTTGGGAAAAGGCTAGGCAGATTGATTGTCAATGTTTTTTTTTATCCCAACAAAGATCGAGCACATAACTTTAGTCTCATTCTGAGTCGTAACGTGTTGAGTGTTGGATGTTGATTGAACATTCTGAAGAACATTATAAACAAAATAATAAAAAAACTACCTAATAAGGCTAGGTTCCTCTCTCTAGAGCTCTGACCATCGGCAGACCCTGATCCTGATGCCGATGGGTTACTATTTTTTATATTTTTAAATGTTTTTTCTTAAGGTTTTTATAAAAATAATTAAAAATGTATTGAATAAGTATTTAAAAAAACTAACATTATTATAACCCCAAAAAAAATTAAATAAAAATAAAAGTTATAAAACTAAAACCCAGCTACGACAAATAAAAATTCCGGAGTCACACGTGTTAGGGCAAATCAAACAGATACGTGTGACTTCGGATTTATTATTTGTCTATTGTTTAATTGAGTTTTTTGTCGTAGTTGGGTTTTAGTTTTATAACTTTTATTTTTATTTAATTTTTTTGGAGTTATAATAGATATATTTATGAAATGTGCTAATTAAGACCTTTAGTTTATAAGATATGAGGGAACACATGAACATACATACATACATACCGGTCAAAATCATAACCCTCCTTTTTGCTTCGCCGTAGTCGGGTAAAAACTAATAAATTTATACGTTTACGCAAAACTAGCATACATAGCATTGTTACGCATTACTTAATTAAGACAAAACATGTCAAAAACACAGACTGCCGGCATTTATGGACAAACAATAAAAGAGGTTGTACATTGCTCCGAAACCATGAAAAATGTTCAGTACTATGTAATACATCAATGACTATGGATGTGTACAGTTATAAAAATATGTATTTCCCATAGGGCTGAGCAGAGTTGGCACCCACATTTCACCAGTTATGTTTAAGTTCCATGTAATAGGGGGCGAGCCTATTGCCATCTGTCGGACGTAAATCCAGACTTCGGGTTGCTCCTGCCAGGGTTGCGGGAAAGGCTGAAAGGGATACCGGGACCTTGGCAACAGGCAAATGAAGGAACACGGGTGGGTTTTAGTCAGTAAAAGTCTGACACGCCCTTCCGCTCCGCCCAGAGCGGGAGAAGTCATTGGATGATTTCCCACCCTCAAAAAAAAAAAGACTTCGGGTTGCTATTGAGAAATTATAGACGAGAAAGCCAATAACACTTTGCCCGACTCAAGAATCGAACTCAGGACCTCATGCTCAGCAATAGCAATTGCGACCACGAGACCACAGAGGCAGATGCGAGCAACTTGATACGTAACTCGTAACGAAGAATATCGGAACACTGGATTTTGGACCTTTTTTTATGAGTGTGGAAAATCGTCGAATGACTTCTTCCGCTCTGGGCGGAGCGGGAGGGCGTGTCAGACTTTTACTGACTAAACTCACCCGTGTTCCTTCGATTGCCTGGTGCCAAGGGCCCCGGTATCCCTTTCGGACTTTCCCGCAACCCTGGCAGTGGATTTTGGACCTAAGTTGCGTCTTACTCGCTAATTCTAAAGATAAAGATACTATACTTTATCTCAACCGTTAGGCTACCCGCCATTGCTTTTTGAGTGAAAACATCATTAGGCGAACTTTGCGCTCGCTCTTAATAAACAGTGAACAAAACTGAACCATCTCGCTCGGGTCGGTGACGCTGAATCGGGTATACTCGGCTCCAGTTGGTCGGTGACGCTGAATCGCGTATACCCGGCGCTGAATCGCGTATACCCGGCCCTGAATCGCGTAGACTCTGCTCTAATCGTAAGTTTTCACTCTTATTGTGTGGTCATGACCACACGCCCTCTTTTTTAGGGTTCTGTAGCCAAAGGGTAAAACGGGACCCTATTACTAAGACTCCGCTGTCCGTCAGTCTGTCTGTCCGTCTGTCACCAGGCTGTATTTCATGAACCGTGATAGTTAAACAGTTGAAATTTTCACAGATGATGTATTTCTGTTGCCATAACAATAAAAAACAGAATAAAATAAGTATTTAAGGGGGCTCCCATACAACAGACGTGATTTTTTGCCGTTTTTATAGATAATGGTACGGAACCCTTCGTGCGCGAGTACGACTCGCACTTGGCCAGTTTTTTTGTTATTACTAACAATATCAGTAACAAAGCATTACAAATACCCACACCAGTGTGTAGGCACCGTTACGATACATGTGATAACTGGTACAAAGCCTGAAACGTGACTGAATGTGACGCAAAGACAACAGTGCCGCCATGTTTTATATTGAACTCTATTGACAATGGAACTCGCCCTGTTGCGTAAAACTGTCAGCTTACAAACAATAGTTGACAAAGAATTGATAGGTAGGTACTGAAAATTACAGATTTTTTTAATGTTTACGAGTTATTTTACACTAGATGCGCCCTGCGGTTTAGAAGAGCTCGTGGCCAAGTAATAACAGCCGCACGGGTCGATCCATCAGGTTAAGCCACGCTGGCCAGAGTTGGTCCGTGGATGGGTGACCATCTTTATATACCGAGACTGCTCCGTGCCTCAGAAAGTACGTTAAGCCGTTGGTCCCAGTAGCCATTCGTGGATCTTTGACAGTCGTTACGGGTCGTCAGAAGCCCGAAAGTCTGACAACCAGTCTTACCAAGGGGTATCGTATTACCCAGTGACTGGGTTGTGGCAGTCAGATAGGCAGTCGCTCCATATAAAATACTGGTATTCAGCTGCATCCGGTTAGACTGGAAGCCGACCCTAACATAGTTGGGAAAAGGCTAGGCAGATTGATTTTTGTGCCCTGCAGTCTACCCGCTTATGTATCAATCCCGTGGGAATATCGGGATAAAAAGCCGTTTTAGCGTGAAAGCGTAATAGACAAACAAACTCACATTCACATTTATATAATACTAGCTGATTCCCGCGACTTCGCCCGCGTGGATGTCGGTTATTATATACTAAAACCTTACTCGAGAACCACTCTATCCATTGATGAAAACAGCATGAAAATCGGTGGAGTAGTTTTTGAGTTTATCGCGTACAGGATGACAGACAGACGCGGCGGAGGACTTTGTTTTATAATATGTAAGGATTAGTTAGGATATTAGTTTAGATGATATAACATCAAGCCAGCCTTCTCGAAAGGGGTAGGCAGAATGTAGTTCACCCACATATTGACCGTTATTTTTAAATCCCATGATGTGAGCCTTTAACTGGGCGGAAATTAAGATTTTCAGGCTACTGCTGAAAATTTCCTGCTGGAGAAGCTTAATGTCACTTTGCCTGGTATCGAACCAATAACCCCACAGTCACGACCGTGCGGCAGTAACATAAAAAGCAATATTAGTACCAAAACTTGCTCATAACCAAAATCTACAGTAACAACAGGTGACCCAATCATTAGACATAAAAAGCTTCTAGTAACATATTTGATTACCGAACAATGTATGTATGTTTGTGTGCACGTGAACTCAGAAACGTGATCAAGTCTCGTGCTCACAATTGTATCGCTGTAGATAATACACGTAGAGAAGTTCTAGCAAATTCTATTATTCTATGGCGCTGGAAACTTTTGTGGTAATTTTTTTCAGGATATTTTCACATGAAAATGGATAACAATGTGTATCTCAAACTTACAAGAAAGAGAATGACACTATCGTCATTCATAATCCAATAATTATAATATCTTACTGCTGTTAATTTAAGCTTCAAAAAACATGAATTTGCATAAAAATGGAATAAACATACACAACTCTTGTAAACATAAATGCTAGGACTTCAGAATTTCTTCATAGTACCCGATACGTCGTTTTAAACGATGCCCTTATAAACGTTTTTGACTGTTCCTTTGCAAAAAAAATAAAATTTATAAAATCTAAAATCCAACCACGACAAAAAAGCCAACGAAAATAAATCCGGAGCCACACGACCGTGTTAGGGCATAAATCGAACAGATAACGTGTGACTCTGGATTATTAATTTGGCAGTCTGGGATGTCTTGTTTATACGGTATTAGTTGGCTTTTTTGTCGTAGTTGGGTTTGCAGATGCGATGTCCATAAAAACGGTTAGGGACATGGCACCGTTTTGCCGTAGTTGGGTAAAAATAACTCCAAAGTTATTAAGTAATACATAACCACGCCAAGATCTTATAATTTCTAACAACGATCACGAGTTTAAGGGAAGCCCTCAAATTCCTTTAATAACCAAACTTTACTAACATTGTTATTTCATAATAACACATTGTTATAACATATTGTTTTAATATTCATGATTGTGTTGTTTCATACATGTTTTGAACACTGTTTTCAGATAGGAAACGCCTTTGACAAAGTAACTATAATAGGATTTTGTATGTTTTTGTTTTAGATTTAGGAAAACAAGGTCATTATTTTAAGATTTGGCTAAGTTACATGTAACCAAATCTGCTAACAGTATTTTATGACATAATATCAGCGATTTACGAACTTCCAACCATACATAACCTATTTGCTCAGTTTTTCGATAACTCTGCTATAGAAAGCAGTGGTGGCCCAGTGGTATTGGCCCCAACTTACGAGTTTGTAAGTTTGGGTTCAAACCCGTGCAAACGCTTTACTTTGTGTAAATTCTTTTTTTTTTTGTTTGTGCCCTTTTATTCTTTCCCTCCCTTTTTATACACTTGTATATAACATTATAATTATTTTAAGACTGTTAGCTTTTAATTTTTTTTTTTTTTCCGATATGATTAAATTATTAGGTACCATAAGGTTTATTAACAAATAATAACTGAATTATTATAGTACTAAGACAATCAAATACCAACGTAATTATAAATGCAGACAGCACATGCGTCTGCGCATTCCAATTATATAAGACGTGATACATTATGATATATTTAAACAAATTATGTCACGATTTAGATAACGTTTTATCTTAAGTATTTAACGGATAGTGATAAATTCTATTGAATCTGATTCATTGTAAAAAAATTTAGGCTGATGTTCTTATAAATTACGTGCAAAATTAAATTTTCTAGATAGGTATAAATCATTTGGAGGAGCTCGTGGCTAACTAATAACAGCTGCACGGGTCGATCCATCAGGTTAAGCTACGCTTGCCGGGGAGACGCGAGACTCCTCCGTGCCTCGGAAAACACGTTAAGCCGTTGGTCGCAGCTATCATTTGTAGATCTTTAACAGTTGTTACGAGTCGTCAGTAGCCCGTAAGTCTAACAACCAGTCTTACCAAAGGTTATCGTTTTAACCAGTAACTGGGTTGTGGAGGTCAGATAGGCAGTCGCTCCATGTAAAATACTGGTATTCAGCTGCATCCGGTTAGACTGTAAGCCGACCCCAACATAGTTGGGAAAAGGCTAGGCAGATGATGGGTGTAAAAAGACGCTTAACGAAGCCGAAAGTCACTTGCATTGTGATATTTTTTTGTTCTGGACCATACCTGGGAACCTTCTGGTTACGGAGATATTGAAGGTTAGATTGAGAGGAGAGAAAAGTGGAAGGAGATTAAGGAGGCCCTTACCTTACGGTAAAAATAAATAAAAAGTTTATTGTGGTAACAAGGTAAAACACTAAATACAAATCACACCTCCGTTCAAATAGTGACACAACTCAAAAAAAATGTAAATCCTTTTTTATTGTACCATTCGTTTCAGAAAACTTCAAAATCTTATCTCAGATAGTGTAATATTTATGGTTTAAATATAACCCTAGGTTGCACTAGTCACAAATTTCTTTGGAAAGTTAAATTTCAAACACCTTTTTCTCGAAAGTTTAATTTTTTGACTTACTACACTATTTAATCGGAGGTGCGAAATTTGCTTAAATCTACGAAAAATGTAATTGTTTTATGTGCTTGAACTAGGTCATCCTGTGTTTCTGGTGAAACACCACAGGCTTTTAATAACAGCTTAAAAGATTACAGCTCTGATAAATAATTGCTTACGCAAGCAACAAAGCACTATCACCGTACTTAACCGTAATCTAACTCAAATATTTACCGATTATTACCGATAATCGCTATCAGTTATGTAATAATCGATTTATTTTATCGAGTATTACCTTTTATTATGTAAACTCAATCGATCCTGAACAAAAAATAAATCGATATTAATATAATATACATACATATTTAGTTAGTATTGTTATTCCTCATGATAATAAAATAATAATTAGTCGTCACATAGGTTTGGGTCGAGTAATTATTGAAGTTTTATATGGGACAGGTGATATATTATTCTCATTTACGATGTTCTTGTGGAAAAGTTGTTCAGTGGTCTGTACCACACCCTTTAATTGACCACACCTTTCTGATACACCCTGTATAAGCTTGCTCTTAGTTAGATATTCTAGCTAAATTACATATAAAAGGTTTTAGTATACATATTATAACCGACATCCACGCGGGCGAAGCCGCGGGCATCAGCTAGTTACAATATAAATGACACCACGTGAAAGGAACTGCAATCACAACAAAACGTGACCGGAATAAACCAACAAACAATATTATTAGTTATGTCGTATATATATATATGTTGTGACTGCATAATTAATTTGTTGTTACATAACGTAATAAGTAGGTCTTTGCATAATGAGACATGTAGGATTTTTCGCATACCTCAATCTGCCTGCCTTTTCCCAACTACGTTGAGGTTGACTTCCAGTTTAACGGGATGCAGCTGAATACCAGTATTTTACATGGAGCGACTGCCTATCTGACCTTCACAACCCAGCTACTGGGTAACATGATACCCCTTGGTAAGACTGGCTGTTAGACTTTCGGGTTTCTGACTACCCGTAACGACTGTCAAAGATCTACGAATGAAAACCGGGACCAACGGTTTAACGAGCTGTCCGAGGCACGTAGAGGTCTCGATATTTAATGAATGCTTGGTCACCCATCCACAATCCGTGCGGCTGTTATTATTTAGCCACGAGCCCCTCCCTAGCTTAAATATCCATACAATAAATTATTTACAGTACAACTATTGTCTTAATGCCCCTCGGCAAACGGCAAACTTCGTATTTCGTCAGTCGTTGGACTTCTATCAGTTGCTCTTTGCACTTGGTGCAGACCCAGACGACTGAGACGCTCTTTACATACTTCCGTCGATTGATAGCGTCCGGTCCTTCGGAAAACACGAAGTTAAGAAAATAGTTGTACTGTACACATATAGTAAACCTCAACGCTAGTGACCTTAACTTCACTTTAAGACTAGCGGTAATTATAACAAAACGATTGTAACTACACGTGTGTAGTCAAGTAATTGTTGACACGTGTGTAGCAATGCTCATTGTATCACATGCTCAACTTACCTAAGGTAAATACCTATTAATTCAGGACATATCCTTTATGAATTGCGAGCCACAAATAAGAGCATTGATACTAATTTCGCAGTTTTTTTACACTTTAAGTGCCCAGCACCCGAATCACGAGTGCAACGATAATTCGTTCGCGTGCCCACAACTCACCTCGCGGGTCGTACATATATACATATATAGCAAGGCGGCGCACCGATGTACTCGACTGACCAATTGTTATAGATATATGAGACACATTTTATGGCATGCTAATTTGTATGCATTCTATGTACTTGGTAGTAAAAGTGTGAGAAGATCAACATTTGTTCCTAGTTACTATACTCAATTTGAAATAAGATTAGACATTTAAATAAGCCTTTTCTTACAGTCCGTTCAACCGATTTTGACTTATATTGCGTTGATGGCATGACAAATGGCAGCTGCAGTAGACAGTTGGTATTGTGTAACCTTGTTTGCTTTTAATGCTATCCTTATGCCTACGGTATAGAAGTCAAAATTGATTGTACGGGCTTTAAAAAGGTTAATGGGTATATAACTCTGCAACGTTACATTACAGGCGTATGCTCCCGGTAACGGAGCACCTTTATAATGTAAATTAATTTTCAAGCTCTTACCTCTAATCATGTTTACCACAATCTATAATAATGACTAGGCCACAACCCAGAAATCCAGCAAACTAGATTGTACTAAACAGTGAAGTCATCATCAGCCTATAGCAGTCCACTGCTGGACATAGCCTCATAGGCCTCTCCAATTGCACGCCATTCAGCTCGATTCTCGGCAACTCTCATCCAACTGCTACCAGCCACACTGCGAAGATCGTCGCTCCACCAGCCTGAGGGCGTCCTATAGCCGATTCACGGTCTCCACTCAAGAACACGTCTACCCCAACGGTCACCGATTCTACGGCTAATATGGCCGGCTCATTACCACTTCAGCTTGCTTATTCTGTAGCTATGTCGACAACTTTGGTTCTCGCCCGGAAAACATTGAAGTAATTGGATTGTATTATTATTTTTCACGCCACTGTACCGTATATTTCTTTTTATGTAACCAATTGTATTGTTTCCATAATGTATGGAAAAACGTGCCGTTTAATACATGCTTTATCTACTTATTTTCAATGGGGCGTGAGTGAATTTTCCGAATATGTCTGTATTTTGTACAAAGTTACTGAAATAATATGTTTTTAAATCTTGACTTCATGTAGTTACACGTGTGCAACAAAAAACCGGAAATTAATGAAAATGTATAGGGTGTAATAAAAAAAAATGGTAAAAATTTACTCATTTTTCCTATTCAGGTATGCAAAAATTTCATAACGCCATTTGTGCTACGACTGTTACATCACCTACATTTTAATCGTTAACCACTATACCAACACTACAAAAAAAATATAACCTTCACAAAAACAATGCAACCAACATAACTTCCATACCACATAACACTGTTATCAATAATTCCAATTTCAAACAAAAACGTGCCTTTCTTTTGCACGCCAGTGTAACATAGTTGCAGGACAGAGTATGCGAGAACGTGATACAGTGGCGGCCAAGGTCACCACACCACCGCTTCACGTGACTAGTAATCCATTTAAGTGTAATTCGTTAAATACTTATTACGTTACACTTGATTACGGTCGGTAATTTGAGATGGTATGTTGTAATTTTGTGGGGATTTGGTTAATTTGCAACGCAGTGTAAAGGAATTTGAGATTGTGTTATGTTATGACATTTGTTTCTACTTATGTGCACACTTCTAGGGATGCTTAATTCGTTTTCAACTTCTTTGACTTTTTCCTCGGTTCCATCTCGATTTGAGTTCCAAACCTAACCTCGGTTATCTGTAAACCTGTTCAAATGCCCGAACGTTTCACATTTTAATTTAAATGCTATTGACTGTCACCCTTTCTTTTCCCATCACTATTATAAAACATGACAGACGAAAAATTGTCGTCGCTACCGCTACTGCTGAGAATGAGGTCTAGAGGGTTCGATACCCGGGTAGGGAAAGAGTGGGTTTTTCGAAAAACCCACCCGTGTTCCTTCAGTTGCCTGTTGCCAAGGTCCCGGTATCCCTTTCGGACTTTCCCGCATCCTCAGTAGTAGCCTGGAGTCTGATTTATGCTCGATTGAAGGCAATAAGCTCGCCCCCTGCTACATGGGACTTAAATATAACTGGCGAAATGTGGTTGTACTATAGGTACACCTCTGCCTAACCCTTTGGGGATTACAGGCGAGATGTTATGTTATGTTATTACCTTTGCCAACATTATTGTAGTGGACATTTATCTACATACTAAATCGATGAACAATGACAAAGAACTACAATATTATTATTATTTATTTTTATGTTTATAATATATCTCGGGACCTTTGGGGTCCCGGTCTTTTGGAAGGCGTACGAGGGGCCGAAGCCAACTCGCAGAGGCTACTTAGACAATTTTAAATGGGATGAGGCACCAACCGACGATTATCCCTGGATGCACTATGAAAATACACCCAAGAACAACCCCCGGATAGTGTAGGACTATTGCAGAACATGGAAACATATTATTATTATTACAGCAGAACCAAGGCGGCTGAAAGAGACGGTATATTATAAATGCGAAAGTGAGTTTGTTTGTTACGCTTTCACGCTAAAACGGCTGAACGGATTTGGATGAAATTTGGCAAATGGGTTGACCATGACTTGTGTTGGGACAAAGGGTACTTTTAATCCCAATATTTCCACGGAATCGAGACAAATGCGGGTAGAACCGCGGGTCGTAGCTAATTGTCAATACTTTCCATACAAACCGTGCGTGTAACTTTTTTTTTTGTCCACTGGGGGGAAATTCTTGGCCATCATCATAAGTGATGATCAGGCCGAAGGTGGAAGCGAGCTTCACCCGGAATCCTCAAACACAGAGGAACTGGCTATCTTACCTCTAACTGTCGTAACACAACAATGCTGTTAACATTGTTGCTATGGCGACAGACTTACATAAGATGGTGGTAGCTAGCTAGGCGGACTTAGAATAAGCCCTACCACCAACCAAACCGAGCAGAAAATTTTGCCCCCACTGCACTGGGAATCGAACCCGGGACCTCGGTGTATTACGACACGAGTGACATAATTATAGAAAGCTGCATAGAAACTGACGGCATTGAAGGCGATCCGTGACAAAAGTTTTGCGCTCAACGCACTTTCGACGAAACGAATTTCATTAGTACTGCCGTCTCCAGACGGGGCGCAGCGATTCCGTGTTCTGTGACTATTATTATCTCACCTCCTAAACCTATAAATCCTCACGTTTCAAAACCATAATAATAATATATTTTTTATCACACTATTTTCATCCATTGCACCGATTGTTTACGACACTCTATACCATGGACACGTGACTATGAATTATACATGTCTGACTAAAAAACTATAACCTTGTATGAATATTATAATTTTATGTGCTTATGTAATGGAATCAGGTTTTGGCAAAAACTTACCGAACAGTTCCTTGAATAGAGATACGTTTTTTGTGTGAGGTTATAGGTAGAATGATTTTCATTTGTTTTATTTTTATGTAGTAACCTGCGTCCCGCGGTTTCACCCGCCTATAGGTCATAGCACACATATCAACTCGGAAGCGTATCGTAACCGTATCAACTCGAGCCGTTTAGTGTTCTTTGTATGAAACTCCCTACTAAAAAGCACACTAATCAGAATCGTAACGGAAACGATTCGCCTCGGACAAGCTTAACCGCGGTGTGGCGCGTGGTCAACCAGCGTTCCTCGCGCTTACGGCTCGTCGTCCCCGCGCTTACGGCTCGTCGTCCCCGCGCTTACGGCTCGTCGTCCCCGCGCTTACGCCTCTGCGTCGGCGTCGCCGCGCTTGCGTCTCTTCGTCTACCCTTGCCCCTCTCACCCCTCCCGCGGTCGGCGAGCCGTAAGCGTGGCGTCGCCTAGCTGTAAGCGTGGCGTCGCCTAACTGTAGCCGAGTCGACGTATCAGAGCTGCTGGTCCACTTTAGTTATGTGCTTACATTAGGTTGACGCCTGTTCGATGGCGAGGCGAAAGGCGATATGGTGACGATCCCTTTCTGAGTTGATATGTGTGCTATGACCCGTGTGTGCTGTCTCTCGATCCCGTGGGAATATAGTCCTAACCTGGGTCATGATCTACCCATGTGCCAAATTTCATCCAAATCCGTTCAGCCGTTTTAGCGTGTAAGCGTAACAAACAAACTCGCTCATTGGCACAGGGGTAGACCATGACCTGGAATAGGACATAGGATACTTTTTATCCCGATATTCCCACGGGATCGATACTTACGCGGGTGAAACCGCGGGGCGCAGCTAGTAATAAATAAAGCTGAAGAGTCTGTTTGTTTGAACGCGCTAATATCTGGAACTGCCAGTCGGAATTGAAAAATTATTTTGCATTTGATAGCCAGGTTTTGAGGAAGGTTTTAACATCACGCTGCGACCCTTGGGAACCGAGAATAGGGAAAAAAAGTCAGAAAACCGCTAAGCGAAAACCGAGTAACGGGCCATAGTTATAGGATAAATACACTGGCCTTCAAAACTTAGTACCACACTTTTAAAATTGCAATTTCTCCTAAACTGTAGAAGACAGAGTTTTGAAATAAAAAACGTTTCATAGCAAATTTCACCAGCTTTCTTGGAAATTATTGTTTATTATACAAAAGTTTTAATTTAAACCAAAAAATTGCCATTTTTAACTTACGGGCAAAAAACTCAAACAACATTTTATAACTAAAGTTTTACGCCTTATTTACATTTTTTTTTTGACACCTTGGCTTTTGAATCAAAATTCATCGATCAAGAAAGAAATGTGAAAACCAAAACAGAAACAAAAAGAGTCAAAAGTTGCAACAATTTGAAAAGGAGTGTTTTTGTTTATAATGTTTTTTAGCCATTCCTTAGAAAACGGTTATCGGCTATAGAGATTTTATATTAAAAAAAAAAAAAAACCTTTTTATTTCGAAAATGTATATTGTGTAATTTAAAAGTTATTGCAATTTTAGAAGTGTGGTACTAAGTTTTGACGGCCAATGTATTTTATGTTAAATGAAATTAGAAATTTTACGCGACTAGTCGCGGCAGACCCTAGTCCCTTATAAGATGGTTTAAACACGTTTTAGTCAGATATCCAAATCACGCGTACCGAAGGACCAATAATTCACGTGCTCATAAAGTTAATTAAAACAGTCTCCATTATTACCAAACACGAGAGAGAACAAGACTTCTATACAAAACAATGCTAAAACAAGTAAATCGGCTCACAATTGTATACAATTGTGACGAGCGCAACAATATCATTGGAACAACGTGATTTCAGTCACGTGGCTGACGACACGTGAAAGAGAACTTATTCTGTATTTCATTACGTAATTTTTAACACTACTGACATGTTCTCATAGTTCGTAGTTTTTGATCTAGTCAAAGATTTGAGTTCATTGACGGTTTTTCGTGAAAATTTTTGTTCAATTCTCGTCCTCGTAACGCAGTGCATAGTGAGGTGGATTTAAAGGTACAATTTCACGGTAGTTTTGTGGTGGGTTGGTTTTATTAGTTATGTAACTTTGTCGGTGTTACGAAATAGGAAAACGTTGGGCTATATAATAAATGTGTCGTAAGTAATTTAGGTCCTCGCGAGCTACACACCTTCGCTTTGATAAACTGACATAACAAATAAAGGGGTCTTTTGGAAAATCTGAAGTTAGAGAATAGATCTTATCCTTTTACTAACTTACATGCTATGTCTAATGTGAGTATTAATGTTTTATGAATGAATGAAATGCACCGACCCCAGCGTGGTTTAACCAGACTCGATAAATCGAATTAACCCCAGGATTTTCACTAGCCCCTGGAGCCTCATGGTTCATGGGGCTACAGAGGTCATTGCATATCAAGGAGTGGACCGGGGGACGCGGTAATGGTAGGGAAGACCGTGCCTGTCAGGATATAGAAGAATTTGCGAGCCATACCAGATATGAATCCTTGAGTAGGCAATGGGCTAGTGGAGAGACGGGTAATATTTATATAAGGATGTGCATTCATTTGAGTATTAATGTTTTATACACATAAACTAACAGGGATCATTGCTAAACGATGGTGAAAACCTCATCAAAAACGATTTTCTTCGTGTACAAGATCTAAGCAGTCACACAGTCATACGAAAAGCGACTTTGTTAACAGACTTTAAACACAGGAGATTATTTTTATACTACTGAAATGAAATGAAATAAAATTGTTTATGCTGTAAATAGGATATTGGAATCATTTCTACACGTCATATTTAAAAAACAAAACGTTTCTCTTCTACTTCTCTGCAACTCTTCTAGTTACATATTATAGATAATCATTGCAATCTCTGTAATAATACTTCGCGATAAAACATTAGCACCAACAGCTACATCTATTCGATAATATTCTTGGTCCTTCTGTCCATAAAGACCAAAGTTCTCTGCATTAACTCCTACATTAGTCAACTTAATTAACGTACATACACATCGTCTGCCTAGCCTTTTGCCCAATTATGTTGGGGTCGGCTTCCAGTCTAACCGAATGCAGCTGAATACCAGTATTTTACATGGAGCGACTGCCTATCTGACCTCCACAACCCAGTAACTGGGTAATATGATACCCCTTGGTAAGACTGGTTGTCAGACTTTCGGGCTTCTGACGACCCGTAACGACTGTCAAAGATCCACGAATGACAGCCAGGACCAACGGCTTAACGTGCTTTCCGAGGCACGGAGGAGTATCGATATGTAAAGATGATCACCCATCCATGTACCAACCCCGGCAAGCGTAGCTTAACCTGATGGATCGACTCGTGCGGCTGTTATTACTTAGCCACGAGCTCCTCAATTAACGTACATACACATCGTATTTAGAACTAGCCTCTGCCATCGACTTCATCCGCGTGAAATTTTTTGTTCCTCTGACCCACTGCGTCGCATCGCATCGCCCGCCCGCGCTGTTAGTTGGTTTTCGCACATTAACATTCTTTCTAACTTTTTTTTTTCTCGGCTCCTTAGGGTCATAGCGTAATGTTACACATACTTATAATATGTAATTGATGTATAAAAAATATTGTAAAACATTTTTTAAAGAGTAACGGTGGGGTTTCTTGCCCATTCTTCTCCATACGAAAACTACCTTTTGGAAGGGGCAACTAGAATCAGTTCTATTTCTTTGTTTTTGACGTTCAAAAGTGCCATTTATGTGCCTATTTGTAATAAATTATTTGACTTTGACCTTGTTAAAAAGCCTTCCTCAAGATTGGGCTATCATTATTCATAAAAGAATTTTTCAGATCCGACTGGTCATCATCAGAGGTCGGAGTAGGTAGATTGATTTTATATACTTGCGTCAAAATATTATAATATGGACATGCCATTTTATATGGCATAATATCTATATATGGTATAATATCTTGACGCAAGTATGTAAAATCAATCTACCTACTCCGACCTCTGAGCAGATTTGTTTCATTGAATGACTTTTTTATGAAATCATGACATTCGAGAACAAATCTAACTTAGTGACATGTATTAATGATTCTAATAATTATAATTATGTCAATACATAAACCTGAAATTGACATGCAAATGACAAAAAACGTAAGAAAATTTTCAATTTACCGGACTACCTTACCGGATCCACCTTCAGGCTTTCTACAAGCTGATACTTTAGAGGTATGAGGAACAGGGTGTAAAGTTCACTCATCCTTAGAAAAGGAAGGATCCTCCGACCAGGTGACCTCTATCTACTTAATTGGTACTTGTAGAAAGGCCTACACTGTCCTTTCAAAATTCCGGAACAAATATCACAATAAATATGAAGTTCCGGTATTTTGGAGGCATATCCATATTATCATCTACGTTTGACGTCAACGACCTTAAATCAATCTACCTACTCCGACCTCTGGTCATCATCATCAACATTTCAGCCGAAAGACATCCACTGCTGGACATAGGCTGCTTCTCGCACCCAGCGGATTCCTGCGGCCTTCACAATGTCATCAGACTAGTGCAGTTCCAGAGATTAGCGTATTCAAACAAACAAACTCTTTAGCTTTATTTTATTAAGTTTAGATAAACACTAATTAACTGGGTTTCATTAATGACGTCAGGATCACATCGTTCGATCCGATCAAAACAAAATGTCATGACGTTTTAACGAAAAACCACAGGAATGGGCCAATAATTGACACTACTAATGACGTGCCTTTACAAATATAATAAATCTTTACCTACACTAAGTTGTGAAAATAAATTTAAATGACGTCTGAAATAGCCTTTTCGAAACTAACATGACTAAATACGAAGAGACTTGGTTGAAAATGTCAGTAAATTTTATTTACTCATTAATGATGATAAGTTTTCCCAAAGTCTTGCGGTTAATTACCGTCAAGCATAGGATAGTAATACTATTGTTTAATGTAGGTTTTGTAACAGGAGCCTTAACCCAAGTATATTGGAGTCGGCTTCCAGTCTAACCGGGTGCAGTTGAATACCAGTATTAAATATGGAGCGACTACTTATCTGACCTCTACACTTACTGGATTACACGATACTATGGGCTAACACTAGCAGTCGCTCCGTGTAAAATACTGGTATCCAGTCGGTTAGACTGCAAGCCGACCCCGTGGCAAAAAACGAAAATTCAAAACCAAACTTCCGAAATTAAAGTAATTTTTCACTATGTTGTGTTTTTTTGGAAGTCGGTTGTTTTTTTTTGTTGTAAAAAGCTATTTATTTCTCGCTTTTTAGTGGGTCAGTTTGTATCTAAGTATATAAGTTACAATAGCCTAATGACAACTGCTAATCACCTTTTACAAAATATTGCTTTTCATGTTTGCAGCAAATAACCTATTCGGCACTTAGTGTTCAAGTGGTTGCCTCAAAAAGATGTCAGCACAATTGGAGGGGTCCGGTAGGACCGATGCCTGCCAGGGTTACGGGAAAGTCCGAAAGGGATACCGGGACCTTGGCAACAGGCAACTGAAGGAACACGGGTGGGTTTTAGTCAGTAAAAGTCTGACACGCCTTTCCGCTCCGCCCAGAGCAGGAGAAGTCATTGGATGATTTCCCACCCCCAAAAAAAAAAAAAAGTGTTCATGTGGTTAAGCTCAATCATAGAAAAACACGTGTATTTAAACGTTGAGGTGGTGTTTCTGATATACAACGTACCTAATCTTATCCTCTATTTCAGGGGAATCCCTTGAAACTTAACTAACATAGGCAAATATTTCTAGTATGACAAAGAATTTGAATTGACCTACATACTTCAGATAGAGAGATAGGCAGAGAGATAACCGGATTACAAAAAGGCTGTTATCTGTACGAGCTCGTTTTGTTATCCAAGAAATGGTAATCATACTAAGTGTTAGAAAAAGGTGCCTCGTTGGCAAAGTCACAGTATAAATAAGTAACAGTATTATGTCTCCTAGAGACGACGCGCTTCGAAATTTCACTGTATGCAACAGTATCGAGTGCGCGGCAGTTACGCACGGACGCGGAAATAAAGTTAATTATTATTATAATAAAGTTTTCTATTCTATTCTATACAGGTATGTGTATACTATTATATACATATAAATATATACATACATACATACCGGTCAAAATCATAACTCTCCTTTTTTCTTCGCCGTAGTCGGGTAACTAGCGACCCGCTCCTGTTTCACACGGTTTTTACGACTTGACTAAACATCGTGATTTCTTAGTTTTATGTAACTTTATTAGTAACGTCTTATACACATAAACCTTCTGGAATAAATACTCTAAACGATGGTGAAAACCTCATTAAAATCTGTTGCGTGGTTTAGAAGAACAACGCGGACGTACAGACAAACACAGAAAAGCTAATTTAATTTATAATGTGTATAGAAGTAGGTTGGTGGCTTAAAGTACTAATATTAAAAGTTAAAACCTTAATCTTAATGCAACGGCAACAAATTAACTATAATTATCATTAATCACCTTACATAATCAATAGTAAAACTTAATTGTCACACATGATGTGCTAAAAAGATAATGTCTTACGAAAACGTTATATTAGCCCACATTCGCACGGACGCTTTTTTTACGATGTGATTTTTCTTACTGGATTTTCAACTCTATGCATCAAGCCGAAGTTTGAGAATCCAACAGAGCACATCTCAGCGCGAAGAGAAAACACACTGTTGGATTTACAACCCCCGGCGCTAAGCAGAGCGTTGAAAATCCATCGCCGCGATATAAAAAGCGCCCGTGCGGACCTGGGCTTTCAAGAAGAAATGTTGTAATGTAACTGACGCCATTTTGTCCTATCTAAAAGACAAATTAAGTATCTAGACTGATGTAATACTAGGTTAATCTAACAGATAGTAGGTACTCGTATTATAGATTACATACACCTAGTGGCGTTATCAATGATTTTTAAGTGTCACGTCGTATGTTACGGTTACATATTGTCTGAGGAATGTAAAATATTTCAAGAATATGAAACACTAGCTGCGCCCCACGGTTTTACCCGCATAAGTCTCGATCCCGTGGGAATATCGGGATAGAAAGTATTCTATGTCCTTTTTCAGATCATGGTCTACCCATGTGCCAAATTTCATCCAAATCCGTTAAGCCGTTTTAGCGTGAAAGCATAACAAACAAACAAATTCACTTTTGCATTTAAAATATTAGTTAGGAAGTTAGGATTATGACGTCAGAAAAAGTTATCATGAGTCTAAGTTTTAAGAAAAAGAAGAAAACCCTTAGCCCTGATGCGGCTAAAATAATAGGCGAGAAATTATTAACAATAGATTAAATCCCAAACATTAACCCCTTTATTCATAAACGTTGCTTAAAGTTAAGTAATGGTTAGCGACTGTTTAACCATACATTTTTGACATTTGAACGTCACTTAACTTTAATCATCGTTTATGAATAAACCCCTAAAATTCCAGAAGTAGTTTCTATCATAGTTGCTTTTGAAAGCATAATACCTTTACATATTAGCTTTAAGCGATTTTCCTCAAAAGATACCCTACACCAACCCCACCTTATATAAGAAAGTCTTTGAAACGTCAACTTTCAATTAAAAAGACGAAATTTTCATACAGAAACCCACGTAACAACAACGCTTTACAAACTGCGCCCAGACAAATTCTATTTGAATTTTTTGTTGTATAAGAAACTTGTTGGGTTTCGTTTCCAAAACTTTAAGGGAATGTGACTTGACGTCACGTGGCTTAGAAAAAATCTCTGAATACTTACATAAACCTTGGTTCTAAAGGCTATAGAAGAAAAGTTGGTAAAATTTCCAAGTAAAAATAATAACCCATGAAAAGATGAGAAACCATATAATTTCGTGCTGTTCGGTAACTTTCGATTCCCTTGGAAATGTCTCGTGAATTGTGAAGTAAAAGTCGCAAGGTTTTGAACTAAAAGTCTGGGCTGCAAATAGATTAATACTACCCCTTTTTCCAAAAGTGCTGTAACAGGCATTAAGGCGTTTGTATACGTCTAACCGGGACGTAATTGCGATAATACTGTTATTCAATTCTCGTAGGTCTTGTATCGGGTTGTCCCAAAAGCTTTAGGAGATTTGCTAATCAGTAAATTAGTAGCCGAACTGATTGTCCTTGGTGCGATAGCCTTAATATCGTTACCATAGAATCTTATCTATTATATTGTATCTTAATTTGTATCTGAAATACTAACCACCGGAGGTAATTCAAATTACCAATACATTTTCTAATTTAACTTTTAAGTCCGTGGCTTTATATATTTATATATTCTTTATTGTACACCACAGAAATACATATCAAAAAGAAAATAAAACACAACAAAATATGATATATAGGCTTTATCGCTTTCTACGATTTTTTCCAGAAAAACTTAGAATGGACAGTGATTAGCCTCGGCATGAATGGGGCTATCGTTGGTGCAAATAAAAATGACACAATATACTAAAATATATACATAGTATAGCTTTACTTCGGCATATAGAACTCGAGAGCTCAAAGCTCTTTTGTTTGAGAATATTTCTTGCAGCGCCAAACGCAAGAATTTCAGGGCCTTGAAGTAGTCAGAATCGATCTAAAACTTAATTCAAGGATTGACATAATTCTTAGCCCTTGACTAAATTCTAAACTAACATTTTGTACAAAGTTAATAAATAAAATATAAAGGAAGAGCTCATAGGGCATCAAACAATTCTTCCGCATCGCTGTCAGTGGGAAAAGTGGCCAAAAGGCTGGCAGCATTGCCACGTGTGCTGGCAAAGCTGATTCTTTGACCTAAAAATTGGCCAGCCCTCTGGTCACGTGAAGAGTCGACCAATCGCTGGGCGATGTCCCGAAATACTCGATGAGCACTCGGACCCCACGGCCCTAGTGTTTCAACCCCAAACGGCTCAAAAATATAATTACCAATAAGGTTGTTATATTTGTGCTGTTTGAGGTTTTCTGCACCTTTCAATTTTATTGAAAATTGTAAATTAAATATCAGTTAAATAAATAAGCTACTGAGGAGACAAACAAGACCTGTTAACATAGTAAACGTGCTATATCCCTAAACTTATTAATTACTCAACTTTTAGCCTGTTTATCTTGCTAAAGAGATTTTGCGACAACCATAGCAATTTATACTTTACATCACCGGCATCAAAATCACATAACTCGCAACTTCAGTAACAAAATTCTAAGACACAGCCCTGAATCCAAACTGCGGTAATGGTTTCAAGGGCTCACCCCAATTACATAGGAATCAAACGCGTACGTCATCCAACTAAAAGTTGGTGCATAACAATTTATGCGTTCATATATATTTTATGATGTAATTTGTTCATAAGTAATTATTTCCGTCTTGATCGAGCCTTCTGTCTCGTACGTATTAGGGTTGGTTTATGATCTCACTTACTTTGGATTAAGTTTGTTAGATTTTTATGTAAGCAGTGGAATCTTTGCGATTGTGGCTTGTAGATAAATTCTTTCAGTAAAGCGATTCAAGGTTTTTAAGCTATTATCAGGGTGCTTAGAGAAGCATGAGGAACAGGGTGTAAAGTTCAATCATCCTTCATAGAAATGGAAGGATCCGTCGACTAGACGGGTGTTGTATCTAGTGGACTACTGCCCGATGATTTTTGTCGGGACGTTGTTTACATGCCAGACCCGTGGTAAACACTACTTACGCGATGCAGGATTTTGCGTGAAGTCAGTGTGGTGCGTATAGTTCGCATGTGGCTATGCTTAACCACATAGTTCCTATGTTGATCGTTCTCAAATATTGACGTCATTCATTGCCTCGGACAGTTTTGTTGCGTTCTAATTTAACTAAACAGTCGGACTCAATCAACTTAGGAATTTTTCAAGACTGACTGTTAAGTCAGACTGAATCTTCACAAAAACAAATTTCAGACTTCGGTAGTTTTTTGTTCAGACAATAGTTACTGTTGCTCTAAACAAATTCTTATATTCTCTCGAAATCTCAGTAGTTTTTGAAAACTAGAAACATTGTTCTACTCCTCAACATTTCAGCAGAAAGACATCCACTACTGGTCGCACATCGACCGATTTTTGCTTTTCAGATACAGCGGATTCCACCGGCCATCGCAGGATCATCGGTCCTCCTTGTGGGAGGCCTTCCAATGCTACATCTTACGGTACGCGGTCGCCACTACAGAACCTTTCGGCCCCATCTACCATCTGTTCTGCAAGCAACGTACCCTGCCCATTGCCACTAAGTTCGGAAATTCTTCGGGCTATGTCGGTTATTACCTTGATCGTCATGTATCTACTATCATAAACGAAATACAAGAGATATTTAATCTAATTCTAACGTTATAGACAAAGGGAAAAAAAATTAAGTAGTAAAAACTAATTCTTTTGGGGTTATAATATATATATTTTTGAAATGTGCTCATTAAGTCCTTTCATTTGATACCCAACATGGTACGATTAGACATCCGGCTGTCATTTGTGGATCTTTGACAGTCGTTACGGGTCGTCAGAAGCCCGAAAGTCTGACAACCAGTCTTACCAAGAGGTATCGTATTACCCAGTTACTGGGTTGTGGAGGTCAGATAGGCAGTCGCTCCATGTAAAATACTGGTATTCAACTGCATCCGGTTAGACTGGAAGCCGACCCCAACATGGTTGGGAAAAGGCTAGGCAGATGATGATGATGGTACGATTAGACTATTTTTTTTATAATTTCCTTACTTTATGACCTCTAGAGGGCGCCATTTTTTATTTAATGTGACGCCACAAAGCCTATAACCAGCAGACGATCAAGATGCTTCTAACGATACCTCATTTGTCAAATTGTGATGAGTGGTTTAGCAGATAGGAGGGAACAGATGAACATACTTACATACATACATACATACCGGTCAAAATCATAACCCTCCTTTTTTCTTCGCCGTAGTCGGGTAAAAATTATATATAAAGAAAGGGCTTATGTTCTTGTTGTTATATACCTAGGTCCTTACTATTCCTTCGAACAAATCTGTTAAGACTAACATAACTTAGTAAAAGCAATGACTAGCTAAAGGAATAATTCCATTCAGGATACACCTAACAATGCTTCCTACATCTTCTTTAATAAGGTAAATAAGTTGCGGTCAAATAATTAATTAACAAATGTGTTGTATAAGAATCATGGAGTCGAGTTGAGGTGAACTCTGACGTCATTACAATGGAAAAATCGTTTGGAATTGTAATGTCTTTCCATAATTGCTGTTTTTTCAGTCTTGATTACATGAGAAAAATCACGTTGATATTCACGTAGTTATTGGTAGTGCCCACCGTGTCTACAAGAACGGGTAATGGCAATGACTTGGCATTTTAAAATATTACGCAAATGGATCCCTGAATCCAAAAATGGTTTTCACAGAGCCGCAGTATTTTTAAACGGACTATCCGTCGATACACAACTTGAGATGGACGAGAAAAAAAAATATAATCCCCACTTACCCACTTTACCCTACACGCATAATTTTTTTCAAGATTCTATTTCTTTGTCGGCGTGATTTATATATAAAAATCACGTTAAATACGAATCAAACAAATTTCGACATTTCAACTTTGGACCGGAGTCGATGGAGGCAGATTGTCCGTTTAAAGGGGTCCAGTGACCACGATCCTCAGCAATGAGGGACCGACTGAAGAACAAGAAATACGAATACCCATGCCAAATTAGAGCTTTCTAGTACTAAGAGTCTCTGAGCTAAGCCGCGGACAGACAGACAGTCGGACAATGCGAAACTGTATGTACTTGGAGAGTTTTATTTATATTATTGCTGCTTCTAATGTTTATAATTCTGTAAATCCATATTTGTTACGGGCGCAAATCATATTTAGATCAACATACAACCTGACATCGACCTGCAAAATGCAAAAAACGTAAGAAAATTTAAATTTCGCGGGCTACATTGCGCATCCACCATAAATAAAAATAAGTATCAAAATACTAGCACAATTTACCCCATACACAAAACAACAATTTCCAACCTACAAAACGTGCCTATTCCACTCGATCCTCACGACATACCTAGCTGGCTAGAACGCTAGATAATAGTCTAGTCCATAGACTTGTGTTACGTAACTCGACCTTGGCCGTTGCGTAACGGTCACGTGTCTGTGTGCACGTGGCCGGCGCACGCGACGATGTTTGTGCGGTGATTAGGATGCAGAGCGGTGATTTTAAGGAGTGGGTGGGGTGCAATGCAAATTGGTGTAAGTACATAAATTGGTTTTTTGGGTAAGTCTTTCAGTATTTGTTTTTTTTTTTGAAAACGCCCTTTTTCTACAGTATTTTTTTTTTTACTTCTGGGTTAGAGAAGTTCGTCTATTTAATTTTTTTTTTTTTTTGCAAAATTACCTATATTTGTGGTGGTTTGCTTTGGTTACTTCACACTTTTTTTGTTGTGTTTTATATACCTACTTAGCATTTATACATTTTCCCTGTCCAGCAATTTCCAATATTTACTGAATTAGATTTATTTTGTCTTTTTAAAGTAAATACAGCCTCTAAAGAATGTCGACACGTCGTTAGCATAACATTAAGATATTAATGTAAAAAACTAGTTTTTCCAGTACCTATTCAGCCTCAAAAAACTGTGTGTTTTATACTTAAATGGTCACATTAGACAGCATGACGTAATTTGCAAATAATTTATTTATATTTCTTAATTAACATTTGAATTCATAATGTTTTTATGTTTTTACTTATAGAAAAAAAAACAGATATGAATTAAAATTTTGAATTACATTTGTTGTTAACTAGCTGATGCCCGCGGCTTCGCCCGCGTGGATGTCGGTTATTATATACTAAAACCTTCCTCGAGAACCACTCTATCCATTGGTGAAAACAGCATGAAAATCGGTACAGTAGTTTTTGAGTTTATCGCGAACAGACAGACAGACGCAGCAGAGGACTTTGTTTTATAATATGTAAGGATATATCTTATAAGTTTTTTTTATATATGCAACTAAACGCGTGGTCGCCAGGGCGCTATGGAGCGGGTTATGCTCGGAGTTTCTTTGAAGAAGAAAATCAGGAATGAAATTATCCGGAATAGAACAGGAAACCGGTCAAAGATCCACGAATGGCAGCCGGGACCAACGGCTTAACGTGCTTTCCGAGGCACAGAGGAGTCTCGGTATGTAAAGATCCACTCATCCACCGACCAACCCCGGCAAGCGTAGCTTAACCTGATGGATCGACCCGTGCGGCTGTTATTACTTAGCCACGAACTCCTCTTAAGAACTTCGACGTTACTATAGTACTAAAACACACTTAGAATTTTATTTACCCGGACCTTTCTAACAACTTCTAATTAATGAGTAACAGATAAACATTATCGGTAGGTACACATAATAAAATGATGTAAACAAACATTTCATAAGAAACTTTCCCTCTGGCTCCATTCAATCAACACAAATATACATCTATCATTAAAATTGGCATGAATACTGTATGACAACTAATGCCCGTTTTAACTACAACTAGGAGAGACCTACTTATAAGCGCGCTGATGGATTTTTAAACCTCAGCTTAGACCCGAAAGTTTAAAATCCAACAGCGCAATATACATTCATTCAAGTATCGCTTAATGTTAGTGAAAACGGGCATAAATGTCTGGCGTTCTCTCAAAACTGATATAATACTGTAACGTGGGTGACTATAATTGGCATATTATCTCATCTGACTCAGGAAATGAGTGGAGTTCCTAGGAAATTTCTGATAGAATTATCATTGGTTGTGGTTGGGAATTCAGACTCTGAATGTGGGCTTTTCCCAAAGATTAATAGAGCAACATTTTTTTATATAAAGTGTACTGTTTTCGATTTCTGGGAATTAATAATATAGTTGTTTAGAGATCTTCAAGATCTTCCTGGTTTTTTATTTTTTCTTAAAAAACAATTGTCGTATGCACTATGCGATCCTCTACTGGGACTTATAAAGTAGCAAAACTAAAAAAAAAAACCCGTCTCCAATTAACCTGGTTAAATTTAAATTCAAATTCATTTTGTGTATGTTATAACAAGATTTCCTCGTTACTTGGAGAGGTCTTCTAGAAAACTCATGTGTAGCTAATGAAGTTTAGGGGCTGTACATACCTTTGACATGACAAACCATCGGAAGCCAAAGAATTTGTTAAAGATTTTCTACAAGAACCAATTTGTCTATTAAATCTTCAAAATGATCTCATTTGCGGTTCTGCTTGCCACACAAAGGCATAACGTGAACAATTCTTATGCAATACTCCCGTACGGAGCTACTGGCATAATAATATCCTGACATACGGCGAAAAAAGGAACTAAATGAAAATGTACTGGAATTTAGAGTTCCTCTTTGCAAGTGGCGCCGTCGCGACATGCCAATTTATCCTGGTCGTCCTATGTAGTACACTTTTCGCAGTTGGCATTGTTTCAAACTTCCCAGTTATGTATTGCTCATATATTTTCCCCGTAATTTTGTTTGTAATTATTGGGCAATTCTTGAAATCATCATTTTGTAGTGAGACCGTAAATGTCCACAAAACGGTCTCATAGATATTTTGGCGCACCACTTTACTACTTCAAGGAATAGTCATGAAGATTTGTGTTGAAATTATTAGTCTTGCAAATATGGGTAACGCATAAGGAAACTTTAATCCAGGCCTCATTTTTCCAACGAACGAATACGAGGCGAAATGAAATAATGACCATCATTATTATTGGTAAACGAAGGCTATAATATTTTATGGTTTTTCTGGAATTTAAAGCAGAAATCTCTGTAAAGGGGGTGACAGACGTACCTACGAAAAAGTCAATCTTCCTAGCCTTTTCCCAACTAAGTTGGGGTCGGCTTCCAGTCTAACCGGATGCAGCTGAATACTAGTATTTTACGTGGAGCGACAGCTATCTGACCTCAACAACCCAGTAACTGGGTGATACCCCTTTATGAGACTGGTTGTCAGACTTTTGGGCTTCTGACGACCCGTTACGACTCTTGAAGATCCACAATTGACGGCCGGGACCAACGGCTTAACGTGCTTTCCGAGGTACGGAGGATTCTCGATATGTAAAGACCCATCCACGGACCAACCCCGGCAAGCGTAGCTTAACCTGTTGGATTGACCCGTGCGGTTGTTATTACTTAGCCACAACACGAGCTCCTCCGAAAAAGTGCTCACACTTTAAACTTGATGACTTTTTTGCTGACAATTAAAAATTTCGCTAAAAAGATCGTTGCGCCAGAAGTACACGAAGGTACGATCACCCACTTATCATTTAAAAAAACCCTGACCAACGATTAAAACCCAAGACCCCACAATCTAACCTTAAAGACTCCAAAAAAGGTGTTAAAACAATCTCACCATTTTTTCCACTTTAATACCTATGTAACTTGTAATCGAACCCGGAAAAAAACCAATTTAATCTGGCGCTTAACTTCTAGACAAAAAAACAGATCATAATATAATAGTTATACAAAAACTAGCCTGCGTAGAAGTCAATGTCATGGCGGTCGGTCATGACAAATTGAGCGTCATGATCAGGCAAATATGCATATTGTTATTTTTTTAATTGTATTATCAGATGGATTTTAGTCACTTATTACGCACATACTAGTGGAAGATATTAATCTATTAGGTAGATATATGCATAGCTTTTTTAAGGCGATTTTTTTTTTTCGTGTGACTAACCTGGTTTCAAAATTTATATGCCTCTCATGGGCCTCTGACTTGGCTTCACATGCCATCGAGAAATATCCCACACTCACTCCCTTAAACTCCTTATAAGAAAGAAAAACAATCATTTACCCTTATACCACAAAACCGTGTTTATCAGTTGGTTAGCTTTAAACACCTTTTAAACATGACATTTCTGTATGGAGTTTGACATAAAACTGACATTAAACACGCGTTGAACAAGGTCTAAGTTTTTGTGGTAAGGCCCTTAGAATCAAAAGAACTCAATACCAACTTTGGGCACCAACATCTTTATACAATTTTCTTTTTTACTGACTAACTTTTATCTGCACACATATTTTCAGAATACGCAGGAAACTAAGAATGACTTTCACATTCAAAGAGGGACCGGGAAGTTTGTATGAAACTTCACGATTTCCTGGATCCCTGAACATCAGAGAAGATAAAACCATAAGAACCAAGATTGGCAGACAGATTTATGATCTCAGATTGTTTTTATTAGCAGACAGGAAGAAACTGCTCGTACTGATACCTAGGACACACACGATAGTCGTGGAAACGTGACGACGAACGCATCAAAATAATAAAATAACTTCACGCCTGTAATCTCCAAAGGATTAGGCAGAGGTGTACCTATAGTATACCCACATTTCGCCAGTTATGTTCAAGTCCCATGTAATAGGAGACGAGCCTATTGCCATCAACCGGGCACAAATCCAGATTCAGGGCTGCTATTGAGTGGGCACGCCACAATAGCGGCGATAAGTCCCTTCTTTGAGGAGTGGCTAGAGAGGCGCCACGGCGTCCTCACCTTCTGCCTGACACAGGTCCTCACCGGACATGGCAGCTTCGGGAGGTTCCTGTGTAGGATTAGGCGGGAGGAAACGCCCGGGTGTCACCACTGTGCGGATCGCCCGGAGGACACGGTGGAGCATACGGTTGAGGTATGCCCTGCTTGGGCGGAGCACCGCCGTGTCCTCGCGGAGGCGATTGACGGCAATAACCTCTCGCGTCCGGCCCTGGTTCAGGCCATGGTACGGAGCGAGAGGGCATGGGAAACCGTCACCTCCTTCTGCGAAGCAGTAATGCTCGTGAAGGGGGAGGTGGAACGCGTGAGGGAAAGGCAAAGTTTGCGCCCTCACGCCCCTAACCGCCGCCGTTGGAGACGCCCTGGGCGTCGGGAATCCCAGGCGGATTCCCGGCCACCATAGGCGCGGACTTGCGGACGGCGAGCTACGGGCAGCTCGCCGTCCGATAAGGACCAGGCCCGGGTCGATGGCGCGTCGTGTTCCACGCGCGCCTCAATGAGATGTCAGCAAAATTGACGGGGTCCAATAGGACCGATGCCTGCCAGGGTTGCGGGAAAGTCCGAAAGGGATACCGGGACCTTGGCAACAGGCAAATGAAGGAACACGGGTGGGTTTTAGTCAGTAAAAGTCTGACACGCCCTTCCGCTCCGCCCAGAGCGGGAGAAGTCATAGGATGATTTCCCACCCTCAAAAAAAAAAAAAAAAAAAAGGGCTGCTATTGAGAAATTATTTATGAAAAACCCAATAACACTTTACCCGACCTGGGAACCGAACCCAGGACCTCATGCTCAGCAGTAGCGCTAGCGACCACTAAACCAACGAGGCAGTCAAATCTGTTTTACCCCATTTTCAATCAAATTCAATTAACTACGCCGAAATTAATTCAGCCAATATAAACATTACTACTGATTTCAAATATATTTTTATAATTACTCACTAACTGATCGCATGCGACGGGTTATAAATATAAATGACTTAATCCGTACCTAATCATTATACGAAATTATTATGATCACCGAAATGGAACTGCGACGCAAGCATTGACGTCATGATGTGAGGGATTGAGGATTTACCTCACAATTTGAATAAAAATAAAAGTTATAAAACTAAAATCCAACTGCGACAAAAAATACAATCAACTAAAAAGGTCAAGACATTACAGACAAACAATTAAAAATCCGGAGTCACACGTAATCTGTTCGATTTATGCCCTACAACATGTGACTCCGTTTTAGTTTTATTAACTTTATTCTTTTTGGTTTATAATGTAAATATTTTTTTAATGTGCGAATTAAGCTCTTTCATTTAATAACGAACATGGTATAAGAAAAAAGTTTATTTTTTTAGCTCATGACTTTATGTCATCTAGAGGGCGCCACATAATGTGACGTCACATAGCCTATAACCAGCGGACAATCAAGACGTTTCCAACGGTACATCATTTGTCAAATTGTGATGAGTCGTTTAAAAGATATGAGGGAACAGATGAACATACATACATACCGATCTAAATCATAACCTTCCTTTTTGCTTCGCCGTAGTCCGGTAATAAATGACAGTTTTTTAGGCAAGATACGTGCCAAATATAACATCACACCTTATTATCCGAAGCGGGTGACAGAGGTGTATCTACAATACACCAAAGGGGCGAGCCCATTGCCATGGGCACAAAAATCCAGACTCCGATCTATTTTTACCCGACTACGGCGAAGAAAAAAGGTGGGTTATGATTTTGACCGGTATGTATCTATGTATGTATGTATGTAAGTATGTTCATCTGTTCCCTCCTATCTGCTAAACCACTCCTCACAATTTGACAAATGAGGTATCGTTGGAAGCGTCTTGATCGTCCGCTGGTTATAGGCTATGTGACGTCACATTAAAAATAGCGCCTTCTAGAGGACATAAAGGCAGGAACTAAACGTAATAATCTGTTCGATTTTTGCCCTAACACGTGTGACTCCGGATTTTTTATTTGTCTGTCTATGATGTCTTGTTTATACCTTTTTAGTCGTAGTTGGGTTTTCGTTTTTATGACTTAATTTTTTTTCCAATCTCTGTCCAATCTAAGGATCGAATATTGAACCCATGCTCAGAAGTTACCCCTAGCGTGACTATACTAACGAGGCTATAACAGACAGTCCTTATTACATCAAAACCGTATTTATCATTTGTTTAGCCTGAACACGATACACGACATTTCTGGACTAAAACTGACATTAGACACGCGTTGAACAAGTGTTTAAGTGTTTGTGGTAAGGCCCAGTATATTCGGGTCCGGTTGAAAACCAGCGTCAGGCACTTATAGTTGTCTGGGATTTTTGCTGAACTGGACTTTTTTGGTGCAGCCGTGAGGCACACTCCCCTACATCGCACTTTTACACTTTTTTTATTTGTTTCTATATTTTATTTTGTTATCTGCTGTATATTATGTTCATTGTGTGCCTTTCAGTCTGTGCTGAATAAATGTATTTTCTTTCTTCTTTCTTTCTCTCATGTGTTATTGAATTTATTCCATCAGAAATTTCTCAGTAGCAGCCCGCGAGTCTGGATTTGTGCCTAGTACACCCACATTTCCGCATGACTGCGGTAATGTGGGTGTACTATATATAGGTACATTTACCTCTACTTACAGCTTCGGGGAATATTCGTACAGGTGAGATATTAAAGGGGATGCGCCAAGGCAGCCCGCGAAATTCAAATTTTCTTACGTTTTTTTGCAATTTGCAGGTCAGTGTGAGGTTGTATGTTGATCTAAATATTATTAGCGGCCGTAACGAATATGAGTTTACAGATTTATAAACATTAGAATCAGCAATACAACTTTCTACAACTACAACTACTTTCTTTTTTTGTTTCTTTTTTTTGTTTCTTTCTTTTCCATGTTTTTGTATGTTGTGCTGTCTTTTGTGTGCACCAAATAAACGTTTTATCTATCTATCTATTCTAGAAAAACAACTGACATGATCCGGTTTGTAGTAAAACATTAATGAGCGTACACACGTCACAAATATTCTAGTTTTGACGTCATAGTAGAGCAATATTCTTATATTCCGCGAAGTAAGGACTTCCACGAAACCAGGGAATCCCTATTTTTATATTTTCACAATTTAGTATTCTATGACTCGTGAAGACCAGCTCCCTTATTGCGTAACACCATTTAAACCACAATCCGGGAGTTTTTAAGGATATTAATAACCCATTGCTTCATAGACTTGTACGGACCGTCCGATATAACCATTGACGATAACACCTTTGCTTGACTACTGAAGGGTTTACCCTTCAGTAAACCAACCAGTCGGCTGCAACATGTTTAGACAAACCTATGGTGATTTTACTCTACAAAACAAATATCTGCAAGATAGCGGTGGAATTTCAGAAAATCTTTATCAAAAGTTGTGACATGCACTTTTTGTAGTTAGTCAACATAAAAAACCAATGAATAACGATATCAAAGCATTACAAAGAAATAATTATAAGTGCATTATTAATAGTAAATCCCAGATTGTCCTATTATACGATAATGACATGTTGTGAGTCACAAATACGATATAATAATAATCTTCGAAATAGCTTTATCATCTTACATGTACACCCGAGTATTTGAAGTACAAGATAATTAAATTTAAAATATAAGAAACCCCCGACAAAAACAAAGAATCCAATAAACTTTTTATTTTTATTTTTTATATCTAAGAACATTCTCGGTCAAGCCACTTTTCAAACAAAACCAAAAAAATTAAAATCCGTTCAGCCGTTTGGCAGCTATGATGGCGCAGACAGACACAGATACACACGTTAAACTTATACCACCCATCTTTTTCCGTCAGGGGTTAAAAATATGTAAATATTATGCAATATAAAGACAAATTTTTTATCGACTTATTTAATAAAATTAGTCTTTTGGTACGAAGTTCAAAGTTCGATCTATAATTATGATAATACTATGATTTTTATATGCAATCTATATTTTTAAGACAGTAAATGGTACCTTTGCTCCATTAATCCGGTCGAGTCAAAGGCCAAATTCCTTTTCAGCACCCACGTAAAAAATTGTGTTTACAAGTGCATACAAGAGGAAAATGTCGTACGAAAAGTTTTGGGTATGAATGTCGATGGCTATAAGAGTAGGGGAAGCCCAAAGAAACGAATGCTGGGCTGTGTGAAAGATGATATGGCTAGAAAGGGGGTGACTACCGAGATGATGGCTAATAGAGAAGTATAGAAGAAAGGGTTACGTTGCGCCGACCCCAAATAAATTGGGATAAGATGATGAAATGCATACGAGAATTGGTGAAATGACGCCTGCGCACCTCGGAAATATAATATGACCTTAAGATAGCTGTAAGCCTCACTTCCAGGAACATAAAATTTTAACACTACCGTGCCTCTACATCTTTGAAATCTGTAAATTTGTACGTAGTAACCCAAAATTCTACACAAAAAGAGAAGACATACAAGCAAAAATTACTTTAAGACATAAAAATAGACTAAACATACCTACATCCCGATTAAAAATGCACTCCACTAGTACTTATGTCATGTCGAAAAAAATATATAATAAGTTACCGCAAGAAATAAGAAATATAAATAAATACAACATCTTTATTAATAAATTAAAATTATTTCTATTAAACAAAAGCTATTATAATGTGAACGAATACTTAAATGAAAACCTATAATTATAATAACAATAATTTACCATCAATAGATTCTTAAATATTATGGATGTGTATATTTATCATTTTATTATTTAATTAAACATAACATGACTACTAAATACATAATGAGTAAATAATAAAATGCTAGGTACCTTCTGAATCTATAAGTTGTTTCAAAATGCGTTAAACGTAAAAAAAATCTTATATAATATAATACATTGGTAACTTGAATTATAAGTTACCAATGTATAATTTAATTATAATATAATTTAATTTTAATTGACTTAGATTTTTAATTTTTATGTAATAGAATGTAACAATAAATTTTGCTGTGCCCTGGTAGGGTCTACAACGGCTCTTAGCTCTAAGTTAACATCTTGTTTTATCTTGTGGAACGCAAATAAATGAATATGAATATGAATAATATCCTTAAAATGACATTGATAACAAAATAACTAACAGAATTCGGAATTTCCCAAAGAATCGTTCGATTCCCGGGAATATCGCAAAAACTGTGCCAAGAGCAAACTCGTTGAGTAATACGCGAAAAACTATTCACCTACATATTTTCATAGTGATTTGGATTTTTAAAAGAAAACTGTTATTGCTGTTTTGTTTTTTAAATATGACTCTTGTACTTAACTGAAACTTTCTGCTGAAAAGCTTTTCAAAAATGACAGTTCTCAAATTCAACGGGCATTGCACGATTTAACCAATATTTTCGAACAATATTTTGTGGACTTTAACCTGTATGACCGCGCGCAGACCAAAAGCCATTGTAGTTAATTAGAATGTCCTTGAAGAATTAAAGAGTGTCCGTGGAGTTTCTTGCCCCTTCTCCTCCATAGGTACCTACTACGATTTGGAATGGGAAAAAATAAATGGTTGAGTTGAAATAAATGATTTTAATTTGAGTTTGAGTACTTACCTACATTCAAAGAGAGAGATTCAAATTTTTCTGAATTATGTGGTTCAATAAATTCGCCAACTTCTACTCTATGTCCTCTGATTCTCTGACAGTAGCAAATATTACGAAGAATGGAATCTCGAATTTCAGACAATGTAATTTGAAAATTCTGAAACGTCAAAATGAAAGTTTTTCAGCTGATTTTAAGTTTTAAAGAGCTACAAGGGAAGTAATCAGTAATAGGTTTATTATATCACTACAGTTAGTATAGATATTATGTAAATATCTTGTTTGAAAATAAATAATCAACATATATGTACACCTCCTGTTGGAAGCCTCTTGTCAACTAGAGACTAATTATTTCATGTCTACCTCAACAACAAAGCAACGAGATCACCCAATTGATCATTTATTCCTATTAAAATATAGGCTAGATTAATCTCCTAATTCTCTAGCTACCCTCATCACAGAAGCTTCCGGATATACAACGCACATAACACTTCTCAATATGATTACAAATTGACATCGCGTGACGGTAAACAGTATTGCACAATAATAATTTTACAAGGACAATGACATGTCCTTGTTGTTTATTAATTTGAAACATGCCTGACCTGTTCATGATACGTCATCAAAGCCACATGTGCTAATGACACTATGACACTATGATGACTATGTGTGTGTGTGTGTGTGAATGACTTATTTTCACCAATAGTTGTGCAAAAGTTTCTCAGAAGCAGCTTGGAGTCTGGATTTGAGCCCGGTTGATGGCAAAGGTCGCCCCCTATGATAAAGGAGTTAAAAATAACTGGCGAAATGTGCCTAACTCTTCAGGTATTACAGGTGTGATGTTATGTTGTGCAACAGCAAATAACAATAATTCTCCTGAAAATGTAGTTTTCAGTGTTGCGTCGTTTATTGCGCCGTAGGTTTATGCTGATTCACGTCTTATTTTATGTGATTTGTTATGAGTTTCATTTAGTTTGATTACATTTACAGATAATAAGGAATTCCGTTTTTAGTATTCCGTACCTTCATACCTTCATAGCTTTGATAGATTTCTGCTGGTTCTACTATAGAGCATCCAAATTACAATGGAGAGTTCAGTTGTAATATCAATAGGAATTCCAACGACTTTTTCCATTTCTATGCTTGGAGTTTCCCTAAGTGATCGAATCAGAAATTAAGAGATCCACAGGAGAACCAAGGTAACCGACATAGGCCGAAGATTTGCTAAACTTAAGTGGCAGCGGACAGGGCACATGGCTCCCGGAACGGATGACCGATGGGGCCGAAAGGTAAAAACCCCCACATGGTGAACCGATGACTTTGTGAAGGCCGCAGGAACCCGCTGGATGCGGGAAGAACAGAATCGGTTGAAGTGGCGGTGCTTGGGGGAGGCCTATGTCCAGCAGTGGACGTCTTTCGGCTGAAATGATTAATGATGACTTAAGTATATTTTTTATGTCACTCTGGTCTAACTCATAGTGGAACTTTGTCATCAATTTTCAACGATATATCTTAGATACTAGTTATCAGATGCTAAGAGAGGCCATGTCCAGCAGTAGACGTCTTTCGGCTGAATGATGACTGTACCAGATTGACGTTGTGGAAGGAAGATTAATGCAGATTCAAAGCCTCGTTCAAGAATTAACTGGAATATGAAAAATTTTAACTTTTTTTTATATTACCAACCTACTTTAACTAAGCAGGTAACATAAAAAAAATGTTTTTGATAATTCTGATTGATTGATAAAAACAATTGCCATAGTTAGCAGCAACTTTTGAGGCCATTTAAGACGGCTTACTTTTCATATCATGAAAGTGTCGGGGCGATCCCTAGTAGCTATAATTAATACAAAATCCTTGATTTAATCATTACAGTCATTGTAATTTTACCAACAAGGCCATCAGTGAGTTATCAGTGATAAAGTTAATTCTTATTAATGTTATTTTGAACACCTGAAGGTCGTAGGAACGAAGGTAAAATAGATAATTATTTGTTATGTACTGTGATAATTGATGATAAAAGACAGGCCCCCAAAAGCTATGCCAAACAGAACATTTTTATAAAATCAATGTTCAGCAAAGTCCTCTATCAAATTATGAGAGTAACATGCGAAGTAATCAAAACTAAGTTTTTCAAAAAAATATACTTCGTCACCTACCTAAACTTTCCCCAACATAGTTAGGGTCGGCTTCCAGTCTAACCAGATGCAGCTGAATACCAGTATTAAACATGGTGCGACTGCCTATCTGACCTCCACAACCCAGTAACTGGGTAATACGATACCTCTTGGTAAGACTGTCGCCTCCTATTACAGGCGAAATGTGGGTGTACTATAGGACAGACAGACGGACAACTGAGCCTTAGTAATACGGTCACGTTTTACCCTTTGGGTACGGAACCCAAAAAAATACGTAACACAGAAACTAATTATGTATAAATTACAATATTGTAGACTTGTCACTACAATTTACATATTTGTAAGGTTTTTCCGTTACAATTTTGTGTCTTGGAGATTTGTGTAACTTTGTAACTTGTAAATTGTTATTGTCCTCTTCTTTTTGTGTGGTTAGTGACTAACCTGGTGTCAGAGTTTTAAAGCCACCCAAGGGCCTCTGACTTGGCTTCACATGTTGTCGAGAAATATCTCTCAGGCATGCCGGTATCCTCACGATGTTTTCCTTCACCGTTTTAAATCAAGTGATAATTATACAATACGCACATGAATCCAAAAAGTCAGAGGTGCGTGTCTTGGGTTCAAACTCGAGACCTGACTTGGCAGTCCGACGGTGACACCACTAGGCTATCACTGCTTATGCGTTATTGTGGTATAATCAGCAACATAAAAAATACGCAGTAAGAACAGGAAAACACAGTAATTTCTACAAACACTAAACTTACACGTGTCAATGTGAAAACAAAGCATTGAGGTACAGATTACAGCTTTCGTTAATCTGCTCGACTCTCGAGTCAAATGGCGTGTAAATACACAGTGGCACTATTATTACAAACCTTTTGTATAATTATGTGCAACCAGTACTTATCAACACTATCATTTGAGGACCGCTGCTGAAACAGCACATCAGGGAACTTAATTTTTTCTGACTGTTTCTCTCACTCACTTGCCGAGGAAGCCGACCCCAAATTAGTTGGGAAAAGGCTAGGCAAATAAATGATCTTTCGCTCACTCACTTATTCATCTTTTATACAAATCCTAACTATTATTTATAAATGCGAAAGTGAGTTTGTTTGTTTCTTTGTTTGTTGGTTACGCTTTCACGGTAAAACGGCTGAACGAATTTGAATGAAATTTGACACATGGGACCTGGAGATGGACATAGGCTACTTTTCATCCTGGATTACAAACGAAGTCGCGGGCAAAAGCTAGTTCTTTGATATTTTGTGAATGTGAGAATGAGAGATATGTAGACCATTTTCTAATTTGTTTAGTACTTACCTCGTACTTTTGACAGGCCTACACTGTCCACCGATAACTATTAGTACTGTAATTTGAAAACATTATAAAAGCCAATTATTTTTAAAAGACTAACCGTGCAGTTTCTTTCCAGCTCTTTTCTCTAAAAAACGACCTATTGGAACCGTGCACCTAGCTTCTGACGTTTCATAAATGCACATGTTGGTTATACGTTTAACTGTGCGTTTGCACTGGCGAAACATTCGAGACAAAACATGTTTAAATCTCTAGTTGCTGTCAAAAATTGTATGGAACATTGACAGAAAATATAGATTTCAACATGTTTTGTCGTAAAAGTTTCGCTAGTGCAAACGCACAGTAAGGCACCAATTCTTTGAAACATCGAGCAACGCAGAACTCGCTGTTAATGCATCCCAAAATATGATATCACTGTTGATCATATTTGTATTTTTTTCTTAGTCAGTTTCAAAGAGGAATGAGTTTCAATACAAAACTACCTAATTACAAGCCAAAAACATGTTAACTACCTAATAGTCTTTGCCAACATAACCGTTGTTGACAAAACGCGAGATTGTTCTCGGAAATTCAGCGGAAATTGATATGACTAACACATTTCGTTCAGTTTTATACGCGTCAAATGGGGCTTGCATGAAAACAAAATTTTCGTAAGTACTAGTGTAATATCTGATAACGTAAATAAGGCCAAAACAATGTCGCAATAGGTAAATCAATTGCGCAGTTTCTGTACCAGCCCTTATTGATAAAAAGACCCTTATTTGCGCAGCCATAAAGTCTATAATCCCCTACCTTTTGGCTTGTAAACACAGGTATTATCTTGCACGGAATTGCAATAGCTTATGCGCCATTCAGTGTGGACTATCTAGTACAGGACGTATAAATGTGACCTTTCAATATGTTTTGATTACATAATACGTAATATTATTTGAAAACAATGTATTGGGCAATGATAATAATTGCGATATGAGAGTATTACCTACTAATATGTTTACCTATTGAAAGGTTATGAGTTCAAATCTTAAACCCGTATTACATAACGCTATTAGGTAGAGGTAGAGGTCCTTATAGAATAGAATAATTTTATTTCAGACCGACGTGCAAAAGTTAGTAACAATTTTACTTAACTTCTAGTGTTAGTTGGTTAAACACACAAAAAAATATACAATTAGATTACAGCGTGGAGCCGCATTCACCTCCGCAACATCGGGGAATCCCACCGATCTGCGAAGGACCTCATCCGAGAAAGTACTGCCACCTGCCTGCGTGTTTGGTTTTTACTCGACTGCCTCAGAGAGTAATGTTTTTCGGGAATAATATGTATGTATGTATAAATATGTCTATTTCTTTGGCACGCTCTGTATAGCCTAAACGGCTTGATAGATTTTAACATATGAAGTGTCATCATTAGATTCATTTTTATAGGCTTTAAAAAAATACAACAATATTGGTATCAAATAAAAGTTAGTAATGAGCCAACTCCAAATATATATATATATACTTAAATATATATTTGGAATTGGCTGTCAATAATAATAAAACTAAAAAGCTTGAAATAAAGTATAATACATATTAAAAAAAAAAAAAACCCGACTGCAAAAACACATAACTGAAAAGAGATAAACAAGCATTGTAATTTATAGATTTTTTTAATGCAGGTGAACAATAAACTGGGACAAACAACCAATAACCTGTAATATGGTGTCTTTGTTTTTACCCGACTACGGCGAAGAAAAAAGGAGGGTTATGTATTTGACCGGTATGTATGTATGTAAGTATGTTCATCTGTCCCCTCCTATCTTCTAAACCACTCATCACAATTTGACAAATGAGGTATCGTTAGAAGCGTCTTGATCGTCCGCTGGTTATAGGCTATGAAACGTCACATTAAATAAAAAATGGCGCCCTCTAGCGGACATAAAGTCAGGAACAAAAAAAAAATTGTTTAATCGTACCATGTTGGGTATCAAATGAAAGGGCTTAATGAGCACGTTTCAAAAATATACATAATAAAAACCAAAAGAATTAAAAAAAAATTTAGTTACAAAAACTAAAACCCGACCACGACTAAAAAGGTATAAACAAGACACCACAGACAGACAAATTAAAAATCCGGAGTCACACGTAATCTGTTCGATTTATGCCCTAACACGTGTGACTCCGGATTTTTTATGTGTCTGTCTGTGGTGTCTTGTTTGTACCTTTTTAGTCGTAGTTGGGTTTTAGTTTTTATTACTTTAAATTTTTCTTGTATAGTCTTCCACTTTTATGCATGTTTTGATTGGTTGCGAGTAGGTACACATCTTTTGATTGGTTGCAAGGAGGTGAACTTCATGAAGGAAAATATAAATTTCATATAATTTCGACAAAAAACACAAATTACCTTTATGTTATTTTGTGATAATATAGGGTAAAATTTCAGCAATACGTAGGTCGTCGGGGAAACTCCCATTTTTTGCTAGTTATTGTGTACCTGTGAATAAATTTATCCGCAACACTACTGTAATTTCACCATATTTACTGAAACAGGAAGTTTTAATGACGTCAAAGGTAAAAAACATTTTAAGTGTTGGGCAGTTTTTCCCAAACATTGAAATAAATCATTTAATGATACGTGCTAACACCCACGTTTATGGGTATGATCCAGATAACTGACATCCGCAAATGGGCTTGGATTTACCCCAAATTGGAGGCAGGACCACGGAACGCGGTGGGTATTTTAGTCTCCTATTTGCAATCTTTTGTTTTTTTTATGGTTCCGTAGTCGATGGGTGGCAAACGGAACCCTATTAGTAACGGGGTATCCTGCGTGAGCAACGAATACGACGCGACATGACACGATGCAATGCGACGCGATGCTACACGTGACAAATGTCCTACATGATTTTGGTCATTACTTCTCGAATCATTGAGAAGTACAGTATAACCATTTCGTGGTGTCGCGTCTGGTCGCCCTCAAAACAAGTACGCGTTATGTCGCACCTCTCCGCAGACTGCCATTATAGACTGCAAGCAGGGTATGCCATTGAATTAATCGCGTTTGTCGCGTTCGCAGCACCGCATCGTATTCGTCGCTCACGCAGGACACCCCGTAAGGGACGGCGCCCATTGGCGGCACGGCCTGGCATGGCATTTTTAGGCGACGATACAAAATATAACCTAATTGTATGAAAATAAAGTTGAAATTTCAATGGTGATGTCTACGGTCGCCACGGCATGCCGCGGCATACCGCTGCATCGTTGCCTTTGAAAGGTAAATTTTACTTTCATGCAATTAAGTTCCATTTCTATTCACCAGTGGGCGCGGCCCTAAGGCTCCGCTGTCCGTCCGTCTGTCTTTCAGCGGGCTATATCTCATGAACCGTAATAGGTAGTCAGTTGAAATTTTCACAAATTGTGTATTCGCACTTGGCCGGTTTCTTGAGCATGGTGTTACTCAGTACTTACCTCTGTAAATCGCAATCGTTTTGTTGGAAAAAATCTAGGCAGATGAAGATATAAGACCACAATAAGTATCACATAAGAAGATAGGTACAAAGGAGAATGATGACTAAATAAAGATTTACACACGGCTACACATCAAGCTTTACATTTCCAGTACAAGCTGACCTCGCATTGTACGCAAATCTTATACAATGCGAGATCAGCTAATACTGGAAATATATAGCTTGATGTGTACTTATGGAAAAAGAAGACGTCCTGTGCCGGCTCTCAATAAATTGGGATAAGTGCAGGAAGTAAAATAACTGGGGTAGTATTATGAAATATTAATGCCATCATTATTACACTACGAAAACGGGACGGTGCTAGCGGCCTTGTCTAGCTTCGTCTCTCTCTCAGACTGGAAAAATGGTAGCATTAATACTTCATAATACGGCGCCTGATGTCACTCGGAAAACTGCCACGCTTATATGGAATTGGGCTGGACACATCTGCCGCATGTCAGACGACCAATGGGCCAAACTTACGACCCAGTGGGTCCCGCTTAATGGCAAACGACATCGTGGGAGGCCCAGATGTAAATGGCGGGATGAGCTGGACTCATTCAATAAAGATTGGTCCTTGGCAGCTCTGGACAGAGAGAGGTGGAAAGAGAGTAGGACGGTATTTGCCCAGCAGTGGGATAGTAAAGGCTAATAAAAAAATTAATTAAAATTGCAGGATAATGACAATGATGACGTGGCGCAAAGTTGGTTGGTGGACCCCCACAAGGTGGAATGATGAATAATCTAAGTGAAGGTTGTAAGAATCGACCAACGCAGTACCAATTATTCGGAGAGTCCTATAACTAAATATACGTTTTTTTGTCTGATATGATGTATAATCCCTAAGTATCGAAATATGAAGCTATTTGCCAATTCCAAAGCATAGTAGATATCTACTACGCTTTGGAATGGGCCAATAGCTTCCTATTTCTGATTGATTGACCGACTCCTTGACAATTCAAAAGTACCTGGTTTAATTGAAATATATGCTTTGGATTGAGTTTATCCTCCAACATGGATTTTCCCACAAAATAAATAAATGCAGAAACAATTTTAAAACCACAATTTATTATTAGCACCGGTCTAGGAAAACCAATGTTGCTTAATTAAGGCGCATGCGCAGCACATGCAAATATCCTCTACATTTACAAACTAAAAGTACCTACATGACATGATGTGGTGTCCCTATACCGCCACCACACCCACTCATGACGTTTCACCAACCACGCGGTGGGATATTTTACGCATCGAGTCTGATTATCCTGTAATGTGTGCGTATGCGCAACGAGAAGGCAAAAACAGATAGTTTTGCTATGTCGCATGAACTAAACTACTATACTGAATTTAACAAAAAGAGGTGTGTGGTTCTTATCAAGGGGTATTATAAATATTAGTAACTGGGATACGGCGGATACACAATTGCTCCATGTAAAATACTCGTATTTAGTTAAACTGGAAGCCGATTCGAACATAGTTGGGAAAAGGCCAGGCGGATGACAAGATGTGTGGTTTGTCATCATTAAAAAATTCTGGGTTTTAAGCAGTTGAAAGAAATTCAATATGGCGGCGAATTCAGGGGTATGAGGTACAGGGTGTAAAGTTCACTCATCCACCATAGAAAAGGGAGGAATCCTCGGACCAGACGGGTGTTGTGTCTGGCGGGCAACTGCCTAACGATTGATGTCGGTTTCTTGTAATATATGTCCATTGCACGGTAAACTTTAATTGCGCGATGCAGAATTTATGTGACGTCAGGATTTTTGTGTGACGACAGGTCTTTGATGCGTAGTTTGCATGTGGCGATGTAGATACCGCCACAGTATACCCACGTCTTAGGAGATACTAAATACCTATAAAATGACGGAGGCAAGTAGTGAAATATCGATGAGCTGTTCTCATTTTCTCAAGACAATCAATGAATCCTTTTTAGGGATTTAATGGCAAAAGTTTCAGTAAATACCTAGTTGAAAGTATTAAAAGTCTATTTCAAAATAAATAATAGATTTGTTTAAAGATATGCTCGTGTATAAATTGTGTACTTTGGTCGGATTTAAATACATGCACATACTTCTTATAAAAGTCATACACAATAGATCAACTGCTAGCGACCCACTCCTGCTTCGCACGGTTTGAAAACTTGACAACACATTTCTTGGTTATATGTAACTTTAATAGTGACGTAATAAACACATAAACCTTCCGGAATAAATTCTCTAAACGATGGTGAAAACCTCATCAAAATCTGTTGCGTGGTTTAGAAGATCAACGCGGACAATAACACAAGAGACTGGAAGCCGACCCCAACATTGCTGGGAAAAAGCTAGGCAACTAGGCAGATGATGAATTTACTGTCAGCATTTGGCTGGGAACACCAATTAAATATCAGAACTCATGCGCAGCAGCAGACATTTAATTTAAAAACTAATTTTGTTATTAAGGAAGGACAGTTTTTTAGAATGACTATACATTGTGCTATAAACTCTTATTACGAAGTCATGACTCTGCAGTTTTTCCGAATGACTAACGAAATTACCAAAGTGACCTACCTCATGTACCTGTAATTTGAAAATTAATAAAACCGAGCGGTGGCAATATACTATAATAATATAAAATTAATATAATAAAAATATAATATAAAAATAATATAAATATAATATATATATTTATAATACAAATGTTGTACTTTCTTTCTTTTTCGTGTGGTTCGTGACCTGGTTTCAGAGTTTTTATGCCGCTTAAGGGCCTCTGGCTTGGCTTCACATAATTGCGTCGCGAAATCTCTTAGGCATGCGGGTTTCCTCACGATGTTTTCCTTCACCGTTTTAGATTTTTTTTCTAAGTTTCTTTCATCGTTTTCTGCTTTAATAACAGCACTGGTCATGAAATTATGTCAATTTTGTAATATTTTGACAAATATGTCGTATTACTTAGGCGAAGCGTATGCTGAGACACAGGTCCACGCAGCGCAGGGCAGAGCAGATTTTGTAATGCATGAACGTACGGACAGCTGCGGCGCAGGCACGCAGGACGCAGACATGTGTCCTGCGTCTGGTTGTAGAGCCCGCACAGATTTCTTCGCGACACGTGCTGTGCTGTGCTGCGTTACCTGCGTCTCAAAAACAACTGACGATCAGCTGTCAGTACGTTCTAGTTCATGGATTAAAAAATCTGCTCTGCCCTGCGCTGCGTGGACCTGCGTCATCTGCAGCATAGGCTTAGCCTAAATGGGCTACACAGCTTAACTCCTTAGCTGCTAAAATAAATATGATAGTAGCTACGAATAAATTATTCGTAGGATAGTAGACAATTTTCCCTCTGAAAACCCCTACAATTTTCTTTTCAGCCCAGCCTTGCTTAGCAAAGTGTTGTAACTACACCGGATATGTTTTAATATAGCATTTCACATAGTGGAAACAAGTCATACATTTATAATCAAACGGTTTTCCTCAACATCCTGTTACAAATAAAAGAATGTCGCAAACTTATTACGAAATAGTACATTATTATTATTTTATCGCTCACAATTCGATAAAGCTTATCAGCATGTATTTGTCATCAGTTTGTTGAGGTCGCTACGAGAAAATTATTGAAATAACTCAGAGGCTCTAGACAAAGTGACATTCTATCAGCGATAACGATGATGGAACGGGCAAAAATGTATGGGACTGACTTAAGCTATCGAAAAGCTTATGTCAATTCTGTTGAAAGTCGTTGTAACGCTTTCGAAGCGATTGACACTTGTCTAGGCCCTCTGATACTTAACTGATAAGGATTTTTTCTAAAACCTTTGAGTTTATCTTTCGATAGATTCGTTTGGTAGTAGCAACGCAATGCCTTGAGCAAGCGCGTTGATCATAAATTGTTACTTTTCTATAAAAGAATCGGCATTTGCCCTGTAGAGAGAGACACTCACACACTAATGTAGGTTCCCTGCACAATTACACTATTAGGTTTTTTATAACGACACGTAATTTTTAATTACATTTACAGACACCCTATTTATCCGTACGATTAGCAAAAAGTGACGAATAACTTTGACTTTTTTGACTTTGTGGACTTTGTTACTTTTTTTATATGTGGCAGATACCTACATTGGTACTCAGAAAATGACTGTACAAATTAATAAAAAAAAATGTAAAGCAGCTATTAGGGAGCAATGGTGGCCCAGTAGTAACGGTCGCGGCTTACGAGTTGTAGGTCATAGGTTCGAACCTTGGCAGGCGTTTTACTTCGTGTAAATAATTTTATCACCACTGCTCTCAAAACGGTGAAGGAAAACATGGTGTGGAAACCGGCATTTCCTAGAACAAAAAAATCAAAGTCATGTGACATCTGCCAACAGTGCACTGGGCCCGACTCCCTCTCATCGAGAGAGGGCCTGTGTCCCAGCAGTGGGAACATTATCGGCTGATTATTAAGCAACTATTACAAACTAAATAATAGGTCGTTTCAAAGGGATCCTTCTGCTATTCGTCTTCGTCATAATAAGAACTGAAGCGTGTGTACAAAGAACACTAACTCCTTAGTCATACTCATTGTATTACATCTACGTTTAATAAGTGGATATATATTATATATGAGGTACAGCTAATTCCTTACCCGGAACCACGCGATACTCTACATTTCCGCATCATAAAAGATGACTCGTATAGATCGTATCAGACCAATAACCATGACGAAGTGACGTCAAAATTTAAAGCATTGCGTCTCAGTAATGATGACGTATAAGTTGAAAATCTCCGATGAGTCACTAAAACAATCGGGTACCCAATCAAAAAATGTTCAAAAAAGAATCTATTTTCTGAATCATGAACATTTTTCCCGAGTGTTGTGCCGTTAGATCCATATGACTAACTCAAGACTGGTCCTCTTCGCGATTAAATCTCTGAAGATAATGTAGGTAATCTTTTTTGTGGACTTCGATCGTAACGTGTCATTGTTTATATTTAGCATTTCTTTAAGACTATGATAATTAAATGTATGTATGTATGCATTTTTTTCCAGATTCCTCCGTGCCTCGGAAAGCACGTTAAGCCGTTGGTCCCGGCTGTCATTCGTGGATCTTTGACAGTCGATACGGGTCGTCAGAAGCCCGAAAGTCTGACAACCAGTCTTACCAAGGGGTATCGTATTACCCAGTTACTGGGTTGTGGAGGTCAGATAGGCAGTCGCTCCATGTAAAATACTGGTATTCAGCTGCATCCGGTTAGTCTGGAAGCCGACCCCAACATGGTTGGGAAAAGGCTAGGCAGATGATGATGTACCTATGTATTTTTATGTATTTTGAAAATACAAACAAAAAAATCGTCTATTCTTTGATCATTCCCATCTCTTAAGTCAGTTTAACTTAGTAACGAAAAAAGATTTTTAATGTCTTACTAAGCTTTTAAAATCACTCTGCTAAAGAAAGCCCTGAATAAGAAATTCGAAGTTTTCTTTCATATTTTTTTTTATTTTGATATTTTTTGGAAACCAATATAAAATTAAAACTTGGTATTGCTGGGTTGCTGGGTGATCATGGAAGATTTGTCAATCACCTAACGAATAATTCCACGTGAGGAACGCGTATTACATGCTTCAAAACAAATAAATAAGGTATAATTCAGCTTTCTTCTTTGTTTTTACTGCCAATCACCTTTAAATCCAACACCACACAACATGTGAACGACACACTTTTTAACATTCACCAACAAATTAACAATGTTTATTTATTTAAACAGAAAACTAATTGTCTCTTGCTGTCAAGAAAGTGGCTGACTCACCAAAATTTTCAAGTTCGTGAAAGTTCACACTATGACTCAAATAAAGAAAAGAGAATTAAAGAACTAGAAAATAAATAATAACTACGAAGAAACTGTTTACACAAATAATTTTATTCTATTTGATTCATCGGAACTCGATGACTCACTTGGCGCCAATACTTACGCGCCGCCATGTTAGAATCTTTAACTTTTTTTTACGATGTCACTGACGCTGTGACGCGCTTAGTTATTCCACCTTATGTAATACGTTTTATTTATTATATAATCTTGACGTAATGTTAGTTCTTCTTGATTCTACAATATTATGGCATGATTATGCCTATAGATAAAATTATAGACTCAAGTGAACTGTTTTAGTCATGTTTTTTCTAGTGATTGTGTGACGTCAAAGTATTGTAACACACCACTTTTGCAATTGATTGATTGATTCATAGTTTATTTATAATTACTCCATTACATTACACACCTTAGTTTAACAGCTTGTGGCTAATGAACATCTTATATATAAATAAACCCAGTTGAACTCAAGGGCTGGCCATGTTTGTCGAAGGACCGATGGCCGGTGGAGCAGACGAATCCTGGAGTGGAGACCGCGTATCAGCCACCAGCGGAGTGTGGGAACTGGGACGCCCCCCACTAGATGGACCGACGATCTCAAGGTGGCTGGGACAGACTGACTGCTGAGGTTGAGGACAGGGTGTTGTCACGCAGCCTGGGAGAAACCTATGTCCAGCAGTGTTCTGCGATAGGCTAGGTTGATTAGCTGGTTGATTGTACTCAAGATCTAGATTAAAGAAATAGGATTTTCCTTGTTTACTTAAATTGCATATCACTTTCCATAATAAAATTACAGGAAAAAGATAAAGTGCAGCGGATATTTGGCAATTAAAAGATTAATTTTATCTCATTAATTAAATCTTTTGTTTTGGATTGTAATAACTTTGTTTTCAAAGTAATCTTTTTAAATCGGTATCATATTATTATCAGGTAAGAAAAGTTAACGTAAGTATCAATAATAAATAACTGATATATTAAATTGTTAATTATGTCATCGATATAACTATACACACCCCCTTTTGTCGTATTTTCTTCAATCTACTTATGTTTTTATTCGTCTTAGCTAACAAATATTTTTGAAAAAACGTCCTCAATAACTTGGAAGCACCAAGAACAAGTCACTTTTCCAAAAATGTCTATTTGGAAATGAAACAAACATACAACAAATTTTATCAAATTGGTTATGAATGGCACCTCTTCCAACCTACACTGAACACGCGTGGTCCACCACGCCGGCTCAGTGCAGGTTACCTCACTTTGACAGGGAACTGGTCGTAATAATTCATTAGGACCGAATTCCTCTCAAAGAAAGGTCGCCAGTAGGAACATTAAGTGATTACTTCATCTTTAAATTCGATTAAAAACACGTCAACAATTACATAAAAGAAAACCATGTACTCTCAACGTCTACTGCATGACACGATCACGCACCCCGATAACGAATCTCACACTTACTCACTATTAAACAAAAGAGTAACTATCTCATTACATAATGTACGTCACTACTGTTATCTCCCAATTGTTTGATAGGAGTTGTCTCTACGGTGACTGTGGGGGGCAGTTGGGGTCATGGATGTTGGTAGTTGGGGGCTTGGCGACTTCTGACGGGACACTGACACTTTTTGAAACTTCTTGTAGAAAAAAGCACCGTACAATATTAAACACTTCACTAATTACCCGACTACGGTGAAGACAAAAGGAGGGTTATGATTTTGACCGGTATTTATGTATGTATGTATGTTCATCTGTTCCCTCTTATCTTCTAAACCACTCATCACAATTTGACAAATGAGGTATCGTTGGAAGCGTCTTGATCGTCTGCTGGTTATCGGCTATGTGACGTCACATTGCCATAAAAATGGCGCCCTCTAGAGGACATAAAGACAGGAACTGAAAAATTTTGGGTATCAAATGAAATGGATCATTAGAGCACATTTCAAAAAAAAAAATATTATAACCCCAAAATAATTTAAAAAAACTAAAGTAATAAAAACTAAAACCCAACTACGACTAAAAAGGTATAAACAAGATACCACAGCCAGACAAATTAAAAATCCGGAGTCACACGTGTTAAATCGAACAGATTACGTGTGACTCCAGATTTTTCTTACTTTAATTTATTTTTTTATTACTTGCTGTTACAGCGGACTTAATACACACTCTGTAAAAATTTCAATTGTCTTACTATTGCGGTTTTAAAGATATAGGCCCTGTGGCAAACGGACAGACGGACGGACAGCGGAGCCTTAGTAATAGGGTCCCGTTTGCACCCTTGGGTACGGAACCCAAAAAAAATGTGACAAATTGGATTCCCATGGCATGCTTTGGCGTGAGAATGCGGTCTCAGGAGTTTAAGAGACCCTTAAGATATTAAAAACGACTCGTCAGAAATCCAGACCCGGAAAAAATTACTAATTCTTCCATGTATTCCACGGTTATTTTCAAGTACCTAGCTTTTGTTGCTGCCTATTACGAATAGGTACTTTTTTCACAAGGAAATTAAGTTTACTACGTGATTAGACTCACGTAATTTATGCTCAAACTTATCTCTTATCACTTTCGCTACTAAAAACACCAAAATCATTCCTCTCGCAAGAAAACAACCTAATTACCTACGGCAGTATGAATTCAAGGAAAAATAAATTATTATTGTTTGAAATATCAACATTATTCCATTGATAATTTCGCGTAAACAATACACTTAGGTAGGGTTTACATAATATTTTAAGATAACAAACGAGACGAAATTATCTTTTAGTCTAGAATTTAATATTGTTATTGTATTTCTTCATTCAGTTGTTTCATCATTTTTATAACATCACGCCTGCATTCCAAAAGGATACGGCAGAGGTGACATCATTTTTATCGTAACCAATTAACAGGTAACAAATCACATAATTTGGTACAAGCCAATTGACACATGACGTCATGTAGCACACTAAAAGCCAATGCCCGTAATAAAAAACATTCAATACCTGGGCCCTGTTTATCAAAAGTTACAAGTCTACACGTTCGCAAGTTACCTAGAATGTTAACTTTCTTTAAATTCAACTCATCCCCATATTCATAATCAGCCTTAATTTTCCCACTGCTGGGACACGAGCATTAGCATTGCTATTCTGTAACCATCTCACCGTGAAAACTTAGGTGCAGTGAGCGTGGAGTGAGCTGTCATTGTCATCGATACCTACTGATGCTAAGACACTGACAGTTCACTCCAAGCTCACTTCACCTAAGTTTTCACGGTGAGATTTTTACAGAATAGCACAACTGGTCATCACACTCTTTCGACCACATTTAAAAAAATAAAATCGGTTTTAAACATTTATTGCGGTACTAAGCACGACACTTGCAAGACGGAATAGAGAGTCGCCGGACACTCAGGATTTATGATTTTCTACAAGTTGTAACTTACAAATAATTTTTTGATAAGCAAAATAACGAATAAAAGTGTAAAAATATAAGTACTTGTGAACTAAATAATGACATTTGGTAATACAAGGCTTGTAAGTTTCGATAAACAGCCCCACTGGTCGCAATCTCATCTCAGCGACAATCAATGTCAGAAAATTGACAAAAATGTACCTAAATTATTTTTGACAAATTGAAATTAGAATGCGAAGTTTCTTTATAAAAACTTTTTACAAAAAAGAAACAAACCAACTTCTTATTTTTCACTTTTTAGTTGTGTTACCTACCCCACACAATTTCGAATACCACTACCTGCTATGTAAATATTAGTGACGGAGTAACTTAAAGCATCTACATCGTCCAGATTATACTAAGTGGGAAAAATACGTAATATTGAAGCTAACTGAAAAACTACGCCAGCAAAGTTAATACAATTTAAATGGGACCACCTCTGAAGCATGACCTACCAAACAAAAAAAGAATCATCAAAATCAATTCAAAATTGGCGGCGGAGTAATCGTGTAACAAACATACAAAAAAAAAACATACAGATGAATCGAGAACCTCCTCCTTTTTGAAGTCGGTTAAAAATACGGGAGTTGCGCCTGATCACCAATTCGCTGATTCACGGCGGCAAGCGTCATAACTTGCAGATTTGGCCTTCTGCGCAGTTATTAGACATAAAGTCATAATCATTTGCATTATTTTGGCTTGCAATGATTCCACTGCATACAAATGCTGGAATCCCATGATCGGTAATATTGCAGACGGACACACACGGCAGACGACCACAGACCGCCACGCACGGCGCTTCCGATGTCTGCGATACCCCGCACGTACACCTTCCCACGGTCCGTCATCCGGGCTCGTCGGTGTCCGTCAGCAAAATCACGGATTGTAGGATTTCAGTATAATACAATAAGAAGATGATGATAACCACCAACAAAATCCCTCCATGAGACCATTCAATCCAGGTTTCCTCTCTGTAGTTTTAGATATAGCGGTGAGGATACTAAGGATAGTACTGCTTCTGGTCCCACCTCCATAAAGAGCTGTTCGTTTTCTGGTTTCTGTTAGGTAGGAGGTAGGTAGTTGCACTTTGTCAAACATCTTTGTTTTTGTTTAGTCTCTATGGATTAAACAAAAACAAAGATGTTTGATGCACAACATCGCCGCACCGGCAGCGACTAGACTTAACTCGAGACAACCTTATGTCGTGATTTCTTTGATTTAATTAAAAATATACATTATTATCGAATTATAATATCCACTGTGGCAACACTGTCAAAGTACAAATGACTAATATTTTAAGAAACTTATAAATGTATTTTCACTATGGCAACTGAATGTATTATTTTACTTTGGCAACACTTAGATAAAATAACGGTTATGATATTATCGTTATTTCTGGGTGGGGCAAAAGTCATTTTAAAAGTTGTGCGAATTAAAAGTATTATTAAAAAAAAGAGTGTTTTCCTTATGCTTACGAAAAAAAATTGTGGCCTGGCGTAACAGAGCGCAAACTAGCTGTCACAGAGCATTGTAAGAATAGTCACGGGCGGTGTGAGAATAAACGGTGAAATTCACCGACACTTTTGGTTTATATGAAAAGTACCTGCTCTAGCAGAAGTTGCCGAGGCGGGTGCGTACTTGGGAGGTTTTCATGACTGGTGATATATAGTCATAAAAACCTCCCGAACAAACAACCCGGGAGTTCTACTTTCCCACATTACTTGACCTTTCTTTCCACGTATTTTCCAAACACCATCCTTTAAGCATTCCTGTCGACCTTGTCAGCATTTGTACCACCCTCATTTCCTTATACATCATTCTACGCAATACCGCGTGAAAGTTTGTAAGGCGTAGTAAAATATAATCACATGCTAACTATCACGTATACACATAGTAACTCCGTTAGTAAATATATTTGCGCCGCACAGTGTCATAGGTATTAAGACGATATTGGCATGTTTTATTTATTGCGCAGATCGTAATTGCGTAATTACGTATATTATTGGCGACTTTGAAAAATAGGATGAAATTTTTCCACTTTGTACTGATGACGACAAACTATACTGCTGTAACTCTTAAGTCACGTCCACCTAGAATGTGCAATACATAATTGGACAATTCCCATCATTGGGACTCGGGCCTCTAGGTGAGGCACTAGACCGTAATTCACCACACGTGTCTAATAGACACTGTCTATGTTGGTGGATAACAATGTTTTCGAATTTTTGGGTAAAATGGATTTCTCCAATGTTTGCCTCCACCGTTTTTACAGCAATGGTGAACTCGTAATTCCGAGCTGTTGCCACTGAGCAACCACCAAAGTTGAAGAGTCCGGAAAATCGACTTGCAATGGGAGACAACTGAAGGCTCATGCGTCCGACTGCCAATGGAAAAATGCCTTGGTGTTGCAGATCACTAGCAGCATGAAGCAGCGATAATTTCCTAACAGGTTTACACCCAATAAAAATAAGGAAATCTCTTAACAAAAACTACCAAACAAATAGATCATACTAATAACAATATTTTACTGAGAAGCTTCAATTTATTTTATTTATAACCACACAATAGCCAAATGTCCGCGGTGATGTAACCTCAGATATATCGCCGGAAATGCCGAGCAGTTTTAAAAGCAATGTCACTGTACCAATAGCATAATAATATTTTATATATAATATTTTTTTTGTTGCCTACATATTTAAGGATAATTCTGAGAATTACTGGGTGTTCGGACTATCATATTTATGTATCCTATAAGTAAATAAGTACCATATATTTTGATAATAGTAATAGCCGCACGGGTTAAGCTACGCTTGCCGCGGTCGGTTCGTGGATAGGTAACCAATGACCATCCATTACTTAACGAGGCACAGAAGGGTCCGTTCCTCGGAAAGCACGTTAAGCAGTTGGTCCCAGCTATCTATCGTAGATCTTTGACAGTCGTCGGAAGCCCAAAAGTCTGACAGCCAGTCTTACCAAGGGGTATAAATGCTATCCAGTTACTGGGGTTGTGGAGGTCAGATAGGCAGTCACTCCATGTAAAATACTGGTATTTAGCTGCATCCGTTTAGACCAGACGGTGACCCCAGCGTGGCTATGTTACATTGTAAAGAGTATGGGTGCCGGCGTAATAAAAAAACACATGAGATATTTCTGCATTGTCTCTGGGATGACAATGCGCCTGCGATGCTTTTTTTCCAACAGCCAGGCTACTTAGGGGCTGGAAAAATCCCGAAGGAACTTTTTCACCAGGATACTCTACTAGTTTAAATAGCATGGAATATTTTTATTTACTAAAATATGGTACATTAAGGTCTTAATAATATATAATTATGACTTACATGTTGCGCCATGGACTGGCATACAAATATTTAAACATAATAAAAAATGTATTTAATTTATTAAAACTATAATTTCAACGTGGTATTGGTTATTAGGGTTTTGTATCTATTTGAAGAAAAGAAACATTATTACTAACAAATTTAATTTATTTACAGCGATGCGGAGGAATTTTTCGACGCCATATTTTAATTAATTGTTTATTTATATAGTCAGTTTTAATTATTATTAGTTAGGGTTTAATTAGTTAATTAAGAAAATAGTATTAACTCTATTGTTGTACTCAAATAAATTAAGCGAAAAAAAAATTTTTTTTTTATATTAGATGACATAAATATTAATGTTTGTTTACTAATTTGGTAACAATGGTTTCAAACATTGACTGCTATTTAATAAGTAGGCACGCCGCCTTAGGGTATTAACCTTTTCATATTACAGTACAGTCTCTATTAAATAATAATTATTTATAATCTTTTTTAAATATGTGCAATATTTAGGTAAGTATATGAATAAATATATTACTTCTTTTAGGTAAGTACGGAATAGAACAATGCTATAGTTTTTTTCCTGTTTGTGTTTAATTATTATTATAGAATAATAAGATTAATCTCTTTGTTGTTAATTATTATTGCGTATTATTTGTGCATTCCGATTCTCTTCACATTCTAGCATTATGATAGTGAATATCGGACTCCTCTATCATCATCATCATCTGCCTAGCCTTTTCCCAACCATGTTGGGGTCGGCTTCCAGTCCAACCGGATGCAACTGAATACCAGTATTTTACATGGAGCGACTGCCTATCTGACCTCCGCAACCCAGTAACTGGGACATCGGACTCCTCTTTCATGTTGTGCATTAAAACTTATAGAAATACAGTATTTTAACTGTACAATCACGGCTGTAAAATCACGTAAATCTGTGAAATTGGCAAAATTTCGTATACGGCATCATAAACATAAACTAATAAATAAATGAAACAAAATAAATAAAATAGGTAACAGAAATCCCATTCGTTGGCAAAAATCGTAGAGTATTTAGTACTTTTTAAGAACACACTCATCTGTTAGCATTTTCCCAACTAATTTGAGCGGCCCCATCCTTTGAAGAACTGCTTATAGTATCATAATTACTATCTGGATTTGACGTTACTACAAAATTATTTATAAGATCTACCCACATAATTCAGGGGGAATACCTTTTTGATACTTTAGTCTAAATAATTCCGGATAATTCCTGATAAGTTTGCACAAACATGTCTGTCTGTAAATTTCTTTGTTTAGATTATCAAACGCCCGACTGATATCTGCCTGATAATACGTTCAATGTCATAATAACCTAAAAATGAGGGTATTGCGTTACGAAAACATTTGCGACTGAAAACAGGTTAATGTTCTTGATAAAATGGAGTGGCAATAACCCAAAGAGGAGTTCAAAAAACGCTTCTTGCTCTATGAATGTCGGGGGTTGACGTTATGTATTGATGTCACTGCTTGCGGTAGTGTCGGGGGTCGGTTTGTCTCCTTCCCTCAAATATGGCGATGGGGGTAATGGTTGATCTTTGCGTTATGCTCGTGAACGGGTGCTGCTTGTGGTGACTGGTCGTCTTGCTGATCTCGGTTTTGTTAATGTTATTAGTAATTAACTTTTTATTTATTTTACTTCGATGGTCCTGGTTTATCATTTATAACTTCGAGTTACAGCTATAAATAGCTATATGTAAGCGGGCACGCCCTTTGTGCCTGGAGGCTTTTATTTAGTTAATTTATGTTTACATTTACTTTTTATTTCTGCTTGAGTACATATAGTTCTCGTTATTTTTTATTAGGTATTATTTTTTTGGGTGGTATATTGGCGTGTGCTAGCTGACATATGGCTAATAATTAGATGTATATTTTATGTTGCGTGATGTGAATGATTTTGCATACTTTTGTATAGAATCAATTGTTTCTAACTGAACAGACAGCTGTGCTGCTGGGGAGTTTGTTGCGCCACTTCTTCTTCCCAGCTAAAGCACTAGGAAGTGGTGAAGGGTGGGCGTTTTGGGGGACTGTCTTATGTAATTTTGACGTTCGAAAAGTGCTGACTCTCAGCCTAGTTTGCCGTCGTCCCACCAGTGGGACGACGGCAGTGGGACGCACAGGAATACACGAAATTTTAAATCAGATACTTCAATTTTATTTATTTGTATAATACTAGCTGATGCCCGCGACTTCGCCCGCGTGGATGTCAGTTATTATATACTAAAACCTTACTCGAGAACCACTCTATCCATTGGTGAAAACAGCATGAAAATCGGGGCAATAGTTTTTGAATTTATCGCGTACAGGACGACAGACAGTCGCGGCGGAGGACTTTGTTGTATAAATGTAAGGATGTATATAAATTGCAATTATAGTGCAACAGCCAAGATAGACAGTCTCCCAATCGTCATGCGAATATTATTGACAGATCAGAGGGGCAATTCCCGTAATTTTTAAGAACGTTCACATTCGCATCTCATTCGCAATCTGTCAAAATAACCATCAATTTACCAACATTTTTGACAAGGTTGACAGATTGCGACTTGAATGTGAATGTTTTTTAAGTACGAGAATTGGCCCTCAGATCGCGTCACGTAAGATTAACCAAAATGGCGGTTGTCCGCACAGGTACAAAGATGAAATTTGGCACAAAGGTAGATCATGACCTGGAATAGGACTTAGGATACTTTTGTCCCGATATCCCAACGGGATCGAGACATGCGCGGGTGAAACCGCGAGGCGCAGCTAGTTAAATATATTTTCCTAATATTCCCAAAAACTAAAGGTAAAAGGTACACCCCAGATAAAGCCACGTCCGACATTCATCGCGTCATTATTACATGACATTAACTATGAGCCGGCCATGTTAGGATACCTACCTATGGAGTAAATCTTTTTTGCAGTAAACCGACAACTGTTGTGGTGGACGTGATAGCCGTAAGGTAGGATGCTTAAATTCCAAAGCTAGGTAGTAGTCGGATCCTGCCAGGGTTGCGGGAAAGTCCGAATGGGATACCGGGACCTTGGCAACAGGCAACTGAAGGAACACGGGTGGGTTTTAGTCAGTAAAAGTCTGACACGTCCTTCCGCTCCGCCCAGAGCGGGAGAAGTCAATTGATGATTTACCAAAAGCAAAAAAAAAAAGGTACTCGTATTAGTCGGATAAGGAAGGAATTGAAGATACCTATGTCCAACAGTGGACTGAATGACGTATGACTGAAGAAGACGTTGGATTCAGGAGTAACAAAATACCTATAGTTGGCAAACGGCTTGGAGATCAAGTTCCAATGTAAGGAAAGACCAATCATGTCTATCCTCTGGGTATGGTAACATCATACAATACTTAGGATAACCTCTTGGCACAATTCTTTAGTTGTGTTTTTGACAGCTCAGAGGGCAAGTAACAATCGCTTCGAAAGCGTTTCGTATTTCTACAACGACTTTCAACAGGATTGACATAAACTTTTCGATAGCTTATGTCAGTCCTATACATTTTTACCTTTCATCGTTATCGCTGATAGAATGTCTAGGGCCTCAGGCCAGAAATAAAAACTAAGTCTTTGACAAGCATGGTTAGTCAGGCCTACTGTAAGATTAACTGGAGTTTTATTTACTGTCAAAATCATCTGTAATTTATAGGAAACCACTTTTGTATCTACAGCTATAGTCAAGGAGACAGACATTCATTTATTCTCTGAATGAAGAATTTAGGCGAATGTTCCAGAATCGACCAAAATCGTAGCACTAAAAACTGCTAATTTAATATATTTGGTGAGATGACCTAACTACAACGTCATGACAGCTTTATGTACTTTTTCACCTAAATTATCGCCATGTCAATGTCCGATGCTTCCGTTAACATTATGAATGTTATAAATACCCATATACGGGAATTGTTTGTGTGGAATTCACATTTTTTTAAACTCCAAGAGTATATTCGATAAGTCTTGGATTCCTATAATTTACCGATCGGTAACGGTAAATATGACGACTAATTTTTTTTTATAGATCCCATAAATTCTAATAAGATGTCTGGTAGAACTACTAAGTATTAAAATATGAATCCTTCTATCAACCGTCATGATTATGCCTACAACCTATGACTGTTCATTTAAACTGTCAATAAAAGCATATTTTTAAATAAATCAATGATTTAGCGTGAGCGTTTTACGTACATTTCACGAGAATTCCAATGGTCATGACAACAAAAAAAATCTTTATATAACATACCTGTAGACGTAACATTCGAGATAAATATGTCACTATCCAAAAAGATTCTATTTTTATCACTATCGGACGTTCCGATACATATTTGGGTCACGACCAATCCAGCCAATCAGCATTCGTTTATCAGAAACGTTACAAATACTTTGCATGCGCCCGCGCATAAAAAACCAACTTGTTATCGTTAAACGTACGAATCGTAAATATAATGTGATATAATTGTGCTAAAAATATATGGTAATTATTATTTGTGGAGATAAGATACTATGTATATATATAATCGCGTGTGTCGTTATGTTCCGTCACCTTTGTATACAGGGTGTAAGGGACAGCCCTCCGCAAATTAACAGAGGGCATTCAGCTCCTTTTTTTTTAAATCATAGGTATTCCACCGGAATTTTCATTTTTTTAATAGTTTTTTCAGTTACTATTCCTTTTTTCCAATGTAAAACTAAAAGTACATTATCACACACGCATTATCGCAGCACTCAAAAAATCAATCTGCCTAGCCTTTTCCCAACTATGTTGGGGTCGGCTTCCAGTCTAACCGGATGCAGCTGAATACCAGTATTTTACATGGAGCGACTGCCTATCTGACCTCCACAACCCAGTAACTGGGATTATCGCAGCACTCCATTTATGTAAATAAAACGGCTAAAATAAAAAAATCAGCAATGGATGTTGAAATATTATAAAGCACGACGCGTGAAGCTCAGAATCTACATTGATAAATCACGGGGTGCGAGCGCGGTTTATTGGATTCCCATAACGTTCCTGAAATAATTTCATATACCGGTCGTTTTAGTATGATATACTGAATTCATCCCATAAGTCTGCGAAGGGCTGTCCCTTACACCCTATAAAGCATTTACATTTAAAAAAACTTTTAAAGAAAAAAAAAAAAATCTGTTTTTCGCACATTTCATATAAGTAAAATTCAGAGTCAAACAGTATGAGAAATGAAAAAAAAAAAATTGGTTTATTATCCCAGACACGGGTATTTTCGCACTTACAAAAAGAAAAACCGGACAAGTGTTAGTCAGACTCGCACACAGAGGGTTCCGTACCGTATTAAGATCGAGCAAAAAAAACCTACGAAAAACTCAATTATTGACTAAGAAGTTAATTATTGACTTTATTTAATTATTATTATATTTGCTGCAATAGAAATACACAATCGGTGAAAATTTCAACTGTCTACCTATTGACAGACAGACGGATGGAAAACGTTGGCTTAGAAATAGAGTTTCGTTTGGCACAATTCGGGTACAGCACGCTAATAAGGTAGTTTGAATAAATTAATACTTACTTTTAATCTATAAAGAACAAGACGGGAGCTTCTTTCCTAGACAAACCTTCAGCGTCCGTGCGTAACCGTCGAGACTGTTGCATACTGATATGCACAGACTTCAAAGCGCGTCATTTCGGCCGTTTTCTATGAAGACATAATACTGTTACTTATTTATACTGTGACCACTATTGGCACATTGACCTCTGAGCAGTAGTGTCAACAACCTCGTGTGCCAAAAATTATTTCTTTATCTCTCGTTAGTTTTCACGGCAATCTGTTTCTGCATGACAGTGATAATAAATGACCAATTATTGCGAATTTTTTGCATCAATTTCCAAATAATTGCTAGAATTTTCTTCATGAAATTCAGGAAATAAATTGGTTCTTTATTGTTATCGGTCTTACGTTTTCTTATCGGTTTCAAGGCAGAATCTTTGATTACTGGTGCCCTAGATTCGTTTTGGCTGAGAAATAAAACGCTATTATTGCATGAAGGTTTTCTAGTTTAATGAGCGCATTCGTTTTTCTGTTCTTAATTCTTCAAGGACTTTCTAATTAATTTATAATAGTTTTTGGTCCGCGCGCGGCCCGGCCGCGGTCATACAGGCAATATTGATCTTAGTTTTAAATCATTTACATAGAATTAGCGCCTTACAGTGTGTTAGATTAAACCATGGACATAATTTCGTGTAGTACCTACTCATGAAAATTTACAACGTTCACAATGGAACCAATCCTGAAATCACGAAAAACATCAGGTGCTCCATACATAATGTTCAATACTGCTCCATAATGCCCCAAAACATCGTGAGAAAACCGGCATGTTCTAGAACCAAAAATTCGAAGACATGTAAAATTTATTAACCCGCACTGGGCCCGCGTAGGATTACACAGCCCAATCCCTCTCGAAGAGAGGCCTTTGTGTCTTAGAACATTATAAGCTGATTATGTTTATACATAATGTTCATATCCCGAGAAAATTTGGAGCTGTTGGTTTATTTTCATATTTTAGAGTTGGTCCGGTAGTTAAAGATAATAATTTTTATGAAATGAAATAGAATGAAATGAAATGAAATTGTTTATTTTGTAAATAGGATATTGGAAACACGTCATGAGTAATACACTCGTATGTCCCTTGTTTAACCTTACACACTGTATTTTATTTGATACCACATAACATTAACTTACCCAAAAATATTTAGAAAACTGCGTACTTTGGTATTTAGGAAAGTGTTCTTACATTTCATTCAATGACATACCTACTCCATTTAAATTCGTAACAATTACTTTAATTTATCAATCGACATTGCATAAAATTACTTCAATGTCACCTTATCGAAGATGTTTCAAGGTATCAACTGTGCTATTTATGTCACGTCCTTCGACAAATAAGGTTAACACATTACTCTATTTTATACTCAATAGCTATGAGGTTTGTATTTCATTTTTATGAACCACTAGATTAAGAAAATATGTCCCATTATGTGCCTTGAATAATTTTGCTAGCATCTAGCTTCAGGTCGGACCAAGAGTTACTCATTGGGTTTTTACAATAAGAACTTCTCAGTAACAGCCTCTTTTTTTTTTTTGATTATGTGAAATCATCAAATGACTTCTCCCGTTCTGGGTGGAGCGGGAGGGCGTGTCAGACTTTTACTGACTAAAACCCATCCGTATTCCTTCAGTTGCCTGTTGCCAAGAGTCCCGGTATCCCTTTCGGACTTACCCGCAACCCTGGCAGTCAGTAACAGCCTGGAGTCTGGAACAGTGATAACTGAAGAAATTTGGGTGCCCTGTGCATGAACCTAACCTAACTTTTGGCCTTTTTTCAAGCGCGATTTTATGCCATGTTAACTATCTGAAGGTTAAAGTTAAGCAACATAGCTTGGAACTACTGAATGCTGAAGAATAGTGTGTCGTACAAATATTGTATGCCCACCATCACCTTACACAAACAAACGTCTCATCCATTGCAATCATTACTCTAGCCCAAACTCATAGTTAGGTGAGTCAAATACTATAGGCGGTGTATTAGTTCAGCATAATATCTTTTAAGATACCCAATGATCTGTGGATCACGTAGATGTCCACTGCTGGTAATGGATACTATAGCAATAAACTGACAAAAAAAATTGAAATTAAATGAAATGAAATTGTTTATTCTGTAAATAGGATATACAACGTGTAACAAAATAAGCGCAAGACCTGAAAGTTGTTTGCTCAGAATGGGCTTCTGAATCGATTTCCGTAATTATTTATATATGTTAATTTTTCATGAAAAAATCTTTTGTTTAACTGAAATTAGAACCACTGCGTCATAACAAGGTAATAATATATTTTATTTAAGGAAATTTAAGCCTTATGTCAAACGAATAAAGCCTATTTAAATGCATAACCAAGTTTGTAATACGCTCATAGCTATCCTATGTGTAGAGCGCGTTAAATAAAATAGTTAATTTAAGGTAGGTAGGTAATTAAATTAAATTACAGATATTATTTTAGTCTTATAATTTAATATTCCAATTGGGGTGTATGAGGTCTTGCGTTTATTCCGTTACACGTTGTATAGATAATCACTTTTACAGGTCATATTAAAAAATAGTAAAAATAAGCTAGATAAGGTCGGCGTTTCCTATATGATTACTCTGAGAAGAAAGGCCGAAACAAACTCGGAGGTCGCAGTCTCTTTTAAAGTCCAGACATAAATCTTGGTCAGGCCATATGAGGACCATGTAGATTAGCGTCTGAAAAAGTCTTTTGAGGAAAGAACCACAACGATTTGAGTGGACCTGTCCAGTCAGTGCAAGCATTAGTCAGTAATAGTGGAGCTCAACTCAGAACTTAAGTAACTCAACGACTCGACGAACAATACCAAAGAAAGGACATTTGGGTAGACCGCATAAAGTACTCAATTTTTGGTTTGGTGATTACAAGATCTTGGATTTAGCGGCAATCGTAACTAATATTATAAATGCGAAAGTGAATTTGTTTGTTACGCTTTCACGCTAAAACGGCTGAACGGATTTGGATGAAATTTGTCACATGGGTAGACCATGACCTGGAGAAGGACATGGGCTACTTTTTATCCTGGATCGCAGGTGATGTCACGGGCAATAACAAGTTTGATATAATTCCCTGGAAGTAGAAAAGAACGTGTCATAATAACTAAATGGTTAGCTTGTGTCTAAGTAATAACAGCCACACGGGTCAATCCATTAGGTTATCTTTACATATCGCGACTTCTCCGTGCCTCGGAAAGCACGTTAAGCCATTGGTCCCGGCTGTCATTTGTGGATCTTTGACAGTCGTTACGGGTCGCCAGAAACCCGAAAGTCTGACAACCATTCTTACCAAGGGGTATCGTATTACCCAGTTACTGGGTTGTGGAGGTCAGATAGGCAGTCGCTCCATATAAAATACTGGTATTCAACTGCATCCGGTTAGACTGAAAGCCGATCCCAACATAGTTAGGAAAAGGCTAGGCAGATGATACTAGTTAATAATAATAATACAGGTCTGGGATCAGGAGCCAGACCAAGAGAGATACAGAAACCCGCAGGGCAGCATGTGGCGAGCTGTTGGGCAGTAGCGACCCCACGGACCCTATCTCCCGGGAAGACTTGTTCCTCACCTCTGGCTTGCCTTTACTGGCCGGCTGGAGTGAACACTGACGGGGAACAGAGCTCCCACCTCATTCTTGCCTTGATCGGCCGGCTTGAGTGGAGATTCGCAAGAGCAAACGTGCTCGGAGGAAGGAAGTATTCCAGTAAGATGCTGGTAGGGATCTTGACCGTACTTCCGGGATTGTCCTGATAGCCGTGGAATACCTCTCCACTCCTCTTAAGCACCTCAGGACATGTTGCCCCCTTGTCGCTACGTCACTATGTGCTAGCGACCATTTTCGGGGACCCATTATTATGTGCAAGTCACTCCCTGCCATTTTATCTTTGTATTTTATAAACATTGGTCAGGCAGGGGCCATAGTATTTCCATAGTTCAAGATAACCAGTTCACTTAGCCACCCAAACCCATAATCCAATATCTTTGTTTCCATGTTCTGCAATAGTCCTACATGAACCGGGAGTTGTCCTTGGCTGCACTTGCATAGTGGGATAATTGTCGGTGGGTGCCTCATTCCATTTAAAATTGTCTAAGGGGCCTCTGCGAGTTGGCTTCGGCCCCTTCCAAAGGTCCGGGACCCCAGGCTCCCGAGATGTACAAACATAAAAATTAAATAATAATAATAATATTTTTATTGAATAATAAAACGCTTAAAGTGTACATTTCAACATCAGTAAGATTTTCCACACAATTATAGTAGATACCTAAAGATAAACTTCAACTAAAATATTTTGAGGTGCAAATAATAATGGATTGGAATTACAAATTTTTGGTAGCGACCCGCCCGATCTAGGTTAATTCAAACCTGTGTTTCAGGCCATCACTTTACATTTTAATTAAAATGGGACACTAAAATTTTAAGTTAAACTGATATAAAATAATAATTAAATTAACAGCTATGAGAAAAAGCATATCGGTACATTAATTTCTAAAACTAAACCTATGTAATTAAACAAAAGTTACTAGTTTTCATAACTATAATCATAACAGCGAAACTATGGCCATTCATCTTCCTATACAAAATAATCAATCCGCCATCTTGAATATCTCCCAATGTCTCGATAGAACATTCTAGCTAACAATGACATTTCAACTAACAAAGATCTACATTATTGAAATTGACGCATACAAAACATTACTACTTTGGAACAACGCATTTTTCACTGTATTGTTTTATAATATCTAATGCACATTCCAATCTCCTCACATAATAATTAAAATGAAACAAAATAGACAATCGCTGTGGCATGCAAACAACATACAAACGGATATTTAGTAAACTATTATACTCTATTGTCTATTCAGCTTGACCTGTCAACATTGTTGATTGTTGTTTGTTGTTGACACTAGGTGCAGCCCTATTGTATAAGGCCCTAGTAGGATCTTATTCAAGTCTTGTTACATGCCTTACATTGCATTACTATGTTGTAGTAATGATGACAATGTAAGGGACAATAGGAGTAAGGATTTATGATATGTTTTATTGCAATAGTGAGGCGAGGCAGCTACATAGTTGTTGGAATACAAAAATTGTGCAGATTTTGAAAATTTTCAGTCTTAAGCTAGAAGAACAATCCTGAACTAGTCTTAACTTTATTTTTTAATATTATATATGGGAAAATCAGTTAGTTTGTTTTTTTTGACGCTTTCATGCTAAAATGGCTGAACGGATTTAGATGAAATTTGCACCATGACCTTGAATAGTACATAGGATACTTTTATCTCGATATTCCCACGGGATCGAGACATACGCGGGTAAAGCTAGTAGCTTATAAATCAAATTTTGTTAATGGTCTGAGATATTAAAAAAAAACACTTGTGCGGGAGACCCCCGTCAGTACCTAACGAAGTTCCTCGCACTCGTATATAATAGAAAGAGATAGAGAGAGAGAGAGAGAAAGTTGGTAACGCTTTTTCCTTACGTGACGATTTTTACAAATCAACGCAAAAAAAACGTCTTATGTTAGCGTATTTTTCATAGTCTAAACGCATTTTAAAAAGTTACCTTCATAGGAATTTTTGAATCTAAAATAACGATGGTTTCTAGGTTAAATATTCAGCTGTTTAAGTATTTGATAAATCAGGAAAACGCTGAAATAATTATAATTTGTGTGTTAAAAGGGATTTTGATAATGATAAAACTTTAATTATAATATGTATTTGGATTGTAACTTTCACTTATTTAGGCATGTTGTTAATTAATCTTAATTAATTGTGATTGACCGCAAACGATACCTACCTACCATTTGTATAGTAAAAATCTAAAATACTGTTATATAAATATTAGTACCACATTTTATACCAATAATGGTTTTTGATAAAAACCATAAATAATGATTTCATTTGAAACTATTTCCCACTTCCATGAAAGCATAGTTTAATATTCATAACACCTATCAAAAATGACTCACCCGTCACCAACCATAGTTAAAAAAAAGAATCTCCCATAGTTTATTTTCCAAGAATACCAACCTTAACATTCGCGAACTAACATGTTATGACGTCACACCTCAAAAATGGCGCCGAATCACCAGATTACATAACGAAAACAAGTCTTTTATAATTATGTAACATAAATTGACAGTCATTCACGTGGTTCTAATAAGTTCTACTATTATTATAAAATTACTCACGTGTTTCCTTGAATATTGTTAATTTGTGTGTGGTTTAGACGACGCCATGTTAAACTAGGCAGATTATATCGGGGACTTTTGATTGCTTTTGTTTAGGCGTTCATACGAAGGTCGGTTGTGTTTTTTTGCGCAATAATGTTTTGGTTGATGACGTGATTGGTTTTAAAGTCGAGCCCTCTTTGGACTTTCGTGTCTAGTTATGCAAAGAGGGCCGCAAATAAACGTTTTTTTATTTTTAGGGCCAACTCTGTGCTCCTGATTCTTTTAATTATAATTATGTCATTATAATAAGTATGACCCAGTGGTAACGGCCGCGACTTACGAGTTGTAGGTTGTAGGTTCGAACCCAAACAGGCGGTTGTCTTTGTGTAAATTATTTCACCACCACTGCTCTCAAAATGGTGAAGATAAATATCGTGAGGAAACCGGCATGTCCTAGAGTCAAAAGTTCGAAGACATGTGATATCTACCAACCCACACTGGGCCTGCGTGGTGGATTAAGGGGGATGCGCTAAGGTAGCCCACGAAATTCAAATTTTGTTACGTTTTTTGCAATTTGCAGGTCAGTATCAGGTTGTATGTTGATCTAAATATGATTAGCGGCCGTAACAAATATGGATTTACAGAATTATAAACATCAGAATCAGCAATACAACTCTTTAAGCTCATGAAAGTGCCAAATGTCATGATTTCATGAAATAGTCATTCAATGCACTTACATGAACTTAGAGACTTGTGTTGCTGATTCTAATGTTTATAATTCTGTAAACCCATATTTGTTACGGCCGGGTTCGCAGCGCTCCGTCTTGGTTTTTTATTTGGTCTGAGGACACTACTGTGAAATTCATGCATGCACGATACACTTGACCTATTTTTTTTTTCAAATTCAAAAAAATCAAATTCATTTAATTCAAATCAAATCATTCAAATTCATTTCATTTTTTTTAATCTATTCAGCTTCTCAAATTTCAGGGAGCATTTAAGAGGATAATCTATAATTATTTATATAAAGTATTCCGCCTTAGCGTAGACAGATTTATTAAAGTTATGTTGCCTTTGACTCTCATCAGATACCCAGAAATTAAAAAACAGTTCAACATTTTCCTCTTAAAAACACCACTATCCAGGGTCACTGTCATACAAATTCCTCTACCCAATGACTAAACATACATTTATGTGAAAAAAGGTCTACATACATTGAACCGCAAATTAGTTGGCAAATACTACGAAATAAAACTATACTGCCGTCGTACGAGAGAAGCACAGGCACATCTATCATTTTGGTCAAACTGAGATAATTGGGATTAAAGTTTTATCATATTCTGCTTCATAGTGTGGAAACCTATTGCTTAAAAGAAAAAAAATACTGACGATATATGCGTCATAATTCTACAAAAAATTGAGCAGATGTGTCTTTTTTTTTCTGTTTCTAAATATGTATGTAACTCAATTTTTTTTTTAATGTTTGTTGTGCCCTTTTTTCTTACCACGGCAGTATAGTACTATAATGAATGAAAAGTTGCTCGTGCAAATAAAGGAGGTAAAATGTAATGTGCTATAACTTTCATTATGGGATAAAAAGGCCAATAATAAATTGACCTCATGAATTACATTCCTAACAGGCGTCGTCATACTGTTAACGTCCATTGCCGAACATTGGATTCATGATAGAGTGGTTTATACATAATATCATATACAGTTTATTTATACATAATATCATATACAGTTTATTTATACATAATATCATATACGGTTTATACTACACTAGCTGTTGCCCGCGACTTCGATTCTCAAACTCAAACTCAACGTATTTATTTCAATTAAACCATTTACAGGCACTTTTGAATTGTCGGTCAGTCAGAAATATGAAGCTAGTTGCACATTCCAAAGCGTAGTAGGTACCTATGGAGAAGAACGGGCAAGAAACTCCACGGACACTCTTTTAAATAAAAATAAAAATTATACAAAAAGTTGGTTACATCATTCATGTTCAAATTATACATGTGAGAACAATGTAGAAAGCACGTTAAAAGCGTCCGCAATTGTAAAATAAAAACAAAAAACAAGTCATAAATTAAAATAAGGTAAGAGATGACCAGTCACAACTGACGGTGTTCACGAACATGACGCATGGTTCAGCACCATTGTCCAGGATGAAAAGTAGCCCATGTCCTTCTCCAGGTCAAGGTCTAAACCTGTGCCAAATTTCATTTAAATCCATTCAGTAGCTTTAGCGTGAAAGCGTAACAAACAAACAAACTCACTTTCGCATTTATAATATTAAAAATTTAAGATTAAAATATCATGATGTTAAATTACATTAGAAGCACAGAGCCGGTCCAAGTGGCGGTGCTTAGGGGACGCCATGTCCAGCAGTGGACGTCTTTCGGCTGATGATGATGACGAAATTACATGCGGTGTGCAACAAAATTCTTCACGAAGCCGTCATCCATACATTATGTACATCAAACTACATCATTTTTTGAAAAATAATTCCTGGGAAACGACTTTTATTTTTAACAGACTTCTTCACAAAGCAGGTTCTCAATTCGTCTGTATCTTTTATTTTTGTGTGTATTTGTTACGCGATTACTCCGTAAATTATCAATCGATTTTGATGATTCTTATTTTTTTAGGTAGGTCACGCTTCAGAGGTGATCCCATATACACTTTATTAACTTTGCTTGCGTAGTTTTTTAGTTAGCTTCAATATTACGTATTTTTCCCACTTAGTAGACGATGTTTCAAGTGACTCTGTCACTGATTTACACAGGTATTAGAATTTGTGTGGGGTAGGCACCACAACTAAAAAGTGAAAAATAAAAACTTAAAAAAAAAAAACCAAAAAACACTAAAAAGTAACTTAATTGAAGTCGGTGGCAAGAAACTAAAATTGAAAAGCAATCCCAAAATTAAAGTTATTTTTCACTTTTTAGTGTTTTTTTTGGAAGTCGGTTGTTTTTTTTGTTTGTACAAAGTTCTTTTGGTTTGAAAATTCGCTGTTTACGGCTGTTTCGGTAGTAGTCAACGTGTAACGCACGCAAAACGGTTTATTCATAAACGATGATTAAAGTTAAGTGACGTTCAAACGTCAAACATGTATGGTTAAACAGTCGCTAATCATTACTTAACTTTAAGCAACGTTTATGAATAAAGGGGTAAACTTATAGGTGCATGCAACGATACAGGGATATTTAAAGTCAAGTTATAACATTTAAAACTTGTTTTCGTTAAATAACATTTTTTTTTTTATTGACACTGACCTTCAATATCTCCGTAATCTCCGCACTTGCTGGAAAAACAAATGACACTCGGCTTCGTTAAGCGTCTTTCTACACCCTTAAAATCATGATTTCCATGCTTGGTAGTTTTGTGATCATCGGAGAGCAGTGGTAACCCAGTGGTATCGGCCCCGACTTACAAATTGTAGGTCGTGAGTTCGAACCCAGGCAGGCACTTAACTGTGTGTATGTCAGGCACTTCACTACGTGTGTAATTTCATCACCATTGCTATCAAAACGGTGAAGGAAAACCTCGTGAGGAAACCTACAACCACAAAATCGAAGACATGTGAAATCCAGCAACCCGCACTGGGCCCGCGTAGTGGATTATGGCTCACTCCCTCTCACGGAGAGGAGGTCTGTGTCCCAGCAGTAGAAACATTATAAGGCTGATTATGCTAAGCGTTGCCACATCAACTGGTTCTAAGTTTTTCACATCCAGCAGACTCCCGCGACCTTCACCAGAACAGCGGTCCACTTTTCCCTCTATATTCAAGTGCCTTTCACAACCTGAACAGCTTGATTTAGAACACTTACTATGTAGGAATAGCTAGAAATGACTTAGAGGCATGTCGCCTAAAAATTTATAAACAATAGGTAGGTACTGACAAAAACTCACATAATAAAAAGATAAAAATTGAGCAAAAATACGGTAAAATTTAATTATACCAGCAGTAAAACCTTTTTTTAATTTTATCAAGTTGAATGTAAGTCACTACAATTCGAATAAATATGAAACGCACATGATTTAGTAAAGAAACACGAACTCTATCCACCGCCAGCGCCATCTATCGAGCGCGATCCGTAAACTAAATGCAACTTTTATTTTGCATGAAAATTGAAATATAAATGCAAAAATCATGAAGTATTCATTTGTAATTAATGGCAACATCATTTTGATTGCTAATTTAAGTGTTTTTAAGCATGTCGTATTATTATTCTGTGTTACAAATGAATGTCATGAGATCATTGACCTCAATTATTTACTGTAAGTATCTAGTGAAAAATGAAATTTAGTTTTGACAAATTTTAACGTATTATAATAACATACCCAATTCAAAATAAGATTTTTTTCCCAATATTGCCAATATAGACCAATATTACCTACTTTTTTGCTTAATTCTGGGATAATGTGGCAAATATTTAAAAAAAAAAACCTAATATCCTTATTTCTTGTAAACAATTTCTTTGACAAAGTAAACAATTTAATTGTTAACATTTCTGTTTGCTCATAATAATACTAAACAAACATTACTTACTATTATCGTTACCCAAATAAGTAGGTATGTATAGATATTTATTTAATTAATTGTTTCACGCCATTTAAAGATAGCAAGATCAACATCATTAATATTAGTTACTTATCATTTTGTTTATTAGTTTATGACTAACTTGAAATAGGGTAACAACCTGTTAACTAGCACGTAGTCGTCCATCGTTGACCTAAGCCACTTAATCACCAGTCATAGCCTTAATCACCAAACTTGGTGAACAAAATGGTTATAGCACTAAAAATACCAATTATTTTAAATAATTCCCATTAGTAACGTCCACTACTTACATAAGATTAAATCTAACAATCAAATCCATATAATCACCACGCTTGATTAAAAAACATGATTTTCCAAAAAAAAAAAACCTATATCACTTTTAATTCACCCACAATTGAAGGTGATATTTTTTTATCCGTAAGATACAGTAAACAGGATAATTCCACATGAAATAGTCCAAGTATTATGGTAAATAACAAAAAAAAATAACTGTTTTCAAATAAAATTCTCAGAAACCAATGAATAATTTAAAATACAGACGTGCACGTGAAAAACTTACAATGTCAAGGTGAAAACCTACACGTAGTTATATTATTATTTACATAACATAACATTACGCCTGTATCCCCCGAAGGGTTAGGCAGAGGTGTACCTATAGTACACACACATTTATTATATAAGGGTGTAAAATACATTGTTTAGAATAGTTTAAAAGACGGGAAATTGTTTGACTTTTTTATTTGCACATTAATTCTTTTTTTTTTTTTGCATAATTTATAGATCCGGCGATTATAGTTTTAATTCGTATTTATCAATTAAATATATTTAATAAATTCTAAGTTAATCGAAGGCACCATTAACATTATTTTGGTTAAAAAAAAAAATTGTGTGAAAATGTGAAAAATAGATAGGTAGGTGATAAATAGTGAAAAGTATAACAAAGGATGTAGGTATGAGTTTCAGTCAGCCTTATCTAAGTATCTATCTATAGCTACCAACCTTTCTGACCAAGGGCATAGTGAAAATCAATCAAGATGAAGTTCATTGACCGCTAAATTTCGACAAGGTGGAGGTGAGTCATCAAAACTCAAAGGTTTAAAATCTTCCCCATCGAATTATTTTCAAGAACTAAATTACATCCTAACTCCGAATACTCTTGGAAAAAAACCATAAAAAATGGTTCCGGATTCTTTTTATTTCCACATAAAAAGAAAAAAACATATTTATCCGGTGTCAATCTACAGACAAGATAACATAACCAATTAGTCATAGTGTTGAAAAACCCTTGAAAATGCAATAACAAGAATAACCTTCGTACATAGACATTACCTCTCTATTGACCGATATTAAGTTTTATGACGTAGAACTCACACTTGACTGTTTCGCAATAGTTCCTTATCTGACGTAATAAATGAGTAATAATAATTGGACCAATCTAGTAAATGCTATATGCCTTGTTTACACAATGGTGGAAACTGGACAAAGTCCAAAGAAGTAAATAGATTACATATTCACTGACTAAAGTTTGTATTGCTATTGGATAGTAAGAGTTCTGCCTATCTTGTTTGGCTTTATGTTTGAAGATACCTGGTAAAAAAATAATGAAAATAATTAATAAAACTTCGTAGCCCTGCTACGGTGTAGCAATTGCGTAGCGCGTAGCTCCTGAAAACAACAAAACGTACACAACTACGCAAAATGTTAATTCCATTATCTTGTTTACGTATTCTAATAAAAATAACTCAGACAGAGGTAAAACAAAGAAAGATTAAAGATAATCGTCAAAAAAGAACATATTATTGCGAAATGATAAAAACAAAAGTCATTCTAACTAACAATGCTAGTTAAAACTAAAATAAAATGACGAAAAACGATTACTGTAACCGAAGCAATTTAAAAATTTACATTTACTCAACTACATTGTAACAATTGAAAAACCGTCTAAATCCAAATCTTACACTAGTCTAAAATTACGCCACGTAATTGCCCAAAACTAAACCTAACGCTTATCAATCGATTAAATTATTTCATGGAAAACGCAAAAACGCGACAAACACATGACTCAATAGCGAATTAGCTAAAAAATCGGATACATTGACTCAATACCAGCTAAAGTGATTACACGGACACAGTTACGTAAATATACCAACACTACCACGAATCGCGCACACAAAGGCACAGACCCTCACAGAGACACGATGTGTCAGTGTGCGCGCTGCAGGCTGGGAGTCGCGCGACCCCACTACAAAATTTAGTCGCACTCTAGACTGCTCACAGTACAGACCTGTCCAAGCGAGTGGAGTAACACAGCGCCATACGCAGTGGATATTTCGTCATAACAACATTGTGATAGTGACAAAAATCATTTAGGACGTGTTTAGTGGGAGTGATACAATTTTTATTACATTGAATATTATAGAAAACTAACTGTGAACGAGAACGTTGTGAATTACTGTTCTGTGGATTATGACATTGTACCCACAATTTGGATAATTCCGGATAAGGAGTGCAAAAATACCGCAAATATTTTTGTAAGTATCTTTATGGTTCTATTGTGTATTTTGGCAGGATTTTTGCAAAAACTGAATGTCGGATTTCTTCAGAAATTTTCTTGAAAAAATTACAAGTCCAAGTAGAATCCAATTTTTCCATTTCCTTCTCAAACATCGTATTAAACTACCCTCAATTCCCCAAAAATAACTTATTCAAAACGCGTCAAATTATCGGTAACGAAAAAAGTCACATTTCAGAAAATTCAAAACTAGAAATTAATTTCGGAATCAAACAAAATAAATAAGTTAATGAAAACAAACAACATTTTCCTACCCGAAAAGGAAAGTTCGTGAAAAATGCGCATTTAAAGTAGCTCTTTTAAAAACAAATCAATCTATTTTAACATAGAATTTTCCTGAAAATTTTCTTTGATTTTTAAATTCATTTGAAACATTAGCTCTGAATTGATCAGAATTTATGAAAATGCAAGCAGATGTTTCATGGATTTTTTTCGGTTTTCCTCGTTCCAACATCCAAGTCATTGACTTCGCTTCCAAATTTGTTTATCATGCCCTGAGATCCGTGCCAAAACGGCTGTGTTAATCATTTTATTTGTTGAATTCTTACGTTCTTGAAGTTTCTCAATGACGGCCCTCGACGTTTCACCTTGTTTTCATTCTTTTGTTTGCATTACTGCTTCCTCGGTAATTTCGTCAGTGTTTATGTACGTACACAACTCTTTTTACAATTGTTTACGTGTCCTATCCTGTGTTTTGTTTATCTAAATTGTATTACGAAAGACGGTATCTGATAAAATTAAATTGTTCCGAATTTGGAATTGCAATGTCACTGTGAGATATTTTTGAACTTTGATATTTTTTTGTCATTTTGACAATTGATAAAATGTTGTAAGTGTAAAGTACAAAATTTGGTATGTAGTGTTTTTAATTGCGGGATTGCGCTGGTTGATGTCGTAAGCTGCGCCTGGCACGGTTCTTTCGTAAGCCATTGTGAGTCGCTTACACAAGTGGTTCAAGGTTCCAATCCGGCGTGCATTCGCCTACGGATGTACGGAAACTAGATTCTTGCTAATATTGCGTTTTCATATTGTTGCAGTTGCGACAGAAGAAATATTTTATTTTAAAATTTAAGGTTGAATTTAAAATTAATAAAATGATTAAAAATAATTAAAATACTCTAAGTCAATTTTGTGGAAATATATTTCGCTGAGATTGAAAAAAAAACCTAAATCAAAGTCCCTAAAATAAAAATAATCCTGAAAAATTCGAATCAGATTAAATTCCCTCGTCTAATCTTAACAAAAACAAATTATATTTTATAAGCCCTCGGGGATTTATAAAATTTTATTATTTGCCACAAAAATACAAACAACCCTTAACTAGAAAAAATACCTAATACCACAAACAACACAATATGTATCGTTTCCCACCCTCCCGCCGTATTTCCCACCTGTTCCTTTACATGCAGTAGTGGAGTGCAACAATCGATCGCCCCGTAAAGGTCACCAATACATGACGTAACAGGGTGGGTGTTGCGCAACCAGCTGCAATACAACGTGCTGTCTCGCACGTATTAACGTTTAGAACACATAAATCGAACAAGCCCACGATAAACTTCGTGAGACGTTGGAAAAATTCGCGAGTTCAACGAACTCCATGTGTCAAATATGGCGAAAACAAATGAAGGTTGTTTCGTATTTTGCTTTAAAAACAATTTGAAGGTTGGTGCATGTTTTCTCAGCTGGAACCAATAGCATTTTATACTGTTAGCTAAACTTCCGTAAACTGTAACCAAAAATGTATTTAACTATCTGACTGTAACTATTGAACACAAAGGCGTAACTAACAAGTAAATAGATTTATCACGAAATGCATTATAGGCATATGATGTAATACGGAACTAAGCGCAAGGTTGTACGGAAAGCAATAAGTACTGAAGACTGTAAGGCCACGTTTATTTAATCACATATCGACATGAAACTTATCGATATCTGACCACAATTGACTCATTCCTTAAACGCGCACAATGATAGGTAAGTAAACATACGTTCTGACACCGTTTACGAAGACCGTCACCTAATTAGCCGAAAAGCTTTGTAAATATTGGCATGAGATAAAGAAACTCCAGCCAGGGTTACCAAACTTATAAATGAACGACATTGGGATGTAACCCTCGGTATATTTGCCTGGATTATGCTTTTTATATAGCGTACGGGTTATGTAAGTAGATTTTTTCACGCGCAATAACAAGCGATAATTTCATCGGCGCGAGGACAAGCAAAGATAACTTGACCTATTTTTTTTATCTCGCTCACTGCGTAACTGTAACCTACTTAGTGATGTGCACGTGAATACGTACGACCAATTGCGATGAAGTGGACCATCGTGACGTGGCCATTGTGGACACACAAGTTCCCAAATATGAGTGATTGATGAGTTGAACGCTGACACGAATGTGACGCAACTGAACGGCAGGAAACTGGAACAAATGCTGAAAATTCTTGCTGCATTCGTAATGATCTGTTTTTGTTTTTCTGCTGACAAAATCGTTTTGTTTTAATGGGAATCCCCCATGAGTCAGTAGTGATAATAGCAATTGATAATTTATGACTGCCGATAATAGCTCCAAATATTATCTTGCGACGACTGACCTTACAGCATGGAATGGAACAAAACATCGCACTCCTCTTACAGTACTTCCTCTAACTAGGCCTGTTATGTAACTCTAGCTGCTACATTCGACGAATCTAGCACAAGAAAATAGGTTAAGTGTTTCTTAATAATGAAGCAATTAACAGGTATAGGAGCAAGGCCAAACATCTAGCTCTGTCTTTGTTATACAAACTGATTCACTCAAACACTTGTTATCATTCTTATCTTTTATTTAAAAAGACAATTTCTACCGGAAAAGCGGAAAGGCCTTGGCACGTTTATAAATCGGAGTTACGAAATGTAACCTTGACACGAAACCATTATCGTGAGTCGACCGATAGAGGCCGCCGCACAGAAATAACACCCGCCGTTAATTAGGTCTTACGCGCGAAAAATCGGTCAAGTATACGTAATTTTGTAAAAATGCTTGAAACGTATCCAGAAGACGCGACCTCTAAGCTGGTAAGTCAAAATAACTTATGGTTACGGCAACAGACTGCTTCTTCTAAGACATAACATATGACTCGGCGTGTACTAAGTTTTCAAAACATTCACATCTTGACATAATTCATAACCACAGACAATGAGCCATTGGCGCCAACGGGAACGTCATGTAAATAATTATGCAACAGTTTTCTATTTCTCGGTAGGTTTTCATCGAGACATCTTCCGGAAAATTATAAAAATGCTTCCCACAGTTCTATTACAATAACTGAATTAATAGGTAAACAGTCGTGACTTCTAGCAGCAAAATAGCAAAGAAATTGTAATGTTGAAAATATTTCTATCATTTCATAGAACTGGCGGTAACCGTCAAATCAAACATGGCCGCCGTCCCACTTTTCCCGCGCAATAAACGGCAAGCGCGTGGAAAGTTACCGCTGTACTACTTTCTCTACTTTTTCCAAGATGGCGCCGATTATATATTATTTAAAGTAAGGTCAAGAGCGCAGTTATTTATTTCAAAACCGTCACGAATGTTACAATTAAACTTGACTTTGCTACGATTTGTTCAAGTTATTCATATGGCTTCTTAAGCATTTTTTACGGTTCAAAGTACTAGTTAAAGTTGATGGTCATGTTGACATTGACTTTGTATGACATCTGACTAAGTATTTATTTTATAAAACTACAGCGTGACAGAGATTTGCCGCTCGCGCCAAAGAACAAAAAACAGCGTAAACTCGCCCACGTATTTCATGAAAACAATAGCTGCACTGTCAAAGCCAAGGGCAACGCCATTAAAGGCAATTAATAATTAAATTTCACGTTCTTCGATCACGTTGCAGTTTATATAACTATGTAGAGAGGAGCAAACGTGCTTGGGTCGGTTGGTTGCGCAACACAACGTGAGGTTCAAGAACACACGTGCTGACGGCCGCGTGACCTGAACACGCTTTGGCACGTGAGATGCAGGTAGGACAATCACGTCGCTAAGGTCAGCAGCACAGGGCTGTCTCTTAGACGAACTTTGACATGGAATTCCCAACTTCGGAGCGAAAAAAACGTGTAATCGAAATTCTGGGAACTAAAATATGATAAGAAAGATAAGCAGAGATATCGGATGGGGTCATGTGAAGTTTAAATAGAGGTTTATGTTAAATGATTGGTTGGATTTCTTTAGATTTGGAGTTGAAACTCCAAACGGGCTGTTCATCCATTTTGATTTTAGAATCCTCTTTTAGCTAATTGTTCTGGCATCTAATAACAAATTAACAAAAAATAAGATCAATATCAAATCATTTTACAGTAATTAAATTCGATTATCGCAAAAAATATGAGATATTTTCCACTAACTGCACGAGACGAGTCTATTTCTAATTCAAATGGTCGTTCTAATGACATAATCATAGACAACCTCGTGTCCTAGCACGTGCTTATATAGTCTATGACGCTAACGTAAGTGTATGCAGCCATTTGCATCATTATGTAACCATTCGCGGAATAATAACAAGAACAAAACGGAATATAATACCTAATAATTGTATATAGTATTGTGTAATACTCTAAAATATGTTCTATGTAAATAAACCAATGTTTGTGAAATAGGAGGACTTTGTACAGTGACTCAGTAGCATGATACCTAGCATCATTACGAAATGCGTCTGATAAAGAAATAATAAGAACTGTTTTAGATATTTTGTTGACACGTGACTCAACAACTAAGGAATTCAAACATAATTTATGTAAATTCTTGGGCGAAATAAATTGCGTTTTTTGTTCTAATAAATTAGAACACAGGTTTTGATGAAATATGACTGAATATTAATTAACTGAATAACCATTTGCCTTACAACGTAATTGATTAAGACGTGACAACCTTATGTAACATAAATACTACACCACAACCTTATATTAAACGAATGCGCAATATTTTCCATAATAAAAGTCACTGATCAAGAATCAATACAAATAAAAGATACAGTGCACACGTGATAAACATATTGACGCGTTTAGAAAATAATAAATCCGAAGACTGTAAGAACTATTCTATATTTAGCTAGAGGGGATCGACACGTGTTCGAAGCAAGCGTGTCCCTCGACCTACGCCTTGTCATATGGCGTCGGTCCTCCTCTATGTTCAACGTGACTGGCTAAAACAATCGAAGGCTTTAATTCGAAGCTTCTTAAACGACAGCACCAATTAATTCTAAACATTGTCCTTAATTTATAAACGGAATTAACATTCCATTTCCCGTTACGGTATCTAAAGCAACAAACACACACACGTATTTCATCGCATACTTTAAACGAAGCTGAAATTTTCCCATCACTCCGCCAGATGAATCTGTTGGCTAACGGTTGCACAATACGTCGCTTACAACTATCAAGCGGGTTTTGACAATCGACAGTTATCACTAATCAAGTACTTTCTCGCGCTGTGGCCCGTTACCCGAAAACTGGGACTGTACGGTACAACCGAAAACGGTTTTTATGCTCATCACTGCCGTCTAAAACTCGTAATACTGTTATGAAACAGCTATTAGAGTGTCGTCATCGTTTTAGCGGTTAAATTTGATGTGATAGTCAAGGTTGGGTTTTGTTAATGTGATGGCCTGATGGGTCGTTTGCAGTTGAAGTGTTAATTGCTCGTCAAAAGTATGTTGTGAGATAAGGTCTTATAGACATTCTAGACAAGTGAACTATTAAATTAAAAGCTACTTAGCCATAAATAGACTTCAATAGCTCATAAAACCCATAAAAAGAACCTCGAACGTCATAAAGTTACACAGAACGTGCTATAAACAAATTTCCTTATTAAAAACCAACGGCAAAAAGTTAACAATGCATATATTTTTATAACCAATGCTAAATAGTAACAGTTTGGTTTGAAACGGTGTTTAACTGTCTGTGCTCCGCCAAGCGTCAACGGAATAACGGACGGTAACATTTTTCTGTTAATCTCTTTGCAAATGGAGCAAAAACATCATAATTTGCTGCATTAAAATGGCATTTTAAATAGCGAATCGATTACAAGTAGTTTATAAATTCGAATTTCAAAAAAATTACATTTCGATTTTGAACAAGGTCAGCCATGTTTAGGCCATAAACAAAACTAGGTTTATTTGTTTTAACGTCCAAATTGACAATAAAGTACCATATTTCAGTTATGATGAAACTTTTTCCATGTGTTACGATCACGAATACTGTTTTAAATTAACACCTAATAAAGTGGGCGGGTCTAACGGGGCAATCGACAAAAAATGTTTGAATAGTTATGTGTAACTGTACAATATAGTAATATTGAAGTAACGGAATTTGGTTTTATTAATACAAATGAACGTTTAAAACGTAATGAAAATTCATAGCCAAGTTGGCCGTTGTATTGGATTTAATTGGTCGAAATTAAACCTAGTTCTAAAATGATTAACCTTAATCCAATTAAATTAAGAACAACGAAGATCTCACTGTCATTTTTCAATAACAATGTATACCAATTAGAGTTGGCGCAATTATTTGAACAGTTAGACGGCATAACGGGGCGCCGGCGCATCTGGGCCGACCTACTGACACCGATCTTGTCGTGTCGTGGAACGGAACGTATCAATAACACAATCATACTCTTTAGCGGCCATGATTTATGATGAAGAGCATATCTTCTGGCACAACTGACAATTATAGTTTTGGCAATTCGGTAGTTAAAACTGTCGCGTCACCTAAGAAAAATCAATGTGAAACCACCGGATGTTGGTTCGAAATTTGGTGTTATTTAGAAGCAGATCAATAGCAATTCGAAATTCAAATCAGTTTGTGTCTTTTATATCGAACACACGTGTTTTGGTACCATACAAAGAAAATGTTATGGAAAAACACATAATTTTCTTTAAAATAGAACTCGCACGTTGCCTGCATTAAATCGGCGTGTTATCAAACGTGAACGACATTTTTTTTCAGTGCACAACCCAGTGCAACTCTCATTGTTTTAAAATCTTTGAAAAAACAATCAAACTTAGTCGCCACAATAGGCACTTACAAATGATCCTTACCATTGTTAGTTTCGGATAATAAACTGGATAACAATGTGTACTGGTACATTTTTTTACACTTCCTGTATTATTCGCGTTTTGATCGATTAATCGATTTATGTAAATCGATTGTCCTATCGAGAATAGTCGTGCGTTACATAAAGATGAAAAACATTGCGATACATTCAGCACATTACGCGTTCACATAATTCTCCTAATTTTAGCCCACGTTAAAAACGTGATTGTGGCAAAATCTAAATATTATTTTCGGTTAACCCCAATGAATCAAAGATATTAAATACTAGTCTAATTCAAATTCGTCTTTCAAAAATTAATTTGCTACTCAATCTTGGTATAATTTTTTGTGTAATCAACCGTCTTCAACTATGCGGAGTGTTCTGCAATCATTCTATTTTTACATTTTATCGTAACGTTAGCAAAAATTAACGCTCGGCAATAGGAAGTGAGTTTTGTAACGGAAGAAATCCAGTGTAACCTGTAAATTGGATTTGTAACATTGTAACACGCTAAAATTAAGAAACACGACTTATTAATGAGTTTGGCTAACATGAAGGGAGTAAAAAGCGTTGAAATGTGGCAACATTATTTCACAAAGGTGATCCACGTGCAACAACTTTGCAGCGGTGGGATCTTGCGACATTCAGTTTTTGCAACCGACCGATTTTGTAACAGCGACATTATTTAGACAACTGCAACGGTTCGCGAATTTTTTTATAAACTGTAACTAACGTAACCTTTCGCTTGTTTCAGAACCACAGTGATAATTCGTGCGGACCAGTCGACGTCCGCCGAAACATGGTTGCCGAGTTCATCCTGAGTCAGCAGCAGCTGCTGAGTGGAGCGGGTGGCGGGGGCCTGGGGCCCGTACCGCCCCCCTCCCGCGCCGCGCCGCCTAACCGGCGCCAGTCCGTGTCCCCCTACCCGATGGACCACAGCCACGGCCCCATTGGTAGCCCTGGCGACCCAAATGACTACTCTCCCTTCGAATTCAACAAGCGCAAAGAGTTCTTCGGTCAGCGCAAACAAAGGGAGTTTATTCCTGACAACAAGAAAGATGATGGTTATTGGGACCGTCGCAGGAGGAATAATGAAGCCGCCAAGCGTTCCCGCGAAAAGAGGCGCTTCAATGACATGGTTCTGGAACAACGCGTAGTTGAGTTGTCCAAGGAGAACCACGTGCTCAAAGCACAGCTTGATGCGATTAAAGAGAAATACGGAATCTGTGGAGAAACCCTCATAAGCATAGACCAGGTGCTGGCTACACTACCGACTTGTGACCAGGTCCTTTGCGTCACAAAGAGGAGTAAGCTGACTACCAACACAATGTTCCCTGCCCCGCCGCCACCACCCCCGGCACCGCCTGCATCTCCCCCGTCGCCGCCGCCTCAGCGCCAGCCAGAGCCCTACCAGGAGAGACTACCCGCCCCCGAGGCGTACTACCCGCATCCCGCACACTACGAGCCCCCTGGCTCAGTTCTCAACCTGTCCAGATCTCGCCGCGTGCCCTCACCCTACGAGCTGTCCTCTCTGTCAGGCTCAGGGGACGAGACCGCCGAACAGTACGCGCCCGAAAATAACGGGCTGCCGCTCAAACTTCGCCATAAATCACATCTCGGTGACAAGGACGTCGCCAGCGCCCTGCTCTCCCTCCAGCACATAAAGCAAGAGCCCGGCCCCCGGTCCTCGCCCTCATGGGACGGGGAAGGCTCAAGTGATGAGCGAGACTCTGGGATCTCCATAGGAGCCGAATTCAGGCCACAGCGGCCTGAAGATAGGCTCGCGGCCGAGGAGGAGGACGCACACCTGAAGGCCGAGCTCGCGCGGCTCGCCACCGAGGTGGCCACCCTCAAGAACATGATGCACCAGAACAAGGCGCGCTCGCACGAGCACTGAGCTGTCGCCGCCTGCGCCTGGACCGCGCAGCCGCCCCCGCCCGCGCCCGCGCCCCGCGCGCGCCCTCGCGTCGAACTCGCTCGTACAAACTGTCTCCCCTCCCAGTAGATGAAGTTACCACGTTGTAAAGAGATGAATATTATATTTGTATCATATTGTGCAGCTGTAAGCGGCTAAGCCGCGACGCCTATTTGTAATCCTTCCTAGTAGTTGTATGTCGTGGTCGGTGTATAGTATGTACTCGTGTAGGGTAGGCAAAAGTAGTGGCAGGTCGTCGTAGACGCGCCTCCTGGACCCTTTCATATGAAAATGAGACTAATTATGTTCGGTTTACAGACTTTTCGAACAGATAAAACTTGTCTACTCAGTGATAGGATATAAAAATGCATTTTTAGTGATGAGCTATGTATGTAAATGTAATTAAGTTAAAGAAGTAGATCTGTTTCATCTTTTCGAAGACTCGATAGTGAAAAATCGATGGCTAAAGACTATGTTCTTATAAGTAATAGTTTGTAAGTTTGATCTAAGTAGATTTAAGTCCAACTTAGATGGTTATTTATAAAAATTAATGTATATTTCTCATTTCGGATTGCCCCGTTAAGTTTTGAACCAAAAAGATGATAGGTCCTCTGGTTAACTGATGAGAAATCGCAAATAATTTGTAAGACATAGATTCTACATTAAAAGTTTAAAACATATAATAACAGAATGTATTGATAAAAAACAAAAATTAAGAATACCAGTGCCTTTGACAATACATACCTACCTTTATAAATAGCTACCTAAAGGAATATTTTTGTACACTTATTAGAAAAAAAGAAAATGGCGATTTCATCTTTCGGAAACCATGGTCGTTACCATGGGTTTACTGGACTCTTAACAACTCGACAGTTGATTGTTTCCTTTTGAAAAGTGAATGAAAATGCTTAGCATTAGACCTTCTTGTGCGAAGAAGCTTTCGAGTTGTGAGAAGTACACCCATGGTAGACACAAGTTTAAATTTTGTAAATGTATCGAATCCTAAGAGAGCTAGTTTGCAAGTATTTCAGTTGTATTGTAAGTTTACTCCTAGTATTGCTCTAAAGGGCATGTGATAGGACTGAAAAGGAAGTATACTAAGTATTTATTTATTATTCGGACCGAGAAAGAGGATTTTACAATTTATTATCTTTGTATAAGAAACTCTATACGATATGAATAAATTGTGTACATTACAATTATATGACGAATTTTATTTCCTTACTATCCTTACACACAAATACATACACACATGACCTTCCAATCAATCTGCCTAGTCTTTTCCCAACTATGTTGGGGTCGGCTTCCAGTCTAACCGGATGCAGTTGAATACCAGAATTTTACATGGAGCGTCTGCCTATGACCGACCTATGCCTATGGAGACCGCGTATCGGCAACCGTAGTGTGTATCGGCAACCTTAAAAAGTAGTCTGGGACAGAGTGTTTTGGCGTAGCCTGAGAGAGGACTATGTCCAGCAGTGGATTGCGATAGGCTAAGTTGATTGATTGATTGTGGCAATAGCCATAATCATGGTTGGGTAAGTGTTATAACAAAAGCCTAAGTTATTGTCTACCTCCATCCGCTGAACAGAATGCCTAGACCACCCTGTGTACCACACACGTCACACCAAAGAGGAGAGGTTGTATTTCAAACCACTCTCTGGCTTTATTAACATTCTAGAAACCCCTATATTACATAAAATAACATCACGCCTGTAATACCCGAAGGGCGTTACAGGTATACTTATGAGTATTCACCCACATTCCGCCAGTTATGTTTAAGTCCCATGTAATAGGGGGCGAGTCTATTGCCATTAACCGGGCACAAATCCAGACTCCGGGCTACTAACCCTATATTCTTTTTCTTTTCGTGTGGTTAGTGACTAACTTGAGGGTCTAGACAAGTGACAATCGCTTCCAAAGCGTTTCGTATTTCTACAACGACTTTCAACAGGATTGACATAAGCTTTTCGATAGCCTAAGTCAGTCCTATACATTTTTGCCTTTTCCATCATCGTTATCGCTGATAGAATGTCACTTTGTCTAGGCCTTCTGGTGTCAGAATTTTAAAGCCGCCCAAGGGCCGCTTGGCTTCACATGCCGTCGAGAAATATCTTTCAGGCATGCCAGTTTTCTCACGACGTTTTCCTTCACCGTTTTTAAAGCAAGTGACAATTATTCAATACGCACATGAATCCGAAAAGTCAGAGGTGCGTGTCTTGGGTTCGAACTCGAGACCTATGACTTGGCAGTCCGACGGGCATACCACTACGCTATCACTGCTTACCTCTATATTAAAAAAACACAGATACAAATAAAACAGACACAATAATAAGTAATTCCGGAAACAAATATTACAGATATTATCACAGCCTTGTAACAATGTATAAATAACAACGGATCGAAGTATTCGTCATTCTTATCTATGACGTCATGTTTTAATTAAATTTTCTTAGTAAAGATAAAAATAACTGGAGCAACTTGGTTATTATGTAGGTACTTGGATTGAAGTAATTGTGGTTAGATTGCATCAAGCCGTCGGTTTTGGCCGAAGGTTGAGGATATAGCTCTTGGACCCATCACCTGAGTGACCAACTGGTGACTGATATCAAAAGCTAACAGCTGTCGCTGCATGGACCTATGTAAGTTTTTCGATGTCATAATAAGTAGGTCACCTTCTAAGTAGATCTATGCCTTTTTTTTAAAGTCAAAACTTCTTTATACGCTTTCAGCACTTTTTGGGTGAACAAAAATCATGCAACTCGCGTCATCGTCACCGAACGCTTGTCGGGTGATCAAAAATCATGGAATCGCGTCATCGTCACCAAACGCTTGATCAAATCCCTTCTCCCGCTCTGGGCGGAGCGGGAGGGCGTGTTAGACTTCTACTGACTAAAACCCACCCGTGTTCCTTCAGTTGCCTGTTGCCAAGGGTCCCGGTATCCCTTTCGGACTTTCCCGCAACCCTGCCAGGAAGTAGATATATCCTGAAGCCTGACTTACGAAAAATCGAAATATTAAAATAAAAACCCGGAGCTACCATGAAGTTTTCAATTTCGAATTAAAAATGATGCTGAATAGGGGAATCTTTTTACTAACGCTCCTTAGTACATGCCACTATTAGCTGCGCGTGCGCCGTCTATGTTTACGCTTTGGCTGGTTCAAATTATTTGCACCTATCTACCCTACAAATTTAGAAAAATTATTTCATAATGTCATTTTTGTCTAAACTTTTGACAAATTGTTTTATTGTTATGTGTAATATTTTTAGTCAGTAAAAGTCTGACACGCCCTCTAGCTTCGTCCAGGGCGGGAGACGTAATTTGATGATACCCAAAACTCAAAAAAAAAAGGTTTTTGTAAGATCGCATGCGTCCTAATAGATAATGTTCTTAGAAAACTAAACCCTCACCCACACCGGCGCGTTTTTAGGATCGTACGACTGAGAAACGCGCGTCCTTCTCCTACTGCGAGTTTATTATCGCAGCAGTGTGTAACTTCGTAGCCGTCCTAATACAAAATGTACTGAAAACTGATATCGCAATAACGCTTGCGTTATTATCGTGCGATAAAAACGCGCCGGTGTGGGAGAGGCTTCAATAAAAACAAAACGCTTCATGCCCATCTTTCCACTTTAAAATAACATAGAATTTAAAGGAAAATAATAAGCACTGTGACACAAACCTTCATCTACTTAGGCGTTAATTACAAACAATTAGTCGATACTTATCTGTGAGAACAACTTAGTAACCTGCTTCCCCAGTTGCTGTGTAAGCAGCGCGTGAAGGTAGCTATGATAGCATCTATAATGTGGATCAAGATGGAAGAGTTGTGTGGCAGTAGTGTGACAATTGAGATGAAACCTAAGTATTTACATTAAAAACTGGCCAAGTGCGAGACTGACTCGCACCCTAAGAGTTCCGTACCGTATTAAATAAATAAATAAACCATTTATTCCGAAATTTCAACATTATATAACTTCGTATAATATAACTTCTTTATCTATCTATACCTACTGAGGAGGAGCTCGTGGCTAAGTAATAACAGCCGCACGAGTCGATCCATCAGGTTAAGCTACGCTCGCCGGGGTTGGTCCGTGGATAGGGACCATCTTAAGATACCGAGACTCCTCCGTGCCTCGGAAAGGACGTTAAGCCGTTGGCCCCGGCTGTCATTTGTTGATATCTTTGAGTAGTTACGGGTCGTCAGAAGCCCGAAAGTCTGACAACCATGTCTTACTAAGGGGTATCGTGTGACCCAGTAACTGGGTTGTGGAGGTCAGATAGGCAGTCGCTCCATGTAATATACTGGTATTAAACTACATCCGGTTAGACTGGAAGCCGACCCCAACATAGTTGGGAAAAGGCTAGGCAGATTGATTGATCTATCTATACTTACATTAACGTTGCTTTTCGTCAACAGTCCTGCACTCTGATTGCGTAACACACTTTCAATCACAATCCGAGAGTTTCGAAGGACGTTTCTAATCCATTGCTTCATAGCTTTGAAAAAATCTCTCTACTCAACAACTTAAGTAATGCAATGAATTTGGGTGAACTGTCAAAATGAAACCCATTTCGATCAATTGTCATTTTATGTGTGTCACGTCAGTATCTCGCGGCTAAGAATCCATGTAAATCGTTTTTTTTTTTTAATAATCACCAAATATGACATTGTTCTCATATTTGCTCAACTAACATGATAATTCTGATTGATTTCATTCACTCTCCGTCCAGCGCTCGGTGTGGCAACACGTCGTGTTCTGGTTTGTAACAGGTCAATCGTCATCCTGAGGAAGCCTCGTTGAGAGATGAAACACGGTTTTTCATGACTCTTGAAGAATAGTAAAGCGGAATAGGTTACTAAGTATCTACGTTTAAATAGATTTCCGCAAAGCCACGCCTGAATCAATTAACTATTTTGAGTAATCACACAAATATAAAATTGTTCTTATTATAATATTTGCTCATCTAATGTGATGATTACAAACTAGTATCAGGCCTTGTGTTCGATCTTGGAGCAGGCAATCATTTGTGAGGAAACGTAGACAAAACAAGACGTTGAGTCATTAGTTTAATGTTTATAATTAACATACTTAACATCTCCCCTGTAATCCCCGAAGGGTTAGACAGGAGGTATACCTGTAGTACACACTCTTTCGCCAATTATGTTTAAGTCCCACCATGTAATAGGGGGCGAGCCTATTCCCATTAACCGGGCATAAATCTGTGGCGGCAACTACATCGCCACATGCGAACTACGCATCAAAGACATGACGACACACAAAAATCCTGACGTCACATAAATCCTGCATCGCGCAATTAAAGTTTACCGTGCAATGGACATATATACAAGAACCCAACATCAATCGTTGGGCAGTTGCCCGCCAGACACAACACCCGTCTGGTTGGAGGATCCTCCCTTTTCTATGGTGGATGAGTGAACTTTACACCCTGTTCCTCATAATGTTCAAGTCCCACCATGTAATAGGGGGCGAGCCTATTCCCATTAATCGGGCATAAATCTGTGGCGGTAACTACATCGCCACATGCGAACTACGCATCAAAGACATGACGACACACAAAAATCCTGACGTCACATAAATCCTGCATCGCGCAATTAAAGTTTACCGTGCTATGGACATACATATATACAAGAACCCAACATCAATCGTTAGGCAGTTGCCCGCCAGACACAACACCCGTCTGGTTGGAGGATCCTCCCTTTTCTATGGTGGATGAGTGAACTTTACACCCTGTTCCTCATACCCCTAAAAATCCAGACTCCGGGCTGCTACTGAGCAATTCCTAACAGAAAAACCCAATAACACTGCCCGACCTGGATTTCAAACAAAGGCTCAGCAGCAGCCCTTGCGTCCACTAGACCAAAGTGGCTGCTTATAATTATTTTTACCCGACGACGGCGAAGAAAAAGGAGGGTTATGATTTTGACCGGTATGTATGTATGTATGTATGTTCATCTGATCCCTCCTATCTTCTAAAGCACTCATCACAATTTGACAAATGAGGTATCGTTGGAAGCGTTATGATCGTCCGCTGGTTAAAGGCTATGTGACGTCACATTATAATAAAAATGGCGCCATCCAGAGGAAATAAAGTCAGGAACTTAAAAAAAAATATTTTTAATCGGACCATGTTGGGTATCAAATGAAAGGGCTTAATGAGCACATTTCAAAAATATATATATTATAACCCCAAAAGAACTAAAAAAACTTTGAGGTACACTTTGAGGTACACTAAACGCCTTTAGGCGTTATAACCTCAAACCAAATAAAGAAAGGCCGGTTTCGTAAAAATGTGTGCACTTAGTGAGGTGCAGTTTGATTGTAAATGGTTGTAAATGTGTGCGTGTGAGCGTGTATGCACAGAGCGGAGGTATAGTTTTGGCATGCTTCACTGTTATTCGCAGCGCTCTGTCTTGATTTTTTATTTGGTCTGAGATAATACCAATAAAACTTCTATTGTATCTTGTTCTGTGTCCGCGAACCGTAATTTTCTACTTTGATCATAATATTTTAAAAGTCATCATCATCATCATCATCAGCTGAAAGATGTCCACTGCTGGACATAAGCCTCCCCCAAGCACCGCCACTTCAACCGGTTCTGTGCTTTCTTCTTGCTTCTGCATCTAGCGAAATCAAGCGGCCGCGGCATTGTATCAATGTGCAGATACAAAACATATATTATTACACATTAATTATTTAGTTGTAGCACATTAAGACAGTATTATGGAACTCAAAGAAGACGGAAACGATTACAACCTTGGGCCGGAATGAAATGAGATGAAAATGGTGTGGATTTACATAGTTAATACATAGATTAAAATTTATCAGTACCTACCTCTATTTCTATTTTTTATTATGGCAAGCAAAGCCGTTGTCGACCATTCTGCCAATGTCTTAAGTGAGTTGGAAAAGCAAGTGTGTATCGAGACAAAAAAAAAAAAAACGCTGAATATTCTGTTTTGACAATCAAAGCTGAGTTATTAGAGGTTTAAGAAAAGTAAGTTTATGTTACAATTTTTAACTAACAACTGATTCCTGAAGTGCAAAAGATGTTCTTAAAACGTCGATGTTTGAAAAGTCATATCAATTAACGTCAACGACTTGGACTAGACATACAATACGTTCATGTCATCTTTTTGGAGCTCACTGTACGTACTCAAAAACGCAAAATAAAAAAGAGACTTACGCAAAAAATGTTGCGTCCCAAAAAACTTTTTATTCATTCAATTATTTTTACTTTAAACCGATTCAAACACCTACTAATGTCAAATAACCTCGATTACAGAGCAGTAGACGTAATTTAACTATTTTTAAGACGAAAAGTATTTTAAAATATCATGAAATCTATGTAGGGATCTCGGCCAAGGCAGCTCTACTTTCTTCTGCATTATCTGATCTTCCAATGAGGCTAGACGGTATATAATTATAGCCATATTTTCCTTTTATTATGTTTAGCTTTTTCGAATCGGAAACTAGGCTAGATATGAATAAAAAATAGGGTTATTGTAATGCAGCTAGACGCATAAGGCTCAATTTACATTGCCGCTGAACGGAATGGATACGAAACGGACGGATTTGGGACGAAACTATGTAAAGAATAATGCACTTTATGTCAAACTAGATTCGATGTGCTAGTTGCGGGAATTCCCGAGAATGCGCGAGAATTCTCTAAAAGACCCGTTTTTCTGCTCATAACTAGTTTGTACGTTACACAATTGACATAAAGTTCATTAAGCTTTATACAATTTTGTTCCAAAAATTCGCTTCCAGTACGTTTCGATTGTGAATTTTAGATTTGCGTTAACAGTCATTACTGAGAAGAAAATTAAATAAGACTACTGGTAAGTGATAAAGTTCATTAATCTTGGACAGACACAGGTAATAATCGCCTAGGTGGCGATTTTGATTTGATTAATTCCTTACCTCATTTTAGAGTTCTAAATAAGTTCCTGTTAATAAATTACATTATTTTAAAAGGTTTTTAAAAAATATATATAAATACTAGCCAAGTTAGGTACTTAAATGCTTTACAACTCTCCGCAACCGCAAAACAACAAAACCACAAAACCTACGTCATTCGTGTTTAATTAATATTTGTTATGTAACAATAAAATTAAAAATTATCAACTTTCCTCCTTTAAATTCATATCTTACCTGCAGGAGTGTAGCCAGCCGTATCAATGATACGGGGCCCCAAAGCTACAAGGGCACGCAAAAAACCGCAAAATATTTACTAAAACCAAAGGCAGATCCAGGATTTATTTCTGGGAGGGGCACATGGGCCATGCAGATAAGAATTGTCTCCCATATCTTGTATTGCACTATGCTGTTTATGGGAATATTTTTTTTTTTTTTTGGTCACCTTCATCAGGTTCCCCCAAGTGACTTGACGAACAGTTTCGACCCCCGGTTTTGCGCTCAATCGCTTCCTCTATAGAGTGTGTGTTGGAGCGTCAGAGATCGCGTTGTACCAAGGTTCTCATATTGCGTTGAGTGCCCGTTCTTCTCATCAAGTGATAGGTGTGTTTTCACGCCGTTCCGTCATAAGAGTCCAGAGATCCAGAGTCTCTTCTGAATGTTTGGACTCCCTGCCCTAACACCATATCTTAAAAAATCACGTACCTTCCTCCCTGAGGATTTCCACCATTTGGTCGAGCGCCTGGTCAACGTCATTTGTTTGTATTTAGCTGCCTTCCTCACTGCTTACCTGAATAATTTTCCATCGTCGATTTCCTGTTTTTTTTTGTCCATCCATACGATGTTTATCCATCAAGTTTTCACCTATGGCATTTATTTCACTACAAGGCACCTAAATTATCCTGTACCTTTTACCCATACTAAGACAAATTGAATAATTTTGGTCATGGGTTTCTACCCTACACACTGTTATTTACCTTTTAATGTGAAGGTAACCTATAGGTATTCTTCCCATGGGAAAAAAGAACAGTGAGCCGAACAGAGAGTTAATTCGAACGATTTTTTTATCGAAAATCCAGCTATCCTACAGCATAATCAGCCTATAATGTTCCCACTGCTGGGGCACAGACCCAGAAACGACTCTTTGAGGGGGATCTATCACGTGGGCCCAGTGCGAGTTGGTACACACGACTACACATCAAGCGACTGAGTGAGAGCGAGAAGGAGTGGGGTTCTGGCGGCTCCAAGGCTTAGAATAGTTTAGGTAATTGCTATGTACGGTGAAAAAAATAGTAATTAAAATTAATAAATAAATGTTAATTCAGTTATCATGCACATGACTTAATTTGAAGTATTTTTTTTAATATCAGCGGCTTAGTTTAGAACTTTGGTTTTTTTTTTCTATCGAGAAAATTTATCCTACCATCAATCCTCAACTTTAACATATATTTATTTCAAAATTAATGCTGCTGTATTTTCGACATAACGGAGGATCATGCTAAGCAATTTGAGGTTGTATATTCTTTTAATACGAATTTATATGTGAACAAAAACAAAGGTAACGATTCATTCGTTAGTCGTATTTCTGTCGGTAACCCGGTTAGTGTTACGTGGCGTAGGTATTTGCAACCGGGAATGTGATGTCAACTAATATTAGATTGGTGACTAACGAATGATTATCTTAGAGGAGTTGGGCTTTACGCTTTGATGTGTGGTTACTGTCATGTAGTACACATTTGGATCTACGCTACGTTACGTTACAGTTACATGTGTTTTTCTTTGTACAGTGTTGTTATAATGACACACAAAATTAAGTCAAGAAACTTTTTTTTTGTAGTTATTACATTAAACCGACATCGTACATGAGCTAAAATAATGTCAGACTCAGACTTCTTAGGCGAAAAGCGATCGTCGCGGGAGTACGCGATCGTAGATACAAATTCGATTGTAGGTACAGTCACGGACTTTAATAGATAAGCCACTTGGCACTGTTCGTATTTTAGCCGTGTAATGCAAATCGGGTTTAGTCGGTTATACTCGTACATCCAGACACGGAAAGTCATGTCTTCATAAAGAAGAAGAAAATTATATTTAATATCTTTACCGGTTGGCTAACCCGAGAGCTAGAACTACAAACTTGACAGCAGAGTGACTACCCAAAGTCAACCAATTGCAGGTCTAGCAACCGTAACCACAGATTACTGAATAGTTACTACGTAACAGATACTTCACTCAGTAGAAAATTTCCAATACCTATTACGATAATTGCCTACTCCCTCGCGTCAACAACCACTGTATGCTAAAATGCGCCTAAATGCTCAAGCGTACAGCAGTGATTGCTTCGCACCGCGCGATTCCACAGAAATCGCAGGGCTGCCTCTTCGATAAAATTAAATTAACATAACTTTTTATCTATGTTATTGAGAACTGTGAATATGTTCTGACTTTTATGTGGCAGTTAAAATTTTTATCATTTATAAAATATTTAACCAACTTAAAAAAAAGGAGGCGATCAGACATACAGGCCAAACTGAGAAGTTTGACTTGTATGGTTTGTAGGTATGTATGTTTGTGCGCGATAATCTCGCGTTTGGCTAAACCGATATCGATGCGGTTTTCAGAAAAGGATTTGTTACATTTAGGAGAACGTTTTAAAATAAGTATAATACTTCTTATAATACTTATAATACTTCGTACGAACGAACAGCACTATTAAAATTGAACGGCGTGCGCGCGCTTCGCTTGCGAAAACCGCACTGAATTTGATCCGCCGGCGGACCGAGACCGCTCGGCTGGGCGGTAGGCACTTATAGCGCGCAAGTACATGGAGTGACGGAGGCCTGCCGTAACCTAGCGACGATTGTTTTAGAGTAGCCATAGTAACGTTAGCGTACGGAGAAATTTTAATTAGTCATTCAAATTCAACATTAACGTCTCTAACATCGACATTTCAACTACTGACACTGTCTTCGGGATAGGTTTTCAGAATTATCGAGTTAATGAGCTCTGATTCAAAGGAGGTCAGTATCAAATAGATTGGATAAACATTGTATTTATTTATCATTGAGAACTTATTAGTCAACCTTTATGGACAAGACTATTTCCGATTACTAGTAATTTTTGTCATCAAGTTTACAAGCATGCGATTTAAGTTCGTATTTAATCGTGTAATCTCGTGAACGTATGAAACTGCAAAATTGAAAAGGTTGAAAGTGGCTCATCAATTAAAGTCCGTGACTGTACATATATACACCCACATTTCGTTAGTGATGTTTGGTCTAGTGATCGCAAGGACTACTGCTGGTAATAAGGTCGGTAGATCGATTCCCAGAACCCTAACTACGTATCACAATCTGAATGATTTTGAAGGATTTTGCTAATCCATTGCTTCATATATTCGAAAAATGTGTCTGCTGAACAACGTAAATAACGCAATGATCGTGTTGAACTGTCAAAATGAAAGCCATTGCTACTGTGTGTTACGCAATTACCCCGCTGATCCAGGCGCGGTCCGAGGTGAGGGGTCCTGGGGGTCATGACCCCCCCAAAATCATTCAAGCTGTCGAGAGACTGAATGATTTACGTTCTTTACTAACTCAAAACTGTAGGCAGGTACTTGATTCAGTTGAGCCACAGTTACCCCGATGGGCATATACAAAAAAAAGTTTTTAGAGTACTTGTCAATTAGGTAACGATTTCCTTAAAAAATATTCCTCGGCACCAATGGTGACCCCGCCCAAAATCTTGGGCTGCGACCGCGCCTGCGCTGATCGGGAAATGTGTGATTAGGTTTTTCCATCAGGATTTTTCCAATAGCAGCCCGGAGTATGGATTTGTGACCGGTTGACCTTCAATTCTTCTTTGTCGGTGCACTCTTCACAGAGCGGTCGTGGTCATCAAGTTGCAGTGAGATTTCGTACAGCCGTGATTTGCCTGGCGATGCCACGCCATCCTTCTCTGTTGGCTGTTACATGAGTGCATTCGTGTAATGGGCCGCCCACTGCGGATTTAATCTGGTCGGCCCATCGCATGGGCGACCTGCCGCGTGCTTTTATTCCATCGACCTTTCCCTGCACTACAAGACTTTCTATGGACCCCCAATTACATAAAACTTTTAAAATAACACACCATTGTATAAATATTGATCAAGCTTGGAACGTCACCATTTGTTTTGCTGGATTACAATTATTATTTACCTTACAACTGTTATTTACAATGACGTCAGCTGTAAATAAATATTATCTACTATTAGATTACGATACTAAATATTATTATTGCATAATGTTTTTAGTTGACATGTAAATAAGTTTATTATCAGCATTTTTTTGTGTGCGGGGAAATCCCTGAAGTTTGATTTGTACGATGTTATATCTACTTACATATTAATACAAATTTATATTGTTGAGTAGGTAGGTAAGTTACCTACTTTAGCTCTTGCAGAAGGCTAAAAGCACAGTATAAATAAGTAAAAGTATTATGTTTTAAAAAAAAACGGCCGAATCGACGTGCTTCAAAATCTCAGTGTATATCAGTACGCAATAGTCTCGAGTGCGCAGCAGTTATGCACGGACGTAGGTAATTATTTCGAGGTCACTGTCGAGACATAATACTGTTACTGTGTTATACTGTGCTAAAAGAATATTAGTAAAACACACCTTCCAATAAATAATTAAAAGGATAATATTCGTATAATTGAAATCCTTAGAACGGCCTTTCTTTTGATGTCCTCATTCAAAGGAAATGAAAATCCTTATAACTCATTTAGATTTTATTTTACTACATAATTAGATAATGACAATAAATTATATACATTTACAATATTATAAGAAGATTTTTATTAAGCTTGGTACACATTGAGGCAATTTCGGAAACTTCCGCCATTTGAAAATTGTGATTCACGCAAGACACACATTTACTGTGAAAAAGTAGGTTAATTATTAATGGATGAGACAGTAATCTATTTTAAGAAATACCAAGAATTCCAAATAATTGTGCATAGTGAACTATTTGTGATAATTTTAATACTGGTTCAGTATTTTGATAAATTTGTCTTATGTTTAACCTAAAATAAGCTGACGACAGACTAGTAATTAAATAACAGTTATTTAACCTCTGACAACAGCAACACAACAGCAACCTTATTGTAAACAGGATAAAGATCATCATTGTGATTTTAAAAGCAACCTTATCGTGACGAGAATAAAGATTCCTTTATTTTTCGTATGGTTAGTGATGCAATATTAGAGGTAAAACAAAAGGACTCTGAAAGGACTAGTTCTATATTTAAAGATACGGCGTTACTTGAAATAGTGTCTTATCAAAACGTAGTAAAAACAGGAAACACTGCAATAGATTCGCAGAATACATTCAGTCAATGTGTACTAAGCCTACATCATTATAATAATCTTTTAAAACTAGCTTAGCTAGAAGATCACATATTATATCGACGATATCATTATTTTTAATACATTTAATAAATATTCTGAAATAAAAAATGTACAAGTATTGATAAGCATAATATTCAAAGGATTTTTTGTTCCATTATATTCAGTGTTTTGTTAATAAGAGTTATATTACAAAATACACATGATGTACCATCAAAAACAAACACACGACTACAAAAACAACATCAATCTGCAAGTGATTAAAGAATTCGAAACACTAAATAAACGTTAGAAGCCTTCGTTTAAATTTTATATTATTTAAACACTTATTATAAATACAGATACATTTTATGTTAATATAGAAGCACCTCTGCTTATCCCCGCGGATAGAGCTTCAAACAATTTGTCCTTCAATCCTTTAAAGAAATTAACACTAACAACTGAGTTATTAGCATTAAATTCATTAAAAACACACGACCGTAGCACGCGGCGTTCGCACGTCGTCTGGTAAAAATTTCACTGTCAAGCAAGCACACCCTGTTGCTGTTTCACTCGCACTTGTCGTGTGGGGAATGCTCTGCTGGACGGTGAAAGGGATAGCTTCACTCAACCGATGCCGGTATGATCTCCCCGCAGGCCATGTTTTGGGTGGCTTCCAGTGAGGGTAGTGAGGCTGTAGGGGCTCGAAGCCTGGCCGAGCTCAGCTCATTGCATTGAACCCAAAGCTCCAACTGGAATGTATGATAGAAATATCCATTTAAGTAAAAGTTTTTGGGAATATTGTTCGAACTGTCGCTTTTTAGGTATCATATTGTGATGGTCATCAATGTTGACTTACTTGTCTCAGTTTTGAGCAATAATATGGTAATCATTTTCTACTAATAATACTTAATTACTTACTTATAACTAGTTACGAAAAACTACGAGAGTAACGCATACCATAGCTAACAAACTAAGTCAAGTACACTCGATTTTATATTACTACTAGTAGTAGGTACCTAAGCAATATTTTTTTAATGATATACTCTCCATGGTAAGACTTAATAGCCTCCCGCAGACAGGCGCAACGCGACACCTGTAGAACAATATTTCCGTAAAGTTTTAAAAGAAATCGTTCTACTAGAGTCGCGTCGCGTCTGTTTGAGCCGTAAACCTACTTAAATACACTAAACATAACTTATATAAAGATTGACACTTGAGTACATGAGCACAAGACTATTCTTGTGACCTAAGTGGTAAACACTACATAGTATTTGATTTTTTTTTTCAGCAATCTTACTATAGGCCGATCTCTTAACTGAGTCCGATCCTGAGGTAGCTGCGCGGTGCGGGAGGGGTGACAGTTATCGCAAGTTAAGAGCGTTTATTCTGAAAGTTGGCAAATAACTGTCAAATATTTACCTGTTTTGATTATTATGGCAATATTACTGTATGGAACTGTGGCGGTATCTATATTGCCACATGCCTACTACGCATCAAAGACCTGACGTCACAAAAAAATCCTGATGTCACATAAATCCTGCATCGCGCAATTAAAGTTTACCTTGCAATGGACATATTATTATACAATAACCCGACATCAATCGGTGGGCAGAAACAACACTCGTCTGGTTGGAGGATCCTCCCTTTTCTATGGTGGATGAGAGAACTTTACACCCTGTTCCTCATACCCCTAAAGAACTATGAAATATCGCTAACTAACTGACTAGAATACTAATAATGAATTGCAATTATAACATTGAATTTATGTTGTAACTGGTTTTAGGTGTAAAAAAGGCATTTCGAAAGTTTCCAAATCTTTTTTTTACATCTTAAACTAAATATTCGGTGTTACGATATTATTTACTGCATTTCATAATCAATATTTTAGACAACTAGTTAGCCATATTTCATACTAGCTGCGCCCCGCGGTTTCACCCGCATAAGTCTCGGTCCCGCGGGAATATCGGGATAATGTGTTAATCCAGGTTATAAACTATCTGTTTGCCAAATTTTATCCAAATCTATTCAGCCGTTTTAGCGTGATTGAGTAACAAACATCCAAACACACAAACACAAACTTTCACATTTTTATAATATTAGTAGGATAGTAGGATTAGTAGGATAGTAGGATTTCCATATAGTAATATTGCCAAATTAATCAAAACAGCGATTTAATTGACATCTATTTGCGACGTTGCCCACTTTCAGAATAAACACTCTTAACGAATCATTGAGCTCCCGTACCACACAGCTATCTCAGGAAAGGACTCAGTCGGCCTATAGTCAGTGCATCTGTTTTTTGTTTCAAAATGCAGCATCAGTCTACAACTCCTGAACGGTATACCTACATGTTACTACCTTTTACTAATGCTCTATGGTACATTATTACTTCCCTGTACTTACTAGTAGACTAACTATCACCTAATTTCCAGAAACCCAGAGGTACTCTACAAGAGAGTGCTCTACAAAAAAAGGGAAAAATTACTTTAAATTCGGAAGTCGGTGTTTTTGCTTTTCAATTTTCGTTTTCTGCCACTGACTTCCGAAATTAAAGTAATTTTTCACTTTTTAGTGTTTCTTTTTGGAAGTCGGTTGTTTTTTTTTTTGTTAAACGTTTTTATATTTCACTTTCTAGTTGTGGCACCTACCCCGCACAATTTCGAATATTACTACCTGCTATGTAAATAACAGTGACTGAGTCACTAAGAACATCGTCTACATATACTAAATGGGAAAAATACGTAATATTTAAGCTAACTCAAAAACTACGCAAACAAAATTAATAAAAACTTATAAGAGACCACCTCTGAAGCATGACCTACCAAACAAAAAAAGAATCATCAAAATCGATTCATAATTGGCGGAAAAATAGCAAAAGAAACACACAAAAAAAAAAATGAGAACCTCGAAAGAAGTCGGCGTAAAAATACGCTTTTATCATGTAACTCGGCTTTTCCTTCTTCGCATTTGCCATCAAACTAACCAGTCTTGAACTCCTTAAAGGTATCACTGAACCAATCAACCGACCGGTGTTTTGTCCACCGGTTGGACCTCCTAGAAAACTGTTGTTCACTCAAAAGACTACAGAAACTTCTACACGTACCTCGGGAGGCATCTTCTCCGGTGGATGCCTGCAGGTTCCTCCACAATGCAGCTGCAACAACAACTCCGCTATAGCAGCAGCGGACGTATCGATGACGCGTTGCCGGCACACGGCCACCGCGTGAACGAAGCCTCCGGGACCAACAAATTCGTGCTCCATGAAGACTGTCTTGTCATCCCAGTATATTGCCTGGAAGAAAGAGGAGAGAGATGGAGAATAAATAAAAGTACCCAAGAGTACACAGAAGTTCCTCGAAGGACTTGAGAGGAACCTTTGCATAAAAGTGGAAAAGTCCTTATACTAATATTATAAATGGGAAAGTAACTCTGTCTGTCTGTCTGTCGCGCTTTCACGCCAAAACTACTGAACCGATTTAAATGAAATTTGGTACACAGATAGTCTAGAGCCTGAGAAAGGACATAGGCTACTTTTTATCGATATACCACGCGGGCGAAGCCGCGGGCGGAAGCTAGTAAAGAATACAGTGTTCTGATTGGAAAGCGCAACTTTATCACTGTTTCTGCTAGGATTAGACTACTCTGCCATTCCAGCAAGTAAACAAGAAGATAACCAAGATACAGGTTAGTTTATCATACAAAGTCATCAATAGAAAATGGGGATCTCGCAAAAGAATTGAAAATGAATACCCCTTTTTCGTGGTCAATACGCCTGTCTACAAATCACAGCAAACAGCGTTTATAATACCACTAGCTTCCGCCCGCGGCTTCGCCCGCGTGGTATGTCGATAAAAAGTAGCCTATGTCCTTTCTCAGGCTCTAGACTACCCATATACCAAATTTCATTTAAATCGGTTCAGTAGTTTTGGCGTGAAAGCGCGACAGACAGACAGACAGACAGACGGACGGACAGCGAAGTCTGTAAGTAATAGGGTCCCGTTTTACCCTTTGAGTACGGAACCCTAAAAAGAGCATCATTGTCTTCCCTTAGTAACTCATAAACAGCTCTGCATCATTAGTAACTCATAAACAGCAAAAACAACTAACCTTAGAAGTAATAGTAAACTTGGTGAAAGGCTTCAGAAACCGCCTGTATCTGATGGTAGCAGCCGCTTGCACCACTGCACCCCCTGCTGCCTTGATGTTATTGTACAGACCAGTTCGCTCGTAGAAGTCAGCTCGAGCGAAGTCAAGTTCCCGAAGGTAACGCGCGTTGTTCATGTGATAGAGGAGTGTATCAATGTCATTCATGAGACACCACCCTGGAAAACGTACAGAATTAAGATATAGTAATAATAATATAACTTGATGAAGATCGCGGGAATCTGCTGGATTCCCATACGAAAAGCCTGAGTTTTGAATCCAGCAGAGGCTCCGTAGCTTATGTCCAACATTGGACATCTTTTGGCTGAAATAGTAAACCTGCCTGGCCTTTTTCTAACCGGATGCAGCTGAATGCCAGTATTTTACATGGAGCGACTGTCTATCTGACCTCCACAACCCAGTAACTAGGTAAAGCGATACCAGTTGATAAGACTGATTGTCAGACTTTCGGGCTTCTCACGACCCGCAACGACTGTAACTGCTTTTTGAGGCACGGAGGAGTCTCGGTATGTAAAGATGGTCACCCATTCACGGACCAACCTTGGCAAGCGTAGCTTAAGCTGTTGGAGGTCGATCCAACAGTAAGTAATAACAGATTCTCGGGTATGCAGCTGTTATTACTAAGCCACGGTCTTTTGTCTGAAATGATGATGAAGAATAGTTGGAGTTCCACCTACCTACTGTTTTATTCACATAAAGTTGAAATCGGTCTTTTTATAAGTAAGTATCCGTTTCTTACAAGCTGTAAAAAGCCACTTCTCTGGTCCACTTACCATCATTTATTTTGCTTTTTTCCAAAACTATGTTAGAATCGGTTTCCAGTCTAACCGGATACAGCTGAATACCAGTATTTTGTACATGGAGCAACTGCCCATCTGACCTCCACAACCCAGTAAAGACACGATGTTACCTCTTGGTCAGACTGGTTGTCAGACTTTCGGGCTTCTTGTTACCCGTAACGACTGTCAAAAATCTACTAATGGCTTAACGTGCTTTCCGAAGCACGGAGGGGTCTTGGTATGCAATGGATGGTTAGACTTTAGGGGTATGAGGAACAGGGTGTAAAGTTCACTCATCCACCATAGAAAAGGGAGGATCCTCCGACCAGACGGGTGTTGTGTCTGGCGGGCAACTGCCCATGATTGATATTGGATTTTTTGTATATATGTTCACTGCACGGTAAACTCTAATTGCGCGATGCAGGATTTTTGTGACGTCAGGATTTTTGTGTGACGTCAGGTCTTTGATGCGTAGTTCGAATGTGGCGATGTAGGTACCGCCACAAGACTTACCTTGGAAAGTCAACAGTACCCACTCTTTTAAAATTTTCAGTCACAGTTCACCTATCAATTTACGCGTAAAACTTTTTAAGACAGTAATAACCTTACCATAAATCTCAGTAGTTTCCATAATGCAGACTTTCTTCTTGAAATACCGTGCCTTGGCGACGGTGTACATCATCCTGGCGAAGTATGCAACGTCTAAACTGCCGTACAGCAGCAGCGCGCCTGCCACCAGGGCCGCTGCCCATCCTGGTACGCATATCGTCCACATTTTTGTCTGGAACAGCCACAATCCCTTCTTAGCGTGGCGATGGCAATCTAAAAGGGGTGATGGACATGCGAGCAAGTACGCGTACTTATGGCTCGACGAGCTTACTCGCCCGTCTGTCATCGCCGCGAGCCGCGAGCCAATTTGACAATGACATTTTGAGCAAGCTTCACGTGTGTCACCCATGGCAAGCCGAGTAAGGTTGCGAACTTAAAAACCGCGTACTTTAAGTACGCACGTCTATCACCCACTTAAATTAAGCTATAAAAACTAAGCCAGTTACACATCGACTACTCCTACCGCTTTCCAAATAAAAGAATCCCACCAAAGCAGGCGACAATATATTAATTACTAATTAGTAAAAGGGCGCTGAAAATGGTCCAGGATAGCCCATTGTGTAAAGTCTTTTGAATATTATGAAGTGCGTTTTTCATTTTATTACAAAACTCGTTTATGGAAATGGGTGTTTTCTATGAATAACTAAGAAATGTTGTCAAGGGTAAAACCAATCGATATGGAGCGTAAATTACTAATGAACTGGGCGATCTCAATCTATATAACTATGTATATATGTTTATTTATAACTTTCTTATCAACGTATTGCGTATTTGTTACATGCCTATTACGATCATGATATACTAGATCTGCCTACGGCTTTGCTCACGGGAAAGCTGGGGGGGCCAAGTCTACTAATTTACAAACGTGTCAATGGTGTCACAATGATGACTTTTTGACAGATTTTGTATGGCAAATCTGTCAAAAACTCATCATTGTGACACCATTGATACGTTTGTAAATTAGTAGACTTGGCCCCCAGGTAGGATATTCTATGATCTGCTCTCATAAAATTACCTAATACAAACATAATAATTGATTTAGAGTATCAAGTCCACATAACATAACATCACGCCTATATTGCCCGAAGGGTTGGGCAGAGGTGTACCTATAGTACCCCCACATTTCGCCAGTTATGTTTAATTCCCATGTAATAGGGGGCGAGCCTATTGCCATCAACCGGGCACAAATCCACACTCCGAACTGCCACTGAGAAATTCCAGATGTAAAAGCCCAATAACACTATGCCCGATCCGGGAATCGAACCCAGCACCTCATGCTCAGCAGTAGCACTTGCGACCACAAGACCAACGAAGCAGTTATCTAAGTACATTTACCATTAAAACGTATCATTCTGATCTCAATTAATCTGCCTTGCCTTTTCCCAACTATGTTGGGGTCAGCTTCCAGTCTAACCGGATGCGGTTATAACCAGTATTTTACATAGACCGACGACCTATCTGACCTCCACAACCCATTATTTGAGTAATGCCCTTAATAATCCCCTTGGTAAGAATTGTTGTCTGGCTGGGTTTTCTTATTGTAAACTTAGGAATTTTAATAAATTATTTGTTACAAACTAAAATAACAAAAAAAAATCTATTTAAACAAGACAGGTTTTAAAAAACAGTTCGTATTCTTAGAAGATAGTATGCAGTGTAACAATAGGGATATGTTTTAATTATTGAGTTATCGATAACGCCTGATCAAAAAATAATAGCAAGTAGTATTTGAATAACATTTTGCACAGAGTATATGACAAGTATGAAGGAAGGGTGGGATATGCGCACGTTATATGGCCATGGGTTTCTTACAACTGATGTTTTAATTAAGTCTGTGTATGCATGTATTATGATTGAATGAAACCCTTTCTTAAATGCGCACTTACCTACTCTCAGCTATAGCAAATCTCATTTATTAACAAGGCCATTGGACAATGAAAAGCTGATAGAAGTAGGTCGGTATATAAAAACCTTTATCAGTATAATATGTAAGTAGGGATTATTACAATTACAATACCTACGTATGATATTGAAATCTGTAGCTACCAGGAAACGGAAGGGGCCTTGGATAATACTTGTAAGGTATTTATAAAGAAATGGATATGTAGTTTGCAAGAAAAAATCGTCTGGGAGCCTAGAATAATGTATAGGCGAATAGATTTCCATATATGTATAAACCTAACGCTCGGATATGCACTGCCTACTCGGGATGAAGCGCTAACTTTATCGATCAGCTGGACTAACTCTATATACCTAAATTTCCACCGACACGCTGAAGTCGAAGCTGATATTATGCCCTACTATACCACACATCCGCTATTTCCTTTGAAAAGCAAGTCTTAGATAGCCCTTTAAACTCATCCAGCGGTAAAATAGCACTCTTATGTTAACTACGCTAAGTAATTCAGTAATATTGTAACATACCTCTGGCCTCGAACCGGCAAAATTCACGTAAAAATTAAAACACCATATCGATAAAAACTATTGTAAAACCATCACTAATCACTTCTTTACTTCAAAAACAAGGTATTTATTTTAGTTTTAGCAATAATAATACTTAAATTATCATTAAATTTGATAAAAATAACCTCAGAGGCGATGTCAGTATGAATTTTTTCACGTACAAAATGTAGTGACAGTTTTCCGTGCGCGCGCAGACGGATCGATACTTTGAGGAACTCTGTTGCCGGTTGCCGCGAATTTTGACACCAGTTTTTTTTTTACAGTCCCTGGTTTTGGTAATAATTTTTATGTACCTACAATGCCAAATGACTTTTATGTATAAAAGGTTACTCCGCGTCGTAAGGCGGAATTTTTGTCGCTTTAGGCACACGATGCATGGACTTACCAATGAACAAAATACCTATGTCTAATTCGACGGCTTCAATCATTGACATAGTATCTCTCACTTCGATGGACTTCTAGTAGTGGCTAGCTTAGTGGATGCGGATCATTCAGTCCCAAGTTCTGAACCCGGGTCGACCAAAAATGAATGGTTTCTTTTGCTCAGAAATTCTCAGTCTGACTGTTACCTATGTAATGTTATTGTGTACAAAAGCATAGTAATATCCACCACTCTATGTAAACCTATACAATCAATAGATTAATAGTCGTGTTTACTGACTATCTTACAAATTTCATGAAAAGCGTCAAAGATGCCCGCGGAATTAAAAATAATTATATCTGACTGTTTGCTGTATATGTCGCAGGTCTATTTGATAATTCGTATTTTCGCGAAAACCCGGATAATTATTAGAAAATTCTGGAAAAATATGGTGAAAAACTGGGTGATGGTTAGGTTAGGTTAGAACTGCGGGAAAGTCCGAAAGGGATACCGGATCCTTGGCAACAGGCAAATGAAGGAACACGGGTGGGTTTTGTCTGACACGCCCTTCCGCTCCGCCCAGAGCGGGAGAAGTCATTGGATGATTTCCCACCCTCAAAAAAAAAAAAAAAAAAGGTTAGGTTAGAACAGTGAACAGCGGCGCTACTTCCAAATTGATCGCATTTTTTTCACAATTTTTTTCAAATCGTCCTACGACATAAACAACTTTGGCATTATTAGCATTTTCGAAAATAAAAAGTCACTTAATTATTACATTTTATTTCACGAAAATAGTTATTTTTTCAAAATACTGCCTCGTTGGTCTAGTAGTCGCAAGTGCTACTGCTGGGCACGAGGTCCTGGGTTCGATTCCCGGGTCGGGCAAAGTGTTATTGGGTTTTCCATCTGGAATTGCTCAGTAGCTGCCTGGAGTCTGGATTTGTGCCCGGTTGATAGCAATAGGCTCGCCCCCTATTACATGGGACTTAAACATAACTGGCAAAATATGAGTTTACCATAGGTACACCTCTGCCTAACCCTTCGGGGCATACCGGCGTGATGTTATGATGCTATATTACCTACCCTCATAGCTACAAATAATGTAGTACAAGAAACCTGTTGTGGTGAGAAACTGTTAGCGCCTGACGGTAGCGCATTGTGTTATTTAGTTAGCAATAGGTAACTAAAAAAGTATCCACAGGCGTTTGTGTAAACACGGACATGTGTCTTCCGACTAAATATTATTGGTACTAAAAAGGTACAAACTTACAATAGCCCATATTATTTCCCAACGCTAAACAATAAAGCAATGCTTATTTCCAGTACATATTATATGTCTTGCTGGTTTTTATGCGATTGGCAGAGCAGAGCAATACATTTTGTTGAATAAATGAATGCTCAACCAACTGGGAATTCCGAATCAGGAGCGAACCTACAGACAGCTGCAATAATGTTCTTAGTTTTGGGCAGCAGTAAGAATATAATATTTATCTCAAAAATCATATCCCAGTCCCCCTCAAAATGTAAAGTATACAATCTCTCCTACGGTTCGACATTTTGCGACGAACAATGAGCACGATTACTAACAACCATTTTTGCTTACCTCTAAAATACAAGCATTTATATGTAAGGGAAGCTCGACTTACGCTGGCGTTCGAAATGCCCGATGCTGGCAAACCGAGCCGCGACGCCATGTCGGTGACCTCGGGCCGTGAGTCTTTCTCGCTCAATCTTACGAACAATGAGAGTGACAACGCTACACTATCCGATCCGAGAAATGGATAACCGTAGCAACCGTAGTGACGTGTCAGACAAGGGAGTGTAAACAGCTCGCACGAAAACATTGTTACTGCGTTATTTGTTACAAATTCGTTAGAAATAACTTCAAAATGAGGGAGTTCAAATACAATGTGATAGATTTAATAAGTTACGTGAGAGATCGGCCGTGTTTGTGGGACAAAACTATTGAGAATTATAAAGATCGGATGGAACGGCGAAGCGCTTGGGAAGAAATATTCAACAATCTCGAAGAGACGTATGAGGAAATGACGCCGGAGGAGAAGAGAATTACGGGTAATGGAAACAAACATTATTTAAGGACTCTTAACAATTTGACTAGTGTTCAATATCGTATCGTCAACGACTGGTTTGCCGTTTGAGATTTTGCTCTCAGTCGTTTCGTTTCACGACCGCCGCGCTAGCAGTGTGACGTTTCAAGATGCCAAACAAAACAGTGTGCAGTACAAAAATGCATTTGATTAAAGCTTCGATCCATCGAAGCAAAAACTATACCTACTCTAAAAGAATGAGGTGTAGTACTTCGGGTAGGTAAGTAGGTATCTTTGTTAAGAAATTGTTTATGTTTTTGAATTTTTAGAACTGTATTTTTAATAACAACAAAAATTACTGTTTGCTTTCGTTATTAATTTTACGCACCTGTCCTTCTCTCTCGCATGCTCTTTCCATATACCTCACTCACATTACTTATCTATTGTTTAAGAACAAGGTCAATTTGAAAGACATGGAGAGGCGTCATTACTTGTTTTGAATATAATGATTTGAATTCGGTAAACATCCTACTAATTAGTTCATTGGATACGCGCGCGCTCCGGCCATAGGTTTAAAACAATATCTAAGTAATGAAATGACATATTTATATCTTTTCTAATAACAAATCTCCGTTTATTTTAGCTTTCCACAAAATTAAATTCGAAGAGAAAAATGGAGGTACCCAATTGTTTTCGTAATGATGAAACAAATTAAAAGAGCAGTTTAGCATAATTAGTTGTTTAAAGTATTATTTTAATTCTTCAAGGACGTTCTAATTAACTACAAAGTAAGTCTCCCTTGACACAGCAAGAAAGTACGTTTGATTGAAAAGATTGACACCGAGTCACCGACTTCCTAAACTGTCTCATCTGCAAGGTGTAGGTGAGTAACCAAATTAAGTAAATAGGTTACTAAAAACCTGGAAAATGGTCCATGTACATACTCATCATCATGAAAAACGTTATTATGAGACCGACCCGGAAACAAATCAGCTGTTCCCTACATTTTGAGCTAAGCGACAAATTAAAATTTCAGAGTTGTTGGCTCGTCTTTCAATTAGGTACGTACAGTCAAACGCACATTATTGGTAACAAGACATTGACAGCGCCTTGGTGTCGTAGCCCGTAGCCGTAAGGTTGATTTTCGTAGTGCAAGATTTATCACGGATGTATCGATGGCTGTAGGTACCTACCAATGCTTTTCACTTACTCGCTTTGATTTTCTTGCCAACGTAGTTCATATTGTTGCTAAATATTATTATCTCAATTCAATTACTTATTAAATTATTCTGTGATTAAATAAATCAGTCGTGGTACCTATGTTGGCTATATTGCCCGGAACCATTTAGCCATTTATGGTTTTTGTATGTTTTGTTCCAGGTGACAGGTGGTATTATAAGAAAATGGTCAAATATAAGCGACTCTTACATGAAAAGCTTGCGCAACAAGCCTGGCCAATGTTTCCGGAAAAAATATATGAACGCAAAGAACTTGAAATTTCTTATGAAAAATGCGACAGGAAAAGAAAAAGACGATTTTAATGTAAGCGCCAATGAGTCTTCGCAATCTGCTTCGGCGTCATATATACAGCTATCCAGTGGCGTATTTACCCTAGGGCCAAAACGGCCATGGCCCGGGGCGGTAGGCTGCGCTCAGCTTTGTTACCCTTCTTTTTGAAGAAATTTAAAATAAGCCTCATCATCATTCTCCAGCCCTTATCCCAATTTATTTGGTTTAATTGGTTAAATTTAAAATAAGCCTAAAAACTCATTTGGTTGTAAGTTTGATAGACATCCAAGACGCGGGACTATCGTATTACTGATCGGCGGCGGCGGTGTGGCGGCGTGTCGGTCGGTCGGAGCCCGTGGCGACTCGGGACTAGTTGCGTTGCTTTTTTTTTCCTTTAATTTATTGGGCGGCAAACCTTACAGGCCCAGGGCGCTGAATCTTAAAATACGCCACTGCAGCTATCGCCGTCAGCTGACACACCAACGTCGACACCAGAGCCTTTTCTTGAATACCCACCAACTGTATTTGTTAGCAACCGTGGTGAAAATTCAGAAGACTCTTCAAGGCCGAAGAAAAAAATGAAAGAGCTTGATGAATTTAGTGATCGGAATAGGTAGAGCTAATCTACCTAAAGTTCAAAGAACAGAGACAAAAAAAGTGGAGACTTCCTTACGACTAAAATATTTTTTCGGGACTAATGTCGGGATTTCGGGACATCACATAAATTATTATTAAAACTGTTATGTAAATAACATTAGCTTCTGCGCTTACTTACATCGTTCAAACGAATATTAGATTATTAGGAGATTACCTTAATTTTTTTTAAACAATAGAAATCGTGCATACTTTTTTTTTTAAACAGAAACAGGAAATTAATTCGATAGTTGTTTTACTTTATTAATTTTAGTTGCACTTAAGTAATGTTCTGAAACCCGGGACATTAGTCCCGAAAAAATATTTTGTCGTAAGGCGTCTCCACTTTGTCTCTGTTCTTTTTCGAACTTTAGGTAAATTAGCTCTACCTATTCCGATCACTGTATTATGATGATATAAAAAAAGAATTATTGGAAGAATTACAAAAGAAATCCCGTAACGATACCTTGTGCCAGACTAGATGAAAAAGAAACTATGCTAATATCATTAATGCCTTACATCAGAGATATGAATGAAACGGAAATGATGGATTTCCATATGGAAATGTTAACTTCCTCCAAATCCTGGCGCCTGTACAAGGTCACCTTCGGAAAACAGCACTCCTGATACCGCAAACTCGTTCCAGCCACCGTTAACGCCTACTATCAAAGAAAGTCAAAACAAACCAAACCGACCCCCAAACTTCCTATTGTCAAGCTCAAGCCACAGAAAAATTATTTCATTGAAAAGTAGGTACCAACTAGTACCTATCCACCAGTTAAAGTAAACTACAATTAATTACCATGATTCCACAGTCAACTATTAGATTTAAAAGTGGTGAAAGGTTCCGTTTCTACCAGGCCTTTGCCTGATTAATCTATAAAATGTGATAGATCCACAGATGGATCAGTAGGTAGGTACACAGGCAAGTGACCGCTGCATACACCACTTTGGGAAATCTATGGTTATAATTTACCAGCCGATGCTCGCGGCTTCGCCCGCGTGGATGACGGTTATTATATACTAAAACCTTCCTCGAGAACCACTCTATCCATTGGTGAAAACAGCATGCAAATTGATGCAGTAGTTTTTGAGTTTATCGCGAACAGACAGACAGACACAGCGGAGAACTTTGTTTGATAATAATGTTTATGGATTTTTTCTAAATATAGACTGCTTTGTTTAAAATCTTATACTGCTAAAAGGGTCTTTTGGCACTCGAATGACGTTGACAGGGCGCGCTGTTGGGAAATGACACAATGTACTCAAAAAACAAGATGGCGGCGTTGGTTCCAATAAGGCATTCAATTGTTCGATTAAAATACTACAAATAATACTAACTACTACTAATGATACTATTATTGTTGTATTTGATGGATCAGTACACACTCACACAGTACATTCCGTACTCTGCTGATACAGCAGTACACCTCTGCCTAATTTGGTACCTCCTTGAATTATAATTTTTTCTTAATTATACGATTAAATACCTAATCAGATGTTTTTTTTTTATTGAGGTTGAGACATGACAGAATCCCAAAAGAATAAATATTTATTGTTTATACCGGGTTCACACGGTTCGATTTTTAACCGACGAAAAAAAAGGAGGTTCTCAAGTAGACACGTATTTTTTTTTTGTTTTTTTTTTTATGTATGACCACGCATATCTTTTTAGTGAGTAGTCCGATTTGAAAAAATCTTTTTTTATTGGGAAGGGTATACCTCGAAGTTGGTCCCATTTAAAATTGGAAACTAATCCACCCCAAGGTAGAAAAAATGGGGTTGATTGATTTTTCACCTATATTTTCAACTATAAACCGATTCTGTTGAAATTTCGCAAACATACATAGTTCTGATGACACAACCACTCATCATCAACTCCAGGTCTTGACCTGGAGTAACCCCCTGGTACCCTGGAGTGGAGAAAAAACTTTTTTACAAAAAATTAAACCGACGAAAAAAGAACTGAAAAGCGAAAAATAAATAACTTTAATTTCGGAAGTCTGTGGCAAAAAACGAAAATTGAAAAGCGAAGACACCGACTTCCGAAATTAAAGTTATTTATTTTTCGCTTTTCAGTTCTTTTAGTTGATCAATACTGCTAACTTGACAAAGCGATTTGAACCGTCCGAACAGACTTTCAATCAAATTGAATTTCAAATTCAAAGTATTTTTTCTTGGACAACAAACGCTGTTCAACTAAAATCGAACCGTGTGAACCCGATATGACATATACCTACTGTATGGAAGCAATTACCGTATAGTCTAGCAAGGTGTAATTTGTGTTACCTTTTTCCATCCAGCTAGTTTGGACCTCGGCCTCAGCGATGCGTGCGCCCAGAAATGTCCCTTCCCCAATCTTCCATGTTTTGACTTTTAAATCCTACTATCCTATTTCCTACTAATATTAAAGTTTGTGTGTTTGTGTGTATGGATGTTTGTTACTCAATCACGCAAAAATGGCTAAATGTATTTGAATGAAATTTGGCAAACAGATAGTTTATAACCTGGATTAACACATAGGATACTTTTTATCCCGATATTCACACGGGATCGAGACTTACGCGGGTAAAACCGCGGGGCGCAGCTAGTTAATAATAATACGTGTTTGTTTCAGGAGAACTAATCCTCAACAAATGGACAAATATCCGGGACACATTCATAAAAAGCCTCAAAACGAAAATGGGCAGGCCTAAAAAGAAATACCTTCTTTACAACCATTTAGAATTTCTAACTAAAATCATACCAGAAAGTGAACGACAAACAGAAATAATCAACTCAAGACCTTTTATGAAGCAAGAAGAACCAGATTCTGGTTTCAGCATAGCTACTGAAATAGAGCCAGAATCTTCTACGAGTTTTACCATAAGTAATGTTACAAGTTTCGGTGCCAAGAAGAGCGTAAAAGGAAGTGACTTCGATGATGCCAAGTCGACGGATTACACAAGCGAAGTCAGTTATGGCCGTAAAAGTAATCGAGTAAAAAAGAAGTCGAATCGATTCATATTTGCCGATGAAACCGATTCAGTTTCTAGTAAAAAGAAATCTAAAAAAAATAGTGCAAATGACGATGTATCAGTGAATGATCAATTTAGCGCTATAGATTTTGTTGAAGTCGATGATAATGACCCAAGGATCATGAATGAAGATGAGGCATTTTTCGCGTCCTTACTGCCAACTGTTGTAAAGTATACTGAAGATGAAAGACTGGAGTTTAGGATCGAAGTTCTTGGTGTTATGAAAAAGTTAAAGGACAAAAGAACTTGGATAGCGGAATAAAGGCGTATAGTTTGTACACACGGCTACACATCAAGCTATACATTTCCAGTTTATGCTGATCTCGCATTGTATAGGATTTCCGTACATTGCGAGGTCATCTTATACTGGAAATGTTTAGCTTGATGTGTAGCCGTGTGTACAAGATCTATACTATACATTATAATAGCGAATTTTCACACCTCCATGTTAAGACCCTACGCTACCTCAAATTTTATCTCGCTCGCACCATACTACTCGCTGCCTGAGTGGGGGTGCTGGCGGCTCTCAAACCTCGAATAGTTTAGATAATTGCTTTTTACGGAGAATAATGGTAATTTAAAATAAAAAAACTTAAGTCCTGCTTTATATTTACTTCAGTTATTATGCAAAGTTTCATGATCTAATTTGAAGTATTTTTTAATACCATTTTTTTTATAGTTGGGTTTAGAGGTAACTTTGGATATTTTTTCTACCGAGAAAAAAAAATCATGTTTCCGCCAAACATAGGACCTAGCATCAATCCTCAACTTTAACATATATTTATTTCAGTATTTTCGGCATAACGGAGGATCATGCTAAGCAATTTGACATAGGGTAGGGCCTTAAGACTGAGGTCAAATATTTTTGATATTCGGATAGCTCATGACCTAAAGGTGCCATAAAGAATATGAATTAAGTAATTAAAAAGCTATGAAACAATGCAATATTTCGCGAGTATTCTGGTTGATTATAATAAAATAATATGAGTGAAATTTTTAACAATGTGACAGTTGAAGATAAATCTTACTAATATTATAAATGTGAAAGTTTGTGTGTTTGGATGTTTGTTACGCAATCGCGCAAAAACGGCTGAATGGATTTGGATGAAATTTGGCAAACAGATAGTTTATAACCTGGATTAACACATAGAATACTTTTTTATCCCGATATTCCTACGGGATCGAGACAAATCTAAGTTGATTGTATGTAAAGGAAGACTGAATAAATATAATTGTAATTATTTTTATTAGTAAAAATCAGCATTGCCACTCAACGTGTTATGGTAATGCTGCCTTTGTGTACTTTTCCCAATGGCTCTTCATTTTTTTAAATGTCTAAGTAGGTGTCTAAGTAGGTAATTATTATTTTAAAGATTTTTTGTGTTAGCTATTCTTATTATTTCACCATAATAAACAACTTTTTTTAAACAATGTGTGTTTGTTTTATTTCACCTCATAACTCCTGTTTGAGTGTGTTCTAGGTAAAAATTTAGTGGGGAATCAAATAAAATCCCCAAATGTTTAATAGATAAGTTTTAATGATCATTTTTTCTGTAGCACTTTTAAAAATAATGTTTACAGTATTTAATCACAAAAACACAAATCTGTTTAATTAAAAAATAATGATGAAACTCCTAAACGTTAATTATTAGTTTCCCTTTACAGCTAATAAATTTAAACTTCTAAGTGAAAAATATAACAAAACGCATTTGCAATACTGTATTTTTCCATTCAGACAATAATATCGAAGGTACGACGCTACCTACAATATTATACGAACAATAACAACTTGCTGGAATATATAAAAAATTCGAACCTTACTTTTTTAGAAGTGGCAGATTTTTTTTTTCTTCCAAAACGAAATAATACATAGTTTTCAAAAACTCTCAAATAATATTAGTTAGTCATAATATTGGATCTGTTTTATTTTAGTGTCTTTAGCGGAGGCTGTCATTCGCGAGCCGACCACGCCTCGCAGCGGGCGTGTATCGATATATTACTAGCCATCACACACTAACACGACCTTATGACTAAATTAAGTTGAACTATGGGTTATACTTATAAACCACCCATCGAGTGCACATAATTACCCCATTACAATTTTCACTATACGACCCAAAACAGGTCGGAACTCACTAAATTCACTAAAATTTAAACACCCACATTCCACTATTTACAAATTCGGAATGAATCTTGCTTCTACACGCCGATAATTTAGTGTTTATATTATATTTTTTTGATAATTTTTCACACTTTATTCTGTAGTTATAAGAGACAAATGAACCATTATTATCGTCATTATCTATTATGGCTTTATATACACAAGCTGTAGAATACTGCAAGGAAAATGAATGAATCAGCTTACAGCCACTCCGGTTAGCCAGCTGGCAGCCTCGGGTCTCGGCCGGGTCTGCGTAACACGTATCACGCTATATCATATCGGTACTATAGTGACTAGACGGTCCCCTAAACAAAAATTGGGGATCAAACATTTATTTACATGTTTTACACTATGGATATCAAATTCACACTAGCTTAAAACAATGCTACTATTAAATGTTTATATATTTATTCATTAAATACAGCGATATTAACGCCCTTTGGAAACATAATGTAAAGCACAGGTGAGTACAGATAGCCCAGTAATCTATTGGCACCGAAGTATTTTGATAAACGTAATCTCAAAAATAATTAAAATCACCCAAAGTTAAAGCTCCCATCGTCTTTTATTTAATGAATAGTTCACTTTGTGCTGTGTCACATGGAAGTAACTTACGACTAAAACTATGCGCATACACTACAGTTTTAAATCAAAAATATATATTGGCTCGAATCGAAATGACAAGGCGCTAATGAAACAATCGTTTACCTCAACATCAGTCTAGCATCGTTATGAAGGGCTATGTTATAAATTAATACATCTACACCGCTATAAGACGATTAAATTCATATTTGAGTATGGCTGCAATCACTAACGGAAACACTTACGTCTATTAGAGGTAACCTATAGAAATACAGTTTTATACAGTTACATATCGATCGATACAAAATATGTTTATGGATAATATATTACAAGAAAAAATATAACAATATAAAAGCAATCGTCATTTCGTACTAGAAATAAAAACGAATTTGAACTTATCGGTGACGTAACTTAGAAAATAATAACACGTACAGGAACTTACGAAGAATCAATCGATTAACTTTAACAAAAATAAGATCGCGTATCGAATCTGCTGTGAACTTAGCTACCGGTTTATTTACTTATAAAATTATATACAAAACAATTTCAACAACTTTTTTTATATAATACACCTAAGAAGTGAAACCTCGTCAGTAAAGAGATCGCGTTTCAGTCTGGCGCGTGGCAGACGGAGTATATTCATAATGCCACAGCCTTTTAATGTAGAAATCGGTAATCACAATGTGTCGTAGTTCAGTTAGTGGTAAAGTCAATGTTGGGTTTCCTCTGGCGGGGTTTTTTGGGGCGAGGCGGGGCGGGCTCGCCGTTGCAGCAGTGGCAGCCGCGCTTGACGACGCCTCGGCCTGACGCGCGGCGCCGGCCCTCGAGGTTGTCTTGTCGCTCGGGCTCGTGGTGTCTCTCGGGCACGTCGCGCACGTCGTGCCTCTCGGGCGCGTGCAGTCGCTCGGGCACGTCGGGCGCGCGCGTCTTGCCCGTCAGACTGCGCTGCGCGTCCAGCCCGTGGTACATCCTTTTGGGTGGGTATGTTCGCAGCGGCGGCGCGTGGTTGTCGTCAGCAGACGAGCCGTCCGCACTACCCCTCCGCTCGATACCCCGCGCGTCTTTTATCACTGAATCCAGTCTCATATGAGCTCCTAGCCCACTCGAGTCCGTAGAATTATTTTCCTCAAATGACGGACTCTTGCAGCATTTGTCGCTGTCGCTGCTAAAGTCTAAAGGTCGTCGGGTATCTCGTTCTGAAGCGGAGTTTGACTCCCAGAACAGTTCCGTACGTTCCGGAGACGATCCGTCATCGTCTACATCTCCGAAATCTCTGGAATCTTCCATCATTTTGGCGTGATGTCTTGCCATGATGTTGTCAGATTCTTCAATTAAGAACCTTGAGGCTTGTTCTCTCTTGTTGCCGTAGCAGACACGTCTGATCACTTGTGTTGTGTTGTTCCCTGTCGCGTGTACGATGTGGGACGCTGTGTTCGACAGGTGTAGTTCTCTGTTATCGTTGAGAATACTGTCGAATCTCGTGAGGCCGTCGTCTTTGACGAGTACTGATGATAAGTTGATGTTGTTGTGCGAGTGAGGACCGGGCAGTGAGTTGATCATGTTGTCGATATCTGCGTATTTCACGTTGTTGTGCACGCCGCTGGTCTCTGCGGTCGCCTGCGATATGACGGTGGTCTGCGGAGCGGTCATCAACACAGTGCCGGGCGCGCGGTTCGCGTGGAATATCGTTGATGTTATGTGTCGACCTTTTAGACCGCTTATCGTGAATGGCTGCACCTGAAAAAACGATAATACACGTATTAGATAAAACTAAACATTATGAAACTCCAGTTTTTATGTTTATCTAACTTAAAAGAAAGGTGTAAAATACCGTGGTGAGATAGGACCACGACAATAATCATCCTTATGTTAGAACATGCGACTGCCACCTTATTTTCTTCAAAGTAAAAGTGAGATAAAATTAAAAAGCCAACAGCTTGACTTTACATTTGAGGACTGTTTAAAAATCATAATAAAGACGAACTAACCTCTCCCTCATCAGTAGGCTCGCTATGGAACGTAGTATTGGGATGTGACCTCGCAAACTCCTCCTGATCTAATGCTATGGTTGCCTGCATGCCATCTTCACTCACGGTGACAATGCCAACGTCTTCTAACCCTATGCCAAGGTCTGATCGATCATCGTGCATGTCTGAACGTGGTAGCAGCTGGTCTGTGGCTATCTGATCGTCTAAGTCCGGTTGGGGGATGCTGCTGTGGTGTAGAAGCGGTTGGGCTGAAAGAGAAAAATAATAATGTTTAAGGATTTTATGTCATGTTTATGTATGGGCATGTGATGAGAAGGGAGGAAACACATGTGACTAAAAGAGTGATGAATATAAATGTTGATTGATGGAGCTGGAGAGAAAGGCCAAAGAAAAGATGGATGGATTGAGTGAGGAATGATATGCAAAAGAAGGGAGTGAATGATAGTGTGACGGTTGACAGGGGAGAGTGGAAAAATAATCGTTTTGCGCCGACCACAAGGAACATGGGACAAGGGCATTAAGATGATGATGATTTTAAGTTTTTTTGCAGGTTTGCCAAAAGAATATGTAGCAACATTTAGTTTGGGCTGAAGCAATTGATGTAATAATAAAGAAAAAACCGCATAAAGAGTATTTCACCGTGTTTTTATTAAGTCTGCTTTTTAACGATAATTTTGACTTATGCATAAAGCTTTTTATAAATAAATAAAGGCCATTTTAATCGAATTTTACCATACTATGCCTGTGGCAACTCATGACTACATTTTAGGGCGAAACAAATGCTTTCCAGTTTGTATTGTATCCATAGCCTTCATCCCAGAATCTACATAGACTTCAATAGTCTCTAGTGATCATGATCTTATACACAAGTTATGACATTATAGAAAACCACTCAAAATGAAATTAGGTTCACGTAAACAAAGTTTTCATAACAAGTTTTTATTGCTAACACTTTTTATATTCTACTTACGCGTATGCGAATGGTGTCCATGATCCTGCGTATGATCATGCGCAGGCGATGCGGCGAACAGTAGCTCTGCTTCAGGGAACAGTTCCGACGCCGACGGAGAATCCACGCCCAGGTCCTCACATTCCTCCGACAAGGATTTCTGCGAAAGATACTCCTATTCGATACATGCGTATTATATTAATAAAACAGAAATTAAAACGGAAAAATCATAATAAGAAAGAAATTGTAAAAAAAAAAATTCGATGAGAAATGTCAAGAATATGATGATGGGTCAGAAATACTGCGATCATTTTCCAGTTCCGACTATCCGATACAACATGAGTGCTGACACTTCTTAAAATTGTAAATTCGCAGACATTATCGCCGTGCAGTGAAAACCTCGTCAACCGGCTGTCATTCGTGGATCTTAGACTGTCGTTGCGGGTCGTCAGAACCCCAAGTCTGACAACCAGTCTTACCAAGAGGTGTCGTATTACTCCAGTAATTCGGCTGTGGAGGTCAGATAGGCAGTCACTCCATGTAAAATACTGGTATTCAGCTGCATCTGGTTAGACTGGAAACCGACCCTAACATAATTGGAAAAGGCTAAGGAGATGCTGCAGTGGACCTCGTAAAGGAAAATGTATTGTTTATGTTTTTATATATTTATTAGCTGATGCCCGCGGCTTCGCCCGCCAAATTATATACTAAAACCTTTCTCGAGAACCACTCTATCCATTGGTGAAAACAGCATGAAAATCGGTGCAGTAGTTTTTGAGTTTACCGCGAACAGGACGACAGACAGACGCGGCGGAGGACTTTGTTTTATAATATTACAGATGTAGTAGAAAACCTCTAAGCTGCTTCTAATGCCGTCTATCCTAACTCATATTATAAATGCGAAAGTGAGTTTGTTTGTTTGTTATGCTTTCAAGCTAAAACGGCTGACTGGATTTGAATGAAATTTGGCACAGGGGTAGACAACGTACCTGGAGCAGGACATAGTCTACGTTTCATCCTGGATGGCAGACGTAGTCGCGGGCAACAACTAGTTGATGAGAACGTCAGAGAACGTCAATAACTGCCGACTTTTTGTTTTTACGTTCACGTTTCGTTAACGTTCGTTTATTTGTGTGTTTTTCACTGCACGGCGACGTTAAGTGCCTGTAGAACTGTTTTTGCACAATATTTTTAACTTAATAAATAAAAAGACGCATTACCTGTAATCGCAGCTCATGTTCCAGTATAGCATATTTATGCCTCAATGCGGCGGCGGATACGTGGGTCAGACGATGTTGTCTGTGGTGCGATCCGTCCTTCTTCTGCACAACCTATACCGGTAAAATTTATATTAGTATTGTTTTTATTACTCAAAGGGGTGATAGACGTGCGAGCAAGTACGTGTACTTATGGCTCGGCGAGCTTACTCGCGTCTGTCATCGCCGCGAGCCGCGAGTCAATTTGACAATGAAATTTTGAGCAAGCTTCACGTGTGTCACCGACGGCGAGCCGAGTAAGGTTGCGAACTTAAAGACTACTTTAAGTACGCACGTCTATCACCCACTTAAGGAATTGATTAGGAAGGAAATAACATTATATACTGAAATTATCAGGAGGTTTTTGTTTTTCTAAAAGTACTTATAATTTATTTCGTTTGAAATCGCCTATTTTATGTTGTTAGTAAAAGTAACTGGATTTTCTAATTATTTTTTTATTTTTGGGGATTATAAAAATTTCGACACTTTTTATTTTCATTATAAATTAATTTTCCAATACAGACGAAAGAATAATTTTAAGCATGAAGCTACAGTGATGAGTCATTTTCAAAGCCTACATAAATGATACCTGCCCAACATAATAAATGGTTCCAATGACGGCAAAGCAAAGCTTTCCATTTTAAACACATTTTTATAAGAACAATAATATATACCTTATTACTAACACATTAAGATTGAATTCCACAACAACTAATGAAGGAAACTTTTCAATTACAATGAACCGAATGAAAGGGACATGCGTTTTAATGCGGGAAAAGACTTGACAATGGATAGTATAGTTGGATAGACGTTTGTTCATCATGCAAAAATTATAAACTAGACGCTAGAATTTTTGTTGAAATGAAGCTTACTCCGAGGTAAGGAGTTATGACAAAATAAAAGACAAAGACTATTTATTAATGAAGAGGGGAGGCAGTAATAAACACCTAATAAATGTTTCGTCCGTGTTCGATTAGCGACGATGCCGGTACATCATGTAGAAGTGACATTTTCATAAGTATTGTTATATTTGTAAACAATGTTTCTAAAGTTGTTTTCTGCTACGAATATTAGCAGCATTGGAAAAGTACAGTTTTTTTTTTTTTTTTTTTTTGTTGTATTTAAACCGTTCCCCATTATAACCATCCACGCTGCGCAGCGCTGCAATGCACGATATTTTACGTTTAATAAATTGGTACAACACGTCAACATCTCACTGTTCATTCGGATAAGAACAAATGCAGTATTAAACAGACGTGATCTCAAAATTATACAGTAAAATATCGCCGCAATATTATTACGCCGTGTGAACGTAGCCTAACTGTACTTTTGCTTTTTTCAACGTCACATCTACACGATGCATAATCAAAACGGCACACCAACGAACGAAAGAACAGCTGACAAAAATAAGACGATGCGTGCATTCTACTAAAGAGGCGACTAATTCTTTAGGTTATCAGCGTCGGTTCTACGATACGGTGTACCTGATGGTAGCCCTTATCGTCGCAATCTGACGCGTCAATATCGTAGCCGCATCGCGGCGAATCGTCGTGCGAACCGACCATGTACGACCTTTTTGAATCGACGTCGAACATCTTATCAAATATCCTTTGCGCCTCCATATCGGGACTGTATCTATCTGGGATCGGGTCCTGAAGTTGCAAAATGTGTGTCATACACGATTCGGACGGTTTTTATAAAATTTGGAACTATGAACGAATATCATACATATATTAAGAGATAACAGTTCCAATATACATAAAGAAAGTCTACTTACAAGTACGGTGCGATCCATGTTGTCAGTTCGGACGACTTCTTCGTAGCTGTAGTCGTGCGGGTTAGCCGTTGCCGGGAGATGCCATGGCTCTCCCTCAGGACTTGAACCTCGCTCCGGCTTCATTTCATCACGGCCTTCGGTTCTCCAGGGGGAACTGTTGGCTCTGGTCTCAATTAGCTCGGGTGGTGTGGGCGCAGGGGCCGGCGAAGCCGTACTGTCTGGCGGTTGTATGGTTGTAGCAGTCGCCAGGTTGAACGCTTGCAGGTTCTGAAGGGCTGCAGTAGGTAAGCGAACATGTCGGACCCCTGGACGTGTCAAGACTGGCTTCAGTCCAGCTGGGCCGATTAGGCGTTGTAAAAGTAAAGCGTTCGTCGCCCCACTCTCGCCACCACCGACTGTTAATAACTTCGGGCCTCTGTTCGTCACTATAGCAATTTGCTGGCCGCCTTTGATCATTGATACAGGTAGTATGTAGTTGGCAGGCATGAGGACGGCTGTGGATGGTTTGCCAGCCGTACCTCGAGCTACAGTGATCGTTTGTCCATCTGCCACAATGACGTTTCGTTGTTGCGGCTGCGGACGAGGCTGAGGAGTTGGCGGTGCTGACTGTGCTGAGATTTCGTGATCAAACGTTAGCTTGCGCACGACTTTACGTGGACTGTCCTGCGGTGAATGACTGTCAATACAACTTTCGTTACAGTCTCCCTGCGATGTGCCACAGCTGCTGTCTTCTGATCCCATCGTCCTGCACGAATCGTCTGTAGGACTCAAGTCGCGGTTCCGACGATGACTCTTCTTACGTTTAGATGAGCCTGGATTCGAAGGCGGGTTAGTTCTTCGTCGTGGTGCCGGTTTATCTTTGTCTGGAGAATTTTCCACCTGTTCTTTGTATTCGGCTAGGATGTAAAGAATCCGTTGTGTAGTTTGTTCATCTTCTGCTGGCTTTTGAGTGGATGGCTTCGGAGGTGCTGTGTTTAATTTTAGTGTATTCGGCGGATTGGATGACGCTTTCGGTCTTGATTTGGACTTCGAGCTAGATTTTGATTTTGATTGAGCTGGCGCGTCGGAAGATGTTGACGGTTCACTGGTGACAGTGTGAGGAATCTGTGACGATGACGAAGGAGATGAGTCGGCTATTCCTGAAGAGTCTGGAGATCGTACGAAGGTAGATGTTGTGGGTGTAGGAGTTGAAGCTGGTGCTGGGGTCGCAGCTTTTCGGTTCACATAAGCGACGTTCAAAGGTTGTGTGTTACCGATGGAGTAAAGAACTTGATGTTGTTTGTGTGGCGCTGGCGTTGAGCGTGATGGCTCTGCAGACGCTGCACTGGTAGAAGCAGAGGCTGGAGATTCTGCAGCCTTTTCTTTCTTCTTTTTAGATTTTGATTTCGGCTGCACTGTGCTTCTCTCCTTTACTTGCTCTAAGACCAGGTCGAATTCCCTAAGCTGTTCCAACGTTGACGAGCTCATGGACTCAGTTGAGGACTGACTCTCACTGGGAGTAGCTTTGACAGCTGCCGGTCTGTGTGTAGTTGTTGTCGTTGTTGTTGTTTGTGATGTTTGAGCTTGCGGTAACCTTATAGTCTGTTGGCCAAGCTGCGGAGCTGCTGTGAGGACTAACTGTTGGTAGACAGGCTGGTTGGTACCAGAGATGACATTACGCTGTATTTGGAAAAACGATGGTCTCACTACTCTCCCTCCAGACACCATCTGTGGTGCTTTGCTTAACATTGGCAGCTTTATTCGCATTTGCGTTAACACCGGCTGTGGTTGAGGCGTATGTGCGTTGTCATTCGCTGTTCCCATATGTGTATTATTCTCTTCTGTGCCGTCCGAGTTAGAGAGCGTTTGATTTTGTGGCACAATCTTTATTATCGACGGCTCAATCTCGCCCTGTTGTTTTTGGTTGGAATCGTCGACGAGGTCTGAACTCGGCACTGTGATTAGGTTGATAGTTTGCCCGCCTGCGAGGTTCACAGGTATTTGTCGAGTGTATATAACTCCACCATGAAGATTCATTGGTGATATAGTTTGTTTTAGTTGTTGAACTAAGTTCGGCTGAGCTTGCGAAGTTGCAGGCTTCCTTAACAGTAGCGGTGGACTTCCAATCTGATTTATATGATCTAAACTCATAGCATTGTCATTTGCTTGACAGTCTGGATTGTCATCGTTAGGTGACAGAGCATTGCCATTGCTGATTTCATTCTTCTGTCCGCCATCTTGGTACACTTGTTTACCAAAGACTTGGTTGAATTTCGGCAAGCTTGTACCTTTCTCAGGACCAGTAGTTTTGGGTGACGAGTTTTGTATGAATTTTGCGTAATTTTCTTCGTATATAGAACGTGATTTTATTTCTGCGTCTTTATTATTTGCAGCGTTATGCGTAGGACTTAGATCTTGTGAATCTATTTGTTTCGGCTGCGTGGGTTGAAGGTTTGGTGTCTCAACTGGTTGTAGTCTTAGTACCATGCTACGTTGATGTGGTCCATTCAACTGTATAGATTTTCCATCAGCAGATTTACAGACAAACTGCACCATTTTCTGTTCGTTTCCTCCTTGAGCGTTCGTTAGATTCGTCAAAAGATTGACTCTTTTTAGCAGCTGTCCGGTGTTTGCATTCTTTTGATGTCCTGCGTTTACAATATGGAGCAGTTGATTGCCTTGTTGTAATCCTCCGTCGACTAAGGATAAACCGCTGAAGGAGTTGGTCTGTTGTGTAGGCGTGCCGTTTGACGTTGGACCAGAAGGCACGGTTTTATTTTGCACAATATGTAACACTGGCGTAGAATTCGGTGCATTTATAACAGACTGTTGAGTATTATCAACTAATGTAATTTGCTGGTGGTTCCCTGAAGAACTCTTGCCTTGCACTATATGCAGAACTTGCGGCGTGTGTGTATTCGACGTTTGTTGATTGTTTTCCGACGCATTTGTCTGATTCAGCGGCGGTGGCAGTATTTGGGCTAAGGCTTGTTGCAAAGCCATTGCATTTATTGATGTAGTTTTTTGGAAGTTGTTTGACGATTGGCCTGTAGTGACGCCGCCTTGCCTTAGCTTTTGGGATATCATATTTACTAGGGCTTGCGCTCTATTATTTGATAAAGTGTCTGCGGCTGAGGAAATTCCGGCTGCGTTCATCGCGTGTGCAATTTGATCCGACTTATCATGCGAACCATTCTGTTGCTGCTGCTGCTGCTGTAGCAGCTGTTGCTGCTCTTGTTGTTGCTGTTGCTGAATCTGTTGTTTCTGCTGTAATTCTTGTTGTTGTTGCTGCATCTGTTGTTTATGCTGTAACTCTTGTTGTTGCTGCATTTGTTGTTTTTGTTGTAACTCTTGCTGTTGCTGAATCTGTTGTTTCTGCTGTAATTCTTGTTGTTGCTGCATTTGTTGTTTTTGCTGTAATTCTTGTTGTTGTTGCATTTGTTGTTTTTGCTGTAACTCTTGTTGTTGTTGCATCTGTTGTTTCTGCTGTAACTCTTGCTGTTGTTGTATCTGTTGTTTCTGCTGCAACTCCTGCTGTTGTTTTATTTGTTGTTTTTGCTGTAACTGCTGTTGTTTTTGTTGCTTCAATTGCTGTTGTTTTAGCTCTTGTTGTTGCTGTTTTTGTTGTTTTTGTTGTGCCAGCTGCTGTTGCTTTAGTTCCTGTTGTTTTTGCTGCTGCTGTTTTAGCTCTTGTTGTTTCTGCTGTTTCTGTTTTAACTCTAGTTGTTTCTGTTGTTTCAATTCTAGCTGTTGTTGTTGTTTCAATTCTTTTTGTTTTTGCTGCTGTTGTTTCAGCTCTTGTTGTTTCTGTTGTTTTAGTTCCTGTTGTTGTTGTTGTTTTAGATCTTGCGCCCGTTTCAGCTCTAGTAGGTGCTGCTGATGCTTTTGCAATTCCTCTTGTTGCTCCTGTTGTTCTTTTAGCTCCTGTTGTTGTTTTAGTTCCTGTATACGCAGCTGGTTTTGTTTCTGTTCCTCCTGTTGTTGCTTCAACTGCAGTTGTTGCAACTCCTGCAACTTTTGCTGTTCTTGTTCTAGCTGCAATTGCTGCAGATCTATTTGCCTTTGTTGGAATTCTTGTTGCTGTTGCTGCTCTTGTTCAAGCTGCTGCTGTATTAACTTTTGTTGTTGCTGATATTGCTCCTGTTGTTGCTGTTGCTGATATTGCTCCTGTTGTTGTTGTTGCTGATAATGTTCCTGCTGCTGTTGTTGTTGTTGTTGCTGCTGCTGCTGATGTAACTGTTGCTGAAGTTGCAAATGTTCTTGCTGCTTCAGATGTGGATATGCTTCAGGTACAGATTGCTTATCTGTATAATTGTACACCATGGTTACATTTGAATTCGGCTCAAGTGGGGTTATATGAGAATAATCAACGCTGTTCATCATATTCTTTTCAAACAATGGTGGATACTCACTATTTTCGTAATTATCGTTTATCTCTTCTTTAATTTCAGGTGTCTCTTCCATTTCTATTTTGATTTCTGGTTTAATATCCACATCAACAGTATAATTACTACCCATTGGATAATTCATGGCTTCATGTCCATGGGGCGGTAGCGGCATTGACTGGATATGTTGCACGTATCCTTGCGCTAAAGGCATACTTAAATCAGCAGTCGTGAGTTCTGTATATTCAGTTTTTATAACAGACTGGTCATCGCCGGGGCTGTTTTCAGCGGAACATTGAGACGGACTAACATTGGACACTTGAGTGACTCGAGGATCACATGTCACTGGGTTTTGTGCGGCTGCACTGACCGGCAGTTGACCGACTTGAACAACCTGAACTATAGCTTCAAATCGTGGGGGCTGTATAAAATCTGGGTCAGTAAGACCATGTGGAAAGTCTAACGAGTCAAACAGTCCATTCGAATACATGTCATCTTTTTCTTGCTGTTTTATCCAGTCGTAACTTAATTCCGTCATACTCTTTTTGAAAAAGGATCTGACTTTATCCTTCATTTGAATGCATTTGATGTTAGAATGTAAGTTCTCTATTTCATGTCTGTTTGTAAAATTAATTGTATTACGCTCACGTTTACAGTTACCATAATTTTCGGACAGTAAAAGCGGCTGAGTTTGTTTTACGTCCGACAGAGTCGCAGCCGAAAATTTTGTACCACATCCGTCCTCCAAATTTTGTATGACTCTGCCGGACCCCTCACCAAAACCCATATTGAAATTGGTTTCAATAACATCACAAGATTTATAGTTTGATTCGTTGTAATTTGAATCGATTTCTTCGGCCAATGTCTGAATACTTGGATTATGTATTGTATTATCTTCGTTTTCCACATCAGTAAATAAAGTCTCGTCCGTTTCAGTTTCAAATTGTTCAACATTACAAATGCCTTTTATAGGCCATGACTGCAACATTTGTTGCACGTCTATGTATTCTTTGTGGAATGGCCGCGAGTAAGAAAATTTTACGGAACTGCAATAGTCGAGCAGTTGCTTGAATTCTTTACCGTACCCTGATTCTCCCATGGCTGTTACGTTAATTTTAGGCGAGTCTATTTGCTTGCCTTTTCTGTACCTCTTCTCATAAATCTTTACGTCTGTCATGTCAATTTTACGCTTCCTATTTTTCGTGTCATCGAATAAGCAATTGAAAATTAAGCCGTGTGGATATTTCTTGGAATATGTTATCCTAGGGACGTTTAGCTTAATATCAATTTCTTCTATTTGTCCATCTGCGCCTATTTGTTGTGTTATTAGTATATTTTCTTCAGGTGATTTGTCATCTTCGCAATCCATAAACAACGAGCCAGAAAGTTCACCATACAAGACGTTATTTTCAAGTGACTTTAAATTCGTATCTTGATTCTGAACAAGTACAAATTTTCGGGTTTCCGGTTCTCTGAATTCTTCGTTTAAGACTTCGCTTTCAATATGTGATACTGGGTCATGTTTCACCACCTCATTCACCTGGCTTATAGCACTTGCGAGAACTACTTGAGTCATCTCATCATCACTTATTTCATCACTACCCATTTCAACGATTTCTTCGACTAAGTAATTATCGTCGATTTCGTTCACATAGAATCGAGTTTCATCTTTGCATTCTATTGAGACTTCTTGTGGCTTATGATCATTATTTATAAGTTTTACGTTATTAAGTACAATTTCGTTATCGTTGCTCCTATTTAAGATAGCATCATTGTCGTCAATAGTTATAACATTGGTTTCTACAATCGTATTATCTTCAGTTTCAGATAATTCATTACGAATAGTTTCATCGACTTCTTCACAAATAACTTCAACATTAAAATCTATAACTATATTATTCTTTTTCGCGCCATTGTCAATTATTGTGCTCTGTTCTAAACAACTGTTATCCCTTTTGAGATCTGATTTTACAAGATTTTTATCAGCGTTTTCGACCATATTTTTACTGAGTTTTTCACATGTTATTTCTACGTCAATTCCTGTTTTAGCGTCAACACATATGTTATCCAGGAGTATGTCCGACTCATCTTGTTTTGTATTAGGTACTTTCGAAGCATTAGCCATTTCTGTCTCTTCGAGCATACTGTCTGTGTCTTCAAACATAATTTTCAATGACAATTCAATCTCCTTGAATTTCTTATCCACATCGTTATAATTATTCGTATATACTTTTTCTGTTTCAGTCACTATTCGTTTTTCATCAGCGAGTTCAAAAAGACTTCCTGTTCCCATTTTTGCCTCCGACCATTGCGTGACAGCGTTGTTACAAATGTCTTCTACGACAATTTCTGGCTTTTCTAGTTTGGTATCAGTTTCTTTAGCTAAATCTGTCTCTCCAAGTTTTGTGTCAACTTTTTTGCAAATATCTTCCACAACTATTTCAGACGCTTCTAGATTAGTTTCATCTTTTTCTATTTCCGTGGCTTCCATAATATCAGCGTATTCTGAATTATTTTCAAATGCCATTTCTGGCTGTTCCAGTAATGTTTCATTGTTTTTACTAATGTTTTCAATAACTATTTCTGATCCTTCTATTTGTGTATCATATTCTATTTCTGACTCTAACTGTTTTGTGTTAGTGTTTTCAGAAATATTATGTAAGGGCATTTCTGACCCGTGCAATTCTTCTATGACTGCTTTTGGCTCTTTTAGTTTTGTTTTCGCATCTGTAGGCAGTACCAGTTTTTCTTCAGCATATTGACAAATAACTTCCACGACTATTTCTTCGAAACTTGTATCTGATTCTTTTTCAGTTTCTACTAGTTTTGCGTCAGCGCCTTCACAAATAACTTCTGTTGCCATTTTAGTGCCATTGTTCTTAAAAAAGTCTTCTATGGCAGTTTCATGCTCTTCTAGTTTTTTATCAGGTTTTTTTCCTACCTCTGGCAGTACAAGTTCTTCATCGGCGTATTGACAAATAACTTCCATGACTATTTCAGGTCCTTCTAGACTTGTATCAGCTACAGTTTCATTTACTATTTCTGTTGTTTTTATATTTGTATCAACATCTTCATATACATTTTCCCTAGGCATTTCTGATCCGGCCAATTTTGTGACTTCCAGGACTACTTCGGGCTCGTCTAGAGTTATTTCAGATTCTGTTTCAGTGTCTACTAATATTGCATAAGTGTCATCACAAATTTCTGTTGCCATTTCTGGCTCTGCCATTGTGCCAGTGTTGATACAAATGCACTCTTCAAAAATTTCTGGCTCGTCTAGATTTGTATCTACTTCTTTATCTATTTCTGTCGTTTGAATTACATTGTCAGCGTCTTCACCGACATTTTCTTTTGACATTTCTGGCTCAGCCATTTTTGAGTCAGTGTTGTCACAAATGCCTTCCATGACCATTTCTGGGTCGTCTGGTTTCGCATCGGCTTCTTTTTCTGTTTCGGTATCTACTAATACTGCATCAATGTCTTCACAAATGTTTTCTGTTGCCATACCTGGCTCTTCTAGATTTGTATCAGTTTCAAATTCTGTCGTCTTAAGTTCAGTGTCAGCGTCTTCGCAGACATTTTCCGTAGTCATTACTAACTCAGCCAATCTTGTGTCAGCGTCGCCACAAATGCCTTCCATGACCATTTCTTGTTCGTTTGGTTTCGCATTGGCTTCTTTTTCTGTTTCGGTATCTACTAATACTGCATCAGTGTCTTCACAAATATTTTCTGTTGCCATACCTAGCTCTTCTAGATTTGTATCAGTTTCAAATTCTGTCGTTTTAAGTTCAGTGTTAGCGTCTTCGCAGACATTTTCCGTAGTCATTACTGACTCGGCCAATCTTGTGTCAGTGTTGTCACAAATGCCTTCCATTACCATTTCTGGGTCGTCTGGTTTCGCATCGGCTTCTTTTTCTGTTTCGGTATCTACTAATACTGCATCAGTGTCTTCACAAATATTTTCTGCTGCCATACCTGGCTCTACTAGATTTATATCAGTTTCAAATTCTGTCGTTATAAGTTCAGTGTCAGCGTCTTCGCAGACATTTTCCGTAGTCATTACTGACTCGGCCAATCTTGTGTCAGTGTTGTCACAAATGCCTTCCATTACCATTTCTGGGTCGTCTGGTTTCGCATCGGCTTCTTTTTCTGTTTCGGTAATTACTAATACTGCATCAGTGTCTTCACAAATATTTTCTGCTGCCATACCTGGCTCTACTATATTTATATCAGTTTCAAATTCTGTCGTTATAAGTTCAGTGTCAGCGTCTTCGCAGAAATTTTCCGTAGGCATTTCTGACTCTGCTAATTTAGTGTTACCGTCGCCACAAATGCCTTCCATGACCATTTCTGGTTTGTTTGATTTCACATCGGCTTCATTTTCTATTTCAGTATCTAGTAATATGGCATCAGTGTATTCACAAATCTTTTCTGTTACCCTTTCTGGCCCTTCTAGATTTATATCAGCTTCATTAACTATTTCTATCATATCCATTTTTGTGCCTGAGTCTTCACAGATATTTTCCGTAGGCTTTTCTGACTCCACCAATTTTATGTCAGCGTCGCCACAAATATCTTCAACTACAATTTCTGGCTCTTCTAGATTTATATCAGCTGTTTTTTCAACTTCTGTCGTTTCTATTTCAGTGTTAGCCTCAACGTACACATTTTCCAAAGCCATTTTTGGCTCCTCAAGTTTTTTATCGGCTTCTTTTCTTATTCCGGTATTTACTAACATAGCATCGGTGTGCTCACAAATATTTTTAGATGCCGTTACTGGCTCCAATTTTGTGTTAGTTTCACCATAAATATCATCTATGGCTATTTCTGGCTCTTCCAGTTTTTTATCGGATTCCGTTTCGGTATCTATCTGTTTTGAACGAGCTTCATCACAAATATTTTCTGTTACCATTTCTGGCTCAGCCATTGTTGTGTCAGCGTTGTTATATATAAAATTTTCCATGATCATTTCTGGGTCGTCTGGTTTTGTAGGGGCTTCTGTTTCTATTCCGGTGTCAACTAATATAGCATCAGTATCTTCACAAATAATTTCTGTTAACATGTCTGGCTCCGTCAGTTTTGAGTAAGTGTCACCGCTAATGTTGTCTGTGACTATTACTGGGTCTTCCAGGTTTTTATCGGCTTCCATTTCAGTATCTAACAGTTTTAAACGAGCGTCTTCACAAACATTTTCTTTTAGCTTTTGTGGCTCTGCCAGTTTATCATCGTCGTCAGCAATCTCTTCCATGACGATTTCTGTCTCGTATTGTCTTGTTTCAGCTTTACCCTTCACCCATTCTTCATTCATTAAGGTCGTTTCCATTTCCTTCAGTTCCGTTTCAGTGTCGCAACAAATGTCTTCTATGGTAATTTCTCTCGCTTCTATTTGGGTATCAGCACTTTGGAAACTTCTTTCAAGAACTAACTCTGTCTCCTTCAGTACTGCGTTAACGTTGCCTCGGCCATTTTCACCATCTTTTTCAGTTATACTCTCTGTATCCAGTGGAGTAACTTCATGTGTGAATAAGTTTTCAGTAACCTTTACAATTTCAGGAGGGGTTTCAAAATTTTCATTGATATTTTCTGTTGCTTGTTTCAGTTCACACGTTACATCAGTATTTATACAAAAACCTTCACTATCTTCTTTGGATAATTCTTTCACATCCAGTTTACCAACTTCGGATATTAATTCGGTATCTGTAGCAACATTTATTTCGCGAGCGACTTGACACATATGTTCAATTTCAGATATTGAATCTTCATCAACGTATTCAGTGTCCTGTTCTGTCGCTTCAGGTACACCGTCGATTTGGAATTGAGGTTTTTCATTGTTAATATAAAATTCAGTCTGCATTAAATCCGCTTTGTGTAATATAGAAGCACTTATTTCATCCTCACTTCCATCTAAGCAGGAAGTTCTAGAATCCATTTCAATAATGCTGTTTTCAAATGATGAGGCTTCCATTGTTTTATTGTGTTCAATCTCAAGAAGTTCAGTGGCCATTACATTTATTCCTACAGTTTCAAAATGTTTTTTAGCATCTTCATTTGGTTTCTGGCTCGATTTCTCACAAGTTTTTGCTATTTTACTACGTGTTACAATAGTTTCAAGAGACTTTCTTTTCCGGTTTGGTGTAAGTCGTCTTATATTAAGTTTCGATTTCAATCTAGCAGAACTTATTTGATCTACAATGGAGTGATTATGGAAGAGCTTTAATACTAAAGCTTTGAGTGGCAATACAATGTTTTGATTTAGTATAAGACTGTCACTGATTCTTGCTGCGTTGCATCTTTCGATACTTCTATGATCTTGCATCGAAATGTTCTTATGTTGTAAATGGATTTTAGGCTTAGTCAAAAGCCATTCAGTCTCACAGGTCGATCTTCCAGAAGTTGCAACTTTTTCGCCAGTCACCTTAACCTTACGATTGCACAATGAAGCAATAGTTTCGTATGCTTCCATTACTGGTGAATTGCTTCGGTCAATTTTATCAATAGTTTGAGTGTCAAATAGGTAGCAATTGTCAAGAATTGAAAAAGATTCACTGCGTGATAACGGGACTATATCCATTGCGGTCTCTTCATATACATTATCTTGGATGTCAATTATATCATCAGTCTGTTCAGCGTCCTTTTCATTAGCTTTCTCAGCATAACTTCGAACAAGTTCGTCACAGCGAACTAATTTAATGAAGCATTTTTTAAGCAATTTCAGATTTTCATATTTCATCACAAGTTTGTCGCACCTCGTTAGTTTCACAAGACAGTCAGGTAATGTCGAGATTTGCGGCGACAAATCGTTGCTAACAGAATTTCCGCTATCAGTAACAAGAGGTGCACCAGCAAAGGAAAGTAACAAGTCGTCAGATTGTGTTGAATTTTCGGCAAGATCTTCTATACCAAGATCTCTAAACAATAAGTGTTTGAATTCATTGATCTTTGCTTCAACTGGTATTGGGCTATTCTTTTGGGCTGGTTTAAATAGTTCGGCAGTCTTGTCTTTGAGAGTTCTTGGATCATCTAGTTCTAAGAATGGTATCAGTCCAATAATCGTATTTTCTTCGTCGCTATTGTCAACATCTACGTCTGCGTCGTCGTTAGATGAATCGTCGATTTCAATTATCTCTATTGGTTCTTGTTGTGTAGGTATTGTTAGCGGTGATTCACTAGCTAGTACTTGGTCTATTGCTTGAACGATCTGTTGAACATCTGGTTGGGCGATGGTTACGACTTGTTCAACTACAGGTTCTACATCTGTTAATATTTTAGGTTCAACATCAGACTGTATAATATGTTCATCAGATCGCATAACAGGTAGAACGTCACGTAGAAAATCAGAATGAATCACAGGTGTTACATCAGGCTCAATCATAGGAAAATCAGGCTGAGTTATAGGTTCAGTCATGGGAATATCAGGTTGCACATCAGACTCAACTATAGATTGAACATCCGGCTGAGATACATCATCAGACAAAATCACAGGTTGAATAACGGATTGTTTGTCCGACTGAATTTTTGTTTGAACCTCAGGTTGTAATTCAGACTGAATATTAGGTTCCATAGCAGGTTGATCATCAGTTGGTTGCCCGTCAGGCTGATTTATATGTTGAACATCAGTTTGAACGTCCGGCTGAATTATAGGTTGCACATCAGGCTCAGTGATAGGTTGGACATCAGGTTGAAATAAAGGTGGATCCTCTGACTGAATTATAGGTTGTACGTCAGATGGAATCGCCGGTTCGATAACAGGTTGTTGGTCAGGCTGATTTATAGGTTGTACATCAGATGGAATCGCCGGTTCGATAACAGGTTGTTGGTCAGGCTGATTTATAGGTTGTACATCAGATGGAATCGCCGGTTCGATAACAGGTTGTTGGTCAGGCTGATTTATAGGTTGAACATCAGTTTGAATATCCAACTGAATTATAGGTTGCACATCAGGTTTAGTGATAGGTTGAACATCAGACTGTATAATATGTTCATCAGTTTGAATAACAGGTTGAACATCACGTTGAATTTTAGGTTGATCGTCTGACTGAGTTATAGGTTGTTCATCAGACTGAATAATAGATTGAACTGCAGACTGAATCACAGGTTGTACGTCAAGATTAGTCATAGGTTGTGCATCAGACTGAATAATAGGTTGAATTACATTCTCAGCATCTTGAGTCACAGGTTCAACAGCAGGCTCAGTTATGGGTCGAACAACTGCAGGTTCTTCTATATTCTTTGTTGGTTCGTCTGCTTGCAACCAGACAGCAGGTAGGTAAGTTTCTATTTCATCCTCATCTTCAGAGATGTCCAAATACTTTTGTCTATCCTCTCTTTTTAATTTCACAACACACTTCTTATCAAATAATTTCTGATGATTTTCCAGTAAGTTTTTCTTCATAGTTTGTACTCGATATTTTCCAAATTCAGTATTGAAAGACTGATGGTCAGTATCTTCGTCTGAGTCGCTAAGTAAATTTATGGTGTCAACGACGACGCTAGGGCCCGGCGCTTTCAAACGAATTTCATGTATATGAGACTCTAATACTTTGTCGGGTTTTAACTTTAAAGTAGTGGACATTTGTTTTATATTCAAAGTGTACCGCTTTCTTTTGGACACGTTGCTCAATAGAACTGATTTCAGTGCTGGGTCCGAAAACAATGAATTAGTATCCATGTTCATTTGACCATGAACAGTCGCCTTGAATACTTTTCCACAAGGCAGCTGAATACGCACGCATTTCTTCAATGGATCTCCTCTATTTAAATGTGGTAAGTCTTCGATTTTTATAGCGTCCATGTAAGATTGTGGTATGTCATCGTTCATTCCATTTTTCCTTTTCTCTTGAGTATTGATTTTGCCACCTTTTATAAGTACTTCACTTTGTGGCATTATGTAATTTGGTTCTTCGTCGTCTTCGTCAATACAGATGACTTCTTCCTCAATATGTGCAATCTTTTCCTGATTTTTAGCTTTATCGTTGTTCATTTTAGGGTCAATAGTATTTTGTTTTACTGAGTTGGTTGGTGCTATCACTCCGGAAGTTTGCCGGTCAGGCTGAGAAGACGAATTTTCAATGACATCTTTTGAACTGAACATTATTTCATTGCACTCTAGCTCTAAGCGTTGGTTAACATCAGTGTCCTTTCTTCGATCTTCTAATTTCTTTACATAACTTTCAATTTCTTTAAGGACATCAGTGTTTGTCATATTTTGTTCAGCGGTGGTACTTTTATCGGTGTCTTTTATGACTGGTTCTACTACGGTTTCTGTTATTTCGGGATTCGTGTCATCCTCTTTGTTAACTAAGTCATTATTCTTATTTGCGTTTTCTTGATTAATAACAGTAGAATCAATCATAGGTTTGTCAACATTCTCTGTTTGTAACAGCTCGTTTAGTGTAGACTCGTTTTCTAAAATACTTGGACTCGGACAGGTTTCGAGAGAATCATCCAAAGTGCGGTTCCCCCCAATATCTCCTAAAATTTCTTCTACATTAGGAATCTCCTGTAAGGGTGGTATAGGCTTGTCCGGACCCATTACTTGAAGGATTTTAGAAGTTATTATTTCATCCTCAATGTCCATCAAATCTGTCATCTCATTCGGTAGTAACTCCTGAGGCTTCGGCTCTAATTTTCTATTAATTGTTATTTTTATTACTTTAGCGTTTCTTTTAGGCTGGATTTTAGTGGCTTTCTTTTTTGCCTCCACTTTCTTGATTGTTTTATTAAGTGTCTTTTTCGTTACTAGTTTCTTGACTGCTTTAAGTTTATTTATGCTAGCTCCATCAGTACAATTTTCTAAGGTTTTGTTCTCACTTTCAGGAGTAGGTTTTAGCCTAACTTTTGTTTTCCTAGGCACTGAGACTTTCTCAGCCACTTCTGTATCTAGTTTTACGTGTTTGTTTGACGATCGCAATATAATACGACGGCGAGGTTTATCCTTATTTTCCTTATAATTTTCGGTGTTAATAGTTTTATCCGGTTTGTCTACTTTAGCGAATACTTTTGTTTCAACTGGCTCTTCTGTAGTCTTGGCTTTGATTAATTCTGCTGTTCTGCTTTGAATTTTATTGTTATTTTTAGTATGAGGTGTAGATTTTACCTTCTCGTATTTTTCTTGGGCTGCTTTAGGAACTCTTATTATAATTTTTATAGATTTAAGCGGAGCATACGATAGTGGTATTGCTTTTTTATTGATTCGATGGCTAATATTTCGATTTATAATCGACAAACGTTTCTTCTGCAGTCGCTCCTGATCTTTTATAACTTCGTTCATCAAATCTCGTTCAAAAGATTTCCTTGTTTGACTTCTAGTAATCTTCGGTTCGATTTTCTCAAGCTTCTGTTTTTCCTGTACCTCAGATAGTACTTTCCTTTCACAAACGTTTTTATTAGAATTTATATCGACTTTCTCCTTTTCTGATTTAGGAGTATCATCGTTCGGGTTATCAATCGGATTAGTTTTGGGTTCTGATTTGGTATCTTTAGTATCATGTATTACAGTCTTGTTGTGAATGACAACATTTCTTATTTCTTTTTTACTTTCAGGAGTTTGAACACCAATTTCAGGTTTATTAGCAACCGTCGTCAACGGTGCCGTCATTGGTATCGATGTTTTAGATACAGTGATAGCATTACCTATGATTACTGGGCTCACAACGGGTGCGGCGAATTGTGTCGTCTGATAAAGCGCCATGTTTTGCTGGTTATTATACGTTACATATGTATTCTGAGTTACATTGGCTGCAAGGACCGGGGTTTGAACCACGCAAGGTTGGTATACAATTTCTGATCCGATAAGAACTACGTTTTTTAACGCAGTCTGTCTGGGCATAGTTGTCACAAATGTGTTAGTTTGATCTACGTTTCGCAATTGATCAGTATTGGCGTGATAGCTTTGATTTCTGCGATTTTTCGAAGGTGCAATCACAGTTTGAGGCATTTGGTGAACGGCAATAGTAGGCTGAACATTCTTTGCCTCATTGTTTACGTATTCAGCAGTTTTAATGACCGACTTCACATTGACAAATGCTGACGTATGCTGTTTTTGTACTGAAGAATCAAAAGCAGTCTTTGGGATATCACTTCTTACTTTCGGCACTGGTTTTTTATGTGTCGGTATTGTATTAAGCACTGTCGGATTTAAACGTTCCTCTTGAATAGCAGGCTTATTTGCACTGTAATTTTTATCTTTCAGGCTTTGCATTGGTGCTGTGTAATTGTCCTCATCGGATGACAATTCGCCGATTTCTTGCCGCAAATCATCATCCATTAATTCCTCAAGAAGATCATAATCAGAATTTGGTATTCCTGAGATAAATGGATCCTCTTCTTTGTAATATGGAGCAGTAAATTGTTTCTCCTGATGTTTTACTGGTAATTTTTTAAGTACGTCTATTTGCTCTTTTGTTCCGTGGCTTGGTCTTTTCTCAGTCTGGATTTGCCGTTTTGGTGTTTCAGGTTGTATCGGCCTAGTTACGTTTGGATTGGCTTGTAGTACAGATGTGTTTGTTAAAGGTTTCTGAATCACCTTCGCTGGTGTTTTAGATGACTTTTTTGTAGTCTTGATGACACTCTCTGTGTTCGATCGGCTCAGTACTAGAGGGTTTGGAATCTGTGTCGGCTCAGCGGTCAGTGCTGGCTTTGACTGACCTTTTGGTATTATGTTTGTCAATTTTATTAGATCTCCAGTGGAATTAGCCTTAACTATCCTTTGGTTCCGTAGGCTTTCTGCTAGTGCCTTTTTATAGGCATCTTTGTTCAACGCCATATCGAGGGCTTTGGGGCCTCTGCTGGGTGTCTTGTGAGACAAAATGGCGTCCATTACTTTCTCCCAATCTGTTTCCTCCTTAGGTTTGGCTACAGTTTCAGATTTGTGCTTGATGCTACTTTTAATTTCAATGTTGCTTAATATTTCAATCTTTTTATTAGGCTTTGGATCTACGGTCTTAGTACAATTAAGTTCAGTCTTGACCATATTCAGAGGTTTTATTTGTGGCATTCTTAAATCAAGATTAACGTTTAATGGCTTTATGCTTGGACTAGGTTTCGTTACTTGTTTGATATTGACGTTGTTATATGTAATGTTAGGGGGTTCTAAAATCTTATGCTTGTTGGATGGCTGACTAGTGCAAGGAACGGAACAGTTTGTCGAAGACATGTGGCCTGTTATCGTTGTTAGGGGTTGAGTTTTGTTCTCTTTAACATGTTCCACTTTCGGTCGAAAGTTCAGTTTGGTCTGCTGTCGCAAAAGAGAAAGTAAGTCCTGTTGATCTCTTTCTGTTAGAGATGAAATCTTATTTGTTAGAGTCGACATCTCTCGAGGTCGTTCCACTTGAACGTTTTTGTGTTGATTCTCGGGTTTAACTAACTTTGCGTTCTGGCCGGATAGCATATTGGCGATTATGGGATTCTGTTTCGCAGAATTGCTTATATGTTTTGGTTTATCAAATTTCTTTAGTAAACTTTGACTGTTTTCTGAATGCTGATATGCTACTCTGTCACTTTTTGGTGTCACTGGCTCATTTTTAATTTGAAGACACTTGGCTGCCAATTTCTGTTCCATCAAAATTCGATTTATTTCGGCATCAGTAGGAGGATTTTGCAGCGTTTTACTCTGATATTCTATTAGTGCGTCTACAACAGGTTTCGTTCCATTCCCTTTTGGGTCCACTTTATTTTTGTGTAAATAACTGAGGCGTGAAAACGTGTTTAAAAAGTCTGACGTTTTCTTCTGTGATTGTTTGGCACATTGTGGAGATGCGTTGGATTCAGCCTTGATTTTGGGTACTACAGGCGTCACCCTACTGATCGGTTTAATTTCCTTTTTAATATTTACATTTTTACTTGAATGACCACCTGCTCCTGCGTTGATAGATTCCTGTAACTCTTTGAGAAATATGTGGAAATTTTGTTGACTTGCTGTGTCTACAGATTTTTGTTTGCTCGGTAAATGAGAACGTGCCAGAGCGGACTTCGATTCCGAGCTTCCAACAGTAGTTTCTTTTACTTGCGTTTGAGGCATTTTATACGTATCTTGCATGGGTTTCTGTAAGTTAGTATTCTGGAACCTAACCCCGCTTGTCTGAGTGTTATTCAATAAACAGTTATTGGTCTTAGGACCATACTGGATAACCGGCCTTGCTATTCCAAATGTTTTGGCGCTCAACAAGTTGCTAACTTCATTCCTTAGTTCAGAGAGTTGTTCCGACTGTGTTTTGTTTATGTAGACTTTCGGGTTCTCTGGTACGTTTACTGTTAGCTGTGGTTTTGGGCTGGCTTCAGGAGTTACTGGCACAGGACTAGGTGCTGGCGTTATCGTTGGGGTTGTAGCTCCTTGCTTATAAGAGTAAGTGTGAACAACATTTGGCTGTAGATTTATTCTTTGTTCATTCTCAATTGCCTTTTGTCTTCTATAGTGTAACAGTTTACTCAAGCTTTCCTTAACCATCATATTACTTGGTGAACAAGTCCTAGATTGTGGCGAATTCGGTAGTTTATGTATCGTAGATTCATTTCGGCTTGGACTCTGGTTATGATGCACAACAGAAGTACTAACTCCGACCGTACCGCTAGCCATATGAAGTTGAATATTTTTCGTGAGCGTATTTTTATCCGGACTTTTCTCAGGTGACTTGAGCTCGTCCATAGAAAATAGGCCGTCAAATAGTACATTGGTTTCGTTGTTTTCTGATAGGATAGAGTTTGAAGACTTTCCTTGACAATCGTAATCGCTGTCACTGACAGAGGGTGTGTTGACGACTCCGGGAAGGTCTGGCTTTTTAATTGTATTCACCACTTTCATCCCAACCAGGCTGGATAAATTACACTTTGTAGTAGTAGGCACCAACTTCTCTTTCTTCTTTCTCTCCCGTTTCTTTTTAGGTTCTTTCTTCTTTTCAGTGCTTTGGTCTTTGATTTCTAGAGGATCTTTGGGTTTCGCCTTTGATTTTGATTTTTTAGGCTCTTTACTTTTCTCCTTGCTGTCTTTACTTCTTTCTTTGCTATGTGGTCGTTCCTTCTTCTTCTCTACTCTTTTGGCTTCTGCGACGAGGCTGAGAGGGTCAGAATCTTCTTCAGAAGAGGGGATTTTCTTGGTCTTTTTCGGTGTTTTCTTTGTTTTCACTGGAGTTTCTGATTCAATGTCGGAAGTATGCGCGCTCTGTGTTCGTTCAGGGTCATCGGCGTCTTGCCATATTTCTTCTGGCTCCTGGTATTCTACTAGATGCTCGTAGCCTTTTGACAAAATATTATTATTATCAACTTTGGTTAATTTTGGAAATTGTTTGCAAAAGCTACTGGAAATATAGCAGTCTTGTGTTAAATTCAACTTATTTTATTTTTGCAAGTTTTCTGTATTTCACTTTAAAATCAATTTAATTGATCAATTTAAACAGGTAAATTTTAGAAAAAAAAAAAAAAAATTGCTGTTCCATACATTTATCAGGGGTGATAAATGTATGGAACAGCAAATTTTTTTTTTCGCTATTTCAGGTTTTGTCCCATAGTAAAAGTTGTTCATAATGATGAGTAACGTATGGGTCACGAATTAATTACCAGTCGCCCTATATAATGGAAGAACTAATTAAGAGTTTCCTTGTCCATATATTAGAATTTAAAATTTCTATGTCTCACTTGAACTTTTCACTCTTGTAATATGACTCAGAGTAGCCGGCTAGGAAACACTGAACTCTAGTAACTCTAGTTTAAATACAAAAATTGACGAGTATGTGTTATTTTTAACCAATTTACAAAACAATTATCATTTATCATGACCAAACGTTTTAAACCTATGCATATACATACACTGTCATATCATTTTCATCTCCAAATAAATGAATCTCATGTCTTACCTTTCTCAATCCCATAATACATGTCAGTATCATCGTCCTCTTCTTCCGGCAGGTGTAGAAACTCCCTCGGGTCTAGGTTCAGATACTTGAGCTCAGTAGTTAACGCGCGGGTACCAAAGTGTGTACGCTCCATGTACGTGCGACAGTTTTCTAGCAGTACCTCCCTGGAAAATAGAAATATAAATTCAGACTTATATTTTAGGTTATCTTCAAAATGTAAGGGTATCAAGTTACCCAGTAACAGGGTTGTGGAGGTCAGATAGGCATGTAAAATACAGGTATTCTGCTGCATCCGATTAGACTGAAAGCTAACCCTAATATAGTTGGAAAAAGCCTAGGCAGATGATGATCTTAAAAATCTTTTATTTCGGATAACCAGAATGTGACGCTAAGAAAAAAGCCACAGATCATTTGTAAAAAACAGATAGTCAATCAAAAACATGCAGACTTGTTTATCGCCAAGTGCCTAGGACGGAAATTATCGAAAACCATGACTCCATATTTATACAGTGCCATGAGCAACAAAAACACGTAAAAAATCCATAAAAAGAAGACGAAATAGGTTGTTATAACAAGCTATCATTTAGTTACACTTGTCATATATAATTTAAGGCCCTGCTATAGCATGAACCCTCTCACATTTTTTAATGAAAAGTTGGAGAGGCATCCAGAAAAGACAAAGCAAGAATTAAAAACCATGATAAAAATCCATTATTATGTTCGAAATATGTTAGTATTTTAAACAGACATGTTCACAAACTCATAACTTGATAGCAATAATCATTCTGCACAAACCTGTCAGTATCCCAAGAAAGCGTCTTCAGCCTTGGTCCAGAAAGCAGCACAGCGATATCTGTACATAACTCTGGACTAATCCCTAGGGCTTCGCCCTCACTGAAGATTGCAGTAGACAGCACATTGGCCTGATGCTGTGTGTGTTTGAGGTTTAGAGTCTCCGAAGTCTTCACGAAGTTGGTCTGCCCGCGAGAATCGCTGGCCCAACTCCCGAATTCTTTGTTCGGTTCTTCTTTTATTTCGTGGTCATCCTGCAATAAGGAAAAATCTAAATTAAATATTATATAGTTATGGAAGAGCAGAGTCTCCTAACACAGGCATATTTGCATAAAAGGGTGCTCGAATCACTAGTTGTTAACGTTTACTTGCTAGGATAATAAATAATTTTTCATTTTCAAACATGGTTTGAGCGGATCTGCATTTTCACTCTTTTATGAATTGTTGTTTAAAATTGTAGTATACAGTATCGATCCCAACTGGTCGAATACGATTGACAAGGTCTACGATGCACTGTTTATTATTTCATAGTTCGACGATAATTCAAATATTTAACCCATAGACAACAGTTCGTATGAATCCGCCCTAAACACCGACATTCAAGTATTTCATCATTCAATTAACACAATATATCTTACCACGTGTTGCCTTTCAATTTCCTGGTTATTCTAACCCATATATTTACGTAATCCAAGGGAGAAAATACCCGGTAAAATACTCAGTACTAGAAACATTACCAGTGCAAGCGGCGGCAGCGCGGGCGCAGCCTTTATCCTGTCATACATCGCCGGCGTCGGGTGCACCGAGAACGCCGTCAGGGTGCACTCGCAGCGGATACGCTCGCTCGCTGATAGCAACGCGCCTAGTTGTGTGAACCACGACGCTAAGGTTTGTTCTGCTGAACGGGCCTCCGCTTCCTGCAAAGGGAAACGGAAGATTACAGTAAGCATGTGTAAATACGCGTAATTGATTTCTTTGGTGCCATCAAAAGTCACAAAAAAAATTAAATTTTTAACATACACACATAATTTCCTTACATATTATAAAACAAAGTTCTCCGCCGCGTCTGTCTGTCGTCCTGTTCACGATAAACTAAAAAATAACCGTCATCCACGCGGGCGAAGCCACGGGCATCAGCTAGTATAAGTATAAAAAAACAGGGTTTCGGGGCGAAGAACTGCTTTCGTAAATTTTCGCAGTTGGCGGATGGTCAGATCAACGAACGTGAAAAAAAAGGTGCACGTCCTCTATTTTTAACTATTTTTCAACGACGTTATTGGCCGCACAGATTGTGACGGGAGCGGTTTGAAATACGTTCCTGTTACAAAATCATTTATTTATTTACGATGGTAATTGAGGATGGTAAACATGGTAAATCTCACTGACAGTCTCTGCCACTGCCCAATTAACTTGTGAAAATAAACTTACACTTTTCAGTACAAAAGAGTGGTCGTTATGCCTTTATCACCTTTTACTAACACACTCAAACCTAAGATCAGATGTAGACAACTCCCATATAATGTCCCTTTGATGAATTGGCTTATGCCTATGTTCCTTAATATCAGATAAAGTACCTTTGTACTCATATTATAATTATGTTGTATCTCTATGTATTTTACTGTGTGTACATAAATAATAAAATAAATAAATAACGTCATATTATACCTTTTCAGTCTTAAGTTTGAGCCTCTCCAGCTCGTTCATACCGGCAGTGATCGCTCGCACGTACAGCTCACACACGAACGGCTTCATGTCGTCCTTACTCTGTTAGCAAAATGATTAGTTATTAGAAACTTTAGGGACTAGAAAACATGGATGAAAGTATTGAAAATAAATTAAAGAACACACAAATATTAGAAAGAACTGCTTAGCGACTCTTGGGGGTCGTGGGTTCGATTCCCAGGTCGGGCAGTGTTATTGGGTTTATCAAACAATGAATGAATTTCTCAGTCACAGTTGACTGTGAGAGTGAGGGAAGAAAGACTGCCGGGTACAGTATCTGCGTTCACATTTGTGCACTATAATATCTCGCGCGTCGATGGCTAGTCGTAGCCTAGATTGGCGGCCATGGCCAGCATTCAGTGTGCAGGAGTATTACGATCTTGACCTGTGCGTCGACGGCTGCGGCCAGCGTGTGCAGGTGGCGCGCCGTGGCGGCGGGCGCGGCCAGCGCGCGCGCGGCGGGCGCCAGGCGCGGGCCCAGCGCGCGCACGAGCGAGCGCGCGCAGCAGTACAGCGCCGTGCGGCCCGCGCCGCTGCACACGGGCACCACCATGCAGCGGGTTATCACCACCTGCCGTACGAGAATACAATGTTAACAACTTATATAATCAGCCTATCTATAATGTTCCCACTGCTTGCTCCCAGGCCTCCTCTCTATGAGAGGGAGCGGGCCGTTATCCACCACGCGGGCCCAGTGCGGGTTGGTAGATGCCATATACACAGATCGAAAAACCCACAAAGGTGTGTCACCATTTTGCCAATACAACAAACTATGATAGAATATCAAACTTGGCTTTATTCCGTTTATCCACCCCAAAAATCCACCCTAAGATGAATTCTCGGAAACGTATGTCCTAGAATCCACCCTAGGCCTAGTTGACTAATGAACAGAATTTATAGGCGAGACAGAGGATTAAAAAAAATTTGTATATTATCATTCATAAACAAAAATGGCTGATATACGTATAATAATCATCTTAAATTCGAAACCTTACTAAAATAACGTGCCTTTAAAGAAAAATATCGATTGCATTGACCGCGTTACGTACCATAGAACATACACTGATGAATTAATAACGATTTCCGAGAGCCACTGTACCAAAATAGCGCATTAGACGTCAAAGCGTCAATATTCAATAAACTGTGACGATAAACTTACTTTGCACGTAACTGACTAACTAAATACAGTATACGTATTTCCATGTGGAAATCCAAAAACATTTATAAGAAGTAATTATATGCATCAGTGTAAAGACTAATGTCATACATCCGTATTACATTTCAAGCCTGAACTACTGAACCAATCATTATGAAATTTGAAAAATTGTAAACAAGCCTATTACAAATTAGAGGATTTATATCCAAGATAAGAATGCTTGGAAACATGCTGGCCCTGCTCCATCGGACCATATAGTCTAGACAAAATGAAACTGCTAATTTAATTGTATAATTTATTATTTTTATGACATTGATTTTACATTCAATGATTACTTTAGTAGTAACGGTGGAGATTCTTGCCCATTCTTCTCCATACGAAACTACCTTTTGGAAGGAACAACTAGAATCCTAACTAATATTATAAATGCAAAAGTGAGTTTGTTTGTTATGCTTTCACGCTAAAACGGCGACCGGATTTGGATGAAATTGACACATGGCTAGACCATGACCTGGATTGGGACATAGGATACTTTTTATCCCGAGATTCCCACGGGATCGAGACTTATGGGGGTGAAACCGCAAAGCGCAGCTAGTCAATTTCTGTAAATCTTGACGTTAAAAAGTGCCTTCTAAGTACCTATTTGAAATAAATGATTTGACTTTGACTTTGTTAGATAGGTAGCCTGGAACGTGGAGAGGACATAGACTTTTAATAAGTCACCATCGATCCTGCAAACTGCAGTAACATAATCGTTGCTCCAGTATCTGGAATGCTGAAGCCATAGAGATGTAATTACAGTAGAGTGCGCGTATTGCACAAATCGCTTAGTGCGCATCGTAGGCAAGTGAGCTATGGGAGAAGTCATTTGATGATTTCCAACCCTCAAAAATAAAAAGGCAAGTGAACTATAGATACTTATATTGATAAGTGCATGACATGATAGGGATGTGCAATTACGTGCCAATCGGCAACGAGTTATCGATAAGTTTTGTCGATAAGCTGTGAGTGTGATCCTTATATTGTAGGTTGTGTTTAATCATAATTATATTTATAGATATTATTTTATTTATGAAACTCACTCAGTTTTTTTTAGTTTTAGTTTTGTTGTTTATTCTGTTTTTTACTAAATTTACATAGTACAAACTAACTAAGACAATATAGACATAAAAATATAGACTCAATTAAATGAATCATTCAATTCAGTTCAAACCCGTGCCTACTCTATACTATAATTATATCTCTATGGCTGAAGCAGTGATTATTTTGTTGTGTGTGTTTGTGTAATTGTATCACTAGCATAGTTGTAAGTTTATTTTATTGTTACTAACACTGTATGAGTCTCATGGTTACTTTCATGAATGAATGAATGAATAAAATGCACCGACCCCAGCGTGGCTTAACCAGACTCGATAAATCGAATGAACCCCAGGATTTGCACTAGCCCCTGAAGCCTCATGGTTCATGGGGTTTCAGCAGCCATTGCATATCCTGGAGTAGACCGGGGGGCGCGGGTAATGGTAGGGAAGAGTGTGCCCTTCGGGATAAGGAAGGATTTGCGAGCTTACCGGATATGCATCCTTGAGTAAGCAATGGACTAGTGGATAGGCGGGTAATATTTATCTAAGGATGGGCATCTTTTTACGACGTCGCCGCCAGTTGGCTGCGTTCTATCTTCACCGTTGAATCCGTTGGCGGAGATATGATACGTTCTCGGCTCTTTTCTAACTCCTTGCTGTGCTATGCTACAATTTGCTGTTTTCTGTGTCTTCATCCGAGGACTCGCTGCTGTCCGTTTCAGGTTTCTTGTATATCTCGCTGGCTGCGTTCTTGATCTTGTTTCGGTCTCCAGCCACGTCCATCCAGAAGTCGATTTCCTTGTCGAAACGCGCCATTTCCTGTTTTAGGTTGTCGTTCCATGTATAAATCGGTCGGCCTACTTTCTTGGATTTGGCCTTGTACTGTATTACTGCATATAATAGGTGTGGGTTGCTGCGTCTGTGAACATGTGCGAGATAGCAAATCCTGTGGTTCTTGATGCGTTTGGTTACTGTCTTTCCGTCTAAGATTTCGTGCATTTTCTTTGGTCTTGGTTTGTTCCTAGCGTGACTAATCAAGTCCCTCATGATAACTCTCTCATATTTCCTAAGTCTAGACCTGTTAGCTTTGGTGATTGTCGATACCTTCAAACCGTGTACCATACACGGTACAATCACCATTCTAGAGTGTGGCTAGTTGCCAGTCCATCTTTGAGTTTTCTATGAATGGTAATAGTGACTTTGCGTTTCTAGTGGCCTGCTCACATCGTTTTCTGATTGTGCTTCTCCTGTCTAATATAGATGTAATGTGCCTAGGTATTTAATTTCATCGACTGTAGGTAGACTTAATCCATTCATTGACACGTGGGACATTTTCCGTGTAGCTAAGGGGTCTCTAATCAGTTTTTGTTTCATTAATTTGTAGGCCGACACTAGCTAGTAGGGGTTTAATGTGGTATACAATTCCTTCTAGCCCTTCGAGGTCATCTGTAATGAAGATGAGATCATCCGCGAATGATAGCACCAGGCGGAGTGAGATTCCACGATCTTGGTCTAGTTTGATTAGTTGGGTTTCTTCTTCGAGGGTTCTGAGGACCTCATCTATTACCAGTGTAAAAAGTCGAGGGGATAACGGGCAACCTTGTTTGACTCCCTTTCCTTTGATGATCCGCCTACTTTGCTGGCCACACCATTTAATGTGTGTTCTTTCATTCACGCAAATCTCGATTATCCTGTTGGTTAATGTTATGTTCGTCCGTTGTATTAAAATGTCGCGTAATGCTCGAAGGTCTACATTGTCGAAGGCTTTTTCTATGTCCAGAGCGAGTACATAAATTCATTTTCCTTCCCGCCATTCTTCGTCCAGTACCCTTTTCATCGTAAATATGTGGTCGTCTGTAGATCTATTGTTTAAAAAGGCTGCTTGATAATTGCCTAATTCTTTTATTATTTCGTCTAATTTTTTTTGTACGTAGGAGGCGTAAATTCTGTAACCCGTGTTGCAAACTGATATTCGGCGATAGTCGTTTGTATCTTTAGGGTCAATTTTTTTCGGAATTGGTACCTGCACTGTTTCTAGCCACGTGTCGGGTGCTACATTCTGTGTCCAGGCTTTGTTCATGTGTTTGGTGACGACTTCCTGTAATATTTGTGGCATCGCTTTGTAGAGCTCGATTACCACTTGGTCTGTTCCTGGGACTGTCCCGTTACGCATGCCGTTAATGATTCCCATCACTTCATCCACCGTGGGTCCTTCATTTGGTGTGTCGGTTAATGGCTTTGTTATGCTAACCGTCGGTACAGGTAGTCCTTCAGAGTTTTTTAGAATCTACTCCCATTTGGACATTGGTATGTACGCGTTACGCTTCCGGCGTTTTGTGTCTAACTTGTTTCTCCTGTAAAATGAATAAAGTACCTGCATGCGTTTTGAAGGGTGTTTTTTCCCCAGTCCGGTAAAGAAGGCTCTGCATTGTTTTTTTTCTTCATGATGTTTAACCTTTTGAAGCGTTTCCTGGCATTTTTTAACACGATAATGTCTATTCGGGTTATCGGGTTGTCTACTTTGTAAGAATTTGCCTTTTGGAGGTTAGCAAGCGCTATACGATGCTCCCACGAGTGACTCGGCTGAAAAGTCAAAGTTTCCTGGGCTGCCTCTTTTAATACTCCCGTTATGGTGTTCCATGGTATGTCGCTGCCTTTATCCGTTGACTTGATACCTATGTTTTCCAGTTTTTTTGTTATGCACGCTTGGTATTTCTCTTTTTTCGTTGAGCTCAATTATTGTGTGTTTCTTTTGGGTACTGTGTTACGTGTTTTCCGCTTTATTTAAAATTTTACTTGTTTGTAGCTGTCCCCAGATTATTTTATGGTCGGAGGTATCTCTACCGGACCATTCAGCTTTAATGAAAATAAAGAGTTTTCGTGTTGCCTGCGGTGTAATAATGTGATCTAATTGGGATTTCTGCGTGCCTTTTGACCATGTGATCCTGCATGATGTCCTCGCTTTTGTTGTTTCTATTTGCAGATTTTCCCTATTAACTATATCCATTAACATTTCCCCGTTGTAGTTAGAATATTCATGACATAAATTTTGTTCAATCAGCCCTTTGCGTTGGAAACTTTGTGTATCTAGTCTACCAATGTGGGCGTTGAAGTCGCCTAGGATTATTAGAGTACATTTCCTTGGTTTTTGTCTAATCAAATTTAGTAAACCTGTGAATGATCTTGTTGCTTTAGAAGTACAGCTGTTGATGTGGGAGTTAATTATATACACAGGAGCAGATTTGTCGCTTCCCCTACCAACTTTAAGAGTGATTGACATCGCGTCGGTGTCATTTTTAATGTTCAGTATTTCAATTAGGGCATCCTTTCGGATTACAATTGCAAGTCCCCTATGTGCTTTACCCGCGGTTCCAGATAGATGCCATCTGTAGTGGGTGGAGTTGTATATTCCTAAGTTCATCCCTGTTTCTTGTAGGCAACCTATGTGGATACCCCTATTTAAAGTTCTGCATCTATTCTATCTTTTTTGGTCGGTTTTGAGGCCCCGCGGACATTCCAGGTTGCAATACGTAGGTCTGGGCAAGCGTATCTACTAACGGAAGAAGGCGGGTTTCTGAGTATTGTGTATCCAGTGTCGTCCGCGACTTCCCCTGATGTCGGTGTATGTTATGTTGATGCTACTTGTACACAGTGTTAATGAGCTAGCTAATTGGGGGCTGTTCTGGAATCGGGGTTTTATGGACTGCCCTTGCATGTTATTGTTGTCTTGATCGTCGTTGATCCAGCTATCATAATGTTGATCCTTGTAGAGGATATGTATGTTACCGGGCACTGTATCTCCGGCAGGTGAATGTTCACGTTATTTATGTGTACCAGTATGTTCACGGTATTATGTGTAAATGTACATTTACGAGATAGAATTCGGACGCGGCGATTATGATGTCTTCTCCTCCCCAGAACGACTCGTTAAATTGCTCGGTTATGTTTTTTGTTATCAATGGTTCCTGAGAAAGCTTGTTGTTAGGAAGAAGCTCTTGAATGTTATTCGTAAGTGCTAAACAAATTCTGGCGTCTCATCGGTTCGATAAGACGTAAGTAGCGAGGTGTCGTCGAACAGACACGTGGTCGAATGTCAGTGCCATTAAGCTGTTTATTTGGTGGGCTATCGCCCTAAATAGGCAGTTACCATCTTTTTCCATGGGCACTATTGTTACCATTTTAAAAACTTTTGTTTGGGATTACTAACGGCGTTATTACTGATGGCGTCACACGTGCAGTGCAGTCTTCGTTTCGAGGGATACAAAAGTTTGGGAGCGTTGCGCTTTGCCCGGAGATTTATGAGCTTGACTCTTAGTTTGACCGTAGAAATGAATCTTAAGTTTCCGGGTTAAGTTTTTGTTTTTTGTTGAATGGGCCACATGCTTGCGTAAAGTGCTACACCCTCAATGTTCCTGCGCGCATGGGTGTAATATATCTTGATTAATGGCTGTCAGATGATATATTTGTTGACCGAGCAACTTTTTTGCAACGCTAAAGAAATAGTTGATTTTTTTAGTGTCGTTTCTGGGAATTAAGCTTGATGTTATAATCGTCAGCATGCAGGAGGTTTTTAGACTTTTACGAAATCGAAAGCGATAACGCTATTTTGTAAGAATGTTGTTGTATTTATAATTAATATTTAATACTTATTACGTTTAGGAAATAAGAGTTGAATGTGCGACCTATTTTGCAGCGGAAAGCATCGTCCTGAAAGATATGGAAAGGTCTCCCCAGATTAGCTTGGGTCCGTTGAATGCCGTGGATTACTTGCCTGAGATCAGGAATGCTCCTAAGTAATAATATATTTAGCATGCACACAATGTTCTTATAAAATTGGCTTAGAAAGTCAGAGTTATACGTTCAGCATCAAACGCCAGTCATTTCACCACTGCGAATGCACGCTTGCGGTGTTATCCAACAATCAATCAGATTTTGCAGCGGGAAGTAAAACCCTGAAAGCCCTGAAAGATATGGAAAGATCTCACCAAATTAGCTTGGGTCCTTGCGTGCCCTGGATCGATCACTTGAGATCAGGAACTCACATAGACATGCACCTCATTTTAGCACTATTTGCACCACACTTTAGCACTATTTTAAAGTAATTATTTAGTGTCCCAGCAGTATCAAAGTAAAAGAACACCCAGTAGTACCTACCTATTGCGGACACACCAATTAAAATAATTATGTAGAAAATAATTATGCAAACTTGATACTTAGGTCTGATTTTTCAACGCCAAATATCTTTAAAAGTATCTACGTGGAATCATTTTGAATTAAATTAACGTCTCATTGGTTTTGTATGGAAAAACTATCAGAAGTAATTTTTTTCCAAGGATAAAAAATACGTAACCTTAGAAAAATCTGCCCTCAATGACAGAAACCAGACTATTTTGTAGGTAAGATAGCGCAGGTTATTTGTAATGTTTTTTAATTATTAAAACTGTTTTTAACACGTTATAAAAACATTATTATTGAATACAGGGCTCATACTTAATTGATTAAGTATGACATCCTTACTATATTAATATTAAAAATGCGAAAGTAACTCGTGTCTGTCTGTCGCGCTTTCACGCCAAAACTACTGAGCCAATTTAAATGAAATTTGGTACACAGATAGTCTAGAGCCTGAGAAAGGACATAGGCTACTTTTTATCGAAATACCACGCGGGTGAAGCCGCGTGCGGAAGCTAGTAAACAATAAAGGTTGGTTCACATATATCAGTGAAGGCACCGTTCCGACACAGTGAAAAATATTCTTTCGTACTTACTCCGTATGAGTCTCATGTTTACTTTCAATCAATTTATTATTATTATAATGTTCCTTATTCTACAAAAACTGACCTGTGCTATAAGCGTAGCAACTTCTTTGGCGTTCTTCCACAGTTTCTTCTCTCGAGGCGAAGTCTCGAGCCGGCTCTGAAGCCTCTCCACTAGCTGGTAGCCATTGCGGAGGGGCGTTTGTTTGGCCTACAAGAAATAATTTAGTTACTAATCTGTTGATAATATTTATGAACTTTCTCGGAATGGAAAGACTCTGTGCAAATTTCACCAACAAAACTGAACGGTTTCGAGGTGCAGATCAACTGCGTTCAGTTTAATTGGTGAAATTCGTCCTCAGATATACACAGTTACATAATTATGTCTCTGTCTCAAGGTAAGTAAATAGTTTCAAACTTTTTAAATGGAATCCAAAGAGTTTTATATGCAAATCGAAGCCTTCTTCACGGTATCGAAATTAATCTGAGTCAGAGCTGGGATAGTAGATATGGGGTTATTTGTTGATAAAAATCCGGAGTCACACGTAATCTGTTCGATTTATGCCCTTACATGTGTGACTCCGGATTTTTTATTTGTCTTTCTGTGATGTCTTGTTTATGCCTTTTTATGTGACGTTTTGTTGTAGTCGGGTTTTAGTTTTATAACTTTTAGTTTAATTTAATCTTTTGGGGTTATAATTATATATTTTAGAAATGTGGTAACTAAGCCCTGATGCCAACATGGCAACATATTTTTTTTTTAAATTGTGAATCGCTTTATGTCCTCTACTGGGCGACATATTCAATTTAATGTGACGTCACATAGGGACACCAAGGGACGATCAAGAGGCTTCCAACGATTTCTCATTTGTCAAATTATGATGAGTAATTTAGAAGTTATGAGGGAACACACGAACATACACACCGGCCAAAATCATAACCCTCCTTTTTGCTTCGCCGTAGTTGGCTAAAAATATATTATCAATGCGAAAGTAACTGTCTGTATGTTACCGTTTCACGCCTAACGACTGAACAGTTCCGATAAAATTTTACCCATAGGTAGACCATGACCTGAGTTTGGACATAGGATACATTTTACCCCAGTAGTAAGTTCCCGTGGAACAATTTAAGACCTTCACGCAAGCGAAGCCGAGGACAAATTCCTGAAAACAACTGCACAAAGACTCACCAGTTCGATACATCGCGATCGCTTGTCGCCTTTGTGGAGCAACACAAACTCCATATCAATGAGCAACTCCCAGACGTCTACTGTGAACCCCGCTTCGGTCTTCAGAATATCTTCAAACGTCGGCTTCTTATCAGCCTTTGGTTTGTCTGTAAGATGAGTATATATAAGAGAGGAGTTTAAAACGTGTCGTCCCATTGAGCGTATGTTCAGCAAAGGCGTTGACACTGCGAAGAATGCTAGAATAGCGTATAAGCTCCGCCTTATGATTCGAACGAATTCGAGTAATTCGAACGAATTCGAATTACTCGGGACCAACGTCAGATGCCAAGGCATCCCACACACCTGAACCGTATATAGTACGTTCCTACAGTTTTTAAGTGACATTTAACTGTCGGCGCTGTCCAGAGAGCAGGCTTTCAGTCTTGTCTTACGTTAAACATTTCTGTCAGAGTACATCAATATGCCTAGCCTTTTCCCAACTATGTTGGGATCGGCTTCCAGTCTATCCGGATGCAGCTGAATACCAGTATTTTACATGGAGCGACTGTCTATCTGACCTCCACAACCCAGTAACTGGATAATACAATACCTCTTGGTAAGACTGGTAGTCAGACTTTCGGGATTCTGACGACCCATAACGACTGATAAAGATCCACGAATGACAGCCGGGACCAACGGCTTAACGTGCTTTCCGAGGGACGGAGGAGACTCGGTATGTAAAGATCACCCATCCACTGATCAACCCCAGCAAGCGTAGCTTAACCTGATGGATCGACCCAAGTGGCTGTTATTACTTAGCCACAAGCTCCTCACTTCTGTCAGAGTACATGTCATGTGCATAATTCTCACAAAAAATCTTTGATTCCATATCAGTATATTATGATGATGAGGTGAGGAACTATTGCTCACATTAGGCCTGGAAAGAAATAGCTGGAAGTTCTTTGCCCAACAGTGGGATGATATAAGCTGATTTACATTAACCAGTAAATCTATATGACCACTACCCAGTGGTTAAAAGTGGAACTAATAAAACCACTTTGAAAAATAACAATACCTTTGACATCAGCGGTTTGCTCAACCTCGGCGTCAGTAGGCGTCGCTGCGCTGGCCCGCACGCGCTCCATGACAGCGGATGATAGAGACAGCGCTAAGTCGTCGCACTTGGACGCTGTTAACTGTCGCAGCCGCGTTACGAACATAACGCCGCGTTCTTCTTTCAGCCATTCTAGTACTGCAAAAATAGATATGAAATTAATTATAATGAATATCAACTTGTTGGTATAATATCATACACCGTTGCCTGACAGCACCTTAATTACGTAACACACTTTCAATCACAATCCGAGGGTTTTGAAGTATATTGCTAATCCATTGCTTCATAGATTTGAATACTTTGTCTGCGCAACAACGTAAATAACGCAATGAACTATCTGAACTACAAAACTACTACTATCTATCTTGTCTGAACTATCAAAATGAAACCCATTGCGATAAATTGTCATTTTATATGTTACGCAATTAACCTGCAGGGTACACATACAGCTTGACCAAAAAAGAGTATGATGCGGTGACAAATGAAACTAAATATTTTACTTAAAGTAATGTAGACCTATGATGTTGGCACTACTTTGCCGACAAGTGCTTGTAGTTTTTGAGTCAGTACACACAGCGTTTTTAACTATTTAGCACTACTAGTAGGCTTAGTGAACTGTAGACTTTTTTTTTTTTTATGAGCTTTACCTGAATCTTTTTGAAAGGCCTACACTGTCCTCCCATAACTATTAACACTGTTATTCGAAAATATTGTAAAAGCCAATTATCTTTTAAAAGAGTAACCATGGAGTTTCTTGCTGGCTCTTCTCCGTAGGAAACGACCAATTTGAACCGTGCACCTAGCTTCTGACGTTTCATAAGTGCCCATGTAGGCTTATGTGAAATAAAATATTTTGATTTTGATATTTGTTTAAATTCTTTGACGCATTTCCCATTTGAAGTGACCTATGTGCGGTACTGGCGCCCTCATTTTTTTCCAAACTCTTTTTTGCCAATCTGTACACAGGCTCACATCCGAAGGTGAAGTTCCTAACATCACTGTTATGTACAGTTTAGTATATTTCTCAAGTAGTTATTAGTTAGTGACTAGTGAGATACTTCAAAGGAAAGTCTTGTCATATACAAGCAAACAAAAAGCAGTTGCAGCAACTGTGTAATTTCAACCTCATATTTACACATTACATGGATTTATCAGCCAAGACAAATACACAAAAAATATTGCCACCCACCTTCCTCATCCGAGGGCGGTTCCCCCCTAGGATCCAGCAGGACCCTGAGCACAGGATGCCCCCAAGGGTTCCCGAGTATCTTCTTGAACCACTCGCCCCGCGCCACCAGCTGCATCTCCCATGGCGGGGGGCCCGCATCCCTGCTGCCCCCCGAACGATTCTCACACTCCTTGATAAAAGCATTGATAGCCTCCTCAAGGCTTTTGTGTTCTTCATTACTTTTTGGGGACTGCCATTCCGTCTGTTGGAAAAATAAAAATGTTAGAAAATGTGCCTCTTGACACAATATCCTTACATATTATAAAACAAAGTCCTCCGCCGCGTCAGTCTGCCGTCCTTTTCGCGATAAACTCAAAAACTGCTGCACCGATTTTCATGCTGTTTTCACCAATGGATAGAGTGGTTCTCGAGGAAGGTTTAAGTATATAATTTGGCGGGCGAAGCCGCGGGCATCAGCTAGTTTCTAATATAGTACTAATTGGCTAAAGTTGAAGAATTGAAAAAAAAAAATGAATCGGGCTTCAGACTGATGGTCGATGGGGCCGAAAGGTTCTGGAGTGACGACCACGTATCGATAGACGTAGCGTTAGGTCTTCCACAAAGTAGAACGATGACCCTGTGAAGGTCACAGGAATCCGCTGGATGCGAGAAACACAGGACCTGTCGATACGACGACGCTTGGGGGAGGCATATGTCCAGCAGCGGACGTCTTTCGGCTGAAATGACGATGATGTTGAATGGTAATCTCACCTGCAGCACAAGCCTCGCGGTGTGCCTCTGCAGCCAGCTCAGCAGATGAGGGTGCGTCGAGGGCGCTGAGTGCTGGCAGAGACTGTGAATGCGTCGCCACGCCTCGCACAGATGTTGCGTGCGTTCGCGAAGCTCACAGTCACTGCTCAGCCCCGCCTCGAGCGACTGTAGAAAAAATGTAGATGTTAGAATCTTTTGAAGATAGTACACAGTTCATAGTAATTAACTTCTGAATGGGAAACAAAACAATAATCTGTCCATGAACAACAACAGCATAATTCATTAGTAAGCTTATAGCAAAAAAATCCTATCATTTGATGTTTGGAGTAGATAGCTGCACCCATTACAAGATAAAGTTTAAATTTTCAACAGCAAGTGAAATTATAACAATAATTGATGCTTATCAAACATTAAAAATAAACTTTGATCATGTTACAACACCACATTAATTAATTATTGACCCTTCATTCAGCAGTAGCAATCATTAATTAACAACTGGAACTTTAATTAAATAGATACTTGATGCTGCCTTATCAATACTATAGAAGAAGAATGTGGAGTTTTGATCCAAAAATAACTTGAATAGGAACATCAAATGTCACTTAGCTATTATTAAACTAAGACAACAAAAAACTGTCTTGTAGTTAAGCAGTTCTTAAGATAACAATAATATCAATGGCAGGAAGTCACAAATGATAACAAAAGTACAATTGAACCACATTTATACACATGTGGTGTGAAAAGTAATACTAATAACTACTAAGTTTTCTTGTTTGTATTTAAAAAACCGTGGTCAAGGACAACATAGCGAATCCAATGAATTAAGGAAAAAAAAACACTATGATTCATTCTTAGTGCACAGTGCGTACTCTGAACTTAGGATTTATAATTCCTAGGCTCCATCATCTGCCTAGCCTTTTCCCAACTATGTTGGGGGCGGCTTCCAGTCTAACCGGATGCAGCTGAATACCAGTATTTTACATGGAGCGACTGCCTATCTGACCTCCACAACCCAGTAACTGGGTAATACGATACCCCTTGGTAAGACTGGTTGTCAGACTTTCGGGCTTCTGACGACCCGTAACGACTGTCAAAGATCCACAAATGACAGCCGGGACCAACGGCTTAACGTGCTTTCCGAGGCACGGAGGAGTCTCGGTATGTAAAGATGGTCACCCATCCACGGACCAACCCCGGCAAGCGTAGCTTAACCTGATGGATCGACCCGTGCGGCTGTTATTACGTAGCCACGAGCTCCTTCCTAGGCTCCAAAAGAGTATTATTAATCATCCTGGCTGCAGCCTAAACAGGGTTCTAAACTTTTAACACTATTTTACTTCTTCCCTTCCTAAATTAGAATTGAAGGGTTAAGTGGACAAAGGTGTTAACTAGCAAATAGTTCTAAAGGAGAAATGAGCTTTTGAAAATAATAAATAATCAAATGAACTTAGCAATTAAAGCTTATACTTTTAAAATAAGATATTAGTGCTAATATATTAGATTAGATTGATTATTTTATCAGTTAAAACCTATGTTCATGCATAAAAGTCGGATTTTTTATTTTTGTCAGATAACACTTTTGTCCACTTGGCCCTTCAATTCATTAACCCTTTGCAGTCATTTTAGTGAAGTCACTGTGAGGTTTTGTATGTTTTCGAGTTCACAGAAGTATAGCAAGGAAATATAACATTCCACTTGTCCAAATAAGCAGCAATAAGTTTATAAAACAAATGTCATGTCATTCATACAGGAATACATAACAAGAGACTATAAATACACATAGTTACAATGAAAACTGTTCAACAGTAACTTATTTTTGTTGGTATATTGGTTTGTTTAGTTTTCAAGCTAACTTCAACTTAGAACTTAAGAGAGCCATAGAATTTTCTGTATTCTCTTAACTTGAAAAAAATGATGGACTTTGCTGGAATGGTGTATATAAAGAGCCTTAATTAGTGATAAGACTTAAATATACACTAATTACCAGCTAAGTTTGCAATTGAATATTATTCTTGGATTTTCCAATTGATCATTCATCAATGCCTCAGGCATTAATGAAGTCCGCCTCTGTACAGTATTTTGTTTACTTGTGCATAATGTTTTAATAAAATAAACTATCTAAGTATCTATGTGTAACAGACCAATTTTGAAAATTGTACCTTTTCATGAGAAAGTCAAAGCATTAATGATTAAATTTCAATTAGATCATTTACCAATTTTTCAATGCCCAAAAAATAAACGGAAAAACAAGAACTTTCAATTGTACATTTATCTAAAACTAACAATTGAATGGCATGCAATGTCTACTTACAACAAGTCAAATTGTCCCTGTTATAATACTGCACCATGTTTAGAAATAAGTAACAATAAGTCATAGCTTACATTTATAAATTGTTACTGCCGTGTTGGTCTAGGAAATTCTCAGAACTTGTTTAATAAACTAGGTATAAAACCAGACTAGTACTGTTAGGGAAGGCCTATTGCAATAGGCCTTCTTTTACATGGGACTCTTCTCTGACGAAGTGAGGCTGCAGGTACTTCACACCTATGTGTACCGTATCCCGGACGGGGTACACAGCCATAATGTGTTTTTTTCATTTTATGTGACTGCTATTGTCCATCTCGCGTGATTTCAGAATTTCTGTAGATGAACGAAACATTTTTCTATCAATTTTCTATACAGAAAATAATGGCAGAAACCATAGAAAATGGTCAATATGGTTATTGAGAATGATACCCAACTAACTGGTTTTATCATTAGCCCAAGTGGCTTTATTGTTTGTTTTGAGTACTCTGCTCAAACGTCATTTCATTCAAGTTGTATAGATTATGCTTTCATTCGATTCGAAAGTATCTTTCCATTGGTACTTGAATTTTTCATTGAAGATAGATGGTAAGAATAGTTCATCCTTACTAATATTATAAATGCGAAAGTAACTCTGTCTGTCTGTCGCGCTTTCACGCTAAAACTACTGAACCGATTTAAATGAAAATTTGGTACACAGATAGTCTAGAGCCTGAGAAAGCACATAGGCTACTTTTTATCGACATACCATGCGGGTGAATCCGCAGGCGGAAGCTAGTAATATTATAAATGCGAAAGTAACTCTGTCTGTCTGTCGCGCTTTCACGCCAAAACGACTGAATCGATTTAAATTAAATTTGGTACACAGATAGTCTAGAGCCTGAGAAAGAACATAGGCTACTTTCTATCGACATACCACGCGGGCGAAATGTCTATTATTATTCTCTAAAATTGTATCTATATTTTATATATTCTCTGTGTTACTGCCTATAATAATCAGTGTAACTATGCTCAAAAAATATCAGCTGTTCCCTATTTGACGAGCTATGCGAACATAAATGTAGGGAACAACAGATTTTTTTTTTTCGCAATTTCGGATTTGTTCCCATATTGAAAGTTGTTCATAATGATGAGTACAATGACCACTTAAGAGAATGCCCGTAAATTAAATTTCTCCCTGTATACAGAAAAAATGCAGTTGATACATTTCTAAGTTATTTCTAAGTTAGTCTTCTCTTGAATCATATATGCATAATATGCTAACTTGTCAATACCTAACTCATACCACATTAGGTTTAGTATTTTTCATCATAAAGCTTGATTAGTTATTAACACAACAGCAAACTCAAACTATACATAAACCGTATCAACATGTTAAGTCAACTAGGAAAAAACTAAGTGACTCATCTCTTTAACTATCTATTAAGTAAAAAGTTAGAATTTGTATGGCTTCTAGTGCCCCCTGTTAATGATACTAATATGTGAAGTTTATCTTGGTTTAAGTTATTAATTACTAGCTTCCGCCTGCGGCTTCGCCCGCGTGGTATGTCGATAAAAATTAGCCTATGTCCTTTCTCAGGCTCTAGACTATCTGTGTACCAAATTTCATTTAAATCGGTTCAGTGGTTTTGGCGTGAAAGCGCGACAGACAGACAGTTACTTTCGCATTTATAATATTAGTAAGGATGACGACCGCTCTGTCAAGAGCGAAGCGAAAAAGAAGAAGAAGGATGAGATATTTTATATTAAATTAGAACAATAATGAATCAAAGTACTAAGAGATCAGTGAACTTTGTTACAAAGGGCTTGATAAGACCTCCATTGAAATTATATACAAGTCTTGGAATATACCAATAACAAGACGTTATTATTGTGTAAAATAGTTATGGTAAAATAACCTAACATATCAATTAAGGTTATTTTCAGTTCATACTACTTAAACCAAGTTAACAGTACTGTTTTGTATAACCTTACTATTTACATAATTCAAGTTTTAATTATAATCCAGCTCTATATAATTACTATTTATTTACATAATATTTAAACATTAGTAGCAACAGAATCAGATTGTATGGAATGTTATCACATATCAGTAGGGATAAAATTGATATTCTATCATGATATCCTAACTAATATTATAAATTAAAGTTTGTTTGTTTGTCACGCTTTCACGCTAAAACAGCTAAATTTGTATGAAATTTGGCACATGGGTAGACCATGACCTGGAGAAGGACATAGGATACCTTTTCTCCCGATATTCCCATGGGATCGAGACTAATGCGGGTGAAACCGCGGGGCGCACCTAGTAAAACAATCCTTACTAATATTATAAATGCGAAATAAACTCTCGTCTGTCTGTCGCACTTTTACGCCAAAACTACTGAACCAATTTAAATGAAATTTAGTACACAGATAGTTTAGAGCCTGAGAAAGGTATAGGCTTTAGTGAGTTTTTATCGACATACCACGCGGGCGAAGCCGCGGGCAGAAGCTAGTAATTTATATTTACAATGCATCAAAATAGAAAATTTCTTCCCTAATTGATATTTCAGCTGTCATACTAACTACAGTTGAGTTGTTGGAATTTTAACAATATGCTGCTTACTTATTATCCAAGTTAAAGTAAGTATAGGCTAGTCAAGGTCTTTCACGTCAAGGTAATTTCTAATATTATCTATCACATAACAATGCATGCCATATAGGGTAGATATTTGAGCCACTATAAAATATTTTTAATAAATCTTTCGATTTTGACTTTTGAAGGTCAAATCTGTTTCAATTTTAGTCAAATTGTTTAAATAAATATACCCAACGTCCATTGTTTCTTTGCAAGTGGTATTGTATTTCCTACTGACCCTTTGTAATAAAATGGTGTGATATTATTTATGAAGACAATACTAAAAGGGGTAAATTAACAATACAAACATATTTAGGGTTCCGTACCCAAAGGGTAAAACGGGACCCTATTACTAAGGCTCTGCTGTCTGTCTGTACGTTTGTCACCAGGCTATATCTCATGAACCATGATAGTTAGACAGTTGAAATTTTCACAAATGATGTATTTCTGTTGCCACTATAGCAACAGATACTAAAAAACAGAATAAAATAAATATTTAAGGGGCAAACATACAACAAACGTGATTTTTTTGCTTGATATTGATAATGGCAACAGGTAGATGCTTGAAATATTCACAGAATATTAAGTTATAAATATTCACTTTAAATATAAATAATTAAATTAAAATAAAACAAATATTTAAGGGGGGCTCCCATACAACAAACGTGATATTTTTTGCCGTTTTTATAGATAATGGCACGGAACCCTTCGTGCGCTAGTCCGACTCCCACTTGGCCGGTTATTTTTTTAGTCACACCCTCATCATTCTCCTACCATTATCTCAACTTATTTGGGGTCGGATCAACATAACATTTTCTTCCATACTTCTCTATTAGTCGTCATCTCTGTAATCACCCCCTGTATAGCCATATCATCTTTCAAACAGTCCCTCCATCGTTTCTTTGGTTATTGGTAACATATTTAAATAATTTCTTTTAAATATTTCAAAAAGTTACACTTAGCTTGACCACTTGCCAAACTCGTTAACTACTAATTTAATTACAAATCCACCCAGCAATTCAGTATTACTTCAGTTTAACATTACTAAATCCAAACTAAGAAGTGACCCTCAAGTTAAAAAGTCAAAGTAGTTCAGTAAAAGGTCAGCGACCTTCCCTTTCTCTCAAATTAGCTTTAGTTTTGGAAAGTCAGTGGACTGTGACTTTTGAGATAAATTCACCACTATTTACATCATCTTCCTGCCCTTGTCCCATGTACACACGGCTACACATCAAGCTATACATTTCCAGTATAAGCTGACCTCGCATTGTATGGGATTTCCATCAGCTCAGATCAGCATAAACTGGAAATGTATAGCTTGATGTGTAGCTGTGTGTACCTTGGGGTCCACTGTTTCATTAAAATCATATTTTAGACTTGCTAGTTTTGATCAAGGTACACACGGCTACACATCAAGCTATACATTTCCAATATAAGCTAACCTCGCATTGTACCAAAATTCTATACAATGCGAGACCAGCATAAACTGGAAATGTATAGCTTGATGTGTAGGCGTGTGTAAACAAGGCAAAATAGTTGTGATATATTATGGTAGGTAGAAAAGTGGACTTTTTTAAATGTTATAATCATTTAATTGAGTTAGTTTGGTTAGAAGCTTTTACAAAATAAAGACTCCTTTAAAATTGGATCCCCAGCAAGAAGCTATTTCAAAATAATAGCATAGTAATAGCAAGCTATGTGGCATTATGATGAAATATCCACTTCTCAACATAAAACCTTTTTAATAGATCGTTGGCTATGTTATTATCATAACTTAACTCTGAATCATCATAGACAACATGTGCTTATAATAACATTAAGTAACATCACTCAAGTGATAAGGAATTTGGCACACAAACATACATATTTATTTTGGCAATGCTTTGAAAACAGTTTAAACTGTACCTTTTAGACATTATGGATGTATTTTCCTTAACACCATGGGATTTGGAAAAAAATATAGGTCTTTTCTTTATTGTCAGTTATGATTTTTATGACAGGATAATAATGTGGTTGTATTAATGGGGATATAAATCAAAGTCGGCACAACATTTTTAAATAAATCCAGATTGTTATTTTTCCAGAGACATTTGCACTTCTCCTGAATAGTAGCAAATTGAAGTTATTCCTTTTTGGACTGAAGTCACTAAAATAAAGGTTATTTATTTTATGAGTATAGGAATATATTTTATAATGGTGGCAAGAACATAATAAAATTCCTATCTGCTGGCAACACAAAACTAAAATACCCAGAATGAAATCTGAACCGGCTAAGATGTGTAATACCAGAACAATGTAAGTAACACCTAAACAGTTTTATTGGAGCCTAATAACGCGAGTCAGGACAAAAGACAGGCATTGTTTAAAGAAACAGCTGATGGTTCTTATAACGCGTTTATATCCCACGTGCAAAAGGATCGACGGAAAAATAAAACTGTCACAATTTTTTACTAAAATAAATATTGAGAAGCTACGTGACTCCCCGATGTTATGATATGGCTGACCGTCATCATTACCTACTGATGATTACAAAGTACATGATCAGACGTCTCAATTACCACTATATAGTCCAAAACAAGGTTATGTCAACTTAGGTGCGAAACGGGAGGTTTTACCACACAATTAGACATTAATTTCCATTATTATTGAAACACATAATTATAACTACCATGATTTTTCACTGTGCATACACTTGCAGCATCCATAGAACTTAATCATTCCATCAACTTTTTACGGACCAATTATTGTTTCCAATATATTGCTCTCGTAATAAACTCTGTATTTGGTACAAAACAGCGTACAGTTCACCGAAATATACGAAAACAAGAGTTCATAGAAGACAAATATGGCGGCCACAGTGAACTTCACCAGCACAACGGCGTCGCATTATGTACGGTAATCTTGATGATTATAAGAATAACACTTACCTTATAAAGTTCAATGTAATATGTTTTGCCTTTTGGGCCACTTGTTTGATTACTTTTCACGTCTTTTCTATCATTTGTAGAAGTCATTTCTTACGAAAATATCGCGGGGAGACATTTATGCGCTTGTGTTTTCGTAATTGTACTGTCAGATTCAGTGTTACAGTATCACAATAAACCAAGGTAAGAGATTATCTCAACAGCAACCCCAAAGGTATATTTGTCTATAACCACATGCATAATGCAGACCATGCACTTCACACTTTACAGAAGTACATTCATGGAGCTGATTGCACAAAAAATAGTCATGCGTTTGTGTGATAAATGAAGTTTTCACAAATGCTTTATAACAACAAGTGTATTGCAAGCACCAAGTACAATTAGACCACTATGAATGGCACTTATCAGTTTACCAACAGACTATAATTATGCAAGGCCGGACTACGATTGACCACGTGCGGTTTTTAGCCGCACGATCTTGTGACATGACGAAATCAATGCAAACGCGCGCACTGGCGTACTATCGTAGTGCGTACACTTGGCACATGGCAACCAGGTGCAAGCTACCAAAGAGGGCCCACATACTACAGCGGCGGTACTATGCTAAGTGATTATCAATGAACGATTTCATACAAAAGTTCCATAGGTAATTAATATTATTCGAAGTTTGACAACTTCCCTGCGTCCCTAAGATACAGGCGCCACCTAGTTGAACTAGTTTTCAGACTACCGCAAGTATCAAAACATTTTTGTCTTATTTTTAACTATTTATGTGTGGTACCTACCTACCTGCCCGGGTCTTGTCGCAAGGCAAGGCGCCAAATAAAAGAGTGCCGCTCGGCAAAATCCGGCGGTCCATTCCGTCGGCACTGTGTGTAAGTAGCCTTTACACTCCTTACTATGTAAACAACTTTGACAGGAAGTAAATATAACATCATCAGTATGCAAAAAGTAAAAAAATACATACCTATTATTGAAGCTAACTCAAAAACTACCCAAAACAAAATTTAAATGTTGGCTCCATTTTTTAATAAAAAAAACGGAGGTAGCTCCGTAGGTGCGTGTGCATAGTGTATTCGTATTGCTGGCACTTCACTTGGCGCGGTTACTTGGGTGATACAAAAAAGCCGCAAACACACTTGCCTGTAACTTACACGATACTATGCAAGTAGGTTGCATGCCATTGCGACATTGACCAATCAGAAGTCAGATGTCTCAATGGCATGCAAGCTACTTGCATACTTTTGTTCAAGTTAGAGGCATGTGTATTTGCGGCTATATGACTTATGTATTTTGGAATAAAGTTAAATTTGTATTAACGAAATAACACCAATATTTGCGCAAATATGTGAAGTGAAGTGCCAGCATATGGTCCTACAACAATGGACCCAACATTACGTCATAGGAACTATTTGATGAAAAGAACTCTATTCAGAGAGAAATCGGTGGATCCTCCTCCTGTCCTTCCTTCTTTTGTTCCTTTCATTCTTGTTTTTCTTTTTCTTTTTTGGAGTTGAGTTTGCTGTGGCCAAATTTCTTATTTGCACAAGGAAGTGTTGCCACTGCTAATATCGTCAGATAAAGTTTTTGTTCCACGCTTTTTAGTGGGTCAGTTTGTAATTTATCTAAGTTACAATAGCCTAATTACGAACCTTTGCTTGTTTGAAAATACATAGTTGATACGCACAGACTACTTAGAGATACTACGTATCAGACGACCCACTCCCATAGAGAAAAAATGGCTATTATAGGTTGTCAAAAGTTGGAAGAATAGAACATGACAGTTCGTTTTTTTTTAATTTAGGTGTTGAGTTTTTGGCAAAGGCTCACACAGAATGCCTCAATTACCCCGCGCTGTACTGCAGGGTATTCAAATCACAATATTTTTTTTACTGTTATCAGTAAAAAACCTTGAGTTATCATAGGAGCTCATCGGTAACTTATTAGCTACAGGGAACTACTGAAAAATATATAAATGAAACACACCAAATACTTATTCAAATTTTTATTTTTTAATTCGGTTTTATATTTATTATATGCCTTGTGTTGCATTCTCGGAAGAGATTTTGTTCCCTTGAATTTCAATGACACCATCTAAAACAGAAATAATATTACCATCATTAAAATATGTATAACTAGCTTCCGCCCGCGGCTTCGCCCGCGTCGCATGTCGATAAAAAGTAGCATATGTCCTTTCTCAGGCTCTAGACTCACTGTGTACCAAATTTAATTTAAATCGGTTCAGTAGTTTTGGCGTGAAAGCGCGACAGACAGACAGTTACTTTTGCATTTATAATATTAGTAAGGAAGTAAGGATAATGCTAACCAAAGTATGTATTTTAAAGCACGTCCTACTTATTTTTTTCTCCACATTTTAATTTTAGTTGAAAATCAATGTAAATAAACTCCTGAATAGATGTTTTAAACATCACAGCAAGTTTTCACCTATTTATTGACACTATAAAGTAAAATGTTAACACACTTAAAAAAATGCTAAGCATAACTTGTACTGTGTAGTAGTGTTCAAGGCAGGATGCATACAGGGAATATAAATATTTGAATTTGATACATACCAACATTACCCAATTCATTTTCGTTGTTTGCAGTACCAGAAACACATGATATAACATCATCATTATACCTCGACATCTTCGATGTTGAAGGCATTGATAATGACTGATCTGTAAATATTTTACATAAGCAATTTTAAAAACTATAGAACTATACACAATGTCCATAGCAAATAACAACATACATACCTGTTACATTTCCATTATTTTCTGAGTAAAAAATTGAAGATACTCCATCATTAATTGTTGGTTTTTCTGATAGCAAAGGCACTGCAAGTAAGGTATCTGAAATAAGATAACTTTTTTATTTTTATGTATGGCAAAATCAATAAGAAAAGTCTACTTTTGTTTTATTATAATAATCAGCAGGTGCACAGGAATGTATTTTATACTTTAAATAGTTAATTTAAAAAGTATCAGGCCTACCAGGCAGACGGGCATAAGTATGGTCATCATGTTTCCTTTTCCGAGAATAGTTGTGATCATGATTCAGATATAAATCTGAAAAAAGAAATGTAAACATTAGTATTTTATTATAAACTATGCAGAAAGGCTCATTTAATATTATTAAGGGGTGATAGAGCAGTGATCAATACTGTTTGCAGAAGTACACTTTTTCTAATTTCTAATGGGTCAATATTGTTGTGAATGTCAACATCCACAACATCGCATCACAATAACATAGGGAAGTCAAACATAAAGAAATACATGAAGCAGCTTATTCATTTCCAACCACAATAATGTTATTATTTGTACATATTATACATTAGTTTGCAGGTTGTGTGTTATTATTGTTGTTATTATTTGTACATAATATTATACATTAGTTTGCAGGTGGTACAGGTTGCAGACAGCTTAATTAAATTTGCATTAGGTACCTCATACCTAGTAGAGTTGGATAGCCTGTTAGAAGCTCATATAAAAAGCAATTTTGGCTGGCTACGGCAACTTGAGTGGGTTGTAATGGAATATACTCATTTAACAAGATTAGCAGATATTTACGTACGAACCTTCGTCAACTTTTGTGGGAATTCCAGAGGTAATTTCAAGGGCCGAAAACAATGATGGATATGCACCAACTTTAAGTCGGAACTACTCACTGATGAACCTTTTTTCAGTGTTTCTGGCACACACATAGTTTTTGATGTTTTGGCGCACTTAATAAGCTGCGCAAATAATCACTATTAATGCTCAGAAGCCACTTTTTGAGTTTTCAATAAGTGGAAACGGATGCATTTTAACGTCTTTTCGTTAAGCACCACAATGTTCAATACAACACTTGTCAATACATCTTGCACTACGAATGCAAAATATTACAGCTTAATCACTGAGAGGATAAGTACGGAAATTAATCAATGCAGACTTCACTCGATCAGCAACAAAATATGGCGAAAAAATTGAAAACTTACGAAAACCGCGTAAATTTGACAGTGACATTTGTAAATTGTCTATAATTTTGGTACCGGGCGTAAGAGGGGTGAAGAATGATAGAAGGGGGCGAAGAGACCTGTCATGTTCGATTCTTCCAACCATAGAGTATACGGTTGAAATTTTTTGTTCTAAGTTTACCTGCCGTGTTGATACGGCTGATCTGCTAGAGCCTGGCTAACGGAAGTTGATACTGAAAACACGCACGAAATTAAAAAAACAAACAAGACTGGTTGTCCCTAAACATCGTGTAAATAATTAAAATTTAATTTCATTTAAATAAAATATTTCAAGTATCAATACGTGTTTTCACACTATGTACGGGGAAAAACAGTCTTGTTTTTTTTAAATTTCGCGCGTTTTCTGGATCAACTTTCGTTGGCCAGACTCTAAAGTGGGTGATAGACGTGCGTACTTAAAGTGCGCGGTTTTAAAGTTCGCGACCTTACTCGGCTCGCCGTCGGTGACACACGTGAAGCTTGCTCAACATTTTATTGTTGGATCGCCGATGAACTTACTCAGCGGTTTTAAAGTCGGCTTACATTGACACACGGGCGAGTAAGCTCGCCGAGACATAAGTACGCGTACTTACTCGCACGTCTATCACCCCTTTAAAGTCTGTCCAACGAAAGTTGACCACAAATTATTATCAGCACAAGTAAAATATTACATGTCGAATTATTATTTAAATATGAAATACTGGATGTAAGTATCGCCACAGATATTATAATACTACGGTATCGCATAATGTCTTGAATAATAAATAGTATCGACTGCGTCAACTGCGCGTAAAGACAGCTCTTGATTTTTAAGATTGGTGCTTTTTTTCTTGGACAGCTTTCGTTGGACAGACTCTAACTGCTATTTGCTTATGATAGGTACACACACAGCTACTTTAGTGCCTGCCGATGACTCGAAAATCAACTCAAAAGCGACGTCCTCGACTCAAAATCGTCCACACAGATTTTGAGATCGCTGGCGACAAATCGGCTGTCAAATGCTATGTTTGGACGTGAGATTTCATATCGCTTCTGGGACGCGAGACTAGCGATTATAACACTACCTTTAGAGCATTACATATATTTAGTGTTGCACTTTGGAAAGAAAGCAGAAAGTCTATGTCAAGGCTAATCTTTAATCTATGGTAATTAAATAAATTTTCATGTTGGCAGGACTGTAGTACAAAGCAAAGCGAGTTGTGTCAAGAATTACTGCGTTTTTTACGAAAAATAATCTCAAATTAAAAGTAGGGAAATGTAGAAATCATTGTTCATGTAAAGTTAATTATGTATGCAGTAAATAATTTCATAATTTGTTTAGCTATCATCAATAACTCCGACGTGCTCGCTAATAAAAATTGATGTGTCAAAGTGCACGGGAATAGAAGGGACGATAAATTATCGCTTTTTAAAGCTTTTTAGACGTTATATTTTATTTTATTAGCGTTATTTTGCGTTCAAAATGTATGATGAAGTGTAATTGAGGGATTTTGGAGACAAGGGTGGAATAGGGCGTGTGATCCGACTTGGCACATCTGGCGAGCCTTCGGTATCATTTCCCTTCCTTTCTCACTAATTGGCAAACTATTTACTGTTGTCCGATGTTCTAAATCCACTCATAACTAATATTTTAACTCAAAACTCTATATTTTCTGAGATTATCTTCAATTAAACGTAACATTTATTTGTGCTAAGTCAATAATTTAGCGATATTAATTAAATTTGTAATTTCAGTGATTTTAAAACATTAGATGTACGTATTATTTAGTTCAGTGTTGATAAGCGAACAGTCTGCTTAGTGTTGTGATGTGTGTATCAAGTAATTATAATATTTTAACATATTGTAAACCTATTGAGTGAAAAGCTAATAAAATGGCTAAGAAATCTGATAATACCGGCGGGAAGCTGGTAACAGTTTCTGTCGTCGGTCTTTCTGGTAAGAAGAACATTATTTTTAATATTATAAATCATATCATTTCCATTGTCATGTTTTTTTTTATCAAACAATCTTTTTTCCATTCAGTCACTCAGCCATTACTGATATTCAGCCAAGTTTACTGGAAGAAATCAATATACAATCATTCTATCATGCACAGACTAGGTATATTTAGGATCTTCATGACCTTCAGTACACATGCTATTCTAAAATATTCTGTATCAAATGTACTATGTATTCATAGTCAATTGTTCCTTTTATTAACCTGTTTTTATGTTCAATCTATTGTTTTTATTGTGCAATTGAATGGCTGATAAAAACTTTTATAACTCAAGCTTATTGAATACATTAATGTCTTTTTTGTGATTTGAGTGACCATGTCAAGACACAGGTACTAAGTACTAACTGATAATATTAATTAATGAATGAAAAATCTAATTAGTTAATCTAGTAAGTAAAATAAAACTGCTTTATTATTTTTCCATAGTTTAGCTAATTTTAGTAAAATTACATCTTCATAAGTCTGTGATAGTTTACAGCAAATAATCCAAACCAATATTATATGTGAAAGTGAGTTTGTTTGTTAAACTTTCACACTAAAACGGCTGAACAGATTTGGATGAAATTTGGCACAGGGACTATGACCTGGAATAGGACATGGGATACTTTTTATCCCGATATTCCCACAGGATCGAGATATACGCGCGTGAAACCACAGGGCGCAGTAAGAAAGAAAGAAAGAAAATATATTTATTCAGCACAGACTGAAAGGCACACAATATATATAATATACATCAGATAACAAAATAAAATATAGAAACAAATAAAAAAAGTGTAAAAGTGCGATGTTGGACATTATCAGGAGAGTGTGCCTCACGGCTGCACCATATAGATTAGTAGTACTCTATATTTAACAGTGTTTAAGAAGACACATGGCCATTGCACAGTGTAAAAATCTATTGTGATGCTTCTAAAGGTGGGTTTTGGACCAAACAAACATAAAACCGAATTTTTAAATTTTTCCATTGCTTCAATTATATTTTTTACATTTTAATATGGACAACATCACAAAGAGCGCTCTACACAGTTTAAACAAAAAAAAAATCGGTGGAATGGGCAAAGACTGTGACATTTTAACTTGTTAGGTCTAAAACAATCTTCACAGAAAACCAAGAGTTCCTCAAGGTGAAAACTAACCATGAAACCTGACTACAGCCTTGAGGAAGAACAATTATTATCTTTCTATCCACAATTACTGAGATTATATCCTGTAAGTGCTATTCTTGTGTAGTTTTTTAGTTAACATTTAATGGATTCATTGCAAACAAAACTAGAAAATCCACGAAACCTTTCCTCTCTTTTACTCCGTTGGTTACAATTTTATGGCTCAAATATTACACATAGATTTCATTAACAAAGAAAGGAAATGTAACATGGTTTCCAAATAATTAACATAACATCAAAGAAAGAAGAGAGAAAATACGTTTATTTGCGGCAAACATGACGCTAACAGAGGACAAATAAAATATACGAAAACAACAAGTAGAGGCAGCACCTGTAGAGGCAGGAGGGACAGGCAGATGGTGGTTAATCTTACTCCATTGGTAACAATTTTATGGCTCAAATATTACACATAGATTTCATTAACAAAGAAAGGAAATGTAACATGGTTTTCAAATAATTAACATCATCACACCTGTATAGGCAAGGACCGAGAGACAGTGGTTTAGTCCCATGTAATTTAGGTAAACTTGCCTACCTTTACTCATTGAGCAAATTCAGACTCTGACTAAGAAAAGCTTTATGGACACTGCCTGCTAAACAAAAATTTCTACACAATAGTCATAATCATAACAGACAGTTCTTGTGCAGAGCCTGCATGGAGGCTGAGGGAACCGTTTGTCTTGTGCTATTTGAATGCATTGGCGTCACCCAAATTAGAACCAAAACCCTTAAGTCACCCAGATCTTTTGCAGATGTTCTGAGCAGACTAGGCGACCTAATCTACTTCAGTACACATAGCATAACTACCGTAGAAATGGGTTTTGTCGACGGAAGAATAGATAAAATGACAGATTGTTATTGTTTATCTGTCATTTTGTCTAATCTGCTGGTGGGAGGTAGGCTGGTTGGAATGACCATCAACGGGTGCCATGGCCTACATACAAAGGTCCACTTGAAGGACTACGTGTGGAAATCAATCCCAATAACCTAGAACAGAATATAGAACATTTAATTTTAATGGAAAAATCAATAAAACATTTCCCAACCTAGCCATTGAACTATCAATACATACTGCAAATCTCAAATTTCTTTTATTGATAACAATAACAGGAAGTAGATCTCAACAATGTTTAATATTAAAAACAGTTTATTAACTTTATCATGACAATATGTGAGATAAATTCATGTGTAGTAAACATGACATCACCTTCGGTTGTTATGACATGGGTGAGAATATCTTATCTTTTATTATGTATTTTAGTGTGCTTTTATCAGGATGTTACAGGTGTAGATGAACTTACATAGATATCATCATGCCTGTTCTCTCCAAAGGGTTGGGCATAGTTGTTTAGTACACATCTATTTCACATTTAGCAGCTTGCAAGTTCCATATGAAATTTACAGATTTTATTGTAATACTGTCTGACATTGCAGAAAGGCTATATTATTTTAATTAAACATATCCTTATCCTTACATATTATAAAACAAAGTCCTCCGCCGCGTCTGTCTGTCGTCCTGTTCGCGATAAACTCAAAAACTACTGCACCGATTTTCATGCTGTGTTCACTAATGGATAGAGTGGTGTTCTAGTAAGGTTTTAGTATATAATAACGTCATCCACGCGAGCAAAGCCACGGGCATCAGCTGGTTAACAATAATAATTATTTTTTATTATTGGTAATATATTTGCAAGAATTCAGCCATGTTTGTTTTACCTTCTAACTAATCACACCTCGATGTGCCCTAAATACTTTCGAATTTAGCACTAGAGATAACACATGGCTAATCAAAGCTATTGTTGCTAAGTTAACTGGTAGCATTTTCTTTTAATCATTATGATAGTAGACATTTTATAAATAAGCCTGTTTTGGATAATAGTCGCCTTTCAATGTCTGCAACAATTTCAATGAAGGAATTCATGATCACAGTTTGGATTTTGGGCAGATTCAGAAGAAAGCTACTGCTTATTTCCTTGACAATTTTACAAAGTACAAAGTACTAAATAAAGTGACTGGCCCTTTTTATAAGTATGACATGATAACTCGAGTCGCTTTAGGATGGCAACCCGCAATAGTGGTAATTGCCCTTTCCTTAATATCTCGCTTAGGAACCCAAACAATAAGCTTTGTATGGTTTTTCGTTACTTTAACATGTTGAAGAACACGTTAGATATTGATTAATAACGTTAATGGGCTTTATTTCAGTTTTTTAAATAAAGAATGCTAGAAAATATAGGTGGGTCCAATGACCGATATTGCCACGCTAAAGCGACTCGGGTATAGTAAATGTATCACCCATTATTTACACTACTGGGGAATCGTATAGCATCTAAAACACAATTAAGACAAAATATCTGCAAAAGTTGGCCTATTTCCATGGAATCGTACATTTAGCATAGGTGATCGACAATTTGACGACTGCGTGCGTTAATGCTGCATCAAGTTATGACGACACTTTGCATTCGGTTGCTGGTGCCGTATTATGAAGTACTAGCTTCCGCCCGCGGCTTCACCCGCGTGATATGTCGATAAAAAGTAGCCTATGTCCTTTCTCAAGCTCCAGACTATCTGTGTACCAAATTTTCATTTAAATCGGTTCAATAGTTTTGGCGTGAAAGCGCGACAGACAGACAGTTACTTTCGCATTTATAATATTAGTAAGGAAGGATTATTGCCAAAATTTTTCCTGTGTGAGAGAGAGACGGAGCTAGACAAGGCGGATAGCACCATCCCGCTTTCGCAGTGGAATAATGATTGCGTTAATACTTCATAATACTACCCCAGATTGCCGATGCTAAAAGTATCGTGTCTGGTGGCCTATACTCATCTAAATATCCACCCAATAAATCAGGGCAAGAAAACCGAAAGGCCTTTAAACATCAGTTCTAGAAATCAATGAACATAATCAGATTGAACAGAACCAGCCCCCATTCGAAGTATTAGAGCAAGTGATTGTCAATAGTCGGTCTATTGTTGCTTTGTTATCTATACAACTTCCTGTTATCAAGCGTAGGTGTTAGATTGTTTGTTTCGTATGGAGAAAGTTGATAAAATTTTGTCATATGGATAATGGGTATGTTGTGTTTGAGTTTTTGTGGTTAAATCATAATGTAGTCTTAGAAACTTGTGGCACGGTAGCGTCCCCGCCAAGAGCAAAAACAAAAAGCCGGGAGCACTATCTACCTTTTTAACCGACTTCTTCAAAAAGGAGGTGGTTCTCAATTCGCCTGTATGTTTTTTTCAAAAAATGAATCATCAAAAAAGATTTTGATGATTTGTTTTTTGTTTGGTACGTAGGTCATGCTTCAGAAGTGGTCCCATATACTTAAACTTTATTAACTTTGCTTGCGTAGTTTTTGACTTAGCCTCAATGTTACGTGTTTTCCCCACTAAGTATTATGTAGACGATGTTCTAAGTGACTCCGTCACTGTTATTTACATAGCAAGTAGTGGTATTCGAATTTTTGTGGGGTAGGTACAACAACTAAAACATGAAAAATAAAAACTTTTACAAAAAAAAAAAAAAACAACCGGCTTCCAAAAAGAACACTAAAAAGTGAAAGATAACTTTAATTTCGGAAGTCGGTGGCAAAAATCGAAAACTGAGAAGCAGACTCCCGAAATTTAAGCAATTTTTCACTTTTTTTTTTTTTTTTTGAAGTCGTGTAAAAAATTTTTTTTGTTTTTAAGTATAAATAATAATAAATACTGAGTTTCGAGTTAATCGGACCACGCGTTAAAATTCTTCTATACAAACTTTGACATAAAAAGTAGCCTATGTCCTTTCTCAGGCTCTAGACTATCTGTGTACCAAATTTCATTTAAATCGGTTCAGTAGTTTTGGCGTGAAAGCGCGACAGACAGACAGAGTGTTTTTCGCATTTATAATATTAGTAAGGATGGAATTTTTTATCTAAGAAGGGTCTGGTCTTATCTAGCTTATTTTAAATATTTTATAATATGACGTGTAAAAGTGATTCCAATATCCTATTAACAATTTCATTTCATTTCATTTCTGGTCTTATCCAAAATTCTAGCAAGTTAACTCAGTTATAAGTTTAGTCACCAATTCAGTTTATTCAGCATTCAAGCTTCAAACATGGAAAGACTTGCTCAGTTTATGGCGCAAAAGATTTTGAAAGCCTTTTCATAAATACTCCGAAAAAAAAACGATTTCTAAGAAAATAGCCATAAGAATCCACTCTTTTGATGTTAAAAACTCAGTAACAAAGATTATCAACCTCCAGAATTGCGCACATCTTAAAAAGAGCCGGGAATTGGTAATCGACCGCGCACACTGCGATTATGGTGTTCTTCGAATTTGTTAAACCTCTCTCCACTCATACAACTAAAGCAAGAACTTCCCTTGAACTATTTTTGTTCATTCTCAGAATCTGTAGCTTAGAAAACGTTAAAAAGAAAATTGAAAATATGGAGAAATCTTATTTCCCGGAATTTTTCTCAGCAATTTCGAGTCTCTCTGTTTTGGTAATGGGAAAATAAGGGCACAGAGTGACGTTTATATTTTAGTAGGTTAATTGACTCACTGTAATAATTTATTAGCATTAATATTCGCGGTAAATAAGTTAAATGTCATATCTTACGCAAGAACTGGCATTTAATGGGGTCAGCCGTAGTTGTGACTTAAAAAGTTGCACTTGGTTTTTGTCAGTCAGTGTTACCATTCAAGGGACATCCGTATGATATCACCATCCTTGCCTTTTCCAATTAACTACATAGGGTGTAAGGGACAGCCCTCCGCAAATTAACAGGGGGCATTCAGCTCCTCATTTTGAATCATATTCCACTGGAAATTTCCTCAGGAAAATTGTATTTTTTTAAATTGTTTTTTCAGTTATTATTCCTTTATTTCATAAAATTCCAGTCTCTGTACGCAGCAGTCCATTTATGTAAATAAAACTGCTAAAACTAAAAAAAACCAGCAATGTATGTTGAAATACTAGTATAGCGAACGACGCGTGAATCTCAGAATTTACATTGATAAATCACGCGGTGCTAGCGCGTCCCTCCTCCACGGGGAGTGCGGTTACGTGCTTTGTGCTACGGTAACGATACATTGCGTGTGAGGTAATAAATCAAATTAGGGTTATTGGATTGCCATAACGTTGCTGAAATAATTTCATGTACCAGTCGTCTTAGTATGATATGCTGAATTCATCCCATCAGTTTGCGGAGGGCTGTCCCTTACACCCTGTATTGTTAGGAAGTTGGCCTATTCAGTAGCTACTTACTAGCTTAACATTTAACTGCAAGGAGTCTTGCTGTTGTGTTATTGTGCGCCGCAGAATTTGCCATAATTTTCAGTCTTCTTTTTTTTCCTGGGCTAGTGACTAACCTGGTGTCAGAGTTTTTGTGCCCCCCATTGCCCCATTGCCTCTGAATTGGCTTCACATTCGAGAAATATCTTTCAGGCATGTCGGTTTCCACACGATGTTTTCCTTCACCGTTTTTAAAGCAAGTATAATGTGCGTGGCTTAGGTTGGAACTCGAGACCTATGACTATGGAGTCTGTCGGTCACACCACTAGGCTATGACTGCCGTTATAATAATTTTCATTATCTTAACAGCAAGGCTCTTGACCAAGGATCGATTAAGGACGATTACTCCGTCATTTCTAAAAAACTTCAATTAAAAATACTTGTCACAATCACGATACTGATATCTCTTAAGAGGAAATAGGGTCGGTCCCCTCTCCCTACAAACGCTCTCGCCGGTTTTCTCTCTGGTTTATGACATTAGAACAATGATTTTTCACAGTAAAATAAATATCAACTAATTCTATGCCCCTATGTTTTCCATTTTGATGATACATTTTCTTTAGAAGCACTAGAACCTTCAGAAAATGCTCAAAAATGCCTGTTTAGACCTCTGTCATCAGAGGCCTATTGTACAAATTTGACAACTATTAATGAAAAAAGAAAAACATAGGGGCACATTAATTATCCTTCTTAATCAATTAATAAAATATCTTTCAAATTGGTCCAATACTGGAGGAGGAAATAGACAAGAGTCGAACCTCGAATTATGACTTTGTATGGAGAAAAGACCGACCCTATTTCCTCTTATTCACCGATTGGTGGGACGTTGACCGTCCGATAAAATCATTCAACAATGGTTGCTTGCCTCTAAAAAGATAAACAATGGCTGTTCCATGTGACAAGTCTCAATTATCAAGTTCGAAGCTAACTCGAGGATGCTTGAGAATATTGAGATAATCAGTAGTTCAGTAGCGTCGAGTGACGTTTGTGTACCAACACCTTTTGCGGCCTCTATCGAAGATATACCTACATAGTTGAAATCTTCATAATCAGCCAAATGACGTCCACTACTGCACATGGCCTCTCCCAAGCGTCGCCACAACCCATATAATCATCTGCCTTCCTTTCCCAACTATGTTGGGGTCAGCTTCTAGTTTAACCGGAGACAGCTAAATACCAGTATTTTATATGGAGCTACTGCTTGAGTTCCACAATCCAGTAACTGGGTAATACGAGACCCCTTGGTAAAACTGGTTGTCAGACTTTCAGGGTAGTAACGACTGTTCCACGATTGACAGCCGCAACTAAAGGTTTATCGTGCTTTCCGAGCCTGGGAGGGGTCTCGGTATGTAAAGATGGTCACCCCATCCATGGGCCGGCCTCATCAAGCGTAGCTTAATCTGATCGATCAACCCGTGCGGCTGTTATTACTTAACCACGATATGATACCTAAATCCTTACTTCCTTACTAATATTATGAATGCGAAAGTAAATCTGTCTGTCTGTCTGTCGCGTTTTCAGGCCAAAACTACACGACCAATTTAAATGAAATTTGGTACACAGATAGTCTAGAGCCGTAGAAAGAACATAGGCTACTGTTTATCGACATACAACGGGCGGAAGCTAGTAACTCATAATATCGCCATCATCCAGCCGAAAGCAGTCCACGACTGGACATAGTAATCTCCTCCAAGAAGGACCCATAACGCATACTGTATCTACAATTGTTTTTTTTTTAATTTTTCCCCAGGTACTGAGAAGGAGAAGGGGCAGCTCGGCGTGGGCAAGTCTTGTCTGTGCAATAGATTTGTGCGCACACACGCTGATGATTATAATGTCGATCACATCTGCGTGTTAAGTCAGGTAAATAAACCTTTTTTGAGTAAATACTTACGGTACATAACGCCTAAGGGCCGATTTAACCAAAGCCAGATATATTTTATTCGGGGAATAAAATTGACGTCTGACAGTTTTTGTGTAGAAAATCTGTCAAATTTTTTATATTTTTATTCGCTGAATTAGACATAAACTAGGGATAAAAGTTTGGTCGAATTCACCTTGAGGATGAAAAATACCTTTTACTGAGTAAATATTTGGTACATAACGTCATACTGTTCTAAGGAACCTCTTTCTTAGAGTTGGTTATTACTAGTTTTACAAGAATAACATGCCGTGGGGATAAGCATTGCCAGTGAACAAGGTGTCCATGTTTTGAAGATATTTACAACAAACATATACCTATTAGAATCCATACTAATATTATAAATTAGAAAGTAACTGTCTGTCTGTATGTTACCTTTTCACGCCTAAACCACTGAACGGATTTCGACAAAATCTGGCAAGGAGAGAGATGGCACCTTGGGGAAGGACATAGGATACTTTTTATCGATATACCGCGTGGGTGAAGTCACGGGCGGAAGCTAGTAAACCATATACCTACATGCCCCTTACAAATATTTTACCCTTGCCTGGGGTAACCCCGACCCTACGCACTGAAACTGGACACTCCATTGCACGATGAAACGAACTCAGTCTATCGGAAAATTATTTAAAAAAAACCGGCCAAGTGCGAGTTGGAATCGCGCACGAAGGGTTCCGGACCATCCTTACATATTATAAAACAACGTCCTCGGCCGCGTCTGTCTGTCTGTCGTCCTGTACGCGATAAACTCAAAAACTACTGCACCGATTTTCATGCTGTTTTCACCAATGGATACGAGTGGTTCTCGAGTAAGGTTTTAATATATAACAACCGACATGCACGCGGGTGAAGCCGCGGGCATGAGCTAGTTATCAACAAAAAAGCAAAAAAATCATGCCTGTTGTATGGGAGCCCCCTTAAATATTTATTATATTCTATTTTTTTGTATTTGTTATTAAAGCGCAAAGAGAAATACATCATCTGTGAAAATGTCAAGTGTCTAACTATCACGGTTCATGAGATACAGCCTGGTGACAGACAGACAGATGGACGGAGTTTTAGTAATAGGGTCCCGTTTTACCCTTTGGGTACGGAACCCTAAAAAACGGGGACTTTAAAAATAGACTTCACATAAAGAGTACCTATATGTTAGCAGCATGGTGCGTCGCGCAATGGTATTGGTATACACGGTCTTACTGGGTCCTGGACCTGAACAATATTTTCAACATATTTAAGAAATACGAACATTTTATTTGAGGAAACCGTCATGTCCTAGTACCAAAAATTCGAAGAAATTTGACATCTACCAACCCGCCCTGGGCCCGCGTGGTTGATTATGACCCCACTTCCTCTCACGAAGATGAGGTGTGTCAAAGCAGTGGAAACATAGGCTCAAATAGGTTGATTATGCTAAGGAAATATGCACCGTTTCTCTCGGCAGATCATTTTGAACTATTATGACTATCATTATCAGTTAGTACGAATGTAAAGTAGCCGTAAGTAGTAGGAGGAGCTCGTGGCTAAGTAATAACAGCCGCACGGGTTGATCCATCAGGTTAAGCAACGCTTGCTGGGGTTGGTCCGTGGATGGGTGACCATCTCTACATATCGAGACTCCTCCGTGCCTCGGAAAGCACGTTAAACCGTTGGTCCCGGCTGTCATTCGTGGATCTTTGATAGTCGTTACGAGTCGTCAGAAGTCCGAAAGTCTGACAACCAGTTTTGCCAAGGGGTATCGTATTACCCAGTTACTGGGTTGTGGAGGTCAGATAGACAGTCGCTCTATCTAAAATACTGGTATTCAGCTGCATCCGGTTAGACTGGAAGCCGACCCCAACATATTTGGGAAAAGGCTGTGCAGATGATGACGAATGTAAAGTAGCCAGGCTGAAAGCCTACACAGTATAGGCTTCTCCTCTTCTTCCGTATCTTTCAAACTAGGGGAAGATAGAGTCAGTAATGTTTTGAGATGAGCTGACTGTCCAGGGTGCCTCATCATCATCATCATTTCAGCCGAAAGACGTCCACTGCTGGACATAGGCCTCCCCCAAGCACCGCCGCTTCGACCGGTTTTGTGCTTCTCGCATCCTGCGCATTCCCGTGGCCTTCACCAGGTCATCGGTCCACCTTGTGGGAGGCTTTCCAACGCTACGTCTTCTGGTACGCGGCCAGAACCTTTCGGCCCCATCGGCCATCTGTTCTGCGAGGAATGTACCCTGCCCACTGCCATTTAACTTTGACAATACTTCGGGCTATGTCGTTTACCTTGGTTCTCCTACGGATCTCTTCATTTCTGATTCGATCACTCAGGGAAACTCCGAGCATAGCCCTCTCCATTGCCAATGAGTGACTCTCAGGCTTCTAATGAGACCCATTGTGAGCGACCACGTTTCAGTGCCATAGGTCATCACTGGCAACACACACTGGTCAAAAACTTTTGTCTTGAGACACTGTAGTATATGAGATGAGAAGATAGCACGCAGCTTCCCGAACGCCGCCCAGCCGAGTCGTATTCGACGATTGACTTCTTTCTCGAAGTTGGACCTACCTAACCGGACAGCTTTTCCTAGGTAAACGTAATCGTCTACAACTTCGAGTGTAGAGTCTCCGATCTTCATGAGGGTGGGTGTGACGTGGGCATTCGACATGACTTTCGTTTTGTCCATGGGTCCATGTCACAGGGTGCCTCGGGCGCATTTAAATAAGTATCATCTTCTGCGAAGGCTCGTAGACTCTTTTAATGCTCTCCATCTTTACAAGGGCAATGCTCGCTCTTTAGTGTCAATTTCTTCGTTCGTAACTTCGTACAGAGGCGTAATTCGCAAATTGACGTCAATGTGTGAACAACGAAAGCCATTACAAACCGAGACAAAGATCTTAACATCCTCACAGTAGACGGAACACGTCCATTGTTGAACATATTCATCAAGCTTTAAGTAGATTACTTATATAAGTTCGCATCAGTTATTTGCTTCCATTTAATATAAATATTCATTTATCTGTGGTAAAGCGAACGGGCCCGACAGCTATCCGCGATCTTCATCGCACTAAAAACATGCAATGTTTACTGAGACCTAAATAAATAGAACCTTTACACTTATAGCTACTCCGTTATTCACTACGATATTCGTTTCTCTAGCTGTGCTCTCTATTTTATTAACCGACTTATTAAAAAAGGAGGCGGTTCTCAGGTTTTTTGTTTGTTTGTTACGCGATTACCCCGCCAATTATGAATCGATTTTGATGATTCTTTTTTGTTTGGTAGGTCATGCTTCAGAAATGGTCCCATATAAATTTTTATTAAATTTGCTTGCGAAGTTTTTGAGTTAGCTTCAATATAGATATCAAGTCGGAAAAATACGTATTTTTCCCACTTAATATCATGTCGACGATGTTTTAAGTGACTCCGTCACTGTTATTTACATAGCAGGTAGTGGTATTTGTGTGGGATAGGGTAACACAACTAAAAAGCAAAAAAAAAACTTGTTACAAAAAAAAAAAAACAACCGATTTCCAATAAAATACTAAAAAAGTGAAAAATAACTTTAATTTCGGAAGTCGGTGGCAAAAAACGATAATTAAAAGGCAAAGACACCGACTACTGAAATTAAAGTTATTTTTCACGTTTTTAGGGTTTTTTTTTGGAAGTCGGTTGTTTTTTTTTTGTTAAAAGTTTTTATATTAGGTCCCCACCTATGAAATCAGCCTTTTGTATGGGGAATTTGAAAGAAGTTGCATTTTTCATACTTAAATTTTCATAATTTATAACAACCATGAAGACTAATGTTTTAAACCTTTTATCTACACACCCATGCTATAAATCCTCTATAAAAGTTTCTGAAACAGTTAGCTTAATGCTAACATTAAAACACCCAGTGTCATAGTAACCATAATAACATCCAAACGGGTGTTATAATGTTGTACTAAATTTCATAATACAACTCATTTAAAAAAAAGAACATTGTCATGTAGGCGCGTTTCACTAAGAAAGCACAGTAATTAAAAAAAAATAACATATAGGTTATTCGAATTCGAAAAATTCGAATTCATGTGTCGTCGTATCCCTCCATTTTTGTTTGATATTAATATTGCAAACCTTTTATAGAGGATTCATATTATGGGTGTAGATAAAGTCTTGTATGCAACTGTAAATAATTAGGTATTAAAACACTTATGTGATACCATTATATAACAGTTGCATAAATAACTATTATGCATTAATGTTTAAAAACTAAGATAACGTAATATGCCACTTAGATTAAGGGACAAAAATAAGTTTTGGCTAAGTAAAAAAAAAAGGTTATTTCTGCTAACAAAATGAGGAGTCATTTTTAAGGTATTTTTTATATTCAGAAAACTATAAGCAATGAGGTTTTTTTACTATTGCTAGTTGTCTATGATGGTCATTATTCGATATAATACCAAGCAATTGATGAATATTTTAAATCATAGAAGTGACGAGGTTCTCTATTTGTGAGAAAAAAACGCCAATTTCATAGGTGGGAACCCAATATTATTCGCTGTTTCAAGGACGCAATTAGATATGAATCTAGCTATCTGTGCATCGTTTTAGTATTTTTAGTATTTCATTGAAATAAATAATTCCGGTTTCTGAAGGTCTAATAAAAGTTTTGAGTATGAATGTGGATAGCCTATAAGAGTAGGAGAAGACCAAAGAAGCGATGAATGGACTGTGTGAGAGATGGTATAGCTCGAAAGGTGGTTCACCGGGGTTCTACGACACAATAGGCAGGGCAGGGCTTGCTTGGAAAAGTTTGCGCCCTCACGCCCCTAACCGCCGCCGTTGGAGACGCCCTGGGCGTCGGGAATCCCAGGCGGATTCCCGGCCATCATAGGCGCGGGCTTGCGGACGGCGAGCAACGGGCAGCTCGCCGTCCGATTAGGACCAGGCCCGGGTCGATGGCGCGTCGTGTTCCACGCGCGCCTCAAAGAGATGTCAGCACAATTGACGGGGTCCGGTAGGACCGATGCCTGCCAGGGTTGTGGGAAAGTCCGAAAGGGATACCGGGACCTTGGCAACAGGCAAATGAAGGAACACGGGTGGGTTTTAGTCAGTAAAAGTCAGACACGCCCTTCCGCTCCGCCCAGAGCGGGAGAAGTCATTAGATGACTTCACACCATCAAAAAAAAAAAAAAAAGGGCTTGCTTGTAAGCTGAGGAAACCGTTGCGCATGTAGATACTCTTTGAATGCACAGGCGTCACCCAGATTAGAACAGAAACCCTCGGGGCACCCAGATCTTTCACAGATGTTCTAAATCGACCAGGAGACGTGATCAACTTCTGGAGGGAAGAGGGCTGGTTTGAATAATTACCGATGGCCGCCATGGCCCACGCACAATGAGGACTAAGTGCGGAAATCAAACCCTCTGACATACAACATGGAAGGGGGTTCTACTATGGAAGGAAGAAGACATGTTTCGCTGACCTAATAAATTGGGATAAGGGCAAGATAATTATGACATGTCAGATAAAAGGTGTCCCGTCTTTTTGTGTGCCACCGTAGCCATTTTACAAAAGGTCTTCCTGTTGAGTGCGCTTAGCGCTGTGTTTCCATTTGAATTGACCACAGTAGTGCTATTCTATAAAACCGGCCAAGTGCGAGTCGGACTCGCGCACGAAGGGTTCCGGACCATCCTTAAATATTATAAAACAAAGTCCTCCGCCGCGTCTGTCTGTCGTCCTGTACGCGATAAACTCAAAAACTACTGCACCGATTTTCATGCTGTTTTCACCAATGGATAGAGTGGTTCTCGAGTAAGCGACATCCACGCGGGCGAAGTCGCGTGCATCAGCTAGTTATCTATAAAAACGCCAAAAAAAATCACGTTTGTTGTATGGGAGCCCTTACATATTTATTTAATTCTGTTTAGTATTTGTTGTTATAGCGGCAACAGAAATACATCATCTGTGATAATTTCAACTGTCTAACTATCACGGTTCATGAGATACAGCCTGGTGACAGACGGACAGACAGACAGCGGAGTCTTAGTAATAGGGTTCCGTTTTATCCTTTGGGTACGGAACTCTAATAACATCTCACCGTGAAAACTTAGGTGAAGTGAGCTGGCAATAGTGTCAATCCCTATTATCGGATGGGATGACAGTTCACAAGAAGCTCACTTTACCTAAGTTTTCACGGTGAGATTATAACAGAATACACCGGCAGATAACGTTGAATGAGCATCCAGGAATTAGTGACGAGTCCTGTAAATGTTAACTACACATCATTCTTCTTACAGTCGGACTTCAGCGGCCGGGTTGTGAACAACGACCACTTTCTCTACTGGGGCAGCGTGCTGAAGGAGAACGATGATCAGGAATATAGATTCGAGATTGTGGAGCAGACGGAGTTCGTTGATGATGCGTGCTTCCAGCCGTTTAAAGGTTAGTTTATCTATTTATTCTTCAAGCACGTAATTTGTACAGAGGCGGGTTGATACTGGTTTTTTGAGGCATTCTTAATTGTGCGCGTATTTGCTCATTTTACTAGCTGAGCAGAGGCGATCCCGATACGATGCTTATATAAGTGTGCGTTGCTGTATGGAGTTTCATAGAAAGAAGGCTTAACGACTCGAGTTGAGGCTATGCTGATCCCGCTCTATTGTAATTATTGACAGAGTATGAGACGTTACAGCTGTGTCTCTGGGAAAGTTACGCACTTCATATGCATGAATAAGTATAGTACATTACTGTCGCGGCCAGCAATAAGGGGATTGACAAGCCTTGTACAGTACTTTTCTCAAATAATGCGCGGAAATTCAAACTGAGTAAATTAAATAAAAAATCCAGAATCAATGGCGAACAACTATAATTTTTCATGCGCCAATATGTTCATTTGTTTCTTCTTTAATTTAAACAGTTCTATTTGCAAGCCAAATCGAAATTTAAATAAAATCTTTGATAGGTTACCTCTTTGGTTGCCATGTGTTGAAGTAAAAAGTGCGTTTCCATTTTTAAATAACACGACAGATATGAGTTTTCATAGTAATTTATTTGGCCGCTAAACACGCCAGATATGGATTTTCATAGTAACTTTGCTGGCCGCATCGTCACTTGTTTTTGACCAGTTCAGCAATTTCGATTAATTTCAAAGAAGGTTGTCTAAACAATGCTAGAATTTCCAAGCAAGTTTAAGAAAAAAAACATTTGTATCATTTTGGAGTTATACAATTTGGTAGTAGCATAATGTTTTCACGTGTGAAATTGGTATTTATACCAAACACACACATACAGATTCTATTTCTTGAAAAATTAGTTGGATCCGTGGGAAACTGTTATAGCATTAACATAACATTAGATTCAAGATTACGGAAATACATAAACATGAATACTTGGTTTTTTTACACTAGAATAAACAAGTTAGTATTATTGAGAATTGGAATACCAAACAGTTACTGATAGGAAATCTAAAGAAACTTGTTAAAAATAACACAAAAAACTAATTATAGCGAACGCTTTTTGTTTCATCTCTTCTATTTTGAAATCTTTTAGTAAAAAATTCAAGTAATAAAAACTAAAACCCAACTACGACAAAAAAGTCAATCAACTAAAAAGATATAAACAAGACACCACAGACAGACAAATAAATAAAAAATCCGGAGTCACACGTGTATAAATCGAACAGTTAACGTGTGACTCCGGATTTTTTATTTAATCTGACGTCACATAGCCTATAACTAGCAGACGATCAAGACGCTTCCAACGATACCTCATTTGTCAAATTAGTCGTTTAGAACATAATGAGGGAACAGATTAACCATACATACATGCATTCATGCCGGTCAAATCATAACCCTCTTTTTTTCTTCACCGTAGTCGGGTGAAAAGTTACTGAAGTGAGATGTTTCCAAACAGTTCTGTTTACTTCAAACAAATACTCAACTTGAATTTGAGATAATAGGCAAGATTCCCTCCTAACCTTGGAGCATCATCTTCCTGCCCTTGTCCCATGTCACTTGTGGTCGGCGCAACACGTTTTCATTTTCCACTCTCCTCTGTCAGCCGTCACGCTATCATTCTCTCCCTTCTCTTTCATAACATTTCTCTTTTATATTAATTATTATTGTATAGTGAGGTCTAATTAAAATGCTGCGCGCTTACCTATAATTTAGATGCATGCAATTCTATTGTATTTGTTAATGATATGTACTTTGAATGTCCTTATGTGTATTTAGTTGGTTTGCCTAAATAAATAAATAAATAACATTCTTCACACAATCCATCCATCTTTTCTTTGGCCTTCCTCTCCCATTAAACCTTAATATAACAACAAATACTTTTTTTGTTACAGTAGGAAAAACAGAAGCTTACATTAAGAGATGTGTGGCCACAAAGCTGCAGTCTGCTGAAAAGCTTATGTATGTGTGTAAGAACCAACTGGGAATTGAGAAGGAGTATGACCAGAGACTGATGCCTGATGGAAAGTTGTCTGTGGACGGGTTCATGTGTGTCTATGACGTCAGTCTCGTGCCTGGACGGACTTGGGAGAAGCAGGTGGGTTTCATTATAGGCTAGAAAAAAAATACGTTAGTTGGCGCTGATGAGGTTCCTGTGATGATTAAAGTCAGGTTAATGAGGAGTTGGGCTTTCATATTAGCCTTCACTATCTAGCCTTATAAATGAATAAAAACAATGAAGACAGCACCATAACATTTTGGGTGACATAACAGCACAATAATTAGTTAAATATTTCTACGACTTTTTTCGTAAAGACATGCTATGTTTTACCCGCTAAGTTTTATGGCAGACAATATATTTTTTATCTCAACTTTTATCCGTGGGAATATCCTCATAATTTAGAAATCTTGAGATAGTGCCTACCATCTCAAGATTTTTAAATTAAAATTGTTGAGATAGAAAAATCTTGAGATAGTAGGCACTATCTCAAGATTTTTAAATTAAAAAAATATCAATCATTCTGCCTAGCCTTTTCCCAACTATGTTGGGGTCGGCTTCCAGTCTAACCGGATGCAGCTGAATACTAGTATTTTACATGGAGCGACTGCCTATCTGACCTCCACAACCTAGTAACTGGGTAATACGATACCCCTTGGCAAGACTGGTTGTCAGACTTTCGGGCTTCTGACGACCCGTAACGACTGTCAAAGATCCACAAATGACAGCCGGGACCAACGGTTTAACGTGCTTTCCGAGGCACGGAGGAGTCTCGATATGTAAAGATGGTCCCCATCCACGGACCAACCCCGCCAAGCATAGCTTAACCTGATGAATCGACCCGTGCGGCTGTTATTACTTAGCCACGAGCTCCTAGCGAACTTTTATTATTTACTATGTATATCTAATTTGTCTAATCTCTTCCAGAACGAAGTCCTTGCCGCGATACTCCAGAACATCTTAAAGCTAAAGAAACCAGTAGTCCTGGTGACGTCTAAGAACGATGAGGCTTGCGAGCAAGGAGTGAGGGAGGCAGAGAGGCTGGTCCAGCGCAAGGAGTTCAAAGGCAGCATCCCTATAGTAGAGTCTTCGAGTCATGATAACGTGAATGTGGACCACGCGTTCTTCTTGTTAGCGCAGATGATTGACAAGTCTAAGGCTAGGATTAAAGTGAGTTTTATGGCACTTTTACAAATTACTTTGACCCAGTACGTGGCCTCTGTACACAGCAGCACTTACTAGCCCGTGTGTCATGCTAAGTACGCGGACTTTAAAACCGCTGAGTAAGTTCGTCGGCGATCCAACAGGTTTGAAATACTACTCGTAGCCCGCCTTGGCTCGTCGTTTGTCATCGCCGCCAATTTAACAATTACATTTTGAGCAAGCTTCACGTGTGTCACCGACGAGCCGTGTAAACTCGCAAATTTAAAAACCGCGTACTTTAAGTACGCACGTCTATCACCCACTTTAAAAATCCTACTTAATTTTGTCATTAAACAATTTTATGTTTTCTCTCAGGTGGCTAACTATGCAGAGGCTTTACGAATAAGAAGAGAGACGCTAGACTTTGTCACTGAAGCGTTCACCCAGCTTATCAGGATGCATGTCCAAGATCACAAGTGAGTTTAAATAATTACACTATATCCTTGCTTTGAAGTCTATATTGACAAAAAATTTCATAGCAATTTAAAGGAGGTCAAGATAGGATATCTCCTAATAATATTATTCGTCCTTTTATTGAATTGTTTAACACTTACTGCCAAGTACATAGAATGCATATAATAAGTATGCCATAAAATGTGTCTATACGACCCGTGAAGCGAGTTGTGGGCACGCGTACCAATTATCGTTGCACTCGTGATTCGGGTGCTGGGCACTAAAGGTAGAGGCGTGTACAGACTTATGTAATATGTAATGTCACGCGAATAGTGTAGACGGAATATAAACGAGCACTGTGTTCGGACTAGAAACTGAGAGTCGATGGATAAGCACGAGCGTCAGCCCGAGCATTACATGCGTCTACACGCAGAATTTGCGTTACATCCTTACATATTATAAAACAAAGTCCTCCGCCGCGTCTGTCTGTCGTCCTGTACGCGATAAACTCAAAAACTACTGCACCGATTTTTATGCCACTGTGGTTCTCGAATAAGGTTTTAGTTTATAATAACCGACATCCACGCGGGCGAAGTCGCGGGCATCAGCTAGTTACACAACAAATTACATTACACAAGTCTTTCCCACGCCTATCGCCGTATCAAAACGTGTTGGTTATTTTATAAACACATGTTTTCAGTTTTACTACAAACTATCGAGGAACCTTTGGCAACTGTGTCGCATAATATTTGCTGAGATATTTATAAGAATTTTTCTAATCGTTGATGCTTTTTACAGAGAGATGTGGTCGGCAGCTAGCAAGAGATTGTGTCACTACCCGGAATGGATCAAGTTTGTGCAGCAGTTTGGAAATGATGGGACGCAGGTTAGTCAAATTTGACTTCATCAAACTTGTTAATGGTATTTATGATACATGAGATACGCTGATACAGGAGCTAGCGGCTAAGTAATAACAGCCGCACGGGTTACTCCATCAGGTTAAGCTTCGCTTGCCGGGGTTGGTCCGTGGATGTGTGACCATTTTTGCATACGTGCCTCGGAAAGCACGCTAAGCCGTTGGTCCCGGCTGTCATTTGTGGATCTTTGACAGTCGTTACGGGTCGTCAGAAGCCCGAAAGTCTGACAACCAGTCTTACCAAGGGGTATTGTATTACCCAGTTACTGGGTTGTGGAGGTCCAGATAGGCAGTTGCTACATGTAAAATACTGGTATTCAGCTGCATCCGGTTAGACTGGAAGCCGACCCCAGCATGATTGGGAAAAGGCTAGGCAGATTGATTGGTATACGCTGATACAGAATTAGATCATTCTTATGTATTTCATAGACTGCATACAAATATTTATGTGCTCCGTGTAAATACACTAGCCCACCTTTCACTCCTCTTTACAAATAAATTTTTAAGAGTCGATAATTAATTACGGCCTAGTTCTGATCTCTTAGTTAACAGAGCTTAGAGCCAAGCCATAATATAGTATCAACACTTTTCTAGACTTTTGTTAAGAACGCGGCAACGGATGAATTCTCCATACAAACGTAATAGGTACCTAAATCATTTGCAATTTGAGCATATTTCCACCATAATGTGTTGTTTGTTATTCTGATTGAGACAGTATTTAGATAGGTAGCTACATCTTTTTTTTTTTCCAAAAAACTAAAATGAAGTGGTAGCGAATTGAATTGCGACATTTTTACTGCGTAAATGACATCTTTTCATATTGTTTTTTCTGTATTATAAACAACAATACTTGTGATATTGTTTCAGCAGAAACATAGCCTATATTATCAAGTTACAAATTATCGAAAAAAAATTTGAAAAACATTAAGTTTTCATTCATTATTTTAGGTATTACGGAACACATCCAAATTTATCATAAATGTTCAAGAGCTAGTAGTGCTATCGCGTCAAGCAAATGTCATGTCAATGCCAATGTGTGCGTGGTCGTACAGTTCACGGTAGCTGTGTGAATCGCTCCGACAGGCACACTAGCGCAACATTTGTAACACTCGATTCGTAGTTGCGATCGGTGCTTTGCCGGCCCCTTAATATATCCCATGTTTCACAGGTGGTATACCGTCGTCACATCCGAAGGCTGAAGGAAGAGCGTGCAGCTAAGAAGCTCCGCAAGCAGTTGGCCAAGCTGCCGCAAGTTTTGTCCAGGATGCAGCTACCAACTGAGGACTTGCAGGAGAAGTAAGTATTTAGTTCTATCATAAATGGGGCTTTATGATAGAACTAAATATCGTGTCTCGGAAAGCACGTTAAGCCGTTGGTCCCGGCTGTCATTTGTGGATCTTTGACAGTCGTTACGGGTCGTCAGAAGCCCGAAAGTCTGACAACCAGTCTTACCAAGGGGTATCGTATTACCCAGTTACTGGGTTGTGGAGGTCAGATAGGCAGTCTCTCCATGTAAAATACTAGTATTCAGCTGCATCCGGTTAGACTGGAAGCCGACCCCAACATAGTTGGGAAAAGGCTAGGCAGATGATGATGATAAATGGGGCTTTATCCATTGGGTGTACGGCGGTTCTGTAAAGTCAAATACTGTCTGCATTGAACTATAATTGATTCTTCCCAATCATAATGAATTTTAACCTCTCTCTTTATCTATTCCAGCGACTGGCCGATGGTAGTCCGTCAGCTGCGCACCCACCGCGACTTCTCAGTGTACTTCAGCGAGGCGCGGCATCAGGACTCGGGCTCCGAGTCAGGCTCGGAGCTGGACAGCCCCCTTGCTATAGACACCACGCTCAGGGTCGGCGAGAGGGCTAGATATCAGGTAAATGAATGAAAGAGGAACAAACTAAAAGCTCTTAGATTTTTTTATGATTTTATGTGGATACTGCGTGGTACGTATAAAAACAATACGCGCTTGGACGTGGAGTTTTGGATACCAGCTTGTTATCCAAATCCTATTACAAATGCGAAAGTGAGTTTGTTACGCTTTCACGCTAAAACGGCTGAACGGATTTAGATGAAATTTGGCACAGGGGTAGATCATGACCAGGAATAGGACATAGGATACTTTTTATCTCGATATTCCCACGGGATCGAGACTTACGCGGATGAAACTGCGGGGCGCATCTATAATATTTAATATAAATTGCTTGGGACTGATAATATTTTTGGATAAACGTTTTAACGCCAAAAATGAACGCTTTTTATTGATCGACAATCCACCTTCGGATGGGGTGGAACAGCAGCGGTTGGTACTTGTAAAAGAAAATTCATTGTGTTACCCAAAAATATGTAGTAATAAGTAGGATAATAGTCACAAAATACAAAGCAAAAGGCAAAAAACTGACTTTTTCGATTTGATTGTATCCCTCTCTCTGTTTCTAATTTTAGACCTACGTTTATTTATTTCGAAACTAGCTTCCGCCCGCGGCTTCGCCCGCGTGGCATGTCGATAAACAGTACCCTATGTCCTTCCCCAGGATGCCATCTATCTCCTTGCCAATTTTTGTCGAAATCCGTTCAGTGGCTTAGGCGTAAAAAGGTAACATAGAATAGAATAGAATAGAATACTCTTTATTACGTACACCATAAAAATACAGATACAAATGTAGAAAATTTAACATAGGGTGACACAATGGGCGGTAACATACAGACAGACAGACAGAGTTACTTTCGAATTTATAATATTATTTATTTATTTTATTATTTATGTACACACAGTAAAATACATAGAGATAAAACATAATTATCATATGAGTACAAAGGTACTGCTTAGCTGCTGATGCTGTTTAGTATGGATTCACTGCAATTTAAAATGTAACTTTGTTCGCAGACGCTGGGACAGTCACAGAAGATTCCATACGAAATATTGGAGTCAAACGAGGCAGCTGGCGTCTTCAAGACCTTCCTACATGAAGCTCAGGAAGAACATAGGAATTACGAGTAAGTTCTATTACATAGAAGTAGTCGTTTTAGTAGTTATAGTGGTACAACAAGTGTTTATGACAACTAGATATTAATTACAGACACAAATAAAAAGTCATTGTGTCTCGCGTGGATCCACGACCGGCATACGGACGGTTCAGGCCCTACCCTACCTGAAAGAAAGAAAGAAAGAAAATACGTTTATTTGCGGTAAACATGTGCAAAAAAAAGAAAATAAACACAAAAAAATACAAAAGGTTGGGGAAAACATGCGTCACATTCACGCAAAACGGCTATCGCTCAGCATTATGCTGCGACCCTATGCAGGACAGAGCCCCAGCGCTGGTTTTCAGCGACAGCCGGCGCTGACGTAATGACGTCGACCGGTGCGGCTCGGGTAAACCATTATTTGGACGATTATTACCCAATAGAATATACAAGTGACGAATATACTATACATAAAAAAAAAAGAAAGAAATTGGCAAACTTATCGGTTAGGATATGAGAATATCATCCTCCGTGTTACGTTTTCTACCTCAAATTGCTTAGCATGTTATGCCGAAAATACTGCAGTATTAATTTTGAAATAAATATATGTTAAAGTTGAGGATTGATGCTAGGTCCTATGTTTGGCAAAAGCAAGATTACATACAATTATCTCTATAGAAAAAAAACCAAAGTTACCTCTAAACCGAACTGTAAACCGCTGATATTCAAAGATTACTTCAAATTAGATCATGAAACTTTGCATAACAACTGAACTAACTATAAAGCAGGTCTCATGATGTTTTTTTGTGCGAGCGAGATAAAATTTGAGGCAGGGTAGGGCCTTACAGACACAATTAAAAAGTCATTGTGTCTCGCGTGGATCCACGTCCAGCATAAGGAGGGTTAAGACGTTTTCTTCTGTAAACATAGTGCACATAAGTTTACTGGTTTCCTCAGAAATCTGAGCGCTAAAACTGGCAGTCAGTTCTCAGCGGCTACATGTTTACTTTATTTTATTAGGAAAAATATGGGTACCAATAGTACACCCACATTCCGCCAGTTATGATTTTATGTTCCATGTAACAGGGTGCAAGCCTATTGCCATCGACTGGGCACAAATTCAGACTCCGGACTGCTACTGAGAAATTCCCGCCCAACACAACCCTTGTTCCTGTCTTCTTTCCTTTCTACCTTTGCCCAACCCTTCGGGGAGACGAGGCGTGATGTTAAGTTAAAAAAATATTTATTTAACTAGCTTTTGCCCGCGACTTCGCCCGCGTGGATTTCGGTTATTATGTACTAAAACCTACCTCGAGAACCACTCTATCCATTGGTGAAAACAGTACGACAATTGGTGCAGTAGTTTTTGAGTTTATCCCATAACTATTAACACTGTAATTCGAAAATATTGTAAAAGTCAATTATCTTTTAAAAGAGTAACCATGGAGTTTCTTGCCGGCTCTGCTCCATAGGAAACGACCAATTGGAACCGTGCACCTAGCTTCTGACGTTTCATAAGTGCCCATGTAGGCTTATGTGAAATAAAATATTTTGATTTTGATTTTATCGCGTACAGGACGACAGACAGACGCGGCGGAGACCTTGTTTTATAATATGTAAGGATGTAGTGATACTTTAATTCTTCAAGGACTTTCTAATTAACTACAATGGTTTTTGGACCGCGCGCGGTCATACAGGCATTAAGCACACAAATGTACAGAGGCTGACTTAACGCCATAGGCATTTTCTACCAGTCAACCTTTGGATGATGCAGAGACAAACAGTGATAGTTGCAATATCTAAAGTTGTGGAATAAATATGGGTTTAGTGTGGGTTATGCCAGGAATGTCATACTTTGAAGAAAGATTGCCATACTTTCGACTTTGTATCACTTTATGAACCCATGGACATAACGATACTCCCTCGAGTATAGTTATAGCAGAAAAGTGGTGACGAATTCTTCGCCCTTTTAATGAGGCCTGAATAAAAAAAAAAAACAAAAGTCATTTATTCAAACTAGGCTGAGAATCAGCACTTTTCGAACGTCAAAATGACATAAGATAGTCCTCCAAAACGCCCACCCTTCGCCACTTCCTAGTGCTTTAGCTGGGAAGAAGAAGTGGCGCAACAAACTCCTAAGCAGCACAGCTATCTGTTCAGTTAGAAAAAAAAAATATTCTATATGCAAGATCCATCGGCTTATAATTTTTCACGGCTGGAACACAAGCTTCCTTTCCTTGTCAGTCTTTTTTTCCTTTTCAAATAAAACCTTATTCACTTCCAACCCAGGTGGTGCCAACAATTCAAGCGTCTCCTCGAAGAAACCGGCTACGTAACCCCTGGCAAGCAGTTGTCAGAAGTGCGCGTGCTTCTGATGGGCCGCGAGTGCTACGAGGCGTTGTCTGATGAACAGCAACAGCGCGTGTACGACCAGCACCAGCGGCAGATACAGCGACGAGCCAAGGATAACTTTCAGGTAATGTTAATTATTCAGATTTGTTACAGTTGTAATGGCAATCATGTCATTTGGTTTAAATAGGTTTTTATCTGTAGTATCTTATTTATCGTATATAGATTCTTTTCTACCTTGTGAATATGAGAACGTCGTAAGCTTAGTGAACTGTAGACTTTTATTTTTAATTTTAATTTTTTTTTATGAACTTTGCCTGATACTTTTTGAAAGGCCTACACTGTCCTCCCATAACTATTAACACTGAAATTCGAAAATATTGTAAAAGCCAATTATCTTTTAAAAGAGTAACCATGGAGTTTCTGGCCGGCTCTTCTCCATAGGAAACGACCAATTGGAACCGTGCACCTAGCTTCTGACGTTTCATAAGTGCCCATGTAGGCTTATGTGAAATAAAATATTTTGATTTTGATTTTTGATTTTTGAATGCAAAGACAATATTTTGGTATCAATGCAATTCATGTGACCGAAAGAAAATACATTTATTTACCACAGAGGGGACACAACACAACGTAACTACAAGTAAAAAAAGAAACAATTTAAAAGTGTAGGTACCTAAGAAAAGCAGGCAGTGTGCCTCGCGGCTGCGCCAAATAGGCCCAGTTCAGCAAAAATGCCAGACAACTAGTGTCAGACGCTGGTTTTCAACTGAGGTGTGAGGTGGCGATGTAAAACAGATTTATATTATACTGCAATATGGCGTGTGTGTATACATACATAAATAAAATAAATTAGTGTAGTAAGATAATAATAATAAATCTGCTTAGTCTTTTCCCAACTATGTTGGGATCGGCTTCCAGCCTAACGGGATGCAGCTGAATATACCAGTATTTTTCATGAAGCCACTGCCTATCTGATCTCCACAACCCAGTTACTGGATAACACGATACCCCTTGGTAAAACTGGTTGTTAGACTTTCGGGGCTTCTGACGACCCGTTACGACTGTCGAAGATCCACGAATGACAGCCGGGACCAAAGGCTTAACATACTTTCCGAGTCACGGAGGAGTCTCGCTTATCTCTTATATCTTCTTAAACATTTTAAACATTCACAATTATTAGGTATTTTATTTATTTTATTTCTTCTAGCTTATAGATCAGTTTTTATTTTATTATAATAATATTCTAGCGTATGACACTCGTGGGTTGCAGCTGAAAATCAGCGTCAGGTGGTACACTTTGTGTTTCCATCTGACATTATGCTGAGCTGAGGCCCTTTTGGCATTCTAATGGTTGTTTTCAGTTTTTATAGTTTTAAGGTGTATTTTTCTGCTACAATGCCAATAAACGCATTTTTCTTTCTTTCTTTCTCTTCTGACTACGTTACGCCCACTGAATTCGATAAGTCGAGCTCACCTACTTGTAGCTTCATACCTATACGGAGTGAACCATCTGTATTCATCTGTGGCCTTTGGAAATTCAGACTTGCCAAAGGGTATATCGTGTTACCCAGTAATTGGGTTATGGAGATCAGATAGGCATCCGCTCCATGAAAATACTGGTATTCAGCTGCATTCGGTTAGGCACGCAGCCGCCGAATATAGTTGCGAAAAGACTAGGCAGATGATGAGGTTCGTTAAAACACTTTTCATACAACAATAAACGGTAACGATATTTTTTGTAGGAACTATTACTGGAGCATGCTGATCTGTTCTACCACTTCAAGAGCATATCGCCGACTGGGACGATCACTCAGGAGGACATCAAAGAGATCACTGACGTATTACAAGATGACTTTAGGTAAGGCTACAGTTTGTTATGGCAGTTTGAGTTGGTCCTTCGCAAAGTGGACCGTTGACCTGGTGAAGGTCGCGGGAATCCGCTAGGTGCGAGAAACACAATACTCTGTAAGTCCGTCAAAGAATATTCGGGCCCGTCTGAAAATAGTTGTCCGTCAATACAAGTTTCAAATTCAATTTATCGAACGGCCAAATATACTGTCTAATCGTGTCGTAATTCATTCTTAGTTCGGGCCCCGAATTAATCATATGTCCGTAAGTGAGACTGAACAGTAAGCGTCCGTAACTTCGGCCGAAATTACTGATATCGTGCTTAGGGAGTAGACCCCCTGAACTGGTTGAAGTGGAGGTGTTTGGGGGAGGCCTTTTTCCGGCTGTGGATTTCTGTCGTGATTTTTTTTGCCGTTTTTATAGATAATGAAACGGAACCCTTCCTGCGCGAGTCCGACTCGCACTTGGCCGGTTCTTTTATGTATATATGGCCGTAACTTCGATATACATGCTCTGACTTGGACAAAAACACTAAAACCTAACCTTACCTCTGTGATCTCATATATCCCATATTTATTAATCTATTTCGCTTTACTTAAAGTTACATTATATTCTAAGTACTGTTTGTTTTATTTTATTTATTTATTTATTTTGTACAAATTGTTGAACCTGACTTGATTTCCGTACGTCTTTTTCGGGTGACCACTGAAAATCAGCGCTGTGCTGTGGGTCCCCTTAGCGCAGCATCATGCTGAGTGGAAGCCTTCTTGTCACAGTCATGACGTGCAGCTGCCGATTATCTATCTGTAAACTCGTAATCTCATATTTGTATTTAAGTAGATCTATTCTGTTTAATATTGCTGATCAAATATCTATTTTGTATGCACGTGTTTCTGTGACAAATAAACCTATTTTTCTTTCTTTCTTTTCATCTTTATCTATTTTTTAACCGCCTTATTAAAAAAGGAGGAGGTTCTCAATTCGTGTTTTTTTTGGTCGGTCATGCGTCCGAGGTTGGTCCCATATAAATTTTATTAACTTTGTTTTGTTTTTTTTTTTGTTTCTGTTAAGATTTTTGTGAACTATTTTGTGTGCATAAATAAATAATATAAAATCATCTGTTTTCCTTCAGATACAAGATGCTAGACCGCATGGAACAGGACAGGAAGCTGATGCTGTTCCAACACTTAGGCTTCGTGCACTGTCCGATGCGCGAGCACTGTCCGGCCGGCGCCAACTGCCTGGATGCCACGCTGCCGGTCATACTCAACACTAGAGTGGGGTGAGTACTGTAACAACTACATCCAATCCATACTAATATTATAAATTCGAAAGTAACTCTGTCTGTCTGTATGTTACCTTTTTACGCCTAAGCCACTGAACGGATTCCGACAAAATTTGCCAAGGAGATAGATGGCACCCTGGGGAAGGACATAGGCTACTTTATCCATACTAATATTATAAATGCGAAAATAACTCTGTCTGTCTGTCGTTCTTTCACGCCAAAACTACTGAACCGATTTAAATTAAATTTGGTACACAGATAGTCTAGAGCCTGAGAAAGGACATAGGCTACTTTTTATCGACATGCCACGCGGGCGAAGCCGCGGGCGGAAGCTAGTATCGAATAAAGCGCGGGCGAAGCCGCTGGCGGAAGCTAGTTAAACACACAGGAAAAATATTATGACGTAATGATGTCAGTTTAGATTTAAAATTCAGACTTATGATTGAAACTGACATGTCTCAAATATTCTTATTAGAACAGCCGCCATAACCCTTGCATTTGTTCCTGCAGCTCATTGACATCGACGGGCGAGTCCCAGTGCCACGCGGGCCCTCCGGCCGCGCCCTGGGCCCTCACCACCGACTCCAATCAGATCAACGTCATCATACTAGGCGTAAGTACTTGGAACGCAACCCACTGTCCTTACCTCACCATCTGATACACATCAATATATACGTAAAAAACATTCTTTACATATAATTTTGATTGTAGTCAAACATCCTATGTATTTGACTACTATCAAAAATATACGTGAATTAATTCTTATTTTAAAGATGTTATTTAAAAAGACGATTAATAAATAATAAATAAATTCTTTATTGGCATAAAAATGTGTACAAATAAAGTGAATCCCTGACTCCTGCGTTAGGTTAAAATACCCGTGTTACAGGAGCCAGTGTCAGTGTCAGTCTCCCAGTCAGTAGGTTCTGGATTTTATGTAATCACATCATTTGAATTTACTACAAAAAATTCTAATTAAAATAACAAAATAGTATTTACCATTAATTTGTGATAAAATATAATTTGGAGAGCATGTGGCGGCGTCTACATTGCCACATGTGAACTACTCATCAAAAACCTGACGTCACACGAAAATCCTGACGTCACATAAGTCCCGTATCGCGCAATTATAGTTTACCGCGCGATGGACATATATACAGGATTCCGACATCAATCGTTGGGCAGTTGCCCGCCAGACACAACACCCGTCTGGTCCGAGGATCCTCCCTTTTCTATAGAGGATGAGTGAACTTTACATCCTGTTCCTTATTCCTCTAAAAGCATGAAACTGTCCCCTCCGCATCAAAAAGTCCTATCTCTTTTACCTGAATCTTCTTCCACCAGGTGGAAGGCATAGCCGGTGAATTCGGCAAGCGTCTCCTGGCGGGCTGCGACTCGGAGCGGCGCGTGAGTGTCGCGGGACACAGCTGGCGCGTGGAGCAGCGCGTGCGCACCGACGACTTCAGTGCCGAGACTACTTGCATAGACGACTTCGCGCCTAATGGTGAGTACAGATTTCCAAGGAAAAGTATAAACTTCGGGAATCGTCGTCAATCTTCGGAATTACGACCGCGTGTCGATAATATAGAGTTAACTTGATAGATCAACGACACCGCGATTCCAAAAAATACTTTTCACAACTCGTGAGTGTCAGGTGACGTTCTGCGACTGGAGTTGGTAACCCGATTGGGTGAAAACTTCATATAAAAGCATAATGTTAGGTCTCAAAACAAATAAAAAACCAAGACAAAGCGCTCTCAACAGTGACGTGAGGCCAGTTTCGTAAACGTGTGTGCACTTAGTTTGGTGTAGTTTGATTGTAGTGTCATTGTCAATAGTTGTAAATGTGTGTGTGTGAGCGTGTATGCACAGAGCGGTGGTGTAGTTTTAGCATGCTTCACTGTATTGTTCGCAGCGCTCCGTCTTGGGTTTTTATTTGGTCTGAGGGTGCACTACTACAAAGTGCGGCAGGACATAATTAAGAAATTTTGCCTCTACGGAGGGTTATCTAAAGCCGGCAATACATGTTGGCCAAACCTTAGCCAACGTGAGCATAGGCAAATTGATACAGGGCGACTGCTACGATCTACATGTTGGTCAAGTTCGAAAGAGACCAATGCCAACCGCCAATTTTCACGAGCTTTGTGGCGCTATCCACATGTTTGCCGTATTTGCCGAGTGCAGGTAACTGCCTTTGGTTTGTGCAGAAAAACCGACACTGTTCCGAAGTGAGACGACTGCTAGCGAACGGACCCGAGTCGTGGCAAGCCACGCCAAACGAACCGTATACATGTTGGCGCTCATGGGCTGTCTATACGTTTGGTACTTGCCTTCGCTCGGCGAGCTATGACCAGCGCTCTTCCTCTCTCTACCTATTTAAAAATTTGCTATGCCCGACAGGGTCCATAATTGTTTCTAGAATTTTTTTATTTACCACCTATAATTTGTACATTATGGATTGCAATAAACGATTTGATTTGATTTGAACATGTGTTGCCGGCTCGAGAGGTTAACAATAAATTAATCTTGCTAAAATCCGTTTTTTAATCTCGTATACTAATTTGACAGATGCAGATGTCAAACTCTATATTGAAAAAACAAAAAACAAACAGTTGAAATTTCAAATTAGTCTGCGAGATTAAAAAACAGACTAGTTTTATCTATATCTTCTACTGCGCAAAAACCCCGTCTTAATTATGTAAAATTTTATTATAAGCTGTGTATTTTGTTACAGGATATTTCTGCGTTTACCAAGATCAAGAATCCTTTGAGTACATCAGAGGCTGTGCCGAAAAGACGCTTCTTTCAAGCTTGGAACAAGAAGACAAACTACCGTTCCAGGTATTTTTTCAATCAAACCATTACATTATATTTTACATTCGATTATATTTTACCACGGCAAGGATTAATTCTCATATTGTGTCGAAAAGAGAGAAGAAGAATCACCGAAAACTTCAAAACTATATGAAAGTCCGCGTGTGAGGCTCGCCCCGTATTACATAGGACTTACTATAGGTATACCTCTGCCCAACCCTTCGGGGAAACAAGGCGTGATGTTATACGAAAAAAGAGCTCTTATTGTTCTAAAACTAACATTAATGAACATATATTTTCGCTTCAACAAAATATTTCTAACTGTTGTATTCTTCTCAGGGTTTGCCGTTAGTAGTGATGTTTGTTCAAGATGAAGGCATGGACAAGAAGGAACTGACGAGGCTGCAGGAGGAAGGCCAGAATCTTGCTGACAAGTTAGTACCTAATATTGTAAAGATTTTTCTCATCAACTTATTAATAAAATTAAAAAATATTAAAATAGATTAATAATTGGCGGAGTAATCGCGTAACATACATACAAAAAAAAACATAGACAAATTGAGAACCTCCTCCCTTTTTGAAGACGTCGGTAAAAAAAATAGGCATTTACTAGCGCTTTCTAGGGGCGAAATAATTAATTTACATTAGCTGAAAGACAGGAATGTTTAAATTAGGGGTGGTACACACATTGTACGGGCATGCGCATTCGATGGCGGTATTCGTTGAACAACAGCGCGGAACCGAAGCATTTATTACACATATTCGGCTTTTATTCTGTTTGATCGGCAAACACCGGTCGGCATCCACGCTGGCTGAATCATATTCGGGTCGGCTCGCCAAGGCGTCAAAAATATATCCACATAATAATATATTCGATTTTGTCGCCCGGCTGTCGAATCATGGCGACCCGAACAAGTAGATAGCAACTCTCAGGTAATAAATTTTGGTATTTCTGGATTTAGCTGTAGCTATAAAGCATAAAGCGAGTGCGTGTCGGGCGCTGGTCGGGACGGCAGTACGGTGGGCTTGCATACATTTGTAATTTCTTGTAATATATGGATGTCAGCACACGAAAATCGTGAGCGACTTCCGCTCCCGTCCCGACCCGCGCCCGACACGCACCCGCGTTTCGTGTGTGTGTTGAGCTTTAAATTTTTAAGTCCTGTATTTTTTTTGTTTTTTTAAATTTATTTAGAATTCTTTATATAAGTACTAGCTACGCCTCGCGGTTTCCCCCGCGTAAGTCTCGATCCCGTGGGAATATCGGGATAAAAAGTATCCTATGTGTTAATCCAAGTTATAAACAATCTTTTTGCCAAATTTTATCAAAATCCATTCAGCCGTTTTTACGTGATTGAGTAACAAACATACAAACACACAAACTTTCACATTTATAATATTAGTAGGATTAAGTATGTTGAAACTGTGTGTACTCATCGTCACTTGTCCCTAAGGGTTTATTAGAAAACCAGCGCCAGACAGCATCATTTGTCTGGCATTAATGCTGAAATGAACCTTTTTGGCGCAGCGGTGAGGCACACACTATTGTTAAAACATTATTTTCTCTTTTTTATTTTTTTTGTATATTGTGTTTCACGAACTATGTCCAAATAAATATTATTCTTTCTTCTTTCTCCTGTAGATATTAAAAAAATTACGAATTCCTAAAACTGTTTCATCTACGTATTTTCCCGGCCAACAGCTCAACTCAAAAGGAATCAAATCATCAGCAACCAAGTTTCATTAAAAGCGTCTGTCTCCAAACTAATTTCTTCACTTCCTTTTAGCCTACATTGTTCCTATATGGAAGCCTCAGTGAACGAGCTCGGTACTGAAGCGCTAACTTCAGACGCTGTGCAGGAGTTGGTCAGAGCTAACAGAGAGAAGGCGAGCTACGCGCATCTCTACAGAGATGTTATTGTGTGCTTTGATTCTGATATCAGGTGAGTGCTAGCGAGTAAGCAAGTACGCTCGTCCGTTTGAATGCAGCATCAAAATGACGTTTATGATATTAGTTTGACATTGACAGCGACTTTTCGTAGCAGTAAGAGTGGGAATGTGTGATAGTGGATGTACTTGCAGTAAATGAAAACAGCCAGTTCTTCTAAATATGGAGATATATTCTAATCACCATCAATCAAGTAGGACTATGCAGGAGCACGTTGTCGACCTGTCGCGGACCCGACTCGCGAGGAAGTGAACAACCTTAGTAACCAGAGGTGCACTTTGTTATTTTTCGTGTATTTGTCCTTTCTTAGCGTCATGTTTGCCGCAATAAGCGTATTTCTTTCTTTCAATTCCCGTATTTTTTAGAACGTTCGAATTTCAATCTCAGTCTCAATCCGTTAAAAAAAAAAAAAAAGAATTGGCTTTCTGTCTCCTTACCGTACCGATGGCAAAATTTTCAAATATGTTTGGCCCAAAATTTAACTGCGCGAACACCACTCACTGGCGCAGTCAAAAGATCATCAAGTACGCAGGATGGAAGGTCGGCCGTTGTCTGTGGGGAGATGCCGTATAAGCACTTGAGATCTGAGCCGTCCATGAACCCCATGTGTAGAGATTGTCCTTACTCCGGCCGACCTGGGATACCCCTTCGTCCCGAAATTTTACACGAGAGCTGCTTATATAACGAACATGAACACAAAGGGAAGATTTTTTAAATGCATTTCCCATCGGGGTCCAACAAGGAATGAAAGTTTGTTTGGAATTTCGATTTTTCCATGAGAAATACAATCGCGCACACAGGTTATTATAATAAAAACCTTCTTTCCAGAATTATGGTATGCATGTTCTGTGACGATCCGTACTCACCCGAAAGAGTCCTAAGCCCGCTACTGCTGCACCGTGCATGTTTCTTGACGGGAGACCGGTCGATAGTCATTGAAACATTCCTGGGGGACTCCAAGAGGAAAGTCGAGGTAAGTTCGTTATCATATAAATCTCCTAGACTCCTAATACATTTTCTGAGATTCTGAATTCAAATCATAATCTCAGAAAATGTTCAAGTTTTGGGAATACAAATCAGCAATCCGTCCTGCTTAGCACGATTTTTACGACTTTACAAAACATCGAGATTTCTATGAGATACGTAAGTTTAATATTAATGTATTATACACATAAACCTTCCGGAAAAAAATCTCTAAATGATGGTAAAAACAGCATTAAAATCTGTTGCGTAGTTTAGAAGAACAACGCGGTCACACAGGTGGACACGAAATGCCACTTTAATTTATTATGTTTAGATGGTCAATCAATAATCAACTTTTAAAAAACTAGCATGAGCTTTAGGGGCTTGTGGTTAACTAATAACAGCCGCACGGGTTGATGGATCAGGTTAACCTACGCTTGTCGGGTCGCAACTCCTTATAACTTGGAGGTATTTTCAAGTTAGGTTTTAATATTATGTCACGTAAATGACCACCATTTACAGCCTCACAAAGACGGGCTCTTTCGAGAGCATCGCTCATTACTGTCCTCAGAACATGAGGAGTTAGCAACCGTATTTCAACTCTGATGTTCGCTTTCTGCTGCTCGATTGTCCTGGGTTTATTATGTGTACACCTTGTCTTTTAAATAACCCCAGAGAAAATAATCTGGCGTTGTTAAATCCGGGGAACGTGCAGACCCGTGAAATATAAAAAATCGAGCCGTATGCGCTGTGCCTCCATGAAATTATCCATGGTAAATCTCCAAAATGTATTTTATAATATGTTAATAATTAAAAAAAAAAGTAAATGTCAGTGCAAACGTCATATTTTATTTTTAAAACCCCGTCCCGTGGCTTTTGACCCACCCAGTACAATAGGCAGTTGAGTGGACTATGTATAAAAATTTAAATAATCATTAGACTGCTGTTATGGCTGCCAAAAGAGATGGAATCAACATAATATTATTCATAAATGGCGTTTATTTACTAAATAATTGATTGTATATCACATAATGCATAATAGGACAAACATTTAAAAAAAATGTGTACAATGGGCAGTGTTATCGCACAAGGCGATCTCTGACAGACAACCTTTGGACACTAATGTAAGAAAGAAGTGAGAAGACGTTTCGTTGATTCTGCCTACCCCCATTGGAAACAGGCTTAATCTGTACCTATAAATAGTATTAAAAGAGTCGGTTTTTGTGTCTGTGCGTGTGATTCTAAACTACACAAAGGACTTTGACGCGGTCACCGTCATTTAGAGCATTTCTTCTGGAAAGGAGAATGCCAGGGTCTCCCACAAGACTCGGCCATAAACGACAAAGATGAATTATATTTCATAAAAAAGGAAAATAAATATAGAATTTGATAGTATAATTAGTTTTCTACTTGAAGCACACCAAAAAAAGTTATAGTTTTTTAAAGTTGACCACCACGGAAACTTCTGATTTTAACGATAACAAACTATCTGATTTTAACGATAGTAAACTATTAAATGAATAATTAAAATAATTACTTTTAGCACATTAGTTTCAACAGCCAAGGTAGTCGTAAATGGTAGAAAAATCGGAGTCCAGAAAAACAGTAATAAAAAACAAAAAAAATACGAAAATACTTCGTTGCTCGTGATACCACGCGGGAGAAGTCAAACTTTTTGACATTGACAAATGCCAGTTAAAGTTTAACATCAACTGTTGCCAGCACTATAATTACATTATTAGGAATAAACAATTCTCAACGATATCAATAATCGATTTAAATATATATATATATTACATTACTGTAAAATATATTATACTTATTCAAAAACATAACTAAACGCTATTTATTAATATAATTACGAGTTAGGATTTATGTAAGTAATAAATTCACTTACGTATCTTCATATTGATATTATTGTACCTAATCGATTTGCAAGTGCAATTTCGTATCGATATTATTTTATTTTGGTATTGAAAACATTTCTAATTGAAAATGTAGCTACGAAATGTGTTGCTATATTGAATAACTATTTAAAATTACTTTTCAACGGTGTGCTTCCATAGATTTTATTTATATTGTATAATTCTTACAATTTTTTTATATGAATTATCATTATTATAGAAAGTCTTTCGGACACTACATACAATTCGAGCCGATTCTTGGCATTGTCTTTTTATGTGTAAATATTTTAATATTTAACTTAGAAAGCAAAGAAATCTCGATGTTTTATCAAGTCGTAAAAACCGTACGAAGATGGGGTGGGTCGCTTGTTTAAATGTGTATCTACAGTTAAACCAGAAAACTTATGCGCTTCGGCTATCTTCGTGTTTCCGAATTAGCGCGAACGTTGCGCCACAGAGTAATCCCCCACAGAGGCAAAGCTTATAAGTTCTTTGTTGTAGTGCACCTAATTTTCTTGAGATGTTGTTCACTAATATAAATACTGAAATATCTTGCAGGTGATAATATCAAGCTTTCACGGAGCAAGTCAGTTCAGAGAAGAGCTGATCCACGGGTTCATACTTATTTACTCTGCGAAGAGGAAGGCTAGCTTGGCTACTTTGAAGTAAGTTCAATTTATCATGTTTTATTATTTGTAGAAGTTGATAAAACTTGTATGTGTATTTGAGATAGAAAATGGTTTTATAAGAGTATAGAATTAATGAACAAAACTATGGTCAATCGAAACGATAATTCTTGCTTGATTGTGATCTGCCGTATCCTAACTTAGATACCAAACTCAGTTTTTAATTTTAATGAGCTTCTGCCCTCTGGTCCGCCCTCGTGGATCCTAGTTCTTTTTCTAAAAGTATCCTAAGTTACTCCTTGTTACAATTTCTATCTGCCAGTGAAAGTCCCGTCAAAATCGGCCCAGCCATTTCGGAGATAAGCAGGAACAAACAGACAGACGAAAATTTAAATAATGTTTTTTTTTTGCTATATGTACCGTAAGTTTCATATATATTTAGTAAAAACTTGTTATTTGAACATTACAAACAGATACTTCAATATTATTTATTTGTGTAAATGTATAGATAGATGTTGCGTCATGGACAGCCTCGTAGCTTACCACTGTCACCAAAAATGTTGCACATTGAATTCATTGCTGCATGTAGAACATTACGTCCTCTGTTTTTAAAGGTATCTGAATGCAGCCAAAAATACGAAGGTTTTTTTTGTTCAATTTGTACTGTATTTTTTATAAAGTCTTCCTTTCTATAAAAACCAATTCAGTATATACGTTAAAAATAGGGAATACGCATGTATTTAAAAAAAAAATTCGATAGCATCGCCAAATATCAGTAAAAATTCGACGCCAAAAAAGCAATTTAAAGTATTAAAAAAAAAATGTTTAAAATATCCAACCGACCTATTTAAATGCCCTCCAATTGACGCGCTTGGTGTGGTGACGTGATGGTCTATGACAACAAACAAAAAAGTGCCGAGTCAATGTCAAACACTACTACAAAACACATTGACGTTTTGATTGCTGTCATAGACTGTTACGTCACATCCGCTTTGACCAATAGCGTCGCTTTTCAATTATTTGAATTCCCAACAGTTTTTTGGCACTTTTAGAAAATTAATTTCTCGCTCATAAAGAAATATTATTCAAAAATATTGATGGAGGCATAATTGTGAAGTAAAATAGTTTATTAAAAAAATACTTGACCCTTATTTGAATCACATGTACGGTCGCGGTCTGAGAATGTTTACCACCTTAAGGCTTATAATTGCATGCACACATCTATGTCATAAGGTCGATGATTCAAAATTCAAACCTATTTTCTTTGTTAAATGTCATTATGGTAATGTGTCATTTTAGACTTTACTGCACACAATGTGGTAAAGAATCTATTTTGAAAACTGATAAACATTTTTAGACCTCGATAGTATATTCCCTTTTGTTAAAAAACAACCACAAATGGTGTAAATTGTTCCTCCAGCGCCTTTTCAATGAACATCCCCAACCTGCCGATACAAATGGTCGCCGTGACCGACGGCGGCGGCTCCGCGGCCAGTACGTTCTTCGGCACCGACCTGGGGCACGCGCTCATCACCGAGGGGAACGCTACGGCCGACAGACTTGGAGCTCATTTTACAACTTATACGTCAAGCGCCGAGAATAAATGTGAGTATCTTTTTGATTTAAGAAAGACTTCATTTTTTTTTGTGCTAGTAAGCACTATAAATTTAACAAAAAATCGAACACAATTCTACGGTATTTTACTAATTAGGTCCTAAACATGGTTCTACGGCATGAGATAGCTCTAAATAATATAAAAAAAATTACGCTGTGTGCAAAGTTGAACACATATTTTGCACTTTGTCAAGATGATGACTTTACAGGACAGGATTATCTTGCAAAGTCATCTATTAATCTTTGAAGCTGTGTCTTGCGCAGACTTTAAAGAAACATTCACTTTCACTCACCACATGAAATCACATCACTCACGCTCACCACATGAAATCACATCACTCATTCTCACCACATGAAATCACATGTACAACACACTCATGCGCCTATAGATTATGTTGTTTTACACTAATAGTAATCACGGAAAATAACTGGAGGTTTTATATCTATCAACCTACTAAACGCAAATCGTCCTTCCACAGCGGCTTTCTACACGCCATTCTTCAAAGAGGTGTGGGAGCGTAAAGGCGAGATAGAACGCGCCTTCCGTATGGAGCAGCCACACAACTTGCCCGACGTGGCCGCGGCCAGGCCGGCCCCGCCGCCTAGGAACCACTCCTACCATCTCAACCACATGTGAGTACTTGCTGTAACAGATACTATATAAAAAAGTAACAATTGTTGGTAACACAGCTCATGCTGTTGCGTAAAGAACAAAATAAAAACAGCCAATTATTTTTATATCATCTCAAGGCACTTTGTTGGCAAACATAGCCTTATTAGATGTTACTTATTTTCTAATCACACTCTTCTTCTTTTCGTGTGGTTAGTAACTAACCTGGTGTCAGAGTTTTAAAGCCGCCCATGGGCCTCTGACTTGGTTTCACATGTCGTCGAGAAATATCTCTCAGGCATGTCGGTTTCCTCACGATCACACTTATAACCATAAATAAAGGTTACACTTTCCCTAAACCCAGATAATAACCGGCATTTCTTATCTATTTCCGAAAACGACGCATATTTTTAGTAAATGTTATCTTTTGTCTATTCGCTAGGAGGGAGCATAAGTTGACAAACTCGCTGGACTTGCTGATTGGCCCCGACTCACGCGCAGACATCGACTCCGAGTACAGCGACACACTCAACAACTCCAAGAACAGAGGATTTCTAAAAGGTAACATAATTATCACCAATATTTTATTTTTATAAGTCATTATATTTTCCTAACATGATAACCACCCCACCTCAACTCAAGGTCCACCGTGGGATAGCTACTGTTTACGGCAAACAGCGTGTAAAGTAGAAGCTAGAGCTAAAACCCCGCCGGTGTGCCTCTAGCACCGTTCTTTTTCCAGCCAGAATCGTAACATTCCTACTAACCGTACTAACACAATATAGATATAGAAATTAAATATTTTAAACTGTTCAATGATTCGACCACTGTCTGTTAAAGCAACGGAATGTTATAGATCCTAAAGGGTGGAGACCTGGTGTCCTGAAGTACGGGCCCCAAGCCTAGTTTAGGCACCAGTCTCCCACAATATAATTACTGTATCCACTTTTATATAGAGTTTAATTTGTATTGTGGCGAGAAATAAACATTATTCCTTATCTTATTCCAGTTTGATTATTGTCTATGACCTTCTATATTTTATACAAAGATCAGTTCCACCAACTGAAAACAAAGTATCCGATGTTCATTATTTTAATTTTTTTCCTCTTGAAGGCTTCATAAAAGTTCTATTGTACAATTAAGTTTAATTTCTCGTAGGTTTTAGCGTATACCCACCGCCGAGTACCCCACCGGAACCTGCCCCTCCCGATCATAGGATGCATGCAGATTTATCACGTAAGCCATTATACTTGTCTTTTGTTTATCCTTATCTTGTCTATGAATGATATAAGTAGAAAGAGGTTGATTGGTTACCTACCCAACATTCGATCTTCAAAAACGCCACAATGTGGTTGGCTAAATTGAATACACGCGCGTAAACTGCTGCGGTGATTGGTTGAATGATTTACCAACAGGCAATCGCAGCGATTTACGCGCGTTTTGCAATTAGTTACATTTGTGATAATTTTCGTTTGAGAAACAGGGACGTTTGGGACGGCATATCGTAATTTTCGGGAGCGAAAAAAGAAAGGCACTATGTAATTTGCATGTCTGGACAAGTATTGACGTGCCACTTGCGGAGCGCGTATGACATATCTACCTCTTTTTACTTTGAAATCTATGTAGTAAATAAAACAAATACAACAGTGAGGCAAAAACAATGGCAAGAATACAGTCGAATGTTGAGAACCTCTGAAAGTAGCTAATATTATTGCAAGTTGAGCAGTTTTTACCTCACTGCAAACTATAAAATAAACATACATCTGTTGACCAAGTCGAGTAGCACGTTGCATTGCGATTGACGCGTATTCTGATGTGTTATATGAATTTTAAATATTGTGTGCGTTTCGTAATGTAACGGCTCACTCGTCTAAAGGATAAATTATACTCTGTTCATTTTATGATGGTGTACGTGACACATCCAGAATTAATATTTTATATTTTTATTGCTTAGCTAACACAATATTGATGGTAATATGTAGTGATAAACAATCAATTATCAACCAACCCGACTACGGTTTATTTAGTACCAAAACTCTAAAATAAGAATTTTGCATGTATCATGCAACTCATCTTTTTTGAACAGACTATATTGTAACCAATATCAGAAAATACAACCTCTGAATATATATAAACAAACCAACTGTTATAACGCAGCGGACCTCAACTGTTCGGAGGATTCCCTCAGCACCCATGAGTCAGGTGATTGCATGTCGAACGATTATCAACCTTATCACTATCACGAACGGTATCTTTTTGTGTGTAGATGTAGATAGAAAGATATTGATTTTATGTATGAAGACTTGTTTTGGGAGTTGATTTTAATAGGATTTTCTATCAACACGAATAAAGCAATCCCCTTGGCATAAAGACAAAAATGTGAACAGAAAGTGGGTTTATTTCTAGCCGGGAACCTCGTGATGGTTTTTTTTGTATTGTATACGGGTCTACATACGTGTTTGTTTAAGGAATACCCAAATATTTTCTGACTGAACAGCGCCGGTATCTACAGGGTGATTGGTAATTAGGTGCATTCCTTGAAATGGGTGATACTAGAGCTAATTTGTGACATTTATTACTTAATAAATTGGGGTCCAAAATAGGTTGTTCTGGAGATATCGAACTTTTTAAACTGTTCATTGTGAAAAATCTATCAACTGATACTTTTCTGATAGCGTAAGCACGAATAAATCCTTAAAAAAATTGAATTGATCAACAAGTACTTGCTTTAGAAATTGAGCATATTAATAAACTTCTTTCGTTTTTCATGGCAGCTAACCTATACTACTTAAAAGATAGCTTGATCTCTGCGACATATGTCAAACTGACATTCCTAGGGTTGACAGGATATAAAAAAATGTCGATAGAAATTATCGACGTTTCTTACTATTATCGATGCTAATGCATATAATTGGGTTTAATTTAATTACAAACGTTACTAAATTAAACGAATATTTTAATGTAAAATATACTCGTATTTATTCTCTTATAGGAGTACAGCCGAAATCCAGATCTGAATCAGTTTCTGAATCGCTAGAACAATCTTGTAAACTTATTATAAACTCTTGTTAAATAAATTTTAAATTAAGTTTTATTTAAAATATCGATAGATTATACGTTGTGGTCACGATGATTCATCGCTCATCACTAATTGGGTCGGCATGCCCATAAAGTATGATATTGACAGGTACTGTCTGTACTATTATGAAATTCAGGACTTCATAGGCGTCATTTTACTGACAGCTGTCGCAGAGATCAAGCTATCTTTTATGAAGTACAAAATAAATGTATGGCACAAATTACAGATACAACTTCCTTGTCTTATCAGCTTTCTAAAGTGGTATAACAGTGCCCACTGCTATACCACTTTAGAAAGGTAGTTGGTAGTTCACACATTTTTCGATGCACGCCTTTCTTTGTACCCAAAAACCAATAACCTTGTGTGAAGCCATGACGCCTTAAGTTTAACAAAGGGACAAATATCCCGCCACACATGTCGCAAGTAGAGATGTCGGGCGATGTCTGTGTTTAAGGTGTCTCAAAAGTGTCCCGTAATGCTTTGTTGATAGAAAAAGTAAATTACTATTAAAATCAACTGCTAATATTGAACTCTTTTTCGTTTTTCAGTAATGCGTCCCAATTTATTTTGCATGACAATAGTTTCAGAATGTTTGTAATTTTTATAGGTAGAAGATTTTTTATGCAATTTATAACATTTACACTATTTTTTGTTTAATTTAGATAGTGTCAAACTTTAATTCTTTGAAATTTTTGTTTGTAAATAGAATATGATTAAATTAAATAAAGGAGTATTTTGGCCCGGTTTCCAAAACAAAAAGAAAAACGCGCCCCACTCCGCTTCGCTCCGTAAGTCCGTACTAAAGTACAGCTTATAGTGCAGTAATCGCGGAGTGGGGCGTTCGTGTATGGCTCTATCGGTACCTGTGAATCTATACAGGAATATGGACATTATGGACTTTAATTTGTTTTTCAAAGCGCCCATTGGTACGCGATTTGACACACAACGCGGATTTTTACACAGATTTTTGTCATCGGAACTGGGCCTGATACAACATTTAATTATTTGTTTTGTATTTACAATAATATTAGATTTGCATGGTTATTATACTGTAATAATATTGGGAGATAATTTAAAGTAATGGCTTTGAAATATATGATGGAATTGGCGATTATGGTTACTGACATGACCCATCCTTACATACAGGTTGAAATCAAATTGGCTAGCGAAATTATATCTTAATTCTCAACTCATGATTCAAGTAACCACACTTCCAGCGGTCATCATCATCTGCCTAGCCTTTTCCCAACTATGTTGGGGCCGTCTTCCAGTCTTATCGGATGCAGCTGAATACCAGTATTTTACATGGAGCGACTGCCTATCTGCCCTCCACAACCCAGTAACTGGGTAATTCGATACCTCTTGGCAAGACTGGTTGTCAGACTATCGGGCTTTTGACAACCCGTAACGACTGTCAAAGATCCACAAATGACAGTCGGGACCAACGGCTTAACGTGCTTTCCGAGACAGGGAAAAGTCTCGGTATATAAAGATGGTCGCCCATCCACTGACCAACCCCAGCAAGCGTACTTAACCTGATAGATCGACCCGTGCGGCTGTTATTATTTAGCCACGAGCTCCTCTCAAAACCAGGGTTTGTTGACTCAATAAAAAAACCAGATCTTTTTTGTATTATTTATCGTGTTTAGAGATATCGATACCCATCACGTCTCAAGACGTGGAGTTTCGCTAGCCAATTTAAATTGACCTTGTATAGCATCATAGTATTATGAGTACCATTTCTGTGTAGACGGTGGAGGTCTATGGCAACCGGCTAGCTACGGCCACCGCGCCTTTACAACCGGCCGCACCAGGCCGCACCAACCACAGCAGCGAGTCAGACACTCACAGACATTAAAGGTAACTCTCTACTTCTTCCTCTTCTCCTTTAACATGAGGGTCAGCTTGGACCGCGACGTGAAGCGACGCGACGCTGCGCGCACTTTTTTTTAACAATTATCGAACTTATTTTTTTCACGAAAAGGCATAGTTTCAGTGCGAGGGTTGACACGTGTCAAAGTGCGCTGAGATGAGCGGTGCTGCGCAGCTCGTGTACCTTATTGTGTAGTACCCTAAATATGATATTGTATCGGATCATAAAAAAGTGCGCGCCGCTTCGCGTCTCGGTGTGAACTGACCCTAAGTGGTTCTACTCACATTTTTGGGTGGGCACATTCGATTCGGCAGTATTTTTTAACAACAAAGACGACCCGGATCTATGTTAACAGATATTCGGCTTTCATTCGGCTCGTGCCGATCGCTAAACTATTTTCGCCATCTACTCTCTGAATCAGGTTCGGTTCGGCTCGGCACAATTCAAGCTGAGCTGACCGGCTTTCTCTAACATATATCTACATTATTTTATTTTAATGTGCCGCCCGCTGTTCTAAATCATGCGGAGCTGAACAAGTGTCTAGAATCGCAAACATAATCAGCCTAAGCATACCCACTTCTGGTACAGAGGTCCTCCTGTAAGAGGCATTAGTACCTGTGTCTCTCTCTAACTGTGGTATATTTACAGCCGTATTAATCCTATCTCGCTCTAACACACGTCAATTCTATCTACACTGATACATGGATCTTTTGGCGCTCAAATGAAGTTGACAGGACGGCGCTGTTGGTAAAAATTTGTGCAATTATTTTGTGAAATGTACTGAAAAAACAAGATGGCGGCGTCAGTTACAATTTTGGCAATGCGCTAAAAGAACCTTGTAGCGCTTTATTTAAATTACCAATCTGTGTATTAACCATGATCTTCCTAACTAATTTCCTTTACTAATACCGATCTTACTAATGAGTGATAGATGTCCGTTTTCGCGCAGCAACCGGGCAAACTGGACATGAACAATTACACAATGGTCAGCGACGCGCTGCAGCACATCACTATTGGACCGCCTGCGCATTCTAGATCTGATAGAAAGGTAAGAGATGTTTTTAATAAAATTCGAACATAAAATAATAGAGAATGTATTATTCATTAGAAGAAAATGTTTAGAATTGTAAAATCAAAACGCTAAAACGGCTGAACGGATTTGGATGCAATTTGGCACATGCGGAGACCATGACCCGGAGTAAGACATAGGCTTCTTTTCATCCTGGATCGCAGACGAAATCGCGGACTACAGCTAGTAATATTATAAATGAGAAAGTGAGTTTGTTTGCTACGCTTTCACGCTTAAGCGGCTGAACGGATTTGGATGAAATTTGGCACAGGGGTAGACCATGAACTGGAATAGAACATAGGATACTTTTTATCCCGATATTCCCACGGGATCGAGACTTACGCGGGTGAAACTGCGGGGCGCAGCTAGTTATATATATTGGTAGTCACGTTCTCAAACAACTCTAACGATTTCGATGACAATTACAATGTAAGGGTTTACGGGGGCGAAAAATCTATCTAGCTAGGTCTCATTTCGAGGAAAATTCGTTCTCGGTCGACCAGCTACTATACTTTATTGTACATACATCAAAATATAAAGTAAATATTACATAACCGGCAAAAAAAAATAATTGCTTATTCTTGTTGTAGACTCAACGCACTAATTGGACGCACTCGAGTGGTCAGCAAGGTGGGCACCACCATCATCCTTCAGGAGTTAGCTCAGAGACTGAACTGGACGCGCAGTATGCACAGGTATGTAACATCATCAACAGTCCAGTGTTGGACATAGGCTTCTCCAACGGGACGCCTTTCAACACTTTTCTTGCAAACTCTCATCCAGCTGCTACCTAAAATAATATTATCAAATCTCAATAACAGCAAAATATCAGAATCCATCCATATCCTGAGGCCACGTCTTCCCTACCATGACCGCGCCGCCCGGTCTACTCCTTGATAAGCAATGGGTTCTGTAACCCCATGAAACATAGGCTCCGGGGGCTATTGCAAATCTTGAGGTTCATTCGATTTATCCAGTGTAGTTAAACCACGCTAGGGTTGATGCTGTGGCGGCATCTAGATCGCCACATGCGAACTACGCATCAAAGACCTGACGTCACACAAAATCATGCATCGCGCAATTAGAGTTTACTGCGCAATGGACTTATTCCAACATCAATTGTTGGGCAGTTGCCCGCCAGACATGTCATTGGTCTGGTCGGAGGATCGTCCCTTTTCTATAGAAGATGAGTTAACTTTACACCCTGTTCCTCATGCCCCTAAAGTTAATTTTATTCATTCACTTATGTGAAGCTTGTCATTTGTGAACAAGTGTGACAAACTTGGAACAATACATAAGTAGATAACATAGGAATTATTGGCTGTTATCCTTGTTAGTATTAACTTCGGTTTTGATTTGTATAATTATCGTAAAACAGATCAAAGAAACCAATGAATACATGGAGGCTCCATCTATGATGAGATTAAGAAGACATCGGAGACATGAGAAGACGCCGTTACATCAGCCATGTGAGTATCGAATTTATAAATGACTGTAAAGTGAAAATAGCTTTTTGGGGACATATGCTTCGAGGTATCTCGTTTTCTAAAATCAAATGATTTGACGTAGTTTGATCTCAACGCCAGTCCCGCGCGAGGTAGCGCGCGGCTCCCGGGCGCAGTGCGGCGCTCATTGGTCAACGCTGTCCCCGCGAGCCGCGCGTGCCTAAAGCGCGGTACAGTGGTGAAGTCAAACTATAGTGTTTTGTTTCATCATGAAATAAATAGTTATTGCTATTTTTCTTGCTGGCTATACTATTCCTTCAGAATCTGTAAGGGTAACTTTAATAGTTAGATAATTATGGAGCTCATAACAGTTTTTCGGAGCGGTTAATAATATAACCGTGTTTTTGTTTTGTGTTGACCGCATTATATTTCGTCTCACTTCTTGAATAGTAGACAAGTGATAATAAATGTAGACCTCCCCCTAGCGTTCTCGGAGACAGACAGCTCGGGCTCCAGCTCGGGCTCGGGCGGCGGCAGCGCGGGCGCGGCGCGCGCGCACTCGCGGCGCAGGCACAACGCGCACCACGCGCCGCGACACTACAAGAAGCGGTAATGTTATGGCTGTATCGGTACTTCAGCCGAATTTGACAAATCATACATTTTCATCCAATTTAGAAGTCTTAAATCATAAATGTGATTTGAAAATACAAATGTATTAGTTACTAAAAGTACCTACAACTAATTAATAAAATGATAATTACCTCGACAGATCGCTCGGCAACTTGGTAGCCGTCCAAAGTCCCCGCGTGCCGAAACTGGGCATGTTCGTGGGACCGCCCGAACTGCCCACCGGATACAGAGCGAGGACGCAGGAGGATAAAGGTAACCTAACCTAACCGAATACTCTGGGAAAAAAGGCCGAAACAAACTCACACAGATTAGATTCTTCTGATTATTTTGGTCACTGGGTGTTATTAGGGTTGAAAAAGTCAAAAAAATAAAAAAGTATTTTTATTACCTTCAGTTGAACACACAGCATTGTATTGGATTTCCGTACAATGCGAGGTCAGCTTATACTGGAAATGTATAGTTTGATGTGTAGCCGTATGTACAAAAACAGTTATTTAACACTATGCAACGTTACAATTAGGGGAAAGAGTGTTTTCGATGAATTCTGGCACCCAAGGTAAGTTGTATTTAGGGTGCCAGCGTCCTCGTCTATAATTAGAACATATATCAGTAGTTGTAGGACGAGCACAGTATATAAGGTACTATTAAAATAGATGGACAAACTTTTAGAAATATTCAGAGCAACAAAATAAGGACAATGGTAAAAAAATAATAAGAAAAACGCATTATATACTTAAAAGAAAAAAATCAGCTAACGAAAATACACAAAAAATGTTGGTTACTAGGGGCCAGACGTATTTATCGTAACAGATAAAAATAACAGATATGAAAAAATAACAAATAACAAGCGCGAGTGCAAGTCACCTACCCATAATGGATGTGTTTACTCTAGTGTACTAGCAATTATTATTTTAGGTCAAAATAAAATCACTTTAATCAGTGTTTTTTTTGCTTGGATATCTTTTATTAGGCGTACTGATTAAAATTTGTCCATCTATTTTAATGGGACCTTATATATATGTTTACATATCTCGGGACCATGAGGTCCCGGACCTTTGGAAGGCGTACGAGGGGCCGAAGCCAACTCGTAGAGGCCCGTTAGAAATCCATAATGAAATGAGGCACCAACCGACGATTATCCCTGTTCGCACTATGCAAGTGCAGCCAAGGTCAACCCCAGGTTGGTGTACGACTGTTGCAGAACATGGAAACAAAGATATTGGACTATGGTTTGGGTGGGTTGGTGGACTGGTTATTTTGAACTATGGAAAGAGTATGGCCCCTGCCTGACCAATGTTTTTAATATAAAATACATAGATAAAATGGCAGGGGGTGACTTGCACACTCAATAATGGGCCCCCCAAAAATGGTCGCTAGCACAGTGTCGTAGCGACAAGGGGGCCACATGTCCTGAGGTGCTTGAGAGGAGTGGAGAGGTATTCCACGGCTATCAGGACAATCCCGGAAGTAAGGTCAAGATCCCTACCAGCATCTTACTGGAATACTTCCTTCCTCCGAGCACGTTTGCTCTTGCGAATCTCCACTCAAGCCGGCCAATAAGACCTTATATTATTATTAAGATAACTACTTACTAGTAAATGCATATAATATGATGTGGCCTATTATAGTACCTATTTGGGGGTATATGTTGTGTATTGTGTGCTGTGTATGTATTGAGAGAGAGATAAATACGGTGAAAACTTGTGTTTATGTAAGTCTGTATAAATATAATTATGAGTAACTTTATTTAACTACATTACTTAATCTAACATTCATCATTAATTTATTTATTTGTCCCTAAGCTGCGAGTGAGTCGAGTGAAGGCAGTTCTGACGGTGAGACAAGGAGGCCGAGGCCTCTGCCCCCACCGCCTCATCATGAACCACCGCATAAGGTAAATAACATCTAATATTTTGCCCCTTTTTCTGCCGTAATACTATCGACTTGAGCTGTTGACTTAATTAAAATGGAATAGAGATGATTAGCGACATCTGAGAAGTTTATCCTACTGGGTAAATACGACCCTACGACCCATCAAAAGTATTTGATTATATATATTTATTACAAATTGACTGCACTGATTTTGTTATTTGAATACCGAAATTCTTATTTTATTTCTCCTAAAAGATGTTTCATTTGACAATTGAGGTTAATTTTATAACCTCAATTTTCACGATGATATTTGAATAACAGTTTATTAATGTTATTTACAAATAATTGTTGGAAAAAGTCGTGAGATATAAAGTTGAAACCTAAATACAGATAAATGTGTTACTCATACCCTTTAGTGCGTGATTGCGTAGGAATTTAACCTGATCAGGTTTGTTTACACGTTCATCATATACTTTTGAAACAGACCATATAACGATGAAAATCAAGGTTTTAATGAAAAACTCTTGTCCTATAGTTGCTATCGGGAGAATATCCCTCATCAGCTCAGGACAACTCTTCGTCTAGCGCGGCAGACACGCGGCGACGACATCACCCGTTCAGCAAACACGACCGTAGGCATAAGGTAAAATATCATTACAAAGTCAAAGTCAAGTCAAAATCAAGTCATTTATTTTCATAGGGCACATAAGAGGCACTTTTGTACGCCAAAAATCTACATAAAAATAGAACTGTTTCTAGTCGCCCCTTCCAAAAGGTAGTTTTCGTATTCATGTTTTTATTTTTACCATGATTTAAAATGTGTATATTTTCTAGGAATTCTCAAAGAGCAAAGATTCAAAGAAGAATGCGGCTCAAGTTAACAACACGCAGTCAGCGCAGAACTGGGGTCCACAGGTAATATAATTGTCTACTGTAAAGTACAGTAACTGGGCGTAAATAACTGCGCTTTGAAAAGACACTCCCACAGCTATTAAACCATCTATAAGTCAAAATTTGTCTAAATCTCAATGTAACATATTTACAGTCGGACACAGTTTGATTCAAACTTAATGGTGGCTCGGAAGTTAGCTACTCTCTGCGCAGTACCCCACCTCTCACCCCCTCTGATGCATGAAATTTTTACTGCGCAGCGACGCCTCATGTTCCGAGCCGCTATTAGGTCTGAATCGAACGGTACTGTACCTTCACTCGTTTCAACTTATACTCCATTTGAAATAAGATAAGACATTTAAATACGCCTTTTTTACAGTCCGTTCAGCCGATTTTGACTTCTATTGCGTTGGTGGCATGACAAATGGCAGCTGCAGTAGACAGTTGGTATTGTGTAAACTTTTTTTGCTTTTAATGCCATCCTTATACCCACGGTATAAAAGTCAAAATCGGTTGAACGGACTGTATAAAGATTTGTTTAAATAGTATAGCTGTGCGGGATTGATCCAGGTATAATTATGGGAATAATGAAAAAATACGTTGCTTGATGTGAACGTGCAAGTTTAATGTGTTAATAAGACATGTAGGTAGGCGGTCGACCGACGTAGAAAAATAAAAACGGTTAGCCATGATTTACATAGCCTCAACATTAAGGTAAGCGCATTTTGGTAGGCGCTTGAGGGAACAATAGCTTAATATATTGACAATGGCGTCACCTCTATTCAACTCTCGCTCGCAAACTCTCGCTCGCAAACTCTCCCTCTTGAGCGAAAGGTGAATATAGACCACGCCATTTTCAATCCCAATCTTATCTGCACACGTTTCATGAAATATTCTTAACTTCAACATGTTTATTATGTCATTACAGGGCAACCACGGTATACCTCTGTTCGTAGAGAAATGTGTCGAATTCATAGAGCGAGAGGGTTTAGCGTCTGAGGGACTATACAGAGTGCCCGGCAACAGAGCACACGTTGACATGCTGTTCACCAAGTTTTACGAAGGTCAGTCTACTGTATTACTTACCACCCATCCAGCGCGATTGCTGTCATCTAACTCAATAAAATGTACTTTACATTATATCACTTCCTAGACATATTATGCTTCTATTTTGTTATAAATTCAGTGATCGGAATAGGTAGAGCTAATTTACCTAAAGTTCGAAAAAGAACAGAGACAAAGTAGAGACGCCTTACGACAAAATATTATTTCGGGACTAATGTCCCGGGTTTCAGAACATTACTTAAGTACAACTAAAATTAATAAAGTAAAACAACTATCGAATTAATTTCCTGTTTCTGTTTAAAAAAAAAAGTATGCACGATTTCTATTGTTTAAAAAAAATTAAGGTAATCTCCTAATAATCTAATATTCGTTTGAACGATGTAAGTAAGCGCAGAAGCTAATGTTATTTACATAACAGTTTTAATAATAATTTATGTGATGTCCCGAAATCCCGACATTAGTCCCGAAAAAATATTTTAGTCGTAAGGAAGTCTCCACTTTTTTTGTCTCTGTTCTTTGAACTTTAGGTAGATTAGCTCTACCTATTCCGATCACTGGTTATAATCTACAATTCTTTGTAATGTAACAAATTGATAATGTTAAAAATAATTTAAAAAATGGGGGGCCTGGGACAAAAACAAATATTAAAAATGTGGGTCTGCAAACCCTACCTACATAACTGTTCGATCTCATAATATGTATCTAATAAATTAGTAGTTTCAATAACAATCATACTTGTTGTATGTTAAGAGAGGCGGTTCAGCCTATTTAACATTGGTCGGATTATGTTAGTTTACATTTAGAATAAGATCTTTTTGTTAACTTGTATTAATTTTTCTGTTAATAAAGACCTTTAAAAATCAAATCAATCAGTCTACTATATAGAGTTTTTTCGAAACTAAACTTGTGAGATAAATTGGTGTTTATTATTGTGCGTGCTAATAATTTAGAGTGGCTAGGGCGAAAATTGGTGGCCCAGTGGTAACGGCCCCGACTTACAAGTTATAGGCCGTGACGTCGAACCCAAACAGGCACTTTACTTTGTATTTAATTTCATCACCACTGAGGCCTTAGTGTGAGTTTCTTTAAAGTATCTCGACTTTACGCATCGACCGCGTTCGGCGCTCCGATTGGCCCTTCACTGGCCTTCACTAGTGAAGGGCCAATCGGAGCGCTGAACGCGGTCGATGCGTAAAGTCGAGATACTTTAAAGAAACTCACACAAGGACCTCTGCTCTCAAAACGGTGAAGGAAAACATCGTGAGGAAACCGGCATGTCTAACCATTCTTATATATCTTTCCCAGATCCCAAAGTGGACCTAGATTCGCTGGATATCCCAGTGAACGCGGTCGCGACTGCGCTCAAAGACTTCTTCTCCAAGAGATTGCCGCCACTACTGGATGAAGCCAGCATGGCCCAGCTTGAAGATATTGCCAGTAAGCATGCTATTTTATACTTTAAATGCTTGAGTGTCACGTTTATTTTAGATTGATTAAGGCATTGTATTTTTTTTTTACTTTTGTCATAACTTTTTTTTTTTAAATTGATTAACAGTAAAATTATTTATTTTAAATTTCTAATATGTTAAACTGAAAGAATTCTTCAAATCAAATCAAATCATTTATTCGCATAGAATGTAGGTATAGTACAAAAAAGTTGTTATAAAAAATATAGTGAGCCGGGTACATTCTGCCTGAGTTTTGGCATGCAAAATTTAACAAATAATGTCAATACAAAATTATGAAATAGATAATAAATTAATAAGTTCTGAGTTTTGGCATGCAAAATTTAACAAATAATGTCAATACAAAATTATGAATAAGATAATAAATTAATAAGTTCTGAGTTTTGGCATGCAAAATTTAACAAATAATGTCAATACAAAATTATGAATAAGATAATAAATTAATAAGTTCTGAGTTTTGGCATGCAAAATTTATCCAATAATGTCATCATCAATACAAAATTACGAAACAGATAATAAATTAATAAGTCATTTTAACAGGTCCAGATCATGCATAAAATTGTTACGGATAACAATGTCAAACTGTTGAGATGTCACACATGGGGTCATTAAAAAAATCGCTTGTGGAATAATAACATTTCTGTATCAAAAAAGCCTTGAGTTTATTTTTTATTGTTGTAGGGTGTCACTTTTTATGCTGTCTGGTAGTCTTATGTGCAATATTATGGTCGATTCGATTTATGTGTTAGTGGTTACATGCATGTCAGTTGTTATCGTGTGAGAATAAGGCTATATTCTAGAATAAAGCCAAACTATACTGATGTTGTTTGCTCGATTATTGATGGTTGTCGCTCGAGATGGTGATCAATAAGATCTGTCTGCGTCTTACAGATTTGCTCGATTGATAAATATCAAAGTTGAAATCGAGCATCGCTTGTTGATTTATCGATGGACAAAAACGATCCATAGTGACGATCGACAAAAATACGATGCCGATCATCTGTCGCTTAAATATTTACTAGTTTTGTCTCACGTATACACGTAATATTATTATTCAATTAATAATAATACTATCGCACTGCAGGGAAAATTCTTCTCATAAGGAGAAGGTACGAGCGTTAATCACCACCCTGGCTCAAAGCCGATTGGGAATTTCAGACTAATATTAATTACTAGTATAAGTTTCCTCATGATGTTTTCCTTCACCAATATTAGGAGTTGCGCGAACAGATTGGTGAAACTTAACATAAAATAAAACGTATAAAAACGCACAAATCGCGCATTTTCTACGAAACTTCTCCGCGCATTTGTTTCCGTCAGTTTACGGCTAACACGCGAAGCCTTATGGAGTGCGATGTCCAACTTCTCGCTATTACGATTGTCAGTGTATAATTGTTAATAATACATCAACTAATGAAAAAACGCCGAAGACCTCGCATGGTGCAGAAACCGGAGAGCAGATGCAGAACTGCTTACAGGTTTCAGCACATAAATGAACAAAATAAAAAAAAGATAAAATGCAGTGCATTTTCATCACTCCACGCGTTATCAGCTTGTCCCTCCATATTTGTTTCGTGTACGTGCGCGTCTCCGAATCGACCGTCCACGCTACTTCCCCGCGCACACGTTCCTTTGTGTTCGTCCGATAAACCGACAAATCTCGGATCACTCCGCGCGCGACTTGTAATGCTCGAAGTGCGCGCTTAAAATGCAAAGTTCGCATCTAAACTATGAGAATTTGTTACCTTGCATGATAAATTCTTTAATTCGATGTTACATCGCATGTTACATTCCACCAGTCTGTTACATCCACACTGTTGTCCATTACATTACTTCAATTTTAATTTTTATTAGTAGTTTTGTATACATGTCTGTGGTAGAAGTATTAACGAATAATTGAAGGGTGTATCCCAGCGATGCGCGGCTGCATAGCGGGCGGCGTGGAGCTGAAGGACCGCAGCTGGCGCCTGCTGGCGCTGCGCTCGCTGCTGCACACGGCGCTCACGCCGCTCGCGCGCGCCACGCTCGACTACCTGCTGGACCACTTCGCTAGGTACGCTATCCACTACCCAGCTAGGCAGTTGGCAGCTATCATAAACTACAATTTTTTTTATATTATTTTTTTGTTAAAACTTCACAGCCTTGTTTCGTATTGGTATCTCAGCAGTCTCAGCCAAGGTCAGCCATGCTCAAATCGATGTTCACCTTTATTATATCAATCTTTAAAGAATCTGCAATTCCGTCCATAGAATATTTAATGCCCACTAAACAAAATAGTACACCAATTGATTTGTAATTTGATTTTTACTTGACTGTCATGACTTCATGAGTAATCAACCAGAGAATAAACCAGGCTTTCAACAACAATAATTCTTAGAGATGTGTCTAAAACTCCCATTCTCCTATCCAGGGTGGCAGACAACTCCAAGTTAAATTCCATGGACAGTAAGAACCTCGCAATATGCTGGTGGCCAACACTCCTACCTGTCCAGTTCTCAGACATGGGCCGGTTCGAGATGACCCGGCCTTACCTTGAGGATATCGTGCAGACCATGATCGACCAGCACCCCTTTCTGTTCCGGGGGCAAGAGGCTTTTGTTATGGTGTGAGAACAGTGTGTAAGTATCACGGAGAAGTTAAACTTTTTTATATTAGGATTTCCTGAATGGCATAGCTAGCACAAAAGTAAGTGGTAATGCACTATGTACTCAAGTGTGACGAGACTTTAGCGTTCTTTTATCTTTGCAGGAACCCACAATGCATGTTGCATTCGTGATGGACGACGTTTGACGTCGCCGCGCGCGGTCACAGCCGCCGCTAGCGGCTCAAGGCGGGCTCCGCTCACCATACGATAGTTAGCGCGTAAGTTTGGCTACTCTGTGTACTGTGCGACGTGGGCGTGACGTGACCACATCTGCCGTGACTGACGAGACACGTGACAGTCCGTCTTACTGACAAATGATGTCACTATACACACCCACTTATAAGCGACATTGCGATTTTATATGAGTGAAATGGACTCGTATGTAATCACAATGACGTCTACGTTTATTGGCAAGCTATTGTTGTTCTAAAGTAGGTTTTTACTATATATAAAAAAATGTCTGTCGGTATCCAGTAAAATTAGTACGATAATCTTATTTTTTCATGCGGTTTTTCATATCAATAACGCTTAGTGATCGCGTAAAGTTGTTGCTTGCATTTTTTCAACATTATATTTTTTATTCGAATTTAATTTTTAATACGATGGACTAGTGAATCAGTATTTTAAATAGATGTTATTCAAAATTGTACCGCATTTGTAATAGGTGTAAGTGGAAATGCACAAAAAGTATTTAAACAAAGTGTTTTTTAAACTTAAGTAATACTGGTATGATATCTAAACGTTTATATTTGTAATCAATTAATGGCAACACCATGTAATGAGCACATTCCGTTCAGAAATATTAAGTGTTAATAATTATTGGATAATGATTAATAATAGTGATTACTTAACCATGGGTTTAATCGATCGTCTAAGAATTGGTATAAAAAAATGCTTGCGGGCGTTTGCTTTTAAATATTTTTTATATGGCAATGGTTTTTGGTGACGTCATTGTGTCTCTTGGTGTATTTTGGCTAATTCGAGCCAGATTTAAAATAGTAATTGTTGTATTAAATTTAAAAAAAGCCCATCCCATTGTTAGAATTTTTTTTTTTACAAAACCAAAAATGTTGTTATATCGCAGCTAGAAAAAAAAACATTTAAAATCCAAGAGACAGATGTAGGTTTTAATCATTTTAACCAAATTATTTAATTGAATATTGTTAAATTAAATAACGCTTAATAATTTGGTTTAAACACAATTAATTACAAAATAATCTTGCCATAATCATAAAACGTATTAATCATTATAAAAACCATTTATTGGATAACGGTAGTAATCACAAAATGAAATATAGTTGATACATTTTACGGGGACTCGTCATTATGACTCTTATCAAAATTGAAATAAGGTTAGAAATTAAAATGGCGATATATTTAAAGTCTAATTTATCCGTTGACGAATCTGATCTCAGCAGCATCATGGAATAATCACAACAATAGTTATACCCCGTGTCCTAACCGAAAGCGGCTGTCGCGCGAACAAGTGATTCAACAAGCGTTTACATGGATTATGACGTACAAACGCAACTTGATTGATCACACAAGTATTTCATATTCATATAATCGAGCGCGATGATCGTGTACTCGCGCGACATTTCCTTTCGTTTAGGGCACCGCTAAATCGACTTCGTAAAATGCAACAACTATGAAAATTAAAGTAAAATTACATTCAAAAGGCAGCTTGTTTTCTTAATTTTCGAGACTGATACCAGCTAGTTCCTCTGACTATGAATCCAAAATGCGCACTTAATTTTAAAAATATTACTTAAAATTATACTTGATTAGCGGATGGTAAGATATTTGTTTTAAACACCAATTTCTTAAGAATCCTTCGTAGTTTTGGGGTACATATTAATTATTAAAATTTTAAAAAGAGATAATTTACATCAAGGGATCGGTAAATTATATTCGAATGCTATTGACCATTTTATTTCTCTTGTCGATATGAGAAGAGCTCAGTCCGTATTGAAAATATTAGCTAGTCGTCAGTTAGGCTGATTGCCCAAGACAAAGCCAACTGCACATCTGTGGTAATAATTTGACATTAACACCGCCTTTATGTCGTAGTAGTAAGGGCGATTTTCTTATAGCAAGTGTTATATATTGCATGTGGTATAATTTACGATCACTGCATTGGTTAGACGACTTAACTTATAATACTTTCGTTTGCCATGTGGGGACTAAGAGAAGGTTACGTTTTCCTTATGGTTATAACCTCCACTGCTGAGCTTGGGATTGGACCTAGGTTCGATCCTCAGACCGGGCAAAATCTAATTGAGTTTTTCTATTAATAAATTCTCAGTGGTAGTCCGGAGTCTGGATTTTAGCCCCGGTTACCCTACCTCAAATTGCTTAGAATGATCCTCCGTTATGCCGAAAATACTGCATCATTAATTTTGAAATAAATATATTTTAAAGTTGAGGATTGATGCTAGGTCCTATGTTTGGCGAAAACACGATTACATAAAATTTTCTCCATATAAAGAAATTCCAAAGTTACCTCTAAACTGAACTATAAACCGCTGGTATTAAAAAAATACTTCAAATTAGATCATGAAACTTTGCATAATAACTGAACGTACTATAAAGCAGGTCTTATGTATTTTTTTTTTAATTATCATTATTTTCACAGTAAAAAGCAATTACTTAAACTATTCGAGGCTTGAGAGCCGCCAGCACCCTACTCCGTCTCGCTCTCACTCAGGCCGCGAGTAGTATGGTGCGAGTAGATAAAATCTGAGGTAGGGTACGGCTTTAATGACTAAAGGACCTATTAAATAGGGTTTAAACGTAACTGTCGAAATATAAGAATATTATACACCTATGGGGCTACCCTTTCGGGAAATATAGGCGCGTGATGTTAAGGATGGATATTAAAAGCATTGGTGTTTAAATAAAATATAATGTACCACAATGTATAGCGGATGGCCTATTTTGTATATAAGTGTTAGATAGACTGACGTAGCGATATATGTATCTCATTATTGTTTAACACTTTTAAAAACTATGTACACTTTCTTTATATCTTCCATATTTCCATACTAATCTTATGAAAGTCTTTTAAATACTTTTTATTTTTATTTATAAGTCGTGATGACTGATGACGAATGATAATGATGATGATGATGAAGCAGTGATAAAGTCACACTTTTTAGGGTTCCGTATCGGGAAACTGAGTTAATTATTGGAGGGTTGTTTTAGATTTGGTTTTTAGTGCATACGAGGTTTCCATACAAGCAAGCCACGCGCGTTTAACGAAACAAAAACGAGATGAATTCGAAATTTTTCTAATTCGTAAAACTCGCGTTTTCGTCTTTTCTTAAAAACGTTGTGTGCGTAAAAGCTTGGAAAGTGTTGCCGTTTATATTTTTGACACTGTAATGTCAAAATACCAGTGAAAATGGCCGATTTTCATGACAGCTGTCATTTTTCGGCCGATAAATGGCAGCACTTAATTAGGAATCCATTTTCCAATTCCATTTAGGTATTTTGCGACTAAAAATAAACTCTTCCTGCAATTATGCACTCTTATAATGATACGGAACCATACGAGTATAACTCGTCCTTCGAATGTAAATTAAACTTTTTTTTTTTGTTCGTAATCGTCAAGAGTATTAGTTGTTGCAAAGTTCTTATGCCATTAGACATTAAGAAGAATTTGCACTTTAAATAAGTTATACTTCTTGATTTCGAAAATATATTTCTCTATTCTATTTCAAAAACTTAATTTAAAAAAATGTATTTGCTATTGTAACGTGGATCGCTTAAATATTTTTCAGTGTTAAAAGTAAATTGTTGTATTCGTAATGTATTTTTTTACTAATAGGGTGAATGTAATAATTATCGTCCATGTGCAATTTATTGGCATTTGAAGTTGAATTAAGGAAATTAAATGTCTTTCCATTGTAACTGTCATATTTATTTTTGTGATACCCAATATCACGAATTGTGATTACATGAAGGTAAAATTCAAATGCCAATCAACAGTACAGAGTTTTCTACCTTATTTTAGGTCAATATAAAATGTTTGGTATAACAATACGTCTTCAACTAATAAGAACTCTGTTACGTATATAATAAGGTAGATTTTACTCAATCCCATTACGTTGATTTGCAAGAGCAATTTCGGATTTGTATTAAGCATCGCAAGTATATGTAACTATTTAATAAGTATATTTAATATATTAGGTGTCTTCATTAAGCATAGTTAAGAATGTACGTAAGTTTTTAACGATATAATGTCATTATATCACTGTCTCACTCGCACTTTAACGATGTTGTCCGCCCGTCAGTGTGCGAGGGAGACAGTAATCATGTCCATTAGGGGAATGATGTGAGGGAATTTTTTATATTTTACTATGAATCGAAAAAGACAGAGCCTACCTGTGTTTAAATATTATTTTTCTAGAATTTTTCGCTTTTCTTGTAGATCTCACTGGCGGTGTTACACCCTATATTTTTAAATTATATTTTTTTAACGTGAAATTTCCCCTAATGTTTTATTCAAAAATGCAATTTCTATATAAATATTCGATGTAAATATTGTACATTCATTCATTTTTATTATTTTCGCTTAATTTATTTATTGAGATATTTTTTTATCAAAGAGTTTTAAAGCCATATATTTGTTACTCCATGCAATATTATGAGTATTTTTTTAAGTTGTAACATTGAATTTTTAATTTTATTTTGAGCACATGTTTTTTGTAATGGATTTCGTGAACGTGCCATTTATTTTAAAAGTGCGGTGATTTCGGAGATTCCTAAAGATTTTTGCAATGTCATTTTTGTAGTAAACGCTTTTTTGTTCGAAATTCTTTCCTGTAGGTTCTTGAATGTTCAGCAGTAGAAATCAATGTACGCTTAGCCCTGTGGCCCGTCGTCGCCTGCGTATTTGGTCTATGTGGCTGGATATTGAGTGTTGTGGGAGATTGCTTGAGTAGGATAATGATCGGAGTGTGATTCATGAGATTGTGACGAGAAAGTGAAATTTTGATATTTTTGCTCTTGCCATTGTAGGATTAGAGTGAGGATTCTAATTAAACGTGAGGTACGGTCGGAAGCGAGGGATTACAAATAATAGAGGTTTCATTTTCCGTCGGAACGCTACAAACAGTATTATCTCTTCAACTGACAGCTGTCAAAATTAGTATTGAAAAAGGTCTGATTTTCGGCCCCGCGGCGCCAGCCCGACTCACTCAATGCTCTGTAATTATTGTAAACATGTCAAAGTTACCTAGTTTGAGAGTCATGTTGCAAGTTTATTTGATTATTTCAAAGGAAGTTTACCTCGGTCTTGAAATTTTGAACTGTATTTAACTTTTTATTAATGTTTTAAAATACACGAAAACAGCATTTATGAAACTCGAGACTGCTTTGGCAATATTGCATTTATAATCCAGATTTTAATATTAATACATTAGAGTTCCCGTTTAACTTTAGAGTTCTGTTAAACACTTCATGAAATGGAAATTAGAGGTTTATACCTACCTCTGTCTATAATCATCAAAAAATTCTGCTTTCGGAATTTACTTTCCAATAATTTAAACAAATATGTGTATTTGGAAAATAACTTTAATACCTACACATAACGTCCAAATTGAGCTGCTTTTGCAATAGTACTAGTTATTCTAAATTCAAATTAATTTGTACTTGCATAAGATTAATATTCATTTAAGTGGAGATAAAATTAGAAACAATTTAAATAGGCTTTAGGTCCCTTTTTGCCATACAGAACAGTATTTCACAGTACACAACATTATTAAAACCGTTCCCCGCTTCACAGACTCGCCTTACAAATATTATAGTATAGTAGTGTGATCAATGTTGTGATATTATCAATCGTGGTGTGCGGGCGACTGCGGGCTTCATCCATTTTGCTATGCGTCTCAATTACTGTACAACACGACTCAAAAGGAATGTGTCATATTTTATAATAAATAATCATCTATGTAATGAATTTTGTGTTTTATTTTCTGTTTTACCTGTTCCTTGTGATTCCTGTATACAACGGAAACAAAGTGCAACAATACTAATGTTTCGTATACAAGGTAAATCAAAATTGAAATTAGTCTGAGGATCAGCACTTTTCAAACGTCAAAATTACATAAGGCAGTCCTTTAAAACGCCCGCTCTTCACGACTTCCTAATGCTTTAGCTGGGAAGAAGAAGCGGCGCAACAAACTCCCCAGCAGAACAGCTGTCTGTTAAGTTAGAAAAAAAAGAGCATCTCGCAACGTCAAAAGTTGTTCAACAATGTAGCGAACTTGCGAGATTGTTGCTCAACATGTTTTCGGTATATTCTTCACTGGTGAAACATTTACGACAAAACATGTTGAAATCTCTATTTTCTGTCAATGTTCCATACAGTTTTTGACAGGAACTAGAGATTTAAAAATGTTTTGTTGTGAATGTTTCGCCAGTGCAAACGCACGGTTACTTGTCAAAATATATGTCAGAAAGGTTTGCCAGCTCCTATAAAAAAACTACAAAAAATTTGTTTAAAAAAACGTGGGCAAAGTCAAAGTCAAAGTCAAATAATTTATTTCAAATAGGCACATAAAAGGCACTTTTGAACGTCAATGAAAAACAAACAAAGAAATAGAATTGATTCTAGTTGCCCATTCCAAAAGGTAGATTTCGTATGGAGAAGAATGGGCAAGAAACTCCACCAGAAGAAGAAAGTAATCATTGATAAGTAGATTGTACTCATTGGACCACCCAAGACACTTGACCATTCCGGTTTCCATTTAAGGGGCACATCGGATGTTACGTCCATTTCCGTGCGGATCAATAAAACAATACAAGAATATTTTGTGTAAAAGTTTATTATTCATTCAACAGGCATGCTCTTACGTCATACAACACTTAAGTGAATCACAGTTTACTTTACATTATGTACTATCGAAGAACTTCATATCTTAGCAGTTTCAAAACAAAATCCCGTGAACACGATGACCACATCTGTTACCGCCCCGGTTCTATAACGGCCGAGCGATGCAAGCAGAAAAAATAGTCCTTACGGTGCATAGATATGAACTTCTTCGATGGCTCATACACGTGCAAAATGACGTCATCGATGGGCGTCTTAATTTATTCTAATAACTAAAATTTGTTGGATCTTTCAGTTTAGGGAGAACACAGTATCATAATTTTAAACTTTTCCAAGTTTAAACAAGCTATTGTTTATTTGTCTATTATTGACACTCGATTTTTTAAAAGCTAATTTATGTCCCTTCTGCCAAATGCTTTATATTAACTGCTGTGCTTTGATTGGTTAATGGAAATAACAATAGCCAATCGAATCACTTCATGAAATCGGGCAACAGATAAAATTCATTAGGCTTTCAGAAACCGGTAATAGAATCGTATTTGAACTTACTTTTTCATAGCATACTTTTTTATTCAAATATCCCTTGACAAAATGGTATCATAACTTCCATACAATAATTCATTCAAAATCTATGAAGTCCATTTACGAAAAGAGAACCCTGAAATCTTATAGTTCAATGATCCCCCAAGTTATACGGTCAAACGCACCCAGCCCCCCAACACCCACACCAAGGTATGGAGCCGTCATTGACGGGGGCTGACAGTTTCCTCCCAGATTTGTGGGTGCAGGCTGAAGCCAAGGAGTTGACGGAAGAACACACGCTGTTCGTTCTCTCGTGTTCGGAGTGGGATGTCATCTCCTGGAGACAAAAATTGGTGTTAGTAGAGAGAGTTTATGGATTTGGGAATGTTTTGGCACTTGCTGATATATTTTAGACCATTTAAGAAATATCGAGTGTTGGACGATAATAATTGACTTTGTTATGGTCTTTAGAGCATTTATTTTAAATCATATTCTAAAATTAAAGGGATCAAGTTTTTTTTTGATAACGGTATCAAGTTAAACCGAGAATTTCATCAACAAGCGCCAAATAGCCCCAAAACTATTTTGTAGATAGAACAACAGACAAGATAGAATGTAAATTCCAATTGATTGATTCTAAATACCAGCTTTTTTGGGAATCACCCAGAATATAGAAGAGAGCATGACTTTTCTTTATCAATAACTTGAGTGTCATTTTTAAAGCCCACCAGGTTTGTCTATAAGATGCAGCAGTACATAGAAACCAGGTCACAAGAGAAAAACCTTGTTTGAAAATTTTCTTATTAACTTAAAGTACTCGTTCTTAAATTACATTTTACCTGATAACTATCCCGCTTGTACCGCGGGCCTGAACTTGAAGATGACAACGTATTCCTCGGCTTGTGCCTCGTACAATGTTTGTGCTTTGCTATATCTGGCACCTCTCCTTCAATCAGCCTCTCATTGTCACTCTCCACAGTTCCTCCGTTCTTCGTAACTCCATTCTTCATATCTTTTTTCTTATCTCTTCTTTTTCTTTCCCTCTTTTTGAAGGTCAAAGAGAACCTTTTACGCTTTTTAATCTTTGGTGAATCCGGTCTTTGAGGAGCTGTCGACTTTTCTCTGTCAGATCGACTCGTGTCGTCGTCAGGTGGCGGCACTTGAGATTCTGAATCGGTCTTTAGCGTTAGTTCTGTTCGTGTAGAAGAATCAGGCTCGCCAGATTTGTATTCTACTTCTTTCTCTAGGTTAGCTAACTCCATTCTCCGTAATCTCTTTGGTAGTTTGTTCACTGTCGCGTATATTGGCTCTTCGTTTTCTCCGACAGGTGCTGATCGCGATCGGGAGAAGAAGTCGAATTTCTTTGGCTTTACTGGTATTCTTCTTTCAACGAAGACTACCGTACTAGCGACCTCTGTCGTCGTAGTTTGCACATCGTCCCCAGACTTCGGACTGGGGCTGCTCGGAATGGGGGTTGCTCTTGGATAGTCATATGTTAGTTCGATATTTTTCTCAGTGACATACTTCTTAGGAGGCTCTTGTTCCTCAACAATTGGCACCCCGGAGATCTGTAAACTTGTAATCGGTATCCCTGATACAGTGGGTTCCTTTTTCTGACAGCAGCATTTCTGTGTTATGCGTCTTGTATTGCACATGAACACTGAGTTCTGTTGTATGTACGTGGTTTGAATTGTCGGCGAGGCCTGGACTTCTCCGAGGAGGTCTTCGACGTTCCCTCCGGTGTGGAAGCGGGGAGGTTGGTAGGGGGCGATGACGAAACCTGGTGGCGGGGGGGCTGCGACGTGGTAGGGAGGAGAGGTAACGGATTGGAAGAACCTGGGTACCTCGGGCGGCGCGTCATGCACCAGGACGTCGACAACTCGCTCGTGCCCATTGTCCGCTATATTTGGCTGCGTTTTGTTCGTGCTTTGCGTCATTTGTGCCGCTCTCAGAACGTTTGGTATCTTCCGCGGAGCCTCCTGTTGGCATTCATCACAGGTGCATGGTGACTCGGCGCCGCTCTGGAATTTAAAAGAAAAATTATGAGAATTTACATCATGTCTTAAACTATACCTTGTCTCGTCTTTAAAACAGGAAAAATCGTTTGAAAACGTCAATATTTTTGTTGAAAACTTTAATCAACAGTAAAGTTAATGAAAAACAGATTAACATTTAGCGGACTTTCGCCAAAATAAACACAGTGTCACAAGGTTGGTCAGACGAAGACCTCGATAACACTCCGATCTACAGACATTTCTTTTATAATTTTATTACCTTCAAATAGGTTACAAAAAAAAATAGAGATATTGGTTCGAAATTACTTTAAGGTTTATGGATGTAGGTAACTAGCTTTTGTCCAAAGCTTCGCCCGCGTGGAGGACGGAAATTATCCCACGGGAAATTATTACCAGGATAAAAAATGTTTGAAACCAGGTCAGTACCAGGCCAGTTTATCCATGTGCCAAATTTCTTTCATATCCGTTCTGCTGTTAAGGTGACAGACACAAGTATGGATTTCTCTATAATTACAGAAAACATTGGCTCCACGAAGTACCTTGCAGAAAAAATTGTCACATCCTCAATAATTGATTGGCCTATTAATATTTCTTTTTATCATTTCGGATCCCAGAAGTTTTGCAAACGACAAAAGCGCGTTAAAACACCAGTCACCTACCACGCCCTTGTAAAAGGATGCAGTCGCTATTCTTATCAGAACAAATCTACGTAAACAGTCTTATTAGAGTCAAAAGTAACAATAATACTAGTATATTTATAATACAGCCCTGAGTCTAGTCATCAAGGTTTGTGGTCGACCCATCTGTCGTTCAGAAATATTCGGTCATGACCCGATTCATGTCATACAACCAATCTGTCGCAAACTCGTTAAATGGCTGACTTTATGTCTTAACGTTTCAGATTATAAATTGCATTAATTTGCTGTAGGTAGGGTACCTAATATTGAAAGTAGATGTGTAGTGAGATGAGAAGCTTGTAGAAGATAAACAAATAAACGTGACGTAGGTACAACATAGTTTCGGAAACTTTGTGCCAATACTTGTAGGCAAAGACATCATTTGTAAGTAATGGCCAAATAGCCATTAGCATCAAAGAGGTTCTTACTGAACGATTGAATCAAGCCCATGATAAAGAAAGCAAAGTGCATGTGACGGTTTGATTAAATAATAAAGTTATGTTATAAATTAATCGATGCGGAAAGCACAGAACCGGTCGAAGTGGCGGTGCTTGGAGGCTTACCGAATTATCTATGTCTGGCAGTTTCAGCTGAAATGATGATGATGATGATAAATTAACTAAAAAAACTCAAAAACTCATTAGCTAAAGGACGCAACAGCGAAGATCATATAAGCCATGTATGAATTACATATTTAGTGGCATTGTTTTTCAGGCTGGTGTTCGCAACTCCGACACGTCTGAGCGCGTATTTTGCGTACCGAAATAAGAACTATAAAACCAGCGAGACAAAGTAATAGCAGATAATTTAAGATACTTATGCCTAAAAATCCATACTTCTATCACTGTGGACTGTACGAAGAACCTAATACAATTTTTTGGAAATAGCGTGCGTCAGAACGACGTTATTCGAATCTTCATAGGAGACCCATGTTGAACGTAAACAATAACATATTCATTGCAAATCGTTCTTCACTATAAGACTATCAATATTTAGTACGGCCCGTGAATAAATAATGTATAGTATTGAACGTTATTTGAATGATATGGATCTATAAATGTGATTGTCTGGAGTCTGGGCGAGCAGACATTACTCTGTTCAAGGAGGCTATTCTTGTTGTTATAGCAGTAAATATTGATGAGGATGTATTGAACTGTGTGGTGTTACAATATTCAAAATCTATATACAGTACCTAGGTACTTGGGATAGTAGACAATACATGAATAGATGAAGATTAAATACTGCCTAATTGGTCTAGTGGTCGCAAGTGCGGATACTGAGAGTGAAGTTCTGGGTTTGATCCCCGGGTCGGGCAAAAGTGCTGTCGGGTTCACCGTCTGGTCTTTCTACGGAGCAGGCTGGAGTCTGAATTTGTGCCTCATCATCATCATTTCAGTTGAAAGACGTCCACTGCGGAACATAGACCTCCCCCAAGTACCGCCACTTCGACGAGTTCTTTGCGTCTCGCATCCAGCGGATTCCCGCGACCTTCACCAGGTCATCGGTCCACCTTGTGGGGGGCCTTCCGTTGCTACGTCTTCCGGTACGCATTCGCCACTCCAGAACCTTTCGGCCCCATCGGCCATCTGTTCTGCGAGCAATGTGCCCTGCTCACAGCCACTTAAGTTTGGCAATACTTCGGGCTATGTCGGTTACCTTGTTTCTCCTACGGATTTCTTCATTTCTGATTCGATCACACAGCGAAACTCCGAGCATAGCCTTCTGCATTGCCTTTTGGGTGACTTTCAGCCTTCTAATGAGGCCCATTGTGAGCGACCACGTTTCAGTGCCATAGGACATAATTTGTTCCTGGTTAGTGGTTGTGGCTTGCCCACATTCTACAGGACTTGGTATTTAAACAAATCTAGCGAAATGTGCTCTTTTTTTTGTAATAATTTTTTTTTTCCTTCGATTAAAGCAGGTTTAGGGATATATTTTATATGTTTATATATTTTTTTTTTAATGTCTTTCACATTTTTCGTGTCATTATTATTATTACTAAACTTTATAAGGGATAGCTAGTAGACTACGCTGTACGCATATATAGACGAAGGTTAACGATAAAATTAGTCAGTGTAAAATATTGGTAAACAGTCGCATCTGTTGCATACAGCTTCTTAGAACGCGTTAAAAGCAAGTCTGCAGCTGTCATAAATCTACCGATCAATTCAAACTCACTTCACCTAAGTTTTCACGGCGATATTTTTACAAACTGACTGCCCAATGTAGGTTTATGACACAGAGTAACTTATATGTCGGTGCAGACAGGCAGCAACAAGTCCTTTAAAAATTGAAACTAGTATGAAGGGTATAAAAAGTATTGCATAGTTTGCAGAGAATATACCAAGGAAATGATGTAAGACGGATTTTGTGAAAGATTGCGCTAGAAAGAGGAGATGAGGTAGGTACTTAGATGAGGGCTGATAGAGATGTGTAGAGAAAATGATATGATGCATCGACTGCAAGTAAATAGGGATAGGATGAAGTTGATTATCCACAATATCCGGATATACATACTATATACAGTTGAGAACAGCCCCAAGCCTGATGAGAACAACGCAAAATTAAATCCCAAAGCCGAAAATGTAGTTGATTCAAGAGGTGCATAAAGCAACATCATACTTTTGCTATAAGTACTCTTCATGTTTGAATTGGAAACAATTCAATTCATGAAAACGAAAGTACCGAATGATTCATCATTGTATACACAAGAACTTAATCAAAGTAGTTAGGTAGCTAGGTCATGATCTATCAATGAACGTAGAAATGATCCAACATCTATTGTGTAAATAAAAAGTTACCAAATAGTTAAGGAAATTGTATCCCAGAAGCAGAAACTTTAATGCACATGTTGAAAAAATGCAGGATAATTTCGGTATGAAAGTAGATAAGAAAGAGATAATTACGGGGCAACAAAAATACATTCCAAAACTCGAAAACAAAAGAACAGTTGACTGAACAGGTATTAAAAATAAACACAACAGTAATGACTCAAAGTACAATTTAACAAAAAAAACAAACGTTACAAAGATCACTCACTTATTACCACGAAAATACCTTTTAAAACTAAACCTATATTAATAAAAAGACGTAAATATTAAAGGTGTACCTGCATCACAAACTGTCACTCGAAAAATCACGGAACGCCAAGCGGCGCACGCGCCGGTCCAAACGCTACTGCGTTTATTTATAAAACAACATTACGTTTGTACAATATTTTCTTACACATGATTTTCTTGCCCGGCCTTGACTCATTTCCTATCTATAAAGCAAAAATATTTTTTAGGAACTGCGTTCTGTCTTTAGATGAAAACAACATTTTTGGTGGCCGAGTTCATTTTTGAAGATTTCATAGAGATTTACAACTGAGTGCACTTAACAATAAGTATACGCTTTGTTATGTTCGTTCCAGCTAGTCTATTCTGTGAACACCTCACCGAGAAAACTTTGGTGAAGCGAGCTGTCAATGCCTAGCGTCAGTTGGAGTGAAAGCTCACTTTAAGCTCGCTCCACCTAAGTTTTCACGGTGAGATTTTTACAGAATACCACTACTGTTTTTCATAAATTAACATCGCGCCTGCATCTGTTTCTCGACGTCTTAGACAGAATTGTATATACAGGGGGCAAGCCTGCAATTAATTAACCGGGTACCAAGGAACATACACTCACCTATGGCGAGCCCGGGTACAAATCCAGACTCCGGGATGCTACTGAGAAAATTGTCAAAAATCTGTTTAAAATGAAAACATTGGTGACGGCAATTGATTTTTTTTTCAGCTTTTAATAAGTATTTCTTAGACTTTTTGGCCACAGAAAATTCTGTACCAGTACCTAATGGATGCTAAGTTGATGAATGATAACACTCAATAGAAAACAATAAACTAAAATGTACTACCTACAAGCTTCGTATCCAAATTGGGCCATGAGGATTGGGATCAATTTCTCCCTAACGATTAGAGCTAACCTGAGGATTACAATAGACCATACCTGAGGTGGAACGAAGTCTGGTCTATATTGATTATAAGCTGAGGCCATGAGCGTTCTAGTAATGGATCTGAGAGTCCAGGAGAGGTATAAATATAAAACCAACTATACAAGTTCTCATTAACCCAATAAAGAAACACGTGATCATCATACTATTTCCCTCATTGCTCAAATATCCGTTGTGCTGAACCATGACTAATTAGCTCCATAAGTGTCTAGCATATTTCCAGGCGGCTTGCTCTGTTTGTCAGCCGGCTATTTTCGTCATGTCGGCTATTTTCGGCAAACGGTTATGGCTCGCGGAAACAGATTAGTACGTCAAACATTTTGATGGCTTTCTTGAGCTTTTGACGTAGGTAAAGGAACGTTAATTATGAAGTTATGTTATTTTCTGGTGCTTTGTTTCTTGCAGGAGGAAATAGCAGCTTCTTATTTCGGTGCGCATACCCATTATGTTTACCTCCTTGGTGAAATAACAGACTCATGAGATTTTTAAACTTTGTCTTCAGGTGCACTAGCCGCAATAGAATGATATCCAAGGTCGAAGAGAATTTTTAGTTTTAGTGGGCAAAAGATGCTGCTTAACATCAGTGTGGGCAATCCATTACCTTCTCAAGATAATTAAGTCAATGAACGATGACAGGCAGTAGGTATTGGTGAAGCATTGAGAATGGAATTAAAGGCCAACCAGACAGTTTTATAAAGAAGATAAGCCTTTTTATTTTTGTGGTGGTATTCATCATATGACTTCTCCCGCTCTGGGCGGAGCGGAAGGGCGTGTAGACTTTTACTGACTAAAACCCTCCCGTGTTCCTTCAGTTGCCTGTTGCCAAGGTCCCGGTATCCCTTTCGGACTTTCCCGCAACCCTGGAAAGAAGACAAGCCTGGTTTCACGTTCTCGGGCAGGCATTATATAGCCGATAATTTAAGTACAATAGAACGGTGTATAATCTGCTAGGTAAGTTAACTGGAACTTATCAAAAGTTGGTGAAATAGGACTTTAAACTGTGGCGGCATCTACATCGCCACATGTGAACTACGCATCATAGACCTGACGTCACATAAACCTTGCATCGCGTAATTATCCCGACATCAATCGTTGGACAGTTGCCCGCTAGACACGACACCCGTCTGGTCAGAGGATCCTCCCTTTTCTATAGAGGATGAGTGAACTTTACGCTGTTATTAATGCCTCTAAAAACAATAACAGTCCAGAATTTATTATAGAACGAATCGTGATCACGAGCAAATGCTACTTATAGCTAGGCTCCTTTCAAGTTCCACACTAGGAGAAACAATCTTCGGGATAATGGATGCAATGATAAGCTTTAATGCGGGTACGTATTTGAATATCGAAGATTAAAATACCTACGCTTAAAATACCAATGTTCAAAACATCGAAAATTTAAATATCGATTATATCAAAATGTCGAAAATTGTTATACCTAAGCTTAAAACGTCGAAGATTGAAATGCCGAGTGATTAAAATTTCGAATGATTCAAAATATCGAATGACATTATGCCTAAGTTCAAAATATCAACATTTCATACATCTAAATTCATAATATCTACGTTAAAAATACCTACTAGTTGAAATACCGAAAAAAAATTATATAGGCAGTATGAGTGTATTCATAAATGTAGGTAGATGTGAAATTCTCACACCCTGCAAACCCGTTGCTATTAACTGATTACCATCTAGCAGCAAACAAGCATGCAGCAATCATGCAACATGCAAGCAAGCATGGTTTCTGTCACGGCTCCGGCGCTGCAGGGCTCCGGCAGTCCCACGCGAGCTTAACGTCGCAGATGGTCTAAACGCTCACCACCGCAGCTTCGGCTTGTTGGCCGGCTTCGCCGGCCAACCTCAGCTGCGGCGGCGGGTGTTAAAACCACCTGCTCCTCAGCTCGCGGGCTGCCTCGCCCCTCCGCGCCTACGCGATTCTAAATTACACTCTAGGGGTAGGGCAGACAAGACTACGTGGAGTCGGTTTTGCAGCGATACGTTTCTGTCACTAACTTTAGTAGCACAACATATTGACTTTCAAGAAAATATTTTAATTTAAAGACCTAAATAATACCTTCACGATTGACCTATGCTTGTACACTAGACACTGATTTTCATGGATAAAATAGGTCAAAATTGTTCCAAAACCGAATTGGGGCACCCCGAATTTACGTAGTCTTTTGGCTGTTACCCCTAGAGTGTATATAAAAATCCGGAGGCGCGAAGGGAGGACAACCCCCGCCCGCTGTAACAAAGCATAGGCACCCGTGGGAGCCGTAGCGGCTGAGGCTGGTCGCCGGAGGCGACCAGCAAGCCGAAGCTGCGGAGGTGAACATGGGTGCCTATTCTTTGTTACGCAAGGGCGAAGGGGTTGCACTTCCCGTAGCGCCGGAGACGTTGCAGAAGCAACCTTTTTCTACTCATACTACTTACATCAATTTTTTTTCGATATTTTAACTTGTAGGTACGTATTTTTAGGGTGAATTAATGAATGTATTAAATGTTGAAAATTAACCCATTTTTACACGTAGGTATATTCATTTTCGATGTTCTATGTACCCATCGATATTTAGGACGTCCGATAGTTTGTACTTCGATATTTAGGACATTCGATAATCTGTATTTCGATATTTGGATCTTTCGATGTAACTTTTGTAGATATTTAGATTTTAGATATATTGGACGTAGGATATTTAACCATTCGATACTATAAACTTTCGTTATTTTAATTTTCGGTTTTATGGTCGTTCGATTTTTCCATTTTCGATGTTATGAACATCGCTATTTTAACAGTAGGTATTTTAATCTTCGATATTCAAATACGTACCCTTTAATGCACATAGGATAACGCAGACTGTTTATTGTTCTGTTAAAGTAAAAGGCAGACTGATAGCAAATCCATATTGTTCACGACATGAGACTAAAATTTTGATGAGTTTGGCACACGCTGAGATGGATAACGTGAAAAAAGGAAACATATTATTATCAATAGGTACTAATATTGTGGGGCAGAATAATACTATGTTGGGGTCAGCTTCCAGTCTAACCGGATGCAGCTGATTAACACTATTTTACATGGAGCGATTGCCTATTGAACTTCCACAACCTAGTTACTGGGTAAAATTATAGCTCTTGGTAAGACTGGTTGCCAGACTTTCTGGCTTCTTCTCTTCGACCCGTAACGTCTGTCAAAGATGTACAAATGACAGCCGGAGCCAAACGGCTGAACGTACGTTTCGAGAAACGGAAGAGTCTCGAAACGTTATAGGTAGTCAATCCACGGGCCAACCTCAATAAACGTTGTTTAACCTTGAAGATCGATCCATGCGTCTGTTATTGTAGTCACAAGCCCCTCGAGTTTTTCAATTATACATAGTAGATAAGTCACATAAAAAGCTGTCAGTGAGATATTAAGTACCATTAATACCAAATAGTATAGTCATGAGGAAATGGATCCTATTGGTCAACATAGACTATTTGCGCTTACTTTGTTCCTAGCATGTAAATTGGCTCTAAAAGAAGGCATTGTTTCAAGCAGGACTGAACTCTCTGAAAACAAGGTTCCGATTGGTTGTACAATAGACGTGTAAATAATTTCACTTGTCCGTGCTAGTTTAAGAATACAATAGATGGAAGTAGGTCAATGTTACTATAAAAGAAACGTTCGGCATTTCCAATATATATGACATCGTAGTATTTTAAAATATATCTGTATAATTTGATCGTTATCGGGCCGAAAACGGCCACATTAGCAATTCCTCTATAAGCAATTAATTTCCTGAATTTCCAGCTGTCATTAGCAATTCCTTTAATTTGACACAAAAGCAATTCATAATGTGTGTAAAACTGTGAAACAGATGAATTATTTATCGTACGCAGATCATAATATGAATTGTCAGTTTGTGACATTTTACGATGATTCATAATATTTTCCTATTATGATTCTGGCAAAGTGACTGTTTTAAGCCTCCTGAAGCATTATAGAAATTGTTCCTACTAATCGTAATTTTCAAGGTCCAAGGACGATACGCCGGCAGGCTAGATGGGCAGAGAAAATTGTTATCATCGCGGGTAGAATCTGGATGGAGGGCATAGGAGCGTGGAGATTGACACAAGAACATAGAGGCTGCTAAGCAGTGAATGAAGTTAGGCTATGGATGATAACGAATCTTAATTTTTAAATCATTTTCCAACGGATTAGCTTGAAAGTAACTCTGTCTGTCTTTCTGTCTGTCTGTCTGTATGTTTCCTTTTCACGCCTAAACAACTGAACGGAATTAGACAAAATTTGGCAAGGAGATAGATGGCACCCGGGGAAAGGACATAGGCTACTTTTTATCGACATACCGCGCGGACGAAAGCTTGTATTTAATATAAGTTTGAAATCGCCCACCTGTCTTGAGCATTTAAGTTTTAATATTACTTCACTATAGGAAGGAGAGCTCTACATGACGTATAGCTCCATCTCTTTCCCTCACCAAGTAAGATTAAAATAATACTGCTATAAGCGGTGGTGGTAGGCCCCCAGGTGTTGTAATAAATGCTCATGCCTTTCTGTTTGAGAAGGGGCCTTTGCTATGTAGTGGATCAATATTAACCTGGTATTATTTATTATATTAAGCTACATACCTTATCTTGCTCCCCCTCTTCAGGCACGACGCTCAGGTCGTGGAAGGCGACTGCTCGAACCGACTCGTCCACGCTGGCACAGTCCGGGCACGCACTGCATACAGACACGCTGTCCTGCCAAGCGATAATGTGCTTTATTTACTCCACATTTAACGTTCACTTTAGCATCAGGCTGTCGTTGCTTTCATGACGGTTGTATAGCGAAAACTTTTTGATCTTTCTGTAAAAGAGGCTAAATAACAATCACATCAAATTCGAAAAATAATAAAAAGTAAGAATGTCAACGTCAAAAACCATTTTTCGGTAAAGTAATTTTTTTTTGACAATTTTTATGAAATTATTGTTTAATACATAAAATATAAAGAACAGAATGAATTTTTTAGATCTCCCTGTTGAAGTAGGGGTGATCATATTTAATTATTTAGATACTAAGACAAAAATCAATGTCTACAACAGCTCTGAACAAATCAGGGAGTATTTCGCATCAGGGTGGTGCCACATAAAGAGTGTTGTTCTCTCAAGAAGCACCATAGCAACTGTAAAGACTTTAGACGAAAACTTATTTATAAACCTCGGAGAACATATCCGAGTCCTAAACCTGAGCGGAGTACAAGACCTGAGCGTACAGAACCTAAAACCTCACATGGATAGATTTGTAAACCTAAAATCTTTAGATATAACCTTTACGAACATTTACCTACCAGACATAGGACAAGTGTGCCCACAAACTGTAAAAAATATCGCTATCAACTTCTTCAAATGCCCTAACAGTTATAAAAATGAAAGCATACATATCAAATGTAGAGAAATATTTAAACAGAGGCAGTTTGAATTTATTCATTTCGTGATCTTTGAATTTGTCGTGTCAGCTTCCCCACTTAAGTTCCTCAAAGGGGTACCTCTAATAAAAGAATTGAAATTAACTATATCTGATAACTATAAAGATTTCTTCGATTTAAGTCACCCTGAAACGAGTCATAGCGATCCATACAAAATTGAAACCAACTTTAACAAGTTAACTTACATATTCAGAGACTGTGCAGTAACTCACAAGCTGTCCACACAATTGGATGGCGTTTCCAAGTTAGATTTCAACCAACTGGAGTACATGTTCATTATGTATTTGGAGAAAATTTCAATTTATGTGTCACCGATATTTCATAATATGTTTACAACATGCTGCAATGATTTAAAAGTTGAAGTTAGCACTAGCTTACCACAAAACTTCATGCTTGATGGCAATATTATTTTCAAGGCTTGGAATAAAGCTACAACAAAGTTTGATGATGCATTTTTCAGTAAATTGCTTCTGGAGTTAAAAGACTACTTCCCTACTTATGTCTGCATGCACAACCAGAGAAAGATGCAGATTGTCAAGGCTTCAAGCAGTTGGTACTGCATTGATTGCTGTGAAAATTTTGAGAAAAAGTTAAACGATTTACCAGACAAAGTAACCTTAACGGATTTCTGTCGACATGACGGCGTTGTACGGAGATGTCGCCGACCAATTAGCTTATCGAAGGAATGTAAAACTACAAGGCACTTAACGTTTTTGAGGATTAATAACGTCCCGCTCAGGAAGGACTTCTTTACTAATTTGTTTACCGCTTGTCCCAAATTGGTCACTTTAGATATTTACATGGAAAAACATGGCATGATCCGTGGCTTTACAGAGTCTTTGTCGAAAGCGATACACATAGCGAAGTTAAAGAATTTCATGTTAACTTCGGAAGACGTTGAATACGAGATTATTTTTGAGATTTTGAGCCACTGCGTCAGTTTGGAGAACGTTCACATTTGCGAGTATGAGAGGGCAGCGAACGATGACGAAGTAAATACAGACAATATTGTTCGTTGTATAGAGAAGTGTGTGAATTTATATAGTTTGTTTATAGAAGCCGATATGGCAGGGGAGGGCCTGACGATGCTCATGGCTCCTCTCAGAATAGCAGCACAGACTTTAGAGAGGGATCATCTTTGTGTCGAAGTGTGTGAATCTTATTGTGGTTGGAATCCATTTGTAGATGTGTTTAATCCGAGTCCTTTACATATTCTTAATTGATATTTTGTTTGATAATTTTCTGTTGACGTAAATAAATATACAAATATCATGTTAAATAGGTTTTTTTTTTACTGTGGGGCTTATGATATTACAATATCACCATTACTGGTGGACCGTGTTCATGCAGATCATGAGCTAAGTTATTCTAAACAAAGGTTATCCTATTTAGTGAATGATGAAGATGCGCTTTTTGAACAATTAAATTGCGCAATGTTTGACGTCTCCGCAACACGAAGCAATTTACAATTTAATACTATAGAAGGAGAGTTAGAGTCATCATCTGCCTAGCCTTTTTCCAACTATGTTGGGTTCGGCTTCCAGTCTAACCGGATGCAACTGAATACCAGTATTTTACAAGGAGCGACTGCCTATCTGACCTCCACAAACCAGTAACTAGGTAACATGATATCCCTTGGTAAGACTGGTTGTCAGGCTTTCGGACTTCTGACGACCCGTAACGACTGTCAAAGATTCACGAATGACAGCCGCGACCAACGGCTTAACGTACTTTCCGAGACACGGAGAAGTCTCGGTATGTAAAGATGGTCACCCAACCCCGGCAACCGTGGCTTAACCTGATGGATCGACCCGAGCGGTTGTTATTACTTAGGCTGTTATTAATGATGAAATAAAAATGCAACGTACGTCCGAGTGTTCCGTCGAAGACCGTCGGTCTCGCAGCATGGTGTCAAGGCGATCATACTCGTACCGAAGAGCCGATATCTCGCGCTTTAGCTGGTCGTTCTCTCTCTTCAGCTTCTTTATATCCGATTGACCTGTGGAGTATCAGTTTGTTTGCAAATCCTTGGTTTTCCATGGCTGGTCACAACACACCGTAATGATAGGGAAATCACTATTCCCAATGGTCTTTCTTTTAGTCGGTAGTTTTACCAAGAGTAGTCTTTAAACTACATAACACTTTAACTATCAATCAAAACATAACTTTAATCGGCCCTATGGATGACTTTTTAACAAGCCAGCTCGAATACTCCAATATGTATTTTTATCAGCAACTGACAATCAATAAGTAGAATAGAATAGAATAGAATAGAATACTCTTTATTATGTACACCATAAAAAATACAGATACAAATGTAGAAATTTAACATAGGGTGACACAATGGGCGGTCTTATCGCTAAAAGCGATCTTTTACAGACAACCTTTGGATGGATTAAAGCGCGAAGGAGAGATAATACTGCAGGTAGTGAGTGGTGTACCATTAATGTAACCAATAAGTTATCTATAATTGGTTATAATATACGTATACTCCATTTGAAATAAGATTAGACATTTAAAAAAACCTTTTTACAGTTCGTTCAACCGATTTTGACTTTTATACCCGTAGGAATAAGGATGGCATTAAAAGCAAAAAGGTTACACAATAGCAACTGCCTACTGCAGCTGCCATTTTTCATGCCACCAACGCAATAGAAGTCAAAATAGGTTGAACGGACTGTAAAAAAGGTTTATTCAAATGTCTAATCTTATTTCAAATGGAGTATAGATGACTAATCTATCTATCTATATATATAAAAATCAATTGCTGTTCGCTAGTCTCGTTAAAACTCGAGAACGGCTGGACCGATCTGGATAATTCTTTTTTTGTTTGTGTTCGTTATTCTCAGGGGAAGGTTTGTAAGTAAGGTAGGTGTAGGTAGGGTAGGTAGGTAGGTAGGTATGTATGTATGTATGTATGTATGTATGTATGTAGGTAGATATGTAGGTAGGGTACGGTAGGTAGGGTAGGTGGGTAGAGTAGGGTAGGGTAGGTTGGGTAGGTAGAGTAGGGTAGGTACGGTAGGTAGGATAGGTAGGTATGGTAGGTAGGTAGGGTAGGGTACTTAGTGCTACCCGTACGAAGCCGGGGCGGGCAGCTAGTTAACAATAAAATTAACAATACTTTCATTATTTGCGTTTTATCAGCAATCGCTGTGTCAATCGTACTGTGTTTGATGCTGGTGCTAACTCAATGCAAGTTATAATACCGTACAAATGTATCATGTGAAGAACTAGAAGCAGTCGGTTATTATTAGGCAATTTCATAAAATGCATAGGTAAATAGAATATACGTAACAGCCTATCCTTTGACAAAGACTACCTGATTAATATGACATAGCTACGTCACGCCTGTTTCCCCGACGGATTAGGCAGAGGTGTGCTTATAGTACACACACAAGGGGGCAAGCCTATTGCCATCAACCGGGTACAAATTCAGACTCCGGGCTACTACTGGGAAATTTCCGATGGATAATCTAATAGCTCTTTGCGCGACCCGGGAATCGAACCCAGGAACTCATGCTTCCCATGCTTCAGACCAGATTCATTTGTTACGATAATTACCTACTTCTTACCTCTTTCAACTTCGGCGTTGATATTGATAGTGCGCAGTCGCAGCTCTTCGTTCTCGTATAGCATGCCCCGGGAGGACTTCCGATCCAACCTGCGGGGAAATTATTATTATATCTTCTGAAATTATTCCTGTAACAACCATGGTATTAGCTTGGGCAGTTTTTGGAGAAAAGAGTGTATTGAGACATCGTGACATAATTTATGAATTCATTATTTTTGTTTCTCTTTTTATGCTAAAATCAACCTAGTTTTCTTTACTTAGCTTAGACCTTTCGAAAATATCTGACTGCGTCAAGTTGCCGTTTGTGTGTAGTAGACTTTGGTGAAGATGTGTGGTCATGTCTGAAATGTCGGTAGGTAAGTCTAATGACCATGGGAATGACAAATATGAAATGGCTGCATGATATTTATGCCCAAAATTCTGAAACTTTAGAGTATTAGGTACATCCAAGATGTCCATGCTGACAAATGCGGCAATTTTAATAGTGGTAGACATTTTTGTGCAAGTTAAAATTGATGCATTTAAATTGACCAAATTAATTGAGGGATGGTCCTATCTTGATTGTAACACACAAATGTAAGTATATAATGAAAGCAGATGATGCGACGATAATGCGAAAGCGAAAAAGGAAAGAAGTGGTGCTGTACAAAATGAAAAATAATGCTCGGAGTCTTAACTTTGAGTTACTGAACAAACGTCCACTGCTGAACATGGTTCTTCATAACAAATCACTAAAGTACATATAAAATATCTCGGAGGATGTGCCTTTTAACAGGCTTACCCATCTTTCATTTTGAAAAACCTTCCCTCTGTGAACTGTCCTCTGTTTTGATAGAAGCAACTCAGAGAATATTCATGATATCGGTCCTGGGAGAATTATTTGCCTTACGTCCTGTTTTTTGGATAAGGGAGTCATCCATCTGAAGACCATACGCACGTCACTTGAAGACCTGCAGTTGGCAACGAGCACAGGTGACACAGTGACATTTTAGGCAGTCTAACAGGCTTGTTTTGTGGAAAAGCCAAGTCCAGCAGTGGATTACAAAAAAACTGAGAAGAGAATACACAAAACGGAGTGCGCTGCAGCCTCAAGAGTGCTAACAGAGACATTCCTCTCATACGCCATTTACAGTGCACATAATAGGGACACCATTTTACCCGTCTTCCTCCTCCTGTAACTCTTTGGCCTTTGCTATGGATTTCTTGAGCCTCCACAAGACCCGCTCTTCTGCCAACTGAAGCCAGAAAGTACCACCAAACCTCCTGACTCCAATCCCTGGATACGCCCCATACACCTTTTGTCTGTCTTAAGTTCATGAGAGTTAGGCACTGGAATATTTCCTAGGTCTCTTCCAGATGTGCACTATAAACGGATGACGTCATGATTCAAGATGGTGGAAAGTTAAAAAGCTACTACTGTGGAGTCATGCGTGGATTGTCAATGATGATGGTGGGGTGTGCTTTTGTATTTTGTAATGAGAAAGTCTTTGGCAGCGACTTGTAATATAAATCTTCATAAAATAAAAATATGCGTTCAATTCCACGCCAGAAAGAAGTAGAGGGCTACAGGGATCTTCTGGCGCCTGAATAACATTAACAGGGAGGCGTTGTTGGTAAACATTTGTGAAATTGTCACAGAAATAGAATTGAAAAAACAAGATGGCGGCTTTAGTTCCGATTTTGGCCGCGCGCCAATAGATCAGATCCTTGTACCGTTGTAGCTATTCTAGCTTCCCCTAGTGTTAGTCTGTTGTCGGATATGTGTCACTGGCACTCACTTCCGGTTGGGTTTGACGTTGACATCTTTTCTGCGTGTGCGCAGCATGCTCGCTCCCGTCATGCCCGACATCTTGCCGCTTGTCAGCCATGCGAGGATTAACACCTGGAACAATTCAAATATTTCTTTAGAACAGTGGTTGTTAAACGATGAAAAAGAGCTTTGAAAAACCAAAAAACAAAAAAACAGATTTAAAAATCTGAAAAAGTTTCAGAAGTCGTTCACGAATGACACATACCAATTTACTAACTTCCGAATCAGTTTCACACAACATTTTTTTTAACGGTTTTTAGGGTTCCGTACCCAAAGGGTAACACGGAACCCTATTACTAAGACTCCGCTGTCTGTCTGTCTGTCTGTCCGTCTGTCACCAGGCTGTATTTCATGAACCGTAATAGTGAGACAGTTGAAATTTTCACAGATGATGTATTTCTGTTGCCGCTATAACAACAATTACAAAAAATCTGAATAAACTACATACTTATTTATATTTAAGGAAAAAGGGAAAGGGGGTTGATTCTTATTTTTATTTTTACAGCAAACGTGATTTTTTTGCCGTTTTTATAGATAATGGTACGGAACCCTTCGTGCGCGAGTCCGACTCGCACTTGGCCGGTTTTTTTCACTGACGACACGTTCCCGATACGACACGTGATGATTTGTGGCATTCGTTGCGTAAGAGTCGGCAAGTTATCACGGCACAAGGTCGTTACTAGGTAACTAAATGGCTTCATATAACGCAACTTCAGGCTTCGTCTAATGTAAACAGAAAACCCTTACGTGATGATTTCAACTGTTGCGTAACTAAGTAAAATATAATTTAATTGTTTTTACACGAATATAAGACATTTAAAACATACAACAATATAAGAACAATACGGTTCAAATAGTTTAATAAATGACTCATCCATCATAGAGATTGGAATAGGCAGACTATATATTAGACTTCAGGGAAGTTACTACCGTAGAGTAGATAAAACCTCCTTCTGAAATCCCGGGATAGTCATGAATCCCGGGATTTAAATTTTAAATTACTTATCGTGCTTTGAATACCTACCATTGTAACAAATTATTTATTACTATTCGAAGAATTTTGTGACGTTTTTAGGGTGGAGAGAGTGAGTCATCAATCTCTGGAAAATGTGAAAGCAGTAGGTAAAGATTATACTCCTTATCTTTAGAGGGAGTAGGTAGATGTGCACTACCATAGTATTTTTGGAATCGCCAGCACCCAGTTGACCCACTTTGAAACCCTAAGCGGGTGAACTGAAAACAGATTGCAGTTTGTAAGTACCTATGCGAAATAAGTCACAAAATAATTTCACTGAACAGTGCACACAATGCACTTTCTCAGATAATAACGATTACTAGTGATTGAATATTCTCAGTGGAGCCGATACTGTTGTTCACAAACTAAAATAAATTTAAGTTCAGTGCATCTTTTTCTTTCTATTTCATTAAGAAAAGGACAGAAGATAAATTTTAGTTTAGTCCTGTCAAATTAATCTGCGTCTGACGTAAATTGACATAATTTTAGTAGGCAAGTTTTTAATCATTTCTAAATTAACATACATATACGGAGTAGTGGCAGGCGCTGATTAATTTGACAGGACTAAACTAAAATTTATCTTCTGTCCTTTTCTTAATGAAATAGAAAGGAAAAGATGCACTGAACTTAAGTTTAGTTTAGTTTGTAAACAACAGAATCGGCACCATTATCCAATTCGTCTTTTCAATTAGATGTTGTACAAGCTTGGAGTTAAAATAAAAAGGTTTAGTGTACTGGTGAAATGTATTTTTGGTTAGTAAAAAGGTGCATAGTAGACCTAGGGATTGTAAAACATTGAAAACAAAACAATTTACACATATCTCGTTTGTGATACTGTTTGCTATTAGCACTTGGATGGGCGCTTAGTATCAACAAACCCCGGACCACACCATTATATTATCTTCTTTCCAGATCGATCTAAAAAGTGTATGCTGTGTAAGTCTACTTTTACTAGGTTATGGTAAATCAATCAATCAATTTGCCTAGCCTTTTTCTAGGGATCGGCTTCCAGTCTAACCGGATGCAGCTGAAAAACAGTATTTTATATGGCGCAACTGCCTATATGACCTCCACAACTCAGTTACTGGGTAACACAATACCCATTGGTAAGAATGGTTCTCGGACTTTCGGACTTCAAACTACCCGTAACGACTGTCAAAGATCTATGAATGACAGCCGGGATGAACAGCTTAATTTCCTTTTCGAAACATAGGGGGGTCTCGATATGTAAGGGTTGGTCACCCATCCACGAACCGACCTCGGCAAGCGTTGCTTAACCCTGAAGATCGACCCGTGCGGCTGTTATGATTTAGCCACGAGAGCCTCGAATTTTTCAATTATAGTACGTCACATAAAAAGCTGACAGTGAGATACCTGTATGACCGCGGACGGGCCGCGCGCGGACCAAAAACTATTGTAGTTAATTAGAAAGTCCTTGAAGAATGAAGTACAGTTTATAGTTTATATAACCTACTACCCGCAACGAAAGTCAAAGATTTACGAACGACAGCCGGTTTACAAATGACAGCCACTCGCGGTGCTCTTACGGTGCTGATTTTGGAATTGATGTAAATTGAGCAATTTGAGCAATTTGCAGCAATTCCAAGATTGTATAGAAATTGTGCAATTTAGTGTCTCGTGTAGGAGCACCGTTAGACACACGGACAGATACTGAGGTACTATTTCTTCGATGTAGAAAGTAGAAATGGAAAATGTTTGAGCAGGTTCATAGGTTGACAAAAGGTTTAGACGACATTAGCATTTTAAAATACGACATACAGCTAAGTAAGTTGGTTACATTACAATCTCAGACCAAATAAAAAACCAAGACAGAGCGCTGCGAAAAATACAGTGAAGCATGCAAAAACGAAGTATTCCCGTTTGAGCACCAACTATGCATTGAGTACCAAAGTTATTCGCATTTGGAATACCTTCGGTACTTAATGCATAGGTGCTCAAAAAATAAGTTGTCAAACGGGAATACTTAGCAAAAACTACACCTCACTAAGTGCACACATGTTTACGAAACCGGCCTCACTTCACTGTTGACAGTGCTCTGTCTTGGTTTTTTATTTGGTCTGAGGTTACAATACATAATTATATTATTTACCATTGGACCCCAAACTAGGCCATCTGTATCTTAGGGCTTGGGGTACGAATACCAGAGTGGAGGAGAAAGAGATTATGATTTCAGGTGTGGTATGGTTTTGGTTGCGGGAAAGTCCGAAAGGGATACCGGGACCCTTGGCAACAGGCAACTGAAGGAACACGGGTGGGTTATAGTCAGTAAAAGTCTGACCGCTCTGCCCAGAGCGGGAGAAGTCATATGAAGATTTCCCAAACCCAAAAAAAAAAAAGTTGTGTGGTTTTATGGTATGGTAATAGATACCTACATACAAAAACTCACGCCATTTCCCACGGGTGTAGGCAGAAACTACAGAAAGCCACGTGCTACAATAATAATTGGCTAGGGTTTTCCAACTCTCTACCTCGACTTCTGTAAGTACCTCTGTGGTTATTTGAAACAGCTTCATTAGTAAACTAGCGACCCGCCCCTGACTCGCACGGTTTTACGACTTGACAAAACCTCGATATTTTTTAGTTATATGTGACTTTAATAGCTACGTATTATAACACATAAACCTTCCGGAATAAATTCCCTAAACGATGGTGAAAACCTCATCAAAATCGGTTGCATGGTTAAGAAGAACAACGCGGAAATACAGACTTACACGAAAAGCGACTTTAATTTATATTTTGTATAGATAGTTGGTACTTCCCCGAAACAGCTAAGTGCCGATGAGCTTTACTCCTACATTATTACTATAGTACCTACATTACTGTCGCGGCCTGCAATAAGGGAATTGATGGACAATCGTGAAAATGAGGGCCGAGGCGAAGCCGAGGCACTCATGCGTGAGTCCATCAATTCCTGATTGCGGCCAAGGCTTGTATAGTACTTTTCTCAAACAACGCGCGGAAATTCAAACTGAGTAAATTAAATAGAAATTCCAGAATCAATGACGAATAACTATCATTTTTCATGCGCCAATATGTTCATTTGATTCTTGTTTGTTCTATTTGCAAGCCAATTCGAAATTTAAATAAAATCTTTGATAAGTTACCTCCTTGGTTGCCGTGTGTTGAAGTAAAAAGTTCGTTCCATATTTAAATAACACGACAGATATGAGTTTTCATAGTAATTTATTTGGCCGCTAAACACGCCAGATATGGATTTTCATAGTAACTTTGCTGGCCGCATCGTCACTTGTTTTTTACCAGTACAGCAATTTTGATTTATCTCGAAGAAGGTTGTCGAAATAATGATCGAATTTCCAAGCATGTTTGAGAAAATTAAACTATTTACTACAAAACACATACTTCTAATGCACTTACGTTCAAACACAGACACAACCTATCACTTTATCAACTTGAAACTTCGTTACTCCAGCTCAACAGCGCTGTACAGCGCTCCATGGCGCCATAAAGGTTAATCCAACATACATTGTATACTCGTAATAAGCTCCTAAATCGACTTACCTTCTTCCTTAATAAGATCAGCACGCTGACTTGTTCGAGATGGAGAGTGTACTGAACCCGGCTCGTAAAAGAACCACTCGACTTGGATCATGCGCAGTAAAAAATGCTGACGGCGATCGTAAAGGTAGGGTACGGTCTACATCACTGCCTTGGCATCAATTTGACTTTGATAGCGTCTTTATTGCGTAGCATTAAGGGCTGTTTTCGTAGTTCAAGTGCTATTTACGTGTGGTTGACTGTAAAGTGCTCGGTTTGCCTCATTTTAAAGATTATGATTAGGTTGTTACCGTGCGTTTGCACTGGCGAAACATTTAAGACAAAACCTGTTTAAATCTTTTTTTAATTTGTGGAAGCTTGTAAATGGCAATTGTAAGCGCTATTGTACATAACCTACTTTAAAGATAAATTAAAAAAAGATTAGTCTGTAAGCTTTCTGAACAATAAATAAATAAAAATCTCTACTTCCTGTCAAAAATTGAATGGATTATTGACAGAAAATAGAGATTTCAACATGTTTTGTCGAAAATGTTTCGCCAGTGCAAACGCACGGTAAGATTGATAGATAAAATGTCTTCAATCAAATAATTGTAAGATTTAGATGAAGTTACTTGTAAGGTATACTATCACGCCAGTATTTCACTACGAGAGAAGCAGAGGTGTAAGTATACTTAGCTCAAGTGAACTCTAATTAAGTATACCTGCTACTGTTGAGGTGACAGGGTCTGGATTTGATGTTCGTTTCAGCCTTTTTCTTTTAGAAGTTTTTAGGAAATTCTCAGTCTCAGTCCAGTCTTTATCAGTTCTGAATTAGGGTCAATAGTTTTATCGGACTCGTTACATAACTGGTGAAATGGACGTGTAGGTATCTACTATATCACTGTATGTTGTATATTTTCTCCCGTGGAGAATACAGTTGGGATTTTTCGATTGTTCGTGTGTATAGACACCACGTTCACCTCTTGATTGACATAGAAAAACCTCGTTTAAATCTACCTACATATATAACTAACTAGCTGATGCCCGTGGCTTCGCCCGCGTGGATGTCGGTTATTATATTTTAAAACCTTCCTCGAGAACCACTCTATTTATTGGTGAAAACAGCATGAAAATCGGACAGTAGTCGCGAACAGACAGACAGACAGACGCGGCGGAGGACTTTGTTTTTTAATATGTAGCGATAACGGACTGTATAATTGCATGATTTGGAGGAGCTCGTTAAGCTACGCTTGCCGGGGTTGGTCCATGAATGGGTGACCATCTTTACATACCGAGACTCCTCCGTGCCTCTGAAAGCACGTTAAGCCGTATTGGTCCTGGCTGTCATTTGTGAATCTTTGGTTCTTTGAGTGGGTCTTTGACGGTCGTTAAGGGTCGTCAGAAGACCGAAAGTCTGACAGTCTTGCGAAGGGGTATCGTATTTCCCAGTTACTGGGTTGTGAAGGTCAGATAGGCAGTCGCTCCATATAAAATACTGGTATTCAGCTGCATCCGGTTAGACTGGAAGCCGACCCCAATATAGTTGGGAAAAGGCTAGGCAGATTGATTGATAACATGATTTGAAGAAGCTTAGGGGGGAAATTGCACACACACAATCTAAATGCCATTCATTTTTGACAATAAAACAGTAGGTATTCATTGCGTTATTTTTGTCAAGCAGACGAATTTTTCAAACATGGTAAGCAATGGATTAGTAGTTTCATTCTAAATTCTTGAGATTGTAGTAGAAAGTGAGTTAAGTAGGACCCACCTAACTCAATCAATCTGCCGAGCCCAAAGAGAATTAAACCACTTGAGAGCTGATAGACCGATTTCGTCTAGGCACACGACTCACTACTGCGGGCCGGGGGACGAAGAAATTACAGCAGTTGTGATTGGCCGATGCAACAATGTTAGGACGAAAGTACCAAACATAGTGATGCACAAGTCAGTTTTGCAACAATAATATCGATATCGATAAAATCGACGTGTACAATCCTAATTGAAAAATAAATGATTCAAATTTGAATTTCACTTAAGAACACGGCGACGGATGAATTCTCCATACAAACTTAATACCTAAATCATTTGCAATTTGAGCATATTTCCACCATAGTGTGTTGTTATTCGGATTGAGACAGTATTTATCTAGGTTCCTACATCTTTTTTTTTTCCCAAAATGAAGTTGTAGCGAATTGAATTTCGCACATTTTTACAGCGTAAATGACATGTTTTCATGTTGTTTTTTCTGTATTATAAACACCAATACTTGTGATATTGTCTCAGCAGAAACATAGCCTATATTATCAAGTTACAAATTATCGGAAAAAAAAATGGAAAAACATTAAGTTTTCATTCATCATTTTTGGTATTACGGAACACACCCAAATTTATCATAAATTTTCAATAGCCAGTAGTGCTATCGCGTCAAGGAAATGTCATGTCAATGAAAATGTGTGCGTGGTCGTACAGTTCACGGTAGCTGTGTGTATCGCTCCGACAGGCACACTAGCGCAACATTTGTAGCACTTGATTCGTAGTTGCGATCGAAGCTCCGCCGGCCCCTTAAAAGAATTTATTGTTCTATCCGACAGGGATTGACATTGCTATTACTTATTTTTAATCTGCTGTGAAATGCCTTAAACAAACAATGCTATATTTATTTGGAAACCAATTTTCCCTGTGAACTGCATTAATCCACTTTTCTTTCAATTACGGAACATTTTAAAATCTAAAATGTAAACATTAAGTACTTAATGTTACTTTTTTACCATTAAGAAACATCGTAATTTTTATCGACTTAGATTTTATTTTGAAGTTGTCACAACACTCTACAGTATAAGTGCACATAGAAAGGGACAGACTTATTGCAATACCCTAGTGAGAGAAAAGGACTTTTCAAAAAGACATCAACGCGTTGTTAATTTTTGTGACATTTTACGTAAACAACCAGTTTAGCTTGAGCCCTGCAATTATTGTTAATAAAATATTTATGTTACTTACCGATGAAAAGTAATGCAATCTTTTTATAGCTGGATGTTCTAGAGAATTTCCCACACCATTTAATTGAACAGGAACTCATAATTGTTTTTATTTATGCAGAAATGTTTTAAAATGTATCAAAATACCGGCGTGTGCAGAGATCCAATAACTGGTCAAAACTAAAATGGCCACTCGTGTTTCCATCTAGTATCAGTGCTATTCATCATATGTGTCGTGAGCCTGAGTCGCCCGCATGAGCAGTCAAGAGGTTATATAGTCATTGGCCGAGCCTTTTCCCAACTATATTCGGGTCGGCTAACAGTCTTACCGGATACACCTGAATACTAGTATTTTACTGGAGCGACTGCTCATCCGACCTAAACAACCCAGTTACTGGATAACACGATACCCCTTGTAAGACTGGTTGTCAGACTTTCGCCGGGCTTCTGATGACCAGGGGGCCAAGTCTATTAATTTACAAACGTGTCAGTAGTCTCACAATGATTAGTTTTTGACAGATTTGCCATACAAAAACTGTCAAAAACTCATCATTGTGAGACCATTGACACGTGTGTAAATTAGTAGACTTGGCCCCCTGTAACGACTGTCAAAGATCCAAGAATGACAGCCAGTACCAACAGCAACGTGCTTTCCGGGACTCATCTACGTAACCAACGATTAGCACCTATGTATGTAACTTTTAGGACAGATTTTGGGAGTCTCGATAGTACTTATCATTTAGGTATGTCACCAGAAATTTCGGTTTTACCACACAACAGAAATAGTAGCAGGATAAAAAGCTACGTTATTGTGTAACATGATGCAATAACGCCGAGAGGGGACGCCTAGGATGACATACAGCATTATGTAACAAAAACCTTGTCCGACCCGTAAGGGGGAGCATGGGTGCCCAAATAACATTACGAAACAGTAGTAAAAAATAAAAAAAAACGTTAAATAAAAAAGTTATTAGTATATTCAAAACTCACGTTTTTAGCACCAAAATTACCATTAATTATAAATATTAGCAAATTTTATTCACAGTTCATTATGACTTGTAGACACCCGCTAAACGATGGCCACACGTGTCTCATGTTACATAAAAAATTGTGTTACATAAAGAATTTATTTTTCTTTTTTTTTCAGAAAATTACCACATTATTATAGACTCTCAGTATAATTCTTAACAACACCCTCACGGATCAGACAGGGTTTTTTTTTACACGCTGTATATGTGTATGATGTAATAAAAATACCATGTGTGATAATGTGCACTATGTTCCCCAATGCTTTGTTCACAAATAAAGATTAAATTGTTGAAGTTGGTTAGTCGTTGGTCTGCGATTTTGCTGCATTCCTGGGTTGGATTCCCAGGTCGGACAAAGTGTTATTGGATGTTTCCATTAGGAATTTCTCAGTATCAGCCCAGAGTCTGGATTTTTGCCCAGTTGATGGCAATAGGCTCGCCCCCTGTTACATGGGACTTAGACATAACTGGCAAATGAGGGGTACCTTTAAGGGTACACCTCTGCCTAACCCTTAGGGAACCAAGACGTGATGTTATGAATGAAGTTAAAAAGGCAGGCCGAATAGGCACATGATCTAGCGACACGCTGGGTTGCGACAATCGTCGATAGAATCCGGCAGCTGGGACTCGAGGTGGCCTTGCACAAGTCCGAGGTCATGTGTTTTCATGGCCCTCGGAACGCGCCACCGTCGGGTTCCCAAATTACGGTAGGAGGGGTTCACATCGGCGTCGAGTCGACGATGAAGTACCTAGGACTCGTCCTCGACAGCTGGTGGAACTTCCTGGAGCACTTCCGACGTTTGGCTCCAAGGCTGGACCGGGCTGGGGCCGCCTTGAGGCGGCTCCTGCCCAATCTAGGGGGTCCAAACGCCTCCTGCCGGGGCTCTACGCGGGGGTCGTGCGGTCCATGGCCCTTTACGGGGCACCGGTGTGGGCGCGTTCCCTTAGGCTGCGGCCGGCCCGCCGGTTGAACGCGTCCCAAAGGGTCATGGCCATTCGGCTGGCCCGGGGATACCGCACGGTCTCCCGTGAAGCGGCGAGCCTCCTTGCCGGATTACCGTCATGGGATCTGGAGGCGAAGGTCCTCGCGCACATCTGGGAGTGGCGCGAGGAGGTGAAGCGCCGGGGTGTAACTCCGCTGCCGCGAGAAATCGCGGCACAGCGGTCAGAGCTCCGGCACGATCTCATGGCGGCATGGAGAGTGCGATTGTCGCAACCCAGTGCTGGGCACGCCACAATAGCGGCGATAAGTCCCCTCTTTGAGGAGTGGCTAGAGAGGCGCCACGGCGTCCTCACCTTCCGCCTGACACAGGTCCTCACCGGACATGGCAGCTTCGGGAGGTTCCTGTGTAGGATTAGGCGGGAGGAAACGCCCGGGTGTCACCACTGTGCGGATCGCCCGGAGGATACGGTGGAGCATACGGTGGAGGTATGCCCTGCTTGGGCGGAGCACCACCGTGTCCTCGCGGAGGCGATTGGCGGCAATGACCTCTCGCGTCCGGCCCTGGTCCAGGCCATGGTACGTAGCGAGAGGGCATGGGAAGCCGTCACCTCCTTCTGCGAAGCAGTAATGATCGCGAAGGAGGAGGCGGAACGCGTAAGGGAAAGGCAAAGTTTGCCACCATAGGCGCGGGCTTGCGGACGGCGAGCAACGGGCAGCTCGCCGTCCGATAAGGACCAGGCCCGAGTCGATGGCGCGTCGTGTTCCACGCGCGCCTCAAAGAGATGTCAGCACAATTGACGGGGTCCGGTAGGACCGATGCCTGCCAGGGTTGCGGGAAAGTCCGAAAGGGATACCGGGACCTTGGCAACAGGCAAATGAAGGAACACGGGTGGGTTTTAGTCAGTAAAAGTCTGACACGCCCTTCCGCTCCGCCCAGAGCGGGAGAAGTAATTGGATGATTACCCACCCTCAAAAAAAAAAAGGCCGAACAGGCACAAACAGCAAAACAATAAAAAACATTTTGGTTGAAAGGTATTTGTTTGTTTATTGTATTTAAAAATAAAAATAAGTACCTACATAATTTACAAAAAAAAGTAAGCAACTTTTTAAAAAAAAAAAACACAATTTCGAGCTTATGAGCAATGCTAATACTGAGAATGAAGCTTAGTTCCAACTGCACTTAGATTATTCTGGAATTCTACTACGTGATTATTATAAGAACTATGTACCTACAAAGTTGCGTCAGAATCGCGCAACACTCTTTATCAGTGACGCAATAGATACTTTACTAAACACTCCATCCGTAGTTTTACACCGAAATACCTATAATTGTAAATTTATTACAAATCCCCCTAGTCACCTTTCTTTTTGTATGCAAAAATATTACGCAATAACAAATAAAGTTAACGCAATATTTAGCTGCATTACACACAACGGCATTGATGTCATCGACCCGCTCCTGTGTGTGTGTGCGTCAGAATACTCGCCTCTCATTGGTCGAGCCGACACATTAAAAAGCAACAACGCAATATTTCCGCCATGTTAAGTTTCAAACCAATGTTGCTTCGCAGTTGCGCACTACGCTCCGAGACGTACGGATGTCGCAGTTAAAAATAAAGGAATATATAAATTTTGCAATTATGGAAGGGAAACACGATTGGTTCCCGAAAAGTGAGAGCAGGAGAGACATAGTGGAATTTGTGAAGGAAGTGGAGAAGTATCCGTGTTTGTACGATAAGAATTTGCCGGAGTATGCTAATAAGATGCATAATAGAAGAGCATGGTCAGCGATTGCTAAAAGGGCTAACACATCAGGTACGTTGTGTTTGTTTTATTTTATCAACAGTTTGGTATCGATTTGTATTGGTTGCGGTAGTAGCAGTGCCTATTACAGAAAGTAGGTCATCATTTAACGTGTATTCAATGTTTTTGGCGCGCTTTTTGTAACGCCTCAAGTAAGTCATGTAAATACAAAAATCTATTCTTCTTAAATCTTGGTGTTTGCTTTTACCTTTTATCGTATTTGTAAATGCTTATTTGACAAAACAGTTTACAATAAATACTTATTGGTGTCAAAATGACTTGGCAAGTAAAGCCGTTTTAAGTTAACATTGCATAAGCGAATAGAGTTTACGTTCCACTTATGTATAAAGTCGCAATTTTGCATTAAACTATAAAATCAGAATTTTTATTATTTTTTAGATAATATGCTGTACACTTCGATCAAATGTTCTAGTCGTTTTTTTGCGTCTGTTTATACAGTAGTTATTGAGGTACCTACCTACATTAAAGCCTGTCCCCATTATTTCTTAAGAGGTTGACATTTTGTTCTTCCTTATATGTATATTATAAAACAAAGTCCTCCGCTGCGTCTGCCTGTCTGTCTGTTCGCAATAAACTCAAAAAGTACTGCACCTATTTTCATGCTGTTTTGTTGTTGAACAAAATGTCAGAGACATGAGCTCCCCGTTCCCCTCAAAGACAGTCCCAGGATACGGTTTTATGTGACATGAGCTTAGTCCATATGATCTTATTTCATTATTGCACCTGATCTGGAGAAAATAATTAATCTACTGCCATTCTTCCAATTTCTGATATTTGGGGACTTTTGCCTAATGCGACAAAGGAATTCAAGACTTGCTTAAAAAATAAGGTCAAAATATTAGATTCCAGACCTCTAAAACAATAAATTCCATGCCAACCATGCTAGGTTCGAGCAAGCACTAATTTTTATTTAATACTAGCACTATGCCCGCGGCTTCGCCCGCGTGGATGTCGGTTATTGTATACTAAAACCTTCCTCGAGAACCACTCGATCCAATGGTGCAAAACAGCATGAAAATCGGTGCAGTAGTTTTTGAGTTTATGGCGAACAGACAGACAGACAGACGCGGCGGAGGACTTTGTTTTATAATATGTAAGGAAGAAAAAAAATGTCACTTAGTAAAAAAACAGGTAAGCTGGTAGCACTGCTAGACAAGACAGATCATCATCCATAAGGTAAACATGTACGGATGTACTAGTAAATTAATAGGTATTTGGGATCTGCGAATTTCCTTCCTTTTACATACGAGTTTCTCAAAGTTTTAGAGTTTTTATTTCTTACTTTTCTGTAAGTTAAACCAGTATTTACTTGTATAAAAAAGTGTTGCAATAGATGACGTCAGAGTCATTTGTTGATATTTGACAATATAAACTTAGATTACTTTCCGTCTTCTATGAAATATTATGAAATAATATTCGGTTCTTAAATAGCCAATAACGTAAAAAGCAAGCAGGTTATGAATGCTAAAATACCACTATTTCGACTAAACCTAATTATCAAGCCATTTTTTGTAACTGTTTTTATCATCGTTAAAAATCTATTAGGTTCTAGTTCCACAAGAACCTGATAGATGAGGTTTTCTATAGACAATAATAGATCGCTAGATGAGGGCAGTCCATGACTGGTTGTTGTGGAGATCCTTGTTTAGCTGTGGAGATCATATAAATGACCTCAATAGTGCTCAACATGAATAATGACATATCTGCAAAAATAATTTAACATGTTATTTTCTTTTGTTACAGTACCAGAATGTCGAGATAGATGGAGAAAAATAAGGATTTCCTTCATGAGATCTCTCAAGCAGCAAGCCAGCTCCAAACCCCCAATGAGACCGTACTACTTGACTGAAGAACTACGGTTCTTGCATCCATTCCTTAGCATACGGCCCAAAGAATATAAAGGAAAACAACCCAATGATAATCACATGGAAATTGAAGTTGCTCCAGTAGATAGCCACGATATTTCAGACGATAGTGTAAGCTCAGCTAGCTTTGAGACCGAACATAATGAAAAAGTTACAGAAATGAACAGAGTTCCAGAAATGAACAGAGTCCCAGAAATCAGCAGAAACACATACAAGGACAATACGATACCAAATATTATGAATGGAATGAATAATAGTATAGAAAATGGACATGGAAGACAGAATTCTAGAAATAGTTACTCTGATGATATTGAGTGTAACCCAAGAAAGATGTTCCTCTTATCCATGTTACCTGATATTGAAGCATTGACAGAGCCGGAGATGAGGATATTCCGACGGGAAGTGATATCAACGATAGATAAAATAATAGGTGATCGTAATATAGGTACAAGGATAAAAAATGACAGTATACTGGGAAATTAAAACAGATGAGTGTTAATAATATTTATTAATTTTTGTTGTGTGAAGTCAAAGTTAAAACAGTTTTGTCAGTACATTTTTGTTTTGTTTCACTGTGAGACTTTTGTTTGCTGCGACTATGTGCACCATCATTTATTTCGTAGTCTGTTGTATCATTTCTTCATAGTTTCTCTTGAATTTAATGCCACGATGTGACTCGATTTTCTCGTTCGTGGAGATGGTGCCTTACTAAAGAAAATTTTGTTTGAGTCGGATCTGCACAGTGCACACATCCTAATACACTACTAATTCTACTATGCTGCTTGCCGTACATAGGTACTTACATTTTTAATTATAATTCAGTAAGTATTTTTATTTGATATCCCAGCCTGTAAATAAAAAAGGCCTGTATGTATTTAAAAAAAATGTAAACTACTTTCGCGACAATCTAAGAAGTCCGTTTTGACGTTTCGTTCTCGTACGCACGGCTACACATCAAGCTATAAATTTCCAGTTTAAGCTGACCTCGCATTGTACGGAAATCTTATACAATGCGAGATCAGCATAAACTGGAAATGTATAGCTTGATGTGTAGCCGTGTGTACATGTAATAGAACGAATCAGCTTTAAGCAATGTAGATAAGTCGTCGATTACAAACTCTCTAAGTATGTTCAATCGATGTCTCGAGAATCAGTTTATAAGAAACCATTTTTTTTTTTCATCGCTACACAAAGCATTTTTATAACTGTCAAAACGGACTTCTTAGACTGTCGCGAGTCTAGTGCATTGTTTTACCCGACTAGGGTAAATAATGTGAATTTTACAGGCTATGACTGTGTGTATAGTTTCGTAAATATACAATTGATGAAACGATATAAAAAGGTGTTTTTGTTTTAGAATGCGTTCTATTCTAATGTAGTACTTATCTACTTCTAAGCTAGATAATGTATTTATTAACGTGAAAGTGACTGACAATTCTCAATTTTGTGTTTCCGTAGCCGGGTTTTTGTTTATCTCATCGTATCTAAAATACCTCTCCGAAGATTAAAATATACATACTGTAAGTACCTAAAGATGAAATGTGTTTTATTTTTTCCGTGCTATTACTGCTAATAGATAGGCATATCGTAAAACTGAATTGTCTCTCGGTATCCCCAGAAAAAAAAAACCCGTACAAGTAGGTGTGTACGTCCACCAGTGTCATGACTCATGAGTCATGACGTCATCAATCCAATCTATAATTATAATTTTCAGTTTAAACTGACCTCGCGTTGTAAGGGCTTTCCGTACACGAGGGGTGTTCAATAAATAGTGATAATGTGATACATTTTCCTTGGAAAGAAAAAATAAATACTGGCAGGCATAACCCAGACATTAAATAAGATGATAATAAAAAAAAAAAAAAACAATTCTCTTTTGTTTAAAAAAAATGGAAGTCATTTGTTTGCGTCGCGTTGTTTCGGAACGTGTTCTGCGGGGCAATTCTCTTATTTTTAAGAACGTTCACATTCGCATCTCATTCGCAATCTGTCAAAAAAAACATCAATTTACCAAAATTTTTGACAAGTTTGACAGATTGCGACTCGAATGTGAACGTTTTTTATGTAACAGAATTGGCCCACTGTTGTTTGTTTGTTTTACTAAGATGACGCCCGCGCCCGCGCACAAGTGCAGAGTTGCTATGGCTGCCATTCAAGAAGCTCGCTTCGAATTGATGGAAATGGAACATCCTCCATAAGATCTTCAGCATGTGGAACGAATGGTTTGGGTAAGGAAGAACTATCTTGCCACAGCTTCAGTTTTTAGGGTTCCGTACCCAAAGGGTAAAACGGGACCGTATTACTTAGGCTCCGCTGTCTGTCTGTCTGTCCGTCTGTCACCAGGCTGTATCTCATGAACCGTGATAGTTAGACAGTTAACATTTTCACGGATGATGTATTTCTGTTGCCGCTATAACAACAAATACTAAAAAACAGAATAAAATAAATATTTAAGGGGGCTCCCATACAACAAACGTGATTTTTGTTGCTCGTTTTTGCTCGATATTGATAACGGCAACAGGTAGACGCTTGAAATATTCTCAGAATATTTAGTTATATATTCTCTTTAAAAATAAATAATTAAAATTAAAATAATACAATTATTTTAGGGGGGCTATACAACAGACATGATTTTTTTGCCGTTTTTTTAGATAATGGTACGGAACTCTTCGTGCGCGAGTCCGACTCGCACTTGGCCGGTTTTTCATCATTCTCTCATTGTATTATCAGCTTATACTGGAAATACAAGGAGTCAGGTTAAACGAAGGACATAGACTTTAAGGGAGAATTTTTTTTTTCTATTGGGCCAACCAACGCTGAAATCTGAAAAAAAGTCAGCTGTTCTCTACACATTTTGAGTTTGATCGCACTTTGTAGCGAACGGCTGATTTTTGTTCATATTTCGGGGCTGATCCCATTGAAAAAGTTGTTCATTTTCATGTATCTCACTCCCTTAAAATATTTACCTCGTTTAACCCTGAATAACTTGATATGTTTTCGCGCGTACTAAATTTTTCTTTAAATCGTAGTCAAATAAAACGATTAAAATAATAATTACGTTAACTTTGCAGTTTTTCTTGAAACTCTACTTCAAATAATGTAGGTAAATAGTGTTATCTGCAGGTTCATGATCAATGTTTTATTCTTAATTGCAAGTCATTTTTAAATAATGACTAAACTCATTGTAAAAATTACCTACTGTGATATCAGTTTTTAACAAAATGATAAATGTTAATACTTACGGTGATCATAAACAAGTCACTAAATTCGCAAGATTGTATAGAAATTTCCAAGATATACGCAATTTAGTAATTTAGCACCGTTAGGGAAACTTGCAATAAGTACGTGTCTAATACACTTTCATAGCATAGTCATGGTATGGTACGATGTAGTGGGCGAAGAGCATTCATACGATTGTCAGTCAAATGAGTAAATTAATTAATAATGACAAAGACTCGCTTAAATTGTCCGTTTAATCAAAACACATTGTCCTTGTTGTCGTTTGTCGTTTTAAACCAAAATCCGTGGTATAAAAAACGTTTTAAATTTGTTTAAAACGGTTTTTAAACCACCGGATTTTGGTTTAAAACGGTTTATTGACGGCTTTAAACCAAAACCCGTGGCTTAAAGACCGTTTTAAATTTGTTTAACACGGTTTTTAAATTAAACCACGGATTTTGGTTTATTTACAACTAAGTATACTTTCGGGTAATTTCCCTGATTGCAGGAATATCCATCACTGGGACATCGTACGACATGGGACTTCAATATAACTGGCGAAATGTGGGTTACTATAGGTGCACCTCTGCCTAACCCTTCGGGGATGCGTGATGTTATGAATGTGTGTATTGTGCAATATTTTTTAAAAGTGTTGTTGGCAAGTCTTGCTCACTTAAAAACATTGAAGCTTATCGGCTGTCAATGTTATTGCGTGTAAATAATTGATGATGTATGTAAATTTAGTGAACTGTAGACTTTTATATTTAATTTTTTTTATGAACTTTACCTGAAACTTTTTGAAAGGCCTACACTGTCCTCCCATAACTATTAACACTGTATTTCGAAAATATTGTAAAAGCCAATTATCTTTTAAAAGAGTAACCATGGAGTTTCTTGCCGGCTCTTCTCCATAGGAAACGACCAATTGGAACCGTGCACCTAGCTTGACGTTTCATAAGTGCCCATGTAGGCTTATGTGAAATAAAATATTTTGATTTTGATCGTTTGTTCTAAGTGGTGATTAAATCATATAATAAGTTAATAAGCAATAATGATATTGCTCAAACTTATTGTAGGTGTAGGTAAGGTCGCCTAAAACTACGAGGGGTCTCTAACATCGAGCAATTTTAGCGCAGTACCAAGATTGTGGAAATTCCCAAGAATTGCTCAATTTTAGATTCCCGTGTAATTACAGTATATTATTTGTTATGTAAGTAAGGTGGCCCCTACACCTATAATAGGTAAATTTACGCAATATTTGTATTGCATTGAGTAATATAAATATTGCGTAAAATGATTGAATCAGCCCTTGCACTCAAATGATCCAATAATTTCGGGCAATATCATTCACGGTCCATAAGCGTCAATGTTTTCGCGTGAGCAAAACCTCATCATCTGCCTAGCCTTTTTCCCAACCATGTTGGGGTCGGCTTCCAGTCTAACCGGATGCAGCTGAATACCAGTATTTTACATGGAGCGACTGCCTATCTGACCTCCACAACCCAGTAACTGGGTAATACGACACCCCCTGGCAAGACTGGTTGTCAGACTTTCGGGTTTCTGACGACCCGTAACGACTGTCAAAGATCCACAAATGACAGCCGGGACCAACGGTTTAACGTGCTTTCCGAGGCACGGAGGAGTAAATATGGAGATATGTAAAGATGGTCACCCATCCACGGACCAACCCCAGCAAGCGTAGCGTTTTCCTGATGAATCGACCCATGCGGCTGTTATTACTTAGCCACGAGCTCCTCGCGTGAGCAAAACCTGCGCAACACTAATTATCCAACACGGTGCAATTAAAAATATGGAGCAATTAAAATTAAACGTACTCAAACTTTTGTTCAATCATTGTGCAATCTTCAATACTAACCCTAGACGGTCAAAAACATTGCACAATTCGTGACATTGTGTAATATAATTGATCGTGTAGGGCCCGCCTAAGACCGAGGAAAACAAAGTATTCCTATAATGCAATAAAGGGTGGAAAGTATGACCATGTTGTATGTTGCATTAAGGACACTTTAAACGTCAAACAGTTATCTCATCATCCAAATGTCACCTAATCGTGTTACGATAAGGGGACCAAAATATAAAAATTATCATTCTAGATTTACTGATAATTTTATGATAAAAAGATATAGATATATTAAATTAATTCAATTATTAACTATAAGTGGTTTGGCAGCCTTGGGTGAGCCTGACGTGTCTAACATCAGTTGGATAAACTAAACGTGATATTCACCACGAAATTACTTATTTTCGTGAAAATCGAACTTCAACAAGTGTAAAGTCAACCGTCCATTGCTATGGAGAGGTTTGCCAGGTACACAATATACTAGAGTTATACGGAGTAACTTGAAAGAACTATGAGAGCAGTGGTGGCTCAGTGGTATGGCCCTGACTTACGAGTTGTAGGTCGTGGGTTCGAACCAAGCCAGGCTTTTTGTGTAAGTAATTTCATCAACACTGCTCTCAAAACGCAAAACATCGTGAGGAAACCGGCATGTCCTAAAATAAAACATTTGAAGACATGTGGCATTTATCTACCCGCCCTGGGCCCACGTGGTGGATTACAGCCCACTCCCTCTCACAGAGAGGAGGCCTGTATCCCAGCAGTGGGAATATTATAAGCTGATTATGATGAAGGTGTAAATCAGGCTACTTTAATTTTAGAAAAGGAATGTCCACGTGAGGGAAGCCGCGGGCAACAGCAAGATAGTACTAAGTAAATCAGTCACTCGGTTTATGCTTTTATTTATAAAAAAACTTTTTAACAAAAAATAAAACCGACGAAAAAAGAACTGAAAAGCGAAAAATAAATAACTTTACTTTCGGATGTCGGTGTCTTCGCTTTTCAATTTTCGTTTTTTGCCACCGACTTCCGAAATTAAAGTTATTTATTTATCGGTTTTTAGTTCTTTTTTCGTCGGTTTCATTTTTTGTTAAAAAGTTTTTTATTTTTCCCTTTTGAGTTACCATTTTCTCCAGGGTACTCCAGGGGGTTACTCTAGGTTAAAGACCTGGAGTTGATGATGATGATGGTGGTTGTGTCATCAAAACTATGTATGTATGCGAAATTTCAACAGAATCGGTTCACAGTTGAAAATTCAGTTGGTGAAAAATCAATCAACCCCATTTTTTCTACCTTTAGGGGTGGATTATAGTTTCCAATTTTAAATGGGACTAACTTCGAGGTATACCCTTCCCAATAAAAAAATAATTTTTCAAATCGGACTACTCACTAAAAAGTGATGCGTGGTCATACATAAAAAAAAAAAAAATACAGGTCGAATTGAGAACCTCCTCCTTTTTTTTCGTCGGTTAAAAATGCATAAATAAGTAAGTACCTATTTTCTTGTTACCCTACTGCCGGCTTTCTGTTCCGACGTCAAAGATGTCAGTAACGAATGAGTTCCATTGTATCCCTGTCGGTCACTTACTAGTGTTATCTTAGTGCTATGACGCTATTGTGGTACTAAAAGTGCTTTAGACACTAAAGTTGTTTGTGTGTGTGTGTGATTACTTTCTTACCTACCTACCTAAATATTAAGTAAGTTCAAATTGTTGCTAGGCAGTCAGTCGCTTTACCAAGTTACAAATATGTCGCAGTAAGATGGTTAAAGCCGTGATATAGTGATATCCCTAGGGATGTAGCTATTTACCGTACTATAGGTACCTAACTATATGACGGCTATAACCTGATTACAACAATATATCTAACATTTAAAAAAATGTGTGCTTACACTGACGTTATTCATGATTAATAAGGTGTTAATTAGCTAATTACTTAAATCAGCTAATTACATTCGCTCTTATAACAAAACTAGCTGATGCCCGCGACTTTGCTCGCGTCGATGTCGGTTATTATATACTAAAACCTTAATCGAGAACCACTCTATCCATTTGGTAAAAACAGCATGAAAATCGGTGCAGTAGTTTTCGAGTTTATCGCGTACAGGACGACAGACAGACATGGCGGAGGACTTTGTTTTATAATATGTAAGGATAAACGATACAGTGACCTATTAATAGTTAAATATAAAGCTTTAGTATCTAATTTAAATAAAATGATTATGGCTAAAATGCAAATAAACAGGTTATAATATAATAAATAACAGCTCGTAAAATATAGTGGCCAGTAGGTTTACGAGAGCTGTTATAGACTGAGTACAAGGCTATAAAAATGGCCATCGATGTTATGAAGATTTGTATTTTATAGGGTTACAACCTTTTTTTATTTTTGAGGTTGGGAAATCATCCAATGACTTCTCCCGCTCTAGGCGGAGCGGAAGGGCGTGTCAGACTTTTACTGACTAAAACCCACCCGTGTGTGTGCCCAATCGTATCGCCCATCGTCAAAAATGACGAATTTACATACTAATTTTTCATTTTGATCGATCGGGTTAAGCTACGATTGCCGCGGTTGGTCTGTAGATGGGTGACTATCTTTACATACCGAGACCCATCCGAGCTTCGGAATGATCCTGGCTGTCATTCGTGGATCTTTGAAAGTCGTTACGCGTCGACGTAATTTTACTATACAGGGTTACTGGTAACTCGACGTATTCCTTGCAGGACGTCATAGTAGGGTTAAAATGCAACAAATTAAGCCACCAAATGTTCTACCGAAATTCAGTAGTTTTTGAATTAGTTAAGAGTTTTAGAGCTAAAAATTACAAAAAATTAAATGTTTTGTTAGTGATATTTGCCAAAGTTTTAGGCATTATTGAACTTTTAATTATTAACAAAGGTCTGCTACGGCGTCAACTATGATAATAACTTAAATTTCAGTACAGTCGCGCCGTAAATCATTTTTAAATTGCTTTCAAATGGTTTAATCTGGGATTTTTCATTAAAAAACTAAAACTCTAACTAATTCAAAAACTACTGAATTTCGGTAGAACATTTGGTGGCTTAATTTGTTGCATTTTAACCCTACTATGACGTCCTGCAAGGAATACGTCGAGTTACCAGTAACCCTGTATAACATTAGTTTAGAGACAGTACGATGTGGCTTACGCTTAAGAGAAATATCGGTTAAATTAACTAAGGCCAAATTCATAAAAAAGCAGAAAACACTAGTGCATTTAGGGGTATGAGGAGCAGGGTGTAAAGTTCACTTATCCACCATAGAAAGGGGAGGATCCTCCGACCAAACGGTTGTTGTGTCTGGCGGGCAACTGCCCAACGATTGATGTTGGGTTCTTGTTTATGTCCATTGCATTGCACGGTAAACTTTAATTGCGCGATGCAGGATTTATGTGACGTCATGATTTTTATGTGACGTCAGGATTTTTGTGTGACGTCAGGTCTTTGATGCGTAGTTCGCATGTAGCGATGTAGATACCGCCACATGCATAATGGAACCTAACTTGAACTAAATAAGGACGCTATTTGAATGTTAACTTCAGCGAGTTAACTGAATGACTTCAAACTTTAGACTCCTAAGAATCTGAAGAACTATGGTGCTGGATTTTAACGTCGTCGGTGCTTCCATGACTCGATATAGCAGCTTTAAAAGAAGGGTGAGTTTTTAAACATTTTCTTTAAGGTGGATGCGCTAAGGTGCATTTCATTTTACTATTTCATAAAATCATGACATTTGGCACTTTCATGAACTTAGAGTTAGTTAAGTTGTATTGCTGATTCTAATGTTTATAATTCTGTAAACCCATATTTGTTACGGCCGCTAATAATATTTAGATCAACATGCAACCTGAAACTAACCTGCAAATTGCAAAAAACGTAAGAAAATTTGAATTTCGCGGGCTTCCTTATCGCATCCCCCTTAAAAGACTGCTAGTTCTTTGTAATTTTTGTATTATTCTGTGGTTGTAGATACTAACTGCTCTCAAAACGGCGAAGGAAAACATGAGGAAACCGGCATGTCCTAGAACCAAAAATTCGAAAACATGTGATATCTACTAACCCGCACTGGGCCCGCGTGGTGGATTACAGCTTATAGCCCACTCCCTCTCACAGAGAGGCCTGTGTCCCAGCAGTGGGATCATTATAGGCTGATTATTAGATAACTAGATGTTCTTGCTGTTTACTGGCATCTTAAGAAAACTACTACATGTATCCGGATGAAAAATATAACAAACATAACGTAACATTACTTCTTTATTCCCCGAAGGGTTAGGCAGAGGTGTACTTGTAGAACACAATTCGCCAGTTATGTTGAAGTCCCATGTAGTCATCTGCAATAGGTACCCCAGAGGCAACGCAGTGCGTGGCCATCCCGGGGGCAAGGGCAAGGTAATTGGTCCAACCTGAAAGGCCTACCCAACCTCAAATTTTCTCTCGCTCGCACCATACTACTCGCGGCCTCAGTGAGAGCGAGACGAAGTGGAGTGCTGGCGGCTCTCAAGCCTTGAATAGTTTAAGTAATAGCTTTTTTACGGTGAAAATTATGGTAATTAAAAAAAAACATAAGACCTGCTTTATAGTTAGTTCAGTTATTAAGCAGTTTCATGATCTAATTTGAAGTATTTTTTTAACCACCGACGAAAATAGTGGGGTGGTATAAGTTTAACGTGTGTACCTGTGTGTTTGTCTGCGCCATCGTAGCTGCCAAACGGCTGAACCGATTTTGATTGCTGCCTCTTCCTCTCTCCTAATTTTGTTGTGCCCGACAGGGTCCATATTGATCTTTTATTTACTATACCATCTATGTAACATATGGAATGCAATAAAAATTGAGTATTGAGTAATGATTTTTTTGGTTTTGTTTGAAATTGTTGTCGTATTATTAGATGCTTTGTTTTTATCGGGGGTTTTTTAAATTTTAAATTTAATTTAACTTGTTAATTGTTCGGTTTAGAGGTAACTTTAGATTTTTTTTTATAGAGAAAATTTTATGTAATCGTGTTTTCGTCAAACATAGGACCTAGCATCAATACTCAACCGCCCATTGTGTCACCCTATGTTAAATTTCTAAATTTATATCTGTATTTATTATGGTGTACATAATAAAGACTATTCTATTCTATTATTTTCTCAACTTTAATATTATATTATGTCAAAATTAATGCTGCAGTATTTTCGGCATAACGCAGGATCATGCTAAGCAATTTGAGGTTAGGTAGGCCCGTAAAAAAATAACACAGCGTCACTACGCTACCTGGCAGCACAAATAAAGACAGAGAAAACAGTGGTATAGTTTTTAGACATTCGCAGATGGATTCTATGAGGATCTTTGGTAAAAAAATCTTTCTTTATTGCGTCATAATGTGGTTAAAAAACACTCTACAGCTACACAGGTCACCAGTCTTACTGTCTTAGCTACTGTTAATTTTAAGAGACCATCCTGTTGGTACACCTGTGTTTTTATTCTATGACGACTGGACGCAGGACTAATTATATACTATTTTGTTCTGTAGCTCGGCCTCAATACCGACAATGTAGGGAAAACTGGTGTCCTTGTTTTACCTCTCTCGAAGTCCTAGAAGCGCATGCGTGACTTTAATGTCGTTATCACGTTGTCTTAGTCTACACGTATTCATGTCTGGTTCATATTAGTAATGAATCGTTAAACTAAACAAGGGATTTTTCAATTTAGAAGCTAGTCGTTCTCAAAAATTATAAAATAATACGTTTTGTAAAAGTAAGCACTTAGCTTACCTACCACGGAGTAGAATAAAGTACCTATGTCACCTTTATTAATCGTTTGATAGGTACCTAGCTACGCTACATAATATATTTATGTACTTACGAAGTTAAAACGATCTTGTAGGTATGAAATGATTGCTTACTGTGCTTTCTTGGCAAATTCTATACAATTTTGGAATTGCTATAAATTGAGCAATGTCTATACAATCTTGGAATTGAGCAATTTACAGCAATTCCAAGATTGTATAGAAATTGCCAAGAATTGTGCAATTTAGTGGCTCGTACAATGCGAGCCATAGATGTTCAAGTAATTTGATGAAACAGGCTGGTTCAAACAGTTTGTTCTAATAGAAATACGAAAATTCATATTTCTCCATGCCATTTGACAACTCATTTTGATCAAATAATCCCACTCATTCATGGCAATTTCATAAAACTGTTTGAAGGTGCCTGTTTGATCAAACTTGAACGTCTATGGCCCGCAGAGCACCGTTAAACATACATACCTAATACTTAGTAACAACTATTCACCTGGTTCGTAGTAGTTATGTGCATAAGTAAAAGTTATGGAGGTCTACATTTGTTTATCCTATAGGTACTTACTAAGTTATTACGGATGTATATTTATAATGCAAACTGAGTCAACAATGTCGGATCTACCACACAGTATGGGTACAAAGTTTTAAGTACGCCTGTCTTCATTATTTTGTTGAACTTTGAAATATGCATCATTTCGAACAAAAAAGGCAAACCATTACGAATTCATCAACAAAATTCAATAAGTATGTCATAGACCTCAGACCAAATAAGAAAACAAGACAGCACTGAGAATAATACAGTGAAGCATGCCCAAACTACACCTACGCTCTGTGCCTACACGCTCACACGCACACATTTACAATCAAACTACACCTCACTAAGTGCGCACATGTTTACGCAACCGGCCTAACATCACTGTTGCCAACGCTCTGTCTTGGTTTTTTTATGTATTAGTCTTACTTATATCTATAAATTCAAATGAGATCTTTATCGAAAATCGCCAAAAATATCTCTACCCGGTTCGATAATCAGCGGTTTGTACGCTTTTAGCTCTAGTCCACGTTATTTTATCGAGCGAAAACGAAGGCTCACGAACCCGATGCACGCCAACGCGCTGAATCGCTTCTACTGCGACCATTGTTACTAACCGGTAACGATTACGATATCTCCACGCCCTTACACAACTTGAAACATTCGCTTAAAACAAAATACATTACCGTTAAACAACGCGAGTGAAGTGTGGAAGTGAGATGCCAGCGCGCAATGGTTAGTAAAGAGCCGGTTGTGATGTAAATTTAGTAGACGAAACAGCGGATTAAAACCGTCGAGGCGTGTCGCATCGAGAGGGGAGCGAGGCGTCGAGCGAAGAGGACAGCGATACATCGCAGCGGGCGACGGAGCGAAGCGGACACAACCGACGGGCGCACGGGAAGGGCGCGGGCGGCCGGCGTCAGTTCCGCGCCGCGCCTCGCTCGCGTCGCCCGTCCTCGCTGCCGCTCCCGCCTGCGCGCCCGCTCCATAATGAAGTCGAAAGTCAAAGGTGCAAGAACCAAGAACATGGACAAGTTAATAGCAGCTGTGCAGGCACGCGAATGTTTATGGGACAAGAGCTATAGAGGACATCGGAATCGGTTTAAGTTGGAACGGTATTGGAACGAGGTGGCGGCCGAAGTTGGGACGACCAGTGAGTATTGAGTAGCGTTTTGCGTTTCACTCGCTGAAGGTTAATGGCCGAGCGAGCGGGCTAGTCGGCACACTATTGATAATGTTCGTTTGTTTTGGTTTCGCGTCACACACACTGCGCATTTAGCAGATGGCCGCGATGGATGGTTGTGGACTGTGGTGGGAATACATTTGATGTGACGACGACGGCCATAAATCTTGTTGTAATTAGAAGTTGGTCTGGTATTGCTATTAATTTTAGTATGTTTGATGGGTAATTTAGTTTGAGTAGATAAGTAGTAGGATTGGGATGTCATAAGCACTTTTGTAATTTTTTTAAATAAATATAAATTATTTTCTGGGACAGTCGGATAAAAAGTAATAAGCACCAAGTATGATGACCTTAGCCTAGAAGGAAAATCCTTTCAAATCCAAGGCCAATGCGATATAAACTTGATATCAGTCACCTTATTGATTTTATTTATTAGTAGGTAGGTACTAAGTTATCTGATTCCAAAATCATAATGAGTACGATCAGATCCTAAGTTTTAGATCCTTTGGTTGAAATAGGAGTCACTTGGTGCAGAAAAGAAATCAAGATTAAGTACATACATTCTGATAAATACGAAACCATATGAAACCCTCAAGTATGTAATACTATAAGCCCAACAGTTCAATAGAAAAATGTTAACATTACTAGAATTTGCTACAGATAGAAAATCACTTGCAGAGCATTGATCCTCCATCTCAAAATTCCAGGTTTGAACTGCCGTAAGAAATGGAAGAATCTCAAAGACCAATGCCGAAAGGAAATGAAGAAGAACCCGACAGAATCCGAATGGCCACACTTTCAGAAGCTCAAGTTTATCCATCATCAATTTATGGCAGAGGATGAAGAAGGGGATGAAGATACTACAGATGAGGTCTTTAATTCCTTGGATGAGTCCATCAAACGCCCGAAGTTAGGATACACGATGAGGAAGAAGCTTCTAATGAATAAAAGGAGGACGATTGATGTGGATATGAACAAACTGATAGACCTGGTTCGAGTAAGGGAGATAATTTGGAACAGGTCACTGAAGGGACACCACAATTGGTACAAACTTGATGAGAGCTGGAAGGAAATTGCACAGGAGTTAGATTGTACACGTAAGTTTCTTTTAATATTTTTACCTATGAATTTTCCATATCTCTCGAAAAATTACTTTATCTTGCAGTGCTATTATCACAATTATTTTAACATACAAAACTGCGTGGACTAAAATCAATGTGTATAGTCAACTGCAAAAGTCGATGAGGTTCACTGATTGTTGTGCAATGAAACAACTGTTTAATGCAACAATAACAACAGCAAAATATTACGAACTAACTGACCCGACAGACGTTTCCTGTCCAAATGTCAATAATTAATTTAAAAAACCCATATAAAAGGGTTGTTCAGTTGTTCCGGAAAACTTTTCGAATTTTTCTTTCCATAAAAACCTAATTCGGGTTATTACGAACATCCATACGTATTATAAAACAAAGTCCTCCGCCGCGTCTGTCTGTCGTCCTGTACGCGATGAACTCAAAATCTACTGCACCGATTTTCATGCTGTTTTCACCAATAGATAGAGTGGTTCTCGAGTAAGGTTTTAGTATATTATAATAACCTTCATCCACCCGGGCCAAGTCGCGGGCATCAGCTTGTTATAAATAAAAAAATAACCTAATCGGTCCTCCCTTCTTGAGCTTACCCAACGAATAGCATTTAATGTGGATATAAACAGATGAGGTGTAATATGCATATAAGAGTATTTTTACATACAAGAACAGATTTAAGACAAAGATAACCCTTTTCAAATTATATCGTAACCAGTTTCACTAAGAACCCATTCATAGTGGGGCTCAAAATGGTAGCTTACCAAATGTCACAATATAAATAAATGACGGCATTGCCGTCAACTTTGACTATTAAAATGTTATTAATGAATATAATTTGCCAAACAATTCATTTGAAAACTCTATTGATTTTCCCTTTTCCGCATGAAATCGTAGATTTGAGTTTCTGGCTCAAATACATAATGATATTCGAATTGTTACGAGTGTTCCGTGTTCCTATAACCAAACGTCTTTGTTTGTATTCTTATGAATATGATGATGAGTTTATTTTTTATAATATCATATTGACATTTTAACTTGATGATACTATTTGAAAATCTCTTAATTTTTAGGTGACGAAGCCAGACTTAAATGGAAGTACCTGCGAGACCAAGCGAGGAAGGAAGTTAGAAAACCAATGGGATCCGACTGGGAGTACCTCCCTAAACTGCAGTTCCTCACCAACCAGTTCAATGATTACGAAGGTAATGAGATACCAGACGATCAGTATACTCAAGACTATGATGCTGATCAGGGCAGCAGCTACTACAATATAGAACCTACAAATGAGGTTAGTGTCAAAGAGGATGACTTTGACGAATTCGACACAAAGCCAATCATAATGGAGACAGATTTTTACGATGATGATGACGACGCTCAAAAAAGCGCCACTGCTGAATCCAGTGAACCAACAAAGGATGAAGATATCGGTTTCTTCAATAGCCTTCTGCCTCATGTAAAGAAGTTAGGACCAGCTAAAAAGTTAATGCTGAGAATGAAAATCCAGGAATTGGTGTATAACACAGTCTATAACGAAACTTAGTTTTAGATTCAGTTGCTTATTCAGAAAAATGAGGATTTAAAGATATCTATCCTGACTCATAGAGGATGGTCATGAAATGAATTTTTTATATCTATAAAAGAGTATAATGATATTTTTACCAAAGCCTGAAAGCAATAGAGTTGCCGCTGACAGCAGACACAGAATTAGTGTAAACCAATATTTTGCTTTCCGAGTGCAAATTGTATATGCCTGCTTGGCCCATACTGGGACCTGTATCCATAATGTAGTGAAGTTTTGAAATTTGATTGCAGATCTAGATTGGATCTATGGCATATGATTATTTAAAAACATTATCGTCAGAAATATTCGAGACTGAATTTTTATTTTTCTGAGTAAGTAATGTTATTCTTATTTGGGAAATATGTGCTATTTCAGTTCATGGTTTGTTGTATATTTGGTTTGTCGTATTACTATAGTATTTACTATTATGATTGATTAGTCTTAGAAGATATTTTTATGAAAAGATTTGTAGCTATTGGTTCAGCAGATGCTGGTACAGTACGACACAACTTAGATGTAGCATACATTTTAAAATTTGCATTAATTCATTTCAATTTTTCGAATGTATTTGGTTGTACATATAAAAAAGTTATTCCGTATGCGTAAAGATCATTTTCACCTAAAGCAGTAATAAAGATTGGTGATTTTGAAGGCGCGCTCAGTTCGGATGGTGATCGGTTTTTACGAATTTTGCCGATGCTACATTTTATGGTACGTCGTACTGTACTGGTTGATTAGAGGGTATCTTTATATGTTGGATATAGTTATCCTAATATTGGGTCATCTAGCGACTGCTTGATCTATTGGTTATTGAGTTAGATTGGAAGTTGATCTCTAATTATTTTGGAAAGAAGCTCAAAGAGATGTGATTTGAATATGAACCAAAAAAGAAAAAAGGAGAAATAAATAATACAGACGCAGATTTTGAAATGGAATCGCAGGTCCATAACAGAAAATATATGAAACAGAGAAAATGCTTTTGCTACTGCAATGCCATCTCAAAAACTCAACTTAAAACTCTGGTTCTTAATTTTGACCATGACGATTAAAAACTGTAGTGAGACTTGGTTTTGAATGACTTTAAAATATAAAAAAATATTTATGGGATCAGTCAAAGCCTTATAGACAAACATAAGTTCGAGATTGAAATCATTGCTTAACTTAACACTCTTCGTATTTAAAGTAATCCATGTAGACGAAGTTTATAAAAACTTCAAGTAGTAATCTCATACGATATAACACCAAAATTATAAAAGAATAACTTAGGAAGTTCTTTGATCTAATCAGAAGTAAAATCGAATGTAATATTTTTATATTTCGCTTTGGCCATGGAGTTGTGTGGCCGGTTTTTAAGAGATATAAATTGGAACCAGTATTAGGATGTGTAATTTATAGTCGTTAGTACTTGTGCGTCATTTGTGCAGAAAAAACATATTTTCTTTCTTTCTATTTGTGATGGTTTAATGATCAGTCCTCGTCCATTGTTCTCTTTGGTTAGCTTTGAAAAGCGCTCATGTGTATCAGGCCTACCTACTAAAACTATTTAAAAAGTCCTTTTATTGACTGTTTATCATTCCAAAATGTTTTAAAGTTTCGTAGCTTTAATAGTGGTAATGAATATTTATTTGCATAAATAAATACTTTGAGTTCTATGGTGTTTTGAATTTCATTTGCTATCCCTATATTCAAATAAGTAGGTGCAGAGTTAAGATAGTTAGTATACAGGGTGTAAAAAATCCCATCACAAAAGCCTACGCATTCTGTTCATAAAACTAATTAACATTGTACAAAAATAATTGCAGGGAAACAATTTTTATTCCCCGTGTTCTAGAGTGGAGACCACCAATCGGCATAAGTAAGGTAGGACGCCCACAAGGTAGAGCCACGATCTTCGCAGGGTGGCTGGTAGCTGGATGAGAGTTGCCAAGAATCGAGCTGAATGGCGTGCAATTGGGGAGGCCTATGTCCAGCAATGGAATGCTGTAGAATGATGATGAGGAACTTTTATTTACAGTGTAAAAAAATCAATGTTTACAGCCGCGAAGTAACGCATGCAAAAAATATTGTATTTATGGGTGCATACAACGGTACAGGGGTCGTTAGCGTATTTAAAGAAGTTACAAGTTTCTTGTTTTCGTAAAAAAAAGTTTATATCTATCTCTCCGTATCCGTCAATATCTCCGTAACCAAAAGATCGCCAGGTATAGATAGTCCAGTACCAAAAAATTATCACAATGATGGGAAGAATAACTGACTCTCGGCTTCGTTAAGCGTCTTTTTACAAACGTCATAATTATGTCACAATATTGAACTTATTACCTGAATATACCGACTGACTATAGGTTATTATTTCTGGCTCCAGTTAATTCTAGATCAACCTTAAGTATATGGGGAAAATTGGCAACATCTTCTCAGATAAGCTATTTTATGATTAGTGAAAACTCGGTTCCTTGTTGAAATTAAGACCACCCAGCAAGTTCGCTGCTCCGTGTAAATCCTATAAGCGGCCTATACTGACGGGTTTACGTCACAGGCACACCAATATGCCGTGATTTCCATCCACAGCCGATATTATGCACATCCGTTGAGAACGTAAACACAAAACCTTATTCTCCGTACCAAGAATTGATTCCATTTGCACTGTTATGTGTTCCATGACAAAATATCCGGTAAATAATTCCGTAATGACCTAAATTCAGATGTTTTTAGCTCATTACATCATTAGTCTCTGTTTTGACTTGATCCCCTCGTTCCTTTTGTTATTGTTTATGGATTGCGCTCACTTTATAGCGGTGGAAAAATGTTTATGTTGCTGCTAAAGTCACATCGACGCAGGCGAAGCCGAAGGCAAAAGCTAGTCTTTAATGTAACTTAAAAAAATATTTGAAGATGTCTTTATAATTGTTAAAAAAAAATGCAGAGATTTGCTTTTGAGATCTGTTTGAACTAGTGACGTGAATAATGAATTTCAGCAACAATTTAAAGCAAAAGGACTACCTACCTGTGTAAGGATCGTAGCAGGTGGCGTTCTGTAGTTTCTGCTTACCCCCATGGGAAGAACGCGTGAGTTTATGTGTGTATGTACTGATTTTAAGCTGAATTAAAGTAAATAATATTTTTTTTTTTTTTTTATGTTTTTATATTTTTTTAAATTCTAATATTTAAAAATATAATTTATGTGTATGAAAAATGAAATAAATTAAGATTAAATAAATTGTAATTGTTGAGTTTAATAATTGTTGTTGTTGTTGTTGTAATTGTTGTTGTATAATTGTGGTTGTAAATAAATTGTTCTACGTTCATATTGTTTTGACATTTGATCTTTAACAGTTTTTGATTGTCTGTTCCGTGATGGTTGTAGAAGCCTGTTGGAAAGTTTACAAAATAAACTACGTCGTGTTTATTTTCCTACGTTTGATTGTTTACGTAAAAGTGCATCTGTCTGTTTGCAAACACGCTAAACGTTTGAAGAACTAATCGGTTTTAATTAAGAGTTAGAGCGATGAGATTCTGAGTCATCTAGCTTTAATTTCACTTTTATTAAACCTAAAAGTGTTCCACTTTGTATTTTTAGTATCTAAAAAAAAATAGAAGTCAATGTCAAATGGACCATTCAATTAGACCATTTAAAGGCTCTTCTGAACGTCACAAATTATAAGGAAAACGAAGAATAAATTTTAGCTGTTTACATTACTAACTATTGCCATCGACTACATTTTCCAGATACCAGGCTACCTATCTGTCAAATTTCATCCAAATCCTTTCAGCCGTTTTAAGGCTCGTACATACTGGTGCGAAATCGCAGGCGCAACAGGCAGCGCTACCATTGTCGCGCCCGCGATATCGCGTCTGTTTTGTGGGAGCCTTTATCATGAAAGCGTAACAAACAAAAAAACTCACTTTCGCATTTATTTAAAGTTAGGATAGTAGATAAATAGTATAGAGCCCTTATTTACACTTCTGGAACTTTTATACGCTTCTGCACTTTGTCAATTATTTCGCATCATTTAAATCATTCATGATCCGTGGGAAAACATGCGCAGGCGGCGATGTCCGTCCGGGAAACGATACTATGCATGCAGAATAGTTGAATAACCCACCTGTAGATTGAGGAATCAGTTATACAGTTTTATTTATTCTTATGAAATTAACTGCGAGACGAGGTTGGAATACTGAACTCACTTTTGCCCTGAAATAATTTGAATTATTTATTTCAATTTCTACCAATTCAAAACGTCGTTCTGTTTCTGTCAATCGTTTGAAGATGACAGGGACAGAATGATGTTTTAAACCATATTTGGCGATAAACGCATTTATAAATACGACTACCTATGCTAACATGTATCTATAAACCCACGTAAATGCAGAATCTATTTAGTGCTGCTAACTGACTGTCTTTCGGCTTGTTTTAACTTCTTATTTGGACTACAAATTAATCGTATTTCAATAGACCGTCGTTTATTAAGACTTTTCAAACATATAGTCACAAAATAAAATGTCCTCCCTCAATAAAAGACCTTTCTTCCTCCATTTCCAATGCCAGATATTTACAAAGAAACATAAATATTTTAATTGAAAAGTTCCCATAAAATTAGCAGAAGTTAATTGAATTGGAACGATACGATAAAACACTCCACGCTCCGCTTCGAGAGAAAAATATTGACAGACTGGTAGAAGTTTGAAATGAGTAAAATAATTATAATTATGTCGTATCTCTATGTATTTTACTGTGTCTACATTACATACGTATATAATATAAAAACCCCAAAAAAAATTAAAACGTTAACTATCAAATAAAAAGATATACACAGACACAAATAAAGAATCCGGAGTCACACGTGTTAGGGCATAAATGGAACAGATTACAATACGTTTAGGAATAAAATAGGTACCTAAGTATTAAAAAAATTGGTTTAAGACTTTTCCTGCTGATGGTACCTACTTAAGAAAGATTGTTTTTTAATCGACATTATCGAGATAATTAAAAATCATGGCGCTCCGGAACGTGTGCTTGCGGGATCGGGGCCCTCAGGGACTAACCTTTTTTATAAACCTATTAGTTTTCCCGACAGACGTCTTTTCGAATAAGTTAAGTTTAGTTTAGTTTTAAGTTTGTCAATTTCTTTTATTTATTTTTATTTTTATATTTTTTATGTATAGTTTATGTAAAGTGTATTCTATTAGATAATAATCGTCCAAATAATGGTTTACCCGAACCGCACCGGTCGACGTCATTACGTCAGCGCCGGCTGTCGCTGAAAACCAGCGCTGGGGCTCTGTCCTGCATAGGGTCGCAGCATAATGCTGAGCGATAGCCGCTTTGCGTGGATGTGACGCATGTTTTCCCCAACCTTTTGTTATTTTTTGTGTTTATTTTCTTTTTTTTTGCGTCATGTTTACCACCAATAAACGTATTTTTCTTTCTTTTTCTTTTTTTCTAAACAATATTCCCATAGAAAGAAGGACGTTCAGTTTTTCCCGAATTTGAAAATTTACCGGGAGTCTTTTCTTTCCATACAAACAAATTCAGACTGTTACGACATTTTAAAACAAAAAATTCCGAAATCAGTCCAGTCGTTTTCAAGTAATGCGCTTATGCGCTTACGCTCAAACTTTCGGGCTTCTGAGGCGGGACCAAAGGTTTAACGAGCTTTCCGAGGCATGGAGGGTTCTCAATATGTAATGGTCACCCATCCACGGACTGACCTCGGAAAGTGTAGCTTAACCTTCGATCGACCCGAGCGGCTGTTATTATTAAGCTCCTCTCCTCTCAGTATATATCAATCTGCCTAGCCTTTTTCCGAACGATGTTGGGGTCAGCTTTCAGTCTAACCGGATGCAGCTGAATACCAGTGTTTTACATTGAGCGACTGCCTATCTGACCTCCACAACCCAATAACTGGGTAATACGATACCCTTTGGTAAGACTGGTTGTCAGACTTTCGGGCTTCTGACGACCCGTAACGACTGTCAAAGATCCACGAATGACAGCCGGGACCAACGGGTTAACGTGCTTTCCGAGGCACGGAGGAGTCTCGGTATGTAAAGATGGTCACCCATCCACGGCCAACCCCGGCAAGCGTAGCTTAACCTGATGGATCGACTTATCGATACTTAGCCACGAGCTCCTCATTCCTCTCAATATGTATGTCATCTTCTAAATAAAACTTAGGAATCGATAAATCGCGATCCGAATTCGCGAGCAGTCGGATCCATCACTCGATCATTGCACCGCATAAACTGCGTTACCCTGCACTCGGGTCATTCAACTGGGTTCTGGATATTTCTGGGTTCAGTATTTGAGGCTTTTAGTTACTATGTTGATGGATTTGGGTGTAAAAATATGGGTACATATTGAAAAGTTGATGTGTTTCATTAATTTAAGGTCGGCACGCGGCACTTAGTGCCAAGATTTAAACATACATTGTCTGCATTGTGACTGCCTCTTCCAACTGCAAATTTGACTGCAGTTATAACTACAGCATGATCTATATTGTATACTGCAGTCTTTATGAGAACTGGAGAATGTTCTTGGATCTGCATAAGCAGTTCTTAATGCTTTACCACCGAATCATGTATTGCTGTTGCGATGCAGTCGATAAGCAGTACGTCTCCCCTAAGCCTTTACCTCTTGCTTCTTATAACTTGAAATCTTAATAGTTTTCAACAAAGTGAAGTGTGTGAAGAGCTCGTGTCTAAGTAATAACAGCCGCACCGGGTCGATCCATCAGGTTAAGCTACGCTTGCCGCGGTTGGTGGGTGGATAGGTGACCATCTTTACATACCGAGATTCTTCCGTGACTCGGAAAGCACGTTAAGTCGTTGGTCCCGGCTGTCATTTGTAGATATTTGACAGTCGTTACAGGTCGTCAGAAGCCCGAAAGTCTGACAACCAGTCTTACCAAGGGGTATCGTATTACCCAGTTACTGGGTTGTGGTGCCACATAGGCAGTCGCTCTATGTAATGTACTGGTATTCAGCTGCATCCAGTTAGACTGGAAGCCGACCCCAACATAGTTGGGAAAATGCTAGGCAAATTGAATAGTTTTCAACAAAGTCTGTGTTTGTGATTGACACTAGAACATCTTCTGTGATGTAAACTACATAGTTCGGCGCTTTGGCGGTTTACAAATATTTTATTCCATGCAGGAATCGAATCAGCGTAACCTACCATTACCATACATAGGTGAAAAATGCAATAGGCCAATCACTGTGCCATCAAATGTATTATTCGAACGTTCTCCTCGCTCTGCGAAGAATTTCATATTCCGGAGAAATTGCAATAAGCAGCACTTTCTATGCAATACCAATAGATCATTTGACTTCGTACTATCTAGTAAAGTCAGCAGAGAAGTTTGATATACACTGGCCTTCAAAACTTAGTAACAAACTTTTAAACTTTTCTCCTAAACTGTAGAAACCAGAGTTTTGAAATAAAAACGTTTTATAGCAAATTTCATCAGCTTTCTTTGAAATCATAGTTTTATTATACATAAGTAACGTTTTTAACCAAAAACTTGCCATTTTTAACTTACTGGCAAAAAACTCAAACAACATTTATAACTACAGATTTAGTTTTATATAAGGCAAACAATTAAAAATTAAATACTGTTCGTTGGTAAGCGCATTACTTGAGAAGGCCGGGACCGATTTGTTGGCTGGTAATAGTCCGAATAAAGTTTTAAGGGGGGAAAAAATGGTAAACATGCCTGGAAAATTGGAAATTTCCGGAAAGAATGAAAGTACTTTTACCTATGGGATTAAAAAAACTTAAAAAAAATTAGGCACAATCTAAAAGACAAATTAATAGATGGATTTATAGAATAGAATACAATACCAATAAAGTATTTAGAAGAAATCCTAAAAACAAATAGTTTTTATTTGTTAATTCATCATTTCCCTAGCCTTTTCATGTTTTTTTTTTGTTGATTTAAAGTCCTTTCGTTCCTTGCTTAAATCCCTCTACCAAAAAATAGATATCAAAAAAATTTCTTAAAAGCTTTATCTTTACGGAAAGGATTAAGTCCTTCGAGGAAGTCAGCTTCAGTTAAAACAAGTAGAGCTTCGAGAAATACGCTTGGCAAGTCGCTATAAAGAGAATTTACGACATTTTCTCATTTTGCAAGTTATGAATAATTTTACATATTTTGATAAATTGTATTTAAACGAATGCTCCAAACATTTTGTAGAAAACAAAATATAAGTAATTGCCATAAGCCAAATACCTACTCAATTACTCTATATAATTTTTAAAAGACCTATATAATGATTGTGAGCAACTCGTAAGTCGGGGACCACCCCTGACTTACGAGTTGTAGGTCGTGAGCTCGAACCCAGGCAGGCACATTACATTTTGTATTTAATTTCATCACCTCTGTTCTCAAAATGGTGAAGGAAAACATTGTGAGGAAACCGGCATATCCTAGAACCAGAAATTCGAAGATATGTAATCCACGAACCCGCCTTGGGACCGCGTGGTTGATTATGGCCCAGTCCCACTCACAGAGTGGAGGTCTGAGTCCCAGCAGTGGGAACATTATAGGCTGATTATTATGCTTATTAAAAGTAGTATGTATAGTTGCGTAGTTTTCTTACCACAGCAAATATAAACCAGTCAGGTTTACGTTACGTTGACGATTAAGACCAATTTGTCACATTTACGATCAATTTGGAATCGTTTACCAAGTCGTGATGTATGACAGCTCATTGTTATTGGATATATTATAAGGATTTACGTACGGAACCCGCTTGGCAAGCTCCCAATACGTGGCTGCCACATGAAACATTCAAAACGGTCTCTTTATACTAGATCAAGTTTCTAAATGGCGATAATTGTTTATGAATATGTTCATAGAAGCATCTACTTTCGTTGCACTACTTAGAATAGTGTAACTGAATCATCAGGTGGACTGATGACCTGGTGAAGGTCGCGGGAATCCATTTAAGGGTGCTTTTCCACCAGAGACGCAGACGCTGCTATGGATGCGTCTGATATTCACCAATCATAATCATTGGCTATGTAGCCCAATATGGGATCAATGAATATGATTGGTGGATATCAAATGCATCCATAGCAGCGTTTGCGTCTCTGGTGGAAAAGCACCATATTGCAGGAGGCACAGGACCGGTCCGTGTGGCGATGCTTTGGGGCTTATATATCAATGATGATGATGATTCGAATAATCCCTTTGGTTTTTTTAAATTTTAATTAAATACAAGTGCTAGAAGTTAAAAAATAATTTTCTTTCTATTAACCCAAAATAAATAATATGGTGTCTGCACCAGTCTAAATAGACTGGTCAAAATTACGAGACCAAAGTTATTTCCAATTTCCATGTGAATCCTTCCGCTTACTCGGAATTCAAAATCAATACTCCCAGCAAAAACCAACTTTGCTCTCTTGTTGGACGAAGAATGAATGAAGAAAAATTACTTATTAAGAGTTTTCCTTTAAGAATTTCTCAAAAGCAGCCCAGAGTCTGGATTTGTACCCAGTTTATAGCAATAATAGGGTCGCCTCCTTATATAGATAGTGCCATCCACGAAGACGCGCCACACTACGTTCCGCTCCGACTAAAGTACAGCCTAGCTTGGCTTACAGTATAGTAATCACGTAGTGGGGCACATCTTCGTGGATAGCAGGTTCTGTACATGGGGAGAAATGTGGATGTAGATCTATATATCATACACATCTGTGATCTGCCCCTTTGGCAAATACATGCGTTTTGTTCAGTTCTGACTAGTAATGGCAATTAATGCGATTTTTCATTAATTTCATTAGCAAGTGAATTATTGAGTCTTAGCATGATAATTGCTATTGCTATGCTAATAGCTAATATGATGATAATTGATAATAATGAAGTATGAAAATTTTATTAAAAGTGCGAATTAAAATGGTGAACGCTCATTTTAATTCGCACTTTTAATGAAAATGAAAATGTACGAAGCGATAATTCACTTAGCACTTCACGAAATTTCGCAACGGAATTTCATTAGCTAAATGCTAAATGATTTTTCACAAGCTAACAATGAATGCGAATGCTAATTAATCCATCACTAGTTCTGACTCACATTTAATGTGACCATCGTTTAAAAGACCATTAAGTCTTCTTTCATCTTCATACAAATGAGAATTTATTTAAACCCATTAATCTCTTTAATGTATTTAACCAATTAGGTTATTAACATACTTTGATGTTGCGACTTTAAACATTTATTTACTCGTCGTTATTACCCAAGAGCTGTTGTTGAGAAGAATGGTATAAGTACAAATAATGAGAATTGAAAGCGTTTGAGTGCGGTGAAAAGCACGAAATGACAAGTGGGTTGCAAATTGTCAAAAGAGCAGAAAGTCAAAGGCACACCTTGTCAAAAGCGCAGAATGTCAAAAGCGCAGAATGTCACAAGCGCAGAATGTCAAAATTGCAGAATGTCAAAAGCACAGAATGTCAAAAGCGCTGAATGTCAAAATTGCAGAATGTCAAAAGCGCAGAATGTCAAAAGCGCTGAATGTCAAAAGTGCATAATAAACATGATTTAAAACAAATACCAGTGGTATTAGTTTTTGGTATTAGAACGGAATAAATCTACATACCTAACATCACGCCTCCATTAAGAGGTAGGTAGAGATGTTTGGCATTCTCAATTTTCAGCAGTTGTATTTAAAAGGGGTGATTGACGTGCGAGCAGGTACGCGTACTTATGGCTCGGCGAGCTTACTCGCCCGTGTGTCATGCTAAGTACGCGGACTTTAAAACTGCTGAGTAAGTTCGTTGGCGACCTAACAGGTTTGAAATTTTGCTCGTAGCCCGCCTTGGCTCGTCGTCTGTCATCACTGGAAGCCGTGAGCTGCGAGCCGCGAACCAATTTGACAATGAAAGTTTGAGCAAGCTTCACGTGTGTCACCGACGGCGAGCCGAGTAAGGTTGCGAACTTAAAGAAAGCGTACTTTAAGTACGCACCAGGCGTGTTCGCAGCCCAAGATTTTGGGGGGGGGTCACCATTGGTGCCGAGGAATATTTTTAGGGAAATGGTTAATTGGTAAGTACGTAAATCATTCAGACTCTCGACAGCTTGGATGATTTTGGGGGGGGGTGTCATGTACCTTTTGTTCACCCACATATTTTCACCTGTTATTGTAATAGGGGCGAGTCTATTCTACTTCTTATATACAGAACTAGCCGATCCCTGCGGCTTCGCCCGCGTGGATGTCGGTTATTATATACTAAAACCTTCCTCGAGAACCACTCTATCCATTGGTGAAAACAGCATGAAAATCGGTGCAGTAGTTTTTCAGTTTATCGCAAACAGACAGACGCGGAGGAGGAATTTATATGTAGTTTATTGTACACCAGAAAATACATAGCGAAAATAAATCAATTTAACACTACAAAACATACAATGTGTGGCCTTATCGCTTTCTGCGATTTCTTCCTGGCAACCTAAATATGTAGTGATGTTTTAACTGGGCCATTATGGGGTAATCCGAATCTATAAGCGATACGGGGAAATTATCTTAGAAATCTTTAGCTATTTTTCCATGTTTTTTTTTTGGTATTCTTAACTTTTTGGTCAAGTGTGACTACCTAATCCATATAAATTACTAAAACTGACAAAAAAGAAATTAATGCTTATTGGCTCTGTTTCATTTATGGATCACTAGCTTCCGCCTTCGGCTTCGCCCGCGTATTATGTCAATAAAAAGAAGCCTATGGCCTTTCTCAGGCTCTAGACTATCTGTGTACCAAATTTCATTTAAATCGGTTCAGTAGTTTTAGGTACAGACAGACAGAGTTACTTTCGCATTTATAATATTAGTAAGGATTTCATTGTAGCGGACGACCTCTTTATCCAAAGTCTACGGAACCCGATCACATGCATGTGAGCATTTACAACGCCACCCACAGCATCTCTAGCCATTGAGCCAGATTATTACGTTTTGGCTCCGGTTCAACTGACCAATGACTTATCGTGATCGGTTTCAACGAACTACGGTTTTTGGTGATAAAGCGATGAGTGGGATTTTTTTAGAGGTGAAAATGGAGGTTCTTTCTTGATTATTTGTCAGCGATGTCTTGGGACAGATGACTTTTTTTCTTCTTGTCTGTTTGCCAACGCTTATTTGTTGACATATTTAAGTAATTAGAGAATAGATGTTGAGTCATTAGAAAAGTTTAGCTTTTCCCCTCGCGTCTTTTGCTGAAAGAAAAACCTAATACCATATAGTTCTCGTTTTATTTATTTTTTTGGGTGGTATATTGGCGTGTGCTAGCTGACATATGGCTAATAATTCGATTTATATTTTATGTTACGTAATGTAAATGATTTTGCATACTTTTGTATAGAATCAGTTGTTTCTAACTGAACAGACAGCTGTGCTGCTGGGGAGTTTGTTGCGCCACTTCTTCTTCCCAGCTAAAGCACTAGGAAGTGGTGAAAGGTGGGCGTTTTGGGGGACTGTCTTATGTAATTTTGACGTTCGAAAAGTGCTGATTCTCAGCCTAGTTTGAATAAATGACTTTTGATTTTGATTTTGATTTTAATAATAAGTACCTACTAGGTTTACCGGTTTTTTGTTTACTTAAAGTATGTACTAAATAATCAAAGAATTAGTGCTTTACCTCCGGGTCCTATACAACGTGTAACGGAATAAACGCAAGAGCTCATACACCCCAATTAGAATATTAAATTATAAGACTAAAATAATATCTGTAATTTAATTTAATCAAACCAGACCCAGTTATTTTTTATAAAATAGACGTCCTGACTAAACGTGAAACGAGGATAGCTATGAGCGTATTACAAATTTGGTTATGCATTTAAATAGGCTTTATATAAAGGCTTAAATTTCCTTAAATGAAATATTTTATTACCTTGTTATGACGCAGTGGTTCTAATTTCAGTTAAATAAAAGATTTTTTCGTGAAAAATTAACATATATAAATAATGACGGAAATCGATTCAGAAGTCGATTCTGAGCAAACTACTTTCACGTTTTGCGCTTATTCTGTTACACGTTGTATAGAAGCGATGGTCCCGCGAATACGCGATCGTTCGATGGCCGCGTGTTCGATAGACGCTTGGTCGCGCCGACATAAAGGGCGTTTTTTGTTTTTCCGAACAAAAAGTGATTTAAGCACGCGAGCGATTTCCATTTGACGATCGCTTTAATGCCCGCAATCATCCTAGGCCGGAAAAAATGGAAAGCGGGATGGGAAACCTTTGCCGTTAAGTGGGACAACATAGGCTTATAAATTATCTAAATATATATAACTCAAAGGTGATTGACTGACTGACATAGTGATCTATGAACGGAAAGCCCAAACCACTGGACGGATCGGGCTGAAATTTGGCATGCAGGTAGATGTTATGACGTAGGCATCCGCTAAGAAAGGATTTTGATTAATTCTACCCCCAAGGGGATAAAATAGAGGATGAAAGTTTGTATGAAACTTTGTCAATTTTAAACCGATCGGAAAGGAAATAGGCTACTTTTTATCGACATATCACGCGGGCGAAGCCGCGGGCGAAAGCTAGTAATAATATAAAGTTAAAAATCAATCAATCAATCTGCCTAGCCTTTTCCCAACTATGTTGGGGTCGGCTTCCAGTCTAACCGGATGCAGCTACATGCCAGTTTTATAATAATAATAAGTATGTCTTTTATAAAAAAATAAGTACCTTCTAAACAAAGTTACACCCATATTCTACTAACCTTCAGATCCATTCATTTGACCCCACTTCAAAAAAAGGCCAAAAGCAATAGTCTTTTTAGTCACAACTGGGTCAAAGTCCATCAAAAAACCCTGGCGCCCTTTGCCTTGACCTAGATCGGGGTTCGACCCAAACTGCCCAAATCCTCAGTTTTGTAGATAAACACATAAATATGGAAAGACAGCGTTAGTCATATTCCCAACTGTGTTTACTAAACGTTTAGTCTTGGTAACTTATGGCGACATGTAATTGGATCTGAGAGTTAGTTGTTCCAATTAAATAAGAAAATTATTGTTTAAACTATCGTTTGTCTGCGAATTCGTTTGCATACAAAATTGAACCATGGAAATTTCTGCATAGGGATGGTTTTCGAATAATGCTTCTAAGTGCATCTCACTCATAGGAACATAATCTTCCAGGTTTCATGTTCCTGACTTCAGTTGTTTTGGCTTCGTCTTGTCATCAGTCGAATCTGTTTTATAACTAGTACTTGGTCGACCGAGCTCTGCTCGGGTGAAAATAGAGAAAACGACCAAACTGGACCGATGTTTCGCGCCCATAATTGCAATTTTCATCGAAATCGTTACAGCCGTTTTCGAGAACGTCATTAAAAATATTATTTATATACAACTAGCTTCCGCCCGCGGTTTCGCCCGCGTGGTATGTTGATAAAAATGCCTATGTCCTTTCTCAGGTTTCTAGACTATCTGTGTACCAAATTTCATTTACATCGGTTAAGCAGTTTTGACGTGAAAGCGCGACAGACAGACAGAGTTACTTTCGCATTTATAATATTAAGTAAGGATCATTAAATCATTTATTTCTTTGCAAACATGGGTAAATATATACAATATACATGGGTTAAGGCTCTTACATACTGGGGCGATTCGTCGCGCGACGCGACGCCGCCGCATTGTTCGCCGTGAAGTTTTCTCAGAAATTGTTTTGTTAAAATTCTCGTCGCGCGGCGAATCGCGCCAGTATGTAAGAACCTTTATACAAATATTGCTCCTGCTCCTTTATTAAAGAAAAAAGTACTGAATTGATTTCTACAAAACTTGGTACAGAGCTTAAACATGACTTGCCGATTTATTCTCTGAAAATGTTACCGTGGAAACTTAGGTGAAATGAGCTTTGAAGTGAGCAGGCAAAAGTGTCAATACCTAGCACCAGGTGAAAAGACTGCCCATTTCAAATTCACTTTACCAAAGTTTTCACGGTGATTTTTCTTCAGAATTTATCAAAAGTTACAAGTCTACACGTTCACAAGTTACCTAGAATGTAAATTTTTCGGTATCATAGCTCATCTCCATATTCATAATCAGCCTTAATGTTCCCACTGCTGGGATACGGGCATCAGGCCATCTCTCTCTTTTGACAACATTTAAAAAAAGAAAATCGAATTTAAAAATTATTGCGGTACTAAGCACGACACTTGTAAACTTGTAAGACGGAATAGAGAGTCGCCGGACACTCTCAGGATTTGCTATGATTTTCTACAAGTTGTAACTTACAAAGAATTTTTTGGTAAACAAAATCACGAATAAAAGTGTTATATTTAAGTACTTGTGAACTAAATAATGACACTTGGTAATATAAGGCTTGTAAGTTTTGATAAACAGGGCAGGTATTGGACATTCTGGATTCTTCTCACAGGGAAGTTTCCCAGGACACGAGTAGAACCGCGGTAAATAGCTAGTTACTAATGAATGTACTTTATTTCGTAAGTGGCGTCGAACAACAAACAGAAAGATCTTCCGGATTTTTATATTTAACCTATCAGACGCCCGCCAGCAGTTTCTTTATGTGACCTTTAAAAAATATCTTGTTTATGTTTAGGAAAATTCCTACGAACGCTTTCAGGTTGTTTGTTTGTCCTGCCTAATCTCGAAAACGGTTGGAATAACATCGAGATTTCTTCCAAGATTTACGATGCCAATAACCAACTTTATATCATCACATAATTTCAAAGGGCTACGAAATAGCTCGTGGAAAATTTATGCGGTCAAAGTCACAAGAATTTTCAGTCTTAAAAAAATATATGGCAGTCGTAAAGTGCCTCGCAAACAAAAAAAAATCAATTCTCGCTCGCCGTGTCATCCGAAATAAAATAGCCACAAAAACAAATAATAAAAAGTAACATTTTAACGTACGTTGTCAACGAGATTTAAAATTAAAAGTGGGAGCTATTTTTGTAAAAAAAAGATTAGTCATACACTCGGGCGTATTCTGGACTCACGGCGGAACATCTCATCATCATCTCACAAAATGCGTTTTCGAAACGCATTTTCAAGTGAGATGACAGATATAACAAATATGTACGTGTAAGTGAACAGTGAATTATTAGATAAACAAGTGTCAGGATAATGTAAAACGTTCTACAAGATGATTATTGTTATGCGTACTTATAATTCAGTTTTGAAAACTATGTGTTAAAATTGTTTATTTAAAATGAGTGAAAACTTACGTAATGTTTATTTTGAGGTTATGTAAACTAGCAATAGGCATTGTGTAAGTGGTGTATTGTTTTAACATGTCATTTTGTTATGTAACATTTATTGGTATGAAGGTAACTCCATAACCTTAATTATGAAACTTTATATGGGTTCCGTACGGGTCTTATAACTGCGCAATTAAGTTTATTGGCATAATTAACCTACGTTAATATTATTATTTTGATAAAGGAATAAAGGTAGTGTAGTACCTAAGCCGTGGCGCAATATGGAAAAGGTTTTCTCAAGCTCATACAGATAACAATTCATTTTTACCCGACTACGGCGAAGAAAAGAGGAGGGTTATGATTTTGACCGGTATGTATGTATGTATGTATGTAAGTATGTTCATCTGTTCCCCCCTATGTTCTACACCACTCATCACAATTTGACAAATGAGGTATCGTTGGAAGTGTCTTGATCATTCGCTGGTTATAGGCTATGTGACGTCACATTAATTCTTCAAGGACTTTCTAATTAACTACAATAGTTTTTGGTCCGCACGCGGCTCGTCCTCGGTCATTTTCAAATCCGGAGTCACACGTAATCTGTTCGATTTATGCCCTAACACGTGTGACTCCGGATTTTTAATTTGTCTGTCTGTGGTGTCTTGTTTATACCTTTTTAGTCGTAGTTGGGTTTTAGTTTTTCTTACTAATTTTTTTTTAATCAACGAAATAACGGAGGAGGTTCTCAAATCGACGCGTATATACAGCATGTAACAGAAACCCTGTCCCGATCCCAAAGGGGCAGATAGGTACTCCAATAATATTACCAGAAAAAAAAAGTACGCGACCGACATCAGCGTAGAAGCAATTCAAGCCATATTTATGTAGGTATAAATGTCTCACAGTCTGTTGATTTTATAATAATTAGTAGAGCAATATGACTACAGATAAGCTGACCCGTTTATTTTAGTGTCTAAGAATTGGTGCTTTCGTATAGGAATTCGATTATACAGGGTGCCGATTTAGACACCTGCATCCGTCAAAGGGTTAATCTACCCGTCATACTAAGCAACTTTCACTATGAAACTATTACCCGATTCGTGAAAAAAAAACTCATTCCTATACAACACTAGACAGACTATTATGATTCATTTATGTTTTTTTTTTTTTGCTTATCGTGTTTTTGTTTCATAGCGAAAGTTTTAAAGTATGACAGGTAAAATTGACACCCCTGGTGAATGCAGATCACTAAATCGCCATCCTATATAATGTGCTTAAATATTTATTGACATTGGTAATTGATCATATTTACAAAAGAAAGAAGAAATGAATCATGTTAAAATTCACTTAATAATGAGCATAATAATGCTGTACCTATATTAATATCTCTCTTTTCAGAATCAGGCGCCATTATTTTTAGTCGTAACGATAAAAGTGACAAACGCCAAGGAAATCACATCAAAGCACACTTAGGTGTAATTATTTATGTAATAATCTGTATAATAATTGACGAAGACGTTAAAATGTTACATAAAGACGTCATTAGGCTTTTATATTTATTGTATTGTATTTATTTTTTGTATTTTATTGTATTTAATTTAATTTAATTGTCTTTGTATTTAATTTATTTTATAATTGGTCCGTGTTGGCTGTGAATTAATAAATAATAATAATATTCAAAAAAACAAAAAAACAAAATCAAAATATTTTATTTCAGATAAACCTACATGGGCAGTTATGAAACGTCAGAAGCTAGGTGCACGGTTCCAATTGGTCGTTTCCATAGGAAACGTAGAAGAGCCGGCAAGAAACTCCATGGTTACTGTTTTAAAAGATAATTGGCTTTTACAATATTTTCGAATTACTGTGTTAATAGTTATGGGAGGACAGTGTAGGCGTTTCAAAAAGTTCCATGTAGGTAGTTAAAAAATAATAATTGAAATTGTTCAAAAAAAAAAAGTCTACAGTCCACTACGCCTACAACGTTCGTATTTGTGCTGGCACCTAAAAATATAGGTACATAGTTTAGGTATACTTAAGTAAAATATTTGAAAATATAACATCCATCCATACTGCGGTACTCTAATACTTAACTTTGGATAGTTCGGACCATTGATATTAATTATAGAGGACCAAACTTAAATGTATCATAAAATCCGCATTGCTATTCTGTAAGAAACTCACCGTGAAAACTTAGGTGAAGTGAGCGTGGAGTGAACTGTCACTGCCTTAGCATCAGTAGGTATCGATGACAATGACAGCTCACTCCACGCTCACTTCACCTAAGTTTTCACGGTGAGATAGCTACAGAATAGCAATGCTGATTGTAAAACGCGTGTTATGTGACTTGGTAACTACGATTCGTTGACATTTTTCGGAAATCACACTGAAACATTGATGATACTTATATAATTGGTGTAAAAAGACGCATAACGAAGCCAAAGTCACTTGTTATTCCCGTCATTGTGTTTTTTTTTTTGTTCTGGACCATACCTGAGCACCTTCTGGTTATGGAGATATTGAAGGTAGTTCCAACTTTTTCAGACGTTTTCTAAAGAAAGCATCTTTTAAATGTCTTAATTTTGAATACTCCCACGAACCCTGAACCGTTGCATGCACCCATAAACACAATTTTTTGCATGCGTTACGTTGCGCACTACCGTAAACAACGATTTTTCACACCAAAAATAAAAGCCATTTCCCAGCAATTATTTTTGTGCAATGTTACTTATTTTGATGTACAGAATGCGTAGGTGACGGCTATGTGATTGGTCTTTTTACATCCTCTGTAATAATAATGATAGACATACACTGATTTACTATAAAACCTTTTTAACCTGATCTCTCAAATCTCCGTAAGGCGTATGTTACACCACTCTTATCGTTATAATCCTTGTGCTCTAAATTTTAGACTCATTTTGCATACATTTCACAATGTGCTTGAGAGGCACGCGCACAACAAAGGCGTACTTTATCTCACACACATGAGAACTCATTATCTAAAGTACACATTACATGCCATATGGTTACTTATTATAGAAATACTTATTTCCTTTTGCAGTTAGATCGAAATAAAGTTCTATCTTTAGTGGACTGGTTTTGGGAGTTTTGGTGATAATGCCAATCAACCGCTGACAAACCACCTAATATAGATGGAATTCACGAACGACTTTCCATAGTAAAACAGCTGAATTATTTCTATGTGACGTCAACACAAGCCCCTACTACTTACGTACGTAACTTACGTTACTTATGCATTTATAATAAAGGGTGAAATTTTTGTCGTTTAAATCCTCTTAAGGGTTTATTGTACTCATAATTATGAACAACATTCACTATGCGACCAACTCTGGAATCACGAAAAAAAATTAGCTGTTCCCCTTCATTTTCACGAGCTAATATGCGAAATTGCGAACATAAAAAAAACAATGAAATGAAGCTTTTTTTTTTCATTGTATCGCATTTATTTATGGAGCGGAGTTTGCTAGCTAATTTTATTTGACCCTGTATACTTTTTATTTTGTTTCTATGATTATGATTTTTCCTCTGCAATATGTTGGCTCGCAAATTTGCAATATGCGACTGAAGTAAAGGCTAAACTATTTACAGCGTACTGTCAGTCGTCAACTACACGCAGAAGTCATACAGCGCCCTGCACGTTCAATACAATAATGCTTTCAGGGTGTTGATGGGGTCTGCCAGGGTTGCGAGAAGGTCCGAAAGGAATACCGGGACCTTGGCAACAGGCAACTGAAGGAACACGGATGGGTTTTAGTCAGTAAAAGTCTGACACGCCCTTTCGCTCTGCCCAGAGCAGGAGAAGTAATTAGATGATATTACAACCTCAAAAAAAAAAAAGTTGTTTCTGGGGTTGCCGCGCTACTGCAGTGCATCTGGCATGTTCGCAAAGGCGAGAATAGATGGCTTTCACGCCATCATGCGCAAGCGTTGCGCTTCCATTAGCGCAGGGTACGCCCCAGCCCTAACAGCATCCTGAAAACTATAGCTGATAGGTAGGACAGCCCTATACTGGGACATTGGATACACCTACATGCAACTGTGGCGTAGTAATTAATAGTTTGTATTGTTTTTTCTGGTAGATGGTAAGTACCAACACTAGTTTCTAAGTCGTGTGTATATGTACTAACCAAGTGGACTATAAGGTCCGAAATAAAAGATTTTAATGAATTTAGTCACAATAAATACTTTTCTTTCAATCTTGCTCTTGTGTTAATGTTGTTATTATTTCATTTCTATTGTCGCTGATGCCTTTTGCAGGCATAACGAGTATTTAATTGATTCCAACAGTTGCATACTGGGGCCTATACATTTTTAATTATTAGGTGAACTTTATGCGACAAATATCGATGGTTCGCCTGACTCTACAGGCAGGTTTACTCCATACCTATAATATTTATAGAATTACTATTTAAAACAAAGTTATATGTTCTACTTTCTATCATCATTTGCCCAGCCATCTAAGTTGTGGTCGGCTTCACCTCTAACCGGATGCTGCTCAATTCCAGTATTTTACATTGAGCATTTGTCTGGCCTCCACATCCCAGTTACTGGGTAACACGATAGCCCTTGGTAAGATTCGTTATCAGACTTTTGAGCTTCTGGCTACCCGTAACGACTGTCAAAGATCTACGAATGGAATTAATATATTCGATCTAAATGGAGCTTTGTATACAGAAAAAGGAACACATCCCGTATTCAAAATACGCGCTCTGATTTGGAGTTATGGACAACAGTCCGTTATACAACACCATAAGTGACGCATTAAGCAATGCAATAGGCATGAATGTACCGTAATTTTGACATAGCTGTGTAATGCCACTATATCAATAGAATAGAATAGATGTTTATTTCATTTGTTAAGAAAATTGTGTTACATGTCGCTTATAAAATGTAATTTTACAAGAGTATTGGGTATGCATTTTATGTTGGCGCACTTTGTCCGGGGAGGGATCTTTTGCAACCTATTGTTGAGATCTTTTCTCACATAATTGATTTATAGGTATACAGAACAAATGTGAGAAATTTTGGATTTAGGATCCCATTAGGTGTAGACCTAAAATTACTTAATATAAGCTAGGAGTGACTTTACGAGTCAAAGCCTATGCTGACGGGGAGGGGGGCCGTTCTCTTGTAGAGCGGTTTGCCTCTCTCCAATTTGTTTATATATTCAATTTCGCCTATCCTGTTTGAGAAAAGGGATGGATTGAACTGTCCATATCTCGTATACGCGGGACCGGGATCGTCGAGGCCGCTGATCGTCAGTGAGGTGAGGTTGTCGATCATATCGTGGTGGAGATCGTGTGCTCTGAGATGCCACGGGTCTTGATCAAGCATTTCTCAGAGCGTTTTGGTTTCAGTGCGACGACACTATATCAACCTGTCAAGGCATGCACTATTCTGATCATGGATCACCTTACATCTTAGATAGGAAAAGTAATGACGATCAACGATTGGTCAGTGGCACATATAGCATTGTATGTGTCAGTGTATCAGATCTTAGTTCTATGAAGCTTATTCCTCATTATGACTAGCGTAACATATTAAGGGTTGAGGGCTGCATATCATCTTCTACCTGTCTTGTAAAAAAAAAAAAAATCCAATAGGACCGATGGCTGCCAGGGTTGCGGGAAAGTCCGAAAGGGATACCGGGACCTTGGCAACAGGCAAATGAAGGAACACGGGTGGGTTTTAGTCAGTAAAAGTCTGACACGCCCTTCCGCTCCGCCCAGAGCGGGAGAAGTCATTGGATAATTCCCACCCTCAAAAAAAAAAAAAAAAGAGGTCTTTCTCATTTGTAATAGCCATACCCATCCCGTAATGATAAATGATAAATGATGATAAATGATTTTTATTTCTGTAAGTAGGTTTGTACAAACACTTTTACACGTCAATCACATTTTTAAAACTAGATGAGGTCGGCGTTTCCTATCTGACTACTCTGAGAAGAAAGGCCGAAACAAACTCAGAGGTCACAGTCTCTTTTAAAGTCCAGACATAATCTTGGTCAGATCATGTGAAGACCATGTAGATTGGTGTCTGAAATGGACTATTGAGGAAAGAACCACACAGATTGAGTAGAGCTGTCCATTCAGTGCACGCATTTGTCAATAATCGTGCAGCTCAACTCCAATTTTAAGGAGCTCAACTAATGAAACAACACTTATTTTCTATTTTGTGAATGTGAGAACGTTGTAGGCTTAGTGGACTGTAGATTTGTTGAAAATCTTCTATTTTGTTAAATACCTAGTACATGTTGAAAGGCCTACATTGTCCTCCCATGCTTACTAACATTGTAATTTGAAAATATTGTTAAAGCCAATTATTTTTAAAAGAGTAAATGTGGTGTTTCTTGCCGGCTCTTCTTCATAGGAAACGACCAATTGGAATCGTGCACCTAGCTTCTGATGTTTCATAAGTGCCCATGTGAAATAAAATATTTTTATTTTTATTTTACCTAGGCTAAGTTTTTGGTAAATAAATGACTACATACTTGATTATTTCTATTATATATCTCTTTTTCAGTATATTCACTTTATTTCTAGTGATATTATCTGTCACACAATGGAAACGGAAATGATGGGTAGATCATTTCCTTGGTCATTGAAGCTATCCACATTTCTCAAACTTTCTATGTATGGTTTGTATGAAGCTTCTATCGCATGTCATGACCGTCCGGTGTTTTTAGGGCACGATAAAGAACTTCAAGGCGTGAAGCGAGACAGATGTTGACGTAGCTATGGAGAACAGTGGACTAGTTGTAAATATAGCGGGTGTTGCGCCTGCGCGGGGTCACTGGCGTGCATCTATTCTAGGGCTATAACAAATAGCTGGACTAGTCCAGAGTGTGGTGGATACTTAGGCCTGTATGAAAATGCAGTAAGTATAATAATAATACATTTAAAAGTTCCAGGTGTTAAATCTGTAATTTATGTCCCCTTTAACTATCACATAGAATTGATAAGAAAAGACGAGACATTCAAATTCCGTTGGACCCAATGTCCATCTAGGGGAGATTTTATGAAACAATAATAAACTAGAATGGTACAAATTAAAAATTAAAGTATGGACGTTCTTGCCTTCGCTAAAAACAATCTAGACTTTTCTCGTCATAGGGATGTGCCTTTATGAGTATTATAAATTCAAGATAGTTAATTGTTTCAGGCGTGACTTTGCGGAAATCCATCATAAAATAAAATAGACGTACATAGATTTTTAGTAACCTATTCCGCTTATACATTCCGCAAGTGTCATACAAAACCCTATCGACACGTGCAACAACGTCATGTTCGGGTTCCCGACAGGTCAATCGTCATCCTGAGGATGCCTCGTTGGGAGGTCAAACACGTGTCGATTTCTTACAGGGTTTTTATGACTCTAAAGGAATAATTAAGTGGAATAGACCAAATATATCTACGTCTATTGTATTTTATGCTGAATCCAGCAAGACCCAGTTACCAGAAAAGTATGATGTATGAATGAGAACGCTTCTATAGCAAGAAGTAAAACAAGAAAAAGATAGATATATGGATTTTTCAAGAGATAACAAGGCTTTGAAGGATGTTGACGGCTAATAGAGATGAACGGAGTATGCATGGAAGAATTGTAGCGACTCCAAAAGGATGAGGGTGAGGATCATGATGAAATAGTGGACATTTACAGCTAAAATATAGTAAAGCTATCTATATTGTAAGATGTTAAAATGTCACTATTTCTCATCATAACATTAGGTAGGTCATCGACGTATGAAAGTGGGTTACTATGGCTATAAACGTCAACGAAACAGCTGCTATTATCATGCAGATGGTAACATGTGCCAACAAGCCGAGATTAGTTGCAATGGTCCCGATTATTATCATAATATTTAGTTTATCAGCGGTCATTATCTTAAAAGCATTGGTGCTGTGCTGACGTCTGAATTACTTTGAATGCCTCATGCATAAATAGCATCTGCTAAAGTGTCCCAAAGTTTCGTTCACCTGCACCCTTGGTCATCTACTGAGCCCAAACAATCCTAACTAATATTATAAATGCGAAAGTGAGTTTGTTGTTACGCTTTCACGCTAAAACGGCAGAACGGATTTAGATACAATTTGGCACATGGGTAGACCATGATCTGGAATAGGACATAGGATACTTTTTATCCTGATATTCCCACGGGATCGAGATTTACGCGGGTGAAATCGCGGGGCGCAGCTAGTCCTTACACTTACATATTATAAAGCAAAGTCCTCCGCCGCGTCTGTCTGTCCGTCTGTTAGCGATAAACTCAAAAACTGCTGCACCGATTTTCATGCTGTTTTCACCAATGGAAAGAGTGGTTGTCAAGGAAAGTTTTAGTATATAATTATTAAGTATATAACCGACATCCACGCAGGCGATGCCGCAGGCATCAGCTAGTATAAGATGAATAGATGTAGGTACCGTCGAAACGAAAAGTGGAAATCGGTCCTTTTTAACGAGTTCTGACCCTCGAAAACTCAACTTGAAAGTTCATCTATGGATAGACCATTTGTTGTTTTTCGTGTGGTTAATGACTAGCCTGTCAGAGTTTTATACCGCCCATGTGCCTCTGACTTGGCTTCACATGCCGTCGAGAAATATCTCTCAGGCATGCTGGTTTGCTCATGATGTTTTCCTTCACCGTTTTTGAAGCAAGTGATAATTATACAATACGCACATGAATCCGAATAATCAGAGGTGCGTGGCTTGGGTTCGAACTTGAGACCTATGAGACCATTCTAAACAGACCTCTATCAGCGAAAACGATGATGGAGAAGTCAAAAATGTATTGGATTGACAATTAAGAAAAGGTTATGTCAATCATGTTGAAAGTCGTTGTAGAAATACGAAATGCTTTAGAAGCGATTGTCACTTGTCTAGGCCATCATCAATATCACTAGTTTAAACAATTCGCTTCAGAGCCAGATCGAACAGGCGCTAGTCGAAGTTACATAGATCTTAAGGACGTAACGGAAGCCGTAACTGAACTACGAAAATATATACTAAATTAATAAAAAAAAAAAAAAAAAAATATTATTTATTTATTTTTGCTACATATTTTCTGGTGTACAATAAAGTATATAAAGATAAATAATATATCTATAGAATAAAGGAACAAAAAGTATATATTCTGACTCACACAGGAAGATAATATTACAGAAACTAAATAAACATTATGACACAAATTATATAGAAAAGTAAAACCAACAGAAGCACATATCTCATAACAAAAATGGAAGAAGACCCCTCTAACTTCCCTAGGACGGAAATGGAGAAAATCGACAAGAAACTCCATAATTACTGTAATGTATTAATTTGCAGACAAAACAATCACAAGCAACACTCAAAATGCAAAAAATAACCCAAAAAATCCCGATTTGAACCAGAAATCCGTAACAAAAGTGTTTTCAACTTTTCAACATCAAAAACATGCTGAGCGCTGAACGTACGTACACAGGTAGCCTTTAGATCGCTCGTAAAAGTCATGTAAAGTAATTATCTTCAAAGATTTATGAGCACTGAAATGATTCTGATGCACGGAAAAACTCAACACGGAATATTAACTCTGAACTGAGGAAAACTGTTACAGAAATGTGTGTTATGTTTTGGAGTAACCTACGTTACTAAGCCTTGGACCGTAAAGGGAGAATTGAGATAATAATGGGTTAGGATACATACTATAAACTATATAAGTATTGTTTAATGTATTCCATAACCTTACATATTATAAAGCAAAGTCTGTCGTCCTGTACGCGATAAACTCCAAAACTACTGCACCGATTTTCATGCTGTTTTCACCAATGGATAGAGTGGTTCTCGAGTAAGGTTTTAGTATATAATAACCGACATCCACGCAGGCGAAGTCGCGGGCATCAGCTAGTATACTATACACTATGGTGTATACTATCCATACTAATATTATAAATTCGAAAGTAACTCTGTCTGTCTGTCTATCTGTATGTTACCTTTTCACGCCTAAACCATTGAACGGATTTCGATAAAATTTGGCAAGGAGATAAATAGCATCCCGGGGAAGGACATAGGCTACTTTTTATCGACATACCACGTGGGCAGAAGCTATTAAGCTTATAATTTTGATGTACGTAGATTTTTTAATGTAGAAGTAAGACCCAAACTGGCCAGTAATGGTCAAACGGTTGAGTAGGCATGCAAATAAGTGGAACGCCTACGTAATATAGTGGTAATGAAAAATAACTTATAACACGGTCCAATTTACAAAGTAAATCAATGTTAATTCAAACAATTTTCTAGTGGTTTTGAGAATGATTGTTCAATTGTTTTGTCATAAACAGTCAAGGACTAATTACAAAAAATTAAACCGATGAAAAAGAACTGAAAAGGGAAAAATAAAAAATAAACCTTTTAGTGTAACTAAGCTCCTAAACTAATATAAGTAACAAATTTTGAAGTGGCGCCAAACAAACTATCAAATTAATTACATAATTCTAGACTGTACTAGGCGCCGCCTCAACATTTGTTACTTAAATTAATTTAGGAGCTTAGTTACACTAAAAGGTTTATTTTTTATTTTTCGTTTTTCAGTTCTTTTTTCGTCGGTTTAATTTTTTGTAAAAAAGTTTTTTATTTTACACTTTTGAATTACCATCCACTCCAGGGTACTCCAGGGGGTTACTCCAGGTTAAAGATGGAGTTGATGATGAGTGTTTGTGTCTTCAGAACTATGTATGTGTGTGAAATTTCAACAGAATCGGTTCACAGTTGAAAATTCAGTTGGTGAAAATTCAATCAACCCCATTTTTTCTACCTTTAAGGGTGGATTATAGTTTCCAATTTTAAATGGGACCAACTTCGAGCTATACCCTTTCCAATAAAAAAATATTTTTTCAAATCGGACGACACACTAGAAAGTTATTCGTGGCCATACATAAAAAAAAAAACTAAAAAAAAAATATACGGGTCGACTTGAGAACCGCCTCCTTTTTTTTCGTCGGTTAAAAATGTTTACTTGCACCTTATTTTCTGACTACGCCATTGTCAACATGTTGAATGAAAATGACAGTTGGAAAAAGTGACATGCGGTTTGTGTGGAAACGTTTGTGTTTCCGCTTTGTGGGAAAGGAATTTGTTTGAATTTGCTCATCTTGTTTGCGACTAGTTTGTCTGGTAACATTAAGGAGTTCAAGTATCATAAAATCCTTAGGCCGCATTCACACTGGATCCGTGTGAAAAAGCCGTAACTACACGTGTCTATGTGTCTACGCATAGGCAACTTTTCATCCTCGGTCGCAGACGAAGTCACGGGCAACAGCACGTTATATTATAAACTAGCTTCTACCTGTGGCATCGCCCGCGTGGTATGTCAATAAAAAGTAGCATTTGTCTTTTTCCAGGTCAAGGTCTACCACTTTTTTTTTTTTTTTTTTTTTGAGGGAATGTCTACCCCTGTGGCAAATTTCATCTAAATCTGTTCAACCGTTTGAACGTGATAAATCGCGTACTTATTTTAAATGCGAAAGTAACGCCGCGTTTCCACTAGGCAACAATTGACGCGCAACATGTTGCACAACAAGTTGCCCAACATGTTGAAAGTCTACGCATCTACTACTTTATAACAAACAACAAGCCGCGCGTCATGTTGCGCGCCAGATGGCAACGTCGCGTCGCGCGCTTTTGGTGCAGCGTTGCCGTACATGTTGAGCGTCACGTGTCGCGCACCAAATGCTGCCTAGTGGAAACGCGGCTTGAGTTTTTTTGTTTGTGACGCGTTCATGCTAAAACGGCTGTATATTAATATACCAGTATTTTACATGGGGCGACTGCCTATCCGACCTCCACCTGACAGATGCCGAATGAAAGGCAAAAATGAAGAAGAAACTATCCGACCTCCACCTGACAGATGCCGAATGAAAGGCAAAAATGAAGAAGAAGCCCCGGTCTGATCTCTGCTTTCTGATGCTCTACATCCGGCTCAATTTATAAAAGACCAATAGATGTTTACATTTTTCCACCGCCATTTAGTCGCCTAAAAGCAAAATTTATTTACGTTTTAAATATATAAAAACTTTTAATTACTTTAGAAATTGATGCAAATAAATTCAGTTTGTTTATCTTGTGGACTTGTCCAGATATTTGGGTCAATATAAAAACTAACATGATTTTGGACTGTACCTAATGTTTTTTTAAAGAATTCCTTTGCAATGAAGCTCCGTTTTATTGGGTGTATTTTATTTGTAATAAATGTGTTGAAAAGTGGACCACGTAAACCTTTGGTGTGGAAGGCAAGATCATCATAAATTTTTCAGTTGTAAGTTTATATGTAGTTTAGCAGTTATTGGTGTTGTTGGAATACCATTTTTTTTTTGTAGTAGCACTTGCGGCTTCTCCATCAACGAGGTAGTCAGCTTTCCCAGTAGTAAGTATATTTTTATTATCTTGATTCTAGAACATCTGTTTCTTTTTGGGCTGAATTCTGCATGGGTCATTACAGTAAAATTGGAGAAAAGTGGCGGTTGCGCAAGCGATTTTTATTAGCCGTATATTTTACGAGCACTGTAAACATGTGCTTAACCGTCATTAACATATTTTTATACTGATCTGGTGTAAAATTATTGAGGACACTCAACAATGACTTTGTCTTATTTTCACAGAATACGAGTTACTAAACATACATAATAGTACCTACACATTTAGGATTTCCAACAAAGAATGTACACAATACATGACTCTTATGACTTGGGATATGAAAGTATTTTTTTAGGGTTTCGTGCCCAAAAGCTACTGTAGAAGCTTTACTCTGCGTGGTTTTAAATAAAACCTTAGTGCTTTCAAGTTGAAGGCTAGTTTAGGAGACAAACGTTAGATTTGTTTTAAGAATAGGTGAAAACAGAGATTGGGGGCCATGCCAGCTGTAAGGGCGGGTGCCAGAAGATATTAGTAAAATAATATAAATTACGTAGCTCCTTTTATAGGAATAATTATCCCTTGCTATCATGATACGGTGTTTTATTAGTACCGGTACCGTGGGCTCACCTCGGAGTCTACAGTACTATCGGAGCTCTCAGATGTCGCTATACGGGAAATATACTTCGAAGGTTAAAAATAAGTGTTATTAGTTTATTACCTACCCCTCATAAATAGAGAACAAGTTGTCTTAAAAAAAAAAACCGTTAAGAAATTATAGGATTTACGTTCCGATGATAAACATTCTAAATCCGCTCTAATCTGGCACAAAATCAAGGAAAATTCTAATAGTTCTATTGGGCATATTAAAAAATACTGGCACACGTAATATTTATTTCATCAACATTGAAATGTTTCGTCGTAAATATGAAGCAAATAAAGTTGTTATTGGTATTATTTATCGGTGGAAGTTTTTTCATTAGAGTTTGATAGTTGATCGAGCTTGCTATGTATAAGTTAGCGTACGAATTTCGTCGTTCTTACTCGAGCAAAATGTCTCAGGGCGTATGCATAAGCATACAACGTTATTTTTAAGAGTTGTGGTTATCAATCATAGAGTATAGTGTAGCTACTACATGGAAAGGGAAACTTCTAATCGTTAAAATACTTTATTTCCTTTTTACCCAAAGGGTGAAAATGCTGTTTGTCTGTCTCTCACATGTCACTATGGTTTCTATCGTGGCAAATAACAATAAAATTGAATACTCTAATGTGCTTTGGGGAACTTGGACCTTGGAGAGATCGGGTATCACCCGTTTTATCGCCTTATTCTCTCTTTTTGAAAACTTTTTAATTAAGTATAGTGACACACGCAAAAATTCTGTCTCTCCAAAAAAAAACCTTATTTAGGGCGCCTTTTGAATGTTACAAATATGTTTAATTTAAAAAATATGTTACAAATATGTTTGTTTTTTTTAATATAAATTAGATAGTTATATAGATATCTAATTGATTATTTCTGTAAGCCAGTCAGTCAGACAATGCACAGTCTAACCATATGCATATTATGTAGATATCAGTACATGTATGTGTGTTGTTGCTAACAATGTTGCGCTGAAAGTATTATGATTGTTTTATTGAACAGTAAAATTGAAGAAAAGCCGCGGTTGTGCTTGCGATTTTTACTAGCCATATATTTTACGAGCGCTGTAAAGCATGTGCTTAAACGTCATTAATATATTTTTATACTGATCTGGTGTAAAATTATTGAGGACACTCAACAATCACTTTGTCTTATTTTCACAGAATACGAGATAGTTAACATAACATCACGCCAGTTTTTTTCCGGTTTTTTTCCCAAGGGGTATCGTATTACCCAGTTACTGGGCTGTGGAGGTCAGATAGGCAGTCGCTCCATATAAAATACTGGTAGTCAGCTGCATCCGGTTAGACTGGAAGCCGACCCCAACATAGTTGGGAAAAGGCTACTCAGATGATGATGATCACGCCAGTTTTTTTCCCGAATAGTACTTGCACCCACATTTCGCCTGTTACTATATATTTATTCAGGATCTCCAACAAAAGATGTAAGTATATAATACATGACACATAAATAAAGGGCAATATCAGGTAACTAAGTAGATGCACTTCTTCACATAAAGGAGACCACAGCAGGCACAATAATTTGGTATCTATGGTCTCTAATAAGGAAGGTGATAGAAAGAAGGTGCATTATTAGTTTTGGTGGTACGGAACTCTTGGTGCAAGGTCCGACTCGCACTTGGCCGGTTTTTTGTCTATACAGTTACATTATTTAGTCCCTTCTTCTAAAAATAAACCTATTGAAGCATTAATCATCATCATCTGCCTAGCCTTTTCCCAACTATGTTGGGGTCGGCTTCCAGTCTAACCGGATGCAGCTGAATACCAGTATTTTACATGTTGCGACTGCCTATCTGACCTCCACAACCCAGTAACTAGGTAATACGATACCCCTTGTTAAGACTGGTTGTCAGACTTTCGGGCTTCTGACGACCCGTAACGACTGTCAAAGATCCACAAATGACAGCCGGGACCAACGGCTTAACGTGCTTTCCGAGGCACGGAGGAGTCTCGGTATGTAAAGATGGTCACCCATCCACGGACCAACCCCGGCAAGCGTAGCTTAACCTGATGAATCGACCCATGCGGCTGTTATTACTTAGCCACGAGCTCCTATAGTACATTATACATGACTCATAAATAAAGGGCAATATCAGGTAACTAAGTAGATGCACTTCTTCACATAAAGGAGACCACAGCAGACACAATAATTTGGTATCTATGGGCTCTAATAAGGAAGGTGATAGAAAGAAGGTGCACTGTTGGTTTTGGTGGTATGGAACTCTTGGTGCAACGTCCGACTCGCACTTGGCCGGTTTTTTGTCTATACAGTTATATTATTTAGGCCCTTCTTCTAAAAATAAACCTATTGAAGCATTAATCAATATAATAGTATTTATCTCGAACAGACTTAATCAATTACCCATGTTGAGTACCTATCATTTTTTAATACAGACGAGGCCCTACCACGAACGCGCGGCGTAATCGTAACGTAAATTAGAACAATTGGAAAAACAACTATCGGATTCGTATAGCATGTAAGTTTACATTTTAGCGACAAGCACAACGTATCACCCAAAAATATGAAAAGTCTTAAAATTAAGTACTCTATTTAAATATTTTTCTTATTACAAAAAAACCGTGTTTATCAGTTGTATCTTAGCGTAAACACCTTTTAAACATGACATTTCCGTATAGAGTTTGACATAAAACTGACATTAAACACGTGTTGAACAAGTGTCTAAGTTTTTGTGGTAAGGCCCTAAATTAATTTTAAAATCGTTCGAATTTGCGTAAAACCACGCGCATTCGAAAATGCAGACCTCTTTTGTTTTACAACCTTTCACTATTATTTTCTCCATTCTAATTATTTTTTAAATCCATCTACATTATTACAAAGGGACACATTTATTTATGTATTATTCACAAAATCCACAGCTCTTTGGAGAATTATCTTAGAATATGAACTAGTCTTACAGCCAATTACATCCAAGGCTGAGTAGCGTCTGTATTGTCACTTGAAATGCCCCGTAATGGGAAATTCCGTAGCGTGCATACCCATACCCATACTAGCAGTAGAACTATTTAATAGTGACAGGGCATCGACCTTTCGCCTGAAAACAATGCTGGCTATTTAATTCAGTACCCTTTCACCCTTATCAGGGTAGTGATAGCTAGGCTTTTTGCTACAGTTTATATCAAGAAGGTTTGTGCTACTAACTCCCAAATTATTTGCTAGGTTTAGTTTATTTAGGTAGTTTTATTTTATACTTGTAAATACTCGGATGGCGTTGTTTTAATTTTTTTTGTTTCACGGAGATTGTTCTGAATTAATATCTACAATAACTGTATTTCAAAAAAAAAAAAACAATGACAACCAACTTAGAGCATTTGTCTTATATGTTTGTTACGCTTTAACGGCTAAATGCCTGAACCGATTTTGATGAGATTTGGTATGGGGATACTTTGAACCCTGGGGAAGGATTTTGGCTTTTTAACAACGTACCATGCGGGCGAAGCCGAGAGCTGAAGCAAGTTTAAAATGAACCAATTATAGGCACTTTTGAATTGTCAAGGAGGTGGTCAGTCAGAAAGATGAAGCTTGTTGCCCATTCCAAAGCGTAGTAGGTTTCCACGAAGAAGAATGGGAAGCAAAAAACTCCACAGACACTCTTTTTTTCTAAGTAATTTTGTTTTTTTTGGCTTAATAAGTGTAGCGGTACCTACATCGCCACATATGAACTACGCATCAAAAAGATGACGTCACACAAACACCTGACGTCACGTAAATCCTGCATCGCGCAATTAAAGTTTACCGTGCAATGGACATATATACAGGAACCCGACATCAATCGTAGGGCAGTTGCCCGCCAGACACAACACCCGTCTGGTCGGGGGATCCTCCCTTTTCTATGGTGGATGAGTGAACTTTACACCCTGTTCCTCATACCCCTAAATAAGTATTTAGCCACATTTAATGAGGCTAACCCATACTAAACGACGGCGGACGAGTGGCAACATTATTACCATTGCAGGTAGAACCTGAATGAGGCTGGTGGGATTGGCACATGAAAAGACAGGCCTATGCTCAGCAATGGGTCAAGTCAAGCTGTGGATGATGTTGATGATAGACCTAGCTGAGTACCCAGGATTTTGTAATATCTATATACATTTTTAAAAGAGTGTCCTTGGAGTTTCTTGCCCGTTCTTCTCCATAGAGATCTACGAATTTGAATGGGCAACTAGCTTCAACTTTTTGACTAACTGACCGACTCTTTGACAATTCAAAAGTGCCTGTAAATGGTTTAATTGAAATAAATGCTTTGAGTTTGAGTTCGAGTTTGAGTAGTAACAAAGGCTAAATAGATAAATTATGAATAAGTTAGTGAAATTCGGTAAAGACTAACCTTATTACCACAAAACCGTGATTAGCAGTTGTTTAGCCTTTTAAACATGACATTTCTGTATGGAGTTTGACATAAAACTGACATTAAACACTCGTTGAAGAAGTGTCTAAGTTATTGTGGTAAGGCCCTAAGAGTCTTAGTATAAAAATTTAGACACTTGTTCACTTAACTAGCTTGTACACTGAACTTACTCAAATGCCAGTGTGTGTGTCTAATGCCAGTCTTACGTCAAACTCTATACATAAAAATGTCGTGTTTAAAAGGTGTTAAAGCTAAATAATTGATAAACACGGTTTTGTGGTAATAAGGTATGAGCAAAATTTTTTGAACACTCCTCTCATATTCTCTACTCGTAGAGGAAAATAACAGTGAATTGCTATAGCCCGAGTTGATTAGACAAGTATATTATCAGTTTTGATTATGTTGGAAGCTGCTGCCTCACCTGATAAAATCTCTTAACACTTTTAACAGGATAAAGTGGCCAATCCACCCATAAAAACACATGGTCTATCTATAGCAATACCGACATACCTTCATGAAGCTATAAATAAAGTTGTTTATTTGATATCGAACTCTTTACGCAACGAAGTTTTTTGTGTTCCCATTCAACGCAAGGTTGGAGATCCCATGGAACTGCTAACTAGAACTTGACCTGGTTGTAATTGGATGGCTTTATGTACGAGTGTTCTAAACACATTTGAGTACCTAGTAAAATTTCCTATATTTTTTGGAATAAAGGCTAGCAGCTCGACTGCAATTCAACTTTTCAATTCAGCACCCCACATTGGAAGAAGGAAACGTTTTGGGCCAATCCCAAGTAACATAGGACAGGGGTAGGAAGATGATAATGATGTTGATAAATATAGTCAAGTAGCAGGACAGGCGATATAGGATACTTTTTATCCCGAAAACTGCGCTGTTCCCATGGGAAAGACCACAGTAGCGAAGCCGCGGGTAAAAGCTAGTCAGGGATAAGATTCTAAACAAGGGTCTCATAGAAACTGGTAGAAGGTCATGAATTTCCTCATATAGTTTAAAAAAATATGATTAACGTGTAAAAGTATTTGTACAAACCTATTTACAGAAATAAAATCATATATCAATGTTGACAAAAGTCAGAGAGCCAACCAGGATACACCAGGTGAGGAGAAGAAGGCTGAAAGGAAACTATCGCTGGGAAGAAGATGTAGTGCTTGACATGAAGGAGGTTGGTAGACAGTGGTTGATTTACGTAGACGAGATTTACTTATCCTAGATACGATTCCAGAAAGAAAATCTGACCCTATAAAAAAGGCAAGGATTTAGAAGCTTCTGCTTTTACACCAAGAAATGTAAGAACTACAACATGTTAGATTGCATAGTCTGTTTCTAGTACACCCACTAAATTTTCGCTAAAAGAACCAATGACAGATGGACAGCAGCGCCAAAACAAAAAAAAAAAAACTTCGTTCAGCGCATGCATAATTGTATCCAATAGTAACATAAACATTGCTGAGTAATTTATTAGTATATAAAGCTGAGATGAAATTACCCAAGGTGCCAGAGCCGCTATCCAGATATTTATATTATAAATGTTTATTTAATTTTTCATATATTTCCTGTTTTACACCGAACTACGTTGGATTAGCGTGTTCTTTATGACCCAGATGATGTTCTGAGAGTAAAGATGAGTTGATTTGTGAAAATTATACTAAAGGTGTCTGCTCTCTGATTTGTTTACGATCGATAGGAACTAGGAGATTGAGGAACGAAATTATGTGTGTTTACATGAATTGCTGAATAACTGATGAAGATTTAGATTAAACTGTCAGCGTTGTAATTTTTGGGGTTCTTGAGTATTTCGGGAAAAATAAATTTGTAAGAAGCGTGGAGGACGTGGCCGTAGACCTTTGGCAGCAATAACTAAAGATCGGTGAACCGATGATCTTAGCAAGGTGGGTATAAATGGAGAGGTAGAGGTAGAAGATCGAGCTTAGTGACAAATGGAGATGCTTATATCCAGCGTATAGACTGTTATAAGCTTATGAGGATTTGCAATTAAGGAAAATGGAAAGATTTGATAGGACAAAAACATAGTCTAAAATATTTATTAGAACGGTCAACACAGTTTGAAATAACGCGGTAGACAAAATAAAAGAAAATCTTGATTATGTACACTTTCAGTATCGCTGACAAGCCACTCGTGTTTTTGTAAATTGTTAGCAAAATTAATAATTTTGATTTAAAGATGACGATTGGCCAATAACCGACAAAACATACTATTATTATTTAGATGGCGCCGGCTTTTCCTAGGGAACAGGGGGCTTAAAACAGCCATTTTGGCAGAATCATAATAGGAAAATATTATGAATCATCGTAAATTGTCACAAACTGACAATTCATAATAATATGATCTGCGTGCAATTCATATTACGAAATAATTCATCTGTTTGAAAGTTTTATATGGAGATTCGTAAAATGGTCCACAAATTAATCATGAATTGCTTTTGTGTCAAATTAGACCAATTGCTACTGACAGCTGGGATTCAGGAAATGAATTGCTTTTAGAGGAATTGCTAATGTGGCCGTTTCAGGCCCCATGATCCTTGAGAAGAAATCTGAAAAAGACTTAGAGCTTTTTTATTATTTGGATATTATGTGAGTCTAACTATACAGGGGAAGGAAAAACGATTGGAAATACCAGGACAAACAGTCTTTCTAAAGGCAACCTTGACACTTAAGAAACGGGTCTGTTCACCTCCGGGCATTACTTGCCGAGCTCCTAAAGTAATTCTATTGTTTACGTTAATGTCGGAAACATTGCTAATGGTAACCGTTATATCCTTGACAAAGGGTTAGTTCAGTTAAGTATAATTATTACTGGTTTAGTTCAGTTTATTACGGGCTTTAGACCTTTTGTTGTAACGCATTTTGTGTTCAGAGGAGCTCGTGGCTAAGTAATAACAGCCGCACGGGTCGATCCGTCTAGTTAAGCTACGCTTGCCGGGGTTGGTCCGTGGATGGGTGACCATCTTTATATATCGAGACTTCTCCGTGCCTCGGAAAGCACGTTAAGCCGTTGGTTCTGGCTGTCATTCGTTGATTTTTGACAGTCGTTACGGGTCGTCGGAAGCCCGAAAGTCTGACAACCAATCTTACCAAAGGGTATCGTGTTACCCAGTTACTGGGTTGTGGAGGTCAGATAGGCAGTCGCTCCATGTAAAATACTGATATTCAGCTACATCCGGTTAGACTGGAAGCCGACCCCAATATAGTTGGGAAAAGGCTAGGCAGGCAGATTTCGTCTCATGCGAGGGATGGATTATGCTGTTTTATTTGATAGGAGTTGGAGCATTGCCCTTTCTATAGATTTGCATTACCAAAGGAGAAATGCATATTTTTTCCTTTATGACGCTGAAAATATATTCAGTGTGATCCTATGCGGTGAATGTGAAAGATAATTTAAAATTTCACAGGACAGTGATTTCAGAAAAGTTTGTCTTTTGATCCTAAGACAGTGTGTACAACAGAGTCCAAACAGCAGCCTATACAGTATATTATCTATATAAAGGCGCTCCCGTTTACCTGGAATAGTATAGCGCCTATACATGCAAAAAAAAATATTATCACAAAAAACAAAGTCTATTTTTTATTTTTTTATAAGTATTAAAATATTCACAATAAATATTAAATTGATATGGGAAAGACACACTCTGTACACGCACACTTGTCAAACATTTTTTTTTTCTTTTTTTTGATCCTGGTAAATCATCAAATGAGTTCTCCCGCTCTGGGCGGAGCGGAAGAGCGTGTCAGACTTTTACGGAATAAAACCCACCCGTGTTCCTTCAGTTGCCTGTTGCCAAAGTCCCGGTATCACTTTCGGACTTTCCCGCAACCCTGGCAGGACACTTGTCACACTTGCCTTTCTAAGTTGAAATACAAATGTGTGTATACAGAGTGTTTCTTTTACGTATCAATTTAATAGTGTTGTGAATATTACACTACTAATACTAAAAAAAAAAAATTGTGAGGATATTTTTTTTGCATGTATGGACGCTATAATATTGCGGGTTAGCGGGAACGCCCGTTGTTTGTTAATATATACTATATAATTGCGTAACTCACAATCACAATCCCTAATCCATTTTTTCATAGATTTGAAATATTCATCTGCTCAACAACGTCAAATCTGTCACCCGAAGCACGGCATGGCAGTGTTTGCTGCTCCCGGCATGCGGCGTAATACTATCCATCAAGTGCTCAAACAACGTAACACGAACGTGTGTAAACTGTCTAAACTAAAGGCAATGCCATCGATTGCCATTGTACATGTGTTACGCAACCAGTCCGCAGTTTCGTCTGCAATGGACGTAACAGAGTATTACGTCAATTGCAGATGATCTGCAGTTTTTCAGTATTATTTTTGTTCTCTTTGGGAGTGTGTGCGCCATCGTTGTTTTCATTGAGCGAAAGTTTGTTTAAAAGGCAGTCTTCATTTAAATCTGCATAATCAGCCTATAATATTCCCATTGCTGGGACACAGGCCTCCCTCTGGGAGTGGGCCGTAATCCACCAGGCGAGTCTAGTGCGGGTAGGTGGATGTCACATGTCATCGAATTTTTGGTTCTAGGACATGCCCATGCCGGTTTCCTCACGATGTTTACCTTCACCGTTTTGAGAGCAATGGTGATGATATAATTTACATAAAGTGAAATACCTGTCAGGGTTCGAACCTACCACCTACAACTCGTAAGTCACGGCCGTTACCACTGTGCCACCACTGCTCACAGGAGCCTAAAATATATTCTATCTTCTGTAGGTTATTATCTACAAGCAATCTCCCACGTGAGTAAGGCGAAACGTAGTATGACTCACATAAAACGTATGTGCAATGAAAATACTATAAAACGTCGTTACTATGATGTTAAGACGTTCAATTGAAGCTGATTATACAGAATTTACATTCAATGATTAGCTCTGACGTCATTGAATTATATTGTTTTTGGATTTGAAAATTTTACGACTGAGATATGAGGAAAAATATGTTTATTGTTCGTAGTAAGACTGAATTGTTTTTTAACTGAGTTTCTGGACGTCATAATAATCATATTGGATTCGGTGGTCATACACAGGAGCAGCATGCGTCAACGGCAGAGGCAACTGCAGCCGTCGACAACAATTGAGCACCGTACTCAAATACACGAGCGGCCTGTTGTCGACGGCAGCCGCCTACGATGAGTGTCGTCGCATGTTGACTGTATTCAGGTGCAGAATATCTAATTCCCAAAATGTCCAACAGTGTCAAAATGTCCAATTCCAAAAATCTCCAATTCCCGCAATGTCCATTTACCAAAATGTCCAATCTTTGATGATGTGGTTTTGTTCAATATTACTTAATAAAATTAATCTATTACATAAATAAATCACACCATTCCATTGCAATTTTTCTACCACATTCTGCACCTGAACGGTGAAAAGTGAATAATTACATATTAGTGAACCGATTCAACGATATTGGATTTCTACACTTGGCATCGATCAATCGCCTAACGAATGATCGAAAACTAAAGTGAAACGAGCATATAAACGGTAATCCCTATGTAGTTTTGAAGGTAACAGTGGAATAAAAAAAAAACATTCAATCGCGATACACCAATTTGATACTGCTGTTGAATTCCAACAATATTCTATCGTCAGTTTTTCATGAGACGTTGCGTCCCTCAAAATTGAAACTTCCTCATTGTGCGCTTTTATAATTTCTAACATGATAAATACTATCGTGGACGTCCATGTCCATAAAATTAATGGAAATACGTGTACTTTTCATAAATTTCCATACATTATCGTAATGTAGTGATGTGGTCAGTAACACGATAATAATAAATTAATAACAATAAAATTTGTTCAAAAATAAAAATTGGTAAAATACAGTGTAGATCTTAGATATAATGTAGGTATTATAAAGTATGATAATTATGTATAATATCATCACGTTAGAAATTGAGGAGCTCGTGGCTAAGTAATAACAGCCGCACCGAGTCGATCCATCAGGTTAAGCTACGCTTGCCGGGGTTGGTCGGTGGATGGGTGACCATCTTTACATACCGAGACTCCTCCGTGCCTCGGAAAGCACGTAAAGCCGTTGGTCCCGGCTGTCATTCGTGGATCTTTGACAGCCGTTACGGGTCGTCAGAAACCAGAAAGTCTGACAACCAGTCTTACCAAGGGGTACCGTATTACCACAGTTACTGGGTTGTGGAGGTCAGATAGGCAGTCGCTCCATGTAAAATACTGGTATTCAGCTGCATCCGGTTAGACTGGAAGCCGACCCCAACATAGTTGGGAAAACGCTAGGAAGATGATGATCATCACGTTAGAAATTATAAAAGCGCACATTAGGATATTCAAAATTTAGTGGCTTAAAGTATAATAACTCCTTAGTACCTATTCATACTTTATTGTACAAGTTTAGTACCGGAAGAAACACATTAGTCGTTATAGGAGCATTACGTTCAAAGATTTGGTTTCTGCGCAACATTAACAGGATGTTTGCCTTTTAGTTACGAGTTTCATAGTAATTCATCTGATTTGGTGAACTGAAATAACTTTAGATATTTAATTGCAAAATTGGCGCCTTGGGCCTACCAAAGCGCCAATTTTGCAGTTTTAAATACCTTTTGCATACCTTCAAAAATTTAAATTATGGACCTCAGGTGAAAATTCCGTCTTGGTACCTACGTTTCCACAATTTTCGCCAAGGTATCGACGCAGTGGGTCCGCGTGGTGTATCTCTCTCTCACAGAGAGGAGGCCTGAGTACCAGCAGTGAGAAAATTATAGAATGACTAGATGATGCCCGCGGCTTCACCAGCGTGGATGTCGGTTATTATAAACTAAAACCTTCCCCAAAAACCACTCTATCCATTGGTGAACACAGTATGAAAATCGGTGCAGTAGTTTATGAGTTTATCGCGAATAGGATGACAGACAGACGCGGCGGAGGACTTTGTTTTTTAATATGTAAGGATTATACTACAACATGAAAAATAACCCTATTCGTGTCCATAAACCGTATCCAATCCGTAAGGTGTTGTTAAGTATCCTGCTAAGAGTCTATTCATGTGTCATTTTCAGAAGAGAAAAAACAAATTACCGCCATTTTTTTACATGGGGTGGTACTTCACCGGGCATTAGGTAGATGGGGCGCAGGATTGTAGCGGGTGTACCAAAGACATTTTGTTGAATTTTTGCATGAAGCATTTTGGTACAAAAAACGTGCATTATTAATGACTAATGAGTAATGACGCAATTTTTTCAAATAGTTTTATACACAAGTTTTATATGCAATTGATCCTTGTTGCAAACACTTTTTTTTGCTAATTCACAGTTGGTTAGTACCTAAAAATTGTTCATATTCATAAATGATTTCACCCCCTGAAAGATTGCCAATCAATTCAAAGTCAGTCTGCATTGTAAAGCTATGATCTTCACTATCATTAGTCATAGCCATCTAAATAATAAATTAGTAATTCATTGTAACAATATCTAAACGATACTGCAATAAATATCAAAGCGATTACAATCACACCCGTAGTTCCAACAGATATACATTCCATTGCTGGGGCCAAGTGCCAGATTATTGTGTCATTCGAATACAATAAATAGGTATAGGCTGCATTGGAATCTAGAACAATACATAATGGCTTCTTATTCATAGTTTATGTGTGTGATGGTTACGTACATCAATGAGATGAGAACCTTAATGTCATTCACACTTTTAAGACCTAATAGTTTAACTTTCTAACTCCCGAAGCCGTAATGAAATTGCTAATGATTTATTTTAAAACTAGCTGATGCTCTTGGCTTCACCCGCTTGGATGTCGGTTATTATATACTAAAACCTTCCTTGAGAACCACTCTATCCATTGGTGAAAACTTCATGAAAATCGGTGCAGTAATTTTTAAGTTTATCGCGAACAGACAGACAGACGCGGCGGAGGACTTTGTTTTTTAATATGTAGTGATATCGGAGTGAAATATTTGGTATTATTCGGGTTGAGTTGAGTCGGGCCGAGCTGTCACTGACCCATGTTTGCATTATGATCTTAATGTTACCTTTCTAATGATATATCATTTTACTCCTGTTGGAGTAGTTGGCAGAGTTGAATTCTCAAAAGAAATGTAAATTTATTTCTTATTTTAATTGTTTATTTTATTTAATTCTAATAAGATATTTATTCTTTTTATAAATTTAAATTATTACTTTATAATGTAATCACATTGACTAGCATCATCCTTTATGTGCCCAGATTTATTTAAATGTGAGGGGATCCCGTAGTTCCACAAGTTAGCAATATTTATTTATACTTCAAAAGTTACAAAGGAAAGCCTTCCTCCTACCACTGTTACTATGGGCGAATGAATGGCGTGCTGGCCTTTAACTTGAAAAAGAACCAGTTGCTCTATGTCTTTCACATGTGGAATCTAATTCCATCTATATAATCTTCTTGTTGGATAAGAAGTCTTGTTCAATTAAAGAGCAAATGCTCTAGTGAATGTACATTGTACAAATTTTACCTCTCTTGGTGATAGTTAATTGATTCAGGCGTGACTTTGCGGAAATCCATTATAAAATACAATAGACGTAAATGTATTTAGTAACCATCTCTGCGTCCAGCGCTCCGTGTTCTGGTTTGCGACTGGTCAATCGGCATCCTGAGGATGCCTCGTTGAGAGGTGAAACACGTGTCGATATCTTACAGGATGTTTATGACTCCTGCATAGGTTACTAAATATACGTCTATTGTATTTTTCTCATGGTGACTGAAGATTTTTGATCACATTATTTGTTTCAGTAAACATTGTAATGTTTTGAAATGCTAGAGATTGTCCCTAGTAAAATTACTATTCAGGAGACAAAGTTGTGTGGTATACGCTGGTTTTCTAGATTCGACAATATGTTTCCTCATAGCCAAATTCCATGGTAAGTCTAGGTTCCAAGTCCTGAACTAAAATATTTAACAAGCTTATATAACTAGATCGATACAGTCAGACAGCAACACATATATCGATGTAACAAGTGAGAAAGTACGTCGAAAGAAATGTCCAGAATGTTCATGGAATTTCATACAAATTTTCTTAAATTTTTGCTTTATTCGTTGATCTTAATACGTAAGACATAAAAGTCTACTAACTACTTAAATATATGTAGTTAAGTATACCATAGTAGCAACAGTAAAGGCAAAGCTTTGTTTTTACCCGACTACGGCGAAGAAAAAAGGGGGGTTATGATTTTGACCGGTATGTATGTATGTATGTTCATCTGTTCCCTCCTATCTTCTAAACCAATTATCACAATTTGACAAATGAGGTGTCGTTGAAAGCGTCTTGATCGTCCGCTGGTTATAGGCTAGGTGACGTCACATTGTCATAAAAATGGCGGCATCCAGAGGACAAAAAGTGAGGAACTAAAAAAAAATTTGTTTAATAGTACCATGTTGGGCATCAAATGAAAGGGCTTAATGAGCACATTTCAAAAATATATACATTATAAACCAAAAATAATAAAAAAAAAAATTAAGTAATAAAAACTAAAACCCAACTACGACTAAAATGGTATAAACAAGACACCACAGACAGAAAAATAAAAAATCCGGAGTCACACGTAATCTGTTCGATTTATGCCCTAACAGGTGTGACTCCAGATTTTTAATTTGTCTGTCTGTGGTGTCTTGTTTATACCATTTTAGTCGTAGTTGGGTTTTGGTTTTTATTACTTAATTTTTTTAACCTTTGATGTTTATAAAGTGCAGATTTATTTTTTATTCAGCAAATTGAGAGTTAGTCCGGCTACTCCTTAATTTTAAATGAGCATTTAAATTCCGAAAAATACTAATCGATCTTCTTTTTATAGCCTAGCAACAGCGACTACCTTGGATGTAGCGTTCTCCGTCCGCGGCCAGCCTTAACAAGACGTCTATTATTCATATGGCTCTTCTGCCCTTTCTTTTTTAATGTGCCTGTTGTCTAGGGCTGACAGTAGGGCTATTTGTAGCTACAACCTTGACACGCGGTTGCGACACGAAACGAAACGCAACGCGTAACGTTTTATTAGGGCATCCATATCGAGACGTTAGTTTAGTCGTATAGACTTGGTTATGAATATTGAATAAAGCAGTGCTGTTCTTTGAAAAATAATAAGGACTATTGATTTTTTTAGTTCTGCTAATTAGGATGGAGACTTACCTATTTCTACTTATCAGGGAAATTATTTTTTAAGTAAATTGAGCCCTCCCCCTCTCCCTCTTCGTCAATATGCCGCGTTAGCCAAATGTCAAAGAATTACATTTTTGATTTGAATATACGATAGTCAAATTACTTAACAATGACTTTCCTGACTACATGAACCGTAATCATTGACAAAATGATAATGACGATACATTATACTAGCATCAATCATTGTTGACCTGCTATAGATGTACTAACAAACTATACGAACTATTTACATTATATTATACTCAATAAAATTACTGATTAAAACTAACTACATAAATAAACAATTAACTAAAATATGGCGTCGAAAAATTCCTCCGCATCGCTGTCAGCTGGTAATGTACCCAAGAGACTGGCGGCATTGCCACGTTGTACATATGTCAACGCTTATCCTCTGACTAAGGTAAAAGCCAGTCCTTGGGTCACGGGAAACATTCGTGAAACATTTCATTATTGTGTTTAAGAACCAGTCATGTACTAGAATCAAAAATTCGCAGACATGTGACATCTTCCAATCCGCACTGAGCCCGCGTGGTGGATTACGGCCCACTCCCTGTCACAGAGAGGAGGCCTGTGTCCCAGCAGTGGGAACATTATAAGCTGATTATTATTAAGAATGAACTGAATATTATTAAGAAACTGTACCTATTAATAAGGTGATCGAAGCCAACGAGACATAAAAACATGTCTATTCCACCCACCATAAGACTACCAACAAAATTGAAATGAAAACAAACAGAACTTCTCTACTGACACATTCCCCAAATTTTTAATGTACACATACACAAACCGAACAAGATTGTATTGTCTTAACTACATTGCTCGTTTTGACAGCTGAGATATTTCCAACGTAAAAATTAACATTGTAGACTAAAACTGTCTAATATCGTAAACAAGGAAAAATTATTTAGTCTCTTGCTTCTTTTCGTGTGGTTAGTGACTAACCTGTTGTCAGAGTTTTAAAGCCGCCCAAGGGCCTCTGACTTGGCTTCACATGTCGTCGTTTTTAGGTGGCAAATTATTTAGTAGATAGATAGGTTTAAATGGACTCGTGGCTAAATCATAACAACCGCAAGGGTCGATTGAAGGTTACGTTACGCTTACCGAGGTCCGTCTATGGATGGGTAACCATCTACTACATATCGATACCCCTCCGTGCTTCGGAAAGCATTGGTCCCGGCTGTCATTTGTAGATCTTTATGACAGTTGCCTTTTCTCTTTCCACCATTCGAGTGTTTGATCATTCATACCCGGTTTCTGTTAATTTACTGAATTTTATTTGATTCACATGCCAAGTGAATTGATGACTGTTATGACTTCGCTTCGAATCAAAGTATAGAAATTTTACTGCAGATTTTTTGACACGGTTTTCAGCTCTCAATATGCTGGTAAGAAAAGGCTGTGTCAGGAAGAACGACAACATAATGTAAACTGAAAACAAAAATATGCCTTAACTCAGGTAAATTAATTAGCAAATGGACTAACAACGTAAATTGTCCGTATATTCAAATCACAACAGCTGCCAATGGCTGTAACACAGTCATTGTTGTAGTGTATCAATTTTATTTAAAAAACTAGCTTCGCCCCACGGTTTCACCCGCGTAAGTCTCGATCCCGTAGGAATCTCGAGATTAAAAGTATCCTATGTCCAGGTCATGGTCTACCTCCAAATCCGTTTAGCCGTTTTAGAATGGAAACGTAAAAAACAAACAAACTCACTTTCGCATTAATTCAATTCAATTCAATTTATTTATTGCATCAAATGTGGTAGGTACATGAAGTTCTTATTACATAAAATATTTGGTAACACACATTTGGCCAATATATAAGCATGCAATAGTATACAAGTTTTAACACTTATGATACAGTCAAATATGTCTGTGCTTTAGAGTATAAAATTTACAGGGACACTTTTGAAAAAACTCATCTACCGAATAAAAACACTCTTGCAACAACCACTTCCGCAACGCAACACAAAACTTATTAAAGGGTAGTTCAGTTATTGACCTCGGCAAAGCATTGTATACCAGGGGATACAATGCTTTAATTTATAATATTAATTAGGATAATTTCCTGTACTTTGATCAGCACTAATTCCTATCGTTAAGCATGTTTCAAAGAAGGTTTACTGGCTAATTGATTGCAGTAAAAAAACATGATCACAATCTATTTTTAGCCAGCTATTTTCAGAAAGAATTACATCAGAGCAGCCAGAGCGTCTGTAATTGCAATTAGTTTCTAAAGAGATGATCAAGAGTTCAAAGACCCTTGTCCTATCTGTAATGCAGGGTTTATTCACCTGAGTGACCTATAAAACATATTTGTTTACGTTATTAGTTGGTTTGTATCTACGTTGGTTTCTGGGTAAACCATAGTTGTATCTGTTTTTTATCCTGACTTAGGTGAAAAGGCTGATGGGAGGATTGATGATATTATGACGTGGGGATCAAAAGGCTATGTGACCGAAGTCTCAAACGAGATTCAATTCAAGTGCCTGTTAAGTCTCATATGCTGTCTCAGTCACTTTAAGGTGTATTTGTAGTGACAGCAAGACTTTTAGGAACGTCTAAAAGTTTTATTTCGTTTGTGAAGGCATAGTTAGATATTTTAACACCAGCTATCTAATTGTGTAGGTAAGTTATTTTCGTAACCAATTAAGACTAATTAGTTTCGTTTTGTCAGTTCAACAACATTCATTGCGTTAATTACATTGTTGAGCAGATTTTGTTTTCGAACTTATGATGCAATGGATTAGACATTTGGTTCAAACCGATTCCAATTCTGACCGATCATGCATTATGCAATTTTTAGGGTGCCGGTTTCTTTATTGATAATTTGATGTTGATAATTTTTCAAACTCGACTTTAGCATCATTTAATGTGTTTCCTTAAGTAATGTTAAAGTAACTCTAGTCCAATTGAGCTATCGCAAAAATAAAATTTTCTTACATAATCAGTCTATAACGTTCCCACTGCTGGGACACAGCCCTCTGCTCTGTGAGAGGAAGTGGGCCGTAATTCACCACCCGGGCCCAGTGCGTGTTGTTAGATGTCACATGTCGTCATATCTTTTGGTTCTAAGACATGCCGGTTTCCTCACGATGTTTTCCTTCACCGTTTTGAGAGCACTGGTGATGAAATTATTTACACAAAATAAAGCGCCTGTTTGGGTTCGAAGCTACGACTCGTAAGTCGCAGCCGTTAACACTAAGCCACCACCTTGAGAGTGCTCATGAGAACTAAGCTATGCTCTAATATAATTCAGTAATGTATAGCTGCTGCTGCTGAGACCCTCAAGTGGCGCAAATACTGTAACCTTATGGGCAACTACAGTTTTCAGCCGTTTAGGGTCGAAACGCTCGGGTCATGGGGCCCAAGTGAGCGTCTCCTTTTTAAGGAAATTTCTCGCAGACTGGTCGACACTTCACGTGACCAGAGGGCTGGCTTGTTCTTTGGCCAAAGAATAAGCATTGCCATTCAACGTGGCAATGCTGCCAGTCTTCTGGGCATGTTCCCGGATGACAGCGATGCGGACGAATATTTCGACGCCTAAGGGCCCCTTTGTTTTTATATATTTTATTGTTATAGTTAGATAGTCCTATTCGTTTTAATTTTTTAGTTAGGTTAGTATCATAAGTTCAACATCGTCGCTTTTAGCGATAAGACCGCCCATTGTGTCACCCTATGTTAAATTTCTACATTTGTTTCTGTATTTTTTATGGTGTACATAATAAAGAGTATTCTATTCTATTCTATCGTCATTAAACTCTTTCTCTTTCCTCTTGTTTCATGTTTATTATTGTATTGTTTATATATATATATATATTTATATAGATAAGTATATGCTTTATGTATATTGTATATGTAAATGGTACACCACTGACTACCTGCAGTATTATCTCTCCTTCGCGCTTTAATCCATCCAAAGGTTGTCTGTAAAAGATCGCTTTTAGCGATAAGACCGCCCATTGTGTCACCCTATGTTAAATTTCTACATTTGTATCTGTATTTTTTATGGTGTACATTATAAAGAGTATTCTATTCTATTCTATTCTATTTTATAAGTTACATACTATAAATGTATATATCTAATCTGAAATAAATTCAGTCACCAATCTGCTAAGCGTACTTTTATGATAAGATTTCCTAATACTGTTCATTTTACTAATGATAGTGCAAATATTCAGCAGTGAACGGTTTCGAGCAGGCAACATGACCCTCAATACGTTAAGAATGATTCTGTTATTTTTAGCTCTTCGTAACAGTTTTTAATTAGCCTTTGGCAGTCTGTTAAACTCATTAAAGATTACGTGTATGATATTATACGTATGTTGTTTATCTTTAGCATTCATTATAGTGTTATTATGTCATAGATACGGTAAGCACGAATTCCGCAGAAGAGCGTAGGCTGAAGTACTTGAATTTGCTAGACATGTTTCCTCAAATTATTAGCAATAGCATTTACTGAGATTGCTCGTTCCATCGTAGACTTCATCCAACGCTTTCCACCAAGCGAGATAGAGGTCAAGAGAAGGCAGCTAGGCCAGTTGTGATATTCTGTAAAAATCTCATAGTGAAAACTTAGGTGAAGTGAACTTGGAGTGAACTGTCACTGCCTTAGCATCAGTAGGTATCGATGACAATGACATCTCACTCCACGCTCACTTCACCTAAGTTTTCACGGTGAGATAGTTACCGAATAGCAATGCTGGTTCGAATCGGACTCACACACGAAGAAGTTCGTACCGTCTACCGTATTAAGATCGAGCAAAAAACGCCGAAAAAAGCACGTTTCTTGGATGGTATTATTTTTGTTGTTAGGGGCCTACCCTACCTTAAATTGCATAGCAAGATCCGCCGTTATGCCGAAAATACAGCAGCATTTATTTTAAAATAAATATATGTTAAAGTTGAGGATTGATGCTAGGTCCTATGTTTGACGAAAATATGATTATACATCAAAATTTCTAGCTAGAAAAAATAAAAACCAAAGTTACCTCTAAACCGACCTATAAACCGCTGGTACCTTAAAAAAATACTTCAAATTAGATCATGAAACTTTGCATAATAACTGAACTCACTATAAAGCAGGTCCAACGTTGTTTTTTTTTTAATTACCATTATTTTCACCGTAAAACGCAATTACCTAAACTATTTGAGGTTTGAGAGCCGTCAGCACCCCACTTCGTCTCGCTCTCAATCAGGCTGCGAGTAGTGTGGTGCGAGCGAGATAAAATTGTCTACTATTACGGTTCATGAGTACAGCCCACTGACAGAGACAGACGGACGGACAGACAGTGGAGGCTTAGTATTAGGGTTCCGTTTGGCACCCTTCGGGCACAGAACCCTTAAAAGACATTATTCAGTTCCATGAAGCTAATACAGTCATTTTCACCGATTCATATACTGCAGAGAATTTCTTATTAGAAATAACATAACACTTCGCAATACCTTTTGCCAGAAGTAGATTCGATAAGATCACCTACCTACCTGCTTAAAATCCTTGAAATCGGTTTTAGCAGAAATATAAAGGATTTTACGATTATTCGTATAGTTTACGGCTAGTTCTGTAAATGGCCCGAAAACTTTACCGTTAAACTTGCACTGAATCACAGGAGTCGTTTCGCAACGTATTCAGATACACGTATATGTATACAATTACAGGTAGTTAAGTACTTCTCTATAATAAGGGTATGATTCTTGTTTAAAACTATGAACTAAAATTACACGAAATCACCGGTTTTATTGGTGATATACACAAAACCGCATTTATTGTTATAGAAGTTAAAAAAAAACAAATCAGTCATTTCGTACTTATTGCTGCGCCTTAAGGCTCTTACATACTGGGGCGATTCGCCGCGCGACGCGACGCCGCCGCATTGTTCGCCGTGAGAAATTGTTTTGTTAAAATTCACGTCGCGCGACGAATCGCCCCAGTATGTAAGAGCCTTTAACAGGGTCTTGTACTAATAGAGTCATGTACTAAAAGGGTCATGTACTAACAGGGTCATGCACTGTCATGATTACACGATTAAACACGAACTCAAATCCCATGCTCGTAAACAAGATGACAAGATGTCGGAAATAGTCTTATCCATAGAGGTTGAGTAATCAGTTCTCAATGATAAATAAATACATATTAATCCAATCTATTTGATACTGACCTCCTTTGAATCAGAGCTCATTAACTCGATAATTCTGAAAACCTATCCGAAGACAGTGACAGTTGAAATGTCGATGTCAGAGGCGACGAAATGACTAATTAAAATTTTTCTCTACTACGCTAACGTTACTATGACTACGCCAAAACAATCATCGCTAGGTTACGGTTGCTAGACCTGCAATTGGTTGACTTTGGGTATACACTCTGCTGTCAAGTTTGTAGTTCTGGTTTGTCGATAGCCAACCGGTAAAGATAGTGAATATAATTTTCTTCTTTTATAATACGAAGATAATATGACTTTCCGTGTCTGGGTGTACGATTATAACCGACTAAGCCCGATTTGCATTACACGGCTAAAATACGAACAGTGCCAAGTGGCTCATCAATTAAAGTCCGTGACTGTACATATCTATATCTACGAACCCAACTCATTAGAATTCCAGCTGTGTCCGACCAATTAACACAGTCCATACAACTGAGGAATATGAAAGTGGAGCAGAGTTCTACCATGACTTTCCTAATTAGGACTAATAATATGCGAAGGACTAATTATGCAATTTCTGTATACAGTTGAACGGTGATGTTGGTTTTAGAAATTACGTAAAATCTTAACGGGTTGTCGGTATTAGTTCAAAAGCCTAATTTAATTTGTCGTGCTGTTTTGTGTGCTTGAAAGGCAAAACAGCGTAAATTCAATTAAGAAAAGGTTGTAAATTCAATTACAAATTTGGCGTTGCTCCTTGTTAAATATTGTGACAAAAATAATTATGATAGGATCGATTTCATTTATTTAAACTTTAAGCACAAGTAAAACAAAATACTGTACGATTGATTTTCAGTTTGGATTTACGAAGCAAAATTATCAATTAGTCAAACAGATAATTTATAAAGTTTCAAGTCCCATGCGTTTGCCGTCAACCGGACACAAATCCAAGACTCCGGACTACTACTGAGAAATTCCAGATGGAAAAACCCAATAACACTTTGCCCGACTCGGGAATCAAACCCGGAAAGCTCATGATTTTCAGTTTAAACATAGGCTAATCAAAACTAGCACTGCTATTCCACCATTTATCGTTCCATCGATGTTATAAATGTTACGTTCGGGGCTATGAAACAGTTTCATTAGGTTACAAACCCCATAGCGGGGTTTATGACTAAAAATGTAGGTTTTTGTTATGTGTCATGTCTAGATGCCGTGAACCTAATTTAGTACATATCATTACGCCAGTAGGTTTTGTCCAAAAGGATGGGCAGAGGTGTATGGTACCTACTGTAAAGGTTTTGTTCGGATGGCTTTGCCAACCGACCTCCACGAATGTTTGATAATTTTAATGGCATATGACGAGATAAACACTAATTCATATTTAATATAAGAAGAATGAGGAACCAGTCAGCTCGGATAGTTGACAGTTTGACATAATGGAATAATAATTTAAAGTATAATACGCTTTTTATAGACCAGCACCCTAATTTCGTAATACACGATGTACCACAATCTGAATCATTTTGAAAGAGGTTGCTAATACATTAATTCATACGATTGAAAACAAAATCTGCCCAACGACGTAAATAACGCTATGAATGTTGTTGAAATGTCAAATGAAACAGATAAGTCCTAATCATTTACCGAAAATGAGATAGCCGGTAGGTACCGCAAGAGCGCTGAGTACCCAAACTTCGTCGGTTACCTGGTCATCACCATAAAAAGGGCATATAAAGAGCTCGTGGCTTAGTAATAACAGCCGCACTGGTCGATTCATCAGGTTAAGCTACGCTTGCCGGGGTTGGTCCGTGGATGGGTGACCATCTTTACATATCGAGACTACTCCGTGCCTCGGAAAGCACGTTAAAGCGTTGGTCCCGGCTGTCATTTGTGGATCTTTGACAGTCGTTACGGGTCGCCAGAAGCCCGAAAGTCTGACAACCAGTCTTGCCAAGGGGTATCGTATTACCCAGTTACTGGGTTGTGGAGGTCAGATAGGCAGTCGCTCCATGTAAAATACTGGTATCCAGCTGCATCCGGTTGGACTGGAAGCCGACCCCAACATGGTTGGGAAAAGGCTAGGCAGATGATGATGACCATAAAAAGGGCACAAATCATACCTCCGGGCAGCAACTGAAAAATACTGGAAACTTCCAACCCAGGACCCAACATTCTACTGCCAGACTACTAGACCGAAAAACCAGCCAGCTTATGCAGTTTAAGATCAGAAGGCTAATTCTCGTAATTAAAAAAACCGGCCAAGTGCGAGTCGGATTCGCGCACGAAGGGTTCCGTACCATTATCTATAAAAACAGCAAAAAAATCATGTCTTTTGTATGGGAGCCCTCTTAAATTTTTTTTTATTTTTATTCGATTCTTAATTGAATAATTGAATACATAACTAAATATTCTGTGAATATTTCAAGCGTCTACCTGTTTCCCGTTTCAACGGTCTAACTATCACGGTTCATAAGATACAGCTTGGTGACAGACGAACAGACAGACAGACAGACAGGCAGCGGAGCCTTAGCAATAGGGTCCCGTTTTACCCTTTGGTTACGGAACCCTAAAAACGTTCACATTCAAGTCGCAATCTGTCAAACTTGTCAAAAATGTTGGTAAATTGATTGTATTTTTGACAGATTGCAAATGAGATACGAATATGAACGTTCTTAAAAATGACGGGAATTGCCGCTCTGATGTAATTAAATACATAATAGTATCGTAGGTGGTAACCAATTTACCATTCCCTCTTATGCAAACAGTATAAATACTACGTAAACTTAAATGACTTCCTTAATTATATCTATTTAGAGTTGGACAATAGAACTGATTGAGTTTAGAAGGTTAAACGGAGGATTATAGAAGAGGTAACTGTTTAGATAAGTACCTAGCGCCTCAAACTTACTATAATAATAAACTATAAGTATCCATAATGAATTCAGAATGATAAATGCACGTAAAAGGTTTTATAAAGCGAATAGAACTCTTTACCGGTGGATTCTTCTTTGTCTGTGTTGAGTTTTAGCTTATAATTAGGAGTTAGAATTAATTAGTAGCTTCTAGACTCACCTGTAAGATTGACCGCACCATATTTAAATTCATAATATATTTATTTGCGTTTTAACAAGATCTTACAATGGCCCGCGAAATTCTTACGTTTTTTGAAATTTTCAGGTCGGTATCAGGTTGTGTTTTGATTAAAATAATTATGATTCGCGACCGTAACAAAAATGGATTTACAGAATTATAAACATTAGAATCAGCAATACAAATCTCTAAGGCTGCGAATCATATTTAAATCAACAATTTGCGAATTTGACCTGCGAATGTAAGAAAATTTGAATTTTGCGGGATATCTTAGCGCATCCCCCTTAAAGCTAAGCTACAATTACGGATACTCTAGGGCACAACAAAAATTAAAAAATATTAAAAAATACATTAAATAAGGAAACATCATCATCATTGTTCGTCAAACAAGAACCTGTGAAATGGAATATATTATATTATAAAATATTTTTTCTGCTCAATCGAAACAACGAAGCTCGTGAAGTCTTGACTGGATGCTCTTACCGTTAAATACCTTTTGACAGATCACAGACACAATAATCTTCACGATAAGATATTGTAGGTTGTGTACGTAACCCTAAAATCCAGCTACTTCCCACTTTAAAAAAGTAAATTAAACAGGAAGACAGTAATGATACAGATCTGAGTGACGCACGCGCAGAAACATTCGACCCGACACGTTTCTGTACTGTTTACAAATGTAATTCAAACACCGCAAACTATTCAGTTTCGTACACTTTTAACATATACACATGGAAAAGAAACGTTTTGCGGAGAATCAGTTAACTGTCTTAGAATAAATAAAATGAAGTAGCTTTGGAAGATACTACTGGTTATTTCATGTCGGTACGAAGTACATGAGAATAGTTTATGAAGTGGTAAAGATATTGGCTTGTCAGCAAGGTGGTATCAAAGATATTGGGCCTGTCAGCAAGGTGGTATCAAAGATATTGGCCTGTAAGAAAGGTGGTATTAAAGATATTGGGCTGTCAGCAAGGTGGTATCAAAGATATTGGCCTGTCAGCAAGGTGGTATCAAAGATATTGGGCCTGTCAGCAAGGTGGTATCAAAGATATTGGCCTGTCAGCAAGGTGGTATGTATCAAAGATATTGGCCTGTCAGCAAGGTGGTATGTATCAAAGATATTGGCCTGTCAGCAAGGTGGTATCAAAGCCATCCACATTGAATATCTGCCTTTAGAAGTCACTCTGCAGGCCTCAACTCATACAGAAAAGCTAAGACACAGTATAAATAAGTACAGTATTCTACCTTCATAAAAAACAGCCAAAACGACGTGCTTCGAAATCTCAGTGTATATCAGTACGCAACAGTATCGAGTGCGCGACAGTTACGCATGGACGCGGAAGGTTCATCTACAATTTCAAGGTCGCTGCCGAGATATATTACTGCTACTTATTAATTATGTGGCAAAGAGCTATGAAACCAAATATGATTACTATATTTTATTCACTACCACTGTTTGTACACCGCACCGTGAACGGGGGGGGACGTCAACGAAAACGAGATAACGCGGCTATAGTAAGGCCGTTTGTCCACTGCTCCGTGACAAGACGTCAGCGAGAACAAGATGACAACGCCGACATTATATATTTACTATGGCCGCGCAATCTCATTTCCGTCCCGTTCACGGTAGTGGACAAAATTATAGGTACTAAGATAATGACTTTGGACCCTTTGTATACAAATGTTAAGTTTGAACTTGCAACCTAGACCTTAAATCGTTACATAGTTAGAAGAAAATCAATTAATGGAAGTAGGAATCGTTTCGTTCTCTTTATGTTGTACCTAAAGTCCTAAGTGCTAGTAATATTGAGTTTAATTACTAGTCTCGTTCCGCAGTAATATTATGGGAAAGCAATGAAATTGATACTTCGTAGCGCCATGAACTGACGACATTAAAATCAGGTATGAATTTTATTTTCTGAACATTAGTGAGGAAAGTATCTCATTCTCTCATCTCATCATATTTCAGTGTCGAATAATGTTAATTTCATGTTTATTTAAATTATTTTTAATTAAGGAGTTTTCTTTCAGCATTTGTAAATTTAAAGTTTAAATTATTTATGCAAAACGAAATCAAGTAGGTACGTAATATTAATGAATATAATAGAATAGTAATATTGATATTTCAATATTTTAAAATTATGTTGCTTTGAAATTCACTCGGAAACCTTCTTGTTGATGGGAGCATTATTTTGATAAACGAACTAATATCATAAAATTGAAAAACAATAGAATTTTTCAATTTCGAATTTCTGATTTTTGTTACCAACGAAGGTTTTTCACAACGCATAATTCAACGTTCATTTTAAAATATCTTACGTCCGCGTAAACATAAAAAATGTAAACAATCGTAAAAAAGTTGACTGAAAAGCTCTAGGAAAAACACATGCATACCTGAATCTTAAAAAACTCGGCGAAGAACAGCCGGAGGAAATCCAAGGAAACAAAAACTACGAACACTTTTAAAAACAACAATAAAATCCACCACAGATACCACTAAACAGACGACGATATAAAATGTCGAATGGATCTCGGAGACATCGTTTTAAAGACCGAATAGAAACCGATAGGAATAAACTTTCGAAACCGCGACCGCAGCGTTACTGAACCAACTCGCAACGTGTATAACAGAATACGTCGGATTTTCACTCATAAAAATAACTCGGAGTACCTCAACGTTGATGAAAAACATCGCTTTTCTGTGTAAAGCTTATCAACGTGTGTTCAAAACTATCACTCGACACTTTCCGTCCATTCCCAATTTACGCGCCATTTTTTCCGTGTGATTCTAATTTAAATATAGCTATCTTGTAAAGTTTATTAAGGGAGGGTTTATTTATCACTAGCACAGATTAATTTTCAAAGTTTTATTTACGTATTTTCACGCGCGCCCATTTTCTTTTAAATCTGTCATCGGCACATGACAAATGCGCGCGCAAATCACTGTCACTTTTTTTATCCAAGGTTTTTTTCATTCAGACTGTTTCAGATTTTTGTACGCGTTTATCGTACGATATCTTTGACATCGCGTATACGACTGGCTAAAATTAACGCGTGGCGGTGCATCGCGTTCGGCCATTGCCGGCGCCCGTCGGCGATGCGCCGGCGATCGATCGATGGATCGAGAGATCGATATTGTGCAGATGTTTTCTTAGGGTTCCGTATGCAATAAGTTTTGGTGACGTTTATTATGTTTAGCATAATTTTCTGTAAGAGGAATTAAGGTTGTAAGCTGTCGGTCAGTGTAAATCTTAAATTGAAGGAGAATAATGGGAATAAATATTATAAAGTATTGTTTTATGGCTACTTATTTGATTAAGTACCGTACATCCACTTCAAAATATTTTCGATATTGTGATGTTCCAGTGAGTTATAGTAGTAGCTTAGCTGGTGTTACATAGAAATAAAGACAAATTACAGCTTCGAGAGCTGTCATTGTTATTGATGGCCGTTACCGTAATGATCATAGACTATGACAAATGTTTCTGCCCTGGCAAATGATCGCGTAATTTTGACGTAAAATTGACAGATTGCTACATTTTGTTTACAAATTAGGCAATGTGTCAGAAATGGCCAATTTGTTATATAGCTTGTAGCTTCGCTTACAGCTGTTCAAATATAAACACTCGCCATAATAATCTCTCTTTATTTTCCTAGACTCACACTCGAAAATCTATTTACACAAAAATAATGTACGGACTCCTTCCTGCAGACGACGCTAAGGGTTTTTAATTTTAACCCTGGAATGCGGATCTCCATTCATTCAAAGAGTCAATTCGGGCATGCGTTGCACCATTTCGATATGTGAATGACGAATAAAATTAAGCATAATGAATTATGAATGATAAACATAATCATCTGTACGGCATTTTAATGGGTAACTGGTAGGAAAATACTATTGGTTCATCAGTATTTTGTTATATGTATTTTTGATTGTAGGATATATCAATGATTGTAGAAGATGATTAATTGTTTGTTTTCCTGAGTATTTTGTACCGAGAAACAATTGTCTGTCGAGGGTCGAGTAACGGGAATTAATTTGAGATGTAGCATCCTCTCTGTATGCTTGTAAAGTTATATCAACGACTTGAACGTTTCTTCTAAGCGTAATGCTCATCATTCCTCACTATCAGCCTTTAGCAGTCTACAGATGAACAAAAGGCTTTCCCATTGTACAATGGGAGAACCTTTTGTGCATCTTATGTCTTTTGTGCGCCAGTGATCTCGATTCTCGGCCATTCTCGGTCATTCATTCAGAGTTTACCGCGCGACTAGATATGCAATATTACAACATCAATCCTCACCAGAAACAACACCTGTCTGGTCAGAGGTTCCTCCCTTTTCTATGGAGGATGAGTGTAAATCCTGCTTGCGCGATGCAGGATTTTTGCGTGACGTCAGGGTGATGCGTAGTTCGCACGAGGCGATGTAGATGCCGCCACACGTAACTTAACATTACAGATTATTCAGATCACCAATCAACACAACTTTGCTAGGTAGTTAGTGAGCCTAGTATTATAGCTCCTACTAAGGTGCCATGCAAGGTGCTGCGTTGAAAATGAGTTAAGTAGAATCAATTAATTTCTAGATCCAACTGCGACAACGCCTGAATATAAGTTGGATTTGTGTGTAAATCACATTATGAAAGTTCGCTCGACGGCGGACGCCATGACAGATTGTCATTTGACTACAAAGCTTCATAATGACGTGTTTGTCAAACAATTGTCCGGTTGTTGGCCTCAGAAATAACTCAGATTCTGTATGTCTGAGTACGTGATGAAAATGTACCCGTAGGCATAATGTTAGCTAGCTTTTTTCTAAATTAAATTGAGGCTTCGAGCCTAAATATATTCAAATCAATACTTGCTGACTATTTACGGACAAATCTATTATTCTATTCGGCCGTGGATTGAATGAAATAATCATTTATTCGGTAGGAAAAGGAACGTTTATTGACAATTTGATACGTCTGATAGCTGGACAAATACATATTTAAAATAATTTAACAATACAACCATCAAAAACATAACATGACATTATAAGTTCGAGAAGCGAATTCTTACTCACATCACGAATAACTTTTTAATTAATCGAGATTTTTATTCATATTCTTTATGGCACCTCTTTAGGTCATGATCAATCCAAATATTAAAAAATATTAATTTGACCTAGGTCTTAAGGGGGAGGCGTGAAAATTGATTTGCTGTTATAGCATAATACGGGTGTAAAAAGACACTTAACGAAGCCGAAAGCCACTTGTTATTCCCGTTATTCCGATATTTTTTTTTGTTCTGTACCATACCTGGTAACCTTCTGGTTACGGAGATATTGAAGGTCAAAGTTCCAACTTTTTCAGACGTTTTTTTAAAGAAAGCAAGTTTTAAATGTTCTAAATTAATATTAAATACCCTCACAAACCCTGAACGGTTGCATGCTCCATAAACACAATGTTTTGCGCGCGTTACGTTGCGCACTACCGTAAACAGTGATTTTTCACACCAAAAATATAAGTTGTTTCCCAGCAATTATTTTTGTGCAATGTTATTTAATTTGATGTAGGTACAGAAGGCGTAGTTGACGGCTATGTGATGGATCTTTTTACAAATTGTAGATTTGTCAAAAGCGCAACTGGTCAGCTTGTCGTCTTGGGTTCGATCTCCGCGTCGCCGTCGCATCGGGCAGTATATCTGAGGACAGAACCGCTTGGAGCAGGTTTCACCTTTATTTTTCAGATCTTTATCTCAAAATTTGCTATCACCATTTCGTTACGCTATCGTCTTGCATCTTTTCACTTCTTCAATGCTAGTCTTGAGTTTAGCCAACCTTTTTTTCTCGGCGTTTATTGTCTTCCTGGTTTCAATGTTTGCAGCTAATTACAAATTATTCCCCCAAAATCAAACAGTTAATTGAGCTATCTTTGTCATTGTCAACTCGAATATCGTATTTCTATCCATACTTACCCTTCTAACGATCCCTTACAAAATACCATAGACTAACCCTCAATTGACATTTATTTGCGCGGGAAAACATGCAGCTGTTACGTTCTGTTGGTCTTATTTCACAGAATACGAAATATAAATACTTGTTGTATGGAATTTTCCGAGTATTAGAATAAAATTCTCTGTATAATAATAATCTATGGCTATAAGTACCATAACGTTCTATTTTTGCTTCATTCATGAAAATAAGTAAGCCCAGTGATTATGGAGTACTGCCAGAACACATAAATATAATTTCTTTTTGCGTATCCCAACATTTTTCCGGATAACGGCCATGCAGGATTTGTTTTGCTGTTCGTTTTCCAAACACGAGCAAAACCATTTTTTTCCCGATATTTTGTCAGTTTTTGGTCTGTATCGAGTGGCCGGCCGATTTATAATCTCTTAATTTTTTTGTGAACTGCATTTTTTATTAAAAATCCTTATTAATTCACACACCTAGTCCGTCTTATTACAAAACAAGATTTATGTTCAGACGCAAGATTAAAAACCATGGAACCGTTTTGAATTTCAAACTTTAAATGTACAACAGTCAATTTGTTTTGTAAAAAAAACTGGCTCGATAGTTTTAACCGCATAAACCATGTCACAGTATAAATAGGAACAGTATTCTTTCTTCATACAAAACGGCCAAAACGACACGCAAGGCCACTGCCGAGACATAATACTGCTAATTTATAAAAACTTTGTTTTGTAATAAGAACTACTATGCTAGACAACATTACCAAAAGACCTCTTTTTTGTAAAATATTAAGGACTTCTTTCTTCTGACAGATTTCAGCAATAACACCTTTGTCACGTACACCCGGCTACACATCAAGCTATCACAACCACACATTTACAACCATTTACAATTAAACTACACCTCACCAAGTGCACACATGTTTATGAAATCGGCTTCACGTCACTGTTGACAGCGCTCTGTCTTGGTTTTTTTATTTGGTCTGAGGCCAAATCATGTAGGATACGAATTGTTTATGTATGAACTTTTGAAATTCATGAATTCTTCAATAATTGCCGTTTTTTCATTTTTTCAAAGAAAACATCGTGATGAAACCGTCATGTCCTAGAACCAAAAATTCGAAGACATGTGACATCTACCAACCCGCACTGGGCCTGCGTGGTGGATTACGGCCCACACCCTCTCACAGAGAGGAGGCCTGTGTCCCAGCAGTGGGAACATTATAGGCTGATTATGCTTATGATATGCTTTTTTCTCAAACATTTGAATTGCCTTTTACAAAATTTTGCAATATGGAGAAGAATATGCAATAAGCTCCTTACAAATTAAAGTACAAAATATTTGTAGTCGACTATACTGCAGGGTACCTATGTCCGGTGCAGACACCGTTTGTACCTTTGAATATTCAATGAGGAGGAAGTGAGGACAGTCATAACTTCCACTACTTGCGCTAGTAACTATGTCATGCTTCACTTTATAAGCGGTGTTGTTTTTCATTTAATTTATAATACCTAGTGAAAATTTAATTAAGTTGTATTATAATTTGTACAGCTGTAACAAAAAGAGAGTCTATTTACTTATTATGGCTTTTTTTTTTGGAAAAAATCGAAAAAAAAATTCGCCGCATTTTTTTTCAATGGGGAATTCTACTGGGTTATTACAAGGGGCGCGGGCGGCCGGCGTTTAGCGAGTGTCTACAAGTCATAAATGATAACTTCTGTAGAGCAAATTTATATTGAAATTGGGGTAATTTTAGTACTAAAAACGTGAATTTTAAATAATAACTTTAACGTATTTTGATTACTTTTTAGTAATGTTATTGCGTTACCTAGGCGCCCCGTTTCGGATCGGACAGGGTTTTTGTTATATGCTGTATATAATATAATAAATTTATAAATACTATAATTAATAAATAATATTTAATTTATAATAATGCAAAACTAGAAGCTGTCTCGTGGGGTGAAAAATGATTTTGGCTTCCAATTCCAATAGCCTCAAACAAGATAGAAAATAGAAAAACTTTAGTAATCGACAAGTTCAAATAAAATTAGCTAGCATAACTTAAAATAATGGGTATCGGTATTTAAATTAAAATTGCGTTTTTTTGGGATTAACGACCGCTAGTATTGTATTTACTTGAAGTATGAGTTGAGAAAATAATATTTTTTTGTTTTATCGTGTTTAAATATCAATACCAATTAGGTACATCAGTGATTTAAAGAAAAATTACATTTAATTTTGACGTGCAAAAGCGTTTTTTGATCCAATTTACAGAAATGAATATAATTTATCATTTAAGGAGAATTCGAGAGAGAACACGGGGATAGCTGGCTTTGCCAGGGTCTAATCATTGATGACAGAGAGAGCACAGCAAACTGACGCGTTCCATGTTCTCTCATAGCCTTTAACCGTTTCATAAGTCGATGCAGACAGTCTCATTAAAATCGCAGACGCGACGGCGCGACGTACCAGAAACAGCAGTTTTAATGCAAATTGTTCTTCGAAACGTGTTGTTCAGATAAGCTTAGATAACTAAGTCCGAAATCTGGATTATTTTGTATCTTTTTTTACCATAGCCTTTCTGCCTATAAACAGCATTGTCTGCTGTGCGATTTTGTAGCAAGCTTTGTAGGCCCCTCTCTGTCTGATATTTCCTACCAACTGAGTCTACATTATCGATTGTATTAATACATACAAAGAACCATATTATGTAGACCTTCAGTACCGAGAATCGATACCCCTAATAACACCCTCCTGTTCTATAACTGAGGGGGAGGTAAGGGTCATGTTAACCTGGTAACGATACACGTAAATCACGCACACATAGACACTCCCCCGCGCAGTCGCAGTAGTGTTGTACCACCCCACCCGACTCACTTGCCAGAACCGGCAAAATTCTTCTACACCCCCGTGGTGAACAACCAAACGCAACAACTTGTACGAAAAACAATTATTTTAACCGTTTAAAACGTTTATATTTATATCTATAAAGCAGTGTATAATTTCAGCTTTAATTGTCGCTTAGTGTTTCGTAGTATTAGCGCCCATAAAAAAAAATCAACAGTGAGACGTCCAATCACGGAATTCGAATACGGAAGGAAAATGGCGGAGCGCGAGCCGCGCATTTCATTTCGAATATAGAACTCAATCGATTTATTCTAATAATTAAAATTCCGTTTTCGAATCTTTTTTTGGAGCGAGAATGCTAGTGAGGACTTTGAATTGACTATTTTCTACGCGAGTGGTGGGACGCTAAAAATCGATATTTCGGTGATGTCGGTTTGATTCACGGGTAGTTTTACGCTGTCCTCGTTCGTAGACTGTTGTACATGTCAGAAAAGAAAGAAGAGGAGTAGATTGGCGTCGGTGGAAGTCGACATGACGACGGAAACTGCGACGCCGAACCAGGTGAGTTGTCTTCGAGTAATTTTGCCGCAATGTCGCGGCAGGCGCTGGCTTCACTAGCTCGTGTCAAGGACATTGGCCTCCAGAATTTAGCCACCTGGGGGTTATGTAATACTTCACTATTTAAAATTGTCTTTATAGTTTTATAAAACGTGTATAATCTTAATGTAATTTAATCGCAGGAGAAAATTTTCAGCTGTTTTCGAAATTCCATAGGTGTAGCATTTCGTTTTTTTTGTGCTGGTATTCGTTTTCCAGAATAACAGCCGCACGGGTCGATCCATCAGGTTAAGCTACGCTTGCCGGGGTTGGTCCGCGGATGGGTGACCATCTTTACATATCGAGACTCCTTCGTGCCTCGGAAAGCACGTTAAGCCGTTGGTCCCGGCTGTCATTTGTGGATCTTTGACAGTCGTTACGGGTCGTCAGAAGCCCGAAAGTCTGACAACCAGTCTTACCAAGGGGTATCGTATTACCCAGTTACTGGGTTGTGGAGGTCAGATAGGTATTCGCTCCATGTAAAATACTGGTATTCAGCTGCATCCGGTTAGACTGGAAGCCGACCCCAACATAGTTGGGAAAAGCCTAGGCAGATGATTCGTTTTCCAGAAAGATTTCAATTATTTGATGCTATTTAAATAATAAATAGTACCTAAGTTTTTATTGAGAGACATTGGCCTACAATTATCTATCTCATGCAGCTGTTTCTATTCAAAAATGTATACTGTTAACCTGGACATTATTCTATTTTTTTTCTTTACTAGGTTTTTAATAACTATTACTCATGAAGACTTCAATGTACAGTCTCGAGGAAAAATACTATTAGGTGCAATTCTATCAAAATTGTGTTTAGCACATCTGTTCACAAACATTTTGTGCAGAACTCTAACAGTGCACGCACAGGAGCTGTAGAATGCGGTTCCACCGGCAAAGCTGTACATAATTTTTGTAAGCGTACAGTCGAGCACAATATATTAATTGTAAATGTTTACTTGAGTGATCGTCCGCCAAGAAAGTACAGTGTCGCACAGTGCCGCACACTGGTGGAACAGCGTCTTTCTCCTAAAGTTTTAATAGATATTTTATGGTGTTACGAAAATGCATCGAAACCATACTGTTATGAAATAGGTTTTTACCCAAAGTTGCAATTTTATTTTACATAACATAACATGGCGTCATGTTTCCCCGAAGGGGTTCTCAGAGGTGTCCCTATAGTACACCCACATTTTGCCAGTTATGTTTAAGTCCCATGTAATAGGGGGCGACCCCATTGCCATCAATCGGGCACAAATCCAGACTCTGGGTTGTTACTGAGAAATTCCAGATGGAAAATCCAATAATACTTTGCCCAACACTGTAATCGAACCCGGGACCATACGCTCAGCAGTAGCACTTGCCACCACTAGGCTATTAAGATATTAAATATTCTAATTTAAAAGAGCCTTGTACAAATTTCTAATAAGTTGGAAATAATGCCATTAGAGACTTTTAAGTGCCAGTGGCAAACTGCCATCTCATATGCATAATGTCAACTTAGGACTGGCAAGTTGGCAAATGAGTGGCAATTGGCAATTCACACGTACTTTCCTATCTTCTCCTAAGCGTGTCGATGCCAATCTATATAAACAGCATGTAACCAAAACCCTGTCCGATCCGAAAGCAGGCGTCTAGGTTTAGGCAATAACAGAACTAAAAAAGTTTTTTTTCTTTAATGAAAATAAGAATATTGTTATTATTATTTAAAATTCACGTTTTTAGTACCTAATACCCCAATTTCATTATAAATTTGCAAATTTTTATACAGAGGTCATAAGTTATGACTTGTAGACGCCCTCTAGATGACGGCCGCAGCGCCTCATGTAATAACCCGAAAAAATCGCCATTGAAAAAAAATGCGGCGAATATTTTTTCTTTTTTCAGAAAAAAACAATATTAAATGGACTCTCAGTATGATTCTTAACAATATCCTCACGGATCGGACAGGGTTATTTTACGCGCTGTATAGAGTCAGCCCAAAATTTGGCTTTCGATGGACACAATATTAAGTACCCCATTGTTAGTGGAACAACACGTTAAGCCGTTGGTCCCGGCTGTCATTCTTGGATCTTTGACAGCCGTTACGGGTCGTCGGAAGCCCGAAAGTCTGACAACCAGTCTTACTAAAGGGTATCGTGTTACCCAGTTACAGAATTGTGGGCAGTTAAGCAGTTGCTCTATGTAAAATACTGGTATTCAGCTGCAACCGGTTAGACTGGAAGCCGACCCCAACATAATTGGGAAAAGGTTAGGCAGATTAATTGTTTTACACTCCCATTCACATTTACACTCCAGGGCGGAGTCATCTGTGATTCCCCACCTGAGCAAGTTTTGTTTGCCTATCTGAGTCCGGATTCTCTTTAAAGACTTTCAGCACGCTTAGCATGCCCACAATAGAAACAGGTTTTGTCGACGGAAGAATAGACAAAATGACAGATAAACAATCACAATCTGTAATTTTGTCTATTCTTCCGTAGACAAAGTCCGTAGAAAACCCGTTTCTATGGCTGTCATGCTACGCGTGCTGGTAGGGCAAGGCAACTCATGTCCAGGGTGCCAAGTCTACTAATTTACAAACGTGTCAGTGGTCTCACAATGATGGGTTTTTGACAGATTTGCTAAAAAAACTCATCATTGTGAGTCCACTGACACGTTTGTAAATTAGTAGACTTGGCCCCCAGGTGGGAGATTTTTGGCAGGTGGAACCAGGGTTGGATAGGGAAGCACTGTCTCGCCACATCTTTATCCTTTCCTTAGTCCGTTCGCCAGTGAGTCTGAGAACACCCTTTATAAAGCTGTTGCCGGCTTTTCAGCGTTTATGACACGAGGATGGTACTTTCCTATTAACAAACCAGACTGCTACACTTATAAATAAACGTTTTCTTTGTGAAACTGATACAATCAGAATCTGAAGAATGGGAATTATGATACATAATCAGCCTATAATGTTTCCATTGCTGGGAAACAGGCCTCATCTCTATGAGAGGTCGTGATCCACCACGCGGGCCCAGTGCGGGTTGGTAGATGTGACGTGTCTTCGAATATTTGGTTATAGGGCATGCCATGTTTCCTCACGATGTTTTCCTTCACCATTTTGAGAGCAGTGGTGATGAAATGATTTACACAAAGTAAAGCGTCTGTCAGGGTTCGAACCTACGACCTACAACTCGTAAGTCGCGGCCGTTACCACTGGGCCACCACTGCTCTCTGCTCAATTATGATATTCAGACAATATTTTACAAACAAAAGTCCAAAATTAATTAATAAAAAAAATTGTTACGGCCTGAGAAGAAATTTCTAACATTTTTAAGAAATTGTTCGGCTAATCAGCTTTTAATTTTCAAAGGCTTCCATTGTCTACAGTAAACTCAGAAATTAAATTAATTTGGAGGGCATTATTTAAACTTTAACTCGAAGAAAATGTTTAAGACAATTATTTTTTACGTTTTACAATTTGTCTAAGCATTTAACCCTTTCTGTGGCAGCTTTCTTTGTCATTTTATGCTTCGCTGTAATAGAAACCTCAAAGTAGGTAATTTATAGAGAGTTCAGCTTGTATCCATAAAAGGTCAACCTTTGAACTATCTTCTATACATATTATAAACTAGCTTCTTCCTCAATTTTTAAATTACTTTCTCAAATCACCTGTTCCAAAATCATCCGTGGTTCAAACAGCCTTTCTTACTGTAGAAGATAGTTAATTGACTTAGGCGTGACTTTGCGGATATCTATTATAAAATACAATATACGTAGATATATTATTTAGTAATCTATTCCGCTTAACTATTCTTCAAGAGTCATAAAAAACCCTGTAAGAAATCGACACGGCAAGAAGTTTCTCATGATATAGACCATGAAAAAAAAAGCAGCCGAGTACGAATCGGGCAAACACACGCACACGAAGGGATCCAAACCACAGTCCATTATTTCACTCAATATACATATATATATCTTTTTAATAAGTACATTTCTTGTATGTGAAGCCCCTTTAATTTTTAACTTTATTTTATTTTAATATTTTTTTTGTTATACCGGCCATAATAGTACACTCTCTGTGAAAATTTCAAGTGTCTACCTATTACGGTTAAAAAGATACAGTCTTGTGACGTACGGACGGACAGCCGGAGCCTTAGTTATAATGTTCCGTCGGCACCCTTTGCGTACGGAGCCCTTAAAATCATGATAGTCATCACAATAAATAATGCTCACGCGTAGACACAACAATTTTCTTCTCAGAATTTCATTTCCACCGAAAAATCGTTACAATTTGTCGATAAAATAATAATTGCCCCTAATAAATCTGGCCCTAAAGGTACTGTAACTTGATGAGGGGTGTGTCGTGTGCGTTGAAACAATTTGTCGAGCCATTAAGCCTGGCCTTGACTCCGGTAGCCTTACATAAGTACGTATGGCTTCGCTAAAGTACTTATATTCTTTACAGCTATACGGGATTTGATTGGATATAAAAATGCACGGGTTTGTTGTTTGCATAAAGAGCCACTAACAGTTCTAAGGTTTTTATAACCTGTGTTGTTCTTGTTCTATTGCTGGGCATAGGCTATTTCGCATTATAGAAATATTACCTACCAATGGAAAAGGTCTCCTACAAATCCTTATAGATTTCTCTTGATAATGCTGACTATAACTTGAGGGGCATTTGCCGTAATTTTTAAGAGCGTTCACATTCGCATCATTTTGCAATCTGTCAAAATTGCTATCGATTTACGAAAATTTTTGACAAGTTTGACAGATTGCGACTTGAATGTGAACGTTTTTTAAGCACGAGAATTGGCCTTCAGTTCTTGTCTGGAGCATCTTTGTCTTTCGTCATAGCTTTTTTAATAGGCGACGCCGCTATTCCTAGAATCTGTTTTTTTATCTCGTACACTAATTTGACATTTCAAGTGATTGTTGTTTGTTTTTTCAATTTGAAATTTGACATTTGCACCTGTCAAATTTGTCTACGAGATTAAAAAATAGACTTTAGCTCACGGCGAGGAGCTTGTAGCAGTAGATCATCGCTCATTGTGCAATGAATACATAAAATAAAAGCAATAAGGGATTGCCTTAATTACTATCTGACAGGTGAATGAAGGACCAGTCCTAAAAACTCAAACTCAAAAACTAAAACTCAAAGTTTTAGTTAATTTAGCATAATAAGTTACCCAATGTATATATTTTACCAAATAAGTTAATTAACAATCTTCAAATTAGATCATGAAACTTCGCATAATAACTGAACAAACTCAAAGCATATAGTACCTACAACCAAACCATTTATAGTCACTTTTGAATGGTCAAGGAGTCGATCAGTCAGAAATATGAAGCTCCCGGAACCCATTCATCAAAGCGTAGTAGGTACCTATGGAGAAGAACGGGCAAGAAACTCCGCACACTCTTTTAAATTGTAATGTTACAAAAATATTAGTTACTTTTGAATTTATAAATATATGTGAGAACGATTTAAAAAATACGTACACGTAAAAAGCATCCAGAGAAAAAGCCGCACGGGTCGATCGAAGTGGCGCGGTAGGTTCGTGGATGGGTGCCATGTATTGCATATCGAGACCCCCTCCATGCCTCTGAAAGCACGTCAAGCTGTTGGTCCCGAATGTTATTCGTAGATTTTTGACAGTCATTACGGGTAGTCAGAAGCCCAAAAGTCTGACAACCAGGATAAAAACCCAATTACTGGGTTGTGGAGGTCAGATAGCGCTCCATGTAAAATACTGGTATTCAGCTGCATCCGGTTAGTCTGAAAGTTGAACCCAACATAATTGGGAAAGGGCTAGGGCCTAGGCAGATTAATTTATTTATTATTAAAAATATAATTGCCCTAGCTCGTTTGGGCTCATAGCGTCGCAAGAGCCACATTTAATGGAACTTTTCTAGGTTTTCTAGAACACGAACTAAAACAAGTACACAAACCTTGACAGAAAAAAAAAGAACGCGTAAACAGAAAATTGACCCTTTAACCAATCCTTTATTAACCAACCGTCATACGCAAAGTAGGCTGATAAATATGGCTGCTAACGGGCGTTTTAATTAAATTAATGTTGAATATGAACTCATAACCAGGCATCATCGGGGTGTTGTCAAGGTTCAGAGGGTTAACGATCGGTAGACATGACAGTAATCACTAATTAGATTGTTTTGACTAAACACACGATGGATTTAGGGGTTTTTTTTAGAGTTAAGAAAATATATGATAACTGTATGTGTTGTTAACTTCTTATTCTCGTATATTTGTCCTACCTTAGCGTCATGTTTGCCGGAAATAAACATATTTTCTTTCTATGCATGATGAGGAGGGGCACGTAAACGCATGTGATTATAAATGTTGATGGATTGAGAGGGAGAGGAAGGTCAAAGAAAAGATGGATGGTGTCAAGAATGATATGAAGGAAAAGGGAGTAAATGATAGCGTGACGTTTGACAGGGGAGAGTGGAAGAAGAAAACATGTTCCACCGACCCTAAGTAACATGGGACAATTCGCAGAAAGATGATCGAGTTGAGATAATGCATGGGGTATCTATTAATATCTGCCTACCTTATTGATACCTGTTAGAAATGGAGGCAAATAGTTTTATGTCTTTGCACTGTTACGTTTTCTTGATTAAATAATATTGGTATGTTATTCGGTGTTTTTGTTGTCACGTGAAAAGGAGACCGCCAGAATACGTAGAGAACTTGGCGCTATAACCTACCATTCCCAGTCCTAGACCCAGAGGCAGACCCAAAACAAGATGTCAGGCTGTAGTGCTAAAGGACATGAAAGAGTTTCAGGTCTCCGAAGATGATGTCGAGGATAGAGCGAAGTGGAAGAGATAGACCAGGAAGGCTGACCCCACCACCATGTGGGATACATAGCTAGAAAGAGAGAGACAGAGAGGATCTGGTGCTATCCCACTATACCGGGAAAAATACTCTTTACGAACGCAAGATCGGGAGAGTAATTAAATAATTAGAAAAGAGGCACCTAATAAAAAAAAAAATATAATTAGGTCCTTACACATGATAATAGTTTACATTAGGAACGTATTCACACTGAAGATTTGTCTGCGTGTTACCAAGGAAGCGATTTCTGAACGGACTCTCCGCGGTTGCGAAACGAGGTAGCCGCGACTACGAGTACGCGACTTGACTTCCGCGTTTTTATAATATTATACACTCGTTTGTCCTGCTTTTTATCGTCAACCACTCTCGTTACCCAAACACGACAAACACGTTGCGCACACGTTGCGTGCTCGCTACGTACACGTGAACGCGTTAAACAATCGCCTCGCTAGAAATACGCCCCGTTATAAGTTTTGTAAAGTTCATGAGCCTGATTACATTTAAAGATAGAAAATCATCTAATTCGTTCTCGTGACTTTTCTCTTAGGAGCCTGGGGAAGATAAATGTACAAACCAAAGTTCTCTTAACAGAGTTAAACGACGGATAGCTTGGACTGTAATTAGTTTACTCTTGAGCCACCAATTGTAAGGTAAATTTCCCTCGAGTGAAAAAGTAGAACTACGCAATTAACGAGGAAAATATACGGCTCGATCTAGGCAATTAGGCAGCTAAATATTTGACTTAACCTAAAAGCTTTACGGAGATGGGCGGTGAGCTGGACTCCTTCAATAAATATTGGTCCTTGGCAGCTCTGGACAGAGAGAGGAGGAAGGTCCTTGCCCAGCAGTGGGACATTAATCCTTATATATTATAAAACAAAGTCCTCCGCCGCGCCTGTCTGTCAAAAACTACTTCACCGATTTTCATGATATTTTCACCAATGGATAGAGTGGGTCTCGAGTAAGGGTTAAAATTTAGGGAACAGCTGATATATTTGTTCCGCGATTTCAGTTTTAGTCCCACAGAGAAAGTTGCTCATAATGATGAGTACAACGACCCCATAAACTTCCAACTGTCACTAACGAGACACATCACCAACGAAAGAGATGCTGAGATGGTTTGATCATGTTGAGAGAATGAATGAAAGGCGGCTAACAAAAGGTTTTTACAAGGCAGATGTGAGTAATGCCGGAGAGGACGCTTAAGCATTTGGTTCATTCTTGGCTATATTTACAAAGGATGAAAACTGAATAGACTAAACTCAATTAATTAAGTTTAGTTTAACTGAAACAACGAAAAAAATAACTTAGAAATATAAAAATGTTAGCAGATATATGTAGGTAAGTACTATAAATATTTATATAGGTAGTACCTAACTTAGTAAGCTTTTAATGTCAGGATGATTACTGGTTATTTGCTGTATATGAAAGTCCTGTTGAATATATGTTTTCTAGGGAAAGGATTTCATAAAGTAAAGCACGGAAAGACAAGGCTAGACATTTATTCAATTAGACTTTATTCAAAGTTGGCAATAGTATATCAAACACACTTAGGAGAATATAAACTGACCAGTCTGTGGTCTCATTATAAAATAAATAAAAAATACGATAGCTTTGGTAGCATTGGTAACGTTATTTGTCTGTTTTAGTGCTCCCCTTTTTTTTTTTTTTTGAGTGTGGGAAATCATCCAATGACTTCTCCCGCTCTGGGCGGAGCGGAAGGGCGTGTCAGACTTTTACTGACTAAAACCCACCCGTGTTCCTTCATTTGCCTGTTGCCAAGGTCCCGGTATCCCTTTCGGACTTTCCCGCAACCCTGGCAGGCATCGGTCCTACCGGACCCCGTCAATTTTGCTGACATCTCTTTGAGGCGCGCGTGGAACACGACGCGCCATCGACCCGGGCCTGGTCCTTATTGGACGGCGAGCTGCCCGTTGCTCGCCGTCCGCAAGCCCGCGCCTATGGTGGCCGGGAATCCGCCTGGGATTCCCGACGCCCAGGGCGTCTCCAACGGCGGCGGTTAGGGGCGTGAGGGCGCAAACTTTGCCTTTCCCTCACGCGTTCTGCCTCCTCCTTCGCGAGCATTACTGCTTCGCAGAAGGAGGTGACGGCTTCCCATGCCCTCTCGCTCCGTACCATGGCCTGGACCAGGGCCGGACGCGAGAGGTCATTGCCGCCAATCGCCTCCGCGAGGACACGGCGGTGCTCCGTTTTAGTGCCCCCCTAAGGCTTCAACTTACAAGCAACAACAATAAAAGTCAATTTAAAAATAAACTTTCTCGAAAAACCGCACTGCTCATGCATAAACCATAGAGTTTTCCCTTTAACTAGATGTTGGCTGCACTGTTATTTACGAACGCCATCTTGGTAATAACTGAGGGGGGTGGTTATCGGTTTTACCATCGTGCAGGAGTCGATGTACTCAATATAATTATATTTTTATGCATCTTGTTACCTCTCCCTCTCTTTTGTTTTTTGTTGGTACTTATGTACGGGAGCTCATGGAGAGGAGTTCCTGGCTGAGTAATAACAGCCGCCCGGGTCGATCCAACAGGTTAGGCTACGCTTGCCGGGGCTGGTCCGTGGATGGGTGTGACTTTACATACCGAGACTCCTCCGTGCCTCGGAAAGCACGTTAAGCCGTTGATCCCAGCTGATATTCATGGATCCTTGACATTCGTTACGGGTCGTCAGAAGACCGAAAGTCTCATAACGAGTCTTACCAAGGGGTATCGTGTTACCCAGTAACTGGGTTGTGGAGGTCAGATAGGCAGTCGCTCCATGTAAAATACTGGTATTCAGCTGCATCCGGTTAGACTGGAAGCCGACCCCAACATAGTTGGGAAAAGGCTAGGCAGATTGGTACCATAAGTACCAATCTACTTATAGGATATTTCCAACTCTGCCGTTAGAGACTGCAATCCAATAAACCAACTTATCAATAATCCCTGTACTTCATGATGATACAAATATGATTTCTATTTCAAATATAAATACAACAATAAGTGTCAATATGCCGTGTGCTCTACTTTTGCTTCACTGCCCAGCCCGTGACGTCATCAAAGGATGATGTATGTCGCATTGTCCGCGATTTTAACACAATAGAGAGAACTTTTCCTTTGTAATATGTCCAATGTGATATTATTATTGTTGGATGTGAGGGTAAAGTGATACGTTGGATTTATTTGTAACGTTTTCTGAGTGAAAAAATATTTTTTCAAATTAATGTTTCTCAGTTTCCATCTTCATCCAGTTGACCATTTTTACATACCGCGACTCCTCCGTGCCTCGAAAAGCACGTTAAGCCGTTGGTCCCGGCTGTCATCCTTGGATCTTTAACAGTCGTTACGGGTCGTCAGAAGCCCGAAAGTCTGTCAACCAGTCTTACCAAGGGGTATCGTGTTACCCAGTTGGGTTGTGGAGGTCAGATAGGCAGTTGCTCCATGTAAACTACTGGTATTCAGCTGCATCCGGTTAGACTGGAAGCCAACCCCAACATAGTTGGGAAAAGGCTAGGTAGATTGACATTCAGATTGTATTACATACATATGGAGCACTTGTCGCTAGTGAGTGCTTCAATTTCATGTAACTTCATACATTTTCAATAATGTTTAAATGAATGTCAAACCAGTGCGTTTGATTAGTAACCAAACTACAAAGAGCTATTTGTGGTTTTGCCACTACTAATGTATTTGTTAGACCACAATGTGGTATGATTATAGGAATATTCTGACTTAGTAGTTAATGAAAAATAAAAGTGTGGTAGAAGGTTAGCTTTTGACATTAGGTACAGTTCGATACAAACATAATGGCGGCTTGGAACAATATGCGAGTCGCTGCGCAGTATCAATTTCATGTGTCAGCGGGGTGGAGGCGTGGGGTACTGCGCAGCAAGTAGCTAACTTCTGAGCCGGCATTAAGTTTGAAACGAACTGTATATTTGTTTCTATTTAACTGGCGAAGTGTAGGTACACCTCTGCCCAACCCTTCGGGGAAAAAGGCGTGATGTTATGTTGTGTATGGTTGAGTTCGATCTGCAGTTGTGTGTAGAAATGAGTACTAGTGTTTTTGATTCACAATACAATCAAAAAGATTAAGTTGGTACTTTTTTCGGGTACTTTTTCATCCAAATTTTATTTAGGATATCTGACAGAAAAACAAAAAGATGGTAGCGGCAGCAAAACAGTTGGTTAAGCAATCAAGAAAAAAACACTTGCTTATCATAAATATATCAAACAGATTATTACGTGTAACTACGGATTTTTTATTTGTCTGTCTGTGATATTTTGCTTACATCTTTTTAGTTGACTTTTTGACATAGTTGTTAAACATAAGACACATGAGCGATGTCGAAGACTTAACAAAATGTCACAATATTAGTAAAAAAATACCCCTGCTTGTAAAATCACAACATTCTCCTCACAAAATTTTATTCAAAACTACCCTTTGTTAAAATTCAGTGACGTTCCCGTCTGATGGGGTGCATAACGAACATGCCATGACATGACGGATGCATTTAAATTGTATTAAAATGTCTTTAATATGTATGTAAATTACGACTTTTGACATAGTATGTAATTGATTTTAATACCAGCTGTTATTCAAAATTACCTTGCCCAGGATTTTACTTTTGTTATGTTATTCCAGATTATCTTTTAGCATCAGTAATCATTATCTTTTAGCATCAGTAATTCATTAATTAATTTCATTATCTTTTAGCATCAGTAATCATTAAAAAATAAAACTTATGTCTTTCATTAGTCTTGTCATTACTTTGCACGCATTTAAAGTGCTTTTAATCACGAATAATCTATAATTCGAAACACACTTCCGAGCTGAAAGTAGTTTTGCATCGAATTAATTTTCATGGATAAGTTGATAAATAAAGATATACATCTCTCTATGAAAAGATCAAAATAACACTCATTGTAAAAAGGAAGTTTTTAAAGAAACCAGAAGTACTTAAAAAATCATTCAAAATCTAGTCACAATCGGGTCGTCAGAAGCCCGAAAGTCTGACAACCAGTCTTACCAAGGGTTATCGTAAATATTACCCAATTACTGGGTTGTGAAGGTCAGATAGGCAGTCGCTCCATGTAAACTACTGGTATTCATCTGCATCCGGTTAGACAGGAAGCCGACATTCAAAGTCAAAAACGTGTCAATGATGTAGGAAAATATTTTTGACAGATTGAGACTAATATAAGAATGCGAACGCTCTTAAAAATACAGGAGTTGTCCCTCAGATCGTCAAGATAAACCACACCACTAATTAGCACAAACATCTTGACATCCTTTACAAAACTAATTTACTTTGGGAGTCTCGATAAAGGATGCCCGGAGGCTGTGGGCTCAAGATCGATATCCTGAGAGCGTCCGGTGAGCGACGTCACCACAACATGTGACCCAGTTAGTGCTAACTTTGTTCTGTGGGCTGCTTAGAAATAATTGTGTGGTTAAGAGCTGTGTTAAAGTTATGCCCGTTTGCACTAATACTAGGCGCTACTTAAAGGTACCTAGTCACCTAGCGTAACTAGTGGCAGCTGGTAGGTGCGACGATTTTTATTTCGATTCAATAGAGATTTATTCCCGGTTTCTAAAAACTTATATTATACGGTTAAATTAATTAAATTTCATAGTAAACTAATTGTGTATTGCCATTTTGAGTTACCGAAAAAAACAGCTTATATGAAGCTTATCAGTAGATTTACTCATCAGATAAAATATGATCGACTTTCGGTAAATTCAAGATGAACATTTCGGCTTGACTTATTTTGATTATAGAGCCCTTGTATGGTTTCTAATTTATGAAAATGTCTCTTAAAGGTCAAACCGGGCACCGGCATGAAAAGATAGGCCAAAATCTGAAAAAACGGATTCTCCACCTAAATTAAAAAGGAAGCCTTCCGAAACGTTTCACAAAGAACCCTTTAAAAACAAAGTCCAAAACCACACAATACTGTCACAGTTTAAAAAAAGCATTAAAAAAAGGAATCCCTTAAAAAACCCCGCCGTCCGCCATTGCTGTACCATAGACAAGTATGCTATTTGTCAAGCGTCAACTGTTTGTAAAGTCTCTGCCTCGCGGAACAGGGAGTTTTGTTTGTACTACTACTCATTTGTCTTGCTGACTTGTGGTACCTACTTTGTTTTTTCTTTCTTGTGTGGCTGGTTATGAATATTTATGATGGTTTTAATGGGATTTTCTTGGTCGGTTTATGGTCAAACCTATTTTTTACGCTTAATGTTTCGTGTTCTATTATAATATTATTGTACGAGTCCATCTTGTCTTCTTGTTGGGTGATCTTACTTGTTCTACAATTCTATTTTATAATTCACTAGCTGATGCTTGCGACTTCGCTCGCGTGGATGTCGGTTATTATATACTAAAACCTCACTCGAGAACCACTCTATCCATTGGTGAAAACAGTATGAAAATCGGTGCAGTACTTTTTGAGTTTATCGCCTACAAGGCGACAGACAGACGCGGCGGAGGACTTTGTTTTATAATATGTAAGGATGTCAGTTGTTTAAGCACGATTATTCTTCAGTATCGCTGAAAAACGGGAAAAACAGCTCTCCTATTATTTGTAAAGCATTAACAATTTGGAAGCAATTATTAACGTGGAAGTTTTCGTGTCATGTTCCGCTACGCGAATCCGATTCAAGTGGCGACACATGACGCGAGTCAGTACAATTGAACTACTGCGGTGTGCTACCGACGTGAATCACTTTAGTGGTCAATCTTTGTGATTTTTAAGACCCCCATTCCCTTCCTTGCTTGTCTTACAAAACAAAGACAATTATTGATTGATTTTTTATACATCCCCTTCTTTGTTTGTCTCCAATTTTGACGGATTGACAGTATTATGCAGGGTTTTTGTTTGCAAACCAATGTAAACACCGTGGATGACTTTTAATCTAAAGTATTGCTGGAATATAAATTATTTATGTCTGCAATTGTTTTATGTTGTCTTCCAAAATTACAAAGTCGAAATCAGAATATTTTATTTCACATAAGCCTACATGGGCATTTATGAAACGTCAGAAGCTAGGTGCACGGTTCCAATTGGTCGTTTCCTTCTGTATATTCAACATTATGTTGTCTCAAATTAATCATAATAGTATATGTACAATACACCTCTACCTAATCCTTTGGGTATTATAGGCGGAATCTTATATTATCTCAATGTTTGCATCATATTAAAAACCCTATCATTCCCTTCCCGAACTGTAAATGATCAACGATATCATTTGTTTCTTTTTTCACTTTTTAATGCTTTATGAGCTTCAGTAAAACTTTCACCTTTACATTTATTATTCAATAACAATTTTTATTTAAAAAAAAATAAGCTCATATGGCCAAAACTTTTTTAATCCCAACTTCGATCCTTACTGGCGCTCCATAAAAGAATCCATTGTATTAATCTAATCTAAGTTCCGCGTATCTAATAAAATGTTATTACTTTTACCCCATAACAGTATAGTGTGGCCGCAGGAGGTGATAAAAGCCAGGGACATTTTGTCCCATTGACAGGAAATTGAACCCGAACCCTTGACGAAACACAGACTATGGTTAGATTTTGTTAGAATAGTTCGCCCCTAGTTTGGGGTAGATATCGGATTGGATAGTTCTGTGTCTGAGATCTATGATACTTTATTTTTTATCTAAGTAAACAGTATTTTTTGATCTTTCAAATGAAGAAAAGCAGTAAAGGTATTGATGGTTTATATTAAGGGATCTCGCGTACTAGACGGCCACGACTCCGGCCAGTCGTGGCCGTCTAGTGGTATTTTATGGTGTGCGGATACTTGGCCGTTGGGACCAAGTGCGCGATCTGTATCGGTTTCTATTGTGGCGGTACCTACATCGCCACATTCGATCTACGCATCAAAGACCTGACGTCACAAAAATCCTGCATCGCGCAATTAGAGTTTACCGTGCAGTGAACATATTTTATATTCAAAAATCCAATATCAATCATTGGGCAGTTGCCCGCCAGACACAACACCCGTCTGGTCGGAGGATCCTCCCTTTTCTATGGTGGATGAGTGAACTTTACACCCTGTTCCTCATACTCCTAAACTATATTTTACCTGGCATAGTATTATGACGTATTAATGCCATCATTATTTCACTGCTAAAACGGGATGGTGCTATCGGCCTTGTGCCGGTCGTGGTGTGGTGTTGGTCGTGCTCGTGGCCGTCTAGTGCACGAGATCTCTAAAGGGTGCGCATTACCGATATTTTTCTGTTGCATAATGTCTCTGTGTAATCTATGATACTGTTTTATTAATCCAAGTCAACAGTTTTTGTACCTTTCATAGTTGAGGAAAACAGAAACAGTATTGAGGGATTATAAAAGAGAGCATTGCCAATATTTTTCTGATAACAACTGTACTTTGTTACCTCTGTCAACCAGACGTTGTGGCTTAGCTTAGACATCAAATCCTGCAGTAATTGGGTTTTCTAATTCAAATGCCAATCGCACGATGCAAAGTCTATCCGCTTTGCTGTCACTGGAATCCGACATCGACGTATTTGGGAAAATACCTTGTTACCAGCAATGATAATCTGTTCAGAACCTCTCCAATTTCTTTTCGCCTGTCGAAATACCTATTTATTTTTATCTTAAGGTATAAAAACTCATTGCTCGTTGCCGTTATCCATATCTAATTCTAACCCTCCGGTGACTTAACCTTCCACTCCACATGTGACTTAATAAGTTACAACTACCCCTACACAGACTTAAGGCCATTAAAACTAAGCTAAAATATGCGTAGTAACATTGATCAACGATCGTCCAATGACATCGCTATACTAACTTTAAATAAAAGTTCTTTCAGACCACCCCATCAATCACAAGCCACCCCTTATCGTGACGTCACACGATATGACGTAGGCGATATCGTCTAGGAGGCACTTACAGTGACATTTACGATCCCTAGTGGCGATATCGATTGCTTATGAAGAGCTCTTGTGGGTCTATTTGGGTAATAGCCGCTTGGGGTGGTCACGTATGTAACTATTCGAGGAATAGTGGAGTTTACGAACCGCACATTAAAGACGCGGCGGGCCGCAGCGCAACGCAGTAATTGTTTCAGATAGATTCGGAATTTGAATTTGAATTACTGTTCTCGCTCCGGCGCAATGAGGCTTGCACATTAGGGCGGGCCGCGCCGCAACGCATTGCAAAGTTTCTTCTATATTACTTACTTACATTTTATATACACATAACAGGCGGGCCGCAAAAGAATGTAAAACAGTATCTGCAAATATACAACCCGCAGCGATTCATACAAAATGTATTAAGGTTATGCCGGAGAATTTTTACAATGCGTCGCGATGTGGCGCGGCCCGCCCTAACGTTGGCGAGCTTTTACTCTTTTTTTCCAGTCATGTTCTTGGATAACTATCTACTTACGGTAGATAGAGAATCATGATCTTCTGTAGAAAATCTCTGATCATATTCATACAATGTACGCGGAGCACTACCTGTCATGTAATAGTGCGCTAGAATTGGTATACTTAGTAAGAAAACATTACATTGGAAGAATAAAACTATTTCATTGGTTAGCAGTTTCAAACCAATTAGATGAACAGGTTTCAATCAAATTAAACACAATTTGGAATCGGTCCCGACTTACAAGTTATAAAGTAAACTGTGAAACATCGTGAGAAAATCGGCATGTCGTAGAACCGAACATTCGAAGGCATGTGACATCCACCAAGCCGTACTGGGCCCGTGTGGTGGATTACGGCCCACCCCCTGGAGGAAGTCTGTATCCCAGCAGTTGGAACATTATAGGCTGATTATGTTTTAGGGGTATGAGGAACAGGGTGTAAAGTTCACTCATCCACCATAGAAAAGGGAAGATCCTCCGACCAGACGGGTGTTGTGTCTGGCGGGCAACTGCCCAACGATTGATGTCGGGTTCTTGTATATATGTCCATTGCACGGTAAACTTTAACTGCGCGATGCAGGATTTATGTGACGTCATGTCTTTGATGCGTAGTTCGCCTGTGGCGATGTTGATACCGCCACAATGTTCCAACGTTTTTCGTCGGTAAGATTGTGTTCTTTTTCCAAAATAAATGGTATTCCTTTCCCCATTTCTTTTGGGAAAAGAAGTGACACAGTTCTAAATAAATATTTATTCCCTGAGAGCACTTACATTGACATTTATGAGCCCCGCAGCTATTATCGATTTCTGTTTGTCCCGTAATAGAGGTAGGTTTGTTTATATAGCTCTCGTGTTTGGGCTATTCATTTGGCGTTACTATTGTCATATAATATGTTAGCTTGAGGTATATTTGTGTTTTGTACAAGTGATGCTGTTGTTTGATTGGTTAGTTGTTTTACCAGACTCGCCGCTGTTGGTAGAATTGTTGAGTTTGTGGTTGTCAAATTAGGTTGTAGCTTTTGTCGTCTAACTCAATTCGGGTTAGTCAAGTCTTTTTACTTGTGGTGGAATGAGAAGACTGGTTTCTCTTTTGGACTGGATTCTATTATGGACAAATTTAGGCTGGCTACGCATCGGTGAAGGAAAACACCGTGAGGATACCGGCTTGTCCTAAAACCAACAATTCGAAGATATGTGACATCTACCAACCCGTACTGGGCCCGTGTGGTGAGTTATGGCCCACTCTCTCTCACCGAGAGGCCTGTATCCCAGCAGTTACACACAGCACATTAAGGGCTGATTATGCAACTACTGATTTTGGTTTTCATGTTCATGATTGATGATGGACATGATTTATTTCAACGAAACCGGTACTTTTAAATTGTCGCAAAGAGTCGGTTACTTCGGAACTAGTTGCTCGTTCCAAACTGTAGATTCTTACGGAGAAGTAGAACGGAGAATTAGAGAGTCCATAATAACTCCTGGTTACAGTTGTATAAATTCCTAAATATGAACGAAAAAAAACAGAATCACCCAATTCGAATAAAATCGATATAACCCAAAACAGACTATAATCTAAGCAAACATGGCTATTGATTCACAAATCACCACGGGAACCCTCTTGCATACAGAGGGTCTGAGGGTGGCACCCCTAACTGGGGGTGTGTTATAATTGCTCGCGTGCATTCTGTGCTCTGCAGGCAAATAGGGTTGCTGACTTTTTGTTCCTTGAATTAATTAAAGACAATTTTTTTTATGACAGATTTTAAAATTTTCTATGCAGTTCATGCACGTGACTTTGTTAAAGTATAAGGTTAAATTGGTTATGTGCGATTTCTACTTGATTTCTGAAGTTTTAGGGGTAGGCTCAGTGAAGATTTGTTTGGTATTTCCGACTATCGTCAAACACGGGGTTAAAAAAGTTGATGACAAAAGACAATGGGAAGAGAAATGGTAATGGCGGAACGCTTTAGTTCATTAGCAAATGCTTTTAGGCTCGCTTGCACCACAAATCACTAAATCAATGAATAAATTTAATGAATTTGTTGAATACTAGGCTTTTGGTTTCTTTTCTATAGTGTGTGTATTTTATGTTTAGTTTCTAGTGTGCGTCTTCTTTTTCCAGAATAAGTCATTTTTGTTTCTTTCTTTCTTTTCTTTCTTTCTTTTTCTTCTTTCTTTCTTTCTTTTCTTCCTTTTCTTCCTACCCGTTTAGCACTTCACATATTAAAACTTAATTCTGTTTCTGTCATCTTCAAATGATTAGCAGAAAACGAGTGAAGTTGTAAATACGTTTAGCGGTGGTGCAAGTAGCGATAAATGAAAAAAAAACGAATCTCCTCTGTAAGAAAATAATTGTTTTTCAAATAAATACCTATCTTAACTCTTCTCAGTACGAATAGAAGTTATAGCTGGAATTTTCAAAGAAGGACATTACCGTTTTGTTACAGGACATAAATGCTTACATACAAATAATTAAATGTGGCCTTGGACGACCGAGGGGGGCTTCAATTTTATGAATTGCAGGTACAAAACTAATAAGTTTGGACCGGGGTGCTTTAATAATTATTCAAAATGTTTATTCATAGAATTTTCCACAGGTCTGATCAAAGTAATATTGAAGTCTGTCATGCAAATTGCTTCTAATCTCAAACTTAATGACTAAATGTATCTCTTTGAATAGTTTCGGGATTAAGATTAAAGTTAGTTTTAAATATTTCACAGAAAATTTCTATGTAGTGTATCTTTTACATTGAACGTGGTTTGGATTTAAATTTAATGTGTTGGAATCGCTTTGAAAGTCTTTAAAATATAATTTTTATTTAAATAAGATAAAACGAACTCATTTAAACTCGTTCAAAAGATTATTAGTATCTATTTTCAGTAGGTTAATACTTATATATACAGCAAAATCAGGGGTGATGATATGTTTAATTTCACTTCTATTTGCATTTCATGTGTACGGCAATTATTAATTGCATATTTTTTATTGTTTAGAACACAGCTTATTCTTAATTTTCCTTTAATTTTTTTAAAATACGTAGGAAACCTTCACTTTTTTTGTAACTAATCGATTTTTTTTAAACCAATTTGTTAATATGAAAATTTAACGCATAGTTTTTTTTTTATGTGACCCTAGCTATACCCACAGTTAGACCTTTAATGCCCATTATAGCTATACAATAGATATTAATATGAATGAAAATAAAAAGTTTTCTTTGTGTTATTCACCCCTCTAAATAGGGGTGAACTTGCTTTAGTAAAAGTCGATGACAAATTCTCGATGATTTATGTTTTTAAAATGTTGTTGGGAAACTTGTAATTGTATTGTTGTAACAAAAGCGCAGATCGAAATTAAAACATGTTTCTTTAATTGCTTTCTTTTTAACAGTGAAGTAATGACATTGACAGTAGTCACGGATGACAGATTATAAAACCATTTCAAACTAAATGTTGTGTTGCCAACATATTGCCGGGGCAACTGAAAGATGAAGTAACTACATATTGTTAAAGTTCACAAAAAAAATTAAAACACCCTTATAAAAGACATATCAAGTTGACAATATAACACAAAGATACTAATATCAACAAAAGGGAAACGAAACTTAAGACTTTTTATCTTATTAAACTGACAAAATAATAATTTTCTTATACACTACTACATTCTAGTGGTAGAACACAAACTTTCATTACAGCTCTTCTATGTGTATGGCCGTTTGCAGTTTTAACTTCAACTACTCTCACTTTACCATCTCTACCTGGGTATGTATTTATGACTCTGGCTAGGGGCCAGTATAGTGGTGACAAATTATCATCCCTTAGGATCACCAATGTTCCTACTTTTAAATTAGGTTGAGTGTCTTGCCACTTAGGGCGAGATTGTAACAAATTTAAATAATGCTTACTCCAAACCTTCCAGAATGACATTTTTATCTCATTACAAATTTTCCAAAATTGAGATTGTTTTACAATGTTTACATTAGGTTCAGAATAAGTATTTAGAGCAGTTCCTATTAAGAAATGACCTGGAGTAATACAAGAGTAATCGTTTGGATCATTAGATAATGGCATGAGAGGTCTGCTGTTTAAACTAGACTCAATTTGGCATAGAACAGTATACAGTTCTTCATAAGTAAGAATAGACTTTAGTAACACTCTCTTTAAGTGGTATTTTACACTTTTAACACCAGCTTCTGCCAATCCAGCGAAGACAGGTGAGTAGCAAGGCAGAAAATGAAAATTAATCCTCTTTTGAGCTGAAAATTGACAAACCTGTCTTTGGTGAACTGGCGAGTTGTGCAAGTTATGTAATTCGTTTAATTGGTTCCTTGCGCACTTGAAGGTTGAAGCGTTGTCGCTATAAATGTCTGTGGGCAATCCACGTCGCGAAATAAATCTATTTAGGCAGGCTATAAAAGTCTCTGTTTTTAAATCAGAGGCCAGCTCCAAGTGGATAGCTTTTGTTACAAAGCACACAAACAGGCAAACATAACCTTTTGAGATTATAGGTTTTCTGATCCTGGCTATTTTCAGTGGGATAGGACCTGCGTAATCTAACCCAACCTTTTGGAAGGGGCGACATACATTGACTCTATCTGGCGGCAAAGAACCCATTAACTGTTTAGCTGATTCAGCTTTTAATCTAAAACAAACAGTACATCTATGTAACACTTTTTTAACTTGTCTTAGACCATTCACAATCCAGAATCTTTGGTTTATTGATGACAGAACAAGCTTTGAACCCGCATGGAGGTTTTTTAAATGTTCACTTGTAATAATTAGTTTAGTGATACGCGAATCCTTAGGTAAAACAATGGGATGTTTCTGTGTATAAGGAATGGAGGCATTTTGTAATCGACCACCCACGCGAACCAGACCCCTGTCATCAATAAACGGACATAACGGTTTTAAATTACCTTTAACAATAGTTTTATTACATTTTAGAACATGAATATCTTCTGACAAATACTTTTGTTGTTCATATTTTACAATCATTGACAATGACAGATTAAGTTCTTGAGTTGTAACATAATTAAGTTTATTTTTTGAGCTTTTTGACTTTGCATTCTGACCGAAACACGTAAGATGTAAGCTAAAACTCTTATCATTTTATTGATATCAGAAAATTTTTCAAGAAAATCGAGACATAACGATTGATCACCAGAACTAGTACAAAGCATTGCACTTAAGCATGCAGAGTCGGCGCTAACCTCTGGTAAATCCTGTGGTAAAATAAAATTTAATTGTGGCTTGTACTCACGTAAATCCAGAAACGCTGGGCCTTTCCACCACAGATCATGATCAGCTAGCTCGTTTGGCATGACTCCTCGGCTAAGACAATCGGCGGGGTTCTCGTTCGAGCTAACATATGACCATGTGTATTTTTGTGTAAGTTGTGAGATGACCTTAACGCGATTAGCTGTATAAGCCTTAAGTGTATTTATGTTAGTTTTGAGCCAGGCTAATACTATTTGTGAGTCAGAATAAAGTATAACATCCTGTATTTGCATTTTAACAGTCAATACATTATGAACTCTGCTAACAAGCTTTGCAAGCAACAGAGCTGCATTAAGTTCAAGTCGAGGAACTGATAAACTCTGATTGATAGGATTTATTCGCGATTTTGAACAAAGTAAGGATATTTTGACTTTGCCTACTGAATCCACGACTCTTAGGTATACACAACAGCCATAACCGGTATTGCTAGATGCATCAGCAAACCCTATAATTTGTGTAAAGCTTGTGTCATGCACACTTATATGTCGCGGTATAAGCATTGGTTTCATTGTAAGCAAGCTATTATAAAACTTGTGCCAAAGCTGTAGCAGTTCACAATTTGGCACCGAATCCCAGTCCAATTTATCTTGCCATAAGCGTTGCATTATAGCCTTTGCACTTACCACAATAGGTCCAGCAAGACCTAGTGGGTCATAGAATCCACTTATAAAGCTAAGAATTTCACGCTTAGATTGAGGCATGCTATCAACAGTTTTTGGACTCGATATAATAAATGAATCTAACTTAATATTGTAGTTCATACCTAATGTTTTTAAAGATGAATTATTTTTCTCTAGATCAATCTCATCAAAATGTTGTTGATCTTTTTGTATTTCTTTTAATAAGTCTGGTGAATTTGAAACCCATTTGTGTAACTGAAAACTTCCTAAATTTAACAAACTGCTTAATTGTTCTTTTGCTTCTAATAATTTAACTAATGATTTTTCAGAAAAAAGAATGTCATCAACATATGTAGAGTTATTTATGATAAAAGCAGCTACAGGGTATTCATTCTGGTATTGATCTGCCAACATTTTTAAACATCGAGTTGCCAGATAGGATGAACTCTTTAAACCATAAGTAACTGTGTTTAATTGAATACATTTAACACTTTCGTTTGGAGAGTCTCTCCATAAAATATTTTGTAATGACCTGTGTTTTGAATGTATTTTTATATTTCTAAACATATTTTTGATGTCTGTTATAAAGAAATATTCATCAACTCTGAATAGCATTAAGACATCTACCAATTCTTTTTGTACTACAGGACCATTAAGTAATAAATCATTCAAAGATGTTTTTGTATTGGTTTTCATGGAACCATCAAATACAACCCTGCATTTTGTAGTTTTTTTATCTAACCTAAGCACAGGGTGATGTGGTAAAAAGTACACTGGATCAGTAGATAAATTATATTGACTGATATCAATTAGTGTACCATGACCTTGTTTTAAATATTCATGAATGAAATCTTTGTATAACATAAAAAGATTAGAATCTTTTTTAAATCTAAGTTCTAAGTTATGAAATCTTTTTAATGCTAAATATAATGAATCTCCTAAAGCTTGATTGATTGAATCTAATGGTAACTTCAGTGGCAAGATTACTTGAATTTTATTATTTTTTGTATCTTGCTCAACATTTTCACAAAATATCTTTTCACACAAGTCATGCTCAGAATGTGTCTCTAGAAAGGTCTCTGGAACACTTTCACACTTCCAAAACTGAACAATGGATTTATTTAAATCAGAATCACATTTTTTGCAAAATAAAGTGACAACTGGTTGTGTGTGTTGTGTAGGTATGTTACCTGCAATTACATAACCAAGTCTTGTATTTAATAATGGAGCTTTAGATCTGACACTGCCATCAGCTGCCTCCAAACTGGACGGAAGAACTTGAGGCTCAGGCGGCAGCAGGATCTGGAAAAATATGTCAGCACCCAATAGAATGTGTATGTTACTTGGCTCATTGAACTTCTTGTCAGCTAACATAAGTTTGGGAGGTAAAACTAAGTCATTTAAGTCAAACTTTCTTTGTGGTAACTTTGAAGTTATCTTATCCAATAAGTAACATGTAACTGAAATTTTAAAATTCTGAGTGAGGGAATGTACTTCCAAATTGACCTTCTCCCTTAATTTATTTAAAGTATTGCCTATACCGATAACCGGAGTGTTGGCTGTATCAATTTGTAATTTTAATAGGTTTGTGAGTTCTCTAGTCACAAAAGATGCCTGTGAACCAGTATCTAGAAGAGCCTTGACATGAACCTCAGTACCATTGCTCGCTAATAGTTTTACCTGTGCTGTAGGCAACAGTACTTGCTCGGAGGCAGCCTCGGACATCAATGTTACTGGAGACGCTGCTTTATCTTCATGAAGCATTGTGTTGTGGCCTTCCTTGCATATATCACATTTAAAGTGATATCTGCATTTTTTACTGTGAGTATTTAAACAAATCTCACAAATTTTGTTAGATGTTGCAAACTTGATTCGATCACTTGCAGACATAAGTTTAAATTGTGGACAAGTAAAAAGCTTATGGTTGGACTTACAGAGCAAGCAGCTTCTTGTTCCTACCGTCTCCGCAGCAGCACCTGCATCTGGCTTAGCTTTCTTCACAGCTGCCACATGAACCACCTTCGAAGTTGACTGTGATTTCTCCGGTGGCCGCTCTGCATTCTCAAGTGCAAGAGCACGCTTATCTAGAAAATCAATAAGGTGTGCAACCGTGGGATCCCGTACTCGAGTTAATTGGAATTCCCTACTGCATAATAAGTCTAACTTTCTGGTCAGAATGCAAAGTACTATTGGATCCCATTGATCAACTGAATGGCCTAGGTTTTTTAAGGCAGCCAATTGTTGCTTTACAACAGATACAAAGTTTCTTATATTACCTGCTGTCGACTTATTTATAGGTACAATATCTAACAAAATGTGTATGTGTTCATTTGTAATTTTATATTTATTGTCATATCTATCAAATAGAATTTTTCTGGCCTCATGGTAACTCTCAGCAGACAAGGTGAGATTTTTAACCAGATCGTGAGGTTCCTCATGCAGAAAACTACGTAAATAAAAAAATTTTTGCACATCATCTAAACTGTTGTTATTGTGTATGAGTGAATCGAAGAGTTGTATAAACGGCTTGAACTCGGAGTACTTACCAGAGTACGTTGGTACATTTATGGTAGGTAACTTTGTATTGAAGTTTTTTGTACCACACTCATCTTTACATTTGGATTCATTATTAATTTTTTCTAACAACTCTCTGATGAATGTGAGCGTTCTGATATACCTTTCTGCCACATCATCGTCGGCATCGAGGTTGGCATCGAGGTCGGGTTCTTCTAGGGCGCATATCTCCAACGAGAATTGTTCATATTTTTGGAAAACATTTCGAAGACGCTCTTCCTGTAAGATTAACGCCTGTTTAGAGAACTTATGTTCCTCAGTGTTCTTGAATACGTTTTCAATCTTTGTTATTGAGCCTTTTATTGACGCTCTCTTCCTGATGAGCGTTTTTATTTGTTCGCTTGCCATTTTTGAAAACTGAATGTCTGCACGACCTAATGAAAAATAATGTGGCGGTTGGGACGCGTTGCGATTTGAAAAAACTTCCTTCCGAGTTCCGTCCGGCGGGCGGTGCGCGGCGGCGTGGCGGCGCTTGCTCCAGTGCTCGAACGTACGCGATGGACTTGCCCGTCGCTGATTGGCTCGTTAAGGTGGCGTGATGCCACGTGAACCAATCAGATGCGTCCTGCTTGGCAGTGACGAATCGAAGTCGGCGTCCCCGGAAGTTGATGCTCGCTGCACGTTGGCCAACAATTATTGGAGCTTGGATTATTTTTTCGCAGAATTATAAAGAATACTCGAACACGGCGCACGGTAGAACTTTCTGGAGCGTTGTAGACTTGTCCTCTTTAATGAATAAAAAATGGACTCGCCCGTTCCTTTCCGACGACTGGCGTGGGTTTCTTTTCTGGAATCTGTAGCTAACCAATTTCCACACGAATGCACTGTTCTTTCACTGGACTACTATAAAATTGCTCGAAGGACCATGTTGGGAAACTTGTAATTGTATTGTTGTAACAAAAGCGCAGATCGAAATTAAAACATGTTTCTTTAATTGCTTTCTTTTTAACAGTGAAGTAATGACATTGACAGTAGTCACGGATGACAGATTATAAAACCATTTCAAACTAAATGTTGTGTTGCCAACAAATGTTATAATATGTGAATGAGTTCATAACTTGGCCATTGACTATTCCGCCATTGGACACCGGTATGTTGATACATATTATGAGAATTTATTACTAGCACTACAAAAACTCACATTGACATGACGCAGTCAACCGTATATACCGGTAACACTTCAATCAAATCTACCTAGCCTTTTCCCAACTACGACTATCGACTTCCAGTCTAACCGGATGCAGCTGAATACCAGCATTTTATATAGAGCGACTGCCTATCTGACCTCCACAACCCTGTAACGGGTTACGATAGTATGGTAAGACTGGTTGTCAGACTTTCGGGCTTCTGACGACCCGTAACGACTGTCAAAGATCTACGAATGACAGAACTTTTTTTTCGTAATTTTAATTATGTCACGGGAAATCTTTTATCAATCCCAAGCTTTTTATAACATTGATATAAAATTCACGTTTTAATGGCTATTTGTCATGCACATACACAAATGAATAGGTCTGTAGCAACATCATGGTGATAACATCGTTATTATAACATGGGTGTGTACAAGTTATAAAATAAAATAAATTTTCTGTTCAACTATGATTTAATGAGATACATTTTTAACTTTGATAAATGTTTTTTTTTTAATTTATTTATTGAATACTCTAAGGTCACAAATTAACAGAGGCGGATTTAATGCAATGGGCATTTTCCATTAGTCTATTTTTGGGTGATGCAGAGAAATTAAATATTTATTTTACCTATTAAAAACTATTAATATAATATGCCCAATTTCAATGAATTTTGTTAATTCATTTTAAACCCTAAGTTTTGGCCACCCTTTTCAACCCCTTGACGCAAAAGGGGATGTTGTAAGTTATAAACCCTTCGTCTTTATAAAATAATTTCAGAACACGTCTCATGGGATCACCGTACCATTTTCATTGGCATTTTCTTACATCATTATTTTGTCCACTCAAAAGATGTCTGATCCCTCATACATTTTATTTTACATAGTAATTAAAAACTTCACGCCATGCATTTTGGTGGTTTAAATAATTGGTAATGGTCTTAGCTCCCCCATTTCACAGCTCGTTGAGATTGGTACGAGAAACCATTCGCCTGTTAATTTGTGGGGTAGGCAGTATTTGAAGTCGAAATATTCAGAATATTGAGTGTCACGCAGTGGTTCGCAGACTGATTGAAGTGGGGAGTCATTACTGTGGTTTAGATTTTAAGGGAGAGATTTTAATGTTTGTTAATTCGTGTGTAAAAGAAGTGGTGCGGAAGGGTACATACAGACATTTTTCATTTTGCTAAAGAATGATTTATACTTTACTAGCTTCCGCCCTCGGCTTCGCCCACGTGGTATGTAGATAAAAAGTAGCCTATGTCCTTTCTCAGGCTCTAGACTATCTATATACCAAATTTCATTTAAATGTTCAGTAGTTTTGACGTGAAAGCGCGACAGACAGACAGACGGACGGACAGACAGAGTTACTTTCGCATTTATAATATTAGTAAGGAAGTAAGGATTTTGTTTTTGAGATTTGACAAACATTTTTCATTTTGCTAAAGAATGATTTATATTTTATTTTGTTTTTGAGATTTACATAGAAAGTCGCGAAGCTGAGAATAAAATCACAAGACAGCGTGAAGAGAGGCGCATCGCGTTGTCTTATGTGAGTCTGCACCGACACATGTTTTGCCACGGAGTTTGCCTCGCGAGGCATTTTGCTACGCGGCGTGGTCGAGCGCTCAAATGTTCGAGAATTTATCGCACATAATCGAGTTTTTTAGTTACCTTTACACCGAACAAATTTTGCTTTGCTAAGTATTGATGTCTCACAAGCGGTACCTATTATTGTGTATATTTATCAGATTTTTTGTTATGGTATGATTTGTGCTGTTCTTTGAGCATAGTGTGATAGGATTTACTTATAAGCACAATTAGATAAGCCTATAACGGATCCTGTGGGACACGTTCCTCCTCTTTGTGAAAGGGAGGGGGCAATATTCCATCAAGCGGGCCCAGTGCGGGTTTACTTATTTTAGTTTTAATTTATAATTAATTAAAATGAACCATAAGTTCATCAAGGCAAGAAAAGCAAGATAATTATCTTGCTCTTTTTCCAAAGAGATCATTTAGGCGTCGAACACTTTGTACCCAAAAATCATTAAATTTAATAATAATATTAAGTGCCAGTCAGAAAATAAAAATCAGAAGATCATACGTATTGTTTACTTAGCTACGGGAAATAACATCTATCATTGGTTTTACTCTTAAAACGAAAGTCTCCCCGCTGCATATATGATATTGGTGGAAAAAATAAGATTTTGGTATCTTCAAACTTACATACAGAAACACGTACCATATTACCACAAAACCGTGATTATTAGTTGTTTAGCCTAGACACCTTTTAAACACGACATTTCTAGGAGTTTGACATAAAACTGACACTAGACACGCGTTTTACCAGTGTCTAAGTTTTTGTGGTAAGATCCTTAGGATTTACCACTAGGTTTGTAATAGATAAGTCAAAACATTTTAAGACGTTATTTCCCGTTCGAAGCCAATATATTTTCTCTCTAGCCAGCACTTAATGTTTTGTGTACGAAATGATTGATGTCCTTCACTGCACATAACCCACATTCAAACTTCTGCTCAGCATGGTAGCTGGCTAACAAGCGAAGTCAGACAAAGCAGCACGGCAGTGGTATACGGCCGTCGTAGTGCGACAATAGACGCCCTAGGACAGCTGCAGCTGCCGTGTGATGCCGTCGTCTGGCTTCTGCCGGAGAGCACGGAATGCTTCCGCTACCTTAAGTCACTGCACCAATCGAGACATTTCCAAGTAGGTACCTACTTTTGGGGGATGGAGCAACACTGCTCATTCTCCTTCGTAATTAGATCCATCTGGGGATGTCGCATACTAGATAGATCGTTACTTCCAAATTGATTTCTGGATCAATGTTCCATCAGATATTGGCTTTCGCGAAGATTGAGATCATTGACCTTTGGGTGTTGAATATTGCGACTATGAAATTCTGTTAAGAAGGTAAGCAGCAGCATTTTTCTATGCCCCAATAACCAATTTACTGTTGTTTGAAATTGAATTTATCATAGGTAATAATGTTTTGCATCTTTATCTTTTCTTTGCTTTTCCTTCTGTTTGTTCATGTCCCTACTTTCTTCTTTCTTTTATGTTAATAAATAGCATTGTATAGAAAAGGGATGATCCCTTCTAACCGTTCTAACCCCTCATTCATTGTAGCGGTCTGTAAGCTGACGAAATCTCTCTTCAAATTTTCTCTGTGTCACCCAATTCTGTGGCAATAAATATAATAAGGAACCATTACAAGAAGCAATAATCATAATAAAACAGTTTCTAGGCGTTTATGACGTCACCGCGCCGTGGATATGAATTTTATTTGCACGGCCTTCTTTATTACGTGGTCATAAATATTATAATATGGGATGAGTTTAAGTAATAAGTGCTTATATTCATACCAATATCAATATTAGTACTTGTTACCTAAATAAATGCCCTTATCTAAGTTAATAGGAGGTGCTTTTCTGTTGTCTTTCTTTATTTTTCTAGCCCCATGTTGGGCGCCAAAATCTTGAGAAATAAAAAAAAAACCCTGAAAGGTTAGATAATTAACGTATAATATTATTAATAATATATTTATGTTAATTTGCATAAAGAATTTAATTTTTGATCTCTTTTTTATGGTCCCATGCTGGGCGCCAAAATTAGGGAGAATAAATATCCGGAAAGGTTAGATGATTAACCAGACTTAAACTTATGATGTCATGGGAGGTACAAGATGAGCAAAATCATGCATACCTACTTGTAAGACGAAACTAGAGAAGGTCATTAAAAATATCTCGTGTCAATCATGGACAATATGTTAAATATCTTAGATTAAAGGAAAAAAAAAAAATACAAAGTAGTCTATGTTATGGCACTGTTGCCACCCTAACCCATGGATTTCTCAGAAAGGTTAAACGATCTATAATGCCATTGGCTTCGGGGAATTCCTTTGAATAGCTTATAAAGTTTAAAATATTATTTCTCGAGTAAAACACTACCGTGAAAACTTGCATTTCCACAAATAGGTTAACTATAAATCAAAGTTATGTGTTAAAGTTATGTTGCATTTTATTAGTAAAAAGTTGATTTTAAGCGCAAGTTAATCAGAAAAAAATTCGCCGCTCTGTTAGAGGGCTCCTTTAAGCGATATATGCTGGCATAAAGAATACAAGGATGTGAAAAATTATAAAGAACACAGCCTAATTAATTAATTAATTACAGGCATATGAGTAATTTCTGCTCTTCCTCTAGAATAGTAAGGCATCTGCGATGACACTGGTATCGTAGATACCCATAGGCGGCAGTAACCACTTAGAATCAGGTGTTTCGTCGTGTAATCAGTGTTTGTGTGTCGGCTTTGTAGCCATCCAATACCTAAAATAGAAATATAAAATAGATATGAAATAATAAATATGAAATAGAAATAAAGATGATAGTAAATATGAAATAGAAAAAACGGAATTCCAAAAACCAACATGTTCAACTAAAATAAAGCCTAAAAAGAGGTTTATTAACAATTCACATTCTTCTGCTCCACGCCTGAATATACAGATCGATACAAGTCTAGATATATCCCAGACGGATTTAGAGACAGGCTAGGCGCCGCCGTTCAATTGAATCCTGTCGAATTTCCTTCCGTAGAATTTCCTAAGAGATTTACTTATTTATAAGTCGGGGGTATTTTATTCGGCTTGTCAATTTGGTTCTATTTTGGAAATACAGTCCTTATAATTTGTTTTTTTTAAGAATTTTGATATCTAACAGGTTTGTTATCTTAGATAAGATTTATTATTAAAACCCTTCACAACAAACAGATTATAAAATTATCTAATTTATTTAATTCGGCAAGTTAATTTAATCAAAAACAGTTTTTTTTTACCAATTTTCAACTTATACAAAACTATTTGATGAAAATGTTCGAAGCGGATACGTAAAAGATAAAAATCATCACTATCATTCGCTATAGCGATTTTCTGTTCAATGTGTTTTCAAAATGGCGAACTGCTTGCAATTTTTTTCGAATTAACGTGAACGAACGTCGTATAACGTCATTCGAATCTTCATAATATCACTCCCCTTTTACGAGTTGGCAGAAAAAATATTGAAAGCATGTTTATGCATACTATGCTTGATTGTAGCTTAAGTACCTAGCCGTTGTTAGTAAGGTGAAAAAAAAGGCAGTTCAATATTTTCCAGAGATCATGTTGTAATTAATTTTAATCAAAATACAAAAAAATAAAGACCTTTATGTAACGGCAAGTATAAATAAAAATTTCTACACATCAGAAAGGCTTATCTTAAAAAAAATCTGCCCAGGTATTTCCACATTTTCGTCTGTACCTACACTTTGACTTTATACTTCTGACCTCCAGCGCCGGATCGATCCAGGCTTATATCAGACGTTTTTAGACAAGGCCGACGCTTTATAGGGTGACCTTTGCCGTAGTTTATAACTGCAGTTAAAATCTTAAATACCTTCTTCAGGTTATATTAGGTGAGTCTAAAGCTTGCTTACAGCTGTATTTAGTTCTACTTTCTTTACCTGATCAGTAGCTGAAGTTTTGACCTCGTCTGCTTGTTATTTTTTTGATACCCAGACGAGATTACTCTTATTTATTTTTCTGCCTGCAAAACCTCCTTTTTTTACTTTGTTTTACCAAAATGTTTTCGATAATGTCGCCATAAAAATATTGCAAATAAGTGGACATACAAAGATTTAATTTAAATTTAAAGAATTTAGTGTAGATTTTTATAATAGGTATCTTTCGTACATCATAAAGGCTCTTACATACTGGCGCGACTTGTCGCTCGACGTGACGCCGCCGCATTGTTCGCCATGAAGTTTTCTCAGAATTTGTTTTGTTAAAAGTCGTGTCGCGCGACTCTAGACGCGAGAAAATAAACTTTGGAAGAATTCTTTAGGCTCCGCCGCTGTAGGTATACTGCGGTCTTTAGAATAAATCAATACCACTTCAAGACGATAGTAGAGACAGCCTTCTTTTGGTTCGTACCAAGAGATAGCTTGTGAGAAATCCTAGCTAATATTATAAATACGAAAATGAGTTTGTTTGTTACGCTGTCACGCTAAAACAGCTGAACGGATTTAGATGAAACTTGGCACATGGGTAAACCATGACCTGGAATAGGACATAGGATACTTTTTATCCCGATATGACTACGGGATCGAGAATTACGTGGGTGAAACCGTGGAGCGCAGCTAATTGTCTGTATAACAGCGGTACAAAGGAACTTAAAAGTAGTATTGTAAAAAATATGACGTTATTGTTACCGTAGAAAGAAAATCGAACACTTTTATTATTACTTTGCTGGTATTACTGTCGTCTACGTTATTTTCAGTACTATATCTTTCCTGTGCTCAGTTTATTTTCATCACATCTTACTGTTCATTTTAGTTCTCCTTACACGTAATCAATTTGGTATTGCTTTAATCATCACGCTTAACAACGGGGATCACCTTTTGCTTTCCTCTTGCATCATTCATCTTTTCTTTTAGAAACAAATCCTGATATTTATTTATATCCTTTTCATCACTAAAAGCTTTTCTATCTTCAAATCCTTTACTTTCAATAGATACAGTTTTTCATGTACCAGAAGGTTCCGAAGCCGTGAACATAAACCAGTAGTCCCTCGAGGTATCTTTTTTGTGCCTTCGACGGGTTTAACTTCATGTGTGTGGGTAGTGACTTTTTATGTATTCTGCTCAAAATAAATTGGATTGAAGGTACGGAATTTAGAATTTGGATCAGTGTTTTTTGGTCTTTTAAAGTTATATTGAGTTTTGAATTTAACCTTATCTGTATTGACTAAGAAAATTGATGCGGTCGGATTACCTCTATTGACAACTTCAAATAATGGATTCCATATTCGTAATGCACGAAGTTTGTAATATATGTGTAAAGTTTTGGAGCCTGAGCCATAAAAACTTCAAAATTTCTATTAAAGCGAGGGTACTCATAGTAGGTATTCACTGTAATCGAAATTGAACTCTACAATCATACTATTAAATACTTTTTTGTTTGCCGCTATATCAACCTGAAGAACTTTTACCATCTTTGTACTTTATTCTTCTTTTCTTCTGTATGTATTATCTTTGTCAACTTTGTATTTATCTTGGTCCTTCAAACAAAGGGCGGTAGCTGCTGTGTATTTTAGCATTAACAGTCAGACAAAGCCTATTTTACTAAACTATGTATATAACCAGACAAGCAACAGTGTGACTTATCTCTTTAATCATAAGGTCGCCATTTCAGGCACTACCTCCAACCATTTTGTAAGCTACATTAAACCTTTACCTTTTGTATTTAAAGTTGTAATTTCTTTGTCACCAGGCGGATGCCAGCACCGCATTTCTGCGGGCTGCGCGCGCCGGTCAGATTGAGAAGATCATAAGCCTCCTAGAGCAGGGCGTCGACATCAACGTTAGCAATGCTGTAAGTACAATATGCTACCGGGATTTTGTGGCACTCGAATGTCATTGACAGGGAGGTGCAATTATTTGGTTAAATGTATTGGAAACCTGGCCAAGTGCGTGTCGGACCACGAACAATGAAGGGTTCCATAGTTGGGATGAATTTATCCCAAAAACAAACTTAACTTTGTAGTTCACGGTCAATTCTCCAGCTGCAAATGTAAGTTTGTAATAATAATAATACTGTCGGGACTGAACAGATTCTCTTTTTTCCATAGTAAAACTGTAAACTTATCACTATTGATCTACGCTCTGTACCTACACTTGCTCTGTATTTTATGGTGTTCATAATAAAGAGTATTCTATTCTATTCTATTCTGCACTTACCTAAATTATAGGTACTTACTTTTAAAGTTAGGTTTTCCTTCACACTTAACCTTTGCGTAGCTCTCACCAACATTGAAGAAGCACTGAAAAGATCATGAACACGCATAATGCTTGTGTAACAACAGTGGTGTAGCATCAACGTCTACGTTGGTAACGTTGTGTGACGTCATTGACATAAGCAGCACTCGAGACGTGGGCGGCGGGCGGCGTCATTAGATGCCTCGGCGTATTTATATTTACATTACATCGTGCAAAGAAGGATCGATAGATAGATAGACATTGTAAATACAGTCTCAGTTACATAAAAGGTCATAACGGTAATTCTCAACAAGTGACCCTTAAAAATACTAAGTAATATTATTTTTATAAATAAATATGATTTAAATTAAAAGAATAAAAACTGTGATCGAGTAATGGACTGCTTTAAAAATATGCTGATGATAATAGGTAATTTGTGACTATTAGTTAGAGGTGGGTGGATGAGAACACGTATCACTGTAACCGACGGTACATAATGGAAAGGGAAAGAAAAAAAAAAAATTTTTTTTTTTTTTTTTTCGTAACGCAGCAAAATGGCAATAATTTAGTTAAATAAAAATCGTTTATTGAACCCAGGCCACCAATAAGTCGTATTTACGCTTAATAATTATTCCACATTTTAATTCAAAATCTTATTTGCGGCATTGAAAGCGTTAAAAGGTCTAAGTACTTGTATTTAAAAGGAAATGTAAGAAAAAATATTTAAAAAATCTTGTTTCTTGGTCGTAGCCAATTTAACTTATTTTTTTTTATCTTGTCACCATCAAAAGTATCTACTTTTCACACAATTCAAGGAAAATACCTACTCACATAAATATTTTGACCCTTTGTCCCTGATTGGGTACTTTAGTAAGTTTATGTATTTTGTGATGGTTTCCTTTTTATATTACGCTGGTTTTTTCCGGCATACTCGTACATATTGTGTGCCGTCTGTGGAACTCAATGGTCATGTTGATTATTATTTTTATCTCTGATACTATGACAACATTTATTACCCTTTTTATGTAAAAGAAATCTACCTATCAAATCAAGAAAAATAAGAAAAATTTATTTAACCCATCATGGTTAAATAAATTTTCGAAACTCGCCCTTACTCATAAGGGCGAATTTCACCAATGAAACGAACGCGATTAGCGCATCTAAACCGCGTTCTGGGGGCTTAAAACGGTCACTTTAGCAGAATCATAATACGAAAATAATTATGAATCATCGCAAAATGTCACAAACTGACAATTCATAGTATGATCTGCATGTAATTCATATTACAAAATAATTCATCTTTTTGACAGTTTTCTATGGAGATTCGTAAAATGGTCTACAAATTATGAATTGCTTTTATGTCAATTTAGAGGAATTGCTGATGACAGCTGGGATTCAGGAAATGCACTGCTTTTAGAGGAATGCTAATGTGGCCGGTTTAGGCCCCCAGTTTATCATTTTTGTGGAATATTGAAACTGACAGCTCTAGCACGCGCTTTATAGGTGCTGATCGCGTTCAGTGTGAACTGAATAGTGCAAAATCTATCATATTAGAGTTCACGCCACCACTGAAGTCCAGCGAAAAATTGTAGAACTAGGTACATTTTTTTAATGCAATTCATCTTGACATATACACCGCGTCTATCGGACTTATAGTGGTGGCGCGGACTTTACAAAGTTTATCTTCAAGCATATTAGATGTCTTGTGACGTCAGTTCATATTATAGCCTAGGTGGAATCAATACAAATAAATCGAGACTTTATTTGTTTATATCGGTTCAGTAGTTAAAGCTATACGAGGTCTAAAATAATTTTCAATGCAAATAATACTAATGGCCTGAAAAAATCAGGGTTTTAAATCAGGACTTTGCCATTACATTAAATGAACCAAACGCTGTTTCAGTAAATGATACGTAGACAAATAAAAATATTCAAGGAAAAACCCATTTTTCGTTCTAATATGACCGCCTATAAAGACATAACTAATAATCGTATATTAATTTGCGAAAAAAATTCTGCCTATTCAACTCGTTTCCTTCTGAAAGAAAAACAACTCTACTGTTTTACAAATAAAGTTTATTTTTATAACACGTGGTAGTCCGTCTAACTTATGGTCGTTTTCCGTACATTTGTACATGGCACGCGATGCCGTCACGAATACAGATATCATACTATTCAAACGAATGAAATGTACTAAATAAATGTGAGCGAAATTATGTCAGTTATGCGTATTCTATTGTAACAACTTTTGTTGTCTGTTTGGTTTTCGTATTCAAAATTTACCAATGTCCAGTTTGTTTAAAAATCTTCTCTGTCTCAATCTGTAGTTCATTCTTCACAAAGGTCACTGTTTCATGTGATTCTTAGGCCAGAATGACCAGAGACAATGTTTCGACTTGCTGGTGAAACTTTCATGTCATTCTCATTATATTCTACTACTATTATCTCTCCTTCGCGCTTTAATCCATCCAAAGGTTGTCTGTAAAAGATCGCTTTTAGCGATAAGACCGCCCATTGTGTCACCCTATGTTAAATTTTCTACATTTGTATCTGTATTTTTATGGTGTACATAATAAAGAGTATTCTATTCTATTCTATTCTACGAGGAAAATATAATCCTAACCTTTTTATTAGCCACGTTTTATTTTTTAATCGACTCCCTTTGAGTCTGGAATTACTCGGGGAATCCCGAAACCGAATTGAAGGTTTCGCACGAAAGTATTCGTAACTTAAGACGAGGCTAGCTTTACCTTTTTTTACCTTTTAGCTATTATTATATTTCCTTGATTATTATTACTTAAAATAATGCTATAAAAAGTCAGATTCATTACTGCCTATAGATCTAGCGTGACATAGCCGAGGTGGCGTGCCAACGCAGCTGTGATTGCGTGACATTTTGTATGCGATAGACCAACTGGGCATTTTTTATTATATAAGTGTGATTAGGCAACGCTGTTTATTAATTAAACACTCGTGTTCTATGTAATTTTCTAAGCCAGGCAGTTTGACGCCTAAGTTATTGGCGACTAATACTGTTTTTTAAACCAAATTCCCTTAAGACTTTTAGGTTGGTACATTAAGTTGTTACTTTTTTTGTGCTACCATAAATTATCTTTTTTTTTTCCATAAATTTATTAATATACACCATACATCATTGTTACTATTTTGAGAGGAAACGGTATAAAGAAACGCAATTGTAAGTTTTTTTTAATCCATTAAACATCTTTCCTGTCCTGGCTGTCATTCGTGGATATTTGACAGTCATTACGGATCGTCAGAATCCCAAAAATCTGACAACCAGTCAGCCAAGGGGTATTGTATTACCCAGTTTCTGGGTTGCGGTCGTCAGATAGGCAGTCGCTCCATGTAAAATACTGGTTTTCAGCTGCAACCGTTAAGACTGGAAGCCGACCTCAACAGAGTTGGGAAAAGGCTATGCAAACGATTAATTAAACGGGCAAATAACTTCATACTATAGGAGATTAAGTACAGCAAGAAAAATCTTCAAGCCCTTTTCTAAAAGTCAGTCAACCCTCGGCAAAAGAATTAAGCATCTTCCTCCCCAATTTCAAAAGTCTCTTTAAGACGTTCTTAAAAGTCTTTGTGTCGCCAGAACCTACTTCTGCCACTTTGAATAAGAGTACACTTATTTCAGCTTCTTGGGCACCCTGTCCTACCGCCGACGACGATTAGCGAATAGTGAGATAGAACGAGTGTGTAGGGGCTATGAGCGAGTGCGACGAGAAGAATGACTGCCCAGTCACATATAGGCTTACGTACAAAGCGAGTCTCTCAGCGAGTGTTCTGCTCGCCAAGCGAGCGAGTATTTGCTTTGACAGCTCTTGTAGATATACTAGCAGAGAGAGAGTTCTCGCCCGCAGTGCATGTGAATAGTCAGCAGCGATCAACTATTAAGGCTCTACCCTACCTCAAATTGCTTAGCATGATCCTCCGTTATGCCGAAAATACTGCAGCATTAATTTTGCAATAAATATATGTTAAAGTTGAGGATTGATGCTAGGCCCTATGGTTGACGAAATCACGATTACATAAAATTTTCTCGATAGAAAAAAAATCCAAAGTTACCTCTAAACCGAACTATAAACCGCTGGTATTCAAAAAATACTTCCAATTAGATCATGAAACTTTGCATAATAACTGTAACTAACTATAAAGCAGGTCCAATTTTTTTTTACCGTTATTTGCACCGTAAAAAGCAGTTACCTAAACTATTTGAGGCTTGAGAGCAGCCAGCACCCCACCCCGTCTCGCTCTCACTCAGGCCGTGAATATTATGACTGACACGCGACCTACATCTATTATACGTTCCTTAAGCGAGAACAAAGTGAATAGCTAGGCGTTTCCTCGTCTGTGGGACAGGTCCTATAAATCTTTCATTTTATTCATAAGCCTATTTCATCTCAACAAAATCCTTCTAGCAATAACCTTACAGTACCAAGTATCTCTACAGATGCTTTGGATAAGGATCTTGACCCAATTCCCTGTATCCTTGAACTTTGTCTCTGAAATATACAGAGTATCCCACTGACCTATTTTCCTGTGTGTTTTAGTAGGCTTCAAGGCTCTTAATATTGGCCTCACATCAAGTTTCTCATTGGATATTCAGTATTTGGTATGGAGCCCCAAGCATGGACCGGGATAGGCTGAAATTGTTTGGCTATAGTAATTTCACTGTCACAGTTTACTGAAGGAGTTTAAGATACGAGTATAAACCTGCATTGCGATTCTGTAACCATCTCACCGTGTAAACTTAGGTGAAGTGAGCGTGGAGTGAGCTGTCATTGTCATCGACACCTACTGATGCTAAGGCAGTGACAGTTCACTCCACGCTCACTTCACCTAAGTTTTCACGGTGAGATGGTTACAGAATCGACCGGCTTTATTCATTTGAATGAAGGTCTACGATATATTTTATTTGTAGGGCAGAGCTATTTTCTGGGGTTTGAAGAAATAATTTAATAATTTGTTATCTTTTAATAGTAGGTGCATACGTATTGGTAACTTCTACTGTAACTAGTTAAATCCAGGGACTTTAAACGTTACGAAATAACGTTAAAATACCGTTACGTATAGTTCCAGTAACGATAATTTCTACCGTTCCACCCGAATAATAACTAAATTTATAGTTAAAGATTTTGTTCCAATAGATTTTCGTTATATTACCAAGCAATTAGTTCATAAATGGTTACTGGAACTTATAACGCTATTACTTAACGTTATGGTACCTCTATTTTAAGTAACGTTTTAAGTCCCTGGTTAAATCTGTTGGATGGTGTCTGAATTATTTCTGAAATAATTATATGCCAACGCATTTCAGAGGTATTTTCGCCATTTTTACATAATAATTAAAATTTCCATAATATGATTAGGTTTGTACGTGTCACGAATGATAAACAGGTACATTATCATTCTGAATGAGAAAACGGTAGCCCGACAGATATTTGATACATAAAAATTACATTTCCCTTAATCATGACTGGCAGAATTCAGGAAAGAAAAAATATAAAGAGATTTCGATACCAAAGCTAGTCGAATAATCGAAATACCCAAACAGGAACCACGAGGACTCAAATGATTATCTTCTTCTTAGCTTATCGATGACAAAAAGTAGGGTAACAAAGTTCAAATACATTTGGCCCAAAATTCAGCTAAGCGAACTCCGCTCACTCAAGCACTCATAAGATCCTTAAGTGCAAAATTGACAGGGTTGCAAGATGGAAGGTGAGCCATTATCTGCGGAGATCTGTGCCGTCTATGAACCCCCCATTTGTGGAGATTGTTTTCGCTCCGGCCGACTTGGGTTGATGATTATGCTAACTTCTAATTCTTTGTCCCCAGAACGGTCTGAACGCCATCCACTTGGCCTCCAAGGATGGCCATGTGGAGGTCGTCCGGGAGCTGCTGGACCGGGGTGCTGCCATTGATGCAGCCACCAAGAAAGGCAACACTGCACTGCACATTGCATCTTTAGCGGGGCAAGAGGCAGTAGTCAAACTGCTTGTGCAGACTGCGGCACAGGTAAATTACATAGACATACATAATTTTTGATGCCCATGAGGAGCTCGTGGCTAAGTAATGACAGCCGCACAGGTCGATTCATCAGATTAAGCTACGCTTGCCGGGGTTGGTCCGTGGATGGGTGACCATCTTTATATATCGAGACTCCTCCGTGCCTCGGAAAGCACGTTAAACCGTTGGTCCCGGCTGTCATTTGTGGATCTTTGACAGTCGTTACGGGTTGTCAGAAGCCCGAAAGTCTGATAACCAGTCTTGCCAAGGGATATCGTATTACCCAGTTACTGGGTTGCGGAGGTCAGATAGGCAGTCGCTCCATGTAAAATACTGGTATTCAGCTGCAGCCGGTTAGATTGGAAGCCGACCCCAACATGGTTGGAAAAGGCTAGGCAGATGATGACATAATTTTAGATTCCCAATGAGCTCTTCCTTTTTTATCCTTTATAATTATGCTTGTACATAATATATTTTTAGTGTTAGATTGTATAATTATTATATTCAATATTTATCAAGTATAAATACCAAATAAAAAGTTTAATACATAATGAGAATTTTATATAAATTAAATTGCGACACGCCTGTCCTTGCTTCCCACGGGTGTAATCTACTCATCTAAGTAAAATATTACGAAGTGCCTCAGCTGTCGGCGTCCTTACCCTAATAGGCTGCCAGGGTTGGTTGCAGAATTGGCTGCCGGCGCTAACTTTGGTTGCTAATTTGGCCAAGTAGATATGCTGAGTAGGCATAATTAGAAAAACACATATTATAGCATTTTTTTTTCATAATCAATAATTTCCATATTCCAGTAATATATTACTACCCGGAACCGAACTAGATTAGGATAAAGATTTTAACTGGCAATAAATGGTTAGGTTAGAACTGTAACCGTAAAGGTTTTTATTTGTAGTATCTTATTTATCTTATATAGATTCTTTTCCACCTTGTGAATGTGAGAACGTTGTAGGTTTAATGGAATGTAGACTTTTTTTTTGAAAAATTTCTAATTTTTTTTTAACTACCTACGAGAAACTTTCTGAAAGGTCTACACTGTCCTCCCATAACTATTAACACTGTAATTCGAAAATATTGTAAAAGCCAATTATCTTTTAAAAGAGTAACCATGGAGTTTCTGGCCGGCTCTTCTCCATAGGAAACGACCAATTGGAACCGTGCACCTAGCTTCTGATGTTTCATAAGTGCCCATGTGGGCTTATGTGAAATAAAATATTTTGATTTTGATTTAGAACCCCTTATAAGAACGACTAAGAATATATAGAAAAAATACTTTAGTTAGTGCTAGTTAGTTGAGGTTCTGAATACTGGAAGGGTTTCCATAAACGCCGCGTTGTTGATTAGGCACGTAAATATAATTTCACGCATGTTTGCGTAATTAGATAGCTACTTAAATAATTTCCCAAGAGTAATAACTTCAAACAGGCTCCATTTGTAGTTTCTAGACTAAGGCAAGGCCCTAAGGCTGTTTGTCAGCAGTCAAATTACTTTCAGAAATGAAACAATATTGAAAGTAAAATGTGTTTGTACTAAAATACAATGACGTAGATATATTTAGTAACGTATTCCGCTTAACTATTCTTCAAGAGTCATAAAAAATCCTATAAGAAAGCGTGTGTACGTGTCAACGAGGCATCCTGAGGATGACGATTGACCAGTCTCAAACCAGAACATGACGTGTTGCCATACTGAGCGCTTGACGCAGAGATTATTGCATTATTGGCTATTGTTTTTTATACTGGATTTCCGCAAAGTCACGCCTGAATCAATTAACTATTTGTACTGTTAGACAAATTTTTAGTGTGATTCCTCAAGGTTTGCAATAAAGGCTAACTTAAAACGACGATTCCATGAAAACATGTAACTCAACCCCATAAAAGAGCAAATGCAAAAGAAATGAAAGATGAAAGAGGTTTTATTATGCCAAAACGACCAAACAAATTCAATAAAGGCAAACAACAACATGAACATTGCCACAATAACGAAAAACGAAGCAAAAGTTCAAGGGTAAACACACAAGAAAAAGATAAACAAACATATCATTAAAGAAACTGGAATAAAAAGGAACATTACAAAAAGAAATATATCAAACGAAAGAGAAAAGAAATATTGGTCGTCAGTAACATCTGGTCAGACTAAAAGTCGACTCAAACAAACTCTGAGAAAGGATATTATGATGAATCACGTGAATAACAGAAACTAATGACCTATCATTTACAGAAGAATAAATTGCTTTTGGAACTAAAAGAACGAGTAATATTTTATAGAACGGATACTTAGGCAATGGCACAACTTGTTTAGATGAAAGTTGCCTTGGAGAATTTATATACTTGCTTGAACTTCGTCATATTCCTCCTTCCTCTTATGTAGCAGCATGTATAACGCCACATGCGAACTATGCATCTCAGTGACGTAAAGCAAAATCCTGCATCACGCAAGCAGAGTTCACCGCGCGCCCATCGTATTATAAACAACGTCCCAACATCAATCGTCGGGCAGTAGCCCACCAGACACAACACCCGTGAGGTCGGAGGATCCTCCCTTTTCTATGGAGGATAAGTGAACTTTACACCCTGTTCCTCATGCCTCTATACTTACTTGACTATCATAAGCATTGTTTTAATCTTGGCACTTCAATACAATATCATTATATTTATTCCAGCTTGAAAGTTGAACTATCCCTGCGTCAGTAATTTCACCAGTTTTCCGCTGCCGCTGTTTTCCAAATCTACATATACATATTATAAGTGAAAGTCGCTTTTCGTGTTTATCTGTATGCCCGCGTTGTTCTTCTAAACCATGCAACAGATTTTGATGAGGTTTTCATCATCGTTTAGAGAATTTATTCCGGAAGGTTTATGTGTATAATACGTTAATATTAAAGATACATATAACTAAGAAATCTCGATGTTTTGTCAAGTCGTAAAAACCGTGCGAAGCAGGAGCGGGTCGCTAGGGACACATATACACAGACAGTTTATGTTCATAATCTTATTTATTATCTTAGATACTTTTTAGATTTCGGTAAAATCTGTCGTTTTTCTTTTCATTATGATTTAAAAGTACTTCTGTTTTTGTTTCAACCTTCTTTTGTTTTTTCTGCTTCATTGACCGTATGAACACCCATGGACTCAAACGTGTATTCACTCAGGATAAATGAGTTACGCATTGGTAATGAATTATCTACAACAAGGGTTGGTTGGTTTGTCTCGGACGAAGGGCAAGTGGACACCCCCTTTTTATATTTATTGCTAAAGTTAATGGCTGTGATAGATAACTATCTACTAACATAGTTTTATTGATTTTCTTTGTCATTGATTAATGCTATTATTAGGTTCATTGTATAGATTCAGGATCGGATTCAGGAGGAGTTTGTGGCTAAATAATAATAGCCACACGCGTCGATCCATTAGGTTAAGTAGCGCTTGCCGGGGTTGGTCCGTGGATGGGTGATCTTTACATACCGAGACTCCTCCGTGAAAAAAGCACGTTAGGCAGAGGTGATCTATAGGTCACCTCAGCTGTAGGTGTCCATATTTCTCGCCACTTATGTTTCATGTAATAAATAGGTGAGCGTTTTTCCATCAACCGGGCACAAATTCAGACTCCGGGCTGTTACGTGAGTTTTGTGTGATATTGTTTCCCAAAATAAAAGCGATCGATCTCAGAAATGCATTCTGTCTGTTTGTATGAAGTCTTAAAAGGAATGACTGACAGGTAGAATAAACAGATCCTGCAGAAACACTTTACCAATCGACAGGTTTAAAAATATTTTGAACGAAGTGTTGCACAAATATTAGTGAACATTTGAACATATCCTGTTTGAGCTTAAGTGCATCATTTTCATTTTACTCATAATTCACTCATTTCAATTTTGGATTTTGAATTTATGTTCATCTGCACTTCAGCAGTGTGTGCCGATGGACAAATTTAAAGTATTCTCTAATTCTTCTTTGTTTCTTTATCGGAACTTTCGATGTTATATACGTATTACAATAACGTTATGGATGTAATTTCCGGACGTTTACACTATATAGTCGAACTCGTATTGTTATACCACTTTTGACAAAAAGTCCCAGTAAATTGAATCATCACTAAAGCCACGGTTTCCTAGAAAAGCGATGGCCACCACATAACGGCCGAATGCTCTAAGGAAACACACCAACTTACTTTAATAAGCAACGTTTCAGTGACGTCATTCGACTGTAAATTGCGGACATGTGGCGGGTACCATAGTCTTAGGCAAAGATATAAATATGTCTAGATAGACCGTGAAAGCAGTGAACTCGTCGAAAAAAATAGCGTCCGACTGTTGACCGCCAAATGCACGCACACTAGAAAAGTATAATAATAATATGATAATATAATTTTATTGGAACTAAAACACAAATTACAATAAATTATGTACGATAATGACTGCATTAGTTATAAACTGTGTCGCAGCCATTAACGCCCATTCAAAAAAAAGTTTATGCGTTGGTGCTCCAGCGTAGAGAAATTATATATTAATTATTTATATTAAAGAAAATTACAGATAAAAACTAATACTAAAAGAAAATAAAAATTATATTAAAACGAAAAGATATGGTAAAACAAGAAAAATAAAAGAAAAGCGTGTGTGTGATGTATGACAGCACAATGACGTGGCGCGAGTGTAAGACGTAGCTGTCACGCATACCAGCATAACAAAGTTGGCCTATTTGTTTTAGTTCTTTTGTAATGCGACACTGTATCTAGACATACAAATAATGATTGTTCTTAGTAAATCCTAGCTTAAGGTAGAAGCAATGCGCGTGAGTTCACGTGACATTCAACGGTAGGGTGGAATAGCAATTACGAGGGTGACAGAAGGATGTGATATCAGGCTATTTCCATTGTACAATAATTGCCTATCTATATAATCTATATAATTACCTATCAATGCCAATAATAACATGTATATAATTGCCTATCTATATTATTACTAATCAAGAAGTCCATCAATTTTAGCATTTCTAAAGCACAGGCCTCTCTGAGAATTGCGGGAAACTCCGAAAGGGATACCGAGACCCTTGGCAACAGGCAACTGAAGGAACACGGGCGGGTTTTAGTCAGTAAAAGTCTGACACGCCCTCCTGCTCCGTCCAGAGCGGGAGAAGTCATTTGACGATTCCTGATACCCAAAAAAAAGAAAGCCTCACTGAGAGAAAAACGATGCTAAATTCGTTTAGCTTCGCTTATGTAGCTACCACGTCTTTTCATACTTCAGTTCATAGTTCATGGAGTGAACCGACGCGGTGGCCTGCTCCAAAATTTTAATTTGTCTCATCAATCATTCTCTTTCTCAGGTCAACATCCAGTCCCAAAATGGCTTCACGCCGCTATACATGGCTGCGCAAGAGAACCATGATGGCGTTGTGAAGTTTTTACTGGCCAATGGAGCCAATCAGAGCCTCGCTACAGAGGTAACGCGTCATCGGTTTTAAATTCTTTTTTCATATGTTTGTTAATATTAAAGGCAGTTTTTTTTACTATACCATCCACAATTAGTTCTGTTAAACTTTGAAACACTAAATTACCTATTGGTTTGGTTGGTCGCTCAAAACCCCTTCATCTTCCAGGATGGCTTCACCCCCTTAGCAGTGGCCATGCAGCAAGGCCATGAGAAGGTGGTAGCAGTTCTGCTAGAAGCTGACACACGCGGCAGGGTTCGCTTGCCAGCACTGCACATCGCTGCTAAGAAGGATGACGTCAAAGCCGCTAACTTGTTACTTGAGGTATGTGGAATTTTCTAGAATAGCATAGAATATGCTTTATTGTTCCCCAAAATACATATAAATTTAATGAAAACGCTAATAAAGTCTCTTCAGAGCTTCCTATTTTCTTTGCGATTTTAAAGGTTTTATCAGCAATTATGTAAAGCATGTGATATTTGTGGTGTTAGTAAAAACTCAAACCACTTTTGAAAAAAACGTATTTTTCTTAGTTTTCAGTTGCTCTGCATCCTGCTTAAATCATTGTATATTTGTCTCAACAACAAACTATATGTGATTATTTTCGGCGCTTCATCTTTTCAAGTCAACGTTAATGTGCCATCATTTTCACAAACCACCATCTCTATAATATTATTCTCATGATGATTATTTTCTCCTCAACTAGAACGAACATAACCCCGATGTGACTTCGAAGTCAGGGTTCACACCGCTGCACATAGCTGCACATTACGGCAATGAAGCTGTTGCCAGGCTACTGCTGGCTAAAGGAGCTGATGTCAATTGTGCTGCTAAACACAATATATGTCCACTGCATGTCGCTGCGAAGTGGGGTAAGAATTGAACACTGCCTTTATTTATAGACTGACCATTTTCGAATTGAAGGAAAACGAATAGAGTACTCTGAAGCCTGTTATTAGAACTGTGGTGGCATCTATATCGCCACATGCGAACTACACATCCAGGGCGATAACGATGATGGAAAAGGCAAAAATATATAGGACGGAAATAAGCTATCGAAAAGCTTACGTTAGTCAATCCTGCTGGAAGTCGTTGTAAAAATACGAAACGCTTTGGAAGCGATTGTCACTTGTCTAGGCCTTCTGACGACATACAAATCCTGCATCGCGCTAACAGAGTTTACCGCGCGATCGACATATACTAGATCCCGACATCAATTGTTGGGCAGTTGCCCGCCAGACACGACACCCATCTGGTCGGAGGATCCTCCCTTTTCTATAGAGGATGAGTGAACTTTACACCTTGTTCCTCATACCTCCAAAGAACTAAGAAGACGAAGAAGGCATAGACCTTGGTGACGTCCTTAAACTTAATTGGAGGAAAATTCTCTGACGGGCGGTTGTTGGCTAATGGAAGACCTAGCTGCAGCTACCCAGGAGGTCTTCATGCCTCATGCCTTCAAAGATATTTTTACTATTCACTTAGATTGACTGAGGTTTGTTTAAAAAAATTTTAGAATACCCATATTTCTTTGTTTTTCGTTTGGTTAGTGTAGTGACTAACCTGGTGTCCGAGTTTGGCTTCACATGCCGTCGAGAAATATCTGTCAGGCATGCCAATTTCCTCACAATGTTTTCCTTTACCGTTTAAGCAATTATAAAAACCCATAATACTTGTTAACAGAGCTTTATTTAGATAATTCTAATGATTCTTAATGATGATAAACAGGCAAGGAAAATATGGTATCCCTACTATGCGACAACGGGGCTAACGTTGAGGCCCGCACACGAGATGGACTCACGCCTCTGCACTGCGCGGCGCGCTCAGGCCACGAAAGGGTCGTGGAGGCCTTGCTGGATAGGGGTGCGCCCATCACCAGCAAGAGTAAGGTAAGTGAAACGGAAATTGTGCCTTTGTATTTAAGATCTTGCCTTTCAAACTACCAGAATATAATGTGACTTTCAACATTTGACAAAATTGTATGTTTTCCACCCTTTTCAAAACTACGACTACGCTTAGGGCTCTCTTACAAACAATGCATTGTCTAAGCCATTGAAGATTGAAACATGTTTGGAAGATCACGAAGAAATTATTTTTAAACTGAGCGCGGTGGTAGTGGGTGAGAATCGAGTTAAATAGCGTGTGATAGGAGAGGCCAGAACATACCAGTCATTTAGAGTAATCCAAATAGAAATTCGTAACTATAGAACTAGATGGAATAATTTTTGCCAATAAGTCATTATGCAGAACTAAGTTTATGACTACTTGGAATAAACCGTCCAAGGGCGATCACGGCCCACTGAGACATGGCTCGAGTCACACATTTTATATGACTAAACTGTGATAAAATATTTGACTAGAGCCATTTCACAAGGCCGTGCTCGCCCCGCAGCAGTGGACTAGTAGTTACGCTATAGAAGATGATGAGCCCATTCAGGGGTTCAGTCTTTCGGGGATTGATTGATTTATTTAACTTCATTTGTCTCAATAACTTCGTCCTCGCTAGAACGGCCTGGCCCCGCTGCACATGGCGGCGCAGGGCGACCACGCGGAGGCGGCGCGCGTGCTGCTGTCGCGCCGCGCGCCCGTCGATGACGTCACCGTGGACTACCTCACCGCACTGCATGTCGCTGCTCACTGTGGACATGCTAAAGTCGCTAAGCTTTTACTGGACAGGTTAGTTTTTAACTTATATGGTAATCAAACCTATCACACCCCCTTAAATTGGTACCAGAACGGCATCAAAAAGCTACAAAAATCATTTATATATTTATTTGCAGAAACGCGGACGCGAATGCGCGTGCTCTAAACGGATTTACACCCTTGCACATCGCATGCAAGAAGAACAGGATCAAGGTGGTGGAACTTCTCCTGAAGTATGGTGCAAGTAAGTAACCTTTAATCAACCCTTGATACCTCGAAAATCAAAAAAACCAGATGGCGTTCCCTACCGGGCCCCCCATCTGGTACGAAGTTCCTTACGCGTTACTCCCACGTACATGCACACTCGTATATAACAGAAAAGACAGAGAGAGAGAAAATCTAATAGAGGGGGCATAACGTTTTTTCCTTACGTGACGATTTGTACGAATCACTACCTACCGCCTTGGTTTTTTTATTTGGTCTCATCAGACCAAATAAAAAAAAACAAGGGGTTACCAAGGAAGATTAGGGAAACACAACATTAATCCTCATTTTGTAATCATGGACTGTTTTATACTGAATGGTCGGCAATTGTCACACCATGCTAATGACCCTAAGTGGCCACCATCTCCATGATTGTTCATTTCAATCAACTACAACATAAGTATGTCTTTTACCATTATTGTGCCGCTTTGTGTTTTCATATTTAGTTTGTGTTCTTCATAAAAAGAATTAAAGAAAAAGTATTCTAGAATACTTTTTCTTTAATTCTTTAATCTTCTCCCTTTCACCAGGTATACAAGCCACAACAGAGTCCGGCCTGACTCCACTCCACGTGGCCGCGTTCATGGGCTGCATGAACATCGTCATCTACCTGCTGCAGCACGAGGCCAACCCTGACGTGCCGACTGTCCGCGGGGAGACGCCTCTGCATCTAGCGGCTAGGGCTAATCAGGTAATTTTCATCATCTGCATCAGAACCGATTTTTTAGGGTTCCGTACCGAAAGGGTAAAACAGGACCCTATTACTAAGACTCCGCTGTCTGTCTGTCTGTCTGTCCGTCTGTCATCAGGCTGTATCTCATGAACCGTTTTAGTTAGACAGTTGAAATTTTCACAGATGATGTATTTCTGTTGCCGCTATAACAACAAATACTAAAAAACAGAATAAAATTAATATTTAAGGGGGCTCCCGTTCAACAAACGTGATTTTTTTGCTCGATATTGATAACTGCAACAGGTAGACGCTTGAAATATTCACAGAATATTTAGTTATATATTCACTTTAAAAATAAATAGTTAAATTAAAATAAAACAAATATTCAGGGGGGGCTCCCATACAACAGACATGATTTTTTTGCCGTTTTTATAGATAATGGTACGGAACCTTTCGTGGGCGAGTCCGATTCGCATTTGACCGATTTTTTTATTTTTTTAGCAGCTTTGCTGCTCATACATGCGCTATGCTATTATACAATACTAGCTGCGCCCCGCGGTTTCACACGCGTAGGTCTCAATCCCGTGGGAATATCGAGATAAAAAGTATTTGAAATTGTTTCTTGTACTGCAGGATTCACCTACATAACAAACACTTGAAATCAACGATTTCCTCACAGAATCTAATCCATTCTAATCTTCCAGACTGACATAATCCGCATCTTGCTCCGCAACGGCGCGGCCGTGGAGGCGAAGGCGCGCGAGCGACAGACGCCGCTGCACATCGCGTCGCGACTCGGCAACGTCGACATCGCCGTGTTGCTGCTGCAGCATGGCGCTGACGTCAGGGCCATGACGGCCGACCATTACAACCCGCTGCACATTGCTGCTAAACAGCATAACCATGATGTAAGGAACTTATCTATCTCCTACGTCTCTGAAAGGGATTTTTTAAAGATTCTTGAAGGTTTGATGAATGGCAAAAAAGTTGAGCGGTCAGCGGAATTTAAATCATGAGAAGCTTGTGCTTAATAGAACTGACTCATTGTCGACCATTCTTTGTTAGAAATGAGACTCAATGTCTAAAACCTTGGTTAATGGAAAACTCAGGAGTGGAAAAACCGACCAAGAAGAACGCGTTAAAATAAACGCATGTTTATTTGCAGATAATTTTAATAAACCTAAACTAAAATTTATTCATAAACAGGTTGCGGCAGCACTGATTGAACACAATGCACCGCTGACGGCAACAACCAAAAAAGGATTCACGGCTCTACACCTCGCTGCCAAATATGGCAACTTAAAGGTTAGAATTAATAAAATTATTTAGCAAAATACATTCATGATGTCCTATGACAAAAAAAAAATATAAAAAAATGTACTCGAATAAAAACAGCATTCACTAAAGTTGACCGAGATTTCTTTGAACTTGAAAAAAGTGTCGCCGTCGTTGTTTTTAAGAACTCACTGCATATTTTTTCCACCATTTTCTCCTGTAGGTCGCAAATCTCCTACTTGCCCACGGAGCATCTCCGGACCAAGCCGGCAAAAACGGCATGACTCCACTGCACATTGCTGCTCAGTACGACCAGCAGGCAGTCGCTACCACACTGTTGGAGAAAGGAGCTGATGCGAAGGTCAGTTTGTAAACTATTTCTGCTACCATTATAACAAAATTATCGTTTTGTGTTGATGACTCTTTGGCCATTGCATTTGGCATCTACATCTCACAAAATCTTGACGTCACACAAAATCCTGCATCGCGCAATTAGAGTTTACCGCGCGATCAACATATTATTATACAACGTCCCGACATCAATCGTCGGGCAGTTGCCCACCAGATACGACACCCATCTGGTCGGAGGATCCTCCCTTGTTTAAAGAGGATGACTGAACTTTACACCCTGTTCCTCATACCTCTAAACTATAAACAAGTAACAAACGGTGCGTAGGAAGATTGAAAGCAAGGCAAGTTGATGACGTAATAATACGGACATACATAGTGACACGTAGATATTATAATGTCCCGGTACTCAATCTGATGTAATTCCAGGCTGTAGCCAAGAACGGGCACACTCCTCTGCACATAGCGGCTCGTAAGAACCAGATGGAGACAGCGGCAACACTGCTGGAGTACGGAGCTCTCACCAACGCCGAGTCCAAGGCTGGCTTCACGCCGCTGCACCTAGCGGCTCAGCAGGTAAGACTTCCAGGAATTCTAAATAACTTCAGCACATCTAAGGGTTAAAGGTACTTCAAGGGATACGAATAGTTCTTGTACCTAACTGATGAGTCATAAAACCTGAGGATTTTTGCTAAAGGTTTATAATCAAGTCACATAACGTGCGCGTACGAGTACCAATGTAGAAACGAAACACAAAATGGAAGCTTGTAGGACGATTTCTACGATATCAAAAATGAAGAAAAGATATCACGTTGGATAGGAAGACACACTTTTTTTTTTGAGGGTGGGACGTCATTAAATTACTTCTCCCGCTCTGGGCGGAGCGGGAGGGCGTATCAGACTTTTAGTGACTAACACCCACCCGTGTTCCTTCAGTTGCCTGTTGTCAAGGGTCTCGGTATCGCTTTCGGACTTTCCCGCAAAGGAAGACACACCTAAGTCTTTTCTTCGTGGAAAAGAAGTGGAAGTTGTCATGCTTCGTGTGCAGGTTTTAGATCACCCGTCAATTGCAAGATGTAACAATAAATTGCATAAATAACAGCCGTGTAACGTGTATGTTTTTTCTCAGGGTCACACTGAAATGTGCTCATTACTCTTGGAGCACGAAGCTGAAGTGGACCAGCAGTCCAAGAATGGATTAGCTGCTTTTCACTTGGCAGCTCAAGAAGACAGGGTGCCTGTTGCTCAACTATTAGTTAAGAATGGAGCAGAGGTACCTAATAATATCATTATTATGTAGATATGTAGATGATTTGATTATTTTTTAATTTATTCTGATAAAGGAATGTGAACGTTGTCATCAGCGATACGATGTCTGATGATTCACGGCGACAGTCTTCATGAATAGAGGATTATGAATTTCATATTTTTTTAATAAATGTAACAATTGATGATTATTTGAAATGTGGATTAGAAACCTCTCTGTTGTGGTAGCATGTTACGATGGCAAAAAAATAACGAAAAATACCACTAAAATGAAAAATCGAGCCCAGCCAGATCCGAAATCAGCCCGATTTCCCACATCGCGATCAGCACATCTAAACTGCGATCAAGAGCTGTCAGTGTCATCTTTATTGGGAAATATTGACGCTTGCAGCTCTTGAACTCAGTTTAGATGTCCTGATCGCGTTCAGTTTCATTGGTGAAATTCGCCCTTAAAAGGACAAGAGCCGAATCTCCCCGATGCCACGGACTCTTAAACCCACAAATCAAACTATTCTTATATTGTATCTGTTCTCCAGGTGGACATCTGCACGAAGGGCGGGTACACACCGCTGCACATCGCCAGCCACTACGGGCAGGCCAACATGGTGCGCTTCCTGCTTGAGAGCGGCGCTTCTGTTAAAGCTCAGACTACACATGGGTAAGAAAGTGAACAATATGTTATACCCTTTCTGCAAGTCAACAAACCTACAGTCTACCAAATGGCAAGTTCTTACAGCCACATTATGTAGATGTTGTCTCCAACTGTAGAGACAAAGAAATATACAGGGCGGCAGGAACAATGACATTCAATATTTTCCCATTTTCTCGTTCCTAAGTTGAAAATTCTCGAAAATTCAGAAATAACTCACAATTCCGCCTAGAATCGTGATTTAAAAACTGTTTCTCTATTTAAATTTCGTGTAAAACATCATTATCTTTCTTCTCAACTATGAGTATATTATTATATATGTACCTATAGTGTCTTTATTTGTGTAGCAGTACCTGTGTACTCATATTATAATTATGTCGTATCTCTACGTATTTTACTGTGTGTACATAAATAATAAAATAAATAAATAAATTAAAAAATCATAACTCGAAAACTATGAAAAATTGCGGTACATACTCGTACATGGGGTTGATTCGGATACCCCACGGCACGAGGGACCAAATTGTTTCTTATGGACGTCATTTTTCCCACTAAACTGTATAAAGTGCCTGTAATTTTATCGGCAATCAAACTTCTTGAACTAGCAATGCTGGTTTGCTATGAAATACTCTTTAATATGGAAATAGTACCTGTCTTTTATAGTACGTTTATTGATATTTATTTAATGTAATTACGCAGATACACAGCACTACACCACGCCGCCCAGCAGGGCCACATTAATATCGTGAACATCCTACTGGAACACAAGTCGGATGCTAACGCCACTACTACGGTAAGGACCAGCCATTGTGATTTAATAACAAGATTCCTGCAAGAAGCATCACATAAATAATAAAGGGGTCATACAAGGAACGCAAAAACATATACGTAGTGTTATAGTACATTACTGTCGCGGCCAGCAATAAGGGGATTGATGGACGATCGTGAAAATGAGGGCCGAGGCGAAGCCGAGGCACTCATGCGTGTCCATCAATTCCTGATTGCGGCCAAGGCTTGTATAGTACTTTACTCAGACAACGCGCGGAAATTCAAACTGAGTAAATTAAATAGAAATTCCAGAATAAATGACGAACAACTATCATTTTTCATGCGCCAATATGTTCATTTGTTTCTTCTTTGTTCTATTTGCAAGCCAATTCGAAATTTAAATAAAATCTTTGATAAGTTACTTCTTTGGTTGCCGTGTGTTGAAGTAAAAAGTTCGTTCCATTATTAAATAACACGACAGATATGAGTTTTCATAGTAATTTATTTGGCCGCTTAACACGCCAGATATGGATTTTCATAGTAACTTTGCTGGCCGCATCGCCACTTGTTTTTTACCAGTACAGCAATTTTGATTTATCTCGAAGAAGGTTGTCAAAATAATGCTCGAATTTCCAAGCATGTTTGAGAAAAATATTGTACGGTGGTACAAAACCCTTGTTCGTCAAAGCAAGTTTGTAGTAATAAAAATAGTGGCCGTGTGTGAGCCGGACTAGCACACGAATGGTTCTGTACCAGTGTGAAATATTCATCACTATGTAGTGATATTTTTTGTTTTATATTTTTCGTTTTCTTGTATGGGGACCCCCTTTATTTTTTTACTTTATTATTTGTTGACTAGCTGCATCCCACGGTTTCACTTGCGTAAGTCTCGATCCCGTGGGAATATCAGGATAAAAAGTATCCTATATCCTATGTCCTATTCCAGGTCATGGTCAACCCCTGTGCCAAATTTCATCCAAATCCGTTCAGCCGTTTTAGCGTGAAAGCGTAACAAACAAACAAACCAACTCACTTTCACATTTATAATAGTTATAGGATAGGCTACTTAGGATTACGATAAAGAGGGCATAGTCGTACACCTATTACGGTTCATAAGATGTCTCAGACGTCTCATGTCTGACAGACGGATGGACGGACGGCCGGATGGGCATGATGCAGATGCCTTAGTAGTAATAAGGTTCCGCTGGCACCCTTTGGGTACGGAACCCTAAAAATACACACGAGTATTATGCTGTTTGTAGATACTATTTTAACTTTAATTACAAACAACCTCGACATGAAAATGAATATTTCATGCATATGTAAATCAAACGAATTATTTACTCCGCCGTATGTTTAAGGTCATACGATACATGCTTTCTGAATGAAGCGTAAATAATGATAACCTTTGGCACCTGTCCCATCGTCGGCGATTAACGAACTACAAAGGAGTTGGCGAGCAGCGAGTGCGCGACGGCGACGAGCGATTACTCGCTGGTATGCGTATGTACCAAGCGCGAGTCTTTCAGTGAATGTTCTGCCCGCCAAGCGAGCGGCGTACTCTCTTTGACAGCTCTTGTCACTTCGACAAAAGAGTAATCGCCGTTGTTGTGACCAGTCAACTATCAATATTATGTGGCTAAGGTGCAGCGCAAACGGCAGACTATCCGTGACGCAGTTTTTAGTCTGTGAAAATAGAACCTAAGTAATTATATGCAGTGACGCATACCTACGACGCGCAAATAGTCCGGCGCACTTAAAATCCATGTCATTCTGGCAAAAAAAATAGAACGTTTGCTTCAACGCGCGCTAACGCAGACAGCGCACACTTTTAGTATGCAATCTATATTTCCATCTACGTCCCTAGAGTTCTGCTGACAGAATGATCGAAGATGTGCGTCGTGTGCTTTGAGTCTGCGTAAAATCCGCGACGGAATTTTTGCATGCCATACAGACATTTTGTGCGCCACAGACTCGACTGCACAAAAAGTGTGTCGTCTGCGCTGCACCTTTTACTTACACTGGACCTACAATCTTTTGTACGTTTCTTGAGCGAGAAGATCATTGATACAGCTTGTCACTTCCTCGTTGTCGACCAAAGTTATGTTGATTAAACTTTTTTTAAGTTCTAAAAGGCGTTTCAATCCTCTTTTATCTTCCCAACAGAACGGTCAAACACCCCTAGATATAGCCTCCAAGCTGGGCTACGTCACAGTGATGGAGACTCTCAAAGAAGTCTCAGAGCCATCTATCGCTCCAGTCTCCCAGGAGAAGTACAAGGTGGTGGCTCCGGAGACCATGCTTGAAACATTCATGTCCGACTCTGAAGAAGAAGGAGGTTTGTACTCTTCTTTGTATCGTGATCATCATAATCATTATTTCTACCAAAAGTTGTCCAATGCTGGACCTATGTCCAGCATTGGACAACTTGGGGACTGCTTGGGGAAGGCCTATGCCTTCCCCAAGCAGCATCACCTCATCGATCGGTCTTCTACGTCAATATTTAATTTGAAGACTTTTCCAATGCATATTGTGCATTTCGTAAATTTTTAAACACTTCTTTATCGCATTATTTTAATTACTTACCCGAAAGATGTGGCCATCACTGGTGCCTTGCGGCAATCCAAGCCTATTCAGTTTTTTTTAATGACTGGCTTGGCTTGGATTGCCGCATGGACTGAACAAACGTTTGTAATCATATAAATGGTAATAAGATAAACTACTTTCTTCGTTTTACTCCAGGTGAAGACACTATCTTGAACGACCAGCCATACCGCTACTTGACGGCAGATGACATGAAGTCCTTAGGAGATGACTCTCTGCCTATTGACGTCACCAAGGATGAGAGAACAGAGTCTGCTATGAGCCATAAGAATATTATGGAGCTGTCGCAAGGTAAGATCGGGAATAAGATACGGAGCCACAATATCTTAAGAAACGTCTAAATAAATAAATTTAGTCTTAAAGTCGTAATTCAATTATTTCCAATCAACAGCAATGCTTTTAATTTATCCAGTACTTGCCTTTTTGTCCATCCATTTGTGAATCATGTTATTTTATGTGTCATTAATCTGACAACCTTTATAAAAACAAATTTAGGCTGCCCCATTCGTGATTCTTGCCGAGAACCTAGCTTAACGTACTTAATAATAAACATTAATTTTCCTGCAGGCTCAGTTAACGGTATGCCATACCAGCCTCAGCAGGAGGTGGTGGTAAAGAGTATCAGTCGCTACAGCACTGCGCAGGCGCCTGAAGGATACTGTTACAACGTAGATCCGACGCAACCCAAGTCAGTATTACCTTCTACAACCAAATGTAACTACATATTTTAATGTACACTAAACATGAGTATTATGATATCGGACGTCCATACCCTTTGGGGTAATCGAACTAGGTGCCTTATTATATAACCCTGTTGTTAGTGCATAAGTTAACACTTTTCATTATTAGAGGTCCAACCATTGTACCTTGTGGAACCCGATTCAATATTAATGTTACAGACATTTTTCACTATTTTAATTATGAATAATAATTCTGACTTGAATTCTTGGATCTTATTATTAATAACTTTAACTTTGATATTGAACACGGTAGCTTATTAGGGTACTTTATTTACACAAATTCCATTTTCAGGTTGCCTTGTTGATTTCAAAGGCCTAACCAAATTCAAAAGTTGACTTAAAATGTAAACGATGGCAATAACAGTATCAAGATACGATGATTCATAAATTCATAACACGGAAACGTTTACATAAACAGAATTATGTAAACAACTCCAACATAACAAACGAAATGTAATGATGCTTTATAAAAGTTACTATCGTTTCCAATGAAACAGTTTATGATTGTAACGTCTATTTCAGAATGTAAACATTTATTACAAAATTGTTGCGCATGCTTACTGGGATCTACAGGAAAAAGCTACAATGGAAGAAGTAAGTGCATTCAGTTATTTTTACATTTCTTATTTTCTTTATCCGTTGTAATATTTTAATTGAATTTTGTGTTTATTATGAATAAATGTGCTTTGAGCCGTTTTATACTTGTTTCAGTTTTCTTTTTCCTTTTGTTAATGTTGTTGATGAGAAGTACACTTTTTTTTTTGTATCATCGTCACGCAAGATGTATCATACTTTTCCTTAGTTTATTTTTCAATTATTTTCTACCTTTACAACAATAATAAATCCAAGTTATCTCGCCATTTAAATAATTTCAGATTGCTTTGACTAATGTATTATTCTTGGTCTCTAATATTTCATTATCATTATTTAGTACATACTTACAAAAACAAAGCTAATTTCATTAATTTAATTAAGTGGTAAAATAGCCGTGTCTTTTCCCTTAGACTCTACCAGTTATACTGACTACAGCTACTCTGTATGTTAATACTGTGTCCCTATATATTCCAGTTTCCTGGTGTCGTTCCTGGTGGACGCGCGCGGCGGCGCGCTGCGCGGCTGTCGCGGCGGCGGCGTGCGCGTCATCGTGCCGCCGCTGTCCGCGCAGCAGCCCACCAGGATCACGTGCCGGTGAGTTACACGTCATAACAGCGGCAAGGGGACATGCCAGCAAAGCGACCGCGCCATTTTGATTGATAAATGAAGGTAATGAATACGCTCAAAATCTTTAATGGAAAAATGTTAATGGCCAAGAGCGCGTTTCATATGATTAAATATATGCAATCAATCTGCATTACACTGACACTCAAGGACTTTAAAAAAATAGATTAAAAGATTAAATGGGGTTATTGGCTAGATGTATACTACCACAGAATTTCATTTTTATTTTATTTTAAATCTTTGGTTTCTCTTTGAAACGGTTATTCAATATCATAATAACTATTTATTTTACAGGTATCTGAAGCCATCCCGCATCAATCACATGCCGCCCCTGATGGAGGGTGAGGCCCTAGCAGCCAGAGTGCTCGAGATGGGACCAGTTTCCGCTAAGTTCTTAGGGTAACTACCCCAACAGCCAGAACTCTTTAAATATCTATGGGGCGACTACCAATCTTACAATTAGTAGATTCATATCATCTTTTGTAAAATGGTACTAAGTGGCTTGGATCTGATTTTGTCTGAAGTTACATTCAGATATTATATAGTTATCATTGGTCCTATGTTCGATAGATGATCAATCAACTTAATGCTGTCTTTTATAGCCTTTTATTATCCCAGTCTCATTCTGAAATTGATCTTTAATCCTAATTTCACACTTCTTTGTTTAACCCTTTGTTGATCCTAATTTATACCAATCTTTACAACACAGACCGGTGATACTTGAAGTACCCCACTACGCCTCTCTTCGCGGCAAGGAGCGCGAGATCGTGATCCTTCGCTCAGACAACGGGACGAGCTGGAGGGAACACAATGCTGATGCCACTGATGACGTCGTGCAGGACATCCTGCATGAAACTCTTGAGATTGAAGGTGGGTTTAGACAGAATCTTACTGAATTTGGTAAAACGGTAGTCGCAAAAATGGGATACTTAAATCAGACAGATAGAAACGATGAAACTCAACTTCGTTTCATTTTATTCTAATCAATTTCGTTTCAATAGTTTGTGTGGAGGTTAGATAGGCAGTCGCTCCATGTAAAATACTTGTATTCAGCTGCACCGCAGTCTAACCGGACTGGAAGCCGACCCCAACATAGTTTGGAATAGTTTGGAAAAGGCTAGGCAGATTTATGAGTATATGCTCTGATATGAATACCTATTCCTGTCGGTAGGTAGGACCAACGAGTATGTGTAACGAGGAATGAATTGGTTTTCATTTAGTTGTATTATAAGTAAGTATTGCTTACAATCATTAATTAAGAAACTGCAATCCTATTTTGGTTGGGTCACCAAGAAGATATATTGAGACCGCCAGTGTCAAAAGTTTTTTTTAATACATTAAACCTAACCATCTAATCATCTATCTTGTAACCTTTAACGTTTATACTT